>OX465276.1:55488875-60288875 GCA_949987645.1 Tachina grossa | reverse complement strand
GTCAATCATGTTGAATTAACATGAATCACATGTGAAGTAAAATCATTGCAGAAAAATGTTAAATTAATCTTATTTACGTTTAGATTTTAATGTGAAATTTTTCTGTTTGCAGTTCCTAGTTTTTAACTCGTTTAGAAAGCGAAAAGAAAAATAGTATAACGTAATGGTGAAGCAAAGTGACAGAGAGCCAAAATATTAATTTTTGGCAAAAAAAACAAGGTAAAATATCCTATAGTGTGATGAAGAAAACTGACAAATTATATATACATATAGTTATCGATTTATTTTTCCGCAAAAGTAACTGCTAGTTGTTTTTTAGAGACACTGTACTACAGATGATTAACGATTAACTCATAATAAATTAATAATATGCCAGAAAAATTTCTTCACACAGAAATATTTCAACTTAAAATCTACGTAACCAAGGTTAATTAATCTAATCTTTTTCGGCAATGATTTTGCTTCATATGTGTTTCATGATTTATAGTAATTTTCAAAGAAATTTTTTAACATTTTCGTACTGTTAAAATCGGCTTATGGTATTGCATAATTTTTCGTATAAGGCATGTCTGAATATTAACGAAATTATCGTATTTTCTGTTTCTTTGTCTTATTCAAATCAACGACTTTAACCGCCGTCTATTTTCAAAGGCCGGCACTACCACAGCGTACATGCAACTGTTCTGCCGCCGGCAGTCAGCGATTAATGTAGGCATGTTAATCCTCAACAGCTATTTGCTTTGTAGTTGTTTTTTTTTTAATGCAATAGGTGTGTTCCACAAGATTTTGTACAAGTTCGGACTAATGAAATAAAAAAAGAAAATTACTCTCTGAATATGCAAAAGTTATCCAAAATTGCTGGAACGCAAAAAACCATAATTGCACATCTTTAAATATTAATGTTGCTTACTTTTTACATTAAATTTAATTCAAGTGATTTTAGTCGCTTAAAACGTATAACATTATATAAACAAAAAATTTGCATGATTGGCAAGAGCTGTAAAAAGTAAATGAAAATGAGTTCCAAAAAAGTGAATTATTTAAAAAGAGCATTTTTTATATTAAAGAAATGGAGAAATATGCACAAATGCACTTACAACTTCAACTTTGTTCAAAAAACCTTCCATTTTGCTTTTTGATATATGTATTTGTGTGTAAAAACTTTTTTCCTAAATTTGCAAATTTTCTGAATAATTTTTCAGTTTCATATGTAAACAAAAAAACAACTGATTATCTAATTCTTGTCCGAACTTACCCAGAAGAAAAAGTTCGTAATAGTTTGTACAGGAAATGAAAAAAATTTCTCTCTCATTCGGTCTAAAAATTGCACAAAAATTGCTATCTGGAACGCTTTCCGATAACTTTGTACAAGTTAGGACTGTTTTGTTATGCATCTGGAACAAACCTAATATGAGGAGGGATGGTGTGAACATAAAATGTCACTTTACGTTTGATTTTTTGACAGTCAAAGAAATTTTTTTTAGATTTCTTTCCCGTAAAGTGTGATGAAAGTATTTATACTACATGTGTCTTAAACAACATATTATTTCTTGAAAAATTTAATATGATTTGAATGAATTTGAATCAACGTTTTTGCATGGTGATTTTACATTGGTATTTTTTTTTCGGTGTGTTATTAAGACATTGATACTTCTCCATTGACCCTCGCATATTACTGAGTATTCCTTTTTAATAGATACACTTGAGAAGGCAAATGTTTTGATAAATGTTTTACCACGAAAAATTGCACGATTTTCATAGTGAACTGATATGTAAGTATATGGGTAAAGATAGGTAGGGTAGATTCAATAAAAGAAAACAAAAAAAAAAAAAAAAAGAATCAAAATACGATCGACAGAATTCACTGAAAAAGTTCTTTATTTCTTATTCATGTCGTAGTACTCTTTGTATTGTAGACCAAATGACCGCTGGCATTTACTTTTTTTAAATCATCTTTTATTTTTAATTTTTATTTCGACTCCTTTTGTGTGTATGTATGGCTGGTTGTGGGTCTACGTTATTTTGTAGACATATTGATCCTATTAAAGTGAGACATGCTGGTGTTACTGCCTCCAACCCGAAAGTACAGGGAGTATGTGACCGGACTGAATGAATGAATGGAATCAGTGACTGACAGTGTGTGTGTAGAGTCAGAGAAGTGTGTGTATATGATGTTTTGGCGTTTGGTGGTTTACATTATTTGACTACTGTATGTTAATCTCTGCGATCTGAAGGATGTTTTAACAACTGCAACAGCAACAAGTACAAACTACAAGTTACAAAAACAAAAGATGAATAATTTAAATAATACCACCACTGCCAGTCAGCAGGCACTTGTATTTATTTCTTCCCAAAGGCGCTAAAATTATGTTTTTTTATGCTTTATTATTATTGTAGTCAGAAAGCTTTGTACTTTTAGCTTCTGTGTTTTGTTTAAGAGCGACTTGAACATTACAAAAATATCTATGGAATCTTTGATGGTGGGCTGGCCCCTTCTTGGTCTTGCGGCCTGACCATATTTCATGGTATTTTTTTATATTTTTTGTTTATTTACCTTAATGGCATTCCTTCCGTACTTGCTGAGGATTTTTTTCCTTCTAAATCATATTAAGTAAGTTATTTCTTTTAGTTAATAGTTAATAATATTAATTAAACATGAATTCATTACTGTACTGTTTTGCTGTAGTCAAGTTGTTCTTGTGCATGTTGACGTCTTTCGCAGTCTTCGTTTATTTTTTTCTTATAAATATTTATGTAGATTGAAAAAAATGTAGGTAATTTTAATTAAATAACAACAAAAGTATGAGCGAAAAAATAAAATAAATTATAAAATCAATTAAAATTCTTTAAAAGATTCCCAGTGCTTTGGGTTTTTTTGTTTAAAATAAATATATGTACATATTTCTTAAGATATCGATATGGCGTATGTAAAATTGTTCAAGGTGTGCTATTAAAAGGTGGGGTTTTGTGATGAGTGAACATTAAAATAGCTTAAAGTGAAGGTTTCTGCTTTGAAAAATATTGTGTTTGAAAAAAATATTCAATCTTTAAGCGCCTGCGTTTCGTAGAAGTAACAAACTCACACATAGTGTTTCGTGTAAGACTTGCTCTTGAGGCCATAGCACAAGAGCTCAAAAAAGATTAATATCCTCAGTGTCCAAAGGCCAAAGTTCCTACGGATATTCAAATGGTAAAAGTTGTTGATAATTTGTCCAAAGAGCATTAGCTAATACATATGTATGTGACAGTGAAAGTTAAAAGGGACCTTTGAGCAGGGTGACCGATGACATTTTTCAAAAAGTGGCACCAAATAAGGGAATTTATCAAAAAAAGGGCAAAATTGAAAAAAAGCGAGAGAACTGCACTAAACTTTTTTATTTTTAATGTATTTTCATATAACTCGCCCTAAATAAAGGGGGTCAAAAAGTGGCAAGGCAGTCGAAAAAGGGGAAACGCAGTCGAAAAAGTGGCAAATTGCCACTTTAGTCGGTCAAACGGTCACGCTGCCTTTGAGTCGAAAAATAGATTTTTGCTTTTTTTTGGTGATTGTTATAGTAGACAATAGATCTCTGCAAGAGACAACTTAAAAGAACTTTTAATGCATGAGGAATTTTTCAAATGCCTTACTACAGCAAAATCATCTAAAACAAACGCTAAACAACACTGTTTGCAAGAAATTTGTTTCAGTTATTGCAGTTATAGGAATAAAGAAGAAAATACTTCGTGACAGAAAAATTTGTGATGCTTGCTTCTTCATACGCATGGGAGCGTATACAAACGTCATGCACGTACGTACATACACACATAAGTTGTGTGTATGATCTTTAATATTTCTTCGCCCATACAAACGCACACATGCATTGACATTAGTTGTGTGCGCTTGCTTTAAGAAACCACCCTTAAACACATAATACAGCGATGATAAATGAGAAAACTAATTTCGTACTAATTAGCTTTTAAAATTGTACTTTTTCGACCCCAATAGTACTAAATTCGGTTTTTTGTCTTAACTTTATTATATATTTAAAACACATCGCTCATTTACACAAATAACGTCATAACTTAAAAAAAACTAGTATGCCAGAACACAAGTTTAGAGTTTTTAATTTACACAAAACTTAATGAAATAAGAATTTTTTATTTTTTTTTGTTAAAAAAAAAATAGAACTATATGAGGATTAATCTGCATCACTGTCCCAAAAATTAAAATTTATTAGAATTCGAGATACTAGTCTTCTTTCGCATGATTTTTCTTTCGACATAGTGGAAGAGGCAGTAAAAACTTATCGTTGGTCTCAAGAAGAAAGGTCCTAACTCAAATAATTGTTATTTTACAGAAGGTAAAAACACAGTAGAAAGTGTAATATTCTTTCTGGGGTCTACTCTGTAATTCGAAACGAAAGGAATTGCTTTCGAATTTACATGTTATAAGCATTCAAACTGGAAAGCAATTTCTTTCGTTTCGAATTACACAGCACAGAAAAAATAGACAAGAATTATTTTCAATAAAACCATGTTATTGAATAAAATTTTAGTTTCAATAATATTTGTCATTAACTTGAATATTGTATTTATTAATTCCGCACATTTTAGAATATCATTTAATGTCATTTATTTGTGTTGGTGTTTTCCTTACTTGTTGATTGACTAAACCTGGTCATGAGCTGATGTTGTTTATTTTGATTGTTGGTGTTGTGTACATGTGCATTCGGACAAGAAGCCGAAAAACGTCGTGGCTTGTTTTTTTTTACTCAACAAAGTTATTTTTAGATAAGAAGAAACAAAGGAAATCAAGTTTTGCGTGTATTCATTATTTGCGTATCCAAAAACGATTTGCTCTTTAGCTGAGTGGTAGGTACGTTAGTTTATTAGTCAAGAGATTGCCGGTTCGACAACGTTGTCAACTCAGTGCTTTTCGCACCGTTTTTAGTGCTTTTTGAAATTTTCGACGCGACAAATTTTGAAGTTAGTGCTCAGTGCTTTTTTAATTCATTTTCGGTGCTTTTTGTTTCGAGGCGGTGGCACTAAACCAAAAACTCAATGGAAAACTACTACTACTAACTTACCTATTTTTTTTTCGAGGAAGTCTTTCATTCAAAAACATATGCTCTGAAATTAAATGGAGCATCTCAAAAATATCTACTAAGATTTTAAAATGTGCCATATTACCAGCAAACTTTAACATTTTAAGCATAATTAATGTAAACAGTGTTTTGCCATACAACAAAGAAGACATAATACAAGTATTTACTCAAATATAGTCTAATAACGAAATTTTGTCTAGTATAGACAATAGGTGGAGAAAGATTGATTCACTTAACTAATGCAATGGGAAAAATATTGAGTCCACTATTGAAAGATTAAGTTAATATGAACTCGTTTGAGGCATTATCAAAACTTGCATTCCCATCAAACTTCTGTTACTTCCATACAGTATATTCAAAATACATTATGTCTGCAGCAAACCAATAACTAATCAACGATGTGCAGAATTTTTTTAAGTAAAATAATAAAATTTTAAATTTATTATCCGCTGTGAATAAATACATTAACTTCAGCGTTTTTTGTGCTTGTTTCATTTATTTTTATTTAAAATTTGCCGAGTGCTAATAAGTTTACGCAAATATATGCATCCACTCTATCTAAATTTCAAACAAATATTTTTTATTTAATTACCGGGTAAAACAAATGACAGAAGTGACAACCAAATTTGACAGTTTATTTTCAACATAATTGCTTGAAACTAACTTTGAACAATTATTTCGCAATATATGTGCGAATAAATGTTTTTGCGATCCATACGCAAACAAATTGTGTTGGAAATAGAATTTGACAGATAAGAACATAATTATTTCCATGTGTATTGCGCGTGGAGACCCCCCAGTAATCGATAATACTTTTCATCTGATCAGAGATGTATTATTGCAAAATCAAGTAATAAACAAAGTAACAAGTCGCCGTTGCCGTGCCGTCGTTTATGGTATATTATTCCTCTTTAGCCTACAGTACTATGGTTTTTTTGTACATTAATACTAATTGTCAGCGTTGTCAACTTTTAAATTTAGTGCCTTTTTACTTAAATTACGCGCTTTTTTCCTGGTTTCGGTGCTTTTTAAAATTTAAAAGTTGACAACGCTGCGGTTCGACTCATCTCAAAAACATTTAGTTTTAGTAGCAGCCAAGCAAAAGCAAACAAAAAGGGGTTGAAAATATGACATTCATCCACACACGCAACACAATAACAATTATCACTGAAAATAAAATTTCAGTCAACAACTTTTTTCTTTGATTCATTAAATTTCTTTATTGACTGAACAAAAATATATTCAATAAACTTGCATACAATTTTATTTATCAATAATGCAAAAATCGTCATCACAGAAAATTCGAAAGATTTTTTTTATTGAATCAACTATTTTCGTATTCAAATATCAAAATCATTTTTTTCTGTGAATAAATAGACCCCCTGTAATATTTTTTAAAAATGATTGTAAAAGTTTTATTTTTTATACCATTGCAATAAATTTTAGTGACGAGGTGTATTTTGTTCGTATTGGACTTTCGACTCTTCGTTTTAATTATGAAAATTTCTTTCAACATTCGCTGATGAGTTTGGAATTGACAAGTTCTATTGATAACTTTTGAAAGCTACGGAAACATTACTTCATCCAATTAATGTTTCAAAGCTAGAAATTCGTTATTTATAGTATCATAATTTCCATTTTCTTTTGGGAATATTTTTTAATAAGAAAAGTAATACAACAGATAAAATATGTAAATGAAGGCGTCGCTATAGCGCCCTATCATATTGAAAACGAAACACCGGGAAGTTAGATGTAAGTCTTTATAATAAAACAAACAAGTGTAATGCATATCTAACAAGGTAGTCGTTCTCAACAACAAATCGAATTCGCCACTTTTCTGTCAAACTCGATATACTTTAAATTATCGCTATTTATTTTTTGTATAAAAAAATATTAGGTTCTCGCAAATTTTTCAAATAGTACCAAATGTGCCACGGGGGCTCCAACGTACTTTTAAGGTTTAAATTGTACCAAAAAAAGTACAATTGTACCAACTTTATCATCCCTGACATAATAGCTTGCCATCTACAACTTACACACACGCACACACTCAAGCATACAATATGCAAAATAACAAGCATACACGCATCAACACTACTTCTTTTGATTGTTTGTTATGAACCAGAAGTCTTCGCAACATCGCTTGTAAACACATAGTGTCGCTTAGTATAATACATGCCACGAGAATACATTTAAAAAACAAAACGTATTTACTATAAATCATCTTAGATTAACATGAAACACATATGAAGCAAAATCATTGCCGAAAAAAATTAAATTAACCTTGTTTATGTAAATCTTACGTTGAAATTTCTGTGTATGTATTTGTAAAAAAAAAAACATAATAATAACTTAAAAAACGAAATATCATACTAATTAGCCTTAAGAAAATTAGCTCAATTTGTAAGAAAAACTCAGAAATATTGAATTTCGAGAGCCTGACCCTAGATTCATAAAAAGCTACACCCAAAACTCCTGCATGACGAGTTTCCAGCAAATGCAATAATATCACAAAAATAGTCAGCCTAATTTAAGCGTAAAAGCTTTCAGGCGCATCAAAACAAATTGTTAACTTCAAAGTCGTTTTTATCCAAAACTTATTTTCCCTTTTAAATTTCCGTATCACATCCCGTCTCTCCTCCTCTTCACTCACAAGACTTTGCAAAGTAAACTTTGCGTGTGGAAAAGTCATCTTACTGACTGACAAACGCAAGTACGCGTCTAATTTATGCTTTTGAATAATAAATATAATTGTTTATGTTCTGAAGGTATGTTGCAAATCGAATATACCGCATAGTCGCTTCCTTGAATATATGTAAATTTTCTGTAGAAGTTTTCCCAACCCTAGAGTAATTTATTTTTAAATAAAAATTCTATAAGGCGATAAGAAAAATAGTATTTAACCAGCGAAGCCATGATATATGCTAGGAACACAATTGGGACGAACGACGAATTTCGTCCACGTCGGCGAATTCGTCGATGAAAATTCGCTGCGTAAATTCGTCGTGTGAAACACAACAACGACGAATTTACTCAGCGAATTCCTCTCTAATATTTTATAAAGTTGGTTATTGTCAGTGTGACCATATTAGCTAATCTTGGGGATAACTTTAGCCCATTTCTTCTGGATTTAGCTTTAAAATTTTTATTAAGCTCTTAGCTTCTTTTTTTTAGCTTTTTTAAAAACGGATTTAGCGTTTCTAGCCTTTTTCAATCCAAATTTCATATTCTCTAAAAATATATGTATTAAAGATATACGTGATTTAGCTTAATTTTATTTTAAAATCTGGTCACACTGTTTATTGTGTATCTAAAAAGAGAGTGAGAGAAAATTGTTTTTTCGTCGTTCGTCGGCGTACAAAATAGAAATAAATCTATCTCAGAGTTCGTCACGCACGACGAATTTCGTTCTACGGTGGTCTTGTGTTCATTTTCATATGAACAAATGTGTTTTATTTTTTTGTGACGAAAGTTCGCACCGAAAAATTCGTCGTTCGTCCCAGTTGTGTTCCTAGCAATATTCCAAATATTTTCCACTTTATTTTTCATATACATTATTTTCATGTATATTTTTGCATGCAAGCAGTTATTTTATATACAGAAGTGACGCGAATTAGTAGGAAGTAAAAGTGAGCCCAATATAACCATTCTTGTAGAGAAGTAATAAGAGAAGTAATACTCAGGCAATTAATGCCTACTAGAGACGGGCATGTGTCCTGTTTTATTTCGTGACACGAACTCGCACGACTCAACACGAAGTGTTCGTGACAAAAAATCTGATTTCGCGCGTGCTCGGGTCGTTTAGTATTGAGCAAAATTGACACCAAAAAACATTAAACGTTTTAAGATATAAATGGCTTTATTTATAAAACATAAAAAGGCTTTATAAAGGCTTTTTAAGAAAAATTTTGTATGTAAATTTGTTTTAAAATATCTTTATAAAGACTTTTTAAGTTTTATAAATAAGGCTGAAAATATATATGAATGAATTTCCGTTAGAGAAAAAATTAAATATTTTGTATCGCCAAACACACAACACAAGCATATTTGTTGATATTATATAAAGCTTAAAGTTCTGTACGTAAATCGATAGCATCAGCTGTGGTGGCAGATAGTATTAGCTGGCACTACCAACTCAGTGCCATATTTTGAAAAGAGACTGTTGGAAAAAAATTAATTACATTTTCTGATCTTCAATACCACACCAATAATATTTCGTGGGTGTTGTGCAGTATCGTGTTGACGAAATTTTTCCCGTGCGTGTTTCGTACGTGTTGAGCGTCTTGGTATTCGTGTACGTGTCGTGTCGTGTTGGAAAAATTCGATACGCGAACATCTCTTATGCAGACTACTTTTACTAGGTGATACCTTCTTTGGAAAAGGGATAGCGAGAGAGAGAGAGAGAGAGAGAAGAAAGGACAAGATAGAAGAAAAGCTTTTTGCACGTTTTTTTTAAATGATGCAGTGTTGCAGCGCCCCTGGTGTCAATGAGGTGTATTAAACTCCATTATGCCTTTACTATGCCTTCATGACTAGTGCGTTTCCTACAACAACTGATACAAATTGACACTAATGCACATCAGAAAAATGCGTGGTGTTGTTATTTTAATAAGTGTCGGAGAATGGGCTCACACGCAGGACCTTCGGTTTTGTAGACAACGTGCTAACTACTTCAGCCAACGCCATTCTAAGGTCGTCTATAATTTGTGCGAATTGATGATTGATTTTCAAAGTTAATCTGGATAATTTAGTAGCGTTGGTCAAGGGCCAATCTGTTCATGATGATTTGCCAGAGTACTGATCATAAATGTCTAAAATTGAGCAACATTGTTATTATGACAGTTCTTAAGACAGTTATAGTCAGTAAGTCCTATCAGGCTTTAAGAAACACTATTCATTTGTTGACTTTTCTACCCACAGCTGTCCACGAACATATTTCTTAGGAAGTTGGGGCTGTTTATGCATCCTTGTCTCTATTAACAACATCGTACAAAAAACTTAAATTAAACCTGCATATGCATATGTTAATTCTGTTTCGTTTTCTTCTTATGCTATTCTACAACATCCAATTCCTTGTAAATAAGACATAAGGAAAAAATCTCAATAATGTGGTATTAAAATGTTTTAAGTTTTCTTATTAAAATATCACCTGGCACCTGGTGATTGTTAGAGTGCCAGGAATAGTAAACCCCGCATAACTCAGCACGAACAAATCACATCTAAAATTCAAAGCATTTACTTTTGATCCCTCACATTTTCCAACAGTTTCATGATTTCCATAATAATTTGGTTAGATTGCGATGACGGGTTATTTCCATTTATAAAATTCAAAGTTTGAATAAAGCAGCCTCATTGACAGCCATGATAACTGACCAGTGGAATACGTAAATTTTCGCTGAATGGCAAAAACAAACAGAAGCAGATGCAGCAGCAGACTTCAACAAAATGACGACAGTAACATAACAACAGCATCAGCCGTAAAGGAATTGTTGTTGACCATTTGTAACTATTTGTCAAAGTGTCTGTCTGTTGATTTAATTAAAGTTGTGTTGACCATGTTCAAACTACTCAACTCTTTTGCTACTTCTTTGGTTTTTTTTTAGTATTTGTCACTAAATAGTCTGAGTTTTGTAAATTGCTGGACAGAAACAACAACAACTATGAAAAATTATATATCAACATTTTAAAACAACAATACTACGAAAAGTCGTATACATACAAACGGTTATTTAAAGGTTTGTCGGTAGATATGCCCATTTTTAAACATGAGAGATGTCAGTGAGGCTTCTCATTGAAAAGCCCGACCAGACATAGTGACGATGACATTTATATTAGAATACAACATACGGCCCCCTATGGAGTTACTCTCTCTCTATTAAAGAATTATTTATTAAAAATAAAAACCAATTCTTTTTAATATTTTATACAGACTGCAGCGTGTCTTTTTAAAGGTTGTACGCCATTGTTTATACATACATTGTATAAATTTTATTTTTTATTTTTTGGTGTTTAATTTCTATTTTAACAAACTTTTATTCATTTATTATTTTCCACAAGACAAGGACGATTAACATTAATTTTAAAATTCAATAGCAGTTAATAGTCATTATCATCATTAATGTCCATGCATCAGTAGGAGCGACAGCAGCATCAACGGCAGCACAACAACCACTGCAAATGCAACAGCATCAGCATTAGCAACAACAACAAAGAAAACAAAAATATCATTTTCATGTCAAAAATGGTCAACACCATTTCATGTTTATGGTTAGACGGCTTAAAAACTTTGCCGTTGTTTTCTAATGTACTGCACAACAAAAAGATCGTTTGTTTTTTTTTTCTTTTATTCATTTTGTTTTTCTTAAGTTTTTATTTCCTGGAAAAGGAAGCACTAAGAGCATTAAAAATTTCGCACAAATATGGTCTAATAATTCATGCCAATGTCTGCCTAAATACATTATAATAACAAATGTGAGCCAAGTTGTTGATTAAACCATTGAGGGGCAGATTTGATATATTCTTTGTAGATTATAATACGATATACAAAAAAATTTTAAATGTCATCCGTTTCTGAGTCCTATTCTCCAACTCACCTGTTAGTTATTATGAGTTTGAAGTCTTGAATTGCCACGTCAAGCAATTTGCTGGCAACTGTGGCATTGTAATTAGCTCCTCGATTGGATTCAAACCTTAACCCATTGACTGAATGAGAATTGTAACGGTGCATTCACCAACATTACAACATATTAATAAACACTATAAAAAAAAACTATTTTTTCGATCCTGCGGTAGGTACGGGTAAGTTTGTGACTTTTTGAGTTTGAAGCCTCTTAACTCAAAAAGCAACACTGCCGTTGTCAACAAGTAGCTTTCAGTTGAATTTTGATGTTGTTGTAGGAAAGTTCAAGTGATGAAGGCATAGTTACTATTTTCTGAACTATACCGAGTTCAGCAGATATTAATCCTAATGAAATTAACATCAGAGCGCTCTCCTTCGTCGGTATTGTGTAGAAGAATCATCGGCGAAGTAAAATAGCCAATAAAATGGCTACTTAACACAACTTCGAAAATTTAATACAACTCATTGACTCCAGAGGCGCTCCAACTCCGCATTATTAAAAAAAAAGAGCAAAAGGCAAAGTTGTAAAAGAATTAAGCTTTCCTCTATCTCTTCCTTCACCACCTGTCTTCACTATTAACCCCCAGGGGAGTACATTTATAGACTACTGGGTGTGGCAATCCCGGGGACCCAGCTAGGGTAATGTAGCTTTTTCCACTGACGGACCTTTGGCTCATTACCAACTTATGTGTTACTACCCGATCTCTGAATATAAACAGAGCAAAGGATATGCACATATTTATAAAAGGAAAACAAATATTGTACGCCCGTTGTTGTCAGTTAGGTGCAGCGTCACCTAGAACTGCCCCTGAGTTCAAAAGACGGGAGAGGTGAAGCCCTTGTGGTGGAACTTCGAGGTCTAACCAGAGGCTACTTCTGGTACCACGGGTGCCGGTTGCCCGACAGCTGGGCTGCTTAGAGATAAATGCATTGCGGTTGTCAAGACTCTGTGCTAAAATAGTTGTGCGTCCTACCTCCTGGGTTGAAGGGGCGTTTATCAAGCATGATCGATTGTAGTAGGCACAGGATCTTGGCGGCGAGCTTGCGTTCTTCTCGCGTAAGTGGTCCTCGCTGCTCTGAAGTCTTGAGTGCATGTAGCGGTCGACAGTTCCCTTTGCTAAAATGCCGAGTTCGTCCTACCCCAATGGGTTAAAGGGACGATTTTGGTAGGTGTGGAGTAGGCACTGGTTATTTGGCGACACAGGCATGCGTTCTTTATGGATGAGTGCTTAGCTGTGCCGGCAATGGTTGAGGAATTTTCTTGGGGACCTCGCTTAGGTGTATACACAACACCTAATCGTGGAAGCCGGAGAATTATCGTGGTGGTTGTGGTTGCTACCAAAATCGCTGGGAGAATAGTCTTGGCTGCCCAGTGTGAAATCAATGCTAGTGGTTGGTCTGACACGGTCAGCCAGACACTATTCTAGGTGCTGTTGCCATTCAACAGAGCTGCTATGGGCACGGACATAGCAGCAGAGTTTAGATAGCTCAAAGTACCTCAGCAAGGTACTTGAATATAGAACAGGGATAACTATATTCAAAGATTGCAACCTATGTGCCTTATGGAGTGGGCCATAGGTTCATTCTAAAAGGGTGCATGGGGGCGTTGGTCTGGCGTCTAACCCACACCCAGTGCTTTGGCATACGTAAAGCAATTGCACATCTGTCTTCACTATCACTATCCCTTACCTAAAAATAATAACACATAGCAATAGTAGTAGGCATTCATTACCTGAATGTTACTTCTCTTCACAAA
This sequence comes from Tachina grossa, assembly GCA_949987645.1. Lineage (NCBI taxonomy): Eukaryota > Metazoa > Arthropoda > Insecta > Diptera > Tachinidae > Tachina > Tachina grossa. The sequence goes on along the minus strand of OX465276.1, from coordinate 60,275,416 downwards.
AAAGATGCTTAATTTAGAATGTATTTCATAGTCCTCGCGCTCGGTTGGAGAAAAAAATTGAAAAAGTAAATTTCGTGTGCTCATTTAGAATTATATTTCTCCGGAAACAAACCGTCACTCAAACCAATATCAACCGTGATAAATGCTACAAAGACTCTTCACCATCAGTTTAAATGCTAAAAAAAAGGTTAACTGAACTTCATTTTCGCAGTACAAGCACGGAAGATGTTGATTGTTCGCTACTCCTAGTTAAGGTCTCTACACCCGCAACAATTGGAAAACTTCATGATATGGTGTTGGGCGATCGGCTATTGAAAGTCAGAGAGTTTGTGGAAGCCTTAAGCACAGAATACACAGAAGTGAAGAAAGTGACAGGTAAAAAAGCTCCAATCAGGTTTTTGTTAAAATTCATGGAAGAAAGAGAAAAGCATAGTGTATTTGATACTCTAGTGTATTACTATTTACCAATTAACACAGCTAATAAAAATGTATTGCACTAGAAAGACGCAGCAAAACAAAACCGACGACAAAATTTGAGGGAAAACGAGACAAACTGAAAAATACCCGTATCTTCCGTCTCGTGACACTTCTGTATGTTTTGCGCCTTAAGCATCACAAATGGTTTACATTTTTAATAATCACTTAAGTATTAGAAAGCCTTCCACAGGTCGAATAAATAAGTATATATAAAAAAAATATTATTAAAAATATAATCTTGCATTGAATTTGTAAATTTGTAAAAGGGGTGCCGCGTTTGCTCACTATCCACCATAGATCAATCGTGCGAAAATTTCGCAGAAGTACTTGGCATTGCTCAGCCATTTCGACAATTTGGCTGAAACAGCAGTAAAAACAGTAGATTGCTTAGGGTGGACCGGTGACAAGCATAGCCAAGTTGTTTTGTCAGCGCTGTTTAATCTACAAAAGGGTAAACAATAAATGGATACTATAACGAAAACTTGTAGGGTCTAAGGGGATTTGAAAAAGAAATTACCGTATTTTACCAAAGAAATAATTCTTTTCCACCAGAAGAATTTGAGGGGACACGCATATTGAGTTGCCATGGCAAAAGTCCATGAGTTTGGATATGAATTGCCTCATCCGCCATATTCTCTGGGTTTAGAACAGAGTGACTATTTCTTGGTACCAAACATTATGAGCTTGCTCGGCAGATAGAGATGTGATTTCAGCCAGAAAATCACTACGTTAAATCTTTTTTATTTTGGAAGGCATGAAAAAAATGGGAGAAACTTTGGACTCAAAGGCAACTAGTTTGAAAAATAAAATGATTTTTGATCCAAAAACTGTGTTTTATCTGTATTTCATTCAAAATGTCACCTATCTATTGACCCGCCGTCGTACACATAGACTACGGTCAGAGTACTCCCAAACGCATTCTTAAATTGAACTGACCAAGAGTGATATCGCACACGGTAACGTCAAGTTGCCAGTATTCTTCGCCTGCAGCGATATCGGATGTGATAGGTGCGAGATGACAGTCTTGATAATTCGGATTTTCCAGGTTACTCCTAAAACGTATGTGTTTCTACTGAATCTCTATAATGGCAGATTCTCAGATTTGATTATTGAAGAAAGTAGCTTTGCTGCATAATGGTATAATACTATCTTCGATTTTCCTGGATTCACAAGATGATAGAGTGGTAGACATCCATCCTTTCGGGGTGGAAATTTGAGGCGTTACTAGTGATATATTACTGGTGCTACGGTCACTTGTTACCAAATCAACAGCAAATGATCCGCCTGTGCGGGAATTAATGTATGAGATGACGCAAGTGTGGCGGCAATCAGTAAATATGATTGAAAGCGGATGGGGAATTTCGTTGTGAAACAACGATTCTTAATAGATGATGTTTGCAATCGGCAAGTAAGTCTTTAACTGTGTTTAATCCTCGCCTTAAGTGTCAGTAGTCTACGTTCGGTGATTGCTAAGGTCTTCTTCTGGATGCAAGAGAGATCTTGGATATCTAACGCTAGTGATTGCCGGACGTTGTCAGCCAGGTACCTATGACTGAATGCGGATGGTGAATTTCGTTGCAAACCAAAGATGCTTAATGGTGTTCAATCCTCGCTTTACGAGTAGTGAAACTGCGTTCGGTCATTGTTAATGTTTTCTTCGGGATGCTAGAGAGATCTTAGATGCTGTGGGTTGGACTTTGTCAACCAGGTACCTATGACTGGAAGCGGATATTGAATTTTGTTGCGAACCAACTATTCTTAAAACATGATGCTTGCAATCGGCAAGTAAGTCTTACTAGAGTCCAATCCTTGCTTTAAGGATACTGACACTGTGTTTTGTGATTGTTAAGGATTTCTTCGGCATGTTAGAGAGATCTAGTGCTATTGATTTTTTGTATGTTGTAAACCAGATACCTAAAGTACCTTTTTCAGGTAATATTGTCCATAACAGGTGCTATTCTGGTGATAGTAATAGCTTTAACAATTATAAATGCCTTATAGATTATTCTATTTTAGATAGTGTTTCGCTTGTTTGTTGAATCCTCCACTCTAGACCCGTCTTTCTTAATACTCTTAAGCAGCGAGAGATAAGATGCTTCAAATTACCTTAACAAGACGCCTGATTTAGTATGATGTTCTCTGTATAGTTTTTTTTTTGTTCGTCATAAAAGCTGAATTGAAAATACGTAGTAAATTCGAGTGGTTCCAAATTAAGAGATTTTATAAACCCAGTGGTAATCAGTTGAGTGTACTAATAAGTGTAAACAGCTCAGAAGTCAAGGAAATGTTAGTTTTTTAAACAAAAAACCTGAGGCTCAGTCAGTGATTTATTGACAATATTTTACAGACAGACAGACAGCTCGCTGTATTTGACAAAAGCCGTCTATGTTGGTTCTATCAAACGACAACGTTATCCTGACAGTTTGTTGCTGGTTTTCTTGGAAAGAGATAATCACTCTTGGCGTGTTTCGACTTGTGCTACGAAGTTGTTGCAATACATTAAAGAAAACTATGAGATTTTTTGTCTAATCTAGAACGAAATTGTCGTAGCCGGAGTTGAAGTCCAAATAGCCATCCACGATAATGGTAAATATTGTGCAGCCTATAAATAATTGATCTCAACTGTTGGACATATATTTGACATATATTTGGGGCAAAAATGACAGCAGTTGAGGAGAAAAAGTAGTCTCGCAGTACGACAATGTATTGCAAAACAAACGTTTAAGTGTCATTTTAAAGTAGTGCATAAGTGCAGTTTCGAAGTCGGCTCTCAGTGGCGTTACTCAGTTTTCAAAGTGGACAGTATTGTCCCCCGTTATGCAGAAAAAATATGCTTGTCGGATCTTTTTTCATCAAAAACATAACTTCTGCACAAAGTTTCGCAGTTATCCAATTTCCCTTGAAGGAATATACAAACGTTGAAATAAATTGTATCAGATTTGGTTGTATTTGATATTGTCACAGAACCAAGAGTATATTCCTTTACGTACCTAAACGATTAAACGTTTTGTGGCAAATAGACGATAAGTGAGTTCAGTTGAAATTTTTTTAACAACTTCTTTTGTGCGAAAGTACATACGTACATATACTGTTGAAAACTTCAGATTTCATACGCACACCATGGACTCTATTAAACTGGCTATGGACTTTTGTTGTTACAATGATTGTAACCAAGTTTGTACTAGACCATCAGTAAAGTAAACTGACATTTTGCCTTCTAAGCCATAAATATGATTGATATCATTTGTGTGATTGGCAGAGGCGCATCAATTCAATTGAGAAAGAGAAGTTTTAGGCAAGGGAATATTATTAATTTTTTTATTTTTTATTTTTAATTGCTTTAATAACAGAAAGTTGTTTTATATTATTATTTAAGAATATCTACAAATTTGCTTGCTCATATTAAGAATGCTACGCTTGTGTAAAGTTGTTCTTTGTAGTTTCTAATGGATAATTTCCTGTACAAATTTAAGTTTGCAGTTTACACTGGCACTTGTAGGCTGCTAGAGCATTTTCCTCAATTATACAGTGGGAAATATGGATCATCATACCTTCAGTTTGATGAAATAAACAATTCTTGGAAATAAACTGGCCATCATTACATATCTTCGTCAACATCAACAAAATCGAAACTTAAAATCAGAAAATGTTCCATTTGATAAACGCACAACAAATGTGTCTATAAAAGTATTATTTTTTTTTTTTTTTTTTTGATTCATTGTTGTTCATCACCATCCTCAGCTTCGTTTGGCCACAGACAGAAGCAGCAACAGCATCTCATCCTAAATGTGCAACTTGCAATAATCAACAACAACAATACAATTCAAGTGCACATAAATTGTCTTTTTGATGTTTTTCTTTTCTTTCTTCTTAGTCTTGTTGTTGCTATTTTGTGTTTTTAAATTTTATACAAAGAAGCAACATTATGATTCAACAGAGTCTCTGTCTATTATTTATTGTATACCAGAAGTCGAATTGTACTCGCATCTCAAATTAGAAAAATGCGAAAAGAATATGTGTATGAAATGCGTGCGGACGGATATACATAAATAAATAAGTGTATGCGTATTATTATGGAGTTCCTTATATTTGGATGTGTGATGTGGTTGATCTAATTCTAAGTACTAGAAGTACCATATAATCCCGCTGGATGTTTTTTTTTTTTTTTTGTTTAAATCTTAGTACGAGGGATATCGGCAGGAGTTAATTTTAAAATTTTGCTGTATTGTATTATTCGCATATTCAGTGTAGTAACCAATATTTGACAACGTAACCAAGTTTGTATATAATGTCACGGAACTAATTAATAATAAATTCAGTGAAGGGTTCCGTACGGACACTAGACATGTAATTCAATACGAACTTTAATGTATATAAAATATAGTTTTGGCATTGTTTGCGTTTTTTTGGTTTTAACGCTTTTTTTAGTTTTGGCACTTTTTTTCTCGTTTTGGCGATTTTTTTTCGGTTTTTGGCATTCCTTCATTTTGGCGATTTTTTTAATTTTGGCGTTTTTTTTTCATTTTATCGACTTTTTTTAATTTTGGCGATTTTTTCGGATTTTGCAATTTATTTTACTGTTAATTTTTATTAATTTTGGCGATTTTTTTTCGTTCTGACGATTTTTTTCTATTTTTGACGATTTTTTTTCGGAATTAGCGATTTATTTTAGTGTTAGAAGTTTTTTTTTTGTTTTGGAGTCATTCAGCCCAATCATGAATATTCCCCCGGAATTCATTTCTCACGGAAAATAATTTTCTCGAGAAAAAATTCCTCCAATCATAAATTCCTTGGGAACAAAAAAGAGTAATACGTGGCATCAGCGCAGTACGAAGCTCGTTCTTTTGCTTGTTTGTTGACATTTTGTTTCCTTTTTTTTAGTGTGAGAGTAAACAAAATTATTAACATTCACCAACTTGTAAAAATATGTAAAAATAAGTTTGTAAATTATTTATTTGGGCATTATTTGTGTTTTTCCACATACAAGAACTATAAAACGCAAGTTTATGTATATAAAGTCTTGTTTAATGGAGTATTAAGTGTATTTTTATGTAGACTCCCTCCTTTTTTTCAAGTGAAAGATTTTTAGTGAAAAAAGCTAGTTCAACTGCGTTCATGATACCTACTTTTTTCCCGGGGAGTTTTTTATTCCCGCATTTGGTAAACAAAGGAAAAAACAAATTCATAATGGGAGAAAAAGGAAAAGTGAAAAAACTCACACGGAATTTTTGTTCATGATTGGGTTGAGTTTCGCGATTTTTTTTAAATTTTTGGCGTTTTTTTCGGTTTGGCGATTTTTTTCGGTTTTGCGATTTTATAATTTTGGGATTTTTTAGTTTTACCGTTTTTGAAAATTTCAAGAGTTTGCCTCTTACGGTTTCCAAGATACAGCAAGTTTTCAAAATTACATAGTCAAAATTGCTTTAACTGATTGAACACCCTTTGATTAAAATTTTTGTAAATTTTAGTGTTATTGTTGTAGTCTGTATAAAAATATACTAACTTTAAAAATTTGAAGTGTCAATATACATATTTACATACAATGGGATTTTAAAAGTTTCCGTTGCTCGTTTTAGAACACCCTTTAATTTTTAATTCTCATGTATTTGTTGTTGTAGCGGCCAAGGTTCTACATACTCTGTCCAAATTTCAGGTCCTTTTCACCTTTGGTGTACGGAACCCTAAAAAAGAAAATTGGAGATGACTCATCATAATGAGCTAGCGTCTGATATGGCTGCTGCGCAACCGGTTTTAACACATGCTTTAACTTGAACAAACGTTTTTGCATTGGCGACTTTCCAATTTGACTTTAATCTAGGACTAAGCACAATAAGGACTATCGTTTTCTCTGGCATAAATGTATGCTTTTATGATACTTCCCATCGGAGGATTTGCTATGCAAACTAAATTTGATAATATGAAGGAGATGATGTAATGCTCTTAATTTGAAATCGTAAGAAGGTTACGGAGGTATTGAGGTACAATATCTTCTCCACTAACATGCTTAAATGGATTTTAAATTGCATCGCAAAAATAAAAAATATAAAAAATACAATTGTGAAAAATGCAAACTACATTGTCGTTTACTCCCTTTAAATCATTTAAATCAATCTCATTAAAAATATGGAGGTCCTTATTCTCAGGTAAACACTGTAAGGATTGCTGAGGTATTGGAACGCCATACATATTATTACATTGTAGTAGAACTAGGAAAATAGGTTATTGGAAGAAGGATAGATGAAGTTGTGTCTGTGGACATTTAATTTTAACTTTTTCACATTGAAATAAATTTACTTGGAGGAAAATTCAATGGTTAACAAATGACCATCATCACTTGGAAATACCTAGCGCATCCTCTAAGTCTAATTTTTTACCACTTTTCCCAAGAATTTCTGGTATTATTTAACATTTAAAATGAATTATGTTGACCTTCAATTGCTCAAGACTTGTTGGGTACTAACATATCGAGCCATAACCGCTGAAATAGCTTAAACGACACATTTGTTGGACTTCGATTTTTTTACGAAAACCGACTGTTTAAGATCGCAAATGATCGATTTTGTTAAAAAATTAAGTTCGAAAATTATGTCGCTTAAGCTTTTTTTTGGCGGTTATGGCACGATATACAGAAACAATTATTTCCTGTGATAAACAAGTTTAATTGAAAAAAAATTAATTACAAATTTTATTGAGTCAATTAAACTTTTAATTAAATAAAATGTTTAAACAATAGTGTAATTGACTCAATTAAATTTTTAATTGATTGTTTTATTTCAATTCAACTTTTTTATTACAGGAAATACATATTTTTTTATGTTTACACGCGAAGAAAATAATCACGAGACTTTGAAGCGTCCACTTCGTGAAATAACAACATCACCAAAATGATGTTTAGACAATTCGGTCGTTTTGTGACTTGTATAGCTCGTAGCGCCATTTTGTTGTTGATATTTATCACTCAGGTTTATGCAAGCAAACATTCAGTACTTATAGTTTGACGTGTATATCATTTGTAATTTCGTTCGATAACGAGTGCGGTAATGTGCCCCCATTTTTTTTTAAGATAATAAGGTGATTAACCTTAAGCATTAGATTCTGGTGTTGGGGCTGACAACATACCCGACAGACTCCTATGTAGTTCACCATCAAAAGTATTGGCTCATGCGCCATCTAGAGTACAAAGGGGTACCCTTTAGACTAGATTTTTGTCACCCCCAGTGCTTCCATATTGAAGCAATATAGCGAGCGTTCCCAATTTGCCATGGTAGGATCCCGATGGCTCTTGAGAGCAAAATAAAAATTTCATTTCCTCTTAAGTTTCTTGTAAATTTAAAACTTTAAACTCATGAGGCTGCTGCAGTAAATGAGCGATATAATCTCAATTGAAAGATCAGACAAGCTGAAAGAAGTACTGTAAATATACAAAAAATGCAAAGATTTTCTGCCTTGTCTTCCTCCAACAAGTGTCAATTAAGTTCTGATCGGCTTCAGCTACACTGAAAGAATTTTTTTCATAAGTTCTATGAAATTCGACATTAATTCAATGAAAAAATTCATTAAAATTCAACCAACGTCACACTTAGTTGGATCAATGAAGTTTCGTTAAAATTATTTTAATGAAAACTTCGTCAAATGTATTAAACAGTGTCATCAATGCAATGCAATAACTTCATCGAAACAACGAAATAATTTCATTAAAACGAAGAAGTAATTTTATTAAAACCACGAAATAGTTTCATTAAAACAACGAAATAGTTTCATTAAAATAACGAAATAATTTCATTAAACTAGCGAAATCATATCATTAAAACAATGAAATAACTTTATTAAAACAATTTTATTATTTGATTAAAACAATGAAATAACTTCATGAAAACAATGAAATAACTTTATTAAAACAATGAAATAACTTAAATATTTATTTATTATACCTATAACGATAATTACGTTTCGTTGCTAGATTAATAAAATTTATCCCTGAAGAAGCTGGAAAATACCAATGAAACGTTGGATAAAATAATGTTATAATAAAATTTACATTAAAATACACTAAAGACCTGGAAGGCCCATATTAGATTACTCTGTAATATCAAGAAGAAACAACTGTAAATGTTTCTTAAACATGAAGGGGTTTCTTAATAATTAGAAAATATTGTTGTCATAAATCCAATGAAATATTGTTACGAAACTAGAATACCAACGAAGTAATTCCAATGAAATTCTATAACAATATTCGTAAATTTTCATTAGATATGTGAAATTATCATTACACTTGTGAAAAAAATTTAATGAAATTGTTTCGTTGGATTTATGAAGCAAAATTCTTTCGATGTAGTAACAATTTTTTGTCAGCTCGACGGCAATGACGGTTTTCTTCTTTGAATATAAAGGCTTCTTTGAGGAAGAGTTTTTTGCTTAGACTTAAATGAATTAAATCGTTATTCTAGAGGCGATGAGATGCTTATTAGTCTACCCAAGATGATGTGACTATTTGACATACGCATAGAAGAAAATCTTTAATGCCGGTGAAAGGTCAGCAAAGCAAAAAATATTTACCCAGTGAAAGCACTATTGGGCTTACCCAGTGTCGATAAAAATCGAGCACAGCCTCCGTTGGACATAATTATGCAGACGAGAGAAAAAAGTTTAGGTGGAGAGGAAAGCGGTAGGGCAAGAAACCTACTACAAGATATGTTCGCCTCTGTTATTTGCTTTACATGCTAATTTTTAGGGTTCCGTACACCAAAGGTGAAAAGGAACCCTATTGTTTTCGCTACGCTGTCCGTCTGACCGTCACACGGAATTTTCTCAGGAACCGTAAGGGCTACGGACCTGAAATTTGGACAGAGTATGTAGAACCTTGGCCGCTAAAACAAAAAATGCATGAGAATTAAAAATTAAAGGGTGTTCCAAAACGAGCAACGAAAAATGTTAAAATCCCATGTAATATACATACAATTGTATGAACATATCGCACATTTAGTTCAATAGTGACATAACTCAAAAAATTCGTTTTTTGAGTTAATAATGCAGAATAATAATGCATTTCGTATTTTATCTTGCATACAAATTTCATATAAATAGGTTTTTTTATCACCTCCTGAGAGAAGAGTATTTGTTCATGCCTTCATTGAGTTGTATGTAAATTGAAAACTTTAAAGTGTTTTCTGCAAAACTCGTTTTTTTGAGTTATGACACTTTTGAACTGGATGTGCGATATGTATATTGAAACTTGAAATTTGTAAAATTAGTGTATTTTATACAGACTAAAACAATTAACACTAAAATTAAAAAAAAATTAAATTAAAGTTAATGCAATTTTGACTATGCAATTTTGACAACTTGCTATATCTTGGAAACCGTAAGAGGCAAACACTTGAAATTTTCAAAAACGGTAAAACTAAAAAAACAGAAAATTATAAAATCGCCAAACCAAAAAAAAAATCGCATAAAAATTAAAAAAAAATCGCCAAAACGAAAAAAATCGCCAAAATTAAAAAAAAATTCTAACACTTAAATAAATCGCCCAATTCGAAAAAATCGCCAAAATTAAAAAAAAATTCCAACACTTAAATAAATCGCCAAATTCGAAAAAATCGCCAAAATGAAAAAAACGCCAAAATTAAAAAAAAACGCCAAAAGTGTAAAAAAATCTCACAAACGCGAAAATGTCTCCAAAACTAACAAAAAAATTTTATATAAAATAAAATCAAGACAAGAAAATAAAGTGTCAAAACTAAAAAAAGAGCCAAAACTTAAAAAAATCGCCAAAACCGAAAAAACACAAAAAATCCCAAAAAAAAAAACCGAAAAGACCCCAAAAATGAAAACAATGCCAAAACTATATATTATATAGGATGAAGTTTGTATTAAAATACATATCTAGTGTTCGTACGGAACCCTTCGTGCGCGAGTCAGAGTCGCACTTTACTGAATTTTTTTTTGGAGTATGTAATTGCTCATCAGAGAAGTTACTAGTAGGGAATGAGTAGTTATCGATGCGAACGGGAATTTCGAAATGCAACTTCGGCTATTGGACTCAATTATCCTTTGTAGAGGCTTACTTACCGTGGTATTATTTATTTTGCCAGAAGGAGCAGTTTTTTAATCTTAAGCTAGGAAGAAACTAAACGAAACTCTCTAATCTTTGTATTCACTTACTGTAGAATAGTTAAAGATCTGTGGAAGAGTAGACTCATTTGGCCTCGCAGTTCAGGTAATTTAAACATCTCGTAGTGGATCAGATCGGCATACACCAGATTATTAAACTATTAAAGTCCCATTACTCTAGAACTGATGCGTTATATCTGTCGAACCATCTGACATATATTCCTCCTTATTGTGATTAACGATTTTGCGGCGAAAGTCAGGCGTTTTGTACTAGATTAAAGAAAAATATAATAGTTTGTTTTCTTTAAGCAACTACAAATAGTAGAATTTGAAGTCGAAAAACGCCAACCACGATAAGGGGGATTTTCTTTTAGCCACTGTCATTCATTTCAAAGATTCCCTATTGCAAGTAAGATTTTAGTAGATCTCTGGCTGAAATATCGTCAGCGTTTGTCAATGAGAATGACCTTTTCGATGTTGCAAGTTGATGCCCGTGCCGTAACTTAATTTTCCAGTTTATAATCACCAGTTAGTTCTTGTGGGCAGCGCTAATTTTGAAATGGCTGGGATAGCCGATTACACCCTTGAGTAGTTTTATAGCCGATTTAGTCTAGGCTGGTTTTTGTTAGTAAAATATTTTTATAACTTTTGTTCTGCTAAAACTTTTCTCACGCTACCCCTCCTTCAAATGCATTTATATGAATGTGTTAATATACACTCACTCTCTCATCACTCCGAAAGTGTTTGTTTATAAAGGGTGTCCCAACAAGAACGCAAGATTTAAATTTGGTGCCATTCGAAGTGTCATTGTTTGACATTTGAACAATTGTTATTGTTTGCTAGTAGAAGGTACGAGGTTAGTAAAAATGGAGCGCTACACGAATGAACAACGCATTCTCATTGTGAAATTGTTTTACCAAAATGGTGAAAGTTTTGCGGCTACAGTTCGCAAATTTACGATCAATTTAGGATCACAATAATACTCCAAAAGAGTCAACTGTAAAGAGATTAATGTATAAATTTGCCGAAACTGGGTCTGTTAGTGATGTAAAGACAACAACGCGCCTTCGACCAGGTCGATCGACCGAAAATGTCGCAGCTGTACGTGATGATGTCGCTCAAACGCAGGTCAAGCGCAAACAGTCAATGGTGTTCGGTATCGTGAAATGATAACCAGTTTTTTCGTGCCTAGAACTGAAGAAATGTATGTGGAGGGCATGTGGTTTCAACAAGACGGCGCCACATGCCATACAGCCAGAGAAACAATTCAATTGCTACATCAGTCATTTCCCGGTCGTGTTATTTCGCGTTTTGGAGACCAGAATTGGCCGCCTAGATCGTGCGATTTAACACCATTAGCCTTTTTTCTTTGGGGTTTTTTGAAGTCGATGGTTTACGCGAATAAGCCGACGACGACTCAAGCCTTAAAAGAGGAAATTGGACGCTGCATTAATGAAATACCGCAGCATTTATGCAAAACGGCCATTGAAAATTTCATTAAAAGATCGCTTGTGTGCCAGCAAAGCCGCGGCGGCCATCTGCCCGATTTGTTGTTCCACACATAACCTCATTTTATCTACTTTACGATATAAAGTTTCACGATTTTTTTTTTTAATAAAGTCAAATCCCGATAATTCGTAATCGCGAGTGACCGGCCATGTCTTACGAATTATAGGGTTTTAGATTTAGCGGGGTTTCGATTTAACGGGGTTAAAATAAAATAAATACGAATTAACGGGGTTTTTCAATTTATTTAATAAAACGATAAAAAGGAATAAAAAAATTTTTAAAAATAAAATACAAAATAAAAATTTGTTGTTTTTGTAACACCGACAGTGTCTTATGCTACTCCCACACAAACAAGCAGAAGCAAAAACCCACGCAAAAAATTGCGATAAACAAAAAATCATTCTTTCCATGTTTTTGTTGTTTTTATTACGAATTATAAGTGGTAGTTAGCAAACAATTACGATTTATCAGAGGTAAAGAAGATTTTATTTGAAGAAAATATTACGAATTAGCGAGGGGACCAAAATGTATGGCAATTTTACGAATTAACGAGATTTTTTCAAGGGACCGACAATTTATTTTTTATTTTTTTTTATTTTTTTATTTTTATTTATTTATTGAATCCCTTACATAACAAGACTTAGTCTTATAATTATAATGCAGGGTTGTATTGTGTACAATAAATTCGCCAATAAAGATTAATATTTAATAAATTAAAAACAAAATAATTAAAAAAATAATAATAAAAACCGAATAAATAAAACGATTTATAAAAATAATTTTTAAATTTACATATAAAATTGACCAAAAAGACATTTGTATATAAGTAAATACATATCTATAAAACCTTTAGTGATCTACTCAAAGTAATTAAAAAGAAAGTTTTTAAAATTTGTTGCATTGCTGTTAATTTGTTGATGATGTGGAAGAGTATTCCAAAGGCGAACAGCATGTAAAAAGAAATGCCATGTAGAGACCTGACATTGATATTTCGGGATTATTATATTTTTGCCTCTTAAAGATCTTGCAAATCTAATCTTTTGAAATAAATATTCCGGCTTTTGGGTGTATATAGTTTTGTGGAGGAAAATCAATGTTCTTATCTTTAAGAGATTTTCAACTAATACACCATATAAAGTCTTGACATACAGTGACACATGATCTCGCCTCTTGAGATTATAAACATATCTTACTATATTATTATATAACACCTCAAGTTTCCTCTTACTGACACTATCACAGCTAGAAAATAATTCGCAACCATAAATAAGACTTGGAACCAAATATGTTTTAGCAAGTCACATTTATTACGAATTATCGGGAATTACGATTTATCGAGGTACGAATAATCGGGATTTGACTGTATCTGTGTTTTATTTAAAATTTAAATCTTGCGTTCTTGTTGGGACACCCTTTATAATGATTTTCTTTCTTTTGATGATTTAGTACAAGTTCATTTGGTGATTTTGTGTGTTTGTGTTTTATTTTTTTTTTTCCATAATTTTCAACTTTCTGGCCGTTTGCTTATTATTCTTTAATATTTCACTTTGTGATGTCTTTTTTTCTCAAACAAAATGCAACTCTTTGTTATAATTTCAAAGTTGTGTTGACAGTTGGTCATGACAGCCGTATAACATAAATGACACTGTGTGACTTGAATTCTATTTGAAAAGTTAATCATTTCATATGAACTTTGTAATATTATTTGTTTCCCATTTTTTTTTGCAGAAAAAACGAGAATTATGAAAAAGAAAAATATCTATATTTTTTTTTTATTAAAATATTAATGAAATTTAAGAAATTTTATAAACTTTCCATAAATCATTCTCGTAATAAGGAAGTTTCTTTTATATAGCAAAAAAAAAAAAGAATATTTATTTGAGTTTCATTTGTTTTCTTGGTAAAATAATTGCTTTTGTAATGTGTTCGCTTCATAAATTAATGAAATATTTCTGGTTAATAACTTTTCCAAGCTGTTTATGAAAATAAAAAAAAAAAAGTTTTATTATATATACAGAGATACATATTTTAAATGGAAAAATTATCATTGCCATATTTTCAATCAATCTTTTTCATTTATATTTTATGCTATTTTTCCGCATTACTTCTACACTTAAACGATCTTCGTTTGGTCGGTCGATGCAGTCGATCTTTCATTTTCTACTTCACACACTAAATCGCAGCAAATTCCTTTGCTTGCAACAAAGTGGTTGTTAAAAATGTTATTGGCAACAAAATAAGGTGCATATATTTTTTTATTAGGTATTCATAAATATGGAGTGTTAAAAGCAATTATTATTAGCCGTTTGCAGCTAATTGTTGCGCAGCAGTTCAAATAATATCTTATTGAGACGTGCTTCGAGACAGTTGTAGCGAATCTTATACACCCACCACTGAGAGAAATATTAATGATGTGAGTAACATAATACCCTGTCGGAGAATGTGTGGTTGACTACAAAAATAGTTAACTTATAGTTAAATTTTCTTAGACTGACTAAAAGCTAGCTGCAAAGTCATCCAGAACAAAACCAAAATTAATTCTAAAGTTGAGTATGTAATCGAATTTGGTGAGAGCCAACAAATTTATTCTCAGCTACTCTAAAACTCATTTCAGTTTTATATTAACATTTTGCTGTTGCTATTTTAGATGTCAGCTTAGCCGAGTGGTAGCGCGTTGAGTACACAACGTGTGATGTTGCATGTTCGATCCCCAGAAATTTTTTTTTTTTAATTTACTGACTACCAGGTGATTTAAAAAAGTCAACTTTAAGTTAGCTTAAAGTAGTGCATAGTGAGACAATTGACTACCGCCTAGGACATCGCAATGTTAAAATAACAGTCAGTTGATTACATTGCAAATTAATCCAAGTGTAGTCAGTACTAGTTGCGAAATAGTTAGCTTAAAGTTAGTTTAAAGTTAGCCAAATTTCCGATAGGGTAAGTATATTTCGCAGGTATCAATTTAAGAATGGTTTTGTGATTGTATGATCAAAACAGAACAGTTTCCTACAAGAGAGATTAAAGAGATTGGTGTCTTGGAGTAATTTTGTACAATAAACTCAATTGCAATTTAGCTACCAAACCCAGCAACATCATCAATTAGTGTCATGAGAGCTTTTTTATTAATTTTTTGGTAAAAAGCAAACAGAAACAGCCAAGCTACTTTGGCTTGTCTGCAGAAACATCAAGAGTCTCCGGCAGGAATCGAAATTTCGGTCCTCCGACTGCTACACTAGCACTCGGCCTACTAGCGCAGATGTCAAAAGTTAGTCATTGATTCTCAACTTTCTGATTCCGCAAGGAGATCTCTTCAGAGATTACGGGTGTTACAATCCTGCGGACCCTAGTTTGAGTAAAATAGCTTTTGCTGAGGCATATCTTTGGCTATTTAACCATAAAAATTAATGTGCTACTACCCAATATCTGGAATAGCAGAGTAACAGACTTGCTTATATTTATTAGAAGGAAGCAGCTTGCTAATCTGCCTTGCAGGTGCAGCGTCACCTGGAACTGCCCTGAGTTCAAAAGACAATAGAAGTGAATCCTTTGAGGGTGGAAACCCAAATAGTGAAAAGATAGATATTGAGATTCTAAGTTTAGCAAGAGTTTATGCAAAAAAAAAAAAATTAAAAAACCCGACTGCGACCAACTTTGAACCGTTAAATATCCTAAATAGACATTCCAACCGAAAAGTCATAAGAGAAACTTAAATATTATTTTAAAATACCTGTCGAATGATACCAATTTTGATATAGTTTGCGGACTTTTATTTTTTCATATTTACAAAATGACGTCTGTTGGCCGCCATATTGAATTTTTACAACTCTCCTATCTTTATTGACACTCCCAGGATTTAGACAAATCGATTGACGTTTGAATCATCAAAATCGTTCAAAATCGGTGCCGCAAAGGAACACACATACATACATACCTACATAGGCTGATAAAAACAATACCGTTTTTTTGCTTTGCGCAGTCGGTTAAAAAATCCAATATTTCGGAACTTGATTAGCATAATTACAGGATATACAAAGTTAAAAAGTCAGGCCCCGACTGTGTAACGGGTACTTTAGGCCCCACTATGCACCAGAAGGCAGCGTCGGATCGAGCTAAAAAACTAGCACCACATTTATGCCAGCATACCTAATATTTTACATAGTGACGGCATTTCCAAGCAAAAGTCGACTTTTTGTCGCGTGCGACAGCGACCAATTGTGTATGTATTTCAGAACAATATGCCTCGATTTTTCTGAAAATTTTACTTAATGTACAGCTGCTGGTGGTGTAGGCCACAAATATATAAAAATAAATAAAAAAAACTTTCGTTTTCAAGAACATTTCTTTTATGTCACACGTGACAAAAAAAAAAAGAAATTTCTGTGGAAATGCCTATACATATGTATAAATATTAATTTTTAAACACATAACAAACTTAACAAAGAAACCAAAATACTTCCCATTATCGTGTTGCATGTGAAATAAATTTTTCACAACATGTTTAATTTTCTAAACATGAGTAAAATTTTGTGGTTAAAAATCGTTTAGTTCAATATTTTCTAACTTGTAATGTTGCAATGTTCAAGGATCAATAGCTTTTCACTTCTTCCAGCAGCTTTTTTAAAATTACAATAAATGTTTTAATGAAGAGAAGTAAGGAATGATTATATCTATGAAAAGAATAGAACAACAAACATAAATGTTAACTATGAATACAAATCTCTGTTTTAATGGGGACTTGGCCCCTCTGCACATCAAATTCAAATATTACTGTCATGACTTGTTTTATGAACATCTTTTCTTCTATGTTGCATGTTGACTTGTGGCCGTGACAAGCGTCTTTAAAAAATATAATTATTCATATGCTTTCAAGGACTTTAGCTTTTATTATTTGCATGAGTTTAATGAAATGTTGTAAATTTTATATCATGAATATCTTAGTTTCTTTTCAGTTTTTAATGAGTGTACGATAAGTGTATTTGAATTATTTATGTTGCATAATCACAGATATGACATGTGAGGTATAAATGAAATAACTATTAAGATGGAAACACTCTTTTATGCAATGAAAGCACATCGTATATAAATAAGGTTGCTTTGAAATAAAATATCAAATGAAAATCTAAAAGTATACATATTCAAAGCACCTTTTCATTATAAATGTTTACTCTTTCTTCATTTCAAATATCTATCACCAGCCTCATAAATATGAGATTAAGATTGTTGTTGTGTGAATAGAGCTTGTGTTTTATCTTGCAACTCTTTCAGTAAAATATTTAGCAATGTTAATATGCAATTTAATATAATATTTTTGTAATGAAGATTTATTTAGTGTTCTTGCATATTAAATAAGCTGCCAGATATTCTGTGAATGTGAGCAGAGGAGCCTCAGCCAATTTTTTTTTTCGTTACAGAACATTTTGGTGGTGTTAGTTTGTATTTAGTAAACTAATTGGCAATAAGTGCCAAGTGCTAAGGGCGTTTGGATAAGATACACAAACTAGCGTATGGTACTATGATATTAAGCTATGTATGTATGTCTGATTACACGTAGAACAAAATACCAATGTAAAATCACCATGCAAAAATTTTGATTGCAAACCATATTAAATTTAGTAGAAAGAATATGTTTTTTAAGTGTGCTGGTATTTATTTGGTTTGTTTGAACTATAAATTTCATTTCAATATATTTTATGTTAAATGATAATTTCTGAAATTCTGAAATAAATTTTTTTTTTCATGATGGTATACATTCAGTGTGTATCTATAAATAGGGTTGTCAGTCGTACTGATTTTGCCAGTACATGTACTGATTTTTGTTTAAAGTACTGATTTATGCATAACTAGCAAATCAGTACGCAAATGTACTGATTTTTTCATGTATGTACTGTTTTTATATATTAATTATGATCAGTATATAAGAAAGCCTGTCATAGTGTTTATTTATTTTCTTTGAATCACCAGTGATCTTTACTTTACGTTCGCTTTAAGGAGAATTTATTTTCAAAGTGGTTTCCATATAATGCTCAAGCAAATTCTGCCAAAACTGTCAGAGATCATATAAATTTTAGTTTAAGTTAATGTTAATGTTAATTTTATTGAGATTTTTTTAATTTAAATTTGCAAGAAAGATTTGCTGTAAGTGATTTCTGATACATGCAAATAATGAATTTAAAGTTTCTTTTTCGAAAATTTTTTGATAATATTATTTTTATTAATTACATATGCCTTGCTACAAAGTATACATTGAATTCATGTTTTGCGCTAAACTAGTATTAGTTACATTCCTAGTTAAAGCCTTTTATATTGAAAAAATTAATGCACTGATTTTTTTTCAATTGTACTGATTTTTTTTTCTCTCATGTACTGATTTCTACGATTTCAAAACTGGCAACCCTAGCCGGTACACTCAAAATATTTCATAGGTAAAATAAACGAAAAATGTGGTTCATTTTACGAAAATATTCGTTGTTTTTACAGTACGAAATGCTTCGTAAATAGTAGAAATGATATTTGTTTATTTTACGAAATACTTTTTCTCTGCAAATAATAAAATTTTTTATTTTTACTAATTTTTTTTCGTAAATTTACGAAAAACAATGTTTATATTATAAAAGAAATTCGTGAACCATGAAATTACATTTTGTGTAATATACGAATATTTGTGTAAAATTAAAATCTGTAAAAAAAATAAAATCTGCAAAAAAAATTATATTTTCTAACATTTGGGAAATAATTTTTTAGTATAATCTGTAATTTTTGGAATTGGAGGTTGGAATTGGAGCCGTAAAAAACGACCGTTCGAACCAAACTAATGGGCAACACTGCATTTGATTATAGGTGACTCGCCATAACTCTCACCATAGAAACCAATTGAATTTTGGTTTGGTTATGGCTATGGCATTATGGCTATGTCACGTCTAATTTAAGCTTTAGTCAGAGAGGCTTTATTATGATTCGGTAAACGAAAGAATATGGGAGCTTTAATCTCCTGCTAACGTATACTATTGTGGCAGTGTCTTATTGGTTCTGCCACTAGTATAGAAAACTGATCCCTAGGTATCCCATTGAAAGTGGCGCACCCTCTGGGATTATACCGTGACCAAATTAATTTTGAGGCAGAGCAGGCTACCGCGTTTCAGCATCTACTCTTCGTAATGAAGTTGAGCTTCTGCTCTTTGTGTGATTTGAGAGATTTCAGTGGAATTCATTAGCCTATCCGGCATATAGCTTCCGATTATACCACTTCGCCTGGGTACCCAGATTAGCTCTAGGTTAAAATATCTCACCATCTCATCATAGACCAAAATAGATGTTATGTATACACCTGATATACATATGAACGTTTCTTTACTGCCGGTACTAGGGTTGCCAGTCGTACTGGTTTTGCCAGTACATGTACTGATTTTTGTTTAAAGTACTGATTTATGCATAACTAGCAAATCAGTACGCAATTGTACTGATTTTTTCATGCATGTACTGTTTTTGTACTGTTTTTATATATTAATTATGATCAATGTATAAGAAAGCCTGTCATAGTGTTTATTTATTTTCTTTGAATCACCAGTGATCTTTACTTTACGTTCGCCTTAAGGCGAATTTGTTTTCGAAGTGGTTTCCATATAATGCTCAAGCAAATTCTGCCAAAACTGTCAGAGATCATATAAATTTTAGTTTAAGTTAATGTTAATGTTAATTTTATTGAGATTTTTTTAATTTAAATTTGCAAGAAATATTTGCTATAAGTGATTTCTGATACATGCAAATAATGAATTTAAAGTTTCTTTTTCGAAAATTTTTTTGAAAATATTATTTTATTAATTACATATGCATTGATACAAAGTATACATTGAATTCATGTTTTGTTTTAAGAATGGTTAAAGCTAGGAATGTAACGAATGTTCGCATTTGCAAATTATTCGCTTATTTTTGCTATTTGCATTTGCTAAAATGTATGCGAATATTTAAGACAAAAAAATTTTGTACTTCTTTTACGAAAAAAAAATTGCCATTAACAAAGGTCTAAAACACGAAAATTATTTTAAGCCAGCATGAAAAATATACATATATGATATGTTCGTAGATTCAGCAAATTTATGCAGAAGTTCTGCGAATTTTTTCTGCGTATGCGTGATCAACTGTTGCACGCACATGCTTTGCAACTGCTCAATATCTGTGCATAGTTGGCATTTTTGAAGGAACTGCAAACAATTTTTAAGTCGCGGCAAGTAATTTTATTTAAGAAAGTTGCCATCTCGTCGATGTGAAAGCACAAAAAACTCTTTATAAAAGTTTGCACATTGTGCACATGGCTTGGACGTAGCTGACTTATTTATAAGTAAGGCATTCTTCAAAGCTTTATCAGAAAGCTTTTCTATAAAAAAAGTTCCCATAAGCATCAAAATTAAACTAAAGTCCAGCGGTGTTTGGAAATATATCTATTTAATTTTTTGAAAAAGAACAGGCAGTGTATTTTCGGCAGCAGTATTTTCTACTTAAGACTAGTCTGTTAAAACTTTTAAAAAATGTTTTGAGCACCATTCATTACTTCGTACAAACAAATTTGAATCGCAAACAATATTAACTAGTCATTGTTGTAGTAAATTCCACGCGAAACAAGTGTCACTCATTAATTTCATATACAAACATATATATATATGTATCTTTCTGTTTTACGAATTCGTGTTTTTAATAAATTAATACATATTTGCTCAATGCGAGACTCAGTTTAAATAAAATGCTATATGTAGTACATCTATGTACATATGTAATACAACTTCATGTTCTTATATAAATTTATTTTCATGTGATTTTTTAACGTATTGTAATATTTGCATTCGCTTTCGCAAAAATTTAAATGTAGTATTCGCATTCGCATGCGCTAAACTGGTATTAGTTACAGTCCTAGTTAAAGCCTTTTATATTGAAAAAATTAATGTACTGATTTTTTTTCTCTCATGTACTGATTTCTACGATTTCCAAACTGGCAACCCTGTCTATAAATAATATTTAGGGTTGTTGTGGGTGCATCGGTAAGCGCTTTGACTGCCTTGCTATGTGTGTTCGTAGTTCAAATTTTGGCTGGGAAAGCCGAAACTTACATTTTCCTGATGCCTGACGCTATACACACAATAATGTAAATTTAAATAATTAATAAAACATAATGACTGCATTAAATTAAATTCAGGTTAGTTAATTTTAATTATTATTCGAACTCCATTTGTTTCTATATTTTGTGATTTGAACGGGCTAAAGTTCGTATCGCTTTTTTTTAAGCCAAATTACATGTGATAATTATTAATGAACAAATAACACCAAAGTCTGTTGTAAATATTCTCACTAACAACACATAGTTGAACGGAACAGCCAGCCGTTTTCGAAGGCCACTAAACCTACATCATCAGCGTTCTTTTGTGTTTGGTCCACTCGGTGTGGTGTCAGTTGATGTAGATTTCTGCTTTATATACTTAGCATTTTATTGCAAATGGAATATGTGAATTGTTTTGATTCATCGTATTTCAATTTGCTGAAAGCTTTTTTGTATTGTAAGCTCAATTTTACCATCACTATATTTACAACAGTCTTACCATTGTCGTTTTGTTCTTTTTACTAATTATACACATGTTACTTAAATTCAGGTTGTTTCAACTTGAAATAACTTTGATTCAACATGGTTCTTCATTGTTATTTCATTATCAAATTTACGTTGTTCCAACTTGAAGTAACTTTCAGATTCCTTCATTTTGATTGTAATGTTGAATCAACATGAAATGAAGTTATTTCGAAATAAAAAATTTTCGCTGAAGATTACTAAATTAATCTTGTTTGTAATTAGTAAAGAACGAAAACGACAATGGTAAGACTGTTGTAAATTTAGAGATGGTAATTCACAAATTCCATTTGCAAAAAAGTTTAGTATATAAAGCAGAAATCTACATCAACTGACACCACACACAGTGGACCAAACACCGAAGAACGCTGATGATGAAGGTTTGTTTAGTGGCCTTCGAAAACGGCTAGCTGTTCCATTCAACTATGTGTTGTCAGAATATTTACAACTAACTTTGGTGTTATGTATTTAGTAAATTTTAATTTTATTAATAATTATCACATGTAATCTGGCTTAAAAAGCGATAAGAACTTTAGCCTGTTCAAATCATAAATAATTTTGTGTACGTTTAGATTTTAATGTGAAGTTTTTCTGTGTATGTGTGTGTAATTTGCTAAGCTAAATACAACAAAATCTGTCTGACATATATAAAAACTACTAATAAATATTCCTTTTTTTTATTCCTTCCGGTCTTCTTTAACAATTAAATGTCATTTTAATAAAAAGAAAAATAGACACATGAATTGGAATTTATATTCCAAACGATAAAAAAAGATTGATGGCCAATCTCACTCAAACATTTCAAACCGTAAACTTTATACGGTTAAATGGACAAATAGATAAAATGAAACAAAAAATCTCAATAGAAACAAATAAACTGTGCATTTACTTACAATAAAATTTACTAAATATGGAGTCAAATATTTTTTTAAACTTGTTGGTTTTAATTTTGTAAAAGATTTATCTATGCACAAGCAAGTATTTCCCCTAAAACTTCCTGTACATTAAATGCCGAGTTTGAAGTACACCAAAGCCAAGAAAAATCATAAACAATGTGTCAGAAATTTACCAAAAACCTCAGTAGCCGAGGGCAGTGCTAATTATTTACTCTTGGTTGCTTAGCTATTGCAAGTACTATGTATGTACATATAAGTATATGTATGTATAAGATCTATGGCCTATCGTTTGATGTTACCAGTAATGCTGTGATGCGGTTTACCATTATCATCCACAACAAAAACAGCAGTAGCAACATTTTTCAAAGTTTGTCAGGGTGTTGTTTTGTTAGTTGTCTTTTTGGTTGCAAAAAGGCAAAAATAAAATAAAAATAATAAATAAAAAAATCTTGGAATGCTGTTGAATGACATTAAAGAAGAAAATATTTAAAACAAGAAAAACAATCCTCTCACAATTTTCGAATAGACATTTTGGCCATTGCATGAACACTTACACACTTTCAAAAATACAACAAAGACTTACATGGCATAAATATTATAAACATGCGACAGACAGTACGTCTGACTGGCCGGCCATTTAACAGCAAACAAAATTTGCAACAATCAAAAAAGGAAAAAAAAAGAAAAAACAATACCGGCAATACAAATAGAACTTTATTGGTTTCGATAGGTGAATATTTAACACACATACTTTTACAATTACCCAGCAAACATGTAGGTTGTATCTTTTCCAAATTGAGAATTTAATTGAAAAATATTACTTACTACATATCCTTACCTTAATATGGAAAGGCCCTAACGTGTTATTATTATTATTATTTTAAATATTTCGATAAAAGAACATCTAATGCATCGCAAAAATCAAAAATCTCGATTTCAAAAAAATATTGAGTTAGGTCCTTTCTATATTTAAGGTAACGTACATGTCGTACAATCATTTAACAATAATGAATCTTTTCTTTCAAAAAAAAATTTATTCTATATAAACTACATATACTTTCATTTAATAACAGTCACTTCTGTAAATTACAACTAAAGGGTCCGCCGGATAACTTTTTTTTTTTTTTTAAATGTTATTAAAAAACTACTGAAGCTTCGGCTGTGTGGCACGTAGCGCCGTCCTGTTGAAACCAAATGTTGCCAATATCCTCCTCTTCAATTTTTGTGGACAAAAATTCGTTCAACATGGCCCGATAACGATTGCCATTGACTGTAACGGCCAGTCCTTGCTCAATGGCCCAATTATGCCTCTTGACCAAAATCCGCACCAAACAGTGACTCGTTTTGGGTACGTCGGCTTTTCAATATATTCGTGCGGGTTTTTTGTGCCCCAAATGCGACAATTTTGCTTGTTTACATACCCGCCAATATCAAAATCAGCTTCATCTGAAAAGATGATTTTTTTTTTTTTGGCAAAATCGGCATCTTCTGTAAGTCGATCGCAGGCCCACTTAGCGAAGCGAAAACGCATTGGATGGTCAGTTGGCTCGTTCAGCGGAAGGATAAAACTAATTACCTGTCAAATCAGACATGAGCTAAGTGTTACCATTCACGAAATAAGCACTAGTTGAAAAAAAAACGTTAGATGGCGGACCCTTTATACTTTTGAGCCAAGAGAACAGCTGTTTTCAAAACATAATAAATTGCAATATCTTTTGTTCGTTATACGTATATCGTAGGAGCATACATTTGCAAGCAACCTGCAAGAACAGTCCAAGTCAAATGACCGGTATGTTTAATTATAAGAATTAGTTTTATTTAGTTACTTCTACATACCAAAAATATATTAAATTTTCCAGCCTTGAATTTTGATTTTATACTCATTTCTTTCCTTCGTAAATATAGCATATATTTTATTAACAAATAAAATTAGTTTTATTTATGTATTATTATATAGCAAAAACAATTTAAGCATTCCAGCCCTGGGGCTACATTTTTATTTTTCTCATTTTGTATGCCGCACTTTCCTTTCTAACACATCACTTATATTTAATAACTAAAGGAAAAGAAAAAATTAATTTGATCTGGTTACTTTTATATACCAACAAAAAAATTTAAAATTTCCAACCCTGGAATCATGTTGTTTAGTTTTTTCTGATTTCTTTTAGCAAAAATCTCTCTAAATATTAAATATTGCTAATTTATAGAAAAAAGAAAAACATAGTTTTAATAGATTACTGTTAAAAACAAATAAAATAGTTTAAATTTTCAAATCGTCTTTTAATTTTTTTTTTTGAAATTAAATTAACGAACATCCCAAAATTAGTTTTATTTAGTTACTTATATATACCAAAAAGTAGTATAAACTTTTCAGGTTTGAAACCATCTCTATCTTTTATGGAAGCTTTGGAAAACGTACAGAAAGACAGATGGACGGACGGGCAGAAGGACATCGCTTATTCGTCTTTCCTGCTTATAAGGACCCAGAAAATAATAAAAAAAATTTGTTTAAAAACAAGCACAATTTCAAAGAAAACTACATTACATTATATCATTTGTTTATGTTTTCGCTTTTGAAAAATACAACAGTTTCAGTCAAAGCAAATTACAAAACGATTTATGACCAATTGTGCAGTATTTTCAGCAGTCAAATATTTGAAAAGCTTAAATTTGATTTGATCTTGCTTTTGGTTACTATCGCAAGTACAAGAAGAAGCAGTCTACATATATGCTTTTGTATGTTGGAAACAGTCACAGTCGAAGAAGCAAAAAATATTTTAGAAGTTTGAAGCAATCGCAGTGATGTAGTTTTACTTCTTGCTTCTTGTGTGTTTTGCAAAAACAACAACAAAGACATGATAAACACCACAATATAGTTGATTGAACCTGCAGAAAGCTTTTGCTTCTTCGACTGTGACTGTTTTGTATTTACAAAAGCACCCAGACTACTTATGCTTTTACTAGCCAAACTAACCAAAAGCAACAACAAATAAAATCCAAACTTTAAAATCATCGACTGTTTAAAGTACTGCGCAATTGCTCATAATTCGTTTTCTGCTTCTGTTTCGACTGCGACTGCGACTGTTGGTTATTTTCACAAGCACAAGCGAAAGAATTGGTTCATTTCAAACAGTTAGAAAAATCCAAAGCAGCGAAAGGTAAAAATTTTACGACTTTTTCTACTTCGACTTAAGTTGTTTTAACACTGGTTATAACCATGTTATATGAAATATTAATGCAACATTATAGTGACTAGAGCTGTGCCAAATCGTTCATTTAAGTGACCGGTCATTTTCGTTCATTTTCTAAAAAAGAACGAGTTCGTTCATTTCGTTCATCCGCTCTTTTCAAGAACGGATGGAACGAAATAAAAGCAAACAAACAGTTGATTTGTCAAATAAAAAGGGACAAGTGCAGTGAGTTTCTTATGAATTGTTTAGCAAAATAAGCAAAACAAACATTATAAATATAAGCATCAAATAACAAAAATTAAAAATTTTAAGAACCCCCCGACTTTTTTCAGAAAAGATGTTATATCTTCTAAACGGCTGGACCGATTTTTTTCAAACATAGCTAAGAACCCTCTCGATGAAGTCATCTTTCAAACAGAAAAAACTAAATGAAAATCGGTCCAGCCGTTTGGCCTGTACGTGGCCACAGACAGACACACAGTTACACAGACACACAGACACACACTACAAACTTGTAACACCCCTTTTTTTAGTCGGGGGTTAAAAAAATCAGGAAGTAAAAACTTTTAAAATATTAAAGTATTTTATATTCTTAGGAATAAGAAATCAAAAAATTCATATTGCCAAAAGAGCCACATATAAAGAATAAAAATTAACTGTTATTAATATCTACGTATCAAATTTGTTTAAAAAAAATCTTAATATGTTCTAAAACCTTAACCAATATTAATGACAATTTTATTAATTTCATAATGATCATAATATTACTAAAAGCAAACAAAAAGGCAAATGAAAACCAAAATGTGACAAAAAATCTCTCATGTATAAAGAAAAAGTAAACAAAACAACACAAAAACACACAAGTGCGTTCGTTCGTTCATTTCGTTCCATTGTACTTTTTATCAGTACTGCTGAGCCAAAACAGCTCAGTAAAGTGACCGGCTCACTTCGTTCATTTTACTGATTCGTTCAATTTTACTCGTTCGTTCATGAACGACACAGCTCTAATAGTGACCCGAGAAGTTGTTCTTTCTCTTTGTAACCGGTGTTCGTTGTAACCGAACCCCACTTTAATATAAAAAAGTTTAATAATGGAATAACAATTTTTGTTTCAGGTGTGAAAAGAAATAAATAAACACTGTGTTGTGTAATGAGATATTACGAAAGTGATGAGAAATCTTTAGCTAACAAATTCGTATGGCCCTGCTTAAATTTTATTTATATAGATAATAAATTTTAACCCTGAAGGTATGTATGCTTTTTATTGATTATTTTAAAATTAATATTATTGCCAAATGCTGTAAAAAGTGTATTACAACGAATTTTTTTAAACTAAATTGGTGCTACTTTAATCATTAAAATTGGTTAGATTTACCTTTAATTTTTTTCTGTGTAGCTGTAAATATTTTTGTCACATATCAAACCTTTATCTCTGTGTTTGCTGGGTGTAGAAAAGTAAAACTACACTAAATATTTTTCTCATTTGGTGTACTTTGGTTAAAAGCAAATATTGCGTATTTTTACCGTAAAGTATTTATTTAACACATACGAAATGTAAAGTTGTAATCGATTTTTGCATTGCTATGCTCATTGAATTCTAGAAATGTTTCACAAATGAGTTGAACCAAGTATTTCGTAAAATAATATTACGCACATTTGGCGTACAAGGGTTAGAAATAATTGTACAATTCCATTCTAATGAAGTGAAGCCTTAAAAGGCCTGTTAAAGTTTTAAGTATTTGCAAATATTATTTAGAATATTTTCTCATTTGAGCGTTTTGGAATCATATATGTATATATTTTTTTTTGACAATAGCAATTGTTAACCATAAGAAAATTTACCGTCGGAATGTGATTTAGCCAGGCGAAATACTCATGGATTTCATGCTTCCATTCAAGTAGCTTTCCCAAGCAGTGCCACCAGATTAGGGGATTTGTCCCCAAAATGGGGATTTCGCCTCTGAATTGGGGACAGAATTTCGTGGGGAGGGATTTGGGGACTTTTTATTTTGAGCTCTAACAATTTGCATGTATCATGAAAATAATTAATCGTGGATGTTGACATAATATTTTAGTACTGGTAACATTTCAGTTTTTAAAAATCTCTTAGGGCCATTTTTACAACTTACAAATAGTTAATTTTAGGATGTTATCTGACAGGTAAATATATTTTGTTTATTACAAGTAAACATTAATGTAAAAGTGACTGATAAGCTAACAGCAGGTTTATCCTCATGGTAACTTTCAAAGTGAACTTTAAGCATTTTAACAGTCAAAGTAGCCGGTATCTAAACCAGTGTTGCCACAATACATCATTTGTATCATTTATTTTATCGGACAGTTGTAATAATGAAAAAAATTAATGGTCACTTTATCGTTCACGTAAGCTAATGTTAAGGTTAACTATCAGGAACTTTATCTTTAGGTTATAATAATGGCCCTTAGAGTAGTGTGGCAATTATACTATATAATGAAGATGATATTACCATCATTACATAGAAAAAACCGTGCTAGCAGCTGCAGAACTAGCTCTTTGTCAATTTATTTTTTTTTTTCTTTTGAAAAGGAAAAATTACTGTTGAAAGTTTTGATTGTGCAATTGTTCTACGTACGGTTCTACCTTAGTTATTGTGTCACGCATAAGAAAAAACTATGTATGCATGTGTGATTCCCAGAAAATATGAAAAACTTTAAACTTTTTGAAAATTTGCAATTTAAGCACATTACAAAACATAGATTTGATTCGGTGTATGGAATTTTGAAAAATGTTATACATTAGCTTTTGGGCAATAGTATATCAGTACGAAGATAATGCCGGAAATTACTTCTTTTGTGAAATTGCAGCTGCTGCTGTGTTCAACCTGTTGATAGTGCCAATAAGTAATGCGTTTGTGCAGAGAATATTTTTATGCATGAAGACTACCAAACCAAAACCAAATTAAGGAATAATCTGCAATATGAAATGTTAGAATCTTTAATAAGAATAAAATCACATTTAAATATTTATAAGATCTACTGCCACAAATTTGAGCTTCCTTCCTGAAGAAATGATAAAAAAGTTCAAATCGGAACACATGTACAAGCGGGTTGTAGAGGACGGAGACGAGCTTGATGTCTATGAAGTTTTGGATTGGGAAATTATTTAGAATATTTCGATTGCAAGAATGTATGTATGTATGTAATAACTTCATAAATTCGTATTCACCCCTATCATGAATAAAATGTGAAATTTTGGTTCCCATGAAATTTTCATTCCCCATGAAGGGAAATTTGCAATAGTGAATTTAATGCGAACGTTTATTCCCGCTATCAATGCGTAGTGAATGTAAAAAAAACGGGAAGAAGACTTGTAAAGCTTCAAAATTAATTGAAAATCAAATAAATTAATTAGTGATTTTTTATGGGAATTGTTAAAATTTAAGTTTAAAATTTTTTAAACGCACTAATAATGTCAAATTAATATTTTACTTATTAAGTAAAATATTTTTTTTTAATTAAAAATACATTGAAATTGATTATTGAGGGGTTTAGCTGGATCCTATGCGCATTTCAATGTTGCTAATGCAGATCATCAGGGAACCTTTACCCAAAGTTTCTTAGAACAACTAGAGTTATTATATTATAAACTTTCATTTAAACAAATGAGAAGCTCAAAACAAATAACAAAGTTGAAACAAGAACTCAAGAATCAATGTTTTTTATATCGAATACAGTGTTATTCGATTATATGTGACTCGCCATAACGCCATAGCAATTGCCATATGAACCAATTGAATTTAGGTTTGGTTATGGCTATGGCATTATGGGCATGTCACGTCTAATTGCACCTTTACTACGGATCAGATGACCAGTCAACTGACTGTCACTTTTGCAAATGTGTTGTTGATTCATTTCTTGTGGCGTTTACAGTGGCTTTTGAAAATTAAGGCATCCTTACCTCCGCCAACTCATTTGGCCAAGGAATACAGGACTCAAATCGACACATCCGTGATCGTATCGACAATCGTACGAAAACAAATTAAGTGATACGTCATTTGTATAAACTGAATGAGATTTCATTACGTTTACGTATGTCATACGTAATTCAAAAATGGCGTTTTTACGTGACGAGTTGTGCGTTCACTGATGTGACGATTCGACCCCTGGCTTTTTTCTTTTTTTTTTTTAATTCTTTTTTGAAAGCAGAGCTGTTAAATTACGATTACGATTAGTAATCAATTAGATTACATTTTAAAAAGAATTGTTATGATTATATAAATGCCTTCAAAAGAATTACTAATAAATAATTGATTACGATTACTAAAACCAAAAAGTAAGCTGAATTATTTGAAATTACTACAAAATAATCTAAAAGAATCTAAACTAATCAAAAAGTAATCCGATTACTTTCAAAGATTACTTTTGATTCTTTTTGATTATTTTCAAACATTCTGAATTAAGATTACTTTACTTTGAAAAAGTTCTAAAGAAATTTATATAATTAGATGTTTTTTGTTTAAAAAATTCCTAACATTAATAATATCAATCTGACACAAAAATATAAAGAAAAACATAAAGTGAAATTGTTTGCTAGTGGTTAAGCACTGTCTGTATGCATTTCATAGTCGCTTCGACAAAATGTCAGTAGACTTCAAACCACACAATCTGAACAGCCACAAATTTCTTATCTTATTCACAGACTTTTAAAAAATTATTTGAGAATTCACAAAAAATATTTTTAAAAATCACAAAAGAAAAAGAAAAACATATACACGCCAATTTTTTGAAAGACTATAAAAATGTATCAACAGATATCTTTCAAGCTCTCCTCAAAATTTTGCTCATTTGTCAAATTATTAAATATTTTAAATTTTAATATAAGTGAAAGGCAATAAACTTAATAAATAATCCAAAAGAATTAAAAGTAATCCTTAGAAGTAATTGGATTATATTTTTTAATACTTTTGATTATTTTTGATTATTTTGTAGTAATTTCAAGTAATTTAGATTACTTTTCCATTATTGGTAATCGTAATCACGATTACTAAGTACGAAAATGAATATAATCGTAATTTAATCATTACTTCACCTTTTAAAAAATGTAATCAAATTAGTAATCATTACGATTACTAATCATTACTTAACAGCTATGGTTGAAAGCTTACTGTAGTGTAATACAATATTTATAATTTGATTAAAAGTTGAATCAATTACAACATTCTATATATAAAAAGATTGGCTTATTGGTGCAGCTTAACATTTAGTAAGATGGTACAAAAATCCCTCTGGAAATTGCACTTCCCCAGAATCCATAAGTTGCTGGCCCTCGCAAACTACATACATTAGAAATAAATTGTATTTCATTTCAATAAAATTACGAAATATTGACGCGGCTTTGCTGGCCAGTCTTCTGACCAGATGCCTAATATTTCGCCCAAGGATTTCTAAAGGATTTCGTCGTCTAAACAAAAGTGTTACTGCTGCTATGGACTTACTTGCCATCATCTTCTTTCGTTGCGTTAAGGTAAGCAATAACCTTTTCAACAGTTCAGCATGAACATCATTCTTTACTTGATGTTTTTTTTTTGTTTTCTTAAACTGTTACTAAACCGTGATTAATTTGCCCACGTTCACCAATATACATACATGGTAATCTTTATTTTCTTGTATTCCTGCGAAAATTTTCATTTAACATAAATATGCTACCGCATTGAGGATGTTCATAACATTTGCATTTATTTATGCATTAACAATTGCTTGTGGCCATTCACCACTGCTTGCGGATGATGATGAAAAGTGTGTGGCCATCTTAGTGGGGATAAAAGAGATTATTATAAGATTATGGGAAAATATATTGTGGGCAGAAGGAAGTGTTTGTAAACATTCGATTTTAAAGCTTCAGCAGAAACCTCCGCAAGTAATGTGTAATGCCAATCAATCCCAATTGCAAGTGTTCTTCATGAAGAACATCTTGTGCGAGGAAATAAGAGAAATAACCAAGAAGGTTAGGTTAGGTTAGCAGGCTTTTGGTAAGGAAGGCTGAACTTTACAGTCCAGCTTACTTGGGTCCAATAAAATGATCCCTTTATGCTACGTGTAAGTTGAAGAGAATATTGGGAGAGAGGGTTATAGGATAGGGACAGCGATGCCAACTTGGTGCTTTTGGCGCTATTTTTAGTGCTTTTTGGAGACTAAAAACGCCAATTTTTGAGCGTTAGTGCCAAACTAACAAAAAGCACTAAGTAGTGCTTTTAAGAAATTTGTGTATTTCTAAAATTACTTTAATAAAAAACTTGGTGTATTTATTTTTTCTGTGTAAATCATACCTTTTTCGTCTGATATATTTCATTAAAGATGTTGATAATATTGCCGAAATAAAGAATAGCTTAGAAAACATTGTTGAATTGCACTCGTTTTTCACGTTAGTGCTTTTTACGCTTTTTAGATCTCAAAATTACGCTTTTTAGTGTTTTTTTTTTAATTCTGATGTGCTCTTAGAGCCAAAAAAGTTGGCATCACTGGATAGGGATAGTTATAGAGGAGACATGTGGTGGAGAAAGAGATAGAAAAAAGTTTCATTCCTTTACAACTGCTTTTTTGGACGTTTTTAATAATGCGGTGTTGTATGTAGCGCCTCTGGTGTCAGTGAAGCGTATTAAGTTTTAAAACTGAAAAGCAACCATTTTATTCGGTATTTACTTTACCAATAACATTCAGAGCTATCACGAATAAAATTCCGCGTGAAATTTCTCCCCTTTCCAATTAGAATCGTTTGTTTCCCTTATTACTTGCTATTAGTTGGAATTGTTCCCTGGGAAAAATTTCATGCGGAATTTTATTCATGATAGCCCTGATTGCTATACAGTACGGACGAAGGAGGGAGCTCTGATGTTGCATTAGGATTAATACACGCTTAAGACGGTGCAGTTCACTTTCCAGTGTTTAAACCTTCATTACTAGAATTTTCCTACAATAACTGATACAAAGGGCCACTAATGCACGTCAGAAAAATGCGTAGTGTTGTTATTAAATGAATGTGGGGCTCGAACCTAGGTCCCCCGGTTTTGTAGTCAACGTGTTAACTACTTGAGCAAACGCCACCCTCAATAATAATAACGAAGCAAGTTTCCCAATTTTATTGGAGAATATTCCATAATGTTCTGCAAAAAAAATCTGTTACCAATTACAAATTATTGATGGTCCTTCGAACCCGAATTAAGGCAGATGTACAGTTACACCATTTCGCCCTTAAGGCATTTGTTCAAAGCGATTATTACGAAAAAATGAGAAATTTCTTCTGCTCCAAAGTTACCCCCTCTGGGGCGTCTTAACAAGCAGAATAGTTTATTGTCGTTTGAAATTTGTTGCGACATCCCTGTTGTTGTTGTTGTTGTCCACCGGCCAAGTCTACGCTACCAATTAACAGCCTGACAAACTTACACAAAAATTGTGATTTGTGACTTAATGTTAGACTATTTTTCACCATTATTTTTTTTTATTTCTTATTTTTTTTTTTGCACACGAGTGTGTGGAAATTTAAAAATTGTTTTTCATCTCATGCAACTCCTACTTTCTGCATGGTCAATGGCATGGCATGGCATGAGCGCATTATCATCGAATTGATTTTTAATAAAGTTTAACTTTAAACAAAATAGTCTCGTTTATCCAGTTCCATCGGGGTGGAGGGGTATTATTATTGACTGTCTGAGTGGCAACATGTCTGTTTATTTTTATTTTTCATTCTGTCTTATTACAGGTTTAGTTACTGTTGGGTGAACGCATAGAGTGCGTATGTACTCAGTTGCTATGCGTACACATGTTGTCAGGCGTTC
The DNA here is from genome assembly GCA_949987645.1 of Tachina grossa. Classification (NCBI taxonomy): domain Eukaryota; kingdom Metazoa; phylum Arthropoda; class Insecta; order Diptera; family Tachinidae; genus Tachina; species Tachina grossa. Next base: position 60,241,815 of record OX465276.1, on the reverse strand, counting down.
AACGACAGATTTTATATGATTAAATTATGTTCATGTTACTGATCATAAATTACTTAAATCATATGCTCCTCTTATAGTCGTCATTCATTCTGATTTTCTTACATTATTTTTACAGTTAAATTGTAAAAAATATATAATTAAAATAATATTATGGAGATAAGTAGAAATACGTTCAGATAGACTGGAATACAAATACTGCTGGTAGTATTGGGAAACTGGGTGGTTTTTAAGACCATTTTGTGTAGACGCATACTAACGAGCTAGCTGGTTGATAATTAATGATTGTCTAATTGTAGCTACTCGAGAATATATGTAAAGGGTGTTTTTTATTGAGGTATAGAACTTTAAGTTGGCATCACTTTTTTAACTGGCGGCCATTTTGTCAGCTGTCAAGTGATTAATATTTAGTTTGGTTTGCCATTTCATCATGAACAGGTTGACAAAAGAACAACGCTTGCAAATCGTGCAAATTTATTTCGAAAATAATGGTTCAGTTCGCGAAGTTTACCGCAAGCTCCGTCCATTTTATCGTCCATCCAATCCAATCCATCCAATCGTCCATCAGAGCAATTAATTCGGTTAACCATGGATCGTTTTCGCACTACGTTTACTCTATGTGATAATACGCATCCGCAGAGACGTCGAACAGTGCGCGCCGAAGAAACAATTGCCGCTGTAGAGCAAAGTGTTGAAGAGGACCCGAATGAATCGATTCGCCACCGTGCACAGCAATTGGAGCCGACTAACCGACTATTTTGTTCCCGAATTGGATGGCATGAATGTGGATGAGTTGTGTTTCCAACAAGACGGCGCTACATGCCACACAGCGCACGTCACAATCGATTTATTGAAGGAAACATTCGATGAGCGCATAATTTCGCGGAATGGACCTGTCAATTGGCCACCAAGATCGTGTGATTTGACACCATTGGATTATTTTCTTTGGGGATATGTGAAGTCGCTCGTCTACGCCAACAAACCAGAAACGTTAGGGGACTTGGAAGCCAACATTCGTGGCGTTATTGCCAACATACGGCCCCATATGCTCGAAAAAGTGGTTGAAAATTGGACCTGTAGAATTGGCTTTATTCGAGCCAGCCGCGGCGGCCACATGCCCGAAATCATATTTAAACATTAATGGCATAAAATTATCCTTCCAATAAAGCCAAATTGATGGACATTAAAACGATTTTCTTGTGTTTTATTTCAATTCGAAGTTCTATACCCCTGAAAAAAACACCCTATATAATGAGTTCAAGGAATTTTCCAAGATAGTGTGATGATTCTATGAAACGATGATGTTCTCAACTACAAATATTAATTAGTTTATTTTGTTTATATTTTATAACTAATTTCGTTTGCTAAGATTTTTATTTTTGCGTGGAATATTTATTTCATATTTTTTCTCAAAGTTTCATTGGCTTTTTTCCCTTTAGTAACTAAAGCTTAGTAGCACCTTCATATTTAAATAAACTGACCACAAAAAATAGCCTACGCAAAAAATAAAAATATTAATTAGTTTATTATTTTTATTTAAGACCTTCAAGGGTATATGCAGCTGGTTGTGCTATTCTATTATGTATATACATTATAGCGGGTCGATTTGTATGGAGGCAAAAAAAAATCGCTCAAATTAAAAGGAAAATCGTATTCTAGAGATCCAAATAAGAGACTGCCGAAGAAACCATACCTCTAAAATGTACTTTGATGTCCCGACTTTTGATCCGAAGGGTCAAATTTTGACAATAATTTTTTTCATTTTTTTTCTACTACTAAGTAAAATTGATTTTTTCATTTCATTCTGACTAAATAAATTTCTAAAGAGAAAAATAAGCTCCAAAAATAAAAAAACAGCCATTTCGCTGATTTTTTCTTGTAAAGTGTCAAAAATGGTGATTTTTTTAAATGTTGGTATGGGGAACCACCCCCCAGGGGTGGTTTCAGGGAGTGTGCCACTGGCGTAGGTGGGTGGGCCCTCCAAAACTAGTGTTGGTCGGTCATACATTTTGACTAGATTGAGGAACTATAAATGGGTCAAAGTGAGATTTTCCAAAATTTTACTTTTCGGATCAAAAGTCGGGACATCAAAATACATTTTAGAGGTATGGTTCCTTCCTTCCCTAATATACATACATACATACATATGTAGCTCGATATTAAAAAAAAATTAATAAAACTAAAAATCTCTTAGATAACAGCTGGTATTCTACAACGCCAAATTCTAGCAATAATTTTGAATTCCATGGCACGAACAAATCACATATGGACATGTATGCATTAGAGGCCTGCATAAAAAGTCTTGAAATGTAAATACGTCTTGTGTTTTAAATGTATTCCCGTGGCATGTTTTATACTAAACCAATAATAAATGCTGTCGTTTAATAAGCGAAACACTATGGGTGTATTGATGTTCGTGCATATGAGTGTAAACAAGCGATGTCGCGAAGACTTTTTGTTCGTAAAAATACTCAAAATAAGTAGTGTTGATGATGGTATGCTTGTTATTTTACATATTGTAAGTTTGAGTGTGTGTGTATGTGTGTGTGTGTAAAATGTAGATGGCAAGCTTTTATGGGCTTAAGAGTTTTTTTTAAAGCAAGCGCTGATTTAACTAACTGACCTAACTAACATTTTAAAAATTTAACAGAAAATCTTTTTATCAGATTTAATCAGAAATCTTTTTACTTATATAGGCACAAAAGTAATGTTTACAGTCGTAATGTAAACAATGTGTATTATGACTTATAAAGTCTAGTAGAGGACTTAACTCATTTTTCAAAAAAAAAAAAAAAAAATTTCATTTAGGTCAGTAAGTTAAAACAGCGACAATATGTGCGTTTGTATATGCGCAGAAAAATTACATATCATACACAAAAACTTGTGTGCGCGTTTGTACATGCATGACGTTTGTATGCACTCCCATGCGTATAAAGAAGCAAGCATCACAAATTATTCGGTAAAGAAGTATTTTTTTTCGTTACTTCTATACCTGCAATAACTGAAACAAATTTCTTGCAAACAGTGTTGTTTAGATGATTTCGCTGTAGTAAAGCATTTGAAAAATCCCTCATGTCCTTAAAGTTCTTGCAAGTAGTCTTGTGCAGGGCTCTAGTATGCATATTTTCCTATCAATAATATCTCTAACCCTGCACTGGCGCCTTAAAACAGCAAGGGGTGCTGCGAGACATTGCGTACATATGTATATACAGTCGTACTTCGCTATAATTAATTATTATGTATATAGATACATATATATAATCAGCCTTATTTATAAAACTTATTAAGGCTTTATAAAGTGATATTAAGACAAATTTTCATACAATAATGATGATTATTATGTCAGAGAAACCGCAAATATGCCGTAGCGTGTTTTTTCTTGTATGACGTAATAATGCGGAGATAAGTTTTTTTTATCTGTTTCATAACTTTTTATGAATTTTGCCACCGATATTATTTAATGCATAGTTTTGTTTGTTTTACTCTTTAAAGCGTATTTTTTCATATTACCTTCTTACACGCATATTTTATAATTTTGCAGCATATTTTGTTACTTTAAAGAACTTTTGTTGTTTTAAGATGCTTACAAGAAATATCGTCCCATAACCGCCAAAAAAGCCTTAAGCGACTTAATTTTTGAGATTAATTTTTTGACGTAAATAGATATTTTGTGTTTGTAAATAATCGATTGTCAAACATTTGCCCAAAAAAGCGTAACCACTAATTGCTAATAAAAAAAAAAAAGCTTTCAGCAAATTGAAATACGATGAATCAAAACAATTCACATATTCCATTTGCAATAAAATGCTAAGTATATAAAGCAGAAATCTACATCAACTGACACCACACACAGTGGACCAAACACAAAAGAACGCTGATGATGAAGGTTAGTGGCCTTCGAAAACGGCTGGCTGTTCCGTTCAACTATGTGTTGTTAGTCAGAATATTTACAACAGACTTTGGTGTTATTTGTTCATTAATAATTATCACATGTAATTTGGCTTAAAAAGCGATACGAACTTTAGCCCGTTCAAATCACAAATATAGAAACAAATGGAGTTCGAATAATAATTAAAATTAACTGAAAAATCTTTAAATTCAGACAAAAATTTGTAAGTTAAAGAGTATCCAATAATGTTGGATTCTATAATATTGTTTATAAGTTTTTATAAGTTTTGTTCGAAACTGTTTAATTTGATAAACAAGTGTCTGGATCAAAACTTTTTTCATTAGTGTTTGTTGGTTACGCTTTTTTGGGCAAATGTTTGAGAAGTGTGGCTTATGGTTATGGCTCGATATGTTGCTCAAAATCTTAATTTTTATTTTTCTCGGTCTAAGTATCATTTTCAACATTCTATACATGTAATGTATACATATGGTTTATTTATAACGACATACTGTGTGAGCGAAATTCAATTAAATTAAATTTCTGAGTAGAGAAAACAGAATGGACAATATTTTGTTTTGTTGCTCCTGCACAGCTATTAATTAATTTTAGGCGATTCAATTTTTTCAATGAATTTATGATAAATAAAATAAAAAAAATGCAAAGAGGCAACAAATGGATTAATGTTAGAATCATCAAAATCGGTCCACGCTTTCGGTTTATATAGTGCCGCAAAAGAACACACATGCATACATAGGCTCATAAGTACAATACCCTTCATTCCTTTGAGCAGTCGGTTAAAAATACATTTTGATTTCCAAATAAATCAAATTATATTATTTTTTAGAGCATATTCTTAAAATGTTTAGTGTATATTTTCAGGTTTTAAGTGCATTTTATTAAAATTTTTTAAGAGAATATTTCTGGTTACCCTGATTATTATATACCTGCAAGTATTTTGGTTTGCACAATAAAAAAAGCAATGTGAGTCCGATCACAGGGGAGATGTGTAAACATCTAGTAATGATTTTTTTTTTTAAGTTGGAAGTACTTATGCTTTTAGTATATTTTTTTAAATTAATCAATTAAAAGTATCAAAACTTTCAATTTTGTAAATACATAGCAATTTGTTGGTTTTTGTTTGTTTTATTAAACTTATTTGGTTAGTAAATGGGCACACTGCGGTATATGTATATGTACTGCATTAAAAATTGCAGTAAGCAGTAAATTTACGGAATACTAAAAAAAATTCAGTAAATTTTTACTGCTAATGAAATTTAATTTGCATTACCAGTAAAATCGTAGGGCCCGTAATTATAATAAAATTGTAGCAAGTGACAAAGTTTTTTCATTCAAATTTTGAAACTTTTGTATGAAAAACATTTAGCCACTTGGCAGAATTTCATTATGAATACTTTACTGATTACTGAAAATTCAATGCACCTCATCACATAATAAATCATTCAGTAAAAATTTACTGGTTAAAAAATTATTTTTACTGAAATTTTAGTAGTATGTACTGCAAAGTGCCCATATATGGTAAATTCCTTAAGTACAAATTGACTTATGGTAACTTAATAAAATCTGATATATAAATGTTTGACTCTACTGTATTTAAACATCTATGGAAAACTCCATCTATAGTAGTGGAATTATTAGTTGTGGGAGTTTGTGGAGAATTGCTCATACACAGAGAAAACAGTGCCTAATAATTACCTCATAAAATAGAACAAAATTAATAAGAAATCTCTATGATTTTTTTTTCAATAAGGAAATCTTATTAATTTCATAGAGAAAACCTTTTTGAAAAAATCAAGCAGAAATCTTGTAGTTTTTATGAAGTTATCTTATTGATTTTTTTAATAAGGTTTTCTTCTTGATTTTATGATAAAATAAAAAAAAAATATGTCTTTCTTTATTCTTTGTGCTTTGCTTATATATTTTCATTTAAATTCTATACCATTTACTTTGAAAGGAGACAAGTATTGAACCAGCAAACTTCTGACTTATAGACAAACACTCTAACCAATATGCTAACAAGCAGTCTGGATAACCATTGAAATAATTTTGCAAACATGCTTATACAAAAACGAAAAAGATCATGAAAAAAAATTGTCTGTGTCTATTTATAGATATGAAATAACAAGACACCTCATAAAATCAAGAAGATTTCCTTATTAAAAAAAATCAATAAGATGCCTTACACATAATCATATAGGAACCTAATAAAATCAAGAAGAAAACCTTATTGAAAAAATCAATAAGTTAGTCTAATAAAATCAAGAAGAAAACCTTTAAAAAAAATTAATAAGGCAACCTAATAAAATCAATAAGAAATCCCTATAGTTTACAATTTATAAGAAAACCTAATAGAATCAAGAAGAAAACCTTTTTAAATAAAATCAATAAGGCAACCTAATAAAATCAATAAGAAATCCCTATAGTTTACAATTTATAAGAAAACCTAATAGAATCAAGAAGTTTTTCTCTATGGATTGTTTTTTTGGTGCCAAAAATAACGGAAATTGAGTAAAAAAAAGTTGGGAATAATAAGATTTCTTCTTGATTTTATATGGTTTACTTCTTGATAAAATTAATAAGATTTACCACATAAAAACAATAAGGAATCTCTATGAAAAAATCTTCGCTTCTTTCTGCTGGGATAACCCTTAGCCTAAAAACGTTTCATAGAGAAAATCTTATTGATTCTATGAGGCAGTTTTTTCTCTGTGTATGCAAGTGGAAAATATCAAATAAAAATTTTGATAAACCTTGCGACTGTTGGTTTGCAAAATTAGTATTAAAATCTACACTCATAATAATTGGCATGAGATGGAAATTGTTACCCAATTGTCGTGCGCCAGCTTCAGTGTAAGGCAGCAGTACGTAATGGAGATATGTTATAATATAATATTATAAATTCTTTACATAGCATCTACAACTGCGATTAACTCTGACATAATTTGTGAGAGAACGTCGGCAGAATAATGCTAGGAACACAATTGGGACGAACGACGAATTTTTCGGTGCGAACTTTCGTCATAAAAAACAAAACACATTTGTTCATATGAAAATGAACACAATAGCGCCGTAGAACGAAATTCGTCGTGCGTGACGAACTCTGAGATAGATTTATTTCTATTTTGTACGCCGACGAACGACGAAATAAACCATTATCTCTCACTCTCTTTTTACAAACACAATAAACAGTGTGACCAGATTTCAAAATAAAATTAAGCTAAATTACGTATGTCTTTAATATATTTTTAGAGAATACGCAATTTGGATTAGAAAAGGCTAAAAAATCTAAATCCGTTTTTTAAAAAAGCTAAAAAAATAAGCTAAGAGCTTAATAAAAATTTTGAAGCTAAATCCAGAAGAAATAAGCTAAATTTACCCCAAAATTAGCTAATATGGTCACACTGACAATAACCAACTTTATCAATTATAACAGCTGAGTTCGCTGAGTAAATTCGTCGTTATTGTGCTTCACACGACGAATTTACGCAGCGAATTCTTATCGACGAATTCGTCGACGTGGACGAAATTCGTCGTTCGTCCCAATTGTGTTCCTAGCATAACAAAAACAAAATGCCGATGTTTCTCTTCATCTTATACAAGAGGACAACGTAATTTATTTTTTCTTATAACATTTCATATTATGCAAATTTTCATCGAGTTAACATGTTTTATTTTTGCATAATTAGTTATTTTATTTTCACTTTTTCACACAAACTTTAATTTATAAATCAATTAAACATATTTAAACATATAAAATCCCAGAAATTTTGTTCAAAGCATAGTTTTTCATTTATTTTAATAAACACTCACACATGCACACTAATTTATTTTCATGTACGTGTGTTTTTTGACAGTTCATCGTATAAGATTGTTGTTATAAGATTTTTTATAACAACGCTCTCATGAAAAATCTTATAAGATTGAGATAACACTAATTTGAAGTCTACACGTAACATACTCTCTGCGACTGAATTTGGCGCTCTCATCTTAAATATTATGTTAGGTGTAGACTCTATGTTATAAAGACTGCTATATATCTTTTAAACAAATATTTGACATTTAAAAGGCTCTCTTATTTAAAAGTTTATATGTATATATTTTATTTATTTTATATTTTTCAACTTTTTAACAAAATTATCCCCACTGGCAACACTATTACACTTCACAAGCAATTTCTATTAAAATTAACTCCTGAAGGTATGCTTTAAAATTCGGATGACTGTATTTCTATGCAGCTGTTAAGTTTCTTTGTACTTCTTGTTCGTATGATTACACTAATATACTCATACATAGCGCGGTGTGCATCTTACTCAAAATTTGTAATTGTATTGTGAAAAAGATTTTTACCCCCTAGCGTATAGATGTTTACACATCAAAAAAATAAATATATTAAAATAATAAGGTACGGATTACACTCTTCTATTTTTCATACTAAAAAAAAACACTCATACATACATACATTAATAGGCACATTACTCCTCATCTCCACAAACTTCCAAATTGATGGGACTTTCTTATTTTTTATTATTCTTATTTGCATCTTTTTCGAAACCTCTGATTATATTTTACTTCCTCTCGACATACAGTGTGTTTAGTGCGAGTAACAGAAAATTGTTTAAAATAATTAATTCTATGGATATCAAAAAATTCACTAAAGTGCGACTTTGACTCGAACACGAAGGGTTCCGTGCGGATAATAAATATGTGATACTATACAAACTTAAGCCTACATATTCGAATATCATACCTATTGTAGAAATTTAAAAAAAAACTTTTGTTGTAGTCGTAGCGCTTTTTCGTTTTGCCGTTTTTCGATGCTTGGTCATTTTTTTTCGATATTTGGCGATTTTGTTAGTTTTAACGATTTGTTTAGTATGTGAGTTTTTTTCGTTTTTGTAATTTTTTAGTTTTTGGCGTTTTTTTATTATTTTAATTTTAGCAATTTTTTTCGTATTTGGGATTTTTTCTTTTGTGCGATTTTTCCGGTCTATTGCAATATTTTTTTAGTATTGGCCCGTTTTTCATTTTAAGTGATTTTTTCTTTTTTGGCAATTTATTTTAGTTCAAGCGATTTATTTCTTTATGCAGTTTTTTTCGGTTTTTGGCGATTTTCTTATTTTAGACGATTTTTTGGTAGTGTGTGCGTTTTTTCGTTTTGATGATTTTTTGGTTTGTTTTAGTCCTAGCGCTTTTGTTTTGCCTCTTTTTTTTGGCGCTTGGCAATTTTTTTTCGGTATTTGGCGATTTTTTTAGTTTTAACAATTTTTTAGTACATATGTGCGTTTTTTTTTCGTTTTGTTAATTTTAATTTGTTTTTTTGTTTTTGACGTTTATTTTTTTATTTAGTCTTAGTTGTAGCGATTTTCCTCGTTTTGCGATTTTTTAGTGTTGGCCGTTTTTTCGTTTAAGTGATTTTTTCGGTTTTTGGCGATTTTTTTCTATTTATTTTAGTTCTAGCGGTTTTATTTTGTTTTGGCGATTTTTCTTTGTTTTCGCAATTTTTTTTTTCGATTTCTGCAGATTGTTTTTGCTTTGGGACTTTAAAGTTTTAATATTTTTGAAAATATCAAGCAAGAGTTTGTCTTTTATGGTTTTTAAGATACATACTACAAGTTGTCAAAATTACATTAATTTTGATTTTTTAAATTTCAGTGTCAATTGATGTAGTCGGCATAAAAATATGCTAACTTTGAAAATTTTAAGTGTCTATATATTGTCTGTATTACATTGGGATTTCAACATCTTTCGTTACACGTTCTACAACACTTTAATTAATAATTTAATTTTTAACTTTCATATATTGGTTGTTGTAGCGGCCAAAGTTTTACATATTCTATGGAAATGTTTGGTCCGTGGCTCTTACGATTCTCGAGAAAACGGCCTGTGACAGACAGACAAACGGAAATCGTAGCGAAAACACATTTTCATACACCTTTGGTGTATGGAATCCTAAGAAGCATGCGAGCTAAAATTATAAAATTTACAAATTGTAAAGGAAACTTCACGGTGTAGATATAGACATTCATTCTAAGGAGATTAAATAAAATACACTGAAATTGTAGCGGAAAAGCTGTGTTCTTGAAATCAATTCATAATAGGGAAGGAAGAGCTTCATTCTATCGAACTTCACTATAGAGCATGGCTGTCCATTTCACCAAACAATTGCTTAGAAGCCACACCTCATTTTATTTTATGCTATTTTATTCAGTCGTACATAGAGCTGTGCCAAATCGTTATTTTCAGTGACCGGTGATTTTCGTTCAATTAGCAAAAAATTTACCCGTTCGTTCAATCGTTCACTTTTGAACGACAGTATGAACCAATGCTATTTTGTAAGAATAATAAAATCGGTTGTATATACGAATATTTAAATAATGCGAATGAATGAATTGAAGAATTTATTAAAAGTTGAATTATTTATTTAAAAAATTATATTTAAATTCATTTTATAAATAATTTCTTGTTTTTTCGACTAGAATATTGTACATTTTATTTTGGCTTAATATTTAGTTTAATATTAAGACTAAGAAAGGTATTTTTGTTTGGTTTTGCTAGTTTTTTTTCTTCAGATAATTAATAAAAGCATTATAACTCTTTTATCGTTATTTATATATCAAAACCGCATCAATGTTTGAATGTTACTTCTCAAAGTTTAAGTTAAAATTTTGTCCTCAAAAATATTTTACCGCAAACAAAAAAAAAAATATCTCAAGCACTACAAATTCATTTTAGATTGAGGTAATGAAATGTATGTATAAACATATACATATACAGTTAAGGTCTAACATCTTTACTTTGTAAAAACACTTTATAAAAAACACTAGTAAAAATAATTCTTGTGAAATCAAATTATAAAAAGAATGATGGCAGTGCCACAGCGATGTTAAATAGAATTTGGTATACACGTATCTAAACCTTTTAAAACACAAAAACTCAACTCAAACAAAAAGGCATAACATAAATAGCAAACATGAACGAAAGTAAATTTGACATAAAAGACTTGAAACACAAACTGAATGATCGAAAATTTCGAGCGCTACAATACTGATCCAAAAGCGTTCAGTAAAATCACCGGATCAGTTCGTTCAATTAAGTGATTCGTTCAATTTAACCCGTTCGTTCATGAGCTACACAGCTCTAGTCGTACATGAAACAGCAACGAGTTAACATGCGTAGCGGCTGTGTTGATATTTTTTTCAAATTCAGTGGATAATATAAATGATAGAACAAAGAAAATACTTTTCGATATACAATGCCTTTGATTACCCAATGTCTTTTATATTAACAAACATATAAGAGGCAGTATAAAATGTTATTTAGAGGCGTTATTAGACTTTTCATATCAATACGGTTACATATAATGATGAGGAAAAATTATGAAATGGTTGCAGGGGAAGAAACTAGTGAAAACAAGTTAATATTTTAATTAACGAAAATAACTTTCAAGCGTAGTGACCTTATATATTGTTATATAGGGTAGACGTTTACCGGTGGAGTTTTTATTAAGAATTTACTATTTGTTTTTTAAAAAGTAAAATTTAAAATGTGCTGAAAAGTTTTTAATTTTACCAAATCGGAAAATAAAAAATTCAGTTTGAACTATATTCTTTTGCTTTTTTGCAACCAAAACAAATTCTTGTGATTAAATTTTAATTAAAATCTTTGTGGCCACTTTTTCGTTTCATTGTAATTCAAATTCTCTCACCCATACAGCTGCAAAACAATTTTGGACTTCCCTGCTATAGAGAAGTTCGTTTGTAGCTACTATAAAAAAGTATGTACTCTGAAAACCTAAACCCTATTCAAATCATTTGCTGAGCTGTTGTAGCAATAAGAAGCAGGGCTGTCAGATGTGGCGATTTCTCGCCAAACGTGGCGACTTCAAAGCTAGTTTGGCGTCCTAATTTTCGTTTTGGCGACATGGCGATATTTTGGCGTTTTATAAAACAGTTGGCGATTTTGTTGGCTATTTTTGATGAGCCATGATTTAGCTTGAAAATCGTTAAATATTATTTTTATTATGGTATTTGTCTCGTGTAGATAATGTGCTAAGAACATTTAATACTGGTATTAACAGCAACCGTTTTAGAAAACTAGGGCAAATTTCTGCAACTCGTTGGTTGTTTTATGGAGCGGGTATAAGACGAATTTTGGAGTAATGGGTAGAGCTTAAACATCATTTTTCACTTATTTCAACGGCCAAAAATGATGAGACTGCCCCAAAACATATACAAAGAATTATGTGACGAAAAGACAAGACTTTTTTAGATATTTATAAATCCAATAGTAAATGAAATAAACCATTTAAACCTTGAATTTCAGTCAGATAACATGCATGCAGGCAGTATGCATCAGAGGCTACTTTCTACTCTTCTTTCATTTTCCTCAAAAGTTTTCAAGCCAACAATTTCGAATGAAACTCATAATAACGAAAAATTGATAACCAATGAATGTTATTATAGCTATTGATACACCAAACACTTTTCTCCCACTAAATGCTATCGATTTTGGGTCAGCATTTGAAACTGAATTAAGCAATGTTGAAATGGCTGATGAACATTTTGAAATACTTGGAGAATATTGTTTTTCGTATTTTAAGTTGCTCGTGAAAGATTTAATAAATATAATACCTGAAAACATGAATATATTTAAAGTTTATGAACATTTTTCCATTATAAAAAGTTGCAATCCATTATCACAAACAAAATTTGTTTTTGTTAAAGATATTTTTATTATTTTTATGAATCCTAACATGCCGCTAGATGTTTATGAAACACAATGGACAAAATTACCGCTTGTGGATTGGAAAGATTATTTTAATGGTGATATTCCATCTAACTTAAATCAGTTTTGGCCAAAAGTTTATGATTATAAGGATACGGTAGTCACGTACCATTTTATAGAACTTGCTTTGGCTGTACTTTACATGCTGGTAATTCCAACAACTAATGCCTGCATTGAAAGGGTATTTTCAATAATGAACTCAACTAAAACGCGCTTCCGAAATATCATGCAATATTAACTTCTTGACGCGTTATTACAAGTTATAAATTATATGAATGTAAATAACACATGTTGCACTTCTTTTATACATCCGCAATATATGTTGAAAGAGTTCAATTCTCATACGATGTATTCAAAAGAAGAAGACAATATGGAATGTCTTGACGATGAAGTATATATCGTTTTAGATATGTAATAGAACTGCCACTACATACAAATGTACATACATATATCTAACATTTGATGAATACTAATGGCGTTTTCTTTTCTGAGCAATACGCTGCATTTATGTTGCCTTTTACATTTCTTTGTGTTCTTTTCTGAAAAGTATGTATTATTTTAAAAATTGAACGAGTTCTTTTCCCATGATGTTACCCTTAAAAAGAAGAAAAATGCTACATGTTCAACACTCATTTTCATTAAAGGGGCAGGAGTGCAGCATTATATTAACAGCCGTTTTTGTTATTGTCTATGAAAAAAATAAATCATTTTCTAGTTCGTGATTGTTTTATGCCGAAACTTGTTGGAAAATTGTTCTTTTGTGAACGTAAAATATGCAACACTTCTTAAAAATCAGGTGAGCATTTAAAAATGTTGCCAAATCACATGTAGCATATATGTATGTTACACTTTTCTTTTAGAAAAGAAAACACCATAAGCTACTTTACATTGTACCTTTTTATGTTCATAATCATTTTTACATTGTACTAAATAAAAATAAACAAAATATATATAATGGCGATGTTTTCCCCATTTTTTTGGCGAATTTTAGCGATTCGGAACAATTTAATTTTTTATAATTTATAAAATAAATTTTTAATAATTTATAAAATACATATTTCATTGTCAAAAACTAAAAAAATGAGAGTTTGGCGATTTTGGCGATTTTTGACATTGGATTTGGCGAAAAAGGTGAAAATAAATCTAACAGCCCTGATAAGAAGATGAAACGCTTGTTAATTAAATGTTGACCAACTCTCTTAACAAACTATTTTTATTTGCATAAACTCACCAAAAACAATCAACATTTTAAAATGGGTGGTCGGCAACCCATACCATTACATTTACAATTGTGTGTGTTATACTCTTAACACGAGTCGGTGTTGCCAGTTAAATTTTTGTTTCATTTCCCTAACTTGAAATTTTAAATATCCAAAACCAAACTTGATTTTATTATGATCAGAAGAAACACTCAAGTTTTGTTTATGAAGAAATACATCTTCTCTTGTTGCTACGCCAATGTAAAGATGAGTAAAGAGATAGTTTTGTAGAGAATTTTCTTAAAATAATTTAAATATGTATATGCCTGAAAATGCCTTTGCATATCACTTTTTTTCATGCATGACAACGTACGTTGACTAAAGCTATGTACAGACGATTGTCACATCTTACAATATTGTCAGATCTGGCAATGTGCTGACAATGTACTGGCAATCGAAAATTGCCAACACAATATTCCTTGTCAGTTCACACGGTTGTCAGAAAATCTTACAATTTATTGCCAGACGGTTGTATGACAATAAAATCGTCAGTAGAAAAATTGTCAGTTCACACGGTTGTCATATGTACAAATTGTTAGATCTGTTGTTATGCGATGCCAGACTTAAACAATTTGTTGGCCATTGTTAAATATTTATCGTTTGTGTTTGTGTTAAATGTAAAAAGTGAAAGTGTAAATTATTATGGACCATGAAGAAGCAATTGCAATGATTTTGTCTGCATATATTTTATTTTAAATATTTTCTTTAAAACCAAGCGTGTGCAGTGTTGCCCATAGAAAGAATTCTCCTACAATGACGCCATTGTCAGATGCTTAAACTTCGCACATCTGACAATATTAAAATATCTGACAAATATCTGGCAATAATTTTACAATGTGTTCACACGATTGTAAGATGTCTGACAATTTGTTGTCAGCTCCTAGTCTTACAATGGACTGACAATGCTTTTTCTGGCAACGACGTCTGACAAAAGTTGTCAGCTCACACGGTTGTAAGAAATTTTGAGCACATTTTACTGAAAATATTGTAAGATCTGACAACCATCTGTACATAGCTTAACCAAATTTTCTGGTTTGCCATAATAATTTTCTGAAAATAAAAAAAAATTAGTAAATTCTCATCACACATATTTTCTTATTGTTGGGGAAAAAATTGTTCTTTGGCAACGCTGATTCTTAAGAGTATGAGATAAACACAAGTTCTTCTCAGTAATGCGTGTGTACACATCAGTGATGGCAAATGTGGCACAATTGTGCCATTTTTGGCACTATTGGATGTTGCCTGGCACTGTGGCACTCTCGCTCCTTTTCTGGCACTTTTTGTCCATTAAATATGGAAACTTTTCTTATTGCAATAGCAAGTACTCTTCTTGTACTTTGTATGTTTTTAAGTAATGAAAACAGCTGATGTTGTAGAGATGATTTTATAAATTTTTAGAAGTATTTCAACTCTGAAATTTATAAAATTCTTAAGTATGCCTCGTGAAGTTGTTGCAGATAGAGTCTTTGAACAGTGGGAAGCCCTTGAAATATTTCTTCACATTATAAAATTTTCAGTCATAATGCAATGATAAAATTTTATTCATATTAAATAGTTTAACGGAAAATATAAGCAAAATTTATTTATATTTTTATCTTATATTCTTGAAATAGTAAATTATCGAAATGCAATCTAAAAATGTGAGACTAGATTTAATTTTAAATCGGCATTTTTAATTCGTCATTTATGTCGAAATTTTTTGAACAAAAAATATAGCTGATCTTCATGTTGACAATATAGATCGAAATTCTAACCATCTTCGAACGGAAGAAAATTATTGCGGCACTGTAATCGAACTATTAATAATCAAAAACTAATTTTCCCAGCATAAAGTTGTAGAATTCAAAAATAGAATTAAAGTTTTCTTATATTTCTTTTGTGTCATATTTGAAAACTAAATATAACTTCAAGGACTATTATTTGAATTGCTTTCCAAAGTGTGCGCCGGAATATGTTCTAAGTGGAGACTCAAATAATACTCGTACTGTTCCTTTTGATAAAAAATGCTTCTAAACGAAATAAAATACGTGAAAAAATTAAAAGTGAATACATATCCATATTACACTTTGAATATTTAAAAAATTCAAGAGCTTAAATGTGAACGAGTTTTTGAAAGACATGGACACGTGAACAATAAATAGTTCCAATGAACAATTTTTTAGTAATATTTATCGAATCGGTCAAAGTATTCTTTTTATTCTCTACTCTTCATCAAGCGTGGAAAGTATATTTTTAGTTCAAAATTTTATCAAAAGTAAAATGTTAAATGGACTGCAATTATAAACCTTAGATCTTTAATACATGGTAAAGGCTTTTGAAGTCTAACAATAAATCTTGTTATAATCGTAATACATATAAAATTATGAAACAAAAAAGCAAAACAAATTCTACTAAACCGACAGAATCTTTGTTTGATTAAAATAAATAGCTAATAATTATTATTATTTTTAACGTCCACGAATTTTTACAACTCGACAGTATATTAACTATTAAAAAAAAAGCACAAAATATAATTGTCACTCAGTATATACATCTAATAAGAAAAAATTATTTTTTCATTTAAATTAGTTTAGAGTTATTATAGTCTTTAAGAATGTCCTTTATAATCATTACTATAATGTAAAAAATGTTTTAATATTTGTATTTCTTGTAAATAAGTACAAATTATTAATATACGATGCATACATATCGAGCATTCACCCTTATTCCAGTTGGCGACATCGACGTCAGTTTAACACAACACTTGTGTACCCATTGCCGAAAATAGCTGACTTCTGTGGCAGGTTTATGCTATTTTCTAGACCTTATGTAATGGAATATATTGTCAGTAGCACAAAATTTTTCTCGAGAGGGAGTAAATAAGTCCCAATTTTTTGATATTATTAAAGTGACGTCGATGTCAACAACTGGAATAGGAGTAGGTTTTCTTATAATATTCAAATATGTGTTACGAGTACATACGTAAATTGTCGCTCACGATAAACTTTACTGCCTGTATTTTAAAAGTTATCAAAAATTTTGATAATAAAAAGGTTAATTTCTTTACTAAATGTCGCTCACGAATATATCGAAAATAGGGCTCGAAATGTATTAATGTGTATATACAACTAATTTTAGACCGTGTTTCTCTGTGATATTCGTAAATTTTTCTGGTTATTATAATCATTCAAGAACCATAGTTAAAATGAACATCAAGTGCCAACATTACAGTTATATAAAAATTGGTTTGGCACTATTTAAAATTAAATTTGGCACGAAATCAAGCTTTCCAATTCCCATCACTGGTACATATACATACGTAAAAGAAGAGTATAAGAAAAGGCGCGGCGCCCTTAACAGTGTGCACACTTATTTTTTTTTAAATTCGGTAGAATCGACAAAAAAATCGGTAGATTTGAATGAAATTCGGTAGAAAATTTTTTTTATTCAAAGAAATATAAAAAATAACAATTCAATGAAACATAAAAAATAACAAAATATATGTACTTATACAGGGTGGGCCAAAAGAAACCAAGGGGTGTAAAAGTTTAATAACTTTTTTGTTTATTAACTTTTTTTTATTTTTTCTTTCAGATTATATAATATACAAAATGGAAATTTTTTTACACTAAGTATGAAAAATGATGTCTCTTAAATGACCACCGTTTTCAGCTTCGCACTGATGAGCTCTTTTTAGAGCATTTTCCATAACATCTTTCAAAACTTGTGGCTGTAGCGTTCGAATTTCTGCAACAATGTTTGCCTTGAGTTCAAGGATTGTCTCTGGCTTGTTCACATGCACTCGCTCCTTCAAAAAACCCCAAAGAAAATAGTCGGGTGCTGTCAAATCTGGCGATCGCGCTGGCCAAATAATTTCCGAATTTCGAGAAATTATTCGCTCTCCAAAAATTTGACTTAAAAGTGCCATTGTGTCTCGGGCAGTATGGGCAGTGGCTCCGTCCTGCTGAAACCACATACCAGGTCTGTTTTCAAGAGCAGGACGTAAAAAATTTTCTATCATAAACCGATACCGCTCTCCATTTACGGTTACAGCACTTCCATCTTCATTCTCGAAGAAGTAGGGCCCAATGACATTTTCAGATGTGATCCCACACCATACTGTACACCTGATGGGGTGCAATTGGCGTTGATGAATGGCTCTTAGATTTTGAGAACCCCAAAAACTACAGTTCTGCTTATCAACAAATCCATTCAAATGAAAATGAGCTTCATCACTCATAATCAAATTTTCAATAAAGTTGATTTCATTTCTGGCCAACTCTTGAAATTTAACTGCAAAATTTAGACGTTGCCGATGATCTGCGGGTTTTAATTCTTGGACCAATTGCACCTTATATAGGTATAACTGTAAATCTTTTTTTTAAATGCGCCGTAGTGACGTACGAGACATTTCTAGCTGAGCAGAACGCCTTCTGCCAGATGTTTCTTGTGCTTCGTTAACACTTTGCTGTACTCGTTCAATATTTTCCGCAGTGCGACTTAAACGTGGTCTACCGGTTCGAGGCAAATCTCTTACGCTGCCATGTTGGTGATGACGATTAACTAAGCAACGAATCATCGCTTCAGAGGGCGAAATTCTGACGTTAAAATGTCGACGATATGCTCTTTGCGTTAAAATAATTGATCTCTGGTTTAAATAATAAAATTCTATTGTTCTGGTTCTCCGTTCAGTTGTGAACCTCTCCATTATAAATTCTCCAAGTGTTGTCTATATAATCTGAAAGAAAAAATAAAAAAAAAATTAATAAACAAAAAAGTTATTAAACTTTTACACCCCTTGGTTTCTTTTGGCCCACCCTGTATATAGAGGGTAAGTGCAAGGAGTATCAAACTAAACAGGTTCCAAAAGCGCATTTAAAACTTCACATGTGATTGGAAATTAATCTGCCATAAACATTGAAACATTTCCAACAAAAAAAAAAGTGTCATCCCCAGTTATTTGCGCTTACCCTTTATATAGATATGCTATGCATATATGTACATATGTATAAAATAATATACATAAATAACAGGAATTCAGTTTTTGAACATAGGTTTTATAAAGCTACTAAAATATCTTTTATTTGACAAACATTTGTAACTACAAAGATCCATTTATGAATTTAAACTTTTGTGCAAAAATTATTAAATCATTGGTAGGAATATATATTTCATCCCCAAGGCACAATTCTCTGGCAAATATTAGGTTACTTATAGTTTCAGTTTTTAACCGATTTCTTTGTTCTGTTTTAATGATTTTCATGACAGAAAATGACCGCTCTGCGGCCGCACTGCTATGTGGCAAAATAGGCAATTTACACATACATATATCGACTTAAATTACTAAATAACAATATTCGGTAGATTTCAGGCCTTGTTCGGTAGAATTGGTAGATTGTTAAATTCACAAACATATTCGGTAGAATCTACCGAATATCGGTAGAATCTACCGAATATCGGTAGAAGTGTGCACACTGGCCTTTAATTTGCCGACCACAGTTTTAAAACCACTTCTCATCTTTAGGCAGCAGTTATTTGTATAATCAAAACATTTCAACCATAAAATACAGTTTTTTTTTTTGTGAAACTTTTAATATGCCTTTAATAAAAATGATGATATAAAACAATATTGGTTTTTATTGGTGGTTTCCTCTGAAACGGTTTACGCGCTCTATTAATTTCTATATGGTGTTGTTGTTGTTGCTATTTTTTCTTATTCAATATTTAACACACTTCATCGTGCTCGTGCACACTTGGCATTTAAACCAACTGCATGTATGGGCTACTGTGAAAAATTTCCTTTTTTGTTGTCGCTACTGCGGTTGTTGTTGTTGTTGCTGTTGTTACGCCTTCAACCAAAGTACCGTTATAGCGAAATTATGATTATGAGCTGTGTTTACACACTTTATTAACAAATTAACCCATTGTAATGCAATTTTCTGCTTCATTCCAAATGGAAGATATACATAAATAAATTAAAAAAAAAAAAAAGCAAACAAATTGAAAACAATTGATGGTGGCAAAATGTTGAAGGTAGCAAGCATAGGACAGTGTTTTAGGATAGCAAAATAATATGTACTTACAGACTAATTTTATAGAGGTATAGAAATTCAATATTATCTATTTATACAGGGTGGGCCAAAAGAAACCAAGGGGTGTAAAAGTATAATAACTTTTTTGTTTATTAATTTTTTTTTATTTTTTCTTTCAGATTATATAGACAACACTTGGAGAATTTATAATGGAGAGGTTCACAACTGAACGGAGAACCAGAACAATAGAATTTTATTATTTAAACCAGAGATCAATTATTTTAACGCAAAGAGCATATCGTCGACATTTTAACGTCAGAATTTTGCCATCTGAAGCGATGATTCGTTGCTTAGTTAATCGTCATCACCAACATGGCAGCGTAAGAGATTTGCCTGGAACCGGTAGACCACGTTTAAGTCGCACTGCGGAAAATATTGAACGAGTACAGCAAAGTATTAGCGAAGCACCAGAAACATCTGGCAGAAGGCGTTCTGCTCAGCTAGAAATGTCTCGTACGTCACTACGGCGCATTTAAAAAAAAAAGATTTACAGTTATACCCATATAAGGTGCAATTGGTCCAAGAATTAAAACCCGCAGATCATCGGCAACGTCTAAATTTTTGGAGAGCGAATAATTTCTCGAAATTCGGAAATTATTTGGCCAGCGCGATCGCCAGATTTGACAGCACCCGACTATTTTCTTTGGGGTTTTTTGAAGGAGCGAGTGTATGTGAACAAGCCAGAGAGAATCCTTGAACTCAAGGCAAACATTGTTGCAGAAATTCGAACGCTACAGCCACAAGTTTTGAAAGATGTTATGGAAAATGCTCTAAAAAGAGCCCATCAGTGCGAAGCTGAAAACGGTGGTCATTTAAGAGACATCATTTTTCATACTTAGTGTAAAAAAATTTCCATTTTGTATATTATATAATCTGAAAGAAAAAAAAAGTTAATAAACAAAAAAGTTATTAAACTTTTACACCCCTTGGTTTCTTTTGGCCCACCCTGTATTAATTAATTGATTCTTTTTTTGTCACGACATCACGCGTGGACAGCTTGTCTGCAGAACAAGAATATGAAAGAAAAAATTAAAAAAGTTACCCGAAACAGGGCAGGCAAAAAGGGGAAAATTTGTGCTATTGGTATTTTTTCTGTTTTTGATAAGATTGGTATAAATATAATTTAAGGTCTACTCAGTTTTTCTCGGGATGCGAACAAAGTCGCGGGAAAATTCTAGTTTCTAATAAATATTTCAAACAATCTTCTTTATAGTGAATAAAGTTTCCTTTGAATGTTCACAAAATCGCTGTGGCAACTTTTACTCACTTGAACATATGGTAACTTCGAGAAATATTCTACCCATCATTCATGATTTTTTCACGGTAATTTTTTGCCATTTTAATTGTCATTACCGACATTGAATTCAACAAAAAAAGAAAAATCAATCTGAAATATAATTTTTCAAGGAATGCGAGAAAATCCATACACAGCTAAAGGTTACACCAAATCTGTGGCAAAAAGTCTTAAGTCGAGATAAGCTGATTTTGAGTTAATGGTATCTCTATAATCTGCATATTCGAAAGTACCCCTGGTCAAAATCTCAATAAGTTTGTAAGATTTTTCAGGAAGTTATAGCACTATGACTTGCGACTTATCTATTTTATTTTATATTTACTTCTAATCTAATTTGGAATAATAGCTTAATTGAGGTTATACGTTGGTATATTACTTATGGTGTATAGAACGCCGTTTGCTTAAAAAAATAAAGTTAAACAGAGAATTTCCCAATTTAACTTTAAAAGAAAAAAAAATTCTAAAAATCGACTTTAAGGTACTTCCATTCTCTCTTTGTTTTTAAAAATAAGTATTTTTGAAGTTTGTTTTTTGAGAGAAATATAGAAAAATGTTCCCATATAGTAAAAAATTTAAGTCTTCTCCTAGAAATTTTTTTTACAAAAATGTGTAATTATCTTAACAAAAATTTGGGAAAAAATAAAGTTATATACATAACTACATATCTGTGAAGTTTAAAAAGTGATTATGTCATAACTTATCTCATATTTTTAAGTTTTCAGCTTAATACAAATCTTTTAACTATATTTTCATCTAAATTTGGCGAATTTTCATTAAGTTTAACAAAACTCTTATTTTTTAGCTTATGCCCTAATTTAGTAAGAAGATTTATGACGTTTTTTTGTTTTAAAATAATTCTCTTGTTTTTAAATTCTCTAAATTATTTTCTTCAAAAATGGTTGTTGTCTTTCATAATGAAAAATTAAAATATTATTACCATGTTTTTAAAACATAAAAATAAAATGAAATTATTATAGAAAAGTTTGACAAATAAATGAAAAAATATGTGTTGGATATAATCATGATGCAATATACTAGGTACATGCCAGACTACAACAAAAATGCAACACCAAAAACCACATGTATTTTGTTGGTATAAACAAACGAATAATTGTCAGAAACAGGTGCCTTTTGTTTCTAAAAATAACAATTACAGGGTAACTAAAGTACAATTGCAGACGCGGCATTCCTGCATGATTATAGTTATTCAGTGTTGCCAATCTGTGTGTAGTTAGGCAGTGTGTAATTTATACTCACATGTGTAGGTCATGTAATTTAATTCTTGTATAATCTCTGTGTAATTCTACTTTAGGTTCTATTTTTATTTATTTTTGTTTTAATTTTAACCTACCCAAAAGATGTGTAGTGTAATTTTCTTCGATGTGTAATTTGAGACACAGCCATATGTAAATTCATTGGCAACACTGTAATCGTTTCATTCACACACATACACTAACATTTTTGCAGCTTATAAAAAAAGTTTGACAACTATTTGCATTGTATACATTAACAGGCTGGGCTTGTGCATGTACCTATTATAATTGTATCATAGATATAATGTTTGAAACAAAATCATAAAGCAAATACACGAATCTTCTAGCATAGACAATAACTAATAATTGTTTTAAAGATTCTGCTTATTTTATAAAACCAATTTTGAAGTAATTTTTGAATAAAATTTTCAAAAAACAGGAAATAGATGGGGAAATATTAAATTAATACGGTAGCACGATTTTAATGGAAACTTCACAATCCTTATACTTTTCAGATAGTGAATGTCAAGAAAAATTGAGAGAATGGAAGTACCTTCTATATTTATATCATGCTTAAAAGTGCTCTCCTGAAAAACAATAAGATATGACTTAAGCACTTTTTCCTTATTGCAGAAATATTGTAAGATGATATTAAAAATGTTGATCAAAAATGCTGTTCTGTTCTTGCACTTCAAAAGCATCCGGCAATTTTTAAAGCACTTTCATGAAAGTTGATTGAGCAATTGGCATCTCTTACACCCTGCCCGCCCATTTTCAATGCCCACCATAGAGCTAAGCTCATACAAGAGCAAAGTTTAATAATTAAAAGAAAAGACGGTTTTCTTTTTGTTGTTGTAAGAAATAGAGAAATCGTCCAGCCTACGCATCTCTAACTCTACTCGTATAATGTTTAAAAATCTGGATGCAAAAATAATGATTGAAGAATAAATAAAATATTGAGGAATTAATTCTTACTGTCTTTGCTTTGATATCCGTTATTTTTCTTCTTTCACATACATGCATGTATATTTCGAAGGAAACAAAAATTTATGATTGAATCTCAATAACCTGCAAACTGTAATCTCACCTCTATATATTTCCCCTTATTGCGAATGGCCCCGTCGACGTCACATCAAGACGACACTAAAAATTGTCACTTGTCTACTCTTTGTCGACAAAAATTGACTACTATTAACCTGCTCCATTAATTTACAAAGCCTTCGAGATTAGTGAGAGATTGTCAATAAGATCCAATTTTTCCCGGTAAAGAGTACACAAGTGACAAAATTTGCTGTCGTCTTGATGTGACGTCGACGACGCCATTCACAACAAGGGGGATTGAAAAATTTTGCAGCTACCAATCTTTTTTCTATTTGAATGAAAGCAAAGAACAAAACTGAGCACTACAGCAACAGTTGTTCATATTTTGCAATGTCTCCGAGCATTCTGAATTCTGATGGGCGATTATGTCAAACCTAAAATTAACGTAGAGTAAAAAGATTGTTCGAGTAAAAGGAAGTCATGAAGAAAGGTAAAAAAATGGATTAAAGCAAATATTTTCCGCACTCAATAATATTCAAATATTGCCAAACCAAGGTTTTTTCGCGATAAGGGCCATAATGATGCGATTTTGTTGTGCAAGCATGAATCATTTTTAATGGTTTCAACACATGCTTATCCTTGCGAAAAAAATATCTCCTCTCTGGTGCCTAGTTAGTGGATTCATATTTATAAACAAACTTTTGAAGTTAGACCAGTATTACTTTCATGGTGTCGGTATATTTTCAGCACATATGAAATAATTATACAAATTTTTATATGAACCAAATGAGAATTCTATCAAAAACCTTATTTTATTCAGGAATTACAAGTACACGACATTGAACATGTTTGTTATTTAAACATTTACTAGTATATAGATACCACAACTTCTTCAGAATGCAAAAAATTTTCCTCTGTTGATACTTTGAAAGTCATGCACACAGAAAAAAAAATATCAATGTAAAATCACCATGCCAAAAACCATATTAAATTTACAAGAAATAAATGTTGCTTTGTTCATAGCTGCAATACACTGTTGTGCTAAGTTTTGTGATTGGTTTTTGTTGTTGTTTATTTTTATGTTCGTAAATAGCCGACAAACGTCCCATTACCAGCGAAAACTTCCTGCTGCTGCTGGAGAGTAGTCAGTGCACTAGTATTATAGTCGGATGGTTGCAGATTTGAACCCTCGAAACAAATTAGAGTAGCTTCGCAGTTTTTATTTTTTACCTATAACTTTTCATGTAAACTTTATTTTAAATGATCAATTAATTAATGTTGAATTAAAATTTTATTCTTGATGACATATAATAAGTGTGTATCTGGTGAATATTTAAGGTTGCTGTGGCTACAGCGGTACGAGCGTTGACCACCACTCTATGAGGTCCGAGTTCAAATCTTGGCCTTGGAATCTAAGTATATACATATAAACATTTTTTTGATGTCTGTGCCAATATACATACGTAATTCATTAAATTAAATTCATGTTGCTTCAACTTGAAATAACTTTGATTCAACATGATTGTTCGTGTTATTTTAGTATCGAATTTACGTTGTTCCAACTTGAAATAACTTTGATTCAACATGATTCTTAGTTTTGATTTAACAGTACGGGAATGTTAAATCTGATAATAACTGTTAGCCGAAAAAGCTTAAATTAACCTCGTTTACGTAGATTTTAAGTTCAAATGTTTTTCACTGTAAAAATGTGATTACAAAGATAATTTCGAACTTTCGAAGTCGGCTGTTTTGCTGCCACCTATTTCGTTTGGACTCAAAATATGCCGCTTTTTTCAGAACAAAGCAACTAGAAAAAAAACCCAGAAAATTGGTATTACTAGAAATTTTTAGGCTGTATAATCTGTTACAAACTGATTCGACAAAAGCTTTCTATTTATCTTGCTGTTTCATCTCTGTAACTTTTTGCTCTCCCACAACCACTGTGCAATAATAAAAATGCTAAAACTTCATTGAACAAATTAAAATCGAAAGAAGAAAACAAATTATGGGCAAACTGTGGTACGAGTTTAAAACTCAACCGGATGTATTTCTTCGGTATCACAAAGTTTCGACTTGTGCATGTGCGTCTGTCTGTATTTGCTTAAACTGTAGGTTCTCATATTTATTGGTTGTTTTATTTATGTATTTATTTATTTATTTTTTTTTGTAAGCTCAAATCGATCGGATAATACACATGTTCATCCATATACTATAGATATAGTTATTTCCTTCTTCTCATTCGTTTTTTTTTACGATTATTGCATATTTTGGTTTAAACTAAACAACGGCCGCGGATCTGCTCAAAATGTTTGGCTTCAATATTCTTCGTATGGCCAACTTATTATTTTGTTGGTTGCATTTTAAAACTGCATGTGCCAATATATGATTACGAGTGTGTGTGTGTGTGTTTGCTGCATATGTACGTACGTGCGAGTTGTGCATTGTGTGTGATGCAAGTGCAGTGCGCTGCAATTGTTTGTAATTACATTTTAATTAAACTTTAACGGTAATCGAAACATGTGTTTGTTTGTTCAAATTATACCAAGTGTGTGTGTGTGCGTTTTTTCTTCTACTTTTTAATTTGCTTTCTTTGTTTTCCATAACGCTTTTGATTAAACGTTCAATAACGATAATAATGGGATTAACCAAACAAACAAAATTTACAATTATCCATATATGGCTGTCTGTGTATGTTTGTGTATATTTCTATTGCTATTCGTAGCAATTAGCCGTTATAATTCAAATTGCATACATTTAGTATGTGTAAATAAGGTTTCCTTGTAATTAATTTAGAAATATGTGTAATGTTTGTATGTATGTGCATTTAAAACGAACATTTGAAACGGTGCGGCAAAGATAAAAAGCAACTTAACTTTTCAAAACATAAAAGCTCAGTAAAAATAAGAATTGCTTATATAGATCTAGGCGCACGGCAGTGCGCCAGGCCAAGTTCTGGCCAATGCACGCAGTGTGTATATTTACAGGAAGCCATTCGAGCTGTTTTTACCCCCAACATAACTTTGTTTCCCGCAATCGTAAAATTATAAAATTTAAATCATAATTAGAATGAATTCATGTTACCTCATATGCAAAGTTTGAAAGTTTTACAATGAAAGGTTTCGGAGATATGGAGGTGCAAAAAGTGCATATTTTACGACATACTCACTGACTCACTGACTCACTCATCAATATTATGAAGCACTTGCGCTACAGCTAGAGATCTGAAATTTGGTACACAAGTAGATCTAAGTGAGCAATGAACTAGAAAAATCTGAAAACTTGGAAAATTTTACCAGGGGGGAAGAATTAAAATTTATTCTATTGAGCTGAAATTCGATGCACAGCTAGGTCTAGGAGAGAAATAAAATAAAAAAATCTGAAAATCCGAAATCTGACCATAAAGGTCAGAATTAAAAATGCTAATGTAAGGCGCTTCATGGAAGCTATTTTATTGAAATTCGCCATGTATACTGCGGTAATGCAAGGCTATAAATTTTTCATTAAAAAATGGGCCTTAACATGACCATACACGCCTCATTTTAATGCCCTGCGACTCAGCATATTTAGATATACTATTTATCTAGCTATTATTATCCGTTTGTAACGAAACTAGACACGAATAATAAGCATTGATCCAAAAAAATTTTGACTTTGGAAAAGTGGGCGGGGCTACGCCCATAAAAATTAAAAGTTAAAAGTTGCGCTAAGGAGCTGAAATTTAATATACAAGTAGGTCTAGGTGAGAAACCTATTAGAAAAATCTAAAAACCCAAAAATTTTAGTAAAAGGGGCAGGGCTACGCCCATAAAAATTAAAAATTAAAAGTTGCGCTAAGGAGCTAAAATTTGATATACAAGTAGGTCTTAGTGAGAAACAAACTAGAAACATTTTAAAACCCAAAATTTTTTTTCAGAATGGGCGGGGCCACGTCAGGTTTATTTGACAAATTTCCCATATAAATACGTCAAATAAGCGCTTAATAAACCTTAAATATTTTGTTGTCTTTTAATTCAAGCCAATTTAGTGAAATCTGGCATCACCTTAAAAAGTGGGCGTGATCACTCCCATAAAGTGCTAGCCTTGTGTTTAATCTACATCGGTCTAGCATATTTTAGAAGAAAATTAGCATGAATTATAAGCGCTGCTCACAACAAAATTTTGAGTTAGGAATAGTGGGGAGAGGTAATGCTGATAAAATCTAAAGATATAATTCGCGCTAGAGAGCTGACATTTTATATACTAGTATGTGTAGCTGCGTAAGCCAATGGGAAAATCTTAAAACCAAAAAGTTTTACCCGGTATGCGGGGCCACGACGTTAAAACTCCAATTAGCACTAGCGATATTAAATTTGATACACAAATAAATCTAGATAAGAGATCACTAAGAAAAATCTGAAAACCCAGAAGTTGCTATCAGAGGACGGAAACAAGCACTTCAAATTCAAAATTAACATACAGTTTATTAAAACTTTTCATACACGTTGCACTTATCCCAAAAAAATTTCCTATTTTGAAAAGTAGCCGTGACTTCACCCATAAATCTTCGCTTTTTCGTTCAGGTACTTCGGCTTAGCAGTTTTTAATTTAATACTCAGGTATTTCTTATTAACTTTTTAATACCAAACTTTGCATGCACCATAAGCACTAGCGGATATAAAAGTCAGCGGGGCCAGTCTCATGAAAATTTTACGTAATATTATACTATAGAGAGCTGACATTTTGTACACAATTAGTAATTGATTTACTCATTTGATTTACCTATTAAAACTTTGCATACACATTGAGCATATCCTTTTGATTTATGTACTTCGGCTAAGCAGACTTTAATATGTAAATATATTGAGAAAATGGGCGGGGTCATGCCCAGTAAAATTTACGCTGTAGTTTACATGTTTCTTCCAGTCGACTCTTACAAAATTGCATACACACTGCCGACCCGTTGTAATGACACAATAGTGCATTTTTAAGGTCAACAACTCAACACCCATCACACTATTACCCATTATTTTATGTAACTCTGCCATTTTCAACTGGCACAGTGATCATGAATAGAAATAAAATACACTAGAAATTTTAAGTTTAAAAAGTGTTATTATAGAAATCTTTTCAAAAAGTAATCAGATCCTCACAAAAACATAAATGTGAAAAACGGCCAAGTTCTTATCCAAAATTTCGCCCATTAAAAGTTGTGAGATATAAATTTTGATCAAGTTCTTGTTTGGTAAAATACCTAACACAGAGATATGTTATATATGATATAAATTTGTAATCGTAAGAGTGTCATATAATATCTAGATAATCTGTTAACTTGGCAATATTTTTACCTTTCCAAAACAGGAGAGAATAATGTATAAATGTTCATTTCTTTAAATTGATAAAAAAAATGTTGTCAAGTTGGCAGATTATCTAGAAATTATATGACACCCGTACGATTACAAATTTATATCATATATAACATATTTCTGTGTTAGGTATTGTACCAAACAAGAACTTGGTCAAAATTTATATCTCACAACTTTTAATGGGCGAAATTTTGGATAGGAACTTGGCCGTTTTTCACATTTATGTTTTTGTGAGGATATGTATTTAACAAAAGCATGAGCAACATTTTTACCTAATTGGAGCCGTGAGTGCAATTTCCCTTACTAAATACATGAATAGACATTTAACCGCCCGGATACATTTGGAGGAACTCATATTAAGCCAACAAAAATAGAGAGACTTCCAAATAGTCAATGTAAGTTTCATAACGCCGCATTACAAAAAATTGACGTTGCAAAACACTCTTTCAGAACATCATCGAAAAGTATTAAGAACACCGCTCAGTTTCAAAGTCCAAGCTTATGGTTACAATGTTTCTTAACTTCTTATCTGTACATGACATACTCGTAAATACCGCATCGGAAATGTATACATGAATGTTTTGAAAGGCAGCCAACTCTCCTGTACAAAAAAAAAAAAAAAAATATTTTAACCCCCTGTTTGTGTAAGGCGTTGACGTTAGAAATCTGTTAAAACAATTTCATTTTGATGATTTTTATCATAAATATTAATTG
This sequence comes from Tachina grossa, assembly GCA_949987645.1. NCBI lineage: Eukaryota > Metazoa > Arthropoda > Insecta > Diptera > Tachinidae > Tachina > Tachina grossa. The sequence continues at coordinate 60,212,153 of OX465276.1, read as the reverse complement.
TAGTCATTAATGCGTTCTGAATTTGGATGAGAAAATTTTAAAAGAACAAATTTTTTTGGCGATTTTATTTCTAATTTTGGCGATTTTCTGATTAATTTTGATACTATCATTTTATAAAAATTTATAATAAAAAAGTGTTCATACTCTTAAGAATCAGTGTTGCCGGAGAAAAAAATTTTTCCCAACAATAAGAAAATATGTGTGATGATAATTTAGTAAATTTTTTATTTTCTGAAAATTGTTGTTTCAAAACAGAAAATTTGGTTTGTCAACGTACGTTGTCTGGAATGAAAGAACGTGACATGCAAAAGCATTTTCCAGCATATGCTTAAATTATTTTAAGATAAATTTTCCACAAAACAATCTTTTTACTCACCCTTACATTGACGTATTAGTAACAAAAGATGCCTTTCTTTATTAACAAAACTTGAGTGTTTCTTCTGACCATAATAAAATCAAGTTTGCCTTTGGAGATTTTAAATTTCAAATTAGTGAAATGAGACGAAATTTCACTGGCAACACGATTTCGTGGTGAGAGTATAACTCATAAAATCTTAAAAAATAATGGTATAGGCTGCCGACCACGGCTTTCGGTTTTAAACTAAAGTTCAGTTACATCTAAATATAATATATCCAACCTTTCTGCCGTTCATTTTTTCTACCTCTTTATATTATTTACTATATGGTACCCCAAAAAAGGACAAACTCTTTTAAAAAAAATTGGCAAAAATATCTCTTCTAGAGAATTGAAATTTTATCTATTCCTTGGGGAGAAAAAATAGTGGGAAATTATTTTACAATTAAGGCTTCATTAGTCTTTACTTTATGTTGCTGTTCTGTGCCGTTCCTTTCTGTATAAAATATTTTGCAATTACTTTGTACACAAAATATCGCAATACACTAATACATACACACTTTTGGCTGTCACTTAACGTTGAATTCTATTTTGTACAGATTTGTCCGCAACAGAACAGAACGAAAAAGTAAAAACTAACCACACATACAGATTTTCAACTCAACAGAAACAAAACAGCTGATTCAGAACAGAACAGCACGTACAAATTAATTCTGCCTTTAAGATTTTGCAAATAAAAAATAAAACCATAACGGAACTTTAAGTTTCTTTGCTTTGAAAATGTTTATCTAAACTTTAGATTCTAAAGACATATTTTTTTTACATAGAAATAAAAAATTAATTAGTTGCACTTATTTATCGAAGTTATTAAACCATAAAAGATTTTTCTTATAACACTGTAAATGAGAAAAGAAAACAAAGTTATTAAATTAATAGACTGCAGGCAGACCAAATACGACGTCTATTAAGTTAAAATATTTACTACAATGTATGAATTAATAGCCACAATATAAGTATATTATAGATGAAATGAAAAAATAACAATAGCTACAACAACTTAAACATCAGCAAAAAACTAAGAATACTATTGTCGGTCTTAACGAACCATCTATAGCCACTACATGTAAAGTAAAACAAGTAAGCAGACTAGTCGAAATCTATTAAAGAAAACCATTGAAGGAAGTTATTTAAAAAAAGCACTCCAGAGATGGCATTTTCAATACATACAAAATTTGTATTATTCAGAAGGTTTTACATGGAAAATTTTTGGGCAGGAGGATTACTGTCACTTCACAAAAAACTTGTCAAAATAGTTTAATTATCAAGATGCCCGCAGATGGACATGGTTTAAGACTTATCTAAGGTACGAGTATATTGTGCTGCACCTTCGGAAGAGTTGTTTTCAATGTGATATACGAGGGCGGATCAATAAGTTCTTGGCCTTTTTTGCAATACAAAAATTTATTTTTCAACATAATCTAATTTTAACTCAAAACACTTATTCCAACGCTTCTCCAGATTTTGTATCCCTTCCAAAAAATAGGATTTCTCGAGGTCCTTAAAATTGGTAAACAATTGCTTCGTTGGAGCTAAATCTCTTTCCGCCGGGCCATTTTTTTAGGTTTGGAAATAGGAAGTAGCCACTAGGGGCTAAATCCGGAGAATATGGCGGATGGGGTACCAATTCGTAGCCCAATTCATAGACTTTTGTCATTGAGACTGCACACGTGTTCACTCGTGCATTATTTTGATGAAAAATAACTTTTTTATTGGTTATATCGGGTCGTTTTCTTTTTAAATCCTCATTAAATCGGTCTAATAAATTGGCATAATATTTGCCGTTTATTGTTTTTCCATTTTGAAGGTAATCAATCTGGATTATACCGAGTGCATCCCAAAAAAATGTTGCTATCACCTTTTTGGCCGACAAACTCACCTTGGCCTTCCTTGGGGCAGGTTTAGACTGCTGCTTGGTCGGCGGAGTACAGTAATAGATCCATGTTTCATCCACAGTTACAAAACGCCGCAAAAACTCATTCGGATAGCGGTTAAACAACTCCAAACAATTTTTTGATGTTGTCAACTTTTACCTTTATGGTCAATTGAGAGCAAACATGGCACCCATTTTGGAGACAACTTTCTTAAACCCAGCTGATGATTTAAAATCGAAACCACACTGCTATATGAAATGGCTATAGCATCCAAAATCTCACGCAATTTTACTCTTCGATCGGCCAACACCATATCGTGGATTTTTTTCAACATTTACGGGTGTAGTGACCCTCAATTGACAGTCCAGAACGTTCAGCGCCATTTGTATTTGTGCGACCACAACGAAAGTGAGTAAACCATTTTTTTACTATTTAAATCGATGATGCAGAGTCCCCATAGTATTTATCGAGCTTTTCCTTGGTTTGATTATGGGTTTTTTTTTCGCAAAAAATAATGTTTAATGAGCACTTGTAATTCACTTTTTCCATTTCCTTCACAAAAGGCGATGTAGTCTGTTATCAATGGCTGCCAAACACAAACTAAATAACACAGCTTGTTCAAATTTAGACAGGAGTCAGGTGACAGTTGCCTCTTGACAGGAGCAGTATTGCCATTTCAATCAAAAGGCGGGAAATTAAAAAAAGACACTGAGTTAATGATCCACCCACGTATGCTGTTGCGCTGCACCTTTGGAAGAGTTGTTTTCAATTACTTTGATATATTTTTGCTTTACATTCTGAACTGATATTATTATGGAAAGTAAGAAAAATTTAATGAATTAAATAATATATCTCTCGTATTCTATTTCCACAAGAGCAGCCGCTTCATAGCAATAAAATTCATTGTTTTTAGCAAAGATTTCTTTAATTTTAATTGACCCATGATGTATGAGAAAACGTTACAAACGTACTCATCAACTTTAATTTCCTGCCCATTTTTAATGATGACTATATAAAAACTTAAAAAAACAATTTAATTTCAGTTTCCAGAGTTAATTAACACATCCAAGTAAGGCAGTGTACGAATATGACTTTAATAAAATAAACAAGTGAATGCAGTAGTTCTACTCCTTCCTTAGCTAGCAGCTTAAAAGAGTAAAATCAAGGGAATTTTTGTTAAGGAAATTCACAAGAATAATAAACAGCCAGAGTGAGTTTTGGCTTATTAAAATTTCATAGTTTTTGCATGCAATAAAAAAGATTGATTAAATCATAAAGTCTTTTATTGAGGTCTTTAGACCATATTTCTCCCAACGAGACGAAATTACACACACAGAGACTACGACTACATACCTTTCCTAATTGCTGCTGAGAAAATGCTTAAAAAATACATTTGGTAGCACTAAAACAAACAAAATTATTAAAAAAATTTTTCATTTTTGTTATATTCATTAAATGCATTATCTATGCTTAAACATCAGCAAACAAAGAACTCAGCACAAAGTTTAATAAAAATAATTTTTATTATGAAATAAATTTTGATATTGCAGCTTTGTCTCAATATTAGTTTTTGTTTCAACTATTTTTTTCCACCAACAAGTCAGTTTGATATTTAAGATAAACTTACCCACCAACAGCAACTGTAACTGAGACTAACAACTTAATTATGTTTTACAAAAATGTAATAGCAACAGCAAATAAAACGAATTAATATGAACTTTAGTGATATTAAGATCAAAATATTTTTCAAATATCAAACAATCAGTTTTTTTTTAATTGTTGGTTTGTTTAATTATTTATTTTTTGTCTGCGAAAAGGAAAAAAAGGTATGGAAATTCAATTTAATTTTAATGCATTTAAAGGTTGGCTCATGTGCAGATTTTTTTCTAGCGAAGGCGTACAAATTACTAAACTTTGAACTGAAAGGAAAGAGAACGACAAGCCCAAGATGTTTGAAAAGATTTTAATTCTGTGATTTGTTGTTTAAATAAAGCGAAATATAGTTTTGTTTATTGGCTAAGGTAATTTTTGAATTGAATGCAGAGAGTGAGATAGTGAGAAAGCGAGGGAAAGAGAGAGAGATAGAGATATCAAGAGAAAGCGTTGTTCTTGTTATGCTATAAACACAATCAAAGGCTACCGACCATCGACTACCGACTACAAAAGTAGCTGGCTACAAAAATAGCCAAGTCGCCAGCTACTTAATTCTTTTAACGACTACCGACCACTAACTACAAAAAATAAACATCTGTTTTGACATATGTATTAAAGTTAACCAAAACAAAACAAACTTTATTTTTTTAAGTGAATTTGTGTGAAAAAAAAAATTTCAAATGTCTCAAGAAAATTTAATCAACTTTATAAGTACTATTGCTAAAATAGTGGAAACAATGACTTCAGTGTATGAAGTGTATAAAAAACATTAGAACAAAAGTAACCGAAGATGGTGGGACCCACCAGCCAGTAAATATAACGCGATATGAAGAAGGATTTTATCGAACTTGTGTCCTTCAGCTGAAAGAAAAAGATGAAGAACACTTTTTTAAAGCATACCGGATGAGCGTAGCGAACTTCAATTTACAATTTATTTAACAATATAATAAATACATATAAACAGTAAAAATGACTATTATATACTTACCAATTTCAATAAAAAAACCAAAAAATAAATATAAATGAACCAAATTAGAAATTGATGAAAAAAGAACTAAATGGAAAATTTGACAAATAAAAAGTAAATGAAAAATGCGCCAAATAAAAAGTAAATGAAAAATGTAAACAAATGAACAGATGTGCAATTGCTTTACGTGAGTACCTGCCGTTACGGCCTTATCTCACGTGTGCCAAAGCACCGGGTGTGGGTTAGACGCCAGACCAACGCCCCCATGCACCCTATTAGAATGAACCTATGGCCCACTCCATAAGCCACATAGGTTGCAATCTTTGAATATAGTTATCCCTGTTCTATATTCAATTACCTTGCTGAGGAAATTTGAGCTATCTAAACTCTGCTGCTATGTCCGTGCCCATAGCAGCTCTGTTGAATGGCAACAGCACCTAGAACAGTGTCTGGCTGACCGCGTCAGACCAACCAGTAGCATTGATTCAACACTGGGAAGCCAAGACTATTCTCCCAGCGATTTTGGTAGCAACCACAACCACCACGATAATTCTCCGGCTTCCACGATTAGGTGTTGTATATACACCTAAGCGAGGTCCCCAAGAAAATTCCTCAACTATTGCCGGCACAGCTAACCGCTCATCCATAAAGAACGCATGCCTGTGTCGCCAAATAACCAGTGCCTACTCCACACCTACCAAAATCGTCCCTTTAACCCCGTGGGGTAGGACGAACTCGGCATTTTAGCAAAGGAAACTGACGACCGCTACATGCACTCAGAACTTCAGAGCAGCGAGGACCACTTACGCGAGAAGAATGCAAGCACACCACCTAAGTTTCTGTGCCTACTACGGCAAGACACTAAAGAGTGAAAGAGTCCTGGGGTCGTATCCAGGACGAAAGCCATTTTGGACCAGAAATTTCCGGCAACCGCAATGCATTTATCTCTAAGCAGCCCAGCTGTTGGGCAACCGGCACCCGTGGTACCAGAAGTAGCCCCTGGTTAGACTTCGAAGTTCCACCACAAGGGCTTCACCTCTATCGTCTTTTGAACTCAGGGGCAGCTCTAGGTGACGCTGCACCTAGCTGACAACAACGGGCGTACAATATTTGTTTTCCTTTTATAAATATGTGCACATCCGTTACTCTGTTTATGTTCAGAGATTGGGTAGTAGCACATAAGTTTTACGGGTAATGAGCCAAAGTTGGCTACGGGCTACAAAAGTAGCCGTGTAGTCGGTAGTCGTATAGCGTCTAAAAGAATTATTCTCATAAGCACGCATGTATTCTATTTTTGACATCTTGTAGTCGATGGTCAGTGGACTTGATTGTGTTTATAGCATTAAGGAAATTTTGTGCTCGGGGAAATTCCTTGCTAGAGCTGTATTTCTTATATTTATATACCGTTACCTTAATAGAGAAAGGCCCTGGCTTATTATTTTTTGAAATCGATTTTTTATATTTCGATAGAAGAACATCTAATGCATCGAAAAATGCAAAAATCTCAATTTAGGGCCCTTCTATATTCAGGTAGCGATATGCATGTAACTATATTTTTTTAATAGCACCAGCATTCAGGGGATGACTCCTACTCATACAATGCATTGTGCTAGAACGAGGGAAGTAGGTTGCGTGCAGAGAGCAGGGCTTGCGGACTTTCGATTTGAACTTTTCCACATTTAAAGTGAGAGGAAAGACCTCCGATGGTAGTGTATCCCTTATACAGGGTGTCCGCTAGCAGATTTATATATTCAAACTTAAATAAAAAATTTAATAATTGACAAAAAGTTTTATTAACAGAATTAAACGATAGAATGGAAATACGGATTTTATTTTTAAAGATTATGTCATCCAGATGTCTTCCGTCGAGTTGAACACACTCTTCAAAATGCAGCCTTGTGTTCTGCGCCATACGCTGTAGCAAACTTGCTTCAATTGAGCTGATTTTTATACGAATATTTTCCTTTAAAGGCACAAGAGATTAGGGATTGCCATTATTAATCTTCTTTGAGAGGTAGCCCCATAAAAACAAAAGATGGGAGTTAGATCGGGCGACCTCGGTGGCCATGGGATGAAGCAAATTCAGCGAAGCTCTGGCTGTGTGTGCAGTCACCCCATCCTGTTGAAACCACGTGTGTGAAGAGTACGATCAACATCGTTTCACAAAAATTTTTGCGTAAATCAAAGTCAATTTCTTTCAGTTCTTGAAAGTCGCGGATTTTCATGTAAACTGCTTTCAACAGTTCACTGTTTTCGGGAGTCCTTGACCACAATGCATGTGCCCTTAATGAAGGACGTGTTATGCGTAAAAATGTATGAGTCTCAGGAACAAGTTCCCTGATTTCATTCGAACACATTATATTGTAATAGTCATATTGCTTTGGTACCGAATGTAGGGATATATAAATTGCTAAAAAAAAGTGCCATCCCAAGGTTACAGGCTTGCAAGCGTTTTTATTTTTGTAGCTTGGGAAGTGTAGATGTTGAAGAAAGTTCTACTCGCCGATAGATGACGTATTTGAGGTCCATACTACAGTGCATTAAATACCTTACTGTCACCATTGTTGCCATATTAGCATTTTCACTGCCAGATCTGGCATTTTCATTAGTTAAAATGCATTCAACTTTCAAAAAATTCTGCTAGATACTTTCTGGCAGAATTTGTTCACAATAAAAAATTTTAATTTGTTAAAAATATTCTACTGTATATAAGATTTTTCTCATAAATGTATGTATATTAGGGCGGGTCGATTTGTATGGAGGCAAAAAAATACTCAAATTACAAGGAAAATCGTATTCTAGGGATCAAAATAAGAAACTTAGCCAAAGGAACCATACCTCTAAAATGTATTTTGATGTCCCGATGATTTAAAAAAATCACAAATGTTTGTATGGGGAACACCCAGGGTTGGTTCCAGGGGGTGTGCCACTGGCATAGGTGGGTCGGCCCTCCAAAATTAGTGTGGGTCGGTCATACATTTTGATCCCTAGAATACGATTTTTCTTGTAATTTGTGCGATTTAAAAAAAAAATATTTTAATGAATAAGTAAAATAATATTTTGAGATTATTAGTGCGTCAAAAAAATTTTAAACGTAATTGTAACATATGACCAATTCTTAACTATTTTATGTTTGTATGTGCCATAAAAATACCTGTAAATACTAATAAGTTTGTATAAACATGAAATTCAAAGGTATTTGAATAATTTGCTCTATTTAAATCTGGCATTATACTTTTGTTCTGTAGAACATTTTAGGAGAATTTTTTGACCGATTTAGCATTCTCTCATCATCATTTTCTGGCAACACTGACTGTCACCGAAGAGTTTCTTCGCTCTCTTCTGTACGTGGACGAGCAGCCCAAAAATAGACTTCGAAACTTCGGCCTAAGCATGTGAGATCTATATTCCATTTTTTGACGAAACAAGTTGGTATAATTAGTAAGGAGATCGGATGGAGTGAATTATCTCTGACACCGTTCTCAAAAATCTAGGCGCTTGAATGCTTCTTTTGAGCCTAGAAAAACGTGATCACTCCACCGAACAGAAGACTTGATTTCATACCAATAAGATCAAAAACCACTTATACTTACAGATGGAGCAGCTTTTCAGTCATGTGTCCGTGAGTAAGTATACAACGTTGGGTTTTACGATCCTTGAAACCGACCCTATTGGCGTGACCTCTCGCAAAGATTTTTATGACGTCATAACTTAGTGCACATGCCATTATTTTTGCCATACCCTCAATCTCCTGCCGGTAAAATAAATCTCCTGAATGTAAAATACTGCTATATTTCGCAAAAGATTAGATAAGATTGGAAGTTTGACGTAGAGTGTCATTTAATAATAATCAGGAATAGATTAAGAGAAAGAAACACTTCAATTTACCTTGAACTCGTTTGATAAGATTTCATCTATAACAACTCATAGATCTATAAAAATCTAGAGAAATTATTACTAACACCGAAAGCAATACATTTTGACAAGAGTGCAGCATGACACACTCTATCAAAAGCCTTTCAAATGTCTAGAGCCACTACCTTGCTTTCCCCAAAAATGGTGCATTGAATTACAGCATTTATTCAAAAGGAGGGCAAATAGTTCACCCGTAGAGCGGCTTCTACGAAAGCCATACTGCTGGTCGTTAAGTGATCTTTTGAACTCTAGAGATTTCACAAGATGGAAGCTTACCATACTTGCCATCATTTTGAAAATTTCTTAAAGTAACATAGAACCCTAACAAATTTCTTCTATTCGGATATATCTTTTGGAATTATTTTTCAATTCGAGCCATCCTTTCGCATTTTACCAGCATCGGTTTGAATTTGTTTGCGTCGACCTTGTCTAAGGCTTCCTTGTGGATTCCATTCCCTAGGCTAAGTCCCTATTTACACTATGCAAGTCTTACTGCTAAGCTGATTAGTTTATTAGGAGAGAGAGAGACGGGGGGAAAAGAAACGTTTCTGTTCCCCTCGTCTCTCTCTCCCTGCAACTAATCAGCTTAGCAATAAGACTTGCACAGTGTGATTTGGGACTAACTAATAATATCTGATGGTTCCTTACGAATGGTGTGTTCAATTTCATTTTCTTTTGGGAATTTGTACATCGAATGCGTGTATGTTGGGTTTCAAGCCCAAAAAAATTTTATTTTTTAATGGGTTGTGGCATTCGATGTAAACATTTGTTTGCAGACTCATGTAATAACTAGATATCGTTAAACTTTGCATTGCAGGGCTCACATCCGTACAGCGCTGAAATAGATGACGTTTGCAAATCTCTGGTGAAAAGAAGAGCCATTACGCTCATGTCTCGTAAGCACGGGGCACTCTAGCCCCGTTAAGATGCCAGTCAACTTTCCTAGCTCGGACTTCTTTAGTTTTAACAGTCACCTAGTCATAAAACACACAGAAGTGTCACGAGACGGAAGATACGGGTATTTTTCTGTTTGTCTCGTTTTCCCTCAAATTTTGTCGTCGTTTTTGTTTTGCTACGTCTTGCTAGTGCAATAAATTTTTAATAGCTGTGTTAATTGGTAAGCAGTAATACACTACATTATCAAATACACTATGCTTATCTCTTTTTTCCACGAATTTTAACAAAAACCTGATTGGAGCTTTTTTTACCTGTCACTTTCTTCACTTCTTTTTATTCTGTGACCTAGTTCTGTCTTCTTCCGGGACTCCCCATGCAACCTTGGTTATATTACCCACATTATCACTATGCCATCGTATCCCAATTTTGTAACTGAATTTACGCTGCCTTGAAAGGCTTTGCATTAATAAGATTCAATACAAATTTAGAGAGGAAGCAGATACCATCTGTATACTCGAGGACCTCCAATCTTTCGTAAAGTCTTCACACAATGCCTCGGCTTTCGATCATTGCATGCTTCATAATAATATCCAGCAAAATATTGAAGAGCAGTGGTGATATTGTGCACCCTTGGCTAACTCCTGCACTGTCCACGCTATTACTAGAAAGCAGGTATAGAATCCGACAACAAGAAATTCTGGACAGGATTCTAATTGGTTTTACCAGTTTGAATGGAATGTCTTTACATTCAAGGGATTTCCAGACAATATATTGGGCTAGGGTGTCGGATGTCTTCTTAAATTGATATGACCAATACATGATATACATATATGAATGAAAACAAGCTTTTTGTTTTCTTAAGGTGTGGTCACACTTGTCAAAAATTTGCCCAAAAAAGCGTAATCAACTATAATAAAAAAAAATTTTTAATACAGACACTTGTTTATAATATCAAACAGTTTCGAACACAACTAATGGACAATGTTATATACTATATATATATATATATATATATGTTATATACTATATATACTTTTACGCTTTTTTGGGCAAATGTTTGACAAGTTGGCAATAAATTGTTTGGCAATGACATGAGTTAATACTTTGTTTGTCACTCCAAGTAATGTGATTCCTCGCTAAATTCGAAATTTGTGCACTCGCCTTTATTTGGAATCTTTGCTATGATGCCTTCCTTAAGTTCTTTTGGTAGAATTATCATCACCCAGATATCTTTAATATTCTGACAAATAAGTTCAAAAATTGAAAATATATTTCTTGCTATATCCAGCGACAGATTCCCTGGTTAGTAAGGTTTTTCATGAGGGACATTTCCCATCCCATGAATTGCTTTTGCCCTCTTTTTTTTACCCCACTCTGGAATTATTAAAAATTGGCTTTAACTATCTATTTTAATATTACTCATAAAAATTAACAATTGTAACGACCAACCCTCCCCCCCGGAATTTTTTTTTTTAGCTACGGCAAGGTTTATTAAGAAAATCTTGAGATTAAAAATTAATTATTATGGAGTTGGATTTCTTTGTCATGGGAATATTTAGCTGATATTTTTAGGAATATTTAAAGATATTCTTTTATATATAAAAGTTTTTGCTTTGGCCAGCGAGAGAATTTCTACACCCAGAAAAAAGATTGGTTGGAAAACGGTTAGTCCAATAAAATATCATTTGCATTAACTATATTTCAGTTCACGCTATCAATTTTCTGTTAATCCAAAAAAACAATCCATGTTCATTGCCACAAGGGCTTAATTGTAACAAAAATATGATTGTGATAATACTTAAATTGATTGCATCAACCGATTAGTCATGACTAATTAACTGATTGGTTAACCCAACCGAATAAAATATTACGAATTGGATTTTACTACCAACTTTTGGTAATACCAAACTAAACCAACTAAAAAATTGTCGTTCTATATTAAAATTAAAAAAAAACTTTCAATCAGTTGCTGCAACTAACTAGAGCTTGAGTTTACTATCATAGTTTATAGCAGCAAACTAAAAAAATTAACTTTTGTGACTTTCAAAGATATTATGATTTGTGAATTCTCAAATGGTTTTTGAAAGTCTGTGCATAAGATAACAGGTTTGTGGCTTTTCAAAATGTGTGGTTGAAGAAATGTATATAGACATGCTTCGCCATTAGGAAATAAATTTCAATTAATATAAACTTATGACCAGGGACAGGGGTTTCATGCAAATGCATATTTTTTCCCTTAACCCTTATAATCGCAAGAACATGTCTAGTTTTGTTCGCCAGCTCTTTAATTGTAGAACGATTATACAAGCACAACCACCTAAAAAATTTAATCGAAATTGTCATTTTGATGATTTCAAGAGGAAATTGTCTGCTATTAAAGCCGAAAGTAGTGAAACCATTCTGCGGGAACTTGATACTGTTTTTAAAAATGGTAACGGATTTAAAAAAAAAGCAATGTGAGTCCGATCACAGAGGAGATGTGTAAACATCTAGTAATAAAAATTTTTTTTTTTTTTTTTTTTTGAGTTGGAAGTTCTTATGCTTTTTGTATATTTTGTTTAGTTAATTAACTAAAAGTATCAAAACTTTCAATATTGTAAATACATATCAATTTGTTGGTTTTTGTTTGTTTTATTAAACTTATTTGGTTAGTAAATGGGCACACTGCAGTATATGTATATGTACTGCATTCAAAATTGCAGTAAGCAGTAAATTTACTGATTACTAAAAAAAATTCAGTAAATTTTTACTGCTAATGAAATTTAATTTGCATTACCAGTAAAATCGTAGGGCCGTAGCAAGTGGCAAAGTTTTTTCATTCAAATTTTGAAACTTTTGTATCAAAAACATTTAGCCACTTGGCAGAATTTCATTATGAATACGGGCATTACTGATTACTGAAAATTCAATGCACCTCATCATATAACAAATCATTTAGGCAATTTATAAAAATTGTAGAAAAAAATTTTAGTAATCAGTAAAAATTTACTTGTTAAACATTTTTTATTGTTTTTACTGAAACTTTAGTGGTACTGCAGTGCTCATCTATGGTAAATGCCTTTACTTTTACTTTTTACTTTTTAATTCCTGTTGTTCATCGTTTAGTTGTTGCTGTTCTTGTTGTTGTGTACGCATTGCAATTAAAATAAATTCAGTAAAGTGCGACTTTGACTCGCGCACATTCGGTTTTGACCTTTTTTTTTTTGATTTAGCTTTCTTAATTTTTTAAATTTTTTCAGTTTAAACGATTTGTTTTTTCAGTTTTATAGCTTTTTTCTCGTTTTGGCGTTTTTTTCTCTTTTTGGGTTTTTTTAATTTTCGCATTTTTTTTCATTTTGGCGATTTTTACATTTTGGCGATTTTTTCTGTTTTTGTGGGGTTTTTTTCATTTTGGCGATTTTTTTCTGTTTTTGGGGTTTTTTTATTTAGGCAATTTATTCATTTTGGCGATTTTTTCATATTGGCGATTTTTTTGTTTAAGTATTTTTTTAATTTTGGCGATTTTCGCGGTTTTTCGCGATTTATTTTAGTCCTAGAGATTTTTTTTAATTTGGTGCTTTGTTTTCGTTTTGGCAATTTTTTTATATTTGGCGATTTTATATTTTTTTGATTTTTTAGTTTTACCGTTTTTGAAAGTTTCAAGAGTTTTGCTCTTACGGTTTCCAAGATACAGCAAGTTGTCAAAATTGCAAATTCAAAATTGCATTAACTGATGGAACACCCATTGATTTTAATTTTTTAAATTGTTGTAGTCTGTATGAAAATACAATAACTTTTAAAATTTCAAGTGTATATATGTAGTACATACAACTGTATGTTTATTACATGGGATTTTAACAATTTTCGTTGCTCGTTTTGGAACACCCTTTAGTTCTTAACTCTCATGTATTTGTTGTTATTGTGGCCAAATGTCTACACATTGTGTCCAAATTTCAAGTCCGTAGCTCTTACGGTTCATTTTCACCTTTGGTGTACGGAAATATACAGAAAAATAACCGGCGGCGGCGCACCGTCGGCTTCGAGCCGGTCGACTTGTTTCTCTGTTTGGTATTGCTTCTTTCAAACACTAATACACTCATACATAGCTCACACCGATTTGACAATGCAAAGCAAAAGCAAAAAGCAAAGAAATCTCAGCAAAGAAATCTCAGCAAAGAAATCTCAGCAAAGAAATCAAAGTCAAAAGATTTTTACCCCCTAGCGTATAGATGTTTACACATCAAAAACAAATCTAACATAGTATTCAATTAATTTTAAAGGTTGAGTTAAATAAATATATAAAATTATATAAAAAGAATCATTTAAATTTGAGCCGATTGCATCTATAGACGTTATATTCGAAAATATTAAAAATATAAAATTTGTCAGTGAAAATAAATTAATAACAACACTTTTCTCTTTCTCTTTGTGTATTTCTCTTTTATTGCAATATAAATATATCGCGAAAAATGCCTGTTTGGTGTTAATAATGCAGAAAAAATCCTTATTATTTCTAATCTTGTGTAAAAATTTAATGTAAAAGACTTGTATACGTATCTTTTGAGAAAATATATTATTATTATATTTATATATCTATTTAGTTGCATGTTAATTGAAAACATTTCTTTTGGATACAATTTTTTAAAACATGTGCATATTTTATTGTTTTTAGTGCATATTTTGCGTTTTTGATATCATATTTTAGGCGCCTAAAATACCTTTTTTAAATGCATGAAGTCCTTCTCCCTGCTTATGACAATATGTCAAATAATAAATTTCTTAAATTGTGTATTTTTATTTGCGTTTATTGTTTATTTTTATTTCAGCAAGGAAGGCCAATTTTTCTTTTACAGATACCAATTATGAGATTGTTTTAATTATATTAACCAAATTTTCGGTAGCAAGAATAACATTTATTTCAAATTCCATACTTTCAACCAATTTTTTCTGTTGCTGCAACTATTGGGTTGAGGGTTATAATTAAAATATAGTGGTACCACAAGAAAATTTCAGTCGCTATAGCAGAATTCTATGATAGCTGCTGCAACCGCCAAAATTCAATTGGCAACAAATTCGGTTGTCACAACGAATCTGTCTTCTCTGTGCACATATGTAGTATTTTGGTCCGGCTATTATTAGAGGTGTCCTCTTATGAGAGTGGTACACATTATTTTATTTTAATTAATTTTGCTTCTACAAAACCTGTTATTAGAGGTGTCCGTTTATGGGAGGTGTCCATTATCTTATCTTTCACTGTATATCTAAATTTTTGTCACATAAACTCGTGTATTAAAAAGCGGCACGATACTTCTGCAACAAATTAAAACAATATTTATCGATTAATTATTGAAATGCAACATGTCTGGTAGCGAACGAACATTGTAAAAGCGTGACAGGCGTGAATTACAGAATTAAATTAATGACAATTTTACATGAAATATATATTTATGTGGCTTACAATTCTTTGACTTGAAACCATTCAATTTCTTTTAATTATTGTCCGTTAGATTCTTTTGTTCTAACTCAATTGAACATGTAAGTTTTGGCTTTATGACCACTGATCATGTACATACTCGTACTTATGTATGTATGTATGTATGTATGTTTATATACAGTGCAACAAAGTTGTATTCAAATTTTCTTATCGACTTAGAAACAATTTTAAAAAATTGTCACACAAATAACTGACAGTTTTCTAAAGAAAAAAAAATATATACATATAAAGCTTTACAATTGCCGTTACAATGTATGGTTTGTTTTTTTAATGGGTCTTTTATTTTTGAGACACCGTCATTAATATCTGCAACAAATAAATAATTAATTTCTTTTAAGTTATATTTTTACAAGAAATTTTTAGTATTTCATGTTGAAAAGTCTATATAAGGAAATCGCCACCAGATCATTAGTAACAGGAAAAATTAATTCTTTTTATGAAACAAATAGAAAATAAGCGACTGCAGATTTGTTTTATTGTTTCCACACAATTAACAGTTATTCCGTTTCTTAAACCGTGACAAATTGAAATACAAAATGAATGAAAAGTTGAACAAAAAAAAAAAAAAAACACAACAGCAAAAGGAAACCGAAATAAAATATATCTAACGGTCAAAGGGGTCTGATTTCTATCTGCAATCTCTTCTATTACAGTATTCAGTTGTACATATTTGTAAAATATTTGCATCATATAATTGTTCGTGTATATGAGTGTTAACAAGCGATGTCGCGAAGACTTCTTGTTCGTAACAAACACTCAAAAGCAGTAGTGTTGATCAGGGAAAACCAATCGATACAAAAAATTTTGGATACTCCCGCACATATCGAACATTTTTTATGCTAGTGCGTATTGATATCTATTCATTCTCATACACGCAAAGAAAAAATATGGTTGAGGTAACCATAATCAAACAGCAACATACTATGATTGAATTATATGGTTGCAGTCAAATCATATTATTGTTAATAGAAAAAACTTCAACAATATTATTATCTGAGTTAATTATAATATTATCTGAGTTAATTATATTATTATCTGAGTTATAATCTTAGTATTGTAAATATGACAACACTATTGTTAGATGTGACTAAAATATAATTGAGACTCACCACACCATGTTCTAATATTATATTAATATTATTAAATACGACCACAGTATTATTTAATATAATAATACTATTTTGTTTTTTAATCATATATTTATTGTAGAAACAGCTGTGCGTTAAATTCGAAATAAAAATAAATTAATATTGTTGAAATAAATTGTATATATAGAAATGTATACTTACACCACATACAGCCATGTCTGTATAAAAAGATACACAAATATTTATATATTTTTTATTGATCTACCCTCTTGTTTATACTTTATTTATTTATTCATATATTTAACACTACCGATAGCTTACAAACGAAATACTGAACTGACAGATGTTTCTGAAAAATATTTTTTTTTTAACTTAACATACTATGGTTTTGGAAAACATTATATTGTTATTTACGTTATATTATTTTTAAATAATAATACAAATTATGTTGTAGTCATAAATTTTTAACAAAACTATATTGTTAGACTCTAACCATATCACACTTTTATATGGATGTGATAATGTAATTATTAAATTCAAACATTACTCTGTTTATCGTAACGAAATAAATGTTTAAAATAACAATAACTAGTTTTCGACGACCACGCATTTGTTTCAGAGAACATAATGTGGTTTTCCCAACCATTCTACAACCATATCTTTTCATTGCGTGTACTTACGTACATATACCCCTGCGCACTTTATTTCATACTTGTATGTATCCATGCGCATTCTTCGTTACATCCCGCATATCTACGCATATCTATCGACATACCCATGACTTGCAATACATTCGGTTTTTTAAATATTTTTTGATAAGTGTTGCCAGAAATACTAGTTTGTAGTTGTTGACGTAATAATATTTTTTTCAAACTATTTTAACATAAAATTCTATAAAAATGTTTTACTCACACACACACTCTTCGCAGTCCTTAGATCTAAAAGCCCTATTAAATATTTACGGGAGTAATTTGACCGCGGATATAGAAACACGCTCCATTTTAGATCTGAGCTAAGAGCCGAATTCCTGGAAGAAAGGCTGAACCATGGCATTCCTTACAATTTTAGCGCTGGTTTGTCGCCAATTTTCGCGATGAAACTGACTTTTTAGCCAAATCTTGGCTATTTTACCATTTTACCGATTTTCAATCCATCTGCATATCTATTCGATGTCAGCGAATTTTCGCCATTTCGGCATTCCTTAGATCTTTAAGTACTTGTAAGTTGTTTTAGGGAAATTTATCGCAAATGTTTTCCTTTTTTTTTTTTGCAATAAAAGTGATTGTTGCCAATTATTTGTTTTTTGGCCGTTTTAAAGATTTTCAACCAGTATCAGACTATGTATCTTTTACCTTTTTTTATGTTACCAAGTTTTTGCTAATTTTCGACACGTCGCAAATTTTTTTGACATTCGTTACAATTTTGGTGTTTTTTTAAATACATTTTAAGGCTTTTTTGACTTAAAAAAAATATTCACGAATTTTCGCAACTTTTTGTAAATATAGTGATGGTAAAATTGAGCTTACAATACAAAAAAGTTTTCAGCAAATTGAAATACGATGAATCAAAACAATTCACATATTCCATTTGCAATAAAATGCTAAGTATATAAAGCAGAAATCTACATCAACTGACACCACAAACAGTGGACCAAACACAAAAGAACGCTGATGATGAAGGTTTAGTGGCCTTCGAAAACGGCTGGCTGTTCCGTTCAACTATGTGTTGTTAGTCAGAATATTTACATCAGACTTTGGTGTTATTTGTTCATTAATAATTATCACATGTAATTTGGCTTAAAAAGCGATACGAACTTTAGCCCGTTCAAATCACAAATATAGAGACTGTTTTTGATTTTTAAAATCGTATTTGCGTTCACATTTTTTAGGTTTTGGACATTTTTTAAAATAATATTGGCATTTTTGCAAGTTTTCCCGATTAATATGCGGAACAAATTTTCGACTTATTGCTTTTATGAGATTTATATAAACAGCTTTGGGGGATTTTTGTTATTGTTTTAATCCTTGCGAGTTTGCATACTTTTTGCAATATAACTATAACTTTTTTAATAGAAATTTGCTAAAGAAACCCGCTTCGTATTTACGCATTTTTTCATAAAATTGGTTGTATGAAAATTTTTTCATTTGTAAACAGGCTCCTGGAGAACCAAATTAGATCAAATAAAAAATTCAGTAAAGTGCGACTCTGACTCGCGCACGAAGGGTTCCGTACGAACACTAATATATAGTTTTGGCATTTTTTTAGTTTTTGGGGTCTTTTCGGTTTTATTGTTTTGACGGTTTTTGCGTTTTTTCGGTTTTGGCGATTTTTTTAAGTTTTGGCTCTTTTTTTAGTTTTGACACTTTATTTTCTTGTTTTGGCGATTTTTTCGGTTTTTTGGCGTTATTTCATTTTCGCGATTTTTCTTATTTTTGGCGATTTTTTTTCATTTTTGCGATTTTTTTTTATTTAAATTTTTTTTTTAGTTTTGGCGACATTTTCGCGTTTTGGCGATTTTTTTCGATTTCTGGCGTTTTTTTCATTTTGGCGTTTTTTTTTCATTTTGGAGATTTTTTCGAATTTGGCGATTTTTTTTAGTATTAGAAATTTTTTTTAATTTTGGCGATTTTTTTCGTTTTGGCGATTTTTTTTAATTTTTGGCGATTTTCTTTTTGGTTTGGCGATTTTATAATTTTCGGTTTTTTTAGTTTTACCGTTTTTGAAAATTTCAAGTGTTTGCCTCTCTCTTACGGTTTCCAAGATATAGCAAATTGTCAAAATTACATAGTCAAAATTGCATTTACTGATCGACCACCCTCTAATTTTAATTTTTTTAAATTTTAGTGTTAATTGTTTTTGTCTGTATAAAAATACACTAATTTTACAAATTTCAAGTTTCAATATACATATGTTCATACAATTGTATGTATATTACATGGGATTTTAACACTTTTCGTTGCTCGTTTTGGAACACCCTTTAATTTTTAATTCTCATGTATTTGTTGTTGTAGCGGCCAAGGTTCTACATACTGTATCTGAATTTCAGGTCTGTAGCTCTTACGGTTCCTGAGAAAATACCGTGTGACGGACAGACAGACAGCGTAGCGAAAACAATAGGGTTCATTTTCACCTTTGTTATACGGAACCCTAAAAAGTTGTCAAATATGATTCAGAAATTCATGTTACGTGTCTTCGCTATTAGCAAATATAAAAAGTTTCGTGAAATAGATTTCATGAAAAATGCATAATATAAATAAGGCATTTGTTAAATTCATACACAACGATTTTTTTTATTTACTTACATATTTGGTAACATTGTTCATATAGTCATACTCGTCATTACATGCTGGTGCGCACATGTATTGATACGAGTATCTATGTCCCAATTTTCACGAGGCAATTTTACTTGCGCAAGTCTTGAATTTGACGAACAAAGAAGTGAGGAAGAAGTGAGGAGTGTAAAAACCAGCAGAATTGCCGTATAGACTTGCCTGTACATGGCAATTCTGTTTTTGCTATAATTCGCTCTATATTAAATTTGACATTTCTTTTCATTTGTGTTTGTTTTCTCTTTCTGGTTTTTCGTCTGTAAAATTCATTGTGACGCGAAGTGTTTGTTTTGTGAGAATATTAATAACAATTGTTAATTTGTTTCAAATAAAAAGAAATAAAATGGTCAACAAAACTTGCTCTATCTAAACGCTACAGCAAGTTTAATAGAAAATTTTATGGCTTGCGCAAGTAAAATTGCCTCGTGAAAATTCGGACTATAGCACATTTGTTTGATCGAACCCGCACCTATCGATATTTCCACTTATTTGTGTTGATAGCTATAGATTTGTATGCCTGTATGTAATAGTTTCCTACACAAGACATCTTATAAGAACTTTCAAGACATGAGGGATTTTTCAAATGCTTTTCTACAGCGAAATCTTATAAAACAAACGTTAACAACACTGTTTGCAAGAAATTTGTTTGAGTATTGTAGGTATAGGAGTAAAGAAGAAAACACTCCGTGACGGAAGAATTTGTGATACTTGCTTCTTTCTACGCATGAGCGCGTGTACAAACGTCATGCATGTATGTGTGTAGGATCTTTTATTTTTCTGCGCACATGCAAAGCACACACATGCATTAACATTAGTTGTATGTGGTTAATGACATAATAGCTTACCATCTACATTAGAGTGAACATTTTTTTTTTTTTTTTGAATAACATGTTATTCGCCCCCTAATTTTTTTATTTTGGGCACAAATAACATATTTCCAAAACTGTAGACTGTTTGGTCAACGTTAAGGCGTGGCACATGCGCCCTCAAGTTGACAAGAAGGGATTTTGCACAATTTAATAAGAAAAAAGTTATAACTTCATTATTATTTATCAAAATTTATGTTAAGTATCGATATTATATTTAATTTTGACTATTATTTTAATGCGTGCCCCTAAAAAGGCGTGGCACCTTATATAATTTAAGTAATATATACGAAAATATGTAGTTTTTGCTTCAAAATATGATGGAATCTTACATATGTATGTAAAATTTATTTCCTAAAAGTCATTAAATAAATGCCGGCAAATTGGGGCGTGGCAAGTTAAAATTTTAAACTGCTACTAACAAATGCAGCTCTGTGCTAATTAGTTGCGATCAAGCAAACTTATATTTTCATAGAAGTAGCAATACTGGAATAACGGTATCTAGTACACATGTGCTTTTGTTAAGCTAAAAAAGAGCGTTGATAATGTGTTGTTATACATGCAAATGTGAAAATATTAATTTGATTTGATTGAAAGATAAGGTTTATAAAATTGGTAAGTTTAAACAACAAAGTGCTCGATATTTTCAAAATATAATAACATATTTAATATTATTAATGTAACTCAAACAGCAATGGAAACAAGAGCAAATGAAAAGTTATTTCTGCTTGGGCACGACGAAAGTCAAATCATTGGGTGCAAGTTACCATCAAAAGGGCAAATATTAAAAGTTCTTTTTTACAATATGCGGAAAATTAAGCTCAATCTTCGTCCGAGTGTGTAATTAAAGAAGCAGAAGTACTCTGGGATAAAGCACGTATTCCCACAAGCCAGAATATTCGTAGCGTTCAGAAAGTGGAAGCTCTATATCATCAGTGGAAGACACTTCAGAAAACTTGTAAGCGCCGTACAGCTCTACAGATTAGACGATTTGTTTGATATCGCTCATGGTGATGCGTTAAGTATTATTCAAATCGAAGAAGATAGACTATTTCTACTTAATCAACGGAAAAAAGGCAGACCAGGTGGTATGATTGGAAGCGATCGAGCACTTTTTGAATGAGAGAAAAGAAGAAATATGCGTGAAGAAAGAGAACTGATAAGGCAAGAAAAGTATCACCAGGAGCAATCTCAAAATTTGGTTGCAAGTCAGGACTACTCAGATGATGAAGGACAATTGACTGAAATAGACAGTGATGAGCTTCAAGACAATTTTCAACAAACATCTACTGGAAATGTGGGAAAGAAACGTAAAATGAAAAACTTTATAACACCCAAGCTTGTTGCGACTCTGGACAAGTGTAAAGTTAGTGACAGAGATGCTGTTCGAATTCTCATAGCCACTGCTGAAGCATTGGGCCATGATTTAAGTCAGTTAGCAATAAGTAAAACTACAATTCGAAATTGCCGTAAACAAATTCGATCTGAAACAGCTATAAATTTAAAGGAAAAATTTCAAAACATTTTACCGCAAACCA
The DNA here is from genome assembly GCA_949987645.1 of Tachina grossa. Lineage (NCBI taxonomy): Eukaryota > Metazoa > Arthropoda > Insecta > Diptera > Tachinidae > Tachina > Tachina grossa. The sequence goes on along the minus strand of OX465276.1, from coordinate 60,190,141 downwards.
TTACAGTACATTGGGATGGAAAGCTGTTACCATCATTAACTGGAAAGGAAAAAATATACAGATTGCCAGTTGTTATTACATCTACAGAGACAGAGCATCTACTTGGAGTTCCTGCATTACAGGCTGGTACAGGAAGGCAACAGGCTGAAGCAATAATCCAATTATTAAAAGAGTGGAATTTGACAGACAAAGTTCAGGCCCTGTGTTTTGATACAACAGCAACAAACACGGGAAGACTTCAAGGTGCTTGCGTGATATTGGAACAGGAATAAGGAAAAGATCTTTTGTACTTGCCCTGTCGTCACCACATCTACGAAATTGTATTAAAGAGCGTATTTGAAAAAAGAAATTTGTCTTCAAGTGGACCAACTTTGTCAATTTTCCAAAAGTTTAAAGGGTCCTGGGCGATGATAAACCAAGAAAATTTTAAATTTGGAGTTGATGACGAGAAGGTAAGTCAGCATATTAGCGTTTTCGAATTAGAGGATCTAGCCACGTTTTTCCGCCAATATTTAAAAATAAAACAGCCTAGGGCTGATTATAAGGAGCTTCTGGAATTAAGCCTAATATTTCTTGGGGAGCACGATAGGAATTATAAATTCAAGTCACCAGGAGCATATCATCACGCTCGTTGGATGGCCAAGGCGATTTATTCATTAAAAATGTTTTTATTCAGAGAAGAGTTTGTCATGTCGTCAGATGAAATAGACGCCATACGCGATGCTTGTTTATTTATTGTGAAAATTTATGTAAAAGTCTGGATAGAAGCGCCAATAGCTGCCAAAGCGCCTAATCAAGACCTTCTTTTTATTAAATCTCTTTTCGCCTACAAAAATGTCAACGAAAACGTAAGCAATGCAACTTTGGGAAAATTCCGTAACCATTTATGGTATTTAGCAGCAGAAACAGTAGGTTTTTCGTTTTTTGATGAAACCATTACTTCTGAAACAAAAACTCGTATGATAAAGAGACTTCGTGTAGAGTCAGAAAATGAGAGCAAGCGGCTGATTACTGATATACAGGACTTACAATCAAAATCAATTGAGGACTTCGTAACCAAAAATACACTTCACTTCTTTGAACGTTTTTCGATTGCAACCGATTTTTTCCAAAAAGAACCCTCCCAATGGCAGAACGAGCCAAGCTATATACAGGGCGTAAATATCGTCAGTAAAATGAGGGTAGTTAACGATACTGCCGAACGAAATGTTAAATTAATGGAAGAATATAATAATTCATTATCAATAAATGAAGAAGAAAAACAATTTATCTTACAAATTGTAACTGATTATCGAAAAAACTATAAAGGTATTAATAAATCAGATCTCATGGAACACTAATCTATTTGTGTTTTATTTTAACTTGCCGGCATTTATTTAATGACTTTTAGGAAATAAATTTTACATACATATGTAAGATTCCATCATATTTTGAAGCAAAAACTACATATTTTCGTATATATTACTTAAATTATATAAGGTGCCACGCCTTTTTAGGGGCACGCATTAAAATAATAGTCAAAATTAAATATAATATCGATACTTAACATAAATTTTGATAAATAATAATGAAGTTATAACTTTTTTCTTATTAAATTGTGCAAAATCCCTTCTTGTCAACTTGAGGGCGCATGTGCCACGCCTTAACGTTGACCAAACAGTCTACAGTTTTGGAAATATGTTATTTGTGCCCAAAATAAAAAAATTAGGGGGCGAACCACCTCCTACAAAAAACAAAAATAATTCCATATAAATATTGTCCACTCTAATCTACATATTACACACACACTCAAATGTAGAATATGAAAAATAACAAGCATACACTAATCAACAGTACTTCTTTTGAGTGTTTGTTACAAACTTGCGACATCGCTTGTTAAAACTGATATACACATACACCAATACATCCATCGTGCTTCGCTTATAGTACGACAGCATTTATTATTGGTTTAGTGTAATACATGCTACGTGAATAGATTTAAAAATCATGACGTTTTTACATTTCAAGACTGTTTACGCAGCTCTTTAGTATGTAAGCATGCGTGTTGATGCGGATGTGCTATCATACTCATTGTCGTTGGAGTATCGATATGTATTGAGCATTCAAAAAGTAAATTTTTGGCTTTCCCTGGTGTTGATGCGTGTATGCTTGTTATTTTGCATATTTTGCGTTTGTTTGTGTGTGTAAGATGTGTATAAGGGTAGTTTTTTAAAACAAGCGCACACAACTAATGTCAATGCACATGTGCGTTTGTATGTGCGCAGAAAAATAAAAGATCATACATACAAGGTTTGTGAGTATGCAAATGCATGTATGACGTTTGTATACGCGCCCATGCGTATGAAGAAGCAAGCATCACATTCTTTGGTCACGACGTATTTTATTTTTTTTTCTCTATACCTGCAATAACTGGAACAAATTTCTTGCAAACAGTGCTGTTTAGAGTTTGGTTTAGAAGATTTCGCTGTAGTAAAGCATTCTTTAAATTTCTTGTAAGTGTTCTTGTGCAGGACTTTAGTGAGCCTAAGACGGAATACATATTGTCTGTATAAGCATTTTGATAATTTGTATGCATCTGATGGACATGCAACGATCAAAAGATCAAAAAGCAGCTACAACAAAGTGTTCCATAAGACATGCAACATACCAAGGAACAATATCATTAAACTTTACAGGAATGTTTGGGGCAGATAAAAGATTTTTTTTATATTAAATTGAATAGGATTTGAGTATTCGCATTTAGAAAATTTAGTCGATTGAGAAATTTGCTTATGTATCCAGTGTTTTGCAAAATTAAAAAAAAAATTTCGACTGATAAATTCCCTCGCACTCATTACTGCAGCGAGAATACAAATAAAATATTAAGATGAACAGAATAATATGGAAATAAAGAAAAGTAGGTAAATTTTTCGATTACCTTTGTCCACAAATGTTTTAATTTTCACATCCACAAATTACTAAAAAAAATATTCCGCAAAATTAAATGTCAATCTTATGTAATTAGATCATGTTTTTACAGGTTATCCACAAATTAAAAAAAAAAACTTAAATAAATGCGTTTATTTGAAATTGAGTTCTATCTTCTTTCAATAAACGATAATAAAATTTAATACTTTATTAAATTATTATTTTTTCCTGTTTGTATTTATAAAAAACCTACAAAAGACTGAATTGTCTGCCGCGTCGCATAAATTGTGGTATTATAAATTAAAGTGCAGCTTGCATTTATTTTGCTCAATGAGCATATGTGGGTTACAGGTTGACTACAAACTAGAATATACATAAATATGTAAAAATTATGTAAGTTTTTATCTGAATGCCTGCTTACAACAGAAGATCATAGAAAATTTTATACTAATCCATATATATGGATATGAAAGGTATCCAATATCCTTATTAAAGGATCTTTGGCTAAACTGCCGGAAAGTGTGTGTCAGAAATTCTCGTTGTCATAGTTTTAGGCAATTAGCGCAAAAGTGGTGTACCCCACATATAGTTATTTAAACAATTGCTCGTATTAATTATTTAATTGCTTTATTATTTTACAATGTTTTGATCTGTATAGCTGCATTTTGCTTAGAATACCAAAAGGTAACTTAATCTACTTTTTTTTATAGTTGGTAATGTAAATAAAGTGTTTGCCACCAAACCAGCAACCAAAAAACAATTGTGGGTTACGCCACTTCTGCGCTGGTAGCCTCATTTGTCCTAGCTCAGAATTTTCTTGATACAGTCATTCCCAACTGATAGAAGCTAGATTTTTTTTTTTAAACGGACATCTCTCGTTGGCTTCTGTTTAAACAAAAAATCTCTCGCTGACCTCAGTTCAAAGTTTTCAAGAAAGAAATCTCAAACATGCTGTCCCATTTTTAAAATTTGCATAGCAAAAAATTCTATGTCTGGCCCCGGCAAACTTTTGCTGAAAACAATTATATGCAGGTCCGCAACTTTAAATTTTTTTTAACAAAGAAATCTTTTGCTAAACCTAACCTAATAGCACGATTGTAGATTGCCACCGAACTTCAGTTGCCTCGTTAATTGGCAACGCAACCCAAGTTGAAATTGATATTATGCCTAAAAACTATCGAAAACATGATTATGACAGTTGGGGAACTAGTTTAATGTTAACAAAGCTATAAACTAGAATATTGTTAAGTAAAAATACTTACGTACTTATAAGAAAGATTATTAGTTTAGTGGAATTATTTTTTGATGAAGAGAAGGATGTATAACATGCAACATTTATTAGATGCCTTTCAGGAGACAATTCAAGTCCTTCAGAATTCCAATTTAATGACAGTAGACGGTGAATGTTATTTGTTATAATAATTTATAAATAACAATTTCTGGTTTAGCTTTCAATTATACTTTCGCCTTCCCAAAGAAGAGGTTACCCACTATTCTCCCACAACTCAACCCAACTCAAACTGAGTCTGAGAGTCAACATAGCTGACACAACTTAAATAATAGTTGAGCTTCCAGTTGTCTTGTGCCATATCATTTTCACGTATATATTAGGAGTGATTCGCAAAACTAATATATATTCAGGGCTATCATGAATAAAATTCCGCGTGAAAATTTCCCAGGGGAACAATTCCACCTAATAGCAAGTAATAGGGAAAACAAAAAATTCTAATTGGAAGAGGGAGAAATTTCACGTAGAAGTTTTTTAATGATAGCCCTGATTATTGGGTTGACGCGCAGCAACCATATTTAGTTCCAGTAGAGAATGCCAATAGGGACGTTAATTCAATTTTAGGTTTCTTAATTTTACAACTTTTTTGCCTCTAAAACTATCCATTAAACTAGATATTTGTGGTTGCACATATTGTATCAATTCGGCATCTTAAATCAACAGCTGTTATTTGGCAGTTGTCCGTTATAATTACATTTCGATACTTGGCAACGCAACCAAAGTTTGATTGCTATACCTAATCAAACCATAATTCTTTTTCATAACCCAAAAAATTTGTCCAAACTAGAATTATTTGCAACAAGATGATCTCTCGAAGGATTGACTTAAAATGTTCAGCACAGAGAAACATCTTGCTGGATAACGTAAAAATTTCTTTTGCAAAAAATCTCTCCCTCTGTAGCCAGAAAATTTCCTTGATAAAAAAATTTCTGGATGGCTCCAGCTACAAATTTATTTAAAAATCTCTACATGGCTCCAGTAACTTTTTGCGAACCGAACATCGTAATATTTATCAATATATTTATTCGTTTGCGGTAACAATAATGTGATTCTGTATTTTTTTTTTTTTTTTTTTTTTTTGACGATAGTTTGCATCTCTGTTTTACTCACGATTCAATTGTATATAATGTGGCATACCTGCATACATAATGTCAAAATAAATGAAAATCAAAAAGAATAAAAAAAAAATGTGAGTGCGATCACAGAGGAGATGTGTAAACATATAGGGTCGCATTCAAAAAAACTTAACAAAGCTTTGAAAAGCAAATTTAAGTAAAGTTGTATTTAAAGAAAAATTATTATATCAAAATTCTAAAGTAGGCACCTACGTTTGTTAAGGCTACTTTAAGTTGATATTTCCAAAATGTGTATTTTGCACCTCAAATATTTTTGTTAATATAGCACATATTGATTCATGTTACATCTGAAAATGAAGCTAAAAGCGCTAGCTCTTATCTTAAATTTATTATTTCTGTCATGTGATGGAAAATATCATTAAATTATCCAACTGATTCGAAATACATAGCAAAATCCATAAAAATATATTAAAATAAATACAATTATACAAAAATATTTTAGTGATGTACATTCAAACAAAACGAATCGAAAAAAGCTGGATATTCAAATACTCATTTCGTTCGAATAAAATAAATTGAGATAACTTTTCTATTTTCATCATATTTTTTTTACTTTTACTTCATAAAAATGTTTATCTGTTTTGCTTCCATGTCAGAAGCTTATATTTTATAAATTAGGTTGCTTAACTTCAAGATAATAAAAATGTATTTAATAAAATAAAAAATTAGTTGAATACTCGAATGAAATTGTATTCGATGTTGTACATCATAAGCTGTGAAATGGTTGTTGAACATGGTGGAGTTACCAGAATTTATTATTAAATCACAAAATAATTAAAGTTGTCTTTTGAATACAATTTCTTAACAAAGCAATGTTAGCCTTAAAGTGCTTGGTAGCTACTATGAACTTTAAAGCTCAAGTAAAATATTTTTTTTGAATAAGGCTGCTAGTAATGAAATTTTTTTTTAAGTTGGAAGTACTTATGGTTTTACCCCCTTATGCAAAAAAATATTTTACTTTAGCTTTAAAGTTCATAGTAGTTGATAAGCACTTTAAGGCTAACATAGCTTTATTAAAAAATTATATGCAAAAGACAACTTTAAATATTTTGTGATTTAATAATAAATACTGGTAACACCACCGTGTTAAACAACCACTTCACAGCTTATGATGTACAAAATTGAATACAATTTCATTCGGGTATTCAAATATTTTTTTTATTTTATTAAATAAATTTTTATTATCTTGAAGTAAAGCAACATAATTTAAAAAATATGAGCTTCTGACTTAATAGGAAAACAGATAAACACAACCATGAAGTAAAAGTAAAAAAATGTGAAATATTATCACAATTTGTTTTATTCGAATGAAACGCGTATTTGAATATCCAGCTTTTTTCGATTTGTTTTGATTGTATGTACATACATCACTAAAACATTTTTGTATAATTGTATTTATTTTAATATTTTTTTTAAAGATTTTGCTATGTATTTCGAATCAGTTGGATAATTTGGTAATGTTTCCCATTACATGACAGAAATAAATTTAAGATAAGAGCAGGCTTTTCTAGCTTCATTTTCAGATGTAACATGAAACAGTATGTGCTATATTAGTAAAAATATTTGAGGTACAAAATACACATTTTGGAAATATCAACTTAAAGTAGTCTTAACAAACGTGGGTGCCTACTTTAGAATTTTTATACAATAATTTGTTTAGAATACAACTTTACTTAACATTGCTTGGCAAAGCTTTATTAAGTTTTTTTGCATAATACCCTTAGTATCTTTTTTTAAATTAATTAATTAAAAGTATCAAAACTTTCAATATTGTAAATACATATGAATTTGTTGGTTTTTGTTTGTTTTATTAAACTTATTTGGTTAGTAAATGGGCACACTGCAGTATATGTATATGTACTGCATTCAAAATTGCAGTAAGCAGTAAATTTACTGATTACTAAAAAAAATTCAGTAAACTTTTACTGCTAATGTACCAGTAAAATCGTAGGGCCTTAATCATAATAAAATTGTAGCAAGTGGCAAAGTTTTTTCATTCAAATTTTGAAACTTTTGTATGAAAAACATTTAGCCACTTGGTAGAATTTCATTATGAATACGGGCATTACTGATTACTGAAAATTCAATGCACCTCATCATATAACAAATCATTTAAGCAATTTATAAAAATTGTAGAAAAAAATTTTAGTAATCAGTAAAAATTTACTTGTTAAAATTTTTTTTATTATTTTTACTGAAACTTTAGTGGTACTGCAGTGCTCATCTATGGTAAATGCCTTTACTTTTACCTTTTAATTTTTAATTCCTGTTGTTCATCGTTTAGTTGTTGCTGTTCTTGTTGTTGTGTACGTATTGCAATTAAAATAAATTCAGTAAAGTGCGACTTTGACTCGCGCACATTCGGTTTTGATCATTTTTTTTTTTTTTTTGGTTTAGCTTTCTTCCTTTTTTAAGTTTTTTCAGTTTAAACAATTTTTTTCAGTTTTTTCGCTTTTTCTCGTTTTGGCGTTTTTTTTTCTCTTTTTGAGTTTTTTTAATTTTCGCAATTTTTTTCATTTTGGCGATTTTTTCATTTTGGCGATTTTTTTCTGTTTTTTTTGGAGTTTTTTTAATTTTGGCGATTTTTTTCTCTTTTTGGGGTTTTCTTTATTAAGGCGATTTTTTCATATTGGCAATTTTTTTTGTTTAAGGATTTTTTCATTTTGGCGATTTTCCGGTTTTTTGCGATTTATTTTAGTCCTAGAGATTTTTTTTAATTTGGTACTTTTTTTCGTTTTGGCGATTTTTTTTTTGTTTTTGGCGATTTTTTTATATTTGGCGATTTTATATTTTTTTTTTGATTTTTTAGTTTTACCGTTTTTGAAAATTTCAAGAGTTTTGCTCTTACGGTTTCCAAGATACAGCAAGTTGTCAAAACTACAAAGTCAAAATTGCATTAACTGATGGAACACCCATTGATTTAAATTTTTTAGATTTAGTGTTAATTCTTGTAGTCTGTATAAAAATACACTAAGTTTTAAAGTTTCAAGTGTATGTATATATGTACATACAATTGTATGTATTTATATTACATGGGATTTTAACATTTTTCGTTGTTCGTTTTGGAACACCCTTTAGTTTTTAACTCTCATGTATTTGTTGTTGTAGTGGCCAAATGTCTAGACATTGTCTCCAAATTTCAAGTCCGTAGCTCTTACGGTTCATTTTCACCTTTGGTGTACGGAAATATACAGAAAAATAACCGGTGGCGGCGCACCGTCGGCTTCGAGCCGGTCGACTTGTTTCTCTGCTTGGTATTGCTTCTTTCAAACACTAATACATAGCTCACACCGATTTAACAATGCAAAGCAAAGAAATATCAGCAAAGAAATCAAAGTCAAAAGATTTTTACCCCTAGCGTATAGATGCTTACACATCAAAAAAGAAAATTTTCGTTGACTCCAGCTACAAATTTCTTTAATAAAATATTTGTATCCCTCTCTAGCTACAATTTTGAAAGAAAGAAATATCTTTCCATCTAAAATTTTTTTAATAAACATATCTCTCCTTGACTCCGGTTAAAAGTTAAATAAAGAAATCTCTCGCTGCGGTGAACTAAAATGTTTCTTAATAAGTCCTAGTTTATACTATGCAAGTCTTATTACTAAGCTGATTAGATTGTTAGTAGAGAGATACGAGGAGAAAAGATGCTTTTCTCTTCCCATCGTCTCTTTATCCCTCAAATCAGCTTAGCAATAAGGCTTGCATAGTGCAAACTAGGACTAAGGAAATTTCTTTCTGGCTCCAGCTAAAAGTTCCTTGATTAAATAAATCTGTCTCTCTCTCTGTCTCTGGATTCAGCTAAAAGTTCCTTAAATAAAGAAATCTCTCCCTGGGATCTGCTAAAAATTTCTTAAACAAAGAAATTTGTTCCTAAAAGTTTCTTAAATAAAGAAATATCTCGCTGTCTTAATGCAGAAATCTCTCGTTGCTGTTAGCTAAAAATTTCTATAATAAAAGTTAATATTTTTTTTCATACAGTAAACTTGCTGATATCAGCTTAAAGTTCTTTAAAAAAAAAAAAAGAAAACTCTTTAAAAAGGAAAGCTTTGCCGGCTCCAGCTAAATAGTTCTTTAGTAAGGAAATTTATCGCGGGCTCCAGCTTAAAATTTCCTTTAGAAATCACAACTCAAAGAAATCTTTCACCAACTGTTTATTTCTTTAAAAAAATATCCCTCTGGTTATTTTCAAATATCTCGCAGGCGAGCTCTAGTTTTCCTGATTCATTTAAATTTTTATTGCAGCAACTTTATTGCGTAAAATTTTCAACTCATGTAATCGGTTCGCCCGATTACAAGGTCCGTTTGATTGTCAGTTGGTTTCTCTGCAGCCCGTTTCTATAACTTTTCGTTATGATAACGAATGATTTTTATTTTTTTCATAACGAATGGGTCATAACGAAATTTAGCTTCGAAGTGTTTCTACAACTCAGAAAACTTACCTTTCGTTACGAGCGTGGCGAGTTATTATAAAGTGTATGAAACAGTGGAAACAAAACACTGTTCCCTTAGTTGTTTTGTTTACTTCAATTCTACTTGTATATTTTACTTGAACATATTGTATTGTATTGATTTGCTTAATTATTAATTTCAAAAAGTAAGTATAGATAAATAAAGTAAGTGTGTAAATGTGAATTGTTTACTTATTTAATTTTTTTGAAGCTTGTGACTATGCTTGCAGCTGCCGCACTAGCAATATTAGTTCACCAGCGAAATATGCTGCGTGTACATAGACGCTACCTAAGGGATTCATTCAATCGACCCTTTTCACCTCCCAGAAGCGCGATTTGAAGAGCTTTTTAGATTTAAAAAAGATGCAGCAATAGCGTTATTGCATGAAATACGCCCTTACATGAAGGACGGAGTAAGAATAACTTTTATTCCAAAACCATTGAGGATGGCAGCAGCATTGCATTATTATGCGACAGGATCCTACTTAAGGGATATTGGGCAGGATTTTGTTTGCATCGCTCCATCCATGAAGTTTCCTACATCATACAAAATAAGCTCTTCTCCTCCTGCTTCTTCATCAGCTCCCTCAGTTCCTCAAAAGCACTTGAGAAAGAGGAAGTGGCGGTCCGTTCTGCTTTTTTTGTGTTTGCCACTTCTGTCACTACTTTGCCAGGCGTCGCCAAAAGTTCCTCCAGTATTATTCTCCTAAATTTCAAAAATTGTAATTGAAAATAACTTAACTTTTTAAATAAAAACATAAATTACCTCCTGGAATCCCGACTCTATGGTTAGACCATCGCCAACAACAAGTGCAGCTGGTTGGCTTGGTTGAATCTATTAACCGCTGGTCACTCGTCTTACATGCTGGTCCGCATGCATTAAGCTCTGCCGCCACTGTTTCCCAAACAGCCTGTGCCGATTTGCCGCTATTTGGTCCACCAAACTGCACCATAGCCACATTTCTGTGGCCATGTAAAATTTCCAAAAGCTTTTTCTTTTGGCCTTTGGAAATTTTACCAGTACGTACGTACTTTGTGCTGTAAATAATATGTTTTAATAATTATAATTTACACTCAATAGTATAATTTTTCAACCTTACCTCACTCATGTTTGTTTTTGCGCAAAATATCACTACACTTTCTGTTTAACATATAATAACGAAAACTTTAACGAAAATTATAACGAAAATGAATACCACCACACTTATAGAAACACCGCCGTTCGTTACACCACTAAATTCGTTATATCGTTCGTTATAATGCGTAACGAAAGTTATAGAAACGGGCTGCTGATCTTCTAACTAACCGCTGTTTCATCTATTTACGAGTATGTATGTATATACGTGCGTTTGTCCACTTTGAATCTACTCATAAATAAAGATCTGCCGTTTCAGCCGTTTGAGTATCTAAATTCAGTCTGCACAAGCGTTCAAGGCAACAATATATACTTATGGTTATAAATATGCATCAGTAACAAGAACAACAACAAACAACAACTGGTCGTTAAGTTACAACAAGAGAATATGTTGTAAGTAAGTACGAGTATTTATATTTCTTTTTTTTTTTCGTAGTACGAGTATAATATTATTATTATCATACACTTGTGATCATGACAATTTCTTTGCCAATTTTATTAATCTTGAAATTACAATTTACAATCAACATTTCAACTGTCACAACCTTAAGAGCCGGAATATTGAAATTTAATATTTATGCCTGCATTTGTTTTTTTAAATTTTGCCTTTTTCTTGTCGGAGTCTAATTTTATTTAGTGGAGATTTCGTTTCAATGCAACAGGTTTCTTTCTTTCTTCCTTCGACTTTTACATATTTAAAATCATTTATTTTATTAAATTTTTATTTTTTTTTTGTTTTCGCGAGAGATACACGTTATTTATATACTATTTGTTTGTGCCTTTGGAGATCTTGTTTTTTGTGAAAAAAAAAAAACAAAAATATTGTATAGAGAAAAACTTTTTTAAAGTAATGATTGCAGCCAACAAATATGGTATTTTAAAAGATTCGGCTGATTAAGAAAATAGTTTATTTATACTAATAAAGTTGGGAGATTATTATTTTGTTGTCTATCGTTTACAAAGACAAACTTTGAGAAAAACAGACAACAAACAATAATATCAATTTATATGCGCTGAAATGATCATAAATATCAGTATTTCCATAATAAATATTGGATTTTAATTAAGCAGTAAACAAAGTTATTATATTTAAACTTTTCATCACAATTTTCCTTATGTTTGTTAATAATATTATTATCAGCTGACTTGATCAAGGGGGCGTGGTATTCACAATGAGAATGCAAGTATTACAACAGAATAAAATATAACAATGTTATGGTGAGTGATTCTGGCAGAGGAGACCAAAATCGTAATAATTCTTTCTGCCAAAAAACCGACTTCAATGCATAGATCTGATAGAAGTGCATAAAATATAAAATTAAATTTTAATGGGTGTGTCTTCGCCCACTTTTTAAATGCAAAATTGTGTGTTTTTCATAGCTTAGGGTGCATGTTAAGTCTTGTAAAAATCAGTAAAGTAGAAAGTTAAAATAGAATATATAATTTTTATGGGCGTGACTTCGCCCATTTTTTTAAAAGAGAATTGTGTATATTTTAGAGCTCAACGTGTGGTGGTAAGTTTCGTAAAAATCAGTTAAGTTGGACCGCGTGAAATATTATAATAAATTTTAATGGGCGTAACCCCGCCCATTTTTTCAACTTTAAAATTGTGTAATTACAAGAACCAAAGGTGTTTTACATGTTTCGCAGCAATCAAATAAGCAGAATATCATAAAATTATATAAAACAATTGTGGGCGTGTCCACGTCCACTTTTTTACAATGGCACCAATGGGAAGCTATACCCTATCAGACAACAAAAAAAAATTAGAATCGGTCCAAAATATGCTCAGTTATGAAGATACACACCTATAAAAAATAGAGACGAATTGTTAACCTACTCCTTTTTTGAAATCAGTTAAGTGTATCGGCATTTTGGAAGTTTACGTCTCCAATTTAATTGCGCGCAGAGGAGTATTTGAGCCAAAAATCTGGCCATTTATTTTTTAACCGACTTCAAAAAAAAAAAGAAGGAGGTTGTCAATTCGTCTGTACTTTTTTTTACATTGTTACTTCATAACTTGGTTCATATCGGACCGATAGTAAAAATTCTTTTATTGTCTGAGAGGATATAGCATCCTATTGGTCCCATTGTAAAATAAATTGGTCGGGGACACGTCCACAATTTATTATTTGATTTTATGATATTCTACATATTCTATTGCTGCGAAACCTAGCAAAAACCTTCGATTCTTGTAATTACACAATTTAAAAGTTGAAAAAAATGGGCGGGGCTACGCCCTAAATTTTAACTCAGGAGACAGTGCAATTTTTTATTGTAAACCATAGAATTTTTGTTTGTATTACTGGAACCAAAATACATCAAAATTGTATAGTGGTTTTGCAAGCCTTAAAAATTTTTTTTTAATTTTGTTGAGCTGTGTAATCAATTAAAATGATCCAAAACACATATGTTACAACAAACGGGCACCTTGATCTGGCCTACAAAGTGAAATTATCTATGCCTCCTTTAAATACGATCCTGCCACTCCCATTTCCATGCTTTTACAAGCATTTATATTTTTGATATAAAGAAATGAACAAATATTCATTGTTCTCTCCTGTTTTAGAAAGGTAAAAATATTGCCAAGTTAGCAGATTATCTAGAAATTATATGACACCCTTACGTTTACAAATTTATATGATTCATAGCATATTTAAGTGTGAGGAATTGTGCCAAATAAGAACTTGGTCAAAATTTATATCTCAATACTTTTAATGGCCGAAATTTTAGATAGGAACTTGGCATTTTTTCACATTTATGTTTTTGTGAGGATATTTATTTCTTAAAATCGACATGCCCTACTGGAACAAGATCAGCTGGTATGAACTCGCCTTAGCCATGTCAAAACGGACAAAGACTTTAATTTTTTACAGCTGCATGAAATCGGTTGCTCAGTATGGCTGCGAGTCATGGAATGCAGTTCGTTGTGATGTCAGGTATTCGTAAAGTATGCAACGAACACCTTTGACACGAAACCGGACAGACTAGGATCTATTTTGAAGTTAAACAGCGGAAATGGCGCTGGACGCCACGTACTACGAAAAACCAAATCTTCATTACCCGTACCGCAATATATTGAAATAGCTCAGATAGGCGAATGAGAGGTAGACCAATTTATAGCTGGTCTACTAGTTATTATATAATATAAAACTCATCAGATATTCTACAGTTTTTGGAAATCTTATTTAAACTTTATAAATAACTTTCATGAGACACAGGAAGGAAGTGCTTTTTGTATTTGCATATTTAACATCGGGCAAAAACATTGTCGTTATTTTGCTTCATCATTGAACACTTCCTGCATCCTCTTTAGAGTGAATCGCATACCAGAGTCTAAAAAGAGATCATCAGCGTTGTGTTGTTTTTTTTTTGTGGTGCCAGCTTTACTTTTATCGAAAATTCCTTATTGTCAATGAATAAATAAATTATTTTAATTTGTTTGCAAATTTCCATACGTACGTATAGTTTAATTTTTTTTTTATTTTTTTTTTTTATTTGCTGTGTAAAAATTTATTACTTAACCAGGCCTGTTTTGTAATTTATGTACATATTTTCACATTAAACAACAACAGGAACTAGTCTCCTGCATAAGGCATCTTATAAGAACTTTCAAGACATGAGGGATTTTTCAAATGCTTTACTACAGCGAAATCTCATAAAACAAACGTTAACAACACTGTTTGCAAGAAATTTGTTTGAATATTGTAGGTATAGGAGTAAAGAAGAAAACACTTCGTGACGGAAGAATTTGTGATACTTGCTTCTTTCTACGCATGAGCGCGTGTACAAACGTCATGCAAGTATGTGTGTATGATCTTTTATTTTTCTGCGCACATTCAAAGGCACACACATGCATTAACATTAGTTGTATGCGTTTAATCACATAATAGCTTACCATCTACATATTACACACACATTCAAACGTACAATATCAAAAATAACAAGCATACACTAATCAACAGTATTTCTTTTGAGTGTTTGTTACAAACAAGCTGTCTTGCGACATCGCTTGTTACAACTGATATACATATACACCAATACATCCATCGTGCTTCGCTTATAGTACGGCAGCATTTATTATTGGTTTAGTAAAGGGTGTTTTTTATTGAGGTATAGAACTTTAAGTTGGCATCACTTTTTTAACTGGCGGCCATTTTGTCAGCTGTCAAGTGATTAATATTTAGTTTGGTTTGCCAATTCATCATGAACAGGTTGACAAAAGAACAACGCTTGCAAATCGTGCAAATTTATTTCGAAAATAATGGTTCAGTTCGCGAAGTTTATCGCAAGCTCCGTCCATTTTAGGGTCGACATAATCGTCCATCAGAGCAATTAATTCGGTTAACCATGGATCGTTTTCGCACTACGTTTACTCTATGTGATAATACGCATCCGCAGAGACGTCGAACAGTGCGCACCGAAGAAACAATTGCCGCTGTAGAGCAAAGTGTTGAAGAGGACCCGAATGAATCGATTCGCCACCGTGCACAGCAATTGGAGCCGACTAACCGACTATTTTGTTCCCGAATTGGATGGCATGAATGTGGATGAGTTGTGGTTCCAACAAGACGGCGCTACATGCCACACAGCGCACGTCACAATCGATTTATTGAAGGAAACATTCGATGAGCGCATAATTTCGCGGAATGGACCTGTCAATTGGCCACCAAGATCGTGTTATTTGAAACCATTCGATTATTTTCTTTGGGGATATGTGAAGTCGCTCGTCTACGCCAACAAACCAGAAACGTTAGGGGACTTGGAAGCCAACATTCGTGGCGTTATTGCCAACATACGGCCCCATATGCTCGAAAAAGTGGTTGAAAATTGGACCTGTAGAATTAGCTTTATTCGAGCCAGCCGCGGCGGCCACATGCCCGAAATCATATTTAAACATTAATGGCATAAAATTATCCTTCCAATAAAGCCAAATTGATGGACATTAAAACGATTTTCTTGTGTTTTATTTCAATTCGAAGTTCTATACCCCTCAAAAAAACACCCTATATAATACATGCGACGTGAATACATTTAAAAATCATGACGTTTTTACATATCAAGACTGTTTACGCAGCTCTCTAACAGGAACAATAACAGCAACGATGAGAAGATGAACGAACGCTTTAGGAAAACAACCAATTCTGGTTTTGCTCCAGCAAATTTGTCAAATAATGACAAGTATTAGTGATTCCCAATTGAATGAATAGTTTTTCATTTTCCCCATACCGACGCTGGCTGGAATTGGTATGGCGAGATCGCGCAAGACAAACTCGCAACGAGCCAAGAAGGAGTGTGCCGTGTGCCGCATGCCGTCAGTGTGGATAAACCCTTATTATTTTTAAAATCGTATGATGAGGAAATAAATCTAAAAACGAAACCACAAAATGCTCCTCAAATGTATTTATCTGGCTGGTAATAATATTTGTATTTGCATTTGCATTTGCATGTGGTAGCCGTTGTTGGCTGGTAACACACTTGTGCATCCTTTGCTACAATGGCAGTTTATTCTAGCACTTGTCTGAGCAGTAAGTTGAAGTGTTTGTGTTAGGGAGGGAGCAGGAGGGGAGTATTCAGTCGTTTGCACATGTTAAAAGATGATGTTGTCGTTGTTGTCATTTCTTGTATTTATGTTTCTATTTCGAGTGCACAAGAGTTTTCTTATTGTTGTTGTTGTAAGGAATGGCGAAAATACCATTTGTTGGTCACTTAATGGTTGTTATTTATTTGTGTACACACACAAAAATATATGTATCTAGATATGTACATACACACATACATACTCGTATCTACTGGTCAGAGCCACTTTACTATTTGAAATCGATGTTGTAATGGCTTTTAAACATAATGATGGCTGCTCGAAGGCACTATTTGATGCATAGAATTCTTAAGCTACACTACTATCATCTGCTTAGAAAATGTGTAGAACGAAAAGTTTCGAAATTTAGAAATGTTTATTTGCATTAACTTTTCAAGAATTTTCAATATCTTGGAGTTATAACATAATGTCTACATTTAACAAATTTATATTGGGCCTAATTACGAGTGTCGTATTTCGGTTACGACTACGACGATATTGTACAAGATTAAAGAAAAATGTTTGCAATGTTCTTTAGTCTCGCTGCAAAAAATGGCGGTGGGGGGGGGGGGCTTTACTAAAGGCAGGGAGTAGTGTATGGTACTGTCGGATCTATTGTCGGATGTATCGTCTTGATCTCTTTTCAATTTAATTAGCATTCGGTCTAATATTATAGTAAACGTCACTGAACTAGTTCGATGTGGCTGGATCCAGAACCTGTCAAATAGTATAAATATCTACAATATCTATCCAATACTACCGCAAACCCACTCTGGAACCAGTCGTGTAACTATAGTTAGATATTAACCTAAGCTTAGCTAGTGCTTATACTTTTAAGATATTAGTCGAGTGGATAGTGTGCAAAACTGTCATGACGGAGATTGTCGGTTCGAATCCCAAAAAAATATATATATATATATTTGCATTTCTAAAAATAAAAAATATTAATCTTCATTGCAACAGTTAAGTGTCGGAATGACATTTTTATATATTTTATATTATTCTAGACCGATTAGGTCCCTATAGGATAGTTCAGTGACAAGTCACAAGGTGTATACGAGTTATCAATTAACCCCCTCCGAGGTCATCCTCATGTAAAAGTGACTAGTCAGCTTCATAAGAAGTGTTAGAACTTGAACTGGTCCCTATCACTTGGGGACCGATATCGTGACTATTCTTGTGTCAGTTCCATTTCCTGCAGGGCTTTTACAAAATCGTCGTAATCTAAGTCGTAATACGACACTAAACAAAATTTTTATGCGACGAATGCATATTGTTTCTTCGTTAATGCTTAAGAAACTCATCAGTTGGCTTCAACAAAAAAAAAAAAAAAAAAAAAAAAAAAAAAAAAAAAACCATGAAAGTCACCAAACTTTAAATGTTTACATACATATCGCTGGTTTACTAATGCAACCTCGTAACTTAAAAACTACTACTTTTCAGGAGAGGCAAAAAATGATTTATAACAAGTATTTAAACATTTTTAATATATGTTTTTTTTATAATCTAATTACTTGGATGATTTTTGTTAAATTTTCAATTAAAACTTGTAAATTTTCATTAAATACTTGTTATAAATCATTTTTTGTCTCTCCTGAAAAGTAGTAGTTTTTAAGTTACGAGGTTGCGTTAGTAAACCATCGATATATGGAAACCCTTTAAAGGCGAGGATAAAATATCCTTCACAACCGTACGACTTTTGGAAAAAAAAAATGCAACCCTAATTTAATGAAATTTTATTTTCTTTTGAAACCCTATCAGGCCAGGGGCCAAATTACCGCGTTTAAGATCGAGTGTGCTATCGTATCGAATAAAATTTCGACACGAATCGAATGGATGAATTTTATAGCTATCGTATCAAAATTTGTAAAGTGTACCAAGTTTTTTTAACATCAGTTGTTGAATCCACTAGACAGTTTGTTTTAAATTAAAGCAACATTTGGTATTTCTTTCAGCTAGTTCAACAACCAAAGTCGATTCGGACACCGTAAAAGAGAAACAAACTGTTCACGTGTTATTTGTTTTATTGCCGTTGGATGTTTTCAACATACCATTCGATTAATATTGAAAGTATACCACAATTGTAGCTTTAAATATATGTATTTATAAACTTAAATTTTTATATACATATCGGCCTATCATATTGTGTACACGATATGTTCTTAGATCTACACCTATCGAATGAAAGCTCGATAGGTTTAGATATTTGCCTACTCAATATCTAATGCTATGATCATAAATTATGATATTTTCATACGATATCGAACACAATGATGCCAAATTTTCCATCAATTTTATTAGATCACGTATGCAGTAATTCGGTCCCGGTGTTGTATTTTCTCAAAAGTCGTTTGGCAATCGGAACTTTCGAAATAATTTGTCTCTTTTTATATAGTACAATTTTTATATACATACATGTAGAATTTTCCTATTTTCCGCAATAACCAATAATCTTGTCCAAAAATTACACTTAAAATATTGCTCTTTTTTTAATTAAATTTTTGAAATCTCCAAAATTGTTTCAGAACATAGTATAAGAGCATATTTACTCTTATACTATGTTTTTAAACATGTTTAAGATGAGTTTTCTAAAAACTAAACACAACTGTTCACATTATATTTGAGATGCTTAATAGTCTAAACCAGCGATCCCCACACGTATACATTCACACTTATGTTTGTGTTGCTGCTTCGGTTTTGAGCGTAATATCTTTTCGTCTTCTTATAGCAGGGTTGCCATACATATATTTGATAAATATATGTAAAACTCTAATTTGAGTCAATTTGTTGTGTTCAAAAAGAGATTAATGCACATTTGATGTATTTTAAGTAGTATATAATAACTTAGTTTTAGATATAATTATTCAAGCTCTAAAAAGTAGAAAAACTTGAAACTAAACTAATTTAAAAAGAATCCATTGTTGTCTAGTAAAATGCAACTACACAACCGGCACATATGAATAGTCTGAAATTATAGTGTTAACCCTGATTGTAGTAATAATTGAGTACACATTAAATAAAAATACAAATTATCTCTCATTGCTCTCTTCATTATTGTGAGAGCAATCGCCGCGTGCGCGGTTTTGAAGATCGCTGGTCCAGGGTGACCGATGACATTTTTCGAAAAGTGGCACAAAAAGGGGATATAAAAAAAAAGTAGCACCAAAAAGGGGATTTTTTTAAAAAAAGGGACAACATTTAAAAAAATTAAATAACTGCAATAAACTTTTGTTTTTAATGTATTATGTTCAATTTATTTAAAAATAAAAGTTTACATTCCATGTAATATCTATATTATATATATTATGTTGAATTTATTTCAAAACAATTTAATAGCTACATATCTACATGCATAAACAACACATACATACATATCGCTCATTTACTTCAATAGTGGCACAACTCAAAAAAACCAGTTTTGCAGAAAACGCGTTTTAAGTTTTCAATTTGCATACAACAATGGAGAAATGAAAAAATAATCTTCTCTCAGGAGGTAATGGCACAAGTTATTTGTATGAAATATGAAATACGAAATGCCGAATCTTTCTGCATTATTAATTCAAAAAAACTATTTTTTGAGTTATGCCACTATTGAAGTAAATGAGCGATATGTACATTATGATACCTTAAAGATTTATATCTATATGTATTGCATATACATATAGTGTTTATATAACTACTAAAAATACATGTAATTTTATTAATTTAAATGAGATGGTTTTGTTTAGTTTATTAAAAATACAAAAAATATAACATATCGTCGCTGTTTTATCTAACTGACCTATCTAACATTTTAAAAATTTTACAGGAGAGCAGCTTTTATGATTGTTTTATACATGTATTCGTATGGAAACATCTGAAATATTTTTACTGTTATAGGCTCAACAGTAATGTTTACAGTCATACAAATTGTAGACAAGGTCTATTATGACTCATAAAGTCTAGTAGTGGACTTAACTCATTTAAAAAAAAAAAAAGTTCAGTTAAGTCGGTTAGTAAAAACAGCGACGATATGTATTTACATATGTAATTATAAACTAGGATCGCCCCGTGGTCTCAATTCGACCACTTGACTCGATTGTGTACATGTGTACTTGGAACTACAAAACATATATGAATTAGAAAGTTGTTTGCTTTCAAGCGAATTCAAAACGCGATTTACAAATCTTATACTGAGAATTAAAAAAGCAATTTCATATATTGTGCATATCTACGAAAAAATATGTATCTTTTAAAGCAATATTGGAAGACGATAAGATACTGAAAAGTGTACTACAAAAAGTATGTGTCGTATTTATATTAGATATTATATAACTAAGATATTATCTGTAGTATTTATAATATAAAAATATATAAAAATAATTTTTGGTGTTTGAGGAACCTTTAAAAGAAATTTTAAAAACTGATTATACCAATATTTCGGGTGCTAACATACATATATGTTTATTTCACAAAAATTAATTCGAAATTATACCAACAAGAATATTAACAAGAAAATTAAAACTGCATTGGACAAGTTATGTTACAGGCATAAAGTACATATCGTACATCCACTTCAATAGTGTCATAACTCAAAAAATTAGTCTTTTCAGTTAATCATGCAGAATAATAATGCATTCCGTAATTTATCTTGTGCAAAAATTTCATATAAATAAAAAAGTACAATTGAAAAAAAGGGGCAAAAAGGGGCAAAATATCACAAAAAGTAGCAGATTTAGCTTTTAAAAAAAAGGGGACAAAAAGTGGCAAGGCAGTCGAAAAAGTGGCAAATTGCCAGTTTAGTCGGTCAAACGGTCACGCTGCGCTGGTCTAAACACAATGTTTGCGGTGCGGTGCGATTTCTCGAGAAAAATAAACATAATACATACAAGGGAAGACGGCGACGGCAACACTTGTCATTGTTTGTTTAAATTTTTGTTTTGTGCATACATTTTTATAAAAAATTTACTCTTTGTGTTAAAAATGATTAACATTTTACACATTCGCAGATATATATGATATATTTTTTAAACTATATGTATGTAATTAATGAGCTCTAGGTCAGGTTTTAATAACGTTATAAATATTTATTATTTTATAATGTCGATATTTCGATATCCTGCGGATATCTTCTTCAGGACGATATTTTTAAATAAATTTAACAGTTAATTTATAAAAAACAAAAAAACCAAAAAACAAATTTAGTGTTGCTGTTATTTATATGTATATTGTTGCTTAACTGTTAAATTTATTTAAAAATATCGTCCTGAAGAAGATATCCGGAGGATATCGAAATATCGACATTATAAAATAATAAATATTTATAACGTTATTAAAACCTGACCCAGAGCTCATTAATTACATACATATATTTATCAAAAATGGTCGAAAAATTAGAATATTTTTTAAACTTTTATATTTTAGGACAAAATTTTTGGAACTTCAAAATCATGTTTTTTTTGTTTACAATAATGTTGTTAACACCGCCAATTATTCAAAAACTATGGCAACATCAGAAAGAGAAAGAGTGTCAAAAATTGAGAGAATAAGAACGTCCGCAATTAAAATAAAATATATTTTAATTTTATGCCGTTCCGCACTGCGGTTTTTTACTTCAAAATCGTATGAAAAACCGCACTGCAATAAATTATCGTTACATTGTGTTCAGACTCTAAGGTTGACGTTATGCCAATAAGTTTATATGTTTTATATTTCCTTTTTTGAAAAATAATTTAATTCTTTTGGAGTAATTGTTGTGTAATAAATAATTTTTTTCACGTGACGCCATTTAATAACAACACAAAGTTGCCAGAGTTATGAAAAACACCTGGATCATACTCCATTTACTTGTTTATCCAAAGTGTTTAAATTTAATACAAATTTTTTGAGATGTTTAACAAAACAAGTAAATGTATGACAAATCAGCCAAAAATCGTCGTGTTTAAGCTCTTAAACGCGAATGAGGCGTTAAACACGTAAGTGTGAACTTAGTATTAGACAGCCATCAGAGTTACCATTTATATAGGATACAAGCAGAAATCTCCATTTTGTCAACAACGAGCACTTATCCTTCCAAAATGGTACCTCTTTAAGCATTAAGTTTTTGTACTATTTATATATGTTTAGTATATCCAAGTGATATAATATCTCGGACCATATTTCCCATTAATTTTTGAGAACAGTTCTAGGTACTATATCAAAATTTCGTATTCAAAATAACATTCATTTATTTTGCTTTTACTGTTATTTTTAACATTGCAATGTTAAGTGCAAAATGCGCTCTGCTGAAATGTTTGGTTCTTGCCTCTGCTACTTGAATTTAGATTTATCTTCAGACATATTAAATGTTATTTAGAGAATTAGGTTTAAAAATATAACAAGTTAAAAAGTGTAAAGCTTAAAAAAGTTTATGGGGAAAATAAGACCAGATACAAAATTTAATAAAAATGTTTGTTGTGAATTTAAAAGTTTTTTTCAAGGGCTTTGTAGTATACCTCGCTTACTGTATGTAATACACTGTACCATAGTTTAATTGCATTGCAACACAGTTCATTGTAATAATTAACAAAACGCTTACTTTATAACATTTAAATGACAAACTTTTATTTTTATTACTAATTTATGTTATTATAGCAAAATTAAAGAAATAAAGAAACACAAAAATTGTAGAATGTAAAATAGTATATAAGGAGAGAAAAATGTTAAATAAAATCAGACTTTAATTTCTAAAAGCAAACTTGCCTTGTTTTTTTAATTAAATTCTCCAAATCTTTTGGCACCTCTTTTGAACGCCTACTGATAAGTTGGTTTCCCTGACAGCTGTAAAAACTAAACAAGGGACTAAAATAACAGGTGCTTCAACCATTAACTTATTGGGTTCGTATACGTAATTCTCAATAATATTTAATAAAAAGTTTTTTGATAACTATTTTTTTTAAGCTTTTTCAAGAATTTTTTGGTGGAAGTCTACTGATTAGTTTTTCTAGCGGAATCCGAGAAACGAAGTGTGTGTTAAAAACAAACAAAAATTTTTAATTTTTTACTTAAAAAAATAAAAAATTTTATTATATGTATTACAAACAGAATTGTCGTTCTATATAAATATACTTCAGTATTTAAAATTATGAAGATTTTTTGAATATGTATATGTTTTGATATTGCTCATGATATAAATTTATCAGGTGTGTTTACCACAGAGATCCTCTGCTATTTATTTTACTTTAAGCCAGAATGCAATTTTGCTTCACAGTTAATTTGAATAATCGATACATTTTTCCATTCATCTTAACACACCCTACTTTACAAGCGGTATGGTATGCAATTTAAGCCGTATGTGCCGATGTTGTGACTAAACGTGAATTTGATACTGAGATAAGATGAAGAATCATGTTGAATCAAAGTTATTTCAAATTAAAACAACATGAATTTGATTTAAAGTAATGTAGTCATATTAATTATTTTACTAACGTGATGAGTATTGGCACAAGCATCAAGAAAATTTATGTTGTAGTTGGCTGGATCAGCCAAGATTAAAACTCGAAATTATCGCGTCGTAGTCAATGCGCATTGATCGTCGTGAATTAAAATTAAATATATAAAAATATATTAAAATTAAATATATAATATAGAATTTTAAATTACAAAAAATAACACAAAGAAAAATTAATTTTATTTTAAAATTTGTTAACCGACTTCATTTATTGAAAAGATCGATGCACTAAAATTTTGAAAAATTTGAAATTTGCCAATGTTGAAAGGGAGGGCTGGACTCCAATTTCGGGCCACTTTTTGTAGAATATCTGGCTGTATGTTGGGAATAGCACGAACGATATTGAGCTCGAATGCGTCAATTATTGCTGGCTTATTAGCATAAGTCACTAAGTTCACATGTCCCTATACACGTTACCCCCAGGGGAGTCTATTTATAGACTACGGGTGTGGCAATCCCGGGGCCCCAGCTGGGGTGATGTGGCTTATTAACTTATGTGTTACTACCCCATCTCTGAACACAAACAGAGCAAAGGATGTGCACATATTTATAAAAGGAAAACAAATATTGTACGCCCGTTTTTGTCAGTTAGGTGCAGTTAGGTGCAGAGATAAATGCATTGCGGTTGTCAAAAATTCTGGTCCAAAATGGCTTTTGTCCTGGATACGACCCCAGGACTCTTTCACTTTTTAGTGTCAGGTCTTAGTAGGCACAGAAACTTAGGTGGCGTGCTTGCATTCTTCTCGCGTAATTGGTCCTCGCTGCTCTGAAGTTCTGAGTGCATGTAGCGGTCGTCAGTTTCCTTTGCTAAAATGCCGAGTTCGTCCTACCCCACGGGGTTTACCCCACGGGGTTAAAGCGATGATTTTGGTATGTGTGGAGTAGGCACTGGTTATTTGGCGACACAGGCATGCGTTCATTATGGATAAGTGGTTAGCTGTGCCGGCAATGGTTGAGGAGTTTTCTTGAAGACCTCGCTAAGGTGTATACACAACACCATAGAGTGGAAGCCGGAGAATTATCGTGGTGGTTGCGGTTGCTACCAAAATCGCTGGGAGAATAGTCTTGGCTTCCCAGTGTGAAATCAATGCTAGTGGTTGGTCTGACGCGGTCAGCCAGACACTATTCTAGGTACTGTTGCCATTCAACAGAGCTGCTATGGGCACGGACATAGCAGCAGAGTTTAGATAGCTCAAAGTACCTCAGCAAGGTACTTGAATATAGAACAGGGATAACTATATTCAAAGATTGCAACCTATGTGCCTTATGGAGTGGGCCATAGGTTCATTCTAAAAGGGTGCATGGGGGCGTTGGTCTGGCGTCTAACCCACACCCAGTGCTTTGGCACACGTGAGATTAGGCCGTAATGGCAGGTACTCACGTAAAGCAATCGCACATCTGTCCCTATACATAATAAGAAATTCTGGATTAGTATTAATACCAAGTCGGTGTATAAATGTATGTGCATAACAAACCCAAAAAAGAATTGAATTTATACCAGAATAGTATGCATATAAATGCATTTTGGTTTTACATATAAATTATTTCGGATTTAACTTCAAATTTGAATTTCAAAATGGTGTATAATTAAAATCGCTGACTATAAAATAATAGAAATTAAACGACAAGCTTTTACTGTGTAGGAAACAATCTACGGGTGGCAGATCATAATTTATCGCCGCATTTCGATTTCACTAATACGATGGTGGCCCGACATAATGCCATTCATATTTTCATACAAACGATCATTGACTATGCCCCGGTAACGATCTCCTTTATAGAAATAAGGTCCAATGATTCCACCACTATATATCATGGAGGCTGAGTTCCCTATTGTGGATTGGTTTCACTCTATATGCGGCAGTTTTAAACCAAAAACTATCCTCAAAGCTAAAAAGAATTCAGCGAAATAATGATTCATATGGTGGTCTTGTGGCATTTATTCCTGAACCAGCTGAATTTTAAACAGGTGCAGGCTAACATTTTTGAGCTAGATTTTTCATGCAAAGCCTCAATTCCAGCGACATACGGCGAATCGATGAATTTGTATCTTCTTAAAAACTTTCGTTTACAGCGGCGATAGTCTCTTCAGTACGCACAATCCTTCGGTGTGTTGGTGTTAGTTATTACATGATTAAAAGAATATGTCGTATGAAATCTATTTATTCACAGTTTGAGCAGGGTTGAAAAATTGCTACAATTGTACTATTTTTTTTTTGGTACTATTCAAGCTCAAAAAGAACAATAGTTCACCAATGGTTAATTTAATACATTTAAGGTATCTCCCCAGTTTCACACTGCATTTATTTTCAAACAATTATAAACCGTATTGTGGAAGCAAAACGTAACGAAAAAATCAAAAAAATGTGAACTCGTCCATTTCCAAATTATTGCTCTCTTAACTCACAAGCAAATTTGTGAAAACCGTTCGGTTTATTTTAATAAAAATGCATAAAAATATGTAATTCGAACCAAAAAAAAATCTTTTAGTGTAACTACGGTCTAGAAAGCACAATTTTCAGAATTGTTGGCACTATTTTAAAATTCTCAATGCCATCCCTGGTTTGAGGGAGGTCTTGTTCAGACGGATGCCATAAAAATCACGAATTTGTTTTTAACTTGTGCAAATTGATGATTGATTTTGAAAGTAAATCGATATAATTTAATAGCGTTGTTCAAGTGTCCATCTGTTCATGATGATCATGAATGTGAAAAAGTGAACGCATTTTAAGAGTTTTTTTCAGAGTTAAAGCCTTACTGACATCGATATTAGTACTCTTTCAATAATTGCAAAAAATCATGTCGAAATTGATTTTCTCGGTTCATTTACACTTCTGGACGCAAGAAGCAGGGGCTACTAGTTCCAGCAATGGCCTGCAAAGTCAATTCAACGCTGAAAGTATGAATTAATATGTATTTGAATATTAATTATGCTATAAAATATTTTTTAACAATTACTAACTTACCGTTTACACATGCAAGTACAAGTGCAAGTAGCTCAATACATAGACATATTTTTACTAATACAATCATAATGCTACAATTTGTAGGCTCACTGGCAAGAGATTTTCATTACAAGTATTTTTTTCACTTGCGTGTAGGAGAATTGTCAAAAATAAAAACAGTGTTACCCTTTAAGGATTTTATTTTAATTCTAATGGATAGCTTACATGGAATAATTTTTAAAATGTTATTATTTCAACTTATATACAGAAAAAATAAAACAAAAAGTAAGAACATGTAATCATATGACTTATTATTGATTTGCAATATAAATTTATCATTTATTTTGGTACAAAGTTGATCACTAAATTCGTTTCCCTGTAATGTTCCCATAGTAAAAATTTGGCAGGCCACGCATTAAAAACTAATATAGACAAAAAAAAAAGTACAAACAACGCACAGAAGAAAGAGAAAAACGAAATTTTCAAATATTTATAGTAACATATAGAAAAATGAAAATAAACTTGCACTTGACTGTGTAAACAATCAAGCAAGTTGCGAGTGTTTTTGTTATTTCATTCAATGTATTGGTTGTTAATACGTACACTCAACTTGTAACAAGTTACCTGCATGTGTAAATGAAGCGTAAGCCACGCTAAGGAAAGTCTTAATCAGAATTACTCGTAGTTTAATAGCACAAAATCTAGTAAATTTCAATTGAAATCTCTATCAAAATCTATACTTTTAACACCAAAGATTTCTCAGCAGATACTAAAACCATTAACTACACTACAACCAAACAACTGCACTAACTGTAGCTAATTCACACACCTTTTTAGTACCACTCTAAAAAAAATAAACTTGCCTCACTAAGTTGTACTAAATTTTAAGTAGAGTTCGACAAAATCTAGTGACAAAGTAGATTTCGTTTTGTATGGCAAATCTACTAGATATCTCTTGCTCAAATGTCAACGCCCCGTAATATAAGACATTGAAAATCTAGCGTCTCTAGTTACAAGTGCTGACAAGGAACTATTGCATGGTTTTCAAGCTTTAAATTTGTTACGCTTAAAATTTTTATAGCTCCAGACTTTTCGTACTCTAAATCTTCTTCGTTATGGACGAACCTACACCTTATTTTTAATTTCCATAATAATTTAAAGTTTATTGTATACATATATATTTTTTTAAGACAGACACTATTTTAATTATGTATGTATGTATGTACATATGTGTGTGCTCTTCACCAAATCGAACTTGCTACTAAAATTAAGGGTACAGAGTGCAGCAAGACAGAGAATAAGTATAAAAATAAATGTTAAAAGACTGAACGACTTTAGTGGACATAAGCGAATTTATGGTTTCCCTATTACATCTTTGACATGTATTGCGAATTATTTTTAGATTTATTGATTACGAGCACCCCGGCACAGGCAACACTTACTGGTAGCCCATGTAGCTGCCGCTGGTGATAGTGATTCTTCTACTTCTGGTAGTTCCATACGATATATATGTGTGTGTGTGTGTGTGTGTGTGTGTTGGTGGCGTTGCTGATGCCTGGCAAAAAGTTTACAGAGTTTGTTCTGTTCATTTAAGTCAATTTGCAATTTTATCTAAACATTTTTGTTTTTGTTTTTTTTTTTTTTGTTGGTTTATGCATGAAAGTGTTTGTATTTTTCAACAGCTTTCAATTCGAAATGCATTTAAAATGCATGTGCTTGTGTGTGTGTGTGCGTTGGAGCTCATGTGTGAGTGTATGCTTAAACGGGTAGGAATTTAACTATTTTGCTACTGCATCTGTGTATTAATTTAACTAGCCTTTGGCTATAACTATGTAAAAAGAGTATTCTTAGCCATGTTCCCCTTGTTTTTCAGTTGCTCAATTATTTTTCTTTTGTTGACGCTGCTGCTGTTATTTTTATAGCTTTTTATTACATTACCTGGCAAAAGCCCTCTATGAATAGTAAAAACCTTAACGATCATTGTACTTAAAGTAAAAATATTCAGAGTTTTTATTTTGTTTGTTTATTTTATTTTTAAAATTTTTTTTTTAAATTTTTTTTTGTCTAGAAACAGGAAGGAGTAACAGCAGGAGCTGTTACGGCTTCTGCTTGCCAGCCATTCATTTTGTTTGCTAGCAAAGTAGCAAAGAAGCAGTAATGAACACACAACTGCAACAGAGTTCTTTAAGTCAACAAGCCGCTAACTTGCATTCAGTCAATGTCCGCTAAATTCATCCAATCGTTGTATTAGCTATTTTAACTAAAAGCCAATATTGCGGAGAAGAAATTACAGGAGTTTGCCAATTTTTTATTGCCTTAAACAAAATCACACAATCAAAATATCACAGAAAATAACAGAGGGCGTTCTGAAACAATGAGATTTCCAATTGATTAGTTTATTTCAGTTACCCGTCAAGTGAGCTCTTTTTATCGACTGCGCGACGCAAAGAAGGGTATTGTGTCTATCGGCCTATGTCTGAATGTATGTGTGTTCCATTGTGGCACTATATATATACTATATATATATATATATATATATATATATATATATATATATATATACATATATATATAGATGAATCTAACATCAATTTATTTGTTTTAATCCTGGGAGTGTCAATAAAGATGTCAGTTGTCAAAACTCAATATGGCGCCCTACAGACGCCATTTTGGAAATTCGAAAACAAGAAAACAATAAAAAGTCGGCGAACTATATCAAAATTGGTATCATTCGACAGGTATTATAAAATCATCTTTAGATTTCTCTTATGATTTTTGGTCGCAGTCGGGTTATTTGATTTTTTTCTTAGTTCTCGTCCAGACTTGCAATTTTTGTAGCTGCAATTTCTCAAAATTTTGCTTTGAAACTGCATAAGTATCCACATTATGAAATTCTAATTTTGCAATTATGCATTAAAAATTTCTATTATACCACAAATTTCTCTGAAAAATTAACAATTCTATTTACTCAGAAATAATTTCTTATTCGTGCTTAAGTTGAGTAATTTAATTTTTTATTGAAGAAATATTTTTATTAATTAATGTGAGTTTCTAAAGAAGAGAAGAAAAATTAAATTAGACTTTTAAGCTGGGGAAAATACCGATATTTTTCTGTGCAGCCACGCATTTCATCAGCAGATCTAAAGAAGGTCTATTGTATTCGGCCACAAGCGTTTATGCTAGTTGCTTTTGCAGCTTTTGCACGGATTCAAAAGGGCGTGTTACTGCCACAAAAATTTTTGCCTGTGCCCTAAAAGAGTTCAACCATATTTAAGGTTTTTTTTCTTTAAATTCTAAGATTGAAAGTTAGCTTATAATATTGCAACGCTATTTCTATTGTATGTACTTATAAAAACACTTCAGTCTGGTAATGTTGTATGTTTCCTCATGGCATAGATTTCTGATGACATATTTTTCATAGTAAAAATAACTGATGTCAGAAGGTTAGCCAGAAGAAAATAATTGAAGAGGATGTGGGCGCTCAATTAATTCTGGCTATAGGTCAGGTTTGTGGAAAGATGTACCAGTTGATTTTTATTGGAATTACGGGAAAAACATAATGAGTATCTATACATACAGGTATGAAATAAAGTGAGCAGGAGTATAAGCAAGTACGAGTATGGATGGTTATGAATATGCACAAGTATAACAAATATTCCATATGTGCCAGAGTATCCAAATATTTTTGTATTCATTCTCTTTCTCTGGTATGCATGTAATTATGTGTTTGCTGGAACTGTGATATTCCTGTTTTTAGCCTTGTCTCCTATAAGTTGGCCACCAACTGTGTTTGTTGTCAGATATTATGTTTTAAATTAAAAGATATGATAACCAATATTGAAGAAGAAAAAAAAAAGGCCAAAGAAAATTAAAATAACTTTGCAAAATTATCTTTATATGCCATATAAATAATTTACACGATCTTTAAGCGTTT
This sequence comes from Tachina grossa, assembly GCA_949987645.1. NCBI lineage: Eukaryota > Metazoa > Arthropoda > Insecta > Diptera > Tachinidae > Tachina > Tachina grossa. The sequence continues at coordinate 60,159,299 of OX465276.1, read as the reverse complement.
AACTTTTTGTCTGCTTTCTTTTATTTTTAAGAAGCCAGCAAGACCAGAAAATTTCGCCAAATCAGAAAATAATATCAAATTTAATTTTAAATACTTTTAAAATAGTCGTCGTTATAAAAATGCAGACATGGAGTACAAACGACTTCATTTAACAGAAATCACATTATTTTAATATACTCGTAAGAAGTAATAATTATTTGTAAATTAAAAAGGCGAAGCTATATTAATTTTTAATTGAATTTGTCAAGATTAATTTAATTTAATGCCAGCATTGTCATCATCTTTAATATTTACATACATATTTTCAATTATTGCAATTAATTTGAAATTTATTTCTCTAAAATAAAAATTGACGCATATGAAGTGATATTAATCCACAACAGAGACTCTTCAGTGTCTATTACATCCAGTAAAAGCACCGTTTCATGCGTCTTAAGCTGGGGTCACCAATTTTCGTCGGCTCACTGAAATAAATTCATAAGTAACAAAGTAAATTTGCATTATTTTTCAACTAATTGAAATATAAGTACAAAGCTGCACCACACTGCATTCGTAATAAAGCCATATAGACTTATTCAAGAATTAATTAAGTAATAATGACATTTTGGCTTATTACTTATGACTCTATCGCAGTGAGCCGACGAAAATTGGTACATTTTGCTAATCGTGTGACCCCAGCTTTACACTGTGGTGGCATCATTGGACTTTACTGATGTGTAAACATCTATACGCTAGGTGGAAAAATTCTTTTTCACAATACAATCACAAATTTTGCTGAGATTCACACCGCGTTGTCAAATCGGTGTGAGCTACATATGTATGAGTGTATTAGTGTTTCAAAGAAGCAATACAATCTTATATAAAATATTATAAATGCATAGGAATTTGCTGGTTTTTGTTTGTTTTTTTTTAACTTGATAATTGCTTTATTAGGGTTCCGTACACCAAAGGTGAAAATGAACCGTGAGAGCTACGGACCTGAAATTTGGACACAGTTTGTAGACATTTGGCCACTACAACAACAAACACATGCGAGTTAAAAATTAAAGGGTGTTCCCAAACGAGCAACGAAAAATTTTAAAATCCAATGTAATATACATACAATTGTATGTACATATATACACTTGAAATTTTAAAAGTTAGTGTATTTTTATACAGACTACAACAATAAAAAATTTAAATCAATGGGTGTTCTCGTTCCATCAGTTAATGCAATTTTGACTTTGTAATATTGACAACTTGCTGTATCTTGGAAACCGTAAGAGTAAAACTCTTGAAATTTTCAAAAAAGGTAAAACTAAAAAATCCAAAAAATATAAAATCGCCAAATATAAAAAAATCGTCAAAACGAAAAAAAGCACCAAATTAAAAAAAATCTCTAGGACTAGAATAAATGAAAAAAAATCTTAAACAAAAAATCGTCAAAATGAAAAAAAAATCGCCTAAATAAAAAAAACCCCAAAAACAGAAAAAATCGCCAAAATGAAAAAAATCGCCAAAATGAAAAGAAATTGCGAAAATTAAAAAAAAACCCAAAAAGAGAAAAAAACGCCAAAACGAGAAAAAAGCGGTAAAACTAAAAAAATCGTTTTAACTGAAAAAACTTACAAAAGGAAGAAAGCTAAATCAAAAAATGCTCAAAACCGAATGTGCGCGAGTGAAAGTCGCACTTTACTAATTGATTTTAATTGCAATGCGTACACAACAACAAGAACAGCAACAACTAAACGATGAACAACAGGAATTAAAAATTAAAAGTAAAGACATTTAACATAGATGAGCACTGCAGTACCACAAAAGTTTCAGTAAAAATAATAAATAAAATTTTAACAAGTAAAATTTTTACTGATTACTAAAATTTTTTTCTACAATTTTTATAAATTTCCTAAATGATTTGTTATATGATGAGGTGCATTGAATTTTCAGTAATCAGTAATGCTTGTATTCATAATGAAATTCTACCAAGTGGCTAAATGTTTTTCATACAAAAGTTTCAAAATTTGAATGAAGAAACAAATTAAATTTCATTAGCAGTAAAAATTTACTGAATGTTTTTAGTAATCAGTAAATTTACTGCTTACTGCAATTTTGAATGCAGTACATATACATATACTGCAGAGTGCCCATTTACTAATCAAATAAGTTTAATAAAACAAACAAAAACCAACAAAATAAAAAAAGATACTAAAAGCATAAGTACTTACTTCCAACTTAAAAAAAATTTTCATTATTTGACGTTTACACATCTCTGTGATCGGACTCACATTGCTCTTTTTTTTCTTCCAAAATGATCGTTACTGCATAATTTTTTTTATAGAGAAGTAACACTCAGGCAATAAATGCCTACTACTATTATTAGGTGTTACCTTCTTTGGGAAAATTCAGTGTTGCAGCACCTCTGGTATCAATGAGGCGTATTAAATTTTTGAAGCTGTGTTTAGTGACCATTTTTATTGGTTATCTTACTTCGGCGATAATTCTGGTACACAATATCGACATAGGAAGGCGCTCTGATGTGACATTAGGATTAGTATCTGCTACAGTCGGTACAGTTTAGAGACCTGTGACTAAGCCTTCATCACTTGAACTTTCCTACAACAGCTGATACAAAGAGGCACCAGTGCACTTCGGAAAATTATCGTTTAATTGAAAATATTGATGACATTGATACGGACAACCATCATCCTATTGAAATCCAAATTCGGAATTCTGCGATTAGTGTATTTCGGGAAATTGATATGTTAATTCGCTTCCCACGATGTGTGATTTGCCACCTCTCGATTATTTCCTGTAAAGCTATGTAAAGCAATTGCCTTAATGCTAATAAATCAACCAATATATATAACTTCATGCTAACCTAAATAGAAAAATGAAAAAATGGAAAAACAGGGGAAATTAATAGTGATACTTACATACATATGTATTTACCAAAGGTAAATCAATAATTGTACACAGCAATCATTTCTCATATTCCGTTTCATTAGAATTTGCGTTAAATAGCTGATGTTAATAACAATTTCTACCCAAGTAGATAGACTAGGGTGCTGATGAAGTGCGTTGCTGCACAGAAAAATATCGGTATTTCCCCCAGCTTAAAAGTCTAATTTAATTTTTCTTCTCTTCTTCAGAAACTCACATTAATTAATAAAAATATTTCATTCAATAAGAATTGAAATTACTGAACTTAACCCCGAATAAGAAATTATTTCTGATTAAAAGATTATCAAAAATATAGATATATAACATTAAGTTTTCTTTTTGTACCTCTTTTACATTTACCAATTACTTTTTACAATTCCGCTCGTATCACTTTTTTAGGTTAGGTTAGGAAGGTTGTCCAACTCCATTTGGGGACCCAGTTGACTCCATTGTGACTTTCTTCTATTTTTAACCGGCTTCAAAAGAGGAGGAGGTTAGCAATTCGTCTTTATTTTTTTAGGTGTGTATCTTCATAACTCAGTACATTTTGGCCCCATTGTAAATTTTTTGTTATCTGAGAGGACACGCCCACAATTTTTTTATTTAATTTTATTATTATTTTAATTTATTTTACCTATTTGATTGCTGCGAAACCTATAAAACACCTTTGGTTCTTGTAATTACAGGATTTGAAAGTTGAAAAAATGGGCTGGGTTACGCCCATTAAAATTTATTATAATATTTCACGCGGTTCTACGAAACTTACCACACATCTTGAGCTCTAAATTAGACACAATTCTCCATTTAAAGAAATGGGCGGAGTCAAGCAAATTAAAATTTAATATTTTATTTTAATTTGTTTTACTTTACCGATTTTTACAAGACTTAACATGCACCCTGACCTCTGAAAAACACATAATTTTGCATTCAAAAAATGGGCGGGGGCCGCCCATTAAAATTGAATTTTATGCTTCACGTACTTCTTCTTATACTCTTTTATCAGATCTTTGCATTGAAGTCGGTTTTTTTTGGCAGAAAGAATTATTTATGTTAGTTACTTCTTCCACTGACTGACTCTTTTGATGGTTTGATGTTTGAACTAGAGGTGAGCGGATGCCAAGTTTTTTTGAACTCGAAGTGTTCGTCACAGAAAATCTGATTTCGTGCGTAGTTGGATCTTATCGTATTGAGCAAAATGTATACAAGCAAACAAGAAACGTTTTTATGTCTAAAATATGGTACGATAAATTCCAAGTAAAAATACTTAAATATTTTGTATAGTCAAATACTCAACACCAGCAACTTCGTTGATCCTTTAATATTAAAGTTCTGATATGAAACAAAAATATGTATATATATATATTTATAAAGGGCGGGAAAATTTAAGGTTAGGAAATAAATTGGTTTTAAGGCACACTTTTTCTTTGACAAATTCAGTTTTATTGATACCAATGTAAACTAGAAATATGGGAATTAATAATGGAATATGATAAACGGGCAAATATCCACCTCTAGCACGTCGGCTGACGTCTACCCTTTTCGCAAAATATTGAACCACATTTTGCCACAAAGCTTCGCTTATCTCGTCAACGCAGTCCCGAATTTCCTATTTCAGAGCGTCAGTTGTTTGTGATTTGTTGACGTAAGCATAGCCTTTCAAATGGCCCCAGAGAAAGTAATCCAACGGCGTTAATTCACAAAAACGAGGCGGCCAATTGACATTGTCAAATCGAGAAATTACGCGACCGGGAAATTTCTCATGCAATAATTGAACTGTTTGTCCGGCTGTATGGCTTGTGGCGCCAACTTGCTGACACTAAAGGTCACTGATGTCAACATAAGCCAACCATAGTGTATCATCAGGGCACCCTCCTTCGTGGGTATTGTGCAACAGAGTCATTGGTGAAGTAAAATAACCAATAAAATGGCTACTAAACACAACTTCGAAATTTAATACGCCTCAATGACACCAGAGGCGCTGCATCACTGCATTATTAAAAAACGTGCAAAATAAAGAGCAGAGTTGTGACAGAATGAAGCTCTCGTCTATCTCTGCGGTTACCACCTTCTTGTCACTATCGCTGTCCTAAAGAAAGTAACACCTAGTAATAGTAGTGGGCATTCATTGCCTAAGTGTTACTTCTCTTAGAAAAAAAAAAATTGTGGCGACAAAAAATCGGTTATCATGGCTGGCTATTGCACAGAATTCACGGCGACGGTGTTTGCTTGCTCATTTTCGAAAAAATAAGGGCCGGTGATGCCGACTGGCCTAAAACCGCACCATACGGTCACTTTCTTTGGATGTAATGGTTTTTCGAGGAGTGTTTGTGGATTTTGTGAGCCCCATATTTTAAAATTTTGTTTGTTTACATAACCGCCTAATTGAAAATAGGTCTCATCACTAAAGATGATTTTCTTGGAAAATGTTATAGTAAATTTTCACAATTAAAATTCTTTGTTCAAGAGTGTAGCATTATCAGTTAGAATTGGGGTCAATTTTATCATTTTATCAGTCTGGCTTTGCAAATCATTTTGACCTTGGCAAGCTTCCAGCTGTGTGGATAATACTCCATTCGTAAAATGGCATTAAAAATTAATAACTGGATTCGAATTGCAGTACGACCATTAATCAATCAGTCAGCATATGGTTACTAATTCCATCAATACCCAGAGCTTTCTTCGGGTTGAGTTCAGCAATTAGTTTTTGTACATCACACATTTAAAATTTTAAGGGTCGACCGGGGGGAGGGGGTGGGGTAGAGCAACTACACTCGGCAAATCAGCAACACCAGTACATGTGTTTAGTGAAAAAACGGATTTTAAATGCTCAATAGATATTTTAAAATTTTCAGTATCGCTTCTTGCCCAACCTCCGGTCGAAGTGCGCAGAGGTGGTTTAAACTCAACGGTTGTTTTAATTTTGTTGAGCAACGCGCTACAAATAGTAATTAGATGTTGCTGTGACATCGAGACCTTTCAGATAAATTTTAAGAGATGCATTTTTTTCAAATGCAAGCAACTCTTGGATTCGTTTATTGCACTCTTTAAGTCCGATTTTACGTTGAGGTGATCTGTGCTGTTGTCATTTCCTTCTAGTTTTTCTTTTTTCATATACCAGACGTTCAATATCCGTAGAATAAATTTTATTAAACATATTTTGCGGTTGGGAGCTAGTGGCATGTTCGGCAGCCTGCTTAATATTTTCGTTAAGATTGGCAATGTTAGATTCAATATCATGGAGTGTTCTTAGCGTTATATTTTCCGTGCAATGATTAGTAAGATATGTTTTTAATCTCAGCAAATTAACTCGATTGATCATCTTCACATATGAGTGAGGTAAAGCACTACTCAGTGGGCTGCAGATTGTAACGATCATGAGAGAGTGATCGGACGAAAAATCTAGAGAAGCTTCAACGTGAATTAATTCCCTAGAAATATTTTTCATGACGTCAAAATCTATAACATCCGGAATTTTTTGTATGTCAGTAGGACAATAAGTGGGCTCTCCACTCGAAATGACATTCAAGCCCATTTTAGAGATGGTGTTGAACAACGCTCGACCTCTAGTTGTAATATGACGCGAACCCCAGAACGTATGTTTTGCATTGTAGTCGCCAGCTGCTGCGAAACAAGGTCGAAGAGATTTGTAGAAATTCTCGTATTGATCCTCAGGGATGGAAAATCTGGGAGGTGAGTACATAAATTGATAATATCACGAAATTTGTGCGAGAATTTTCGACACAAATATTGGTTGCTTGTAGATGTTCTTCACAAATGTAGTTAAAAATATAGTGCTTGAGTCTTGACTTTATTAGAATTGCTGATCCACCGGATGCTCTTCCTCACGAATATAAACATTTGTTTGCTAATCAATTTGATTTTATGCGCGTTAGATCGTGTCGTGTTTCGTAAGTGTTGGACACTTGGGTATTCCTGTTCGGGTCCACACGAGCCTAGTTTGAAGAATGAAAAAGAGAGAGAGATATTAACGATAATCTTTGAAAAAAACAGGTTTTGCAAATTTATCTTCAACAATATTATTCGCGGCTTTACTTCATCACTTGCAGATTTTGAGGCCAACATTATAAGTGTTATTTATACGTGTCACACAATCAAAAATGTTCGAAAAAGTAGCTCAAAATTTAACCTTTCGAATGTTCCTCATGAAGAGGAGCCGGGTTGAGCATATAACCACATCACCCTTATAGTGATCTTTCAACATAAAAAATGGGACTTAAAACTTAATCATTTGTGTAATTTTAAGATCTACATATCTATAAGTTGTGTCTAAAGAGAAACTTAACCAAAATCTATTTCCCATAAAGATTCACTCAAATAATATACTTTTAATTGGGCAATTGAGCTGCTTCCAGATTTTCAGGTACAAAACAATAATCAAGAAATAAAATTAAAGAAGCTAGAAGAAATATTTTATGCTAAAAACTATAAAGCCGGCTTTGTTTATTTTTCTTTTTTTTTTTTTTGTTTTGTTTGTGAAGGCTCCTTCCAGCAGGTGAAATCATTCATTTATTTATTTATTGTTACATATTTTGCGCCAGGGCGCTAAACTCTAAAAACCGCTTTAAGCCCTTTTGTCTGTTTCGTTTTTGTTGTTTATTTTATTTAATTTTTTTTTCTTTCCATACTTACTGCCATACTCCTCGTATCTGCAACATTTCTCAGGGACTCTGTGCGAATTTGTGTATTAAATTTCGGTTTATTGTGTGCTTGTTGCATTAAAAGATCTTGATACTGTGTCATGATTTATTTTTAATAGTTTATTCTGTAAAATTGTAAAACTCCATTATAGAACAACACATCTTAATGCAAACTTACCAGTCCAGTACAATCATACAATCATACATACCAATGTATGTGTGTGTATTTGTATAAAAATTTTCATAAAAACCTAAAAGAAAAACAAAGAAGTATTGCTTTTATTATTACGGCCTTAATGTATAGAGATTAGTCTCCTGCACAAGACATCTTATAAGAACTTTCAAGACATGAGGGACTTTTCAAATGCTTTACTACAGCGAAATCTTATAAAACAAACGTTAAAAACATTGTTTGCAAGAAATTTGTTTGTGTATTGTAGGTATAAGAGTAAAGAATAAAACACTTCGTGACGGAAGAATTTGTGATAATTGCTTTTTTGTACGCATGAGCGCGTGTACAAACGTCATGCATGTATGTGTGTATGATTTTTTATTTTTCAGCGCACATGCAAAGGCACACACATGCATTAACATTAGTTGTATGCGGTTAATCACATAATAGCTTACCACCCTGCAGAAAGTGGGAATAGTGAAATTGTGGTGATTTACTATTGACGTTGTCAGTAGTACTACTGGCAAGGTGTACCCCAGCCAATGTAATCGCCTATTGACATTTAACATTAGCTTGTCATTGAAAATCCACCACTAGACTGTAGCACTACTGACTAAGTAGTTCTTTTGGGACCACATGGAGACATTGGCACCAAAGATTCACTAGTAAATTTTAGGGGCTCTAGTCTACAATAGCGATATTTCCTGGCTCGTTGTCAATAGTAAAATTATATTGATTTTCTAGTGACATTGTCTGGCTGGGTGTACCCCAGCCAATGTAATCGTCTATTGACATATAACATAGGGTTGTGATTGAAAATATACCAGTAGACTTTAGCACTATTGAGAAGGTAGTTCTTTTATGACGATATTAAGATATTTGAACCAAAGATTCACTCGTAGATTTTAGTGACCCTCGTCTACATATCTTTTTTTAATATTATTGCACATCATAATAAAAAAGAAAAACAAACTATTGACGAGTTCATTGACAATATCAACAGAAATACACTGGAACTGTTGTCTCTAACGTATCTCTACTGACGTATAAAAGGAAAATTGTTGACATTTTAACTAGTCCAATTGTCGCTGGAGAAAGAGTATTGACATAGAGACATATGGTTCTAGGCTGAATAGAAGGCATCTACATATTACACACACACTCAAACGTACAATATGAAAAATAACCAGTATACACTAATCAACAGTACTTCTTTTGAGTGTTTGTTACAAACAAGCCGTCTTGCGACATCGCTTGTTACAACTGATATACAGATACACCAATACATCCATCGTGCTTCGCTTCCCAGTTGTCCAAATCGTCCTAGACGACATTGTCTTCGACGATTCATGTACGACATGTCGTCTGTAGATTAAGTTTTCTAATCGACAATTTAAAAGAAATTGGCGTTCATGACTATCTGAACGACAATGTCACACGTTTTCTCTTCAATAAAACTTTGTTGGGGACCATCTGAGCGACAGAGTCATACGTTTTGTCTTCAATAAAGCCTTGTCGAGGACAATCTGAGCGACAATGTCCCTCGTTGTGTCTTCAATAAAGCATTGTTGACGACAATATGAGCGACAATGTCCCTCGTTATGTCTTCAATAAAGCCTTGTTGATGACAATCTGAGCGACAGTGTCACACGATTTGTCTTCAATAAAGCCTTGTTGAGGACAATCTGAGCGACAATGTCGCTCATCTGGTCTTGTGTGACCTCGCCGCCATTTGTATGAAAATTTCGTCAACGATTTGTATGGAGTTGTCTTTAATATGTCTTCTACGACTTACCATTGTCTTGTACCCGTCGTCAAAGATGTCTTAAAGACGTGGCCAACTGGGTTATAGTACGACAGCATTTATTATTGGTTTAGTATAATACATGCGACGTGAAGACATTTAAAAATCATGACGTTTTTACATTTCAAGACTGTTTACGCAGCTATCTAATAGAGATATACTCGTACGTATGAAAATATTCGTGTACATGTTGCTTCCTACCTAGAAAATTGTAGTCCAGAGCGGTTTGCTACTCTACTCCATCATTATTTGGTTAGTTATTGTTGCAGTTGTAGTAGTTGCTGCCTCCGCTGTTGTTGCATTTGTTGTTGATTTAACTTTGTTGGTCTACAAAATGATTGCGCTGGTTTCTTAGATAAAGATGGACGGACGGATGAAAGGCCGCTTGGTCGGTTGGTTGGTCGTCGGTCGGTCCTTTAGTTTTAATGGCAGAGTGCTGTTTATTCCAGATGAAGATGACGACGATGATGGTGGTGTTTATTTAAGTCATACATTTAAATTTGGTTTTTGTTTTTATTGTTTTCGTTCTACCCGTGTTCTGCAAGATGTTGGGACAGTGTGCAAAGTAATTGTTAGTAACACCTGCTTACAGATGTGGATGCTGATGATGACGACCACGATTATGATGGTGTTATTGGAGGTTGCTGTTTTATTTTTATTTTTTTAAATTTTTTTAAATATGTTTTTGTTGCTTTATTATTCATTCTACATATTGGTTACTTGGCTGGGTGACTGTTAAACAAAGGTTGTTGAGGTTGACTTAACTAGTGATCTAGTAAGATTTTCCTCAATGAGGTTTACGTTATGTTCGTTATTCATTTATTTGTTTTTTGTTCTTTTGTTAAAGTTTAAGAACTTTAGCTTTAACTGTTTTGAATGTTGATTTAGTAAAATTTTGTAAAGTAACGTTTTAACGGGTATTTCAAAGTATGCAGTTAAAATCATATATTGAAGAGGCGATAAATGTGACTTGAAAAATTCAGCTTTATGGAAATTGAGCTAAAGTAATAATTTGGAATTATTAGAAAATATAACGCGATTCATACAGCCATCCCTAAACAAGGACGGAAAGCGGAACGTTTTTTTCCGCCAAGCTATAATGCTGAAATGCCATATCTAAACAGAAGCGGCAACGTTATGTCAAAACGATAAAAACAGGGTTATCAAACAAATAAATAAAACAACAGCCGGACAGACGACATTGTTGTTTGTGATTTTGTTATTAATATTTTGTTATTTAAATGAAAATAAAATAATTAAAGTTTGTGAAAATTAGTTATTTACTAGATTTGAAAAACTTGCTTGTGTTAAGGATGATGGCCAGCGTTGCCATATTTTTTTCTCAAAAACCTTCAAGTCGAAGAAAAAAAATTTTGTTTTCTCATTAAAAATCTTTTTTTTTGGTGATTTTACTCAAAGTTTATTAATATGCATTGATTTTACTGAATTCAAATTCAGGAAAAATTTATCTTGTTTCAAATGAATTAACCCTAAAAGAATAGAATCCGGGGCCTAATTCCCGCATTCGATTGCGAGCGAGTTGTTACTCGAATGTGAGAGTTTTTTAACTTTTGGGATTTTGGCATTCGGTTTCGAATAACACATATCGAAATTTCTAATAATTCGATATCGTGCATACATTCGAATGCAACAGTTCGTGTTTTTACTCGCATGCATGATTTTAACAGGCTAAAGTTCATATCGCTTTTTAAGCCAAATTACATGTGATAATTATTAATGAACAAATAACACCAAAGTTAGTTGTAAATATTCTGACAACACATAGTTGAACGGAACATCCAGCCGTTTTCGAAGGCCACTAAACCTTCATCGTCAGCGTTCTTTTGTGTTTGGTCCACTGTGTGTGGTGTCAGTTGGTGTAGATTTCTGCTTTATATACTTAGCATTTTATTGCAAATGGAATATGTGAATTGTTTTGATTCATCGTATTTCAATTTGCTGAAAGCTTTTTTTGTATTGTAAGCTCAATTTTACCATCACTATATTTACAACAGTCTTACCATTGTCGTTTTTGTTCTTTTACTAATTATACACATGTTAGTTAATTTGCTTATTTTTTGTTCTACTTAAGACAAACTTTTTTGGTTTGTTACTATTAAGTATATTTTTATTTAATTTTTGCCAAATAAAGAATTTCTAGTTGACTTTAAATATAACAAAACACACTGACCTTGCAACTAATGTTTTGCCTAAGAGTTGTCGGGGAAAATACAAAAAAATCAACCAACTCTGGGAGCATCTAAATAACAAATTAACTGCGTCTGGTCAACCAATAAAAGAATCGAAAATGTGGCTAGTGCTCTATTCTCTAACTTTACACTTATTTATTACTATTAGGTTATTAATTAAATTAAAATGAAAATAATATTTATGTATATTCTTTTCTTTTTTTCTGCATATACGTTTGTATGTACGTACATACATATGTTTTTGCACACACACACACATATGCAAACATATGCTTTTGCTTACAATTTATTCAGTGTTGTGAAATGAATTTATATATAAATATATTTGCCTTTTTCCAACACTGAAACAAAAACTCGATTCGCTTGGTAGCGAGTGACATCATCGGAAAATTTCTTGTCATCGAAATTAATTTCTATTCGAATGCAATTCCGATCACGACTGCAGGAATTAGGCCCCAGTTAATTGAACGGTCATTTGATCGGAAGTCATGCAGGATATATTCATCACTGCGTAGAACAAAGTTTTTATCACATTATTAAGGGTAAAATGAGAAATGTAATGGAAACTATTATGTACGTGTGATGTTGCATGTATCTCTAACTTATGAATATAACATGTGATAATAAATATAATTTTTATTAACGTCCGACTGAAAAAAGGGGTGCTATAAGTTTGTAGTGTGTGTCTGTGCATCGTATCCACGTAGAGACCAAACGGCTGGACCGATTTTGATTTATTTTTTTCTGTTTGAAAAGTTACTTGATCCAGAGGGTTTTTAGCTATGCCTTAAGAAAATCGGTCGAGCCTCTTAGAAGATATCGATATATCTCTAAATATATTCGAGGGTTTTTTAAATTTTTAATTTTTATTATTTTGATTGTTTTTTTTTTATTTTAAAAAACTGAATTCAAAATATACAAGTAAATAAAATATTTAAAATCAAAGATAGAAATAAGCAAAAACAGAATACCCTAGGCGGTATCTTCACACCTTTTCACCACCAACGCATCTGGCTGTTTACAAATATCTAGAATTTTGAAAAGAAATATATATTCAATTAAATTTTGTAAATTTCTTTTATTCACTATTGTTTTTACTGATCTTTTTCAACACTTACAAATTTTAATTTTTACAAAGAGAATGAATTGAAATTTTATTTTTAACACAGAAGTCCTTTAGTCTTTTTATCATCCCGAAAAACTACGAAAATTAGATAAATCTTCACATATGGTAACGCTGATGATTGCAAACAAAAGGCAATTGTTTACAATTGTTTTCTTTTACACCTAACTTCATAGTGAAACGCGTCGTAAAAATCGGATTTTTCCAATAGCAGAGTTGCAGCCGCGTTATTTCGGTATGCTCGATACAAAATATATTATTTTCCTATAGAAATTAAGGCGCAGATTACGTAAAAAAATCATTTAAAAAATCTAGATAATAATATTTTGTTTTCATTTCGCAAAAAAATCGGTATGTAGACTTTTGGCAACAATATGTGTTTTGTACTAAAATAATTGAGACATAATAATAATAATTGGATGCGTGTTACAACACTACCCTTCTCACTTACCCCCAGTTGCCACATGCAAGTGCAAGTGAAAAAAACTCAATACACTCACATTTTTTTACTAACACAGTCACACTTTTGCCACTTGCGAGTCAGCTTGCAATGAAATTTTGAAGCAAGTAAATTTTCACACTTGTCGCAAGTAAACTGACAAAACGAAAAACAGTGTTGCCGAGTAGAGAGTTATTTCATTAATTTGGTTAGTATTATAGCTGATTTTTTGTATATATAAAAAGGATATTAAGAAATGGCATAGACTAATTTTAGAGCTAAGTTTGAACATAAATTTCATGTTTTAATAAAAGAAATATATTAACAATGCAATTAAAGTTCAATATTGACTTCTTGGCAACACTGCACTAAAAGTTGAAGCAACGCTGTTATCTAGAACTTTACTTGTTGACGACATTTTAACTTGCACTGTGCTGTGTAGCCACTCAAAATATTGCTGTGTTTTTTACATTTCTCCTGATTTTCGTTAGTAATACATATACACTACTTGCAAGTAACTACTGGCATGTGACAACGGGGGGTTATGTGAGTACAAAGTTCGTTTTATTTATGAAACAATGCTGAACACAATTACGGTTTTTGTTGTGACACAAAGCAATTTTACATTTTGGGCATCTCTTTTCCGTGATGATGACTTATGCCCTCAGTCCGAATATATTGGTTAAGAATAGGTTCTAAGGGCACAAGGTGTCCTTCCGCCTACATCTGCCGTTCTATAGCAGCATACGTCTGATCTAAAATTTGCTCTTTTTGTTGGATTGTTTCTTTTATACATTGTATACTACCACAGCAATTATGTGGTAAAATAATCTTTCGACTTTTCATTATCAGCAAATTATTGGAAGAGCGTCGCAAGTAAGGATAATTGTGAAGAAAGATTTGTGTTGCGTCCAAACCCTTACGATCTTCATTGTGCCCAGATTTCTTTTTTTTTATCAAAGATCTGTAGTTTGTTTTCCAAGCTGCAATAGCAGGAATATTTGAGGTAATAGGAGCTTTATTTTCTATTTATACTCATCCAAAAAATAAACGAATAACGTTTTCGTTATCCACATTCTCTTTATACTCAGAGATATTGTTATCTTCAAGAAAAAATAGAAAATCCTTGATATCCTTGTCCTTTAATCTCCAAGGTATTCTACAAATCAAAGTAAATAATTACTAAAAAGAATTAACAACCCCATTATAATAGTCCACGACTTTCAATAATTGGACTTCCAGGAGTAAAAAAAAAATATGCCAAAATCCTTTTTAAATTTTTTTTAATAAGGAGTCTCCTCCAATATTCTTTTTTTCCCTATCTCCTATAAATACTAAATATACATACAAAAACTTATCAAAATCCATATAATGATTGTGGGTTATAATATGGACTCCGTGTCTTTGGAAGTATTAAATATTATATCTAAATAAAGGGAGCATAGATAGTGAACTGTGCTTCAAGTTTCTGCTCCATTTTACACAGAAAAAATTATTCCCAAAAAATTTTTAAACAAATATGTGTTTGAAATCAAACTTACTTTCAGTAAATATTCTGTACTGTTTCATTAAATTAATTTGTACCAAAAAACTGTGTAGAGAAGAAACAAGCCACGACGTTTGTCGGCTACTTTTCGGCATTTACATGTACACAACACGATTAATCAAAATAAACAACAACAACCGCACAACAGCACGTTGTTCCTATCAACAGGCGAGATAAACACCAACACACTGAAATAACATTTTCTCTCAGCCGAACTATGATTAATTAAAATTTTTACAAAATTTTTATCAGAATTTACAAAATTATTTGTAGGACCGCATTCAAATAAAATATTTACTGATTCAACGAATTTGGTTACTGAAAATGAAATTTAGTTTTTTCTGTGTAATAAAAAAAATAGGGTATCAAGTTTATTTTCTGAGAAAAAAACAAATTTTTATTGTTATTTAACACAGGTCTGTTCTTTTTTTTTTTAACACAGCTCTGTTATTATACGGCGGTTTGTTTTTAGGGTTATAAATTTAAAAATTTATCTTGGCGCATATTTATAAATAAAGAAAAAAAAATGCAAAATATAATTAAATATGAAATAACACCTCCTTTTGCATATTTATTCTTTCCTCCAAACTGGTTTCTTAAAACCCCTTTTCTTGTGATTGTTCATCAATTTTTATGCTGAATGCGAGCACTTTTTGCCATTTGATTTAGTTGTCGTTACATTAAATTTGTAGTCGTAGTCACAATCTTGAATGGCAAACAAATCTTTTATTGTTTTTCAACGATCATTATTTCCTTTAAGTGGTTTAGATTGTATTTTATTGCTTTAATGTTGACCATATACAAACATAAAATTTTTTTTAAATTATTTATTTTTCTTACACATACGTGCATGTGTTGCTTTTTGAAAAACAAAAGTCTTATTTTAAAGTAAAACATATTTTAGTATTTGATATATTTCTCTTTTAGTGGTAAATTGAGTGGCTGAAAATATTGAAGGCGGGACATAGACATAGATATTTCGATAATAAATCTATTGAATGAGCAGTTATAGATCCGATAAAAATTTTGAAGTTCTTATTATGGAGATACATGGGATTGGGTACTTACTATGAAAATCATATGCAGAGTTATGTTGCCCCTGCTTTCCTTACAATCCTCAACGTGCAAAGAGATACGAGCAGTAAGTAATTGTTAACCTAATTATGTTTGAAGAACTTTCGATGTGACTTCGAATTGCTGTACTAGCAGTAGCATCAAAAGAATCGACAGCAGTAATAAGGCCGGACTCACTTCGAAAATTTTGGTCGAATTTGATACGAAGAAAACTTTGGTTAAATAGGCTACTCACCGTTGAACCAACCAGAATTCAATATATGTGACGAGAAAAATACAGGGTGGGCCAAAAGAAACCAAGGGGTGTAAAAGTTTAATAACTTTTTTGTTTATTAACTTTTTATTTATTTTTTCTTTCAGATTATATAATATACAAAATGGAAATTTTTTTACACTAAGTATGAAAAATTATGTCTCTTAAATGACCACCGTTTTCAGCTTCGCACTGATGGGCTCTTTTTAGAGCATTTTCCATAACATCTTTCAAAACTTGTGGCTGTAGCGTTCGAATTTCTGCAACAATGTTTGCCTTGAGTTCAAGGATTGTCTCTGGCTTGTTCACATACACTCGCTCCTTCAAAAAACCCCAAAGAAAATAGTCGGGTGCTGTCAAATCTGGCGGTCGCGCTGGCCAAATAATTTCCGAATTTCGAGAAATTATTCGCTCTCCAAAAATTTGACTTAAAAGTGCCATTGTGTCTCGGGCAGTATGGGCAGTGGCTCCGTCCTGCTGAAACCACATACCAGGTCTGTTTTCAAAAGCAGGACGTAAAAAATTTTCTATCATAAACCGATACCGCTCTCCATTTACGGTTACAGCACTTCCATGTTCATTCTCGAAGAAGTAGGGCCCAATGACATTTTCAGATGTGATCCCACACCATACTGTACACCTGATGGGGTGCAATTGGCGTTGATGAATGGCTCTTGGATTTTGAGAACCCCAGAACCTACAGTTCTGCTTATTAACAAAGCCATTCAAATGAAAATGAGCTTCATCACTCATAATCAAATTTTCATCTCTGGTTTAAATAATAAAGTTCTATTGTTCTGGTTCTCTGTTCAGTTGTGAACCTCTCCATTATAAATTCTCCAAGTGTTGTCTACATAATCTGAAAGAAAAAATAAAAAAAAATTAATAAACAAAAAAGTTATTAAACTTTTACACCCCTTGGTTTCTTTTGGTCCACCCTGTAGAAAGGGACCTAAGGGTAAAAACCTGTTTTGTTCAGGAGAGCCATTTTAAAGATTTAAATACGTGTATCTTTGGTGTACCATCACTGAATAAAACGCGCATATCTCTGGGAGGCAACACTTTTGGGGCATGGGATCGGACTCATTCGATGCTCAGATGTTGTCCACATCAAAAAAAAAAAAAAAAATAAAAAAAAAAAAAATAAATAAAATTGATTTTTTTTTAACCCTTAGGTCCCTTTCTCTATGCGCTGCGCTGTTACATATATAAACTTGCTAATGCCATGCAGTTCATTCCGGACAAGGAGGTCAGAAGGTTCTCTCAACGCAATAGCGCCCGTCTCTTTCTTTCTAATCCGGGGTAATGATACAGCAAATGTTCTACATTTTATTCTTCATTTATATCTTGAAAACTGCTGGAAAAATCATTTACCAAAAGACGTTAGATCTTCGTATAGCAAAACCACTTCTGGATCATTGCAGTGTTTACCAAACAGAGATCCCTGCTATCAAGGAAGTTGGGGATTAGTTGAGAGTGAATGTCAGTTCAACAAGCACAATTAAAATATATAATGCCGACAGAGCAGCTTTCATGTCAATAGAATCTCCGATTATAAAAAAAACAATTCTCGACTTTTGATAATATCTAAGCGAGATCACTGAGCAGTTTAATACCAATGATATCGCTTAGAGGATCATTTACTGACCAGGAAAGATAAGCCTTCAAGGAAATTATAGGGCTGATGAGGCTGCGATAATGAAAACAACATTACGGCTCCCACTGCATATGGAACGTGTAGGTTAACCATTAATGTCTTGCCAACTCAGATTTACAATCAAAATTGAGGAAAAAACAAATAAAGGGTCTGCCATCTAACTTTTTTTTTTAACTAGTGCTTATTTCGGGAATGGTAACACTTAGCTCATATCTGATTTGACAGATAATTAGTTTTATACTTCCGCTGAACGAGCCAACTGACCATCCAATGCGTTTTCGCTTCGCTAATTGGGCCTGCGATCGATTTACAGAAGATGCCGATTTTACCAAAAAAAAAAAAAAATCATCTTTTCAGATGAAGCTCATTTTGATCTTGGCGGGTATGTAAACAAGCAAAATTGTCGCATTTGGGGTACAGAAAAGCCGACGCACCCAAAACGAGTCACTGTTTGGTGCGGATTTTGGTCCAGAGGCATAATTGGGCCATTGAGCAAGGAGTGACCGTTACAGTCAATGGCGATCGTTATCGGGCCATGTTGAACGAATTTTTGTTCACAAAAATTGAAGAGGAGGATATTGGCAACATTTGGTTTCAACAGAACGGCGCTACGTGTCACACAGCCGAAGCTTCAGTAGTTTTTTTTGTAGCATTTTCAAAAAAAAAAAGTTATCTGGCGGGGACCCTTTAGAAGGTTGGCCTTAAGAACTAATAGCATGACCACGAGGCAGTTATGTACTCATTTCACAAAAATACGGATTCTCTAATTTCAAGAAACAGGAAACAAGCCCCGGATTCAGTGTCCGAGTTGACCAACATGCGATCTACCTACCATTTGCAAAAATGATCATATCTTCCGATAGGGTGATGCATTATGTGCAAATTATTTCTCATATATTCAGTTTTCTCTATTTAATAATGCATTCACTTCAAAGCAACATTAAGGGTTGAATATAAAACGAAAAATATCTACGAAGGCGGCTAAAAGTCCTATTGCGCTGAAGCAACTCAGACTGCCTGCAAATAAATCCATCGGCAGCTAGTATATGTCGGCTAAAAGTCGGCTAATGTCAACAAAATCTCTCAGGAATCATTAATTTCAGAAGCGGGCACATATAAGATTTTCTGTTGTTTTGAAAAAATTGGGGTTTAAAAAAACTCATGTGCAACATATATGCACATATTTGTAAAAGAAAACAGGTTTGTGTATTGTGCAGCTTTACCTGTAATTCCCCTAATTTCAAAACTCGATAGACGTGAAGCCTTTCGGGGTGGAACTTCTTGTTTCTTGTACCAAGGGCTCGACAGCCGATCTGCTCTAGGAGTTGGATGTGTGTAGCGGTCGTCATGATACTTTACAAAAAATTCGATTTCGTCCCACCCCACTCGGTTAAAAGGATGATGTTGAGCTGTGTGGAGCACGTAGTGGATCGTGTCGGCTGAGGCATTCGTCTGGCTTTGATGAGTGGTTGAGCTATGCCGGTTAATGTAGAGGAATTCTCTTGGAGATTTCGCTGTAGCTGGAAGCAGTTACACTCTCGGCGTGTGATCGCGGGGAATCGTACGTAGTGGGTGTGGTTGCTACCAAAAACGCTGCGAGAATAGTCTTGGATTCTTAGTGTTAAATAAATGCCGGTGATCGGCATGACGCAGGCAGCCATGCTCTATCCAAGATGCTGTTGCTCTACCACAGAAGCTGCTTTGACAGTGCTTTAGCTCTAAGTATCTCAGCAAGGTACTTGTTCGTAGTACAGGGATAACTATGTTCAAAGATTGCAACCTTTGTGTTCTTGGAGTGTCACATCGTGCTTTCTAAGGGTACAAGGGGCGATGGTAAGCGTTTGAGCTTCACTCGGAATTTAGACCACCATGAGATAAGACCGTAAAGGCAGCTGCTCACGTTAATCTGAAACACAACACATCCTCAAGGCAAAGCTCACGGGCATTGAATTTAATAATATTTCTGTAGAAGTATTTACACAGTTTTAGTGAAGTGCTTTGTAGATTTATATCTTTCTAAATTGTAGGAGTTGCAATATTCTCTCTGAAATTAGTTGAAAACAAAAGAATAATATAAAAGCTTTTGCACGTACCTCTGCACTTTACTTAATCCATTTACTTTTTATTATTATTACATCAAACCAAAAAAAACATCCCACTGCGCTCTTAACAATTGAATTTATAAATGCACTTTTTCCTTTCAACGACAATATTTAAAATCAAAACTGTTCTCGCTATTATAATGATTCAACTCTTTTTTTTTTTGAGTGATATTAATAAATGTTATTTAAGAATGGCCTCATTTCATATTCTTTTAAAACAAATTATATTTAAACGAAAAAACAAACGCTGAAAAAAATTTAAAATAATATGAGGGCCTGGACAATAATTTACAATTCTTTTTCTTTTATTGTTAAGCGTTTTAGGTACAACAATAAAATTGAAAAACTTTTTTTTTTTTTTTTGTAAATGGAAATTGAACACAATGGGACATCAAAAATGTTTTTGTTTTGTTTCAATCTTTTTTGTTTCGTCGATTTCAAATACCAACTACGTGTAGAATGCAAAATACTAAAAGCAAAAAATTTGTTTGCATTATTATTACTTTTTTAATAACAAAAAAAAAAAATATGTAAGTACAAAAAAAAGAAAAAGTAATATATACAAAGAATTAGTAGAACATGTACAAAACGCTCTACTACTCTGTTTACAACAAATGTATAGAATGCAGCAGCAACATTAGCAGTAGTAGTTGAACTCCAAGTCGATGCCACAGATTTTATTTCAATTTCGTTCTTTTTTTGTAATGTTTTTTTTCATATCATTTTGTTAAGTGGATAAAACCACAATTCCAACTGTGAGCGGAGTGAAAGGTTTCAATCAAAATGCATGATTAAACTAAAAATACAAAAAAAAATATATGCATGTATACACTACAAAAGCAATAATAATAACAGCAACAACGACTTTAATAAAATATAATATTGGAACATAAAATAAATTGACAAACAAAACATTTGGAATGGAATATAAAAGCTTGAAAAAAAACAACAACATTAAATCTTAAAAAAAAACAACAGAACTTTTTAATACACTTAACTGTTGTTTTTATTTCGTGTGTCAGTCAGTCAGTGCTTGGTGATGTTGGACGACTTTCAAACTAATTGTGGATTGACTTCAAGCTGCAGCATTGTTCTATGCAACTATTTGTTCTGAATGCACATTAGAGAGCTGCGTAAACAGTATTGAAATGTAAAAACTTCATGATTTTTAAACCAATAATAAATGCTGTCGTACTATAAGCGAAGCACGATGGATGTATTGGTGTATGTGTATATCAGTTGTAACAAGCGATGTCGCAAGACAGCTTGTTTGTAACAAACACTCAAAAGAAGTACTGTTGATTAGTGTATGCTTGTTATTTTTCATATTGTACGTTTGAGTGTGTGTGTGTAATATGTAGATGGTAAGCTCCCTGCAGTCAGACTGGGGCCAAGTGTCTTTATGTCAACACTAAAATTCTAGTAGTAGTTACATTGTCTACAATTTCTCTTCTATTCGTCAGTATAAAAGAATTAGGGAAAACAGATGTGGTATATTTCTGGTGGACTTTGCAACAACTTGTCAATATACATAAATTTGTATGTACGTAAGGTATAGAAATGTACCAGTAAATATCTGGTTGGTATGTCTCCATGTTCCCTTAAGAACTATGAATTCACTACCTAGTCAATTGTTTTAGTGTTACTAGTAGAATTTCAATGACAAGCATATGCTAAATGTCTATAGCATAAAGTATTGTATGGGGAATAATTGTAGAGTAGTACTGGTGACAAAGTCAAAAGCGACTCAGTACATTTTCACTATTAGCACTTTCTGCAGGGCTATTATGTGATTAAACGCATACAACTAATGTTAATGCATGTGTGTGCCTTCGAATGTGCGCAGAAAAATAAAAGATCATACACACATACATGCATGACGTTTGTACACGCGCTCATGCGTAGAAAGAAGCAAGTATCACAAATTATTCCGTCACGAAGTGTTTTCTTCTTTACTCTTATACCTACAATACTCAAACATATTTCTTGCAAACAGTGTTGTTAACGTTTGTTTTATAAGATTTCACTGTAGTAAAGCATTTGAAAAATCCCTCATGTCTTGAAAGTTCTTATAAGATGTCTTATGCAGGAGACTAATGCACATACATAACTACACTGCAAACAATTTGAAAACTAAACTAACTAAACTAAATACTAAAAACTAATTTTAGTTAGTTTTTAATCATTTTGTTCGATTTTATTGGTTTTCTCTGTTTTAGATACGATTAGGTTAAGGTTCATATCGCTCTGTTGATATCGCTCTGTAAACCAAATTACACGTGATAGTTTTTTAAGGAACAACTTGCACTAAAGACAATTGTAAATTATTATGACAAATACTAGCAGAACGGAACAACATGCTATTTTCAAAGGCCTTCACGCCTTCATCATCAGCGCTCTCGTGGTATCAGTTGTGCAAATTCTATCTTCATATACTCATTTTTCAGTGCAAATGGAATATGTGAATTGTTTTGATTCATCATACTCCAATTTGTTGAAAAGCTTTTTATCAAATAAAAGCTGTATTATTTTTATGAAATCGATGTATTAGCTTTCAGTCTTTTGATAAAAGCTAAGCAATTGTCAGTTAACTTGGAAAACTTATATAAATTTTAATATGAACCAAATGAGAATTTTATCGCACTTGAATACAAAAAGTTATGGCAGTGCATAACAGCGAAGCTATGCTACGTGTTTTATTATATAGCAGTTATTTTGAAATAACTTGCGGATACTTAAGATGTTATGAAAATGTGATTGCTTTAGATAAGATTTTTAGATCTTTTTTTATAATATTTTTTTTTTTCAGGTACTGCATATTGAAAAATAAGCTCTCATGAAATTTAGTTTAAAGCCTGGGAGAGTTTTTTTCTTCTTTTGTGGTCAATAGATTTTAACTAGTTCAAATTTTTGCTTTTGTTGTGCTTAACAAACAAAGAAAAAAACAATAACTATCCATTGTTTGCTTCAACTTTATTCTGCTCTGGCCAAAATGATTGACTTTTCATCGTTCAACATGTCAATTTGAGTCAGGAAATCCCAGCATGAATCATTTCCCAAGAAAAGGAGAAACAAAAATTGGCAAAAGAAAATTGAATTCATGCAAAACAAAAAACAAAACTAAAATTCTACATACATATATTTATGGGAGAGCATGTGTCCAAATGTGCATATCAGTTTTAACGTCAAATCTAGTTGTTCGCATATGAACTACATACAGTTAGAGTCAACGAATAGTGAAATACTTACAAAAATTAAAAATAAAAGTATCTTCAAATTATCTTTTATATAAAGAAAGAAATAGTTTAAAATCGGATTAAATCAATTATGTTATGGTAACATACGAGTATATGCCTCTCAAAATCAGCATTAGAATTAGAAATTAGATTTTCTCTGCTTATGTACATATATATTTTTAAGAAAAAGCTGCACTAATGCTCAACAGTTATAAAAGCCCAGCGAGCATTTGTTTAATGGAAACTTTACAAGCAAAGTTACGGCCACTTTTTTGAAAGTAATAAATAAATAAATAAGCCACAAGCACACTAAAGGTACGGTCACACTTGTCAAACATTTGCCCAAAAAAAGCGTAACCAACAAACACTAATGAAAATTTTAATTTGATCCAGACACTTGTTGATCAAATTAAACAGCTTCGAACACAACTAATACACAATGTTATATAATCCAACATTATTGGATACTCTTTAATAGAGATGTGCAAATGTCGTGATTTTATCGTGTCACGCGTGATTCACGTTATTCGTGATCAAATATTATAACTAATCACGCGTGAGTGCGTGAGCGTAACTGAAAAAAACTGAAAAAATTTACTCGTGCGTGATCGTGCGTAAGCTTTTTTTAATAATCACGCACGAATTCTCATGCTCTCACGAGATAACATTCCTGCATAGGTACATATGTATGTAACTGTATTCAATTATTTGAAATAAATTATTTTATAACAATAAATGCATATAGTATGAGCTTACAAACATAATGAATACCCCCAAACAAAATGTTTGGACTTTTTCTGAAGTCAGACTTGTCGTACCGAATTCGTTAAGACATTTCGGTAGTTTCTCTGAACAATTTTGTTTAACCATTAAAGGCCGTATTCAAAAAAACTTAACAAAGCTTTGAAAAGCAATGTTAAGTAAAGTTGTATTCAAAAAAAAATTATTATATCAAAATTCTAAAGTAGGCACCTACGTTTGTTAAAGCTACTTTAAGTTGATATTTCCAAAATGTGTATTTTGTACCTCAAATATTTTTCTTAATATGTAGCACATATTGATTCATGTTACATCTGAAAATGAAGCTAAAAGCGCTGGCTGTTATCTTAAATTTATTATTTCTGCCATGTGATGGAAAATATCACTAAATTATCCAACTGATTCGAAATACATAGCAAAATCCA
This sequence comes from Tachina grossa, assembly GCA_949987645.1. NCBI lineage: Eukaryota > Metazoa > Arthropoda > Insecta > Diptera > Tachinidae > Tachina > Tachina grossa. Next base: position 60,134,922 of record OX465276.1, on the reverse strand, counting down.
TAAAAAATATTAAAATAAATACAATTATACAAAAATGTTTTAGTGATGTACATTCAAACAAAACGAATCGAAAAAAGCTGGATATTCAAATACTCATTTCGTTCGAATAAAATAAATTGAGATAATTTTTCTATGTTCATCATATTTTTTTTACTTTTACTTCATAAAATTTTTTATCTGTTTTGCTTCCATGTCAGAAGCTTATATTTTATAAATTAGGTTGCTTACCTTCAAGATAATAAAAATGTATTTAATGAAATAAAAAATTAGTTGAATACTCGAATGAAATTGTATTCGATGTTGTACATCATAAGCTGTGAAATGGTTGTTGAACATGGTGGAGTTACCAGAATTTATTATTAAATCACAAAATAATTAAAGTTGTCTTTTGAATACAATTTCTTAACAAAGCAATGTTAGTCTTAAAGTGCTTGGTAACTACTATGAACTTTAAAGCTCAAGTAAAATATTTTTTTGAATAGGGGTGTAAAACTTTGATTTTTGAGTACATAAGTAAAAGTCTGTGAACATTTTTTAAAATAAATATGTATAGGTTGATAAAAAAAAAGGATTGTAACAAATATTAAATAAATTCAGTAAAGTGCGACTCTGACTCGCGCACGAAGGGTTCCGTACGAGTACTAGATATGTAATTTAATACAAACTTCATCCTTTATAATATATAGTTTTGGCATTTTTTTTCGTTCTTACGGTTTTACGGTTTTGGCGATTTCTTTAAGTTTTGGTTTTTTTTTTAGTTTTAACACTTTATTTTCTTGTTTTGGCGATTTTTTTCGGTTTCTGGTGTTTTTCCATTTTGGCGATTTTTTTTTTTTTTTGGCGATTTTTTTCATTTTTGCGATTTTTTTTTATTTAATTTTTTTTTTTAGTTTTGGCGACATTTTCGCGATTTTTTTCGATTTTTGGCGTTTTTTTTACATTTTGGCGTTTTTTTCATATAAGCGATTTTTTCGAATTTGGTGATCTATTTTACTGTTAGAAATTTATTTTTTAATTTTTGGCGATTTTTTCTTTTTGGCGATTTTTTTTAATTTTTGGCGATTTTTTTTTTTGGTTTGGCGATTTTATAATTTTCGCTTTTTTTAGGTTTACCGTTTTTTAAAATTTCAAGTTTTTGGCGATTTCTTTTTTAAGTTTTGGCTCTTTTTTAGTTTTGACACTTTATTTTCTTGTTTTGGCGATATTTTTCGGTTTTTTAACGTTTTTCATTTTGGCGATTTTTTTTATTTTTTTTATTTTTTTCATTTTTGCGATTTTTTTTATATAAAAATTTATTAGTTTGGCGACAGTTTCGCGTTTTTGCGATTTTTTTACACTTTTGGCGTTTTTTTCATTTTGACGTTTTTTTTTTTCATTTTGGCGATTTTTTCGAATTAGGCGATTTATTTTAGTGTTAGATTTTTTTTTTAATTTTGGCGTTTTTTTTGTTTTGGCGATTTTTTTTTAATTTTTGGTGATTTTTTTTTTTTGGTTTGGCGATTTTATAATCTTCGGTTTTTTTAGTTTTACCGTTTTTGAAAATTTCAAGTGTTTGCCTCTTACGGTTTCCAAGATATAGCAAGTTGTCAAAATCACATAGTCAAAATTGCATTAACTGATGGACCACCCTTTAATTGAAATTTTTTTAAATTTTAGTGTTAATTGTTGTAGTCTGTATAAAAATACACTAATTTTACAAATTTCAAGTTTCAATATACATATGTTCATACAATTGTATGGATATTACATGGGATTTTAACATTTTTCGTTGCTCGTTTTGGAACACCCTTTAATTTTTAATTCTCATGTATTTGTTGTCGTAGCGGCCAAGGTTCTACATACTGTGTACAAATTTCAGGTCCGTAGCTCTTACGGTTCCTGAGAAAATACCGTGTGACGGACAGACGGACAGCGTAGCGAAAGCAATAGGGTTCCTTTTCACCTTTGGTGTACGGAACCCTAAAAACGTGAGTATGTGCAAATTATTTCGACAATAGCAGCAACATAACGGTGAAGCGGTACTCTGCTATAAAAGCAAAAAGAAATCGTACCTACATGTCGTTACGAATTCGTACCGACTTATCGTAATGAATTCGTACCGACATATCGTTACGAAGTCGTGTCAACTATTTCATACAAAAATTATTACGATTTCGGTAATATTTCGGTGCCGAAATCGGAAGATGTTGTCGACCAATCGTTATGAATTCTTTATGAATTCGGAGCATTTTGCTTGATGTTTACATACACCTTTGTAAGTATGTATGTATGTTTCTTAGATACCCTGTAGGAAGTATCAATTGAGAAACACTACTGATTCAACAGTGCCTTTGTCAACAATACTACTGACGAATTGTACCGCAGAAAATTTTTTTTTGCCTTAGGGGTCGTCCATATATTACGTAACGCTGTAGGGGGTAGGGTTCGAGTTTTGTTATGGTTTATAAAAGCGGAGGGGGGGGGGGGTTGGGGGAATCTTTGAAAATGTTACGTTGTAGTGTACCTCACTTACTATAATACACTGTATCATAGTTTAATTGCATTGAAACACAGTTCATTGTAATAATTAACAGAATGCTTACTTTATAATATTTAAACGACACACTTTTATTTTTATTAATAAAATTATGTTGTTATAGCAAAACTAAATACATAAAGAAACACAAAAATTGCAGAATATAAAATATTATATAAGTAGTCAAAATGTTAAATAAAATCAGACTTTAATTTCTAAACGCAAACTGGCAATAACTTGCCTTGCTTTTAATTAAATTCTCCAAATCTTTTGGCACCTCTTTCGAGCGCCTACTGACAAGCTGGTTTCCCTGACAGCTGTAAAAACAAAACAAGGGACTATAGGGCAGTGGTGTCAAAAATAAAACTATAGTTGTATGTGTGAGAAAAGCTGTCTCATTCGTCCGTGTAGTACATCGAAAAAAATAAATATTTGCAACAAATGCAGTTTTGTGAAGCAGCTCGAAATATATAAAAAGGAGTCTATATGATAGAAAATTAAAAAATAAGGAATAAAAATTAAATAAAAAAGTTGCGGGCGACCCATATTTTCCGAGTTACGGCGCTGTAAACTTTTCATAGGACACTGTGAAGAAATTCCAAAAATACATTTTTAAATAGCTTATCTGATAGAAACTTGAAAAATAAGAAGAAAAAATTAAACATAAAAATTGGCTGCGACCAATAGTTTCCAAGTTATTGGTCTTTTAAGTTTTGATATTAAATGCAGTTTAGTAAAGCTGCTCCAAAAAAAAAACCAAAATGACTTTTTAATATATATTCATTTTTTTCCTTAAAAGTTTTGTAACATAAAATACATTGAATGTCGCAAAAAGCATTACTTATCATAGAATATTTTTCGCATACCACTTTTTATCTTTCACTGTATTTATAAAGAATTTAATACAGCCGCTGCGCATGTGTTATCGTCGCTGTTTCATTGACGACTAAATGGAAGAGAATAAGTATGTGTGTGATTTTAGTTTGCACAATTGTGCCATGAAACTGACATCATTGCTATAGGGCCACACACATTAACTGACTACTACACGTTAGGGCCAACCTTTGAATCCTGCACCTGCAAACATTATAACGTAACAGAAACATTTAAGTAATTTGTATGCTTTTCTCATTTAATATGCTTTTCTCATTTATTTGATTATAATTTATTTAATTGATCATACGTCTTACCTTCACATTTATATTATGTATGTATACATACATACATGTGCGGAATGTCAATTTTTGATATACGAGAATTCGAATTCGAATATTTAAGATGATATCCGCGAATACGAGTATTTAAAACGATATTAAATTAACTTTGCTTTATTTTAATTTACATTGTAAATTTTACAAATATACTAGCATACATACATATGTATATACATAGATATGAACATATGTATATGTAAGAACCTATTTTTCAACCCAAAAAACATGAAAATTATATTATACATATACTTTTTCGTAAGCGTGCGTGATCGTGATAAGTTGTAAACTACTCGTGCGTGATTAAAAATATTTTATTCGTGAGCGTGCGTGATCGTGAAAATGTTCAAAATCATTCGTGAGTGAAAGTGCGTGAGTAAAATATTTTTCTGCGTGAGCGTGCGTGTCGTGAGTCAGAAAACGCTCACGTGCACATCTCTACTCTTTAACTTGACAAACTTTTGTCTGAATTGAAAGATTTTTCATTAGCATTTATTGGTTACGTTTTTGGGCAAATGTTTGACAAGTGTGGCCGTAGAATTAAGAATATAAAATATTTGTTCAATATCAACATAAATATTGCCAACAGTAGCTCAATTTATGAACATATGCTCGATGTGTGTTATGAGAATACGAGAGTACCTACTAAATTGTATCTTATGGGTTGTCGAAAAACAAACAAAAAATTGAACCTTGTTTGTTTGTACTTCTTTTTTTTTTGTTTTTTTTTTTTTTTTTTTTTTTTTTGCTATACAATTTTTGTGTACTTAACAATTTCGATTGCAGCTGTAACATACTCATACTCCTTGTATGATTATTTTAAATAAACTATTCAACCATTTTTAGACATAATCGTACGTGTTTATCCAAAAAATATATAAACAAACCGAACAAAAAATATATACATATGAGATTGAATGTTGCAAATAAAATGTATGACTCATATTTTATCTTTAAATAACAAGAAAATTTGTTTTTTTTTTGCTTCTAAATAATAAAATGTTGTATGCCTAAATGCAAAACTAATGGTTATACTAACAACAAATATAAGAATACCTGGTTTTTATCTCTTTTATATTTATTCTGTTTGATGGTTTTGTTACATGAGAAAATATCACTAATTGGTTGCAAATATATTTAGTCGATAAATTGAAGTTTTTCAATACGAAATTTGAATGAAGTTTTTTAAAAAGCTTGTAGGTTTTCTCCAATATATATTGCTAATAGTTTGCTAGAAGTCGTGCAACATTGCTAAGATTTCATCAAATAGAAACGAGAAGCGCTTAAGTTATTGTTTATGGTCCTTCGAACCGGATTCTTTTCTAATACATTACAAATATTTGTTTTGATTTCCAAAAACAATTTCCTGTAGAAGCCACACAAAGGAGTGGCGAAATATCGAATTATAAAATTTTAATATAACATCAAGAGACCTTGAGTTTAATAAAATTAGAGAATACTGTTATTAGAATTTTATTTTCTTATTTTTTCAAATCGTTTTCAATAATGGATTTAAACAACAAGAGCACAAACCAGAGACTACATCCAATTGGCTGTAAGCCGGCTAACAGTCGCCATCGGGCACAAACAATACATTAATTTAATCGCACGCCGCTACAAAAGAAAATAATGGGAAATAAATGGAAACGTTTTGAAATATTTGCGGAGAATTTAACATCAGCATGTAATATTATTTTATAGCATTGTTATTTCACACATGATATTTAAGCCTCATATTTATAACCGGGTGCCATAAGACAACTCTCATCTCTTTCCTTTGTAATTTTTTTTTTTTTTTTTTTTTTTGGCGAAAGTATACAATTTATTGAAAGTATGGTTGTATTGTTGAGAGAACGTGTAACTGTATGTGAGACCATAGAAAAAATGCTGTCAAAATAAAATAGATCCCATCTCACGACTGCTTTCTTGTGTTAATTTTGCAGGGAAAATGTCTTCACAACGCAGTGCTGTTTGGTCTATTAAACTGAATTATGATTTACAACTAAATGGATAGTTTAGTTATAGTTGTAAAATTTTTATTATGAATTACAACTTTTTTCACCATGAGACAAGTGCTTTTTATCAGTTGTATTTCGAGTGTTGTATTAGTTTTGTTTCATTATTTCAGACGCCAACCAATCCCATTTGACAACCAATATTGTTGCCACGTTCATAAAACATGAAATCTAAAAAAGAAGAATGCAAGGCCAAAACTAAAAGTATCTAAAATGTTTTGTGATGGCTACTATGGTTTCAAAAAACAAAGCATAGATGAAAACCTTTTCTTTTCGAGCATTGTTTCGAATACAACTAAAATTAGTTGTAATTCAGAATACCAAAAAAAAAAACAGTTAAGTTGTTTTAAGGTTAAGTTGTTACAATTTCAACTTAACTTAGTTGAGTTAAAAACCCTAATAGGGGCAATAGTTTCGGATCAATATTTCTGTCCGGAGAATTTTTTTTTTTGCTGAGAGCTCTTTGCAATACGATGCAGCCACTTCGAACAATTTTGTGTGGAAAATCCAAGCTATCGTATGAAATACAGGATGTGTATCTAGGCGCACGGTAGTGCGCCAGGCCAAGTTCCGGCCAATGCACGCAGTGTGTATATTTACAGGAAGCCATTCGAGCTGTTTTTACCCCCCTCATAACTTTGTTCCCCGCGACCGTAAAATTATGAAATTTAAATCATAATTAGAATAAATTCATATAACCTTATATGCGAAGTTTGAAAGTTTTACAATGAAAGGTTCCGGAGATATGGAGGTGCAAAAAGGGCATATTTTAAGACATACTCACTGACTTACTGACTCACTGACTGACTGACTCATTGATCACTCATCAAATTGACGAAGCACTTCCGCTATAGCTAGAGAGCTAAGATTTGGTACACGAGTAGATCTAGGTGAGCAATGAACCAGAAAAATCTGAAAACCTAAAAATTTTAAACAAGGGGGCGGGGCTACGCCCATAAAAATTAAAATCTGTGCTAGTGAGCTGAAATTCGCTACACAGCTAGGTCTAGGTGAGCAATAAAATAAAAAAGTTTTAAAACTCGAAAATTTTGGCCAGGAGGGCGGGGCTACGCCCCTAAAGGTTAGAATTAAAAAAGCAAATCTAAGGCGCTTAATGGAAGCTATTTTATTGAATACATGCTGCGATAAGACAAGCCTAAAAATTTTTCACTAAAAAAAGTGGGCGTTGATATGTAAGCCCATACAATTTCAACCTCATTTTCGTGTACTACGGCTCAGCATATTTAGATATTGTTACGTTTATCTCTCTATAAAAACGCTTTTCCGTGGACCCGAAGATTTGCAAATGAATACAAGAGCCGAGTGTAGTAATTAGGGTTAAGAATGATACAAGTTTTATTTACAAATACACTTAAACTAAATTAATCAAGAGCTTATATAAACTAATACAACTTAAACTACTGAATTACACACAAATATTCACAACTGGTTATCACTATGGCTTCCTCGCTGTAGTTTACGCACGTTTCTTAGCTGGCTGCGCAAGTATTCACGTGACACCTCTTTGTCTGCTGCTCGTCACTTACGAGACTCACTCTGCCGTCACTCACAGTTGATACACCAATACCTCTTTGTCTGCTGCTTGTCACACACGGCACTCTCTCTGCCGACACTCACAGTTGATACACCAATAAAGACTCACTGGCTTTACTTACACCCTTATACACGTCTATTCGCTGCGCTGTTCCCTTTACTCCAGTCGACACGATGGACTCCACAATAATCTCAATTCCTCGACAGACTTTGCTGTTACTATAGACTGTCCTATAGTTTCTCCTTTACTCCAACTCACGTGTAAAGCACAGACTGCTCTTAACTATCAACTCACCACTGTATCGCAGACTATTATTAATTCACAACTTAATTATCAACTGACTTTTTCACTCGCAACTTGTTCTCAACACAACAATAACTGACTCGCAACTAACTAACTATAACTGTTCGCGACTGACTTACAACTGCAACTCACTGGATGCGTCACCTCTTTTTATATTTCACACAAATACCACTAGAAGTTTCAAGCAATGTCTAGACGATCATTATCATCTTATATGCTGCCTAATTAAGTTCATGTGGTAACTATGTACATACATGTGTATATGCATACGTGTGTACATCATTAACTAAGCAATACACGGTGGTTGTTTATCTTTTGCTTTTCGTTCGAATTACCATGTATGTATGTGTGTAAATATGTGAATCTTCTTAATAAGCAGACGCTTTTTGTTGTTGCTTTTGCTTGTTTATGTTTAATGCTGCGCATGCTTATTTAGTTGTTGGCTACTATTCTAGACTATTCTTTGCTTTGACCCTGTAGGAATATTTTCGCGTAACACTTACATTAACCCGGTTGGAATATTTTTGTGTAATGCTGCTTAAACCTGTCGACAGCTATTTTCGTAACAATATATTATTTCTGTATGTATTATTATCCGTTTGCAACGAAACTTGACAGGAATAATTAACAGTGACCGAAAAAAGTCTCAAGTTTGGAAAAGTGGGCGGGGTTACGCCCATTAAAATTATAAATGAAAAGTTGAGCTGAAATTTGATACACGAATAGGTATAGGGGAGAAAACAACAAGAAAACCCTGAAAACGCGGAAATTTTAGTCAGAGGGGCGGGGCTGCGCCCATAAAAATTAAAAGTTGCTTTTATGAGCTGAAATTTTATACACAAGTAGGTCTAGGTGAAAAACGTACTAGAGAAATCTGAAAAACAAAAAATTTTTACCAGAATGGGCGGGGCCACGCTACTATTGTTTGAACCTGAAAACTTTCAGCCTTATTTATAAAACTTATTAAGACTGTTTAATAAAATTTTTTTATGAAAATTTGTCTTAAAACCTCTTTATAAAGCTTTAATAAGTTAAATAAATAAGGCTGTTAATATACAGCTTTTAACTTAAGCCATTTTAGTGAAACTTTCCACAGATTATCAAGAAATTATATGACACCCTTACGATTACAAATGTATATAATGCATAGCAAATGTCAGTGAAAGGTGTTGTGCCAAATAAGAACTTGGTCAAAATTTATATCTCACTGCTTTTATGGCCGAAATTTTTGATAGGAACTTGGCCTTTTTTCACATTGATGTTTTTGTGAGGATTAATTTTACAATGTTTCAGCAAAGCTGGAAAAATAAAAAATCTGGCATCACAATTAAATTTTGTTCGGCGAAAGTTTGTATTAATGGTAAAGTAAGAAAATAAAAAATCGTGTTGATTATTGAGTTCTTGTTTCAACTTTGTTATTTGTTGTTGGGCTTCTCATTTGTTTAAATAAAAGCTTATAACATAATAACTCTAGTTGTTCTAAGAAACTTTGGGTAAAAGTTCCCTGATGATCTGCATTAGCAACAGTGTAATGCGCATGGGATCCACCTAAACCCCTCAATAAACAATTTCAATGTATTTTTAATACAAAAAAAATATTTTGCTTAATAAGTAAAATATTAATTTGGGATTATTAGTGAGTTTAAAAAATTTTAAACTTAAATTTTAACAATTCCCATTAAAAACACGAAAGTTTGTTAATTTTGTTTCATTTTTGTTTAAATTCGTCAAAACAGTAAATATAAAATTTTCACTGGAAGTGAATTATGTGCATATAATATGATGTGGCAATCAGGGTGACCGATGACATTTTTCAAAAAGTGGCATCAAATAGGGGATTTATCAAAATAAAGGGGCAAAATTAAAAAAAAAATCAAGAAAACTACACTAAACTCTTTATTTTTAATGTATTTTCATATAACTCACCCTAAAAAAAGGGGCACAGAAAGTGGCAAAGCAGTAGAAAAAGTGGCAATTTGCCACTTTAGTCGGTCGAACGGTCACGCTGGTGGCAGTTTTGTTCAACCTTGGATGAAAAAAATAGAAAAGCAAAAAAATAGGGAACACAGTTAAATTTTGTCAAAAAAAAAAATTTTAAATTAAAAATTAATTAGTTTAAATTAATAACTAAAATTCTTCTTCTTCTTCTTATTCTCTCTATCTTCCTCCCTCTCTCTCTCTCTCTCTCATCAAGAAACACGTCAAACTGCATATAAAAAAGTTTGCCACTTAATAATTTTGCTCCGAAAAAATGGGTGACTCCAACTTTACAGTCACCATTGTCATATGTGAAGATTTGTGTGTTTTTTTTGAAGTTTTTCGAGTTGTTAAAAATACTAAAAGATTTCTTAGCTAAAAATAAGATTTAAAAAAATTATATTTGGCTTTTTTGCTACAATAGCTGAGTTTCCTACTGACTAAATTAATTACAGATTTTCTTTATTGCTTCATCAAAAGTGTGAAAAAAAAGTAACGCACTGGCACACTATTTGTTTTCTTCCATTAAGTTTCAACCATAATGAATTTGAATGCAGTAAAATCAATTGAGTAAAATGTATAAAAAAATATTTTTAATTAAAAAAATAAATTTTTGTTGATTGACTTGAATATTTTTGAAAATAAGTGATGGCAACACTGTTTACAGTTCATACCAGAAATTACTACACACCGTACAGTAGAACAAAAAAAAAAAAAAAAAAATACAATGAATAACAAAGAGCTAAATCCCGGGTTAAAACACAAATCAACTTTTGTTGATCAACTCGTAATTCAGCTGTAAGAAAAAAAGAGATATTTGTATTTCCTTCTCTGTCTTTCTTACAGCTAAATTACGAGTTAAGTAACAAAAGTTAAAGTGAGTGAACCGGGACTAAGGAATGTGTTATGAAGTAGAGCTGCAAAACTATCGATGGTACTATCGATAATATCGATAGTTTTATTTTAAGTGGACTATCGATATTTCTTTTTCGATAGGGATACTATCGACAAAAACACTTTATTAAATGAGAAAAAATCAAACTCAATAAAAACGGAATGATGGCGAATGTGTAATAAAAAATGCAACATTCAAATTTCGCCGCCTGGTTTTTTAATGGTAATCATTACATACATATGTATATAAATGGGAAAACAAATTAATTAGTTTTGATTTGTTTCAACATAAGATGTCAGTTTTTATATACTAGATGTAAATTGCATAAAAATACAATTATTATGTACCAACGGCTTTGATACATGAAGAAATTTGACGGCGGCTAAATTTGACAACTACTGGACTGTCTCCGCTCTTTACTTTTAAATAAAAGGTGACGCTAAATAGTTTGCTTCTTCTTCTTTTAAATTAATACTTTTTAGCTAACTGCAATAGTTTAAGTAAAAATGGAAGATTCTTTTTTATTTTATTCCTTTTTAATTTATTTTTTAGTGATCCATCTATCTATCTGTTTGGTTTTGCGTTTATTTTTTTTATAGAACTGTGTATATATGTTTGTTGAATACACATATTAAAAACATTGGCACTAAAAGTTTTAAAAATTCAACCTTCTTTTTACTTTATGGAATGATTCAAAAATTCAAGATTTTATATTAGAAAAATACACAATTGATAAGTTTTAACCCTTATAGACACGGAAACTTTACTTTGCAAAGCCTTAATTCAGCAGGGAGAAATACAGAAAGAGATAGTATAGGGTGTTTTTTTCAGAGGTATAGAACTTCGAATTGAAATAAAACACAAGAAAATCGTTTTAATGTCCATCAATTTGGCTTTATTAGAAGGATAATTTTATGCCATTAATGTTTAAATATGATTTCGGGCATGTGGCCGCCGCGGCTGGCTCGAATAAAGCCAATTCTACAGGTCCAATTTTCAACCACTTTTTCGAGCATATGGGGCCGTATGTTGGCAATAACGCCACGAATGTTGGCTTCCAAGTCCCCTAACATTTCTGGTTTGTTGGCGTAGACGAGCGACTTCACATATGCCCAAAGAAAATAATCCAATGGTGTCAAATCACACGATCTTGGTGGCCAATTGACAGGTCCATTCCGCGAAATTATGCGCTCATCGAATGTTTCCTTCAATAAATCGATTGTGACGTGCGCTGTGTGGCATGTAGCGCCGTCTTGTTGGAACCACAACTCATCCACATTCATGCCATCCAATTCGGGAACAAAATAGTCGGTTATCATGGCTCTATACCGGTCTCCATTAACGGTAACTGACTCTCCAGCATTATTTCGGAAGAAGTATGGCCCAATGACTCCACCAGCCCATAGAGCACACCAAACAGTCAGTTTTTGTGGATGTAATGGCGTCTCAAGGGTCTCATGTGGATTCTCTTCACTCCAAATGCGGCAATTTTGCTTGTTGACGTAGCCATTCAACCAAAAATGAGCCTCATCACTGAACAAAATTTTGCGATGAAAATCAGCATCGAGATCAATCTCATTTTCGGCCCATACACCAAAATCACGACGCATTGCATAGTCTCGCGGCTTTAATTCTTGCACAAGCTGGATCTTGTAAGGTCGCAAGCCAAGATCTTTGCGCAAAATCTTCCATAAAGTTGATGGACAAAGCTCCAATTGCTGTGCACGGTGGCGAATCGATTCATTCGGGTCCTCTTCAACACTTTGCTCTACAGCGGCAATTGTTTCTTCGGTGCGCACTGTTCGACGTCTCTGCGGATGCGTATTATCACATAGAGTAAACGTAGTGCGAAAACGATCCATGGTTAACCGAATTAATTGCTCTGATGGACGATTATGTCGACCATAAAATGGACGGAGCTTGCGGTAAACTTCGCGAACTGAACCATTATTTTCGAAATAAATTTGCACGATTTGCAAGCGTTGTTCTTTTGTCAACCTGTTCATGATGAAATGGCAAACCAAACTAAATATTAATCACTTAACAGCTGACAAAATGGCCGCCAGTTAAAAAAGTGATGGCAACTTAAAGTTCTATACCTCAATAAAAAACACCCTTTATATATCACTCTGTCTTTCACACAGCTGAATTAAGACTTTGCAAAGTAAACTTTCCGTGTGTAAAAGGGGTGTTTCTAAGAATCAAAAACTATCGATAGTATCGATGGCATCAAAAAATACTATCGAAACAGCAGCAGCTCTATTATGAAGCGCTAACCAAATACTCTTAATTAGGAGAAATGTCATGCCTTAGGTAGGCAAACTTGCGTATACGAGTAGACGATCAGTATTTTTCGCCTGCAGATGATTTCGATGCCAAATGCTATACATGCATCCATTTATTGTTGCCCATAATGTTAATTTTGTTGTTTGTCGTTTTTTTTTTTGTTTGCAAAAAGCTTTTTTTTTGCTGTTGGCTGATAACGATGTTTAAACATAAATTAAACTTGTTAAACATATTCAAATTAATATGATTGTCTATGTAACTGACTGACTGACTGACAGTCGTTTGTCACAGAGTCATTATGTTGTGCAGCGTTTAAAGGTTTATTTCTGGATTTGTTGCTCTTGCAATTGCTTTGGAACTGTTGAAATTTTTATTGATTTATTTGTTTGTTTTTTGCGATTTTTCTATTTACGAGTTTATAAATTAAAACTGACAATATTTTATACGTTTATAATATTTTGCAGATTTATTTATTTTTTTATATCAATGAAATGAAGAAAAAATTCATTTTTATCTGCTCTTTTTTTTTGCATTTGCAAAATTTTTGTGTTGGCTGCAGCGATGGCAATTTAGCGCGTTTCGCACTAGATTAAGCGCGTTTTATCTAAGCCAAACGCGCTTTTTTTCCTCTTAGGGCATTTAATAAAAAACGAGGTAAATTAGAGCATTTGAAATAAAGTCTATAAGTTCAATATTTTTTTTACTTTCTACACAAATAAAATTAAAAACACATTTTAATACTCTAAATGGCAAATATTTTGAAATTTCACAACTAAAATTATGTACTCGAACTTGTGATGAACAAAATTTATATAACCTATTAAGTATCTGTTTTAGCTGAAGTACAAAAAGAATTTGAATTGCAAAACTATTCCAAAAATTTATATAAATTGTTACAAAGTTTGACAAATAAAATTAAAATGAAAACTAAAGATTTCGATTGTTTGGAAGGCGATTGAGATTCTGTATGAAATTATTTTAGTTATTTAGGATATATATGTGCCCTTAATTATGAAAGTGGTCTAAGTCATTTGCATTTTTGCTTCAAAATATCAAATAAATCTTAATAAAAACTTCAATAAATATTTAATAAATAATAAATAAATTCGTGTTAATCGGGACTGGTACAACTCTAAATTAAAATGTTGCATAATATAAAAATATTTTTTTTTTGTTTTTTCATATGTAAACTACGAAATACCCCGACCACTTTCATAATTAAGGGCACATATAGTTTCGAAGAAACAATATTTTAAAATCTGAAAAATAGTTTATAAAAAAAATCAATTGAATTTACTAATAAATTGGCTTTTATTAAAATTTAATTTAGCGCGTAGGAAAACAGTGCGTTTTGTCTATAAATAATTGACAATGCTGTAACTTAGCGCGTTCTGGCGCGTTTTGAGAAGGGGAATAGCGCGTTTGGGTTATAAATAGTTGGCATCGCCGGTTGGCTGGTGTGTGTATGTCTGTGTTTTTTTTTTCATAATCGTTGAATGATAAATTGACATGTAACACGTTATTAAAAATATGTATTATAAATAGTTATGTATATTATTATTATTATTTGTTTTTTGTTGTAGTGTATCTATTTTAGTTAAATATATTTGAATTGCAATAATCATAAGATACGTGTTTGCGGCATGAGTGGTGCAAGAGTTGAAGGGTACGCCACGACAGGCAATCAAATGCGACTTAAAACAATACAATTGAGGTTTATTGAAAGTTGTTAGTGTTAAAGTGTCAATTTGTGATTTGTATTCAATTATTATAGATATGTATGTATACATTGTTGTGGTTCGTTTTTTTTACATATTTGGCTATAAAGAAAAAAGAAAAAAAAAGTAACGTAAAAGTAAGCGAAATGATTGGCAAGTAACATTTTGCAATTTAATAAAAAACAAAGAAAAACGGACAATAACAAGAGCAGCTAACAACAAAATAATTTTGTGGGAAAAAGGAAAGAGCTCTTAAGTCCAGTTAAGCTAATTTTGAGTTAATGGTTACCACTGTTACCTTGATATTTTAAAAAACCGCTCAACAGAATCTTAATTATTTTGAGTGATTTTTCGGGATGTTGTTGAGCAACGACCTGCTGCGTATCTTTTCTCGACTCATAATCTCATATGGAATAATAGCTTAATTTAGCTTATACTTTTTAAAAATCGAGTTAGAAGCTAGAACGCCTCTCTTAAAATACAGTAAAATATGACCAGTGCCACCATATTAGGGGATTTGTCCCCTAAATGGGGATTTCGTCTCTAATTTGGTGACAGAATTTCGTTGGGAGGGATTTGGGGACTTTTCATTTTGAGCTCTAACAATTTGCATGTATCAGAAAAATAATTAATCGTGGATGTTGACATAATATTTTAGTACTGGCAACATTTCAGTTTTTAAAAATCTCTTAGGGCCATTTTTACAACTTACAAATAGTTAATTCTAGGACGTTATCTGACAAGTAAATATATTTTGATTATTACAAGTAAACATTAATGTAAAAGTGACTGATAAGCTAACAGCAGGTTTATCCTCATGGTAACTTTCAAAGTGAACTTTAAGCATTTTAACAGTCAAAGTAGCCGGTATCTACACCAGTGTTGCCACAATACATCATTTGTATTAATTATTTTATCGGACAGTTGTAATAATGAAAAAAATTAATGGTCACTTTATCGTTCACATTAGCTAATGTTAAGGTTAACTATCAGGAACTTTATCTTTAGGTTGTAATAATGGCCCTTAGAGTAGTGTGGCAATTATACTATATAATGAAGATGATATTACCATCATTACATAGAAAAAACCGTGCTAGCAGCTGCAGAACTAGCTCTTTGTCAATTTAATTTTTTTTCTTTTGAAAAAGAAAAATTACTGTTGAAAGTTTTGATTGTGCAATTGTTCTACGTACGGTTCTACCTTAGTTATTGTGTCACGCATAAAAAAAACTATGTATGCATGTGTGATTCCCAGAAAATATGAAAAACTTTAAACTTTGTGAAAATTTGCAACTTAAGCACATTACAAAGCATACATTTTCATTTGATTCGGTGTATGCAATTTTGAAAAATGTTATATATCGAAAAGTGGCATTGAGCGTATATGAAAACCAATGGAATAAAATTGCTTATATCGGCTGGCGGAAACAAACAAACAAAATTTTCCTAAAGACATATTTGGCTTTTGGGCAATAGTGTATCAGTACGAAGATAATGCCGGAAATTACTTCTTTCGTGAAATTGCAGCTGCTGTGTTCAACCTGTTGATAGTGCCAATAACCAACCCTGCGTTTACACATGCAAGTGCCTTGCATGCAAGCTCTGTGTACGTATTATCAACGAAAATTTCGCACAAATGCCCGACTGTCTTGCAACTTGCATGTTTGCCTTTTAGTGCAGAGTTGTCCATAACATAAAAAATTTTAATTTTAAGGGAACCATATAGTGTTGAACTTTATTCGTATTGTTTCAATGTTATATATGTTTAAAAAAGTAATAAACTGCTCGATTTATGAATATTTAAGAAAAAAAATTATTAAATTAGCTTTTAAATGTATTTAAAATTAGTAAAAACTCATATAGCATTACACTGAATTCCAGTTAATTTGTGCTAAATTGTTAATAGGGGAACACTGTTAGCTAACTTTCCATTTACTTGCTACAAGTTCAACAAGTCACTGTCTTGTAAAATTCCTTGGCAGTTGAGTTGGAAGTAGACTGCAAGTGCCGAAAGTGTAGATGTGTTAGTAAAAGAGTTTGAGTGTATTGAGTTTTTCGAACTTGCACTTGCACGTGTAAACCCTAGGTAAGTAATGCGTTTGTGGAGAGAATATTTTCATGCATGAACACTACCAAAATCAAATTAAGGAATAATCTGCAATATGAAATGTTAGAATCTTTAATAAGAATAAAATCACATTTAAATATTTATAAGATATGCTGCCATAAATTTGAGCTTCCTGAAGAAATGATAAGAAGGGAGTTGTAGAGGACGGAGTCGAACTTGATGTCTATGAAGTTTTGGATTGGGAAATTATTTAGAATATTTCGATTGCAAAATGTATTTATGTATGCAATAACTTCATAAATTCGTATTCACACCTATCGTGAATAAAATGGGAAATTTTTGTTCCCATGAAATTTTCATTCCCCATGAAGGGTAATTTGCAATCGCGAATTTCAGGGGAACGTTTGTTCCCGCTATCAATGCGTAGTGAATGTAAAAAACGTGAAGAAGACTTGTAAAACTTCAAAATTAATTGAAACTCAAACAAATTAAGTTTAATAATAAGAAATACACATATTTTGGGTTTCAAATGTAGTGTAAAGTTGTGTTTTAATTGTTTAAAAATTTACTGGATGTGAACCAAAGAGATTCATGTCCAATGAAAAAAGGTGTTCCAAGGTATTATTGTTATTAATCGTGGACATTATTTATTGATCTTGCCCTAAAAATTAATTATTTATAAGTTTTTATATATAATTGCAAGTATAGTATTGAAATTACGCATTGTATTAATTCAGTTCGCCTGCAAAAATAAAGTGAACAAAACGAAGAGAAAAGTGAAAAAATGCATGTACAAATATTATTCACGATAAGGGGAATCAAGAGAAATTACGATTGCAATTTGGGGAAAAGGGAAAATACTTCGAGGGAAAAACTGTTCGCGACAGGGGTAATTATTTTAAATTTTTATTTTAAATTTAAGTTTTATATTCTGATCTCAAAACCTAATACTATTTAATGTAACTTCTAAAATTAAATATCAATATTAATTGATAGTATTAACCCGGCGGCATGCAGGTTGGGTCATTATGACCCATATGATCTTGAATTGCTGATTAACTTTTTTCAAGGTTTTGTGACGTTGCCAAATTTCTCAGTAGCTGGATTGTATCGTTTTTGCATGTTATTTATTATTTCGTTTCTGTTGATGATTGAAGATAGTTGACCGTCAATTGAGAAAAGCTAAATATGACCCAACCTGGCCGTCGGTGTAGTGAGATTTCACCAATTTAAAAAAAATCAATTTAGTGTATTAAGTTCTGATTTCAGTTTTTTGCTAAAATGAACTGCGAAGAACGTGAGCGTCAGAGAATACTCTCTTTATTAGAAGAAAGCTATTCAGAAGAAAGCGATTTTGCAGATTCAGATTCAAGCGTAGAGGAGAATAATACTAGTGTGCGCAGTGAAGGAAGTAACACAGGGGAACAAGCTTCAGAATGTGATATTGATGATATTCCTCTTAATTTGTTGCGGCAGGAAATACCACAAACCGAAATTTATATAAGATCGCAAAACTAGTCACATTTGCACAGAATGCAACAAGTTTATTTGCTCTGAACATATAGCTCCTTATTGCAACGAATGCTCAAGCTCCTTGCAGAAAGATAAGGAAAATTACACTTTTTAATATATAATTAACACCCATGTGATGAATTTAGCAATTATTTTTTGTTTTTTTTTTAGATTTTAAGGTTATTTCATTAGACTGAAGTTCCTTATATTTTTAAGTCCGTTTATTGTTTTTTTAAATTAATAATTTAAAAAGTGAAAACAGTTTAAATATGTTTTTTTTTGAATATAACAAATAGCTAAAAGAGTCTTGTATATATTGCTTACAGATACGTTTATCAAATTTTGAAAATTATGCAAAATACAATGTCAAAAAAACTAGGGTCATATTTACCCACCTGACTGACGGTGTTTCTGTTATCACGTGCCCGACGCCGGGTTAATTAATAATCTTATAATAAATAAACTTGAAAGTGCATTTTTGTTAATTCTTAAGTTTTACACACACATTATATGAACGTTTTTAGTTAATAAAAACATTTTGGGGACATGACGTTTTAAATTGGGGACAAGAGTCAACATTTTTCTGGCAGCACTGAATATGACTTATGCACTTTTCCCTCGTTGGCACAGAATTTAAATCGAAAAGTACTCGTTTAAGTTTTTTTGTTTTGTTTTTGTTTCTTGAGTACTTCTGGGGTTTCAAAGGTGCTGCATATCTTCACCTAAAATGCAAAACAACGTGTTAAACAAAACATTTGAAATTAAGCTTTTTATTGCTTATTATTTAGTTATGTATGTATGTATAAAAGATCGCAAGCTTCTATTAATAGAAATAACCAAGTTATAACCAAAATTCAAAATAACGTATCATCAATCGCACGATTTTCTTACGTTCTACGTTCTAAAGAGCATTTGGGATTTTTTTAACAACTGATATTATTATTTTTTGCTTGTGCTTCAGTAACTGCTATCTCAGCTTGGATGTGATTTGTGATTAAGCTGAAAGTTCTCTGCAGTAAACGAAACTGACTCAAGACCACTGTTGCCAGAACTTCTAGGGGTGAAATCGTCAAAAACTACAGATTTCTGTGCAAAAAATCGTCAAAAAAACGTCAAATCAAAAATATTAAACTTTTTTGTATTTTAATTGTTTTATTACAAAAACTATTACAATGGTTCAAATTTATTAACTATGCTTTCAACAAATATACACATATACATTAAATATATGTATATTACCTAAACATGAAAACCATTAAAATTAAAAATAAAAGTTAAAAAAACTTAAAATGAAATCAGAATTCACATACGTTCATATATACATATTTATTTTTAAAACAGATAATTTATAAAAAAAAATAATTAGCATTTTTGTTATAGAAACATTTTATGTATAAATATCAGAATTTAACATTTTGAACACAAAAAAATCATAACATAACAAAAAACCAACTCTAAAAATGCAATACTAAAAAAAGTTGCATATATCGCACATTCAGTTCAATAGTGACAACTCAAAAAATTCGTTTTTTGAGTTAATAATGCAGAATAATAATGCATTTCGTATTTTATCTTGCATAAAAATTTCATATAAATAGCTTGTACTATCACCTCCTGAGAGAAGAATATTTCTTCATGCCTTCATAGAGTTGTGTGTAAATTGAAAACTTTAAACATGTCTTCTGTAAAACTAGTATTTTTGAGTTATGACACTATTGAACTGGATGCGCGATATGTTGAATTTAGAAAAATCGTCATTTCTGGACCTAAAATCGTCACTAGTGTATTTTGAGAGGTGAAAATCGTCAAAATGCAGAGAAATCGTCAATTCTGGCAACAGTGCTCAAGACTAGTATTAGTCCGAGCAGGGTTACCGTTCATCCGACTAAAGTCGCAATTTGACCCTTTTTTTAGCGGTCTACGATTTTTGTGAGACTTTTTTTTATGACCGACTTTTGCGACTTTTTTGATTCTTGGTACTTTTTACACTTTTTCGTAAATATTCTCACAAAACACATTTAGTAAATTAAGATTTTCTTATCAAAAAATAGCCAAAATAACGCCGTCATAATTTAAAAGCCATTCACAGATTATTGTTGATTTGGAAGCACTTTTATTATTTTCTATTATATTACTTTTTTGCAACCTTGTCATGTGTACAATGTATTTAAGAAATTTTTCCCAAATTTTCAGTAGAAATTTCAAAGAATAGCTAGTTTTAGCAAAAAAGCTTTTTAAAATAAAAATTGTCGTTTTGCAGTGCTTATTTTACAAAACTATTTTTAACTGCCGAGTCAATGAAAGAAAAAGTTGCGTAATTCAACTGTATATTGTATAAAATATGCAATAAGCTTTTTTTTTGATTCAATGATCTTTTTTAATAAAAAAAAACGTTTAAAAAGATGTGCAACTTTTATTTTCTCATGCGACTTTTTTGTGCGACTTTATTTTTATAAAACGACTTTTTGTGCGACTTTTCAAAAATTCCCAGCGGTAACCCTGAGTCCGAGTTCCTACACTTCCTATGAAGCAGTCCGAGTTCTTACACTTCTTATGTACCGCACCAGTAACTTTTATATGTGGATGGCTTAGGATGGTCTTAATTGGTTATTTGTATCCACCTTGTGCTTTCTCACTGAACTTTTATATGTACCTAATCAGTATAAAGTATTATAAATCATATATAAATAACAATCCGACATTTAACTGTTATAATTGAAAACTTGTCTATTTTTTTTATTGTTACAAACACAATAACATTTTATTTTTAAACAGAACCTTTTATGGGATTCGACAACCTTCGGCATCACAATATAACACACTAGAAATATCAGTTAAGCTAAAGTTATTAGCTAAATATTGTTAGGAACTTGTTCCAGAGTTACTCTCATTGGAGGGAGCAATTAATACCTGATGGATCTTTTGTGCCCTAGACCATTTAAGTTATTCAATCTATATATGATTCTCCTATGGATAGCCCGCACAGGAAATGGTGAAGCCAACCTAATATGGTTTGAACACAGCAGTTAATAAATTCAGTAAAGTGCGACTCTGACTCGCGCACGAAGGGTTCCGTACGAACACTAGATATGTAATTTAATACAAACTTCATCTTATATAATATATAGTTTTGGCATTTTTTTCGTTTTTGGGGTCTTTTCGGTTTTTTTGTTTTGGCGTTTTTTGCGTTTTTTTTCGGTTTTAAAGATTTTTTTAAGTTTTGGCTATTTTTTAGTTTTGACACCTTATTTTCTCGTTTTGGCGATTTTTTTTGGTTTTTGGCGTTTTTTTCATTTTGGCGATTTTTTTCATTTTTGCGATTTTTTTATATAAATTTTTTTTTAGTGTTGGCGACATTTTCGCGTTTTGGCGATTTTTTTTCGATTTTTGGCGTTTTTTTTCATTTTGGCGATTTTTTCATTTTGGCGAATTTTTCGAATTTGGCGATTTATTTTAGTGCTAGAAATTTTTTTTCGTTTTGGCGATTTTTTTTAATTTTTGGCTATTTTTTTTTGGTTTGGCGATTTTATAATTTTCGGTTTTTTTAGTTTTACCGTTTTTGAAAATTTCAAGTGTTTGCCTCTTACGGTTTCCAAGATATAGCAAATTGTCAAAATTACAAAGTCAAAATTGCATTAACTGATGAACCACCCTCTAATTAAAATTTTTTATAATTTTAGTGTTAATTGTTGTAGTCTGTATAAAAATACACTAATTTTACAAATTTCAACTTTCAATATACAATTGTATGTATATTACATGGGATTTTAACATTTTTCGTTGCTCGTTTTGGAACACCCTTTAGTTTTTAAATCTCATGTATTTGTTGTTGTAGTGGCCAAATGTCTACACATTGTGTCCAAATTTCAAGTCCGTAGCTCTTATGGTTCATTTTCACCTTTGGTGTACGGAAATATACAGAAAAATAACCGACGGCGGCGTACCGTCGGCTTCGAGCCGGTCACACCGATTTGACAATGCAAAGAAATCTCAGCAAAGAAATCTCAGCAAAGAAATCAAAGTCAAAAGATTTTTACCCCCTAGCTTATAGATGTTTACACATCAAAAATTAAAACAATAACAATTACTAATTATTATAAGTTCTAGAGTAGTAGGTTAGGTTAGGTTATGTTAGGAAGGATGGTGCTATAACGCACCTCCACTCGGAGACACAGTTGGGTCCTTTGTGATTCCCTTCTATTGTCAATTAAAAGTAATATTCACGCCCCACTTGCAACTAGAATTGCTCCTATTTTCCGTCATTAAGCCACCGAATTCTCCCCTGATATCCTCCAGTTCACACTTCCCGATATCAGTAATTTTCTCATGAAAACATCTGCTCATTATCTGGCAGATAATATGTTCAATGGTTTCTGCATTCTCTTCATCCCCGCACATCCTACAGAAATCTGTAGTGCCAGTTTACCCAATGCTGGTTGTTGCTCTGACCGAGCAGTCTGACCAATCACCACGCCTATCACGGTTCACATCGCCTTCCTATTCATATTCAGTAACAGTTTGGATCTTTCCTGAATCAAGTTTTGGCCGCAACCTTCCTACTTTGCCAGAAACTGTTGGTCCTGGGGGTCTGCTCTGTAATTCGAAACGAAAGCAAATGCTTTCGAAATATAATATTAATAACATACAAATTTCTTCTTTTCTTTCGTTTCGAAATACAGTGTAGACCCCCTGATCTCTACCTAATTTCAGAGTAGTAAACGTTGCAAGAAAAATTCTAGCTGCAAAAAATTTATAAACAAAAATGAACAGTTAGGTTTTATATTCCAAAAGTTTGTATTTTGTGACAAGAGGTCTTTCAAAAAGCTGCAATAATAAAACATTTGATATGTAAAACCCAACTGTCTAGCCTTTATAAGTTTAGATCAACAGGCAAGTTGTGTCTTCCCAGCAAGATTAGTTATGAAAAAAAATTGTTTGTCTACTTAATTTCTGGTTTTGTCAAAATAATTATTTTCAATAATAATAATTGACTCTTTGCCTGTACATCATAACGCTTGGAAGTATTTAATGGATATATAATAACATACAATTCATGTTAAATTAAAACTCTTGTGTTTGTTTTCTTGACTTTTCTAAATTCATATTAAAGTTGATCTTATGATTGTACTTCAGTATATTATTTCGCTCACAAAACAACACCAAACGATTGATACTTATAAATGTACATTGTACATGCATTCATAGATAGATGCCTTTTAATTTTGTTTATTATTTCTCTACATTTTTGTTTCAATTTCATTGCCACTTTATAGAAAATCGCATCGCAGAAAAACAAATCACAAAACCTAAAGTGGCAACTGCAATCAGTATCACAGCATGTCTGTTGTATTCCCAAACACATACACACATCACTGCTACCAGCTGTGTTGTGATTTTTCTTTTAAATTTTAATGATCACCTTCTCTAAACAAACAAGCAAATGAAAAAAATAAAAAATAAAGAAATAACTTTAACTTTTTCACTTGAAAAGATTATTTGTTGATTTAAGAAAAGACCGATCGATATGCATTCGCAATTGTGTGTCGCTGCAAATGTGTTCTCATAACTATCGATTTTTGGCTCAAATAAATGATTGTTGTGTTCAATTCTTGATTAGAGCTTGTGGTTTTGAAATAAACTTTTGCCTCGTTTTATATTTTTTTTTTGTTATTGTATCTATTGCTCCTCTCGATCTTTGGAAAAACAATTGCAACTGGTGTTTGGGGATTAATTATTTTTTGCAAAATAATATACTTATAGACAGAAAGACAGACAGTTATACAAACTGATAGATAGATAGTAAGACACATGTAGTTTATTTGAGCAAATTACTTAACTTTTCATATGAATTCACATACAAATTTTGTAGAAAATTAACGTTCAAATAATCAAATGAACACTGTGATTAGAGAATGTTTATTTATTATTATATTCGTATGAAAAGTAAAAGGATCTTTAAAGTAGTATGCTGCTCAAGTTTTAATTCATACTCAGCATCTTTATATGGATTTAATAGAAGAATTTTTTTATCTTCTAAATAAGTGATGTTATTGAAATATGAAGCATAATATTAATGTAGGAAATCTATAGGATAGTATTGGAGTAATGACTTCGATAAGAGGGCTGCGTAAGCAGTCTTGAAGTCTTGAATTGTCTTGTTTGTCCGTAACAAACACTCAAAAGAAGTAGTGTTGATGCGTGTATGCTTGTTATTTTGCATATTGTACGTTTGAGTGTGTGTACATCAATGCTGCCCACAGAGAGAAAACCGAATGTAATGTATAAGCGTATGTGCATTCATTTGTATAAAAAGCCGATTGATGTTCGGCACTCTAGCGCCTGTCTGTTCAGCCTGGGTGTACATGCATGACGTTTGTATGCGCGCCCATCAGGGATGGCAAAGTTGGTACAATTGTACCTTTTTTGGTACTATTCAAACTCGGAAAGTACAATAGTACACCAATGACTAATTTAGTACATATAAGGAATCTCACTATGCATTTTTTCCCCCAACAATTGTATACATATGTCAATTTTCATTTTTTAACCATGAAACTCATAATCTTCTCATTTGAAAACAGCGAGAAAATAAAAGAAATTTGAACTCGACCTTTTCCAAATAATTTTTCTTCTGAATTCGGATGATAACTTATATATTTTAAATTTCAACTTAAGCAGGTGTAATGCTCTAACATCTCAGCTTACAAGCAAATTTGTGAAAACTATTCGGGAGCCAGAACAAAGTCGATTATTTTAATAAAAACAAATAAAAATTTGTAATTTTAACTAAAAAAATCGTTAAATACAATTAAGGTAAAAAAGTACAGTTTTTGAAAGTTGTTGGTACAATTGTAAAATTCTTAATGCCCTCCCTGGCGCCCATGCGTAGGAAGAAGCAAGCATCACAAATTCTTTGGTCATGAAGTGTTTTCTTCTTTTCTTCTATACCTGCAATAACTGAAACAAATTTCTTTAAATACTGTTGTTCAGCGTTTGGTTTTGAAGACTTCGCTAAAGCAAAGCATTTAAAAAATCCCTCATGTCTTAAAAGTTCATGTAAGTGATCTTTTGCAGAGGTCTAACTTCGATATACATGCCGTTTGATGTGATTGTAATGTCGTCTGGATGTGTTATGGGCTGGAAGGCGTTGAGGGAGGATAGTCATCCAAATATCCCTTGCTAAGGTCTAGAGTGTGCTTCAATTAGCATAGGAGGTAGCTTAAAAATCTTACGGCCCTATGCTCCTTGCAGGGGCAAAAGGTAAAAATATATATAATACTTTGGACGTCATTTTCCCTTTCCCTTTTTGAAAAGTGCAAAAAATTTAAATTATTTTGTGGAAATGAAGATGCTATAAAGTTGCTTAAAACTTACAACATTCATGTGTGATAATCAAAACTCAGTAATCATGGCACTGTGGCGGCCATTGTCAATTGTAACGTTCTGACAGGCATCGTTTTGGAAAGGAAATACGGACCAATAAATGCACACCAAACAGCTAAGATGTTCCAAAGACTTCACTACTGTTTTACTCCAACTGCGGCAGTTTTTCTTATTGACGTACATGATTTTAATTAAACCTTAATTTTTTTAACTAAACCATATTTTTCCTAAATATGTGTACAGTGTATTCATAAATACATACATATGTGTATGTTTTTTCCAGCTGGGGCAGGCGTCAGCCTGTCCAGGTCCTTATCAAAGGTCTGCTTCCTTTTCAAATAAAAGCACGAAGGTGTTGGTGTTTTAATATTCATAGAACGCAGTATACTTTATTTACGAAACTTAACTTATGATACTTTAAATTAAATATGTAGATATATTTCTTATAAAATTCTCTTGCTCTGTCTAGGTGATACCTGGATAACTTGTCCTCTTGATTATAAAAGTTCGCAATAAATATTGTTGCCTCATATACTCAAATAAACGAGGGTAGATGAAATATTTATCTAGATACTGAAATAAATACGATTATGAATATACAAAAATTCAGAGGTATGTGAAGTTGGCTAAATATAAGTTACATTCTACTAGCTACAAACACTCAAAACGTTCGGAAGTTTGTATATTAAACTAGATACGATTTACGAATACACAAAAGATTCAGAGGTTCTTGCAGTCGGCTAAATTCGAGTTATATTCTACTAGCTATAAACACACAAAATAATCGAAACTTCGTGTGCTTCATTATATGCAATTTACGAATACTTGTCTTATTAAATTACCCCCAGGGGAGTCTATTTTTGACTACGGGTGTGGCAATCCCGGGGCCCCAGCAAGGGTAATGTAGCTTTTTCCGCTGACGGACCTTTGGCTCATTACCCGTAAAACTTATGTGTTACTACCCAATCTCTGAACATAAACAGGGTAACGGATGTGCACATACATATTTATAAAAGGAAAACAAATATTGTACGCCCGTTGTTGTCAGCTAGGTGCAGCGTCACCTAGAACTGCCCCTGAGTTCAAAAGACGATAGAGGTGAAGCCCTTGTGGTGGAACTTCGAAGTCTAACCAGGGGCTACTTCTGGTACCACGGGTGCCGGTTGCCCGACAGCTGGGCTGCTTAGAGATAAATGCATTGCGGTTGTCAAAAATTCTGTGCTGAAATGGCTTTTCGTCCTGGATACGACCCCAGGACACTCTCACTTTTTAGTGTCGGGTCTTAGTAGGTGCAGAAATTTTGGTGGCGAGCTTGCGTTCTTCTCGCGTGAGTGGTCCTCGCTGCTCTGAAGTTTTGAGTGCATGTAGCGGTCGTCAGTTTCCTTTGCTAAAATGCCGAGTTCGTCCTACCCCAATGGGGTATACCCTACGGGGTTAAAGGGATGATTTTGGTAAGTATGGAGTAGGCACTGGTTATTTGGCGACACAGGCATGCGTTCTTTATGGATGAGTGGTTAGCTGTGCCGGCAATGGTTGAGGAATTTTCTTGGGGACCTCGCTTAGGTACATACACAACACCTAAGCGTGGAAGCCGGAGAATTATCGTGGTGGTTGTGGTTGCTACCAAAATCGCTGGGAGAATAGTCTTGGCTTCCCAGTGTTAAATCAATGCTAGTGGTTGGTCTGACGCGGTCAGCCAGACACTGTTCTAGGTGCTGTTGCCATTCAACAGAGCTGCTATGGGCATGGACATAGCAGCAGAGTTTAGATAGCTCAAATTTCCTCAGCAAGGTAATTGAATATAATACAGGGATAACTATATTCAAAGATTACAACCTATGTGCCTTATGGAGTGGGCCATAGGTTCATTCTAAAAGGGTGCATGGGGGCGTTGGTCTGGCGTCTAACCCACACCCGGTGCTTTGGCACACGTGAGATAAGGCCGTAACGGCAGGTACTCACGTAAAGCGATTGCACATCTGTCTTATTAAATTACTACATGCCTCTAATTATTTTGTAGCAAGAATCGGCAAAATTCTCGGGCTATAGTTCGAGTGGCCTACTCGTAACTGCCGCTCGTACAGAGTCGTTACTTGCTCCCCAATTGCTTTCAAAACTTGACGTCTTATACAGTTCCACTCAACAACTGAATGAGAATTTCAACGTACATAACTCAAACTCAATGTTAACAAAAAAGTAAACAAACAATTATGTTGTACTCTACATTAGTTGAGGTGGTATGTACTTATAAATTATGCAGTATGTAACTACTTATATGTGTATAAATTTATACTAGGGTGATCGACTCGGTTTTTCAACCGGTTTTAAAACCCGTTTTTTTTTTCAAAATACGGTTGTCGGTTTTTTTAAAATGTTGATTTTTCGAATGTCGAATAGGCCGGTTTTTTTACAATTTAAAAACCGGCTGAGTCGAATACTTTTCGATTTGTACATTTTGCATGTTTTGTTGATTTTCGTAAGTATTTTTTTACTGAAACATGAAATTAATAGAAATTATTTTATGAGGTAATATCAGAGGCGAATTTAATTGGCCTTATGGTGTGAAATGGATGTCAAAATACAGTTGCAAAAAGTGTTTTTTAGTTTTGTTGCAATTTTGCTTCATATTTTATATTATTATATATATTATATTGTCCATACATTCATATGTATATACCATTAAGGAATAAACTCTACATACAACCATAATTTTTTGGGTTTGAGGAAACTTGGGAAGAAATTTAAAAAATTAAATATGTCAATATTGAGGTTGCTAATATATATGCATGTTTATACAAAAAATAAAAAATTAAAAAAAAATTATAATAACAAATACATAATAGACCATATTTGGATGCCATTTGTTGATGGCTTGTTACCGGAAATCACAGAATTTTCAAACAAGTTGACGACATCAAAAATTTTGCACGTATTTTTTCATGTATTTTATGCCTGTATGCAGACTTTTCTCATGTATTTTTAATATTTTTGCTACTGTAGGTGTTATAATTATTTTTTTTTTAATTTTTTGTATAAACATATTTATTAGCAACCTAAATATTGGTATATTTTATTTTTTGAATTTCTTCCCAAGTTTCCACAAACCCAAAAAATGGTGGTTGTATGTAGAGTTTATTCCTCAACTGCATATTATATATAAATATTTATGTACATACAGTGCACTCGGGAAAATGTCAACACTAGTTTACGTCAACATCCCAAAACGTCAAACCTTAATAAAAGTTAAAATACATAGTTTTGATCACACACACAAATTTATTTTATGAAATTAGTTCAAAATTTGGTTATTCCCCTTATAATTATGTAGAATAGAAAAGAAATTGCATCTCTATTTTTTATGTTTTTTATGTTCAGTTGCTTTTTTGTTCTTTTTTTTTGTATTTGTTTATGTTTCGTTTTAGTTTATAGTAAATAAAAACGTTTTAAAGCACACTATCAATATGTTTTTTATTAAAAGTTTCTACATTCATAAACGTCAACAATTTGTTAAACGTCAACACTCGCGGCTTTAATTAGTTGACGTTTTCCCGAGCGCACTGTAATTAATTTTTGTATTGTTTTATAGTAGCGGAATTCACTCTTCGTATTAAATTTAAAACCCTTTTAAATATACTACGATTTTGAGCGTCCAAACGTGAATGATTTTTTCTTCTGTATTGTAAACCACGTTTATTATTCAATTCAAAGAGACTCTCTGAGAGAATTTGTATGTAGCTTGTTCTTCTTTTGTACAAACTCTGGTAAATAACTTCAGCTACAACATCTACTACAGTTTTTAGTATAGTAGATGGTGTAGGCATAGTTAATTAAAAATGTATTCATTTTGTTGTTGCCGTGTTTTAAATTTACCACGATTTATCAAAGCTACAATATGTAAAAGATCTACAATAGCCAACCGTGAATACCGCTAGTATTTACATCAACTGTTAACCCTTTTCTTATAAAGCAATTTAAAATCAAAACTTTTATATAATAATTTTGTTACTTAAAAAAAACCTGGTTGGCCGGTTTTTCCTGAATTGTAAAAACCTAAACCGGGTTTTTCATAATTTCAAATATTCGAACTATACGAAAACCGGTTTCTGGAAAAAGTCGAATAATCGATCACCCTACTTTATACCCTGTATGTGATTATGTGTTTTAACATTTGTAACGTCACGTTAGTCAGTCTGTTGCATTAAACACATTCACGACAACAGCGTACCGACTACACGACAACAAAGGCCGTTAGCATCAACTGTCGCCGTTTTGTTAGTTACTTAATTATTTTGGTAACGGCAGCAGCTTCAGATGCAGCTGATATTGAAGTATAAATACACACATATTTCAGTGGTAACACTTTCTAATATTTCACATTTATAATTAAAAATACAATTTTAAATATAAAATGTACCTTTTTCATTAAAAAAAAAATTTATAAAACTAATTAATTGATTTCATAACATGAATTTTAAAATGTATTTTCTGTCAAATAGCATTAAATTTCTTTAAGCTAGCATTCATTTGACAACTGCCAAAATAGCTTAGATATCAAATAGTATTGCCAACTTAAAGTTCTATACAGATGAAAAAAAAAACGAAATATTAATATAAAGAATGTTATGAAATTTTGTAATACTTTTTCATAAGTATGAGAGTCGCCCTAATGTTTATAATAAAAAATCGAAGTCGCAATTTAATTGCCTTCACTAATCAGTTTTCTTTTCTTTATTTCTATATGCGGCCATAACTCATCGAAAGAAAATTAAAATTAGAAATAAATAAAAACATCTGTTTGGTTTACTCCGTTATCAATCTTTATTTTATTCATTTTTTTTGACGTTTGCATTTTATTAACTAATTAAAGTATAATTAAATTTATATTAGCTAAATAATATCTGACAAAAATTTTAAACAAAGAAAATTCCTCTTGCAATTTTCAATCATTTCATTCACAACAAAGTTGTTGGTTGCTTTGACGCGCATTGATTGCTTCAACATCTGCAACAGGAATGCATTTTTGTATTTAACAATAGCTTCTTATGGTTATTTAAAGTAAGAGTAATACTTGTTATTCATTTTAAATTAATTTCTAATATAATTTTTTCTTTGTGCTTTGAATTCTTATCAAAAACTATTTCATTTTTCTTTTTTGTAGCTGTGCAGTGCGTTTTCTGTTCTGCTTCTTTCAGTTCATATTTATTTGATTTAACATTCCATTGTTTGGTATGAAATTAAATAGAAGAAAAAAAAAATTATATATTATGGAAATGAAAATAGAATAGAATATTTTCATCATTAGTAATAATGAGTAGTAAGCAGTAAGTAGTTTGTAGTGAAATTCGTGTCAGTAGGTTTTTTTTTTGCTTTATTGTTGATTTTATTTTTGTCTTAAACAACAGTTGCTGTGTTACTGCTACTGTTGCTGCTGCTGCTTGCTGCCTTTGTTGTCGTTATTGTACAATTTTGTGCTTAGATTAGCAATTACCTAATTACTTAAAAATGCCATTCAGTCTGGAAGAATGTGCCAGCAAAGAAAAAAATATATTAAAAATAATTATTACTTAGATAGTAAAAATATTTGTACGGAATTCACACATACAACAGTGGGCAACAAAAATTTGTGACACTTATGAATGATAAATAAAAAAAAATCTAACAACATGCTAAGCCTACCTATGCAGTCCTCTGAAGTAGAAGCTAACTACAGCTGTACCTCGTTTAACACGGTTTATACATTCCTGAGAACGAAAACGATAATATTGCATAAAAGCCCGTATAAAACGAAAAAATACATAATTATACTCTTTAATATTAATTTTATTACTTATTGAACTTAAAATTAGACAAACATATTATATAAACACAAAAAAAACATAAAAATAAATTCATGTACATACGAATCCGTACAGGGTGGCTTTGGCTGATGTTGTTCTGGTTCTTGTCCTGGCCCGGCCTCCGACAGTCATAAAGTAACAAAAATACCATAACCAATCAAATTTTGCTAGTAAGCACAGCTTCAGGCTTAATACGCCTCATTGACACCAGAGGCGCTGCAACACTAAATTTTTAAAAAAGTGCAAAAACGTCAGAGTTGTTACTACCGGTCTTTTCCATCACTATTCCTTCCCTACCTTATCTCACTATCTTCTCCTCATCTCACCGACAGCAGAAAGAGGTCATTGTTTTGGACCCAAGTAAGCTGGACTCTAAATTTCTTCCTTATTTACCATTAGCCTGCTAACCTAATCTATTCTTACATATATGTATATGTGTCCTTAATTATGAAAGTGGTCTAAGTCATAGATTTCTTTGCACGAGATATTTAGGAGATTACATTTGAACAAAATATGAAATATTTTTTTTTATTATGCAAAATTTTAATTTGGAGTTGCCCTTGTATCGATATATATAAATTTATTTAATATTATAAAATATTTATTGAAGTTTTTTTTAAAGATTTATTTAATATTTGGAAGCAAAAATGCATATGACTTACACCACTTTCATAATTAAGGGCATATATATATATATTTATATATGTGGCCCTTTGTTCCAATAGGAACCATAGAACATATAATTACATACACTCAAAAAAGTTTTACATTAACTGAATGTATGTTATTTCAGAAGTTGTCTGTGTAGTTTAATTTTAAGGAAAATATAGTTGTTTTACCCAGCCACGTCTATTTTAACTTTTTGTGTATGTTGTTTCAT
This sequence comes from Tachina grossa, assembly GCA_949987645.1. Lineage (NCBI taxonomy): Eukaryota > Metazoa > Arthropoda > Insecta > Diptera > Tachinidae > Tachina > Tachina grossa. The sequence goes on along the minus strand of OX465276.1, from coordinate 60,102,767 downwards.
AAATAAACTACAATATAATAAGGATTTTCTGTGCAGTCAAATATATGAACATATTCAGTAAAACTTAAAAAATGTGCTTGCACTGAACCAAAAATTTACCTAAATACTGCAAAATGGGGTGTAGAAATTAAGAAATGTAGGTTATTATACAGCTAACAAATTCGTTATTCAAGTCTACGAATTTTTTTCGTTAAAGAAAATAATTTTAGTAAATAGTCAAATAGAAGAAATTTCTGCATTTTGACTCTTATTGTTTCGTTATTTAGTGGGTGGTAAATATTACTAAATTTTAGTTGAATTGAGCAAAAATTCCTATTTGTAATAAAGCCCCGTTCAGACTATTATACAAGTATTAATACTTTCATCACATTTTACGATACAGAAATCTAAATACATTCGTTGCGACTGTCAAAAAAATCTAACGTAAAATCACATATTGTGTTCAGACCATCACACTTCAAATCAAATGTGTAATACAAGTAGAAAACAAAACAGCTGTTCAATGAAAATGTCTGTGCTATTCATTTACTAGCGGCGGCAAAATGGTTTCATGCAGGCGGGGACGTGCCGACAATTGAAAAAATTCAGCAGTTAAAAATATTCTATGTAAATAACAGAAAAAAAATTAAGAAAAGATTTTACAAAAACGTTAAAAAATTACGTCAACGAAATATATTTCCATACGATTCACTTAAGGTGGAAGTACATAACTCGCGTTCAATGCGCTAATGCGATACACGCGTCTGTCAAAAAAGTTGAAATGGTGTGTTTTCATAAGGTAAGTTACACAGTGAAGTTTGCGACGCGCGTACCTCGCAAAAAGTTGAAAATTCTTCAACTTTCACGCGTTGTATACAAAATTACAGCTAGTGTTGCCAGATTCATAAGCTAACATACACAAATATGATTAGAAATTAATTTTTTTATTAAACAATGGATAAAAAATGCATTAAATATTTAAAGAAATATAAAACGTAAATGCAAGACGAAAAAATAACCGGTATAGGCTTTAAATTTTACAACTAAAAAAACCTCAAAAGCGTGTTGTGTAACTTTCCATTTGTATAGCGTTAAACGTTTAAAAAGCCAGAAAAGCGTTGCCGCGTAACGCGTGGTATGTACTTCCACCTTTATTCAAAATTTTGAGCCGATATACATATGACAAAACATTACATCAATGACGACACGCTATCGGTGGCGAAACGGCCGACTTGGAAATTTGGTTTGTGTGAAAATGCAACCCTGATCTAATGAAAAGTATTATCGTTTAGAAGATTTTCTAAAAACGAAAAAATCTTATGGGATGTCAAAATTTTTATCGTATTATTTGCCACTTTGATGACATTTTGCGTTCAGACTATCACACTTGCACGTATTATTTGAATTTTTGACAGGTATAAATGCAAAGTATAATAGTCTGAACGCGGCTTAACTAATTAATGTAGTTAATTTGAATATAATATTATTTACTTTGAAGAAATTTTGTTCAAATGAAGTAATGAATTTAGTCCGTATGAATAATTTTCTTATTCATAATGAATAATTATTATTTACTTTAACTACCCTATTTTATTCAATTACTAAGCCCCTGTAGGAACATTTTCTTTCACCATTTAAGACAATTTTTACATAAATTGTAAGCGGTAAACTAGTTTACAAATCGTAATTTGTGTTACTGTTACTGTTTGCAAATTATATAAAATTGTCTTAGTTAGGGAAAGATAATGTTATTAACGATACAAAATTTAAGAAAGTAATATTGTATTAAGTAATTAAAATAATAACAAAAATTAAAAATTTTAAAAACCCCCGACTTTTCTCAGAAAAGATGTTATATCTTCTAAACGACTGGACCGATTTTATTCAAATATAGCTAAGAAGCCTCTCGATCAACTCATCTTTCAAACAGAAAAAACTAACTGGAAATCGGTCCAGCCGTTTGGCCTGTACGTGGACACGGACAGACACACAGATACACAGATGCACAGACACACACTACAAACTTATAACACCCCTTTTTTAGTCGGGGGTTAAAACAATAAAGTCGAAATTTTTTATACAAAATGCAAGTATGTATTGATATTTATTAATAATAAATACGTACTTAAATATATAAGTTTACATTAGGGTAATAACTATTACATGTTTTGTTAAGATGCAAGTGTCAGTTTGCTAGATTGGTTCTTGCTATGCTCTTCAAATACGTGGTAAATTTTTAAGCAGAACCTTTCAAATTTGTCATAAAAGCGCTCTGTTTTTGGATATACTCGCATACATATATGTAATTACATATATCCACGAGTACCTACAAAAAGTACAAAAACATGAAATTTAAAAATTTAATAAAGGGTCCGCCAGATAACTTTTTTTTTTTGAAAATGCTATAAAAAAAAACTATTGAAGCTTCGGCTGTGTGGCACGTAGCGCCATCCTGTTGAAACCAAATGTTGCCAATATCCTCCTCTACAATTTTTGTGAACAAAAATTCGTTCAACATGGCCCGATAACGATCGCCATTGACTGTAACGGCCACTCCTTGCTCATTTTCGAAAAAATGGCCCAATTATGCCTCTGGACCAAAATCCGCACCAAACAGTGACTCGCTTTGGGTGCGTCGGCCTTTCAATGTATGCGTGCGGGCTTTCTGTGCCCCAAATGCGACAATTTTGCTTGTTTACATACCCGCCAAGATCAAAATGAGCTTCATCTGAAAAGATGATTTTTTTTTTTGCAAAATCGGCATCTTCTGTAAATCGATCGCAGGCCCATTTAGCGAAGCGAAAACGCATTGGATGGTCAGTTGGCTCGTTCAGCGGAAGGATAAAACTAATTATCTGTCAAATCAGACATGAGCTAAGTGTTACCATTCACGAAATAATTACTAGTTGAAAAAAAAACTGTAGATGGCGGACCCTTTATTTATTTTTACTATCAATCAAAGACGTACCAACTTGAAACCAAATGGCTTTTTGTAATATGTCCATTTGTTTAGTACGTCAGAAGCATGAGACAGTTCGTGGAGCCGGTAATCGATAAACTTGTAAAATATTATTATCAGTGATACTGCAAATTTGGTCAATATTTGGATCACTTATTTAACTCTAAGCACATTTACTATTTTGCTTCTTTTATAATCCACTTTTTTAAACTATTCAAAATTAATTTATAAGCACATTTTTTTAATAATGACAGTACTTATAAGGAACCACAATATGAATAATGTATTCGTCAGACAAGCTTAACTATTCTTGCTTATGGCTTTTTTTTACGAAATGAAGGAATATCTTCTCTTCTACATGTCTTTGTTTAATATAAATGAAATAAAATTGTTAAACTTAACGAAATTTTTAAATTCTACTTAATTTTAGTTGTTTTAAATTTTTTATTCAATTCTAATATATTAAATTAGTTAAATTTTACGAAATTTGTTCAAATCTACAACGCTTTAGTTCACTAAGTCTTCTTCTTGCTTTAACGAAATTTTAGCGAATTAATATTCAAAACAACACTTTTTTGGGAGTTAAATTAACAAAATTTATTAAAATAGACGATATATTATTCTAATTTACTTTTTTTAAGGATGTTAATTTAACTATTTTAGCTGTAGTTTTGATTACCATGCGATTCTACTATTTCACCACTGTTTTAACTAAAATTTAGTTTATTTAACAGAGTTTCAGATATTATTTTAACTAATTTTTATTCAAGGCAACAGATTATATTTTACTACATTTTTAACAAAAATACATTAGTTGTTTTGAAGAAAATTTGTTTATTTTAATAAATTTTATTTAGATTTGAATAAAAAGCCAGTATATTTAACGATTTTTTTCGTTAAGGGTCTACTAAAATACAGGGTGGGCCAAAAGAAACCAAGGGGTGTAAAAGTTTAATAACTTTTTTGTTTATAACTTATTTTTATTTTTTCTTTCAGATTATATAATATAAAAAATGGAAATTTTTTTACACTAAGTATGAAAAATGATGTCTCTTAAATGACCACCGTTTTCAGCTTCGCACTGATGGGCTCTTTTTAGAGCATTTTCCATAACATCTTTCAAAACTTGTGGCTGTAGCGTTCGAATTTCTGCAACAATGTTTGCCTTGAGTTCAAGGATTGTCTCTGGCTTGTTCACATACACTCGCTCCTTCAAAAAACCCCAAAGAAAATAGTCGGGTGCTGTCAAATCTGGCGATCGCGCTGGCCAAATAATTTCCGAATTTCGAGAAATTATTCGCTCTCCAAAAATTTGACTTAAAAGTGCCATTGTGTCTCGGGCAGTATGGGCAGTGGCTCCGTCCTGCTGAAACCACATACCAGGTCTGTTTTCAAGAGCAGGACGTAAAAAATTTTCTATCATAAACCGATACCGCTCTCCATTTGCGGTTACAGCACTTCCATCTTCATTCTCGAAGAAGTAGGGCCCAATGACATTTTCAGATGTGATCCCACACCATACTGTACACCTGATGGGGTGCAATTGGCGTTGATGAATGGCTCTTGGATTTTGAGAACCCCACAACATACAGTTCTGCTTATTAACAAAGCCATTCAAATGAAAATGAGCTTCATCACTCATAATCAAATTTTCATCTCTGGTTTAAATAATAAAATTCTATTGTTCTGGTTCTCTGTTCTGTTGTGAACATCTCCATTATAAATTGTCCAAGTGTTGTCTATATAATCTGAAAGAAAAAATAAAAAAAAATTAATAAACGAAAAAGTTATTAAACTTTTACACCCCTTGGTTTCTTTTGGCCCACCCTGTATTTCGTCAATATTACCTACGACATTTGGTTCAGTGTGTCCTGAACATTTTTCATTTAAGTTTTACCCATGATAAATACAATAATATAAAGGTACAACCACATTTGACGTACAAAATTAATTATGACTTTTTCCCCGATTATTTGATTACTGTTTTTTTGTAAACAGAGAGGAGAACGTTGCCACACACATATAATGGCAACTTTCATTTAGGAATGCTTTTTGAAATGTGTAATTTGAGTTAAAAAATTATAGTTTAATCCACACATTTTTTAAATGCTGTATTTATTGGACATGAGGATAACGAAATCTGTGTGTAATATGATCTTCAAAAGTTGGCAAATGTTTGATTTATTATTTATTTCACCACATAATAAAAAAGTCTTATGGCTAGGCATGCAACATCAGTCTTAAAAACAGCGCAAGTTCGTGAAAAATTTCTAAATGCATTTAAGAAATAACTTCCACTGCAAAGAATAACAAACTCCCAGAAAATCAGATAAATCACAAAAAAAAAATCCTAACATCGCAGAAATTACAATGTCTGGTAAAAGTTTTTGTATAATTCTATATACACAAAAGTGTTTTTATATTTTACGAAGAATATTCGTCGTTGGTTTCAGTTGTGCTTGCAGCAGCTTCGTCCAAACACACAAAAGCTTTGAAAGCTCTTGAATTTGTTCTTGTTTCTTTACAAAATAAGAGTAATACGGGATTTACACGATGACTTTTTCCCCTGCATTTTTCTTGAATACTCTTTTATGTTGCTACCCCTTTGATCACCTTTGTACCCCTTTTGTCAATAAACTCTAGGAAAGTCACGGTAAAAAGTCATAGTGTAAATCCCGTATAACTAGCATGATGACAAGATCTTATTGGCTGATGTGATCTCTTCTGCTCCTGTTGGTGTGAAAGCACAAAACCTCCTTTGTAAAAGTTTTCACATTGTGCATATGCCTTGGACGTACCTGATGTAAGGCTATTGCCTTGTGAGTGAAGCACGAACACGAAGTCCCGCCTATGATTCGGAAGTGGAGCAGATGCTGTTCAGTTAGGAATTTCCTTGTAGCTGTTCATTTCCGTGCTGTTCTATCTTTGCTGCTGCCTTTGTTGGTGCTGCTGTATTTTTTTATTGCTGTTTTTTATAATGAAAAAATTTAAATATCTTTAAATTTTTTTAATTAAATAAACAACAAAGTCAAACAATTAAACAAAAACTCGGATTTCATAAACTAATAAGGTAGCATTAATTTTGAGAGTAAAAAATAATCGGGACAAACGTCAGAAGGTTAATTTGGCGACGAAAAGAGAGAACGGTTTTACCTTTATATTATTGTATCATGGTTTTACCCATGATAGAATTATACAGGTAACCGCGAAGCGCCAGGTGTTTTGCTTGTTTTGTGATTTGATCTGCCAAATTGTGCTTATGTTTTACCAACACACGCGCACAGTGCCTATTAAAACTGTACTAATACAAACATGCTTTGCAAAGCCAAGAGAAAACGCAAGTACATGTATATTGTTTTCCTCTCTTGTCAATCACAAAACAGCAATAAAAATCACTGTTGTTTTATTTGTTGTACATTTGTTGTAGCTTCGCGGCTACCTGTATTATTGTATCATGGTTTTACCTAGGTTATTTTCTTTCAAACGAACTTCAATAATATTTGAAAAATAAAATAAATAAAAAAATTCTTGGATTATTAAAAAAAATATAATTTTGCGAACAAAAAAAAACATAAAAGAAAATTTGAATTGGTAAGTTAAAAGCATGCAATTAATAAGTATCATTATGTTACATAGTATGTCCGCATGTATGGGCATAAGTATGTATGTATGTATGTGTATACATGCATATGTATGTATACATATACATACACATATCGCACACTAAATCATAAACAGTCAAAACTCAAAATCCTCAAAGTGGTTTTGTTTTTTATAAACTAGTTAATTGAACAAATCTCTAACGACCACAATAATTTCTTTTGCAATACAATTTCCTTGAAGAATATAGAATACCGACCGTTATGCTTGTTTTATGTTACGGAATTGAGTCATTTGTACAGTATCAACAGTTGTTTGCCATTACTCAGCGTCTAAACTCTTTGAGTTGTGGCTGTTTATGATTTAGTGTACGATATATATATATATATATATATATATATATATATATATATATATATATATATATATATATATATATATATATATATATATATATATATATATATATATATATATATATATATATATAATATGTGTGTAATGATATTTCCAGGTCAAGTTTTTGAATTACTGAGTGACTGATATAATTCATACATTGCATATTCAGACATATACATATGAGTAAGTATATTTTTTAATTAAAAATTGCATATTTTTTGACTAAATTTCATTCAGGTTTATTACATATTTTTATACCCGCTGTAATTTCTTCGTTTTGCATTCAACAAACTAAAAAAAAAGTTAGGGAGATATTATATATGTACATATGTACATTATGATAGACACTCTGTCAAATAACTTTAGCTTTTTCTTGCTTATACTACACCTCCATATTCTTGCATTATTTCTTATTGGTTGGTTTAGGTAGCCGCCTTCTTGACGTAGGCATTCAAGTATAATCTAGATGATTCCTTTTTGAATTTAGGGCCTGTTTCACAATAACGAAACGAAACTTTCGACTGAAAATTTGTATTGAAAACAAAAACATGTTTTCATACTTTATTGTTGTTTTCAATATAAATTTTCAGTCGAAAGTTTCGTTTCGTTATTGTGAAACAGACCATAAGTATAATAATTTTTCAAATAAAAAAATCTAATGCAACAATGTGCTACAACCAACACTTAATACTAATATCTATCACTCTATAAACTCTAACCTGTACACCCAGAGAAAAAATGACACCATACGTGCTCAAAATGACCACATTCGGTGTCAAAAGTGTATCAACAACGTTTGTGGTCAAGTTGTACACGCCGTTGTCAATCTGACAACGAAATATTGACAACACAATCGTTTTCAAATCCAGCACGAATGTGGTCAAATTGATACCATACCGTTGTCAATATGACACCATACCGTTGTCAATGTGACACCATGCTGTTGTCAATTTGACACCATTCGTTGCCTATTTGGAAGTGAATTTCCGTTCCTTTCCCAATCTATTCACATAAAAATAGATACTAAAATCCATGGTTTCTTTTCTAAAACTTGTTTTATTAAATAATTAAAATTTAATTATATACAGACATACAACAATTTAAATTAACTTAACTCTAAAATAAATTTTTCCATTAATCATTGGATAAATTGGTAGAATTAGATTCTGAACACAATGTAACGAGAATTCATTGCGGTGCGGTTTTTCATACGATTTTGAAGTAAAAACCCGCAGTGCGGAACGGCATAAATTTAAAATCTATTTTATTTTCATTGCGGACTTTCTTATTCTCTCAATTTTTTACTCCCTTTCTCTTTTTGATGTTGCCATAGTTTTTGAATAATTGGCTGTGTTCATAACAAAAAAACATGATTTTTAAGTTCAAAAATGTTTGTCATAAAATATAAAAGACCAGCTAAAAAAATTATATATGGTCCATATATTTTTAATATATGAATGTATATAACTATATATGAATATGTATGAATTCATGTATGGAAATGTATGGGATTATACAATGCAAAACTATTATATACGAAGTAATATATGGACTAATATATGAAATGTATTATAATATATGAGCTCATATGTATATGGAAATTTCATTATGAAGCTCTTCATATGTGGATCCATATATAGAAATAAGATTTAATATATGGAGCCATATACGAATGTATGCATACATGATATTTCACATAAGATCGTTTTTGCAATCAAAAAAGCTTGGTATTTTATCACTGGTGAACTGGAAATCCATTAGAAAATACATACCGTATGCAAAGTTCATATGCGTACCCCCAACGTTTAAAAAAGAAAAACTTTCGTTACAAAGAAAAACCATTCTTGTATGATTTTATACATTGTGGATCAAGTAATCAAAGGGATAATCCAGTCATTAATTTTGTAGAAAATAACAGAATTCTCTAGATAAGAAACAAAGTTCATATTACTGCAAAAAAATTATATTGAAAACTATTGTTAGACGGATTATTTTTTCTTTTATAATTAATTGCATTAGTTTTTATTCCGATTTCTTAAATTAAATTTTATGTACGAATATGAGTTTTGTTTTTTTTTAAATAATTGATTCTTTACCTTTTGAATTAAAATGAGGAATGAAATGACTTTTAGTTCGTTTTGAATTATTTTTCCAAACAAATGTTTCATTAAATACAACCTCCCTGTTCAAAATCTAAAAAAAGTAATTTTAGTAATTTAATTTATTGCACAGCAGTGCGCTCTTGTGAATCAAGAGAGTGTGAATATGAACTTTGCATACTGTGAAGGGAATATTTACACATACATACATGTATGAAAATGTATGAATATATATAATCATATATGCCCATATACCCTCATTTTTCGGATCCGAACCATATACATATGGGATATCATATATGCTCCATACATATTTTTCTTAGCTGGGAGCTTAAAAAATTTATCAAATATATCTGGGAATGTATAAAATGTTAATTATTTTTTGTTTTTAGCTGCTGCTATTACAAAATGTTTAATACAAAGAGTACATTTTTTATAAAAATGTATGAACAAAAAAATTAATAAAAATTTAAACAAAATTTCCACGCAAAGAGCTTTTCTATGAATTCCACACGTAGCCCTAATGGTGGAACTGCTTGCTTCAAATCTTCCTTTTTTAATATGGCAAGCTCCGAAATGTTGTGTTATGCTTACAATTAAAAATAGGCATAAATAATTATTTTTGCAAATAAAAGGTTTGATTTATTTACCTTTTAAATATTCAAGAACGGATTCCATATTTATGTTTTTAAGAATTCCTCAAGTTTATTATCCTCAGTGTCTTCAGCATCGGAGATGGTAGTGCACGTGTCACTGACCACCATGAACTCACCATTAACTTTTAAAAGCTCCAGCAAATTATTTTCTAAACATGCTTCCTTTCACCTTCGGTAACAAACAAATAATAAGAAAAACATAGCCGACAACAAACGAGTAAGAATTGGCAACAAAGCGTTGTCAATTTGCACACATTTGCTTACAAATTGACACCCGCGTTGTCAAAACTTAAAATTTGACAACAAAGCGTTGTCATTTTGAACACGCTCGTTTACAAGTTGACACCCGCGTTGTCAAAACCTAAAATTTGACAACAATGTGTTGTCAAATTGAACACGATCGGTAACTAGTTGAAAACGTGCGTTGTCAAATACCAATATTTGACAACATACTGTTGTCAATTTGTACACGTTCGTTAACGAATTGAAAACCAGTGTGGTTAAAAAAAATCGACAACGTAGGGTGCCAAATTTACCAAAAACGTTGTTGGTTTTGCAACGTCATTTTTCCTTCAGTGTATGATAACCTTGAACTGAACTATATTGACCGAAAGTTTTACTACTACCAACCAGGAAAAAATACTTTGTAGCTTAATTACAGTTCTGCCGACTTCTAATTAATATCACACTTTGCTATCTTCTTGATGATAGCAAGTTTTTGGCATTCCTTAAAATTTTTGCTATTTTTAAGCAATTTTAGGACTTATTTACAATCTATCGCGAATTTACTCTAGTTTCGCAATTCTTTTTTTTTTGCAGTATATATACGGCCATATGTATAATCAAAAATTGGCATGAAGTTAGCATAAGTGACAAAATTGAACTAAGTGTTGACGAGTTCCGCTATACAATTTGACATTAAAAATCCCCGCATAATGTAGTTTTAACACAGGATTACATCCTAGCATGATTTTTAATGTAAAATTATATGGCAAAACACGTTAAGATCATGTTAAATTTTGCCACTTATGCTAACTTCATGCCAATTTTTGATTATACATATGGCCGATAGTATTTAGTAGTAGAAATTTGCTAAAGAAAACAGCCACACATTTAAACATTATTGGACATTTTGTCGAAAAACATTTACTGACGACAGTAATATAAACATAGAGTGAAAAAATGTGTGAATATAGTACACCTTTTATATGAAAGAAAATAAAAATAATTTTAAGCTAGCTTAACATTTTTGGACATTATGACTTTATGACGGCAGTGCGAAATAAGACCCCAGGAAATAAGGCCCCAAAGTGTAAAATGAAAAATGGCCCCAATGTTTACATAGAAAACAACAACACGAAAATTTTAGGGCGTTATTGCACTTTTTTTGGGATATATTTTCATTTCGTAATTGTGGCGATACTTCATTTTTTCTGAAATGAAATTTAGCCCAAAAAAAGGAAAATGAAATTAAGCCCCACAAAATATTAAATTTTTTAATGTGGGGCTTTTATTCATTCTTAAGTTCTAACGATTTCGCTAGGATTAAATGACTAATTGCCAAAAAAAAAAAAAAAAACCAAAACAGGGTATGGAGGCATGTTTCGATATATAAAAAAATATATTTCATATGAAAACTGTCTTTGTGGTTGCGGGAATCGAGCAGGCTCTAAGTAAATGCATGCAAACTGTTTCCCTAATGCATGATAAATATGTTGCTAGTAAGTAAATGTTTTCTGTGTTTTAATATATATATTTTTAATTGATATCTCCGCCTTGAATTCGCCAAAGCAGAACAATACCTTTTCAGGAAATGAATTGCAATTATAATGAAATAGATTTTGTATTTCTGTGTGGATATAATTGTATTTACATTTTTATCTCAAGTAAAACTTGGAATGTTAACCATAGAAAAAATTAAAGGAAAGGTATATATTTTAAGAATCGCGCGATTTTAAGTTACGTAGTATATAACGATATGATATCAGCTGTAGCTGTTTTTCGAAGCAACAGAAAACTCAGAGGAGGAACATTTTGAGGTTGACGGTAATGAAAAATCAACAACAGTAGATAGCAAAGAAAAATAAAAAATGTTCAGGGATCAAATCACAAATGTTGTCATGTTGAAAATCTGCAGCTTATGCAAAATAAAACTTGTATCAAATTTCGACGAAGCTTTTTGCACTTATTGTAAATAGATGTAGTGGGTAAGATTTAATGGATACATATGTTTGAAAAAATTTAGTGAAAAATTAATTTCTTAATTTGTATAAGCATTTATATTGATCTTGAATTTCACGTCTATGTTTTTTTTATTAAATAAATAAATATTGCACATTAAAGTTACTTAAAATTGGGAAGAGTACTGGAAAATTTATAGTTCTATCAAAATAATGAATGCATATGAAAAAATTTAAATTTTTGAGCCTACCTATTGTATTGCCGTAGCAAAATTTTTTTTTCGGGGGCATTACGACGTGATTTTCATGAGTAATATTAAAATCGTTAGTTACAGGTAATTCTTAGTAATTCTAGGGTGACGAAGCAATTCTTTGGGAGAAGGGGCATTGCTCCTACTCCGGAATGCCCATTGTACGCCTATGCTAAGGTCTTTAGTTACCCAATAAGCAATCAGAAAATTTAAATTCAAGCACTTGAACTTTCACTGGAAACTAAGTTGAATTCAAAAATTTTTTCAACTAATATACAAGTTTGAAAATATTTTGAAATAAAAAATCAAACAACATACAACATGTTTAAACCTTGTCAAATAAGGTATTTTTATTTTTTAATAAAATTGAAATTGTGGTAAAAAATGTCAAAGATAAATAAAAAACTGATTTCTTAAAAACCAAAGTGATTCAAATCGTGAAAGCAATAGTGAAGGTCGATTGCATTTTCCTTTCTATTTTAAAAGCCTTCTTTTTGCAGCTTGAAATACACTTGAATTCAATTATAACACATGGTTGAATTACAGTATAATTCAAGGCTTGAATTGAAATGTAATACAATTGAATTGTTCGAATTGAATTCAAGTTCCTATTTCACTGGAGAATGCTATTGAAATAAAGTTTAAATCAAGCACAATTCAAACCTTGACAATTGAAAGTGTGACTTGAATAACAATTGTTTTACATTTGATTTCAAGCAAAATTGCTCATTGGGTATGTTGTTCTTTTCACTTTGAAATAAAATCTACTTTTGGGGTATAATTTCATTTAGTCTATTGGAGTGCATTTTCATAATGAAGTATTTTTCGTATATTTGGGTTCATATTTCATTTGAGCTTTGGGGCAAATTTGCATTTTTTGGGGTCTTATTTCATAAAAAATGTTGGGGTTTTATTTCATAATGCAAAATAACCCTAAGTTTGGGGTCATTTTTCATTTTGCACTTTGGGGCCTTATTTCCTGGGGCCTTATTTCGCACCGCCCTTTATGACACTTAAGAGTACCGTTTCAATACCCCAAATATTTGCCACCTTCCAATATTAATATCAATTTCTGATATCATATGTAGTATAAACTTTTAATATTTCAATGCATTTTCCATCTTATAGAAAAATATTTCCATCGGTAACCATCTACGAGAGTTTGGAGGAAGAATTCAATCCATTTGGAAGTCTATTATGTGACGAAGTTGGAGTAATAACTTCAGATTTAATTGTTAAAATTAAAAATTTTCACATATAATTATGTATATAAGCAATAAAATTTATTTGTAAGACACATATTGAAAACTCTTGAATTTTTGGGTGTTAAATATATTGCATTAAAATTAAATGAAATAAACAGTAGTTTCTATTAAATCGGTAGGTTATTTTTTGTCAGTCAAAATAAGTGAAAAAGCAGTTGTTTTTACAGTTTTGGGTAGTAAATTTATGTAAGCTAAAACAATTGAAAAGTGCAGTTGTTTTTACTATTTTGGTAAGTTGTTTTCAGGTTGTTAAAAAAAATAAAAAAAAAACAGTAGTTTTAAATGATATGTAAGTTGTTTTTTGTAGTTTAAAATAAAAGAAAAAACATTCGTTTTTACTGAAATTGTATGTTAAAAAATTAACATTCAAAAATAACTGAAAAAAACGTTTGATTCAAATGAAATGTTAGTAATCCGGTTTTTTAACTGAAAATACTATTGTTTTAAATGATTTTTCATTTGAATTTATTTATGTACATAATATTTTGAGTGTATGTATAAATATTAAAAAAAAAATTAAATATTAAAATCTTTTCGAAAATAAGCTTAATTTAACATTTTTCGGCAATGATTTTGCTTCATATGTGTTTCATGTTGATTCAACATGATTTACAGTAAATCCTCAAAGAAAATTTTTCCTTTTGAAATAACTTTATTTCATGTTGTTTTAACACTCGAAATTTATTATCTTCACACACGTAATGAAACGCATATTTTTTTTTTTTTTTTTGCATTGACCTCCATAAGCTTTGGCCAATGTTTCTCCAATTTTATATCTTCGTCAAAAAATTAAATTTTTTCGATGTAGAGGTAAAATGCCTTAATTGAATATTGGTGAGTTTTGAGATGGTTTATTATTTGTTGTACTCATATTTCTTGCTATGTGCTACAAAATCTCTTGTACACTTTGGCAGTGTTCAGGTCTTGAACCATTTTTATTGAAAGTATTTGTTTAAATTAATTAAATTAATTAATTAATTAATTAATTAATTTTAAAAAATTCATAATTTTGATATATTTTTCTAACTGTTTTTTTCTCCTTCTTTTTCAGGTAAGTGCACATTTTATACTCTTCAAGAAACATTTTATAAAAGTGAGTAAAAAAAAAATACAAATTATTATGTTTGGGAAAAAATTTCCCCACGTTTTAAATAATGTTTGAATTATATATAGTTTGTAGCTCAAGTATTGACCGATACTAAAGCGAATTCTATTTAACAATCGATTAAATAGAACTACGTGAGATATAATATTAATTTTTAATGGGCCGCCTTAAGAAATTATCACCCAATAGCAAATCAGTAACGATCTGATTTCTTTCCCTTTTTTCGGTTTGAGATTATGGCTTTCAAATCAAAATCAAATGATATTATTACCTTGTTCGATAGCCAATGCCATAATCTCACTGAAAAAACATGATCGAATCAGCTCGTTATCGAAAGCGACGATTAGTCCCCAGTAGTGTTGTCATTCGAATATTCGAACAACTTTTTATCATTTTTGTTCGAAACAACAAAAATATTCAATTTAGAATAAAAAATTATTCGATTCATTTTTGTCGAATATTCGAACAATTTCCTTACTTTATATAAAAAGTATTTTACATTCCATTACTTTTTAATTTGTTAACAATATGATATTAAGTTATGAAATTACTCAAAATTATAAATACTTGTGTAAGCTTGTTTGTAATTGGTGTTTTTATTGAGGTATAGAACTTTAAGTTGGCATCACTTTTTTAACTGCCGGCCATTTTGTCAGCTGTCAAGTGATTAATATTTAATTTGGTTTGCCATTTCATCATGAACAGGTTGAAAAAAGAACAACGCTTGCAAATCGTGCAAATTTATTTCGAAAATAATGGTTCAGTTCGCGAAGTTTACCGCAAGCTCCGTCCATTTTATGGTTGACATAATCGTCCATCAGAGCAATTAATTCGGTTAACCATGGATCGTTTTCGCACTACGTTTACTCTATGTGATAATACGCATACGCAGAGACGTCGAACAGTGCGCACCGAAGAAACAATTGCCGCTGTAGAGCAAAGTGTTGAAGAGGACCCGAATGAATCGATTCGCCACCGTGCACAGCAATTGGAGCCGACTAACCGACTATTTTGTTCCCGAATTGGATGGCATGAATGTGGATGAGTTGTGGTTCCAACAAGACGGCGCTACATGCCACACAGCGCACGTCACAATCGATTTATTGAAGGAAACATTCGATGAGCGCATAATTTCGCGGAATGGACCTGTCAATTGGCCACCAAGATCGTGTGATTTGACACCATTGGATTATTTTCTTTGGGGATATGTGAAGTCGCTCGTCTACGCCAACAAACCAGAAACGTTAGGGGACTTGGAAGCCAACATTCGTGGCGTTATTGCCAACATACGGCCCCATATGCTCGAAAAAGTGGTTGAAAATTGGACCTGTAGAATTGGCTTTATTCGAGCCAGCCGCGGCGGCCACATGCCCGAAATCATATTTAAACATTAATGGCATAAAATTATCCTTCCAATAAAGCCAAATTGATGGACATTAAAACGATTTTCTTGTGTTTTATTTCAATTCGAAGTTCTATACCTCTAAAAAAAACCCGTTATGTACATATATAAACATACATATGTTCGCTAAACTCATCTTTTTTCTTTCTGGGAAAAGGTAATGCTTCTTTCATGGAATAAGAAGGTGTATTATAATTTCTGATTAGAAAAAAACTGATTTTCTCTAATCAAAGGCGTTAAAAATCGAATTATTGAACGACGTAAAAAAGCCTTAAATACCAACTTTTTAAAATACGTCACAAGAAGAGAAAAAGATTTATAAGTTTGTAGTGTGTTCCTGTGTATGTGTTTGTTTTTACGAGTCCATGTATAGACCAAACGGCTGGACTGATTCTGATTTAATTAGTTATTTCTGTTTGAAGGGTGACTTGATCGAAAGTGTTCTTAGCTATGTTTGAAGAAAATCGGTCCAGCCGTTTAGAATATATCATATTTTTTAGATATATTCTGTTAGATCTGCGTGTCTTTGACGCCGTAGCTCCCGAACTGCTTGACCGATTTTAATTTGCTTTGTTTTCGTTTGAAATGTGACATGATCGTATATCTTCCAATTTATACTTGAAGAAAATCGGTCTAGTCGATTGGAAGTTATCTTAAATTTTCTATATATTAATTTACTATCTTCTTTTTTGCGATTCTGCTACTTCAATAGTATTAGTGGAACACAGAGTTCTTAACTTAAGCTATGTACAGACGATTGTCAGATCTGGCAATGTGATGACAATGTACAGGCAATCGAAAATCGCCAGCACAATATTCCTTGTCAGTTCACACGGTTGTCAGGAAATCTTACAACTTATTGCCAGACGGTTGTATGACAATAAATTCAGCTGACAAAATCGTCAGTAGAAAAATTGTCAGTTCACACGGTTGTCATATGCACAAATTGTTAGATCTGTTGTTATGCGTTGCCAGACTTAAAGCATTTGATAGAAATTGTTAAATATTTATCGTTTGTGTTTGTGTTAAATGTAAAAAGTGAAAATATAAATTATTATGGACCATAAAGAAGCAATTGCAATGATTTTGTCTGCATATATTTTATTATAAATTTTTTCTTTAAAATCAAGCGTGTGCAGTGTTGCCCATAGAAAGAATTCTCTTACAATGACGCCATTGTCAGATGCATAAACTTCGCACATCTGAAAATATTAAAATGTCTGACAAATATCTGGCAATAATTTTACAACGAGTTCACACGATTGTAAGATGTCTGACAAATTGTTGTCAGCTGCTAGTCTTGCAATGGACTGACAATGCTTTTTCTGGCAACGACGTCTGGCAAAAATTGTCAGTTCACACGGTTGTCAGAAATTTTGAGCACATTTTACTGGCAATATTGGAAGATCTGACAACCGTCTGTACATAGCTTTATACTACAGCGTCAACTGCGGCAAATGTTCTTAAAATTTTTAAGTTTTGTTATCTTGTGTAATGAATAATTTTTCGTTTGCTAATACAAAAAAATTGAAGTAATCACATACGTGTCGTTTTTTGCAAACTTTTTTAAGATTATTCGAAAATATTTTTTTTATTCTTTGTTCGTTCGAATATTCGAAGAAAAGTTCAAAATTATTCGTCTGTTCCAACAAGAAAAAAATCATGAAATTGTATTCGAACAAATATAAAAGACGAATAATTAACAACACTAGTCCCCAGTATTATGCCATTTTCAGAGCTCAGGGTGCATGTCAAGTTTTGTAAGAATCGATTAAGTAGAAGCGTGTTAAATATAATATTAAATTTTAATGGGCATGGCTCCACCCTTTTTTTTTTTAATTTGAGATTGAGTTATTACAAGCGTCCAAGATATGTGCTAATCTTTATAGCAATCCGATAAGTAAATTAAAATGGAACCAAATGGAAGCTACATTCAATCAGAAAAAAAAGTATTTTTTTAAATCGGTCAAAAAATACAGTCAAATTTGTTAGTAACCTCCTGATATTTTAAAGTCTATTGAAAGCTCTTTATCTCAAACGTTTTAGAATATAAAATTTATGTAGCATAAGTGTTAACGTGTTATTATAAAATAGTTTTAGTAAATAATTCGTGATGTTTTCAAGAAAATAAATTCAGTGAAGTGCGACTTTGACCCGCGCACGACACTAGATATGTAATTCAATACGAACTTTAGCCTACATAAAATATAATTTTGGATTTCTTTTAGTTTCATAGTTTTTTCGGCTTTTAGCGTTTTTTTTTTAGTTTTGGCGGTTTTTCAGTTTTTGGCGTTTTTTTCAATTTCGCGATTTTTTTCATTTGAACGATTTTTTTCGAATTTGGCGATTTATTTTAGTGCTAGAATTTTTTTGTTTAATTTTGGCGATTTTTTTTAGTTTTTTGCGATTTTTTCATTTGTGCTATTTGTTTCATATAAACTATTTTTTACTTTTGGCGCCATTTTCGCGTTTTGACAATTTTTTCGGTTTTTGGCGATTTTTTTCATTTGAGCGATTTTTTCGAATTTGGCGATTTATTTTAGTGCTAGAATTTTTTTATTTTGGCGATTGTTTTCGTTTTGGCGATTTTTTTTAATTTTTGGCGATTTTCTTTTTTGTTTGGCGATTTTATAATTTTCGGTTTTTTTAGTTTTACCGTTTTTGAAAATTTCAAGAGTTTGCCTCTTACGGTTTCCAAGATACAGCTAGTTGTCAAACTTACATAGTCAAATTGCATTTACTGATGGGCCGCCCTTTAATTAATTTTTTTTTTTAATTTTAGTGTTAATTGTTGTAGTCTGTATAAAAATACACTAATTTTACAAATTTCAAGTTTGAATATACATATGTTCATACAATTATATGTACATTACATGGGATTTTAATATTTTTCGTTACTCGTTTTGGAACACCCTTTAATTTTTAGCTCTCGGCCAAGGTTCTATATACTCTGTCCAAATTTCAGGTCCGTAGCTCTTACGGTTCCTGAGAAAATAGCCTGTGACGGAGAGACGGACAGCGTAGCGAAAACAATAGGGTGGCTTTTTACGTTTGGTGTACGGAACCCTGCTAATAAAATTAAAATCTTTTGCTAAAATCCTAAGAGTCTATCAGTTTAAAGGTTTGTAGAGTTTGAATTTTTTTTTCATTTCCGTATTATGATTGTGTAGAAAGTTGATCGCAATAATCTTCAGATAGCTTAAGATACGTATTTCATAACTTTTACAGCCCACTGTCAGCACTTGTCATAAACAAAAAGCAGCTTTTTATTACTTTAAATAATTTATTAAAACAAAATATGTAGCATGTGCATATATTTGTGTGATAACACTGTATCACATATTTCTTGTATTGTGCAAATATCGTTATCAAGTTGATATACAACGTTTTTACTTTTATTTTTACTTTATTAAAAACATAAAATAAGTAAAACAAAAATTTTTAATTTTATGCCAGATTAGTCAGTTATAAACGCTTATTGTTCCATTATCAACACAGATGATCTAACATTTAAAAATATACATATATATACATACATACATATATATATATATATATATATATATTAATCATGCCTAGAAGGTTGACCTAATCTTGTGTACCTCTAGACGTGATGGTGATAAAACTAGAAAAAAAGTGATTGCACATTTTCAAAATTTCCGTCACACTCATCTTAAAGGCAAGACACTTCACAGCAATGTTATTATTATCAGCAGAAAAAGGTCAAGCTTTTATAGCCGGTTCTTAATCTAAATTTAATATATTAAATAATAAAAAATAAAATAAAAAAAATAAAAACAGTGGAAGACGCCGCAGGTTTATTTTTAAGTGTTTTAAGTTGAAAATAATTTAAACAAGTAAGAGTGCTATATTCGCCTGTGCCGAATCTTATATACCCTTTACCAAAGTGCGTTTATGTAGTATAGAGATACATACATAAGCACATAGTTACTTTTATGTACAAAGAAAAAAATAATAATTTTCAAACCCTAGAATCATAATTTTAGATTTTTCTGATTACTTATACCAATCTAGTAGTTCTTAAAAAAATATAGAACGTGTGTTAGGTGAAAAAAAGGAAATAAAAAAAATGTTTTATTTAGTTACTTTAATGTCCAGAAAAAAATCATAGTTTCCAGCTCTGGAGCTGTGGTTTTTATTTCTAATATTTTCCATACCAAAACTTTTCTTTCCAAAACGTAAAATATATATAATTTATAAAGGAAAAGATAAAAATTAATTAGACTTAGTTACTTTTATATATCAAAAAAGTGTAAGTGTCCCAACCGTGAACTCATCCTTTTTGATTTTCTGATTTCTTACACCAATCTCTTTCTTTTAAGAATTAAAGAAATGTTTAATTTATAAAAAAAGGAAAAATTTGTTTTAGTAACTTACTTTTGTACAAAAAAAGTTAAAGTTTTCCAACCCTGGAATCGTCTTTTTAATTTTCTTAATTTTTTTTATTTGAAATAAGAATTTTATTCGTGGTGAATAAATAAAATAAGTTTATTTAATAAAAATAGATAAAAATTAGTTTTCGGTAGTTAATTTTTTATATCACAAAGAGTGTAAGTTTCCCAACCCTGGAATCCTCCTTTTTGATTTTTTTTTGATTTCTTACACCATCTTTTTTTTAAGAATATAAGATATGTTTAATTTATAGTAAAAAAGAAAAAATTTGTTTTAGTAACTTACTTTTGTATAAAAAATAAGGTTTTCCAACCCTGGAAACGTCGTTTTAATTTTTTTAATTTTTTTATTTTAAAATACCAAATTCATTCGTACTGAAGTATAAAATAAGTTTATTTTATAAAAACAAAATAAAAATTAGTTTTCGGTAGCAAATTTTTTATATCACAAAAAGTGTGGGTTTTCCAACCCTGAAATCAAACTTTTTGATTTTTCTGATTTCTTATACTAATCTCTTTCTTTTAAGAATATAAGATATCTTTAATTTATAGAGAAAAAGGGAAAATTTGCTTTAGTAAGTTACTTTTGTATAAAAAAAGTTAAAGTTAACCAACCCTGAAAACGTCTTTTTATTTTTTTGAAGTTTAATTTTTAATTTGAAATGCCAATTTAAAAAAAAATAAAAATTAGTTTTCGGTAGTTAATTTTTTATATCACAAAAAGTTTCAGTTTCCCAACCCTGGAATCATTCTTTTTGATTTTTCTGATTTCTTACATCAATCTTTTTGTTTTAAGAATATAATATATGTTTAATTTATAAATAAAAGGAAAAATTTGTTTTAGTAAGTTACTTTTGTATAAGAAAAAAGTTAAGTTTCCCAACCCTGGAAACATCTTTTTAAAATTTTTTTATTTATTTTTTATTTGAAATACCAATTTTACTTGTGGTGAAGTAAAAAATAAGTTCATTTAATAAAAATAATTAAAAAATTAGTTTACGGTAGTTAATTGTATATATCACAAAAATCGTAGGTATTCCAACTCTGGAATCATCCTTTTTGTTTTTCTGATTTCTGACATCAATCTCCTTCTTTTAAGAACATTACATATGTTTAGTTTGTAGAAAAAAAAAGGAAAATTTTGTTTTAGTAAGTTACTTTTGCATAACAAAAAAAGTTAAGGTTTTCCAACCCTGGAAATGTCTTTTTAATTTTTTTAATTTCTTTTTTAATTTTTTTCAGTTAGAAATACCAATTTCATTAATACTGAAGTATCAAATAAGTTTATTTAATAAAAAATTATTAAAAACTAGTTTGCGGTAGTTATTTTGTATGGCAAAATGAAGTTTAAGTCTCCCAGCTCTGAAACCGTCTGCTCGATTTTGCTGATTTTCAATACCAATCTTATTTCGACCATTTCTGACCCACCAGCCCAAGAAGGAAGTCTCTAGCTTTTCTGGGAGCTTCGGAAAACCGATTTCACGTACAGACAGACGGACATCGCTTATTCGTCTTCCGTATGCATAAGGATCCAGAATATATATACTTTGTGGCTCGCTTAGTAATATTCTGGAAATTACAAACGGAATGACAAACCTATATATACCCTTTTACCATTTTTTGGTAAAGGGTATAAAAAGATGTTCTATATGATTTCTTCATAATCGCCCGCAGTATGAGTGCAAGCAGAGTGGGTTATTCAAAACAGTTCTTAGAAAGTGTTTCTGAAAATGTATTTTTTTTTTCAAAAATTTAATTTTTTTAATAGTAATTTTATAAAATAATTTTTTTCTAAGCACTTATTTTCAAGGCTTTTCACGAAACGCACTTTTTTAAAGAAGTACTCATGTTTTGCAAAGTAAAAATATATTAAATATGTACTTTTTCTAAAAAGTACTTTTTTAGAAGGCTTTTTTGTAAATAATACTTTGCTAAATAGTGCTTTTCAAAAGGTAATTTTCTACTTTTTTGTAAAAGAAACTTTTTTTTATAAGTTTTGTTGAAGGTACTTTTTCAAAATGTACTTATTTTCAAAAGATGATCTTTTCAAAACATATTTGTTAATACGTATTTTGTTCAAAAGTATTTTTTGAAAAGTACTTTTTGAAAGGTAAAATTTTTAATAAGTACTTTTTTGAAATGTACTTTTTCAATAATACTTTTCTACATAGTACTTTTTAAGAGGTACTTTTCGAGTAGATACTTTTTGAAAATGAACTTTTGTTATAAGTTTTGTTAAATGTACTCATTTTCAAAAGATCACATTTTTGAAAGCTAATTTCCAAAAAGATATTTCTAAAAATTATTTTGCTAGAAAGTATATTTTGAAAAGTAATTTTTGAAAGATACACAGCCTTATTTATAAAAATTATTAAGGCTTTTTGAGAAAAATTTGTGTTAAAAACCCTTTATAAAGCCTTAATAAGTTTTATAAATAAGGCGGACAATTTTCAATAAGTAGCTATTTAAAATGTACTTTTTCAATAATACTTTTCTAAATAGTAGTTTTTAAAAGGTTCTTTTCTTAAAAGTACCTTTTTTGGAATATATTTTGTTTTTATTTATGATTAATATTTTTGAATAATTTTTTAAAGATACAATTTTTTAAGTACCTTTTTAAAATGTACTTTTTCAATAATACTTGTCTACATAGTACTCTTTAAGAGGTACTTTTCTTAAAAGTACTTATTTTTAAATGTATTTTGTTTTTAATATTTGATTAGATATTTTTTTGAAGAAACTGTTTTTTAAGATTTTTTTAGGTACTTTTTCAAAAGATATTTTTCGAAAAGTACATATTTTCAAAAAAAGTATTTTGCTAAAAAGTATTTTCTGAAAAGTACTTTTAAAATGTAAATTTTTTTTAATAAGTGCTTGTTTAACAGGTACTTTTTGAATAAACTTTCTCAGAAGATAGTTTTTAAAGATACTCTTTTGCAAAATATTTTTTAAAGGTACCTTTTCAAGCCGTATCTATTTTCCAAAGCTATTTTTTTTCAAAAAGTAACATTTTTAAAAGGTAATTTGCTTTAAAAGTATTTTTAAAGATAGGTCAAAAATCCCTTTAAAAAAGTGTTTTTTTAAGTATTATTTATAAAGGAACTTTTTAGTGTTCCGTACACCAAAGGTGAAAAGGAACCCTATTGCTTTCGCTACGTTGTCCGTCTATCTGTCACAGGCTATTTTCTCGAGAACCGTAAGAGCTACGGACCTACAGCCATGTCTGTATAAAAAGATACAAAAATGTTTATACATTTTTATTGATCTACCCTTTTGTTTATACTTTATTTATTTATTCATTTATTTAACACTACCGATAGCTTACAAACGAAATACTGAACTGACAGATGTTTCTGAAAAAGATTTTTTTTTAACTTAACATAGTATGGTTTTGGAAAACATTATATTTATATTTACATCATATTATTTTTAAATAATAATACAAATTATGTTGTAGTCATAAATTTTTAACAAAACTATATTGTTAAACTCTAACCATATCACACTTTTATATGGATGTGATAATGTAATTATCAGGGACAAGGAATTCATGCATTTAAAAAATTTATTTTAGGCGCCTAAAATATGACATTGAGAACGCAAAACATGCACTAAAAACAATAAAATATGCACATATTTTAAAAATTTTTTTGTTCAAAAGAAAAGTTTTAAATTTACTTACAACTAATTAAGGATATAAAAATATTTTATTTCCTCAAGAGGTGTGTGTACAAGCCTTTTATTGTAAATTTTTACACAAGATTAAATATGATATTACTATTTTTCTGCATTATTAAATTCAAACACGCATTTTTCGAGATATCTTTATATTGCAGTAAAAGGGGCGATACGTAAATAGAAAGGAAAAGTGTTATTTATTTTCATTTAAAAATTGTATTATTTTTTATATTTTCGAATGTGAAGTTCTATCAATTTTTCTAAGAAAGCATTGGAAAAGGGCGTGTAACGTCTATAGATGTATTTGGCTCAATTTTAAATGATTCTATTTATATCTTTATTTACGAATATATAATTCTATTGTACCTGTGTATGTCACTGAAGTACTCCTAAACGGCTGGACCGATTTGAATGCATTTTTTTTACATTTGGGTGGTGCCCTGGATGGTTTAGATTCACGAATCATCCCGGCAGATGGCGCTGCAGGTATCTAGGTTATTTATCTAAATTGCAACTAAACGGCTTTATCGACTTGAATTTTTGTGTATGCATTCAAGTGGGGACGTAAAACAATGTTTGCCGCGCTCAGCTAGTGTTGTTCTATATTTAACTCCAACCATTACAATGAATTGAATACCAGCTATGAAGTTTGTTTTTTATATCCGTTGTCATTAAAAACAAAAACAATATCACTACTTTCGGCTTTAATAGCAAATCATCAAAATGACAATTTTCACTAAATTAGGTAGGTTTATTTGCTTGTACAATCGTTGCACAATTCTACAATGCAATCGAATAAATTTGACAAAAAAACTAATCTTGCACTAAAAATTTGTCAACAATAAAACAAAATATGACACAAATCCATGTGATTATGCCAAAATATGAGACAAAAATATGCATTTATGATTAAATTATGCAAAAATATGCATTTTCAACAAAATATGCAAAAATATGCACTCACAAATCGATGCCATTTTTACGCAAATTCAATGTTTCGTAAAGATATTTCATTCTTGCTATTATCAGGGTTAAGTGAAAAAACATGCATTTGCATGAAACCCCTGTCCCTGGTAATTATTAAATTTAAACATTTCTCTGTTTATCGTAAAGAAATAAATGTTTAAAATAACAATGACTAGTTTTCGACGACCACATATTTGTTTCAGAGAACATAATATTGTTTTCTCAACCATTCTACAACAATATCTTTTCTTTGCGTGTGTAGTATAACATATCTAGTGTACGAACGGAATCCTTCGTGCGCCACTCAAAGTCGCACTTTACTGAATTTATTGAATGGTACTTTTTGAAAATATACGTAATTTGTCTTGAAATGGTAGTTTTTAAAAGTCAATTTTCTATAACATAATTTTTCAAACGGCACTATTTTAAAATTTGCTTAAAACTTTTTTAAAGGGTTACTTGATTGATTTATCGTACATTTTTTGCACTGCACTTGAAATTGTTTTCAAGGTATTAATTTTATAAGCACTTTTTCAAAAGGTACTTTCCGAAAAGGTACTTTTTAAAAAGGTACTTTTTCATAGATACTTTCTCAAGAGGTACTTTTTTAAAAGGTATTTTTTCTTAAGAGGCATTTCTTTAAAAGGTACTTTCTCAAGACGAAATTATACGAAAGGTACTCTCCGAAAATACACTTATTCAATAGGTACTTTCTTAAGATGCACCTATCTCGGAAGGTACTTTTTTAAAAGATACTTTTTTAAAAGAACCTTTTGAAAGTTGCTTTCTTAAGAGGTGATTCTTGAAAATTTGCTTAAAAGGTACTTTTTTAGAAGAATCTTCTGAAAAGGCACTTTTTTAAGAACTACTTTTTAAAAGGTACTTTTGAAAAAGGTACCTTCCAAGAGGTACTTTTTTAAAAGTTACGTTTTTAAAGGGGCATTATGAAAAGGTACTTATTTAAAAGGACCTTCCGAAAAGGTACTTATTTAAAAGGACCTTCTGCAAAGGTACTTCTTGAAAAATTAAAAAAAATCTCTTCCTAAGTCAAACTTTATTGTAAAGCTAGTTTTAATAATTTTTGAAACATATCTTCTCTTAAACGCAGTATTGTTTCACTATTTATAATATAGAGAGTAACGCAACTGAAGATTGATAAGTTCTTAATAGAATAACTTGTCACTTAAATCTTCATTTTAAAATCATTTACTCGGTGATGACTCTTAATTTAAATGTACCTCAACTAACCCCAGCGTTAGTTTCATAAAAAGATTTTGATAATTTTATGACAAAAAAAATAAAAATAAAATAAAATTAATAAGTCCCCCCCATTAAATTTTTTTCCATCATCTTTAAGAATCTCTCATAGTTTCGTCACATGTTAAAGCTATTTTTAAACAAAGTTCACGACCCTCCACAAAGTTGTCATGTCCATTTAAAAACATTACACAGTTAAAACAAAGATCATTTACAATATTTAAATAATTAAACTTAATTAACAAAAAATTAAAAAAAAAGAGAAAAATGAAAATAAAAAATAAATAAAGAAAAATTGCACTATCAACAGTAGCAAGCCAGTAGCAACAGAATAAAAAAATAACATGATGGTGATTATTATTATTATTTGCGAACAGTCTGACTTTGATGACATTTTTCCATAAAGGTTAAACTGAGTGAGTAGCAGAAGAGTTGACAAACGAAACGGACTCCAACTGCAAAGTATTTGGTCATTGTAACACACCATGGCCAGTCATATGCCAGTCTGTGTAATGGAAACGAAAAACTACAACAACAAAAAAAAATGAATGATTACACAGAAAAAAAATCATTTAAGCCCCGTTCAGACTATTATGCAAGTATTAATACTTTCATCACATTTTACGATACAGAAATCTAAATACATTCGTTGCGACTGTCAAAAACTCTAACGTAAAATCACATATTGTGTTCAGACCATACACTTCAAATAAAATGTGTAATACAAGCAGAAAACAAAACAGCTGTTGAATAAAAATGTCTGTGCTATTCATTGACTAGCGGCGGCAAAGCGGTTTCATGTAGGCGGGGACATGCCGGCGCTTGAAAAAATTCAGCAGTTAAAAATATTCTATGTAAATAACAAAAAAAATTAAGAATAGATATTACAAAAACGTTAAAAAATTACGTCACAGAAAAATATACTTCCATACGATTCACTAATTAAAAATTTTGAGCCGATATAAATATGACAAATTATTACATCAATGACGACACGCTATCGGCGGCAAAACAGCCGACTTGGAAATTTGGTTTGTGTGAAAATGCAATCCTGATCTAATGATATTATGGTTTAGAAAATTTTCTAAAAACGAAAAAGTCTTATGGAATGTCAAAATTTGTATCGTATTATTTGCCACTTTGATGACATTTTGCGTTCAGACTATCACACTTGCACGTATTATTTGAATTTTTGACAAGTATAAGACGCAATTTACACTATGCCTTTTGTGCTTGCCTGTGCAGGCAGGCTTTTTTATTTTATCGGTGAGAGGGTGTGAGAAGCTTGCGGTGTAGAACAAAAGGCACGAAATGAAAATTCGAGGGGATTTATGACATTTCTCTTTGCCTCTTTCGTATTCTCAGTATTAAACGTGTATATAAATGCCAAAAAGGCATGAATAAAAAAGGCTTAATGTAAATGTGTGCCACTTTTCGTAGGGGTTTCAAAAGAAAATTGTCAATACAAGGCAGGCTAAAAAGGCATAGTGTGAATAGCGACTAAATACAAAGTATAATAGTCTGAACGCGGCTTTAATAGCATTTGCTTGAAAGTAGCAACAGTAGCAGTTAGTGTAAATAAAAGTATGTTTAAACATTAACCCATTACGAGCATATTAGTTGTACCGGCTACCAGCTAAACTGATTAAAGTTTGTCGTGTGTAAATAAAAGCTAAAATAAAAGCAAATGGTGTAAGAAAACTAGAAGCTAAATGTGTAAACTTAAGTGAAAAATTGTTTATTTAACATTCTGAAAGCATTTACTTATATGAAAGCAAACTCAACTTAATACGAAACGACTTAAGTGAATTCGTTCGAGCACACTCGCCCATACAACAAATACATACATATGTAGTTATGTAAGTTTAGGCATGTGTACCTTCTTTATACCAAACAGTTTAACTCACCGGCCAGCCATTCAGTTTGTTCAGTCAATCTATCAGTTATAATGTCGATAAATAGCTGGCAAATACAAACAGGCAAATGACGACATTACAACTGCAACTCGTAATATGCAAGTATTTACATACAGGAGCCGATAGCAGGCATGGCAAATCAACATTTGAGAATGCATGCAGCCTACAGGGTCAAGTCAGTGACATTTTGAATTTATCGCCCCTTAAGTGAAAGGCAGCACTTTTGCTGTTTAGAAACAACTGTCAGTTGAATCCTCTCAAAATTTTAACAAAAAAAAAAAAAAATTGACCGCAGACTTCGGCGTGATTTGAGAAGAAAATAGAAACAAAAATTGAATTTCGTGTGCTCATTAAGCAAAAAAGTTTGATAAATACTATGGGGACTCTTCACCACAAACTTCAATGGTTTACTCGCTTACGTTATCGCCATACAAGCACGGAAGATGTCGCATATTCTGTGTTTCCAGTTAAGGTCTCTTGGTCCGAGACAATTGAAATAAATTCAGTAAAGTTATTCGCAACACAAAGAGTTGCGTGCGGCCATTTCATTTTGCTAATTTTTTCCGTTTATCATCTATTTAGTTTGAGCGGCTTTTTTTTAACTTTGGTGCTCTTTTGTGTTTTAGGGATTTTTTTGGATTTGGCGTTTTTTGTAAGAATGTCCCCAGCAAAAAATTATCGACACTTAGAAGGACTAAAAGCTGTTAGAAGCAATACGTTGCATCTCTAGAAGCACTAACGTAAGCGAGCCCATTAAAATATGTTCTACGATCGTACACGAACAGTACACAATTATATATGTATGTGTATAGTACAGCCATACGTTTGGTGGATGATTTATTGCTATTGCTTCTAAGTTGCTCATCGCGAACAAAAATCATGCATTATAAAAGCGCAATTGCAAGTGATTCCGTTTCATGGTCCCCCTTACAAAAATGCTTCCAGCAAGCAAAAATTTTTGCTGGGTCATAGTCGAAATACGCCAATCACCATAAGGACCTTTACTCTGCAATTATAATTTACACTATCAATTCAGTAACTATTCTAAATTGAGTATTTCAACCCTTTAAAATAAAGCAGCAAACAAACCGATAACTTTTCTTAATATAAATTCCAACAAATAGTTATATTAACTTTAAACCTGACAGTTGAAATTGGTTAGATTAAACTACAAAATATTTTTCTGTGTTCTTACATATTACATGCAAATCCTGCAGGAGAAATTAGCTAAGATTTTTGGAAACTAAACTTGAAACTGACTATACCATTACGAAAATTTACTATAGTGCCGCGCTTGCCATCCCTGACCAGGAGTGTCATGTTGGAGTGAATTTGTGTGTGTTTGTCTTTCTTTGGAAAGCAGAATGAGACGAGTGATTTTCTTTTTAGCTTCGTGTCACTACCACCAAATAAATTGAATATTTGCACAT
This sequence comes from Tachina grossa, assembly GCA_949987645.1. Lineage (NCBI taxonomy): Eukaryota > Metazoa > Arthropoda > Insecta > Diptera > Tachinidae > Tachina > Tachina grossa. The sequence continues at coordinate 60,073,213 of OX465276.1, read as the reverse complement.
CCATGTCAAGCCAAAGCACATACACACCACACTCACAAATTTGCCATTATAAGGACAAGCATCCCGTGGATTAGAGCTGCAAAACTATCGATAGTTTTGTTGTAAATGAAATATCGATAGTTTTTTCCACTATCGATACTATCGGCAAAAAAAAACACGTAATTAAAAGAGTAAAAATAATCGAAGTCAGTAAACAGTAGCCGGCAGCTTTGAAGCAAATTATCCGTAGTTGATTTAAGCTTTTTTACAGCGATGGAAAAGTTGGTACAATTGTATAATTTTAGCGCTATTTGAATGCCAAAAGTACCGTAGCACCGCAATGACCCACTGGAATCTCTTTATATTCATTATATTACATGCCAAAATTGCATTAAAATATATTAACCCCCTTATGCAAAAAATAATGCGTGCTTGAAGTGTGCATCAAAAAAATTTCCATAGAAAAACCGGTTTTAACGTTCACTTATTTTTTTGCACAAGGGGGTTAATCTTTAGCTCGAAGGTATTAGAAAATTAAGTAAATCAAACGATGTTTTCCGGTACTTAAAGAATTGCTGGAGGAATGTTATTTATTCCAAATTCATCTGCAAATGTGGAAATTTTATTTTCGTACCAAGGAGAGAAGCCGACTATTTGCATCGACTGTGAACAATCGAATAAAAAAAGGTTATAAACGTAGTATATCGTAAATGTTACTTTTATATTCAGATCCCAGCAACTAATATTCTCTGTGCACCTTCTGGCGTTTTGTTAATTGATTTTTAGTACAAGTATTAAAAAAATATAAATAAAGAATTAGGTACAATCGTACTGAAAAAATTAAAATTTTTTTTGAAAGTTAGTACAATTTGTAAATATGACATCCCATCCCTGCTTCTGTATACACAAGTACTTAAATACATTTGTATGTATATGAATTTATTTATAAATCCAAGTGTTATTCGACAAATAGTAGTCACAGGTGTCTTAATAAATTCAACATCGTCGACACAAAGGTAAATTTTGATGGTACTGATATCGCGACGGCCGCCAATTGTCTCTTACGATAAAACTTTACAGTTAGTGTCTTAAAAGTTATTAACAATTTTCGCATTTTGATAATTCTAAACCATGGGTAGGCCCATAAAATTTTAAGTTCAATAAAAAAGTATATTTTCGATAATATGCCCCGCTTACGATAAGATCGAAAAAAGGCTTGATATATTTTTATATACTAATGAAAATGTTGAGGACTCTGGATTTTTTTCGAGTCAAATGTAGTTTATGTGGCAACTTTTATAAAAATATTCGATACTATCGATATTATCGATAGTTTTACATAAAACTATCGAAACTATCGAGTGGAGCGACTATCGATAGTTTTACAGCTCTACCGTGGATCATTGCCTCGTACTCTGACTTATAGCAAGTAAATTCGCCTGAAAAAACAGTTTTATAGAAATATAAAAAAATATGTTAAATTTTCTTTATTTCCATCAATTTTGTTTTTCAAGAGCTAATAGTGTGAATGCAACAGCAATCGCTTGCATAGACGGCAAATTAAGGAGTTTGTGTGTGTGTGCATCATGGTGCATCGTATCATTTGTAATCATACGAACAATGACAGATACACGCAGCCATTGATAACAGTCGATAAATGTTGAGAATAATTTGCAGTTCATGTTTGTGTTTTTTAAGAAGCTCATTTGAAATGCTCAAAGCAAAATATGTTTGCTTCCAGTATATATAGCCTGAGTCCATGGGCAAAATGCTTTTACAAACTTAATAGCCAGCGGGCAATATTCACAAAACTAACCTACCATCAACATACAACATACATATGTATGTATATATAAATATATATTTAAATACGTACATAGAATACATAAATATACACTCGAAAATGTTTGACAACTTAAGGTAGAATTAGCCGAACGTCCACGTAAGCTAACGAAACAGCTGATCGTTTTTGTTGATTGAAAACAATGCAAACGCTTACCGAAATTTGATGTAACGTTGACGGCACGTCTCAACCTGTATAAAATATAATTTCCTAACGTTGTTAAGTGACGTTTGTAAGCCAGTGATGGTACCATTGTAATTTAAATGGAATAGGGGTATTTTGGCTCTGTTTTTTTTTTGGTACTTTTGTTAATAATATATGTGTGAAAAAATATAAATATATAAATAAATATTTGGGAATGTACATATATACATACTTTTGTACACAAATATATACATGCATGTGTATGTATATGTACTAATATATAATAAAGAAATGCATATATATGTATGAGCATAATATAAATGTGATATGTATTAAAGGATTTAAATGGTATCAAAACTTCTTATTGTGTATGCACACATGTAAAAATTATTTCATGTTGCATACATATCGTTGGTCACAAGTAGAAAGACCCTAACTCAAATAATTGTAATTTTACAGGGGAAGATAAGAACATAATAATGGGTGTTTTTTATTGAGGTATAGAACTTTAAGTTGGCATCACTTTTTTAACTGGCGGCCATTTTGTCAGCTGTCAAGTGATTAATATTTAGTTTGGTTTGCCATTTCATCATGAACAGGTTGACAAAAGAATAACGCTTGCAAATCGTGCAAATTTATTTCGAAAATAATGGTTCAGTTCGCGAAGTTTACCGCAAGCTCCGTCCATTTTATGGTCGACATAATCGTCCATCAGAGCAATTAATTCGGTTAACCATGGGTCGTTTTCGCACTACGTTTACTCTATGTGATAATACGCATCCGCAGAGACGTCGAACAGTGCGCACCGAAGAAACAATTGCCGCTGTAGAGCAAAGTGTTGAAGAGGACCCGAATGAATCGATTCGCCACCGTGCACAGCAATTGGAGCTTTGTCCATCAACTTTATGCAAGATTTTGCGCAAAGATCTTGGCTTGCGACCTTACAAGATCCAGCTTGTGCAAGAATTAAAGCCGCGAGACCATGCAATGCGTCGTGATTTTGGTGTATGGGCCGAAAATGAGATTGATCTCGATGCTGATTTTCATCGCAAAATTTTGTTCAGTGATGAGGCTCATTTTTGGTTGAATGACTACGTCAATAAGCAAAATTGCCGCATTTGGAGTGAAGAGAATCCACATGAGACCCTTGAGACGCCATTACATCCACAAAAACTGACTGTTTGGTGTGTTCTATGGGCTGGTGGAGTCATTGGGCCATACTTCTTCCGAAATAATGCTGGAGAGTCAGTTACCGTTAATGCAGACCGGTATAGAGCCATGATAACCGACTATTTTGTTCCCGAATTGGATGGCATGAATGTGGATGAGTTGTGGTTCCAACAAGACGGCGCTACATGCCACACAGCGTACGTCACAATCGATTTATTGAAGGAAACATTCGATGAGCGCATAATTTCGCGGAATGGACCTGTCAATTGGCCACCAAGATCGTGTGATTTGACACCATTGGATTATTTTCTTTGGGGATATGTGAAGTCGCTCGTCTACGCCAACAAACCAGAAACGTTAGGGGACTTGGAAGCCAACATTCGTGGCGTTATTGCCAACATACGGCCCCATATGCTCGAAAAAGTGGTTGAAAATTGGACCTGTAGAATTGGCTTTATTCGAGCCAGCCGCGGCGGCCACATGCCCGAAATCATATTTAAACATTAATGGCATAAAATTATCCTTCCAATAAAGCCAAATTGATGGACATTAAAACGATTTTCTTGTGTTTTATTTCAATTCGAAGTTCTATACCTCTAAAAAAACGCCCGTTATTAAACAGCACAACTGCTTTGTTAAACTGCTTTTAAAAGTGTTATTTTTACGATATTGCAATAAATTTTTGTGACGAAGTGTACTTGTGTCCATCGATATGTATATATGTATGAACATATTTATTTGTTATAAATGTATAACAGACAGTATACAGTTTTAGTAGCGTTTACATATTTTAGGTACTTTTGCTTCGCTACATTCACCATTTGAACTTTTTTTTTCCCATCACTGTTTTGTGAACAGCTGTTCCTTTTTAATATTAAAACAACAAAACGAAGTAAAGCATACTCACGTTTTTAAATGTTCTATAAGTGCACCAACGTGCTAACAGTACGGTACGGTACGGTACAGCAACAGCAACGTTCGGCTAACCCAGCCTTTAAGGGAATTAACTTCACGTTTGGCTGTCGCTTGAAAATTAAATGATAAAACGGTTACAGGATAACACAGTGCGTTTAAATTTGAGATTATAGATTTTAAGTATCTTTTTAAAAGAATACTCAAATCAGAATAGGCCCAAACATTTTTATTCAAAACTTATTAAAAACCGGTACAGTTTTACGTAGATATATGAGACTGTCATCATATGTTGGAAAGGTAGATGGGTAATTTTTAAACCTGAAAGAACTCACGCAAGGTTTTTATGGCTCTCATAATCGTCTATCTGAGCAAGCTGTCCATAAAACTATGGATAGATTTCATGCCACAAACTCTGCAAATAATGCAATAACATCAAGGCATCGAATGGTGTACATACTGAAGAGAATAACGCTGCTGTAAACGAAAGTTTATTCCAAATTTTTGATTCGTCCTCGATCATCGGAATTGTAGATCTATCCTTGCACTACGTGGAAATTTTGCTAAAACATCTTGGCCTACACCCGCTTAATATCCAGCTGTAAAGGAATTGAAGCCATAAGACTATTTGACATATTGACCAGTGGGAAATTGCTGTTTTATTGCAAGACTGTGTTCAGCGATGAGATGCCGTTTTGGCTATACAAGTTTCTTAACACTCAGGCAATGAATGGCTACTACTATTACTATGTGTTACCTTCTGCTAGGAAAGGGCTATTGATAAAGAATTCAGGTGGTGAAGAAAGAGATAGAGGAAAGCTTGATTCTTTTGCAACTCAGCTTTTTTGCACGTTCTTTTTAATAAGGCAAAAAGTTGCAGCGCCTCTGGTTTCAATGAGGCGTATTAAATTTTTGAAGTTGTTCTTAGTAGCCATTTTATTTGTTATTTTACTTACTTTGCCGACGATTCTGCTGCACAATACGAATGAAGGAGAGCACTCTGGTGTTAGTTACATTTCGATTAGTATCTGCTGAATTTGGTGTAGTTCAGTGACCAGTCTCTATACCTTCATCACTCGCATTTTCCTAAAACAACTAATACAATAATGCACATGGGAAAAATGTTTGGTGTTGTTATTAGAGGACTTTGCCGGTTTTGTAGTCAACAAACAAAATAAAATTGCCTCATATGAAGTGAAACTAATCCAGAACCGACCCTACAGACTTCATTAAATCCTAGAAAACGGGCCGTTTAGAACTTATTTCTTCGAAAGAGAAGCTAGAGCTTGTATACAGTAAATAGAGATCGTTACCGTAAAGTGATGTATGTTTGTTAGTTTGCCAATATGGATGAATTTGAATAAATTGATCCGGTCGTCATGTGGTTGCAACAGGACAGCGCTAAGTCCCGGTTCACACACTTCAAGTTTTGTTGATCATTTCGTATGTAATTCAGCTGGTAGAAAAACAGAGACATTTGTATTTCCATTTCCGTCTTTTCTACAGCTGAATTACGCGTTGATCAACAAAAGTTGAAGTATGTATATTAAAGTCAAAATATGGTTACAAGTTGATTTGGAGGAACGGACTTGCCATTCCACTCCAAGGTTGCGCGATTGGACATCTCTCGGTTATACTTTGTATGAGGTCAAGTAAAGCCACTGGCTTATGCTGATAAACTAGCCACGAATGACGCCTTGGAGGACAAAATTGTTCATGTTATTAGTATCAACGGCCAGCAAATGAGCTTCGGCAAAAAAACAGCGGTGGAAATTTGCTCGAAATCATTTTGAAATGGAAATACTACCCGCAAGCACTTGGTAGGGCCTGATGGAACTCAAAAGTCGGGATCTCACTTACAATGGATGAATAGAAGTCACTATTGAATATTTTGCATCTTTGTTCTATAGTGGAGAACTCCCACCTTTTACAAAGAAATCTCAGTTGCCTTTCATAACTATTAATTGTAGATTTTAGGAAGCACTGGCTACATTTTTGTTAAATCGCTTATGAACTATTCAACAACTCAGATAAATTTTGCTCTTCGTCGACAGTTTCGTCTGTGTATTACTTTCACTTCCTCTCCTTGTTTGACACTTGTTACAATCACTTATTATCTTCTTATTTTTCGATTCTCTGGCTATTGAGTGTCTCATTTTAAGAAAGTTGAAACTTTTCTTCACTATCTCAACCATGAATAATCCCAACACTAACTTTCAAACTAATGAAATTAAAATTCCTGCTAAAGTGATTCAAATTTAAAAAAAAAGCTTTAATCAAAGAGATCACCACGGAGTAACGTCCAAATGTTATCTGCATAAAAATAACCATCCACCATAGTGGAGTTTGTATTAAACTGTGAAAACTACGGATGACAGCCCCTGCATGCCTGCTGGGCGTTACATGTGGTACTTGTAAAACTACCATGCATCGAGTGTTTTTTTTTCAGGTATGGAAATTGGAATCGATATTAAACACAAGCAAAATATTTTAATTTTCATACAATTGACTTTTGTAGAAATATAATACCTTACTTCTTGTATTTGAATTTGATTTCTGGCATATTACAAACTGGTCCGTATCCGAGAAAACCCAATTTAAAATTCCAATTTCGGCGTATGTACTTGTATGTCAATCATAACGTGGTGAATGTTGTCTTCCCATTCGTCGATCTTTTGTGCCTTACGATCGCAGTGTAGAGACTTAACATGAGTTTAGGTGAACATAAAAAATCTACCGCGTGCGTGCTAGTCGTGCGGCTTCAATTCTTACCAGACAGATTTGAATTTCGAGACCCTGTAAGCCAAAGTCTTTATTTGAACATAACTGCAATATTTAGGCATGAAACTTTTCGTTTGGGCGTTCAGCGATTAGCACTTTTTGTAGGATGTTTGTTATCCTGTAGAGTAGATGTGAGAAAACCAGTGTAATGGTTGCTAGAATTAATTGCTCTGGCAAACAATTTTTAGATGAAGAAAATGATGAGTAATCGCATCTTTCATAATAAAAAAAATAATAGTAATTCCGCGACTGCTAATTCTTCGGTCTTCACTTATTGAGTCTTGCTTTGTGTCATATAAATTTATATTTCTTTTATTAAGAAATAATTTTCTTGATCTTTGCTTGAGTTCAGTATCTTCAATTCTTCTAGAATGAAATATTTGTATTTTAATTAATGTGAATTTCTAGAGAAGAGAAGAAAAATGAAAGTACAATCTAGGTGGGGGAAATACTGGTGTTTTTCTGTGCAGTCACGCACTTCATCACCACCCATGTTTATCTACTCGGGCAGAAATTATTTATTAACATGAATTTTTAATGAAATGGATTATGAGAAATTATTATATTGTGAATGCAATTATTGATTTCCAGTAGTAAATGCGTTGTCAAGAGGCAATGGTCACTAAACTACACCGGCTTCAGCGAATGCTAATATAATGTGACATCAAAGCGCCCTTCTTCGTCGGTATTGTGTAGCAGCATAATCGGCGAAGTAAAATAATCAATAAAATGGCTATTAAACACAACTTCAACAAAAATTTAATATGCCTCATTGACACCAGAGGCGCTGCAAGACAGTATTATTAAAAAAACGTGCAAAAAGCAGAGTAAAAGAATGAAGCTTTCTTCTATCTCTTCCTTCATCACCTGTCTTCTATATCGCTATCCCTTTCCAATCACCCTTTGTCACTTTCTTCTCATCAACTTACAGGCAGCACAAAGAGATCATTGTATTTGACCCGAGCTGGCTTTAAATTTTTATCTTTCCTTACCAGCAGCCTGCAAACCTAACCTAACCTAGTACGAAGTTATTCACTCTACCTAAGTTTGTTTAATTATTCTTAAGTTTGTTTAATTATACTTTTTTTGTTGTTGTTTCATCCAACTTCGATTTACCTGTTCAAATTGGTTATACTTCTATTTAAAGATCCGAGAATATCAATGCTTTAATATCTAAGCCTTAAACCAGTAATAATTTGAAATCTAGGGATTTCTTTATTTCACTTCCATAATTTATTCTTACTATTTCATTTCGGGTGTACTCTGTACACTGTTTAGTGCATACAACAATACTCCAACTAAAAAATAGACACATGTATGTTCGTGTGTCCTCGGTATGGTGGCGTGTGTGTATCCGACATATAAATTTACCATATGGGCCATCAAAATTGTAGTTGGCTTTGTGATGGTGACAAAATTTTTGCGCATGTTTGTATGAATCTTTGCATTCTTACGCCACCACCGTCATCTTCAGAACTGCAATTATATAGTATGTACATTGTACATACTCTGTATCCAAGATGACAACGACCTGCTGGCTGCTGCTGTCAATGTTGCCTTATCCACATCCATACAAATATACTAAGTATGTGTGTATATTTGTATTTACATATATTAATCGTATCATAGTATGTATTACCATTGTCTGCAGATAAAAAAAAAGCGCAAAATCATAGCACTTTGCGATAATTGCTTTAAAAATAAAGTAATTTGTGGTGGTTTCTGTTAATGAAATATTTGATATGAAGTCAAAGCGAATTCATAATCAGGTGGTCCAAACTTCAGTATATAATAAGCAGGGAAACCGCAAATATGCAATTGCATGTTTTTTCTTGTATGACGTATTAATGCGGAGACAAGATATTTATCCGTTTCAGAACTTTTTATAAATTTTGGCATCGATTTGTTAGTGCATATTTTTGCATATTTTACCCTTTAGAGCATGTTTTTGCATATATCAGTCTTACACGCATATTTTTAGCATATTTTTTAATTTTTAGAGCATAAATTACGCTTTTCTGGCATATTTTGACACTTTATGGATTTTTTTTTTGTATTTTACACCCCATTCCGAAAAAATATATATTTTTTTTTAAACTTATTAAAATTTCATTTTCGAAATAAAATTTAAAGTTTTAAAAAATAATTTTTAATGCGCTATCTGGATGTTTTTATTTTTCGCCATCTAAATCTCTGTTCCAATATTCCATGTAATGTATACACATTTCTTATACACGCAGCTTTACGGACGTTAGTTTCAATACAAATTCAGTTTTGCTATTTGTGACGGACTCTGCCCCGAGTAGGTGTTTAAGGAACACTGACAGAAACTTAGAAACGATTTTATTTATCGTTATCTTTTGAAAATGAAGTTATTATTATTAGAGCATCTAATAAAAATTAATTTGTATTATTTGTTTTAGTCAAAATTTGTATGGTAGTTTTGTTTTAACCTGCATATACATATACCCCTTATGCAAAAAAATATTTTACTTTAGCTTTAAAGTTCATAGTAGTTGATAAGCACTTTAAGGGCCATTATTATGACTTGACGATAAAGTTCCGGATAGTTAATCTTAACTTTAGCAAAACTGAACTGTAAAGTGACCTTTAAAATTTGTCCATTATTACAACTGTCCGATAAAATAAATAATACAGTTTTTGTTTGGTGGCAACATTTCTGTGGATTTTGTGGATATTGATTGTTAAAATTGCTTAGTGGCAACTTGCTTTTGTTTATTTGTCAAATTACAATCTAATGAAAACAGTTTTGTCAATTCTTTTGTTTTTTGCTTTATTATTATGTGTTTTGTGTTGGATTGGTTTTGTTTTATACCATATTTTAACCAAATAAATTTGGCAGTAATTTATAAAGTAGAAAGTGTGGCAAGGGATGAAAATATGGCAACTTCAAATGACTATACCTCACGATAAAAGTTAGAGGTAGGATGAGCTTGTCTTTAACTTATCGTTCACTTTTGGTTAAAATGAAGATGTAAGAATGAAAAAGTGTTTATCCATCCAATAAAATCCTACCTTTAGCTAACGACAAGTTATAATAATGGCCCTAAGGCTAACATAGCTTTATTAAAAAATCATATGCAAAAGACAACTTTAAATATTTTGTGATTTAATACTAAATACTGGTAACACCACCGTGTTCAACAACCACTTCACAGCTTATGATGTACAAAATTGAATACAATTTCATTCGGGTATTCAAATATTTTTTTTATTTTATTAAATAAATTTTTATTATCTTGAAGTAAAGCAACCTAATTTAAAAAAAATGAGCTTCTGACTTAATAGGAAAACAGATAAACACAACCATGAAGTAAAAGTAAAAAAATGTGAAAAATTATCACAATTTGTTTTATTCGAATGAAACGAGTATTTGAATATCCAGCTTTTTTCGATTTGTTTTGACTGTATGTACATCACTAAAACATTTTTGTATAATTGTATTTATTTTAATATTTTTTTATGGATTTTGCTATGTATTTCGAAGCAGTTGGATAATTTGGTGATGTTTCCCATTACATGACAGAAATAATAAATTTAAGATAAGAGCAGGCACTTCTAGCTTAATTTTCAGATGTAACATGAAACAGTATGTGCTATATTAGTAAAAATATTTGAGGTACAAAATACACATTTTGGAAATATCAACTTAACGTAGTCTTAACAAAAGTGGGTGCCTACTTTAGAATTTTTATACAATAATTTTTTTAGAATACAACTTTACTTAACATTGTTTGGCAAAGCTTTATTAAGTTTTTTGCATAAGACCCTTATTCTTTGTTAATTTTGTATCTGTTTTTTGTGTTTTTTTGTTGTCTTATTTTATATGCAAATGTTGAAGTTTTGAACTAAAAATATATTTTCATTTACAAATAAACCAATTTATTTTATTTTTAAGAGCATATTTGTTGACTTTTTAGCGCATATTTTTAAGTTTTTAGTGCATATTGAATGCGCATAAAACACTTTTTTAGAGCATATTTCTGGTTTCCCTGATAATAAGTATTAGGCTACTAGTTTCTCCTGTCTTATGTGAAGAATGTTTACATTAGATAGCTTTTACACACGCAACGTTTACTTTACAAAGTCTTGAGTTTGCACACACAGAAAAATTTCATTAATTTTTAACATTAATTAATTATAATTAATTTAAAACATATAAGAATATAAAATATAACAAGGTTAATTTAACCAGGGCAATTATGAATAAAATTTCGCGGCAAATTTCTCCCTTTTCCAATTATAATTTTTTGTTTTGCCTATTACTTGCTGTTAGTTGGAATTGTTCCCCGTGAAAAATTTCTCGCGGAATTTTATTCATAATTGCCCTCAACATCTTTCTCTAGTGATATTGCTTCATATGTGCGTCATGTTAATTTAACATGATTTAAAGTAAACTTCAAAAAAAATTTTCCTTTTGAAACAACGTGAACTTGATTGTAAAATAACATGAAGAACCATGTTAAATTAGAGTCATTTTAAGTTGAAACAACATGAATTTAATTATTAGTCATTAATTTAATTTATTAGTTAACTTATGTAATTGTGTGTATTAACAGAAAGTGTTAAGCTACTTTGAGTTTCCACTGACTACTAGCCATCAGCAGGAAGTTTTCGCTGGCAATGAGAACAACAACAAATCAAGAACAAGTCACGCAACTGAGCACAATAGTGCATTGTAACAACCCTGTCGTAAACCAAGCTAACTTTAAACTAACTTTAAGCTAACTATTTCGCAACTAGTGCTGACTGACATTTGGATTATTTTTCAATGGAAACAGCTAACTATTTTAACATTGCGATGTCCTAAGCGGTAGTCAATTGTCCCACTATGCACTACTTTTCAACTAACTTAAAGTTGACTTTATTTAAGTCAGCTGGTAGTCAGCAAATTTGCAAAAATATGTTTCTGGGGTTCGAACCATGTGTCATCACACGTTGGTATAGTCAACGCTACCACCCAGCACAGGTACCATCGAAATTAAAAACAGCAATATATTAATATAAAATTAAAATGAGTTTTAAGTAGCTGGAAATAAATTTGTTAGCTCCTCACCAAATCCGATTACGTACTCAACTTAAGAATTGATTCTGGATCACACTTAAACAAAATATTGTTTCCAATTGGAATTTTTAGAATGATGAAAAGTGGAAAAAGTGTTCCCATTCTCTTTTGTTTTTCTCCTCCAAAGTCAAGAACTTTCACCTGTGGCTCTATAGTTTTTTTTTTCGGAACCTAAATTGTCACTTATCTAAAAAATAAAAACCACAAAAATTTAATAGTTTTTGGTTTTGTTTTTGGTTTTTTTTTTTAATTTTATTGCAGAATAAAAATATATTTACAAAAAAAAAAAAGAATTTGAGGGCCTCAGCGTCGCTTGGACATTTTTGAGGCAAGTTGGCAAAGTATTTATTATAAACATTAATTCACTAATTCATACAATAATTTACGATATTGAAATTTTGAATTTATGAAATAAATTTATGTAATTACATTTTATTGTTTTTGATAAATTTGTTATTAAACATACGTGTTATATAAAGAAAAAAAAAAACAAATTTATAAAAATAAAAATAATAATAATAAAAATAATTAGTTAGCAAAAATTTATTTACAACAGAAGCATTTCCAAATGTTGTAGCAAATTTTCTTTTATTTTGTTTTTAAAAACTGAAATTTGTTCAATGGTTTTGATGTTCATAGGAAGTTTATTGAATTCAAAACCACCCATGTATTCTACTCGTTGCTTAGTAGTTTCTAAACGGCATCTAACTGTTCTAATATTCATATTATTTCTTGTATTTAACACTATTTGATTTCTTTGAAATGATATCGTATGGTACCCAATATTGTGGAGTGATTTAAAAACATAAAGAACTAACTGCAATTTGAATAGTCCGTACACAGGTAAAATTGTTGTTGATAAATCACTGTATAATGAGATCGTAGAAAAAGTTGACGGCTTATTAAAAACAACTTTTAGCGCTTTATTTTGAGTTCTCTGTAAGGATTTTAATTCGATGGTTTTTTTATATGCATATACAGTGAAAACTCTCCTAACGGACACCTTCCATAACCGGACACCTCCTATAACCGGACAAACTTTGCAGAACCGTGATTTTCAACTGTTTTTTCATACAAAATGTATTCCCATAACCGGACACTCTAATAACCGGACGCCGACACCAAAATTTTAAAATAATGATCTAAAAATCCCTCATAAGCGGACAAAAGCGTTAAAATCAAGACGAATTTATCAGAAAAAACGCCAAAAAAATATACCAAATAAATACAACTCTTGTTAAGTTACTATTTTTTCCAACTCTGTTTCATATTTGTGTTAATGCCATTCAATTTTGTGATTCCCATTTTAACACCAATGACAAAGAAATTTCTATTTATTTGAACAAATTGTTTGATTAACTTGTTTTGATTGCTTTAGAACACACAAAAAGAAATGGCAAATAAAAAAAAATATGTTATCAATCACAGAAAAAATGGAAATTATAAATGAGTTTGACATGGAAAAGATTTCGGTGCGTGAAATCGCAAGGAAGTAAAGTTTTTTGAGTTTTTCTGCAAAACATTTTGTTTCATTTCTTTTATGTTTTAAGATTCAAAATTGGTAAAACACAGGCCGCAGAAATCATTAAAAATAAAGAAGTCATTCGTTCCAAATGGGAATCTGGAATAAATGTTCATCAAAAGAGGATGTTTGCTAAAACTGGTGGCGCTGAAATAGACAAATTGTGTTTGGATTTGGTTCGCTAAGGCTAGATGTCAAAATATTCCAATTTCAGGTCCGATTGTAAAGGCTAAGGCAAGTGAAATAGCAATGCAACTGGGCATATCCGATTTTTCAGCATCAAATGGCTGGTTACAAAGATGACGTAAAAGGAATAATGTTGCTTTTAAATGTATTACTGGAGAAGCTGCAGATGTAAATCAGGTAGATGTGGAGCAGTTCAAGACCAAACTGCCATCATTGATGCGTGGCTACAAGCCGGAGGATATTTACAATGCAGATGAAAGTCGGCTCTTCTTTCGTGCTTTACCTGATAAAACTCTTGCCTTAAGATCCGAAAAATGCGTTGGTGGAAAACTTTCGAAAGAAAGACTTACAATTTTGTTTTGTCCAAACTTAACTGGAGAGAAAGAGCAACTGTTAGTCATAGGTAGAGCTGCCCGGCCTCGAGCGTTCAAGCATATTAATGTAAAAGACTTACCAGCAATTTGGAAATTTAACAAGGCATAGATGACTCGAGATATCATGACTGAATGGCTACAGCAATTCAATAGGAAAATGAGATCTCAGAAACGTAAAATTCTTTTGTTCTTGGATAATGCAGCATCTCATCCTAGGGAATTGAATTTATCAAATATAAACGTCTTATTTTTGCCTCCAAATACAACTGCAGTTTGCCAACCTCTTGATCAGGGCATTATCCAAAATTTTAAGGTTCACTATAGAGGCTCAATATTAAAGCACATACTATCAAAGGTTGATACATAAAATTCCGCAGCAGATCTTGCAAAATCTATTGACATTCTTGAGGCTTTATACTTCATCCAATCCTCCTGGGATAAAGTTGAATCAGCAACAATAAAAAACTGCTTTCGGAAAGCAGGATTTTCAGAATTTATTGATGACCTTCCGGATTTTGATGCCGAAGATGATATCCCACTGGCAACGTACGCAAATTTAGGAGAACTGTTCCCTCAATCAAATGGATTTGACGAGTTCTTAAAAGTAGATTAAATCGTATTCACTGAAGATGACTGTATAGAAACATTATATCCAAGCGCTGTTATGGAGATAAACGAGTCTGAAGATTCTGAAGACGAGGTGCATGTAGAAATACCTGATCCCATAAACTCTTATGACAAAGCATTAAAACAAATTGTTCGTTTAAAGCATTTTGCAAAAGACGACTTTGTCACGTTCCAACAGATAAAAAATATTGAAAGTCATTTTGAAACTCAACAACTCAAATTGAGCCGGTCTAAATTAAAGCAGTCAAACCTGAATCAATTTTTTAGACCGCAGTAGAAAGCTTAGCATTATAAAATAAAAAGATGTATTAAAAAAAAAGTTGTAACACAACATAAGTTACTCTGCAGGCAAATTCCAAGATATTTTGTTGAGTAGCTTTCAAAAACTTCCTTCCCGTCTACAAAGATACTAAATGTACTATTATTATTTAGATATGGCCGAAATTTTAATAGTTTGGTTTTTTCAGTGTTTAGGATAAGTTTATTTAGTCTAATGTACTCAGATATTAAGTTTAAGTCGTGCGTTAGGATAAAAAATTCATTCCTTACTTTGAAAAAAAAAATCTCTTTATCTCCCTATTATTTTGCCCAATTCTTTTTGTTTGAATACGTTTATTTGCCGTAACATTGATAGCCGTCCATATTTACATTGACAAACGTTGAAATAAATGAATGGTTTGAAAATTCATCAATACAAATCGTTGTACCAGATGGACAGTCAATATGCATATAGCCTATATATACATATGTCTGTCTGTCATTTATTTAGCCTATAGATAATACACATTTTATAGGTTGTTGCTGCCTTCTTTTTTTTTTTTTTTTGTTTTTGCTACTCTTGTTTGTATTTTTGCTGGCAACGTGTGTGCCTGTTGGTCAAATACAGACAGTTATCGATGCAAATTTAATACGCAAACAAAATGATTAAATTGAAAATCTTATTTGTAGTAAGTGATTCTTAAGCTAACATCACATTTAATATCATTCATTCATTCATTTTATCGTTCATGTTTTTTTTTTTTTTTTGTTACACAGTTTTTTTAAGCGGCATTTAAAAGGCAACTAAATTGGTTATTGGAAATTGGCACGAGACTTTTTTTCTTTGACAGGATGAACATATTTGCTTTCTTTTTCATATTTACACGTCATGTTTTAATTTGGTTTTTTTGTGACTACTTACTTTCTTGTGTGTTAATAAAAGTGAATGCATACATTTGAAACCAATTCAGTTATTTCGCAAAAGAAATTGAAATGTAAAAGGAACAGCCTTTGCCATACGAACTATGTTGTTTGTAAATGATCAGAAATTAAAACAAACTATTTTCATAAGATGTAAATGCATGAGTTTTTATAGAGCTGCAACAAATTAATAATATATGAAATACGAAAGGACAGAGAATTAAGAAATTTAATGAAACTTTTATTTAGCTTGGAGAAAAATTCTATGGCACTTGTGTTTGAAAAACTATGTCTAATAAATAACTAACGCAACTAACTCATTTCCCGACCTCTTTTCCGAGAATTTCTGGTGTTGCTCAAGAGTTGTTTGATTGTCAGCATGACACACGGACTTAACATATGCCGAGTACATATGCAAATACGTCTTGTTTTTTTAATGTGTTGTCGTTTGTATACGCGCCCATGCGTAGGAAGAAGCAAACATCACAAATTCTTTCGTCACGAAGTATTTTCTTCTTTTCTTCTATAACTGCAATAACTGAAACAAATTTCATGCAAACAGTGTTGTTTAGCGTTTGTTTTAAAAGATTTTGCTGTAGTAAAGCATTTGAAAAATTTCTCATGTCGTAAAAGTTCTTGTGAGTGGTCTTGTGCACGGGTCTACACCTTTTTAACTTGTAATTGAGAAAATACAAATTCATAATGAGAATTCCAAATTGATATTGAGAGAATATAAATTGATATCGAGAAATCTAAATTGATATTGAGAAAATACTAATTTATATCGAGAAATCCAAATTGCTATTGAGAAACAACAATTTTATAATGAGAAATACAAATTGATATTGAGAGAATTCAAATTGATAATAAGAATTTCAAATTAATATTGTGAAATCAAAATTGATATTGAGAAAATACGAATTATAGTGCGAAATCCAAATTAATATTCAGAAATGCAAATTGATATTGGCAGAATTTAAATTGATAATGAGATATCCAAATTGATATTGGGAAAAATCAAATTGGTATTGAGAAATAAAAATTGATATTGAGAGAATTGAAATTGATAACGAGAAATCCCAATTGATATTGAGAAAATATAAATTGATATTGAGAGTTCCAAATTGGTATTGAAATCATTGAAATTGATATTGAGAATTCCAAATTGGTATTGAGAGAACACAAATTGACATCGAGAGATACAAATTGATATTGAGAAAAACCAAAATGGAATTGAGAAAATCCAAATTTATATTGAGATATTCATATTATTTTAAAATAAGATATTCATTAACACATAGTTTTATTGCGGAACATAATGACTTTTACAGTCAGAAAGCATCAAAAACCGAATCTTGAAATCTTGCAAAAGTCAATATGTTTTGCACTACTGAACTTGTTTTTTTCTTTTTAAGCTGTTTTTGTGAGTCGTTTTTTTGATTTTTTAAATTTATTTGTTACTTCAAGCTTTTTAGTGTTCCGGCAACTCTTGTTTTGATACCCCACTCGATAGGTTTGGTAAAAAAAATTTTGACGTAATACTTCACGCGAAAATCCGCTATTTTTTTGACGTGTTGCTATTTCTCAGGAAAAATCCGCCATTTTGCTTTTGTTTGGACACCTGTCTAAAAAATACAACCTTTCATGGCAGTCGGGTAAAAAAGAAGCTGATTTAGGTATGTAGTATGCAGTACTGCAAAAAACTATGTCTCACATACATAATACATAGTAAAGAACGAAAAAAAATAGAAAATTTTACATAATTCAAAACTTTTCGTTTTAAGTTACGTACATTCTCCCAAAAACATTGAACAAAAAATTCTGAATATGAATTTTGATTATCTCAATTTCAATTTGGTTTTTCTCAATATTAATTTGGATTTCTCAATATCAATTTGTATGTTCTCAATACCAATTTGGAATTCTCAATACCAATTTGTATTTTCTCAATATCAATTTGGATTTCTCGTTATCAACTTCAATCCTCTCAATATCAATTTGGAATTCGCAACATCAATTTCAATTCTCTCAATATCAATTTTTATTTCTCAATATCAATTTGATTTTGCCCAATATCAATTAAAATATCTCATTATCAATTTGAATTCTCTCAATAACAATTTCGATTTCTCATTATCAATTTCAATGTTCTCAATACCAATTTGGATTTCTCGATATAAATTAGTATTTTCTCAATATCAATTTAGATTTCTCGATATCAATTTGTATTCTCTCAATATAAATTTGAATTTTCCCAATTTCAACTTAAAAAGGTGTAGTACACATTATGGCATTTTGTGACATTTCAAACAAAAATAACGTTGGCACTAGGTTTGTCATTTCTAATATTTTTCGTTGTGTGGCATCACCTCACAAACTGTTTACGGCAGCACTGCAAACACAAAATGAAAATGTCAGCATGTTGGCATTTTGTCATATAGAGTACATACGGAAAATAAGTTTAAGTGTTCAATAATTAAAAATAATAATACGAGTATTATTATTTAGTCTGTTGTGTATATGTATGTAAGCTTGTATAAGCATTTAAAATTGTGGAAAACTACAAAACAAGTGGAAGTGCTTAAGCGCAGAATCGTGCCAGAAAAATTTAAACAAAATTGTCTTCCTTCGTGCGCACGAAATTTTTAAAACCACTTGAATCCTGCTTCCATCGATTTGAAACCCAACTGAGAGCATAACAAGCAACATGGCACAAACCTTCTTTTATAGTTAAATTAGATATCCATATAAAAATTAAAAAAAATATTTTAAAATTCTTGAGTAAAGATCTTCCTACAACATGAAATATGTTTAACTAAAAAATAATTATTTTTGGTAATATTTTTACCAAAAACTTTTCCATTTCAATTTTCTAATTTTTAATACTGATTTATTTCTATATATTTAATTACTAATGATATGTTTTATTTAATTAGTTTTATAGACTGGAAAAAGTTTCATTTTTCCAGGCCTGGAGCTATGTTTTTAATTTTTCTAAATTTTATGACCAAAAATTTATTTCTAACACATATAGTATGTATGTATATTGAATTTTTAAACCAAAAAAAAAAAAAAAATTATTTGACCTACATAGTTACTTTTATATAGAAAAAGAAAATAAATTTTCCAACCCTCGAATCATCTTTTTAGATTTTTCTCATTACTTTTACTAATCTTATAGTTCTTTAAAATATACATAAAATATGTTAAGTGAACAAAAAAAAGGGAAAATTAGAAAAAAATTAGTTTTATTTAGTTACTTTAATATCCATAAAAAAGTTCAGTTTCCAGCTCTGGAACTGTGCGTTTTTTTCTTAATTTCTGCACCAAACTTTTCTTTCGAAATATATGTACATAATTTGTAAAGAAATAAAAATAAATAAATTAATTAGACCTAGTTACTTTTATATATCACAAAAAGTAGAAGTTTTCCAAACCTAGAATCATCCTTTTTGATTTCTTATCTTAAGATATGTTAATTTATATAAAAAAAAATGAAAACTTTGAGTAATACCTAATTTACATTAAGCATTTTTTTCATGAAATTAGTTGCATGAAAAATTTTTATTTGTCAATAGGAGGCCTGGAGAAGCAGCTCATATCAAAAAAGTTGCCAAAAATGCACCAGAGATTCATTATTCGCCCTTTTCTATATAACATTCTCTTCTATAGCGCTGCAATTAGCAAATAGAAAAAGATGCGTGCAACAAAATTAGTGAAATTTCATGAAAAAATGCTTAATGTAAATCAGGTATAAGTTACTTTTGTATAAAAAAAAAGTTAAAGTTTTTCAACCCTGGAAACGTCTATTTTAATTTTTTTAATTCGAAATACCAATTTTATTCATACTGAAGTATAAAATTAGTTTATTAAAAAAAAGTAAAAATTAGTTTACGGTAGTTAATTTTATGTATCACAAAAAGTGTAAGTTTTCCAAACCTAGAATAATCCCTTTTGATTTTTCTGATTTCTTACGCCAATCTCTTTCTTTTAAGAAGTAAAGATATGTTTAATTTATAGAAAAAAAAAGGAAAATTTAGTTTTAGTATATTACTTTTATATTACACAAAAAATTCCAACTCTGGAAACATTTTTTTTATTTATTTTTTTTATTTTTAATACCAATTATATTTGTACTGAAAAAGTTTATTTAACAAAAAAAAAGGGCAAAATAAAGTTTAAGTTTTCCAGCTCTGAAACTGTCTGCTCGATTTTGCTAATTTTCAATACAAATCTATTTCGGACCATTTCTGATACACCAGTTTAAGACCGAAGTCTCTAGACTTTCTGGGAGCTTCGTAAAACCGATTTCATGTACAGACAGACGGACACATGGACATCTCACAAGGATCCAGAATATATATACTTTACGGGTCGTTTATTAATATTGCGGAAATTACACACGCAAATGACAAACCTATATAGTATACCCTTTGCCATATATGGTGAACGGTATAAAAATATGTGCTCTGAGAACGCCGCTGAAAGTTCAAAAAAGAAAAGGCGATAAGTTAGAAATACGACTTGTGCAGTGTGAACTGGGACTAAATGTTATTATGTCAAAATTAGTTCTTAATATAAACGATGTTGCCGTATTACCATTTTTTAGGGATGAACCACTTTACTGTACTCAGCAGCGTGACCAGATACTAAAAATTGTTGCGGCTAAATTGACTTCAAAATAAAGCTAAAATATGTAAAAAAAATTATTAAAGTGCTAAAACATACTGCTAAAACTTAATATTTACCTTTTTTAATTCAATTGTTTCTTTTAAAGTTGTTATTTTTGTAATTTCTGCTTACATCGCCTTACTAATATTAAATAAAATGTATTTCCTTTGAATGAAACAGATTTTTTTTTAATTACAAATTATTTCTTGAACCTAAACTGCATTATGTGAAATGAAAAACTGGCATAAAGTTAGCATAAGTGGCAAAATGAAACATACGCTTAACGATTTTTGGCCCATAATATTATTACATTAAAAATCACGCTAGGATTTAATAGTGGGTAAAAAGTACATCATGCGCCGACTTTTAATGACAAGTTTTATGGAGGAACTCGTGTATAATAATAATGTTTTTTAGACTGCCGGCCTTTGGCCGGGGTTAAGGACTTTCTCCACCAAGGTATTTCCTGAAACTGCGGAGCATAATAAAGATTTCTGTCTTTGCAAAGTTTCCCTGCTTAAAAACGTTTGCTAGACTGCTAGAAAATTTAACTTATTTAAATTTCGTGACTTCCCAGAAAAAATAGTGATTTGGAAGCAATAACAACAACAAGCACTAAGCGGACTCTCTAGCAAAATAGAAAGTTATCACAAAAAATTTTGCAAGCCAGTAATTTTTGCATCTGAGTATTACTTCTTTGAAGCACTTTACTAAGCTAAATGTGTTGATTCTAGCTGGCTCATCTCGAACAAAAAAAATCCTTATTCATGCGCAACATCAAGTGATTCTGTAACATTGTATCCCTCACAAATATGCTTCGGGAAAGCAATAATTTTTGCTGGGTTATGCTAAGTAAATACTAGTTTGTCACTATACATAAGCTGCCTTATTCATAAAAAATATTTCAGGTTTATTACAGGTTTATTTGAAAAATTTCCCAAAGAAATATGTCAAATAAGCGCTTAATAAACCTGAAATATTTTTTATGAATTAGACCGAAAGTATTTAAAGCAAACCAAAAATATTAATTCACGGACGGTTCTTCGAGAAGAATTCGTTTCTCACTTACGTTTCGTTTATAAACAACGTTTAAAAATTGGTTTTTGTAAAATATTCTAAAGCTTTCGTCTATTCAATTTTTACGTAAAAAGTAGAAAGTTTGTACAGTCTTAGGATACGGTATTTATAATGTGCACAGATCCAAAGTTGCGAAACATTGTAACCATGAGCACCAACTTTGCAACCGATGCGCTGATTGATTGTTTGCGGTGTTCTAAATACTTGTCAACGACGTTTTGAAAGGGTATGCATTGTCAATGTTTTGTTCTGCAGTGTTATGAAATACTACACTTTGTTGGAAGGCAGTTGACGTTTTGGAAGTCAGCCTCTTTTACGTATAAGAGATATTGTTAAAAGTTATGTAGATTAATATGAAAAAATGCTAGAAAATGCTAAATAAAAAATTGAAAAATGCTAACGAAAATGCTAACTGCTAAATCGAAAATTTTGCAGCTAAATCAACAAAAAAAAAATGCTAAATTTAGCTGCAAAAATGCTAAAATGGTCACACTGGTACTCAGCCATACCCTCAAGGAAGACGTAAAATTTTATTATTTTAGAGGCAAAATAACATCGAAATAATTTAGCAATTTCGTGACATGTTGAAACCTCTAGTAGTGGAAGCTGATCTCAATTTTTGATTTTGCATATTTCCAGATCGACTGTATTCTCTGGTTTGTGCTCATGTGCATACAAAAAGCAAAAACAAATTGAGCAATCGTTCTCAGTGCTTTTGTTTTGTTTTTGTTTCACTCATTTCAAAGAACGAAACAAAATGAAATAATTTGTTTCGTTTATTTTCGTACTCTGCTTTTAAGTACAAAGAAATCAAAACATAAATAAATTTATAACTGTAATAGTATCGATTATTTTTGTTACGAAAATCACGTCCTTACTCCCGTATGGCGCAATAAACAGCAAAGCTATAAAAATGCCTGAAGCTTCTGAACAGCTGTTTGCTTTTTACTTGTGGTTTTAATTTTATTTGAAGTGTGATGCTGCGAACACAAAATTTAATTTTACGTCAGAGTTGTTTTTATAGTCAAAAGAAATGTCGTTAGATATTTATGTATCTTGCAAAATATGATGAAAGCCTTTATACTAGTGTAATAGTCGGAGTAGTTCTTTAATAGTATTGAGGTATTTTTAGTCCATATAGGAAAATGTATATTATTGACGTATTCATCATTGTCATCGTACAATACTCGAAAAGGTCTACAATACTTTCGACTAATGAGGGCCTTTATTGAGATACTTGTGTAAGTCAAAATTCAAAATTGAATTAAATAACTTTTCGTAATCTTGATAGGTATGAATATATACATACATACATATCGTTAACTTAATACGAAAAGGCCCTAACTCATGTTTTTCGTAGTTTACAGGAGGAGGAAAAAGCTAAATAAAAAAGACGCAATATTGATACAAGATTTTTTTAAACGCAATATTATGTTCTTATGTAAAGTGTTTTTAATAAAAATTGCGTTTAAAAAAATGTTGTATCAATATTGCATCTTTTTTTATTTAGTTTTTTCCTCCTCCTGTAAATTATGAAAAACATGAGTTAGGGCTTTTTCGTATTACGTTAACGATATATGTATGCATGTACATAATTTTTTCTTTTGTTAATATTCTCTTCATTATTAAAATATTTCAAATAAATTATTTGTCAACATGTGTAAATGATGACTCACGCGACTTGTAACCAGCGTTGCCGTTTTGGTTACTTTTTTTCCAATGTGTACTTGTGTACTTTTTTTCCATTTTGGTTACTTTTTTTCAACACAAAAATAACCATTTTTTATACATATACATATCTACATATGTGGTATGTTAAATTTGCACATAACTAATTATCTTGATAAAAGATCACAATTTAAGCGTTTTTAATGCGTTGTAAATACAACACTGGTTAATCAACATAGCGTTTAAAACAAATACATGTCTGTCTCTGAACATAACAAGCCTGGTTTCAAAAATCAGATGCATCCATGGTTGCAAAATCTTTAAACGTCAAACACCATCAGCCCAATGATGAATATTCCCGGGGGAGTTTTCTCCCTTCCTTACCATTTGTTCCCGGGGAATAATCCTCCTATTCAAAACAGCCGGGGAATAAGAAAATACGGGAGAGAGTAAAATCTTCATCAGCTGTTTAATGTTTATATATTTTTTGCACTAACGCAAGAGTTCAACAATAGAAGTTTAATAAAAATTTTATGTTTTCATTGCCAATAAGATTGTGTGTTAATATAAATATTTGTTTATGCTTAAATAAAAATTATATAAACCACTAACACTAACCATTCACAGGCATGCGTAAGAACATTGTGCTGAGAAAGTGGAGTGAAAACTGAGCCAGGTGCAGATGCAAATTGATTAAATTCCGAAGGACTGTGTGTACAAAGGAAATTGTAAATTTTATAAAGTTTTTCTTATCCTATTCATAATTGGGCTGTATGTAAAAAGTTAAAAGAAAAATCTTTTTTATATTTAAAGGGTCAGTTAGCCGACTGTAATGTAATTTAACTGTAACGTAGAAAACAGCTGATTGATATTTTTATATGAAAAGTAGGTTACCTTCCATTACATCTCTATAACCATTTTCATTACTTTTCACATAACAAAATCGATCAGCTGTTTCTTACTGTTGCAATTACGTTACATTACAGTCGGCTAACTGAGGCTCAAGTTTGAGAGCGTAACAAGCAGGGAACGAAACCGATCGGCTGTGAGTCGGCTAACAGCCGCTCCTGGCAGATTTTCTAAATTAGAAGTAAGTGCTGATATGGACATAGTTGATTTTTGGGACGCAGTTTCAAAACATACAAATGGATTTTTGTTTTTATGATTTGAATAATTTTGTATATAATTTAATGTCACTGCCACACAGTTCGGCTGCTGCTGAAAGGATATTTTCGCAGCTAAGTCTAGTCAAAACTAAATATAGGAATAAGCTCATTTTAATAATGCAATCTAAAGAATTGTACATCAATCGAAACAATTCCTATTATGTTTGGTCTGCCAAAGATTTGTTTCAATATTAACAAATTTAATACTTTGTCTATACAGTCTTGTGTTTTGATAACGAAAATTATGTAATTAAATTACATATTATTTTTTGTTACTAAAAATATTTTTGGTTTGGAATTTCTAATAATATTACCTGAAGTATTTTTGTTACAAAATTGATTTTATTGATTTTTAACCCCCGACTAAAAAAAAGGAGTGTTATAAGTTTGTAGTGTGTGTCTGTGTGTCTGTGTAGCTGTGTGTCTGTCCGTGTCCACGTCCGTTTAGAAGATATAACATCTTTTCTTAAAAAAGACGGAGGTTTTTAAAATTTTTAATTTTTGTTATTAATTATAATAAGATATAGTTATAAAACTGAAGTAAAAATTTAAATGTAATGGTCCATTTATATTACCTATATGTATATGATTTTGTAATAATACATATTAATATATGTATGTATATTTTTAAAAATGAAGTACAAATAAAATAGTATTATAAATATATAACAATTTTGGTTACTTTTTTATGCATTTGGTTACTTTTTTTTTGTATTTTGGCTACAAAATTTTTTTGGTCGTGGCAACGCTGCTTGTAACACATCCAGGGAGTTAAATTTCATTCGTTGCACTTGCAGCAGTTCATTGTTTTTATTAATATTTATAGAAATTGCCAAATTATTTAATTAAACCCAAAAAAAAATTACAATAATTTATGATCAGAAAATTGTTTCTTTAGCCTGTGATCTTGTATTTTTTTTTTGTGTATAACAAAGAACACACATTTATTTTATAATACATTACAATTAGGCAAGCAAAAAAAGAATATATGTATGAATAAAACATATTGAAAATGTTGTCAAAATATTTAATTAAACATGAATAAACAAGATTAAATGTGACAAGTGCACGTAAGGAACAGAGGCTTCATAACATTTGGGAGAAACGAAGATGGCAAAGAAACAGGTTTTAGTAAAAAGAAAGTAAAGAGCATTTGCAAAGTTTTGCTGTAGAAAGAATCGTATGAACTGCACTGCAAGTGCAAGTGATAAGTGTTGGTCATTCACCAAACACACCCATTATTATTTTTATTTTTGGAGTCCTAAGTCTTTTCTTTTTTATTTGGCTCTTAAAAGTTCTGAGCACGAGTGTTAAATTGATAACTCTGCGTATGTGTTTGAGCATAAGTATTTGTTTTTGTACATACATACATGTGTATGTACGTAGAACACGCGATTTTAAAGTTAAGTTTATTTTATAAAATTATGCACTTATGTATATTTTGCAAAGTTAACTTACATATGTATACTAAAATTAAAAATACATATTTTATTGTAGAAACTGTTGTAGAGTTTGCAAAAAAAAAAGGGGTTGTACTTGATGAAATTAAATGGTAGAAAATGAGGGAAAATATGTGTGTACCGTTGTTGCTTCTATCTGTCTAAATAAATCGCTGGCTAAGTATAAACTTACAAAAAAAAAAAAAAAAAAATAATAAATAAATGCTAAGAAAAATAAACTCAGCATGATGACCAAATAAATTGCAATTTGATGGAAAATTTTCAGGTTGTTGCAAAGTGGCAAAATTGATAAATTGATAAGTTTTTGGTTAGATTCGAATTTTATTAAGTGAAGTTGTGATATAGGAACAGGAGTGCCATACTACGCCGTGCTAAGCCAACTTTATTTCTATTGTACATAACCGAGTATGCCCTTTTCATGTAACATTAAGATATTATTGTATAGTTTTATAGGACAGACACGATCAGCGAAATAGAAGGTGTTCCATAGTTCTCGTTTCCTCTGCATTTCGATAGATTTTACCGAAATCTAATATCGCCAAAAGTATACGAGCCCTTAAGATCGTATCATGACCAAGTAAGTCTGACCTGACTGGTTAGTCCTTTTTTTCCATGCTTGCTGAACTTTTAAGAATTTGCTCTTGCAGATGTGAGGGGCAAATGTTTTTTTTTTTTATTTCATAGTCATACTTAATAAAATTTGGTAATAGAAATAATTGTAACATAAAAAATAAAAATGCCTGATAGGGTTTGTGGAGAAAAATAGTCTTTGTTACTATTTGTGATGCCAATTTTTTTTTTGCACTAAAAGCACATCGAAATTTGATAAAAGCACTAAAAAGCTTAATTTTGAGATATTAAAAGCGTAAAAAGCACTAACGTGGAAAACGAATGAAAATCCAAATGTGTGAAAATAAATAATGTTTACTATATCCTCAGCTTTTCTATATTTAATGAAATAAATCAGACGAAAAAATAAATAGGTACACCAAGTTTTTATTAAAATAATTTTAGGAAATACACAAATTTCTTAAAAACACTACTTAGTGCTTTTTTCTTAGTTTGGCACTAACACTCAAAATTTGGCGTTTTGAGTCTTCAAAAAGCACTAAAAATAGTGCCAGAAGCACTAAGTTGGCATCACTGCTTACATGTAGCTTTATTTTTCTATTTTTATTTTTTAACTGCAGTCAACTTTTTCTTCTAGCATCATCAACAACAAGTTTTTAAACAGCTAACCAGATATGCAAAATATTAAACATTCCTCCCACACTGGCAACACTATTTCCCCTCATCCACCACAACCCCAGAAATCTTCTTGCAAATATAACAACCTTAAACCCGCAAAATAGGCAACTCATTACAACTATATAAATCAACCAGGGATGGAATTTCAAACAACTCAAAATTTAAGAAATCATACTTTCCAGCTCTGGATGAGCCAACTTTTGTACGGAAAATCGTATATGAAAACCCCACATTTATACTACTCTGAGTGGCTCTGAAGAGCAATTCGTTTACTTATCTTTATCTGCAGTACTCCAGATGATTCGGCATATTTTGAATGCGCATGAAAAGTGAGCTTTTCTCAGCGAAATCCAGAGCAGTGCAAGATAAAATGTTCCACAAATTTCCTTCTATTCTGCGTCTATATAGGTTTTACAGAAGTCGCTGTAGAGCAGATTGTTCTGTTCACATCGCCAACAGTATACGAAGCTGATCCCGTGCGACACCTCCCAAGATCATAGAACAATTGAGATCTATTCTTGATGGAGTTTATTTGATCTGCTTGAATCTGAAGAGAACTTCCTGTACTTGTTATTTACAGTACTTTGAATAGATTCTGAACAGTTGATCAGTGTTTAGTTAACCAGTCAGGCTTCACCTTTGTCTACTAACTCTTCAATACCACATCTAATCACATATCTATGTCTTGGTACTCAAAATACCTCTAGTACATAATGCAGTATCATAGAGACATTGCCATAATTTATTAACCAAATTTGATGTCGTGTATACATTGCACAGTGAGGGTCACTAAATTTTATGCGGGAAGCTCTTCGAACAAAACGCATTTTACACAAAAATCTTAGGGGTATAGGAGAGTTGTGACGGGTATCACCCTTATAAAGTAATTTTGTACTAATTAATTAATTAACATTGTTTTTTATATAAGAAATATTGAAGCTGGAACATAATGCATTTAAAATATGCTTGACCAACAAAACTAGCAAAAATTCATAATTTTTTTATTCACAAACGCTCTTAATGAATCGCCTGCTATTGACTAATGACTTTGGATATGAATTGTCCAAAAATAAATTTTTTAAGAAGCCTAAAAAATTAGCTAAAATCACAAACCTTATTTTTGAATTATTATTATATAAACCAATAGTCACGATCACGCGTGAATCGTGCGTAACACAAGCTTATCAAATCATGACATTTGCACATTTCTAATGAAAGCACATTAAATAATAACATAAACCATAGCAATAAAAGTGTTAGCGGAAGTCATTAAGCTCTTCTTATTGAAAAAAAAATTAATACGCTAAAAATAATTCCTTTCAACTTTTTTCCCATCACTGCAAAGAAACTTGTCTCTCACTGTTTCTTTAAAAATTTCCAACCAGATGCCAAACATCATATATATTCTCACACTTCCTCGAATAGTTAAGCGGACTGTAAGTGAATCCAAAATACTTGTACTAAATTTAATATTAGCCAAATGAGAATTGTATTCTCCTGTCAAGCTGTACATTTAGTTTGTGTTTGACAACTATTTGTTTGAGAAGAAAATGGAAGTAAGTTCAGTGAAGAAAGTCTTTGACTCGCGCACGATGGGTTAAATTCATGCGCCAATACATGCACAAGCACGAGAATTCGAAAATTATACTGCATCTTTTGGGCTCTCAAAGTGCACTTCACCGCCAATCAATCCCTTAATTCTGCGTTAAAACTTATTACAAATTCGTTTCACTATCAGTGTTAATTCTTAAACAACTTTCAAATTTACCCACCAAGATAGAACTAACAAGCCTTATATGTACACTTATTTTGCCCATGAGAAAAAACGAAAGAAACGAATTTCAAACGGGCTAAGAGTTAATACCCTTTTGTCTTTTATTTGATGTTTGCTCATTTAGTTCGAACTGTACGAAATACCCTTCGTTATCAGTTAGTAATATCATTATCAACACCATCATCAAAATGTTTTGACCACCGCCAACAAAATAAGGCACCAGTGCCAATAACAAACAACATCATCATACAACGTCAGCAACAACATGGAAGGAAATACTCGTACTGTACAACGACGTGGCTGTAGTCATCATCGTCATCATACATAATCGTACCATCATTGAATTAAGGTCTACATGCAAAAAATAAACACCTTAAAGTAAGTGGATGTTTTTAATATCGGCTTATAAATGGCAAATTTATTAAGTACACTGTAACAAAATTTGAGCTATATTTAAGGCAATAAGTAAACGTGTCATCGATCTCATAAAGTTTTTGAGTAGAGTTTACTTGAAACAATATTTATGTAAAGATGAGGCTCAACTTGCATTCTCAGCTTTATTATTTTTTCGTTCAAACTTTAAATCTAGGAGCCGTATATTACAAGTCCATCTATACAAATATATATAGTTATACCACTTACTCCTGTAGGGAGCATAGAGCTGTCATACCCACTAAACTGAAACGAAAAAGTGAAGGATTACAAAATCAAAGAAATAAATAAATTATAAATTTTTCGGTTTCAAAAGTGAAACAAAATATAACACACATTAAGCTATGATTTCGGTGAAACTTTTACTGCCTGTCGCACGATGTCATCAGAAATCATTCTATCGAATACTTATGTTGAAAACAACAACAAATTTTCTAATGTTATTGTTGTTTGCAACACAAGTTGCCGATCGAACGATTTATGGTGACATCGTGGGACTGGCCGTTATTTCATTATAATGCTTGGATCTTGCCATTGTACGAAATATCATCTCATTTAAATTACTACCTTTAGATTGTTTGCAGCTGTCGATCCTTTTAAGGCAATCTGGGCAATAGCTTGACCAATGTTGGTTTTCAAAAGCTCCAACATTAAAAGACTATCCGCTTATACGCTAGAGAATGACAATGAGTACTCGCAAAAATATCCTAAAGTAAATAGTCTTAATTTTAGTGACTGCATATTCGTACGCTCATATATTTTCTCTCAAGCAACTATGACTATAGCCGATTCCATTAAACAGGAGCATTCGTTTATGCGAAGAACTAAAATATGCTACAACTATAAATTTGAAGGCAGATGCTTATCAAGCATATAGACTATCTGTCATAATTATAGTCAAAGTATGTTTATACTCAGAGTAAGGATATTTAGTCGAACATAAAAAATATATGCATGACACTCTGGATATTTATCCATCATTAGCCACCTTACAAAGGGTATTTTTTTTTATAGAGGCATAGAACTTTCAAATGGAATAATAAAGATAAATCTTTTAAATTAACATAAAATTTACTTTATTCGAAAGATAATCTTTTGGCATTATAATTTAATTATGACTTCTGACATATTACCGCCATGGCTGGCTCGGACCTAGTCTAATCTGGAGGTCCAATTTTCGATGAAATTTTCTGACGTTTGTGGCCGTCTGTTGGCAATAACGCAGCAAATATTGTCCTCCAAGTGGTCAATTGTTTCGGTCTTACCAGAGTAGATTAGCGAAAAATAGTCTAGCGCTACGCTGGCCAAACTAGCACCAGAGTTCCTAACATCAATCGGTTTCTTATACAAATGAATACACATACGCGAATACATTGGTCTAGCGGCGTTAAATCGCACTATCTTAGAGGCTAACTCACGGGCCCGAAACGTGAAACTATGGGGATACCAAACGATTCCTACGATAAATCAATTTTTGCACGAGCTGTGTGACATGTTGCGCCGTCTGTTTGATACAACAGCTCCTGCAGATCATGGTTTTTGAATTCATAAACGAAAAAGTTAGTAATGATGGCTTTATAGCGTTCACCATTGACCATTGAAGAAGTATGTACGTACCAATGATTGCACCAGGCCATAAAGCACACCAAACGCTCAGTTTTTCTGGATGTGACAGTGTGTCAACATCCATGTGAAGATTATCATCACTTCAAATACGAAAAAAATCGCTTTTGAACAGCTTGGAACCCACCAGAACCATGATTTTCAAAATAAATTTGCTTAATTTGAAAGCGTTGTTCAGGCGTCAATCTATTCACGTTGAAATGCCAAGCCAAATTAAACATAAATCATTTGAAAGCTGATAAAATTGACATTTGCATACATTTGTGTTTATAATATGGAATGCAAAATGTGTTTTGGTTCTTTGAAAACAAGTTGTATGTGTGCGTAAACAAAATAGCCCTGTATATACGCATGTGTAGCTGATAAATACTCAGAGTATTTTTATGCTCATGCGTATGATTGTAGCTCACACAATCTATAAATTGCAGTTGTTGCCCTTTTTCTGGCGCCATTTAAAAAATGTGTTCATACGTTTTCGGTTTAAAATTAATGTGAGTGTTTGCATATGAGATTTTGTTTTATTTTTAGCTGTACGCATTCATAATTGTTTGACGGTCAATACTCAAAAAGTACCTAAACGATACTTATGTCGTTCTCCGGTAGACACCGTCTTTGGGTAGGCTCACAAAACAAAGTCTAAGGGCCTCAACTCGCATGATCTTCGTAGCCAATTTACGTCGTGAAAAATGAATTTCACATTTTCTGGAAACTTCCATGTAATAAAAACAGTATCAGTCCTGTTGCCTAGTTAGTGTCACCGTTGTTGATATAACATATCGTCCGGTTCATAATCCTCATGCGGCCATATCGCTCTGAACTAACGGTCAAAGTTCTTCTATCTCACTATATGCCGCACTTTCACTAACAGAAAGGAGTAAATGGTATCTGCAGGTATTCGAATGAAGCCTCTGGAAGTTTCTAAAATTAACAAAAAGTATTCCACATAAATTAGTATCTTTTCGATTTTTCTAAATTTTTTCGTTGCAATAAAAAAACAAATATTTCCTTCAGTGTATATTTAAAATATTCGATTCGCCATACATACATCCCCAACCAAGCCTTTCAACACTGCTAAAGTCAGCTCTGGCATTTTGTACAAGAACACAAAATAACGCAATGGAAAAACTCACTAAATTTAATGTTCACTGAGTTGCATTCAACACCTTAATTTAGTTTTACCCAAAAATATAGTGTGTTGCTGCTTGTGTGTGTGTGCTTTAAAATTTTTGTTTTTTAAAAATTTCTTTTAACAACCTTTTATTTGTTTACAGACATGTCAGGATGAAAGTGGTAGATAAAATGCAATTACATGCGATTATCGGTAACACACAGTCGAAGGAAGGCCAACCAAATATTGTAGCAACAGCGCCTGACTTTCTTCTCTAACTAAACGTACAATCAAATATATTGGCATGGGAGGAAAGTGTACAAGTTACCTGTAATAATAATAATACGTAAACATTCGCCTGAATTTAGAATGAAAAAAAAATAAAGAAAGCGAATGTTATGAAATTATGAAATATATAATTTACAGTTAGAATAACAGTGTACCGTCGTACACAGTTTATAACCCCCATTAAAAAAAAAAAACATTATAAAGTTGATGTAAAATGTCAAAGTGACCATTGACTGGCCATCAATGCCGGTGCTGGTAATGAAAATGTGTAATTTATAAATTTAAGGGTATTCATTTATTATCTTCTCTTTTTTTTTAGAAAGTTTTATTACTGAATTTTAAAAAGCCATTAGCAGCATATGCATGTAATACACTGAGAGAAAGCAATATTTTTATACTAATAATAATAATAATAAATGCAATGTGATTTCAATGCCGAGCTGTTATAATCGGGAACCGAAAATAATAATTATTCTTGAATTTTTAAAGAAAAAAATCAAGTACAATGAAACACTGGACAACGTGGCCAATCACTAGATTTTTCGAAATTCGAATGATTTAAATTTTTTTAGCACAAATAATTTCTTTTTGATTTTTACATTTTTGACAGAAATAAAAATCAATTTCTGATTTCTAGTTTTTCGAGCAGAAATAATTATTATTTTCTGATTTTTATTTTTTTGATCAAAAATAAAAATCAATTGTCGATTTATAATTTTTCTTACAGAAACTGAAGTTCCATTATGGGAAAAAATTAATATGTATGCATATGCAAGCATAGCTGTAATAAGTGAATGGAATGAAAAATAAAAATATTTTTATTTCAGTTATAGTTTTTATTTTAAATTAGAAATAATAAAAATTCAAACAATTATTTGTTATGTGAAAATTCAATACAATTTATTTATTTTAAAACGATTGAAATTTTTTAAATTTATGCATTGCTCAAATCCATTTTTTAGAGTATTAAATCAATTTACAATATTCGAAATACAATTTTTTTTGTATTTTTAAAACAAAAGAAAATTTTATGAATTTAAATATCCAAAATTTGAATAAAATTCACCTAAATATTATTTGACTACAAAAAAATCAAATAGTTTTTCTCAGAATTTAACTTAAAAAAAAAAACAATAAATTAATTAAATCAGGCTATTTTTTCTTGAATAGAAACTATTTCTGAAAAATAAAAATAAATATTTTTTAGACTTAAAAATATATACATAACAACCATTTGTGATATATTTAGTTCAGAGAGTTCTATAGTTGAACTTTTTTTTTTTTAAACGGATTCATGGTATCACCAATGAAAAAGAGCACTTTTTGTGCGAACGCGTTTTTTTAATCTCTTTTCTTACTACTGAGCCTCTGGTATTCATTATACTTTTCACTATGAAATTTCTTTAGGTGTACAATAAAATTTGAATTTCATTTAGAGCTAGCACATAATGATTTCGCGCAAGTTTTGCAAAAACGCAATACCTTGTTATTTTTATTGAGCTAAATATTTTGTTATATGAAAATAACGTTAAAAGTAGACAAAACACGGATCATTGAGGGAATAGATAATTGAGACAATAGGTGGAGGTCTTCTAGAGGTCTTCGCAGGAAAAATCTCATTACTAGAAATCATTTTCAATAATAAAAGAAAACTTTTTTATTTGTATACGTTTTTACAATTTAAAACTAGTTGAAACTATTTTTTATGATTTTGAAATAATCAAAAAAGTTTTTGTTGAATAATATAAATTTGACTTATTAATATAAAATTATTTGAATTTCAAAAACTCAAATGAAATAAAATAAAGTTAATTTTAATTATTATTCGAACTTCATTTGTTTCTATATTTGTGATTTGAACGGGCTAAAATTCGTATCGCTTTTTAAGCCAAATTACATGTGATAATTATTAATGAACAAATAACACCAAAGTCTGTTGTAAATATTCTGACTAACAACACATAGTTGAACGGAACAGCCAGCCGTTTTCGAAGGCCACTAAACCTTCATCATCAGCGTTCTTTTGTGTTTGGTCCGTTCAAATCACAAATATAGAAATAAAATAAAATTTTATTCAAACTATAGAAATATAATTTAAAAAAATTTCAGTCGCTGAATTCAAATAAAGCATTAATTTTTTATATTTTTATTTGAATTTCTGAAGGCGTGATTTTTTTTAATTTTTCTGACAAAAAAATAAATTTAAATTTGAAAAATATTATTTCCAATCAATAACAACAAATTTTAATTCATTTCATGAGAAATGTAAATGATTTCAAGGAAATTATATTTCTTAAACAGAAATAAAATTTAAAATTAATTTAATTTTATGAAAAAATTCAAATAAAAAAAATCACACTGAAAAGCTATGTATGCAAGTACATAACTACTCCGATGGGATCAATGTATGGGGACTCTTTTTTTCGAGAATGCCTTTTATTTAATACCCATATCATAAAAGTGATAAAAATAGAGCCATCATGTTTTTTTCAGCTGCGGAGTCTAAGAAATTAATTTTTTTTTTTTGATTGATTCTGCTCGCAAAGAAAAAATTAGGAAATAACTTTTATTTCCGGCCGCAAAAATAAAAATCATACCAAATCTTACATACTCCTCTCGTAGTACGTATGTATATGGAGCCATAACCGCTAAAATAGTTTAAGCGACACTTTTCTTGGACTTCGTTTTTTTTTTTTTTTTTTTGACGAAAATCGACTATTTACGATTGCAAATAATCGATTTTGGACAAAAATTCAGGTTCGAAAATTATGTCGCTTAAGCTATTTTGGCGGTTATGGCACGATATACACTAGACTGGTTGCCAAATTTTTTTTCTTTAATTAATTGATAAGTGTGCGCTGTCTAAAATATGAAGATTGCTACCTGCGTTAATACGATCTCAATTACTCAAGTCGATCCCACGGTGCCTTCTAGTGCCTAGTGGTGCCTAAAGTGAACGCTATACCGTGAGGATTTTGCAAAAAAAATTTAAATAGTTCTACAGTTTCTAAACGCGCAGCATATGAGGATTTGTCACAGAACTTATGTCTGAAATTTGCACTTATATATCTTTAAAGGGGGCGGAGCCACAAAATACCAAAGATGGCAACTAGGGTTAATGGAAAATTATAACCGATGTCAAGCTGATGTTTCTGATCGGATAAAAAAGATTTTTTGCAAGTGGATTTTTTTTTCTAAAAAAATATTAGAGAAAAAAATTAAAATTTTGGTTTTTTTTACTAACCTTAGTACACTGTTCTTCTAATGAATAAGTCAAATCTTGTTGGATTTAGAGAAAAAAAAATATTATGGATTAAGAACTAAATTTTTAACATTTATCAAAATTACAATTGTATCAAAAGTTATACGCAATTTAAATTAAAATTTTGAAATAAGTTGAATTTTTTTCGTTTTTTGCTGGAAAAAGTGGGATAATTATTTCGTTATTATTAAAAAAATATTACAAAAATAGCAATTCCATATTGTCAAAAGCTAATATTATAAGAAATATTACAAAGAAAATTTTGATGTGTAAACATCTATACGCTAGAGGGTAAAAATTTTTTGGCCTTGATTCTTTGCTGAGACTTCTTTGCTGAGATTTCTTTGCTTTTTGTTTTTGCTTTGCATTGTCAAATCGGTGTGAGCTATGTATGAGTGTATTAGTGTTTGAAAGAAGCAATACCAAGCAGAGAAACAAGTCGACCGGCTCGAAGCCGACGGTGCGCCGCCGCCGGTTATTTTTCTGCATATTTGCGTACACCAAAGGTGAAAATTAACCGTAAGAGCTACGGCCTTGAAATTTGGACACAATATGTCGACATTTGGCCACTACAACAACAAATACATGAGAGTTAAAAACTAAAGGGTGTTCCAAAACGAGCAACGAAAAATGTTAAAATCCCATGTAATATAAATACATACAATTGTATGTACATATATACATACACTTGAAACTTTAAAACTTAGTGTATTTTTATACAGACTACAACAATTAATGAATTAAAAAAAAATTAAATCAATGGGTGGTCCATTAGTTAATGCAATTTTGACTTTGTAATTTTGACAACTTGCTATATCTTGGAAACCGTAAGAGGCAAACACTTGAAATTTTCAAAAACGGTAAAACTAAAAAAACCGAAAATTATAAAATCGCCAAACCAAAAAAAAATCGCCAAAACGAAAAAAGCACTAAATTAAAAAAAATCTCTAGGACTAAAATAAATCGCGAAAAACCGCAAAAATCGCCAAAATGAAAAAAAATCCTTAAACAAAAAAATCGCCAATATGAAAAAATCGCCAAAATGAAAAAATCGCCTAAATAAAAAAACCCCAAAAACAGAAAAAATCGCCAAAATGAAAAACCCAAAAAAAAACAGAAAAAAAATCGCCAGAATGAAAAAATCGCCAAAATAAAAAAAATTTCGAAAATTAAAAAAACCCAAAAAGAGAAAAAAAACGCCAAAATGAGAAAAAAGCGATAAAATTGAAAAAAAATGATTAAACTGAAAAAACTTAAAAAATTAAGAAAGCTAAATCAAAAAAAAAAAAAAAAAAAGATCAAAACCGAATGTGCGCGAGTCAAAGTCGCACTTTACTGAATTTATTTTAATTGCAATACGTACACAACAACAAGAACAGCAACAACTAAACGATGAACAGTAAAGTCATTTACCATAGATGAGCACTGCAGTACCACTAAAATTTCAGTAAAAATAAAAAAAAAGCAATGTGAGTCCGATCACAGGGGAGATGTGTAAACATCTAGTAATGAAAAATTTGTTTTAAGTTGGAAGTACTTTTTCTTTTAGTATATTTTTATTAAATAATCAATTAAAAGTATCAAAACTTATAACGTTGTAAAAACATAGGAATTTGCTTGTTTTTGTTTGTTTTATTTAACTTATTTGGTTAGTAGTTAAATGGGCACAGTGCAGTATATATGTATGTACTGCATTAAAAATTGCAGTAAATTTACTGATTACTGAAAAAATTCAGTAAATTTTTACTGATAATGAAATTTAATTTGCATTATCAGTAAAATCGTAGGGCTGTATTCATAATAATTTAAAAAAAATATACTAAACGCAGAAGTACTTCCAACTTAAAAAAAAATGTTCATTACTAGATGTTTACACATCTCCTCTGTGAAAGGACTCACATTGCTTTTTTTTTTTTTTTTTTGTTTAAAATTTCGTTATTGAAGCAACCACATCGTTTCGAAATAGACCTATTTTTATTATAAATATCAATATTAAGGCATTTTTGTCACCATAAGACATAATGTGTCTTCAAATATTTCCAAAAATATTATCTGCGTCATGGCAAAATATAAAAAATGTAGCAAAAATACTAAAAAATCCCATTTTCGGGATTTTGAGAATTTTTTTTGGGAATTGCGGGGAACTCAAAAGCAAATTCTATTTCTATAATTTTTACCTAAACGAGCATTTTCAGCCGTAAATATTAGCAAATAAAGATATAAAGATTAACCCCCTTATGCAAAAAAATATTTTACTTTAGCTTTAAAGTTCATATTAGTTGCCAAGCACTTTAAGGCTAACATAGCTTTGTTAAGAAATCATATGCAAAAGACAACTTTAATTATTTTGTTATCTAATAATGAATACTGGTAACACCACCGTGTTGAAAAACCACTTCATAGCTTATGATGTACAAAATCGAATACAATTTCATTCGGGTATTCAAATAAGTTTTTATTTTATTAAATAAATTTTCATTATCTTGAAGTAAAGCAACCTAATTTAAAAAATATGAGCTTCTGACATGGTAATAAAACAGATAAGCACAACTGTGAAGTAAAAGTAAAAAAAAATGTGAAAAATTATCACAATTTGTTTTATTCGAATGAAACGAGTATTTGAATATCCAGCTTTTTTCGATTTGTTTTGATTCTATGTACATCACTAAAACATTTTTGTATAATTGTATTTATTTTAATATGTTTCTTATGGATTTTGCTATATATGTATTTCGAATCAGTTGGATAATTTGGTGATGTTTCCCATTACATGACAGGAATAATAAATTTAAGATAAGAGCAGGCACTTCCAGCTTCATTTTCAGATGTAACATGAATCAATATGTGCTATATTAATAAAAGTATTTGAGGTACAAAACACACATTTTGGAAATATCAACTTAAAGTAGCTTTAACAAACGTAGTTGCCTACTTTAGAATTTTGATATAATAATTTTTTTTGAATACAAATTTACTTAACATTGCTTGGCAAAGCTTTATTAAGATTTTTGCATAAGACCCTAAAACATCACATACCAGCTTATTAAAAGCTTTGTTATATATTTGAAAATATCCCAAAGTTTAAGTTTCCCATTAATGGAGCTGTGCTTTTAATTTTCCTAATTTTGTTCACCAAAGTTTTCTTCCCAAAATATTAATTATTTTTCATTTCTAAAGAAAAAGAAAAAATTAAACTGACCTGGATACTTTTACATATATGTAAAAACCGCTTTACCATTTTTGGTGAAGGGTATAAAAAAAATTAAATTTTCCAACCCTGGAATTGCACTTTCACTTTATCTGATTTCTTTTAGCAAAATATCTCTATAAATATAAAATATTGCTACTTTATAAGAGAAAAATAAATTTTTTTTTTAGTAGGTTACTGTTATATACCAAAACCAAATCAAATAATTTTTAATACCAATTCAGCTCTAACTCAAATATAAAATAGGTTTAAATTATAAAAAAAGAAGAGAGGTGTCTTCGGACACCCGTTTATAGCTTTGCTGCTTAGGCCGAGTTTACATCTGTGTGACATGTGCCAAAAAAGGCGTAACAACTAATTACTGATGAAAAACTGTTTGATTTAGACATGTATTTATTGATTTAAACAGTTTCCAATCATGTTGGAGTCTATAAAATTGTCTATTAGTCTACTGTTTATCTTAATAAATACGTGTCTGAATAAAACAGTTCTTCATTAGTAACTAGTGGTAACGCTTTTTGGGACACTTCATGTGTACCATGAAAGGCCAGATATAAACTCAGCCTTAGTTATATAAAACAAATTCCATTTGTGAAATAACAATGCAATAAAATTATATTATATGATGATGTAAAATTCTCTGCCAATATTTCAAAACGTTTCCATTTATTTCCCATTATTTTCTTTTCTGGCGGCGTACGATTAAATTAATGTATTATTTGTGGCCGGTGGCGGCTGTTAGCCGGCTTACAGCCGATCGGCTGCGTTCTCTGGTTTGTGCTCATGTGCAAACACAATGCAAAAACAAATTGAGCAATCGTACTCATTGTTTTTATTTCACTCACTTTAAAGAACGAAACAAAACAAAACCAAACAATTTGTTTCGTTTATTTTCGAACTCTGCTTTTAAGTACATAGAAATCAAAATAAAAATAAATTTATAACTGTATTAGTGTAGATTATTTTTGTTACGAAAATCACGTCCTAACTCCTGTATCGCGCAATAAATAGCAAAGCTTTAAAAACAAAAATTAGTTTCAGTTTATTAATTTTATATGGCAAAAAAAAGTTTAAACTTTCCAGCTCTTAAACCGTATTTTTTTTTGATTTTACTGATTTTCAACACCAATCTATTTCGGACTATTTCTAATACATCAGCCAGTCTCTAACTTTTCACGGAGCTTCGGAAGACCTATTTCACGTACAGACGTATGGACGGACGGACGGAGGGACGGAGAGATGAACATAGCTTATTCGTCTTCTCTATTCACAAGGACCATTTGAATATTGTGATAATTACACACGGAACGACACCCCATTTTTGGTGAAAGGTATACTACAAGTAACAATTACTTCTGCTTAAAAATATTAAAATTTAAACATAACTGTTATACTTTGACTTTTATTATAAAATTCATAACAATAGTTACTGTCACTGGTTATAATTAATCCCCTATTACGTCTTCTATATGTAAAAGAGTCAACTCTTTTTTTAATTTTGACAAGTTATCACTTAAGTCTAATTCATCTTAGAGATATTAATGAAAGATAAGCAAGAGTACTTCAGGTAAATATTATGCGTACATGCATATTTAATACCACTTTTCTAAAATAATTTACAGAAAAAAAAACAAAATGTATGTACTGGTATAATCGTTTTCATAATTAATCATAATCTTAAAAAAAAAAAATTAATTCCATTCAAATGCCTGTTAAGTAGAGATCAAACAAACTTTAAAACATACAAATGTACTCGTAGTATACATTTAGCTCAATGTCCCACTGTCAAGTTAAATACGAGTAAAAAAAAATAACCACTTTGTACAATGAAGTCATAATCATGATTGATTTGTTTTCTCCTTTTAACATACCAGTCAGTACACAGTACACTTGCCAACAACAAAAGAAAAAATCAAGTACTCGATCGCATAATAGTTTAAGTAACTTGTCTGGAAATGTGAGTGGGAATCTTTTGTTTGTTGTTGTTGTGTGTTAGTATTTCAAAAAGTCATTTTTGTATGAATATTCAAATATTTGCGATTACCTTAACGCGCAAACATCATTTATGGTTTGCGGGTACACAAGCGTTAAGTTGTAAATACAAAAGTGCGATTTAATGTCAAAATATTTTTGTTAATCCAATAATAATTTCCTACTTACAAATTTATATTCATGTATCTTTTATATGAAAAAAAAAATTGTATTCATACTCAATTTATTCAGCGTCATTATCCACATCTCGAGCTTAAATACGGTTATTTACAATGACGATGATGATGACGAAGAAAAAAAAAATAACTTGTATCTTAATCGGATTTGTCAAAGAGCAAAAAAAAAAAATAAAATAAATTAAAATTATAGTTAAAGCCCTTGAAAATCAATTACAATCAGCGGTAGGAAATTTAATAAATAGTTATCAAACAGAAATACTCATACAAATACCCCTGATTCACTATACAAAATTTAAACCTTGATTAAATCATATTTTAAATGACACGAATTCAGCTGTCTTCAATGCAAGATAATGTGTTACATTATGCTTATGAGCGTATAATAATTTTTTTATGCCCTTCACCACTACTTCACTTATGTAATTTTAACAATATTCATATTCAATCACATAAAGTATATTTCTTGAAAACGCTTTGCTTTGTCATATTTTCATAGAGAACTACACAGAAAAAAATTGACAAGAATTATTTTCAATAAAACCATGTTATTGAATAAAATTTTTAATTTCAATAATATTTGTCATTAACTTGAATATTGTATTTATCAATTCTGCGCATTTTAAAATATCATTTAATGTCATTTATTTGTGTTGGTGTTTTCCTTGCTTGTTGATTGACTCAACCTGGTTATGTGCGGATGTTGTTGTTTTTTTATTTTTTTTATTGCTTGTGTTGTATAAGTGTGAGTTCGGACAAGAAGCCGAAAAATGTCGTGGATTGTTTTTTTACTCAACAAAGTTATTTTTAGATTACATAAAGACAATGCGCACATAAGAAATCATGTTTTGCTTCTATTCATTATTTGCTTATTCAATAATGACTTGCTCTTTACACTGCAATTACACATGCCACTAGTGGCATGCCAGTGTTGTGTACGTATTATCGACGAAAAATTGTTCGAAAAAGTCGAATCTCTTGCCATTTGCTTTGCTGTTTACACATGCCATTGCCACTACATTTTAAAAATGTCGTCGAAGCGAGCTGGCTCGCTCAGTCTCGCTTCCATTTTTACTTTTCCTTTTGTTTATAGAATAGAGTTACCTAGTACGTAACAAAGTCACATTCTTGAGGAAGCTTTAACACTTATTATTATTATTATTATTATTATTTTAATAATATTAGTTCTTTATAATTAACAGACTTCAGTTTTTCACACATAAATCAAGTAATAAATCATAATAACACATTTAACAAGCTAAAATATTAATTTACTTTTCACAGTAATCCAATAAATTTGCATCAAA
The DNA here is from genome assembly GCA_949987645.1 of Tachina grossa. Lineage (NCBI taxonomy): Eukaryota > Metazoa > Arthropoda > Insecta > Diptera > Tachinidae > Tachina > Tachina grossa. The sequence continues at coordinate 60,030,950 of OX465276.1, read as the reverse complement.
TGTTTAACAGGGTAACACTTTTCTTCGTTTTGACATTCAATGGCACGCAACTGCCAAATTTTCACTCGCATGCAAATTTTGCTGCCACTGGGGCTGCCATTGCGAAAAATTTGAGTGTATTAGTGAAAAATCGTGAGTGTATTGAGTTCTTCGAAATGGCATGCCACTATAGTGGCATGTGTAAATGGTATGTTAGCTGAGTGGTAAGTACTAGAGATGTGCACGTGAGTGTTTTCTGACTCACGACACGCACGCTCACGCAGAAAAATATTTTACTCACGCATTTTCACGCACGAATGATTTTGAACATTTTCACGATCACGCACGCTCACGAATAAAATATTTTTAATCACGCACGAGTGGTTTACAACTTATCACGATCACGCACGCTCACGAAAAAGAATATTTATAATATAATTTGCATGTTTTTTGGGTTGAAAAATAGGTTCTTACATAATCATATGTTTGGACATATCTATGTATACATGTATGCTCGTGGTTTTGTAAAATTAAATTAAAATAAAGCAAAGTTAATTTAATATCGTTTTAAATATTCGCATTCGCGGATATCATTTTAAATATTCGAATTCGAATTCTCGTATATCAAAATGTGACATTCCGCACATGTATGTATGTATACATACATAATATAAATGTGAAAGTAAGACGTATGATCAATTAAATAAATTATAATCAAATAAATCAGAAAAGCATATTATATGAGAAAACACAAATGACTAAAATTTTTTTGTTACGTAACATTTTCAAAGACTCCCCCACCCTCGCCATATCAAATCATAACAAAACTCGAACCCCACCCTCCCCCTACAGCGTTACGTACCATAGGGACGGCCCTATTGTTAACAAAGGCACTGTTGAATTAGTAGTATTTCTCAATTGATACTTCCTACAGGGTATCTAAGAAACATACATACATACATACAAACTTACTTACAGACTTTTACTTATGTACTCAAAAATCAAAGTTTTAATGTTTAAAAAAAATTGTTCAGAGAAACTACCGAAATGTCTTAACGAATTTGGTACGACAAGTCTGACTTCAGAAAAAGTCGAAACATTTTGTTTTGGGGGTATTCATTATGTTTGTAAGCTCATACTACCATACATATTACTATACAAATATGTATTTATTATTATAAAAATATATATTATAAAAAATAATAATAAATGCAGGAATGGGCCTTACAAAGCTGTATGTACCCATCAAACAAAATGCTCCGAATTCGTAACGATTGGTTGAAAAAATCTTCCGATTTCGGCACCGAAATATTACCGAAATCGTAACAATTTTTGTATGAAATGGTTGACACGACTTCGTAACGATATGTCGGTACGAATTCATTACGATAAGTCGGTACGAATTCGTAACGACATGTAGGTACGATTTTTTTTGCCATTATAGCAGAGTACCGCTTCACCGTTATCTTGCTGCTATTGTCGAAATTATTTTCACATACTCACGTTTTTTAATATTTGTTACAATCCTTTTTTTTATCAACATATACATATTTATTTAAAAAAAATTGTCACAGACTGTTACTTATGTACTCAAAAACCAAAGTTTTAATTTTTCAAAAAATTGTTCAGAGAAACTACCGAAATGTCCTAACGAATTCGGTATGACAAGTCTGACTTCAGAAAAATTCGAAACATTTTGTGGGGGGGGGGGGGGGGAAGTATTCATTATGTTTCTAAGCTAATACTACCATACATATTACTATACATAAGTATATGCATTTATTATTATAAAATAATAATAAATGCAGGAATGTTATCTCGTGAGAGCGTGAGAATTCGTGCGTGATTATTAAAAAAAGCTCACGCACGATCACGCACGAGTAAATTTTTTTCAGTCACGCTCACGCACTCATGCGTGATTAGTTACAATATTTGATCACGAATCACGTAAATCACGCGTGACTCATGCGTGACACGATAAAATCACGACATTTTGCACATCTCTAGTAAGTACGTTCGTTTATTAGTCAAGAGATTGCCGGTTCGACTCATCCCAAACACATTTAGTTTTAATAGCAGCCAAGCAAAAGCAAACAAAAAGGGGTTGAAACATGTAACTAGTGATGCCAACTTTTGAGACTCAAAACGCGTAAAAATTTTTGAAAAAAGAGCTAGAAAAGGCTAAATTGAAAAAATATTCAAAAATAAAAAAAATAAAAATAGTAAAATTTTTGGAAAAAGCGCGAAAAGGGGCTAGTATTAAAATGTTTCTGTTGAAAATAAAAACATCAAATCAATTTTTGTGAAGTAATTTATTAGAATATAAATAACTATCATGAGATCAACACATACATAGCTTTAGAGCTTCAATATTGTACATATTTCATTTACATTTCATATAACATTTCAATAAGGTATGTACATACATAGATTAAATAGTTAGCATATAAATACATACATATATAATTGAAATATATATGCACACATATGTATGTTTACATATGTAAGTAGATACATTTAAAATTGGCCGTTACTAAATAAAATTTCGATTTCTCGTTCTTCCAAAAACATAAAAATAAATATAAAATTACTCTATATTATTCTTCTTTTTTAAATTTGTAAAGCAATGTCGACTTTTTATTTTTCTAGATTAAAGGAAGAAAAAGTTCGCAAAAGTTTAAATGTAGCCATATTGAGCAAAAACTAAAAAGGGGCAAAAGGGCTGAAAGATCATTGTAAAAAGTGCTAGGTTTGCGCGTTTTTTGGTTTGGGGCTAAAATTTTTTTTTTTGCATTTTTACTGACTGAAAACGAGCTAAATCTAGCCCTAAAAGGGCTAAGTTGGCATCACTGCTTCTAACATTCATCCACACACACACACACAATAACAATTATCACTGAAAATAAAATTTCAATCAACAACTTTTTTCTTTGATTCATTGAATTTCTTTGTTGACTGACAAAAAAAATATATTCAATAAACGTGCATACAATTTTATTTATCAATAATGCAAAAAACGTCATCACAGAAAATTCAAAAGATTTTTTTATTGAATCAACGATTTTCGTATTCAAATATCAAAACCATTTTTTTCTGTGTAGCAAAAAATTGTGCTTACTAGAATGCAAAAAAAAGTGTATGTGCTTCCCAGTCGTAAGTACTTACGATTTGACTGAATAACCCATTATTTTTGTTTGTGAAGTTCAAAAAGTATAAGGTACCCTTTACTTTTTGCCTACAAGCACGGCTTCCAGATTTGACGATTTTTAATGTCGAAAATAGCAAAGTGACGATTTGACGATTTTTTTCTTAAAATTTACGATTTTTTAAAAGTTAAAATTTTACAGTTTTTATGAAAAATAGTCTATTAAAATTGATGTATTACTTACCTACTAAAAGATTTTGGTGTAATTTTGCCCACTATTTATTTTATATTGGTATCTGTGTAAATTGATATTCTCAAAACACATAAATGTGAAAAAATCCACGTTCCTATCAAAAATTTTGGCCATCAAAAGTACTGAGACCAAAACTTGACAATATTTTTCATAATTTTACCACTAAGGGGAACAAAGTTATAAGGGGTTAAATCGGACAATGGTTTCAATTTCCCAATAAACGTTAAAAAAATTCATTTTTATTTCACCGATTTTTCTGACGATTTTTCGAGTATAAAATGACGATTATTCTATAGTTTATCGGGTTTTTGATGATTTTTCGATAATTTTATCTGGCAGCTCTGCCTACAAGCATCAAAAAAGTGGGTAATTTTTGCTTTACAAATTTGCAAAATTTTATAGATAGTTTTTACTAGAGTTTCTAAGCTGGAAAAAAATCCCGGGAAATTTTCAACGGGAATTGTCGGGAATTTAATATTTAGGTTTTTTTTAACTTGCTATTTTTAAATTGTTGCTCGTTGTTTTATTACTTAAAAATAAAATTTTCTAACGATGCATGGACGCAGATGTAATAGAGGCTACCGAGGTGAATCCAACAACTTCAAGCGTTACGAAATATTTTCAACTTAAAAACTCTTTATAGGAAATAGTATCTAGATTAGCAGATGTAGATGGAATTTCCATCAATGATATAACTCACAGCATATGAATTTAATTGTTTTTGAAATATTGTTGTTCCTGAAATTCACGAATGAACCCTACAGGAATAGTATCAGTCAATTGACTGGTCATTTGATCGGCAGTCATGTAGGATATATTCATCATTTCGTAGAACAAAGTTTCTATTACATTATTAAGGGCAAACTGAAAAGATTGATGGAAACTTTTGTGTACTTGTGATATTGCATCTCACTCTAACGACTATAAAACATATAGTCGCCCTGCTCACTATACTGCTTTTTACTAATCAATGATTGCATAAATATTGCTCAAGTTAGGCTAATCATAATTGACTGGATATATTAGTCACAATTGAGAGTAATCACACATGATTGATATACTGAGAACAAATATAGTTTTTATAATATTTGTTTTTTTATTATAAAAAATAACCTTAAAAGACACAAGTAAATAACATATTTAAAGCAAATAAACAAAAAAAAAACTTAAGGTATCTAGCCCAATACATATCTTTTCATCTCCGACGCACCTTGCTTTTTACATATGTCTAAAATTTTTAAGATAAATATAGATTTTAAATTAAACTTTGTGAATTTCTTTTATTGACTTGTAGGGAAGTTATTTTGTTTTTGATTTAAATGTTGTATGTTTTTTTCATAAAATTGTATTTTTTTATTGAGGCTATTTAATTAAATTCATATGTTTTTGAAATTCCCGGTAATAGAAAATTTTTTTCTCGATTCCCGGGAATTGGAAAAGTCTGGGAAATTAGAAACCCTAGTTTTTACCTAAAAACACGTTTTTTAATAAAAATAAATAAAATTTTTCGAAATCGCATTTTTTCGATGTCACGTGCGATATTGAAAAAAAAACAATTGTTATCAGTGCGTCCAAAGCAAAAAAATCATCAAATCTTCACAACAAATAGGAATACTTAATACAATTAAAATTAAAACATAACTTGCTGAAAATATATAGAGATAGTGCTACGTAAATAAGTCTAATCACGTGCGACATTGTAAGTGTAAAATTAAAAAAAAAATCATTATTTATATTTAGATGAGCAAAACAGGCTGAAAAAATATAAAGATTTGCAAACGGTGGAAAGAAAAATTAATTGAAGATGAAATATTAAAAATAAGGAATGTATACCGAATTCTAGGAAAAGTGTGCAAGCGTTGGCTGAAGGAAAATAGTCCCCCTTACGCTGCAGCCATACGCTTAAAAGATCGCTTTCCATTTAATCACACATATTGTGTGTCGAAATTCCTTGAAATTGATAGCTATGGACACAAATTGATATTCAATTTCATTTTTTAAATGCAACCGACGAAGAAACAACTCAAATTTGTAGATTCAATCAATGTCGCGCCATAACCGCCAAAATAGCTTAAGCGACATAATTTTCGAACTTCAAATTTTTTACCAAAATTGATTATTTGCGATCGTAAATAGTCGATTTTTGTCAAAAAAAAATTAAGTCCGAAAAATGTGTCGCTTAAGCTATTTTAGCGATTATGGCCCGATGTGTGCTGTGACCAGCTCTTCAAATTGAAAATTAAATTGCCAAATAAATGGATAGGTGAATTTGAAAGCAATCTAGTTTTCGATTTAAAAAGTTTGATTGTTTTAGTAAAGAAAAGTGTGAGTGTATTGCAAATTGAATGGAGTTGAAAGGCAAAAATTGAACGTGTGCCCCCAAGTTATATGGGATGATGTATATCGAATTCGACTACAGCGTATTTGTAATAGATTACAGTTTTTTTATCGTGGTAAAGTTGGTCACATGCGACTTCGTAAGTGTAAGATTAAAACAAACAAAATATACATACTTTTAAATTATTTAAATTTAAAATAGTAGAAACAACGAAAATAGTTCCTTCTGCCAAAAAAAAAAAAACCGACTGCAATGCAAAATGCAAGATTATGTGTTTTTAAGAGCTCTTGTAAAAATCGGTAAAGTAGAATCACTTAAAATAAAATATTAAATATTAATGAGCGTGACTCCGGCCATTTTATTTTTTAAATGGAGAATTGTGTCTATTACCTGGTTTACATTAGAAAATTTTTCATGAAATTTCGTGAAATTTCTTGCAAGCAACTTTTTTATCAGCGCTATAGAAGAGAGTGATATATAAGAATTGATGTAGAATGAATCTCTGAAGCACTTCTGGCACTTTTTTAGATGTGGTTTGGTTCTTCGGGCCAGCTATTGATAAATGAAAAATTTTTCATGCAACTTTTTTTCATAAAAAAATGCTTAATGTAAATCTGGTATATTTTAGACCTCAAGGTGTGCGGCAACTTTTGTAAAAATCGGTTAACTAGAATCGCGTGAAATATTGGTAAGCGTAACCTCGCCCATTTTCAACTTTCAAATTGTGTAATTACAAGAACCAAAGTTGCTTTGTAGGTTTCGCAACAATCGAATAAGTAGAATATCATAACATTAAAAAAAATTTGGGCGTATCACCGCCCACTTTTTTTACAATGGGACCAATGGGAAGCTATACCCTCTCAGAAATAAAAAGAATTTTTACAATTGGTCTAAAATGTACCGAGCTATGAAGTAACACAAAAAAAAAAAAATAAAGACCTTCTCCTTTTTTTGAAGTCTGTTAAAAAATAAAGACACTTTTTAAAAAAATTTTATTTTATTTTATGATGAAATATTATAAAAACGTAAACCAAAAAAGGAAAGAATGTAGAATGATTGGATGAAGAAAAATAAATTAAGTAAAGTGCGACTCTGACTCGCGCACGAAGGCTTCCGTACGAACACTAGATATGTAATTTAAAACAAACTTCATCCTAATATAGTTTTGAAATTTTTTTCGTTTTTGGGGTATTTTCAATTTTTAAGTTTGATTTCGCATCCCTGGCTGAGTATGTACAATTTTTCATTCCAGAATTCATTACTGTTAACATAGACCATATCCTAGGAAAGTAATGAATTATTTTAATGCGTTCGAGGAATGAATTCTATATGTAGTTAATTTTTTTATTTTTATCTTTATAACTTGTGCATTCATAATTAATTATACTTATAATTAACTAATTACTTATTAATTTATTAAGAGAGTCAATATTTGTTTTTTTTTTGTATTTTGCTAATTGCATTGCATAATTTTTAAATAAGATTTTTGTAAAATTTTTGTATAAAACTTCACCGCCGCGTATTCTTTTGACAGGAACTGCAATGTTTGACGACGACATAAAGGCAGCAAAAAAAAAAAAACAACGCACGGTGTGATTGGAAACCGGGTAGGAACGTAGTTCCTTGCGTATTATTTACCATAGAAACCACCCCTTACACCCTAGTGGGCTTAGTTTTGATAAAAGCGTCCAAACTCAGATCTATCCATGTTTTGAGTTTTATCAAAATCGGTTAGATAGTTTCAAAGAGTCTAGTAGTAGTCATAGTTCTAATTTTGAGAAAATGTATAGCCTGTGTGCTTTCCGAGAGTCAGATCTATCTATGTTTTGAATATTATTAAAAGCGTTAAGATAGTTTCCGATAGGTAGAAATTTTCTCCTACCTCCCCTTGTGGTCCTAGTTCTTAAAAACTTATAACCTATGTGTCCTTCTAGACCTAGATCTATCTATGTTCTAAATTTCATCAAAATAGGTTTCGTGGCTTAGCCACTAAAGCGCAACAAACAAAAATTAAATTTACTTTAACATTTATAATATAAGTTAGCAGAGACACCTTCAGCTAGCACCACCACGAACCACTTATCCAAGTCACGAGCCTTTTAGCACAAACCATATTGAATATTCCCATAAACTGGACTAAAAATCCCCAAAATCCCAAGAGATGTGTAATTACTCTCTGTATGATCATATTACCCTCTCGCTTCTACAGGAATGAAGACAATGCTTTGGGAAAAAAATGACCAGTTTTCCCGTTGGGAACTTAGAGGCAAAATAAAATATAATTTTTTCACAAGAGCTGAGTACACAAAATATTTTTAAGAAATTTTTGCACAATAAAAAGAACTATATGATGATTACATAGTTCTGTAATATTAACAAAACAAAAAGCTAATTTTTTGAGTTATAACTATTTTACAGCAAAGGCTCGGTACGTACATAATTTTGCATATTTTTCGTCTAATAACATAAATTTTCGAACGTAAAAGAAATTCTTAGTAATAAATTTTTGTAATTTCGTATATTTTTTGTGTGGAATTTTAATGCATTTGGCTCGCTCAACATTCTTTAGGCTTTTGAATTATTATGCAATATTTATGTTTTGTTGGCCTTTTTATCATATTTTTTTACTTTTTTTGCAACTGTTTCATTGCCAATACCATCAAAAAAATGTCCGGGGAATTCATCAAATAGTTCATTCACCTTTTAAGCTTAAAACAACTAAACTATTGTTTGAACAATGAATTGAATTTAAGGAATAGCAACAGATGACAGGATTTTTGCCAGCAGATAACATGGAAAAAAGAATGAGACATATTTTAGGGGCATAAGGAAAAAATTTCTGGTAGTTGACCAACTGTGTGTTTGTTACTTCTTTTTGTTTTAAGCGAGTGGTTTTATCTGGCAGGAAACTAAGGACAAAAGTCAATGAACTCTAGAACAACATTTAGGAGTTAAGGCGTTGTTGTTGTTAAATAGATTTTCAAATATCTGATCTACGAGTAATTTTCAAAAGTCAGGAATAACTTGTGAAAAGAAGCAAAATTTAACTTTCCTTGTGGCAAAATGGTCTCAAATAATAATTGATAATTGATTTTGTTTAATTTTATTCCGCCATATCAAGGGCTTTAATAAGCCAAAATGATTTTTTTTTCATGACCATCAAGCGTAAGCAATGTGCTAAACGAAGCACGATAGCAATCAAGTTGTAAAAATATGAAATAAGCATGTAAAGGGTGTCCCAACAAGAACGCAAGATTTAAATTTGGCGCCATTTGAAGTGTCATTGTTTGACATTTGAACAATTGTTATTGTTTGATAGTAGAAGGTACGAGGTTAGTAAAAATTGAGCGCTACACGAATGAACAACACAGTCTCATTGTGAAATTGTTTTACCAAAATGGTGAAAGTTTTGCGGCTACAGTTCGCAAATTTGCGATCAATTTGGGGTCACAATAATACTCCAAAAGAGTCAACTGTAAAGAGATTAATGGATAAATTTGCCGAAACTGGGTCTGTTAGTGATGTAAAGACAACAACGCGCCTTCGACCAGGTCGATCGACCGAAAATGTCGCAGCTGTACGTGATGATGTCGCTCAAACGCAGGCTAAGCGCAAACAGTCAATGGTGTTCGGTATCGTGAAATGATAACCAGTTTTTTCGTGCCTAGAATTGAAGAAATGTATATGGAGGGCATGTGGTTTCAACAAGACGGCGCCACATGTCATACAGCCAGAGAAACAATTCAATTGCTACATCAGTCATTTCCCGGTCGTGTTATTTCGCGTTTTGGAGACCAGAATTGGCCGCCTAGATCGTGCGATTTAACACAATTAGACTTTTTTCTTTGGGGTTTTTTGAAGTCGATGGTTTACGCGAATAAGCCGATGACGACTCAAGCCTTAAAAGAGGAAATTGGACGCTGCGTTAATGAAATACCGCAGCATTTATGCAAAACGGCCATTGAAAATTTCATTAAAAGATCGCTTGTGTGCCAGCAAAGCCGCGGCGGTCATCTGCCCGATTTGTTGTTCCACACATAACCTCATTTTGTCTACTTTACGATATAATAAAGTTTCACTATTTTTTTTTTAAATATCTGTGTTTTATTTAAAATTTAAATCTTGCGTTCTTGTTGGGACACCCTTTAGTAAGGCACCCAGTGATTGCCTGAAAAGAAATTTAGATGCTATAGTATTCTTCTCAAGGAGTTGCAATTGCCTTTACTTCCATATATACATATGTCCTTTACCAAAGTCTAGTGAGTCATATATAATACCCCATTAAAATTTCTTCCAGAAATTGCGAATGCACTATGGCTGTCATTTAAAAAAAATTTATTTCAATTGAAAACATGTTGAACTTTAGTAGCACGAATAAGTAATATAAAAAAATGTATGCGAATAAACACACTTGAATAAAAATTTATTCGAATAAAACATTCGAATAACATATTCGAACAAAAAGTGTATTGGAAAAATATTTTCTTCGACTAAAAAAATTAATCGTGTAGTAAACTTCATTCGCAAAAAATATTTAATTCAAACGGTAAAAGTCCACGAATAATTAATTTTTCTCGCACAATTTAACTCGAACAAAAAATTTAAATTTAAAATTCGAATAACTAACAAAATTCTAAAAAGAACAATTATTCAAATAAAGAATTTTTTCGATGCAAGTTTGCTTGAGTGAGTGAAATGCTATAACGTTTATTCGACAAAACAGTAATTAAATAAAAAATAAATTCAGTGAAGTGCGACTTTGACCCGCGCACAAAGGGTTCCTTCCGTACCGATACTATATAATAAATATAATAAATAGTTTTTGCTTTTTTTTGTGTTTGGGTTTTTTGGTTTTGAGCGCTTTTAAATATTGGCGTTTTTTCAGTTTATTTCTCATTTTGACGATTTTTTTCATTTAGGCAATTTTTTTAGTTTTTGAGCCTTTTTCGCGTTTTGTCGATTTTTTTCGGCTTTTGGCGTTTTGTCAATTTGGCGATTTTTTTCATTTTGGCGATTTTTTCCATTTTGGCGATTTTTTTCATTTGTGCGATTTTTTTAGCTTTGGCGCCTTTATCGCGTTTTGGCGATTTTTTTCGGTTTTTGAGATTTTTTTCATTTTGGCGATTTTTTCATTTTGTCGATTTTTTCGGTTTTGCCGCTAAATTTTTAGAGCTAAATTTTTTTTTTAATTTGGTGCTTATTTTTCGTTTTAGCAATTTTTTTAGTTTTTGGCGATTTTTTTTTTTTTTTTTTTGGTTTGGCGATTTTATAATTTTCGGTTTTTGTTTAGTTTTACCGTTTTTTGAAAATTTTAAGAGTTGCCTTCTTACTGTTTCCAAGATACAGCAAGTTGTCAAAATTACATAGTCAAAATTGCATTAACTGATAGAACACCCTTTAATTTACGTTTTGTTTTTAAATTTTAGGGTTTATTGTTGTTGTCTGTAAAAAAAACACTAATTTTACAAATTTCACACATATGTACATTAGGGTGGCCTTTTCACGGAACCCTAAACAGGAAATTCGAATGGTAAATGTAAAATGTTTACTGTAATAAAAAATTTCATTCGAATATAAACTTTTTATATAAGTGAACAGTTTTCCTCAGATAAAAAAACATTCGATCAAAATAAGCTCTTTTGTGTAAAACCAAGCAATGTGAGTCCGACACAGAGGAGATGTGTAAACATCTAGTAATGAAAATTTTTTTTTAAGTTGGAAGTACTTATGCTTTTAGTATCTTTTTTTAAATTAATTAATTAAAAGTATCAAAACTTTCAATATTGTAAATACATATGAATTTGTTGGTTTTTGTTTGTTTTATTAAAGTTATTTGGTAAGTAAATGGGCACACTGCAGTATATGTATATGTACTGCATTCAAAATTGCAGTAAGCAGTAAATTTACTGATTACTAAAAAAAATTCAGTAAATTTTTACTGCTAATGTACCAGTAAAATCGTAGGGCCCGTAATCATAATAAAATTGTAGCAAGTGGCATAGTTTTTTCATTCAAATTTTGAAACTTTTGTATGAAAAACATTTAGCCACTTGGTAGAATTTCATTATGAATACAAGCATTACTGATTACTGAAAATTCAATGCACCTCATCGTATAACAAATCATTTAGGCAATTTATAAAAATTGTAGAAAAAAATTTTAGTAATCAGTAAAAATTTACTTGTTAAAAATTTTGTATTGTTTTTACTGAAACTTTAGTGGTACTGCAGTGCTCATCTATGGTAAATGCCTTTACTTTTACCTTTTAATTTTTAATTCCTGTTGTTCATCGTTTAGTTGTTGCTGTTGCTGTTGTTGTTGTGTACGCATTGCAATTAAAATAAATTCAGTAAAGTGCGACTTTGACTCGCGCACATTTGGTTTTGATAAATTTTTTTTTGATTTAGCTTTCTTCCTTTTTTAAGTTTTTTCAGTTTAAACGATTTTTTTTCAGTTTTATCGCTTTTTTCTCGTTATGGCGTTTTTTTTCTTTTTGGGTTGTTTTAATTTTCGCAACTTTTTTCATTTTGGCGATTTTTTCATTTTGGCGATTTTTGCTGTTTTTTGAGGTTTTTTCATTTCGGCGATTTTTTTCTGTTTTTGGGGTTTTTATTTAGGCGATTTTTTCATATTGGCGATTTTTTGGTTTAAGGATTTTTTTCATTTTGGCGATTTTTCCGGTTTTTCGCGATTTATTTTAGTCCTAGAGATTTTTTTTAATTTGGTGCTTTTTTCGTTTTGGCGATTTTTTATTGTTTTTGGCGATTTTTTTATATTTGGCGATTTAATATTTTATTGATTTTTTAGTTTTACCGTTTTTGAAAATTTCAAGAGTTTTGCTCTTACGGTTTCCAAGATACAGCAAGTTGTCAAAATTACAAAGTCAAAATTACATTAACTGATGGAACACCCATTGATTTAAATTGTTTAAATTTAGTGGTAATTTTTGTAGTCTGTATAAAAATACACTAACTTTTAAAATTTCAAGTGTATATATAATGTACATACAATTGTATGTATATTACATGGGATTTTAACATTTTTCGTTGCTCGTTTTGGAACACCCTTTAGTTTTTAACTCTCATGTATTTGTTGTTGTAGTGGCCAAATGTCTACACATTGTGTCCAAATTTCAAGTCCGTAGCTCTTACGGTTCATTTTCACTTTTGGTGTACGGAAATATACAGAAAAATAACCGGCGGCGGCACACCGTCGGCTTCGAGCCGGTCGACTTGTTTCTCTGCTTGGTATTGCTTCTTTCAAACACTAATACACTCATACATAGCTCACACCGATTTGACAATGCAAAGAAATCTCAGCAAAGAAATCTCAGCAAAGAAATCAAAGTCAAAAGATTTTTACCCCCTAGCGTATAGATAGATGTTTACACATCAAAAAAAATTAAATTATTCTCTCTAATAAAAGTATCAATCGAATAAAGAAATATTTCAAAGGCAAAATTTTAGTTATTAATGTTATTATTTAAATTTAATTTAAATAAAAACAATTACACGAGTTGCAAATTTATTCGAACTAAAAATTTTATTCGAATCAAATTTTATACGAACTAAAAAATTATTCGAATAAAATGTTTAATACGAATGAACATGTTATTGGAAACAGGAATTACTCGAATAAAAACTAATTGACATAATAACTAATTCATTAATGTGTCGAATAACAAATTTCTTAAATGTTAAATTTAGATTTTATTTGTCAGTTTGCCTTATAATTATTTTTATTGTTATCCAATGGATTTATAATTGTAAAAAGGTGCAGAAAAATAAAATAGATTCATATCGAATATAAACTATTTGCTGGGTTTTGCATAAGTTTCTAAGCCTACTACGCTCGTTTTTCTTTTGTGATTTTCAAAAATATTATTATTTGTGAATTCTCAAATAGTTCTTGATTACAGCAACTATGAAATGCATATAGACAAAGCTGAACCACCAGCAAATAAATTTCGGAATTATCATATTAGAACAAATTAAGAATATCTAACGTTTTAACCAATAGTTTTGCCAATATACTTACATTCATTTTATGTACATATATATCTGCACTTTATGTGTCACACCTCACTTAGAAAACTTTTGTTTGATATTTGTTTTCCTATCAATAAAACAAACGAACTGAATGAATGAAATGCCGAAATGAATGAGCCCACATTTGTGACTTAGTGATTAGCATAAAAAATTTTTGTATTCGATTCTTAATTTTCTCATTCGCAAAAAAATTGTATTTTTAGGTTAGAGATGTACATATGTATGTATGTCTGTATAGTATGTACAGTACAATGGTCATGCATACATACACACATATGTATGTACCCTGTAGGAAGTGTCAGTAGTAAAACAGTAACTGTCACCAGCACTACGAAAAAATTAAACCCCATACCACCAGCCCACTTGATGGGCTTAAAGGGGTAAAGGGGTACAAATGCCAAAAATAAAAATTCAAATTAGATGCAGCAATCAATACTAAATACTAATATATATCACTCTATAAAAATTCAGACGTGTATAACCATCAACTTAACAGGAAAAAAAACTTTGAAGCCTAATTACTCAGAATTTTATGAATTTAGTTTTTCTCAACTTGTGCTTCTTTTCTTTTAAGCCCCACATTTATGAAACGTAATTCGCCGGGAATTTTTTTCTATTTCCAATTTCCCTAGGAAAAAAGTAAGTATTCAGAATCATGTTGTAAAACAATGACATAAGCATGTATTTAGAAGAAATATAACAGGAATGTTTATCCCAGCCGTGGAAACATAAACTTTTGCCTTCAGAAATTATACTAAAATACACTTCATTTTTCGGGTTTAACAGTTAAATGAAAGATTTATTTCCCTGTAATAACTTCACGACCGATTAAAAAGATGGACGTTATACAATTTACAATTTTTTAAGACATGCAATCATTGGAATCGTTTGATTCATTCGCGTCTTAGTTTTTGTTTTAGTTCCTTATTTCGCAGGCTTCTAATTGGTTGCGCTGTTTATTTAATTTTTTTATTTAAGCAAATATATATTATTATAAAGAGCGACTTTTTTAGAGTGTCACAACTTTGAGTTGGCATCACTGCTTTATTTGAGAACCCATTTAATAGATGATAGTTGCTTTTTGTTAAATTAATTTTAATTATTACTGTTCGAACTTCATTTGCTTATAAATATAAATATTAGATCAAGCTAAATTTTGTATCGCCTTGTAAGCCAAATTACATGTGATAACAAATAACACCAAAGTTAATTGTAAATATTCTGACAAACATCTAGTAGAACGGAACAACTAGCTGTTTTTGAAAGCCACTATGCCTTCATCATCAGCGTTCTTTGTTCTTTGTTTAGTTTGCTTTGGAATTTCATGATGAATGGACTTACACCAAAGCAACGCGTGCAAATTGTTGAAATTTTTATTCAAAATAATTGTTCTATTCGTCAAACTTATTTCATTCAAAATTTTATTTTCCGGTGAAGCCCATTTCTGGTTGAATGCGTACGTAAATAAACAGAACTGTCGTATTTGGAGTGTGGAGAATCAACAAGCTTTTGTCGAAATAGAAAGCTGCGTCTGGAACAGTCTGGAAATGTAAAAACGTCATGATTTTTAAATGTATTCACGTCGCATGTACTATAGTAAACCAATAATAAATGCTGTCGTACTATAAGCGAAGCACGATGGATGTATTGGTGTATGTGTATATCAGTTTTAACAAGCGATGTCGCAAGACAGCTTGTTTGTAACAAACACTCAAAAGAAGTACTGTTGATTAGTGTATACTTGTTATTTTTCATATTATACGTTTGAGTGTGTGTGTGTAATATGTAGATGGTAAGCTATTATGTGATTAACCGCATACAACTAATGTTAATGCATGTGTGTGCTTTGCATGTGCGCAGAAAAATAAAAGATCATACACACATATGTACATGCATGACGTTTGTACACGCGCTCATTGGTAGAAAGAAGCAAGTATCACAAATTCTTCCGTCACGAAGTGTTTTCTTCTTTACTCCTATACCTACAATACTCAAACAAATTTCTTGCAAACAGTGTTGTTAACGTTTGTTTTATAAGATTTCGCTGTAATAGAACATTTGAAAAATCCCTCATGTCTTGAAAGTTCTTATAAGATGTCTTATGCAGGAGACTATGTCGAAACACGATTACATCCACAGAAAGTTACTGTTTGGTGCGCTTTATGGGCTGACGTAGTCATTGGTCCATATGTCTTCAAAAAGTTGTTGAAAATTGGTATTCCAGATTGCGTCAGCCGTGGCGGTCACATGGCAGACATCATATTTAAACATTAATTTCATAAAATTTTCTTTCCAATAAAGCCCGTTTCGTTCATATTAAAAATATATTTCCTTGTTTTATTATGATTTAAATTTGCGTCACTCTATAAAAAAACAGCCTTTATAAACACACATTCTTATTGACAATGAAAGCATAAATTTTTTTATTAAATTTCTATTACTGAACTCATGCGCTAGTGCAGAATAAAATATTAACATCCGACAGCTGATATTGATTTTCCCCCTCCCGTATTTGCTTATTTCCTAGCTATTCAAAATAAGAGAATGTTTCCCGGTAGTAAATGGTTGGGAGGAGAACTATGAACTGGGTAGTTCTTTTGGCACCATATTTAGACATTGGAAATAAATATTCAATAGCACATTTTAGTAATTCTAGTCTATATTTTTTAGTTTATTTGTATTTTCGATAATTAAATTACACATTTTCTTCAAATTTGGTATGTTATTAAAGGCGGTTTCGGACTATAATACAAGTATTAATACTTTTGTGGAAAATGCAACTCTGACATGCTGAGTTGTTATTGTTTTTTGAAAATTTTTAAACAGAAATTAGATCAGGGAAGTATTTTCTTCAAAAGTATTAATACTTGTGTTAAAGTCTGAAACCGCCTTAAGAAGAGACTGGGTTAGAGCTAAACTGCTTAGTAATATAAAACAAATTTCATGTGATCATATTTCAAAACGTTTCCATTTATTTCCCATGATTTTCTTTTCTAGCTGCATACGATCAAATTAATGTATTATGCTCAAAACAAATCGTTCTCATTGTTTTTGTTTTGTTTTTGTTTCAATCACTTTAAAGAACGAAACAAAACAAAATCGAACATTTTGTTTCGTTTATTTTCATACTCAGCTTTTAAGTTCAATGAAATCAAAACAAAAATAAATTTATAGCTGTAATACTGTTGATTATTTTTGTTACCATAATCACGTCCTAGCTGCTGTATTGTGGCATAAAGAGCATAGCTCTAAAAGGTAATAATGTATAATAGTCATCAAAGCAAATATGTATTAATATGCAGGCGCTCGGTGGACAATGTCACAGAATACACAGAAGTGAAGAAAGTGACAGGTCAAAAAAGCTCCAATCAGGTTTTTGTTAAAATTCATGGAAGAAAGAGAAAAGCATAGTGTATTTGATACTCTAGTGTATTACTACTTACCAATTAACACAGCTAATAAAAATGTATTGCACTAGAAAGACGTAGCAAAACAAAACCGACGACAAAATTTGAGGGAAAACGAGACAAACTGAAAAATACCCGTATCTTCCGGCTCGTGACACTTCTGTATGTTTTGTGACAATGTCGCCAAAAAGTCACCAAAATAGTTGACAAGAGTGGTGACTTCCTACAGGGTATAGACAAAGTAATTGTACGAAGTAAGTACTTAAGCACTTTGTACCACATACAGTACATGTGTGCTTATGCACATATGTATGTGCATACATATATACATATATACATACATACATACATCCATACATCCAAATAAAATTTAAAGAACAGAAAAATGAAAAAAAAAATGAAATTGCTAACGTCGTCAGAATGTCTACTTAGACAAAAGGCAACAGAAACAAACAATAGCAAAAATATATTTTGTAGCATTTTTATGGAAGCATTTTTGTGTTCATATGTACATATGTACGTTGATATGTGCAAGTACTTAAGTTAGTATGTGGCTTTAATAGAGATAAAGAAATACCTACAAGTGTTAAATACATAAAAATAAAATAAAAAATTAAATTTGTTTAAGAAGTAAACCAAGAAGGTTTTATATCACCCCACAAATTAACCCATTGTTGCATGTAATCGAATAATGACTTAAAATTTTGAATGAGTCAAGCTAGAGTACATGCTTATATAGAGTATTGCATCTTATCGTTAGTAAATGGCCTCGATATGGCGAACGTGACTACTTAAGTGAAAAATTTTTGCCTTGTTTGAGTTTTTCAAAAATATTCCCCCTTATTGCGAATGGCGTCGTCGACGTCACATCAAGACGGCAGTAAATTTTGTCACTTGTATACTCTTTATCGGCAAAAATTCGATCTTATTGAGAATCTCTTAATAATCTCTAAGGCTTTGTAAATTAATGGAGCATGTTAGTAGTAGTAAATTTTTTTCGACAAAGAGTAGACAAGTGACAATTTTTAGTGTCGTCTTAATATGACGTCGACGACGCCATTCACAATAAGGGAGATTATGCTTTAGAGTCCAGTGAATTATATTATAGACTCCTTTACACATAAAATTTCCTAACACATGCTTATGGCAGCAGACTGTCATTATACTCGTATAAAAAAGATGGCGGAATGGATGGCAAAACGATGTTTCTATCTAAAAGACGGCTAACTGTACGGCAGCACACTTTTCTTATGCAAAAAATGTCTGACTCTGTGACAGCACACTGTGCTGTGTTCTGTGACACAGTCAACTTTTCCTTACGAAAAATGTGCTGTGACACAGTCACCTTTGCCATAAGAAAAGTGTGCTGGGACACAGTCAACTTTGCCATAAGAAAAGTGTGCTGGGACACAGTCAACTTTTCCATAAGAAAATTTTGATGTGCCCCAGTCAACTTTTCATAAGAAAAGTGTACTGTGACACAGTCAACTTTTCCATAAGAAAAGTGTGCTGTGACACAGTCAACTTTTCCGTAAGAAGAGTGTGCTTTGTGTTCCTTCAGAAAAGTGTGCTGTGACACATTCAACTTTTCCATAAGAAAAGTGTGCTGTGACACAGTCAACTTTTCCATAAGCAAAGTATGCTGTGACACATTCAACTTTTCCATAAGAAAAGTGTGCTGTGACACAGTCAACTTTTCCATAAGAAAAGTATGCTGTGACACAGTCAACTTTTCCATAAGATAAGTATACTGTGACACAGTCAACTTTTCCATAAGAAAAGTGTGCTGTAACACTGTCAACTTTTACACAAGAAAAGTTTTCTGTGAGACAGTAATATTTTTATATAAGAAAAGTGTGCTTAGATATAGTCATTTTAAATATTAGAAAAGTGTGCTGTGACAAATTCTAATAGAAAAGTTTACTGCATTATTAATTAAGCATAATGTTTGGGTTCTTTTCATCATGGAACAACTTCCTCAGCTGTTTTGACTGAAATTTATAATTTTAATCGGATACTGTTGCCCTCCGTAGATTACTCTTATAGAAAGCTGATGTTATTTTCTTCTTTAAAAGAAATGAAGTTATCGAAATTTTTATTTATCTGCAATAATAATACTCAATTATTGAAGCTACTGTTGAGAGTAGCCGTATTCCGAGTGAAGCCAACTATTTCTTCCCTTTTTTTAAGCTTCCTTTGCTCTACTAAACTTTTTAGCCCTGTATCGCATTGCTGTTCATTTGAAATTAATGCATTCGTAAATTCCTTAAAATTTATCAGGTAGTAAAAATAACTTTGTCTTTAATTAACGAAATATTCGTTGTGATCCGAAAAAAAATCCCACGATTTTTGTTTAAATTTTTCTTTAAGCATCTGGCAGTTATAATTTTTAATTTTAACTCCGCTGAAACTTCTAACGAGCGTTCGGTTAAAACTTAAGCCGAACTAATTTTAAAGATTTTCTTTCTTGTACATACGTATGTACATATGTACGTATGTGTGTCTGTACATACTTATACTTTTATTTTTAATTAAGCAAATGACATTTAAATATGAGATGGCAAGAAAAAGGGTTGAACTATTAAATCAATATGCAAATGAGTTTAGGGTTCGTTAAAAAATAATTCTTCGTTTTTTTTTTATTAAATAACACTCACAGATGAATCAACATAAAAATATGTAATTGTAAAGTGCATATGTCATTTTAAATAAAAATCATTAAAGTTTTTTTAACAGAAAAAAAGCAAATAAAAAACCTTCATATATTTTAAAGATTTACTACAGTTGACAAACTGTTAGCAGGCAGTTTCGAACGTACACACACACACAAAATACCTTCAATTTATATTTTTATTTAAAAAAATCTATTAAAAAATATTCCTAAAAAAAACTATTAATAAAAATCCTTCTATGGAAAAATAATAATGAATAGTCGGGCGGTCGTCATTTGCTGGCTTGACAGTTGTTTACTACCGAATGCCTGACTTGTATGTAAATATATGTGAGCGAGTGTATCTGTGTGTGTGTTTGTGTGTGCATTTGCAGTTGGCTTGGGCATTTGGCTGGATGCGTTTCCTGTATGGTCTTGTACTTCTTGACGCTGCTGCTTGCTATTTTTATTGCTTCTCTTACATGCGGCTGTTACTCATACTCGTACTTTTTTTTCCTATTCAGATGACATTTCCTTCCAGCTTGTTTAACCCTTTATTTAACTCTTCTAAAGTAATTTTAATAATTAATAAAGTGTTGTATGTTTGTGGACATTAAAACAAATGGAAATAACCAAAAATACATTTAAAGCACAAATAGATATACATACATACACAAACTAACATAATGCGATCCCAGCAAGCAGAACGTAACAGGTTTAGAATAAAATGGTACTATGATATGTTAAAGCATATTATAAGAAGTTTTATACCATTGTTCACTGGAAAAGACTAAAAATTAAGCTATGGATATCAACTAACATTTTCTCGGTTTGATACTAGTTATAATTAATATCGAGAACGATAACGTGAGTGATTTCCTAGTCACGAAGATAGATATAACAATTAATTATATAATAAACTCCGTCTGTGTCCCCGTGAGTGATCTCCCAGTCACGAAGGCGGAGGTAAGTAGTAAATTATATCCTATGTACAACGTGAGTAGACATAAGTAGTTAATTATATCCTAAACACCGTGTTTGCACGTGAGTGATTTCCTACTCACGAAGGCGGACATAAATATCTAATTATATCGAAAATTCTGGGTGTTCACATAAGTGATTTCCTAGTCACGAAAATAGACACAAGTAGTTATTTGTAGCCTAGGCCTCATTTGTCCGCGTGAGTCATTTACTAGTCAGAAAGATAGACAGTAATAGTTATTTTTATCCTAAAGCTCGTGCATCCACATGAGTGATATCCTAGTCACGAAGTCGGACATAAGTAGTTATTTATATCCTAAGCCCATGTGTCCACATAAATGATTTCCTACTCACGAAGATAGACATATGTAGTTATTTACATATATCCAATCCTCGTGTGTCAACGTGAGTGATTTCCTAGTCAGCAAGGTAGAGGAAAGGAGTTAATTATATGCCAACCCTCATGTGTCCACGTGACTGATTTCCTAGTCACAAAAGCGGATATAAATGTTTATTTATATACTAAACCCTGTGTGTCCCCGTGAGTGATTTCCTCGTCACGAAGGCAGACATAAGTAGTTATATATATCCTAAACCTCGTTTGTCCACATGAGTGATTTCCTAGTCACAAAGATGGATATAAGTAGTTATTTATATATTAAGCCCAGTGTATCCACGTGAGTGATTTCTTAGTCACGAAGGCGCACATAAGTAGTTATTTATATCCTAAGCTCCGTATTTCCACTTGAGTGATTTCCTAGTCACGAAGACGCACATAAAGAGTTATTTACATATATTCTAAACCCGGTGTGTTCACGTGACTAATTTCCTAGTCACGAAAATGGGCATAATCGGTAAGATAATTAAATTCAGTATCTCGAATGTCCAAGGGAGTAATTTCCTAGCCACGAAAAATTACATAAACAATTAAGATAATTAAATTAAGTGCGCTGAGTACACGTGTGGTTTATTTTCGTGTCACGAAGAAGAAGTGAGTGGAATGGTTCCAACCAGGGATAAATAAATCATAAAAGTACCATCCCATATTAGCAGCAAGTAGTAAAAGGGCAGAATAGCAGCAGAGAAGAGAAAGTGGGGTCTAGTAATTTAAAGGCAATATTCTGGAACAATTGTGAACTAAGAAGTATTTAAATTAAATATACAGCATATAAGTAAAACGAAACTATTAAATAAAAAATTACAATATTTATTTTTGTGGTGACATGGCATTTTCAAGGCTGATTATAACTCAGAGAAATAAGTCGTTACAATACTATACCTGTTGTACTCAATATAGAAAGCCTCTAACTCAAATAATTGTGACTTAACAGGAGAAAGAAAAAATATAACAGAAACTGTGATATTCAACATGCAACCGCTTTTGTACTAGTGTCCTGCACAAGACCATTTATAAGACATTTCAAGACATGAGAGATTTTTAAAATGATTTACTACTACAGCGAAATATTCCAAAACAAACGCTAAACAACACTGTTGGCAAGACATTTGTTTCAGTTGTTTGTCTTGCCAACAGTATTGTTTAGCGTTTGTTTTATAATATTTCGCTGTAGTAAAGCATTTTAAAAATCTTTCATGTCTTGAAAGGTCTTATAAATGGTCTTGTGCAGGACACTATTTTGTACAACTGCTTGTAAAATCGTTATTTTTTACACTATTGCAATAAATTTTTGGGACGATGTGTATTTGTGTGAAATGTATTGGAATCACTGACAAACTTAATTTTGTAAAAAAATACGAGTTAGGGCCTTTCTGCTTGATGCCATCGATATGCAACATTAAAAACATTTTTAACAAAATTTATTAATTAAGTATTTATTTCTTTATTTGACGCGAGTCAAATTTAAAAAATTTAACTGTGGTGTTGCTTGGGCACCAACGAAATTCATGTAGACGTTCTTAACCAACAACAAATATTTTTTTAATTTAATATATTTATTACAGATATTCCCTAATATTACTACATCCATTTTATATATTTATTATCATTTTGAAAATGTAACCTCTATGTTTGCTGGGATAGCTCAATCCCTTGCAACTCAAATACCAACAATATGCATGAGTGTGTCCATGTATTGAGGGTTCATTAATTTGTTTAAAATGCATTTGTCACTGCATTTAATTTGCACATTCATGTCGTGTTTCACAAGGTTTATTCTTAATGGTTTTTTTTTTTTTTTGTTTGCTCCTCTTTGGGAAACAAACAATTCAATTTGATGTTTATTGAAAAGTAAAATAATGGAAAAATTGTATGACCGCATAATTGCATGTTTATTACCCAGAACACATGGTGAGGAACGATAAATGTATTATGTATAATCAATCGTACTTAATTCGTTATTCAAACGTCTATGCAAAAGTGAACAGAACACATAAATTATTACTAAAATACATATCTAAATATCTAGACATCATAATATTTAGAATGAAACTTATTGGTCTCTAGCCATTTCCTAACTTCTGGAAAAGGATATCTTTTGATAAAGGAGCTTTTAAAAAAGGCATTTACAAAGTATGTAGCCATAAATAGTGCCTCTAACAAGTATTTATACAAAAAAATAAAAAAAAAACCGACTGTGACCAACTTTGAGCCGTTAAATATCCTAAATGATCATTCAAAATGAAAAATCATAAGAGAAACCCAGAGATGATTTTGAAATATCTGTCGCATAATACCTATTTTGATATATGTAGTTCACCGAATTTTTATTTTTTCGTATTTAAAAAATGGCGTCTGTTGGCCGCCATATTGAACTTTGACAACTGACATATCTCGGGATTAAGACAAATCGATTGACGTAAGAATCATAAAAATCGGTCTACGCGTTCGGTTTATATAGTGTCGTAAGGGAACACACATCCATACATCCATATAGACTTATACAATACCCTTCTTTGCGTTGCGCAGTCGGGTAAAAAATTAAAAAAGTACCTTAAAAAGATAATAATACCTTACATAAAAATACCTTTCAAAAGAATCTATGTATTAAAAATTAACTAGAAAAAAATTACTTATAAAGGTACTTGTGAAATGAAGAACACTTTTAAAAAGTAAACTTTTCAAAAACAAATCTTCTATAAAAAGCACTTTAGAAAACCATTTAAAAAGTATATTTTACAAAAGTAGCTTTTAAGCCTAGCATGCTAGTGTATATAAGGGGCGTGGAGGTTCGCGGTGGCTACGAAAGTCTTCATTGAACTCACACTTCTGAGGATTGTGTGCGATGTGATAGACACTACCAGGCATCTCTAGTAAAATCATAGACAGAGACTGTTTAATTAGCCATTGGCAGGAATCGTTCCTGGGAAAGCGCACTTCTCCTACTTGCGCAAACTTCCGATGTGATGAATAAAGTGTACCTGAAGGTTATGGTGCGGGAGTTGTGGTACTGACCACTACGAGTCTTTGGGAAAAACTCCCATTATTTTTCGGAATCTGAAGTTTGTGTCTTTGCTTTAAAAATAAAAAAAAGCTTTAAAAAATATTAAACCGACTTTATGCACTAGAAAGTTAAAAATCAAAAAGTGTTATTAGGTGCGTTAACTACCAGACTATTTGCTGTCAGTGTAAAGAAAGTTGTAAACTAGAGGGCTGCGTAAATATTCTTGAAATGCAAATCCGTTTTGTTTTTTAAATATATTGTCGTAGCATGTATTATATTAAACCAATAATATATGGAATCGTTTAATAAGCGTAGCTCGATGTATATATTGATGTTCGTGTATATGAGGGTTTACAAGCGATGTCGCGAAGACTTCTTATTCGTAACAAACACTCAAAAAAAGTAGTGTTGATGCGTGTATGCTTGTTAATTTGTATATTGTACTTTTGAGTGTCAGTGTAAGATGTAGATGATAACCTATTCAGGGTGGTTTTTTAATGCAAGCGCACACAACTAATGTCAATGCATGTGTGCCTTTCCATGTGCGCAGAAAAATAAAAGATCATACACACATACATGCATGACGTTTGTACACGCGCTCATTGGTAGAAAGAATCAAGTATCACAAATTCTTCCGTCACGAAGTGTTTTCTTCTTTACTCTTATACCTACAATACTCAAATAAATTTCTTGCAAACAGTGTTGTTAACGTTTGTTTTATAAGATTTCGCTGTAGCAAAGCATTTGAAAAATCCCTCATGTCTTGAAAGTTCTTATAAGATATCTTGTGCAGGACACTAGTATGTACATGCATGCCGCAAGCATCACAAATTTATGGGTCACAAAGCATTTTCTTCTTTACTTCTACACATAAAATAACTGAAACAAATGCCTTGCAAACACTGTTGTTTAACTGTTGCTGCAGTAAAGCATTTGAAAAATCTATCATGTCTTAAAAGTTCTTTCATAAGTTCATAATAATACTTTTTTTATTTTTAACCTTTTGGTGCATAAAATCGGTTAAATTATTTTTTTTAAATTCTTTTTTTAATTTTTAAGGTGAGTTTATCTGAAAGTGTAAAGGGTAAAAAAAAAAACAAATAATTCAATTTTTTTTCAAAAATAAGTTTTAGAAATCTATTTTTAAACTAAATATTCGCAATTGCTTGAAGAATTTTAAATGTGAAAAACAAAACAAAAAGTGTGTTTCTCTGCAAATACGATTATTTTTGTGGTTTGCTGTAGGTATTTAAATATGACAAACGTTTTTTTTTTAATTTTTAAATAAAGGGAGTTTTTTATTGAGGTATAGAACTTTAAGTTGGCATCACTTTTTTAACTGGCGGCCATTTTGTCAGCTGTCAAGTGATTAATATTTAGTTTGGTTTGCCATTTCATCATGAACAGGTTGATAAAAGAACAACGCTTGCAAATCGTGCAAATTTATTTCGAAAATAATGGTTCAGTTCGCGAAGTTTACCGCAAGCTCCGTCCATTTTATGGTCGACATAATCGTCCATCAGAGCAATTAATTCGGTTAACCATGGATCGTTTTCGCACTACGTTTACTCTATGTGATAATACGCATCCGCAGAGACGTCGAACAGTGCGCACCGAAGAAACAATTGCCGCTGTAGAGCAAAGTGTTGAAGAGGACCCGAATGAATCGATTCGCCACCGTGCACAGCAATTGGAGCTTTGTCCATCAACTTTATGGAAGATTTTGCGCAAAGATCTTGGCTTGCGACCTTACAAGATCCAGCTTGTGCAAGAATTAAGGCCGCGAGATCATGCAATGCGTCGTGATTTTGGTGTATGGGCCGAAAATGAGATTGATCTCGATGCTGATTTTCATCGCAAAATTTTGTTCAGTGATGAGGCTCATTTTTGGTTGAATGGCTACGTCAACAAGCAAAATTGCCGCATTTGGAGTGAAGAGAATCCACATGAGACCCTTGAGACGCCATTACATCCACAAAAACTGACTGTTTGGTGTGCTCTATGGGCTGGTGGAGTCATTGGGCCATACTTCTTCCGAAATAATGCTGGAGAGTCAGTTACCGTTAATGGAGACCGGTATAGAGCCATGATAACCGACTATTTTGTTCCCGAATTGGATGGCATGAATGTGGATGAGTTGTGGTTCCAACAAGACGGCGCTACATGCCACACGGCGCACGTCACAATCGATTTATTGAAGGAAACATTCGATGAGCGCATAATTTCGCGGAATGGACCTGTCAATTGGCCACCAAGATCGTGTGATTTGACACCATTGGATTATTTTCTTTGGGGATATGTGAAGTCGCTCGTCTACGCCAACAAACCAGAAACGTTAGGGGACTTGGAAGCCAACATTCGTGGCGTTATTGCCAACATACGGCCCCATATGCTCGAAAAAGTGGTTGAAAATTGGACCTGTAGAATTGGCTTTATTCGAGCCAGCCGCGGCGGCCACATGCCCGAAATCATATTTAAACATTAATGGCATAAAATTATCCTTCCAATAAAGCCAAATTGATGGACATTAAAACGATTTTCTTGTGTTTTATTTCAATTTGAAGTTATATACCTCTAAAAAAACACCCGTTATTATATACATAAATATGTACAATATTGTACAATTCTACATACTCGTACATATGTATCTATGTACTACTATTTATCTTTTAACATACATACATCCATACAGACATATTTTTATAATTTATGTTAACATACGTTTTGCGTATGATATATATTTGTTTGTAGGTTTTTGGTTTGTTTTTTGGGGATATTTTGTTGACAGGTCTCATAATTCAAAAGCAGAGTGTTTTTTGCTTCATTTTGCCTAAAAATATATGTCTCTTCTTGACAACACATAACTCACTCTTTGTATGTCTTAAAGATCTATTTGTGTGTTAAATTTGTTTCTAATGCGTGTTCTTTTTAGAGTTACAGAATTTTGATTTAATCAAAATTAAAATAAAGCAAAGGGTGGCGTTGGCTGAAGTAGTTACCATGTTAACTACAAAACTGAAAGTCCTGCGATAGAGCCCGGTCTCCCACAATCATTAAAATAACAACAACACGCATTTTTCTGATGTGCTAGTGTCCTTTTGTTGTCGGAAAGTTCAAATGTGTGAAGGCATAGACACTGTTCACTGAACTTAAACCGGCTTCAGCGAATACTAATCCTAATGTAACATCATAGCGCCCTCTTTCAACGGTATTGTGTAGCAAAATCATCGGCGAAGTAAAATAACTATTAACATGGCTACTAAACACAGCTTCAAAAATGTAATACGGTTCATGAACACCAGAGGCGCTGCAGAACTATATTATTAGAATGGTGTAAAAAAGCAGAATTGTAAAAGAATGAAGCTTTCCTCTATCTCTTCCTTCGCCACCTGTCTTTTCTTTCAGTATCCCTTTCATAAAGAAGTTAACACTTAGTTATAGTAGGAGGCTTTCATTGCCTGAGTGTTAATTCTCATTAAAAAAAAAATACCTATCAATTAAACTCGCTTTAAAGGATTGATACCCATAATTTGATTCCACGACTAACGCGTATATAGCAAAATATAGAACTCAAATTTTAAAACGCTGTTCAAAACTTTTGCGGCCACATTTCGCCAATAAGTGGACGAATATTTATTTCTAAGTGTTCAATTGTTTCTGGTTTATTCGGCGTAGACGAGTGACTTCACAGAAGCCGCAAGAAAATAGTCCCGATCTGGGTAGCCACATAACACGTCTATACATGAAATTATTAATTCATGTCAGCATAACTAATGTCTGCCCATCGACGTTTTTAAAGACATATGCATGATCATAAACCTCACGAAATAGGAATTTTCTTTGGATGGAATAGTTTTTGGATAAAGTTTCTAAACTCTCTTCACTTTAAATGTGACAATTTTGCTTATTTTCGAACAAATTCCATAAAAATTAAGCTTCACCGCTGAATAAAATTTTGTGTAAAATATCCAAGTCAGTTTTGACTGAAAGAACGTTTAATTTCAATAATTCGCAAGTGTTGCTTTCTATCGATTATAAAAGGCAAACCAAATTAAAGAGAAAGCAACTATCAGCTGTTAAATCAGCTGTCAAGTAAAGCAGTGTTGCCAACAACGTTTTGAACTTAGAACAAACACGGTTCGCATGCATGGTCGTGCTTATAAATAACAATAAATACTTGCATTTCATTTATTTTAGTTATTAAAAATAGAGATGTGCACGTGAGCGTTTTTCGACTCACGACACGCACGCTCACGCAGAAAAATATTTTACTCACGCACTTTCACGCACGAATGATATTGAAAATTTTCACGATCACGCACGCTCACGAACAAAATATTCCTAATCACGCACGAGTGGCTTACAACTTATATCACGCACACTCACGAAAAAGTATATAATCCAATTTGTATCTTTTTTTGGGTTGAAATATAGGTTTTTACACATACATATGTATGTATATATGTAACTATGTATGCACGTGTATATGTAAAATTTACATTGCACAGCGGGGACTTTTACAAAGTAAATGGCAATAAATCTGGAACTTCTAAACTACTGTTTGGAATTATATGAAACTCCTAACATCCGTAGAAGAGGACTTAGGCTTTATAACACATGTCATGACAGCCTTCTGGATTGAGCTGGACATGAGTAACAGTGGCCCAAAGTTGACTACCTGGTATTAAAAAAAACTTCTGAAGCTTGTAACTTTTTTAAAAATTATCCGATTTTTATCGGATGAAGCATTTTGACATAAACTTGAAATTCTTAAGAAATAGTTTCCCAAGATGTGTTTCCGTATCTCTCATAAGATATTTTACTTAAGACAAAGAAATTTTTCCCTTGATGTTTTTAAGTATTTCGCCTATTACTTTTTAGTTCATTGTTGTATTTTAAGTTAAAAGACAGCATTAAATTTTTTACAAAATTTTAAATAAAAATAGGAAAAAAAATTTTATTAACATATCCATCCATTCGTGAAATCGGGAAAAGGCTAACAAATCAAAATTTTAAAATTTTCCTGAAAAAGGCATGTGTTTTTTAAGTATCTTCATTATTTTCAGTTTTGCAAAAAACTTTGTTAAATACATTTTCAATTTTTTAATTACATAGCGCTAAAGACAATGCATTAAAAATGTGCTTAGAACCAATTATTTTGCATTTTGGACATGTACCCTACATTCAGCAATGTCCTAATTTTAAAAATATTTTTTGTGTTAAGTGGTTCTAAAAAGTTGTGACAGTAGATTTTGAAAGTTTTAACTATAAGATTTTATTATGTAGATAGTTTTAAAAATTTTTAACTGAAATTTAAGAGTCCCTTTTCATAAATGCGAACGTACGAGAAGTTTTTCTGGAAAAAGTCAGAATTTAGGGAAGTTGTACCATAAAAAATATATTAAAATAATTTTATTTTTCTACATTGGTATATTTGAATTTCATATGAGCCAGTTGACTACGCCTGAAAAAATTATAACAATAGCCCAATACACAATCTTGTGCAAATAGTCTTGCATCGCAGCATGTGCAAAATGGTATAGTATATTGATACTCAGCTATTCAGGAATGATACCTCGTGAGAGCGTGAGAATTCGTGCGTGATTAATAAAAATAGCTCACGCACGATCACGCACGAGTAATTTATTTTTAAGTCACGATCACGCACTCACGCGTGATTAATTATACATTTAATCACGATCATGCGTGAGTCACGCGTAATTCACGCGTGTCACGATAAAATCACGACATTTGCACATCTCTAATTAAAAACCAAAAAGTTCGAACAACTAGGAAGTCAATAGATTATACATATTATGTTCAATATACTTACATATAAATATTTTTATAAATATGTAAAGTTTCTGTAGCCACTGATATTTGAGAAAATTTTGCATGTTTTTATATATTACGGATGGTAACCGAACTTCAGTTGCATTGCCAGTTAACAAGGCAACTGAAGTTGTAATTGGTGTTATGTAAGCCCACATTTTGGACTCTCCAACAATTTATTGAAAATACAATTATGACTGATTGGCACGTCAGAATATTATAAACAAAGCTTCAAAATATAGGTATGAAATATAAGTGATAATAAAAATTGTTATGTAAAAGTGCTTAAAAAATTACTTATCATAAAGATGATTTTATCAGCGGAATTATTTTCGGATGAACAAAAGGAACTACAAAATAGTGCACCTAAGACAATTCAAATGCTTTAGAATTACCGCCTCTACTGAGAGTAAATATTACTACTTGAATTGAAATTTATTTGCTGGTGGTAAAGAATTGTCCATTAGACCTCTGCACAATACCATTTACAAGAACTTTTCAGATATGAGGGATTTTTAAAATGCTTTACTCCAACGAAATCTTCTAAACCAAACGCTAAACAACACTGTTTGCAAGAAATTTGTTTCAGTTATTGCAGGTATACGAGTAAAGAAGAAACGGCTTCGCGACGAAAAAATTTGTGATGCTTGCTTCTTCATACGCATGGGAGCGTATACAAACATCGTGTATGTAGATACACACACACGTTGTGGGCATGATCTTTTATTTTTCTGTGCACATACAAACGCACACATACATTCACCATATTTTGTGTGCGATTGCTTTAAAAAACCACCCTTAAACACATAATGGCTTACCAACTACATCTTACACACGCACACTCAAACCTACAATATGCAAATTAACAAGCATGCACGCATCAACACTACTTTTTTTGAGTGTTTGTTACGAACAAGACATCTTCGCGACATCGTTTGTAAACACTCATATACATGTACACCAATACATCCATCGTGCTTCGCTTATTAAACGACATTATTTATTATTGGTTTAGTATAATACATGCTACGATAATACACTTAAAAAACAAGACGTATTTATTTACATTTCAAGACTGCTTACGCAGCCCTCTATTGTCTCTATATTTAATTGGTGCTTTACCAAATTTTTAGTAGACTTCAACCACATATTTTAAACAGTCACAAACCTCTTATCTTATGCACTTACTTTCCAAAACTATTTGAGAATCCACATAAAATAATAATCAGGGCTATCTGTCATGAATAAAATTCCGCGTGAAATTTTTCCCGGGGAACAATTCCAACTAATAGGGAAAACAAAGAATTCTAATTGGAAAAGGGAGAAATTGCACGCGGAATTTTATTCACGATAGCCCTGAATATTTTTGAAGTCTACTGCTGATTTCGCAAAGCACCAATGAAATACGCATATGGACAATGCTTAACCACCAGCAAATAAATTTAAATCAAACTAAACTTATGACAATATGTCGTATAATAAAATTTCTTAAATTATTACTTGAAGTAATTTTGAACTAATAATTTCCTTTTTAGCCTAAGAGAATGTTTTTACCCTTCCAAATAAGGACTACAGGCGAATCTCGGTATAACGAATCTCGCTTTAACAAAAATCCGATATAGCGAACGTCCATACCTTTTACATTAACAACCTTATATAGCGAATGCTATCCTGGTTTTATACTGGATATAACGAATGATATAGAAAAAATCGCGAAATAAAAAACAAAAACTTGCTAGAAATATATTTCTGACATTTAGTTCTACTTTAAATAGCGAATGTTTTGATAAATGTATGCTCTGTATAAAGAACGGAGAAAAACATTAAAAAATCTACAGCAGCAATGGAAATGCAAAAAAAATTTCATACCATTAGTTTGTACTTGGTAGCTTATTTGAAAAAAAATTGCCCTCATTCTGTTTGTTGTATTGTATCTTGTCTACAATAATAATAGTTAAAATAATACTTCAAAAAAAATTTTACCATATAACGAATTTTTCGGTATAACGAATGGGCCTGACATTATATCGTTCGTTATACCGGGATTTGCCTGTACTTGTTTTGATTTTATTTTTTTATCACATTTTTGCCGTGAAAACTATGCAGCAGCCAAAAGTTTGCGGTTGCCAATATTATTGCAATTTGGGAAGTGAAATTAACAGCTGTTAGTTGCCATACGTAATACCATTTAAGCCAGTGGCGAGGAAAGTTCAGTTGCCATCCATAATCGAGCCAGAGAGGTGTTGCCCTTCGAAATAAAGTATGTAGCAATAGTTTCGTTATAAATTTGTTTAAAATAATTGCCTGACATTATTATAGCATAGACAGACGACAGCAAATTAACTTGTGAATTATCCCAAGGCTGGCAAACGGTATCGTAAAAATACCGATACCGATTCAAATACCGTTAAAATTAGGTACCGGTATCAATACCGGTACCGAAACTTATTTCGGTTTGAAAATACCGCTATAGACAATACCGTTTATGTCTATACCGGTACGTACCGGTATACCGATTCCCGTACAAAAATTACAAAACTTAATTTCAGTTAATTTTTTTTTTTTTGAAATTAATTACAGAAACAAAATTTCCCCCTTTAGACGTTCTTATTCAGCTCTATTCTTACTACTTTTTATCGACAACAAAGTGTAAGCACACCATAATCAAATACATATGTATAAACTAGAGTTTTTCTTTTCCCGGACTTTTTCATTTCCCGGGAAAGCGGGAACGACTTTTCGGCTTCCCGGGAAAAATCCGCCCAGTGCAAAACAATACAAAATATTTTTAATTTAATAATTAAACAAAAAAAAAATATAATTAATGAGATCAATTAAATAAAGCGTTTTATAAGAACATTAGTAAAAAAAATAATACCATTTGAGTTCTTTAAATAATAGTAAATTACTATATACCAATATAATATTTAAATGCGAAAAAAATATTTATTGATTTATTTATTTATTTATTGATACATATTATATATACAAAGTAAAGTTGCATAATATGGTGTTGAACAAACATGGGTGGAGTAACTATACCATATGTCCAGGATGTTACTAACAGTATGTGCCTTCACATAGGAAGTGGCAACGTGGTTGTTAAAGAAAAACCGCAAGATTATACGGACGAAAAACTCTCGAAGGCCAAACAATACGCACAAACCTGACCGCGCTTAAAAAAAATATATTATTAAATAAATATTACAAAATATTTCTTTGAAAATAGGACTTAGTACAGAACAGTAATGTAACGAATGTCAATTTTTGATATTCGCGAATACGAATATTTGAAACGATATTCGCGAATACGAATACGAGTATTTAATGTGAAATTTATAGACATTAAATTAGGGTTCTATTTGCGCCTGCAATATGAAATGTTAAAAAATTGTTATGAAAAAGAACTTCATACTCCTCTTGGAGCACTTTAAAGTTAATAAGAACTACACAAAAATTTCAATGATCGTCAGTAAATAATATTTCAAAAAGAGTAAAAATTTCTATAAAAAATTTAATGGATTCGTACAAACTAATATTTTTATCCATTTATTTAAATTTGGTTAAGGATTTATGCACTTATTTATTGAGTTTTTTGGAAAAATATTTGTATTCGCCTGAATTTGACGAATACGAATGCGAATACGAACATATAAAAATGGCCGAATATTCGGCAATTCGAATCCGAATATTCTGCAATTCGAATACGAATATTCGTGCATCACTAGTACAGAATAACCATTAATAGAATCGTTCTTTTTACCAAAGAGAATCTGAAATTATTTTGTAATTTTTCTTTTATTTCCTTGCACATTTCTGTTTTTACTTTTATGAATTGTAGAATTAAATTTTGAACGTCGCGTTCTGCTTATGGCAAATAAAAGCCTCTTAGTCTCAGAGCACATGTGTGCCAGATGTAAACTCGGCCTTTGGCATTATTATTGCGCCTCCACATTCATAAAATGCATAACGACACTCATCAAGTTGACATAATATCGAAAACTCCAGGAAATTCAGTCACATTTTCCGGGAAATCCCGTTTGAAAAACACTAGTATAAACGCTTATAACCAGGCTACCCAGAGAAGCGCCAGAGTGCCGAAAATCAATCGGCTTTTTATAGAAATGAATAAACAATTCACATATTCCATTTGCAATAAAATGCTAAGTATATAAAGCAGAAATCTACATCAACTGACACCACACACAGTGTACCAAACACAAAAGAACGCTGATGATGAAGGTTTAGTGGCCTTCGAAAACGGCTGGCTGTTCCGTTCAACTATGTGTTGTCAGAATATTTACAACTAACTTTGGTGTTATTTGTTGATTAATAATTATCACATATAATTTGGCTTAAAAAGAAAAGATACGAACTTTAGCCTGTTAAAAATCATAAATATAGAAACAAATGGAGTTCGAATAATAATTAAAATTAACTAAAATATAAAACTTAGTTTTTTATGTTACTGTTTACTAAAGACTTTATGTAAAATTACTTACTTTTAACTTAATAAAAAGACGTTTTTGCTATATACACTGAATGAATTAATAAACTTCACAGTAATAGCGGTATACCGGTATTTTAAACTCGATAACGGTATGTACCGGTAATACCGATACCGAAATAAAAAAAATTACCGTTACCGTTACCGATACCGAAATTTTTAAAATAATTGTACCGGTATCAATACCGATACCGTTATTTGTTTCGGTTTCCAACCTTTAATTATCCTCATCCGTAAATGCACTAAATGACAGTGAATTAATACTGGGTGCAAATCGTTACATACGTGATGGTATCGGCAATCGTACGAAAACAAATATATATATATAAACTGGATGGGAATTCAATACGTTCACGTATGTCATAATCCGAAAATGGTGTTTTTACGTGACGAGTTGTAAAGGGTGTTTTTTATTGAGGTATAGAACTTTAAGTTGGCATCACTTTTTTAACTGGCGGCCATTTTGTCAGCTGTCAAGTGATTAATATTTAGTTTGGTTTGCCATTTCATCATGAACAGGTTGACAAAAGAACAACGCTTGCAAATCGTGCAAATTTATTTCGAAAATAATGGTTCAGTTCGCGAAGTTTACCGCAAGCTCCGTCCATTTTATGGTCGACATAATCGTCCATCGCATAATTTCGCGGAATGGACCTGTCAATTGGCCACCAAGATCGTGTGATTTGACACCATTGGATTATTTTCTGTGGGGATATGTGAAGTCGCTCGTCTACGACAAACCAGAAACGTTAGGGGACTTGGAAGCCAACATTCGTGGCGTTATTGCCAACATACGGCCCCATATGCTCGAAAAAGTGGTTGAAAATTGGACCTGTAGAATTGGCTTTATTCGAGCCAGCCGCGGCGGCCACATGCCCGAAATCATATTTAAACATTAATGGCATAAAATTATCCTTCCAATAAAGCCAAATTGTTTAACATTAAAACGATTTTCTTGTGTTTTATTTCAATTTGAAGTTCTATACCTCTAAAAAAAACACCCTATACGTTCACGGATGTGACGATTTGCCTCCTGAATTCAGCTATATGATAACACAGTCCTCACATGGTAACACCGTCAACAATCAATCAAATGTTGGCAAATTGTTTTGGTTTTCAAAATTAAAATGCGATTCGGTCAGAAAATATAAGTTATTTTAATGGTTTTTAGAAAAAGAGCAAAGAAATATTAAAATCGAGACACATTTTTTCCATTTTAAAATTATCGAAGTGTGTGGCACGAAAGGTATGTACAGATTTTGTTTACTTAATGCAAATACTGTCGCCTGTCGGGGTAAATTTTTAATTCATATTAGTGATATTTTAATGCAAATAAACGCTGTCGTCTGTCTACGCAATTATAGACTTAAAATAAATTGTTCAGGGTTCCAAAGTTTCATTATTGGTTTATAGTTATTCCTCACGCAGTCAGGCCACATCGTTTCTATATCCAGAGCAAGAATATTACTTCCATGTATGTTTTCCCTGCTCTCCTTATTCTGCATCAACTAAAAACAAAGTTTTAACGACTTGTGAAATAAGTCTAACTTCAAATGTGTTTATCAAATGTTATTTAAAATTAAATAAAATGAGACCTTTCTATTTGCTCAAAGAATAACATCGTTTTACAGGCTTCAAACAATCACTTTTTTTTAAGTTAAACCTAACTAATGTCTTAAAAAAAACTATTTTCCAATATCATCAACATTCATTTCGGCTACAAATACTCGCTCGCACTCGTTGTGGCATTAAGCACTAAGACATAAACCAAAAAAAAAAAAAAAACAACACACGTTGCTCACTTAAAACAAATCTATCAATGCAACAACATAATGCATGCAATCAAAACAACGTTGCAACCTCCAAAGCAACATTGAAACATTATCGACATAAATATATTTTTATCTAAATGAATCCATCTATGTACCTATCTATCGCGCAAAAATATTTATTTTAGAAGTGAGAGGAAACTTTTATTAACATGCCAAAAAAAAAAAATTAAATAAAATCTTCATATGAGCAGCAGAGTTTTGTAAACATCATAATAAAAGCAACAAGAACAACAAGCAACATTAAAATCAACACATGCTACAAGGAAAAAAGAATGCTATTATAACCATTCACAACCATTACTTTTCAACACATTCGCCCATACATACTCGTACTTATTACATTCGAACTACAAGCAAGAAAAAAGTGCAAAAATCTAAGACATGATTTTTATTGTTGTTGTTGTTGTTGCTGTTGTTCACATAAATACTTAACATAATCTATAGAATGAGCGCCAACAAATTCAGGCGGATGAGAAACATTCGAACTATTAAAATGTCGACGCAATGACTTACAAACATTTTTATTGCTCGAATTTATAAAATAAAAAAAATGAAATCAACAGCAAAAATCTGAAGAGCAAAAAAAAAAAGAATGCGAATCCTGGGATAAACCTAAAGAGGTACCTGGACGCTAGCAATGCATACCTCGTTAATTGCACTAGAATGGTTCATAAGAAACTTTATTCCCTATACCCCCTTTATTCTACCACTTTCAAGTTACAGATAGCACGAACGGGTGGGTCATCGTATTGGATCCAAGCGAGCTGGACCCTGGATTTTTCATTTCTTCACCAGCAGCCTGCTAACCTAACCTAATCTAACACAAATAACAATACATCTCCGCAAAATGAGCTTTCGTTCTACTAATCGGTAATAAAAAGTATTCGCACAGATAACGTTTTTTAAACTATCGAAAATTTTCGATACTTTTCCACCTCTAATCCAAAAGCTCATCTCAATTATGGAAGGCTGCATTTCCATCTTACAAAACTTCTTTATAGTCTTCAAACGACTTTTCTATTTCGAATTGAAAATTCATTTCAAAAAGTATGTTCGAAATTCATTCTAAATTGCTGAAATTGTCTTAACTACAAAATCGAACACTTAATAAATTTAAAAAAATATGCTAATGCAAAATTTTTAAATTTTCTTGGTTTTCGAAAATTTTAGCTGAATTTCGAAATTTGTTACAACTCAATTTTTTTTTTCACAGACTATATAATATGTATGACCATAAAGAAAACTCTAGCTAAGCCTCAAAACTTACTTCGAGAGTGATTATAAAAGCAGCAGATTATATTTCGAATTGAAAATTCTTTCGAAATACTATCTTCGAACTTAACTCAAAATGGCCGAAAAATTCTTAAAAACATGATCGAGCAATAAATAAATCGAAAAAAAATATTTGTATGCAAAAATCTTTAAATTTTTATGTTCGAAAATTTTAGCTTAACTTCGAAAGTTGTAAGAATAAAATTTTACGTCATTGACCACATATGTATGTATATACGCAAAGTAAGCAAGAATGAAAGCTCAAAATTTACATCAAGCTTTTGCAGCGTGCGCGAAGTTTATACATTACTATATTGAGAGAAGATTCTATGATTAAAAATTATCTTCGAAATTTATTCAAAATTGCAGCAAATGTCTTAAATATGTACATAAGCGAATACTAAATAAATTTAAAAAATATATTTGCGAGCGGAATTTTTAAAATTTTCTTTATGTTCGAAAAATTTAACTTAACTTCGAAATTTGTTAGAATTAAATTTTATGTCATTGACCACATACATATGTATGTATGTAAGAAAGCAGGAGCGAAAGCTGAAAAATATCATCAAGCTTTTGCAGCGTAGGCGAAGCTTACAAATGAATATAATAGCAGAAGAATTAACTTGGAATCGAAAATTCATTTGAAAAAGTATCTGCAAATTAATTAAAAATTCCACAAAATGTCCTAAATACATGATCGATTACTAAATAAATTTACAAAAATATTATAATACAAAATTTTTAAACTTTTTTAATGTTCGATAATATAATCCTAACTTCGAAAGTTGTTAGAACTCAGTTTGTGGTGACGTGCAACATATATTCATAAAGAAAGCTCGATTTGAAGCTCAAAATTTACATAAAATTTTCACTAAGTCGCAGTATTTTATAAATTACTATAATGGGAGATGATTATATTTCGAATTTAAAAACGAAATTAATTCAAAGTTGATGATCGAACACTAAATAAATTTAAAGGAAAATATTTTTATGCAAATATCAAAATTTTCTTTATGTTCGAAAATTTAGAATTAAATTTTATGTCACATGTTACATGACATGTATATAAGGAAAGCTCGAGCGATAGCTAGAAACTTAGTCCTGATTCACACACATCAGGTTTAGCTGATCAGTTTTTGTTCAATTTTCTTTTGAACCTGCATTTACGTTCATACACACCGTCAAGTTTGTTTCATCAAGTCTCATCAATTTGTGTTGTAGTAGAGTATTACGAATGACAAAACAAAACGAAAAAGCAAACTTGACTGGTACGGTCAAGTCTGTACCCCTTTCCATTCTCTTTTCCTCTCTCTCCTAAAAACTCAAGACTTGACGACTCAGACCTGACGTGTGTGAATCAGGACTTATATCGAATTTTAAAATGTAACTTCCTGAATTAATAAATGAAAATATATAATTTTTAAATAAAATATTTTAAATTGCGAAAAAAAAATTTCTAATTTCGAAACTTAATTTTATCTGATATTTTATGTACTTGCAAAAAATTGCAAACTTATGAATTTATTATGATACGCCTGAAAGTGCAGGAAAGCTTTTTTTATAATTTTTAATAACTATCTAATTTGTGACAACTTTGTTCATTTAATTCTTATTTTCCAAATACTGTATCGCAGCTAACTGCATATAACAAAAAAATGGTGTTCCCACCTCTGGCTTGATTTAATTTTGTTTTACATTTCTACCAATTCAATATTGTACAATTTTAACACTTTCAAATGCTCACATTGAAAGGTGTAAAACACATAAAATATGACGGAAACTTAAGAAAACAAACTTTACAAAAACGAAAAACAAGAAGGAAAAAACACTTTTTATGTTAAGGAAATATGAATGTACGAGTGTACGAGTGTATTTACAACACTATAATAAAAAATTAAAGTTTAAACAAAATGTACTGGAAAGATGAATGAACGAGTGAAGCGTATGAATGAGCAAACGTTCAGCACACATAAATCTTAATTATGTTTCACGTACACAATCACGCACACACACACATATGTATGTATATATTTATTTAACAGGTTGAAAATTATATATGGATGCTCAAGTGTAAAATATACAAACAAGTGAAACTTTCACCTCGAAACATCAATCTATCAGCAGTCTATTAAAATCAACACAAGACACGCACATACAAAATTGATGATCCATGATGAGTATTTACAAGAAAATGGAATTTTAAATAGAATTTTGGAAAAAAAACATATATGTACATATAACACGAATTAGAGATGGTCGTCTCATGCTTACTTGATCACGGAATGAGCATGAGCAATTTTTATTTAAATCAAGTGAGCGTACAAAGCGCAAACGTAAAATACATTGCTTGAAAGATCTATGGGTTTACAAAACGTTTTCCTTGATTGCAGTGTTGTTAAAAGTTTCGAAAAGGTGTGTTCATTTGAAAGTGCTTGAAGGAAGCTAAAATTTTCAAATGCTATAAAAAAGCCGATTAGTCATTAATATGTACAATATCATAGGACTATATGCTAAGCAATTATATTATGCGCCATTTTGTTGGCGAATATTTTCGTATGTCATGATAACAGAAAGGAGATTTTGGAGATTTTTCTCATTTTTAGTGATTTTATTCAAAATATACAGGGTGGGCCAAAAGAAACCAAGGGGTGTAAAAGTTTAATAACTTTTTTGTTTATTAATTTTTTTTTATTTTTTCTTTCAAATTATATAGACAACACTTGGAGAATTTATAATGGAGAGGTTCACAACTGAACAGAGAACCAGAACAATAGAATTTTATTATTTAAACCAGAGCTCAATTATTTTAACGCAAAGAGCATATCGTCGACATTTTAACGTCAGAATTTCGCCGTCTGAAGCGATGATTCATTGCTTAGTTAATCGTCATCACCAACATGGCAGCGTAAGAGATTTGCCTCGAACCGGTAGACCACGTTTAAGTCACACTGCGGAAAATATTGAACGAGTACAGCAAAGTGTTAACGAAGCACCAGAAACATCTGGCAGAAGGCGTTCTGCTCAGCTAGAAATGTCTCGCACGTCACTACGGCGCATTTTAAAAAAAGATTTTCAGTTATACCCATATAAGGTGCAATTGGTCCAAGAATTAAAACCCGCAGATCATCGGCAACGTCTAAATTTTGCAGTTAAATTTCAAGAGTTGGCCAGAAATGAAATCAACTTTATTGAAAATTTGATTATGAGTGATGAAGCTCATTTTCATTTGAATGGCTTTGTTAATAAGCAGAACTGTAGGTTCTGGGGTTCTCAAAATCCAAGAGCCATTCATCAACGCCAATTGCACCCCATCACACATCTGAAAATGTCATTTTAAAAAGGCATTTTTTGAAAAAAGTACTTTTTCAAGAAGTAATTTTGCCAAAAAGTATTATTCCCAATAGAACAATAAGTACTTTTTTTTAATAGTTTGTACCTTTGCCAAATATGTATTTTAAAGTGATCTTCAAAAAGTGATTTTCATAAACATTTAGTTTTTCAAGAATAGTACCAATAGTACCTTTTCAAAAAAGTACTTTTTAGGGTTCCGTGAACCAAAGGTGAAAAGGAACCCTATTGTTTTCGCTACGCTGTCTGTCTGTCCGTCTGTCCGTCACACGGTATTTTCTCAGGAACCGTAAGACCTGAAATTTGGACAAAGTTTGTAGAACCTTGGCCGCTACAACAACAAATACATGAGAATTAAAAATTAAAGGGTGTTCCAAAACGAGCAACGAAAAATGTTAAAATCCCATGTAATATACATACAATTGTATGAACATATGTATATTGAAATTTGTAAAATTAGTGTATTTTTATACAGATTACAACAATTAACACTACAATTTAAAAAAATTTAAATTAAAGGGTGGTCCATTAGTTAATGCAATTTTGACTATGTAATTTTGACAACTTGCTATATCTTGGAAACCGTAGGAGGCAAACACTTGAAATTTTCAAAAACGGTAAAACCAAAAAACCCGAAAATTATAAAATCGCCAAAAATTAAAAAAAATCACCAAAACGAAAAAAATCGCCAAAATTAAAAAAAATTTCTAACACTAAAATAAATCGCCAAATTCGAAAAAATCGCCAAAATGAAAAAAATGCCAAAAATGGAAAAAAATCGCCATAACGTGAAAATGTCGCCAAAACTAAAAAAAATTTAAATAAAAAAATCGCAAAAATGAAACAAATCACCAAAAAATAAAAAAAATCGCCAAAATGAAAAAACGTCAAAAACCGAAAAAAATCGCCAAAACAAGTGTCAAAACTAAAAAAAGAGCCAAAACTAGAAAAAATCGCCAAAACCGAAAAAACGCAGAAACCGCCAAACAAAAAAACCGAAAAGACCCCAAAAACGAAAAAAATGCCAAAACTATATATTATATAGGATGAAATTTTTATTAAATTACATATCTAGTGTTCGTGCGGAACCCTTCGTGCGCGAGTCAGAGTCGCACTTTACTGAATTTTTTAATGATGTAAACCTTTTCCAAATGTTTTAAAGCGCTTTTCAAAAAGTAAATTTCATAAAAAAAGTGTATATAGGCAAGTGTCGGTGTAACGAATCTCGCTTTTACGAAAATCCGACATAACGAACGTCCAAATTTTTTACATTAAAAACCTTGTATAGCGAATACTATCCCAAATTTTTACTGGATATAACTATTGATTACGAAAAAATCGCGAAATAAAAAACAAAAACTTTCTAGGAACCCATTTCTAACATTTACTTCTACTTTATATAGCGAATGTTTTAATAAATATGTGCTTTGTACAACGAACGGAAAAAAATATTAAACAAAATCTACAGCAGCAATCTAAATTAAAAAAAAAATGTAATACCGTTAGTTTGTATTCGGTAGCTTATTTGAAAAAAATCGCCCTCATTCTTTTTATTGTATTGAACCTTGTTTACAATAATACTAGTTGAAATAATACTTGAAATAATATTTGAAATAACAAAAATTAAAAATTTTAAAAACCCCCGACTTTTTTCAGAAAAGATGTCATATCTTCTGAACGGCTGGGCCGATTTTCTTCAAACATAGCTAAGAACCCTCTCGATCAAGTCATCTTTCAAACAGAAAAAACTAAATGAAAATCGGTACAGCCGTTTGGCCTGTACGTGGACACGGACAGACACACAGATACACAGACATACAGACACACACTACAAACTTATAACACCCCTTTTTTTAGTC
The DNA here is from genome assembly GCA_949987645.1 of Tachina grossa. NCBI lineage: Eukaryota > Metazoa > Arthropoda > Insecta > Diptera > Tachinidae > Tachina > Tachina grossa. Next base: position 59,988,098 of record OX465276.1, on the reverse strand, counting down.
GGGGGTTAAAAAAACTGCGATATCACGACAATTATATCGTTCGTTATACTGGGATTTGCCTGTATTTCGGTAGAAGAACATTTAATATATTGAAAAATGCAAACATCTGGACTTAAAAAAAAATATTGAGTTAGGGCCTTTCTATATTTAGGTAACGATATGTATGTTTAAAAATTACCAAACATCAAATATAATTTTTTGGATTGAATCCTAACGTAGCTTGCATATTTTTCAACAATTTCACTTTCCAGGACCGTTTGGACTTTTGCTTCTAAGGATTTATGCATATGATGAGGTTGCTTATTAGGGAATTTCAAGTCTATAGCTTCAATTTCTGGGGCACTGATGAATAAGTCAGTTATTTAATCAGTCAATAAACTTTTCAATTTATAATGTCAGTTTAGTGATTATCAAAATAAATTTTTTGTTTTCTATTTCAGTTTAAAGTTCTAAGCAACTGAACAGAAAACTCTATTTATTATTTTTTCTAATTTTAATTTCATTTTATCAATCTAGTAGTATGTTTTTATGGGTTCAAAAAAAAAAAGCAGAGGATGCAACATTTTGTCTGCTCTATTCGAACACTATATAAACTTCAAAATTAAATTCCATAGTCTATACTAAATCTTGGTGAAATCTAAATGTTAAAGATCACTATCACGATGTCTAAGTTTCAATTTAGTTGAACTTTAAGTAAAAAAAAAAAAGTAGAACTTAACTGAACTTTAAACGGTCGTAATAACACCTTAAGATGGCAATACATACATACATACACACATACGATTATAAGGCAGCAAGACAATTTAAAGCTCATGCACTCCCGTATCAGAGTTCTGATTAAATACATTGTTTCAACTAAATATCGCTTTAATTTTCCATTCATTATAACACAAACTGCATATAAAAGAAGCAAAGAAAAGCATACAAAAAAATGCAATTAGCTCAAATTACATTTTACTTAAATACACTCATTCATTGTTTATAACTAAAACATTATTAGGAATTTAAGGTCTATCTAGTCTAAACCATGCATAAGTAGCTTATTCAGAAGTTTTGTATCTCCACATGATAGCAAACAATATGCCTTCGAATGTATTGGATTGCAGCTAAATACACATGCAAGTATTTAAACGCATATCTATGCAATGCATGATGCATCTAATGTTAAAACGTATAAATAAATAAAATGTTTGTATATGGAAGAAGAAAAAAAAACCTAAAGTACTTAAACTGACGAAGCCTTTCATATTAATTAGAACAAAAACAATAGAACACACACAGCTACAATACTCGTAATAAGAATAGAAACATATCAACAGCAGCATTAGAAAGAAGCAGCAATTGCAGCACCAGCATTTGGTAATGGATAGATACCCAGCAGAAAGTGTGAATAGTGAAATTGTAGTGATTTACTAGTGGCATTGTCAGTAGTACTACTGACCAGTTCTACCCCAGCCAATTTTATTATCTATTGACATTTAACATTAGCTTGTCATTGAAAATCCACCACTAGACTGTATGTAGCACTACGAACTAAGTAGTTTTTTTTTTTGGCACCACATTGAGACATTGACACCAAAGATTCACTAGTAAATTTTAGGGGCTCTAGTCTACAATATCGATATTTCCTCGCTCGTTGTCAATAGTAAGATTATAGTGATTTGCTAGTGACATTGTCAATAGTGCTACTGACTAGGTGTACCACCCCCAGGGGAGTGTATGGATTAATTCTGTAGACTACGGGTGTGGCAATCCCGGGGCCCCAGCTAGGGTAATGTAGCTTTTTCCGCTGGCGGACCTTTGGCTCATTACCCGTAAAACTTATGTGTTACTACCCAATCTCTGAATATAAACAGAGTAACGGATGTGCACATATTTATAAAAGGAAAACAAATATTGTACGCCCGTTGTTGCCAGCTAGGTGCAGCGTCACCTAGAATTGCCCCTGAGTTCAAAAGACGATAGAGGTGAATCCCTTGTGGTGGAACTTCGAGGTCTAACGAGAGGCTACTTCTGGTACCACGGGTGCCGGTTGCCCGACAGCTGGGCTGCTTAGAGATAAATGCATTGCGGTTGTCAAGATTCTGTGCTAAAATAGTTGTGCGTCACACCCTCTGGGTTAAGGGGCGTTTATCAAGCATGATCGATTGTAGTAGGCACAGGATCTTGGTGGCGAGCTTGCATTCTTCTCGCGTAAGTGGTCCTCGCTGCTCTGAAGTTTTGAGTGCATGTAGCGGTCGTCAGTTTCCTTTGCTAAAATGCCGAGTTCGTCCTACCCCAAAGGGGTAGACCCCTAAGGGGTTAAAGGGATGATTTTGGTAAGTGGGGAGTAGGCACTGGTTATTTGGCGACCCAGGCATGCGTTCTTTATGGATGAGTGGTTAGCTGTGCCGGCAATGGTTGAGGAATTTTCTTGGGGACCTCGCTTAGGTGTATACACACCACCTAAGCGTGGAAGCCGGAGAATTATCGTGGTGGTTGTGGTTTGCTACCAAACATCGCTGGGAGAATAGTCTTGGCTTCCCAGTGTTAAATCAATGCTAGTGGTTGGTGTGACGCGGTCAGCCAGACACTGTTCTAGGTGCTGTTGCCATTCAACAGAAGCTGCTATGGGCACGGACATAGCAGCAGAGTTTAGATAGCTCAAATTACCTCAGCAAGGTAATTGAATATAATACAGGGATAACTATATTCAAAGATTGCAACCTATGTGCCCTATGGAATGGGCCATAGGTTCATTCTAAAAAGGTGCATGGGGGCGTTGGTCTGGCGTCTAACCCACACCCGGTGCTTTGGCACACGTGAGATTAGGCCGTAATGGCAGGTACTCACGTAAAGCGATTGCACATCTGACTAGGTGTACCCCAGCCATTGTAATCGTCTATTGACATATAACATAGAGTTGTCATTGAAAATCTACCAGTAGAGTTTAGCACTATTGAGAAGGTAGTTCTTTTACCACCATATGGAGATATTTGAACCAAAGATTTACTAGTAGATTTTTGTGACCCTCGTCTACACATATTTATTTAATATTATTGCACAGCATAATAAAAAAGAAAAACAAACTATTGACGCGTTCATTGACAGTATCACCAGAAATACACTAGAACTGTTGTCACTAACGTATCTTTGCTCGCGCAGAAAAGGAAAAATTGTCGAGATTTTAACTAGTGCAATTGTCGCTGGAAAAAGAGTATTGACATAGAGACATATGGTTCTAGGCTGACTAGAGGGTAGATATGTATATAAAAAAAACTACAACGACCAACATGTAAATATTTGTATATGTACTTTGATGACCAAAGCTTAAATGTAATTTAAACAATAAATAACAAACACTCTCTAGAATACCGAACTAATAGTGTAGCAATAACGCAACAGCAGAGATACAAATACACTTTTACACGAAACTGTGCACACACTTGCATTGTCTTACTCATTATATACGATTTTGTGGAATAGGGTTTCTGAAACAGGAGGACTGCGGGGAAAATCTTCTTTTTAACAAGCATGACTGACTTTACATGATATTGTTTTATATTTTTCTAACTCTCCGCTTTAAAAAAAAATTCAGTAAAGTGCGACTGTGACAATACGAGCTTCAGCCCATATAATCAAATATCATACCTGCGGTGCGATTCAGTAACTTTTAACGATCCGATAATCGTAATTTTTGTCTGTAAATTTTGACGCTTGCAATAACTATTGTGCGATTCTGTACCTTCTTTTTAACGATAGTACACAGCTGATATTTTCCGTTGATTTTTGTTAATGTCTCGTGGCATCTATGTCTATGAAATGTTAAAATAAACGAAAAGAGCAAAACAAAATAAAAAAGCAAGAATTTATTTTTTTCATTGCTCACATTTGTATAATTTTTGGAACGAGGTAAATAATATCAATAGTACTTTTATAAGTAATATTAGCTAAAATCTATCTTTATAAGTAGAATGACTACTACCAATAAAAGAAATCGCGACTCGGCTGAACTACTGGATTTCATGGTTAAAAATCCGGGACTGGCAGCAGGCAGGCTTCAAATGCTCTATGGAAAAGTGCAGTTTGGAAATAAGTGAAGACAATTGGAAGGTTCAAGAGAGTAGAGCAATAGCAGACGATGATATCCATAATAGAGACCTGCACAGATATACTTGTTTGCGCCAGTTTTGCGTGTGTCATAACTTATCGGTACAAGCAAGTCAGTACTTACCTATGTTCTTTCTTCTTTACTCTCTCTCTCTCTCTCTCTCTCTATCTCTCCCATAAACTCAGGCTTGATTCAAGAAAATCAATCGAATCTAAAGCATGACTATTAAAAGGAACGCTGAATAAAATATGCATGTATCTGTACATACCATAATCAACACACGCATAACTGGTACAAACAGGTACGAGTATATCTGTGCAAGCCTATAATCCATAAGCATAAGAGCTTGAAGGAAAAGAAATATCACTTATTGGGAGCCAGTACATTAAGAACAGTTTATAAAAAACTTCTAAAAATAGTTACATTTATTTTTAGGAGCTCCAAGTTCTCATATCCCAAATATTGAAAAGCCATTTGTAGCATTAAAAACACTTGCTTTGTCGTAACAAATAATAGCACATAAATTATTGTCGCTTAAATAACGACACAGCTGACTTTAACCTACAGAATAGCAAATTCGATAAATTGTCGTTATAATCCTTTTAACGATGCGATTATCGTTAGTGATTAAAGTTAGTGATTCGCACTTCCTCAGACATGAAAAAAATTAAGTAAGTAAACTTTTTTTCTTTTTTGGCGATTTTTCTACTCTTGGCGGTTTTTTCCATTTTGGCAATTATTTCGGTTTATGACGATGTATTTTAGATTTAGAGATTTTTTTTTAGTTTGGCAATTTTTACGGTTTCTGACATTTTTTTCCAGTTTGGCGATTTTTTTAATTTTGGGAATTTTTAGTTTTAGCGTTTTTGAAAATTTCAAGACTTTGCTTCTTACGGTTTCCAAGATACAGCAAGTCTTCAAAATTATATAGTAATTACATTAACTTAAAGAATACCCTTTAATTTTGATTTCTTTTTAAATTTTAACTCGTTTTGGAACACCCTTTAATTTTTAACTGTCATATATTCACTCCGATTTTCGAAAATCTAATTCGTATATAATTTTAAAATGCAGAACCATTCAGTATGACTATTTTCCATCTTTCTTGTAACATATGAAGTGCAGTTCGAAAGAACTACTCATTTCATGAGACCAAGAATGTTGTCAAGCCAACTTCGGATAGTCTATTCTCAAGTGCAGGATGTTCTAGTGAGAGTGTTCGGCATCTATCCACGTTCTGACGGGGGTAAGGTTAGGACTATAAGGCGAGTAAGGTAAAACTTTCCAACCAATACTTTAGACTGGCAAAAAATGCCAGAAGGTTACACACATTAACTCTAATTAATGCAAAGCGTTTCAAGGCACTGAAGACTGAGTTACAAAATTGGGCGAAACTGGCCCACAGGACACGATGAAATAGTGATACTGTGGGTAATATAAACAAGGTTCTATGGGGCGACCCTGAAGAAGATAAAACAAAGGGGCTGTTCACACTAGACAAGCCCCAATTAGGGGACTTGACCAGTGTGTTAACGGGTTACTCTAACTTACGAGGGCATTTGTACCCGATTAGAGTCATAAATAAAAATGAATGCAGGTCATAAATGGAGGGCATCGAGAGAATGGAGGATAAGCCTATACTGGATTATCTGCCAGTTTATAGAAGCCATGTAAAAATTCTCGGCTGTCTATTTATAATGAAACCAAAAACAAATTTTGAGTACTTTGTTTTTGTTTTCAATATAAATAGGCAGACGAAAATTTTCACATGGCTTCTATGAACTGGCAGTATGTGTATATCCCGGGAAATAAGCATAATTCCTCATCTCTTCAACCTAAACTAACCTAACCTTTTAAATAGTTTGTCACTGGTGTTGAAATATAAAGCCTAGCGTTGTCATGTTGGAGTATTACGGCTTCATATTTCGTAGCATATTTTGGGAACGGTCACTTTTAAGTAACCAGTTCTCTCCGCTACAATTCCGCTGTGATCGTCTGGCCCGATTGCACTATTGATTTCCTAAAGAAGGTAACACACACACATAAACATGTCTGTAGCCCTCAAACCTTGCATTACCAACGAAAGCTTCCTACTGCTGGATAGTAGGCAGTGTAGTAGTCTTGTAGTCGGAAATTCGCAGGTTCGATTCCTGCTGTGATACTCTGTGTGTTTCTGCAGGCAAGCCAAAGTAGCTGCCCAGCTTGTTTAAGTGTTAAAAAAAAAAAACAAAAATTATAACATTAATTGCAAATAAATTTTAAGTTAAATCATCCATTATATCATATTAAATTCAAATTTAAAACATGGTGTTATTTATTCTGAGTATATCTAAAGATAAATTAAGGTTCTTTTGACTGCAGCGTTAAGGGCTCTGACTTCCGCTAACTCGAACTCATCGAGTTCAAATATTGGCCGGGGAAGCCAACCCCAACGCTTACTTTCCCTGATGCTTGTGCCAGTACACACAAATTAAAGTAGAAAAAATTTAAAGTAAAATGTCTACATAAAATTAAAATAATAATGCATTAACTTCAAATAACTTTGATTCAACATGGTTATTGGTGTTATTCATGTTAAAATAACTTTGATACAACATTATGATTCTTGATTTTGATTTAACAGTAATGAAATAATATGAAATATATACAGGATTTAAAGAATGACTACAAAAGTTCTCCCTATAGAAAGTGCGAGCCTGAAGTTTACGAAATATTATACTAATTTGGTACCGGAACCACCAAATATTTTTAAAGCTAAATAATCGTAAGGGACAAGTGAAAAAATAGTGCGTGTTTTAAGATTTGCCGACAAGCATAGGGCATTTATGAAATAGAATGCAAGATCTTTATAGACGGCATGACGACAACCGGTAGCCTACTAGATTGTATAAATCGCATATGTATAACTATTATGCCTTAAGCCGAGCCGAATTTGTTACTCTTGTAGCTGAAATATGTTTGCCTTGAACTGATATTGTCAAAGTTATACTTCGTTTTTTTTATAGAGAGACCAATTGAAGTCCTTCGAACCCTTTTCGCCGGTGCGATTTGGCACAAGCGTATGATCAAACCTATTTAATTTACATGTTATTTGTTTGCTAATAGATTTGTGTTAAAAATGACAGGCTTAATGAGGTCGATACGAGTTCATATGAGTTGCAGTCAGCATTAGCAGCTAAATCACCGCAGTCAAGGATGAAACTGCTTTACAAAATAAATTATACGCCAAGTAAATATATGAAAATAGAATACGAGAGATATTTTCTTTTTCATTTACTTTCAATGCTTTCCTCATTGTTGATATGTGTAACATTTATGCTTGCAATTAGCATAAATTTTAGTAATTGATTCTTTTCTTATTAATTTATTGCTAAATTTAATTAATTTTACTTTAATTATTATCAAACTCAGTGTCACCAGCAATGAGACCTTTTAGGAAAACTCTCTACTTGAAACCCTACCTGCAAGTATTTGCGATTATGCATTTGCACCCGGTATGCGTATATACAAGCACAGTGTATTATGTCTGCTGATGATGACTAATATGTTATAGAATACAAGCCGTAATTTATAGGAATTTAATTAAATTTACATTCTAAATATTTATAGTATTAAACAAACACGACATATTGGTCTTAAGCACCCCATACACGTTTCAATTCAATTGTGAATTTAGTCTTTCAATTGAATTGGTTCTTGGCTACACACTTCATAAACTGAATTGAAAGATTTTCATTCAACTGCCAAATTTATATTTTTTTCACAATTACAAATTTAAAAATTTAAAACTTCTATTGCATTCATTCATCACTTTTTAAATTTTGTATCTAAATTTCAATGAAATTAAATACAATTTTAAAAATACATAACTTTTTCTATACAAAATAAAGCTAAAAACACAAATTTTGACACCTAATCACGAAACTCGAGCACACACAGCACAATCGAATTGAACGATTTACTAGTCAACATGAAAAATCAAAATCTTTTGATTTTTCTTCAACCAACTCGACAACTGCCAAACTAATCAATTGACAAAGCCATACACGCTTTGATTTGGACAACAACCGACTCAATTGAAAATTGAATTGAATAGTATATGGGGTGCTTTACAAACAAACATACTAATCAATACACTTTAACAGTGTTTCTGGGGATGGGTGGACAATAGAAACAATAGAATTTGCTCGAAATTTTGCATAGAAAAAAATTCCAACGAAAATTTCCAGCAAAAAATTTGAAAAAATGTAATCGGGGGGCAAATCACCGCATTCGAAATCGAGTACTTTGTCGTCGAAATGTTGTTAACGTGGATCACGGCAATCGTTATCGAAACGTATGTATATACTCGAAGTTGCACTCGATTTGTAATAAACTATCGAAAACAAGTAAACTATTCGCTTTTTGTCGCGAAACAAACCAAAGAAACAAAACAAAGGAAAAATTAAAGAAGTAATAAAAATATAAGTTATTTCCGGATATTTTCGCACAATTAGTTTAGAAAATATAATTTCAATTGTTTTTAGGGAAGACAAATATCAATTAAAGGTTTGCATTTGTATACTCGTTTGTATAGCCAAAACAAATATACCCTGGTATGTACCATATAATTGTAGTGTGAGCGACGGAACTAGTATATATAAGAGTTATTGTGTGTGTGTGCTTTTCCAAATTACAATGCAATTGAAAACAAATAACAATTGCTTATTGTATTGCTGCTGAGCAACTGGTTGATCTGTTTTTGCTCAAAAAATACATATTGTAATCAGCGTTGCCACGACCAAAAAAATTTTGTAACCAAAACACAAAAAAAATAACCAAATGCATAAAAAAGTAACCAAAATTTTTATATATTTAAAATACTGTTTTATTTGTACTTCATTTTGAAAAATATACATACATATATTAATATGTATTATTACAAAATCATATACATATAGGTAATATAAATGGACCATTACATTTAAATTTGTACTTCAGTTTTATAAGTATATCTTATTATAATTAATAACAAAAATTAAAAATTTTAAAAACCCCCGACTTTTTTCAGAAAAGATTTTATAACTTCTAATAAACGGCTGAACCGATTATCTTCAAACATAGCTAATAACCCTATCGATCAAGTCATCTTTCACACAGAAAAAAAAAATAAATGAAAATCGGTCCAGCCGTTTGGCCTGCACGTGGACACGGACAGACACACAGATACACAGACACACACTACAAACTTATAACGCCCCTTTTTTTAGTCGGGGGTTAAAAATCAATAAAATCAGTTTTGTAACAAAAATAATTCAGGTAATATTATTAGAAATTCCAAACCAAAAATATTTTTAGTAACAAAAAAATAATATGTAATTTAATTACATAATTTTCGTTATCAAAACACAAGACTGTATAGACAAAGTATTAAATTTGTTAATATTAAAACAAATCTTTGGCAGACCAAACATAATAGGAATTGTTTCGATTGATGTACAATTCTTTAGATTGCATTATTGAGTTTATAACCTTAAAATGAGCTTATTCCTATATTTAGTTTTGACTAGACTTAGCTGCGAAAATATCCTTTCAGCAGCAGCCGAACTGTGTGGCAGTGACATTAAATTATATACAAAATTATTCAAACCATAAAAACATTTTTCGTTGAATCCATTCCTATGTTTTGAAACTGCGTCCCAAAAATAAACTATGTCCATATCAGCACTTACTTCTAATTTAGAAAATCTGCCAGGAGCGGCTGTTAGCCGACTCACAGCCGATCGGTTTCGTTCCCTGCTTGTTACGCTCTCAAACTTGAGGCTCAGTTAGCCGACTGTAATGTAACGTAATTGCAACAGTAAGAAACAGCTGATCGATTTTGTTATGTGAAAAGTAATGAAAATGGTTATAGAGATGTAAGGGAAGATAACCTACTTTTCATATAAAAATATCAATCAGCTGTTTTCTACGTTACAGTTAAGTTACATTAGAGTCGGCTAACTGAGCCTTTAAATATAAAAAAATTTTCTTTTAACTTTTTACATACAGCCCAATTATGAATAGCGATTACCCGGGAGTCTTTTCCTTTTTCCCATTCCTCCTATTATGAATTAAAATTTCCCCGGGAGAAAACTCTCCGGGATTTCTCCCCAAAAATTTTTAAGGGAACTAATGCAAAAATTTAAAAATCATATTAATAAATGTTGCAAAACAATAGTATTTATCATAACACTTATTTAGAACAAAAAGTTTAAATAAGTACCAAATTATTATTTCCCTTTTGTATTTTTGCATTTTTATCTAAACCCTGCGCACATGCACTTCAAAAACATAAACCACTTCTGTATTCAGAAGAAATACTAAACTACTCAATTTTGCAGGCCTCCTTTAAGTTCACATAATAGGTAAATGGAAGATTTGTTTCCTTCTAATATTATCAAGACCGATAAGAAAAACTTTATAAAATTTACAATTTCCTTTGTACACACAGTCCTTCGGAATTTAATCAATTTGCATCTGCACCTGGCTCAGTTTTCACTCCACTTTCTCAGCACAAAATTATTACGCATGCCTATGAATGGTTAGTGTTAGTGGTTTATATAATTATTATTTAAGCATAAACAAATATTTATACAGGGTGGGCCAAAAGAAACCAAGGGGTGTAAAAGTTTCATAACTTTTTTGTTTATTAATTTTTTTTATTTTTTCTTTCAGATTATATAGACAACACTTGGAGAATTTATAATGGAGAGGTTCACAACTGAACAGAGAACCAGAACAATAGAATTTTATTATTTAAACCAGAGATCAATTATTTTAACGCAAAGAGCATATCGTCGACATTTTAACGTCAGAATTTCGCCCTCTGAAGCGATGATTCGTTGCTTAGTTAATCGTCATCACCAACATGGCAGCGTAAGAGATTTGCCTCGAACCGGTAGACCACGTTTAAGTCGCACTGCGGAAAATATTGAACGAGTACAGCAAAGTGTTAACGAAGCACCAGAAACATCTGGCAGAAAGCGTTCTGCTCAGCTAGAAATGTCTCGTACGTCACTACGGCGCATTTTAAAAAAAAATTTACAGTTATACCCATATAAGGTGCAATTGGTCCAAGAATTAAAACCCGCAGATCATCGGCAACGTCTAAATTTTGCAGTTAAATTTCAAGAGTTGGCCAGAAATGAAATCAACTTTATTGAAAATTTGATTATGAGTGATGAAGCTCATTTTCATTTGAATGGCTTTGTTAATAAGCAGAACTGTAGGTTCTGGGGTTCTCAAACTCCAAGAGCCATTCATCAACGCCAATTGCACCCCATCAGGTGTACAGTATGGTGTGGGATCACATCTGAAAATGTCATTGGGCCCTACTTCTTCGAGAATGAAGATGGAAGTGCTGTAACCGTAAATGGAGAGCGGTATCGGTTTATGATAGAAAATTTTTTACGTCCTGCTCTTGAAAACAGACCTGGTATGTGGTTTCAGCAGGACGGAGCCACTGCCCATACTGCCCGAGACACAATGGCACTTTTAAGTCAAATTTTTGGAGAGCGAATAATTTCTCGAAATTCGGAAATTATTTGGCCAGCGCGATCGCCAGATTTGACAGCACCCGACTATTTTCTTTGGGGTTTTTTGAAGGAGCGAGTGTATGTGAACAAGCCAGAGACAATCCTTGAACTCAAGGCAAACATTGTTGCAGAAATTCGAACGCTACAGCCACAAGTTTTGAAAGATGTTATGGAAAATGCTCTAAAAAGAGCCCATCAGTGCGAAGCTGAAAACGGTGGTCATTTAAGAGACATCATTTTTCATACTTAGTGTAAAAAAATTTCCATTTTTTATATTATATAATCTGAAAGAAAAAATAAAAAAAAGTTAATAAACAAAAAAGTTATTAAACTTTTACACCCCTTGGTTTCTTTTGGCCCACCCTGTATTAACACACAATCTTATTGGCAATGAAAACATAAAATTTTTATTAAACTTCTATTGTTGATCTCTTGCGTTAGTGCAAAAAATATGTAAACATTAAACAGCTGATGAAGATTTTACTCTCTCCCTTATTTTCTTATTCCTCGGCTGTTTTGAATAGGAGGATTATTCCCCGGGAACAAATGGTAAGGAAGGGAGAAAACTCCCCGGGAATATTCATCATTGGGCTGATAGTGTTTGACGTTTAAAGATTTTGCAACCATGGATGCATCTGATTTTTGAAACCAGGCTTGTTATGTTCAGAGACAGACATGTATTTATTTTAAACGCTATGTTGATTAAGCAGTGTTGTATTTACAACGCATTAAAAACGCTTAAATTGTGATCTTTTATCAAGATAATTAGTTATGTGCAAATTTAACATACCACATATGTAGATATGTATATGTATAAAAAATGGTTATTTTTGTGTTGAAAAAAAGTAACCAAAATGGAAAAACAAGTACACAAGTACACATTGGAAAAAAAAGTAACCAATTTTGGTTACAAGTAACCAATAGACAATGCAAAAAAATATATAAGGGAAAAATCACTTCCAGAACAAATTAAAATAAAGTAAATAGGAAACAAAAAGAAGTATTGGAGCAATTTATGATGGAACATGCCGTTTCGTTTTGTTTTTCTTATTGTCATATGCTAACAGCGATGTAAAAAATAGTAGTAGATAACATAAATTACGATCGAATACCGTGATCCAAAAAATTGTAGTCATCAAAATATTTCTCTACACGAACGTGCACTCGATTTCGAATGCCGTGATTTGCCCCCGGGTTTGGAATTAAGCATTTTTGGTGGAAGCTCTTCTATTCAGTGTAGAGCTGGGTTCAACTTGTTCAATCGTTCATTTTTCCGACAAACCTATAATCAAACCCATTTCCCACAAAACGTGGGTTTCATCATAGGTTTGTGGCCCAAGGATTATCCTCATACTGTGTTTCTCAAAATCATGGCTCTTGTTGCTGGTGAAGTTCCCAGCAAAAAATTACAGATTACCATTAGAACTACTTGCCATATAATGACTTACTTTTCTGATTGACAATTTTCATTACTCGTTTACAAATCACATTACCTAAAATTTAAAAAAAATTACGTGCAATTTGCTAAATGAAGACAATGATTGTTTTAGACGAAATAGATTACGTGAAATGTTCGACAAATAAAAAAATGTAAGTACTTCTCAAGAATCGATAATGTTAGTCTCACGCCTTGTTAAAATCATTAAGTTGGTAATCCAGTAGGGAAGTGCTTCCACCAAAAATGCTTAATTCCAAACTCGATTACCTTTTTTGAAATTTTTTGCTGGGTTACTTTATTGTTTTACATATCTCAGGGTCTTATGTATTTTTAATGCTTTTGAAAAACTTTTATTTGGGTACAGTGTTATTTTTCATAAACATTTAAAAAAATTAAACTGCCTAAAAACCTAATTATTGATGTTATGCATTAAACTTATTCACCACAGCAGCCCAGCAAAAAATTTCAAAAAAGGTAATCGAGTTTGGAATTAAGCATTTTTGGTGAAAGCACTTCCCTACTGGATTACCAACTTAATGATTTTAACCAGGCGTGAGACTAAAATAATCGATTCTTGAGAAGTAGTTATGTTGTTTATTGTAGAAATTAATTATATTTTCCGTTGTGGGAAATAGTTGTTTTTTTCTTGATTGAACTACCTTTTTTTAAATATGCCGTTGTTTGAGTAAATGGAAGGTCTTGTTTAAAAGCTCAGTTTGATTAAATATGCATATAATTAATAACTTTTAAGAAAATTTTAAATAATTTAAAAAAACTTATTGTTTTACTACGAAATATACCATTTTGTAAAATTTCTTTTATAAACTCAATTGAAGTGGGTTATATTTTATTCGCATCAGTGTGCCTCTATTGTTACTTATAAATACTATATTTAGAAAAATTTCAATTGCTTTCATTGATGAACTTTTATTAAAACCGTAAATGAAAAAAAAAATATTTAGAACTACTTATATTTAAATAATTATTTTCCAAAATGTAAGTACTTATTTTTAAGTTTAAAATAAATAAGTAAGCAATTTAGAAATATTTATAATTTATTTAAAATAACTACTTATTTTGGCAATATTTTCACGTTTTCTTTTAAAACCCAAAGAATATGTTCAACTTCTGCTTCCTATTTTTAAAAATTTGCGTAACGTGTTTTGTAAGTGAGTACTTCAATTTGGCAATCTAAAAAGTAAGTCATTATATGGCAAGTAGTTCAGATGGTAATGTCTAATTTTTTGCTGGGAGGCTACACGAACACACGACTTCAAATGCCGCTAGCAGCATTTGTCGCCTCGTAGCCGGCTACTTAATTATTTTAGAGACGGCAGCAGCACCATCTGCAGCTGATATTCAAGTACAAATACATTGTTCAGTATTGCCACTTTTATATATTTTGCATTTATAAAAATTAATTACTCTTTTAAAATGTACTTATTTCACGTAAAAGTACAAAAATTAATCAATTTATTCTTAACATCAATTTTTGGGATATTATTTCTGTAAAACAATATGAAATAATTGTACAAAATCATTCCTTCAACATTTTCTATTATACTGGCAATACTGAATTTTCTCACTGTAGCCAAAGAAATAGAAATTAGTTTAATTGGACTGCAACGACAAAATCAGCATAGACAACAACCTGTCCCCCTGTTGCCTTGCTGTCTTAAAATGAATCATTCTCATATAAACATATCCTTGACATAGCTTGCTGTGGTGAATGCCTTTAATGCATTAGGCTGCTTAAGCGACCGACCACTGTTTTTTAATATAGGAGCACATACATACGTACATACATATGTACATACTTCTGATGTAATTATTATTACAATAAAAAAATGCTTTTTGTTCCGTTTCTTTTTTTTTAATATTTTATTATTTATGTACTATTAATTAAAAAACGAAAATTTTTATGAAAAATTCAAAAGCGACTGACATACAAACATGCAGCGAAATATGCAGCAGCAAACTATACGAATTCGTAGCATAAAAAATATAGTTTTTTTTTGATAAACTTTCAAAAAAATTAAAACAAACAAATAAATGCACAAACTCACATACAAAGCAAAATAAATAAATGCAACAACATATGAATGGCATGGATTGCATTCCAAAAAGGAAAAAAACGTCAATCATTGCCAACAATTGTAGCAAAAAAAAAAAAAAAAAAAGCAAAAAATTAAAACAAAAACTATGAAAAACTTGCAATAAAATTTAAAATAACAAAACAATAGTAGGAATAAAAGCGGCAACGGCAGCATAAAAAATAATAGTAAAACCACAGTACTCCGATACTCAAACTTACACTCACACTCATTTCACTTCACTTCACTTCTTTGCAGCCTCAGCAGCAACAGCACAACAATAACACGTAAGCCAGCAATAATATAAAAAAAAAAAAATATGAATGCAACATATATTTATATACTTATTGCACATACATAGTTATTACGAGTATATTCATTCCATTCCATTTGTTGCTATTGCAATTTTATTATTATTTTTGTTTTGGATATATTTTTATTTTTTGCTAGCATTATTATTAGCAGCATAGATAGATATGTGCGAGGGTTGTAAACTGAGTTCTGGATAAAGTAAAATAAATTAAAATTCAATCCCTTATGGAGGGGTTGTTTGCTTTAACTTTTACAATACGTATTATAGGGCTGCGTAAGCATTCTTGAAATGTAATACGTCATGTTTTTGATGTGTAAACATCTACACGCTAGGGGGTAAAAATCTTTTGACTTTGATTTCTTTGCTGAGATTTCTTTGCTGAGATTTCTTTGCTTTTTGCTTTTGTTTTGTATTGTCAAATCGGTGTGAGCTATGTATGAGTGTATTAGTGTTTGAAAGAAGCAATACCAAACAGAGAAACAAGTCGACCGGCTCGAAGCCGACGGTGCGCCGCCGCCGGTTATTTTTCTGTATATTTCCGTACACCAAAGGTGAAAATGAACCGTAAGAGCTACGGACTTGAAATTTGGACACAATGTGTAGACATTTGGCCACTACAACAACAAATACATGAGAGTTAAAAACTAAAGGGTGTTCCAAAACGAGCAACGAAAAATGTTAAAATCCCATGTAATATACATACAATTGTATGTACATATATACACTTGAAATTTTAAAAGTTAGTGTATTTTTATACAGACTACAAAAATTACCACTAAATTTAAAAAATTTAAATCAATGGGTGTTCCATCAGTTAATGCAATTTTGACTTTGTAATTTTGACAACTTGCTGTATCTTGGAAACCGTAAGAGCAAAACTCTTGAAATTTTCAAAAACGGTAAAACTAAAAAATCAAAAAAAAAAAAAATATATAAAATCGCCAAATATTTAAAAATCGCCAAAAACAAAAAAAAATCGCCAAAACGAAAAAAGCACCAAATTAAAAAAAATCTCTAGGACTAAATTAAATCGCGAAAAACCGGAAAAATCGCCAAAATGAAAAAAAAATCCTTAAACAAAAAAATCGCCAATATGAAAAAATCGCCTAAATAAAAAACCCCAAAAACAGAAAAAAATCGCCAAAATGAAAAAAACCCAAAAAAAAACAGAAAAAAGTCGCCAAAATTAAAACATCGCCAAAATGAAAAAAATTGCAAAAATTAAAAAACCCAAAAAGAGAAAAAAAACGCCAAAACGAAAAAAAGCGATAAAACTGAAAAAAAAACGTTTAAACAGAAAAAACTTAAAAAAGGAAGAAAGCTAAATCAAAAACAATTATCAAAACCGAATGTGCGCGAGTCAAAGTCGCACTTTACTGAATTTATTTTAATTGCAATGCGTACACAACAACAAGAACAGCAACAACTAAACGATGAACAACAGGAATTAAAAAGTAAAAAGTAAAAAGTAAAAGTAAAGGCATTTACCATAGATGAGCACAGCAGTACCACTAAAGTTTCAGTAAAAACAATAAAAAATGTTTAACAAGTAAATTTTTACTGATTACTAAAATTTTTTTCTACAATTTTTATAAATTGCCTAAATGATTTGTTATATGATGAGGTGCATTGAATTTTCAGTAATCAGTAATGCCCGTATTCATAATGAAATTCTACCAAGTGGCTAAATGTTTTTCATACAAAAGTTTCAAAATTTGAATGAAAAAACTTTGCCACTTGCTACAATTTTATTATGATTACGGCCCCACGATCTTACTGGTAATGTAAATTAAATTTCATTAGACAATTTTAAAATTTTAAAATTTACTGAATTTTTTTAGTAATCACTAAATTTACTGCTTACTGCAATTTTGAATGCAGTACATATACATATACTGCAGTGTGCCTATTTACTAACCCAATAAGTTTAATAAAACAAACAAAACCAACAAATTCATATCTATTTACAATATTGAAAGTTTTGATACTTTTAATTAATTAATTTAAAAAAAGATATTAAAAGCTAAGTACTTCCAACTTAAAAAAAAAATTTCATTACTAGATCTTTACATATCTCCTCTGTGATCACACATTGCTTTTTTTTACTTTTTTAAGTAAATACTAAATTATAACACTTATTTATAATAATTATTAAGACTTTATAAAGGCTTAATAGAGGTTTTCAATTCTTCCTTATTTTTTTACATTGCTCTGTACGTTTTAGACCGATTGTAAAAATTCTTTTTTTTTTGTCTGAGAGGGTATAGCTTACAATTTGTCCCACTGTAAAAAAAATGGTTCTACTGTAGCGATTTTTACAAAACTTGACACACACCCTGAGCTGTGAAAAACACACTATCTTGCCTTTGAAATGTGATCAAAGGCACGCCCATTAAAATTTAATATTATATTGCATTTTTTGGCAGAATTATTCATTAGAATATTTATCCGATGGTGTATGTCTTTTACATATTTTATTTTATTTTATGGTTTTAGGGCTTTGATTCCGATTTTAGGGATATTGCACAAGTGGCGAATAAGGCCACTAGTACCTTAACACAAAGTAATTTTTGCACATGAACTACATTTTCATTTCTTTTCTAAAATTAATTCACAAAAGTACTTACAAAATCGACACTGTAGTCCAGGGCTGTCAGATATGGCGATTATTCGTCAAATATGGCGATTTTTTAACTTGTTTGGCGTCAAAATTTTTGGTTTGGCGACATGGCGATTTTTCTGGCAATAATTCAATTTTTTTTTTGGCGATTTTACTGCCGATATATAAGTTTGTTGGCGATTATTATGGCTATTTTTTTAACAAAATTTAACTTAAAAATTTTCTAATTCGGGAAAATTAGTTTGTCGAAGGAGTGATTTCAAAAATGAATCCTACCAAAAATTCGTCTGCAAGAAATGAAAACAATTTGATTTTGATGATTTTTCTTTTATTAATTACACTGCACAACATTGATTTGGATGTTTAAATAAAAATAGCCGATCCTACTGTATTTTTGTCTCCTGATTACGATGGTGTCATTAGTTTTTCTCAGCTCTAGTTTTGAAGATATAGTGTCATTTAGGATTTGCATAATTTGCATCTCTTTTTGTATTATACCGTTATATATTACGAATGGTACTCCAAACATAAAAAATACTTTCTGGATTATTTATCTACACAAAAATCCCTTTCATTTAAATAGATTCACATTGATGATTATATCAGGGTATCTGACTACTATTGCAAGGATGTTAAAAATCGTGTGTTTTTAGTTTAGTCCTTTTAAAAATTTTTTGATTATAATTATAGTCATTAATGCATTTTGAATTTGGATGAGAAAAATTTACAAGAAATAATATTTGGCGATTTAATTTTTAATTTTGACGATTTATAAAAATTTATGTGAAAAAAGTATTATACAAAATTTATTATCAAATATTTACTAAGAAAAACTACATAAAACTGAATCTTGGTGACTTTTGGCGATTTTTAAAATCAATTTGGCGAAATAGGTCGGAAAAAATCTGACAACGCTGCTGCAGTCATGTTATTATTGCAGCATAGCATTTAAAAAGTGAATAACGACTTTTAAAAAATGCCTGGAATTCCCTAAAAGTTTCCCGGGATTTCTTTCCCAAAAAATGTGAGTTACACCGGGAAATTTCACCCAGGGGAAATCCCGTATGAAAAACGCTAGTCCACACTAACCTTTCGAAATATGGTGATAGAAAGAGTCCAATATTTCAAATGTCTTCGTAGTTGGATTAACGGAATGTGGAATCATTCAGCAGAAATAATGAAGCAAATAAAGGCTGCAAAATGAATATTTCTGAAATAATAAAACTTAAATACAATGTATGGTCCGTTTATTTATATGCAATCAAAAGGTGGACGTTGAAAGTTTTTTTGTTGTCTGTTTTTTTACTGCTTAAAAATTTCACCCTTTTTTCTTCTTAGAAATCCTCTTTTTCTGGCGCTTTTTGAAAGTTTTCAACTGTAAAACAGCGAACAAAATTACAACAGAAAATTTAAAATTATTATTAAAAAGAATTTATGGATTCTTGGAGTCGAATAGTCACATCCGTGAACGTAAAACTCGTCACGTAAAAACACTGTTTGCGGATTGTGACATATGTGAACGTACTGAATGAAGTCCCATTCAGTTCATACTTATCACCAGGGACAGGGGTTTCATGCAAATGCATGTTTTTTCCCTTAACCCTTATAATCGCAAGAACGAAATATCTTTACGAAACAATGAGTTTGCGTTAAAATGGCATCGATTTGTTAGTGCATATTTTTGCATATTTTGCTGAAAATGCATATTTTTGCATAATTTGGTCATGAATGCATATTTTCGTCTCATATTTTGGTACAAATCTATTGTTTTGTGTCATATTCTTTCAAAAATTCAAATTTCTAAAAAAAATTTTTGACAAATTATTAATGCAAAACTAAGTTTTTTGCAAACTTATTCTCTTGCATTGTTTTAGAATTGACGAACTGACGAACAAAACCAGACTAGTCCCGTTAACTGTTTTACAGCGTAAGCAAATACCTAAGCTACCTAGATAGAGACTAGCAAGGACAAGTCAGTTTTGTTATTTTTTTTTAAGCAGGATTGAACTGGCTTTGAATGAAAATATTTCGTAAATGCATATATGTGCAGTTGGAGAGCCCGAAAAAAAGTTTAAAAAAATCATTTACTGAGGACATGTCTAGTTTTGTTCGACAGCTCTTTAATTGTAGAACGATTATACAAGCACAACCACCTAAAAAATTTAATCGAAATTGTCATTTTGATGATTTCAAAAGGAAATTGTCTGCTATTAAAGCCGAAAGTAGTGAAACCATTCTGCGTGAACTTGATACTGTTTTTAAAAATGGTAACGGATTTAAAAAACAAATCTAACGTAGTATTCAATTAATTTTAAAGGTTGAGTTAAATAAATATATAAAATTATATAAAAAGAATCATTTAAATTTGAGCCGATTACATCTATAGACGTTATATTCGAAAATATTAAAAATATAAAATTTGTCAGTGAAAATAAATTAACAACAACACTTTTCTCTTTCTCTTTGTGTATTTCTCTTTTATTGCAATATAAATATATCGCGAAAAATGCCTGTTTGGTGTTAATAATGCAGAAAAAATCCTTATCATTTCTAATCTTGTGTAAAAATTTAATGTAAAAGACTTGTACACGCATCTTTTGAGAAAATACAATATTTATATATCTTTATTTAGTTGCATGTAAGTTGAAAACATTTCTTTTGGATACAATTTTTTAAAATATGTGCATATTTTATTGTTTTAAGTGCATATTTTGCATTTTTGATGTCATATTTTAGGCGCCTAAAATACCTTTTTTAAATGCATGAAGTTCTTGTCTCTGCTTATCACTTTATTTGTTATCGTACGATTGTCGATACGATCACGGATGTGACGCTTCATAAGTGATCAATAATATAATTCCAACTTAAGGCTTTAATGCCATTTGCTTGAAATTGTTCAGACAACACTCGCATTCATATTCATAAATATTTACTACACACACACACACATTCATATTAAAGTTGATTATTATAAATTTTTTTACATTCTTTTGCTTTAAAGAAAAAAAAATATGCACATATACATATATGTATATGAAATAATCTAAAACCATTTTTGTTTTATGCAACTTGCAAAATATTTTTTTTTCTGGTTTTGCGCTGGTGGCATAAAATGGCAAAAAAAAATTATTTCAAATATTTTCAAATAAAATATTCACACACATATGGATTGCATAAAATATCATACTCAATTAAAAGCTTTAGAGAAACCAAAAAAAAAAAAAAATATTATTATTAATTGATGAATAAGAAAATTTTACAAAGAGAAATATGACTAAAAAAATAGCAAAATTAAAATAAATATGTAGATAAAAATAATTAAAAATTCATGCGATAAAAATATACATATTAACGCTTTTAAATTCATATACACAGAAAAAAAAGAATTGTAAATACAACTAATTTATTAGTGAATACAAATAAAATATTATTTAAAAAGGCACCTACAACGATTTTTGTAAATACAAACACATATTTGTAACATAAGAAAACAAAATCAACTCAATTATTTCCAATTATTTATTTATTTATTTATCATTATATTAACTTATAATTGAAATTATAAGCTAATAAAGCAAAAGAGCTTTAGCAACATAGGTCTTTAGCTCAACATGTCAATAAATTACATACTACGTACTTATGTGAATATCAATATATGATAAATTAAATATTATATGCAATATACATATATATAAGGATGATATAAGTAAGAGTTTACAGAAAAAAAGAAGAAGAAAATAACAATTCGGGAAAAGCAAATATTTCCAATTAAAATTATTGTGTTATTCGCAATTGAGATGTTAACAGAAAACAAAAATTTTTAATGAATTTGTTTTTCAAATTCTAATATGTTGTTTCGTTGTTTGTTTAATTTTTTTTTTTTTAGAACTTAGTTTTTTATTAAATTTTAATTTAAAGATGTTTGGGATGAGTCGAACCGGCAACCTCTTGACTAATAGACTAACGTACATACCACTCAGCTAAAGAGCAAATCGTTATTGGGTACGCAAATAATGAATACATGGCGCATTTCGTTGATATAATCTAAAAATAACTTTGTTGATTAAAAAAAAAACAAACCACGACGTTTTTCGGCTTCTTGTCGGAATTTGCACGTATATAGCACAAACAATCAAAATAAACAACAACATCAGCACATAACCACGTTGAGTCAATCAACAAGCAAGATAAACACCAACAAAGTAATTCAACAACATGGTTTTGTTGAACATAAATCTTGTGTATTTTTTTCTGTGTACATTTATAAATATGGTGCTTCCATTCTGAAATAATATAAAACAAGCTGGATATGAATTACTTGGTATTCCTTTATTTTAAAGTCCATTGAGAAGAATATAGTATATTTAAAAATTTCGCCATTTGAAGAATTCCTTACCGTGTTTGTATATATGTATTAGAGGGCTGCGTAAACAGTCTTGAAATGTAAATACAACTTGTTTTTTAAATGTATTGTCGTAGGCCGGGTTTCCATCTATGTGCCATGTGCCACAAAAGCGTAAAAAAACTTAACCACTAATTACTAATGAAAAACAGTTTGATACAGACACGTATTTATTAAGTTAAACAGTTTCATACATAACTAATAGACAATTTTATAGAATCCAACATGATTGGAAACTTTTTAAATCAATAAATATATGTCTGAATCAAACAGTTTTTCATTAGTAATTAGTTGGTTACGTTTTTTTGGGCAAATTACACACAAGTAATGCCAAATGTAAACTCAGCCGTAGCATGTATTATACTAAACCAATTATGAATTATGTCTTTTAATAAGCGAAACACGATGGATGTAATGATGTACGTGTATATGAGTGTTTACAAGCGATGTCGCGAAGACTAGAAGTCGTAGCAAACAATCAAAAGAAGTAGTGTTCATGTGTGTAAGATGTAGATGGTAAGCTATTATGTGTTTAAGGGTGGTTTTTAAAAGCAAGCGCACACAATTAATATCAATGCCATTGTGCGTTTGTATGTGCGCAGAAAAATAAAATATCATACACACAACATGTGTGCGTATGTACACGCATGATGTTTGTATACGCGCCCATGCCTATGAAGAAGCAAGCATCACAAATTCTTCCTGCAATAACTAAAACAAATTTCTTGCAAACAGTGTTTTTCAGCGGTTTTTAGAAGATTTCGCTGTAGTAAAGCATTTGAAAAATCCCCCATGTCCAAAAAGTTCTTGTAAGTGGTCTTGTGCAGGGGTCTAGTATGTATATCTGACAGGGTCGGACCAAGGCATACACATACTTATAACAAGTCATATTGATATAATGTAGCTCGTCTCAATTTGCTTTGAAAGTGCGCTCTTGTGATTTAAAACAATATAAGGAAAAATATATTTTGACACCTAATTTGGTTGAAACTGCAAGCGGCAGAAATAGTCACCACTCCCTGTATTCCGTAATTCGCTAAAGCTAGAGCTATGTAAATTCGATCGCTAAAATGCTGAACAAATAGAAAATTTAAAATTTCGGCGAATTACTTTTTCAAGACATGGCCTGATTAACCAATACACGTTTGAAAATTGCATTCGTAGCAGAAAATCTTTAAACCGATTTTATAGATACAGGGGCTGGGCTGTTCAGACCACCTAATATGAATTCGGCTTGACATATAAGGTAGAATCGTATCAACTGGCTTTAAAAAATGGGATGTAAAAAATTATACTAAAAATATGTATGTTTATGTCGTTACCTTAAAATAGAAAGGCCCCAACTCATTATTTTTTAAATTTTTTTAAATCGAGATTTCTGTATATATCGATAGAATAACATATAATGGAAAGTCATACAAACACATACATATATAATGTAAAAGAGAGCATGCATGCTTCTATGAATGTACGTGTAGAAAAGAGCATAACGAAGTGCCCACAGGCAGCCTTTATCTGTGATCTAATATATCGAAAATGCAAAAAACTCGTTTTGAAAAAAATAATGAGTTAGGGCCTTTCTATATTAAGGTAACGATATGTTATGTCATCTAAAGGAGATTAAAATTACAATCGGCGAAAATAGTCGCTTTTTCTGTCGGGACCACCTGGTAGGAATTCACCTTGGGCCGTAGTAAGTCTTCGATATATCAGCTAAAGAATAATAAAAATATTTTTCCGCTGGACTAGATAGTTCTACAATTATGATATCGCTCCTTTATTGTAACATAGACATAACTCAAAAAAAAAAATAGTTTTGCAGAAAATAAGTTTAAAGTTTTCATTTTACATACAATTCAATGAATGTATAAAAAAAATTTCTTCTCTCAGCAGGTGGAGCGCACAGGCCATTTGTATGAAATTTTTACATTATTAACTCGGAAAAAATATTTTTCTCAGATTTGTCTTTGTCAAGGCGAATTGACTTAAAACTGCACACAGAAAAAAAAGCAATGTAAAATTGACATGACGAAATGTTGATTTAAAATCATAGTAAAACAGTGCAAAAACACAGATCTAATTTAAAAATATCAGTAAACCAAATTATTTTTAAACAGTACAATTAGCTTAAAACATGTTACTTTAATATATTTTACGGTGAAAATGACATTACTCAATTTTGAATACCTGAATTAAAATCATATTGATTCTACATAAATCATAATGATTCAGCATTATTTCAACTAAAGAAAACTTTGGTTCGTTATGATTTGTCATGTTATTTTAATATTAATTTCGTTTTGAATCAACTACACTGGCATATTAAAGCAACATAAATCAAACTTATTTTTACATAATATATATTATTTTCACTTTACTTTAAATCACTTTAAATTAACATGAAATACACATAAAGCAAAATCATTGCCAAAAAATGTAAAATTAACTCTATTTTTAAGGATTTTAGATTGTTTTTTTTTTGTGTGATGTATTTATTTTTCAAATTTATACTTAGTCGAAATCTTTAATTACGTAAAAGAAATCTAAAAATATTTACACAAAAAATTTCAAAAATGAAAAATATTTTATTAAAAAAGCAATTGTAAATATCTCGAGATGGCAAAACATAAAATAAAATTTCTAGAACGTTGACAATTTTTAACCGACTTCAAAAAAGGAGGAGATTATCAATTCGTCTGTATTCATAACTTGGTACATTTGAGACCGATTGTAAAAATAATTTTTTTTCAAGCGTATAGCTTCCATTTGATCCCATTATCAAAATGTAGGCGTCATCACGCCCAATAATTTTTTATTTAATTTTATTATCTTTTAAAATTCTGATTGCAGGTTTCTTGTAATGACACAATTTCAAAATTGAATACTCGTAATTGGGCGGAATTTATTATTATATTTCACGTGCTTCTCTTTGAACGATTTTTACGAAACTTGGCACACACCATGAGCCGTAAAAACGACACATTATTTAAAAAAGTGGGCGTATTACTTTCATTAAGTTATTTATATGGATATTTTAGGTGCTTGTAATAAACCGATTCTTACGAAACTTGGCAAGCACCTTGAGATCTTAATAGGAGACAATTTTGCATTCAAAATGTGGATGGGGATATGCCCATTAAAATTTAATATTATATTTTACGTTCTTCCACGTAGCCAATATTTACAAAACTTAGCACACACCTTGAGCACTGAAAATTTTTGAAGTGTTCTGGGACACCCTACAATTTTTTATATGATTCTATAACATTCTACTTATTGGATTGCTACAAAACTTATCCAACATATTGAACTCTCGTAACGGCACAATCTCAAAATTGATAAATGGGCGGAGACACAATAGTGCATTAAAAAAATGGGTGGGGACACGCCCATTAAATCTTAATATTGTATTTCACGTACTAAATCAATTTTTACGAAACTTGGCACACGCCTTGAGCTCTTAAAAGGCCACAAACTTGCATTGAAAAAGTTGGGCGGGGCCATACCTATTAATATTTACTATTATATTTCAAGTGCTTATACTTTATCAATTTTTACAAACTTGGCATGCACCTTGGCTTCAACAAATACTTAAATTTGTGTTTAAAAAAGTTGGCGGGATACGTCCATGAAATTTTAGTACTAAATTATATGTATTTCTGCTTATCCGATTCGCACAAACTTGGCAACGGGTTTTAGCTCTTAGATTGATATAATTGTTTTTGCTTAAAGAAGTGGTTGGGGCGAAGCTCATTAAAGATTAATATTATATTTCACATATTTTACCTGTTCGATTTTTTACCAAATTTAACACACACCTTCAGCTCTGAAATTGACGTGATGGTGAATTTAAAAAAGTGGGCGACCCCTTATATTTGTTAAATTGGTCGTGACGACGCTCCTCAAAACATAAAATTGGCACTTAAAAATTTAAAAATAAGTTTTAAACCGACTTCAAAATAAGCACTAAAAAGTTAAAAATAATTTAGATGCAGATAAATAAAACAAGTTTATATGTCTTGAGTTATATGCCTTGACTTTGATGTGTTGAATTAAAAAATAAATTGTGGAAAAGATTAGATTAGATTTATCTGTCCGTATCAGTTTTTATAACTTTGGATTCTTTCAACTGTCCGCTATAAAATAGAAGTTACAGATTTCATACCGACTTTCGCCGTCAGATCTCGACGTGTTGAGGTCAAGGAAATCTATTCTAAGTGTTTTTGCGATGATTTCCATACGTATGTATGTGTGTGTGAGCGCTGATGTAATTATGGAATCCAAACTCTGATCACTTAGTAACGCCCATACAATTTAAACCTCATTTTAATGCCCTGCTGCTCAGCATATTTAGATATACTATTTATCTAGCTATTATTATCCGTCTGTAACGAAACTAGACACGAATAATAAGCATTGATCCAAAAAAAATTTGACTTTGGAAAAGTCAAAATTAAAAGTTAAAAGTTGCGCTAAGGAGCTGAAATTTGATATACAAGTAGGTCTAGGTGAGAAACCAACTAGAAAAATCTAAAAACCCGAATATTTTAGTAAGAGGGGCGGGGCTACGCCCATAAAATTTAAAAGTTGGGCTAAGGAGCTAAAATTTGATATACAAGTAGGACTTAGTGAGAAACAAACTAGAAACATTTTAAAACCCAAAAATTTTTTTCAGAATGGGCGGGGCCACGCTAATATTATTTTGAACTAAATACTTAATATACAGCTTTTAATTCACGCCAATTTAGTGAAATCTTGCATCACCTTAAAAATTGGGCGTGATCACTCCCATAAAATGTTAGCCTTGTGTTTAATCTACATCGGTCTAGCATATTTTAGAAGAAAATTAGCATGAATTATAAGCGCTGCTCACAACAAAATTTTGAGTTAGGAATAGTGGGGAGAGGTAATGCTGATAAAATCTAAAGATATAATTAGCGCTAGAGAGCTGACATTTTATATACTAGTATGTGTAGCTGCGTAAGCCAATGGGAAAATCTTAAAACCAAAAAGTTTTACCCGGTATGCGGGGCCACGACGTTAAAACTCCAATTGGCACTAGCGAGCTTAAATTTGATACACAAATAAATCTAGATGAGAGATTAGTGCTGGGATACTATCGATAGTTTGAAAATATCGAAAATATCGATAGGAAAAAATATCGACATCGATATTATGCAATTTCGTAAACCTGAGGTATTATTAAATTATTTTAACTGACCGAAAAATTTTTCAAAAACTATCACCTAAAATAACGTTTGTAGATACATACATACATATTGAAATAAATATAACACTATATAAATACTTTCAATAAAGGGATAAAAAACTAATTGTAACCTGATAAAAAATTAGTTATATATTTCTTTCTCAGGTACAAACGTTCAGTCGATAGTAATATCGATAGTATCGATAGTGTAATCTGAACTATCGATATATATCGATAGTAGAAAATATCGATAGTATCCCAGCACTATGAGAGATCACTAAGAAAAATCTGAAAACCCAGAAGTTGCTATCAGAGGGCGGAAACAAGCACTTCAAGTTCAAAATTAACATACATTTTATTAAAACTTTTCATACACGTTGCACTTATCCCAAAAAAAATTTCCTATTTTGAAAAGTAGCCGTGACTTCACCCATAAATCTTAGCTTTTTCGTTCAGGTACTTCGGCTTAGCAGTTTTTAATTTAATACTCAGGTATTTCTTATTAACTTTTTAATACCAAACTTTGCATGCACCATAAGCACTAGCGGATATAAAAGTCAGCGGGGCCAGGCTCATGAAAATTTTACGTAATATTATACTATAGAGAGCTGACATTTTGTACACAAATAGTAATTGATTTACTCAATCGGAAAATCGAAAAATTAAAAGCACCAGCTACCCTATTGAAACTTTGCATTCACATTGGGCATATCCTTTTGATTTATATACTTCGGCTAAGCAGACTTTAATATGTAAATATATTGAGAAAATAGGCGGGGTCATGCCCAGTAAAATTTACGCTGTAGTTTACATGTTTCTTCCAGTCGACTCTTACAAAATTGCATACACACTGCCGACCCGTTGTAATGACACAATAGTGCATTTTTAAGGTCAACAATTCAACACCCATCACACTATTGCCCATTATTTTATGTAACTCTGCCATTTTCAACTGGCACAGTGATCATGAATAGAAATAAAATATACTAGAAATTTTAAGTTTAAAAAGTGTTATTATAGAAATCTTTTCAAAAAGTAATCAGATCCTCACAAAAACATAAATGTGAAAAACGGCCAAGTTCCTATCCAAAATTTCGCCCATTAAAAGTTGTGAGATATAAATTTTGATCAAGTTCTTGTTTGGTAAAATACCTAACACAGAGATATGTTATATATGATATAAATTTGTAATCGTAAGGGTGTCATATAATTTCTAGATAATCTGAAATAAATTTTATTTTAAATGATCAATTAAATCATGTTGAATTAAAGTTTAAATCATGATGGTATATAAATATTTACGGTCTAATTCATAAAAAATATTTTAGGTTTATTACAGGTTTATTTGACAAATATCCCATAGAAATATGTGAAATAAGCGCTTAATAAACCTCAAATATTTTTTATGAATAAGGCAGTTAGTGTGTATTTAAAGAATATTGAATATTGAAGAATATAAGCATGTTGACTACCACGCGATGAGTTCCAAGTTCAAATCTTAGTCGGGGATGACAATTATTTAAATACAAACATTTTTCTGACGACTGTTCCAATTTTCACACTTTAAAGTTAAAAAGTAATAAAATACAATGACTGCATTAAATTAAATGAATGTTGTTTTAACTCGTAATAACTTTGATTCCACATGGTTTTTTGTGTTAGTTCCGTATCGAGTTCACGTTGTTCCAACTTGAAATAACTTTTATTCTACGTGATTCCTCATCTTAATGTAGCAGTTAAATCAATATGAAATAAAGTTATTTGAAAAGGAAAAATTTTCTTTGAAGATTACTGTAAATCATGTTGAATGACCATAAAATACATATGAAGCAAAATTAATCAGTACATAATCTTAGAGAAACTTTGGGCTGCTTTCATGATACTCTTTTAGGATGAGAAAAATAGCTAGTATTAGTTTAGAAAATATTAGGTGTTGCCAGATTACATTCCCGTCATTTTCTTTAAAAAAAATTATTTTCTTATATTATTATTACGGCTATATTTGTACTATAACATTATAAACCTGAAAAGTTTGTATGTTTATATGTCTTTAAGAGGTAATCTCCGGAACTACTGGTCCGATTTAGAAAATTGTTTTCAACAAAATAAGGAGTTGAAACTGCTAACGGACATAGGTTATCTAAGGTCGCACTAAAGTGCTTAGGAAAGGGTCTAAGGGCTCCAAGCCTACTATAATCAGGAAATATTTACTATCGTGTTAGAAGGAATCTATTAAATTAATAGTTTTCGTACTCAAAAGAAACACATAGCCATTTTAACGTGAGTATGCTGTTCTCCTTTCGTTCAGCCTCCCGTCCTACTTACCGCTCGACATAGGGTGAATTACTGTCTCTGCTAAAATATCTAACCAATTTTGATGAAATTTGAATCAAAGAGAGATCAGCATAAGCAGAACACACAGGGTAAAAAATAAATTAATTGAGGGCGGGTCAACGTTTGCCGGGCTCAGCTAATTCAAATATATTGGTTTGGAAGGTAATTTCTGCCTCTCCAAATCTATCTACCCGATTTTTATGAAATGCAAAACGTAGATGCATTTTAGACGCACACACAAGGGTTACATATTTTTAATAACAGGACTTAGGAGACGACAGAGGGGGCAACATCTGCCTCTCCGAAACTTTCTAACCGATTTTTATACAATTTAAGACACAGACAGGTATGGTTCTGAAAGCATATACATATATAATAAATTCAGTAAAGTGCGACTCTGACTCGCTTACGAAGGGTTCCGTACGAACACTAGATATGTAATTTAATACAAACTTCATCCTATATAATATATAGTTTTGGTATTTTTTTCGTTTTTGGGATCTTTTCGGTTTTTTTTTTGTTGCGTTTTTTGCGTTTTTCGGTTTTGGCGATTTTTTAAAGTTTTGGCTCTTTTTTTAGTTTTGACACTTTATTTTCTTGTTTTGGCGATTTTTTCGGTTTTTGGCGTTTTTTCATTTTGGCGATTTTTTTTATTTTTGGCGATTTTTTTAATTTTTGCGATTTTTTTATATAAATTTTTTTTTAGTTTTGGCGACATTTTCGCGTTTTGGCGATTTTTTTTTTCGATTTTTTCGGTTTTTTTTTCATTTTGGAGTTTCTTTTTTCATTTTGGCGATTTTTTCGAATTTGGCGATTTATTTTAGTGTTAGAATTTTATCTCAATTTTGGCGATTTTTTTGTTTGGCGATTTTATAATTTTGGGTTTTTTTTAGTTTTACCGTTTTTGAAAATTGCAAGTGTTTGCCTCTTACGGTTTCCAAGATATAGCAAATTGTCAAAATTACATAGTCAAAATTGCATCAACTGATGGACCACCCTCTAATTTAATTTTTCTTAAATTTTAGTGTTAATTGTTGTAGTCTGTATAAAAATACACTAATTTTACAAATTTGAAGTTTCAATATACAATTGTATTTATATTACATGGGTTTTTAATATTTTTCGTTGCTCGTTTTGGAACACCCTTTAATTTTTAATTCTCATGTGTTTGTTGTTGTAGCGGCCAAGGTTCTACATACTCTGTCCAAATTTCAGGTCCGTAGCTCTTACGGTTCCTGAGAAAATACCGAGTGACGGACAGACGGACAGCGCAGCGAAAACAATAGGATTCATTTTCACCTTTGGTGTACGGAACCCTAAAAGGTATATACTTTTTTCTTAAACTATTATCGGGTGAATCTTAAGATATAGATATAGATACATATATGTCTAAGAGGATAAATACAGGCTTTATATTTAAAAGTACACAGCCACACTGGGTTGACAGGTTCTGACGATTTTTTTGCAATTTGATCACATTTGCCATAAATGATGAATTTTATATGTATCACAGCGTCTATGGAGCGATTTGGAAAAAAATTTAACTTTAAAAAATTGAACAGTAGCACGAAGCTTTATATGCAGCAGTGTAACTCTGACAATGACAAATTTATTAAACGAAGTGAATAGTATTTTACTTTTACTCTTATACATATATAGTTAGTCGGAAATTAATTACGACCGGGTAACGCCGCGGGCAATAGCTAGTAGTAAATTAAAAATATTCGACTACGCTTTACTGGAAATAGCCAAAACTTAATTTTTTTTCAGTTATCCGAATTTTTTTCCTGAAACGTAGTTCGGATTACTAAAATTTGTTAGAGTTAAGCGTACTGCTTAAAATCAGTAAAACAATATGTCTAGCCAATTGACAATATAATAGAAAAATACAATAAAGTACGTAAGAGTGAAAAGGACAAATACATTTTGCCATTTAATTTTTTAACGGACAAAACATGCAAAATTTTTCTAGCCTTAAGTTATGCAAACGATTTCTAATAAATAAATTTGTCATTGTTTATTTTGTTCACTAAAGCGAAGTAAGTTTCATACAAAACGTAGAAGTGGGCTTGGTTTTGGTTTTCACTAATACGATATTTTCAGTAAAGCGATGTTTCGCTAAAGCGAAGTGAATAACACTAGCTGCGTTTAATATCAGTGCGGGGATTTGTGTCGCTTACAGTAATCCGATTTTTTTCCAGTAAAGCGTGTTGCGCTAAAGCGGATTTGACTGTATGTGTATGATTTATCTGCTTTTTGCAGTTTTTTTGTACAATTCGGCAGTTGTGCAGTTGTTTCTTTTAAAAACCAGTTTTTCAATTCTTATCTTTTTTATTTCAGTGACAAGCTTTTTCAGACGCTCATTCTTGTCGTAATCGTAGAAAACCTTTCATCAAAAATCATATGAAAGGCAAACAAAAAAAGATTCAAAAATATTGAAAATTTCTTTGTGTTTTTAATACAAGTTTCAAGAATTATGAAAGCAAAGCAACGTATGAACTCCAATATATTTTTTCGGTGAACAATTTGTATGAAAAACACCCAGAAAATTTCAAAGTTTGATATTTTCTTTTTCTATACAAACAATTCTCATCATTTGATGAGCAGTTGTCTACGATTAATCTCATAATGATCACACTAAGTTTTTTTTTTTTTGATGCATTGTTTACATTATGCTAAATTGTATTTAAAAGTTTATTTAAAATGAAAACTGATTTAATTTATAACACTTTTGTAATGGAAATTTAAGACTCTCACAGCGCCAAGTGAAATTCGAAAACTTACGTTAACATTTTAAAATAAATCTCAGAAAGAGGAAGCAACAGTGACACAATGTCTCAAGAAAAGCGATATTGAGCTAAAAATCATTGAGTAGAAGAATATTGTAGGTATTGATGTTACGAGTATGATTGTTTTATGTTCTAACAAAAAATTTGTTAATGTTAAAAAGTTTTTAACCCGTTTTTTCGTCTGATTTTTTGTACGTCGTGGTCAGTTTTTCCGCAAACGCATGTAGCAACAATGCCTACGGTACTTTTTGCAAAAATTGTTGGCAGCACGTACGTTCAACACTTTATTTAATTTACAAAATTTAATATTATTAAGGCCAATACAGAAAATTTGTTCTCCTATTAAAAACTTTAATTTGCAAAAAAATATAAATAAGGAATTAAATATTTAATGGTGCCAATTAAACTTTTTAATTATTTCTATTTTTGAATAAAAGTTTAATTGCATCACTAAAGTGTTGAATTAAACTTGTAATCAATTAAATTTTTAAAAATAAGTTTTATTAAATTTTATATAAAATGTTTAAATCAACTTTTAATCAATTACATTTTTTTAACCAAAGTTCAATTGAATCAATAAAATATTTCATTAAACTTTAATTCATTTAAATATTTAAACAAAAGTTAAATTGAATTTTAAATGAAATGTTTAGTTAAACTTTTAGTCAATTAAATTTTTTAACCAAAGTTTAATTGAATCAATAAAATCTTTAATTAAACTTTTATTTAATTAAATATTTAAACAAAAGTTTAATTAAATTTTAAATACAAATTTTAATTCAAATTTTAATCCAATAAATTTGTAAACAAAAGTTTTATTAACTTAATTATATTTGTAATTGATTATTTGTAATTTTTTTTTTCAATTTTAAGCGTTAGTAGGAGAAAAAAATGTTCTGTGAATAATTTTTATCATTTGAGTGTTAGTTTTTCAAGTCGATTTAATTTGTATTCCTCCTTATCGTGTTTGGCGTATTTCGACTTCAACTACGACAATTTTGTAATAGATTAAAGAAGACTTCAACAGTTTTTCTGTAATCTAGTACCAAACTGTCGTAGTCGTATTTGAAATACGCCAACCACGATAGGGCCGATCTTTTTTTTTATCACAAAACGTAGCAAATATTTGTATGCTTGTAATGATTTTTGTACTTTACTTCAAAATATTTAGAAAAGGAAATGAAAAAATTTCATTTAATTTATTTATTATTTTTCTTTCTTTTCTAGGGCATACAAAATTTATTTTGTGTAACGCCCCTGATAATTAAACAATTTCCTTCGATTATAATAAATCATTTAGTAAATAAAAATTCCTAAGAAACTTAACTGAAATGTATACAATATAATTAAAATTAATTTTATATTTTCTTAACCACACTTGTAAATTATAATTTTTTTTTACAACATTTTTAATAATATGGCATTAAAAATTTACACTTAAATTCATAAAAATTAAAAGCAAAACTATTTAATAATTTTCTTTTAACACAATTATTTTATAAGAAATAACTTTAAACAACTTTTCATATTATTTCTCAAATGCTTATTCACTGTTTGGATTAAAGAACAATTTTGATTTGTTGCTGTTGTATTATTTAGTATTTGTTGGTTTGTTTGTTTTTTTTTTTTAATTTTTATTATTATTTAGAAAGTTGTTTAATGGCTCTCCAAGAGCACGGTATGAAGTTCCTACTGATTGCAAATAATAACGTAGGAACTCTATACCTCGCTTATGGCATTAACCAGTTAAAAAAAAAAACAAATAAAAAAGAATAGAATCCATGTTTCACCACACACTCGCACACACACCATCGTTTGTATTTATATTTTTAACTTATTTTATTCAATATTTATTTTATACCTAGTTTCTGTAATTTATTTATTGTGTTTAATTATAGAGCTTGATTATAAAAAACAACAAAAACAACAATAGCAATTAATATCAAGACTCACTTAAAGAATTAATGAGAGTTAAAAACAATAACATGTTAAATAAGTTAATTTAATTTGTAGAAAATAACAAACAACTCACCGTTAAAATCCATTTATGGCAGCTTGCTTTTTTTTTAATTTTATTTCATTTTATTTTGCACATATTTCTTGATTTTAATTGCTCAAAAATTAACGCAGCAATTTTTGTGAGTAGAATGACGTTAATAAAATGGAAAGGGAAAAATTTTATAAAGGGGCATTAAAGGGGGAAAAATTATAATATTTTGAAATTAAGATTAATGGAGCTAAAGCTATTATTTAAGTTAAAGCATTTCACTCAAAAAAAATATTAACTAGTTACTAGTATGTTACTAAAATATATAATAATAAATACCACACATTACCAGGTAATGAGTAGAATATCTACATAGTTGCTATTTTGCAGGCTTTGCTTAAAAATACTTAGATTATTATTAAAATATTTCTTGAAAATATAGCTAATTTTGACATTTTCCTTAATAATCACTCAAGTCCATTATTAGTGCTATAATCCTTTGTATCAACTCTGTTAAATAATATCGTCAACTAAAATCCAAAAGGGTGTAACAACCAAAGAATTCAAAATATACTTTTTGATTGATTACGATGTGATTAACCAAAATACATCTTTCCTTAAAATTTTACTCACATATGATGTTCAAAAATACCGATTTTATTAATTATTCAATTTGGCACATAATACTGTTTGTTTACCATTTTTTCAAACTGAAAACAAAAGTAACTTTTATAAATATACAAAAAATATTTTAATATTTGGGAGCTTTAAACTTTTTAAAATATTATACAGGGTGGGCCAAAAGAAACCAAGGGGTGTAAAAGTTTAATAACTTTTTTGTTTATTAACTTTTTTTTATTTTTTCTTTCAGATTATATAATATACAAAATGGAAATTTTTTTACACTAAGTATGAAAAATGATGTCTCTTAAATGACCACCGTTTTCAGCTTCGCACTGATGGGCTCTTTTTAGAGCATTTTCCATAACATCTTTCAAAACTTGTGGCTGTAGCGTTCGAATTTCTGCAACAATGTTTGCCTTGAGTTCAAGGATTGTCTCCGGCTTGTTCACATACACTCGCTCCTTCAAAAAACCCCAAAGAAAATAGTCGGGTGCTGTCAAATCTGGCGATCGCGCTGGCCAAATAATTTCCGAATTTCGAGAAATTATTCGCTCTCCAAAAATTTTACTTAAAAGTGCCATTGTGTCTCGGGCAGTATGGGCAGTGGCTCCGTCCTGCTGAAACCACATACCAGGTCTGTTTTCAAGAGCAGGACGTAAAAAAGTTTCTATCATAAACCGATACCGCTCTCCATTTACGGTTACAGCACTTCCATCTTCATTCTCGAAGAAGTAGGGCCCAATGACATTTTCAAATGTGATCCCACACCATACTGTACACCTGATGGGGTGCAATTGGCGTTGATTAATGGCTCTTGGATTTTGAGAACCCCAGAACCTACAGTTCTGCTTATTAACAAAGCCATTCAAATGAAAATGAGCTTCATCACTCATAATCAAATTTTCAATAAAGTTGATTTCATTTCTGGCCAACTCTTGAAATTTAACTGCAAAATTTATACGTTGCCGATGATCTGCGGGTTTTAATTCTTGGACCAATTGCACCTTATATGGGTATAACTTTAAATCTTTTTTTAAAATGCGCCGTAGTGACGTACGAGACATTTCTAGCTGAGCAGAACGCCTTCTGCCAGATGTTTCTGGTGCTTCGTTAACACTTTGCTGTACTCGTTCAATATTTTCCGCAGTGCGACTTAAACGTGGTCTACCGGTTCGAGGCAAATCTCTTACGCTGCCATGTTGGTGATGACGATTAACTAAGCAACGAATCATCGCTTCAGAGGGCGAAATTCTGACTTTAAAATGTCGACGATATGCTCTTTGCGTTAAAATAATTGATCTATGGTTTAAATAATAAAATTCTATTGTTCTGGTTCTCTGTTCAGTTGTGAATCTCTCCATTATAAATTCTCCAAGTGTTGTCTATATAATCTGAAAGAAAAAATAAAAAAAATTAATAAACAAAAAAGTTATTAAACTTTTACACCCCTTGGTTTCTTTTGGCCCACCCTGTAGTACTGCTTGCTTCCAAAACGTCAACTGCTTTGTCTTCGAACAAAGCGTAGTGTTTCATAACCTTTTCAAAATGTTGTCGAAAATTATTAAAAAAGCCTCAAACAAGTATCTGCAGTCGAATCAGCTTTAGCGCAACACGCTTTATTGGAAAAAATCGGATTACTGTAAGCGACACAAATTTCCGCACTGATATTAAACGCAGCTAGTGTTATTCACTTCGCTTTAGCGAAACATCGCTTTACTGAAAATATCGTATTAGTGAAAACCAAAACCAAGCCCACTACTACGTTTTGTATGAAACTTACTTCGCTTTAGTGAACAAAATAAACAATGACAAATTTATTTATTAGAAATCGATTGCATAACTTAAGACTGAAAAAATTGCGCATGTTTGGTCCGTTAAAAAATTAAATGGCATAATTTATTTGTCCTTTTCGCTCTTACGTACTTTATTGTATTTTGCTATTATATTGTCAATTGGCTAGACATATTGTTTTACTGATTTTAAGCAGTACGCTTAACTCTAACAAATTTTAGTAATCCGAACTACGTTTTAGGAAAAAAATTCGGATAACTGAAAAAAAATGAGTCTTGGTTATTTCCAGTGAAGTGTAGTCGACTGTACATAATTAGCACCTCGGATTCAAAGTTACTGCTCATAGTGACAATGTTTCGCTACTTTATATCTGTACACGTTAGACATAAATCTGTAGCAATAAAATAAAAAAGTGTTTAAATCATATTTGACTGTTTTGCAGGAGAGCACTTATAAGTGTTCAACTCGAATTTCAGGAATGTATTACTTTTAGATTTAATTTAGCAAACTCTCTGTTAATCTTTATATTTTTTAAGCGAAAATCGTTCTACACACTGTAAATGAAACACTCAAGTTGAAATATACCAAAGTATAACTTAAATTAAGCTATTATTCCAAATAAGATTAGAAATCTAAAAAACATAATTCGCAAGTCATTGTGCTATAACTTACTGAAAAATCGCACAAATTAATTCAGATTTTTGTCCCCGGGGTACTTTCGAATATGCAGATTACGAAAATACCATTAACTCAAAATCAGCTTATCTCGACTTAAGCAATTTTTCCTGTTTGCCACAGAAATATCGCATGGGAACGGTATACAAAATTTTTATTCATATGTTTAGGAAGTCATTAAGCCTTATTCCAGTTGTCAACATCGACATCAAGTCAACACAATACCACAAAAGTGGGGGATAGTCTAACCGCTTTCGAGAACAATTTTGTCCTATTGACAGTTTATTTCTGATTCCAATTAGTTGTTTTCGACAACGGTTGCTGTTGACAACTGTATATGGATTCTGTAACTATTTGCGAAGCGAAATTCTTTATATTTATCGACTTAATTATTCGTTTGGGATAACGATAATGAGATTCCCTAATTTATTTTCTACCAAAGTCTGCAGCTATATTTTAATCACCATTTAATTTATTATCATATGGTATCGATACCATCGCTCTTTGCCGTGCAACGCGTTCTGGCCGGGTGATTTTCCAAAGATTCGGTTACCATTGCCTACCGAGATCTAAAAAATGATATTTTTGCAGCACTAGAATAAATGTAAAAAATTAGCAGTTTTGCAGCAGACTATCAATTTTTTGCATAAACAAAAAGGCAGAAAAGTTTGAAAAACATAAATCCATAAATAAAAAGCAGGCAAATGTTGCTTGGCGAAATAGAAAAGTATGAATGAACAATAGAGTGTAAAAAACAGGATAGGAAAAATAACTTGAGCGTTCTTCTAACACAAGACAGTAGGTTTGCGGCCTGTCCCACGATAACACCAGAAATCGTTCGATCGAGTACTTATATTGAAAACAAGAACAAATTTTATAATCCCAGTAAAAAAAATGGAAGTCATTCTGAAGGAACCACATTTTCATTGCTTCCAAAAAATCGATATTTTTAATTTGCCGATAGTTAGCAGAAAACCAAGTAGAAGTTTATTTTAATCACACAAAACCTTGTAGTTCTTCCATAGGTTTAGTAAATACTCACCGAAATGTTCAAAAAATCGATTTTTTGAAAGAAATTTATGAACTAATTTTGGCCTAAAATTTAGAAGTTATTTGCTTAAATTTACATGAAAACACTGTTTCGCGTTTAAATTCGTATAAAAAGAAACGAATTGTTAAAATATGTAACTTTTTAAAATTATTCCTAGATGAAAATATTACCATAGAACACAAAAAGGGAAATTTTTCTTAAAATAGCTTCTAATTCGGTGACTAGGCATCGAAAAAGAGAACTTCTTGCAATGACAACCATATGTAAAAATCATTAGATCGGATCGAAATTTGAACTACTTCCAGACTGCAAACTCTACATTTTCATGACTTCTTTGGAGTGTCTTTTTTTTACTGGTATGTTATTTTTGTTTGCAATACAAGTTGTCGATCGAACGACATCGTGGGACAGACCGTTGATGCTTTAGTCCCAAAAAGCATTAAAATTTTCATTTAAATTTCGAACCAAGGCGAATTGACACCAGGTAGGCTCGATTTGTAACTCTGCGTAATGGCCTTGGATATTTGTTAGTGTAAAATTTCCTGCTGTCAGCTGGTGAATTGATCAGATCACCTGATGTGAATTTGCCTTGTTTCGAAGTTTTGTAGTAGAAGTTTATAGGGAATATTTTTGCGAAATATTTCAATGCATTATTACTTCGTTTGAAGCTGCCTTCTGCCCGCTTTTTTTTTTTTTTGAAGGGTTAGAAAAAAGGCCCATGCGGAGTAAAGTTAAAGGGTTAAAATATTCTACCAAAAGTTTCATCATGGATTTTTATAATTTGTAAAAGTATCAGTTGCTAGAACCTGATTATAGGATATGTTTGATGTGCATTCTACAATGAAGTTATGCACAATTTTGCCTAATCTTTTTCTTCGAGTGCTGTTTTCGAATCTATATGTAGCTTTTTTATGTACAGACAACTCAACTCACAACGACATCATCATCATAAAAATCGGTAAATATTGACGATGACAAAGAAAGAGATAAAATTGTTGTTGCTGTGAATGGAATTATCTGGTAAATAAATAAAAAAAAAACATTACATTTTTTTATAGAAATATTTTTGCATATGTACATACGTTTTTATAGAAGTTTTTTACATTTTTGTTTTTATTTTCAAAAACTGGGAAACACACCCATATTTTATTATTTCTGTTTACGTTTTGTATTTGGGTAAATATTTAACAAATACACGCACCCATTACTAAACCCAGCAAGCAAATTGGTGTTGATTTCAAATATATACACATAAAATGTATATGGAAAATGCAAAATAGCTTTTGGTAGGCATAATAATTTTAGCCTAAAATACATACATACATATGTGTGTATATATGTGTATACTTATATACATATGTATATACTTATAACTTATTAGTTACAGTGTGTAGAACTATGTTTTTCTAAAAAGAAATGCAAGTGAATACCGAATTTCCAAACTTAACTGCAAAAGAAGTAAATTTCTGAAAATCTACTTTAAAGTTTAAAACTGCTCTTCTCCAAAGCATTAAAATATGACTTAAGCACTTTTTCCTCATTGCCACAGATATGTAAAAGTAAGCAAAAGCAAAACCCACACATGTGCGTTTAAGAAATTTGAAAATTAATTTTTTGTGGTAAATTCGCGATACATACAAAATCCTAAGCAAATTAAAAAACGTAAACTGATAGATAATATGAAAAAGAAAAGAAAGCTTGAACTCTTGCTCAAATAATTTTAAACTAATTGTATATATTTAGCTAAAATGCAAAATAATGAGTGGCTGGAGAAAACTTTTGTTTGTTGTTATATTTAATTCGCCTGATTAGTATGATAAAGTTACGAAAATTTGTAGGGACAAGGGTTTCGATGCAATATCCAATAATTAATTAAAAAATGGATTTGGAGTTTTTTTTTAATTAAAACTTGCAGGACATGGGTTTCGATATAATGTCCAGTAGTTCATTAAAAATCGTTTTGGAATTCTTTTTTTTTTTAATTTCAGCTGACGGAATCTTAAATTGACTGTTTATAAAAAGGAAATGAAAATATTTTTTGGGAGAACGGATATTGGAGCTTCTCTTTGCCACACAAGGATAGATTATATTAACCACTCTGATTACTTTTGGGATACTGACGAATATACGTGATCGTCATAGCTCTATGTGGCGAAGAGAAACTCCAACCTTAACGATAAAAACCTGAATAAAACAGGGAAGCATGGCAGTGTAATGTGATTGCATGGGGCTCAATGGGGTCTAATGGTGTAAAAAAATCCCATTTTTATAGAACGAACAATGAATAATCTGGCGGTCTACTGTGTAATTCTAAACGAAAGAAAAAGCTTTCGAATGTTTATAACATGTAAATTCGAAAGCATTTTCTTTCGAGCCGTAGACCCACTAGATTGTTTAAAAAATACTTACTAAGAGATGATTTAGCATAATTTGCTACCAAATTAAATATAATTGGAGATGATTGATTAGTTCAAGATAAATACTCGTAACGTGAGTTCTCAATAGTAATCTTCCATACAATACAACAAAATTGCTGGCACAACCTCTCTAGAGCCTTGGCCTTAATATTAACGAGATTCTGTGTACTTTTATGGAGAAGAAATTGCATGAGCGGTGGCGTGTTCTCCGAGCAAAAAATGCCTCCCAATATTACTAAAAGCTCAGTTTAATCTATGAGAATAATACATTAGATATTACAGGAGGCTGCATTTAGTACTAATTTTTAAAGTCGTACGTACTTCATACTTCCTTTCTAAAGGAAAAGTTTGTGTACAAGTTTTTTTTGGTTCTTAAAAAAAGAGTTATACCTGATTTACATTAGGCGTTTTTTCATGAAATTTCATGAATTTTGTTGCACGTAACTTTTTCTATTTGCTAATTGCAGCGCTATAAAAGAGAATTTTATATAAAAAAAGGTGTAGATTGAATCTCTGATTCATTTTTGACAACTTTTTTGATATAAGTTGCTCCTCGAGGTCTCCTATTGACAAATAAAAAATTTTCATGCAACTAATTTCATGAACAAAATGCTTAATGTAAATTAGGTATTATTGTACACTATGCTTTTTTTTTGGAACTTAAATAAATTTGTTTTTAAAATGAAAGATTTTCGTAGAAAGCCGATTAATTTGCTTTTAAATTGCTTTTGGTTTTAGCTTAAAATTTTAAAGAACAGCAGAGATTATTTGATTAGAAGAGCGGATAAATTGCTGTACAGGATTTTTTTTTTTGTTAACTGGATGTGAATGAAAATGATTAGTTTACGCACAACTCGATGAAGACATAAAAAATAGTTTCTCAAGTCGAATATATAACCTATTAGTGTGAAACTTTTCCGGAAGATAACATGCCACATAGCGAATTACTTTGTATAATTAACTTCATTTTTGAGATAGGATCATGTTGCAATGAAAGAGCGTTTAAT
This sequence comes from Tachina grossa, assembly GCA_949987645.1. NCBI lineage: Eukaryota > Metazoa > Arthropoda > Insecta > Diptera > Tachinidae > Tachina > Tachina grossa. Next base: position 59,945,702 of record OX465276.1, on the reverse strand, counting down.
ATATGTGGCAATAGGACATAATGGCTTAAGTAGACTTAAGCAAAGACGTGCTCAAAGAAATGGCATTCACTATCCATTATAGTCAAACGAGTTTTGAGAAAATACAACACTTGTGTGGAGTTTGTGAAAATTTTTAACATATAAAAAAAAATTCACTAAAGATTTTCTTTCGAATTAGCATGTAACTTACAAATTCGAAAGCATTTTTCTTTTTTTGTTTCGAATTACAAAGTAAGCCCCCAGGGTTGCATTTGTTCTACTCGTCATGCAATTATGTACGAGTAGAATAGCGAGTACTAACCTTAAGATATTAAAAGGCTCTAACGCATGATGCCACTTTAGTGTGCTACTTTCTTTGCATGCATATAGCGTTGTAATCACTTTAACTTTCAAATAATCCATAATAAAGTTAAATTTGCTTAAGTGGACTTAAGCGATTATTGCATATTGCCAAATATTGTCTTTTATTACTCGTTGTTTTAAAAACATTCTTAATTGAAGTTGTTGTCAATGTGTTTGCTTGGTTTTGTTTACTTATTTGCATACACATTTGTGTTTTCGTGTCTAAAAAAAATTTAAATTTTTTTTTTACAAAAAAAAAAAAAAAAAAAAGACAAAACTACAGAAAGTCGTCGTCCGTCCTTTTACGCTCGAACTCAACAATGTGGAACGATGGAAGAAAAGACAATTGTTTTTTTTTTAGTTCTGACAAGTTTGTTTTTAAAAACAATTTCTAGTTAATATTTGTTTTTAAATATACTTATTTTATTAGCACTGTGTTTTTTAGACGACAAACCGCGCGATGTTCGACCACATACACTGAACGCTCAAATTAAACTGAGCTTAAATAAAGAAGAAATTGTGCAAATATTATGTTGAAGAAATCCAACGTCATCTAAAAAGTCAGCAATATTCTACATATTTATGTATATATGTATGTAACATTTAAGCTGCCTGGCTGGCTGTCTGACTGACTGACTGTCTTAGTGACGGCTGGCGGCTGACAATGCTAATGTTGTTTATTCGCTGCTGCCTCTTGATGACGATTGTGATGACGAGACTACAATCATGATAAAAATCTCATAAACATTTCTGAGCATTTTTTTTTTTATAATTTCCCGGTTTTTTATGCTTTAAATGTGATTATTGTATGTACATATGTATGTATTTTAAAAAAGAAATCAAAATTCTGTAGTTTTAGTTTAAGATTATTGTGAACATCTAAGACCGATAATTCTTTCCAAATCACTTTTAAGACTTACTATTATACCACTTTTAGAAACGCAAAGTTTACTTTGCAAAGTCTTAATTCAGCTGTGTGAAAGAGAGAGTTAGGATTACTGTCTCTTTCTGTCTTTCGCCCAGCTGAATTAAGACTTTTAAACTTTCCGTGTCTAAAAGGGGTATTAAGAAACCTTCCAGAAAGTTTTAACATATAATACCGTGTTTAAAGCACTTATGAACAATTTAATTAAATTAAATTTAATATAAAGACTACAACACGACTAACAATTTTTAAACTTTTTAATTTGGCCTCTTATTTATCTTAAGTGCTCTGTTACATAAAATCCGAGGGAGTAGCAAGTCATAATAGCGCGACTGGCGGCTAGCGGCTCAGACTATTTTTTAAAGCTGCCGCTAAAGCACTCTGTTATGCATCAATATAGCTACGTTCAAACTAGTCTCCTGCACAAGATATCTTATGAGAACTTTTAAGACATGACGGATTTTTCAAATGCTTTGCTACAGCGAAATCTTATAAAACAAACGTTAACATTGTTTGCAAGAAATTTTTTTGAGTATTATAGGTATAGGAGTAAAGAAGAAAACAATTCGTGAAGGAAGAATTTGTAATACTTGCTTCTTTCTACGCGCGTGCACAAACGTCATGCATGTATGTATGTGTGTATGATCTTTTATTTTTCTGCGCACATGCAAAGGTACACACATGCATTAACATTAGTTGTATGCTGTTAATCACATAATAGCTTACCATCTACATATTACACACACACTCTAACGTACAATATGAAAAATAACAAGCATACACTAATCAACAGTACTTCTTTTGAGTGTTTGTTACAGACAAGCTGTCTTGACGTCATCGCTTGTTAACACTGGTATACACATACACCAATACATCCACGGTGCTTCGCTTATAGTATGACATCATTTATTATTGGTTTAGTATAATACATGCGACGTGAATACATTTAAAAATCATGACGTTTACGCAGGCCTCTAGTTCAAACCAGCGTTGTCAACTTCGAAATTTCAAAAGGCACCAAAATGGAAAAAAACGCGCCATTTACAAAAAAACGCACCAGCTTAAAATTTCTTTTTTTTTAGTTTAAAATGTTTATTGAATTAATTTTACAAAAAAAAAGTATATTATTTTTTTTGTGTTAAAAATTTAACACTTAAACAGGCTTTTACAGTTCAGGGTTAAAAAATAAGAACTTAACAAATTTGTTTATATTAATTTTTATTATAAATAAATTCTGTAAAAAACTTTTTAAAGAGATTAACGATTAGTAGCAAGGATTCAAAACTAATAAACGTACTAAACTGTTTTATTCAAATATTAAAAAAAAAATTTTATCAGAAGTTTAATACATTTACCCATATTAAAAATACAACAATAAAAACAAACAGCCTTTTACAATATATGTACAAAACTAAAAAAACAAAAAAAAGAAGAACTAAACAAATTCGTACATATGTACATACCCAGCGGGAACTAGAAGGAGTAGGGATGCCTTCTAGAAGGCCTCTGTGCGCCTTCTTTTGGATGTAGAAGGCCTGCTCGTCCCATTCCATACGCGTTGTCATTGCGGAGCAGGCCTTCTGTTCTTGCTTCTTTCGCCAGAGATTCTGGGAGGCCTGCAAACTAATAGATTTTGTTTTTGCTTTGGTAAAAAAACAAAACAGAACATGTTACTCCTTCTCTTCTCCCTTCTCATAGAAGCGAGTGTGGAATGTGTATCGTATATTTTATGCGAAAGAGTCCTTTAACAAGGCCTGCACTAAGAAAGTCTTCTGAGTTTTACCGCTGGGTACATGGTGGTACACATGTGTTCTTAATTATGAAACTGGTCTAGGTCATACGCATTTTTGATTCGATATAGTAAAATAAATTTATATTAATCGAGACTAGTACAACTCTAAATTAAACTGTTGCATAATAAAAAATATTTTTGGATTTGTTCAAATGTAATTTACCAAATATCTCGACCAAAGAAATGTATGACTAAACTTTCATCATTAAGGGCACATACACATGTTTGCAAGATAATACATTTTTGTACATTAATTTTATAAATTATGTTTAAAACTTTTTAAAAAGAAAGAAAGATATTAATAAAGCTAATATTTCCATCATTATTGTTATTATCGGAACATTACACAGATTTCCTTTCAAATTGTGATCATTACTATTAATATGGTAGTTTAACACTATCAGGAAGTTGGCAAGTTTCAAAACAAGAAATTTCCGGTTTTAACCCATTGTTGTGTTAAATTTGCGTTGGTGCCAGCAAAAATTAAAAAAACCCACCGATATCTTTAAAAAAGCGCACCACGCATCAAGGGGCTGTCCATATATTACGTAACGCTGTTTTCCCCGATTTTTGACCCCCTCCCTCCACCCTAGTAATAGATCGTAACAAAAACTGTGAACCCCCACCCTCCCCCCAGGAATAACGTAACAATGAGATTAAAAATAAATTAAATAGTTAAAAGTTTTTATTAAAAAAAATTTAATTTAATTTATTGCTTTATTAAATTCATTTGTTAGACTAGCACAGTGCGTAGACAAAAATTAAATAAGCTTACATATGAACGTACTCCATATATTGGCGAAACTATTTTTAAATTTCTTCCCAAGTATCCTCAAACTCCAAAAATTATGGCTCTCTATAAAGAGCTTATTCCTAAACTATATGTATGCATCAGTGATGTGTATTGGAATTCCAAAACATTCGCCCGTTTCTAGATATTCGTATTCGTTTAAAAAAATATATAAAGGAATTAATAAATCCAAAACGAAATTTAAATGAATGGCACACAAATATTAGTTTGTAATAACTAAAAAGGAAATTCTTTTTTATTTTTTGCTATGCGTTGTTTGCCAAATAATCTGCTATAGTTTTCCGTATTGATGACTGAGCAGTATTTGAAACACCAAGAAGAGAATTGGCATTAGACTTGCGGCCGCTTTCACTAGTTTCTATAAGTGAAGTCGTCGTGTATTTCAGAGCTTAAAGATGACCCCGTTTGGCCATCTTCAAATCAATGCAAAATGTGCGTGAAACAAAAAAAAAATTATATCTTGGATCAATAAAGGTTGCCATGGTGAATTATATTTCATTTTCTAAAAGAGAACATTTTTAACCCGCTTTAAACATACAGATTGTTGGGATATCAAATGATTCAAAATGATGTCAATTACGAAAGATGTGCAATTTTTCTTTTCTTGATTTTTGTCCCTTCTACAACATTACATTTTCAATAGATATTACCTTAAAAATACCTTAAAATTAGGGGGCACAAAATCTAGTTCCTAAACGCATTTCAATGTTGTTTTCAAAACATTTTTTTAAGTTCTGTTGCATAAAAAACTAAAATAATATCCTTATGAAAATACGTCTATGTATGCAAGTTTCCATTAACACATCTATCAAAACTTAAACATTGTAGCCTCAAGTTGACCAACAAAAATGTTAAAACTAAATAATTTGATATTGTCATGTACATATATGGAAGAATATATTTTGTGAAAGGACACTTTTTGTGTCCATGAGAACTGCAAGAAATCTTTTCCTAAACTTCTGCAAATACCATTTCCTTATATGTATTTGATGGATTTAATGTTAATATATGTTGCAGTTTAATATGGAAAGAAGTTTTTATGTACATACATACATATATTAAGAATAAAGAAAATTTATTATTTGACATATTGTCAGAAGTGTACATAAAATAATTGAAATTTATTTGCTGTAGAAAAATAAAATGAGTTCACCTGGATATAAATTATTTGCTGGGTTTTGTATCAGTTTCAAAGCCTACTAAGCTTATTTTTTCTTTTGTAATTTTCAAAAGTATTATTATTTTATGAATTCTCATATAGTTTTTGAAAGTCTATGCATAAAGTAAGAGGTTTGTGACTGTTTAAAATTTGTGGTTAAAGTCTACTGATGATTTGGTTCAAGCGCCAATGAAATACGTATATAGACATGCTAAACTACCAGCAAATAAATTTCAATATATTAAGAATATTTAAGAATGTAAATGGATAAAGAAAGATGAGGAATTCAGAACCAGTTCAATTCAGTTTGACTACAATTTATTTAATTTATTATAAAAACTTTGTATTATTTTCAAATGTTAGTTTAACTTTTGGATAGTTTTCATAAACTTTAATGTACGCGGACAGAATTATGAAGTTCTTTTCTATACACATTTTTTTTTTTATTTAATTTTGCAGAATAATATAGACCCCCAATTAAATGTCCATAAATTTCACATACAATAGATATTCGTATTCGCGAATATCGTTTTAAATATTCGTATTCGCGGAAATCATTTTAAATATTCGAATTCGAATTCGCGAATATCAAAAGTTGGCATTCGGCAGATGTATGTAGTATACATACTCGTAAATAATATATGCAGGCAACACGTATGATCAATTAAATAAATAAATGAGAAAAACATACGTATTTTTGTACAAAATTAGTAATTTTTTCTGTTACATAACATTTTCAAAGACCCCCTCCCCCCACCATAACAACTCGTAACAAAACTCAAACTCCCCCCCTCTGCCATATAGCGTTACGTAATATATGGACAGGCCCCAACTAAGGAATTTTTCGCACAAAAAATTTCAAAAAGAACCAAGTTGACAACGCTGGTTCAAACCATATGCACAATGTGCAAACTTTTACAAATGAGCTTTTGTGCTTTCACACCGACGAGAGCAAAGTACCCAATCAGATCTGGGCGGAAACAATTTTTTGCTGCTTACTTTGCAATGAAACAAGAACAAATTTAATAGATTTCAAAGTTGTTTACCTCAAATCCAAATATCAGAGTATGCGTGTTTGGACTTATGCCGGCCATACACTATACAAGTTCAGTGCTCAAGTCTGGCACTGTGTAAACTAAGCTTGTGACACACACTATACAAGTAAACTGTGCAGTTTTTATTTTAAAGCTATAAGTGAAGAAGACAACATGTGCAAATACTGCTCTATTTTATTAATTGCTGTGGCAATAAAAACAGCTTAAATCCTAAATGTGTTAATCTTTTTAACAGCCATTTCTCTATTTGCATCGGGGTTTTTTCCTTCAGTTTATTAATTAATTTTTCGTAGGCTTCGATTTTCATAATTCTATTGCTATAATCACTGCTTTTAATGCGCCATAATGCAGGCGATTCTTTATATAATTCTAGGAACTCTGTCCAGAATATATTTTCTGCGCTCATTTTTTGGTTTTAATTCTTAAAAAATCACGACAAAACTGAGCGTTTGCAACATACACTACACAAGTTCACTGTACAGTTTTCAAGCTTGAGCAAATATCAAAATCGTTTTGATATTTACTCATTTCACTGCGTAAATAACACAACCGCCCCCATACACTACACAAACGCACTGTACAGTGCCAGACTTTAGCACTGAACTTGTGTAGTGAATGGCCGGCATTAGCTGCATTAAACACTAGAGCTGCAAAACTATCGATAGTACTATCGATAGTATCGATAGTTTTGTTGTAAATGAAATATCGATAGTTTTTTCCATCGATATCGATGCTATCGGCAAAAAAAACAAGTTATTAAAAGATTAAAAATAATCGAAGTCAGTAAACAGTAGCCGGCAGCTTTGAAGCAAATTATCCGTAGTTGATTTATGCTTTTGTACAGCGATGGAAAAGTTGGTCAATTGTATATTTTTAGCGCTAATTGAATGCCAAAAGTACCGTAGCACCGCAATGACCCACTGGAATCTCTTTATATTATATTACATGCCAAAATTGCATTAAAATATATTAACCTCCTTATGCAAAAAATAATGCGTGCTTGAAGTGTGCATCAAAAAAATTTCCATAGAAAAACCGGTTTTAACGTTCACTTATTTTTTTGCACAAGGGGGTTAATCTTTAGCTCGAAGGCATTAGAAAATTAAGTAAATCAAACGATGTTTTCCGGTACTTAAAGAATTGCTGGAGGAATGTTATTTATTCCAAATTCATCTGCAAATGTGGAAATTTTATTTTCGTACCAAGGGGAGAAGCCGACTATTTGCATCGACTGTGAACAATCGAATAAAAAAAAAACGTTATAAACGTAGTATATCGTAAATGTTACTTTTATATTCAGATCCCAGCAGTTAATATTCTGGCGTTTTTTTAATTGATTTTTAGTTAATTAAAAAGTACAAGTATTAAAAAAATATAAATAAAGAATTAGGTACAATCGTACTGAAAAAATTAAAATTTTTTCTGAAAGTTAGTACAATTTGTAAATATGACATCGCATCCCTGCTCCTGTATACACAAGTACTTAAATACATATGCATGTATATGAATTTATTTATAAATCCAAGTGTTATTCGACAAATAGTAGTCACAAGTATCTTAATAAATGGTACTGATATCGCGACGGCCGCCAATCGTCTCTTACGATAAAACTTTACAGTTAGTGTCTTAAAAGTTATCAACAATTTTCGCATTTTGATAATTCTAAACCATGGGTAGGCCCATAATTTTAATTAATAAATAATTTAAATAAAAAAGTATATTTTCAATAATATGCCGCTTACGATAAAATCGAAAAAAGGCTTTATATATTTTTATATACTAATGAAAATGTTGAGGACTCTGGATTTTTTTCGAGTCAAATGTAGTTTATGTCGCAACTTTTATAAAACTATTGGAGCGACTATCGGTAGTTTTGCAGCTCTATTAAACACATTGGCCACAGCAGGCTATCGACTACAACCCACAAAAAAATAAAAATAGAATACACATGTATGCATATGAAACTAATTATTTCCACCACTACACGACCACTTTTGTAGCTGTAGCCAACTTGGAAAAATTTATATTTTCTAGAAACATATCTTTAAGTTATTTCATGCCAACAGTATTGGCTTTTCTTAAAAAAGCAAAAAAAAAAATAGCACAATCAGCTGTGGAATATAGAAATCAGCTGATGGTGTGGCAGGGAACATATACATGCATGTATCTACATTTTTTGTCCCAATTTTTTTTATATATGGAAGTTACATGGTTTTTTTAATTTTTAATCACCATGGACCCAAATGGGTGCCCGAGTGTAGATGCGGTGTAGCATCACCTTTCCTAATCTATGTCGTTTTTGGTTATTCCAAAAGTAATTAGTTTCATGTAAAGAGTGCACGAAACATATCAAACATCTACTAGAGAGCTGCATAAACAGTCTTGAAATGTAAAAACGTCATGATTTTTAAATGTATTCACGTCGCATGTATTATACTAAACCAATAATAAATGCTGTCGTACTATAAGCGAAGCACGATGGATGTATTGGTGTACGTGTATATAATTGTTAACAAGCGATGTCGCTAAGACAGCTTGTTTGTAACAAACACTCAAAAGAAGTACTGTTGATTAGTGTATGCTTGTTATTTTTCATATTGTACGTTTGAGTGTGTGTGTGTGTGTGTGTGTGTGTAATATGTAGATGGTAAGCTATTAAGTGATTAACCGCATACAACTAATGTTAATGCATATGTGTGCCTTTGCATGTGCGCAGAAAAATAAAAGATCATACACACATACTTGCATGACGTTTGTACACGCGCTTATGCGTAGAAAGAAGCTAGTATCACAAATTCTTGCGTCACGAAGTGTTTTCTTTTTTACTTCTATACCTACAATACTGAAAAAAATTTCTTGCAAACAATGTTGTTAACGTTTGTTTTGTAAGATTTCGCTGTAGTAAAGCATTTGAAAAATCCTTCATGTCTTAAAAGTTCTTATAAGATATCTTGTGCAGGAGACTAATATCTATTTAAGCGGTTGTTCTTTGGAACTATATATTAATCTCATTCTTTTAAATTTTTTAAACTTATTTTAATATTTTTCTATATTATTTTATAGAGGCTCATAAAATATACATATTTGTATATTTTTAATCTCATGATTGTCTGAACGTTGGCTAACTAAAATTTAACTGATTCATAAAGATTTTTTTTCCTCCATAAAAATGATTGTGTTAGAAATATTATTATATTTGTTTTATTTTAATACTTTAAACGTTTAAAAATACTTTCTTACACTGCCTTAGCAACAACATTCGAAAACATTTTATGTTCTTAATGATTTTGGTTTTTTTTTCAAACTGTTCAAGATAAACTATAAAAGTTTTTATAGCTTTAAGTGCACCTACACTTTATGTAGCGTAACCAACTCATCAGCTGATAAAAATTATTGACTGCTGTATAGTCAGTCGCACAGTAACGCAGTATAACGAATTGGCTTTGATAAAAAAAAACACATTATTCCATTGAAATTCTTTTTAGAGCAAGTGAATGAATGCCTGTAAACTATTAGAAGTATATAAAATCTTTTTTCTTTCTACTATTTTAATGTTTGCCAGGTAAAAACTACCCCTGCTACATATTGATGTGATTGACACCCCTGTGAATGGGCGGTGCCAAGAGAGGTAAAGAAAAAAAAGGGAAATTAGTAGTGATCTGAGAAAAATTTAGAAAAATCTATAATCGAAAATAACATATGGGTGGAAAATTTGCTAAAAACAAAATGGTGGTTAAAGGAAAACATTATTTTCCTTTAAAGGTTTTAGGGGTTGAAATTTGAGAAGGTAGAAAAATTTTAAAATGTTTTAAATATGAAACCATATTTAGGTTTCTGGAAACTTTTTATATGCAAATAAATAAATAAATTACATATATGGAGCCTTATTTTCAATTTAATCGTAAGCGACAAAAATTTAAGTTGCCAGGAGAAAGTTTTTTATAATATTCAAATTTGTTTTACATAAGTACGTAAATTGTCGCTTACGATAATATCGAATCAATATTTTAAAAATGTTTGCTAATTATTTAAATAATAAACAAATAAATAAAATAGTTATGATAAAAAAAATTTTATAGCTTAAGTTTAAAGAACTTAAGAGTCGAGTAGACATCATCATATTGCTCATTTATTCAAAAAACGTCATAACTAAAAAAAATTTAATTTTCGAGTTAATGATGGGGAATTAATGCTTATATCGTTTTTCGTATTGTGTAAAAATTTCAGCTCTTGAAAACAAAATAAAATTTTCTCTTTTCATTTTAGTTGCGTGTAAATTAAAAACTATAAAAGCATTTTCTGGCAAACTATAGTTTTTTTAGCCATGACATTGCTTGAGTAAATGAGCGATATGTACGCTTATGGCTCGATGATGGATGGCAAACGAATTTCAGTGGAGTTGTCAATTAGCAACGCAACCGAAATTAAAAGTAATATTATCTATGACAAAAGAGTTATCGCAAAATACGATTATGACTGATTGGCATGATGAAAATAATTAAAAAAAAAAAAATTGCCAAATATATAGTGTTTTCACAATGAAAGTTAAAACCATAAACAGCTGATTTTGCTTTCACACTGCAAGTTTGTTAAATTCAGTTTTTAATGCTAGGAACACAACTGGGACGAACGACGAATTTTTCGGTGCGAACTTTCGTCATAAAAAATAAAACACATTTGTTCATATGAAAATGAACACAACACCGCCGTAGAACGAAATTCGTCGTACGTGACGAACTCTGAGATAGATTTATTTCCAAGGCAAATTCATAACAGGTAAAGTTGAAAACTCAGCTGATCTATTTTTTTTTTTTGCCTAATTCAAGGCGAATTCATATAACTGTTGGCTCGTATGTCAAAAGTTGTTTATATATACAGACCTGCGCCGGACAATTTTTTCGGCGGCGCCAGCTCTTGGAAAAACTGTCGCCAGAAGCTGATAATCAAATAACATGAAATAGAAAATTTAAAATAAAAAAGAATTAAAAAATAAATAAAGCAGATATTTACGTGCTGGTGGTTAAGCATTATCTATATATTTCATTGGTGCTTTGCCAAATCATCAGTATACTTCAACCACATATTTTGAACAGTCACAAACCTCTTATCTTATGCACAGACTTTCAAAAATTCCTGTGTCAAAAACTATTTGAAAATTCACAAATAATAATATTTTTGAAAATTACAAAAGAAAAACAAGCATAGTAGGCTTAGAACTTTAACAAAACCCAGCAAATAATTTATATTCGATATGAATATATTTAATTTTTCTACACCTTTATAAGATTAAAAATCCATTAGATAGAAATAAAAGTATTTATAAGGCAAAATGAAAAATAAAGTATAAATTTAACATTTAAGAAATTTATTATTTGACATATTGTCATAAGTTTATTTTCATTGAAATTTATATGCTGGTGGTTTAGCATTGTCTTTATATTTGGGTGGTGCTTTTCCAAATCATTGGTGGACTTCAACCATATATTTTGTTAAAGTTTCTAAGCCTACTACGCTAATTTTTCTTTTGTGATATATTATTATTTGTGAATTCTCAAATAGTTTTTGAAAGTCTGTCCATACGATAAGAGATTTGTAACTGTTCAAATATATGTTTGAAGTCTACTGATGATTTGGCAAAGCACCAATGAAATATATAGACAATGCTTAGCCACTATCAAATACATAACAATTAAAATAAAATAATTATTAGATTATATTGTACATGAAGAATCGGCGGATGTTTTTCAGGCAACATAAACCAAACTTTTTCCAGCGGCGGCGTAGCTGACTAAAGTTATCGACGGCTTGGCTCAGCCGGTTGTGAGCCATCATGGCCTAGATCTCTGCTCGAGTAACTTCAATCAGCTGCTTTTGACATACAAGCCTCCAAGGCAACAACAAACTACCATATTGTTTTTATTGTTTGTGTTTTGTTGTAGTATTAACTTTACCTGTCATGAATTTGCCTTGTTTATTTCTATTTTGTACGCCGACGAACGACGAAAAAAACAATTTTCTTTCACTCTCTTTACATACACAATAAACAGTGTGACCAGGTTTTAAAATAAAATTAAGCTAAATCACGTATGCCTTTAATATATTTTTTAGAGAATGCTCAATTTGGATTAAAAAAGGCTAAAAAAGCTAAATCCGTTTTTAAAAAAGCTAAGAAAAAAGAAGCTTAGAGCTTAATAAAAATTCTAAAGCTAAATCCAGAAGAAATAAGCTAAATTTAGCCCATTATGGTCACACTGACAATAACCAACTTTATTAATTATAAGAGCTGAATTCGCTGACGAATTTACGCAGCGAATTCTTATCGACGAATTCGTCGACGTGGACGAAATTCGTCGTTCGTCCCAATTGCATTCCTAGCATTACTCACAGGCTGTCTAATAACTTTGCTCAAAATAAAATAAGTCTCCTGCCGAAATGCGTGTATTTGTTGTTGCATTTTTTCTGCTTTTTTAACACTTGTTGTATGAAAAACTGAGATATTTCACAATGCGCTCTAAAATGGAAATTATTTTATATTTTGTAAATAATTTTTTTTTAATTATGGAACTTCTTATACAGAATGAAGAAGTGCTCGGAAATATTGTTAATAATATAAAAATGCACAAATACATTATAAGATAAACCTTTTTTTATAGGCAGATGAATGCCAGTCATATTGTCTATTTTCACTTTCCACAGTTCAATTTAAAATATTTTCGTTGTTTTCCTTCCAAAAAACTCTTTTTTTCCATAATTTTTTGATTATTGTTGCTGCTGCATTAATTTTTAAGTTGAAAATTTTTCAGGCGCCATCTATTGTTATTCACTGGCATACCATAACCAGCTGCTGTCGGTCATTTCAACTTGGCAGCACTGAATTTATCATAGCGGAAACAAGGTTGCATTTCATAAAACCAACTTAAAACTAATTCAAAATGTGTTTTTAATTTGGTTTTAACAAAAACAATTTGTATGGTAAAACCAGGTTTTAACAGTTGGTTTTAACGTTAAAATCAACTTTTATTAAAACCATGTCAGTGTGAAAACACTAATAGCTTCGCTTCAGTGGTGAGAACTACTTGAACAGCTTTCAGTGCAGAATACACTCAGGGCTGTCAGATATGGCGATTTCTCGCCAAACGTGGCATTTTTCAACTTTTTTTGGCGTTCAAATTTTTGGTTTGGCGACAGACGATTTTTCTGGCTATAAATAAATTTGTTGGCGATTATTATGGCTATTTTTTAACAAATTGAACTTCAAATTTTTTTGTAGTAGTAGTTTCGAAAATAAATAATACTAAAACTCGTCTGCAAGCAATTTAAACAATTTGATTTTAGTGATTTTTCTTATATTAATTATAGTCATTAATGTGTTTTGAATTTGTATCAAAGAAATTTGCAAGAAATAAATTTTAGGCAATTTTCTGATAAATTTTGATACAATAATTTCATAAAAATTTGTGTGAAAAAAGTGTTATACAAAAATAAATTTATTATGAAATATTTACTAAGAAAAACTACATAAATTTAAATTTTTAAAATCAATTTGCGAAATTGGTCGGAAAAAATCTGACAACCCTGAATACACTGTGTGTAATTTTTTAAGTCATGGATATATAACCAAGTAAGGACACCACTATATGATAAAAGACCAAAAAAAAAAGACCCGTGTCTCCGAGTTTTTACCCACTTTTTTTATGGGCCCCCAAAAATTTGGGGCATCAATGTTATTTTTGCATTTTTTCAGGCTTATATCTTGCAAACCGTTCGAAATTTTGGTTTCTTGTAGCTCTTGTCATAAAAAACAAAAATTATAAACATTTATAATCAAAAAAACTTCATCTTCAAAGTCAAAAACGCAAAAAATTTCAAGAAATTTTTTTCCCTTTTTTTCCCTGTTCAGGTCCATAGGTAGCAAACCGTTAAAAATTCAGGGAAACAATCAATTACGAAAATATACTTAAGATCTCAGTAAACAACTTTGTAGAACATATGAACTTCCTAGGAATGATTCTTAATACCGTTTAAGTAGCGCTAAGGTAGCCGTAAAAGTGAAACATTTCTAAACAAATGAAATTGAAAAATTTTTGGGAAATTTTTAAGAGCTACCTAAACGATATTGAGAATCATTCCTAGGAAGTTCATATGTTCTAGAAAGTTGTTTATTGAGATCTTAGGTACAATTTTGTAGTTGATTGTTTCCTTGAATTTTGTACGGTTTGCTACCTCTGGACCTGAAAAGGGGAAAAAAGGTAAAAAATCTAATTTTTTAATTTTTTTGCGATTGTGATCTTGAAGCTGAAGTTTTTTTGATTTTATGTGTTGACAATTTTTGTTCTCTATGACAAGAACTAAAACTTTGGCTCACAAAGTAAATCAAAATTCCGAACGGTTTGAGCCTGAGAAAATGCAAAAATGACACGGTGGCCCCAAAAATTTGGGGGGCCCTGCATGACTTGGAGCAAAACTGGAAGACACGGGTCTTTTTTTTTTTTTTTGGTCTTTTATCACATAGTGGTGGGCGTATATGGTAATAATTTTTTGTGTTTTACTGTAATATATTTTTTTCTATCTTGACATATGCCTAGTATTTTTTTTTTTGGTATGTTTTATGTTCATTTAGCTGAAGGCTACAACATCTAAATTTTTTACATTTAATTACATATTATTTGAAATCAGTTTTTTGTTTATTACAACCAGTCACTCTCTTTCAGCCCACTGTTCATTGTTCACTTTCATATAAACGAATGGAAGTATTAAAAATATATATATATTTTTTTTTTTTTCTAAAAAATTCATTTCATTTATTTTTCTCTGCATAACTATGTAACTATGTATGTACTCGTATATGCAAAAGTAATTAATACATTTCAATATATTTTTTTCCATAAAACATGCACCAGATGCAGCAGATGGAGCAAAAAAAAATAAAACAAAATATTTTTTTCCTAATCAAAAAAATATTGTTGCCAAGTCGATTTTTTTTCATTCCTTTTAGATTTATATTTAAACAGTGCGAATAATGCAAAAAAAAAACTAAAAAAAAACAACAATTATTATGAAATATGAAACACTTTAATCGTTGCTAAAGTACAATAAAAAATTTACTGTTTTTTTCTCATTCCAGTTTTAATTTGATATCAATATACAGAATGCAAAAAAAAAAATGCAATTGTTGGTATGGACATGGCAAAAATATTAATAATGAGCGATTTATTAAACAATTAGCTGTGTTTTTTTTTTTTAAATAAAGTCAGTATTTTAGGAAATCAAAAAAAAATTATATTAAATAAAAAGCTATTAAAGGCTTTACATACATGGAAGTCAAGGGAAATTAAGAGAAATTACTTGATAAATGATGTGCCAGAGAAAACTAAAAAAAATAGAAAAAAAACATCTAAAAAAAGACTACAAACGGTTAAGTAAAGTAAAGTTAGTTTTAAAGAATTAATTTAGTAGTCAAACCAAAGTATACTTTAAAAATTTTAGCCACAATTTTTTGGTATTATGTTAAAGTGACGTCGATGCCGACAACTGGAATATGGGCGATTAAAACTTAAGAAATAAAAAATAATTATCGATTACTTGCAGAGCCTAAAAGAGGGTTCGTATTTTAAAAATTTGAGAAATGTGTTATATATCAGTGTTGGTATCTCTACGAAGATCAAAAGCACATTAAGCCGTTGCAAAAAGGGTAAAAAGCTCAAAAAATACGAAAAAGAGGTTGAAAAAGCACGAAAATATTTTTTTTTAATTTTAATACATTAAGCCATTTAAAAAGGAGAGTTTATCGGGTAAAAGCTCAAAATATAATTTAAAATTTTTGCTTAACAATAAACAAAGTATTTGAGATGTAATAACAGAATTTATTAACATATTAATTAAAACGAAATCTTGATTAATTTAATAAAAATAAGTATGTAAAAACAAATAATAAAAAAACAGGAGTCAAATAATATAGTAACATATACACACATACATATGTACATACATACAATATTAGGTGAAGCTTAGGCTTCCCTCTAGTCAACCTAGAACCATATGTCTATATGTCAATACTCTTTCTCCAGCGACAATTGCACTAGTTAAAATGTCGACAACTTTCCTTTTATGCGCGAGTAGAGATACGTTAGAGACGACAGTTCTAGTGTATTTCTGGTGATATTGTCAATGAACGCGTCAATAGGTTGTTTTTCTTTTTTATTATATTGTGCAATAATATTAAATAAATATATGTAGGGTCACTAAAATCTACGAGTGAATCTTCGGTTCAAATATCTCCATATGGCCGCAAAAGAACTACCTTCTCAATAGTGCTAAAGTCTACTGTTAGATTTTGAATGACAACCTTATGTTATTTGTCAATAGGCATTTGCATTGGCTGGGGTACACCTAGTCAGTAGCACTATTGACAATGTCAGTAGAAAATCACTATAAGTTTACTATTGACAACGAGCGAGGAAATATCGATATTGTATACTAGAGCCCCTAAAATTTACTAGTGAATCTTTGGTGCCAATGTCTCCATGTGGTCCCGAAAGAACTACTAAGTCAGTAAAGCTATAGTCTAGTGGTGGATTTTCAATGACAAGCTAATGTTAAATGTCAATAGATGATACCATTGGCTGGGGTACACCTGGTCAGTAGTGCTACTGACAATGCCACTAGTAAATCACCACAATTTCACTATTCGCACTTTCTGCAGGGTTATAATAAGATATGTATGTTACTGAAAAATCATTTACACATAAAGAATGCATTAAAAGCGTCACTCTTTTCTTGAGTACTCTTAACTTAAAAGTTTTTGGCTACCCGTTGTCTAAAACAACTGACTGCTACTGCTATGCTTTCAATCGAAATCGGCCCTTAAAATTTAACCACTCTTATGCATTGAATACAAATTTACCTACATTTTGTTGCAAACGTGAACATTTTGATTTACTTTGCACTTACAAATTAACAGTCTTATTAAAAGTCCGAAATCGGCCCTTAAAATTAAACCACCCTATAGTATTGTTAAATATTTGTGTAAGCTTTAACAAATGCTTATTGCATACTGCTTTCAATCTATTATTATGCAGAGAGTTATGTGGTACTTTCCAGTTACTTCCGTTTTTTATTTTGCAAAAAAAAAAATTAAATTTTTTAATCCCAATTATGAAAAGTTTTCTACATTGTTTTAACATAGTTTCCGTTATTGTCATTAAAATCAATTTAAGAAGCCTCAGTTAAAAGATGCTGATATTAGTGCTTAAAAGTGTTTTAGTTTTTTAAATTAAAAATATTTTTATTTAACAAAAAAGCACCAAAAGCACTATAAGAAATTGTTAAAAGCACTGTAAATACCCGCTTTTAAAAAAAAGGGTATTAGCCAAAATTTCGCGTTTATGAAGAGGCAAAAAGCACCAAAAAATACCCGAAACGCACCAAAATACCATCACTGTTATATATATATCTGTGGCAATAAGGAAAAAGTGCTTAAGTCATATTTTACTGTTTTTCAGAAGAGCACTTTTAAGTGTTCAAGTCGATTTTCAGAATTTTTTTTCTTTTACAGTTAAATTGGGAAATTCTCTGTTTAACTTTATTTTTTTTTTAAGTAAATGTCGTTCTACACACTATAAGTAATACATTTAAGTTGAAATATACCAAAATATAACCTCAATTAAGCTATCTATTATTCCAAATTGGATTAGAAGTCTTTAAAAGATAAGTCGCAAGTCATAGTGCTATAATTTCCTGAAAGATCACACAAATTTATTGAAATTTTGACCAGGGGTACTTTCAAATATGCAGATTATGGAGGTACCATTAAATCAAAATCAGCTTATCTCGACTTAAGCACTTTTTCCTTTTTCCACAGATATATTGACGGCTTCATTCTAAAACATTCTAAGTCAAAAATGCTAGTTTTGAGGTAAATGCCTTCAAAGTTTATTGATGTTAGTTTGCGTATGATATTAGATAGAAACTTGAGACTTTTTGTAATAATATAATAATTGCAATACAATTTTTTTTATTTATTAGTTTATTTGAACTTTATAAATTTGTCGTGGATCATAGTTAAAAATGACTTAAAATCACAAATTTATTATCTAGTCTTCTAATTAAGGTTCTTTCTCACCTAAAATTGTCATCTAAGTACACTTAGCATTTTTTATTTTGGAGAAAAATTTAAATTAATTTTTTTTACTACTTAATTCCAAACTAAATTATGCTAAGTGTGCTTAAAACATTTAAAAATGGAGGTTTTTTAAAACTAACATATTATGCCAAGTCCTAAGGCCCTATGCTCCTTGTAGGAACGACGGGAACCTATATATATGCTAAGAAAATTTTTGCTCATAACTTTTGATAGAATGGTCCAATTACTATCCAAATTTTACAGAAACTAAGTTAATAAACGATGAATTCACAATAATATGTTATGTCGACTTATCATGTTTTGGAATGGCACCGTCGATATGTACTAGGGTTTGCCAAAAACCGTGAAATTTAGAAAAACGCGGTTTCCGGTTTTAAGCTACTAAAACCGATCGGTTTCGGTTCGGTTTCGGTTTTAAAAATATTCATGTATATAACAAATTACAATTCTTCCTCCAAAGAATTGTTATAATTTTCTTAAAATTTTACAATTTTCTTACCTTTCATTGTTACAGAATGCTTAGTAATGTATAAAAGTCTTCAATGTAAAGTATTTGCTGTATTTTTAAACAATATAATCATGTTAAAGTAAAACTTAAAAACCGACGAATTTTTTGTCGGTTTCGGTTTTTATGGGCTAAAAACCGGGGTTTCGGTTTCGGTTAAAACCGAACGGCAATCCCTAATATGTACATATATATTTTCAATAAATTAATAAATAAGTAGCATTTAGTTCGCATTCGACCCTCTTACATGACTATATACTATATATATATATATATATATATATATATATATATATATATATATATATATATATATATATATATATATATTCCCAAAAAATTTTCAAACAAACGAGTGTTTTGAAATATAATTTAGTTTCAACAAATATTTTTTACTGTTTCAGTAAATTATTTGTTCCAATTTTATTTTATGTAAAAAAACTGTATAGAATGAAAATTACCTATATAAAGTAAAATTTGTAAAAAGATTTTTTTGATTTAATTTTTTTATGTTTAAATTTGTTATTTTCAGTTAAATTTATTTTTATATACCGTAAAAAAATTTGTCTTATTTTTTTCAATTTTTTCTACAAATTATTTTATAGATATAATCAAAAAGATATAAAAAATATTTTATTTTTTTTAAGATTTTTGTTTGCGATTTTCAAACTTATTATGTTTGTATTTGTGATTCTCAATATAGTATTAAGAGTCTTACTATAAACATACGGAGTTTGTTAGCTAAATTCAAAAATTTTTTGGGTTGAAGTCTACTGACGAGCAGTGATGCCAACTTTTTTGGCTCTAAAAGCACATCAAAATTTAAATAAATTCAGTAAAGTGCGACTCTGACTCGCGCACGAAGGGTTCCGTACGAACACTAGATATGTAATTTAATACAAACTTCATCCTATATAATATATAGTTTTGGCATTTTTTTTCGTTTTTGGGGTCTTTTCGGTTTTTTTGTTTTGGCGTTTTTTGCATTTTTTTCGGTTTTGACGATTTTTTTAAGTTTTGGCTATTGTTTTAGTTTTGACACTTTTTTTTCTCGTTTTGGCGGTTTTTTCGGTTTTTGGGGTTTTTTCATTCTTGCGATTTTTTTTTATTTTTGGCGGTTTTTTCATTTTTGCGATTTTTTTTTATATAAATATTTTTTTTTAGTTTTGGCGACATTTTTGCTTTTTGGCGATTTTTTTCGATTTTTGGCGTTGTTTCATTTTGGCGATTTTTTTCATTTTGGCGATTTTTTCGAATTTGGCGATTTATTTTAGTGTTAGAATTTTTTTTTTTAATTTTGGCGATTTTTTTTGATTTTTGGCGTTTTTTTTCATTTTGGCGATTTTTTTCATTTTGGCGATTTTTTTAATTTTGGCTATTTTTTCGAATTTGGCGATTTATTTTAGTGTTAGAATTTTTTTTTTTAATTTTGGCGATTTTTTTTCGTTTTGGCATTTTTTTTAATGTTTGGCGATTTTTTTTGGTTTGGCGATTTTATAACTTTCGGTTTTTTTAGTTTTACCGTTTTTGAAAATTTCAAGTGTTTGCCTCCTACGGTTTCCAATATATAGCAAATTGTCAAAATTACATAGTCAAAATTGCATTAACTGATGGACCACCCTTTAATTAAATTTTTTTAAATTTTAGTGTTAATTGTTGTAGTCTGTATAAAAAAAATACACTAATTTTACAAATTTCAAGTTTCAATAGACATATGTTCATACAATTGTATGTATATTACATGGAATTTTAACATTTTTCGTTGCTCGTTTTGGAACACCCTTTAATTTTTAATTCTCATGTATTTGTTGTTGTAGCGGCCAAGGTTCTACATACTCTGTCCAAATTTCAGGTCCGTAGCTCTTACGGTTCCTGAGAAAATACCGTGTGACGGACAGACGGACAGCGTAGCGAAAACAATAGGGTTCCTTTTCACCTTTGGTGTACGGAACCCTAAAAAAGCACAAAATAGCGTAGTTTTGAGATCTAAAAAGCGTAAAAAGCACTAACGTGAAAAAAAAGAGTGAAGATCAGGTGAAGTTCAATAATGTTTAATATTTTCTAAGCTATTCTCTATTTCGGTAATGGAATCAACATCTTTAATGAAATATATCAGACGAAAAAGGTATGCTTTACACTGAGAAAATAAAAACTTCAAGTTTTTATTAAAGTAATTTTAAGAAATACACAAATTTCTTAAAAGCGCTACTTAGTGCCTTTTCTTAGTTTGGCACTAACGCTCAAAATTTGGCGTTTTGAGTCGTCAAAAAGCACTAAAAATAGTGCCAAAAGCACCGAGTTGGCATCGCTGCTGACGAGTTCCAAAAGCGGGAACGAAATGCTTAGTTACAAAAACAAACCAATTTTTGAAAGTAAAAAAATAGTTGAACCTTTTATTTGATTCAGTTATTTTTTTCAAATAAAACTTTTACTAATTTTTTTTTTTAATTGGTAAAAATTGTCATTGAATCAGTTAATTTATTTTCTGATAATATGAACAATTTTAGCGAATGTGTTTGTAAATTATAAAAAAAAAAATTGCTGAATAATACAAAAAAATCTGCAAAAATATTTTTCTGTTCCTATTAATACATTTGACTGAAAATATTTTGAGTTTCAGTTAACTTTTTTCTCCTATGCCATAATAAGTTAACTAAAAATAATTTTTTTTTTCAGTTAAATTTTTAAAAAATTGTTATCAGTATCTACAAATTTCTTTGTAGGTCCGCATTCATACAAAAAATTTGCTGATTCTATGAATTTGGTTACTGAAGACGAAATTTAGTGTTTTTTTCTGTGTATCAAAAGGAAGGCTAAGTTCTTTATTAGGTTTTTTGCATCACAACCTTTGAATTTTACGACATTTCTTTTCCTGCTGGCTATGAAATGGAAAAAATTCTTAGAGCCTATTTCGCCAATTTTATTTAAATACTCATATCAATTCATATTTCAAAGTCGTTTTTCATTATATTTGACTCCTACGGAGTTCTTGCCTTTTAGGCTATTTTTATAATGCCACGTAATCGCCAATTTAACAACTATTACATTGTTATAGGCGTCAAGCGCCCATATTCACAAACAATTAATAAAATTAAAGTAACTGTACAAAGTACAAAGTGTACTGAAATATTCTAAGTCGCATGTTACGTACATAGACATGGATTAGCATTAACTATTACATATTTTAATAAAAAAACAAAACAATTTACATTTTAAGTTGTTAGTGTGACTAAAGCTTTCCTCTGTTATAGAAAAATAAATAGACATAAACAAATATATTGTTACCTTAATACAAAAAGGACCTAACTCATTATTTTTTTGAAATCGAGTTTTTTTTACATATTTCATAGAAAAACATCTAATTTATCGAAATATTTTAAAATCTCGGATTTTGTAAAAATATTGAGTCAGGGCCTTTCTACATTAAGGTAACGATATGTAAATACATTTGTAATTTATTTATTTATTTAAGTAAATTATTTATTTTTATAATTATGGCTTTTTTATTGAAATTCAACTTAAGACAATCTTTTTAAAATTCAAATAATATTTTTTTTTCTCAAATAAAATTCTTTTTGATAACCACAACCATTTAATTTAAAAGGAGTAAAAAATAAGACACACTCAAGTTCCCACCTCATGTGTAGAAATTGGTGGCAGCAGACTATTTGGAATATAAATTTTTTTCTAATCTTTATGTATTTTTTTTTAAATACGTGTGTATGGATTGCATGTGATAAAATTGTTTTTAATATTCACAAAAAATCATTTTACCATTTAGATCAAAGATTTATAATTTTTTATTTATATAAGTATTGAAGACACACAAAAAATAAATTAATTGAGTGAAGAAATATGAACATAATAATCGTTACATTTTTAAAATAAAAATAAAGTGTTTCACATTAACATATAAACTAATTTTAATGTGCTGCAGCGATATTTTAAAATTAAAACTAATTCACTTTTCTTTTGAAGTCATTTTATGGTGATAGTATTTTTTAATAATAATTAAGCAGAATTAAACATTTAATGGAAGCAGATAACAAACTATTGATATTGGTTGCTATTATTGTGATTATTGCTATTAAAATGCTATTTAAGTAAACGTACACAGTTTCACATTCCTGAGAAGAAAAAAACTGGAATATTCCTGTGAGTTGGAAGTTTGTCTCTCAATTCTCCTACAAGAATTTATACTGATTGATTCACTACAATGGCATTATAGTCTTTAATTTGCTGAATTCAATTACAATATAGTTTTATATTATCTGCCCTGTTCTGTAAATCGAATCAATTTCAAATCGCCTGTTTTTAAAAAACTTGCTTCGATAGTAGCAAATTTTTTTTTAGTTTTTTTTTTTTATTATCATATAGAGCCTCAAATATCATATCTGACAGATTAATTAATTTAAACACGTCTGAAGGACCATTATTAATTTTGGAAATCACACAATTTCAATTTCAATTCAATTTCAGGAATGCTTTTAAAGTTATTTTTTCCTAAATAACAAATTATCCATTAAAGTATATTATGATGAGGAGTAAAGAAATTGCTTCTTTTGCTGCTTCCTTTTAACATATTTGTAAGCTGAACACTGCGAGATGTTAGACTGACTTCAAACAAATATTTTAACGTGCTTGAAGTCTTTCAATTTTAATATTTTCTTTTCGATATTTCGCTAGCCTTTAGATATTTTCATCAGGCAATTAGAAATTAAAATAATTCTACCAAAATAACCGACATTTTCCAAAAAAAAATTTATTGGATATAAAAATAAATTTTAGTGGGCGTGCCTCTGCCCATTTTTTAAATGCAAGACTTTGTGTTTTTTTCAAGGTGTGTACAAAGTTTCGTAAAAAATGGTTAAGTACAACCACGTTAAATTTGATATTAAAATTTGATAGGAGTGACCCCGCCCACATTTTTTAATGCCACATTGTGTCTTTTTTTTGAGGTTAGGGTGAATGCCGGGTTTTGTAAAAATCGATGAAGTAGAAGCATGTGAAATCTAATATTAATATTTGTTGGGCGTGGCACTGCCCATTTTTTCAACTTCATGATTATCTTGTTACGAGTGTTCAATGTGTTGGCTAAGTTTCGTAGCAATATATATAAGCAGAATATCATTAAATCAAATGAAGAAAATTGTGGGCGTGTCCCTGCCTCTAAGAAAAAAAAATAATTTTTAGAACCGGTCAAAAATATACCCAATTATGAAGTAACACACACCACTAAGAAAAAAAATAGAGACGAATTCATAGATCCCACTTGACTTCAAAAGTCATTAATAAAATATTTATTAAATTATAATTATAAAAAGTTCAAATAAAAATTTATAAATTATTAAAATTTTTATTCTAAGTTAACTACTGGCTAAATATAATTTTGGTGCAAGAGTTAGTTCTTCTTTTCATTTTATAAAATGCATGCAGTCCTTTCTTTTATTGTCTATCAGTGCGCTGGTGGGTTGTGGGTACGATTCCCACCAAAGATCTGCTGCACTATAATGTATGAGTTCTTGTTGCTATGCTAATCAAAATCAGTTAACATATTATTTGTAATTGTCTTTTTAGTATTTAATAATTAAATGAAATGTAAAAGATGCTTAAGTTATTAAAAAAAAATACATGGTTTTGATGGAATTAACCGAATAGATCATTTAGGCGATACTTTGTCAATTTACTCTTAATAAAGCCTGGTACTCTGTTTAACATGTCACACGAAATGCTGCCAAAGTACATATAAAAAAATTGACACGAATTTTTCATGAAACAATTTTGCAGAAATAGTACTCTGTTTATCTTGTGAAAAACATTTGAAATGTATCTCAACATTTTAAGTTTTCGCACGAAATAAGTAGAGTGACACTTGTTTCGTACGGAATTTACAACAAATAGATGAGATGTTTCTATAAACATGATAAATTGTAGCATAGTTTCAGGAGCCAATAAATATTGTTTACATGTCAAATTTTTCGTACGAATTAATCAATGTTGAATAACATTTTTCACAAATTTGAATAGAGTACTATGCTTAAGCTGGTAAATCAGAGAAGCGGATATTAACTAAATGGAAACTTCTGTATGCCATGAAACGTTTACACTTACTTGCAAAATTTACAATTTAAATAACTTGCAATAGAACGCTGGGGGGGAGGGTGGAGGGGTTTGTATTCAGCCCGATCCTGCACACATAGTAACTTCATCGGAAGTGAGCGGGCAAACGAACTATTCAGAAGTAGATCCACTATGGACGCCTTTAATGCATAGTCAGTTTGCTGTGCCATTTGGCAACATTAAAAATGGCATACTCAAACACTACCTTCAATGAGAAAAAGATAGACAAAATGCACAAATAAAATGAGGCCATGCTTCCACGATAAACGCTTAGAGCAAATAGTAAGTAAAAATTGGAAGATTATCTTGGTCTTGGTCGCTGTATTGACGGGCCACTGGATGGGATCGGCAGACAGGCTAGTAGCCTACAATACATTCGGTCTTGATTATAAAGAACTGTATAAAATAGAGACACTTTCGCGCCTGCTGTGAGTGCCAGGCATTACACACTATACGATACAAATCTCTAGGAAATCACATACTAAAAGACCTATCGGAGCTATCACATATTGATATGGGGGACCTCTTGCACTACCTCAATCTAACGGTCTGAAACTAGTACGACTGGTTACTGAATCTAGCAGTGGATAACAGACCTTTTTTATAGGTTAGAACTCGAACGATTAGAGTTGAAACTTACGATTCTACTTGATTGCTTGTGCGCAGCAAGCAGACCCACATAAACCAACCCACAACAACCAAGATCGCTAAGGCACACATACACATACATACATACACACATACATAGATACATAAAACTAAAATATATTTTATGGAATCTGTAGTTTATATTGTATACATATATGACTTATTTGGTAAAAGTTATAACAAAATAGAAAAGACATTAGTTTTAATCGATTTGTGTGATTGCTATTCAGTTTGTGTTCTTTTCTAAACATAAAAATAATTTCAAAGGTTCCGTCCGCTTTCCTTCTTTATTCTATGCCAGTGGGACGACGTACTAAGCGTACTAAAAAGGTTTAAAATAAAGGCTTCCGTCTTTGTCTTTTTTAATTGCCTTAAGAGTTTCTTAATAGTCAGCACTTACATATAACTAACTAGCAGGTGTTCTTTTTAGTAGCAGTAAAAATATTATATTTCTAAATATTTCTAATGAAATTAATGGTTATTTGTTTTATATTTCATCTGCAGTTAATATTACAGCAAATAAAAAATACTTTCAAAGGAAATTGTTTTTTTATCGGTTTGTTTTTTTCCAATAAAAATAATTTTATTATATTAATGAAAACTTTAAGTTCTAAGTTTAAAGTTGCTTTTGTAAAGGTCTATTTTCTATGGAAATTTGTTTTACATAAATTAAGATAGCAATAAAATAAATATCAACATATATGAGGCTGAAAGTGTATTTAAAAGTAAAACATTTTAAAGCTCAATATAAACAAAATAAAGTCGAGTTTACGCGCACATAGGGGGCTTCAAGTTTCGAATTTTAAGGGAGATTCTTTTCTAACTATAAACTATATATATACACTGATAGTCGAGTCGCTATTATGACCCTAGTAATCCGGGCCGAGCAACACTGTATTTAATAAAGAGAAGTTATAAAAAATATGAAAACGTTGAAAGCGACCCTGATTCACTATGTCGATAGACTACTTATATTGAAGTTAACAATAAAATAAGAAAATTTATTTATTTTTTTTTCAATACACACAAAAAAGTAATATGAATAATTATGTAATATCAATTAAAATTATTTGTTATATCAATTAAAAAATTAATTAAATTTTCACCTACACAACAGTTTGATAATATCAATTATGTTTTTTCCACTTAAATTAATTAATACAATTAAAAATTTAATTGAATCAATTAAATTCTTAATTGAAAACATTAATTGTTGAATACATTTTTCTGTGTAAAAGTAACCTATCGTACGTTTTTTTTTTTTTTGTTGACAAAAAAACAGAGCTAAAGTGTTTTATAAACTATTCCCCCTTATCATTGTTAAAGTATTTTATTTAAAGAGAAGTTAGACTCAGGCAATGAATGTTACTTTCTTTAGGAAAGGGATAGTGATAGAGAAGACTTGTGGTGGAGGAAGAGATAGACCTTCATTCCTTTACAACTCTGATTTTTTGCACTTTTTTTTTTAAATAATGCAGTGCTGCAGCGCCTCTAGTATTAATGAGGCCTATAAAATTTTTCAATGTGTGTTTAGTAGCCATTTTGACTCAGACTTTTTTTTTTTTGCAATATATCAAAGTACATCGAAAAATTGTTTCTTTAATCTAGTACCAAACTGTCATAGTTGAAGTCGAAATACGCCAAACACAATAAGGCCCATTGGCTTTAAAATGATTAACAGAATATTTTAAAAATTTAATTTTTGTTAAGTCTTTCCTCTCCGTCCAGCTGCGTCTTATGAGACATATTAAAATAAATATTTTTTTACTTGAAATCTTCGCCGAAAGAACTACATAATTTACTTGCTATTTAAGAGGAATCGTTAAATTAAAATGCTTGTATCCATTTTGACATCAACCAA
The DNA here is from genome assembly GCA_949987645.1 of Tachina grossa. Taxonomy (NCBI): domain Eukaryota; kingdom Metazoa; phylum Arthropoda; class Insecta; order Diptera; family Tachinidae; genus Tachina; species Tachina grossa. Next base: position 59,918,342 of record OX465276.1, on the reverse strand, counting down.
ATGGGAATTCTATCACATAATCAGGGCTATCATGAATAAAATTCCGCGTGAAATTTCTCCCTTTTCCAATTAGAATTTTTTGTTTTCCCTATTACTTGCTATTAGTTGGAATTGTTCTCCGGGAAAAATTTCACGTGGAATTTTATTCATGATAGCCCTGAATATTATGCGAGCGCGAACATACATAGTTTTTGTTCCCACATTTTAAAATTGTTTAAAAATAATAATTTTCTTAAAAAAAGATAATTCTTGAAGAATTATATTTCCGCTGGCTGCTTGTTAATTTAAAAAAAAACCAAACATTTTTTTTAATTAACGAGCAACAAGCGGAAAGATAATTTTCAGGAATTATATTTTTTTCAGAAAATAATTTTTTTTGCAAATTTTTTTTTTTAACAAACACAACCCGCGAGGCGATTAGCTTGTCTGCAGAAACACTCAGGGTCTACGGCGGGGATCGAACCCACGACCTCTGGACTGAGAGGCTAGCATCGCTACCACTTAGACACAGGGGCACCATTGAAAAGAAATTCATTTGTTCATCTGTTTAAGTGACAACAAGGTATATTCATATAATTTATAATCGCCTCAATTCGCTTTGACAACCGTATGCTTGGGATGTCATTATTCTGACATATTTAATGTGTGTGTTGACAGTTGAGGGATACTCAAATTATAGCCTTTTCACACTTACTCACATCTTTCATCAATTTGGCAAGATGATAACATCTTCCCATAAGAATTATACGGGGCTGAATGTTCAACATCTTTCAACATCTTCAAAAGATGTTCCTATCTCACTTTGCTCCGTTCAACATCTTTCGATTATTTTAGTGTCATCACTAGAAAAATGTATACAACTATATACATACATGCATACATACTATAAAAATGTATTCATATGTTTGTATGTATATCTACATATGCATGTACATATGTACATACATTCAAGGCTACATTTTGGAATATCCTTCCCAAAAAGAGATCCGTAATTACTCCAAAATTTTATTATATACATATGTATGTATATTCATGTATATAATTAAATCTTGTATATATTTTTCCTAATCGAAATAAATTACATAAAAGTAGTTGCAAATGTCTACGCGAAATCTTTGCAGATAAAGTTCATAGTATTTCTTCATCATCATTGTCCGCTGGCATAGTTTCTACTAATTCTGCATATTGTAGCATTATTTGTTTCTGCTCCTCAGGAGCCAGCAATTAAATCAATTTCTAGTGAATTTTTAAATTGCATTTTATTATTTAATTTTTAGTTGCTCCCACTCGTAAAAATAGAGTGTGAAAAGGGTATTACATGCGGCGAAAACAGTCACCTAAGCAGTTGAGACCACCTGATATGGAATCGCTTTGGGTGACATTAATTGAAAATACTTAAATCTATTTTCGAAAAACTTAACGTCTGAATATTTTTTGTTCAAAAAATCAAAATGGGCCAATTAAAATAATTTTGATGTAAAGTAAAATTTGCTGTATTAGCGAATCCACCCAAGATTCTATGAAAATATAGTCTTTAGTATAATTCGGCGCTTGATAACTAATTTTACTGGACTTTTATTAATTTAAGACTTACATAGGTCAATATTGTTTTGTTTATGTCTCTTTGGAATAAACTGGATTAGTAACATGGGGATTTTGTGTAAATATAAAGTTTCGTTTGTACAATTTTTCAACATATACATATGTACATACATTTATTTATTTATTTCGAGACTTATTTTCGATTTTATCGTAAGCGACAAAAATTAAAATTTTCGGGAAAAGGTTCTTTTAAAATATTCAAATATATTTTTGTACGCAAATTGTCGCTTACGATAAAATTATAGAGTATCTTAAAAGTTATCAACAATATTGCCGTTTTGAAATTTTAATTTCAATAAAAAAGTACACTTTCGATAACATGTCGCTTACGATATAATCCAAAAAAAGGCTCGATTTATTGGTACATATTCATATACATATGTACATATATGTAATTCGATTTGCTGTTATGACTGTTAAGCACAGATGTACATATGTATACATTGTTAACCTTAATATAGAAAGGCCCTAACGCATTAATATTTTGAAATCGAGTTTTTTGTATATGTGTATCGATAGATGAGTTAAGGCCATTATATATTAAGGTAACGATATATGTATACATGTTCATCTTTATTAATTATGTGGCAAAAATGCTGTTTACTGTTTTGAAGGAAAGCACTTTTAAGCGTTCAAGTCGATTTTCAGAAATTTATTCTTTTGCAGTTAAATTGGGAAATTCTCCGTTAACCTTATAGATACACTTAAGTTGAAATATAACAAAGTATAAGCTAAATTAAGCTATTATTCCAAATCAGATTAAAAGTCTAAAAAAGAAAAGTCGCAAATCATAGTGCTATAAAACTCACTCAAATTAATTGCGATTTTGACCAGGGATACGTTAGAATATGGAGATTACGGAGGTACATTTAACTAAAAATAAGCTTATGTCGACTTATGTGGCAGTTTTTAATTTTTGCCACAAAATTATTTATTTATAAAATTTTACAAATTACAGCATGTGTGGTGCTTCGATTTAACGAAAATAATAGAATTTACATGACTTAGCAGGATTAAGGTGACCCTACCCACCTAGTCTTTCGATTGCCACGAATCCGCAGCCCTCAACGCTTTCCAATGACAAATTTTCTAATACAAATTCAAAAAAACTTTTCGTTAAGCGCAGATATTTTGTTATAGCATTTGCTATAAAAAACACCTGTTTCACTTATATATTTCGCATTTCGAAAGCTCTCATTTTAAAGCCCCACAATGAGCTTAAGGCTTTGTTTGTCACAAAAAAATATATATTACTCACTGGCTTATAAATCTTTTATTATAAACAGATTTCCATACGAAATTTTTCTTTTCGCTAAAAAAAATCCTTTATAAAGCAGAAATAGTTTAAAATGTGCTTAATTTATGTGTGTATGTAATTATTAATGTATGTATGTTGGTGTATATATGTACATATTTAAAGCAAACAAATTTTACCTTTTCGTATTATATTTCAATATTTAAGCTTTAGCTTTATAGTTTTCTTATATAGTCTTCGGAGCAATTTAAAGTTTTTTACTTGATTTTTTATAAAAAAAAAAAAATCCACACCATTATTATTAATGCTTTTAAATAAAATTTAAAATTTTATTTTTAGTAATATTATTTTATAGTTTTTGTTTAACTTTGTACTTTATAACAGGATATGATAGCGTTAAGTTTTTCATGCGTTTTTTTTTATTTGTAATAATGTGCCAATATTTTTATGTAAACGCCATCAGCGCTGAATTTTATGATAACACTACAGTTAGTTTAACACGAAAAGTTTGCGAGCGCTGTTATTTTATTTATCACCCGTTTTTTTTTCTCTATTAGAAATAAACACTAAATTTTTTCCAATACGCGCTTACATATTTCTTGTTGATAAAGTGTCATAGGCAACAACTGGAATTAAAAACAATTGCATATGTTGCAGCGGCAAAGGCAAAAAGTCAACTGACTGAAGTTAACATGAGAAACGTAAAGACAAGCTGCCATTATGCCAGCAACAGAAGTTACAGACTTTGGTAGCAGCAACAGTCATGGAAGTAGCAGCAGCAGCACCAGCACCAGCAGCATTGACTTGAAAACAGCTACATATAACGGATAATACATACATTTACATTTCCTATTTGATATGTTTATGTACATATATAACACACTCTCTCATTTGCTTAACCAACACTTTTAACTTATTTTTTCTTTTGTTTTAAGACTCCAGCACTCGCACATGCATAAATGTATTAGTTTAACACTCACGCAAAAGCCCAATAACAGTTTTACTCGTTGTATTGGTGTGTGTTAAACCAGTAACACAAGTGCATTTAATACAACAACAACAACAGCGACAGCGAAAACTTCACCAGAGATTAGAAAATATCAGCAAAATGTTAAATAAAAAAATAACGGTCTCTGTTTTAAATTTACAGCTTTTTATTTAAAAAAAGCAGGATAACAAAGTTTATTTTTGCCCCGCCAGCAATTTGTTTTTACACGTAATATTAATTTTCCAGCGTTTCAAACAACTTTTATTGTATTTTTCTCACAGCAATTTTTTGCCGTCTCAATTTAGTTCTATTTTTTTTTCTTTGCTAACAAACACGTTTTTATATTAAACTTGCTAAAAAAAAAACTATAAATTGTCTAACGTTTTCTTTTTAATTTGCTAACCGTTAAAAAAATATGTAGTATACGCGACAACGATTGTCGCAAGACTAAAATTTCTTATAAACATTTAGCTAACATTAAGGCCTTACTAAAGCAACTCACACAAACGTACGCGTGTGCATTTATTTAACAGCCATGGCTAAATGAGTGAGTGAGTGAGCAAGGGAGCATTATTATTATTTAGTATAAAGATGGTGGTAGTTTAATGTGCACTCGCACACACACACGCACAAACAAAAACACACAGTTAAACATACATACATATGAACCTATGTATATACATATGTCCTCACAAACACACTTAACACTAGCAGAGACTTGCATTAGTGCAATGTGCATTCACATTGAAGAGACACTTGAAAATCTGTTGAGTGAAAACAAACAGAACACACACAGCAAATGAGTGCAAAACAAAAGCTGCATAATATTCTCAACAATAAAATCCATAGAAAATAATGCACCTCATTAGCTTAGCTAAAGGCTTATACTAAAGTTTGAGTGTGTTTTTTTATGGCTGTGTGGTAAAGCTTGGTACAATATTTTGTAGTAGTAAGCACAGTGGATAGATAGACTTGTATCCCACTCATTTAGAGTGGGCAAATATGAAAAACAAAATATGTATGGATGTAAGTAGGGAGAGTAGAACATGTAGACTCTACATTGTAGAGAATAAGCTACAAAAATCCCGTATACGATACATACATACATACATACATACATACATATACAAATATTATTTCTTTTTGTACTGTAGGTATTATTATTTTTGTAGTATTTTTAAAAAAGCTAAAATGTTGGCTGTATAAAAGCAACAACAATCTTTCTTAATCTTAGTGGTTGTTGTTAAAAATACGTACATACAGACATACATGCATATAAAAAATGTGTTTGTAGCTTTGTCGCCCAGGCTTTTACTTTTTTTTTTGTTATTTCTGTTTTATTAATTCTTCTTTTTTTCAACGTTAGGTATGCTTTTGCTTTTAAAGAGGTGTGTTTGTGTGTAGGCTTTTCATATTTTGCTTTATTATTTTTATGGATTTTGTTGCTGCTTTTATTCATTTATATGTACATACTCATGTACATACATATGTATGTATGTATGTACATATACAAATACATATATACATATACATACATATGTATGTATATGTACATATTTATGTAGATATGTACATATGTATGTTGCTTTTATGTAGTACGTTTTGGTTTTATAGAGCGGAGGTGAAAGCTAACGTATAGGAAAAAATATCGCCTATTTGTTGCCCGTAGAATCATCATAAATGTTTTTCGATTTTATTTGTTGTACCTACATACATACATACATACATACATACATACACAAAACAACATTTGCTACGACATTACGCATGATTAAGCGGTTTTTATTTCAAAAACATACATAGGTACTTACATACATGCATACATACATACATATATATGCACATTTGTATGTTTGAATGTACATATGTATGTAAATATGCATGAAAGTGTAAAAATAACTACGAGGATCATAACAAAAATTTGTGCAACGCCTATTTACTCTGCTTAAAGGCCCAACTATAATATGAATAAGCTAGCTTAAGCAACTGTGCGGTTACATATAAAACGCATTTGGCAAACTATAATGTACTTAACAAACTTTTCGTCAAGTTTCGTCAAATGTTATTTGCTTAAGTAAAGTGCCAAACTGAACGCACATTCCGTAATGCCGGCCATACACTACACAAGTTCAGTGCTCAAGTCTGGCACTGTACAGTAGAGCTGTGCCAAATCGTTCTATTCAGTGACCGGTCATTTTCGTTCAATTAGCAAAAAATTTACCCGTTCGTTCAATCGTTCACTTTTGAACGACAGTATGAAACAATGCTATTTTGTAAGAATAATAAAATCGGTTGTATATACGAGTATTTAAATAATGCGAATGAATAAATTCAAGAAGAAAAAAAATTATATATAAATTCATTTTATAAATAATTTCATGTTCTTTCGACTAGAATATTGTACATTATATTATGGCTTAATATTTACTTTAATATTAAGATTAAGAAAGGTACTTTTGTTTGGTTTTACTAGCTTTTTTTTTCTTCAGATAATTAATAAAAGCATTGTAACTCTTTTATCGTTATTTATATATCAAAACCGCATCAATGTTTGAATGTTACTTCTCAAAGTTTAAGTTAAAATGTTGTCCTCAAAAATATTTTACCGGAAACAAAAATAAAAAAATATCTCAAGCACTACAAATTCAGTTTAGATTGAGGTAATGAAATGTATGTATAAACATATACATATACAGTTAAGGTCTAACATCTTTACTTTGTAAAAACACTTTATAAAAAACACTAGTAAAAATACTTCTTGTGAAATCAAATTATAAAAAGAATGATGGCAGTGTCACAGCGATGTTAAATAGAATTTAGTATATACGTACCTAAACCTTTTAAAACACAAAAACTCAACTCAAACAAAAAGACATAACATGAACGAAAGCAAATTTGACATAAAAGACTTGAAACACAAACTGAATGAAGGAAAACATCGAGCGGTACGCTACTGATCCAAAATCGTTCAGTAAAATCACCGGATCAGTTCGTTCAATTAAGTGATTCGTTCAATTTAACCCGTTCGTTCATGAGCTACACAGCTCTACTGTACAGTGCGTTTGTGTAGTGTATGGGGGCGGTTGTGCTGATTACGCAGTGAATTGAGTAAATATCAAAACGATTTTGATATTTGCTCAAGTTTAAAAACTGTAAAGTGAACTTGTGTAGTGTATGTTGCAAACGCTCAGTTTTGTCGTGATTTTTTAAGAGTTAAAAACAAAAAATGAGCGCAGAAAAAATATTCTGGACAGAGTTCCTAGAATTATACAAAGAATCGCCTGCATTATGGCGCATTAAAAGCAGTGATTATAGCAATATAATTATGAAAATCGAAGCCTACGAAAAATTAATTAATAAACTAAAGGAAAAATACCCCGATGCAAATAGAGAAACGGCTGTTAAAAAGATTAACACATTTAGGATTTAAGCTGTTTTTATTGCCACAGCAATTAATAAAATAGAGCAGTATTTGCACATGTTGTCTTCTTCACTTATAGCTTTAAAATAAAAACTGCACAGTTTACTTGTATAGTGTGCGTCACAAGCTTAGTTTACGCAGTGCCAGACTTGAGCACTGAAATTGTGTAGTGTATGGCCGGCATAAGGAAACAACTGTTTGTACATTTTTTAAACTCAAACAAGCAGCAGCAGAAAATATTCATTGATTTTAAATATTATTTTATTGTTTCTTATTTTAAACTCGGAAAATAAAGCAAAACTTTTATTTTCAATGTTTGTTTTACAATACACATATACACACATACACATGTAGTTACTTATGTATACATACATATATATACATATATATATATATTCACTGTTGTACTTTTTAGTAGGCAAAACAAATAAAACAAGTAATAAGGTGATGGATATATTTATGTATGTATATGTGAATTTTTAATAGATTAGGACATTCTTTCAAGTTAGTTTGAATGAATTGCATTCATTTAGGAGTTATGAGAAGAAACAAAATTACTACAAAATTATTGACAATACCTAGATGTGCAGCTGTGGCTAAAGAATACTTAAGTGCATGTAAGTACATTATGGCCACCTAAAAGTCACATCTGAATTGTTTAAGCATTTGACAGACTTATCGTTCAATTCTGACATTAGCTTAAGCCAGCTTATTCATATTATAGTTGGGCCTTAAAATGTCAGTGTAAGCAGAGTCGAAAAACAGTTTTCTTATGCAAAAAATAAAAAATTATTAAGCAGGTAGCTAGGTATTTGCACTGAAAGAAAGTCTTTAAGGTTCATATGTTTTGTATAAGAATTTTTGAGCTTTTTTCACATCCCAAAAGGCTGGTACTATGTTCAACATATCACATGAAAGAGTCTATTCACATATTACGCTATTTTTGGGGGTGTTTTTACAAACGCTAGAAATTGTAGCATACTTTCATAAGTTAGTTAATATTGCATACATGTAAAATTGTTCTTACGAAATTAAACAATGTTGCTCAACATATTGCAGAAAATTGAACAGAGTAAGAGCCAATTTCACCAACTTATTTAAACGAGATATACCAAACGGACGACACAATCGTCCGTATTCTAGAATCAAAATGTGAGTAATTTTATTAAGATTCAAAATCAAAACAGAAACAAAATCGCTTTAACCAAGCTAATTCAATTTATTCAACTCTCTTCCTTTAAGTATTAAGCTGGGGTCACACGATTGGCACAATTTACCAATTTTCGTCGGCTCACTGAAATAAATTCATAAGTAACAAAGTAAATTTGCCTTATTTCTCAACTAATTGAAATACAACTACATAACTGCACCACACTGCATTAGTAATAAAGCCATATAGACTTATTCAAGAATTAATTCAGTAATAATGTCATTTTGGGTTATTAATTATGACTCTATCACATTGAGCCGACGAAAATTGGTACATTGTGCCAATCGTGTGAAACCAGCTTTATGGCTTTCATACAACAACAGATAAGAGGAAAAAAACTTGTTAGATCAAGAGAAATACTACAAACACACACTCATGTTTTGTTTCTTCTTTACTTTTAAGCTAATAAATGCGTGTGTAATATGTGTGCATGGAGTAGTAGCAACTTTAGACGATTATAGCTCCCAAAATACTAAACCGATTTCAATAATATATAGATTCTGCACATCTGTACAGAAAATCCTTTAAAACCATATAAATCTTTTTAAAATCGGTGCAGTGGTACCAGCGTAAAAGGGATTACAAAAAACATGTTTGCCTATTAAATATTTAAATGTGCCCTTAATTATGAAAGCGGTCTAAGTCATACATTTCTTTTGTCGAGATATTTAGTAGATTACCGGCCTAATTTTTTAAGATAGATCGAAACCTTTCAAACAGAAATTTTTGATTTATTTTTAATTTTGAATTTTGTTAAACATTTGAAAACAAAAATTGTACCTTACGTAAAATAAATGTATTTTATATGTAAAACAGTAGTAAACATTTTCAAACTACTTAAATCTCATATGAAAACGTTCATTAAATTGTATTCGTTTTAACAGTTTTAAGAACCTTATTGCAATAGTTTTGCTGCAATGGTGAGTAAATTGCGCAATAGAGCTCCAGGCCAGCTCGGCCTGTACACGCACATATCTACATTCGCTTTAACATATTCATAACTACTTTTTTCCGTCAATTGTAAAATGGAAAAACTTAAAATTTGAGGATACTTCGTCGTCATATGCGAAGCTTGGAAGTTTATAGTGAAAGTTTCCTGATAAATGGAGATGCAAAAAGTGAATTTTTTAAGAGACACTCACTGACCACTGACACAGCCATATAAGTGATGAAGCACTTAAGCTATAGGTTGAGAGCTAAAATTTGATACACAAGTAGTTACGAAAAAGAAAGATTCGAAAGCATCGATTGTTAAACCAGGGAGGCGGGGCGATACTCATAAGAATTTAACGTAATGTTATACTATACTATCACTCTCTGTGCCCTTTCAAACTGGCGCAGTGATCATTAATAGAAATACAACAGACTAGAAATCTTAAATTTGCAAAGTTGTATTAAAGAAAACAAAAAGTATTTAGATATTCACAAAAATATACATAAATATGATTATTTGTAATCGTTAGGGTGTCATATTATTTTATGCAATCTGCATACTTGGCAATATTTTGGGTTGTGAAGTAAGCAGTTTGCCTAGAAATGATTTAAAATCTTTACGATTGCAATTGTGAGACGTTAGATAGGAACTTGACCTTGACAAACTACCTAAATTAAATCCACGTATGTGATGAAAAACATATCCAATATGCACACTTAAGTTAAATAGTTAATAAAATACAATAAGGGCCTTTATGAGAACTCTTAAAATTGCAATTTCGCAACTGCAAAAATTTGCGATACTTGTTTCATGAAGCGCCTTTTCAACTTTTGTGCAAACAGTTTAAATCAATTTGAATGAGAAGTAGAAAACACTAATACATATAATAAAAATAAAACAAGAAAATTTCAAGCAATTTGTAAATTTAAATACATATTTACATTTACATATATCGCACTTGATCAACAAGAAATTTTTAAAATTTCACTTTTTGCAAGAAATTAACCAACAACATCAATATCTATCTACTTTTAAGGTTCAACTTATTCCGATTACTCTTTCAGCTCTAAACCATATTTGAGACCATTCTTGTGATAGTGTAGTGATTACGTTTATATCATCAAAAATGTATTATACCTATTACATTTAAACAACAAAAGTGAAAATAGAAATGAATCGTATGTTTTCATAAAAAAATTATTATTTTGATTTGAGTAAAAAATAATCAAATTGCTAATCTAACCACAAACAGTTTTTCATCTCTACTGAAAATTTTAAAATTTTGAGTTAATATCCTCTTATTGATGGAGTGCGATATGTATTTCTTTACAAACAAAAAAGTGTACATTGTGTCTAAAGAAAGCAAAAAAAAAAAAAAAACTAAGAAGTTGTTGCACAATTGACAAGCTTAAGTTTACTAGTGAAAATTGTTGGGCAAATTTAACAAGTTTGTATAAATAAATTTCCGTACAATTTTTGACATTTTAATTACGGGAGTGTAAAAATGCACAATTGCCCAGTTTACGAGAATTTTGAACGTATTCATGAAGACCCATAATAATAATTACAATAAATTAAATTCATTTGTTTTAACTTGAGATAGCTTTGATTTCAGTATGGAATTCATATTGTTCCAACTTGAAATAACTTTCATTCAATATCATTCTTCATTTTGATTTAACAGCACGGAGAATGTTAAATCAACACGAAATAAAGTTATTTCAAAAGGAAAAATTTTCTTTGAAGATTACTGTAAATCATGTTGAATTAACATGAAACACATATGAAGCAAAATCATTTGCCGAAAAATTTTAAATAAACTTGGTTACTTAGATTTTGAATTGATTTTTTCTGTGTGTATGCTAATGAAAAAACTGAAAACGTTCGTTGTATCACATTCTCGTTAAAGCGAAAAAAAATTCAAATTAACCTCGTATAACTATATACATACATACATATGCATGTATGTAAATATGTAGACATATTGTTATGTACATATGTACACAACGCACATGCATTCAAACATGCGTACGTATGTATTTTTTTTAATTTCAGAAGACGAGTTCATATCTTGTCGTTTCACTTACTTGCTGATACAGTCTTTAAAAAATATCAACAGCAAATATGGCAACAACAACACAACAACAACAATTATAACGAAAATAACAAACACAACAACTAACTAATCATATAATTTCGCGCCTTAATTTCTAATAAATATTCACATGTAGAAAATTATTTGAAAACAACAAATTGTGCCACACACTGCACAAACAAACACACACGCCGGCATATTAAGCAAACAAGTGCGTAACTATGTGCAAAACACAAGAACTTTTTACCCCACATACGCACACACACACACACATAAATACACATCCATACGTATGGATATGTAGGTATGTATGTATGTATGTATTAATCGTACGACTTTTTTATGTGCAGTTGTAAGTTTGTTCAACCATACACTTGTCGCTCTGGAGAAATTTTAATCAACAAAATATGTATGAGTGTACAATTTTGTGTTTTTCACATTTTATGACAAACAAAAAAAAAAAAAAAACCGTTGCTGCTCTTTTAGTTCAGCGTTGCCAAAATGTGTAGGTACCTATTTAAAAACAAAAGAAAAATTAATTTCTTTCTTTATTGTGTCATTAAACAAGTTATTGTATTTTTAAAAATCAAAGTTTTAATTTCAGCACAATGGGTACTGATTTTTGTTTTGTCTTGTTTGCTTCTCATTAGACAGACATTTTTGTATTTATTGTTTTGCCGACGGCAAAATACAAAAATTTTGCCTGCAAATGAATGTGTGTCTAAAATTTAAATTAAATATAAGCCCTTAAATAAAGAATATGAGGGGAATTTATAAATTTAATTTGGTGTAATAAATAGGCAAACTAGGCATAAAGTTTTAGAGTTGTTATCTTCTAATTTGGAAAAAGAGGGCAGTAAATGGAAAAAACCCGGTCCTTTTCATACAAAAGTAGGAGAAAAAAAAATTAAAACTAATTGTTTTCACCCAAAAATATAAAATCATAATAATAAATCAATAATAATAATCAGGGAAACCACAAATATGCTCTAAAAAAAGTCTTTTATGCGCATTCAATATGCACTAAAAACTTGAAAATATGCACTAAAAACTCAAAAAATATGCTCTTAAAAATGATATACATACATATATTGATTTTATTTAGCAATAAAAATATGTTTTCAATTCAACAATTCAATAACAAAATAAGACAAAAACAAAATAAAAAAAGGAAACAATAAAAAATTTAAGTAACAAAAAATATATATTTGACTTCATCTTTAAAAGAATTCACGATATCATAATGAAGACTTTGGAACTGTATTTTGGCTAAATGAGATAAGCTTTTTATTTATAATTTACTGTTGCAATAAACAACAAAATACTGACTTAGATTTTCAAATAAAAATCGTTGCCTGTCACATCTAAATAAACTTTTATGCATTGAAAACGTTCTTTCAACGTCTACTGATGTAATTGGGGCATATTGAAAATATAATAATTCCTTAGCATTATATTTCAAAACTTTTGTTGATGAGGATGTACATAGTAACCTCTCCAGTAAAATGGTAACATATACATTTTACCATATCTAGTCCTTCGTTTTTTATTAAAATATGATCAAGTTTTTCTTTAATCTCTTATTTTATTAATATTTTGGATGGTCTCCTTTACGATTGTGTACTGTTCTACTAGTGTGAAACCACTAGTTTGCAGTTTTTTTTTTATAAATTTTTCGATAAAACTATAATTTGTTGCAATGAAAATGAGATCGTCTTTTGTTTTTGTACTTTTTAATATATCTCTTGCAATTTTAATAGACTGAGACTCCCCACTATTTAAAACACTAACCTTTAATTAGGCGCATGGGGTCAGGAGAAATTAAGATTGAAAAATTTGTACGTTAAAATGTTCGGAGCGAACTTAACTTTTTTATAGCTTCATACATTTGAATTGAGAACATAAATTAGTTGCGATTATATCGTTAAAGCATACACACGTGTCACTTTACTAATACGTGTTGACCCCATGCGACTAATAGGGTAACTTTTTTTGATCGTGGTATATGTATATATTTGTGATTTTATTTACCCTTTTTATTTGTTTTTTCAAGTTTTTGTGTATTAATTATTATATTTGTGCACTTTTTGTTTTCCATTTTGAAAATGGATTCAGAAAAACATATACTACAATGTTTAGAAGTGTGCGATAATGAGTTGGATATTGCTGGTTCCGATTCAGAAAACGACATTGTAAGTGACATAGAGGAGATTATGTCACAAAATTCGGAGAGTGTAATAGAAGACTTGGCAGAAAGGCATGTCAAGATTTATCAGATATCAACTATTCTTTATCCAATATAAAGTGGGTGGTGTTCTTTATGCCCAAGAAAAATCGACAAAAAAGTTTAAACAAAATGTAATAAACGTGCTAAATGTGTTCGTCAGCAAAATTCTCTATTATTCTGCGCAGGATGTAGAACATCACAACCTACTCATGAGTCTGACTAATTTTTAACCGACTTCTTTAATAAATAAGTGTTAAAATAGTTGTAAAAAACAGTATTGAATTTTATTTATGTTTTTCAATGAAAGAAATTTTATTTTTGTTTTTTTATACATTATTTAAATAAATAACTTTGAAAATTTAATATAATCTATTCGTTTGTATTTCTTTGTAATCCAACACTTGCAATACATTTTGGGGTCACGTGAGACCCCATGCGATCAATTGTGTAATTTCCTAAATGCGCCTAATTGAAGGCTAAGCACTTCTAAAATTTTTTCATAATTGTTGGCGTAGTAGTTCACCGCCGCAAGCCACGTTCCCCCCCATCGAGGTATAACTGGCTTTGGTGGCAATGGAAGGTCCGGATGCATTTCTTTTAAAATCTCGACTCTATTTGGAGCTTTTAGAAATACTTTTTTCACATTTGCAATTACTTTATTTACATTTTCGTATTCATTCCTAATACGCTCACATAAACGATGGAGGCCATGGGCAACGCATGTAACGTGTGTCGTTTTAGGATAAAATACTGCTATGGCTTTACCAGACTTGTGTTACAAAAGACACACTGACGAGAGCGCAACATCCAACATCGAACGTAATTACGAAATATTTCAATAGAATTTATATGGAAATATTTCGTAATGCGATACTGAGTGCCGCGATTTGCCCCCAGATCTCGGCGACATCTTTGGTCTTTGCAAAGAAACAATAACAAAGCTGTTTAACTGAAATACATATATTAGAGTATGTGTGCTTAGACGTAGTTGCCTTACATTATTCGGATAAAATTGTTAACGGGTTGTAGCATTCTTAAGAACACTATTAGACCACGTGGTCCATTTTAAGGAGAAATGTGATAATTACATGTTCCTAGTCTAATCATAGGCCTTGTCCTTAGCAAACAAAAAAGCATTAACTCTTATTCAGCTACGTCCAAGCTATATGCACAATGTGCAAACTTTCATAAAGAGCTTTTTGTACTTTCACACCGACGAGACCACAACAGGCAACCAGATCTCGGCGACAACAATGCTTGCTGTTACTTTGCACAGAAACAAGAACAAATTTAAGAGCTTTGAAAGGTGTTTACCTTAAATGCAAATGTCACAGTATGTGTGTTGTGCTTGATGTAAACCAGCAATAAATTTGCACACGAAGTATATGCGAATGTGTATTATGTATATGAAACAACCGTGAATTCCGCTAATAAAACATCGATGTATCGCTTCTAAGAAACGCCGTATCTTTATATCGATGTTTTTAAGAACGAAGTAGCATCCCAAGCCGTAAGGCTTTTTTTGTTATCTATTGAATTAAATAATTAATCAAATATTTGCTTTTGTAGGTCTTATTACACACAGATTTCGTTATTCTCATGTTCAATTAACATTCAAAAAAATACGTGTTTAACTATAATTTCTAATCTGAAATTACACATTTCAAAAAGCATTCCTAAATAAAAGTTGCCATTATATGTGTGTGGCAACGCTTTCCTCTCTGTTTACAAAAAAACAGTAATCAAATAATTGGGGCAAAAGTCAGAATTAATTGTATACGTCAAATGTGGTTGTACCTTTATATTATTGTATCATGACAAAAATTAAAGGTAAAACATAAAAATTAACTTGTATAAACACATGTATAATATAAATATGAATGTATGGACCAGGTGGATATCTACCTCTATCAGTGTGACCAGATTTTAAAATAATATTAAGCTAAATCACGTTTGAAAAAGAGTTAAAATAAGCTAGAAAGTTAAATTTTAAGCCAAAAAGTAAAGTTAAACTATTTTCAACTTCTTTCACCTTGCAATATTTTCTTATTGCTAAAATGACGTTAAATATATACATGCACAAACAATTTTTTTTATTATAATTTGAAATAAAAATGATAAGCTGACGAACAAAACCAGACACGTCCTCAGTAAATAATTTTTTTTTCAATTTTTGTTTTCGGCCTCTCCAAGTACAAATCTATGAAGTCGAGAAATATTTTCATTCATAACCAGTTCGATCTATTCTCTAACTAGTTAATTTAGTAATTTGCCTGACGTGTAAAAAACAGTTACCGGGACTAGTCTGGTTTTGGTTTATTGGAAACTATTTAACTTAACAAACACGTATCTGAATTGAAAGCTTTTTCATTAATATTTTGTGGTCACGTTTTTTGAGCAAATATTTGCCCAAGTGTGACCATCCCCTTAGTCGTGTAGCCATGTAGACAGCTAAGGTCTATCCCCCATATTTATAAAATTAAAAATGAATTTTAAATGTATTTTATTTCAAATTTTTCATACAATATTTTCCTTAAATGGATTTCAAATTCATTTTATTTTTTTATGAATATCGGGTTATGTGCTTAGAGCATTACATAGAAATAGTTTTAAAAATTTAATTTACAATATTTAAAAATTATTTTTAACAAATTCTTTCTAAATTTTCAGATTTTGTGTGTTGCTAATTCTCAAACATCATAAGAAAAACTCAACTTCACGCTTCAAAAAATCGGTAAGTTTGCACAATTCAAATTTATTGCATAAAAAAATTTAACTATAAAAAATACCAAATATTGCCAAAAAAAATATTGTTCGGATTAAAAGTAACCCACATTGAGTTGAATCATTTCGAACAATTGACATACATTTTTCCAAGGAGATGTTTTTCCAAACAACTTTGACCCCGATGTCATTATTTCACTATCATTAAACAAATTTTTTTTTCGTTTTGCCGATTTTTTTTTAAATTTTTTTAGTTTTACCGATTTTTTAACTATAGCGTTTTCTTTTGTTCAGACGATTTTTTCGGTTTTTTGGGATCTTTTTAGTTTTAGCGTTTTTTTCTTTTTTTTGGCGATTTCTTTAGGGTTTATGGCGTTCTTTATACTTTTGGTATTTTTTTTGCATTTGAGCGATTTATTTTATTTTTGGTGATATTTTTTATTTAGTAACTTTTTTTGCTTTGGTGCATTTTCTTTACGGCGTTCTTTTAATTTTGGTATTTTTTTTATTTCAATAATTTTTGAACTTCTGAATTGTTTGCCTCTTATGGTTTCTAAGATACAGCAAGTTGTCAAAATTACATAGCCAAAATAATTACATTAACTGATAGAATACCCTTTAATTTTGATTATTTTAAGTTATTTGTTGTAATCTGTATAAAAATACACTAACTATGGAAATTTAAAGTGTGTATATAGACATAAATGTTTGTATATTACATGGGATTTTAAGATTTTTCGTTGAACTTTTGGAACACCCTTTAATTTTTAACTGTTACGTATTTGTTGTTGTAGCTGCCAAAGTTCTAAATATTGTGGCAAGGTAACAGGTCCGTTGCTCTAACGATTCCCGCGAAAACAGCCCATGACAGACAGACAAACGGGCAGACAGACGGACGGACAGCGAAGCGAAAATAATAGCGGCGATATGTTTAAGCAAAAAATGGCATGAAGTTAGCATAAGTGGCAAAATTGAGGATGATCTTAAAGAGTTTTGCCATGAAATTTTACATTAAAAATCTAGGACTTAGTAGTGATTTAAAACTACGTATTGCGAGAATTTTTAATGTCAAATTGTATAGAGGAACATGTTAACACCCTATTTAATTTCATCACTTATGCTAACTTCATGCCAATTTTTGTTATACATACATAAGGCCGTAGGATTCTTTTTCACCATACACCGTATTTAGACACGAAAACATTTGGAAGGGAAACATTTAGTTTGGAAGCAATTTACGGGTGGGGAAGAGAGAATCATTTTTGTGTTCGGTAATCGGAGACAGGCTTTGTTTTCATATTCTTTGCTACATATACACGCATACATGTACAAACATTCTTGCTTTTATGCAGTAATATTGGAATGTCGACGGCAACATTTTCGTCTGTGTGGACGCGAAGGAAACAACAAAAGAGAATTCCAGATGTTTTCCTTCCAAATGTTCGCCCGTCTAAAGTGGGACATAACGTATCATTAGAGCGAAACCCTGTTTTATAAATACATCCAGGCTGTTCAAACTGGCACCAGAGTGCCGAACATCAATCGTCTTCTTATACAAATGAATACACACATGGGAATACATTACAACACCGATTCTCTCATATGAAGTACATAGGTACATATGTTTGTACTTATACATAGGTATGTGTATACGGCACTGCTGGCCAGAGAAGCACCAGAGTGCCGAACATCAATCGGCTTTTTGTACAAATGAATGTACATACGTTTATACATTACTCTCGGTTTTCTCTCTGTGGGCAGCATTGGTATACGGCACTGCTGGCCAGAGAAGCGCCAGAGTGCCGAACATCAATCGGCTTTTTGTACAAATGAATGCACATACGCTTATACATTTCTCTCGGTTTTCTCTCTGTGGGCAGCATTGGTATACGGCTGTGTTAAACGGAATTCAATGGACCTGGGCTAAGCAGCTTGCCGGAGAATATACATAAGTATGTATGTATTAGTGATGCACGAATATTTGTATTCGAATTGCCGAATATTCTGCCATTTTTAATGCGAATACGAAGCATTCGTACTCGTCAAATTCAGGCGAATAAGAATACGAATATTTTTCCAAAAAAAAAAAATAAAAAATAAAAAAATAAAAAAATAAATAAATAAATGCATAAATCTTAAACTAAATTTAAATAAATGGATAAAAATATTAGTTTGTACGAATCCATTAAATTTTTTGTAGAAATTTGTGCTTTGCATCACTTTCAAATATTATTTATTGACGATCATTGAAAATTTTGGGTAGTTTTTATTAACTTTAAAGTACGCCAACAGGAGTATGAAGTTCTTTTTCATAACAATTTTTTAATATTTCATATTGCAGGCGCAAATAGAGCCCTAGTTTAATGTCTATAAATTTCACATGAAATATTCGTATTCGTATTCGCGAATATCGTTTCAAATATTAGTATTCGCATTCGCGAATATCAAAAATTGACATTCGTTACATCACTAGTATGAATGTATGTATGTACAATAAAACACAAACATAAATACATAAGTACGTTGATTAAATGTTGCATGAAAGTTTAAAACATGTATGCAAACAGGCAAGCATCACTGTAGGGATCAATCAAAGTTTGCCAAAATGCAAAAATGATGGCAGCCCTATAACGCAGTCATATGTTCAAAATCAAGTCGATCTAAAGTTTGGTTTAACAGTTATAAGCACTTTTGTGTCATCAACTTGTTATCAACTTGATAACACGTGAAATTATTTTTTTTTCAACCGATTTTTAAATTAAATAGAAATCATATTTCTAATATCTCAAATTTGTTGTGAATTTTTTGCAATAGTTTTTGAATCGTTTTGAATCGATATAAATCAAAGTTCAGTGATTTTCTTGATATTTACACCGTACAGGTAAGTAAAAGTAATGCAACCCTATAGGAGCGCTAACCGGTTTACGTGTAATTCCCCCCCCCCCCCTTTATTTTTCTCCTTCCATATTATTTTTTTATGCTTTAGCTTTTTCACAGAAATGGAGCGGAGAGCTAGATCATACAAATTACGTGAATTGACTGAAGAAGAAATCCTGGAAATTATGGATTATGTTGAAGCAGATGTGGAGGGAGATGAAGATGATTACAACAGTGACGACAGCATCAAGGATCCCGATTTCGATCCACGAATCCATCAAATAAGTTCAGAAGATGAAAAAGCAATCGATGAAAACATTGCAATTGTGCTCTACTAAAATGCGGCATCATTTTAGGCAATATATGCCGAACAAACCACACAAGTGGGGCGTTAAGCTTTTTGTTCTGTGTGATTCGACCGGATTCGTATACCGTTTCGAAGTATATAATGGAGCTGGCGATGATGTGTTGTTGGCCGGTCAACGGGACCTTGGAAGCACCTCAAACGTTGTGGTTCGATTATCACAAACGATCCCAGACTTCAAACATCATATATTATATTTCGATAACTTCTATACATCCATCCCTTTGCTGGCATATTTATGTGCCAGAGGCATTTATAGTTTAGGAACGGTTCGTGTAAATAGGATTCCAAAATGTAAACTCCCAAATGATGCTGTCATAAAAAAAAGAACAAAGAGGCTATTCTTCAGAATATGTTGGTAATGCCTATGGTGTGGATATTTCCACAGTACTGTGGAAAGACAACAAGTCTGTCCGATTAGCTTCTACATATGTTGGAGTACTGCCATTCTTACGCGAAAATCCAGAGCATCAGCCCACAAAAGCAACACGGTTTGATCGTAAACAAAAGAATTACATCGAAATGGAATGTCCACAAATCATCCATGAATATAACCGCCACATGGGTGGCGTTGATTTAATGGACGGACTTATGGGCCGCTACCATATTCGAGCGAAAACTCGAAATATGATGATTCGGCTCTTTTACCATCTTATTGACATGGCCGCAACCAATTCATACATTTTATATAGGCGAATTCATGCTGAAAATAATAATGATTCGAGTGTTGATGAGGACAAGGAAAAACTCATGCAGTTACCCAAATTCCGGGAAAAAATTGCCACTTGTCTTGTCACATTTATAGATAAAAGATCTGTTGGTCGACCAACATCACAACCGTCTACTTCCACAACACCACCACCAGAATCAGCAAAACAACCATCGTGTAATTTGAGGATTGGTCAAAAAGCCAAACAGCCCATTGATGATATTCGATATGACGGAATGAACCATATCCCAAAAATGCTGCCAAATACAGAAAAAAGATTTTGCAAGTTATGCAAAAAGGCAAGAACACAATTTTTTTGTGAAAAATGTCATTTGCATCTTTGCATAACTACTGCTAAAAATTGTTTCAGCGACTATCACCGTCGAGATTAATCTTTCGATTCATTTTTTATTATTAATTGTTATTCTTACCTTTTTCCCATTTACTTTTGAATAAAAATCATTCTTGAACATATAATTGCATAGTTTTTACCTTTCAATATAATTAACACTCAAACCGGTAAGCGATCCTATAGGATCGAAAAAAAATTTTCTACCTGGCGGCTAAACGGCTAATCTTTTTTGTTTACCTGAAGCTTCGAAAATCGTATTTTTTGAGGATTATTTACTCTAAGAAAAAATTGCCGATTAAAAATATTAACATATTCTGTTCTGCCAGTTACAGGGTTAATGTCTATAAATTTCACATGAAATATTCGTATTCGCGAATATCGTTTCAAATATTCGTATTCGTACTCGCGAATATCGTATTCGCATTCGTATTCGCGAATATCAAAAATTGACATTCGTTACGTCACTAATATGTATGTATGATTACTTTCTCGAATTTCAAAAAATAAACTCATTCCGGCAACTCCTCATAGAAAAAGATAATGTACATAACATATATATATTTTTTTTTTTTGCAACAAATTATTATTTTACTGGTATTTTTATAAAATGTTTGTTTCTCCTCTCTGTTGGGTCGGTCAACATTTTGCTGCAAACAGCAAGCAGTCCCTTTATCATCATCGCCATCATCATCATCATCATCATACTCAACATTGAGAAGAATGTCGTCAACAACAAACAAATAGCAAGAAGACCAAAATGTAAAGTTTACATTGTAAAGGAAAAAGACGACCGACCAAGCCATCAGAATGGATTCGTTGCTTCTCTGTGTTTTGTGTCGGGATGGTTATTTCTTACTTTTGCTGTTTTATTTTATTTTTTTATCGTAAAAAATGAAATATATAAACATCACATATTTTGCACTCGCTGTTGTTTTTGTTGCTGTTATTTGTTTATTTAATACGAATATCGTCAACAACAACAATAATAATAGCAACACCAACGAAAACTGACTACAACGACATCAACTTTGTAAAAGTAAGTTCGATGATCTGTTTACGATATTTTGCCGTTGTTGTTGTTTTTGTTTTTTAAATACATATGTATATTTTTTGTACCACATTCGTACGTACTATTTTGCGCGGCTGTTGCAGAATGTTGCTGCCTCTGCTGTTGCGTTGTTGTTCTCGTTGTTGCTGTTTGTTTTGTATTTTATAAGTCTACTTATATGTACTTACATCGTATCTACAGCAGTGATGTCGACTTTTTTGGCTCTAAAAGCGCATCAAAATTTCAAAATATCACTAGAATGCGTAATTTTGAGATATAAAAAAACACTAACCTGAAAACAATTGAAGATCCAAATGAGTGAAGTTTAATAATGTTTAATATTTTGTAAGTTATTCTCTATCTCGGCAATAGTATCAACATATTTAATTAAATATGTACATATGTAAGTATATCAAACGAAAAATTTAAATATGCTTTGCACTGAAAAAATAAATACAACAATTTTTACTAAAGTCATTTTAAAAAATAAGTAAATTTTCTGAAAAGCACTACTTACACCTAATTCACACGAAGACTTTTATGAAGTCTATTTTTCGACGTCACTTTTTGTTTGTTAGCGAACGGTGTAGAGAAGAAAGTGTGGTAGAAAAACTGACTCGATTTCTGTTTTCCATGGTTTTTTTCATATTTCTCATTACATTGCTCTTGTTGTTATTGTTGTTACGTTTTAATGTTACTATTCTATCTTATTGTATTTTTTTATTCTTGCTCTTCTAACTTATTGGCTATATGCGTGAAGAGAAGTAAAATTAGACGTCCAAAAAAAAAACATAGTATGAATGCAAGGAATTTTTGGTAGCAACTTCAAAAGAGAATTAAGAAAAATAGACGTCCTAAATTTCACCGTGTGAATTAGCACTTAGTGCTTTTTCTTAGTTCGGCACTAACGCTCAAAATTTGGCGTTTCGAGTCTTCGAAAAGCACTAAAAATAGTGCCAAAAGCACCAAGTTGGCATCGCTGATCTGCAGTATGGCGTTGCTATTTTCTTGCTTTTTATATAGTTCTTCTTCATTTTTGCTTCTTTTTTTTGTATTACTTGTTGTTATTGTTGCTGCTGCTTTTAATATGTGAATTGAATTTATCCATATACATATCTACATACATATGTATGTATGTTACACGTTAGAGCCCTGCGTAATACCATTTATAAGAACTTCCAAGACATGAAGGATTTTTCAAATGCTTTACAGTGAAGTTCACAAAAACAAACTCTGAAGAACACTGTTTGCAAGCCATTTGTTTCAGTTATTGTAGATTAAGAAGTAAAATCCCATTAGCTCTCCGGCACTTCCCCGCAAAATTACGGCAACACTGAAAATAAGAAAATAAAAAATCCGCAGTCTGCCACTGCCACCCATCATGTTATGTAATTGTTACAATTATTTGTAACCAGGTGGTATTTGGAGTGTTTGTAACGAACAAGAAGTGTTCGCGACATCACTTGTAAACACTGACACACACGAACATCTCTACATAAATAGTGCTTCGCTTCCCTGTCGGAGAATGTGTGGTTGACTACAAGATAGTTAACTTATAGTTAGCTTTTCCTAGACTGACTGAAAGCTAACTGCAATGTCATCCAAAACAAGTCCAAAACTAATTCTTAAGTTGAATACGTAATCGAATTTGATGAGAGTTTTTCAGTTTTATATTAACATTTTGCTGTTGTTATATTAGATGGTACCTTAACTGAGTAGTAGAGCATTGAGTACACAACGTGTGATGATACATGTTCGAACACCAGAACATTTTTTTTAATTTACTGACTATCAGGTGATTTAAAAAAAATCAACTTTAAGTTAGCTGAAAGTAATGCAGAGTGAGACAATTGACTAGCGCCTAGGACATCGCAATGTTAAAATATTCAGTTGATTGCATTAAAAGTAATTCAAGTGTCAATCAGTACCAGTTGCGAAATAGTTAGTTTAAAGTTAGTTTAAAGTTAACGTAATTTCCGACAGGGTTATTATGCGACAGAAATACATTTAAAATGCAAAACGTATTTATATTTCAAGAATGTTTACGCAGGTCTCTAAGGTACATACATGAATATATACCTTTGCTTGTTCGTTAGTACATAAATATGTATGTAAATGTATGTATGTATGGATGTATGTACATATGTATATGTTTGTTGGTCATTGACTGTTTCTGAAAAAATAATATACATACATATGTATTAAAAAAAAACAAGCCAACCAGCCAGCCCATGGATGTTCTCATCATCATCATCATCATTAACATTATTATTATCTTCATTACGATTGATTTGATCGTGATCATCAGCATTTAGCTGATACTAAAACTCTTTTTATAACAAAATAAAAAATTTTGAAGTTTGTTGGTTGGTGGCAAGGACGGTATGTTTGTTAGAGTTACAATGCGATCAACATTTTGTGGAGTTATTATCTATTCCATTTTTTTTTTAATTTTCAATCTACTTAGAAAACTTAAAATTATGGCCGAATATTCGTAAAAAATTTCAGTACATGTTTTGTTATACTTTTACGGTCAAATGAGTGGGCAATATTCTAACCTCTACTGTATAACACAAAAAATTAAATTATGAAATTCGGAACAAATGCAGTCATGAGAAATTGCCAAGGTAGGTACATAGGTAGGACGTCACAAGCCGATGAGAGAGTTGGAATTCGGAATTGAAATGTCCTTCAGACTCCTGGACAAATGTAGCATACAGAGATAAGATAAGATTTTATCGGATATCAAATAGAGTTATCCATATCATAACTGACAGTCAGTCTGCAATTAACTTGCTTACAGGTGTGTAAACCACATATTTTCTTGTCCCAGAATGTTGCAACGCCCTTGATAGACTTGCGCAGTTTTAACGTATCACATCAAACTAGGTGCTTTGGCATGGAACTGTTATAGATAATTAGTTGCGGATGACCTGGCATAAAGAGGAATCCTACTTACCGAAGTCCATATCGATAATCTCTGTGGGCTCCCACTCTTATACTGTTGGAGACGCTTCGGCCTTGCCTTTCTTGAATCATGAGCACCCTGTGCAATAGCGAGAACTCTCTGGCCTCTCCTAAGCCCTCACAAAACTAAAACCCTCATGAACTCCAGTACGAAGCATTTGAGGAATCTATATGAGCACCTACCTTTTCGGCCTAATCTCATGGTATTCTAAACAACTCTTAAAATTGAGCGTCCAACCATCGCCCCATGCAGCCTTGGAAAGCACTATGTGACTTTCCGAGAACACATAGGTTGCAATCTTTTTAACATAGTTATCCCTGCACTATAAACATGTACGTTGCTGAGGCACTTTTAGCTATCTAAACTCTTGCTGCTAAGATCGTAATTAAAGTGGCTTTTGTTGTATAGCAACACCACCTAGAATAGTGTCTGATTGACCGCCTCACACAAATCACTAACATTGATTTAAAAGTGGGCAACCAAGACTATTCTCACAGCGAGGGTTCTCCAAGAAAAATCTTCACATCTTACCATCACAGCGTAACCACTCATTTTGGAACCAGGATTAGACGAAATCTTCCTTTCAGTAATGGATCATGCATACACGTAACTCTCATCCAACTCATAGAGCAGCTATGCTGTCGGTCCACCGGTACCCTTGCTACAATTTGAAAAGCCAATGGTTTGACTTCGAAATTCTACCCGAATGTTTCACCTTTATCCTCTTTTGAACGTAAGGCAACATAGCAAGCTACTTCCTTTTTTAAATGTGTGCACTTCTGTTACTCTGTTATTCTAGAGATTGGATAGATATACCAAGATAAAAAGCAATTTTACACCGGAATTGTCACACTCGCAATCTACTGTGAGATCTCCCTGGGGGAGGTCTCCCATACAATGAATACTGCTGCAGTTACAGTGATGAAAAGGAGGAGGAAAGTATGTTGCATCCCTTCTGCCTCTGTCCTGCTCTGGAGGATCGCCGTCTGCAATTCTTTGGCAGGTTATCCTTCAGTAGCCTATACGAGTTATCGGAAATGAGACCCAAAAATTTGGGCATTTATATTAAGAGTAGCGGCTGGTAGGGCTGTCTCTCATTATGATGCGTGCACATCATCTCTCCTCTAGCAGTTAATATCACTGATAATACACTCCAGTCTGCTTATATCTTCCTACCTCCCCTCCTCCCCCGTACATTCTTCCATTTTTTCTTCTACAAAGGGATCACAATATTGGATTCTGGATTCAAGTTGGCCCGATTCTTCATTTTCATCCTTACCATTAACCTCCTAACCAAACCTAACCTAGCTATGTGATAGATAATATCTGAGTTATGGGTCTCGGAACCATTAATCTTGTGTAGGCATACTTTAAATATACAACAAAGTCTCATCTAGTGGAAACCACCATCTTCTGGAGATCAACTTGCCAGTGAAGTTAAGGCCCTAACTGATATAATGTGGCTTCAAAGCTTGCAACAATTGAATTTTGCGGGGATGCAACTTTACATGCTTCTGTGAAATAAGATATAATTAGTATCTATGCACATTTAAATCACTTCCTAATTGAAAATTTGCGATTGTCACGAATATACTGATTAATATTTTTCATGTCTTATACGGTTCTTAGAGATCTGAGCCGCCCCAATGGCGTGGAGGTCTTTTCAGTTTTTGATACATTTTGAAATGAGAGGCTTTTGAATTACTATTTTTGTAAAACTCTTGAGCTTACTATGATCGCTCCGCGCCCCATAAAAGCTCTATAGCAGCGATCTTCAAAACCGCGCACGCGTGCGAGTGCTCTCACAATAATGAAGAGAGCAATAAAATTTGTATTTTTATTTAATGTGTACTCAATTGTTACTACAATCAGGGCTACCACTTTAATATCAGACTATTCATATGTGCCGGTTGTGTAGTCACATTTTACCAGACAACAATGGATCCTTTTTAAATTAGTTTAATTTCAAGGTTTTCTATTTTTTAGAGCTTTAATAATCATATCTGAAAGTAGGTTATTATATACTATTTAAAATACATCAAATGTGCATTAATCTCTTTTTGAGCACGAGGAATTGACTCGAATTAGAGTTTTACAAATATATTACAAATATGTCTTGGCAGCCCTGCCATAAGAACATAAGTGTGAATGTATATGTATATAAACTCTGTCAATTGACATAACTCGTACGACTCTCAACAATCTGTGCGTTCATGCAGCGAGATAAGAAAATAAAGCTTTTCTTTTAAAACTCCTGCTATTATCAAGGCTAGAAGTTAAAGGAAATAATTTGTGTATGAACTATTTCTCGAAACGGTCTAGTTAATTTCCTGCCAAGATCGTGTGGCTTACGTGAACAAATTAGCAACTTTGAACGAACTGAAAGAAAATTGAACGAATGATGTATAGCACTAAGTGAGTGCTTGAAAAGATGATCTAAAAGTAGTCTTCCAAAATCTGCTACTGCCGCTTACGTACCAAACTATATTTTAACTGTAAAGGCATAATGTTATCATTCTTAGAAAGCCAATTTATGGACAGTTGCGCAATTATTTCTATCAGTCTGATCGCAATATTCTTACTCGTATATACTATGTATGCACCTGTAAATGGCAAAGAACAATAATTCTTTGCATTGCGTATGACTTTGCAAACTAACACATTTTACAAGAATTTTCAATACCACGTTAACAGTCTGGCAAAATGTGCACGTGCGTAAAGTACTTCAATCATAATTCATCCATATTCGCGCATCAGGCAAATACCCGTACACACACTCCGTCCGTCTCTGTTTCGTTTGCCTTATCTGAGGAAACGTATTGATTTGTGTCTTTTGCTGTTTTTTTCTTCCTCTAAACAGTTCGACACCTTCAAAGGTGTTAAATATTGCAGGTAACAGAAACACTAACACTTAAATGACTACGGGCGGGGAAAAAAGGGTGTAGAGAAAACAAAATTTAATTGACTTAAAGGTGTGAAAATTAGACAAAAAATTTATTTATTAAATTAAACAAAGTGTATGAACGGTTATGAAAAAAAACGCTTTCATTTGTATTTATTTGAAAGCCTTCAATGCCATGAATTGGCTCTGCCCAGCAAAAAATTACACATTACCATTGGAACTACTTGCCATATAATGACTCACTTTTCTGATTACCAAATTTCATTACTCGCTTACAAACCACATTACCTAAAATTTAAAAAAATTATGTACAAGTTGCTAAATGAAAAGAATAATTCTTTTAGATTAAATCGATTTCGTGAACAAGTTTCCAAATCAAAACAGTAAGTACTTCTCAATAATCGATTATTTTAGTCTCACGCCTTGTTAAAATCATTAAGTTGGTAATGCAGTAGGGAAGTGCTTCCACCAAAAATGCTTAATTCCAAACTCGATTACCTTTTTTGAAATTTTTTGCTGGGTGGTTATAGATTAAAAAATATGTTTATCCAATGACAATGAAAAGTTTTGGTTTTGTGCACAAAGTAGAGCTCAGACGTGGTTAATGTATGACGAAATAATTTTAATAATTAAATAGCTCTAACAAGTATACATATATTGTAGTTCGTTCAATATCGGTTTGAAATTTCCCAATTTAATATTCCATCTTTCCGATCATACGATGTAGGAACTTAAGGTAATTTAAGAATGTTTCTTAAAGGCACAGATCTTAACATTAATACGAGTATAAAGCTCAGATAAATGGGACCAGCTCGTAGGAAGTTTAATCGGTAAGTTAAATTCCTAATCACTTTTTGTAGCATGTCAGTGATAATGTTGAGTATTATACACATATATCTGTAGACCAAAGGTTCTAGTCCAAAACGAAAGGGTGGCGTTGGCTGAAGTAGTTAGCACCGCCGCCATTTCTTTGCGGACATTTCCTTTTAAAATATCCAAAGGAAACGGTTTATTGGCATAGCCCTTAGATTTGAGATAACCTTACATGAAAAAGTTTGGAGATCAACCTCAATTCTGCACCAATGGCATATTGTAGGAATACAGCTTTAGCTAGTGAAGGTCTGTGTATATTTAAAACACTTGTGCGCTTCCTGATTGAAAAGTTATGATCATCACAAATGGAGACTGATGATCTTCTTCACATCTTTTTTGATGGTTTGTTGAAGAGGTATGTTTGGCGCATCATGCAATGCAGCGCTCTACTACTGCGGTTTATATAGCGCCGTAAAGAAACACACATATACTTACATACTTACATAGGCTGATAAACGCAATTCCCTTCAATGCGTCGCGCAGTCGAGTAAAACAAGAGCGCTACCGTGAAGAGCAAGAGACTTCCATTCGCAGCAGGAAAAATCAGAAGTCCCTCTTACTTCAGACCTTATTGAAGGATTTAACTTAATTAAGTTTAATTGTTACTTTTTTTTTAAACAAACATAAACCGCGAAGCGATTAGGTTGTCTGCAGAAAACATCCAGGGTCTATGGCGGGAATCGAACCCACGAACTCTGGACTGAGAGGCTAGCATAGCTACCACTTAGCCACATTGGCACCCAATTAGGAATTTGTTGAATGCAATTACTATTCTAATATAATTGTAAAAAATGATGATGTCTATAGACAGTATACTGGAAGGTCTTGAGTATTTCACATAAAAGTGTTTTGTGATCTTTAAAATACCGGACGGTATCCATGACTAGTGATTATCCGTCCTTTGCTTTAGATTAGGTTAGGTTACGTTGAAAAGAGGTGCAATCAATGTTGACGAAATTAAGTGGGAGATCTTTCCATGAAATGGATTTGAACGTCTCTTTTGAAGCAAAGTTAGGGAGACTTTCAGTCAATGAAATCAAAGGTACTGTCTGTGGTCTTAAAAATGCGGGGCTCGTGATTGTCTGCCTTAGGTTTATGTTAGGTTAGGTAACGTTGAAAAGAGGGGCAATCAATGTTTACCAAATAAAATGGGAAATCTTTTCATGAAAGAGATTTGAAAGTCTCTTTCCAAGGATAGTCAAGGAGAACTCCAGTCAGTCAAATCAAAGGTAATGTGGTCTTAAAAATGCTGGACGGTCTCCATGACTCGTGATTGTTCATCTTTTGTTTTAGATTAGGTTAGGTTACGTTGATCCAATCCATTACGATATATAGGTGAGAGAGAGAGAGAGAGAGAGAGAGAGAGAGAGTTCCCACTAAAGAAACCTATTAAACTTGGCCTGGCTAACAACTTAGTTCTCCAATATATTTTCTTAGGGTTTTTCAATCTGTATCCCTAAGATATTCTTTATATGGCATATTTTTGTTTCCTTTAGCAACTGTTTTAGAACTAATACTACATAAATTTAACATTCCATAAACAAACAATCAACCAAGCAACATATCAAAGTATTTACATAATAAAAATAATAACTAATTACTCGTAAAGCTATTTGTTAATATGTATTCTTTTTTCGGCATATTTGATGTTTAACCAGAATTTAGTTGTAAATTTATGATGTGTAATAAAAAAAAAACTGGGGTTTTCTAAACAATTGTCAGCTTTAGGTTGTTTAAAAACAGTTTTTTTCCAAAACAAAATCATAATTTTTATGATTTTTTCACTGTTTTCAACAAGACAGTCAATGATTTACTGAAAAGTTTAAAATTGGGAAAGGTGTGGACATCCAAGGTTATTGGTAATAGCATTTATGGAGTTTCGGTGGACATATGTTTGTTTTGCTTAAAACTCTTGCGATAGTCTATAACGTTTTGCCTTCAAGATCGTGTACTTGAGAGTAAACATTATGA
The DNA here is from genome assembly GCA_949987645.1 of Tachina grossa. Classification (NCBI taxonomy): domain Eukaryota; kingdom Metazoa; phylum Arthropoda; class Insecta; order Diptera; family Tachinidae; genus Tachina; species Tachina grossa. The sequence continues at coordinate 59,887,822 of OX465276.1, read as the reverse complement.
AAAAAAAACATTTATAATTTATGACCAACTGTAAAACGAGGTGGGCATATGCGCGTGGAATAGATAAAAAAATTAATAGAGATGTATGACCATTTTGAAAAAGATGTGCGTGTGGCAAATTTAGGTGGGAGTATTTTATACACGTGCGTTTGATTGTGCTTTTTCTCTTTAGGGCTTAAGCTGCTGAATTAACTAATAGATTGAGTTAATGTTGTGCCAAACATAACATAACCACTCATTAACTGCAATAATGTCACAACTCAAAAAATAGAAAACGTGTTTAAAGTTTTAAATTTTCATACAACTCAATGGAGACATGAACAAATATTCTTCTCTCAGGAAGTGGTGGGACAAGCTTTTTATATTAAAATTTTACGCAAGATGAAATATGAAATGCATTATTAACTCCAAAATGTATTTTTGAGTTATGACTATTGAAAGGATTTTCATGTAAATACATGTTTTCTGTAGTTGGTCTTAGATCAACGTAAACAAAATATCCTTGCGAATCAAAAAATTTGCGACAAAATGGCATCGATTTGTTGGTGCATATTTTTGCATATTTTATAATAAATACATATTTTTGCATATTTCATTATAAAAAAATATCCAGTGACACGATAAGGATACATCCTAAGTAAAAAGATGGGAACGTTGTTGAAGGCTGTTGGATATTATATACTTATTAATAAAGTTGAAGAAATTTTAAAGTCAACAAACTCAGGTTATGACTTTCTTGTTGACGCTATTATGCTCTGAAAGGCAGAATTGGCGAAGAGATTAAAAATAAATTAGAAATAGTAATACCAAAAATTTTGGACTTAAAAAGTGCATGAATAATTTATAGTTCTAACAACGAAACTTTAAAAACTGAATATTCCACAAATGAATTAGCAGTATTTACAAGTGCACCAATAAATTTTATTTCATAAAAACTTTTTTCAGAAGAAATCGCCAAAGACTTGCCTTTGACAATTTACAAAAATACTTATTAATTTACGTACATAAATAAAAGTTCGGCTTAACTTGATTTTGTATTCAGTATGATTTAACAGAATGATTATTAAAGGTACCAACAGACGACATGTTTTTCACATTGTATTTGCCAAAATTTACATATGTAAACGGAAACACGGAAACGTGTGTTACCTTTAAAACATTGCTTGTGTAAAAAACATGACAAAAGACATAAGACATTATTTGAAATAGAGCGTGCTCCAAATGTCTATGCCATGCGAACAAATTCGTCGGCGGTTGATTATGTGCACTATAATTAGCCGTCTGAATGAAGTATTTTGCAAGACAAATTATTTAAATATATTTTTTTTTAATTTAACGTTATCGTTTTATTAAAATGAGTCCAAAAATTTATAGATTTTTAGATACAACCTCAACGTCTTGTTTAAAAAAGAAAAAATTTAAAAAGCACATTTGCGTCGCCAGTACTTCAGCGACGGAACCAAACATATTTCGACGGCTGCAAGCCATTTATAAAACAAACTACGTGGATATTTATGTACTGAAAAAGAAGAAGTGATACTACATGTACGTTTGTGACCAAAAATTATACAACTTATGTAAATTAACTAATATTGACAAGCATAAAGAAAAACATACGAATCGAAAACTTAAAAAAGACATGTAAAAAACATGTCGTCTGTTGGTACCTTAAAATAGCATTTTAGCTGAGCTTTTGATGTTTTTTAAGCTTTTAATGACAAAACGTTTGTTAAGAAAACAATGAAGATAATTTTTTTAGGTTTTCAATGTTATTAAATGTTGAATATATTTATTAGTTTTAAATACATATTTTTATATATTTATGATTTTAACAGGCTAAAGTTCGTATCGCTTTTTAAGACAAATTACATGTGATAATTATTAATGAACAAATAACTCCAAAGTTAGTTGTAAATATTCTGACAACACATAGTTGAACGGAACAGCCAGCCGTTTTCGAAGGCCACTAAACCTTCATCATCAGCGTTCTCTTGTGTTTGGTCCACTGTGTGTGGTGTCAGTTGATGTAGATTTCTGCTTTATATACTTAGCATTATTGCAAATGGAATATGTGAATTGTTTTTGATTCATCGTATTTCAATTTGCTGAAAGCTTTTTTGTATTGTAAGCTCAAATTTACCATCTCTATATTTACAACAGTCTTACCATTGTCGTTTTGTTCTTTTTACTAATTATACACATGTTAGTTAATTTGCTTATTTTTTGTTCTACTTAAGACAAAAATAAAAAATATAAATTTTTATTTTTTAGTTAATTTTAATTATTATTCGAACTCCATTTGTTTTTATATTTGTGATTTGAACGGGCTAAAGTTCGTATCGCTTTTTAAGTTTTAAGTTAATTTGGCTTAAAAAGCGATACGAACTTTAGCCCGTTCAAATCACAAATATATATATTTTTATATTTTTACTGCATATTTTATATATATAAAACGTGATTTTAAATGCATGAAAATCCTTTCCCTAGTTATGACACTATTGAAGTAAATGAGCGATATTTACGTAACTGTATCACCAAAAATAGTAAATGTACATATTACATCCAGAGACTTCACTGTGGGACAGATGTGTCCGGATTTTTCTCAGCTTGCTTGATATTGAAAATGATCAAAATCAACAAAGCGGTTATTGACATTGACAATGTATTATTATTGACCAGGGCTGGATAATTGAAAATTTTGTTTGCCATATAGGTACAATGTTTTCATAAAGTTTCGTTTCTTATTAACTTTTATTTAAATAAATTAAATGCATATAATAATTGAGATTTATTTGCTGGTAGTTTAGCATGTCTATAAACGTATTTCATTGGCGCTTGAACCAAATCATCAGTAGACTTTAACCACAAATTTTAAACAGTCACAAACCTCTTACTTTATGCATATACTTTCAAAAACTATATGAGAATTCATAAAATAATAATACTTTTGAAAATCACAAAAGAAAAAATAAGCTTAGTAGGCTTTGAAACTGATACAAAACCCAGCAAGTAATTTATATCCAGGTGAACCCATTTTATTTTTCTACATCCTTATACAATTAGAAATCCATTGGATAACAATAAAAGTATTTACAAGGCTAAATGAAAAATAAAACATTAATTGAACTTTAAAGAAAATTTGTTATTTGACATATTGTCAGAAGTGTACATAAAATAATTGAAATTTATTATTATTTTATGAATTCTCATATAGTTTTTGAAAGTCTATGCATAAAGTAAGAGGCTTGTGACTGTTTAAAATTTGTGGTTAAAGTCTACTGATGATTTGGTTCAAGCGCCAATGAAATACGTATATAGACATGCTAAACTACCAGCAAATAAATTTCAATTATTTTATGTACACTTCTGACAATATGTCAAATAATAAATTTCCTTTAAAATTAAATCCATATTTATATTGTTATTTTTTATCTTTCTATTATTAAAATTATATTCATCGAAGTTATAGAATTTATTAATTTTTATTATATTGTATTTTCAAAGCTTTGGTAATACTTTCGTTTCATTATTTTGAAACTTAGTTAATTGAAACATAGCATAACGTACTGAAAGTTCCTTGAGACATTAAAAATAAATTAATAATATCAAACTTGTAACTCTTTCATTAATTTAATCAAACTAATTTCTTTGGCTTGTTTTCTATTTTATTTGTTGTCATAAATTCTAATCCGCCTTATAATTTCTCTTCCCTTAAAATATAACATGGTCCTTCGAGCCGGACGAACATTAAAAATTTTTCTTTATTAATTAAACATATTTACCCCCATATTCATAAAATTTTAAACGAATTTTAAATATATTTTATTTCAAATTTTCCATACAAAATTTTCCTAAAATGAATTCCAAATTCATTATTTTTTTATGAATATGGGGGTTAATATTTAAGAAATATCTATGCGGAAGAGTTATTCTATTTCAAACTAGTATTTTTGTATTTGTTAAATTTTTTTTTATAAAATTTACTTCAACCCTACAATAATATATTTATCGTACTTAAAGGGGTCTAAAATTCCCGCGGCTTTGCACATTGCTATAATAAATCGATATGGTAAACCATGTGGACCTGAGGGCAAATTACGGCATCCGATACGACTAGTAATTTAAAAATATTTCAATAGAGTTTATATGGAAATATTTTTAAATTACGAGTCGTATCGAATGCCGTGATTTGGCCCCTGGCATTTTCAGCATAGAATATATTCAAGACTTTTATACGATATTTTAAGCGGAACATTCTTATGCAATTTTGTAACTTTTTGTCGGTCAACAATGTTACTAGCTACACCCGGTGTGCTTCGCTACCCCATCGTATTATCGAATGATGTAAATATTTTGTAAATAAACCGAAAACTCGGAGAATTTCGAAAGTTTAAAAATTTTGATATTGGATCATTACTAACATAGGTTTTTTCGTAAATATCTTCGGAACTACATAACCGATTTAAGAGTTTGATATCTCGTTGTGAAAAACATGATAACAGCTTTAAAAAAAATAAAATAAAAAAAGCAAAAAAAAAAAAAAATAAATATATGTATATATATGTGTGTATATGGCATTGGTGGTGCAATATGAAAAATGGATTTTGCCACGTCCCTCCGCCCGCAGACCGAAAATCAAAAATTAGACTTCACAGCGTCACCCGACTGAATATTCTGAAGATTCCCTGAAAATTTCATCAAAATCGGCCCAGCCATTTGGAGTCCACACGTTACATACATATATACATACACACATCCTCTTATTTATATATATATATATATATATATATATATATATATATATATATATATATATAGATATAGATATTGATTGAATTATTGCAATGAAATTCAATGATACGACATTTTTCATTAAAAAAGCTTTTATGAAATAATACAATTTCACTGCACATGATTGCAAAAGGTTGTATTCCATTCAGGGTTGGGAGCAATCATTGTATTGTTTAATTGCAACATCAAAATTAGTTTCTACTATCGCAAACCAAATAAGCAAATTGTAATGTTATAAAAAATTTATTAATTTTTAATTGCCTCGCCTACAATATCGTTGGAAAATTTAAGCGAACGAAAGGCAGTCGCTCTGTTTGTTATGTTATGAAAAATACTTCAGATAAACGCTCCTCAAAATAACTTTTGAAAAGAAACGAAACAAAACTTATTATTCAAATACTCCTAAAACATGATTGATAATTCAAGAATGTATAAACACACTAAACCACTTCTGCTACAGCGGATACTATAGCGCACTCCTTCGTCGGTATTGCGTGTAGCAGAACTATCGGCGTAAGTGAAATAACCAACAAAATGGCTACTAAACATAGCTTCGAAAAATTTAATACGCCTCATTGACACCAGAGGCGCTGCAACACTACATTATTAAAAAGAAAACCAGAAGAAAATCAGAGTTGTAAACGAATGCAGCTTTCCTCTACCTCTTCCTTCACCACCTGTCTTCTCTGTCACTATCCCTTTCCTAAAAGAAGGTAACACCTAGTAATAATTGTTGGAGTTCATTGACTTAGTGTTATTTCTCTTTCTTAAAAAAAACTAGGGGAGCATAGGGCTCATTTCTCCAACATGTTCTATGATTTGCCAACATTTTTATTAAGTTTCAACATTTTCTCGTGTTCTGTTTATCCTTCGCTAATGCTCTTTTCCAGGAGTATTAAGGCCTTCCTTTCCTTTGGGTTTCAGCCCAAAGCCTGCTGACATATTTCTTCATGGTCTTTCCGTATAGTACGTTCAATGCTTCTTCTTATTTTGAACACTTCAAAAAGGAGCAGGCTATCAGTTCACTTTTTTATGCGAAGAACCTGCTGGTAAAATATATAAATAAATTTAATTAAATTTATTTCGAAAATTATTGGACTCGTGTTATATTTAGCAAAAGTTGGGCTACAATACACGATGCAGAATACAAGGTAGCTTGTGAATTTAATAACTTAAAGTATGTAAGATAGATTAGTATATATGTATGTATTGATGAATGTACTCGTATGTCAGTATGTGCGTATTTGAGCAAAGATAATTTATTGCAAAATAAGTACTCATAAAATAAGTACTAAAATAGTGAGTGACTAATTTTTTCAGATAATGAAATAAAAAATTAAATTAAATATTCCTTACTGACTAATCTATAAACATGCTATACAAGCTAATAATAAACTAAATACATATGTGCATAACTATTTCGCAATAATTTAGAGTTAATACGAGATAAGTATAGGGTCTTTCAATAACAGGTGTCATTTTGATACTTAAAAAAATTAATTTTTTTTCGTAAAATCGTCGAATTTTTATCCTATGTATATAACATTTTTTTCTATCATCAATTCATGCACAAATTCTATTTTTGAGCTTTAATTTGAATTTAACAAATTTTTGCTGGTTAAACTAACCAATCTGATAGTGTTATTTAAATATTAGTATGAAATGCTATTGCGTTTAAATGAACCAATAATTTTGTTGTTAAAAAATGTTAAAACAACATAAATAAATGTTGATCCTGTAAGGTAACATCACAAACATGCTATTCGGCAAAAAAAAAAATATATATATAAAATTTCTTCATAGGAATGTCTTTCATTAAGCGCTTACTTTCTTTAAATATAAATGAAACAAATATCAATCAATCCATGAGCAATTATAGAAATATTTTATTAGTTTTATCATACGTAAAATATAGTTTAGGTTGGGTTAGGAAGGGTGATGCTACAACATACCATCACTGGGAGACCCAGTTGGGTCCATTGTGATTAGGGTCGGCGTTAGATGAGGGAATGTGTGACAGACCAACAATTTATGGTGAACTAGGGAGGATTGTAGAGTCTCGAGGGCTATGAAGCCAAGACTTGACTCAGGAAGATCCAAACTGCTACTGAACATGAATAGGAAGGCGATGCGAACCGTGCTGGGCACCTTGACTGGCCACTGCTCGGTCAGAGTAAGAATCGGCATTTGGGAAAATGGCACTCCAGATTTTTTTACGATGTGCGGGGATGAAGCCCGAAACCTGGATGAGCCAGAAACCATTGAACATATTATCTGTCACTGGCCGAAGCTGCAGATGTCTCCATGAGAGCATTACTGATATCGGGAAGTGTAAACTAGAGGATATTAAGGGCATCATCATCACTGGCTTAATGACTGATAATAGGGTCATTTCTGGCTACAAATGAGGGGGTCGCCGAGTGGAGGTGCGGTGTAGCACCATCCTCCCTAACCTAACCTAACATACCCGTTAATACATATTTAACCCCCAAATGTAACAGAAGAACCTCTGTCATTAATCCACCGAATTCCTATGATGAAGCCTTTGATATCCTCTATCTTAAATTTTACTATATCAATAATGCTCTCATGAAAACGTCATGCATGCAACATAAGATCGTACAAATGTCTGCCTCCGCGGCTTTGTTGAAGTGTGCGCCTCACCGCCACATGAGATGACTCTACTCTCAAATCGTTCTTGAAAAATATGCAATGTAGCATAATCTGTGTGGCACGTTACGCGGTCTCTTTAAAACCACATATCATTTGGCGTGCATATCATCCAATTGTGGCACAAAAAAAGTTGTTAATCATCGCGACCGTAAAATGGGCGAAGTATGCGGAACATTGGTCTAATAGATCACCTTATTTAGATAGAACAATTTTATCATTTGCATGCATGCTCGCATTTCAACTTTTAAGGCCCAGAAGTCCCTATTGGAAGGTCCTTTATTTTCTTGATAAAGTTAGGAGAAATGACTAGTTTGGAAAACTAAAGCTACGGTCACACTTGTCAAACATTTGCCCAAAAAAGCGTAACCACTAAATGCTAATGAAAAATCTTGCAATTCAGACAAAAGTTTGTTAAGTTAAAGAGTAGCCAATATTGTTGGAATGCCATTGTGCATTAGTTGTGTTCGAAGCTGTTTAATATGATAAACAAGTGTCTGGATCAAAACTTTTTTCATTAGTGTTTGTTGGTAACACTTTTTTAGGCAAATGTTGACAAGTGTAACCGTAGCTTAAGGCTCATCTAATAAGAACCTTAACCTAACTAACTTCAATTGTTAATTCTAATATAAATAACAATGATTTTTCTTTTTCTGTTGGCCAAGTTTACCTATTTTTTTTACCAACAATATTAGTTACATACTTCTTACAACTACAATTCGAACTGAAAAAAGGCAACCCAATGTAGCAATGGTAAAGTAAGAGAATAAAAAATATACTGATTATTGAGTTATTATTTCAACTTTGATATTAGTTGCACTTCTCATTTGTTTAAATGGAAGTTTAACGTATTTTTGGGTAAAGGTTTCCTAATGATCTGCATAAACAACAGTGAAATGCGCATAGGATCCAGCTAAACTCCTCAACAATCAATTTTAATTTATTTTAAAAAAATATTTTACTGAATAAGTAAAATATTTATTTGGCATTATTAGTGCGTTAACAAATGTTAAATTTAAAATCATTTAAATTTACTTTTAAATTTTTTATTTGTAAATTAGTCCTAGACTTTGTGCTATAAGAAATTTTTGCATTTAATTTTTTGTTTACCAATTGGAATGAGTTAGTTTAACCAATTTAGTTAAGTGATGCCTGCTTAGTCGTCGGAATTTGTTTCATTGATCAAGAATGTTTTTTTTTCAGTGTATTTAATAATATATAAGTGATCCGCTTCTCAAAGTAATTATAGATTCAGTAAATATTTTAAATTAGTTATTTTAACCAGAGGAAAAAGTTCGTTCATTTATATCGCAACAACAATTCCCACTGAAAGTGGTTAGATTAGGTTAGATTAATCAGACAAATTGATGTTCCAACAATAATTGATGTTGAAAGCGAAGTTAACAAATTAAATTGGTTAGATTAACCTGCGAAATTGTTTCTGTCTCTGTACAATATGTCATGGAAAGCGTAAAGTGATAGGCAAGACCTATCGACAACAACATTCAATGTTGCTTAATGCTAAACGAGCTTAAACTTACAATAACATATACTGAAATAGATATATCTATATAGATAACAAGATATTGCAGCAATGAATTGCCTATGGAGCATCCTTTGTATCCGCGTTAAAATAATCGAGAGGCTGCTTCAGCTCTTCATCTCGACAGCTATTGCCAATATTACACGAAGTTCTTTTTTCTAGGGGTCCCTCTCAGCAATGGTCCATCTCCAAGTGAGCACCGTTAGATTAGCTCTTCTGAATGACTCGAAATCATTTGAGCGGTAAGTTTTGGCAAACATTCCAATATTTTTGTTGCCTTCTTAGCAAACTCTTATCTGTATCACCCTAATATCATTAAATGAGAATACTTGTTTTATATCTATTGATAAATAAACACGTACTTGTATTATAAAACACTCAAGATGATTGATTTTTATAAATTTGTACAATAAATCAACAACAAAAAGGTCTAAACCAGTCAAACAACGAACGCTGTTGTAATCTAAACAATCAGCGTTACCGTTGGAAAATTTCAAAAAGGGGCACAAAAAGGGGATTTTCAAACAAAAAAGTGGCTTTCTAAGAAAAAAAGGAGCAACTTTAAAATCAAACAATATTAAAGAAACAAACATATTTATCAATCTAGTTTTATGAAAAATAAACAATAAAAACAAATATCTCGTGTATAAAAGGTACACAAACATTAATTTTATGAGAACTCATATAAGTTTATTCGTACGTTTTATTTGCAAGTAAAAATTGTAACTTGTGGCTGAATTAGGTTTTAATTTATGTTCTATTATGAATCAGCTGAATCTTTTTTGATTTTAGAAATCTGACACAAGTCGTTAGTTTTTCTGTTTCGTTCTGTTCTGTTACGGTTCAACCAGTGAAAATCCAAAAAATTTTAAGTAATTCTAAGTGAAAGCATAAATAAAATTAAAATTGTGACTATGCTTTTAAAAAATTTAATTTTTATCAGAAAAACATAAAATTATTTTGAAACATAGAAATAGACGAACTCATCAGTTCAGTGGAAAACTGTGGCCGTTCTGCTCAGAAACAGGTGATAATTATAACATAAAATGTAACTAAACTAAGTAAAGAATAACGAAGCCTCTACTAACTCACGTGAACAATTACTGATTACTGGGGATGTACTCGTATACAAAAAAAAAATGTTTAATTTTATAATTGTTTATTTGACGACTGTGAATATATTTCTATAATACCGGCTAGTTGAGTATTTGCAAATACAGTTTTTATTTACAAATAAGACGAGTATAAACGTAGTATAGATACCCAGTCAGCATGTGGAATATTGTTTCACCAAACTGAGTCTCTTTCGACTGCCTTAAATGATCAAAAACTGATTAATCAGTTCTGCGCTTAAAATATGATTCGAAAATGAATCTCAGAAACACTTAGAAAGTGATTTGTTTAAAAAACAAAAACAAACAGCAAGCTCGTGCAGTAAAATCAAGAAAATATAAAAATATAAAAATTTAAAACAAAAAAAAAACTGAATGTAAATACTCACAAACTGTCTCGAAAGTGAATCGAAATTGATCAGAAATGCGAGTCATAAAAGACTCTTTTAGAAGACTCGCGGCTAGGGTACCATTTTCTCCCGAATGAACAGTCATTTTCGACTCGAAAACGAGCGCATAAATGCTTATTTTAATCGTGCGGAGGAGTTGAAAAAGACTCGAATATGATCATTAATTTCATAAAATGCTGACTGGGATAGCTACTAAACATAAAAAAATCATAAAATCTATGATAATAATGAAACACTGGTCAAAATGTGGCATTTGATATTGATCTAAATTACAATAGAAAATAAATGTAAATGTCGTTCGATATTGAATGCCGTAATTTGCCCCAGTTTTTAAGATTTACAAAAAAAAATTAAAAAATACATTAATTACTTTTTTGGCATCTCTTGGGGAATATCACGATTTTACTTAAAAACCAGTATAATTCAAAAAATTTACTTAACCATTTGAAGTTTGGAAAAAAAAATTAAAACTTCGATTCTGAAGAGAATAATATATTTATGGTATTATTTTTATGCATAGTGCATACTTATAAATACCTTAAATAACAATTCTTTTGAAATTGTACATCTGTATTTATTAATAAGTTCCTCACTTGCAATCCATTATTTCAAATCGTTTTGAAAAAAAAAAAATTTAAGGCAGACAGCAGCGTTGTCAACTTTTTGGGTGCCTTTTGAAATTTTTTGTGCGAAAAATTCCTTAGATGGTGCGTGGTGCGCTTTTTTTAAAATTTTGGTGGGTTTTTTAATTTTTGGTGGCACCAACGCAAATTTAAGACAACAATGGGTTAAAACTGGAAAATGCTTGTTGTGAAACTTACTAACTTCCTGATAGTGTTAATTACCATATTAATACTAATGATGTTTACAAAATATGTATCACAATTCGAAATGAAATCTGTTTTATGGCCCAATGATAACAATAATGATGAAAATATTAGCTTTATTTATTTGGAATAATTAATTTTTGGTCTCTTTTTAATAAGTTTTAAACCGAATTTATAAAATTAATATACAAAAATGTATCATCTTGTACAAACGAATGCAAAGATATGTATGTGCCCTTAATTATGAAAGTTGTATAAGTCTCATATTTCTTTGGTCGAGATATTTAGTAGATTACATTGGAACAAATCCAAAGATAATTTTTTTTGTTATGCAACAGTTTAATTTAGAGTTGTTCTAGTCTGATCAAAATGTACTATATCGAATCAAAAATGGTATGACCTAGACCACTTTCATATATACACTATGTATGTACGAATTTGTTTAGTTTTTTTTTTTTGTTGTTTTTAATTATGTACATATGGGTCATTCTACGTTAAGAGTTCATTTGATACTAGGAAGGGCGGCATGATAAAATTACTTAAAATAATAATTTGTTCCAAGATAATAGTATTTAACAATGGCCAGTCAATTGATCTACTTTTATGGGTATTTTAAGTGACCAGGGAAGATACTCTATACAGGTTAGAAACATGAAGGCCAGCTTACTTTACAGGAGAAGATCAATTGAAAACAAACATTATTTTCGTAAAAATCAACTTTAATTATGCACTATTTAGTGATAGTTTATATAAAAAAAAATCAGACTATAATTTCCATAAAGTCACAATTGTTTAACTTGAATTAGGTAATAAGCTTTGAAAACAAAAATACTTACAGCCTGGCCCACGATATCGACAACGTTCGACTTGTCGCACACTTACATTTGAAACAACAACAAAATATTAAAATTTGTTTTTGTTTTGAATGTAAGTGTGCGACAAGTCGAACGTTGTCGATATCGTGGGCCAGGCTGTAAGTATCTACTTACAAAAATAACATAACATCTCTTTTTTAAAATAACAAAAAAGTACTCCAAAGAAAGTTAATTATTTAATTGCACATATTTTGCAATGTGAAATGACAAAAACATATAGAGCATCAATGCTCTGAAGTCTACTGACGAGTTACAAAAGCGGGAACGAAATGCATATAGACAATTGTTTAACCATAAAAGCAAGTAAAATTTTCTAATTAAATAATTAAAGACTTTATATAAATATAAAAGTATATAAATATACTTCAGTATTTCAGATACTTAAATAAGAACTTTCACAGTAACACTTTCGTCAAAAGCATAAAAAATGCTCTGACCTTACATTTTTAAATTGGCGGCTTGTATGTTGATGGTTGTTCGTTTACAAACTGGCACGCCTTCTCGGAAACTGCCTGAAAACAAGACTGAGAAGATAATACAAGCTGATTTGACTTTCTATAATTCATTAGTGGTTACTCGACAGGTTCACTTTCAGTCCTATATAATGTATATAACATTAAGGCGAGGTTTATAAACAATGTACGTGAAATACTAAGAAAGAAGTAATATCTCACTGGTGAAGCAGGGGAGATACGGCATTAAAAAACTAACATAATCAGAAAAATAAAGGGACAGGGTGGATATTTTTTTTCTTGGTAAACATGAAGTTATGACTAAACTAAGCTAATTTAGGTATTGCATTTTATTGGTAAAAAAGTATACTTTATTTATTATTAAATATGTGTGATATTTCCGCAAAATTTTCAAGTTATATGATTTTTTGATTTAGCCGTCCGTCCATAGTGCCTCTTCACGTAGAAAGACCCATATATTGTAAAAGGCTGTTTTTTTTATTGTTATATTTTTAATATGGATATAGATATTAAACTTCTGATAAAAAAAAAAATTAAAAATATTTTAATAAAATGATAAATAAAGAACTTTTATTAGTTTTGAAGCCTTTCTATTAATCGTTGATCTCTTTAAAAAGTTTTGTACAGAATTTATGAAATTAAAAAAAAAAATAATTATCTATATAATACAAACGAATATAAACAAATTTGCTAAGTTTTTTAGGTTTTATTTTTTTTTTCTAAGATTGGTGCGTTTTTCTGTAAATGGCGCGTTTTTTTTCTCCATTTTGGTGCGTTTTGAAATTTCAAAGTTGACAACGCTGGCAGACAGCATGGACAGACAAGTGTCTACTCTCAGTCTTTTTGAATATTTTTTAGCAATGCTAATTTAAGTTTATTCTCTATGTTTTTTTTATTTATTTTTTGTAAATTTTTGTAAAAAGATGAAATAAGGTGTAACTCACCGACCTTGCAACTGCTGAATCTGGGTATATTTTTGCGTTTAATTTGACCAATTTGTCCATTGACTTAAACAAGTAGTTGCAACTTGTCCTCAGCAATAGTCACTTTCTTGCGAAAATAAGTAATTTTTTGTGGTAAAAACTACGATATTTTTAGATCATTTGCTTTTGGGAATTGGCCACGTGTTTGCCTGTTTTAGTTTTCTAAAATCATGCGATTTCAACTCGATCGGTTTACAGAAAGAACGGCCTTTTAAAAATATGTACTTTAATTAAATTTGACTTTCACAATGGATATCGAAAATACAGTTATAATTATCAAGTATGAGTGTGCAATTGTACTCGTATATTTAAAAACCTTATACAAATAAAAAGATTCATAGCAAGGTGTATGTTTTTATATTAAGTTTGACACATAGGAAATAAAATCTTGTTTCATGTGGTAAAATCTGTACGAATCTGAGTACATTTATTGTCAAAATAAAAATTAAAGTTGACTTTGAACAAAAAGGGGCACAAAATAATGCAAATGATACTAAAAGGGGATTTAAAAGTAAGGCGCATAAAAAGTGGCAAGACAGTTGAAAAAGGGGCAAAATGCGACTTTAGTCGCACCACGGTAACGCTGTGAACAATACAACATTTGATTTAAAAAAAAAACTGTGTGATTCTCTTTAGAAAATATAAAATGGAAATTTTGCAATTATAAAACTATTAAGAGGAATTTATTTATTGTTGTTATTATTTGCATAAGCCACAGGCTGGCTCTCCATTCTGCTCATGCTTTCATACCCGTTATTTTATTAAGAAGTATAATTTTAATATTATATGCAATTTTTTTTATTTATACCAGACAATCCGCCGAATGAAAAAAAATTTATCATTATATTGTACTCGTATACCGAAAGGCGTTCTCTTGGTTGAAGTACTTAGTGCGTTGAGTACAAAGTAGTTATATAGTTGATGGTGCATAGCCCCTTTAATAATCTCACGGTTATTCACATTAATTTTTAAGGTTATGTTGTATTAGGTTGACGACAGTAGCCCTTATGCTCATGTTAGGGTATAGACGTAAGCCAGTATAGGCCTCATGTATTAATTTTTAAAATCCAATGCATAAATTGTACCACAAGAAATTATTTTGTTTCATTAGGCAAAGTACTCGTACTTAGTGGATATAACGGCCCTGCATAATATTTGAAGACAATTGATCCAAACGTTCTCGTCCTATGGCTTGATAAAATGGGAGTATTACCAAAAGTAAGGAGTAGTGTTTGGTTACATATTCACCATTCTCGTGATGAAGCCTCTTGCTCTTTAGTTAATTTAATTGGGACTCTGTCTAGTAGTGTAGTCAATATCGTTGTGGTTGGATCCAGAAGGTCTACTCTGTAATTCGAAACGAAAGAAAATGCTTTCGAATTTGTATGCTTATAACATGTAAATTCGAAAGCATTTTTTTTTTCTTTTCGAATTACAGAGTAGACCCCCAGGACCTATCAAATTGCATAAAAATAATATTAATTTAAGAAATTTATTATTTGAAATATTGTAAAAAGTTTATTTAAATTGAAATTTATTTGAAGGTGGTTAAGCATGTCTATATGCATTTCATTGGTGCTTTGCCAACTACGCTAATTTCTATTTTGTGATTTTCAAAAATATTATTATTTTTGAATTCTCAAATAGTTTTTGAAATTCTGTGCGTAATATAAGAGGTTTTTGACTGCTCAAAATATGTGGTTGAAGTCTACTGAAGATTTGGCTAAGCACCAATGGAATGCATATATAGACATTAAATTTCTGTAATGTTAATTGTTTCCTCCACTGAGACCGACAAAACACCCTGTAATAAGTCCCATAACTATAGATAGATATTAATCTAAACTTAAGTAGTATTTATGCTTTTGAAATATGAGTGGCCCTGTGCTCGAGAGGATAGTGTATAAGCCTGTCATGCGGGAGGTTGTTAGTTCGAACCCCCAAAAAATTTTTGATTAAAATTGAAATATGTAATTGCATTTGTAACAATAAAAAAGTATAAGTTTTTATTGTTACAGTTAAGTGTCGGAATGACATTTTAAATCATTTATATTATTTCACACCGAATAGGTCCTTTTAAGATAGTTCAGTGACAAGACACAAGGTGCGTACAAATTATCAATTAAACTCATCCTAGGCCTACCTACCATGCAAAAGTGATTGGTCCTCTTCTTAGTAATTGTTAGAACTCGAAATGCTCCCTATCACTTGGGGACCGATCACGTGATTAATATTGTGTCAGTTCTATGTCACTTCGAATAGCATGCCATTTTACCAGCTGTCTTGACTCCAGCTGTAGATGACAAGTAAAAAATGGATTGAAAAATTTATGATAATTGAAATTAACATTATTAAAATTTACTACAAAAATTATAACAATTTCGTAGGATCATCTTGAAAAAGCTTCTCTGACCGTAATTGCGAAATTGGTGGACAAATTTGAGCAGTTGGGACAAGATAGTGATGTGAAGAATTGGAGAATACAAATGGTTTTGTGTGGTCGGAATTTAAAAGTTATAGGTATGGATGACATTTAGTTTTAACAAGACAGCGCTACGTTCCCCACAAGTAACGACAAATTTCTTGATCAATTTATTTCTCGAAAAGGCGATCTAAATTGTCCTGAGAGATCTTGTCATTTAAAATGTTTGGACTTTTTTCTTTGAGGCTAAGTAAAACATAAGGTCTATGCGGACGATTCAAAACCTCAAAAGTGGAACTAGTGAAGCTATTGAGGACATAAAGTCGCAAATGTGCAAGTTGATGCTGGAAAGTTTCATGGAGAGAATAAGTTCCTTTAAGCATAAAGCGTGGCACCATTCGGTTTATATTGTTTTCCATTATTAATGGCATACTCTTGTCTTTGCAATCAAAGGAACTACCGATGATTTCGCTTAAAACCTCTTATTTGAAGGCCCTTACTACTCTGCAAGGGGTGGCGTCGCACAGTGGGGTGAATGGTAGAGAAAGTGGCGATTAATTCATAGAAGTCGTAATTTTAAAGTGTTGTTATTTTTTATTGATGAATATTAATAAATATATAAAAAAAACAGCATTTAAAAAAAAAATTTTGAAAAAAAATTTTAACCTTTTATTGGCTTTTTTGTATTTTGCAGAAAATGGTTTTATTTCACTATTTTTGCTGTAACTTTGGAATGAAAAAAGATAAATTACTAAATTAAATTGTAAATTAGACTATACTTTATGTGCCTTTAAAAAAAATATTTTTTTTTTGTTTAAATAAAAAATAAATAAACATTTAATAGGTTTTTTTCACATTGATTTTTAACAACTGAAATTCTCTCACAAAAACCTTCATAACTCAAAAATCGCACAAATGCGCAAGTAGGTATTCTGGGATTTATTAGCTAAAATCTTATAAAATCTTATATTTTAAGAGCATAACAGCATTGTTCCCTGCACCCATCCGGGAAGTTGTTGATACTCAATGTATATATCAAAAATACCCCATTTTTAGAGAAATTTAAATTTTTTTTTAATATTTCTAAAACATTTATCTACACAAAACATAATTTTTTAAATGCTCATATACCTGAAGTTGACGGTTCCACTATAAAACTTTTACTTATAGAAGTCTTAACAAAAACTATAATCGCTTGAAATATCAAAATTATCTCTTTTAATCAATGCGCGCAAAAATAACTAAAACTATTGAACTTTGAACACACACTGCAAATAAAGTAAACTACCAAGAACTTTTATTTTTGCAGTTAGTGATCTAAAATTTTATCTACTTTCATATGGTACCAAATACGGTTGTGAAAGTTAAAGTTCATCTTTTGAATTAATCGCCACTTGTGAAGGCTTTCACCCCACAGTGCGTTGTCTGATGTTATTAGTACGTTGACTACAAAACCGAAAATCCTGGCTTCGAGCCCGGTCTCCGACAGTTTAAAAGCAAATAACATTACACATTTTTCTATTGGGCATTAGTGTCTTTTGTATCAGTGTTTGTAGGAAAACTTCTAGTGATGAAGGCATAGATAGACACCAGTCACTGAACTACACAGGCTTCAGCGGCTACTAATCCTAATGTAACATCAGATAGCCCTCCTTCGTTGGCATTGTTTGATGATTAAAACGGCTACTAAGCATAGCTTTGAAAATTTAATACGCCTCATTGACACCAGAGGCGCTGCAAGCACTGCATTATTAAAAACGTGCAAACAGCAGAGTTGTAAAAGAATGAAACTTTTCTCCATCTCTTCTTTCAACACCTGTCTTCTCTATAACTACACCTTTCCCTCACTCACTATATTCTCTTCAACTGACAGCTAGCACAAGTGCTAACGTAACCTAACCTACTTATCTGCAAAAAAATTTTCATATTAAGGTAAATTTCTATGCTTGTTCATTTTCTTGCGTTTACATCCATTTTACTTATATGTACATAGTTGTTGAAAAATTTTATATATTTCGGAGCAGTAATTAACCGGGTACTACCTTTACATGAATATTTAGTAGGGTGATCAACTCGGTTTTTCAACCGGTTTTAAAACCCGGGGTTTTCACAACACTGTTGTCGGTTTTTTACAAAATTTTGATTTTTCGAATGTCGAATAGACCGGTTTTTTTTACAATTTAAAAACCGACTGAGTCGAATACTTTTCGATTTGTATATTTTGCAATAAATAATAATTATTTTTTTCAGTATAAAAGTTCTAAACGTTTTTTGAGCATGGCAACACTTACTGAAGCATAAAATTTAAACGAAATTATTTTATGAGGCGGTAGCAGAGGCGAATTAAATTGGCCTTATGGTGTGCAATGGATGTCAAAATCCATTTGCAAAGTGTTTTTTTTAGTTTTGTTAACATTTTGCTTCATATTTTATATAGTTAGCACTCAGCGTGACCATATTAGCTAATTTTGGACTAAAATTAGCTTTTTTTTTTGATTTAGCTCGAAAATTTTCATTTAGCTCTTGGCTTATTTTTTAGATTTTTTTTTAAACTCATAAAAAATTTATAACAATGGTAATTTTTTAACATATAAAAATATAAATGTTTTTCATTAAAAAATAGTTTAAACAATACAAAGTTTAAATTGTTTATAACGGGTGTTTTTTTAGAGGTATAAAACTTCGAATTGAAATAAAACACAAGAAAATCGTTTTAATGTCCATCAATTTGGCTGTATTAGAAGGATAATTTTATGCCATTTATGTTTAAATATGATTTCCGGCATGTGGCCGCCGCGGCTGGCTCGAATAAAGCCAATGCTACAGGTCCAATTTTCAACCACTTTTTCGAGCATATGGGGCCGTATGTTGGCAATAACGCCACGAATGTTGGCTTCCAAGTCCCCTAACGTTTCTGGCGTAGACGAGCGACTTCACATATCCCCAAAGAAAATAATCCAATGGTGTCAAATCACACGATCTTGGTGGCCAATTGACAGGTCCATTCCGCGAAATTATGCGCTCATCGAATGTTTCCTTCAATAAATCGATTGTGACGTGCGCTGTGTGGCATGTAGCGCCGTCTTGTTGGAACCACAACTCATTCACATTCATGCCATCCAATTCGGGAACAAAATAATCGGTTAGTCGGCTCCAATTGCTGTGCACGGTGGCGAATCGATTCATTCGGGTCCTCTTCAACACTTTGCTCTACAGCGGCAATTGTTTCTTCGGTGCGCACTGTTCGACGTCTCTGCGGATGCGTATTATCACATAGAGTAAACGTAGTGCGAAAACGATCCATGGTTAACCGAATTAATTGCTCTGATGGACGATTATGTCGACCATAAAATGGACGGAGCTTGCGGTAAACTTCGCGAACTGAACCATTATTTTCGAAATAAATTTGCACGATTTGCAAGCGTTGTTCTTTTGTCAACCTGTTCATGATAAAATGGCAAACCAAACTAAATATTAATCACTTGACATCTGACAAAATGGCCGCCAGTTAAAAAAGTGATGCCAACTTAAAGTTCTATACCTCAATAAAAAAACACCCTTTATATAAGAGAAATGGCAAATTTAAAAATAGAGGACATTGATTGCAATTTTGGAGTTACAATGGCAAATGTTAAATTACTATTACCCATAAGACTTATCTTATTGATATTAAGTTCAACGTGCATCAGCGGCAAGGATTTACTTAAAACAACAATAACAATAATTCACTAAAAAAGTTTTCGTATTTTAGTATAAATGCTGTCAAATTTTGAAAATTGGTTAAGCTGATTTTGGGAAGTTTTGTTTTGTTTTTTTTTTTTTTTAACTAAAATATAATAATGAATATATAATTTAATTAAAAAATGATTAAATATGTATATTTGAGGAGTTAGCGTACAAAACCAGACTAGTCTCGGTAACTATTTTTACACGACAGGCAAATTACTGAATTAACTAGATAGAGAATAGGAAAAATCAGTTTTCGTTACTTTTTTAATGTAGGATCGAACTGGTTATGAATGAAAATATTTCATGACTTCATAGATTTGTACTTGAAGAGCCCGAAAAAATTTAAAAAAAAATATTTACTGAGGACGTGTCAAATTATAAAAAAAATTGTTTGTGAAATTGCAAAGCGAAAGAAGTTGAAAAAAGTCATACTGATAGAGGTAGATATCCATATTTATACTATACATATGTAAGTATACATATGTAGTTAATTTTTATGTTTTACCTTTAATTTTTGTATTGTTTTATTGTATTTAGATGAACTGTTAACTCTTTTTTTTTAATAAAGCAATTTAAAATCAAAACTTTGGTATAATAATTTTCTTATTTAAAAAAACCAGTTGACCGAAACCGGGTATTTCATAGTTTCAAATATTCGAACTATTCGAAAACCGGTTTCTGGAAAAATTCGAATAATCGAGCACACTAATATTTAGAGGACCTTTTGGATACAGTTTTATTCTACTTAAATGTTAATCTAACCAATTTCAATTGTTAAGCTTACAAACATGAGATGAATTTGGCAGTCTGTAATCAACTTCTCCATGAGGCAAGGTGTAAAATTATAAAAAGTTTATATATTTACATACACGAAAAATTTAAATATTTTAAAATATCCATACATATGTATGTATGTAAATTTTATTAAATCAAGGTAGGAAAGAAACTACATTGGCCTTGCTAAGATTGGTATTAGAGGGCAATTGTTGGAGTGAAAAAAATTACACAAAAAAACCGCTAGACTATATAGTTATATGAGGCAAATTAGTCAACCCGTGCGAGTGAGATGAAAACCTCTTGAGGCCCTTAACAGCAAACACAAGCCTCCTGACCACGCTTATTAAATTATTACAATGACGCAAGAGATGTTCTTCACTCCATAGATGCTTAACGACTGAATTTAATAGATTTTATTTTATTGATTTAAGTTTAATATTTGCTCTCAGTAGAATTACCCCTTTTGTTAAAACAATTTCGGTTTAATTTTCTTAACTGCTATGCATTAGTTAATTTAACCGATTTTTTTTTGGTTGCTGTAATTTTCATCTCAACAAATTGCTTAGATTTACCTTCAACATTTTTTCTGTGCAATTTATGTCATCATTAATGACAAGTCACCATTATAATTATTTTCTGTCTGGCTGACCTTGATCATATTTATTTTCAAATACATATTTATTTATCTCTAGTTTTCGTAAGCAAACACTAATAGAATCTACAGCAGCAGCAGAAACAATTAAAAGTCTCTTAGCAGATAAGTGCCTCCTAATAAAAGATTAAATTAAAACCTAAAATTTTGTTTGTAAACCAAGAAACGAAAAAAACACCAACTACCACATGCGAAAGAGAAATAAATAACAATAAAAACAACAACAATAGCAACAACCTTTAAACATTTTAATTAAAAACAGGAAACATCACAACGAAGTTGCTGCTGATGGATGGCTAAACAAGTAGCAAATTGATTTTATCTTTGGCAACAAAGAAAACGAAACATATCAAAAAAATCTTAATAAAAATAAATAATACACCCAGAAAAACGATTGGTTGGAAAAATGTTAGTCCAATAAAATAACATTTGCATTAACTATATTTCAGTTCACGCTATCAATTTTCTGTTAATCCAAAAAACAATCCATGTTCATTGCCATAAGGGCATAATTGTAACAAAGATATGATTGTGACAATACTTAAATTGGTTGCATCAACCGAGCGTATGCTTTTGTCATGACTAATTAACAGATTGGTTAACCCAACCGAATAAAATATTACGAATTGAATTTTACTACCAACTTTTGGTATTAGCAACTAAAAAATTGTAGTTCTATATTAAGATTAAAATAAAAACTTTCAATCAGTTGCTGCAACTAACTAGAGGTTGAGTTTACTATCATAGTTTATAGCAGCAAATTAAAAAATTTACTTTTGTGACTTTCAAGGATATTATGATTTTTTAATTCTCAAATGGGTTTTGAAAGTCTGTGCATAAGATAACAGGTTTGTGGCTTTTCAAAATGTGTGGTTGAAGAAATGTATATAGACATGCTTCGCCATTAGGAAATAAATTTCAATTAAAATAAACTTATGACAATATGTCAAATAATAAATTTCTTAAATTTTGTATTTTTATTTGCGTGTATTGTTTATTTTTATTTCAGCAAGGAAGGTCAATTTTTCTTTTACAGGTACCAATTATGATATTGTTTTAATTATATTAACCAAATTTTCGGTAGCAAGAATAACATTTATTTCAAATTCCATACTGTCAACCAATTTTTTCTGTTGCTGCAACTATTGGGTTGAGGGTTATAATTAAAATATAGTGGTAACACAAGAAAATTTCAGTCGCTATAGCAGAATTCTATGGTAGTTGCTGCAACCGCCAAAATTCGGTTGTCACAACGAATCTGTTTTCTCTGTGTAGGTATGTATAATAAAAAAAAGGTGATACAACAAGGCCAGCATCATAAAATAAACATGATGGCTGTTCATGCACTCGTATCATCATGCAGCAGCAACTATAAACTACAACAATAAAACGTCATAAGTTTAGGTCATATCGATACATCCAATCAGCGACTAATTATGGACTGCATGCGTGAACGTGTGGTGGCTCGATCCTCTTCATCTTCTTCATGATCATCATCATCATCCAACCATTTACAGGTTGCGGTGGCAATTTTTTTGCTTTGCCGAAAACTAAATAAAATGTCTTGTTTTTGTGCAATTTTTGTTAATTAAAAATTGTGTGCGCTCATAAATTCAAGTCATAATTATGATTCACTTTAAATGTTAATAAATGCAAAAAAAAAAAAAAAAAAAAAAAGTGAATTGTATGTATGTAAAGCAGCTACTGGTTTTTGGCACAAACAAAAAGAATTATAAGTTTAAAATTTTTTTTAAACGCACTAATAATCCCAAATTAATATTTTACTTATTAAGTAAAATATTTTTTTATTAAAAATACATTGAAATTGATTATTGAGGGGTTTAGCTGGATCCTATGCGCATTTCACTGTTTGCTAATGCAGATCATCAGGGAACATTTACCCAAAGTTTCTTAGAACAACTAGAGTTATTATCAGGGAAACCAGAAATATGCTGTAAAAAAAATATTTTATGCGCATTCAATATGCACTAAAAACTTGAAAATATGCACTAAAAATTCAAAAATATGCTCTTAAAAATATAATAAATTGGTTCATTTGTGAATGAAAATGTATTTTGAATTCAAATATTCAACAACGTTTGCATATAAAATAAGACAAAAATAAAATAAACAAAAAAAGGAGACAATAAAAAATTAATTTGGGTTTGAAAAGTATTTAAAACAAAAAAAAAAAAAAAAAAAAAAAAAAAAAAAAAATAATAATAATGAATTAATTTTTTTATACTCCCGTAAAAATTTAATTCAACTTCAAAAGAGATCTCGATATCAGAATTAAAACTTTGGAACTGCATTTTGTATAAATAAGACAAGCTTGTTAATTATAATTTTTATTGCAATAAACAATAAAATATTGACCTAGACCTTCAAATAAAAATCGTTGCCTGTCACATCTAAATCATGGGTGAACATCATGTAGCAAATTTTTGCAAATCGAATTCACACGTATTCTTATTCTCTTTCACTTAGTCTTATCTGAGATAAATTTTTGCTTATCTTTTCACTCACTTTTCTCAAACGCACTGCGAGAAATTTGTTGTGTATGCTATTTATGTTAAAAAATGCTTTTGCTTACGTGAAAATTAAAAATTATTTTCTCTTAAGCCACGGTCACACTTGTCAAACATTTGCCCAAAGAAGCGTGACCAGTAAATGCTAATGAAAAATCTTTCAATTCAGACAAAAGTTTGTCAAGTTAAAGGGTATCCAATAATGTTGGATTTCTATGACATTGTCAATCAATTAGTTGTGTTCAAAACTGTTTAATAAACTGTTTGATAAACAAGTGTCTGGATCAAAACTGTTTTCATTAATGTTTGTTGGTTACACTTTTTTAGGCAAATGTTTGACAAGTGTGACCGTACCTTTACAAATTGGTTTTTAGTAGTTTTAAACTCAGAATTTAAGTGAATAATAATGTTTATTTATCACTTTTTGTTGAAACGGCTTTCTAGAAAAAAATTCTTTCATAAAAAAAATCATATACGAATTACTTTTATTAATTGTTTCTGCCTGTGTGTTTATCTTTTTCGCTCACTTACACAACATTAAATTTATCTTGGTCACCCATGATCTAAATAAACGTTTATAAATTGAAAATGTTCCTTCAATGTCTACACGGGGCAGAGCCCGTCACAAATGTAAAACTAAAGTTTTATTGTAACTAACGTCTGTAATAACTGCTTACTTCATAAGAAAAATGTATACATTACATGGAATATTGAAATTGATATTTATATGGCGAAAAATAAATTTAAAAAAATGAATACATTCTATAAAGTATCAAAATATGCCCTAAAAGCGTAAATTATGCTCTAAAAATTCGAAAATATGCTAAAAATATGCGTGCAAGACTGAAAAATGCAAAAATATGCTTTAAAGTGTAAAATATGCAAAAATATGCACTAACAAATCGATGCCAAAATTCATTAAAAGTTCCGAAATGGATAAATATCTTATACACGCATTTATACGCCACAAGAGAAAAAACATGCAATTGCATATCTGCGGTTTCCCTGGTTATTATATTATAAACTTTCATTTAAACAAATGAGAAGCTCAATAACAAATAACAAAGTTGAAACAAGAACTCAATAATCAACATGTTTTTTATTTTCTTACTTTACTATTGCTACATTGTTGGCTGACTTTTTTTCAGCTTCAAATTGTAGTCGTAAGAGTATGTAAAAGAAAATAAATGTAAATAACAACAACAGCCACACAAGTATTTAAAAAGAATTATATTTATATGAAATTAATTAGTCCCAAATCACACTGTGCAAGTCTTATTGCTAAGTTGATTAGTTTCATGGAGAGAGAGACGAGGGGAACAGCAACGTTTCTTTTCCCCCCGTCTCTCTCCTAATAAACTAATCAGCTTAGCAAAAAGACTTGCATAGTGTAAATAGGGACTTATAGTTATTGGCGCGGCGCGTTCGTCTTCTTAAAATTGGACTTGTAGAACTGCATAAAACGGCACTTCAACCTTTTTACCGCTGTTCATTTTTTATTTTCTGCATAATTTTCATAAAAATTTGAGTTGCTGCTAATTTGAGATTTACTGCCTGGCTCACGATGTCGACAAAAATTTTTCTTTCGCTTATTTTTATTGAAAACAAAAACAAATTTTCTTATTTTGTTTTTGTTTTCAATATAAATAAGCAAAAGAAAATTTCTTGTTGACATCGTCAGCCAGGCAGTTTATATTTCGTTTTATTTAAAATTTGTAATTTGTAAAAGAAAAGTGAAAATCTTTAAAATGATTAATATAATATATCTTGAAGTACCAGTTTGAGATTACGGCATTCGCTATCGAACAATGTAATAATATCAGTAGTTCGATATCGAATGCCATAATCTCAAACTAAAAAAGTGTGATAGAATCAGCTATCGAAAGCGACGATTAGATCCCTAGATTCCAAATGCTGGCAAAGCGAAAGTATGGATGAGATGAATAAAATATAAGAGCAAAATATTTGGCTAAATGAAATAACATCCAAAGCAAATAGATATGTACTACTAAATGAAATAATTTCCATTGAAATTGGACCAAAAAAAAATTAAATAACACAGTGCAAAAATATAACCATATATGTACGTACACCAATACGTGTTAAAATACCAGTGTCTCCCAGTTTCGCTCCAAGTCAGGCACATTTTCTAATGGGCCCCCAAAGATTTGGGGCCTCGGTATGATTTCTGCATTTTTTCAGGCTCATATCTTGCAAACCGTCTGGAATTTTGATATACTCTCAGGACTAATTTCCTAATCGAGATTGATTTCAGTAATTTCAATTCTTATTGAACGAAATATTTTTAGTAATTAATGTGATAAAGAAGAAAAGAATAATTCTTTCTGCCAAAAAAAAAAAACGACTTCAATGCAAAGATCTGATAAAAAAAGATAAGAAGTACGTGAAATATAAAATTATATTTTAATGGGGGTGCCTCCGGGCATTTTTTAAATGCAAGATTGTATGTTCTTCAGAGTTCAGGGTGCGTGTTAAGTCTTGTAAAAATCGGTAAAGTAGAACCACTTAAAATAAAATATAAAATTTTAATGGGCGTGACTCCGCCCATTTTTTTTAAATGGAGGGTTGTGTCTATTTTAGAGCTCAAGGTGTGTGGCAAGTTTCTTAAAAATCGGTTAAGTAGAACCGCGTGAAGTATTGTAATAAATTTTAATGGGCGTAATACCGCCCATTTTTTCAACTTTCAAATTGTGTAATTACAAGAAGCAAAGGTGTTTTACAGGTTTCGCAGCAATAAAATAAGTAGAATATCATAAAATTAAATAAAAAAATTGTGGGCGTGTACCCACCCACTTTTTACGAATAGAATCAATGGGAAGCTATAGCCTCTCAGGCAAAAAAAGAAT
Source organism: Tachina grossa (assembly GCA_949987645.1). Classification (NCBI taxonomy): domain Eukaryota; kingdom Metazoa; phylum Arthropoda; class Insecta; order Diptera; family Tachinidae; genus Tachina; species Tachina grossa. Next base: position 59,861,163 of record OX465276.1, on the reverse strand, counting down.
TTTTTACAATCGGTCTAAAATGTACCGTGTTATGAGCAACACCTCAAAAAGAAATAAAGACGAAGTATTAACCTCCTCCTTTTTTTGAAGTCCGTTAAAAATTAAACTAAACGCCGACATTTTTCTGTGCAGCCATGCACTTCATCAGAGATAGATTGTTTTTAACATAAGCTCTTAGGAACATAAAGTTCAAATTAGAAACTATATAATTATTTGAATATCTTATATTTTAGCTCCATTCCATTATGCAGCGTTGCATTACTTTTTGTTTGGGAAACCATTATTTCAAAAAAAAACCTTCAGTTCTTGTAGTCTTGCACTTAGATCTTATGAAAAAAATCAAATCATAAATTTTTATTCGCATTTAATTTATCTTGAAGGAATCGTGTGAAGTATTTTAACAACAACAGCGATAAAAAAAAAATTTAAAAAATCAAATTGGATTGACTTCAATCTTAAACAATACTTTTTAAAAAGTATTTTTTTAAATAAGATTGTATATAGAATTTAGCTATAATGTGTATTTAAAAGTATCTACAAATGTATGTATGTTTTTGTATATAAAGTGTCTTGCAAAATGGGATACCGAATGTTGACAGTTGATAGTGGCGATATTGTTGCAGCTGCATCTGTCAAATTGGTAATCAATTATTCAGCCTATTTTACCAAATCACCATGAAGGGATATAGCGTTTAACAAAATGTGCAAATAATAAATAATTTTACAGTCACAAAAATTAAAAATTTTAAAAACCCCCAATATATTCAGAACAGATGATATATCTTCTAAGCGGCTGCACCGATTTTCTCCAAACATAGCTAAGATCACTCTCGATCAAGTAATTCACCTTTCAAATATAAAAACTAATTTAAAATCGGTTCAGCCGTTTGGTCTGTACGTGGACTCGTACAGACACACAGATACACTGACACACACTAAAAACTTATAACACCCCTTTTTTTTAGTCGGGGGTTAAAAAGGGATGTTTTATTTGTGCGAAGTTCCGCGCGCTTCGCTCATTTTACAATCGCGAGCGTTATAGGTCGATGATTACAAACTTCTTTTGGCCGGAATGGAATGATGTGGACTAGAGAATGATAATGAGTACTAAAAAGAAAAATATATATATGAGTACATAGTCTTCATTTTAGTAAATGTGTATAATCATAATTGTAGCGCAAGCAATTCATATGCTCATATATTTTCTCTCAAGCAACTATGATTATAGCCGATTCCAACATTCAAGAGCATCTGTACTTCTTTTATGCGAAAAACTAAATACGCTTCAACCAAATATAAAATGGCAAATGCGTATCAAGTGCATTGACTCTCTCTCTCTCTCTCTCTCTTCCATACTTATAGTCTGAGTATGCTTATACTTAAGCTATGGATATTTAATCGGAAAAAAAGTATACACATGATACTCAGGATATTTATTCATCATACGCCACATATAAATACATTTGTGTACATAAAATGCAATGGAAATTATGTGCGGGTGTGTCTGTTTGTTTCAAAATATGTGTTATATATGTGTGTGTGTAAATAAAACATCCCTGTATATACGCATGTGTAGCCTATTGATACTCAGAATGTTTTTATACTCATACGTTTGATTGTAGCTCATACAGTTTATGAATGTTAGTTATATTTGTGGGATGTTTAAAGTTATACGTTGTTATTTTTAGCTGTACGCATTCATAGTTATTTGACACCCAATACTCAAAGAGTACTTAACACGACATTTTTGTCATTCACTGATGTGGACCCCAATGACATGTGGTTTCGGTGCTAAATATCACAAAGCTCGTGCCACATTGGACATATTATGCACGCGAGATTTGAGGACGTATGTGAACTGGATATATCTCACGCACGTGAGCTTGCGAACACGTGGCAAACATTTGCTCGCTGTTAAATTCCATACATTATGGCATCAATAGGCTTTTAAAAGGAATAAAAAATTTCGATGATGAGGTAACACTTAATGAAATACCCTTTATTAAATCTTCTATAAAGAATATAAAAAAGTTTATAAAGACAACATCCAACCAGTCAACCAACCGTCGAAATAAATGTAGCAAACAACAACTCCAACAACCTGTTTCAATTTATTTTATTGTTTCTAGTCACTCACTCGAGAGGCAGAGTACCAGTGTTTTGCTATTGGTATTAAAAAGTACATGGCGTATTATTATTATTATTATTATTGTTATTGCTGTTGTTGTTCTTATTATTGCAGTTCTTGATGTTGGTTTTTTTTCTTCTTTTGGTGCTGGTGTTGTTGATGGTGGTGCTGAATTAATAGTTGCTGTTGTTCTTAAAGATACTTGTAGCTAAAAGTTTTTTTTTGTACCCGTCCATTTGTACTTAGTATCCATTTGTATTATATAAATAAATGGACATATGCACATATACATACATATACATATATATGTATATATACACAACCATAGGTATATACCCTCTAGTCAGCCTAGAGCCATATGTCTCTATGTCAGTACTCTTTCTCCAGCGACAGTTGCACTAGTTAAAATGTCGACAACTTTTCTTTTATGCGCGAGTAGAGATACGTTAGACACAACAGTTCTAGTGTATTTCTGGTGATATTGTCAATGAACGCGTCAATAGCCTACTGGCAGATTTTCAATGGCAACCCTATGTAATATGTCAATAGGCGATTTCATCACTAATCACTAGCATTATTAACTATGTCACTAAAAAATCACTATAATTTTACTATTGACAACGAGCGAGGAAATATCGATATTGTTGACTAGAGCCCCTAAAATTTACAAGTGAATCTTTGGTGTCAGCAGTGCTACAGTCTAATGGTGGATTTTCAATGACAAGCTAATGTTAAATGTCAATAGATAATACCATTGGCTGGGGTACACCTGGTCAGTAGTACTACTGAAAACGTCACTAGTAAATCACCACAATTTCACTATTCGCACTTTCTGCAGGGTTTGTATAGAGTTGTACAGGGTGGGCCAAAAGAAACCAAGGGGTGTAAAAGTTTAATAACTTTTTTGTTTATTAATTTTTTTTTATTTTTTCTTTCAGATTATATAGACAACACTTGGAGAATTTATAATGGAGAGGTTCACAACTGAACAGAGAACCAGAACAATAGAATTTTATTATTTAAACCAGAGATCAATTATTTTAACGCAAAGAGCATATCGTCGACATTTTAACGTCAGAATTTCGCCCTCTGAAGCGATGATTCGTTGCTTAGTTAATCGTCATCACCAACACGGCAGCGTAAGAGATTTGCCTCGAACCGGTAGACCACGTTTAAGTCGCACTGCGGAAAATATTGAACGAGTACAGCAAAGTGTTAACGAAGCACCAGAAACATCTGGCAGAAGGCGTTCTGCTCAGCTAGAAATGTCTCGTACGTCACTACGGCGCATTTTAAAAAAAGATTTACAGTTATACCCATATAAGGTGCAATTGGTCCAAGAATTAAAACCCGCAGATCATCGGCAACGTCTAAATTTTGCAGTTAAATTTCAAGAGTTGGCCAGAAATGAAATCAACTTTATTGAAAATTTGATTATGAGTGATGAAGCTCATTTTCATTTGAATGGCTTTGTTAATAAGCAGAACTATAGGTTCTGGGGTTCTCAAAATCCAAGAGCCATTCATCAACGCCAATTGCACCCCATCAGATGTACAGTATGGTGTGGGATCACATCTGAAAATGTCATTGGGCCCTACTTCTTCGAGAATGAAGATGGAAGTGCTGTAACCGTAAATGGAGAGCGGTATCGGTTTATGATAGAAAATTTTTTACGTCCTGCTCTTGAAAACCGACCTGGTATGTGGTTTCAGCAGGACGGAGCCACTGCCCATACTGCCCGAGACACAATGGCACTTTTAAGTCAAATTTTTGGAGAGCGAATAATTTCTCGAAATTCGGAAATTATTTGGCCAGCGCGATCGCCAGATTTGACAGCACCCGACTATTTTCTTTGGGGTTTTTTGAAGGAGCGAGTGTATGTGAACAAGCCAGAGACAATCCTTGAACTCAAGGCAAACATTGTTGCAGAAATTCGAACGCTACAGCCACAAGTTTTGAAAGATGTTATGGAAAATGCTCTAAAAAGAGCCCATCAGTGCGAAGCTGAAAACGGTGGTCATTTAAGAGACGTCATTTTTCATACTTAGTGTAAAAAAATTTCCATTTTGTATATTATATAATCTGAAAGAAAAAATAAAAAAAAGTTAATAAACAAAAAAGTTATTAAACTTTTACACCCCTTGGTTTCTTTTGGCCCACCCTGTACATACATACATATATACATTCGCATATTTATAAAATGAATGACTTGCCAGTCAGTATTCATTTATTAATTTATCTGTTTGTATTAAATGTCCATGAGTAGTGTGTGTTTGTTGTTTTTTGAAGGTCATTCTTAATTTTCGCGCGCATTTGTTTTTATCCAAACTTTTAACTAATAAATGTTGTCATTGTTGTTGCTGGTGCTGTTTATTCTAAATTTACCCACAGTTATATAGTTTAAAATTAAAAACATTTTCAGTTTATTCAAAGCATACAATGTAACGGATTTTGAATTTTTCAAGTCATAAAATAGAATTGCCTAGGATTAGATGGCAAACGGTGTGACTAAAAGAAGTTTTATTGTATAACTGAAGCGCATAATGAAGGCCCCTTAATTTTTAAGTAGTCCAAAAAAAAAATGGGAACTAGGTACATCGATAAATTTGTTGGCTTCTTTAAAGTCATATTTACAAATTTTTGTAGTCTGATATAACACATTTTGGTTGTATCAAGATATAAAAGAATTCTCATTGCGTTAAACATAAAATGAGCATAAATAAGACTGTAAATCAGCGATGGCCACCAGCGTGACCGTTTGTGCTACTAAATTATCAATTAGCTACTTTATTACATTTTTGATACTTTTAGTGACACTTTTTTAAAATCAGCTAAATCTGCCACTTTTTATTACGATTTGCCCTTTTTGCCCCTTTTTACAAATACCATTACTTGATTTAATTTTTTCGCACAATATGCTTTTGTATTAGTATTATTTCTTATGACAGACAGCGTTGTCAACTCGGTGCTTTTCGCACCGTTTTTAGTGCTTTTTGAAATTTTCGACGCGAAAAATTTTCAAGTTAGTGCTCGGTGCTTTTTTAAACTAATTTTTGGTGCTTTTTATTTTTTGGCACTAAACTCAAATTTCAAAAAGAAATTTCCTTATATAAATATATATTTTTTCTGAAGAAGTCTAACATAAATGCAACATTTCAAAATATTCTAATAAGTTTGTACAAAACTGCTGTTATTAATATTGTGTTTGCTGTGAAAGAATGTTTCCACAGTATTGTTTAATAAAAATCAAATTTTGAAAGTCTTGATTTTAAAAAAATTAACTACTACTCCCATCGATTTCAAAATCTAATCAGCAAGTCAAATAGACTTGCCAATTGCTAATAATTTGACTAATTTCAGGTGATTTGTTTCTTCGCTGACGAAAAAAACTAAATTTTTTATAAAAACTTAAAAAGGTTTCGTCAAATTGATTTTAGAATTCACTTATTCTCATAGAATCAAAATGTGTATCGGATGCTTCAAATTTGAAGTTTCAGGGATAAAATGCAAGGTCCGATTTCTTTATTTTTTATTGCTTTTTTGCTTAATTTACGCGTTTTTTTTCCTGGTTTCAGTGCTTTTTGAAATTTAAAAGTTGGCAACGCTGATGACAGACTATTTTTTTATATCAACCTTTACGAAAGCTGACAATTTTGTAACAAAGTTTGAGTTGATTAGGAGAAATAAGCAACTGTCTACGATTAAATTTGTTGGTTTGTTTCGGAAGATTGGAGTCCAACAGAAGATCTTGTCAAGAAATGTATAGCCACATTTCCAAAAAATTTAAACCTCAGAAAATTTTTCATATATTATTTATTTAAAGTACAACAATTTCTGATTACATTATACATACATATCGTTGCCTTTATATATAAAGACCTTAACTCAATTTTTTTTAAATCGAGTTTCTTGTATATTTCGATAGAACAATTATGTTCGAAAAAATGCAGAAATTTCCATTTGAAAAAAAATGAGTTAGGGCCTTTCTATATTAAGGTAACGATATGTATGTACTACATGCTTATTGTTTCGATTAAGCAACGTCTATATTGGTTTCTTTCCTGCTAAAGAAAATCATCAGTAGATTTCAGCCCGAACATTTTTGAAATGAGCTAAAAAACTTCATATGGCACACTAAATAATAAACAGTAAAATAAATATGTGTGATGCTTTTTTTCTGACGGAGTATTCTTTAATTGGGAAATATTTTCGTCAAATAAGTATACTTCGGTATTTCTTATACATACATATAAGATATTCATGAATTGTTAACTAGTTTTTTATCTTTAAATCGTTAATGTTTTTGTTATGTGTTTTAATTATTACTTGTAAATAAAATATAATCTATGAAAAAATTAACAAAACTAACTCAAAATCGTGTTTTTATTTTGAATTTTTGTTTCTAAAATAGTTGCGCCTTCTTTGAAAAAAAAATACCCTTTTTTGTACCACTTTTATTTCTTAAGTCCCCTTTTTGTGCTACTTTTCTAAATTTCTCAACGGTCACACTGATGGCCACAAAGAAAGCATTGAATAAATGAGAGTAAAGAAGCTGCTTAAGTTAAAACCAGTACATACTTTTTAATACTTTGTTATAAATAAGATACTCAGCTTCATTAGACTAGAGGCAAATTACGGCATTCGATACGGTTCGAAATTCTAAAATGTTTCCATATAAACTCTATTGAAATATTTCGCAATATGGTTCGGTAGCGAGTGCCGCTATTTGCCCCTTAGTTTCCAGATAAAACTTAAAAATAAAAAAAAATAAGCCTCTTCAAAATAATTTATATATATATATATATTTTTTTAAATAACTATAATAGATATCTATATCTTCTTCTATCTTCTATATATATAAAACAGGATATGTGTATGTATGTAACGTATGGATTTTGATGAAATTTTCAGGGAATCTTTAGAATATTCAGGCGGGAGACACATTGAAGTCTGATATTTGATTTTTGGTCTGCGGGCGGAGGGGTGTGACAAAATCCAATTTTCATATTGCACCACCAATGCCATATATATATATATATTTATTTTTGGTTTTTTTATTTTAAATTATACAAGACTAATATTTGTATTTGCGGACCGGGTCAGCTAATGTATTATATATCTAAATAATATAGATATGTGTTATCTATAACGCTATTAGAAGTCGGTGCCAATCAGGTTAGCAAATCCGATATTCACTTATATAAACATATATATATATATATATATATATGTACATGTATATGCATTTTACTTGAAGTTTCGTTAATCTTTGCTTAATTTAAGGGGAGTAGTTGATTGGGCTTCTGCATCCGATTCTAGATCGGGGGTTGTAGAACGTCTCCAGGAAGACAGTTGACAGTGGAAATTTATCCACCACCGTTTGTGAGGGTTATACCGCCCATGTTCGGTCGTCAGAGCCTCGTCAGCTAATTACAGGGTGCGCCACGAGTAGGGGAGGTTGACTGTTGGGGCGCATCGCTGCACCATGCTCCTTACAAGGAGCCCAAGGAACCAATATATGTTTTTAGTTATCATTGTTATTGTTATAACACATATAAAAATATTTTATTTAACTGAATCTAAATTATTTTTAACTTTTCATTGCTTACCTTTGAAGTCCGTTTCAGTTTTTTATATAGAAGTTTTATGTGCAAATTTTACAAATTTAGGGGCGTGGTCAGGCCCAATTTAGCAAGTATTCCCGTTCGCCCAATTTACTAGATTCAACATCGTGTAAATTTCAAAACTCAAGCTGTATGCCGAGTTTCGTAAAAATCAGTCGGGTAGAAGCACGTGAAATATAGTATTAATTTTGAATAGGCATGTCACCGCCCACTTTTTTCAGCACAAAATTATGTCATTCTATGAGGCGAAACGCTCTGCCAAGTTTCGTGGGAATAGGATAAATAGAAGCACATATAATTAAGTACTAACCTTTCATGGGCATGGTTCCGCTTACTTTTTTGAGCACAGGATTAAGTATTTTTCAGAGCTCAAGGTATGTGCCAATTTTCGTTAAAATCGATAATGCAGAAGCACGTAAAATATAATAGTAAATATTCATAGGCATGGCCCCGCCCACTTTTTTTAATGCAAGATTGTGGCTCTTTAATATTTCAAGGTGTGTAACAAGTTTTAAAATTTATGTATATATTTTTTTTAAGAGAAGTAGGCAATGAATGCCTACAACTATTACTAGGTGTTACCTTCTTTTAGGAAAGGGATAGTGATAGAGAAGACAGACGTTGAAGGAAGAGACAGAGACAAGCTTTATTCTTTTTTACATTTCTGCTTCTTACACTTTTTTCTAACAATGCAGTGTTGCAGTGCCTCTGGTGTTAAATGAGGCGTATTAAATTTTTTTGAAGCTGTGGTTGGTTAGTAGGCAATTTATCGGTTATTTTACTTCGCCGATGATATTGCTACATAACGAAGGAGAGCACTCTGATATTATATAAGGATTAGTATCTGCTGACGTTGGTATAGTTCAGCGTCCAGTGACTATGCCATTGACACAAAGGGATACTAATACACATCCGAAAAATAGGTGGTGTTATTATATTTTTATGACTGTTGGATACAGGGATTGAACTTAGTTCTTTCGGTTTTATAGTCAACGTTCTAACTACCCCAGTAAAAAAAGGCACTCCAAAGAAGTCATGAAAATGTAGAGTTTGCAGTCTAGAAGTAGTTCAAATTTCGATCCGATCTAATGATTTTTACATAGGGTTGTCATTGCAAGAAGTTCTCTTTTTCGATGCCTAGTCACCGAATTAGAAGCAATTTTAAGAAAAATTTCCTTTTTTGTTTTCTATGGTAATATTTTCATCTAGGAAAAATTTTAAAAAGTTACATATTTTAACAATTCGTTTCTTTTTATACGAATTTAAATGCGAAACAGTGTTTTCATGTAAATTTAAGCAAATAACTTCCAAATTTTAGGCGAAAATTAGTTCATAAATTTCTTTCAAAAAATCGATTTTTTGAACATTTCGGTGAGTATTTACTAAAACTATGGAAGAACTACAAGGTTTTGTGTGATTAAAATAAACTTCTACTTGGTTTTCTGCTAACTATCGGCAAATTAAAAATATCGATTTTTTGGAAGCAATGAAAATGTGGTTCCTTCAGAATGACTTCCATTTTTTTTTGCTGGGACCTCATACAACGCTAGCCTTACAAAATTGTAGGGGTGTCCCCGCCCACTTCTTTTACCACAATGTTAGAGCTCAAGGTGTGTGCCAAAAAAAATCGTAAAAATCATCAATCAATGTAATAATAAATTTTATTGGGAGTGGCCAAACCCAACATTTTTTCAACTTCGAAATTGTCACTACAAGAACCCAAGATGTTTGCTAAGATTCTTAGCAATCGGATCAGTAAAGGCCATGATACACTATCATACAAAGTCGTGCGATCTACGAAAAAGTACAACGCTGGTATGATGGAGTTTATGAAAATTTTCAAAAGACAATAACAATTCATCACACCAGGGTTGTATATTTTCGTAGATCGCACGACTTTGTATGATAGTGTATCACGGCCTTAAACGATTATAAAATTAAGGAAAAAATTAGTGGGTATATTTCTTACAATTTTTTTTTAATAATGGGACCAAATTGAAGCTTTAATCTCTCAGATAAAATAGGAATTTTCACAATCGATCCAAAATGTAAACGAAGCAAAAATGTCAAAAAAAAAGAGACAAATTGATAACCTCCTACTTTTTTGAAGTCGATTAAAAATAAGCATGAAATAAATAAGTATGTGTGACAAAATTTATTCTACATATGATAATTACCAGCATCTGCATCTTCTTTGGAAGCTGTATTTACTTTAGTACGAGTACTATGAATAAGTATTTTTGTTGTCTTCATGTCTACTTGCGCTTGGAATCTCTTTTTAGAATTATTCATTTAGTTTTAATTTTTATCAATTTATATACCGCTTAGAAAACTATTTTTTTTTCCATATCAGACGCATTGATCAGCATATTTTAATTAGTTACAGGTATTTATCGGCTCTAGGGCATGAAATATTCTATAAAAACAAAGTGATATTTTCGCAAGTTGATGAAATATCAATTGAAATATCATTATTTTTTCAATAAAAAAAAAATTACATATACATATATACATATGTATAGTATGTATGTACTCGTATGCACATGTATAAAATAATAATCATGTCTGTGGTCAATAAGATTAAGTCAGCTTTTTGCTGTGTTTTTCAACAAATAAACAAATTCTCAATAAAATAATTTATAATCTCTAAAAACGATCAAAATGACTTATTAAAACCCTACACCAAAGTAATCCAACGAAAAAAGGAAAAAAAACTCAGTTCGATATTTGCAGCCACTTGAACTCAACGATAATATGGATGTATTCGTAGAATTATCAAATATTCGAAATGTACGAAAAATTGCGTTGCAAATAATTTGCGAAGGGTTATTTTTTTAGGGTGCCGTACACCAAAGGTGGAAAGGAACCCTATTGTTCGCGCTACGATTTCTGTCTGTCTTTCTGTTACAGGCCGTTTTCTCCAGAACTATAAGAGCAAAACCTTGGCCGCTGCAACAATTCTTGTTATGTTATATGACCAGTTAAAAATTAAAGGGTATTGTAAAGTAAGCAACGAAACATGTTGAAATCCTAATGTAATATACTAGAGATGGGTGCGTGTCGAATTTTTCCAACACGACACGACACGAACACGAATACCAAGACGCTCGCTCAACACGTATGAAACACCCATGCGAACAATTCCATCAACACGATACTGCACAACACGCACGAAATATTATTGGTATGGTATTGAAGATCAGAAAATTTAATTGATATTTTTAAAGAGTTGCTTTTCAAAATATGGCACCGAGTTGGCACTGCCAACTGATACTATCTGCCACCACAGCTTATACTATCGGTTTACCTACAGAACTTTAAGGTACAAAGGCTTATACAATATCAATAAATATGCTGGTGTTGTGTGTGTGAAGATACAAAATATTCTACTTTTTCTCTACTGGAAATCCATTCATACATAAAGGGTCCGCCAGATAACTTTTTTTTTTGTAAATGCTATAAAAAAAAACTACCGAAGCTTCGGCTGTGTGGCACGTAGCGCCATCCTGTTGAAACCAAATGTTGCCAATATCCTCCTCTTCAATTTTTGTGAACAAAAATTCGTTCAACATGGCCCGATAACGATCGCCATTGAGTGTAAGTCCACTCCAAAATCCGCACCAAACAGTGACTCGTTTTGGGTGCGTCGGCTTTTCAATGTATGCGTGCGGGTTTTCTGTGCCCCAAATGCGAAAATTTTGCTTGTTTACATACCCGCCAAGATCAAAATGAGCTTCATTTGAAAAGATGTTTTTTTTTTTTTGCAAAATCGACATCTTCTGTAAGTCGATCGCAGGCCCCCTTAGCGAAGCGAAAACGCATTGGATGGTCAGTTGGCTCGTTCAGCGGAAGATAAAACTAATTATCTGTCAAATCAGACATGAGCTAAGTGTTACCATTCACGAAATAAGCACTAGTTGAAAAAAAAACGTTAGATGGCGGACCCTTTATTTTACATCTAAAATCATTTCGTGTTTTTCGTGTAAAATTTCCTCAATACGAAATGAATCGAACACACATAAAATCAGATTTTTTGTCACGAACACTTTGTGTTGAGCCGTGTGTGTTCGTGTCATGGAAAAAACGACACGTGACCATCTCTATAATATACAGACAATTATATATAGACACTTGAAATTTTAAAAGTTAATGTGTTTTTAGGCAATTTGAAAAAAATAAATATTAATGGGCATTTTATCAGTTAATGTAATTTTGATTATGTAATTTGGAAAACTTGGTGTATCTTGGAATCCGTAGTAAAAAAAACGCTAAAACTAAAAATGACTCAAAATTACAAAAACCGCCAAAAAGAAAAAATTGCCAAAAGCAAAAAAAAATCGCCAAAATGAAAAAAGCGCCAAAACTAAAAAATCGCTAAAAATTCTCAAACACCAACAAAATCGATAAAACGAAAAAAACGCCAAAACTAAAAAAAATAAAAAACCGAAAAAATCACAAAAATTAAATAAAGAGTGCCAAAACTAAGAAAAAACGCAAAAAAAAAATGGGAAAAACCGAAAAAGTTAACCGGTCTACATCACTTAGGATATTCGATTATATAGACTACAGTGCGTATAGTATTACATATCGATGGCTTAATATAAAACGGGCGTATCTAAATATTTTTCGAAATCGCGTTTTTAACGTTTTCTGGGAGACAACGTATAGTTGCATCCTCCTTGAAGATCTCAGTACATTGTAGTTCAAAATTAAGCACTTATGGCCACTTAAAAGATTATTTCTGCATGTTAAATGTCTAGTTTTTTTATTGCTTCTCCCATAAAATATCGAAAATTCGAGTTTCGCCTTTCTTATATTAAGCCATCGATATGTAGTGTCCAAAAAAAAAACCAGAAAATGATTAAAGTCTCGTTTTAAGTACTCTTTAAGTATTGGCCGTCAAACAACTATGCATTCGTTCAGTTCTATGGGGCTCAAAAAACACCTATATTTTTTCCGAAGGACATTCATCATGACTCAAACTAAAAAAAATAAACTAAAAAAAAATAAACCATACATCTTAAAATAGCCAAAATATTATTCGATATAATCGAAGAAAGATTAAGAAAGATTAATCGATATTATCGCATAAGTCGATACTAAAATCAAGTTGGTAGGATATTTCGATTGCTTTGTGAAAACCTGTTTGAACATCAGGGGAAATCGCAAAAAATTTGGGTTTTCGAACCAAGTAGTAATCCGGTATGGACAATAATTATGTTAAATTCTTTTGCTTGGTATTACTCGTACATATATCATCTGCTCTCACTTTAATATCACTTTAAATTGTGACTCTGCTGTCAATTTGAGGACAACAACTAACAATACATACCAATTGTTTATCATAGTAAAGTTCATATTGTAATAGATTTATTTGCAAATACGTCAGATTGCAATAAACACACGGAATCACGTAGATCACATTTTTTTATTTATTATTATTATTATTTTTTTTTTGTTAAGTTCGTCGGTCGTCAGTCTGTTGAAACTTTGTGCAAAAGCGTTTTAAATGAAAAGCCAACAACAAACAACAGCAACAGCAGGCGCATGTGGGACAGATAAGAATTACACTTTCAAATTAACAAGTCAATTGTAACATGACGAAAAAAAAAATTATACACACATCCACTCGCAAACAAACGACGAAATTGAATAGAATTTCAAAGCATCATTTACCTCTTTTTTTATTGAATTTTTTTTTTTTTTTTTGGCTTGTCTCGATCATGACTTAAAGGTATGAGTACTTTACACATAATATTTACGAATGTATCTTAAAAAGATAAATATGTACACATTATACCCCTGCAAAAGACCACTTACAAGAACTTTTAAGACATGCGGGATTTTTTAAATGCTTTACTACAGCGAAATCTTCTAAAACAAACAGCGAAACAACACTGTTGGAAACATATTTGTTTCAGTTATTGCAGCTATAGGAGTAACGAAGAAAATACTTTGTGGCGGAAAAATTTGTGATGCTTGCTTCTTCATGCGCATAGTCGCGCATACAAACGTCATGCATGTGTGTGTGGTCTCCCAGTGGGAATTTGAGTTAACTCAGAACTAGTTAATTAACAGCCAAAAATTAGTCAGAGGTGGTTAAAATCAGCACTCATTCTGCATGTTAAAAGTGATCGGATTTAACATTAAACTAACCATGAGTTAGCTCATTATGAGTTAGCTTATGCCAAATAAAACAAAAATAAAGAGAAAGTGTTCTTTTTAGTTAATTATGATTTAACTTATTATTTATTAACATATTTTAGTCAGCTTAAAGTTTAAACAATTTTAAATTATTTTTTAAGAAACGAGAACGTGTATCGAACCGTGATCACTTTGTTTGTCAGCCATCATACTTAACACTTTGCCATCGCGCCATATAAAATATAAACGGCACAGAGTTATTATAAACATGAATTTTATGCTGACATCTTTTCTCTGAACTTTGACTGTATTAGCTTTGAGTTAGCTAAAAGTTAGTAGTGTTGTAAAAGTATTGAGTATTTGAGTACTGAGTACTCAATACCGGGAGTTTTTCCCGGTACTCAATACACAAAAGTAACTACTCAATACTTTCAGGGCCTTCCTTTAAAATACATCAGAATTATACAACTCTGTGAGCTTGATACAAATAAATATGACTTGAACCGCATGGAGTTAGTGTAACAAATACCAATTCTGTTAGGAATTATTTTGATACGAAAACAGCCACTGAAAGAGTACTACAAAATGCATTATTAAACTACTTCAGTCATTAACAAATACTATTGGACAGAAAAAGTGACCCTTTACAATAGTGGAAGGAAGGCACGTGATACAATATAACCAGCAAGTCAGGTCCTCACAAACATGAAAAATATTTCAAATTCTTTCAACGTCGGTAAAATTTTATTTCTAGATTTCAACAATGACTAGTAATAACATCAATTGTGAGAAAAAAATGTTTATTAAAAAATATTTAGAAGATAATTTAAGAGATTAATGCACTAGAAGTTTTAAGAGTACGTTAAAAAAATTTATGGACAAAAACTAAACTTCAAACTTATTTATTTTCATGTGTTATAAATTAAATATACTTGTATTTAATCTTTGTTTTTCCATATTGCATTATCAATTAAATAATAATTTTTAACTTCCCATATACATACACATATAAAGTATGGAGTAGTATTGAGTACCCAATTGAAAAAGTATCAAGTAGTACTGAGTATTCAAAAGCAGCCGCTTTTTACAACACTAAAAGTTAGCTCAAAACTTATCGAAGAAGTTAGTTGTACAAAAACAACTCACTAATCTCTGCATCAGTTTTGAGTTAGCTTAAAGTTAGTTCATTACTTATCGGGAAGAAGATAGTTGTGCAAAAAACAACTGACTCACATCTGTATCATTTATGAATTAGTTCAGAAGCTAGTTGTAAATAAGTTATCAAAAAGTCAGCCATATTTTGAGATAGCTAATCAAAATCCGACTGGGCTTTCATTTTTCTGCGCACATACAAACGCACACATGCATTTACCATATTTTTTGTGAGATTGCTTTAAAAATCTACCCTTACCATCATACCATCTACATCTTACATACACACACTCAAACGTAAAATGTGAAAAATAACAACTAACTATATATAATAACAACAACACTACTTCTTTTGGTTGTTTGTTACGAACAAGAAGTCTTCGCGACATCGCTTGTTAACACTCATATACACGAACACCAATTCATCCATCGTGCTTCGCTTATTAAACGATAGCATTTATTATTGATTTGGTATAATATATCGTATTAAACAAGACGTATTTACATTTCAAGACTGCTTACGCAGGCCTCTAATACATATGTATATCTATGTAGTTATATGCATTTATGTACTTTTATACATATATACAGTACAATATATATGACACATTCAAGTTCAAAGAACTTTCGTCAAAAAAAAAAGCAAACAAACATAAAAAAGTAAAAATAACAAAATGTTATTGTTTCCCCATTGTTGTTTTTTGTTGCTGAAGCCGACTAGAGAAAGATATTACAGTGACGACATCATGTTTATTATATATTTATGATGGCAAAAAGTGGAACATGGACAGAATTTGCGGATTAAATACAAACTGGTATGCAAAAAAGCTTCATGAGAAATGGGAAAAGGGGGCAAAATAGAAATTCAAAATGGCAACCATAGCATAGGATAGAATTGGGGAAAGATTTTGTCCAACGACCGCCACCGCGACACCAAAAAATAAATAAAAGCAAGCTCTGTGTGGCTCTCCTTAAGGAAGTCAGCACTGATGTTTCGAGCAGCCCGCCTAATATCAGGTTCGTTTGTTTACCCCAAAATGTGTGCAATTTTGTGCAAATTTGTACTGGATTTTAATGAAATGTGTTCGTTTACACACATAAAATTGCAAAAGAGAGTGCCAATTGAGAGAGTAAATTGACAGTTGTTGACTGAGAGTCTGCAAATTTTTACTGGACAAATTTTTGCCAGTAAAAACCAGTAGACGAGAAAAACATATGATTCAATAAAATAAACAATAGTAAGCAAATACAAAGTATATATTTTTTTTAATAAAAACATTTAAAAGAAAAAAAGTTGAAGTAAAAGTTTAACAAAACAAATCAAAAAATTTTTATTTTCAAAATGAAACAAATTAAAGAATAATAATCGTTAAATATATCAGTTTTCAAATTTAATTTAATTGTGTTATTTACTTTAGCTTTTTAGAGATGTAAGGTTTATTTATATGTGAATACTTATTTCTGCATACTATTCAGGGTACCGACCGACTATCAGAAATCAAATATTGATGTATTTTCCTATGCCATTTACCCAGAAAAAATAAAACTAAAAACCAAATATAAGCTAAAGCTTTCACACAACTTCTACATTTTAGAAATATGTATGTATGTTGTATATCGCTTCAAATTTATAATTATAAAAATGCATGCATCAATTACCAAAAATATGTATTTGATGGGTTTCAAAAACAACAAAAAACATACAACAATATTATCAGCAGTTTCGATTAATCTGCAAATTTTCGCAATTTTTCCGTTCGCGTACTTTTTTGTGCAAGAGACATTCTTGAGAGTAAAATTTTCGAATTACCCAAAATTTACTCAACTACTGGACTTTACTGGAAAAGTAAACAAACGCACCTATCATCTAAACACAGAAATTAAAAAAAACATTATTGCATCCACTTGCCTCAAGCTTATCTTTCTACAATATGAAAGATGAAAGTGTCTTCTTTGGATAAAAAACAAGTAAGAGTGCTATATTGGGCTGTGCCGAATCTTATATACCCTTTACCAAAGTGTTTTTATTTAGTATAGGGATACATACATAAGCACATACATAAAGTATAAAGAAAAAGAAAAAAAATTTTACCTAGTTACTTTTATGTACAAAAAAATAAATTTAAAAACGCTAGAATAATTATATTAGATTTTTCTGATTCTTTATATCAATCTAGTAGTTCTTAAAAAAAATAAAGAAAGTGTGTTAAGCAAAAAAAGAAAAGAGGAAATTAAAAAAAAAATGTTTTATTTAGTTACTTTAATATCCAGAAAAAAAGGTCACAGTTTCCAGCTCTGGAGCTGTGGTTTTTATTTTTATAATTTTTTACACCAAACTTTTCTTTCCAAAACGTAAAATATGTATAATCTATAAAGGAAAAGATAAAAATTAATTAGACTTAGTTACTTTTATATATCACAAAAAGTGTAAGTTTCCCAACCCTGAGATCATTCTTTTTGATTTTTCTGATTTCTTACACCAATCTCTTTCTTTTAAGATTTTAAGATATGTTTAATTTATAGAAAAAAGGAAAAATTTGTTTTAGTAAGTTACTTTTGTAAAAGAAATTAAAGTTTTCCAGCCCTGGAATCGTCTTTTTAATTTTTTAACTTTTTTATTTTGAAATACCAAATACATTCGTACTGAAGTATAATATAGGTTTATTTTATAAAAAAAATAAAAATTTGTTTTCGGTAGCTTATTTTTTATATCACAAAAAGTGTGGGTTTTGCAACCCTGAAATCATACTTTTTGATTTTTCTGATTTCTTATACTAATCTCTTTCTTTTAAGAATATAAGATATCTTTAATTTATGGAGAAAAAGGAAACCTTTGCTTTAGTAAGTTACTTTTGTATAAAAAAAAGGTAAAGTTTTCCAACCCTGAAAACGTGTTTTAAACTTTTTAAATTGAAATACCAATTTTATTTATACTATAGAATAAAATCAGTTTATTTATTAAAAAAAATTAAAATTAGTTTTCGGTAGTTAATTTTTTATATCACAAATAGAGTACGTTTCCCAACCCTGGAATCCTCCTTTTTGATTTTTCTGATTTCTTACACCAAACAATTTTTTTTTAAGTATATAAGATATCTCTAATTTATAGAGAAAAAGGGAAAATTTGCTTTATTAAGTTACTTTTGTATAAAAAAAGTTAAAGTTTTCCAACCCTGGAAACATCTTTTTAATTTTTTGAAGTTAAATTTTTAATTTGAAATACCAATTTTATTCATACTGAAGTATAAAATAAGTTTATTTAATAAAAAAAGATAAAAATTAATTTTCGGTAGTAATTTTTATATCACAAAAAGTTTCAGTTTTCCAACCCTGGAATCATCATTTTTAATTTTCTGATTTCTTACATCAATCTTTTTCTTTTCAGAATATAAGAATTGTTTAATTTATAGGAAAAAAGGTAAAATTGATATAGTAAGTTATTTTGCATAGGAAAAAAAGTTAAACGTCTTTTTAAATTTTAAATTTTTTTTTATTTGAAATACCAATTTTATTCGTGGTGAAGTATAAAATAAGTTTATTTAATAAAAATGAATAAAAAATTAGTTAAAGGTAGTTAATTTTATATATCACAAAAATCGTAGGTTTTCCAACCCTGGAATCATCCTTTTTGTTTTTCTGATTTCTTACATCAATCTCTTTCTTTTAAGAATATTAGATTTGTTTAATTTATAAACAAAAGGAAAAATTTGTTTTAGTACGTTACTTTTGTATTAGAAAAAAAGTTAAAGTTTTCGAACCCTGGAAATGTCTTTTTCATGTATTAAATTTTTTTTTTATTTTTAATATCAATTTAAGTGTACTGCAGTATAAAATAAGTTAATTTAATAAAAAAATAAAAAAATAGTAAGACTAGTTACTTTTATATATTACAAAAAGTGTAAGTTTCCCAACCCTGAAATCATCCTTTTTGATTTTTCTGATTTGTTACACCAATTTCTTTCTTTAAGAGTCTAAGATATGTTTAATTTATAGAGAAAAAGAAAAAAATATGTTTTAGTAAGTTACTTTTGTATAAGAAAAAAATTAAAGTTTTCCAACCCTGGAAACGTCTTTTTAATTTTTTTAACTTTCTTTTTGAATTTGAAATACCAATTTAATTTCTACTGAAGTATAAAATAAGTTAATTTAATAAAAAAATATAAAAATTAGTTTACGGTAGTTAATGTTTTATATCACAAAAATTTTAAGTTTTCCAACCCTGGAATTATCCTTTTTGATTTTTCTGATTTTTTAACCCAATCTCTTTCTTCTTAGAATATAAGATATATATTTAATTTATAGAAAAAAGGAAAAATTTCTTTTAGTAAACTAATTTTGTATAGTTTTGTATAAAAAAGTTAAGGTTTTCTTTTTAATTTTTTTAATTTTTTTTAAATTTTTTAAGTTAGAAATACTCAATTCATTCATACTGAAGTATAAAATAAGTTTATTTAATAAAAAATTATTAAAAACTAATTTTCTGTAGTTATTTTGTATGGCAAAATGAAGTTTAAGACTCCCAGCTCTGAAACCGTCTGCTCGATTTTTCTGATTTTCAATACCAATCTTATTTCAAACATTTCTGACCCACCAGTCCAAGAACGAAGTCTCTAGCTTTTCTGGGAGCTTCGGAAAAGCGATTTCACGTACAGACAGACGGACAGACGGACATCGCTTATTCGTCTTCCCTATGCATAAGGATCCAGAATATATATACTTTATGGCTCGCTTATTAATATTCTGGAAATTACAAACGGAATGACAAACCTATATATACCCTTTTACCATTTTTTGGTAAAGGGTATAAAAATAAATCTCGGAATATTTTATGTTGCTTTGTATTAAATGCAATAGAGTTTCGATAAACACTGGCATTTTTTTAAGTATTATATTTCGAACTTTTATTTGTTTCAATATTTATGTTTTGATTAGGCTAAAGTTCGGATCACTCTCTCAGCCAAATTACATGTGATAATTATTAATGAACATATAACACCAGCACCTTTTTGCGAACCGAAAATCGTAATATTTATCGACATATTTACTCGCTTGCAATAACGATAATATGATTCTGTAATTTCTTTTTTACGATAGTCTCCCGCCTTATCTTATTCACCATTTAATTCAATATTATGTGGTAGCTCTGTATAGAATATGTGAAAATAAGCGAAAAGCACAAAGAATAATAAAGAAAAACTCAACAAATTTGATTTTGTGACTTAATTTTTTTTTCTCCAACCGACAGCGAATATCGTTAAAATATGTTACTAAATACCAAAGTCGATAAATGTTCGTTATATATAAAGGGTCCGCCATCTAACGTTTTTTTTCAACTAGTGCTTATTTCGTGAATGGTAACACTTAGATCATGTCTGATTTGACAGATAATTAGTCTTATTCTTCAGCTGAGCGAGCCAACTGACCATCCAATGTGTTTTCGCTTCGCTAAGGGGGCCTGCGATCGACTTACAGAAGATGCCGATTTTGCCAAAAAAAAATTATCTTTTCAGATGAAGCTCATTTTGATCTTGGCGGATATGTAAACAAGCAAAATTGTCGCATTTGGGGCACAGAAACCCCGCACGCATACATTGAAAAGAAGACGCACCCAAAACGAGTCACTGTTTGGTGCGGATTTTGGAGTGGAGTTACACTCAATGGCGATCGTTATCGGACCAAGTTGAACGAATTTTTGTTCACAAAAAATGAAGAGGAGGATATTGGCAACATTTGGTTTCAACAGGACGGTGCTACGTGCCACACAGCCGAAGCTTCGGTAGTTTTTTTTATAGCATTTACAAAAAAAAAAAAAGTTATCTGGCGGACCCTATATTATAACGATAGGATTATCGTAATAAAAGTTACTGAATACATATTCTGACAAACCCGCAGTAGAACGGAACAACTAGCTATTTTGGATGGTCGCAACACCTTCAGCAGCAGCTTTCTTTGTGTTAAGACCACTGTGTGTAGTGTCAGTTGATGTAGATTTCTGTTTTATATACTCATCTTTCAGCGCAAATGAAATATGTGAATTGTTTTCCTTCATCGTATTTCCATTGGCTGAAGTTTCTTTTCGTAATTAAAGCTCAATTTTTTATGTAACATGATACTATAATCGAATATCTTACCTAATGCAGGAAAAATTTAAGAAAAAAATTTGTTTTGGCGCTCCTTTTTCGTTTTGGTAATTTTTTTCGGTTTTTGGCTAATTTTTTCGGTTGGTTTTTAGTTAAGCGGGGGGTTTTTTTAATTTGGAACTCTTCTTCGTTACGGCGATTTTTTGTTTGTCTATATTCTTCTCGATTTTAAGATTTTTTTTTTAGTTTTTGACGACATTTTTTTGTTTGGTGTTTTTTTTTTGTATTATTGGGATTTATTTTGTGTTTGGTAATTTCTTTTATTTAAATACTTTTTTCATTTTAACGATTTTGAACACTCAAGCTGAATTCGCCCATTTGTTTCAGGACATATTTTGGTCCAAACACAATTTTATATGAATTTTTTTAGACAATAATTTTATCCTTTTTTTGCATTTAAGCGATTTATTTTAAAATTAGTAATATTTTCTACCTTATTCATAAAAAATATTTCAGGTTTATTAAGCACTTGTTTGACATATTTTTATGGGAAATTTGCCAAATTAACCTATAATAAACCTAAAATATTTTTTTATGAATTAGAGCGTTTATATTTAAGCAATTTTTTATATTGGCGATTTTTCCTTTCAAATAAATATTTAGCACTCAAGCTCATTTGTTTCAGGACAAATTTTTGTCCAAACAAAATTTTTATATGAAGTTTTTTTCCCAAAAATTTCATCCGAAGCCAAGAGGTGAATTCAGCTTTAGACGTCAGACTGGAAATTGGCCGTAAATGAAAAGCGTTGGTGATGTAGTTAGCACGCTGACTACAAAACGGAAGGTACTGGGTTCAATCTCTGAACTGTACCGACTTCAGCAGATGCTAATCCTAATGCAACATCAGAGCACCTTCCTTCGTCAGTATTGTGTAGAAGAATCATAGGCGAAGTAAAATAACCAGCTTTGAAAATTTAATATGCCTCATTGACACCAGAGGCGCTGCAACATTGAATTATAAAAAAAACTTGCAAAAAGCAGACGTGTAAAAGAATGAAGCTTTCTTCTATCTGTTCCTTCACCATCTATCTTCTCTTTCACTATGCCTTTCCTAAAGAAGGTAACAACTAGTAATATTAGGAGGCATTTATTGCCTGCACAGAAAAAACTTAATTTCGTTTTCAGTAAACAAATTCATTGAATCAGTAAATTTTTTGTGTGATTCTGATAACAATTTTGTAAAAATTTAACTGAAAAAAAAAATTTTATTTTTAGTTGAAACTCAAAATATTTTTAGTCAAATGTATTAATAGGAACAGAAAAATATTTTTGCAGTTTTATTTTGTATTATTCAGCAAATTTTTTTTTTATAATTTACAAACACATTCACTAAAATTTTTGGTATTATCAGAAAATAAATTACCTGAATCAATAACAATATTTACCAATTTTTCTAAAAAAAATTAGTAAAAGTTTTATTAAAAAAAAAAAACAAAAATAACTGAATCAAATAAAAGGTTCAACTATTTTTTTTCACTTTCAAAAATTGGCTTGTTTTTATAATTAAGCATTTCGTTCCCGTTTTTGGAACTCCTCAGTAGACTTCAACCCAAAAAGTTTTGAATTTAGCTAACAAATTCCGTATGTTTATTGTAAGACTCTTAATACTATATTGAGAACCACAATATACAAACTACAGATGTGCAAATGTAGAGATTTTATCGTGTCACGCGTGAGTCACGCGTGATTCGTGATCAGATGTTATAACTAATCACGCGTGAGTGCGTGAGCGTGACTGAAAAAAATTTACTCGTGCGTGATCGTGCGTGATTATTAAAAAAAGCTCACGCTCTCACGAGATAACATTCCTGGATAGGTACATATGTAACTGTATTCAATCATTTGAAATAAATTATTTAATAATAATAAATGCATATATGTATAGTAATATGTATGGTAGTATGAGCTTACAAACATAATGAATACCCCCAAACAAAATGTTTCGACTTTTTCTGAAGTCAGACTTGTCGTACCGAATTCGTTAAGACATTTCGGTAGTTTCTCTGAACAATTTTTTTTAACATTAAAACTTTGATTTTTGAGTACATAAGTAAAAGTCTGAAATTTTTTTTTAAATAAATATGTATGTATATGTTGATAAGAAAAAAAGGATTGTAAGAAATATTAATTATTACTAAATACAAAAATTGTTACGATTTCGGTAATAGTTCGGTGCCGAAATCGGAAGATTTTGTCGACCAATCGTTACGAATTCTTTACGAATTCGGAGCATTTTGTTTGATTGGTACATACACCTTTCCAAGTATGCAAATATGTTTCTTAGATACCCTGTAGGAAGTATCAATTGAGAAACACTACTGATTCAACAGTGCCTTTGTCAACAATACTACTGACGAATTGCACCACAGAAAATGTTTTCTGCTTTAGGGGCCCTCCATATATGTATTACGTAACGCTGTAGGGAGGAGGGGTGGGGTTCGAGTTTTGTTATGATTTGTTATGGTGGGGGTGGGGGGGGGTCTTTGAAAATGTTACGTAACAGAAAAAATTTTAGTAATTTGTATGTAATCTCATTTAATATGCTTTTCTCACTTATTTGATTATCATTTATTTAATTGATCATACGTCTTACCTTCACATTTATATTATGTATGTATGCATACATACATGTGCGGAATGTCAATTTTTGATATAAAAGATTTCGAATTCGAATATTTAAAATGATATCCGCGAATACGAATATTTAAAACGATATTAAATTAACTTTGCTTTATTTTAATTTACATTGTAAATTTTACAAAAACACGAGCATACATATACACATAGATATGTATATATATATCTATATATAAGAACCTATTTTATAACCCAAAAAACATGCAAATTATTTTATACATATACTTTTTCGTGAGCGTGCGTGATCGTGATAAGTTGTAAACCACTCGTGCGTGATTAAAAATATTTTATTCGTGAGCGTGCGTGATCGTGAAAATTTTCAAAATCATTCGTGCGTGAGAGTGCGTGAGTAAAATATTTTTCTGCGTGTGCGTGCGTGCCGTGAGTCAGAAAACACTCACGTGCACATTTCTAATACAAACATAATAAGTTTGAAAACCGCAAACAAAAATCTTTAAAAAAAATAAAATGTTTTTTATATCTTTTTGATTATATCTATAAAATAATTTGTAGAAAAAATTAAAAAAAATCAGAAAAATTTTTTTTACAGTATATAAAAATAAATTTAACTGAAAATAACAAATTTAAATATAAAAAAAAATAAATATATATATATAAAAATAAAATAAATGGATTTCCCCCATATTCATAAAATTTTAAACGAATTTGAAATGTATTTTATTTCAAATTTTCCATACAAAATTTTCCTAAAATTAATTTCAAATTCGTTTTATTTTTTTATGTGCTTAGAAAATAAATCTAAAATTTATTTTAGATAGATATAGATAATTTTCATTCTATACAGTTTTTTTACATAAAATAAAATTGGAACAAATAATTTACTGGAACCCCTACAAACATTTAGAAGATATCTTGCCCAGAAGATATAAATATTATATTTTTATCATTTAAAAGATAATCATCAAAGCAATACTTTTTCTATATTAAAATATTTTCATTTCAGTGAAACTTTTTGAATGAACAGTTCAAAATGTATTGACCATTTATTTTTTCCTTTCACAAGGTATTTCATGTTATTAAAATGTTGCACTTTTTTCAGCCTGGCGTTTTATCACATGCGCAATAAATTTAAATTATCAATATGTTTTCAACTAGAAGATAAAAAATAGGTATTTAATATAAAATAAAAACAATCAGAAAATTTTCAAAACATTATGTCAGGAAATTTCTTTTCATACTGATGACTCCCGTGATGATAAATTGAATTTAGTTGACCATAAAAAATTGCTTTAAATTTAATTTAATGGTAGTTTTATATATACGTACATATATATGTATGTACATACATATATACAATGTAGAGTTGAGCGATATTTGGAAACCTGTTACTTTTTCACAGCGATTGAAAAATCACATATCACAACTGTGACTGAATTTATCAAGTAAAAGGTTTTGGAGATGTAGTTCTTTCATACAAACTGTGATTGTTCTTGTATGCTTACTTTACAGTAAATGAAGCTACCACATTAATTTTTTTTGTCAAGAAAAAATCGTCAAATCGTCTTTTCTGGCAACTATGTACAGCTCACATTTTTATATTTGCAATTTTATTGTCTATCTGCCTGTTATACGACGATTATATTACGATTGTTTATTCTTGTCGCTCTTCTTATTAGTATTTATCAAGACACCAATCAAGGCACATTTGCTACAGGTACATGCATTAGGAAAAACTCTGTGGCAACTCTGTGCCTCTCACATAGCTTTACAAAGTAATTGTCAAAAATTTGTATGCATCAAACAAAGCACAAAAGTAATTGTCAAACGAATTCTTCGTTATGAACTTGTAAACAAAAAATCAGCGGATGACCAATATGCCTGATACGTGTACCTGTTTGATATGCCTTGACACCAATACTAATAAATACTTTTAAAGCAGAACAGCTGAAATGTGTTAAACCGTGATCACAGTCACTGTTTAATTTCACTGCTGTTCTTCTTATTAGATTTTCTCAAAATAACAGAACTGCTACAAACAAAATATTGCTAAACTGTGATCACTGTCACAGTTTAAAAGAACAGCGATTTAGATATCACGTTCACAAGGAGAAACATTATTAAAAAATCACGTTATCGCTCATCACTAATACAATGTATATTATACATATAAATATATTTTTCTTCCTTCAGATTTAGCAAAATTGTAAAATTGTACTTTTGGAGATAATCTATCGTTATAAATAATTTATCTTCCTAAAGATAATCTGGCAATATCATAAATAATTCTATTAGATGATTATCTAGCAATATCACAGTTTTATCTTCTAGAAGTATTGCATTCGTATTTCTTCGAAGTATCGCCCTGGCCGCACAAACTCTCCCGAAGGGGGAATCTTCCGCAATACGAATATGATTGTTGCCGCAATAATATTTTTCTTCCAAGCAATACGATTTCGAATAATTTTCGTATTACTTTGCTTGTAGGGACAGTATAAAATATTTACTGAAACTAAATTATATTTCAAAACACACGTTTGTTTGAAAATTTTTTGGGAATAATTTTTTTTGTGTGAGTGTTACTCCTCTTAAAATAAAAAAAGCTTCTCGTCTTAATTTTTTTTTTTTCTGTAGAGTAGTGAATTTAAAATTTAAGTATAAAGCGAGATATTGGAAAGATTAGCTTAATTTTAAAAAACTACCTGCTTTTAGCTGAAATCTAAAATATTTTGTATCAGTTTTTAACATCTTGACTGATTTTATTAATGTTCTATTAATAAAGTATTGTGCTGATAATATTTTATAGCTACCAAAAACACCCAGGTCTCTTAAATTTGTTTAATAAAATGAAAGAATTGTTGAATAGAAAATTTGTTCACCTAAATACTTAAAGAAGCATGTACAAATGTATATGTGCATGTGTGTGTGTGTGTATTTTTGTTTAATTTCTAGCAACGTTCAAGAAAATATTTTTACTGAAATTTGTAACGAAAATTAATGAACTTGGCTCTAGTTTTCGTAATTACCCAACATAATGACTTTAATAAATTTAACTTAAAACTAATTATAACCTATAAACGGTTTTACCGCACGAAAATTTAGCCAACTATTCTTAAAGTAAACTAGGAAAATTGTTATTTTCGTAAGACTAAATGGCAAGAAAATTTATTTAAAAAAAAAACGACGCCCACAATTACTAAAAGCAAACCTGCCACATAAGCAAATACACAAGCATACGAATATGGATAGGCATGCCGCATAATAATAGAACACACATGCCACCAGAATTGTTGAACACATGGATAACTAAAACTACCCTCATACTCACACTCCCCCTTATAAAGTAAAATAATAAAAAAAAACAAAAACTAAATAAAAATCCACCATATCGGTGTGTAGATACGAATATATCTGCTCAAACACTTTTACATTTATGTATTAAACATATGTACCTTGTGTCTACTTGTATTTACGCATAGAAAAGGAGTACATATCCTTGTTAGTGCTTCATTATCCTTGCTCGACTCGTAACCATTTCTGGCTGGGAGACGCAGAAAAATATTCATAAAAAAATGGCATCCAAAAAATTTGGGGAAAATTCATACACATGTAAGTTCGTACGCATGTATTATGAACGTACGTACACATGAATGTCTACATGTTATTTTAATATTTCTTTTTTTATTATTATTTTTCATTTTTGTCAACGTCGTCATTTTTGTGTCTATTGTCGAAAAATATTGGTTAAGAGATTGGGGAAAAGTGATAGAAAAAAATATATACATATATTAGGGTTGATATTTCTTTACAATTTTTTCATTGTCTACTAATAGTTGTTGATTTTTCTAAGCCATTGTGCGGCAAATAGGAACAGTGGAGAGCAAAAGTGGCCAATATTATTAAAGGATACAATTACACTTTTATTAAAACCTGCTGTTTTAAATTTCCCTTCGAAGTTAGTGTAATCGTTTTGTTTGATTTACAGTGCGCTCGGGAAAACGTCAACTAATTAAAACCGCGAGTGTTGACGTTTAACAAATTGTTGACGTTTATGAATGTAGAAACTTTTAATAAAAACATATTGATAGTGTGCTTTAAAACGTTTTTATTGACTATAAACTAAAACGAAACATAAACAAATACAAAAAAATAACAAAAGAGCAACTGAACATAAAAAAGACAACACTTAGAGATGCAATTTCTTTTCTATTCTAGATACTTATAAGGGTAATATCCAAATTCTGAACTAATTTCATAAAATAAATGTGTGTGTGTGTGTGTGATCAAAACTGTGTATTTTAACTGTTGCTTTTGATTATTTAAAGTTGACGTTTTAGAGCTTTGAGGTTTCGTTGACGTTTTAGAGTACACAATGTTGGGATGTTGACGTAAACTAGTGCTGACGTTTTCCCAAGTGCACTGTATTTAGTTTCAAGTTCTTATTTTGAAGAATTCAAATTACTCGTACATGTGATAATAATGTTTAAGCAACAAAATTAAATCACAGACAATTGTAATTATTCTGACAAACAATAGCAGAACGGAACATCATACAGTTTTCGAAGGCCGCTACAGCTGCATCATCATCGTTCACGCACTTGGTTCACTGTGTGTGCTGTCTGTTAACTCAAGCTTGAGTCTTGTATGAAAAATTTTCAATATAAATGGAACACGTGAATTGTTTTAATTCGCCGTATTGCAATATGTTGAGACACTTTTTTTAAGCAAAGCTCAATTATTAGTAATTTATTTGTAAATACAAGTAATTTTTTTCATATTTTACTAAATTTCGAAAATTCGAAATTAAGTTCGAATTTTCGAACATGCCTTAATATTCATGTTTAAGCATTTTTAAATAAAAATATATATTTTCAACATATTTTAAAGCATTAATTATACACTAAATTATTATTTTACCTAATTTGTTAAATATTTTTTTTATTAAAAATTCATTATTGAAGGGCGTACTTTTTTACTGCTGCTAATCAGGAAAGACTTACCCGCAAATTTCTTAGAGTAATTAGAACTTCACTGCCGTACTCAGTAAAAATAATTTAGCTTTACAAAGAGATTAACGTTTGTAAACGAAAAATATGTTGTACAAATGAGGTCAAGAACTAATATCTAGTTGAAGCAAGAACTCAATAATTATTGATTATAATCAGTCCTTTGCCTTCATTTTTTTACTTTGTCGTACATGATTTATTTTAAAAGCTTATATTTGTTTACATCATTTGGAAAATTTAAATTTATTGCAGATTGATATTTTGCATTCTAAAATAAATCTGTAGCAGAAATAAAAATAATCGATGTTAAATAAGTTATTTCTGATGTATTTCCAAAATTTCGAAGATAATCTTGATTTTCGAAATTTGTAAGCTCTCAAATATAATATAATTTAAAAAAAAAACATTGAAAATTTACAAATGTATGTATGTCAAATATGTATATATGCTTTTGCCATAAATTTTAAAATAAGATTTTTGATAAATACAGTCAAATCCCGATAATTCGTAATCGCAAGGGACCGGCCATGTCTTTATAGGGGTTTTAGATTTAGCGGGGTTTCGATTTAACTGGGTTAAAATAAAATAAATACGAATTAACGGGTTTTTTCAATTTATTTACTAAAACGATAAAAAAGCATAAAAAATTTTTAAAAATAAAATACAAAATAAAAATTTGTTGTTTTTGTAACACCGACAGTGTCTTACGCGTGCTCACACACAAACAAGCAGAAGCAAAAACCCACGCAAAAAAATAGCGATAAACAAAAAATCATTCTTTCCATGTTTTTGTTGTTTTTACTACGAATTATAAGTGGTAGTTAGCAAACAATTACGATTTATAAGAGGTAAAGAAGATTTTATTTGAAGAAAATATTACGAATTAACGAGGGGACCAAAATGTATGGAAATTTTACGAGTTAACGAGATATTTCAAGGGACCGACAGTTTATTACGAATTATCGGGAATTACGATTTATCGGGGTACTAATTATCGGGATTTGACTGTAATTTTCAATGCAAATGGAATACGTGAATTGTTTTAATTCATTGTAGCGCAGAAGTGTTTGTTATGAGAGCTCAAATGTCAACAATTTATTTGTAAGTACAAGTACATAATTTATTCACATATTCAATTTCGAAAATTCGAAATTGACTTTGAATTTTCGAAACTAAGTTCGAATTTTTGATATTTAGGGTTTTTTTAATAAAAATAAATACTGTCGCACATGATTTGTATTCAGAAGCTGTAATTTTATATTCTTTCAGTATTTATTTTAA
Source organism: Tachina grossa (assembly GCA_949987645.1). Taxonomy (NCBI): domain Eukaryota; kingdom Metazoa; phylum Arthropoda; class Insecta; order Diptera; family Tachinidae; genus Tachina; species Tachina grossa. Next base: position 59,831,093 of record OX465276.1, on the reverse strand, counting down.
TTTTTATTAATTTTTATATTTAAATTATTTTTTATTATTTTATTTTTTATTATTTTATTTTATTATTTATATTTTATTGTAAAAGATATCTGGAGCAGAAACAATTACAATCGATTTGGGAATGAAGAGAAATTTATTATTTACATCATTTTTGAAATTTCTCGAAATTTTTTAAAATGAACATCGACTTTTATACTTACATACATATGTAAATACATGTGTAACTATGTCATTTCTATACAGAAAACGGGAGAACTGTTCGAACCAAAAATATTTATTCACAGGATGTAAAATAAAAAATATGTTTTTTCTATGAACTGTTTTTTTTATTGGTTTCTTTCGATGAGGCTTTAACTTTACGCTTATTTTTTTGCTGTATTGTTAACTTTAAGAAAAACTTGTTTTATGTGATGCTATTTATGACTAAAAAAAATACATATATGCAATATGTACATATGTATATATGTGACGTGCAAAATAGAAAGGAACCTAAGGGTGAAAACCTGTTTTGTTCAGGAGAGCCATTTTAAAGATTTAAATACGTGTATATTTGGTGTACCATCACTGAATAAAACGCGCATATCTCTGGGAGGGAACACTTTTGGGGCATGGGATCGGTCTCATTCGATGGTCAGATGTTGTCCACATCAAAAAAAAAAAAAAAAAAAAAAAAAGTGAAAGTGCGCTGTCACATATGTACTTTATATACTTTACCTGTTTTTGCTTTTGCTGTAGACACTTCCAAACTAAAAAAAATCCTTTATCAAATTTTCCAAATATTTTTTTACTCGTCCATGGTTTTCACCCATTTTTTAAATGTCCTCATATTTGGTTACACAATTTCCACTTGGATAAACCTCTAACAGCACTTGTCATATTTCCATCATATTCTCATCTAAACTTTGCAACCCCATCCTTGAGCATGGTTTCTAACGAATTGTTTGTTTTTTTTTTCATCTTTTTCAACATTCAGTTAATATTTTTTTTTGCATCTTTTTCCAGCGTTAGCAAGAATTTTTGATATGTCTGCATTTCAAAATCCTTTTTTTAGATTTTTACTCTAATTTTCTTTATTACGAGTAAATTTTTTTTAAATTGTTTTACTGAAAGTATAGAATTTTATGTTTTATGCAGGTTTTTGTTAAATTTGTGTGTTTTCTGCTCTTTAAAGGTCTTTAAGAGGAGCACGAACGAAAAAAAATAAGTATACGAGTAAAGGCCGGAGCACAATGAATCCGTCATACGTTATACTTCGCCTTTTTCAACTGACATTATCTCAATAACGTAGAAGGTTGGCACAATGAGTACTTTATTGACGGAAGCATTTGAACAGCTTCAATAGGTTGATTCTTCATTTTATTTATTAAATTCAAATTGTTTTATTTATTCCGTTTATTTCTTTGTTTAATTTTATTTTTGCTGCCACAAAACACAAAAACCTAATTCAGAACATACCAAAAAACCAACAAATATCTAATAAACTACTCAACGTACGTAAGAAGTTAAAAGTTGACCAGTTTTTGTACTTTGCATTGACGGACACGTATTGAATGTAACAGCCCCCATAAGAAACCATGTATTTCAACTTAGCTGTCAGTTGAAAAAGGCGAAGTTTAACGTATGACGGATTCATTGTGCCCCGGCCTTAAGTTTAATATTGTGCGTGTTGCGTGCGTTTTAACCATTAACTTAATTTTGTTGTCGCTATGTGTATGTTGTTTGTTGTTGCTGCCGCTGCTTTCATTGTTGGTGTTGTTGTGTTCTGGGGAAACGTCTAATAAAAATGATTTATGTCAAAAAAAAAATACTGTGTACCTTCCCTCTATTAATGCATATGTATGTACATAAATTCATATTTATCCAACTATTTTGCTATTTATTTCACGTTTTTAGTCCTTTCGTTATTTAAATTTTCTTGTAATGTTTTTATTAAAGTATAAAAGATTTGAACTTTGTGCGTGAAGTTAATATAACGAAAATTTTAGCAATATTCATATAAAAGTGTTAAGTTGTTTGTGAGTTAATACACTGTAAATTTACTGTAAAATATGTAACAATCTCAGATTGATTTTGTCAATGATTTAATCTAAGGCAATAGCCACCGCCGATCAGTGCTTTGTCTCCATACCTATAGTGAATCGGCAAAAGCAGAGTTTTTATTGTTGAAAGATGAAATTTCTTATAGTTTCTCTTAATAGCTAAACTAAGAAAAATTTTAATTTATAGAATAATCGGTGCAAGGAAATACTTACTGAACTTTAAAATTTTAAATTTAGCCATATTTAATACCAGAATGTAGCGGAAATTTGTATCTGGCTCTGATATTTAACATTATATTGCTGTTATAAATTTTATACCATTCGGTGCAAGGACATGCAAGTCTCTCATATATCCTTTTTCTTCAAAAATAAATTTTAACTATATATATGTGATTAAAACGCACTAAAAATTTATATACATATATCTTAAGAATTATGCGTCTAAGCTCTGTTGTAAATTTTGTTTCATTCGGTGCAACAACATGGCTACCTGCCATATATCCTTTTTCTTAAAAAACAGATTTGATCTGTTTTCTAGTTAGAACGCACTAAAAATCTATAGATAATTTTAAAATTATGCGTGTTAGCTCTAATGTAAATTTTGTTGTCTTCGCTATAAGGACATGAATACCATTCATATATCCTTTTTCTTAAAATATTAATTTATATTTAGAAGGCACTAAAAATTTATATATATTTTTAGAATTATGCCTGTAATCTCTGTTGTAAATTTTGCTTAATTCGGTGCAAGGACATAACTACCTCCCATATATCCTTGTCCTTAAAAAATTAATTTGAGTTACATTTATAATTAGAACGTAATAAAAATTTATATATATTTTGAGAATTATGGATGTAAGCCCTGTCGTAAGTTTCATTTCGTTCGGTGCAAGGACATGCCTATCTCTCATATATCGCTTTACTTAAAATACTGATTTGAGCTGCATTTATGGTTAGAATGTTCTAAAATTTTATAAATATTTTTAAAATTATGCGTGTAAGCTCTTTTGTAAATTATGTTCTATTTGGTACAAGCACATGACTATCTACCATATATTCTTCTTCTTAAAATATTAATTTGAGTTTCATATACAGTTAGAAGGCACTAAAAATCTGTATAAACTTTTATAATTATGCCTGTAACCTCTGTTTTAATTTTTGCTCTATTTGGTGCAAGGACATGACCACCTCCCATATATCCTTTTTTTTTCAAAAATTAATTTTGACTGCATTTATAGTTAGAACATTCTTAAAATTATATTATATTATGAAAATATTTTTAGATTTATGAGTTTCAACTCTGTTGTAATCTTTACTCTATTCGGTGCAAGAATATGAGGACCACCCATATATCCTTTTTCTTCAAATATACATTTTGGCTGCATTTATAGTTAGAACGTTTTAAAATTTTTAAATGTTTGTAGAATTATGTCTATAAGTTCTCTTGTGAATTTTGTTTCATTCGGTGCAAGGACATGACTATCTCCTGTATATCCTTTTTCTAAAAAAAACTATATTTTACCGGTATTTAGTTAGAATGCACTAATAACCAACAATAAATTATAAAACTATACTTTTCATCTCAGTGGAAAATTTCGTTTCATTTGTACAAGGACATGTCTAGCTTTCTAAAGAATTTTGAAAATTATATTAAAAATTTACAGCCTTATTTATAAAAATTATTAGGGCTTTATAAAGAGTTCTTAAATTTAATTTTCATACAAAATTTTTCCTATTAAGCCTTTATAAAGTCTTAATAATTAAACATCTTAATGTGTAAACATCTCTACGCTAGGGGGTAAAATTTTTTTGACTTTGATTTCTTTGCTGAGATGTCTTTGCATTGTCAAATCGGTGTGAGCTATGTATGAGTGTATTAGTGTTTGAAAGAAGCAATACCAAGCAGAGAAACAAGTCGACCGGCTCGAAGCCGACGGTGCGCCGCCGCCGGTTATTTTTCTGTATATTTCCGTACACCAAAGGTGAAAATGAACCGTAAGAGCTACGGACTTGAAATTTGGACACAATGTGTAGACATTTGGCCACTACAACAGCAAATACATGAAAGTAAAAATTAAGGGTGTTCCAAAAGGAGCAACGAAAAATCTTAGAATCCCATGTAATATACATACAATTGTATGTACATATATACACTTGAAATTTTAAAAGTTAGTGTATTTTTATACAGACTACAACAATTAACAGTAAATTTAAAAAAATTTAAATTAAAGGGTGTTCCATCAGTTAATGCAATTTTGACCTTGTAATTTTGACAACTTGCTGTATCTTGGAAACCGTAAGAGCAAAACTCTTGAAATTTTCAAAAACGGTAAAACTAAAAAATCAAAAAAAATTTAAAATCGCCAAATCGTCAGCCCATTATTGGTTTGGAGCATATGCCAAAAAGTCAGAGTGGAGAAAAACGACATAGAAGGTTTACATGAAGTTTTCTCAAAATATACCCGATAGAATTTTTTTGTAATTTCACCATTGCTTTCGGCACATGTTTTGAAGAAAACTGTAAATTTTTATGAACTTTCATGAATGAAGTTAGAAGTTAATATTACTTTATTGAAATTGCTTTGTGCCGCAAACACCACTTTTCTTTATTTATTTTTAAAAAGTTGCTTTTTGTGCTGCATACGTATAGTTATTGCTGCGTATTTAAAGTGAATGCTTCAAATTTATTTTTCTTGCTGTCCAGAGAAATAAGTGGCTAAACGTCTTCCAAAAAAGCAACCGCCGTATATTTACGTATACTTACGCTGTGTATTTATTTATTTTAGGAAAAAAGTGCGACATACACGATATGTAAACGTATCTTTTTCAAAGTAGTAGAAAAATGAGAAATTATTAACGGTTGAACTAGATCTGCGACGTTTTACGGGATGCCGTGTTACAAATTTAAAATAGAACTTGGACTTTTCATCGTCCGACATTCTCCAAAATGATTCATGAATATGAATGCGGTCGCTAAAAGAGAAAATGCTTCCACATTTCAGAAAGCAATCATTACATCCTGGTTTCACAGATCTGGCTGGAAATTCTTTCTTTTTAATGGAAACGTAAGCTTGCCCAGATTCTCTAAGCCGTTTCCTTACGTTACCTTCCCACAATTCAGGGTTCGTTTGTCTTTTCTTTGATGACGAAGGAAGTATTCTAAATGATATAATGTAATGAAAATGTATTTTCAAATAAAACAAACTAATATGTGCTTATGTATGTATGTACCTTATATTATCTTTTATTTGTGTATAGTTTGACTCATTTTCCAACGGTGGGCTTTCTATGAAAGATTTGTCATCTAGATGAGAAACATTCCAATTTTCATCGCACCAATCTTCATCAACCATTATGATTTCATAAATCATTCTAAAAGCAGTAAATATGTTAAACACAAATTTTAACAATTGAAAAACACTTACTTAATTTCATCTGGAACTGCAGGAGCGGGTGAAGAAGATTCCATTTAATAATTTGGAATAATTGTTATTAATTTTTAAAAATATTTTCAACAAATTTATTTTTATAGCGTTCACATTTATTATCATAAGTCGATCGGTTTAACGGCAACCAAGAAGCCGCCGCCGTAATCTTTTTGACTATCGGTCCGCAGATAAGCTTACACATGAAAACAGATTATTGAAGTGTATTTTCAATAAAGAATGAAATGAAATGATTTCCGTTATACTTAAATATCCATAATTAAAATTTCTTTTATTTAATTTTTAGTGTATAATAAGTTTAAATTAAAACATTTAACCGGCGTCTGCTATTTACGTGATGATGCTTTTGCTTAATCGTCGCCGTTGAATTTTTGTTGCGGCACGTTTTTTTGGGTTTTATTTTATTTTGCTTTTGCTTAAACTACATTTTTTTTTACCGAAATGAAGCAAAACAAGAGTTAAATTTAATATAGTACGTTTTTGTATGAAAAATTTGACTCAATCGCCAAACAGTGGCGTTTATAGCAAAACAATACTATTAAACCTTAAAATAGCTGATATGGAGCAAAATTAATGCCTAATATATCAGAAACCATAATAAATTTCAGGAAACTAGTTTTGGATTCAGAAAGGGGATATTCGAAATATATATACCCCATACATAACTCATTTTTTTTTAAATTGGTCGGTGGGTCAAACCAATAATGGGCTGACGAAATATAAAAAAATCGCCACAAACAAAAAAAAAATCGCCAAAACGAAAAAAGTACCAAATTAAAAAAAAAATCTCTACGACTAAAATAAATCGCGAAAAACCGGAAAAATCGCCAAAATGAAAAAAATCCCTAAACAAAAAAATCGCCAATATGAAAAAATCGCCTAAATAAAAAAAAATCCCAAAAACAGAAAAAAATCGCCAAAATGAAAAAACCCTAAAAAACAGAAAAAAATCGCCAAAATGAAAAAATCGCCAAAATGAAAAAAATTGCGAAAATTAAAAAAACCCAAAAAGAGAAAAAAAAAACGCCAAAACGAGAAAAAAGCGATAAACCTGAAAAAAACGTTTAAAATGAAAAAACTTAAAAAATTAAAAGAGCTAAATCAAAAAAAATTATCAAAACCAAATGTGCGCGAGTCAAAGTCGCACTTTACTGAATTTATTTTAATTGCAATGCGTACACAACAACAAGAACAGCAACAACTAAACGATGAACAACAGGAATTAAAAATTAAAAAGTAAAAGTAAAGGCATTTACCATAGATGAGCACTGCAGTACCACTAAAGTTTCAGTAAAAACAATAACAAATGTTTAACAAGTAAATTTTTACTGATTACTAAAATTTTTTTCTACAATTTTTATAAATTGCTTAAATGATTTGTTATATGATGAGGTGCATTGAATTTTCAGTAATCAGTAATGCTTGTATTCATAATGAAATTCTACCAAGTGGCTAAATGTTTTTCATACAAAAGTTTCAAAATTTGAATGAAAAAACTTTGCCACTTGCTACAATTTTATTATGATTACGGCCCTATGATTTTACTGGTAATGCAAATTAAATTTCATTAGCAGTAAAAATTTACTGAATTTTTTTTAGTAATCAGTAAATTTACTGCTTACTGCAATTTTGAATGCAGTACATATACTGCAGTGTGCCCATTTACTAACCAAATAAGTTTAATAAAACAAACAAAAACCTACAAATTCATATGTATTTACAATATTGAAAGTTTTGATACTTTTAATTAATTAATTAAAAAAAAAGATACTAAAAGCATAAGTACTTCCAACTTAAAAAAAATTTACATTACTAGATGTTTACACATCTACTCTGTGATCGGACTCACATTGCTTTTTTTTATAAGATATTACAAGAAATTGATTACTGAAAACGATATTTTTGCGTATGTATTTTATAATCTGTGGAGGTAGAACTATGAAATAGAACGTTCGATCAAGAGGAAGTGGAGCGCGTATTTCCAAATAACCCTGAATAATTTCATTCACAAAATAAACAAACTTCTCTGAGGCTTCTAAGGGCACCGATAACATATCCGATTTTCCAAATTGGTGGCCTAAATATTATACAAAAAATATTTCAACTACAAACTGTAGATATAAAACAATCTTGTGGGTTGATTTATTCAATTTCAGTTGCCTAGTTAAAAATTTATGTAAATTAATTTTGGAATTTCAACAAAACTAATTTGGTGGTGGTATTCGTGGAGCTATTATTATTATTATTTATTGCTTTTATATTAAATCATGGGCGCATAGTGCCAAATTCGTGAAGTTATCCAGACGACGAATTGGTGATGAAAAATTTCATGAAATTAATATGGTCCTGCGAGCGCAGCCAGAGCAGACCTGGCGGCAATTTCTCTTACTAATGGCATGCCCTTTGCAAATAAACACTCGATGATTTAGCTAAAAAAAATACTTGTTTTTTGTTACACTTCAATATGAAACCTCTTATTGTAAGACCCTTTACACAAACGAAGACAAACATTTTATTATTTGCTTCCCAGCAGATTGCTTTTTGTGACAATAGGCCTTTCATAAATAACCGATTTAATTTCTAACGCTTATAAGCTTTACATACATACACATGTTCGAGTAATTATGCATATTTTATTTTTTTTTTTGCTTTTCGTTCTATTTGATTTACAAATAGATTTGGTCAATTTCTCAAAAATCTTCATTTACAAAAGCATCTCAAATTAAATTTTTATTATTTAAATTAAATAGAGTTGTTTACCAAATTATGCCTTCAAATGTATCTTCATAAAAATTCAAAAAATTCAAAAAAAAACATTTAAAATATTTCTATTTTATTTATAAGGCGTATAAATAAAAAAAATAAATAATTTATAAGAATTACAAGCAGAGGTCAGGCATCAATAAAAATGATTATTTATTAATAATATATTTTAGTCAAGAAGATTTCAACATTTGATAACCTCTTTTTAACGTTTGTGTTGGAATTGCTTTAATACATAAAGTAAATGAAAAAATTAAAATGACTAAAGGGCACAAACAAAGCGTTGCCTTAAAAAAATTACTCGAAACTCAACTCAAGATTATAAGTAGACAAAGATGATCATTGAAAAAATTATTCATTTCAAATCCAAAACAAATAAATTAATGAACACACCCACCTTTTTATCGTTTAGTTTTTGTTTTTTTCTTGCTCAAACAAAATAAAATAAACAACAAATGGCTTTTAATTAATTAAATGTTGTAAACATTAAATTAAAAAAAACAAAAGATCACTGATTACATATAGTCTACTCTTAAGTTTTTCATAATTAATTTTTGTTTTGGGGAATTTCAACATTTTCTCTCACTTTTCAATTTGAAACTATTTAAGGAAAATCGTCTACTAATTAATCATTTGTGGGAATATCAGATATCAAGCGCTTAAACTTCCACCTTAAAGCTATGCCTTAGTATATTACGAGTATTTTTTTTTTTTTTTTTTGTATACACAGAAAAAATTATTCCCAAAAAATTTTCAAACAAACGTGTGTTTTGAAATATAATTTAGTTTCAGTAAATATTTTTTGCTGTTCCAGTGAATTATTTGTTCCAATTTTATTTTATGTAAAAAAAACTGTATAGAATGAAAATTATCTATATAAAGTAAAATTTGTAAAAAAAAATTTTTAGATTTATTTTTTTTTATTTAAATTTGTTATTTTCAGTTAAATTTATTTTTAACCCCTGACTAAAAAAAGGGGTGTTATAAGTTTGTAGTGTGTGTCTGTGTATCTGTGTGTCTGTCCGTGTCCACGTACATGCCAAACGGCTGGACCGATTTTCATTTAGTTTTTTCTGTTTGAAAGATGACTTAATCGAGAGGGTTCTTAGCTATGTTTGAAAAAAATCGGTCCAGCCGTTTAGAAGATATAATATCTTTTCTGAAAAAAGTCGTTGGTTTTTAAAATTTTTAATTTTTGTTATTATAAACTATAAAAAAATTTGTCTGATTTTTTTTAATTTTAAAAAACATTTTATTTTTTTTTAAAGCTTTTTGTTTGCGGTTTTCAAACTTATTATGTTTGTATATTGGGATTCTCAATATAGTATTAAGCGTCTTACTATAAACATACGGAGTTTGTTAGCTAAATTAAAAAATTTTTTGGGTTGAAGTCTACTGACGAGTTCCAAAGCGGGAATGAAATGCTTAACCATAAAAACAAGCCAATTTTTCATTTCATTCAGTTATTTTTTTTTTCAGATAAAACTTTTACTAATTTTAAAAAAAAAAAATTTTAAGAATTTTTATTGATTCAGTTAATTTATTTTCGGATACTACGAAAAAATTTAGTGAATGTGTTTGTAAATTATAAAAAAAAAAAATTTGCTGAATAATACAAAAAAAAAATCTGCAAAAATGTTTTTCTGTTCCTATTAATAAATTTGACTGAATATATTTTGAGTTTCAGTTAACTTTTTTCTCGAATGCCATAATAATTTAACTAAAAATAAATTTTTTTTCCAGTTAAATTTTTACAAAATTGTTATCAGAATCTACAAATTTCTTTGTAGGTCCGCATTCACACAAAAAAATTACTGATTCAATGAATTTGGTTACAGAAAACGAAATTTAGTTTTTTCTGTGTATTTAAAATTGTGTTGTTTCATTTAAATTTGAATTTTTGATTCTTAAACAGGTTTTATTTTTATTATGATTTAGACAATTTAGTTATTTACATTTATTTACATTCAAGTTAATACTTTTCATCTTTAAGATACAACTTGTATTCAAGGCATTGAAAAGTATACACAAGCATTTTAAATTTAAATTTATGACTACAAGCACAAAATGAAATCGAAACGAGTTGTAGAATATTAATACGCGACAGTGGCTAATCTTATAATCCATTTATATGTGCTAAGGTTCGGTCACATTTGAGAAATATTTAACGCAAATAGTCATAAGTTGGCCCATAGATAGATGAACAAATAGAATAAGAGTAAGATCTGGTCCAAAGAACGGCACTGCGATGCATAATGGATGTTTTGTGCCTTCGATCTGTAAATTAAATCAAGCAGTGTATAACTAACTCTTCTTATGAAAGTTAGCACAGAGATTGGAGAAGCCTGCCTAATATCATCCGAACACATAAATTCAGAATGAAAAACACGCATTCGTACCATTGTCTCATCATCTTCCAAGCATAAATGACCCAAAGATAAACGAGACAACAAAAAGAAATTTGAGAATAAGATTTGCTGAACACGAGACAGATATCAAAAAGAGCCGACATTTTACTGCATTGACAACTTACATACACCTGACTTAGAAAACTTCAAAATAGTTCACAAAGAAAGAAGGCACAATAAACGTTATACTTTGGAAAGCTTAACAGCCGTATTCATAAAAAAAAAGTTGATTGAGGTTTAAAAGTCACATTAGTTAAAAAAAGGTTTTAAGGCTAAATAACGTTTTTTAAATATTGGTATTCATAATCAGTTTTTTAACTAAAAATCAATTAACTAGATTTTTTTTAAAATATCGTGGCAACACTTTATTTTGTCTTTATTTGTCACTTGCATATTAGTTCTGCAAAACAACGATTGTTAACTCACAAAGTACTCGTATCTATTTTGTTTATTTGTCGGTTTTCAGAGAAATATTGTTTCTTTAAAATAAAAGATATGTTCGAACTTGTATTTAATAAAATAATAAAAAAAAGTTCACAACAAATCTTTGTTAAAAGTGTTTTTTATATTATTTATTTTATTGCAGATAAAGAAGCACTAGAATAACGAGCTTTATTTTGTTTGTTTTGAGTGTTTATACATCACTAGTTAATTTTCTACAATTATACTATTTTTGTTAACACATAAAATGAGAAAACAATGAATGGGAATGGAAATTGGATCGCTCCTTTTCTTTTAAATATTCTTTGGAGTATATTTGTTATTTCGGCAATAGTTTCTATAAAAAAAATTACATTCACCCTTATTCTATTTGGCGTCGGCAACATAACACGACGTCGTTTTTAATGTTTTTTTTATCAAATCGGTATTCCCGTAGATAGTATTGCCATTTATCGATGACTGTCAGCATATGTTTGGTATTCTGAAAGAAACATTGATGTTGATGTTGCCGTTCATTTTGTCGTCAGTGTTTTTGATGTCGTGTTCTGTTGTGTGCATGCCTCAACGAGTTTGAAAAATAATTTAAATGGTAAAAAAGTGAAATATAAGTAGATATAAAAATGTACATATTTATTTGAAAAAAGTTCTTTAAAAAAGTGAAAAATATAATATGGACAAAATTAAAATTACCAACCCCAACCAATTTGAAAAGCTTGTGGAAGAGTTGGAAAAGTCCTTCTTTTGCTAGAGGATTCCTCAGGGGTAGTTTCCTAATAATTTCAAGGTGCAGTGAGAAAGTGAGACTGCACTAAATTCCCTCGGTCCACCAATTAGAACTAGTGGTGGATGGCAAAATGTAAGGTAAATAGTGTGTTGGGAAAGTATACTGAGGTTTAAATTTAAAAAAAAAGGTTGCAAACAACAACAGCAAAGCAACTGAAGACGGGGTATATAAACAATTAGCACTGAGTACCTTTGGAGGAAGCTCCAAGCTCCAATAAACGTTGATCTGATCCCTTTTGTTTCAAAAGTTAGGCTCTATTGTATCCAATACATTCCTAAATGATGATTTGTTCAGCCGAAAATATTTGTAAAATATTAAAAGGATGAACATTACCCATTGTTTTCCAAAAACATGAGAGAACTTATCACTTACTTTTCCTTGGGTAACTGGCAAATGCATCACTTTTGTCTGAGAAATCTTATTTTCACTCTTAATTTTTTTTTTCATCGTCTCAATAGGAAAGAAAAACATTTTATTTTAATTTATTTACAAAGCTTTTACTTATTCAAAAATACTTTTACCAAAAATAGTAAACAAAATGAACCAGCTGACTCAAATATTGGATATGTGTATTGTATTTATCGATAAACAGGCAACGTCGTCATAACAGTGTTAGGGAATACAAAGTTAGCATTGATGTTGTGTTATATTGATGTTGTTTCAAAATTGATCACCATGTTGCCGACGCCAAATAGAATAAGGGTGATTGTTTTCTTCTAAATAACACTGGCATATGCATATATACATGCATACATAAGTACATACATACATACACACATATGTACATACAGGTAAAGTTCAAAATGTAAACAAAAACGAAGCAAAATTACAACAACGTCACCTTAAAATTGGTTTAAACATGGGGGCAGTCAATTTTAAAATTTGCTGATTTACGCAAGGTTTAAAAACCGTTTTTAAGCTAAAATTCTATTATGAATACAATTTTAACGAATTTTGCTTAAACAATATTTGCAACGCGGTTTAAAATTTTTATGAATACGGCTGTAAGTATACAACAGAAAATGGACATAGCAATGAACAGTAAAACAGATAAAGACAACACCAATGCCAGCTATAGCATTGTATTAGCTTACCCCCTATGCAAAAACTCTTGTTAAACTTAAAGTTGGTTTAAAAAACGAATTTTGTATGGCAAAACCGGTTTTAACACATGCTTTAGACTTTAGTGTAATTCCAACTGTGATATTAGAAGTTAAGAAAAGGCTGTGATATTTTATTTTATTTTATTTATATTTGCAATTATTTTTTACGTTATGTGTTTTATGTTGTACATTTTATGTCTCTTTGAAATTCATCTCGAAAACTTAAAAGTAAATTGGAATAAAAGATAAAATATGTAAGTCAATGTTTATACTCTAGTATCATTTATTGCAATTACATACATATGTATGTATATATATATATTAAAGTCGCTCTTTTTATATATTACCAATGTTACCAGATTTCAATAAAAATAATTATCCCTGTAGATGTTGGAAAATCCCAACGAAACGTCGAATACATTAAAAATGAAATAAAAACGTCTTTTATTTACATTTTGAAGAAATTTAATGACCTTGAAAGCCTGAATAGATACAAAACTACATTAATTAATAAACGAACTTTGTTACTTACCCCAGTAGGATAGTTCAGTCCAAAGTGACCAGAGAAAAAAAAACTATAGTAAGCCGTAAATCATTCCTGCTAAAGTTCAGGATGCCACTATATGAAAGTAGCTGCATCTATGCTTTGGCCTGCCTTAAACCAGGAAAAGCCACTCACACTTTATTTGTAGTCAAAATGTCATTTCCTTTGAGCAAAGACATGACAGTCCACCAGTTAACGTCGCAAAAAGGCTTTGGGCCCATTAAAAGGTCAGCCGATGCCCTCCTGGTCAATTTATCCGCTTTTGCTCGTTACCCAGATGAGCGCTGTGGCCAGGTATCCAGTAAATGGAAATCTTTTTTCGTATCGATAGCTTCTGCACAAGCTTGGAACATAATTCCCATCACACATAAAATTTTTCATATTAAATAAAAATCTTGCATTCAATAAGAATTGAAATTATTTAACTTAAGCCCGATTAAGACATTATTTCAGACTAGGGTGCTAATGAAGTGCGTGGCTGCACAGAAAAATATCGGTATTTCCCCCAGCTAATAAAAAGTCTAGTTTAATATTTCTTCTCTTCTTTAGAAACTCACATTAATTAATAAAAATTTTTCATTCAATAAGAATTGAAATTGCTGAACTTAAGCCCGAATAAGGAATTATTTCTGATTAAAATTCATTACAGTTCAATTAAATCTAAAAATGTCTTATTTAAATATTATCTATTTCATGTTGATTTAATATTCCAGTACTGTTAAATGAATATTTAGAATCATGTTGAATCAAAGTTATTTCAAGTTGAAACAACATGAATTTAACTTACGTGATGTGTATTGGTACAGGCATCAGTGACTTAGAAACTGCGTGACTACCGAACAATACTTTACTTCTGTCTGAAGTACCACAGACTGCAGAGCAAATTCCTTCTTCCATTTGGCATACATCCGTGTATCAATATAAATTTCTGGAATGCACAGTGGGTCGGTTTATCTCCCACATTGCTTTAAGGGAATTTCTGAAATTGAATATTCTGTCTAATCTCACTTTACAGCTTATGCTGCCACTAGGTATTCCTAGCAGCTGTTTGCTAGGAGACGAGACCCTTGCTCTTGCTATAAGTAGCCAATGCCGCATAGGATCTTTCAAATATTTGTATGGATGTTAATCCAAGCAAGCCTCAATGGCCAATGTAAGGCATGACCTCATTGCACCTTTTATAAGAAGATACGCCAATCTCTGAATCTTGCAGAGTTTTGGTTGTCTGTTGTTTGATATAAGTGAGTACATGTGTGATAAAACTTTTGTTCCCAGGGCTATTCTTCGAAAAATTAATAGTTTTGTTAAACTTTGCTTGAATACTGCTTGCATTTTACTAAAGAACTTCATAGTATGAAACAGCGATATATTTCTTCTAATGTTACGTGGTTTTTTTTCTCAGTGTGTGTGTATGACTCTTAGCAACTTTGGTTGAGATGATAAAAAAGAAGGAACATGTATATTTGATATGAAAAATTTCTTTCTGCTCATATACTGACATGAGGCCACTTATACTCCTCTAGTACGATTCACTAACTTTTTCTTAACGATAATCGCATCGTTAAAATAATTATAACGAAAATCTATCAAATTTGCTATTCAGTAACATTTTTAACGATATTCGCTGTAGGTTAATGCCAGCTGTGTCATTATTTAAGCGACAAAAATTTATGTCCTGCTAATTTTATCGACAAAAGTCCACAGAAAATATCAGCTGTGTACTATCGTTAAAAAGAAGGCACGGAATCAAACAATCGATATTACAAGCGACAAAATGTATAAACAAAAATTACGATTGTCGGATCGTTAAAAGTTACTGGATTCACTAACTTCTCGCGAAGTGAAAATCAGAACATTTGTCGATATTTTTAATAGTTTGTTGCAACTTCTTTTACAATACTGTTTTTCACACCGTTTAATTCTATAACATGTGGCATCTCTGCACATGTGCCGAAAAGCACAAAGGAGAAAATAAAAAAAGCTAAAAGAATTTGAAGTTTTGATTTTACTTTTTTCACTTTAACCGACAGCGAATATGGTTAAAGTATGTTACTGAACAGCAAATTCGATAAATCTTCGTTGTGTTTTTTTTTTTTAAATATTATATTGTATGAACCCATCTACTGGTATGAGTTCGCATTGATGATTACTGCAATAAGCTCAACGTAGCAAGCATATTTAATAGGGCAGGACTTCTATATAAAAAATTTATGATCATCAACTTAGCTGAATTTTGTTTAGTTAATTTTTCTTTATTTAAGGAAAACTTATTCGCTAGCCGAAATTCCGCACAAAGCGTCATTCGCGTTTTTTACATTCTATGCTTCTTATACTTTGTATTCATTCTACATTTCAATTTTAACTGCACGCTTCTTAAGCAACATTGATAGCATTGAAAATAAAACAAAACTTGGCATCACTGAGGTTTCAAATCAGCTGGCTTTTGCGTACATCGGTTATGATGCTTACAAAAGTAGAAAGTAACCCTACTTTTTACATCATGTAAACACAAAGATTATACCTTTTGGATAGACGCCTAAGATGCCAGGATTTGAAACTAAATTAGGGCTTTTTATTTAAGTGTTTTCAATTCTTTTTTATAACACATAAAATTTAAAAGAAGAGCTAGAGCTTCCAAGGCATTCAATAAGGTCCTGAACTTGTGCAAATTTGAATAATTTCTAATGATTTTTGCAAGTGTTGTTACTGCAAGAAATTCTATTTTTTGATCCATATTCAGTGAATCTGAGGTCATGTTCATGATGTTAAGTAGGTAAATTTGATTTTTCGTATGTACTTTGTGATTTCCCTAAATTTCTTTTAATCAATATTTTTTTTTTATAAATAAAAATCTAATACTTTATGACATTGATTTCATTTTCCTAAAAAATCAAGACATATCGTTAGTGTTTGCGAAAACTAAAAACGATTCTCAATTTTGCATACTGAAATATTTAATTAATTATCTGAATGTTGTTTATAATTGATTCCTGAAAAGTTAAAAATACAAACATATTGAGTTTGGAAGTAGAGAAAAAGTAGTTCCTGAATAATTGTTTTCACTGGGAAGTGATGTTATTTTCTTTGAGAAGACAAGAAAATTTCATTTGGGCTGACTGGGGAAACTATGCAATCAATTCCTTTGGCACCATCCACTTCATCAGCACCTCTGTCTATTTTCTAAGGAGGAGATCAGTTATTTAACAGTAAACTTTCACTGAAATTGTTTTTTTTTTATTACATACACTATTCGTAGTTTACCGTTGGTAAACTTTATTTTTGATTGGGATCGCCGAACTCTGTAATAAGAAGTTTCATGAAAAGGAATACGTGAATCGGTTTTTTATTACATACACTTATCGTATTTTACTGTTGGTAAACTTTATTTTCGAACGGTGGGGTTTTCTGTTCTCTCTCTCTCTATCTCGCTCGCTCTGTTGTAACAAATCTAAGTTTATCTCAAAATGTTAGGCCCCTTTCTGATTAGGCAACTCTACTTGCGCAAGTTTTTTGTTTGTGGGTGTGAGAGGAAAGGTCGGTTTGAAGGGGAAAGAATTGCCGAGATTTGAGTACAGACTTGCTTGTACGTGGCAATTCTGTTTCTGCTGTCATTCTTTACTTGGGATATTTATTTGTTTTTGGCATTGTCTTTTATTTCTTCTTCGGTGTGTTGTCTAATTTTGTGTTAAGAAAATTTTATATTTGTTAGTAAACGTCAGCAAATTAAAACGCCAACAAATTAAGAAAGTTCGAGCATAAGAAAATTAAACTTGCTCAACAAAGTTGCTGAATGTGAACATAAAAGCAAGTTCAAAAGAAAATAAATAAAAATGAAAATTATAATTGCGCAATTAAAGTTGCCTAATCTGAAACATGTGCATTTATTTTTAAGCTTTTTTTTCAAAAATTTATTAAAAGGATCCATTCTAGAAAAATGAGATTTCAAAATTAGCTATTGTCTCAAGTTTATTTTACACCAAGGTTTAAATGAAATGGTATACGAGAATTGTTTTTTTGTATTACATACACTAATTGTAGTTTACCGTCGGAAAACTTTATTTTAGAACAGTGGGGAGCACTGTTCTCTCTCTCTCTCTCTTTCTCTCTCTTGTTGTTCTGTAACTTGCAACCAGTGTGACCAGATTTTAAAATAACATTAAGCTAAATCACGTTTGAACAAGAGCTAAAATAAGCTAAAAAGTTAAATTTGAATCAAAAACATAAAGCTAAACTTTTTTCGACTTCTTTCACTTTGCAATAGTTAAGCCAGAATTAGTTTTTGCTTTCTGTTCTGTTACGAATCAGCTGACTCTTTTTTTGTTTATAGAAATCTAATACAAGTTGTTAGTTTTTCTGTTTCGTTCTGTTCTGTTTCGGTTCAACCTCTGAAAATTAAAAAAAAGTTAAGTGATAGCATAAATTAAATAAAAACATTTTGAAATAAATTGTGTTGCGCTTTTCGAATTTAAAAAAATTGAATTTTTACAAAAAAAATATTAAATTATATGTAAACATAACAATGGATGATGCAAAACTCATCGCTTTAGTGGAAAACTGCGACCATTCTGGTCCGAAATACCTGATAAGTTACTACAGAAAAAGTAAGTATGAAAATTTGGAAGCAGAATGGCACAGCACAGAACAGCAACAGAAAGTAAAGACTAATGAAGAATTTACTTATTGCTAAAATAACGTTAAATATATATTTACATACACAAACACTTTTTTCAATTATTTGAAGTAAAAAATAAATTAAATTATTTATTCATTACCAGGGACAAGGGCTTCATGCATTTAAAAAAGGTGTTTTAAGCGCCTTAAATATGACATTAAAAACGCAAAATATGCACCAAAAACAATAAAATATGCACATATTTTAAAAAAGTTTTGTTCAAAAAAAAAAGTTTTAAATTTACATAAACTAATTAGAGATATAAAAATATTTTATTTTCTGAAGAGGTGCGAATACAAGCCTTTTATATTTAATTTGTACACAAGATTTAATATGACAACGATTTTTTCTGCATTATTTACTCCAAATAGGCATTTTTCGAGATATGTTTATATTGCAGTAAAGGAGCGATACGTAAATTGAAAAAAAGTGTTATTTATTTATTTTTATTTAAAATTTTTCGAACGTGAAGTTCTATCAACTTGTTTTTAGAAAGCTTTGTTGCATTGAAAAAAATCCTTATAACGTCTATAGATGTAACCAGATCAAATTTAAATAATTATTTTTATATAATGTTACTACAGGGTGGGCCAAAAGAAACCAAGGGGTGTAAAAGTTTAATAACTTTTTTGTTTATTAACTTTTTTTTATTTTTTCTTTCAGATTATATAATATACAAAATGGAAATTTTTTTACACTAAGTAAGTAAAAATGATGTCTCTTAAATGACCACCGTTTTCAGCTTCGCACTGATGGGCTCTTTTTAGAGCATTTTCCATAACATCTTTCAAAACTTGTGGCTGTAGCGTTCGAATTTCTGCAACAATGTTTTCCTTGAGTTCAAGGATTGTCTCTGGCTTGTTCACATACACTCGCTCCTTCAAAAAACCTCAAAGAAAACAGTCGGGTGCTGTCAAATCTGGCGATCGAGCTGGCCAAATAATTTCCGAATTTCGAGAAATTATTCGCTCTCCAAAAATTTGACTTAAAAGTGCCATTGTGTCTCGGGCAGTATGGGCAGTGGCTCCGTCCTGCTGAAACCACATACCAGGTCTGTTTTCAAGAGCAGGACGTAAAAAATTTTCTATCATAAACCGATACCGCTCTCCATTTACGGTTACAGCACTTCCATCTTCATTCTCGAAGAAGTAGGACCCAATGACATTTTCAGATGTGATCCCACACCATACTGTACACCTGATGGGGTGCAATTGGCGTTGATGAATGGCTCTTGGATTTTGAGAACCCCAGAACCTACAGTTCTGCTTATTAACAAAGCCATTCAAATGAAAATGAGCTTCATCACTCATAATCAAATTTTCAATAAAGTTGATTTCATTTCTGGCCAACTCTTGAAATTTAACTGCAAAATTTAGACGTTGCCGATGATCTGCGGGTTTTAATTCTTGGACCAATTGCACCTTATATGGGTATAACTGTAAATCTGTTTTTAAAATGCGCCGTAGTGACGTACGAGACATTTCTAGCTGAGCAGAACGCCTTCTGCCAGATGTTTCTGGTGCTTCGTTAACACTTTGCTGTACTCGTTCAATATTTTCCGCAGTGCGACTTAAACGTGGTCTACCGGTTCGAGGCAAATCTCTTACGCTGCCATGTTGGTGATGACGATTAACTAAGCAACGAATCATCGCTTCAGAGGGCGAAATTCTGACGTTAAAATGTCGACGATATGCTCTTTGCGTTAAAATAATTGATCTCTGGTTTAAATAATAAAATTCTATTGTTCTGGTTCTCTGTTCAGTTGTGAACCTCTCCATTATAAATTCTCCAAGTGTTGTCTATATAATCTGAAAGAAAAAATAAAAAAAATTAATAAACAAAAAAGTTATTAAACTTTTACACCCCTTGGTTTCTTTTGGCCCACCCTGTACTTTCGGCTTTAATAGAAGAAAATATCCTCTTGAAATCACCAAATGACAATATTTATTAAATTTGGTACGTGTTTATGCTTGTACAGTCCTTCTACAACAATGCTAGCGAATTAATTTGTCAAAAAACAGTCTTGCATTACTAATTTTTCATTAATAATATATTTTGAAATTTGAATTTTTGACTAAATATGACACGAAATTTTTAATTATACTATAATATGACACAAAAATATGCATTTATTACCAAATTATGCAAAAATATGAATTTTCAGCAAAATATGCAAAAATATGCACTTACAAATCGATGCCATTTTCACTCAAATTCAATGTTTCGTAAAGATATTTCGTTCTTGCCATTATCAGGTTTAAGGGAAAAAATATGCATTTGCATGAAACCCCTGTCCCTGTTCATTACTATATTTGAGTTTTAAAGAAACACAAAACAAAAACTTCCCAAAATAAGCTTAACCAGCCTTTAAATATGTAAAAACATTTATACTAAAATACGAAACAATTTTTTTAAGTGAATTAGTGCTATTTACAGTAAATCTACTATTTCTAATTTTAGTTTTAAGTAAATTAATTCATGCCGCTGAATGCACGTTCAACTCAACTCAAAGAAAATCTTAAAAGTCTTATGGGCAATATTAATTTAACTTTTGCGATTGTAACTCCAAAATTGTAATCAATATCCTCTTTTTAAATTTTGCCATTTCTCTTATTAATAAGCAATTTACATTTTGTATTGTAGAAACTATTTTCCAATGAAAAAATTTTATATATTTAAATGTTAAAAAATTTTAATTTTTAACCTCGGTCCAAAAAAAGGGGAGTTATAAGTATGTAGTGTATATCTGTGTATCTGTATGAGTTCACGTACAGACCAAACGGCTGGATCGATTGTGATTTAGTTTTTTTCTGTTTGCAAGGTGACTTGACCGATAATGTTCTTAGCTATGAAGAAAATCGATCCAGCCGTTTAGAAGATATCACATCTTTTCTAGAACATATGTATATTTAGTTGAATCTTTGTCCTTGACGCCATAGCTCCCAAATGGCTTTACCGATTTTAATTTTGTTTTTGTCGTTTAAAAAGTGACTTGATCTCGTCTATACTTGAAGAAAATTGATCCAGCCATTTGGTCAGTACGTTAGGGGTTCTTAAAATTTTTAATTTTTGTTATTATAACTTTTTTATGTCTTTAACATATTTTTTGAGAACATGCAATTTAGATTAAAAAACGGCTAAAAAAGCTAAATGAGTTTTTAAAAAAGGCCAAAAAGTAAGCTAAGATCTAAATGAAAATTGAAAATTGCAGCTAAATCCCAAAAAAAAAAAAAGCTAAATTTAGCCCAAAATAAGCTAATATGGTCACGCTGCTTGCAACATGCGAATATACTTTATGACAGATGCATAGGATGCCCGAAAGCGTATAACGCTAGTATAGATTTTATATTAAATTCAGGCTTTCTAGTTGAGTGTTTTATATTTTCTTTTTTATAAGAAATGAAAATATTGATTTATAAAGTAATGGGGATTTCTTTGAGAAGACAACTTCTTGAGGTGGTTGGAGAAATTTTCTGTGCCACCACCTTTTTCATCAGCACCCATGTCTATCTTCCTAGGAGGAGATCAGTTATTATATTTAGCTATTTAACGCTAAACTTTAAATAAACTGCGATACGGCAATTGGTTTTTTTATTATTCTTAGTTTAGTGTCGGAAAACTTTATTTTCGAACAGGGTCCCCCAACTCTGGGATATAAAATCTAAGTTGAACTCACAATTTTATTTATTACACATATGGATTTATTTTTAGTTTTTTTTTCTTAAACTTTTAAAAAGATTAATTTTAGAAAAAGAAGTTTTCAAAATATTTTTTTTTTTAATTTTTCTATTTCAATATATTTACATATGTATATAGGAAACAAATGTTTTTCATTAGCAATTAAAAATAATTTTTAGAAATGCAACATTAGATTTTAGGTATAGAGAGAGATTGTTTTCTCCAATAGAAAATGTTTATGATTAATTTGATTAACGGACCTCTTCTGAAAATCACGGTGATTTAAATCACGGTGATTTCAAAAGTAAACTATTAATAACTGACTTGTTAGTGGGTTTTTGTTGTATTTTAAGTTTTTGTCATGTAAATATAATAGAATATTTTAATGCAACTTCCATCGCTATAAATTGTCAAATTTACAAAAGCACTGATTTAGGTTTTATTGATGTATTGAAATCACCGTGATTTGACATGTCGTGATTTGCAGAACAGGCCCGTAAGACAAGACTTTCTCATTAGGCCTAATTACACAATTCCTTATCACATGGACTGATTTAAATTTTTCTCATTAAAAAAAAAAAAAAAATTATCATACGAATAAACACATTTTTCATTTCTGTTATAAAATTAAAATTTTGCTCTCGAAAATAATCTCTTAGCCTCTCACCCAAAACAAACTTAACACTATGTCATTTAATTTAAGGGCCCAAGTGGACAACTTGCATTAATCATTTCCTCAGTTTCATTTTATTATTTACATTATCAACCACTTGTAAACTTGTTGGCCTTTAATTAACCTGTAAAAGTTTGTTGTTTTCTTATGCTTTAAAATAACTAAGAAAAAATTTAACAGCTCGATTGATTAAAGTTGAAAAAAATAAACAAAAATAATTTAAAGCCATGACTGTTTTTTTTTTTTTTTTTGACTTATGCTAGGAACACAACTGGGACGAACGACGAATTGTTCGGTGCGAACTTTCGTCAAAAAAAATAAAACACATTTGTTCATATGAAAATGAACACAACACCGCCGTAGAACGAAATTCGTCGTGCGTGACGAACTCTGAGATAGATTTATTTCTATTTTGTACGCCGACGAAGGACGAAAAAACCAATTTTCTCTCTTTCTCTTTACTTACACAATAAACAGTGTGACCCAGGGAAGGAAAATGACTTCTTGGATTTTGTACCAATTAAGAAAATAAAATGTACTTTTTAGACCATGACGGTACCAATTTTTAATATTTATTAATAAATACAGAAACGTAAAAAAATTAGTAAAAAAATACAGAAGTTTAAAATAAAAAACAGAAACTTAACACAAAAAAAACATTAAATATTACATTCATAAAGGTACATTCGTAGATTCGACTATTATATTAGAGATTAAAATAAAACACACACAAAAAAATTAAAAAGAACATAGGCAAAATTAATGTTACTATATAGTGAAAGATTGACATTTTTAAATTGTACCAAGTAACTCGCGGTAGTACCACGGTACCAACAAGGTCAAAAATGTACCATAAAAAGTACAATTGTACCATGATTTCCATCCGTGGTGTGACAAGAATTTAAAATAAACTTAAGCTAAATCACGTATGTCTTTAATATATTTTTAGAGAATACGCAAATTGGATTAAAAAAGGCTAAAAAAAAAGCTAAATTCGTTTTTAAAAAAGGTAAAAAAAGAAGTTAAGAGCCTAATAAAAATTTTAAAGCTAAATCCAAAAGAAATAAGCTAAATTTAGCCCAAAGTTAACTAATATGGTAACACTGACAATAACCAACTTTCAGCGTGACCGTTTGACCGACTAAAGTGGCAGCAATTTGCCACTTTTTCGACTGCGTTTCCCCTTTTTCAACTGCCTTGCCACTTTTTCACCCCCTTTATTTAGGGTGAGTTATATGAAAATACATTAAAAATAAAAAGTTTAGTGCAGTTTTCTCGCCTTTTTTTAATTTTGCCCCCTTTTTTTGCTAAATCCGCTATTTAGTGCCACTTTTTGAAAAATGTCATCGGTCACCCTGCCAACTTTATAAAATATTAGAGAGGAATTCGCTGAGTAAATTCGTCGTTGTTGTGTTTCACACGACGAATTTACGCAGCGAAGTCTTATCGACGAATTCGTCGACGTGGACGAAACTCGTCGTTCGTCCCAATTGTGTTCCTAGCATTACGCACAATTTTTTTTGTTGTTGCTTCGATAAAAAGCAAATCAAGAGCAAAAAAGTGACAGGGAACCCTTAAAGAAGTTTATATATAGGGTGTTTTTTTGAGGGGTATAGAACTTCGAATTGAAATAAAACACAAGAAAATCGTTTTAATGTCCATCAATTTGGCTTTATTGGAAGGATAATTTTATGCCATTAATGTTTAAATATGATTTCGGGCATGTGGCCGCCGCGGCTGGCTCGAATAAAGCCAATTCTACAGGTCCAATTTTCAACCACTTTTTCGAGCATATGGGGCCGTATGTTGGCAATAACGCCACGAATGTTGGCTTCCAAGTCCCCTAACGTTTCTGGTTTGTTGGCGTAGACGAGCGACTTCACATATCCCCAAAGAAAATAATCCAATGGTGTCAAATCACACGATCTTGGTGGCCAATTGACAGGTCCATTACGCGAAATTATGCGCTCATCGAATGTTTTCTTCAATAAATCGATTGTGACGTGCGCTGTGTGGCATGTAGCGCCGTCTTGTTGGAACCACAACTCATCCACATTCATGCCATCCAATTCGGGAACAAAATAGTCAGTTAGTCGGCTCCAATTGCTGTGCACGGTGGCGAATCGATTCATTCGGGTCCTCTTCAACACTTTGCTCTACAGCGGCAATTGTTTCTTCGGTGCGCACTGTTCGACGTCTCTGCGGATGCGTATTATCACATAGAGTAAATGTAGTGCGAAAACGATCCATGGTTAACCGAATTAATTGCTCTGATGGACGATTATGTCGACCATAAAATGGACGGAGCTTGCGGTAAACTTCGCGAACTAAACCATTATTTTCGAAATACATTTGCACGATTTGCAAGCGCTGTTCTTTTGTCAACCTGTTCATGATGAAATGGCAAACCAAACTAAATATTAATCACTTGACAGCTGACAAAATGACTGCAAGTTAAAAAAGTGATGCCAACTTAAAGTTCTATACCTCAATAAAAAACACCCTTTACATATGTATCTTTCTGCTCGCTATTTTTAAAGCAACAACAAGTATTTTATATGTCGCTGTTCGCAAGAGGTAACAAATTATTTGTCAGTTTTTTAAGATTTATGCTCCAAACATAAAAAGGCAGAGAGCCACTTCTCTATATAACAACAAAATTTTACCAAACTTACTTATTCATGAAAAAGTATTTTTTTTTTATTTAATATAAAATTTATTCTGTTAAAGTTTCAACAGGTCTGTTTATCGCATTGCCCAATATCTTTAATATTTCAGCAATATTTTGTTACTTTAAATTTATTACATATGACTATTTTTGTAATTTTCTATAAAGTTAAGCCTTTCAACGGCACGTTTCTTTTACAGACATACATTTTATGTATATTTACATATATATTTTATTTGCATATTTATCATTAAAATTTGTTTCCCTCCCGCATATCTCTTTATTGTTAAATTAATTGTCAATAAATCTTAATCAATTGACTCGTGTAGGAGAAATATAATTTGTTGTTTAATCTTTTAGATTTCAATACTAAAAAAAAAATCTTATAATTGTAACCTCCACCACTAAATCAACATCTATTAATTTTTTTTTATTTAATATTTTTTTATGGGATTGGTTAATTTATTTGATTAATTAATTACTGCAATAACTAAAATAAATGAAAACTGTCGAAAATTATAAAACTTCCAAAAAAAAAACGCCATAATCATTCATGGCTCAAAGCGACTAACAACATCTCTTCATGACTTTAGCAGATCCAAGATGTTGTTGTCTGTTTGCCTGTCTTTTTTGATGCCTAGTTTTGAATCAATCTCACTTCCATTGATAAATAAAACTTTTATACAGAAATTTTAAGAAATAAAATAATTTTATAAACTATTCTTTAATTTCGGCCGAAGTTGTCTAGAAGAGAGCAAAGAAAAAAAGCAATGTGAGTCCGATCACAGAGGAGATGTGTAAACATCTAGTAATGAACATTTTTTTTAAGTTGGAAGTACTTATGCTTTTAATATCTTTTTTTAAATTAATTAATTAAAAGTATCAAAACTTTCAATATTGTAAATACATATGAATTTGTTGGTTTTTGTTTGTTTTATTAAACTTATTTGGTTAGTAAATGGGCAAACTGCAGTATATGTATGTATATGTACTGCATTCAAAATTGCAGTAAGCAGTAAATTTACTGATTACTAAAAAATTTCAGTAGATTTACTGCTAATGAAATTTAATTTGCATTACCAGTAAAAGCGCAGTGCCGTAAACATAATAAAATTGTAGCAAGTGGCAAAGTTTTTTCATTCAAATTTTGAAACTTTTGTATGAAAAACATTTAGCCACTTGGTAGAATTTCATTATGAACACGGGCATTACTGACTACTGAAAATTCAATGCACCTCATCATATAACAAATCATTTATGCAATTTATAAAAATCGCCTAAATAAAAAAAAAACCCCAAAAAACAGAAAAAAATCGCCAAATGAAAAAATCGCCAAAATGAAAAAAAATTTCGAAAATTAAAAAAACCCAAGAGCGCGAAAATGTCGCCAAAACTAAAAACAATTTATATAAAAAAAAATCGCAAAAATGAAAAAAATCGGCAAAATGAAAAAACGCCAAAATAAGAAAATAAAGTGTTAAAACTAAAAAAAGAGCCAAAACTTAAAAAAATCGCCAAAACTGGAAAAACGCAAAAACCGCCAAAACAAAAAAACCGAAAAGATCACAAAAACTAAAAAAAAAATGCCAAAACTATATATTATATAGGATGAAGTTTGTATTAAATTACATATCTAGTGTTCGTACGGAACCCTTCGTGCGCGAGTCAGAGTCGCACTTTACTGAATTTATTTTATTTTGCATCTTTCAGTTTCTTGTGTCAGTTCGATTTCCTGCAGGGTATTTACAAGAAACGCAAATAATGGGTGTTTTTTATTG
The DNA here is from genome assembly GCA_949987645.1 of Tachina grossa. Lineage (NCBI taxonomy): Eukaryota > Metazoa > Arthropoda > Insecta > Diptera > Tachinidae > Tachina > Tachina grossa. The sequence continues at coordinate 59,804,096 of OX465276.1, read as the reverse complement.
AGGTATAGAACTTTAAGTTGGCATCACTTTTTTAACTGGCTGCCATTTTGTCAGCTGTTAAGTGAGTAATATTTAGTTTGGTTTGCCATTTTATCATGAGCAGGTTGACAAAAGAACAACGCTTGCAAATCGTGCAAATTTATTTCGAAAATAATGGTTCAGTTCGCGAAGTTTACCGCAAGCTCCGTCCATTTTATGGTCGACATAATCGTCCATCAGAGCAATTAATTCGGTTAACCATGGATCGTTTTCGCACTACGTTTACTCTATGTGATAATACCCATCCGCAGAGACGTCGAACAGTGCGCACCGAAGAAACAATTGCCGCTGTAGAGCAAAGTGTTGAAGAGGACCCGAATGAATCGATTCGCCACCGTGCACGGTATAGAGCCATGATAACCGACTATTTTGTTCCCGAATTGGATGGCATGAATGTGGATGAGTTGTGGTTCCAACAAGACGGCGCTACATGCCACACAGCGCACGTCACAATCGATTTATTGAAGGAAACATTCGATGAGCGCATAATTTCGCGGAATGGACCTGTCAATTGGCCACCAAGATCGTGTGATTTGACACCATTGGATTATTTTCTTTGGGGATATGTGAAGTCGCTCGTCTACGCCAACAAACCAGAAACGTTAGGGGACTTGGAAGCCAACATTCGTGGCGTTATTGCCAACATACGGCCCCATATGCTCGAAAAAGTGGTTGAAAATTGGACCTGTAGAATTGGCTTTATTCGAGCCAGCCGCGGCGGCCACATGCCCGAAATTATATTTAAACATTAATGGCATAAAATTATCCTTCCAATAAAGCCAAATTGATGGACATTAAAACGATTTTCTTGTGTTTTATTTCAATTCGAAGTTCTATACCTCTAAAAAAAACACCCGTTATAATAATCGCTTTTGGGCGATTTTGGTCCATTCCAATCCTCTTCACATATTAAATTTTACCGCTCGATATTAAATGTCTGGTCAGTTATTTACATGATTCAAAATTATCAAACTATTTATGTATGTACATATCGAGCCATAACCGCTAAAGTAGCTTATGGACTTGGTTTTTTTTTTTTTTTTTTTTTTTTTTGAAGCAAAACGACTATTTACTATCGCAAATCATCGATTTTGGTCAAAAATTAAAGTTCGAAAATTATGTCGCTTAAGCTATTTTGGCGGTAAATTATAACGAAATTAATAATATCTCGCTTGTTTTCTCTTTATAAATTTGCGGAATGTGCAAGATACCACCTGCACCACCGCACCCATAAACTTGGAGAAATATTCATATGTATGTATGTAAATGTCAAACGGCAGCCAGCTCATAAAAGTGAATACAAAATAAATAAATACAACATTAGCAATCATTTAACTAATGAAAATTAAAATGTTTATTTATTCTGTCACTTTTGGCATCATCATAAAAATTAACTCTCTTTTTGCATTACGAACAGCGAAAAAAAGCAAACAAATAAATAAATGAAATATTTTATTTTAAATAAATTAATAATGCCTTAAAATTAACATTTAACTAAATGTCATTCACTTATATATTTTATACGATTATCGCTCACATCCATACATTCAAACTTTAATATCGCATATACATTCCTGTATTTGTTTGTGCAAATGTGCGAGTTTTTAATGGGTGAGTCAGAACATAATTTGCAAATGAGATTTATATATATCTTTGGTCACAAGTAGAAAGGCCCTAACTCAAATAACTGTAACTTTACAGGAGAAGGTAAAAACATAATAATAAACGTACAACTACTTGTAAAATTGCTTTGTACAACAAGTTGTTAAAGCGTTATTTTTTACACAATTGCAATAAATTTTTGTGAAGAGTTGTATTTGTATGAAATGTATTGGAATCACTGAAAAACTCAGTTTCGTAAAAATACGAGTTAGGGCCTTTCTACTTGTTACCATCGATATGTATGTACATACATATGTATTTATATGATAATGTGCTCGGATGGCACGGGTCCACCATTACTGTGATTCAAATATTTATGCTTGAAGAAAAAAATCTAGTTTTTCTTTAGAAAATTTGCTCGAAAAATTATTTGTAGAAAAAATTAATTTTAAAAATATTAGTTCACAAATTGTTTGTTATAAAAAAATTCGTCTCAATAAATAGCTTCAGAAAAATTCGTGCAAAATATTGTTGAAAAATATTTTTCAAAATTTCGTCGAAGAAAAATCTATAACAATTTTATAAAAAAATTCGATGGAAAAAAATTTTGTGAAAAAAATTGCTTAGTCCCAATTTTCACGAGGCAATTTTACTTGCGCAAGTCATAAAATTTTTTATTAAACTTGCTGTAGCGTTTAGATAGAGCAAGTTTACTTGACCATTTTATTTCTTTTTATTTGAAGCAAATTAACAATTGTTATTAATATTCTCACAAAACAAACACTTCGAGCCACAATGAATTTTACAGACGAAAAACCAGAACAGAAAACAGACACAAATGAAAAGGAATGTCAAATTTGATATATAGCGAATGATAGCAAAAACAGAATTGCCATGTACAGGCAAGTCTGTACGGCAATTCTGCTGATTTTTACACTCCTCACTTCTTTGTTCTTCAAATTCAAGACTTGCGCAAGTAAAATTGCCTCGTGAAAATTGGGACTTACCGAAAATTTTAGGAAAAATGTTTTTCTCGAATTTGGTAAAAAAAAAATTCGTCGAATTTTGTTCTAGAAATATTTTATCACGAAGCAATCTCCAAACAAAATTTATTGAAAAAGAAGTGTTATATAAAAAGTTCTCTTGGTTTGACTCACAGACCATTAAAAAATATGAGTTATGTATGGGCTATATACATTTCTAATATCTCCTTTCTGAATCCAAAATATGTTTAGCGAAATTAATTATGGTTTCTGAGTTATTAAGCATTCATTTTGCTCCATTTTAACTATTTTAAGGTTTAATAAGTATTGTTTTGCTGTACATGCCACAGTTTGGCGTTTGCGTCAAATTCTTCATACAAAAACATGCAAAGTAAAGTTAACTCTTATTTTGCATCATTTCTATAAGATATGATTAACAAAAAAAGAAGGTGCCGTGAGAAAAATTCAACGGCGACTGTTAAGCAAAAACATTATCATCCAAACGCAGACGCCGATTTAATGTTTAAATATAAACTTATTAAACACTAAAATAAAATTGAAAAAATCCTTAATTATACATGTTTGAATATAACAAAAATCATTTAATTTCTTCATATTAAATACAATTCAATTACTTGTATTTCTTGTGTACGTGTGTAAACGGATAGATAGTTAAAAATATTACAGCGGCGGCTTCTTGGTCGGCGTTAAACGATAGACTTATGTCTCTAGACAACAAGAAATATAAACAAAACAACAAAATTCTAAATTCACAGCTGTAAGGTATTCATATGGAGCACAAAAAGCTACTTTTTGAAAATAAATTTAGAAAAGTGGTGTATGCGGCACAAAACGTATTTTTACTTTTACAATAAAGTAATTAACTTTATTCATGAAAGTCCACTTAAACTTACACATTTCGTCCAAACATGTGTCGGAAGTAATGGTGAAAATATAAAAAAAAAATCTTTTAGTTATACTTTGAGAAAACTTATAAACAAATAATGGGCTGACGATATGTATGTATATATGAAAAGCGTTAAAAAATACTTTTAAATTCCTTTTAAATAATTTAGAGAAAACATCATCGAATAAAGATTTCATATTAAATTTAAAAAAAAACTTCGTGAAAAATAATTCTATGAAAAAATTTGGTCGAAAAAAAATCTCAAGGGAAAATATAGCTTATAGAAGACGGTTAGGAAGGGTGAAGCTATAACACACCTCCACTCCGAGACCCAGTTGGGCTTATTGAGATTCCTCACTGATAAAAGAAACTTCGTCGGCAAAAATGTGTCGAACATTTTGTCGTAAATAATTCTTTCTGCCAAAAAAAAACCGACTTCAATGCAAAGACCTTATAGACGAAGATAAGAAAAATTATATGAAATATAAAATTAAATTTAAATGGGCGTGCCTTCGCCCATTGTTTGTTTTTCAGAGCTTAGGGTGCGTGGACTCCGCTAATTTTTGAAATTGAGGATTGTGTCTGTTTTAGAGCTCAAGTTTTGTAAAAATCGGTTAACTACAATCGCGTGAAATATTATATTAAATTATAATGGACGTCACCCCGCCCATTTTTTCAACTTTCAAATTGTCTAATTACAAGAATTCAAGGTGTTTTACAGGTTTCGCATCAATCAAATAAGTGGAATATCATAAAACTAAATTTAAAACATTGTGGACATGTCCCCGCCCATTTTTCACAATGTGACCAATGTGAAGCTATACTCTCAGGCAAAAAAAGAATTTTTATAAACCCAGTAACACCCTCAAAAAAAAATAGTGGCGAATTGTTAACCTTCTCCTTTTTTTGAAGTCGGTTCAAAAATTCCATAAAATATCGGTGTAAACTGAAAATTTAATATACAGTTAAATTGTTTCATACAAAATTGAGCTGCATTTGATGTGATAAATGTCTTATTGCCTAAAAATATTCATTTGACACCACTGTGCCTTTCACTTTGCAATTAATGGAAATTAATCAAAATTATTTCAAATGACTAATAATAAAATCTAAAACGTAAAATTAAATTTATGTATATGTACAAATATCGCCTAATGAATTAATTCGATGGCTATTGACAATAAATGTGAGATAAAGAGAGAAAGAAACTAAACCAACAAATTCAATTTGATCACAATTCGTACAAATTATTTTACAAATTTGTTGTTACTCTTGATTTCCAGTATTTCCAAAAAGGACTTAAATTTTTTTTTTAAATCATAAATCTCTTGTATATCAGGAAAGAAACATGAAAAAAATCTGTACATTTTCCCTAAAGGCTGATATAACTGAAATGAAATGCCTCCTTTTTGGTGTTCTTTTACTTGTTTTAGTGCGTGCGCTATTTTTTCGTTACATGTCACTTAACTGACAGCTGTCATAACTTGAATATTGCATTTTATTTATATGAGTAGAGTATATTTTTAAAACTTTTTTTCTTTCCTTTTTGTGTTTTTTATGGTATTCGATTTTTCGTGTATTTTTTTAAAACAACAATAAAAGTTTAATTTTAAATGGCTTATGGCCACATTTGTTTATTCTGCTATTGTTAACAATTTTATTTTATATTTTTTTTAAATGCTAGTGCGTTAAATGAAATATGTATTATTTATTATACTACATAAATATTTGATTAAAATTTTATGATAAAAACAATAAAATTTTACTCCTCCCATCTTCTACATATGCCAGCGTTTTAAAATGTTAAAAACACAGTCAAACCTGGAACACAACATAGCAAACAATTATGTACCATAGAGAAATTATAATATTTTTTTCATATTTTAATTAAATAAGAAAAAAAGGCTTTCCTGTTGTCAGACCAAAAAAGAAATTTTTTCACAACAAAGAAAGTAGTTGTCTCAGAAACATTTTAAATGATTTGTCTCTCAACTAGAAATGGGCGCGTGTCGTGTTTTTTTCGGTACACGAATACGCACGATTCAACTCGTAGTGGTTGTGTCAGAAAATCTGATTTCGTGCTTGTTCGTTTCGTATCGTGTTCAGCAACATTGGCACGAAAAACACGAAACAAAATCGTAGCAACAGAGAAATTGCGCTTAGGACCCAGCTAAACCCCTCAATAATCAACTTCAATGTATTTTTAAATAAAAAAAAAATATATTTTACTTAATAAGTAAAGTATTAATTTGGGATTATTAGTGCGTTTAAAAATTTTTCAAACTTAAATTGTAACAATTCCCATAAAAAACACTGATTAAAAACGATTTTTTGCTATTGTATTTGATTTCGTGCGTGTTGTGCAGTTTCGTGTTGGGAAAATTTTTGGCGTGCTTGTTTCGTACGTGTTGAATATCATGGTATTCGTTTTCGTGCGTGTCGTGTTGGAAAAATTCGACACGCGCCCATCTCTAATCTCAACGCTATAACAGTCTTTAAAAAGTCACTGGTTATTGCTTTGAAGACAAATATTTAAATAAAAAATTTGGGAAATATACCCGCATCCTGACATCAAGCTCAAGTGAGTAAAAGAGAGAGAGAGAGAGAGAGAAGAGAGATAGATAGATAGAGAGAGTGAGAATAAGGGAGCACAGTGCGACTACTGTAAAATAAATTCAAAAAAAAAATTAAAACTTTAGTTTTAAGTCTAGAACTGTTGTAATGTTGTTGTAATGTACTAGTTCGTATCTCGCCCAAAGTTTCAAGCTAACTTGCTTATTTCCGTCAAATAGATGTAATCGCCCAACGAACCTTAAGGTTTATTATAATTTTTTTTGCTACAGCAACTCGTTTCCTAATTACTTCTCATTGATCTAGGGGATATCCAAGCTGAATGCGTTGATATGCTTACACTCCTATGGAACCTTCCACCCAGCTATTTAGGTCTTTGGACTTGTCGTTTCGAATAATATACCTTCTCTTACTCTCACAAAAGACTACTTAAATCGGGGACGCCAGTCTCACAGTATACACACAACAGTTGTTAGGAAGTAGGTTATCTCCCCAATATCTCTAATTAAGAGCGCAAAACACGCTATAAAATATTAAGTGTAATCCGAAGTGGTTTGGGTCAATATTCACTACCCCTCTTTTCAACCTAACCTAACCTAAAATAGGAAGTATTAATCGTTCCTCTATACTGAGCTGCATCTGTTGTTTTTAAATATATATTTAGTTAAGACCTTTCAGGTATCCTTCTTTATCTTCTATAGTGCTGGGTGGTTTGCAGCTGATGTTTAAAGTTCGACTGAAATAGTCCGCACTACAATCCATATTCTCTGGCAGTCTATTGTAACCAAACGGCTTACATTAAAAATGATGGAATTAAGGATAGATACGATAATGGTCTCAAGTCCAATAACTGTCTAATGCAACTTCGCAAAAGTAGTTGTTCTCCGATTCTCATGCGATATATTATGGTTCCATAATCTCTTAGGGTTAAAGTGGTATCCCGCAATAGTCGCAAAAAAATTCTTTGCTGTTTTTCGGAAGCAATAAAACTTGTTGTGGAAAGAGATGAAGATATTTTCTGTAATCTGTTGTCCATGTACTTTAAAGTCGCATATTTATGCCTAGCAAAAAATTTCAAAAAAGGTAATCGAGTTTGGAATTAAGCATTTTTGGTGGAAGCACTTCCCTACTGGATTACCAACTTAATGATTTTAACAAGGCGTGAGACTAAAATAATCGATTCTTGAGAAGTACTTACATTTTTTTTATTTGTCAACATTTCACGAAATCTATTTCGTCTAAAAAAATCATTCTCTTCATTTAGCAACTTGCACGTCATTTTTTTAAATTTTAGGTAATGTGATTTGTAAGCGAGTAATGAAAATTGGCAATCAGAAAAGTAAGTCATTATATGGCAAGTAGTTCTAATGGTAATGTGTAATTTTTTGCTGGGTGTTATCGGCCACTGTAAGTCAACGAATTCTAAAGTTAGCTACAGTTTGTCTATATAAATCCCGGGACAAATGCTAATAAAACTATTACACCACTACAGGTCACAATTATTCTGACTGCTTCTCTTGGAAGTGGGAGCATGAGATGAAAGGTAGAAAATACATTTCTTTTTCTCTAAATTAAACAAGACATCTAATCCTTGCTCTGAAGTGAAAGAGTTCAAGAACAGGTTTATTGGAGTCTCAGAATAAATTGCAAAACAAAATTTTACAGAAATATGGCCGCTGTGATAAGTGGTGACAAACAAAATAGCAATGAATGCCTATTACTATTACTAGGTGTTGCGTTCTTTAGAAAAAGGATAGCCTTCACCTGCCTTGGTAAAGAAAAAGATAGAGGAAGGCTTCATTCTTCTACAATTGTGATTTTTGCACGTTTTAATAATTCAGTATTGCAGCGCCTCTGGTGTCAAAGAGGCGTATTAAATTTTTGAAGCTGTGCTTAGTGGCAAAATATAAAAGGGCATGGATCCTGCTACCTTGCAGGTTAATTAGTTCTGATATATGCACTTCTCATAGATAATATCCACTAATGAAAGATGTAAGTAAGGCTTTCATATATAGTTATTCCTCCCACGACCCCTAACCACCAATTTCCACTAATTTCATGCAAATGCCATTTTTATTACTTCACATATTAATTACAATTTATATACATTTTACTACTTTAGGGCAGACATGAGCTAATAAAATAAATATTGGCGCCACTTGCGAACAAAGAGAGGAATTAAATTAATAAAAATAATGAAAAAAAAATAAATAAAATGCAAATGCTAAATAAAAATTTCAAATGCTTGAGATAAAAAATTTTTAATAAGCACATTTGATTATATTAATCCATGAGTAACTGAGTGAATTCTTGCTGGCAAATATGCAACAGTATGGGCGTTTGTGATATTTTTAATGTGTTGAATGTTGATAAATTTTGTAAGTTATTTTTTTTGTAATGCTAAAAACAATTAAATTAATATGGAAATACATATAAAAATTATTACTTCCAGAATGTGGAAAATTTTTCAATTAAATATTAAAATTTTTATGCTAAAAGAGCAGTGAGTGATGTGGGATGTGGCGATAAAAATTTTAGTAATGCGGCGGATGAATAATATTGCGCTTATGCATGTATGCATATGCGATAAAACTTTTCGCCACATGCTAAGCTAGTTAGAGAGGCGCATCCTTTCTATTTATGTCCTCCATGATAAATAAATTTAGAAAATTTGGAAATTTATAAAAACAATTCAAATTCAAAAATTCTAGAACCTTAATTTCGCCCAGAACACTTGTCGTACAATTTTCACGTTAAACTGAGAACTATTAAGAGAATAGGAGATGTTGTTGAGGGATGCCTGTACCTGGATTATTATGATTATCGTATCATTTTAATACAAATGGTGGGCAAATTTTAGGTTAGGAAGTAAATAGGCTTAAACACACACTTTTTTCTGACAAATTCAATTTTATTGATACCAATATAAAGAAGAACTATAAAAGTTAATAATGGAATATGATGTAGGGCAAATGTCCACCTCTAGAACATCGCCAGACGTCCGCTATTTTCACAAAATTTTGAAGCACATTTTGCAAGAAAGCTTCGCTTATCTCGTCAACGCAGCGCCGAATTTCATGTTTCAGAGCGTCATTTGTTGCTGGTTTATTCACGTAAATCTGGTCATTCAAATTAAAATTCTTTGTTCAAAAGTGTAGCTAGCGGTCTCCACTAGTCATGAACTTGGCATGGGCATCATGTCGGACATCCCAAATGGCTAATGGAGACCCCTCATGTCCATGTTTCGTCAATGTTCTGACATGGATGCTCGAACATACGGCTGAGCAACAATGTTCGCTATACATTCGCCGTTCGCATCCATTTTCAATAGAAAGAAAAGATACAGAACAAAATTGGTAAATATTCCATTGCACTACCGCAAAATAATTTGATATGCCATGTCATGTCATGTTTATGTGATATGCAAGTCGATGGCTCGTGCAGACGTAGGGTAGCATTCCATAGTTAAAATTTTCCAACTTTTTACTTAATAAAAATGTCAAAGGATGTCATCCTCATAATTCTTGAAATTTCGTCATTTGACAGCCAATTTACTTGTCAACCTCAAATTTGCCCACCCTCTATATATATAACGAAAATTTATCGATTTTGCTATTCAGTAACATATTTTAACGGTATTCGCTGTCGAATGAAGTAAAAAAGTAAAATCACAAGCTCTTCTTTGTGCTTTCGCTTTGACATTTTGTGTGCAGAGATGCCACATGAAATACAATTAAATGGTGAGCACAGATGTACACTATCGTAAAAAAGAAATTACAGATTCACATTATCATTACAGCAAATGAATAAATATGTCAATAAATATTACGATTTTCGATTCGCAACAAGTTTCGAATTTACATGCTATAAGCATACAAATTCGAAAGCACTTCCTTTCGTTTCGAATTACAGAGTAGACCCCCTTATCTACATATGTATATATGGTGCCCGTGTGGCTCAGTGTTAGCGATGCTAGCCTCTCAGTCCAGAGGTCGTTGGTTCGATTCCCACAGTAGACTCTGGGTATTTTTCGCAGACAAGCTAATCGCTTCGCGGGTTGTGTTTGTTGTTGACAAAAAAAAAACATATCGCCCACTAAGTCATAAACTGACACAACTCGAAATTATCATAATTATCACTGAGCAAATCTCTAACGGCCGAAAAAATTTTAATGGCAACACAGTCTGCGTGAATATAAAAAACTTTCGTCATTTGTACAGTTTTCAACAGTTTTTTTCTACTCCTGAACATCTGGGATACGAGAACTGCTTTTTAGGGTTCCGTACACCAAAGGCGAAAAGGAACCCTATTGTTTTCGCTACGCTGTCCGTCTGTCCGTCACACGGTATTTTCTCAGGAACCGTAAGAGCTACGGACCTGAAATTTGGACACATTATGTAGAACCTTGGCCGCTACAACAACAAATACATGAGAATTAAAAATTAAAGGGTGTGCCAAAACGAGCAACGAAAAATGTTAAAATCCCATGTAATATACATACAATTGTATGAACATATGTATGTATATTGAAACTTGAAATTTGTAAAATTAGTGTATTTTTATACAGACTACAACAATTAACACTAAAATTAAAAAAAAATAAAATTAAAGGGTGGTCCATCAGTTAATGCAATTTTGACTATGTAATTTTGACAATTTGCTATATCTTGGAAACCGTAAGAGGCAAACACTTGAAATTTTCAAAAACGGTAAACCTAAAAAAACCGCAAATTATAAAATCGCCAAACCAAAAAAAAAAAAATCGCCAAAAATTTAAAAAAAATCGCCAAAACGAAAAAAATCGCCAAAATTAAAAAAAATTTCTAACACTAAAATAAATCGCCAAATTCGAAAAAATCGCCAAAATGAAAAAAAAACGCCAAAAAATCGAAAAAAACGCCAAAACGCGAAAATGTCGCCATAACTAAAAAAAATTTTAAATAAAAAAAATCGCAAAAATTAAAAAAATCGCCAAAACTAAAAAACATCGCCAAAATGAAAAAACGCCAAAATAAGAAAATAAAGTGTTAAAACTAAAAAAAGAGCCAAAACTTAAAAAAATCGACAAAACCGAAAAAATGAAAAAACCGCCAAACCAAAAAAAAAACGGATAAGACCCCAAAAACGAAAAAAAAGCCAAAACTATATATTATATAGGATGAAATTTATATTAAATTTATGAATTTATTTTTTATTACATGCACTATTCATAGTTTACCGTCGGCAAACTTTATTTTCGATAAGAATCTCCCAACTCTGTGATAAGAAATCTAATGAAATGTGATACGAGAATTGTTTATTTTTATTACATGCGCTAATCGTAGTTTACCGTTCGTAAACTTTATTTTTGAACGGTGGGGATGTTTGTTCTCTCTCTTTTTCTCTCTCTGTGATAACAAATCTAAGCTTATCTTACAATTTTATTATACAATCAATCTTTTTCATAAATCTTAATCAAGGCTATCATAAATAAAATTCCGCGTGAAATTTCTCCCTTTTCCAATTAGGTTTTTTTGTTTTCCCTATTACTCGCTATTAGTTGGAATTATTTCCCGTGTAAAATTTAAGGCGGAATTTTATTCATGATAGCCCTGAATGGCAACACAGGTTCAGTCATTTGTACAGTTTTCAACAGTTTTTTCGCCACTCCCCAACATCTGGAGATTTTTTGGGTAGAGACTGTTTATGATTTAGTGTGCGATGTGCATGTATAATTTTTAGGGCTTGCCCACCCCTGGCTCCCCCTAAAATAAAACTGATGCCTAACTACAATGCAGTTATTGCTTTACTTCAATTAATTTTCAGTTTATGTTCATGATGACGGGCAGTTTTACAAACTAAAATTACAGCAATTTGTTTGTTAATCTTGAAGCTTTTCAAACAAATAAGTTTTAAATTTTCATTTTCCTCAAAAAAAAAAATGTTTTTATTGTATTTGTTTTTTTTTTTTTGTTCTATCTTGTTATCTAATAAAATTTTATATTTATTTTATCTTTATTGCTTCATTTTGTAGCCAACCATCATCATTAATTAATTAATTATAATATGAAGTACTGCATTTGTTTTCTTCTCATTATTCGTATTACATATTACAATTAATTAACAATCAGGCCAACAAGCGCTTTATTAAACCATTGACTGTAGAAGTTTTCTTTTTTGTTTTTTTTTTTTTTGTTTTGAAATTTTACTGCTTTACTATATTCATTGTATTTCAAATGCCCTACATAACAGCCTAGTGATTTATGGATGTTTTAGTTGAATATTTAAATAGGCTACACATGTAGGATTTTAACATTTTGTAAAGAAATGTTGTTGATTTAGAGATTTTTTTAATGAACTCTTTTTTTTGGGTTAAATTAGTCAAGGTTTGCTCAGTCAAGCGGTAAGTGATGTATGTATGTGTGATTTTAGCGCCAACTGTAAATAAAGGGTCCGCCATCTAACGTTTTTTTTCAACTAGTGCTTATTTCGTGAATGGTAACACTTAGCTCATGTCTGATTTGACAGATAATTAGTTTTATTCTTCCGCTGAACGAGCCAACTGACCATCCAATGCGTTTTCGCTGGGCTAAGTGGGTCTGCGATCGACTTACAGAAGAGGCCGATTTTTCCAAAAAAAAAAATCATCTTTTCAGATGCAGCTCATTTTGATCTTGGCGCAGTAAACCCGCGCGCATACATTGAAAAGCCGACGCACCCAAAACGAGTCACTGTTTGGTGCGGATTTTGGTCCAGATGCACAATTGGGCCATTTTTTCGAAAATGAGCAAGGAGTGGCCGTTACAGTCAATGGCGATCGTTATCGGGCCATGTTGAACGAATTTTTGTTCACAAAAATTGAAGAGGAGGATATTGGCAAATTTGGTTTCCACAGGACGCCCCTACGTGCCACACAGCCGAAGCTTCAGTAGTTTTTTTATAGCATTTTCAAAAAAAAAATTATCTGGCGGACCCTTTATATAAAACATTTATTTGAACAACATAGATAAATTTTTTGCTAGACATGCTTTGGTTCCAACAAGCGAGATATTAAACGATTTGCAGCAAGTTATGGTCCTTCGAACCGTATTACAATTGCTTGCCCTCCGGCGAACTTTCTTAAGAGACTCAGATAGCTAATATTTTTTTTGCCACTGTTAATGATCACAATCACTGCAGTAATTTTAAAATTTTCTAGTTCTTTCTAGTTTCCATAGAATTTAAGCCTTTTAATAAGGTATCGCTTTGGAAGGACCATAACGGCCTGGTCCACGATAACGATAATGTTCGACAAAACAACAACAAAGGAAGTATTTTTTTTTTCAATAAAACTAATCGATCGTACGTTTTTAGCCGACATCGCGGAACAGGCTGTTAATATCTCTAAAAAAAAATTCTCTGCATTATTGCCTTATATTAATTTTCCGCCTGATATGTATTGTTCTATAAAAGGTTTTATTTTTGTTGCATGAATATTTCTGTATTTAGATTAAAACAACTTTATTGCTTCAATAATACTTTAACATTTTATTTTGTTTGTTTTTATTATTTATTTATTTATATACATTTTTTTGCTGTTTCAATTATCATAAAAACCGATTATAATTTAAATGCTGTTTATTTTTACAGCATATGGAGTTCATTAACTTACTGATATAAATTCATTTATATATATATATTAATTTTTATTATTCTTTTAATTTTTTTCCTCATTTTTTCCATGCACTCGATGTCCATATCAAACTTAATGGGACCAACTATTTTCGTATAAAATCTTATTTTGTAATTATATGAAAAAAATTCATATGATTCAGCTACATATGTGACAGCGCATAGAGAAAGGGACCTAAGGGTAAAAAAAAATCAATTTTCACTTTTTTTTTGATGTGGACAACATCTGAGCATCGAATGAGACCGATCCCATGCGCCAAAAGTGTTCGCTCCCAGAGATATGCGCGTTTTATGATGTCATGGTACACGTATTTAAATCTTTAAAATGGCTCTCCTGAACAAAACCGTTTTTTACCCTTAGGTCCCTTTCTATTTTGCGCGTCACATATGTACATGTGCTCAAGCACTGCTCCGCCGCCCTTCCATCTTTTGATTGTTGCGCAAAAAAAAATTGGAAGTTCGTTAAAATTTCGTTTTGTTCCAGATTTCTTATGTTCATGTTAAGGACTTATGTTCATGTTTAGCCGTTAAGCTTATTTGTTTATTTATTTTTTTCTTAAAAAATTGCCCCTATTCTGTAAATTCATTACAATGCGAATGACACTTGTCTAGTGTTAACAGCCCCTTTTTAACTTTCTAATGGTTCAATCTGAAGTAAAATACCATAATGCGATAGCTGTAACCGTAACCATTGTCATAACCATAAATATGTTTGCTTCACCTATTTATTATTGCTGCCATAACCATAAACAGCTGTTTATGTTTTAATTTTTTTATTCACTACAAAAGTGCAACATCAAATATTTCTAACTAAAGGTACCAACAGACGACATGTTTTTCACATTGTATGTGCCAGAATTTACATATGTTTAACGAAAACATGTCGTGTGTTACCTTTAAAACATTGCTTGTGTAAAAGGCATGACAAAAAACATAAGACATTATTTGAAATAGAGCGTGCTCCAAATGTCTATGTCATGCGAACAAATTCGTCGGCGGTTGATTATGTGCACTATCATTAGCCGTCTGAATGAAGTATTTTGCAAGACAAATTAATTATATATATTTTTTTTTAATTTAACGTTGGCGTTTTATTAAAATAAGTCCAAAAATGTATAGATTTTTAGATACAACCTCAACGTCTTGTTTAAAAAAGAAGAAATTAAAAAAGAAAATTTGCGTCGCCAGTACTACAGCGACGGAACCAAAAATATTTCGACGCCTGCAAGCCATTTATAAAACAAACTACGTGGATATTTATGTACTGAAAAAGAAGAAGTGATACTACATGTACGTTTATGACCGAAAATTATAAACCTTATGTAAATTAACCAATATTGAAAAGCATAAAGAAAAACATACGAATCGAAAACTTAAAAAACACATGTAAAAAACATGTCGTCTGTTGGTACCTTAAAATAGCGAAATAACAATCAATTGGTTTCTATAATTAGGGTTATGGCTACGGCGTTATGGCGAGTCAACTATAATCCAATAGAGTGCTGCCCATAAAGCTTAAATTAGACTTGACATAGCCATAATGCAAATTCAATTGGTTTCTATGGTGAGAGTTATGGCTTTATGGCGAGTCACCTATAATCAAATTCATTGTTGCCCATAAGTTTCGTTCCAACGGCTGTTTTCTATGGCTACGGTTATGTCACGTCTGATTGAGCCTTAAGTTTGTATCGAACAGCTGTGGTTATGGCAAGTTTAATTGAACCTACACTTCTAAAAAATATTAAGAGGCTGTCAATGATTACAACAACGAATATACAAGTGTAAATTTTTTGGTATGGCATTGACGTGACGCGGACGAATAATTACGGAATAGGGGTAATTATAAATATATTTATTTTCCATAATGAATATACCCATCAAACAAAATGCTCCGAATTCGTAAAGAATTCGTAACGATTGGTCTACAAAATCTTCCGATTTCGGCACCGAAATATTACCGAAATCGTAACAATTTTTGTATGAAATGGTTGACACGACTTCGTAACGATATGTCGATACGAATTCATTACGATAAGTCAGTACGAATTCGTAAAGCAAGCCACATACCTTGCGACCACTGGTACAACATGAGCAGGTTGTGTATGAGATTGTAAAGTGTGTGGGGTCGTCGTGTCTCGGTTGTATGAAAGATTAATAAGATTTGATTTTTTGGCAAGTTGTATGGACAGGTTGTATAATTTAGGAGTATGTTGTACAACTTCATTTCATTTTGTTTTTATTTTCGTAGTGTCATATAAAGAAGCGTCACGCACGAATTCAAATGTGCGTTTAAAATGTCATGCAAATGTAATTTTTGTAGTCTTTTGGCTCACTTTCTTTTAGTATTTTTAAAAGTTTGTTGTTAGAATATGTTTCTTTTTATGTAAACCAAATTTTTTTTACCAAATTTTTTTCTGCCCTTTTTTACATTCTTCTTCTTCGTTTTGCCCAAAAAAAAATATATCGACTACAATATGCGCAGTCGTACCCGACTCATGTTTACTCAAATTTTTTTTTTGTGAAATGAAGTTGTGCGCTAATGTTGCACACGTTGTTGTATAGTTTGTATCCAAAACACACAACTTGATAAAGCAGCGTGTTGTACCAACGGTCGCAAGGTCTGTGGCTTGCATAAAGGACATGTAGGTACGATTTTTTTTGCTTTTCTAGCAGAGTACCGCTTCACCGTTATGTTGCTGCTATTGTCGAAATAATTTGCACA
Organism: Tachina grossa; assembly: GCA_949987645.1. Classification (NCBI taxonomy): domain Eukaryota; kingdom Metazoa; phylum Arthropoda; class Insecta; order Diptera; family Tachinidae; genus Tachina; species Tachina grossa. The sequence goes on along the minus strand of OX465276.1, from coordinate 59,787,622 downwards.
TACTCACGTTTTTTAATATTTGTTACAATCCTTTTTTTTATCAACATATATGTACATATTTATTTAAAAAAATGTTCACAGACTTTTACTTATGTACTCAAAAATCAAATTTTTAATGATTAAAACAAATTGTTCAGAGAAACTACCGAAATGTCTTAACGAATTCGGTACGACAAGTCTGACTTCAGAAAAATTCGAAACATTTTGTTTGGGGGGTATGTGCATACATATGTATGTATGTTTAATTTTTATACGTATGTATGTATATTTTTTATTTCTCTGGAGTTGCCCTGCAGAAAGTGCGAATAGTGAAATTGTGGTGATTTAGTAGTGGCATTGTCAGTAGTACAACTGAACAGTTGTACCCCAGCCAATGGTATCATCTATTGACATTTAACATTAGCTTGTCATTGAAAATCCACCACTAGACTACAGCACTACTGATTAGTAGTTCTTTCGGGACCACATGGAGACATTGGCACTAAAGATTCACTAGTAAATTTTAGGGGCTCTAGTCTACAATATCGATATATCCTCTCTCGTTGTCAATAGTAAACTTATAGTGATTTTCTAGTGACATTGTCAATAGTGCTACTGACTAGGTGTACCCCAGCCAATGCAATTGCCTATTGACAAATAACATAGGGTTGTCATTGAAAATCTACCAGTAGACTTTAGCATTATTGAGAATGTAGTTCTTTTACGACCATATGAAGATATTTGAACCAAAGATTCACTCGTAGATTTTAATGACCCTCGTCTACATATATGTATTTATTCAATATTATTGCACAACATAATACAAAATAAAAACAAACTATTGGCGCGTTCATTGACAATATCACCAGTCGTCTCTAACGTATTTCTACTCGCGCATAAAAGGAAAGTTGTCGACATTTTAACTAGTGCAATTGTCGCTGGAGAAAGAGTATTGACATAGAGACATATGGTTCTAGGTTGACTAGAGGGTGGTTTTTGTTTTTCTCATGTATGTGTATTTGTTTGCGAATTTAGCTTATCTGCTTTATTGGCATCCAAACCCATTAGCAGCAGCCGTATTTATAACACTTATGGCTGGATATCAATATCACGCGAATAACAATTATATTTAATTTATAACATAAGAAAATAAAGTGTCACAAGATAAGACATATATATATGTATGTATGTCTATCGTTATCTTAATATAGAAAGGCCCTAACTCATTAATTTTTTTAAATTGAAATTTTCGATTTTTTAGATCTAGATCTAAATATACAACAAAAAATCGATTTCAAAAATAAATTATAAGTTAGGGCCTTTCTATATTAAGGTAAAGATATGTATGCATGCATAAAATAAAATTTAAAAATAATATAATTTTTTTTAAATTTTCACACTTGTACATTTTAAAAGGCAGGTGCTAAAATGTTTTGTTTGCTTTTAATGCATTAAATACATTCGCGACCGCAGGCTACCGACTGTAAATGAAAATTTATTCAAATTAAAAAATACAAATATTCTTCTTTTTAACTGACTTCAAAAAAAGGAGGAAATTAACAATTCGTCTCTATTTTTTTTTTTTTTTTTTTTTTGTTGGTGCTACTTCATAACTCGGTACATTTTAGACCGATTGTAAAAATTCTTTTTGGACAAGGATACGCCCACAATTTTTTTTATTTAATTTTATGATATTCTACTCATTCTATTGCTGCGTAACCTATCAAACACCTTTGATTTTTGGAATTACACAATTTGAAAGTTGAAAAAATGGGCGAGATTACGCCCATTAAAATTTTTAATATAATATATCATGTGGTTCCATTTAACCGATTTTTACGAAACTTACCACACACCTTGAGCTCTAAAGCAGACACAGTCATCCGTTTTAAGAAATAGGCGTAGTCACGCCCATTAAAATTGAATATATCATTTTAAGTGACTTAACACGCAACCTGAGTTCTGGGAAACACACAGTCTTGCATTTCAAAAATGGGCGGAGGCACGCCCATTAAAATTTAATTTTATATTTCACGTACTTCTTCTTACCTTTTTCTATCAGATCTTTGCATTGAAGTAAGTTTTTTTTGGCAATAAGCAATAATAGTATGTTTACACCGACTTTAAATCAAGTAGGTTTAAGTAAATCACTTCAAAGTGTTTCCACCGAGCTTGTGAGTGATTTGTTGTTCGAATTTTCTTAGGCGCAGCAGCTGTAATGTGAATTTTATTCACATGTAGTTGACATTTAAAATTGATTAAATATTCCTGAATGTCATTTTTTTCGAAATTGTCAATCACTATTAATGGATGACCCAGGAATGGAAGTTTGTAATTTTAAAAGCAACGCAGGCTTGCATATATAAACTGAGTTCGAAAAATAGTATTTTCGATATTATTTATAATAAATCAACTACTTTGAGTTGATTTATCCATATGCAAAATGTATGGTAAATCATGTATAAATTAACATGATTTGCACGAATCATCATGATTTGTCTGAAATAAATCATGTAAATTTTAATATTTTTCGTGTTACTCACGATGAATCGAATAAATTTGAAATTTACTCTGATTCAAAAATACAAATATTTATACTTTTGTATTTTATATCGTTATTTGAGTTAAATGTATTGTTTGTTAAGTATTCGATTAATTAAATATATGTATGCATCTTACTGTAAACGTAAAGGATTATTCGAATAAATCATAAATTATATTGTTTTCAATACAATGCCATTATTTAAATAATAAGAAATTTTATACAAATTTTTTATAACATTTTTCTATGAGTTTTATTCGATTAACTCTAGCAAACTTCATTACATTATTCTGCCAAACGTTTATTTTATTTTTTTAATCGAATAAAATTGATTTTTTATTCGAATTCAAAGAAATTAATATGCTCCTGTTTTGCATTTTATTTAGTTATTTTAATAAAAGTTATTTTTCGCAATATATGTATTTTATTAATCGACTGTGTGCTACTTGAAACTTAATCGATTATTCGAATCAAAAATTTATTAATATTCAGGGAAATCATGAATAAAATTCCGCGTGAAATTTTTCCCAGGGGAAAAAATTCTAATTGGAAAAGGGAGATATTTCACTCGGAATTTTATTCATGTTAGCCCTGATAAATAATAATTTTTGTTTATTGCACTTTTAATCAATTATCCGTTATTATATATTATTATCCATTATTACATATTTATCCATTATATATTTTGTTAATGTTCGATTACATATTAGAATAAAATCCAAAATGTATTCGATTCAATCGATAAGACTCAATAATTAATTAATTTGCATTTGACTTAATAAGCATCAAGATATGTGTTTTTATTTAATTTTTTTTATTTCGTTATTCGAACGAAAAATTTTATTCGATTAATCGATAAAAATTTATTCGATTAACCGAATAAAGATTTTTTTTTAATTTTTCATAAGCCGAGTAAAAGTGAAAATTTATTTATAGTAATAGAAAATAATATTTTTTTGACAATTGTATTTAAGATTTTACATTATTTATTCGATTAATCCAATGATTCTCTTATATTAAAATAAAATTTATATTAGTTTCTTCTTTCATTATTCGAATAAATTTTTTTTTTTTGCTAAAAAAAATTCAAGAGCTTATTATTCGCATTATAAAAAATATATATTCATATTTTTATATTCCATGATATTATGCAATTGAAATTTTTATCCATTATAATTATATACAATTAATCGAATAATAGTTTGGATATAAGCGCTTATTCGATTATATAAGAAGTATAAAAATTTTGTGCTGACCTTTCATTTGAAAAAGAAGAATAGTGGAGCCTGCAATCTCCTCATAGATATGTAATTTATCAAACAAGCCTTAAATAAATTTAAATTGAATGACAATTCAAGTTAAAATGAGCAGAAGTGATTTATTTTAATGCCTGAACTAACATTATTAACTCATTCCAAGACACAATAAATTAAAATTAAATTTTTAGCAGCAAAACTAATTAGAAGTTAATTATGCGTTTAAAATGTTTATTATCTTCCAGGCAAATATTTTTAAATTTCACGCTTAATTCAAATCAACTAAAACTTCAAACTCATTTCTCGACACGAATGTACAAAATATGTTTTTGGACAAGCAAACAATTAACTAAGCAAATAAAGACATTATTTTTTCTATTTGCTACTCTGAAAAATAAAATAATAATGAAAAGAAATTTGTGACACTTTTACGTAGAATTTTTCCGTATTTAATGTGAAATTAATGTCAGTCACTACATTTGTCTGCTGGCCGCAAATGGTAGAAACAAATAATGTCTGTAGGGTTTTTGAATGGAAATATCCATACATGCGGTTTGGCTGTGTTTGCAAAGCATTTAAACGCTTTCGAAATGCTAATGTACATGCATACATACATATGTATTACTACTAATTGTAGTTTGATTTTTATCGCAAATTAAGTGAATTTTTCTCAAATGTTTATATTTAATTTGTTTGCTTGTTAAAATTAGGCTGCAGCTTAGTTAAAATGGGAAGAATTTTAATTTAAATATCTGAGCAATAATTTAATAAAGTTGGCAACTTTCAAAGGGATATTTTAAACGCTAAATGCGGCGCAAAGCCCACTTTAAGCAATGTGTAAAAGCGGTTAAGTAAACCTATAACTATATTTGCAAAAAATCTTAAAAACCTCTAATGCTTATAGAAAAACTTACAACAACCAATTGAGAAGTACGAAAACTTTCAAAACATAACAAACAAATTTATTCAACATGGGTCTACTTTATGTTTCCTACAAATAAACAAACTTGTTGAGGTTAAACTGAAAAATAATAATTTTTAAAAAAAGCAAAATTCTATTCGATAGGGAATTCAAGGTTCGGTGAAAAATTCGAAGGTGTTAGCAACTCATAATGCAAATATGTCTAGCATTCGATACTTGATATACGATGCAACTTGTAGCAATTATCATTTCCTTGATGACTCTGAATCATTTATAGCTAGCAGTATTTTATTTTTTTTATTTTTAATTAAGTGCCACCTTAATAAGACATGTGTGTAATTTTTTTGTGTGTTATTTATATATTGCTTATGGGCTTGGCCATAGTCACAGAAAGTCAGACATACAACTGACAGTCATCATTGCTAAAAGTCATCGTTTATCTATCGTCAATATTTTAATGTTAATGCTATTTCTATTATAATAATTATTATATGGTTTATATACATACATATTTACTTCTTTATTATGCCTCATAAAAACCTAAATAAGGATCCCTGCAGAAAGTGCGAATAGTGAAATTGTGGTGATTTACTAGTGACATTGTCAGTAGTACTACTGACCTGGTGTACCCCAGCCAATGTAATTATCTATTGACATTTAACATTAGCTTGTCATTGAAAATCCACCACTAGACTGTATCACTACTGACTAAGTATTTCTTTTGGGACCACATGTAGACATTGACATCAAAGATTCACTAGTAAATTTTAGGGACTCTAGTCCACAATATCTATATTTCCTCGGTCGTTGTCAATAGTAAGATTGTAGTGATTTTCTAGTGACATTGTCAATAGTGCCACTGATTAGGTGTACACCAGCCAATGTAATCGCCTATTGATATATAACATAGGGTTGTCATTGAAAATCTACCAGTAGACTTTAGCACTATTGAGAAGGTAGTTCTTTTACGACCATATGGAGATATTTGAACCAAAGATTCAGTAGTAGATTTTTGTGACCCTCGTCTACACATATTTATTTAATATTATTGCACAGCATAATAAAAAAGAAAACCAAACTATTGACTCGTTCATTGGCAATATCACTAGAAATACACTAGAACTGTTGTCTCTAACGTATCTTTACTCGCGCATAAAAGGAAAGTTGTCGACATTTTAACTAGTGCAATTGTCGCTGGAGAAAGAGTATTGACATAGAGACATATGGTTCTGGGCTGACTAGAGGGATGGTATAACTGAGTTATGCTAGTATTAGTAATACTATTTGTTTGTATTTCTGTAATTCTGTAACTTTTGATATCCTATTGAAATACCACAAGTACAAATCTGATTGCAAATGCGAGGCTCTTTGCACAAAAATAGCATCATGAGCTTAATTCCGAAGCAAACTTAGGCAGTAAGTCCTAATTTACACTCAACAAGTCTTATTGCTAAGCTGATTAGTTTTTTAGGAGAAGGAGACGAGGAAAAAATAAAAATTTGTGTTCCCCTCGTCTCTCTCTCCGACAAACTAATCAGCTTAGCAATAAGACTTGCTTAGTGTAAATTAGGACTAATGATTTCATTTTGTAATTGATAACACATCGATTAAAAAATTTTTTATTTGTTGTAATTGAAAATTAAAAGCAATGACACTTTAAAGTAATTGTGTTGAAAAAAATTTCAATTACAATTACATGCACATAATTGTATTTGAAAAAAAAAATCTAATTATAATTACAAGTAATTATAATAGAAAAAAACCAATTAAAATTACACATAATTGGTAATTATAGCAAATGTGTGTAGGAATTACCTTTTGTCATAAAATACAAAAATCTTCAATTACTGTTAATAATAACGTTAAAAAAATTATAACAATAATCCCATCGGCATAATTAAATAATGTGTTTGTTACATGTCCTTAACTTAAACGCAAAATAAATAAAGTTTCAAAAAATAGCAAGGTTGGATGGAAACCGAAAGAAATAACGGTATCGGTATTGATACCGGTACAATTATTTTAAAAATTTCGGTATCGGTAACGGTAACGGTATTTTTTTTATTGCGGTATCGGTATTACCGGTACATACCGTTATCGAGTTTAAAATACCGGTATACCGCTATTACTGTGAAGTTTATTAATTCATACAGTGTATATAGCAATAAACCTCTTTTTATTAGGTTAAAAGTAAGTAATTTTATATAAAGTCTATAGTAAACAGTAACATAAAAAAAACAAAGTTTTGTATCTTGCACAGATTATTTACACAAGTGCAGTGTAAACTTGTATGTTTGTATAAACATACATACATGCATAAGTATGTTTAGATCAGAGCTGCCCACAGAGAGAAAACCGAGAGAAATGTATAAGCATATGTGTATTCATTTTATTTATTTATTTAGTACATATTATACAAAGTAAATTTGTATAATATGGTGTTGCACAAGTATGGGCGGAGTAACTAGACCATATGCCCAAGATGGTATTAACAGTATTTTAAAAGTTTTTGTGACTGACTGTACACGACCTATGCCTTCACATAGGAAGTAGCAACGTGGTTGTTAAAGAAATTCCACAAAAAACCGCAAGGTTATACGGTTATCCGTGGCAGATCAGTCAACCAGTGCGAGCGAGACGAAAAACTCTCGAAGGCCAAACAACACGCACAAGCCTGACCGCACTTAAGAAATAATTACGATGACGCGAGAGATGTTCTTCCACCCAGAGCTGCTAAACGACTGATATGTGTATTCATTTCTATAAAAAGCCGATTGATTTTCGGCACTCTGACGCTTCTCTGGGCAGCCTGGTTATAAACATTTGTACTAGTGTTTTTCAAACGGGATTTCCCGCAAAATGTGCGGGAATTCCCGGGATTTTTTTCATATTATGGCAACTTGATGAGTGTCGTTATTCATTTTATGAAAGCGATGGCGCAATAATAAGGTAATGGCACTAGCACAATAGCTAAAACTTTACAACAATTAAGGCCGAGTTTACATCTGGCACACATGTGCTCTGAGACTAAGAGGCCTTTATTTGCCATAAGCAGAATGCGATGTTCAAAATTTTATTGTACTATTCATAAAAGTAAAAACAAAAATGTACAAGGAAATAAAAGAAAAATTACAAAATAATTTCAGATTCTCTTTGGTAAAAAGAACGATTCTATTAATGCTTATTCTGTACTAGTGATGCACGAATATTCGTATTCGCATTCGTATTCGTCAAATTCAGGCGAATACCAATATTTTTGCAAAAAAATTAAATAAATAAATGCATAAATCCTAAACCTAATTCAAATAAATGGACAAAAATATTAGTTTGTACGAATCCATTAAATTTTTTATAGAAATTTTCGCTCATTTTGAACTATTATTTACTGACGATCATTAAAATTTTTGGGTAGTTTTCATTAACTTTAAAGTGTGCCAACAGGAGTATGCAGTTCTTTTTCATAACAATTTTTTTAATATTTCATATTGCAGGCGTAAATAGAACCCTAATTTAATGTCTATAAATTTCACATTAAATACTCGTATTCGTATTCGCGAATATCGTTTCAAATATTCGTATTCGCGAATATCAAAAATTGACATTTGTTACATCACTGTTCTGTACTAAAGTCCTTTTTTCAAAGAAATATTTTGTAATATTTATTTAAAAATATATTTTTTTTAAGTGCCATTGTGCTTTGTGTGTGCTTGTGTGTATTGTCAGTCACAAAACTTTTTTAAAATACTCTTAATAACATCCTGGGCATATGGTGTAGTTACTCCACCCATGTTTGTTCAACACCATATTATGCAAATTTACTTTGTATAATTTGAACTTTAAATTTATTAAATTTATTATTTGACATAAAATAATTGAAATTTATTTGCTGGTAGTTTAACATGTCTATACATATACGCATTTCATTGGCGCTTGAACCAAATCATCAGTAGACTTCAACCACAAATTTTTAACAGTCACAAACCTCTTACTTTATGCACCCCCCACCCCACCCTAACAAATCGTAACAAAACTCAAACCCCCCCCCCCCTACCCCTAGAGCGTTACGTAATATATGGACAGGCCCTTAATGTTAAATTCAGTAAAGTGCGATTTTGTCTCACACACGAAGGGTTCCGTTTGGCTATTGTTTCTTTTTTTTAAATTTTTTGGTTTTGATGTTTTTTAGCTTAGCTTTTTTGTTTCGTTTGGCAATTCTTTTTCTTTTTTTTGGCTTTTGGAGATTTCTTTTTTATTTTTTTTTTTACGATACATATTCTTAGTTTTAGCGATTTTTTTAGTTTTTGGCGATGTTTTCGGTTTTTTGCATTTTTTTCGGTTCTGGCTATCTTTTAAGTTTCAGTGCTTTTTTCGTTTTTGCGTTTTTTTTTTTTAATTTTGGCAATTATTTTATTTTGTTTTTTTTTAGTTTAAGCCTTTTAAGAAAAATTTCAAGAGTTTGCCTCCTACGGTTTCCAAGATACAGAAGTTGTCAAAATTACATACCCAGCTAAAAAAAAATATGTATGGATCATATATGATATCCCATATATGGTTCGGATCCGAAAAATGAGGGTATATGGGCATATATAATTATCAGGGACAGGGGTTTCATGCAAATGCATATTTTTTCCCTTAACCCTTATAATCGCTAGAACGAAATATCTTTACGAAACAATGAATTTGCGTAAAAATGGCATCGATTTGTTAGTGCATATTTTTGCATATTTTGCTGAAAATGCATATTTTTGCATAATTTGGTCATGAACTGACGAACAAAACCAGATTAGTGCCGTTAACTGTTTTACAGCATAGGCAAATACCTAAGCTACCTAGATAGAGACTAGCAAGGACAAGTCAGTTTTTGTTATTTTTTTTTTTAAGCAGGATTGAACTGGCTTTGAATGAAAATATTTCGTAAATGCATATATGTGCAGTTGGAGAGCCCGAAAAAAAGTTTAAAAAAATCATTTACTGAGGACATATCTAGTTTTGTTCGCCAGCTCTTTAATTGTAGAACGATTATACAAGCACAACCACCTAAAAAATTTAATCGAAATTGTCATTTTGATGATTTCAAAAGGAAATTGTCTGCTATTAAAGCCGAAAGTAGTGAAACCATTCTGCGGGAACTTGATACTGTTTTTAAAAATGGTAACGGATTTAAAAAACAAATCTAACATAGTATTCAATTAATTTTAAAGGTTGAGTTAAATAAATATATAGAATTATATAAAAAGAATCATTTAAATTTGAGCCGATTACATCTATAGACGTTATATTCGAAAACATTAAAAATATAAAATTTGTCAGTGAAAATAAATTAATAACAACACTTTTCTCTTTCTATTTGTGTATTTCTCTTTTATTGCAATATAAATATATCGCAAAAAATGCCTGTTTGGTGTTAATAATGCAGAAAAATCCTTATCATTTCTAAAATTGTGTAAAAATTTAATGTAAAAGACGTGTACACGCATCTTTTGAGAAAATAAAATATTTATATATCTTTATTTAGTTGCATGTAAATTGAAAACATTTCTTTTGGATAAAATTTTTTGAAAATATGCATATTTTATTGTTTTTAGTGCATATTTTGCGTTTTTGATGTCATATTTTAGGCGCCTAAAATACCTTTTTTAAATGCATGAAGTCCTTGTCCCTGATGATTATATATATTCATACATTTTCATACAAGTATGTGTAAATATTTCCTCTACAGTATACAAAGTTCATATTCATACTCTCTTGATTCATTAAAGCGCACTGCTGATGTGCAATAGATTAAATTACTAAAATTCGTTTTTTTTTTAGTATTTGAACAGAGAGGTTGTATTTAATGAAACATTTGTTTGGACAAATAATGAAAAATGAACTAAAAGACATTTCATTCATCATTTTAAGTCAAAAGGTGAATCAATTATTTAAAAAACACAAAATTCATATTCGTACATAAAATTTGATTTAAGAAATCAGATTAAAAACTAATGCAATTAATTATAAAAGAAAAAGTAATCCGTCTAACAATAGTTTTCAATATAATTTTTTGCAGTAATATGAATAGAGAATTCTGTTATCTATATATATAAAAATAAGTTGCATTGTGTTAGTAATTGATGTTCTCTGGAATGCGTGAACCGATTTTGTTGCTGCAAAGTTTATATGAAAGGTGACGTCAATACCAAGGTTTTTATGTACAAACAGTCAGTGTATGTGTATTGGTTCATGAGTTATATTTTAGTGAAAACTGCATTAATTTCGAAATATTTGAGTTAATATATTGAAAAACTGAAATACAATTGGTTTTTAAATTCATTACAATTCAATTGTAGTCAAACCATTTATATACTTAGCTATTGTAAATCACAACTTCGGGGATCTATGAAATAAATTACATATAAACACACCACTAAAAACTTAAATATTGAAATACATTATGCACAGCAATGAGCTAGCTTTCTTATATGTTAACTTAACGGATATTCCAAACATTAAATCAAACAGCTAATATATACATGTAATGCTATAACGGACTTTTTCTCCAAGGTCGCTAGCTTTGGAGTGCATGCTATGACTGACATTTAATGATCAGCTGATCTATTTACATATATTCTTAATAATTGCATTATTCAACTAACATATGTATGTACATATCTCAATTTTTTAATTTCGCGAATAAATAAAATTTCAATTACTTCATATTTAATTGGTGTAGCCACATTTTTTAATACAATATGGTACGTACGCGCAGTAATTTGGGGCGTCAATCACGTAATGCTAGAAATGTTGCGGCATATAGAGCATCCCAAAGTGACGAACAGCGTGTAAATAATATTTTGGCTGCTCGAAATGCCATGGCACGTGGTAGGGCTTTGCGAAATCCAGGTCCACGTCCGTAAGTGCGACGTACTTTGGAGCGTGCTGTATTCAATTATGATGCAAACTTTGATTACTTTTCTCATGGCAAGGTTTCAATTGGACCAATGACTACTGTTTGCAGTCATTGCAAAGCATTTAAGTTTAAACATGAGGTATTTGGATTGTGTTGTTCGAACGGACAAGTTAAATAACCAGAATTGAATCCACCACCGTAGCCCTTGCATAATTTGGTAACTGGTGGCACAGCAATTTCAAAGCATTTTCTGGCAAACATACAAGCGTATAACTCCGCATTTCAAATGACTTCATTTGGAGCAACAAATATTATTCGGAAATTTTTTGCCAACGTTAAAGCTATTTTTGTTTGTTTTGATGTTTATTTCGACAATCGTGAAAAGTGCTATTGTGAAAATTTCAATCTTCAATAGACTTCCTTCGACTTGGTTCTTTGTTACCATTTCCTGATCAAAGCTATCAATTTTTGCAAGTATACTTTGTGGGTAACTCAAATGTGGAAATTATTGTCGTTGTGATATTTCATCAAATTTGCGGAGGGATATTATTGAGCGTTTGCAGAATATGTTGCATGCTGAAAATGAATTAGTGCGAATTTTTCAAACTGCTCTCGATCAAATGCCATCTGATGAATATGCAATTGTGATTCGAGCTGATAAAACGCCTCCTGGGCAAAATTTCAGACGATTTAATGCGCCCACAATGGATGATGTCGCTATTTTTATTTTCTTTTTTGCACTACGAAGTGTGCAGGGGTTCGCTAGTTTTATATAAAATTAATGATTGGATTATCCTTTTGATTATTTGATATATTGAATGAGGCCACAATGTATAAAATCATGCAAGAACTGTTTTTTTGTAACAAAAGTTTTAATTTTTTTAAACGTCGAGGATACGCATATAAACTTTGCATACCGTGGATTTCCAATTCACCAGTGATAAAATACCAAGCTTTTTTGACTGCATGAACGATCTTATGTGAGATATCATGTATGCATACATTCTTATATGGCTCCATATATTAAATCTTATTTCTAGATATGGAACCACATATGAAGAGCTTCATAATGATATTTTCATATATGAGCTCATATATTATAGTACATTTCATATATTAGTCCATATATTAGTTCATATATAAAAGTTTTGCCATGTATATATAATCCCATATATTTCCATACATGAATTCAGACATACTCATATATAGTTATATACATTCATATATTAAAAATATATGAACCACATATAATTTTTTTAGCTGGGTAGTCAAAATTGCATTAACTGATAGAATACCCTTCAATGTTGATATATTTTTTTGATGTGTAAACATCTATACGCTAGGGGGTAAAAATCTTTTGACTTTGATTCCTTTGCTGAGATTTCTTTGCTGAGATTTCTTTGCATTGTCAAATCGGTGTGAGCTATGTATGAGTGTATTAGTGTTTGAAAGAAGCAATACCAAGCAGAGAAACAAGTCGACCGGCTCGAAGCCGACGGTGCGCCGCCGCTGGTTATTTTTCTGTATATTTCCGTACACCAAAGGTGAAAATGAACCGTAAGTGTTACGGACTTGAAATTTGGACACAATGTGCAGACATTTGGCCACTACAACAACAAATACATTAGATTTAAAAACTAAAGGGTGTTCCAAAACGAGCAACGAAAAATGTTAAAATCCCATGTAATATACATACAATTGTATGTACATATATACACTTGAAATTTTAAAAGTTAGTGTATTTTTATACAGACTACAAGAATTAACACTAAATTCAAAAAATTTAAATCAATGGGTGTTCCATCAGTTAATGCAATTTTGACTTTGTAATTTTGACAACTTGCTGTATCTTGGAAGCCGTAAGAGCAAAACTCTTGAAATTTTCAAAAACGGTAAAACTAAAAAAACCGAAAATTATAAAATCGCCAAACCAAAAAAAATCGCCAAAAATTAAAAAAAATCGCCAAAACGAAAAAAATCGCCAAAATTAAAAAAAAATTCTAACACTAAAATAAATCGCCAAATTCGAAAAAATCGCCAAAATGAAAAAAAACGCCAAAATGAAAAAAAACGCAAAAAATTAAAAAAAGTCGCCAAAACGCGAAAATGTCGCCAAAACTAAAAAAATTTTAAATAAACAAAAAATCGCAAAAATTAAAAAAAATCGCCAAAAATAAAAAAACGCCAAAATGAAATAACGCCAAAAAACCGAAAAAATCGCCAAAACAAGAAAATAAAGTGTCTAAACTAAAAAAGAGCCAAAACTTAAAAAAATCGCCAAAACCGAAAAAAACGACAAAACAAAAAAACCGAAAAGACCCCAAAAACGAAAAAAATGCCAAAACTATATATTATATAGGATGAAGTTTGTATTAAATTACATATCTAGTGTTCGTACGGAACCCTATGTGCGCGAGTCATAGTCGCACTTTACTGAATTTATTTTAATTTCAGTGGTTATTGGTGTAGTGTACATAAAAATACACTAACTTTTAAAAGTGTCTATACCCAGCAAAAAAAGTGAGGAAAAAGAAGTAGAAAAAGCACCACATTTACTGAATCAAACCACTTCAAATTTAGGTAAAAAGCAATGAATTTTACATTGACGTGTCATTGGAAGGAAGTGGTTTGATTTCAACATTTTTTAAACTCAATAAAAATCATGTTTTTGGTGCTATAAAAATCTGAAATTCGGGAGTGAAAACAATTCTCTTCACAAAAGTAGTTAAAAAGTGCTTAAGTGCTTAAGTGATTAAGATCACTTGTAAATGGTTTGAAAAGGAAAAATTTTAAATTATTTAGTTTTTTGTTATTTTATTCCATTGTTATTTTTAATTATGCATTTGATTTGAAAAGCCTTAAATGCAATAAAAAACACTTGTATTTGGCTTGAGCCAAAAAAATAATGAATTTGCTGAAAACAAAGTAGTGATTTAAAATTCAATTTGATATGTGGTTAAAAATAACTTCTTTAACATCTAAAAATATGCATTAGATACTTTCGAAGTAATTTAAAAGTGCTTCGTAAGAAAGTACTCCTTTTATTTTTTTGCTGGTTATCAGCGATGCCAACTTGGTGCTTTTGGCACTATTTTTAGTGCTTTTTGCAGACTCAAAACGGCAAATTTTGAGCGTTAGTGCCAAACTAAGAAAAAGCACTAACTAGTGCTTTTAAGAAATTTGTGTATTTCTTAAAATTACTTTAATAAAAACTTGATGTACTTATTTTTTCAGTGTAAAGCATACCTTTTTCGTCTGATATATTTCATTAACTAGAGAATAGCTTAGAAAATATTAAACATTATTATACATTATTGAACTTCACTCGTTTTTCACGTTAAACCTTTGTACGCTTTTTAGTGCTTGTTTTGATGTGCTTTTAGAGCCCAAAAACTTGGCATCACTAATCTATATATAATTGTCTGTATATTACATTCAACATATTTGGTTGCTCGCTTTAGAACACCCTTTAATTTTTAGCTATCATATATGTATGTATTGATATTGATAGCGGCCAAAGGTTTACATATTCTGTGAAAATTTCAGGCCCGTAGCTTTTACAGTTCTGGAGAAAATAGCCTTGACAGACAAACAGATTCCAATAAAGTTCCTTTTCACTTTTGGTGTACGGAACTAGAGATGGGCACGTGTCGTGTTTTTTCCGTGATACGAACACGCACGACTCAACACGAAGTGTTCGTGACAAAAAATCGGATTTCGTGCGTGTTCTGGTCGTTTCGTGTTGAACAAAATTGACACGAAATACTCAAAACGATTTTAGATGTAAAATATGTATGAATGAATTTCCAGTAGAGAAAAAATTTAATATTTTGTATCGTCAAACACACAACACCCGCATATTCGTTGATGTTGTATGGGCCTCTGAAGCTTAAAGTTCTGTATACGTAAATCGATAGTATCAGTGGTGGCAGATAGTATCAGCTGGCAGTGCCAACTCGCTGCCATATTTTGAAAAGCGACTCTTGAATAAAATCAATTAAATTTTCTGATATTCAATACCATGCCAATCATATTTCGTGCGTGTTGCGTAGTATCGTGTTTTTCGCGTGCGTGTTTCATACATGTTGAACCCTTAAAAAACTAAAATATATACCCCTTTTAGACACGGAAAGTTTACTTTGCAAAGTCTTAATTCAGCTGTATGAAAGACAGAGGGAGGAATACTATCTCTTTCTGTCTTTCTCCCAGCTGATTTAAGACTTTGCAAAGTCATGTTTTAGACTTGGCAGTTTTTCTTCAAGCAATTATCTTCAATTCTCTTTTAAAACTGATCGTTTGTTTACACTCAGATGGTTTTTTGTTCAATTTTCCTATTGTTTTAATGCTGCGAGCAAGTCAGTACCCCTCTTCTTTCTTCTTTCCTCTCTCTCCCATAAACTCAGACTTGCTTCAAGAAAAACTGCCGAATCTAAAACATGAGAAAGTTAACTTTCCGTGTCTAAAAGGGGTAATGCTTGTATGAAAACGACATGATCCATGACTGCATTACATGGGGCCATGATGTAACTAGTCTGTTTCATCTAGATTGGACCACGTACTCCAATATTATTTGCAGGGTAATAGAATTTTGTTAGCCCTTTTGTTCTACTTCTGTGACACGTTCTCTTTTCACCCGGGCAGGTACCTTCAAGACAATTGGTGCGAAATTTTCCGTAGGGAAGGTTAAATGAAATTACACAGCATTTTCAAGATTTTTTATTAACTGCATCTGCATGCATCTGTTTGTAATTTCAATTAAATAAAATTAATGCATTATTTGATTGAGCGGTTGAGAGCAGTGATGCCAACTTTTTGGCTCTAGCAGCACATCAGAGTTTTAAAAAAGCACTAAAAAGCGTAATTTTGAAATCTGAAAAGCGTAAAAAGCACTAACGTGAAAAACTAGTGAAATTTAATAATGTTTTCTAAGCTATTCTCTATTTCGGCATTATTATCAATATTTTTAATGAAATATATCAGACGAAAAAGGTATGCTTTTACACTAAACAAATAAATACACTAAGTTTTTATTAAAGTAATTTTAAGAAATACAGAAATTCCTTAAAAGCAATACTTAGTGCTTTTTCTTAGTTTGGCACTAACGCTCAAAATTTGGCGTTTTGAGTCTTCAAAAAGCACTAAAAATAGTGCCAAAAGCACCAAGTTGGCATCGCTGGTTGAGAGCAACACCTCCTTTTCGCCAAACCCTCTTTCAAGATCAGTTATGTACCAATTTGTTGGCCTTAATTATACAACTCACACACACACACACACACACACATGCATTCACTTAAAACAAATTCCTTTATTTAGTTAATTTAATGCACATAATGAAAAAAATAAATAAATAAATAATGTACATTTGAATAGTTATTAGAATGACTTTGTCTAACTTTATATTCCATTCATTGTGATGTCAATACGTACATGGGCTGCAGTGTTTGTCACACTCGTACTCGTATTTTATATTTAAATAATTTAAAATTCTACTGACACAGTAGTTATTATCATTTTTTAAGTAGACTCCAAAAATAAAAGTAAACAAATAAATAAATACTTTACAGAATTGGTTAAAGCCTTTTCAAAATAAAACTTTTTTTTTACATAGCGTCTACTCCTAGTCCATACCAGGGTTACCGTTGATCCGACTAAAGTCGCAATTTGACCCTTTATTTTAGAGGTGTGCGACTTTTGTGAGACTTTTTTTTTAGCACCGACTCTTGCAACTTTTTTAATTTTGTTGGAACTTTTTACCCTTTTTTATAAAGATTCTCACAGAAAACATTTAAATTGCAGTTAATTAAAAATTTCTTTACTATTTTTATCAAAAAAAAAAAAATCTTCAAAATTTAAAAGCAATTCCCAAATTATTATTATTTATTGCAACTTTGTCACGTGTACAATTTATTTAAGAAATTTTTCGCAAATTTTCAGTAGAAGTTTCAAAGAATAGTTTTAGGAAAAAAAATTAAATAAATAAAAATTGTGGGTTTTCAAGTGCTGTGTTATGAAATATGCATTGTTTCAACTTACTTTTTTGTTGTGTTATGCTTTTTATTAATAATAAAAAGAACGTAACAAAGATGTGCAACTTTTATTTCCTCAAAAGACTTTTTTGTGCGACTTTATTTTTATAAAACGACCTTTTGTGCGACTTTTCAAAAATTCCTAACGGTAACCCTGGTCCATACTGGTACACGTTTTTCTAAGCTTTTGACTATAAAAGATATGGGCACATTGCTCGTAAATATTTATATAAAAGTTTTTTTTAAATAGATATCATTTTTTTTTGTTTGTTATTTTATTATGAACATAAATTAAAATAAATTATAAAATGACAATAAAAATATTTTTACTGAGTAGTCAATAACAAATAAGCGCACTTTATGAGAAATGACCAAAGGGGGGGGGGGGGGGGGTTACCACTTACAGCAAATTATGAAGAAATAAAAAAAACAAGTTCATTCAATAATTTTTTGGCAAGTGTATAATTTTAATTTATGAAGTCGAAATTGGTTTACAATATTTAGAAAATGTATATGAAATTAAAGGCTTATGCTATAAACACAATCAAGTCAACCGACCATCGACTACAAGATGTCAAAAATAGAATACATGCGTGCTTATGAGAATAATTCTTTTAGCCGCTACACGACTACCGACTACACGGCTACTTTTGTAGCCCGTAGCCAACTTAGGCTAATTTCTATTTTTCTTGGCTACAAAAAACAGATTAGTGCTGCCAATACAATAAATGCATGAAATGGTGGTTTTGAAAACGCAATACATTAAATATCGCTATTAAAACGCGAAAAACTATTATAGTGGCACCATTGAAAAATAATAATCAAGCAATAGTAGCAATAGTACTTATAAAGTTAATTAAATTTTCTTGAGACATTTGAAATTTTTTTTTCACACAAATTTACTTAAAAAATCAAGTTTGTTTTGTTTTGGTTAACTTTAATACATATGTCAAAACAGATGTTTATTTTTTGTAGTTAGTGGTCGGTAGTCGTTAAAAGAATTAAGTAGCTGGCGACTTGGCTATTTTTGTAGCCAGCTACTTTTGTAGTCGGTAGTCGATGGTCGGTAGCCTTTGATTGTGTTTATAGCATTAAAGGAAACATATTTGATTTAATGAATGTTGTCAGTGTTGCCAGACTTTGTTCCATCCATGTTAACAAGTTCCGTTAAAAATAAAATTTTGTAATAAACATAAAAGCTATAAACATTTAAATTAAAAGAAAAATTAACGAAAAATTTATATTAAAAACTAAACAAAAACAGTTTGAAGTCTGTGCCAAGAAGTTTTATAGCTAAGCGCAGGAACTAAAGGTCGAATCAAGAATGATAAACTACAAGATTACGCCAGTGCAAAAAAGATAGTAGACGTGTGACGTCACGCACACTGCGTTTCTATTGGCTGATAATTTGATTTATTTTTTTTCTATAAAACTCTTTATAGCTATTTTGACTGCACTCTTGGATTATCATTCGCCCAAATGCGGCAATTTTGCTTATTGACGAATCCACTGAGGTGAAAATGTGCCTCATCACAGAAGATGATTTTCTTCGATTTGCATTTTGATTTGAACGCCCATTTTCATAATAAGCCTGAATAACTTTAACGCGTTGCTCAATTGTGTATCTTTCCATGATTCAAATTGAGTTAGTCTGTAAAATGAAATGCAGAAAAAAACTTGACGTTTAGGCGCGGTTCACATTCAACATTGGCCCTTAAAATTAGAGCTGTGTAGCTCATGAACGAACGGGTTAAATTGAACCAATCACTTAATTGAACGAACTGATCCGATGATTTTACTGATCAGTTTTTTTGGATCAGTAGCGTACCGCTCGACGTTTTCCTTCATTCAGTTTGTGTTTCAAGTCTTTTATGTCAAATTTGCTTTCGTTCATGTTTGCTATTTATGTTATATCTTTTTGTTTGAGTTGAGTTTTTGTGTTTTAAAAGGTTTAGGTACGTGTATACTAAATTCTATTTAACATCGCTGTGGCACTGCCATCATTCTTTTTATAATTTGATTTAACAGTCATTTCACAAGAAGTATTTTTAATAATGTTTTTAGGGTTCCTTTTCGCCTTTGGTGTACGTACACCAAAGGCGAAAAGGAACCCTATTGTTTTCGGTACGCTGACCGTCTGTCCGTCTGTCCGTCACACGGTATTTTCTAAGGAACCGTAAGAGCTACGGACCTGAAATTTGGACACAGTATGTAGAACCTTGGCAACAACAAATACATGAGAATTAAAAATTAAAGGGTGTTTCAAAACGAGCAATGAAAAATGTTAAAATCCCATGTAATATACATACAATTGTATATTGAAAGTTGAAGTTTGTAAAATTAGTGTATTTTTATACAGACTAAAATAATTAACTCTAAAATTTAAAAAAAAATTAAAGGGTGGTCCATCAGTTCATGCAATTTTGACTATGTAATTTTGACAATTTGCTATATCTTGAAAACCGTAAGAGACAAACACTTGAAATTTTCAAAAACGGTAAAACTAAAAAAACCGAAAATTATGAAATCGCCAAACCAAAAAAAAAATCGCCAAAAATTAAAAATAAAATCGCCAAAACGACAAAAATCGCCAAAATTAAAACAAAAATTCTAACACTAAAATAAATCGCCAAATTCGAAAAAATCGCCAAAATGAAAAAATCGCCAAAATGAAAAAAACACCAAAAATCGAAAAAAATCGCCAAAACGCGAAAATGTCGCCAAAACTAAAAAAAAATTATAAAAAAAATCGCAAAAATGAAAAAAATTGCTCAAAATAAAAAAAATCGCTAAAATGAAAAAACGCCAAAAACCACAAACAAAATGTAAAAACTAAAAAAAGAGCCGAAACTTAAAAAAATCGCCAAAACCGAAAAAACGCCAAAACAAAAAAACCGAAAAAACCCCAAAAACGAAAAAAAAAATGCCAAAACTATATATTATATAGGATTAAGTTTGTATTAAATTACATATCTAGTGCTCGTACGGAACCCTTCGTGCACGAGTCAGAGTCGCACTTTACTGAATTTTTTATTTAGAAAGTGTTTTTACAAAGTAAAGATGTTAGACCTTAACTGTATACATACATTTCATTACCTCAATCTAAACTGAATTTTTAGTGCTTGAGATATTTTTTTTTGTTTCCGGTAAAATATTTTCGAGGACAAAATTTTAACTTAAACTTTGAGAAGTAACATTCAAACATTGATGCGCTTTTATATAAATATATGTAAATAACTATAAAAGAGTTACAATTCTTTTATTAATTGTCTGAAGGAAAAAAACTAGTAAAACCAAACAAAAGTACCTGTCTTAATCTTAATGTAAAAGTAAATATTAAGCCAAAATAAAATGTAAAATATTCTAGTCGAAAGAACAAGAAATTATTTATAAAATAAATTTAAATATAATTTTTTAAATAAATAAATTCAACTTTTTTTTAATAAATTCTTCAATTCATTCATTCGTATTATTTAAATATTGGTATATACAACCGATTTTATTATTCTTACAAAATAGCATTGTTTCATATTGTCGTTCAAAAGTGAACGATTGAACGAACGGGTCGATTTTTTGCTAATCGAACGAAAATTACCGGTCGCTGAAAAGAACGATTTGGCACAGCTCTACTTAAAATTTAACCATCCTTTAAAAATTTAAAAATTTATGCAAATCAAAGCGACGCAAAGTGGGATGAATCTGAACTCTAGCTGCACAAAGTTACGAGTATTTAATGGTCAGTCTATATGGTTTTTTTTAACGCCTAGCTTTCTATAAATTTTCTCTGTAAAAACAATATGGTGCCCTTCATCGTCAAGAGTTAAATGCAGCTTATCACCAACAAATTTAATATTGTAAGACAGTTGACATCAGCACAATGGCTTTGCTGGAGAACACCCTGGTGCATGATTTTATACAATCTCGCATGTCGGCTCTCCTTATCAATTATATTTAATATATTTATATATTTAATATTTTTTTTTGCTAGTTACTGGAATTTTGCTCACCCTTTTTTACATTTTTATTTATTTATTTTTTTGCTGAAAAGAAAAATAATTTAAATTTATTCTTTTCACATCTAATGAACTTTTTTTTATTTTAGAATTGATATCGGAAAAACATCTCTGTTTGGCTTTAAAAGAATAAAATGCATAAAATTAAATAAAATGAGCTGCTAACAACAACTCAACAAGCGCTACTAAAATTTCAAAAATATTTTTATAATTTTTCAATTGTGTAGTTGTAATTTGTAAAGAGTTGTACTAGATTTTTATGCATTTTAATTTTTGCAAATTTTTTTTTTTTGTTTAGCTTTTTCTAACAAATGAGCTACAACTTCAACATGATGTATGAACATTTATGCAAATGTACCCACATTTTTTTCTAAAATGCAGCAGCCAGCAACGGCAGCAAATAAAAAAAAACAAATAAAGCCAAAAATAAACTCTATTAAAAAAATAAAAATTAAAAGAATTAAGTAAGTTTTCAAACTTTAGCAACAAAAGATTAACTCAACTGTTGTAAATTAAAATTTCGTTTAAAAACAATGGAAAATTATTTAACATATTTTGTGCATTAGCGCAATAGCATGGAAGTAAAAAAAAATAAAGTTTTTGGTAATTTGAAACTAATTTGAAATTTTTGTAAAAAAAAACAATAAACAAAGAATTTGAAGCTCAAACTAGTTTAGAGCAACTAAAGTGTTGTTTGAAAATTTACTTAATATTTATGAAAACGTTTTTCACTAGGCGTGATAACTGTGCGAGCTAGATCTACAGAAAGCAAAATTATCTGCCGTCGCCCGTCACCTGTGGTGTCCTCTGTGCTCCCAAAAATCAATTTGAATAAAATGTATTTCAGTAGTTCTAACAATCCCAATGGTTAAGGCTCTCACAGAGGGGTAAAACCGATTCCATTGGCTAATGCAGACTTATCAATTGTACTTATTAATAACTTTTGCCACTTACTTGTTACATTGAACTTTGTGTAACTTTAATCTTAACATTTTGATTATTTTTAATTACAGTGCTTTAAATTAATTTTATCAGGTGTAAAATCTCTTTTAAATGTTCTTTTGGGAAGTGCTATTTTTAATTAATGGAATATGTTTTAAATATTTACATAATTATTTCTATTTATTTATTCTTTTCTAACGCATTTAGAGTTATTCGAAAATCCCCCTAGTTACAGTAAAATATTTAGTGCAATATTCATTTCCCACACCCGTATGCAGATAAATGTAAGTACATACATATGTACGCTGTATCTTAAAGAATAAAAAGAAAATTTGTTTTTTTCGAATAATGCATTAAACACATTCACCACAGCAGGCTACACGAACACACGACTTCAAATGCCGCAAGCAGCATTTGACGCCTCGTAGCCAGCTACTTAATTATTTTGGAGACGGCAGCAGCACCATCTGCAGCTGATATTCAAGTACAAATACATAGTTCAGTATTGCCACTTTTATATGCTTTGCATTTATAAAAATTAATTACTCTTTTAAAACGTACTTATTTCTCGTAAAAGTACAAAAATGAATCAATTTATTTTTTACATCAATTTTTGGATATTGTTTCTGTTAAATAATATGAAATAATTGAACAAAATCATTCATTCAACATTTTGTATTATACTGGCAATACTGAATTTTCTCATTGTAGCCAACGAAATAGAAATTAGTTTAATTGGACTACAACGACAAAATCAGCATAGACAACAACCTGCCGCCATGTTGCCTTGCTGTCTTCAAAATAATTATTCTCATATAAACATACATATGTATTCTATCCTTAACATTTGGTAGTCGGTAGCTTGCTGTGGTGAATGTGTTTAATGCTTAACTGCACTTTCCTAGTGGCCCTCTTAAATTTTCTCTTCACCGTTTTCCCAGAATTCATGCTCTCCCCAATGCAACAAATAACATAAAAGCCACATAATCGTACAAACAACTTTAAGAAAATTGTTAAAATCGCACGAGTTGCTTTTAATTAAAAAAAAAAAAAAAATAAAGTAAGAAAAAATTTTCCACCCAGCCTAAATCTTCTTTGGCAACAAGCTGGTTGGTTAACAAAGAATAAAATCAGCAGAAAAGAAATGTTTATGACTTTACACATCGTGTGAATTTTAATTAAAATGCAACAAAAATAAAAACTTCAAGATCATAATTTTCAAGTAATTTAACAGTAATAAAAAAAAAATATTTTATTCAAAAAGAAAAAAAGCACACACACACATGCATACATACATACTTAGAATATTAATATTTTTTCAAAGCCTCATAAAACTAACGGCTTAATGAAGAAACTTTTTTTATCTAAAGTCCGCTACACTAAGAGTGGAGAATCTTTAGTTCAGCCATACTCCAGTTACAAGAAATAAAAGAAAAACAACAATCCCATTCTGAATAACAATTAATTAAGAATTATTTTCCTATTTCTTGTTCACATATTCTGCAGAATGTTTAAACAATTATTCCGCACTGCTCTTCAAATATCATGGCTGATAAAAAAAATATCGTATAGGCTTTTAAATAAGTCTGTGTGACCATTATTAAGGCTTCATTAAGTGGTGGTCACACGATTGGCACAATGTACCAATTTTCGTCGGCTCACTGAACTAAATTCATAAGTAACAAAGTAAATTTACCTTATCTCTCAACTAATTGCAATATAATTACATAACTGCACCACACTGCATTAGTAATAAAGTCATATAAATTTATTCAAGAATTGATTAAGTAATAATGTCATTTTGGCTTATTACTTATGACTCTATCGCAGAGAGCCGACGAAAATTGGTACATTGTGCCAATCGTATGACCCCAGCTTTAGTCTTTACTCTCTGTTGCTGTTCTGTGCTTTGCAGTTCTGCTTCTAAATTTGAGTACTTACTTTTTCTGTAGCAGCTTATCAGCTGCTTTTTGACCAGAAGGGTCGCAGTTTTCCGCTAAAGTGTGGAGTTTTGCATCGTCGATTATTAATTTTCAATATAATTTTATATTTTTCTTTTAAAAATTAAATTTTTTAAATTCTAAAAGCACAATCACAATTTATTTCAAAATATTTTTAATTAATCTATGCTGTCTTTTACAACAATTAAATTTTTTTTATTTTCACAGGTTTAACCGAACCAGAACAGAACGAAACAGAAAAACTAACGACTTGTATTAATTAGAGTTCGATAAACAATAAATTCAGTGAAGTGCGACTTTGACCCTCGAACGAAGGGTTCCGTACGGGCACTAGATACATACATATGTAATTCAATACGAACTTTAGCCTATAAAATAAATAGTTTTGGCTTTTTTTTCGTTTTTGGGTTTTTTTTTGGTATTGAGCGTTTTTCAGTTTTTGGCGTTTTTCGGGTTTTGGCGCTTTTTCACTTTTGGCACTTTTTTCCCCCGTTTTGTCGATTTTTTCGGTTTTTGGTGGTTTTTTATTTTGGCGATTTTTTAGTTTTGGCGCTTTTTTTTGCGTTTTCGCAATTTTTTTGGTTTTTGGTGCTTTTTCAATTTGGCGTTTTTTCGGCTTTTGCCGATTTTTTTTAGTTTTGGCGCCTTTTTCGCGTTTTGGTTATTTTTTTCGATTTTTGGGTTTTTTTCATTGTGGCGATTTTTTCATTTTGTCGATTTTTTCGGTTTTGCCGATTTATTTTAGTGTTAGAAATTTTTTTTTAATTTGGTGCTTTTTTTCGTTTTAGCGATTTTTTTTTTGTTTTTGGCGATTTTTTTTTGGTTTGGCGATTTTATGATTTTCGGATTTTTTTAGTTTTGCCGTTTTTGAAAATTTCAAGAGTTTGCCTCTTACGGTTTCCAAGATATAGCAAATTGTCAAAATTAAATAGTCAAAATTGCATTAACTGATGGACCACTCTTTAATTTAAATTTTTTTAAATTTTAGTGTTAATTGTTGTAGTCTGTATAAAAATACACTAATTTTACAAATTTCAAGTGTCAATATACATATGTAGATACAATTGTATGATTATTACATTGGATTTTAACATATTTCGTTGCTCGTTTTGAAACACCCTTTAATTTTTAATTCTCATGTATTTGTTGTTGTAGTGGCCAAGGTTCTACATACTCTGTCCAAATTTCAAGTCCGTAGCTCTTACGGTTCCTGAAAAATAGCGTGTGACGGACAGACGGACAGCGTAGCGAAAACAATAGGGTTCCTTTTCACCTTTGGTGTACGGAACCCTGAAAAACGTGCAAAAACTAGAGTTGTAAAATAATGAAACTTTTCTGTGTCTCTTCCTTCACCGCCTGTCTTCTCTATCATTATCCCTTTCCTAAAGAAGGTAACACATAGTAATAGTAGTAGGCATTCATTGCCTGAGTGTTACTTCTATTTATAAAAATAAATAAAAATTATAGACCATACTGAACATTCCAGCAAAAAATTTCAAAAAAGGTAATCGAGTTTGGAATTAAGCATTTTTGGTGGAAGCTATTCCTTACTGGTTTACCAACTTAATGATTTTAACAAGGCGCGAGACTAAAATAATCGATTCTTGAGAAGTACTTACCTTTTTTATTTGGAAACTTGTTCACGTAATCTATTTAATCTAAAATAAGCATTTTCCTCATTTAGCAACTTGTACATCATTTTTTAAATTTTAGTTAATGTGATTTGTAAGCGAGTAACGAAATTTGGTAAACAGAAAAGTAAGTCATTATATGGCAATGTGTAATTTTTTGCTGGGATGTTTAACAGTAACATGATACACAAGAACAGCTGAGTTGCCAAAACGAAAGTTGATAAAAAAAATCACCCTTTATAATATAAAATTTAATGAGCGAACAGTTACTTTTTTGGTTTCCGGTTAAGTGCTAACGATGAATTGTGAATTTTTTTTAGCTAACTGTGAGTTAAATTTCTAATTAACTTTTAATCGGGCATTGTGAAAATAGCTGTAAAGCTTATACGAACTGTATGTGAGTGTTTCCACATTTCCAAACAAAGTACCGTGACAAAATCAGGGGTTGAATCGATTGACTTATGACTTAATTTGTTTTCGCACGATTGTCGATACGATCACGGATGCAACGATTTGAGCCCAGGAGTCTAATCGCCACTTTCGATAACGTGCTTATTTTATCACGCTTTTTCAGTTTGAAATTATGGCAGTCGCTATCGAATAATGTTATAATATGGTTCGATATCGAATTCCACAATCTCAAACTGAAAAAAACATGGTCGAATCAGCTCGTTATCGAAGGCGACGATTAGACCCCAGTACCTGGATTCAATAACTTTTTGCGAACCGTAAATCGTAATATTTATCGACATATTTATTCGCTTGCGATAACGATAATGTGATTCTGTAATATCTTTTTTACGATAGTCTTCCGCTTTATCTTATTCACCATTTAATGCAATATTATGTGGTAGCTCTGTATAGAAAATGTGAAAATAAGCGAAAAGCACAAAGAATAATAAAGAAAAGCCCAACAAATTTGATTTTGTAACTTAATTTTTTTTTTCTCCAACCGACACCGAATATCGTTAGAATATGTTACTGAATAGCAAAGTCGATAAATTTTCGTTATATTTATTATAACGATACGATTATCGTAATAAAAGTTTCCGTAACTTTTATTACAGTACAGGTACAGGACTTTTTTGTGGAAAATACCCATTTACGAGTAAATTTTTTTTGTATGTGCAGCTGCGCCTTTATATTGTTGAGCAGACCTTAATAATGCAACTTGTTGCAGCCGCCCAAACTGGTCGACTTAAACCAATTGCTTAGCACCTTTTTATTTTCTTCAAATTTGTGTGTTCATAATGGAAAATGTTTGAATCTTTTATCTTTATAGGCCTATGAATTAATTTATGCACCACAAAACTTTCAACTGCAGCGTATGTTCTTTAACTCATTTTCTTAATCATCTTCCTCTACTTTTCATTCATTCATTCATTTTAAACTTATTAAAATGCATTAGATGGCGAAACAAAAACACTAAAAAGCCGCTTAAAAAGTTATTGCGCGCCAAATCATCCTCTTTACCATCTTCTACTTAAAGATACTTGAAACGAAAACAACACACATTAAAGAAAAAGAAAAAAAAGTAAAGAAAACTGTTTATTAAAAACGTACCTGTGCACACCTCGTATGCAAGTATGTATGTACACATGTACGTTACTCATAGATGAAATAAAAGTAACAGTCGCAAAACAGTAAAATTACACATGTTATTTTTTCTTTTGTTTTTTTTTTTTATTGTTCATTTTCCTAGTGAATGTGCACTAAGAAATAGTGCAGCTGCACACTAGCAGTCGTTAGTGAAGAAGTGTTGCAAGTAGTTTGTTGCATCAGCACGTTCAAAATTTGTTAGTTGGTCAGTTAGATGTTGCTTTTTAACAATCACTTTGGAGAGCGAAAGAAAACCGTATATACATACTTCAAAAAAAAAAAAAAAAAAAAAAATGTTGGATAGAAGTTAAGTGTGAATTCTTTTCTATGGCGAGAAAAAATATATTGATATGTTTTTTTTTTTTTTGCCTGTTTATCATGTTAGATATTAGTTATTCATGTAATGGCATTATAATTTCCTTTCACTATAGCCGATGTGAATAATGAACAATATGAGAAAGCCAGTAGGGATATTGCGGTGATGTACATATGTATTGATGTATATACGAATGTATTCCCAAAAATAAGAGTTTCATCAATAGCATTAATAGTTCTGATGTACTATATATCCAACGAAATTTAAATTTAAATTTTACTGAAATTTAGATCGAAATCGATTGCCATAATTTTGCTTCAGGCAAATGACACGAAAGCATATTGCTTCTTGAGTCCAATATACTCATAACCAGGGAAACCAGAAATATGCGCATTCAATATGCACTAAAAACTTTAAAATATGCTCTTAAAACTTCATAATATGCACTTAAAAATAACATGAATTGGCTTATTTGTAAATGAAAATATATTTTTAATTCAATAATTCATCAATATTTGCATATAAAATAAGAGAAAAATAAAATAAACCAAAAACAGCAAACAAGAAAAAAATTAACAAAGAATAACTTCCATGTTAAAGAAATAATTTGGGGTTGAAGTGTACGTTAAAACCAAATTATCATACAAATTTAGACTAAAGCAAATAATACAAATAAATTTTTATTGTATACGACCGTAAAAATTTAACTTCAACTTCAAAAGAGATTACGATCTTAGAATTTAAATTTTGGAACTAAATTTTTGATAAATAAGACAAGATATTTATTTAAAATTTTTTATTGGAATAAACAATAAAATATTGACCTATATTTTCAATTAAAAATCGCTGCTTGTCACATCTTAATAAAGTTTTATACACTGACAATATTCCCTCAACGTCTATTGATGTAATCGGGGTAGAGTACGGCACAAATAGCAAAACCAAATTTTTATTGAAACTAACGTCCGCAATAACGGCGCAAAAATTATAAAAATTTATTATTTATATGTATAGATAATTGAAAATGAGATTTAGTTGGTGAAAAAATAAATTTAACAACAGATAAATAATGGCTTGTAGCATATTAAAATAAAAAATTATGTACAGTATCAAAATATGCCATAAAGGCGTCAAATATGCTCTCAAAATTCTAAAAATGCTAAAAATATGCGTGTAAGAGTGAAATATGCAAAAACATGCTTTAAAGGGTAAAATATGCAAAGATATGCACTAACAAATCGATGTCAAAATTCAATAAAAGATCTGAAACTGATCTTATCTACGCATTAATACGTCACACAAGAAAAAATATGCAATTGCATATTTGCGGTTTCCCTGCTCATAACTAACGTGACCAGATGCTTTTTCAAAAAGCGGTAAATAACAGTGTATGTGATTTTTTTTAAAGTAAGGGAAATAGAACCACTACGTGATAAAAGACAAAAAAAGACCCGTGTCTCCCAGTTTTGCCCCAAGTCATCTACTTTTTTGTTATGGGTCCCCAAAGACTTGGGGCCTCGGTGTCATTTTTACATTTTTTTAAGGCTCATATCTTGCAAACCGTTTGAAATTTTGATTTACTCTCTGAGGAAAAGTTGTAGCTCTAGTCATACAGAACGAAAATTATTCACATATAAAATCAAAAAAAACTTCATCTTCAAGATTAAGATCGCAAAAAATTGAAAACCAAATTGATTGTTTTTACCTATTTTTCCCCTGTGCAGGTCCATAGATAGCAAACCGTTTAAAATTCAAGGAAACAATTAACTACAAAAATGTACCTAAGATCTCAATAAATCACTTTCTAGAACATATGAACTTCGTAGGAATGATTTTTAGGTAGCGCTTAGGTAACCGCAAAAGTGAAAAATTTTTAAACTAATGAAATTAAAAAAATTTCGGGAAAAAGTTATAAAATTAGGAAACCCAGTTTTCAACTCAAAAGAAACACTTCTGAATAAACAAAAATAGTTATCTATAAACCAAACACTTTTATCTATATACAATTACATACATATACATATGTAATCGCATAAATTAATAACAAAAATTAAAAATTTTAAAAACCCCCCGACTTTTTTTTAGAAAAGATGTTATATCTTCTAAACGGCTGGACCGATTTTCTTCTTCTTCGATCAAGTCATCTTTCAAACAGAAAAAACTAAATGAAAATCGGTCCAGCCGTTTGGCCTGTACGTGGACACGGACAGACACACAGACACACACTACAAACTTATAACACCCCTTTTTTTAGTCGGGGGTTAAAAACAGCTGTTCCGATTTCTCAATTTTATTTAATGATTGTCATTGTGTGTTCTTGTTGTTAAAATTCACCACGTCCACCTTCTTTAATTTATCTAAAATTTCAGAACGGCTGGACCGATTTTTCTATTTTTTTTTTTAATATTAGTAGAATTAAAAAAATCTGGTTGAGGATGCTTAAGAGTGGACAAGTGAGCGTGGCACTTCCCATATACAACATATTTTCATTTGGAAACTAATACAGTAAGACAGCTGGTATTTTGTAGGAGTTACTCCATTTTCCTTATAAAATGTTAAAAAAAGTCTGAATTAAACCATATATATATTTTTTTTTTAAATTTTGGAATACCTTTGCATCTACTGCAGCAAGATAGAGCTCTGAGTTTGACAGAAGATGTATTAAAGGAGTATGATTGTATGATAGCAAATACAAAAATTCAAAATTTGTTGAAAACCAAACCAAGCTGAAAAACACGAATTTTGCATTATCACACTATTCTCAAATACAAAGTACGATTGCCTAATAGCCACACAAAATGTGTTTTGCTGTTTACATGATTTTCATCATTATACAATTGTATAAAAATGGCAAAATACAATTGCTCAATTCACAACCTATTGTAAGTTTAGTAGGTCGTTAAGCTGTACAATAGTTGTAAAATGTTGTAGGTAATTTCCATAGAAAAGTTTGCTAGAACATTAGGAATGCATAAGCTTATAAAAGTGCTAATGATTTTTAATTAGATTTATTTTAATTTTTCTTTATTAAATTAATAAAAATTAGTGCAATTGTATATGCAAATACATAAAAAAATTCGAGAAATGACGAAAATTGGCAAAAAAAAAACTACTTACAGCAGGATGATAACAAAGTCTAATAATGTTTTAAAACCTTTAAAATTGTTAGGACGCTAAAAACCATGCCAAAAGCCGCTTTTTGCTTTTGTGCTTTAAAAAAAAACGCGAAATTTTTAAACAAGCGATAATATAGATTAAAAATCGCTAAAACTGTAAGGAATGCAAAAAAATCGACAAGAATCGCTAAAATTACGTAAATTTATTAACAGCGGAATGATATTTTTTTTTTAAATCGGCAAAACTGCCAAGGATCTGAAGACATGTAAAAAGTCGCTTTTATCGCGATATTTGCAAAAAATCGCGAGAAGTTGCAAAATTTTAAACAAGCCATAATATTGATTAAAAATCGCCAAAAATGTAACGAATGCAAAAATATCAATAAAAATCGCCAAAATGACGAAAATTCGCAAAAAGTTACTAACAGTCTAAAATTTTTTAAAAATTGGCAAAGCTGTTAGGAGGCTGAAAGCATGCAAAAGTCGCTTTTATCGCGAACTTTGCAAAAAATCGCGAAAATTGGCAAAATTTTAAACAAGCCATAATATTGATTAAAAATCGCTAAAAATGTAAGGAATGCAAAAAATTCAATAAAAATCGCGAAAATTCGCAAAAAGCTACTAACAGCGGGATGATAACAAAGTCTAATAATTTTTAAAAATCGGCAGAACTGTTAGGAAACTTAAAGCATGCAAAAAGTCGCTTTTATCGCGAAGTGTGCAAAAATTCACGAAAAGTTACAAAATCGGAAGCAACCTGGAATAAGAGTGAGTGGTTGTCTTCTTCAGAATCGCCAAAAATTTTTTGTTTTTTTTTGTGAAATTGTAATTTTTCTTATTTTTTATTCACCAACTATCATTTCTGCAGTATATTTTACGCATAATGCCGAATTTTTTTGCTTTTATTAATTTCAAACTAATTTCGTTATTTTTATTCTTTCTCTTCTTCTTTTAAAATGTTCGACATTTTTAAAAGTGTAACAACACTTACAACAGACCGTTCACAACTACCATAGTTGTAGCTAATAAAACCCTCTATTCAGCCTAGAACCATATGTCTCTATGTCAATACTCTTTCTCCAGCGACAATTGGACTAGTTAAAATGTCAACAACTTTCCTTTTATACGTCAGTAGAGATACGTTAGAGACAA
This sequence comes from Tachina grossa, assembly GCA_949987645.1. Lineage (NCBI taxonomy): Eukaryota > Metazoa > Arthropoda > Insecta > Diptera > Tachinidae > Tachina > Tachina grossa. Next base: position 59,755,278 of record OX465276.1, on the reverse strand, counting down.
CAGTTCCAGTGTATTTCTGGTGATATTGTCAATGAACTCGTCAATAGTTTGTTTTTCTTTTTTATTATGATGTGCAATAATATTAAAAAAAGATATGTAGACGAGGGTCACTAAAATCTACGAGTGAATCTTTGATTCAAATATCTCAATATCGTCATAAAAGAACTACCTTCTCAATAGTCTACTGGTATATTTTCAATCACAAGCCTATGTTATATGTCAATAGGCGATTACATTGGCTGGGGTACACCCAGCCAGACAATGTCACTAGAAAATCAATATAATTTTACTATTGACAACGAGCGAGGAAATATCGCTATTGTAGACTAGAGCCCCTAAAATTTACTAGTGAATCTTTGGTGCCAATGTCTACATGTGGTCCCAAAAGAAATACTTAGTCAGTAGTGATACAGTCTAGTGGTGGATTTTCAATGACAAGCTAATGTTAAATGTCAATAGGCGATTACATTGGCTGGGGTACACCTTGCCAGTAATACTACTGGCAGCGTCAATAGTAAATCACCACAATTTCACTATTCGCACTTTCTGCAGGGAATCTACAATCTACCGTAGGTTGTGAATTAGGTAAATGAAATAATTTACAGAGGTTTTTATTTGTATAAATGGAAAATAATTTATGAAATTTATAAAATTAAAAATGCTAAATAATGCTACAAAATTAATAAAAAAATGCTGAAAAAAATGCTAAACGCAAAATAAAATATTCACTGCTAAATCAAAATACATAATGGTAAATTTAGTCGTTCATGAACGAACGAGTACAATTGAACGAATCAGTAAAATGAACGAAGTGAGCCGGTCACTTTACTGAGCACTTGTGTGTTTTTGTGTTGTTTTGTTTACTTCTTCTTTATTTATGAGAGATTTTTTGTCACATTCTGGTTTTCATTTGCCTTTTGGTTTGCTTTTAGTAACAATATGATCATTATGAAATTAATAAAATTGTAATTAATATTTGTTAAGGTTTTAGAACATATTAAGAGATTTTTTTTAAACAAATTTGATATACATACATACGTAGATATTATAAACAGTTAATTTTTATTCCATATATGTGCCTCTTTTGGCAATACACTTATACCTCGATTTACACGATACTTTTTTTACACGATTTCACTTTTACACGATTATTTTGGTTTTCGTGTAAATTGAGAGATTTATGAAATACCTCGATTTACAGGATTTTTTATGTGTTTTGAGCAAACGCTTCAGATATTTTTAATTTTGTTTTTATGAATAGCATTTATTTTGTTTAATGAATAAATGTTTATTTTTATGTGTTTTGAGTAAACCCTTCTGATATTTTAAAAACTAAGGGCCTGTTCCACGATGTCGACAGCGTTCGACTTGTCGCACAGTTAGATTGAAAACAACAACAAAATTTTAAAATTTGTTTTGAATGTAAGTGTGCGACAAGTCGAACGCTCGTGACATCGTGGGACAGTCCCTAAGTTGAAATACATATATAATTTCTTAATAAAATCAGTTTTTACGCGATTCTGCCTTTATTTTCGATTTACACGATTTTTCATCCAAAAATTTAAAATTTCGATTTACATGACTTTCTCAGGAACGTATCTATCGTGTAAATCGAAGGATAGGTGTATGAATCTTTTGATTTCTTATTCCCAAGAATATAATATACTTTAATATTTTAAAAGTTTTTACTTCCTGATTTTTTGGATGCTTATATTTTCTATTGTTTGTTTCGCTTATTTTGCTAAACAATTCATACAAACTCACTGCATTTGTCCCTTTTTATTTGACGAATCAACTGTTTGTTTGCTTTTATTTCGTTATATTTGTTGAAAAGAGCGGATGAACGAAACGAACGAACTCGTTCTTTTTTTAGAGAATGAACGAAAATGAGCGGTCACTTGAATGAACGATTTGGCACAGCTCTAAAATTTAGCAACGAAAATACTAAAATGGTCACAATAGTGTGTAGGTATGTAATAGGGATTGGCAAATCGATTTCGATTCCAACCGAAAACCGATTTTATGATAAAAAAAATTTGATTTTTTGTAATCGATCTTATATCTACGATTTTATGCTGAAATCGATTCTTGGGCTATAAAAATCGATTTTTTTATTATGTAAAAATTTTGGCAATTTTTTAAAGTATTAATCTGAGTGAAGAAGATTGGTTTTATAATTAATATTATTCACCTTTATTCCGTAACTTTTTGGCGACATCAATGCCAAAACAATATCCAAAATAGGACACTTACTTTCTCTAAAGGCTGGAAAATAGCAAGAATCGGTTGAAAATAAACAATTATTGAGAAAAAATAGTATTTAAGTGTCTTATTTTGACATTGCCTGACGTTGATGTTATCAAGAACAAGTAAAGGTGATTAGTGTGAAACATTAAAACTAATAATCCTTACACCCCTTTTCCAAACGGAAAGTTTACTTTGCAAAGTCTTAATTCAGCTGGGAGAAAGACAGAAAGAGAATGTACTACTACCTCTGTCTTTCACACAGCTGAATTAAGACTTTGGAAAGTAAACTTTGCGTGTGGAAAAGGGATATTAGTAATAATTTCTGACACTAACTACATATAATAATTCGTAATGTTTTGAAAATTATTTTATATAATATAAAAAAATTGCTAAAATAAAGCAAGTTTACGTATAATTTTAATTAAAAACATCGCTTTACTGCCGTATCCAGAAAAAATAATATAAGTTTAAAAAACGTTGACGAAACTAATTTTGTATGGAAATTTGTTTGTTAAACGCTTAGTAAACCTAAGTTCTTTTTTTCTGAATACGGCCTTTAATATTTAATATGCATATATGTACATATTATGTACCTTACTGAATTTAATGTTTTTCGCTAAATTAACTTTGTGTCTATTTTTAATGTACATAAATATGTTAACATTTTTTTGCTTGTTAATAATAATCATTACATGAATTTTTATGAATAAAGATTATTTTGTTTATAAAGTAGCCAGTTTGTCTTAAACGATTGTAAAATCGATTTTAAAATCGATTTTCATGCCCGATTAATCGATTTCAAAAATCGAAATTAAAAAAATTGATCGAAAAATCGAAAATCGATTTTAGAAGATATTTGCCAATCCCTAGTATGTAAATATTAGTGATATAACGAATGTCAATTTTTGATATTTGCGAATACAAATACGAATATTCAATGTAAAATTTATAGACATTAAATTAGGGTGCTATTTACGCCTGCAATATGAAATATTCAAAAATTGCTGTGAAAAAGAACTTCATACCAGTGATGCCAACTTTTTTGGCTCTAAAGGCACATTAACATTTAAAAAAAGCACTTAAAAGCGTAATTTTGATATCTAAATAGCGTAAAAAGCACTTTCGTGAAAAACTACTGAAAATCCGTACCGTGAGTTAATGTGAAGTTTAATAATGTTTAAAATTTTCTTAGCTATTCTCCGTTTAATGAAATATATCAGACGAAAAATGTATGCTTTACACTGAAAAAATAAATACGCCGAGTAATTATTAAAATAATTTTAAGAAATACAAAAATTTCTTAAAAGCACTAATTAGTGCTTTTTCTTATTTTGGCGCTAACGCTCAAACTTTGGCGTTTTGAGTCTTCAAAAAGCATAAATGCCAAAAGCACCAAGTTGGCATCGCTGCTTCATACTCCTCTTAACGTACCTTTAATAAATAAAAAATACCCAAAATTTTAATGATCATCAGTAAATAATACTTGAAAATGATACAGAGCACAAACTTCTATAAAAAATTTAATGGATTCGATCAAACTGATATTTTTATACATTTATTTACATTTTATTTCGGATTTATGCATTTAGTTATTTATTTTTTTTGGAAATATTTGTATTTGTATTCGCTTGAATTTGACATATAGGAATGCGAATAGGAATATTAAAAAATGGCCGAATGTTCGACAATTCGAAAACGAATATTCGTGCATCACTAGTATATATTTTGGTGTTTACTGCTCTGCCATATGTAAAAAAACGAACAAAACATAATCAATTATTATAATATTAAAAATACTCGCAAGTCTACAGCTACCAAATGCTTACCATAACCAGTAACATAATCAATATGTTGTAATAACAAAACATAAAACGTGATTAAGAACTGCATTTCGCTTGACTAATATGCAAAGGCTCTAAGTTCATATTTATATAAGAAATTTATATGGGCGACAAAAAACAATATAGTGCTGAAGCGTTGATATAAAAAAAATTTTTTATTTTATTATTGTACATAACTGCATTAAAATCTCATTTTCTTAAAAACAAGTAAACGAAGAGGTTTTGCATGTTGAGCCAGCGATATGTATCCATATATATCGTCAAATTTCCTTTCAACCTGTGTAAGTTATAAGCACACATTCCAAGTACGAGTAGTATGTATGTAAATATAAAGTTAATATTCAATAAAAGTTTATTAAACACAAAGCAATACACAATCGCTGCTGTTGTGCGAGCGTTTTGTTTGAATCGTCATGCATCAACATATGATTTTGCTAAAATACAAGAGCCAAAATAATTCGTTTCTCCCATTTACGATTTCTCTTATTTGCCAATTGGTGCTACCAGAAGAAGTAATTTCGAACTACACATCGAGGGATAAAATTACCCAAGTTACATGAAATTTAATTACTTAAACTATGGTAATAAATAACTAAAAAAAGAAAATACCTTTTGTCTTTTAAGTATACAGAAATAAAAAAATTTGTAATAGTAAATTTAGGACAATATCACGTGCAAGAATCGTTGTTTTTAACATGAATTTCGTTTGTGTGGAGCACCAATGTCTGTGTACAAACAATATTCATGATATGGCAACACCAACAGTTAATAGGTTTTTGCTTTTCTCTTTTATTTGTATTCTACCGGTTCGTGTGTTTGTCGCATTTAGCAAGTGTTCTTATTAAAAATTAGTAAAATTTGAAGAAGTTATAAAAAATATTAAATAAAATCAACTAAAGTGTAATTAAATATCAACTTTATATTAAACAATTGTTAATCTAATAAAAACTTAAGCAATAAGGCTGTATTCTATTAAGTGAATTTGTGCAAAGTGTTGTTAGGTTTGTTGTGTACAAAATTGTGAAATACCCGCGTGTTTTTTCATACACACACACACACATACATATGTATTAAGCTGAAAGCACAATTGTTAAAATAAATGTGGTTGCTAAAAGAGTCTCGATAAAGCATGATGAAAACAAATAAACGAAGAAGTAAAACAAAACCCATTGGATTTGTTTTTGTATACAGCATGTTGTTGTTATTAGGTTATATTTGGAATAATTTATTTGTAGTTTAAAAGAATTTTGTTTATTAGGTGAAAGAATTTCGTGATATTAATTTTAAATCATATTTTGCAAGTAATATTAAGTATTGTATTAAATGTGCCAATCTTTTAAGCTACTTCATTCAGTCTTGACTTCCATTCTACGTGTAGTGTAATTGGGTTAAATTAAATCTCATGGGTTAATTTTTATTTTGCTTGGAAGTGCTTTACTAAACCGCATTTAAGACTTTTTAAATGTTCACCAATTCCGGTGTTCACTTTAGATTTGTGCATCCACAACGGCGAAAATGAATTATTAGCGAGCACTAGAGTCAAAATTTTTCACTGGAAAAAGTGCGGTGAATTGTGAACAGTTCAAAATCATAGTTGCTGAATCCGGCCCCAGGCCTCAACAATTTTTATATAATATTTAATGAAAACACTAGAGATTATGTATGTATTAACGGTGGTAACGTTTCCACACAATGTACAGAATTCCGAAGTGTTCACAGGGATTTTGGAATCATTTCGCAGAAACACTCCCGCACTACATATCTGGTGAAGAAGCTTTCAATGGCGTTCAAGAAACTGAGTGTGTATATATAGAATTATTTATATGATTTTCTCCATGGCATATTCGCCTGAGTAGAAGTGCATCAATTCGCTTCGCATAATTCAAACTTAATCAAACAAATCTGTGCCAATAAATAATAATGGCTTAAGTCGAAATTTCATGTTTTGAGATATTAACGGTCTAATTCATAAAAAATATTTTAGGTTTATTACAGGTTTATTTGACAAATTTCCCAAAGAAATATGCCAAATAAGCGCTTAATAAACCTGAAATATTTTTTATGAATAAGGCAGTAAGGGTTTTGTCTAAAATTAATTGTGTTTGGCTTTTATATACAATTTTTAGCCTCCGAAAAAGATGCACATTTATTTAGAGCAAAACTGTTAATTTTATAAAAAAAAAGAAAACGTTTTATTAGTTAATATTCGCTGTTTTTTAGTTAAGATGTTATGAAAAAATCTATTGTTAGACAAATAAAAATTAAAGTGCACTTAAGCTATTATATTGAAAGGCAAAATAATTTTTATTGATGGTAAGTCGAGATAAGTGTTTTAGGTTAAATTGAAAAATGTGGAAAATCTGAGATAAGATAATTTTTTAAAAGCTTAGTTAAATATAAGTTTTTTTGTAATGAAGAATAATTTGGATGGGACGTTAGTTATTGGACTTAAGTGTATACAAGTTTTTATGCTCAAATATTTTAATTTGATGTACATAGCTACCGAAAAAAAAATTAAGTTGAGGTAAGATGTTATGGCTTATGTATTATTTTCCAAGAAGACTTAAGTTAAAATATAAATGCGAATAGTTTTATTAAAAATTAAATTTTTTAATTGAAATTTAGTTGAGTGATAGATCTTGAAGAAGAGAATAAGAATATGTAATAAAATGAAAAAGCACTTATGTCAACTTAAGCCATTATTATTTATTGCCACAGAAATGTACTGAAAAATGTTTGTGGAGAAAATAGTCACCTGGCACTATGTGGCAAGTGATATGGCTTCACCTTTTCTTTTCCAGACTTTTTGCCCCAACCACAAGGCATGTTTTGGATAACTACCGCATTGAAACATCCATAAAAGTGTCGTACTACGCAAAAGAAGCGAAATTATTTTTAGTTTCAAAAATTTTAAATCAAAAAAAAACTCCGAAAAGCAATCGATCACCATCACTTATTTAAACGGAAGTCTACTGTATAATTCGAAACGAAAATATTTGCTTCCGAATTTGCATGTTATTAACATACAAATTAAAACACATTTTCTATCGTTTTGAAATACAGAATAGACTGCCAGTTGCTGCTATGCTTAAAACTCTTTTTGAAGTTTCGTGGCGAAAACTGCTTGCTAGGAAAGCTCCGAATTATAAAGATGATTTATATTCAGGGCTATCATGAATAAAATTCCGGGTAAAATTTCTCCCTTTTCCAATTAGAATTTTTTGTTTTACCTATTATTTGCTATTAGTTGGAATTGTTCCCCGTGAAAAATTTCACGCGGAATTTTTATTCATGATAGCCCTGATTGTATATATTATAAATTTTATCATGCAGAATTTTAATTCCTCAATGAATAAAACAGTTTCTCTTTTCAATTCGGTTTAATTGCTCAAAAACTAAAACAATAAAATTGTATCAAGCAAATAAAGTTGAAGTTTATTACTTACTTCTCGGCCAAGGTGTATAACTACTCCAATCTTCTTGGCCAACTATAGTATATTCCTAGTATGGAACTTTTTAAATTGTTTTATATTGAACGTCTTCGATTAACAAAACGTTTTTTTTTTGGCAGCTAAAGCGGTGCGGATATAATGGTCTCATTTATATTTTGGATAAAACTAGATTTTTCCGCAGAATATGCATTTTTTTCACAACTATATCTCGGAAACCAATTTGAAATTTGTTCTTAAATCTTCGGCATAATTGTAGTTATAAACTAGGAGAAAAGAAAGTGTAAAACAAACTAACCCGAAAAAACTGCTTCTAGACTCTGTTATGTAAAATTAATTCGAGTAAATTTCTCATTTTCAAAACGAAGTAAATTTTTTTGGTGTTATCTAAAGCAATGCTGGCCAACGAGAGAAATGTATTCGTCTATGTATAGTATTCATTTGTATAAAAAGACGATTGAAGTTCAGTACTCTGGTGCCATTTTGACCAGCTATAATATAAACCGAATTTACAGAGTTTTTACTCGATTTTGAATCGAGGAAACATACCTCTGTTCCAAATTAAATCGAATATGCTATTAATCCAATAACTCACTAAAGAGACATCAAAAAACAAATAGCATATACAATTTGAGATCTTTTCTAGCCAAATTATACTCAAATTCAGGGCTATCGTGAATAAAATTCCACGTGAAATTTTTCTGTGGAATTAATTCCAACTAATAGCAAGTAATAGGGAAAACAAAAAATTCTAATTGGAAAAGGGAGAAATTTCACGCGGAATTTTATTCATGATAGCCCTGATTACATACAATTGGATACACCTAAATGTAAAAATGTTGTTTTAAAAACACTCTTAACGTTCATTTACAGTTTTGCTCCAAGTATGAATAAAAAACTGTCTGTCACAGACTTAGAGTTGGGCATTTTTAATGCTTATTTTTTTATACAAAATGTGATTTATTTTATTAACAGCTGATTTTGGCGTTTAATTGTTTTATTCTAAATAAATTTCGAATGCCACCAAATCCAGTAATTTGTAGAACACCAAATGGAAATATTTTTTTAAAATTTCTTGTTTTTAAAAACGATTCGGCTTACAAAAAATTTCAGTATATGTGTATATGTATATTGAATTGTGCTTTTGGCTTAATACTATCGTGAGTGTAATAACCGTTGAAGGTGACTCGTTTTGTATTTTAACATCATTTTAGTGTCATCAATTCAGGTGAGTTCGAAAAATTATTTGTTCATATGTAGTTATTTATTTCCTTATGTGACGTGACGTATTAATGCGGAGATAAGTTACATATTTATCTGTTTCAGAACTTTTTATGAATTTTGTATACTTTTGCATATTTTACCGTTTAAAGCATAATTTTCGCATATTTCCATCTTCCACTCACTCATATTTTCATAGTTTTTTTTTTAATTTTTAGAGCATATATGACGCTTTTGGACATATTTTGATACTTTATAGAAAGGGTATAGCTTCCCATTGTAAAAAAAGTGGTCGGAGACACGCCCAAAATTTTTTATTTGATTTTATGATATTCTACTTATTTTATAGCTGCGAAACCTAGCAACCACCTTTGGTTCGTGTAAATACACAATTTTAAAGTTCAAAAAAAAAAAAAAAAATAAGGACAGAGTTACGTCCTTTAAAGTTTATTATAATATTTTACGCGCAGTCTCGCGGGCAGAGGCACGCCTATTAAAACTCAATTTTATATATCCCGTACTTCTTATCATCTATCAGATTTTTGCATTGAAGTCGGTTGTTTTTTTGGCAGAAAAAATTATTAAGAGAATTATTTTTTGAGTTTGTAGTGCATATTTTTTAAGAGCATTATTCTGGTTTCCCTGGTTACAACAATTTGTCATGACCAAAGCTGACAATGTTAATTCATCATTATTTTTTTGGTGTCATAATATGACATTATAATATTATGTACATAAATGCATTTTTGAAGTAAATGCCCAAAATGTCATAGATGACTCAAGCTGATTTTGTCTGTTGGCGCAAAATATCAATTTTGAGTCCTCTGTGACATAAGGCGGCTTTCAACTGGTGAGTGACTCATAACATACTACGACGCTAAGTTTCAATTTTTTTTTAAGTGGTGTGACACGTTTAATTCTGTCATTTTCATGTGGATTCACCAATGAAATTTTCATTTACGACAATTTGTTCCAAATTGTGACGTGATATTGATTCTGTTATGATGATTCATCTATGAATCGACAAATGTCACTCAAATGCTCCACCGGGATATCGTAGCGTGGTTACTGGTTCGCAGAGATGGCAGAGCAGTTTGATATTAGGATCATCTGGATCCCGGGGCATAGAGGCTTTCAGGGGAACTCCAGGGCTGATGAGCTTGCTAGAATTGGGACAACCTTACAGGTTCCACCGGATTTGGAATGTGTGGTTTTACCCCTACTCTCTTACAAACTCAGACTTAGGCGCAAGACAGTAGAGGAAACAAATAGAAGGTGGGTTACAACCTCATTAGGAAGGTACTGATTACTTAATTTTGAAAAATAGGAAACAAATATCGATACTAGTGTCCGTGTTAACCGGACACTGTCTCATAGGTAGGCATGCACAAAGGCTACGGGTTGAACACTATGATTACTGCCGTAGCTGCCAGGACATTGATGAAGAGGAAAGCATAGTGCATTTTCTTTGTCACTGTCCTGGACTTGCAAGAAAGAGATTGACCACAATGGGCGCTCTTGAGTTCAGGGAACTTTCCGACGTTGCTAGTGTTGAACTTCAACGTATTAGTAGCTTTATATTGAGCTCTCTTTGGTTCGACGGTGGGGACTCCGCATAAGCAGAGTCTCCGTGGTATGACAATGGACCAAAAAGGTCTACATGAGTCCGGGTTTCTGACTGCCACCCCTACCTAACCTAACCTAACCTACTGGTTTGCAGCGTAAAACAAAAATGTTGTTTTTATTTTCGAAAAAATTTCTGAAGAATTGTTTCGATTAAAGTAGGCTCTGTTTTTTTGATGTAATTTAATTATTATTAATTTTTTAAAGTTAAGCAAATGACATTCTACGAAATTTTTGCTTTTTTTCACATAACCGTTAAGTAATGATCGTGCTGATTACTAATTTGATTACTTTTTTTATAAGGCCAAGTAATGATTAAATTACGACTGTATTCAGTTTCGCACGATTACAATTTGATTACGATTACTAATAATTGAAAAGTAATCTGCATTACTTGAAATTACAACATAATAATCAAAAGTAACCAAAAAATAATCCCAATATATTTAAAGATTACTTTTAATTCCTTTTGATTATTTATATTAATAAATAATAATAATCAGAAGTAATCTTTGAAAGTAGTCGGATTATTTTTTGATTACTTTTGATTCTTTTTGATTATTTTGTTGTAATTTCTAATAATTCAGATAACTTTTCGATTATTTGTAATCATAATCAATTATTTATCAGAAATTCTTTAAAAGGGACTTATATAATCAGTACAATTCTTTTAAAAATGTAATCTAATTGATTCCTAATCGTAATCAAAATTTAACAGCTCTGATTTTTCATTGTAATTTTAAAAAACTTTTAAAATTATACCAACATTTGTATGTTGCACTACTACTAATTTGCCTCAAATGACTTTAAACTACAATAATATCACAATAACAATAATAGAAAGTTATATTAGTTAGTCGCTTTTATTTCTCTCCACTAAATTGTTATAGAAAAGACACTGCTCGTAAAAGAAAAATACAAATTGTAATCAATTACTGGTAATGAATTGTCTACAATTTGTTATTGCATGATATCTGCACATTAATTAAAATTGAAATAAATACGTTGTGATCGCGTACGAGTCTCACACACTATTTTATAAGTTGCTTGATTCTAATATACTTACTTGGCTGCCTGGCTGCCTGTATGGCTGGTGGCTGCTGTTTTGATGATGACTGACACTCTCGGTGACTTTCAATGCTTTTTGTTTCTATTTTTGAGCTCTAGTTTAATTTGTATTGTTTTTATTGTGTTCTTTTTTTTGTTGCGTTAATTTAATTATCGCATTTTCTAAAAGTTTCCAATTCTAGCTGTTTATGTTTAAATAATTTCTTATCTTTTTTCCAAAGATTTTTTTTTAACCAGCCGTTAGAATTGGTATTTAATACAAAAAAATGGTTATTATTTTCATTTTTCCTTGCAACTTTTAATAATAAGAATAATTTGAACGTTCACATGTTATGGTAGATTATTATTAGAAAAACCGCGTAATTCAATTTGTTTGATTTTGATATTTCGTATAATCTTTTATAACACTATTGCAACAAATGCAGACTTTTGGAAAAAACACAAGGTATGGACAGTATAGTTTCGATATTACTGCAAAAGGGTAGTAAAGCCCTATACCTCAGTTTGCCGATTTTGGAGACCAATATTTTTCTATGGGCCTCCAAAGATTTAGAAAATCACTGCGCCCTTAAAAAAATGGTGTCATCAGGTTTTTGCCAACATCCAATTCAGACTGGGTTATAGCAATTTACCATACATACTTACATATATGTATGGCAATAATGAAGCTGAGGTTCTACTAAAGGAATTTGGTTAACAATCTATGCCAAAAAAAAATAATAATAATAATTTCATCGCTATAGGTAACACATATAAAAATATTTTATATAACTGAACTAAAACTATTTTTAAGTTTGCTGTGTTTATTTTTGAGGTGGGTTAAATTTTTTTTCTTAATATGCAACACTAGACGGATAGAACGGCCGTTATTTATGTTTTTTTTTATTTCTTATATTCTCACCCCCAGAATCGGTTAATTTTTATGTAAAAAGATACAAAAAAATTTCATAGCGATAAGTTGTGTTTTTGGGGGTGCGCACGCCCCCTCAAAGTTGGCCTTCAAGCCCATTTTCAATGTAATTTGTTTGCATATGACTATCTTTAAAAAAAATCATTTTACAAGAACATGATATATGGCAATAGCTTAGCTCTTCTAGTCTACAACATTAGTCTCAAAGAAAGTTTTTTGCTAAAATTTATATTTTCGGAAGTAATGAAGAAAATATAACCAACAAAATACCAAAAATTGTATATACCAAAATTGCATTTATATGAAAATTATTTTACTAAGCGTTTACAATAAGAGTTTATATCTATTAAATTATTTCATACATATATTAAGCCCCATATTTATAAAAAAAAAATAAAATGAATTTGAAATTCATTTTAGGAAAATTTTGTATGGAAAATTTGAAATAAATTACATTTCAAATTCGTTTCAAATTTTATGAATATGGGGGTAAGTATAGTCATAAAAAAAACTTAAAAAAAATTATATATACATATTGAATATATGGGCTTGAGGGCTAACTTTGAGGGCCGGACGCACCCCATAAAACACAACTTATCGCTATGAAATTTTTTTGTATCTTTTTACATAAAAATGAACCGATTTTGGGGGTGAGAATATAAGAAATAAAAAAAAAACATAAATAACGGCCGTAACCTTTTTCAACTGACATTAACGCCATTACGGATAAGCTTGGCACAATGAGTACTTTATTGACGGAAGTAGTTGAACAGCTTAAATAGGTGGATTGCCCATTTTATTTATTAAATTCAACTTTTTGTATTTATTTCGTTTATTACTTTTGTTAAATTTTATTTTTGCTGCCACAAAACACAAAAATCTAAAGGCCGGGGCACAATGAATCCGTCATACGTTAAAATTCGCCTTTTTCAACTGACATCTAAGTTGAAATACATGGTTTCTTATGAGGGCTATTACATTCAGTACGTGTCCGTCAACGCAAAGTACAAAAACTGGTCCACTTTTATCTTTTTGAGTAGTTTGACAGATATTGGTTGGTTTTTTTTTTGTATGTTCTGAATTAAGTTTTTGTGTTTTGTGGCAGAAAAAATAAAATTAAACAAAAAAATAAACGAAATAAATAAAAAAATGAAATGTGAATTTAATAAATAAAAAAATTTGAATTTAATATATAAAATGGAGAAGCAACCTATTGAAGCTGTTCAAATGCTTCCGTCAATAAAGTACTCACTGTGCCAACCTTCTCCGTCGTTGCGTTAATGTCAGTTGAAAAAGGCGAAGTTTAACGCATGTCGGATTCATTGTGCCCCGGCCTTAAATCAGAACATATAAAAAAAAAAAAAAAAAAAAAAAAAAAAAACCAACCAATATCTGTCAAACTACTCAACGTACGCAAAAAGTTAAAAGTTGACAAAATTTTGTACTTTGCGTTGACTGTAACGGACCTCATAAGAAACCATGTATTTCAACTTAGATGTCAGTTGAAAAACGCGAAGTTTAACGCATGACGGATTCATTGTGCCCCGGCTTTTAGTCACGGTAATGTCCTTCATTTCACCACGATCGATGGTGATTTGCTTGAGAGCATTTATGGACATTAGCTAGAAAAAGATCAGCGTGAGTTGGGTTGAATGATTGAAATTTGCTCGTGCTTAAAATGTTCTGAAATAAACTAGAAATTTCTGGAAAGCAAGTGGATAATTTTGAATTATCGTATTCGTAATCAAATGCTCTTTACACTCACATTAGTGTACATGAACCCAAAAATTTTATTGTATGAGTGTATGATGGCATTAAAGAAAAAGTGTGTTGCTAAGTGCAACTAAGATACGTATAATAATTTTTTTATGTTTGCATTTTTTTAATATTCAGTCGAGATAACTCAACTTGGCTCTCCAAGATGTTCTTCTTATATTCAAGGCCATTTATAACTAAACCTTCGTTTTCAAATATGCATTTAAGGGCATCTCTACATGTCTAACAAATAAGAAATACATTTTAAAGATTATCTTTGTAACACAATATGTATGTAAGTATGTATGAATATACATGCATAAATATGTACATCCGAGTTGTGTGAGTAATTTAAGAAGTTTTTAATTTCTAAAATTTCTGAAAATTCTTTTTAATAATTTTGTCATTTAGTGTGTGTGATTATTATTTATTTTAGGGAACGTACATAATTAGTTTAGATTTAGCTTTCGTATCTTTATAATATGTCTGGGTTTTCAACAGAAAATTCACTGATGCAAAAATTGAACCCTAATTATTTGTGGAATGAAAATTGTCCCTTTTTTAGTAAATGAAAAAAAAAAGTAAATAAAATAAAAATGAAAATAATAAATTTCTTAAGTACCAACTACTGCAGAGAAGAAAAAAAAAGCGAGCAACAATCGAAACAATCCCTAAGGAACTTTAACGAAGTTTACATACTTTTATTTTTTAATGCCATTGAAGTTGATGCGACAAGTGAATGTGAAGTGGTAAACATGGTCAAACGGTCTGACATAAAATAGTGATGTACATACATATGTATGTATACACATACATACAACTGTATTTATGTATAATGTACGAGGGCAAGTTAAGAATTGTTTAAAGCTTAATACCATAAAATAAATTGTATCAGAAAATAAATTGAGGCTATCAGCGCAGAAGTGGTTAACCCACATTGGTTTTTTGGTTGCTGTTCTCATGATAAATACATTATTTACAATACTATATATAAAAAGGAGTAGATTAAGCCAAAGTAAAGAAAATGGAGCTGAAAAATCGGCTTTGCAAAAATTAATAAAGCAATTAAATAAATTAAAAGATCAATTGTTTAAAAAACTAGATGTGGGTTACACCACTAATGCACTGATAGCCTCAATTGATGATGATCTTCCACGTTCCTATGTTTATGTGTTTCATGATGTCATTAGTTTTTTCTCGAATTTTTCGAATTTAAAAAAAAATAAAGTTTTAATATTTTGATTTTTTGTTTTCAATTTCATAGTTGCTTAATTCACAACAATCTTTATCGTGTATTTGTGTATCAAATACACTTTTGGTTTTTTAATTGTGAACACCCTCTGTGTTGTGTATTAATGTATTTCGTATTTTTAATGAAAAAAGAAGAACAAGCTACATACAAATTCTCTCAGAGAGCCTCTCTTTGAATACAACATTTTAAAAACATATGAAATAAAATTGTAATAGTGTATTTCATTTTTATATGAAAATTTCATACAACAAATGTTACACTCTTGTATTTAATATGATAATACAATCGATACAGAGATACAAGAGGTTTTGTGAATTAGTGTCCTGCACAAGACTATTTATAAGACCTTTCAAGACATGAGAGATTTTTTCAAAAGCTTTTCTACAGCGAAATATTATAAAAGAATCGCTAAGCAACACGTTGGCAAGTAATTTTTTTCGGTGGTTTGTCTTGCCAACAGTGTTGTTTAGCGATTCTTTTAGAATATTTCGCTGTAGTAAAGCATTGGAAAAAATCTCTCATGTCTTGAAATGTCTTATAAATACTCTTGTGCAGGACACTATTGTGAATTAAGCCAGTTTGTTATTAATTTACATGTTATTGATTGAAGAAATATTTTCTTTCGATATTGTGCGACAATTTCTGCATTTCTTTCACATGAAATAATAGATGTTACAAATGGGGGCGCTGTTGATTGAACTAGTTATTGCGTCCACTACAAAGCAAGTGATGGTTTTCGAGAGCCCGTGATCAATCCCTGACCAGAGCCAATTACATCAATATTGTGGATTTTTCTGATATGCATTAGTGCCTATGCTAATGTGTATAGCAGCGCCCTCTTTGGCCGAAATTTGCATCATTAAATCGTCGGCGAAGTAATACAGGGTGTCTGGTGGCAAATTTATATTTTTAAATACAATTATTTCAAAAAACAATAAACGTTGCGCAGGGAGGGTGGCGCCGTTGAAATTATCGATTGTGTGGACTTGTTAGTCATGATGTCGCAGTGATCGAGTGAGCATCGCGCGTTCGCTGCGGAGACATTTTTTAAGAGTAATAATTCTTACGTAATATTTCGTCGACAATTTTGTTCCAAGTTCGGTATTCAGCGAATACGTGTTGGACCGAGTATAAATTTAATTCATTCGTTGGTGCAGAGATTCCGAGCAACTGCTTCGGCCATGAATGTCGCAAGGCCAAGTCCCAGTCGATCTTCAAAGACTCCCGAAAACATTGAATTGGTTGAAAGCAGTTTACGTGAAAATCCGCGACTTTCAATACGGAAAAGAGCAGCCTCACTGGGACTTCCAAGAGCGATTATTCAGGAAATTAAAAAAAAAACGATCTTAAGTTCCATTCTTTTAAAATTCAAATCACTTAAGAACTAAACATAACATAACATAACAAACACAAACACAACACGCAAAGCGATTAGCTTGTCTGCGAAAAACACCCAGGGTGTATGGTGGGAATCGAACCCACAACCTATGGACTGAGAGGCTAGCATCGCTACCACTCAGCCACAGGGGTACCCTGAAAGAAGTGACTTTGATTTACGCAAAAAGTTTTGTGAAACCATGCTTTCGCACTGTTAATACCATTTTTTTGGAGCGACGAAGCTCATTTTCTTTTAAACGGCCACGCCAACGAATAAAACTGTCGTTACTGGTCTCTAAGAACCCGCATTGCCCCAGGGTAACTGTTTGGTGTGCCTTATCCACTCCATTTGTTTTTTTTTCGAAAATTCTTGTGGCCAGGCGATGAATGTCAACGGTGAAAATGATCGATGCATGAATACGGAATTCTTTTTGCCAAACCTGCGAGCTCATCCATCGTATTCTTCACACACGTGGTTTCAACAGGATGGGGCGACTGCACACACAGCCAGTGCTTCGATGAAAATTTCCCCCAAAAACTGATCAGTCGCTTTGGGGACACTTGGCCACCGAGGTCGCCTGATCTAACTCCCACGGATTTTTTTTATAGGGCCACCTCAAAGAGAGGGTTTATAATGACAATCCCCAATCTCTTGAGGCTTTAAAGGGGGAAAAAAAGTTTACTGCGGCGTGTGGCGCAGAACACCAGGCTCAGTTTTGAACGGTGTGTTCAACTCGACGGAAGACATCTGGATGACATATTCTTCAATGCTCTTAGTAAAACTTTCTGGCTTTTATTTAAGTTTGCAAATATAAATCTGCTACCAGACACTCTGTATAACTGATAAAATTGCTATTGATTGAGGCTTTGTTAAATTAAAATTTATAGTAAAAACGAAAACTTGGCCCCTAACGATCTACTTTAATGTACTGCAACTTTAATATCGTGCCAAACCGTCAAAAAAGCTTAAGCGACATAATAAATGAATTTAATTTTTTTTACCAAAATCGATTATTTGCTATCGTAAATTTTCGCTTAAGCTTTTTTTTTGGCGCTTATGGCTCGATATGATTAAATTTTATGCCTTAAATTATTTTTCAATTCATCTTCGCATAACTTATGTATGGCAATAACAGGCCATATGATGTCTGAATATATTCGAAGAAAAAGGCTTGGTCGGTTAAGTTTAGTTCACTTGAATTGCACTGTCCGTCGGATTGTCTGTCGGTCTGTCTGCTTGTTTTTCGGTGTGGTTGGTGGTTGTCTGCTGATAATTCCTGGGACTAGTGATATTAAAAAAAAAATAAATGTACATAGGTATAATAAAACTCAGCAACATCCAACTAACAGCACAGCCATGATAATAATGATGACAATGCTGACAATGACAATGATAATAATGATGAGAAAGGAGAATGTCGACTCAAATTACTACTTCAATTAAAAAAAAGCTAAAAATTTTATAATAAAAACAAATACCTGCTTACATACATATGTACTCGTTTGTGTTGCCTCTCGTTTGTTGTACACCATATAGCATTTGGAAGATAGTTTTTTGAGAAAAATCACCTTGCTGACTGAGTCTTTTTAGAGTACTATTGGTGATCAAAACTGAATAATCAATTACACGATCAAGAAAGGAATCGAAAATGAATCGCAAATTAATCATCCAAGCCTGTAAAATGTGACTATTATTTCCGTTACTTATTATCATATTTTGCTCATCTGGAAGATTGAAAAACGCTTAATAAAAAACAGATCATGCAGGTGTTTGAAAAGTGATTATAATTATAGTATATTTTATGATCATATTTTACGCAGATAGATGATTAAACACTGCTTGATACTTTTTTTTAAATATAACGATTAGAAACATGACTGAAAGACACTTCGAAAAAGAGTCACAAATGAAGGGAAATAAGACTAATAAATGATCAGAGAACGATTCGAAAAAGACTTTAAATACTACTAGAAAAGGGGTCGAAAATTACTCTAAACTAATATAGAAAAAAAATACACAAAAATGACTTATCACAAGGAGTCGAGGGTAGTCACGTTTTTTCTACCGACAAAAGTATATTTTGTGATGAGAAAATGAGCGCATATTCTAGCTTTTTAATCTCGCAAAAGAATAAAAAAAAAGACTCGAATTTGATTGACAATTTCAAAAAATGCTGGCTGGGTTAGGTTTTCTTTTTTTTTTAGTCATGCTTAGATTATTATTTGTCTTAATAAACCGTACGAGGAATACCACTAACATCTATTTGATTTAAATTTTGTAGTACATATTTTGATTAACTGCTACATAGTGATCTTATTTTTTAAGCTTTTAGACATGTTAAAACGACAAAAAAGATTTTTTATCTAAAAATAAGATTTTTTAAAACTTTACTTTTGGTACTTTCAATATATTATTGAGAGATTTTTTGACCAAACTACTTAAAAATCTTCTGATTGCTTCATAATTATGTTACACATATTCTACATATTAACCCCCATATTTATATTTTGTGTTATTTGGCTTTATTTTTAATAGTTCACAGGAAACAAAATAAATTTTAACTAATTTTCATTCAATAAAATAACAAAAAAGATTCTTGGTCACAAAAAAATTTTTTTTGCTCGATTTGAAGATATTTGAACAAATAAATATGACAACACTGATAGTGACCAATCGAAAAGCTTATATTGTGTGCTTGAGGCCTTTTAAATTTTAGGTGACGATATACATACATACATATGTATGCATGTGTGAGTATGTATATGTGTTTATTTATTTTTATTAGACACTAACAGAAAAAAATCCCGTTAAGTTTTTGGATATCTTCTTTCAAAACCACAATCTCTGTGGGGTGTTTGTGGTCTTTCAGGATTTTTATGTGTTTTAAAAATCAAAAACAACACATGTGTGGAGATACATACATATGCATTTTAATATTATCTGACATAATTATGCAAAAGTAATTATCTTTAAATTATTATCGTTTTAAAATATAAAAGAGAGTGTTCCAAAATTCACGTAACATTCAACAACCAAATTCATGGGGGACCAGTTATCAACGTCGACGTCACGTCAATACAATACCAAAAAATTTGGGGATTCTCTACCGGTTATCGAAAACAACTGAATGTTACTTCTCTTAGAAAAAAAAATTGACTGCTACTGATAGGCTCATCTAATTTTTTTGAGATGTTAGGGAACATAAATAGACTGTCAATAGCACACTATTTTTCTGGAGAGCGAGTGAACAAACCCCAATTTTTAGGGTTCCCTACACCAAAAGTGAAAAGGAACCCAATTTTTTCGCTACGATGCACAGTGGGGGATTTTATTAAAAAAATTAAAATAACTCTGCAGTTTCTAAACGGGCCGTCCGATTCTTATGAAATTTAATTCTGCCAATAGAGCGAATAAAATAAATACTTTCGGCAATATGGGGAGTCTAGTGTACAAATATAATTACGAGTATTTTCTTAGGCATTTTTTAAAAATAGCCATAGCTGTATAATTACTAACATACATCAATATTACCGGAATAAATTCACTTAATACAGCTACCTGTAATAATAAAAAATAGATCGTCTTATAAAAATAAATACGAGCTAATTTTTTATAACTACCTGCCTCCGCTTACAACATATAAAGAGTTTTCCGAGACGACAGGAGCACACATTACAAAAAGGAATGCTATAAAATTCGTATTTATCATTATTTTCGGCTGAAAATTCTCTGTTTGGTGGGAAGTGATGCATTTAATACACATTAAGTAAAAAAACAAATAGAATTTTTAGTTCCCGGCAATTCCCAGAAAAATTCGCAAAATCCCAAAAGTGGAATTTTTTCAATATTTTTATAACAAATATATATATATTTCGAAACAATCTGGTGTTCTTCAATAACGAACATTTTTAACAAAATTTCTTTGTAATATTTCCTCTAGTATTACCTTTTGAATTGGTAAAAATATGTGGTTGATATTTTTGCAAATTTTTTTTATAATAATAATTATTACCCCACTTTTTTCTGCGAAAAACGGAAAAAATCGACTCTTTTTAAAAAGTTTTAATTTATTTTAATGTTGAATTAAAGTTATTTCAAATTGGAACAACTTAAATTCGATACTGAAATAACACAAAAAACAATTTTGAATCAAAGTTCTTTCAAGTTAAAACAACATGAATTTAATTTAATGTAGTATTTATATTTTATTAATTGGCACAAGCATCAGAAAAATTTTTATATGTATATAATTTGCGCGTGGTAGCGATACGAACTTTATTTAAGTTCCTGTTTATCTTAATCGTTAAGTCCAAATAATTTATTCTGTTTTGTGTTCTTCTATTTTCTGGTAAATTTTATGTTTCTGTCTTGTTAGTTCAGGTGATTGAGAATGTGTTGCGAATGTTACGCCTAAATTTGTTTTTAGGTCCTTCTTAATTTTGCATGAATACCTATATGGGGATGTTGAGATATCCATTCCTAGTCCGCTAGTTTTTCCATATGCGCTATTGCTGAATTTAAACTAATTTTGCTACATTTAGAAAATTCCACGTCTTTTGTTTGTTTTTCATAATAATAGTGACAGTAGCATGACAGTATGTGCCACTGTGTGTTGTATACAAGTTATAATTTCATTTTCCCATCCTCGCATTTAATTAATATAATATATATATATATAATTATAATGAAAAAAGTCTTGAACATGTTTAACCCAATCTCTTTTTAAAACCACTGACATTGCCACGAATATTTAACCCCTTCCTTCATCTTTCATCACAAAAACTTTTAAAATCAGTCTTTGGTTTCCTCCAAAAACCTTCCACTAAAACTCTAAATTTAATATTTATGTGAAATTTGTCAAATGAAACAAAAAGAAGAACAACATCACTCAAAATTTTAAACAATTAAATTCAGTTTTTTCAGTCTGAAATGCGTGTCGCGTAAAAATGGTCAGAAATACACAAAAAAAACACATGAAATGTGTATTTTCTTTAATAACATGTCTAATTACAAGTTTGAATGTAAATTATTAGATGACCATATGATTATTTGTTTGTCTTGCTTGCATTCACGTTTTTCTTTTTCCGCCGTGCTTCTTTCAAATTTCATTTCAGGCAGAAACAGAAGAACAACTTGACATTTTCTAATTACACAACATTTATTATCAATTATAACAGACACGCAAGCTGTTTATTTTTTTAAATACTTGGTATTATTTTAGGGAATATTATTTGTGTATTTTATAAAAGCATAAATATGATTGTACATAAGTATGTATGTTTATTTTGTTTGTTAATTTCAAATTGTAAAAAAAAAAGAAAAATAAAATTCACCACAAAAATGACGTGTTGAGTTCTTCTGTTATATATATTTTTTCTTTTTAACTTTTAATAATTTTTGTAGAATTATTAGAGTTTTTGATGAGCTATAGTTATGCGGCATATAGAAAATTAAGTTTATCAGCTGCTTTGCAACATCGTTTACGACGAAAGATCCCGCGCAGCGTTGCCACGTTCTGTACTATAAAGTACAAAAACTGTACTATTTATATGCCCTTCACCGACGAACGTAATATTATGCTGAGAGCATACTAAGCAGAATATTACAAAGCTTCGTAAGGCTTATGAGTGAACATACTCATGGTTAAATTAGATTTTTACCACAAAATTTAACATATCGTCACCTAAAATCCAAAAATTCGCAACAATAAATCAAAAATTCAAAATAGACTTTTTGATTGGTTATGATGTGATTAACCAAAATACAACTTTCCATAAAACTTTACTCACATATGTTCATATGTTCATGTGTCAATTTTCAATTTGACACCTAACAAGTAAATAGTCTTATATTTTGCTCCTGTGAAAATGTTAAAAGTGTACTTTGGCATTTTGGATTTTATGTGACGATGTATAAAAAAATCTTGAGTAATGATCTTCATAAAATATAAAATATGTTGAATAAAAAAATATATTTTTAATTATTTACTTTTTTTTAACAAAAAAAAAAAAAGTTTTAGTTTTCCAACTCTGGAACATATTTTTAATTTTTCTGATTTTTAGAACTAGTTTATTTCCTTCTAAAATATAAAATGTGTATAAAGAGAACTTGTTTTGTTTAGTTAGATTTATGTATCTAAAAAAGGCTTTTATTTTCCAGCTCTGTTTTTTTCTAACTTTTTGTACCAAACTATTTCTTTCTCAAACATAAAATATATTTAATTTATAAAGAGAAAGAAAAAAATTTATTTTGCCTTGTTACTTTTATATAAAATAAAAATGTGAATTGTCCAGCTCTGGAATCACCCTTTTAGATTTTTCTGATTTTTTATAACAGTATACTTTTCTTAAAAATAAAAAATATTCTTAATTTATAGAGAAAGACAAGAAATAACTTTTAGTAAGTCACTTTTGTATACCAAAAAGCTAAAATTTTCCAACCCTGATATCGTCTTTTTATTTATTTTTACTTTGAATACGTATTTAATTCTTACTGAAATATAAAACAGGTTTATTTAACAAAAAAAATTGTTTGTAAAAGTAACTAGTTTTATATACCAAAAAAAAAGTTTTGGTTTCCCAGCCTTGAAACCGTCCAATGGATTTTGCTGATTTTTAATACCAATCTATCTCCGAACATTTCTGACACAACAGTTCAAGAAATCTCTAGCTTTTCTGCGAGATTTAGAAAATCGATTTCACGTACAGACAGACTGACAGACAGACGGACATCGCTTATTCGTCTTCCCTGTGTTGGTATCGACAATCGTACGAAGACAAATCAAGTGATACGTCAATCGTATAAGCTGAATGGAATTTCAGTACGTTCACAGATGTCATAATCCGAAAATATTATTTTTACGTGACGAATTGTACGTTCACGGATGTGACGATTCGTTTCCAAGATTGGCAGATTTTTTCCGACTTATTTAACTAAATTGATTTTGAAAATCGCCAAAAGTCGCCAAAATCAATTTTATTTTTCATGTACATTAAAAATAATTGTATAAAAATTTAGCAGAATATCGCTAAAAGTAGAACTAAAATCGCCAAAAATTATTTCTAGCAAAGCAAAATTTTTCATCTCCAAATTCAAAACGCATTAATTACTGAAATTAATATAAGAAAAAATCATCAAAATCAAATTGTTTTAATCACCCCTATCGTGAATAAAAAGTGAAATATTTGTTCACGTGAAATTTTCATTCCCCTCGAAGGGAAAAATGCTATCGTTAATCTCCCGTGAAATTTTTTCCCCGCTATCAGTTCCAGTGAATGTTAAAAAGGGAAGAAGATTTCTAGTGCTTAAAATTTAATTGAAAATCAGACAAATTTAAGTTAAATAAATAGAAATTTATTTGCTGGTGGTTCAGCGTTGTCTATATGCATTTCATTGTTGCTGTAACAAATCATCAGTAGACTTCAACCACATATTTTGAATAGTCACAAACCTCTTATCTTATGCACAGACTTTCAAGAACTATTTGAGAATTCACAAATAATAATATTTTTGAAAATCACAAAAGAAAAATAACCGTAGTAGGCTTTGAAACTAACCCAAAAAAAAAAAATCCCAGCAAATAATTTATATTCGATTTGAATCTATTTTATTTTTCTACACCTTTATACAATTAGAAATCCATTGGATAACAATAAAAGTAATTATAAGGCAAAATGAAAAATAAAATCTAAATTTAACATTTAAGAAATTTATTATTCGACATATTGTCAGAAGTTGAAATCTACTGATGATTTGTTACAGCAACAATGAAATGCATATAGACAACGCTGAACCACCAGCAAATAAATTTCAAATTAAAATAAACTTCTGACAATATGTCGAATAATAAATTTCTTAAATGTTAAATAAATAGAAATACACAAATTTTAGCATCCAAATGAATTTTTGAAAAACTTTAATGTCGCGTTTTAAAATATTCTAGGTGCAGCGGAGAAAAATTCTTTAGTATACGACCGCGGTGCACCATCATAAAATTTAGTGTGTGTGAACCAAAGAGATTCATACTCCATGAAAAAAGGTTTTGCAGGGAATTATTGTTAAGAATATATATATATATATAGCTTATAAAGCTATATACAGACGGTTGCCAGTTATTACAATATTGCCAGTAAAATGTGCTCATGCATGAACTGACAATTTTTGTCAGACGTCGTTGTCAGAAAAAGCATTGTCGGTCCATTGCAAGACAACCAGCTGACAAGTTGTCTGACATCTTTCAATCTTGTGAACATATTGTAAAAATATTGCCAGATATTTGTCAGACATTTTAATATTGTCAGACGTGCGAAGTTTATGCATCTGACAATGGCGCCATTGTAAGAGAATTATATATATGGGCAACGCTGCACACGCTTGATTTTAAAGCAAAAATTTATAATAAAATATATGTGTACGAAATCATTACAATTGCTTCTATATTTATACTTTCACTTTCTACATTTAACACAAACAGAAACGATTGATATTTAACAATTTCTAACAAATGCTTTGAATCTGGCAACGCATAACAACAGATCTGACAATTTGTGCATATGACAACCGTGTGAACTGACAATTTTTCGACTGACGATTTTGTCAGCTGAATTTATTGTCATACAACCATCTGGCAACAAATTGTAAGATTTTTTGACAACCGTGTGAACTGACAAGGAATATTGTGCTGGAAATTTTCGATTGGCAGTCCATTGTCAGCACATTGCCAGATCTGACAATATTGTAAATTGCAATATTTTAAAATATAATTTAAAGGAAAATATCGAAATTATTCAATGTAATAATTTAGTTCGCCTGCAAAAAAAAAGAATGAAATAAACGATAAGGGGAATCAAAACAAGGGAAAAAATTTCAAGGGAAAAACTATTCACTATTGCAATATGGTGAAAAGTGGAAAAAATATTCTCGATAGGGGTGAATATTTTATTTCACGTGGTTCTACTTTACCGATTTTTACAAGACTTAACACGCACCCTGGCGGAGGCACGCCCATTAAAATTTAATTTTGTCTTTCACTAACTTCTTCTTATCTTCTTCTATCAGATCTTTGCATTGAAGTCGGATTTTTTTTTTGGCAGAAGAAATTATTTAAATACTACTTGTTATTAAAATTCCCTTTGGTACTCCTAAGGGCTTAAAAGTTGTGCCTCAGTCGCTACGTGAATGCGTCTGTATCACATAGATATATGTATAAAAAATTATTCCACGCTTTTTAGGCTCCTTTTTCAGGACTTTGACTTTGATTTTTACATAAATGTGTACATATCTGTAAAAGGATACGAAAAGTGCTTCACACATAATGAATATCACAATAATTGATTCAAGGTAATTAATTTACTCAAGTTATTTCAATTAGCGTTCATGTAATTCTAATTGCTCTAAACGTGTAAGTTTTTATATGCACAAACTTGCTGTATTGTGATGTATTTTTTTTTTTAAATATTTTTTCTGTCCTCAATGCTTCGTAGTTTTTACCACATATAATTATAGAAAACTAACAAAAAAACGCAACTATTACTGTTATATTGTTGTTGTTTGCTTTTCCTTTGGTTACAATTTTCGTTTTAAATAGTTAAAAATTTAAAAAAAAAATGAGAAACACTCATCAAATGTCATTTTTATGACAGCTTGATGTCATGTGACACGTTACCTTTTGTTGTTGGGGTCGTGCCTTAAAAAAACTCACTCACTCACTCTTACAAAAGCATTTTCTATTGTACCATAAATAATGAAAAATTAATAACATAGAAATTCATTTACTAAAAAAGACTTGAAACTTTTATTTTTAGAAATACTCGTAAAAAGAATAGAAAGTATTTTGAAAGGCCTGCAATTAGTTATTTAAATGAGGACAAATATGTAAAATACTTTTTTTTCCAAGAAATCTATACTTTAGCATAAAATATTTAGATAGTAAAAAAAGAAAATAAAAAAAAATTGTTAAAGTTATTTAAGTTTTTCGAAAATGTATTTAAGAAATCTAAATTTAAAGCTTTCTTATTTTTGGTCTTTTGCTCTGCTTAAGTTGGTAACGCGATGATAATTTCAACTAAAAAACAGTTGTGATTCATAATACTAAAACACAGAACGACAAAACTGAATTTTAGTTGAGAACCATGATGGGGGCCTTACTTTTATACTCTTTAACAAAAAATGGAAAAGGGTATATATAGGTTTGTCATTCCGCGTGTAATTTCCATAATATTCATATGCGACCCATAAAATATATATATTCTAGGTCCTTATGAATAGGGAAGACGAATAAGCGATGTCCGGCTATCCGTCCGTCTGGTGTACGTGAAATCGGTTTTCCGACGCTCCCAGAAAAGCTAGAGACTTCGGTCTTGGACTGGTGTATCAAAAATGGTCCAAAATAGACGTATTGAAAGCTGGCGTTTCAGAGCTGGAAAACTTAAACTTGATTTTGCCATACAAAAGTAACAAGATAAAACAAATTTTCTGATTTTTTTGTTAAATAAACTTATTTTATATATCAGCACGAATAAAATTTGTATTAAAAATATCAAAAAAAAAAAAAAAAAAAAATTAAAAAAATCAAAAAGACGTTTTCAGGGTTGGGAACTTTAAATTTTTTTATATCAAAATAACCTACTAAAACTAATTTGTCCTTTTTATCTATATATTTAAAATATCTTACATTCTTAAAAGAAAAATATTGGTATAAAAAATTAGAAAAATCTAAAAGGATGATTCCAGGGTTGGGAAACTTATAATTTTTGTGATATATAGAATTAAGTAGGTCTAATAATTTATTTTTTTATATTTTAATTTATATTATATGTTTTGGAAATAAAAATTAGGTAAAGAAAATTAGAAAAATAAAAACCACAGCTCCACAGCTGGAAAATTTAAACTTTTTTGATATTAAAGTAACTAAATAAAACTAGTATTTTCCTTATTTCTTTTTTTCTTTGTTCACTTAACATAATTTATGTATATTTTTTAAAGAACAAGATTGGTATAAGAAACCAAAAAAATCTAAAAGGATGATTCCAGGGTTGGGAAAAGTACACATATACAAAACTAATTAAATAAAGCTAGTTATTTCTTTGGTAATTAAGTTTATTCTATATTTTAGAAAGAAATAAATTAGTACTCGTATTAAAATCAGAAAAATTTTAATTGTGGTTACAGGGTTGGAAATTGAAAAAAAAAATTTTTGGGTAAAATAATAACCAAAAATAATTTTTTATTTTTCAGTTGAACATATTTCATGTTTTAGGAAGATCTTTACTCAAGCAAGTTCTTTAGTCGAAAAAAACCGATAGGTTACTTACTAAAAATTACACTATAACAAAAAATTATAAATTTGATCACAAAACAAATATGTATGTACCCAGCTAGCATTTGGGTGATAATCTTTTGCAAAAATCTCTATGATTCTCCTTAGATCAGTTTTGATCACTTGGGTGATTGAAAAAAGATTTACTTATGATTCATCTGTATGATAAAATAATTATTTCTTGAAAATAGAGGAACAAAATGAAAAAGAAAGCCGCAAAAAGAAAACCAATGATTTAAATACTACCAGAAAATTACTCAAAAATTAATCAGTAAATCGCATCATAAATGATTCTCTGGGATGATTCATCTGTATGGTACCATTTTCTCACAACGGGAGGATCATTTATGATCGAAAAATGAGCTCATATGCGGTTATTTTTCCCGTCAAGCTGATTCGGAAAAGATTCGATTATGATACAAAATGCTAGCTGGGATTAAAGTCGTGGCTTAAAAGAGTAATATTTCTTTAAAGGTGTCTTTTAAAACATGCTTTGTAGCAAGATGTACTTTAGTACGTTTTAAAAGCTACATAGTTGTTTCATAGTAAATTTTAAAGGGTACTTACTTAAAAAAAATAACTATTTGAAAGGTATTCTTCCATATTCTATTTTTTTAAATAAAAATTTTTAATGTGCACTTTCTTTAAGGGTACTTTTTAACTGGTACTTTCAGGAAATTATGTTTTTAAAAATTTACAATATTTGTTAAATAATGCTTTTTATAAAATAGAAAAGGTGGTTTTTAATGTAATTTTGTAAAAAGTATATTTTTTGAAAGTTGTACTTTTTAAACGCAATTTGTTTCACAGGTACATTTTTTTGAAAAGTGCGAATACATAGTATGTAGTTAGTTTTTGTGAGAACGCGCGATATTCCCCCCTTATCATTGAACGTGCTGTTGACTAAAGTTTTGGCAAAAATATACGAATTCTTAATTATGACAGCAAAAAAAAAAATACTAAGAAATTAACACTTCAAGTCTGTCAGCCCGTCCTTACCGACAATTATTGTCATTTACTAATTTTTTTTTATAAAGTAAACCTTTCGTGCAAAAACTTTATTTTCCTTCCCTTCAGAGACATCGTATTTAGTTGTTTATAATTTATTGGCAATTATTGATAAATGAAAAACAACCTCAAGGATGTTTCTTTTGTATATTTAAGGATCCCAGGCAATAAATTTTCCTTATTTTCGCCTCTAAAAAAACGAACAGGGGTTGGTTATATACAGGGAAACCAGAAATATGCTCTAAAAAATACGTTTTATGCGCATTCAATATGCATTAAAAACTTGAAAATATGCAATAAAAACTCAAAAAATATGCTCTTAAAAATAAAATAAATTGGTTTATTTGTCAACGAAAATAAATTTTTCATTTAAAAATTCGACAACATTTGCATATAATGGGTGTTTTTTATTGAGGTATAGAACTTTAATTTGGCATCACTTTTTTAACTGGCGGCCATTTTGTCAGCTGTCAAGTGATTAATATTTAGTTTGGTTTGCCATTTCATCATGAACAGGTTGACAAAAGAACAACGCTTGCAAATCGTGCAAATTTATTTCAAAAATAATGGTTCAGTTCGCGAAATTCATCGCAAAATTTTGTTCAGTGATGAGGCTCATTTTTGGTTGAATGGCTACATCAACAAGCAAAATTGCCGCATTTGGAGTGAAGAGAATCCACATGAGACCCTTGAGACGCCATTACATCCACAAAAACTGACTGTTTGGTGTGCTCTATGGGCTGGTGGAGTCATTGGGCCATACTTCTTCCGAAATGATGCTGGAGAGTCAGTTACCGTTAATGGAGACCGGTATAGAGCCATGATAACCGACTATTTTGTTCCCGAATTGGATGGCATGAATGTGGATGAGTTGTGGTTCCAACAAGACGGCGCTACATGCCACACAGCGCACGTCACAATCGATTTATTGAAGGAAACATTCGATGAGCGCATAATTTCGCGGAATGGACCTGTCAATTGACCACCAAGATCGTGTGATTTGACACCATTGGATTATTTTCTTTGGGGATATGTCAAGTCGCTCGTCTACGCCAACAAACCAGACTTGGGGACTTGGAAGCCAACATTCGTGGCGTTATTGCCAACATACGGCCCCATATGCTCGAAAAAGTGGTTGAAAATTGGACCTGTAGAATTGGCTTTATTCGAGCCAGCGGCGGCGGCCACATGCCCGAAATCATATTTAAACATTAGTGGCATAAAATTATCCTTCCAATAAAGCTAAATTGATGGACATTAAAACGATTTTCTTGTGTTTTATTTCAATTCGAAGCTCTATACCTCTAAAAAAAACACCCTTTATAACAAAAATTAAAAATTTTAAAAACCCCCCGACTTTTTTCAGAAAAGATTTTATATCTTCTAAACGGCTGGATCGATTTTTTTCAAACATAGCTAAGAACCCTCTCGATCAAGTCATCTTTCAAACAGAAAAATCGGTCCAGCCGTTTGGCCTGTACGTGGACACAGACAGACACACAGATACACAGACACACACTACAAACTTATAACACCCCTTTTTTTAGTCGGGGGTTAAAAATAAGACAGAAATAAAATAAACAAAAAAAAAAGGAACAATAAAATAATTAAGAAAGAATAACTGCCGGATTAAAAACAATCACCCTTATTCTATTTGGCGTCGGCAACATCGTCGTCAATTTTGAAACAACATCAATATAACACAACATCAATGCTAACTTTGTATTCCCTAACAGTGTTATGACGACGTTGCCTGTTTATCGATAAATACAATACACATATCGAATATTTGGGTCATCTGATTTATTTTGTTCACTATTTTTGATAAAGTATTTTTGAATAAGTAAAATTTTTTTAAATAAATTAAAATAAAATGTTTTTCTTTCCTATTGGGACGAAGAAAGTAAAAAAATTTAATAGTGAAAATTAGGTTTCTCAGACAAAAGTCATGCCAGTTACCCAAGAAAAAGTAAGTGATAAATTCTGTCATGTTTTTGGAAAATAATGAGTAATGTTCATCCTTTTAATATTTTAAAGTTATTTTCGGCTGAACAAAACATCATTTAGGCATGTATAGAGATTAATTTTTGAAACAAAATGTATCAGATCAACGTTTATTGGAGGTTGGAGCTTACTCCAAAAGGCTCAGTGCTAATTGTTTATATACGCCGTCTCCAGTTGCTTCACACTCAGCATTAGTTGCAACCTTTTTTTAATTTAAACCTCAAGTTTCGCCAGACCTGTAAAAAAAATTTTATCATACAGTATACTTTCCCAACACACTATTTACCTTTCATTTTGCCATCCACCACTAGTTCTAATTGGTGGACCGAGGGAATTTAGTGCAGTCGCAACACTTTCCCACAGTACCTTGAAATAATTAGGAACACTACCCCTGCGGAATCCTCTAGCAAAAGAAGGTCTTTTTTCAACTCTTCCACAAGCTTTTCAAATTGGTTCGGGTTGGTAGTTTTAATTTTGTCCATATTATATTTTTCAGTTTTTTTAAATTTTTTCAAATAAATATGTACATATGTATGCATATTATCTACTTTGGTATTTCTTATATTTCACTTTTTTACCATTTAAACTATTTTTCAAATTCGTTGAAGCATGCACACAGCAGAACACTGACGACAAAATGAACGGCAACATCAACATCAATTTTTCTTACAGAATATCAAATATATGTTGACAGTCATCGATAAATGGCAATACTATCTACGGGAATACCGATT
The DNA here is from genome assembly GCA_949987645.1 of Tachina grossa. NCBI lineage: Eukaryota > Metazoa > Arthropoda > Insecta > Diptera > Tachinidae > Tachina > Tachina grossa. The sequence goes on along the minus strand of OX465276.1, from coordinate 59,723,471 downwards.
TACCAAAAAACATTAAAAAACGACGTCGTGTTATGTTGCCGACGCCAAATAGAATAAGGGTGAATAACTTAGGATTGAAGTGCACGTTAGAACAAAATTGCCATAATTTTGACTAAAGCAAATAATACAAATTAATGTTTTTATACTCTCGGAAAAATTTAACTTCAATTTCAAAAGAGATCACGATATCAGAATTAAAACCATGGAACTGTATTTTGGATAAATAAGCCAAGATTTTTTTTATAACTTCATTGCAATAAACAACAAAATATTGACCTAGATTTTCAAATAAAAATCGTGTCTGTCACATTTAAGTAAAATTTTATACATTGACAATGTTCCTCTTCAACATCTACTGACGTAATAGGATAAATAAGCCAAGATTTTTTTTATAACTTCATTGCAATAAACAACAAAATATTGACCTAGATTTTCAAATAAAAATCGTGTCTGTCACATTTAAGTAAAATTTTATACATTGACAATGTTCCTCTTCAACATCTACTGACGTAATAGGGGCATCTGTCACAAACGCAAACTTTTATTTAAACTAACTTCTATATACTACATGGAACATTGGAAATGAGATTTAAATTTCAAAAACTAAAAATAAAAATTTTGACCAACAGATAAGCTTGAAAGCATATTAAAAAAATTCCATAAAGTACTAAATTATGCCCTAAAATCATAAATTATGCTCTAAAAGTTAGAAAATATGCTAAAAATATGCGTTTAAGACTGATATATGCGAAAATATGCAAAAATATGCACTAACAAATCGATGCCAAAATTAATAAAAAGTTCTGAAACGGATAAATATCTTGTCCTCGCATTAATACGTCACATAAGAAAAAACATGCAATTGCATATTTGCGGTTTCCCTGGTTATATATAATTACATACATATAATTACATGTTGGTTGTTCGGTGTATTGTTGTCAAATTTTTGACATAATCAATATGACAATTATTCCTGGCTGTCTGCATATTTTGGCAACTATTAAAAAAAGGCGAAAGACAGACAACAACAATTATATATATTTTTTTATATGTATGTATGTACGAGTATGTATGTATGTATGTGTATTGACAGGGAGGGCCCTTTTTCTTTTGTCATTGTGCCATTGAAACAGTGAAATTTTATCAACAGGTTGTGTGTGCATTTTTCAATCAATTGTTGACACCAGTCTATTAAATACAAAACTTATAAAGAAAGGGGAAATTTTTTCTATATGATTGTGCGCGCCTTTCTTTTGTTATTTGTTATGATTATTAAATGATTATTAATGACAATATAATGCAACATTTTTAGAATACTAATGATATCGGTGATTGAATTAAAAAATAAAATAAAAAATAAAAAACTTTTCCAAATACAAATCATGAATAACTATTCGTATTAAAGCATGTCTACAAAAGCTTTTTATACTCGTACCTGCACAAAAACTACAAACAAACAACAAATGCATGACTAAAAAAAAACTTAAATTTTCCCACAATTAACGAGAATGTAATGCAAACTGTCATCGTTTTATAGCCTCAATTTGTGGATACCAACAGTGATGGATAAATTGGTGTAATTCTTAGAAATAAAATGCTATTGAAAACTGGAATTATAATAATCTGTAATTCGAAACGAAAAAGAAGGTCTTCGATTAACAAGGAAATTTGAAATTATATTCTAGTGTTTCGACCTGGATTTTTAATGACACTGTTTTCTATCAGACTGAAGAGTTGATTCTTCTATATATATTATAGATATTAGATATTAACCCCCAGTTTTTAACTTAAAAATTAAGTACGTAATTAGCTAATTTTTATTTAAAATTAAGTTGTAATTAAATACGATTTCATTTTTTCAGTGGTTATATAAAGTTCTTTTTAAATTACGTTGAAAGTACGGTAGCACTGCAAAATTTCCCAGTATTATTGACGGCTTTTCAAACAGCAGCTGTTTAACGTAAACAAAAAGTTAGTTAGTTATCAACATGTGGAAAATTAAATTGCATAAAAATTCATTTTATGAGACCAAAAGAACATCATTATGCCTTTTTATATTACTTTATTCCATGATATGAAACTTTGTACTGTATATGTTATATATTTATGAAATTTTAACGAAATTCTTTTTAATACGACCGCATTCCGCTCATGTGCATGTTTTCAGTAAACACACACACGCATAAAAACATATGGTACAATCATAAAACTTAAGTAGTGTTTAATTTCGCAAGGTTGGACATTTAATTATTATTTAAATAAGCAATCAAAAACACAATTTCGTATTTAATTAGAACTTAAAAATAATTACGGTTTGATTACCAACTGAAAAAATGGGCATAAGCCTTTTCGTGGTTGGCGTTTTTCGACTTCAATTTCGACTATGTGTACTTGGTTAACGAAAACAAGCTACTTTTTCTCTCTAATCTAGTACAAAAGGCCTGATTTACGCCACAAAATTGCCAACAACAATAAAAGGATTATTCCTTATCACTCGTAAAAATGTTATTAAGATGTGTGATTCTATTGTCAAAGCAAAAAGACGCAGTATAAATCTTCATGATATTAATAAAATTTAAAAGAAATCGTAAAAAAGTCAAGCGAAAAAGGTAGAAGGTGAATAAGACGATGATGTTTTTGATCAGAAACTTGTGCAAACGCCTGTCATTTACAGAAATTTTAACTTAAACTTATTCTTATATAATACCAATTAATTGGCTTGGAAGTTAATATATCTGTGGCAAAAAGTGCTCAAGTCGAGATAAGCTGATTTTGAGTTAATGGCATCTCTGTAAGGTTAATACTCTAAAGTATACCTGCGGAAAATCTCAATTATTTTGTGTGATTTTTGAGGAAGTTATGGCGCAATAACTAGCTGCTTACATTTTTTCGACTTATAATTAATCTCATAAGGAATAATAGCTTAATTCAGTTTATATTTTGATACGTTCGAAATTGAATGTATCATTTATATTTTGAAGAGTTCTGTAATCCAATTTCCCTACAAAAAAAGTAATTTGAATTCGGCAGCAAACAACATTGTGAAAGAAAATACTTTTTAATAAAAATAAAGTATTTGTAACTATTTATTGCAAAAATACGAAAATGTAAGCACATAAATAACATTTTAATATAAATTCTCTTGTTATTGTTTATTTTATTTGTGTTTTAAAGGGGTAAGAACAAAAACCCGCAGTAAGAGGTGGCGTTGTTAATATATGTGGGAAAAATCCGCGATTAGCTAAAGGGTTCTGTAAGTGATTTCCTCAATGCGTTTAGAAATTTTTAGCGAACTTGCGATTTTTCCGCAAACTTGCGATTTTTCGCGTTTTTTTTCGAGTTTATTTTCCTTTTAAAAACTTTGGAGACTTCTAATGAATTTCAAGGCTTGTTTCCGATTTTGCAACCTCTCGCGAATTTTTGCATAGTTCGCAATGAAGTTTTTGCAAGTGTTGTGCTTCCTATGAGTTTTCACGAATTTTAAACAATATTATACTTTGCTAAAGGGTGTTTTTTATTGAGGTATAGAACTTTAAGTTGGCATCACTTTTTTAACTGGCGGCCATTTTGTCAGCTGTCAAGTGATTAATATTTAGTTTGGTTTGCCATTTCATCATGAACAGGTTGACAAAAGAACAACGCTTGCAAATCGTGCAAATTTATTTCGAAAATCATGGTTCAGTTCGCGAAGTTTACCGCAAGCTCCGTCCATTTTATGGTCGACATAATCGTCCATCAGAGCAATTAATTCGGTTAACCATGGATCGTTTTCGCACTACGTTTACTCTATGTGATGATACGCATCCGCAGAGACGTCGAACAGTGCGCACCGAAGAAACAATTGCCGCTGTAGAGCAAAGTGTTGAAGAGGACCCGAATGAATCGATTCGCCACCGTGCACAGCAATTGGAGCCGACTAACCGACTATTTTGTTCCCGAATTGGATGGCATGAATGTGGATGAGTTGTGGTTCCAACAAGACGGCCCTACATGCCACACAGCGCACGTCACAATCGATTTATTGAAGGAAACATTCGATGAGCGCATAATTTCGCGGAATGGACCTGTCAATTGGCCACCAAGATCGTGTGATTTGACACCATTGGATTATTTTCTTTGGGGATATGTGAAGTCGCTCGTCTACGCCAACAAACCAGAAACGTTAGGGGACTTGGAAGCCAACATTCGTGGCGTTATTGCCAACATACGGCCCCATATGCTCGAAAAAGTGGTTGAAAATTGGACCTGTAGAATTGGCTTTATTCGAGCCAGCCGCGGCGGCCACATGCCTGAAATCATATTTAAACATTAATGGCATAAAATTATCCTTCCAATAAAGCCAAATTGATGGACATTAAAACGATTTTCTTGTGTTTTATTTCAATTCAAAGTTCTATACCTCTTAAAAAAACACCCTATATTATGCCACTGTTATTAAGGTTTTGTGAATTTTCCGTAAAGTTTTAGCAATTTTTAATAAAAATTATGGCTTTTTTAAAATTTTGAGTTTTTTTTTCGCAAATTTCTGTTATTTTTACGGAAGATGTAGTTTTTGCAAAGTTTTTGGATTTCGTTACTAATTTATATTTAGGGACTTAAAATTTAAATTTTTGCAAGCTTTGGCGAATTATCATAATGTTTTGCGCTTTCTCCCGAGTTAACCTTATTTCAGCGAGTTTAATCAATTTTAGTTTATTTTCAACATTTGCGCAACGTATGATTTATTCGACTTTTAATCAAGTTCAAGACTTGATACAGATTTTTGCATTTATTTTTATTGCAAGTTCATAATCATAATTTTTTTGGGTGTGAATATACATTTTAGCAAATATTGGGTCGTCAAATTCAATTGTGCTTTAAAAGACGAATTTTCGCAAAGAATTCTTGAAGGCAAGTTCGTCGAACTATGCCCAGTTCGCCCTTCGTTCCAATTGTGTTTATAGCATAAAATGTGTTTTTTCTATATTGCTTGAAATATTTATTTGAAATAAACTGGGAATGAAATCGTCATGGAAAAAAGTTTCATTACTATTCTAGAACACAGTGATATCGTCTTTGCGGAATTAAAAACGTTTTCAATTTCATTTTGTAGTGGAATGTAGAACCTGGCCGATTAATTAGAAGGATATTTTCTTTGAAAAAAACTTATGCCCTAATTCTGTTCGACGATTGTATCGTCTTGTCTATGGACGAAAAAAAAGCCGCAGTTATGATTCTTTAAACAATTATTATTTATTGTCTATGCTAGAAGGTTTTATGATTTTGCTTTATGATTTTGTTCTAAACATTATTTCCAACACATATTTTTTCATATATTTTTCAAACTATTGTATAATACTTTAATTTAATTTTTATATTTTAAAAACATGGCAATAATATTTTTATTTTTCATTATCAAAGACAACACCCATTTTTGAAGAAAATAATTTAGAGAATTCAAACACAAGAACTCAGAAGTATTTTCCAACAAAAACGTCCTAAATCTTCTTACTGAATTAGGGCATTAATCAACAACGAATTTTAAAATTTAACTGCAAAAGAAATAAATTTCTGAAAATCGACTTGAAAGTTTAAAAGTGCTCTCCTACAAAATAATAAAATATGACTCAATAACTTTTTCCTTATTTTCGCAGGTGTATAAATTCGCATGACACTCCTCTTCATCGGAGGAAACAAACTAATTTTTATAGTTAATTTAAAAAAAAAAAGTAAACAGAGGTCTTCGTTAAACTTGTGCTTGAATCGTCACATCAAGGTCTATTTATAAGGTCTATGAAACTCTAAAAAAATTACAACAATAAAAAAACCACAATAATTTTAAGCTGTCAGGAACATACGCAAACATAATCAAATGTATATGATGCCAAAAAAATTTTTGACAGTTTAAACATTAAAAATAATTTAATAATTAGACCTTAAATCGTATAAACGTAGTAGCATCATGATGTACTATAAACTTAAAAAAATCACAATAATTTTTAACTTGTGCAACATTTTGAATAGTGTATTACATTCACAATAATACATTGAATTCACAATAGATGTAGAACTGTCAAAACAATTAAAAAATGCAGTAAGAATTTAAAAATGTAAATATGGAATGGGGATTATTATTTTATTTAAGTTCAGGAAATGGAAAAATAATACGTGGCAGCTTAGGAATCGGAGCGAGCAATCTATTGTCAATGTCGAACATACACAAATTTCAAAGTGAACTTAATGAGAAGTATATGATATCCAATTAAAAATAATGGATATAATTTCATTGCTTCCAAAATATATTTTAAAAATGGAGCAGATTATTAGTGGAAAAGCGATTAAAAATTGTATGTTAATCATACAAAAATTTGGAAATGCGATATAGTTTTAGAAAATGCTAACGATGCTTTAAAAAACGGATTTTTTTAACTAAACTTATGAACTAATTTTCATCTAAAAGTGTGCACGAAAACTATGGTTCGAGCAACGAGTTACGAGTTTCCAAAATGGGCAATTATTTTGTCAAACAGGAAATTTTTAAGTAATCGTAAAAGAGGACTTCCTGCAAATGACAAGCACATGTAAAAATAATTAGAGATGATCCAAATTTTATCTACTTCCGGATCGCAAATTCTACATATACATGACTTCTTAAGAAGATCTTTTTTTACTGTTTGCCTTATTACAATACAGTTACAATATCGATAATTTTCCAACTCTACCAGTAAGTACTCTTTTAATGTCTTACAAAGTAATGAGTGGCACTATTCATCTAATTATTTTAGACTTATAATAATAACTGCCCCGTTATGAATATTTATATCATACTTATTTTAGTACTTTCCAGTTATTAATAAAATGTGTTTAGTGGTCGTGAAAGTTAATTTTTAAAACAAGGAATATTCGTACTTACAATTTTCAATAAAATGATTTTGGTTTCACGTTCAACAAAAAGCAATTTTTGAATATTTGTAGTCAACATTCTTGTAATTCTATAACTTAAACTTTTTTTAAGGTAGGGAAAGTGTACTTGATATTTTTGAACTTCTCAAACAAGTATAATGGGCTATTCAATCAAATTGTAAGTACTTGCGACTGTATACAGTTATTTGCACTGTATTAAGCGGAGCTTTCTGCTGGCATAGTGGACCAGAAAGCTTCCTTCAAGATGTAGTTGCAAAAACTGGAAAGTTAAAAAAAAAATACTTTTAAGCAATCTGGTGTAAAACAAGCAGAATTAAGCTTTAATATTTTTATTGCATTTTCCCCCCCTAAAATTATTATTTAACTTGTTCAATAAAGCACAAAAATAATTTATTTTATTAAAAAAAAATTTTTTTTTAACAATACTGTTCCCGGTTAATTCGTCAAATACTCGTCTAATTGTGTCTGCATAAATTAAGCTCTTTTAGAAAATAGTCACCCCTATCGTGAACAGTTTTTCCCTCGAAATATTTTCCCTTTTCCCCAATTTGCAATCGTGAATAATTTTTCCCATAAAATGTGTTCCCGTTTTTGATTCCGCTTATCGTGAATAATATTTTTCACATGGATTTTTTCACTTTTCCCTTCGTTTTGTTCACTTTATTTTTGCAGGCGAACTGAATTAATACACTGCGTAATTTCAATATTATACTTGCAATTATATAGTAAAACTTATAAATAATTATTTTTACGGCAAGCTCAATAAATAATGCCCACGATTAATAACAATAATTCCTTGGAGCACCTTTTTTCATTGAACACGAATCTCATTGGTTCACATGCCGCAAATTTTATGGCTGTGGTATACTAAAAAAATTTTTGCACGGCGCCTAAAACAATTAAAAACGGAACTTTGCACTCTATAACTTTTCATTTAAAACTCAAAATATGTGTATTTCTTATTATTAAATTTAATTTGTTTGATTTTTAATTAATTTTGAAGCCTTACAAGTTTTCTTCCCGTTTTTTACATTCACTACGCATTGATAGCGGGAACAAACGTTCCCATGAAATTCACGATTGCAAATTCCGCTTCATAGGGAATGAAAATTTCATGGGAACAAAAATTTCACATTTTATTCCCGAGTGTAGTTGCTCTTCCCCCTCGACCCTTAAAGTTTAAGATGCGTGATGTACATAAACTAATTGCTGAGCTCAACTCGAAGAAAGCTCCAGGTATTGATGGTATTAGTAACAAGATGCTGATGAATCTGCCTCGCACTCCAACTAGAATCTTACTATTTATTTTTAATGCCATATTACGACTAGAGTATTATCCACACAGCTGGAAGCTTGCCAAGGTTAAAATGATTCCAAAGCCGGGCAAAGATCTTACTAAAGCTGAGTCTTACATGCCAATAAGCTTACTATCAACAATATCAAAGCTTTTCGAAAAGCTGCTCATGACAAAATTATCCCCAATTCTAACTGATAGTGGGTGCATACCGGACCCTCAATTTGGTTTTAGAAGTCAGCATAGTACCATTGAACAAACGCATAGATTGTTTCAAGTTATAAGAAGAACATTTGAAGAAAAGAAGTATTGTTCTACTCTCTTTATTGATGTTTCTCAGGCATTTGATAAAGTATTTTTTTTTTAATGCATGTTTTTTTATTTATTGTATCTTCAAATATGAACTAACAATAAGTATTCAAATCTTAAATCTAGAATATAATTATTAGGCCCGACCACTGTCGGACATAAACTTAGTGATAGTTATAAATAACAAATAAGTAGTGATAATCAAAAAGGAAAAAAAAAGGATTTTCAAGTAGTCCCATCTGGAGTGTTGAGTATAAGAGCCCTTGTGTCCCTCTTTTTTAGGCGGATGTGTCCAGTAAAGTTCAAAATATTACGAGCAAGCGGATTAGGATGTGACTCGAGTTTTGTTAGATATTTGCCTGCGTATTTTACAATTTCTTCAGTCACTAGTGGCATATTTAAATCACGATGTATAATAGAATTTTGGATGTACCATGGAGCCGATGTTATTAACCGTAAAATTTTGTTTTGCCTTCGTTGGATTCTCTCGACATTGGAAGCTGAAGCAGTGCCCCATAACTGAATTCCGTAGCGCCATATTGGCTTCAAAAGCGACTTGTATATTAAAAGTTTGCAGTCTAGGCTAAGTGTTGAATTTCTACCAATCAGAAAATGTACCTGAGTTAATTTAAGTTTCATTTGAGTTAACTTGGAGTCAATGTGATGTTTCCATGTAATTCGTCGATCAAGGTGTATACCAAGATATTTCACATGTGAATGTTGAGGAACAACTTGATTGTTAATCCGAATGGGGGAGCAAGTATCTCTTCTTAGGGTGAACGTATAAAGTATGGCATGAAGGCCTAATTTTAAAATTGAAGACATATCTACCAATAAATTTTCTAAAGCTATTGGAAAGTTATATTCTATCCCGGAAATTCACTGTTGTGGAAGGAGACTTGATGAGTGTTCCCGAATCTATATCTGCCGGTGTGCCACAGGGGAGTATACTGGGTCCAGTTTTGTATTTGATTTATACTTGTGATATGCCTGTTAGCACTAAAATCCATACATCTACTTTTGCCGATGATACAGCCTTCTTTAGCATGCACGAAAACCCTCACGAGGCATCCCGATATCTTCAGGAACATATTACCCAACTGGAACTATGGTTAAAGTTATGGAGAATTAAAGTAAATGAGCAGAAGTGTGCACAGGTAACATTTACTCTACGAAAAGATACTTGTTCCCCCTTCAGAATCAATAATCAAATTGTTGCTCAACATTCACATGTAAAATACCTTGGTATACACCTTGATCGACGGCTTACATGGAAACAACAACACATTGATTCTAAGCTAACACAAATGAAACTAAAATTAGCTCAGGTACATTGGCTGATTGGTAGAAATTCAACTCTCAGTCTAGATTGCAAACTTTTGATATACAAGTCACTTTTGAAACCTATATGGTGCTACGGAATTCAACTATGGGGCACTGCTTCAGCTTCCAATGTCGAGAGAATCCAACGAAGGCAAAACAAAATTTTACGTATGATAACTTCGGCTCCATGGTACATCAAAAATTCAAATATACATCGTGATTTGAATATGCCACTAGTGACTGAAGAAATTGCAAAATACGCAGGAAAATATTTAACAAAACTCGAATCACATCCTAATCCGCTTGCTCGTAATATTTTGAACTTTACTGGACACATCCGCCTAAAAAAGAGGGACACAAGGGCTCTTATACTCAACACTCCAGATGGGACTACTTGAAAATCCTTTTTTTTTCCTTTTTGATTATCACTACTTATTTGTTATTTATAACTATCACTAAGTTTATGTCCGACAGTGGTCGGGCCTAATAATTATATTCTAGATTTAAGATTTGAATACTTATTGTTAGTTCATATTTGAAGATACAATAAATAATACATGCATTAAAAAAAAAAAAAAAAAAAAAAAATTTATTCCCGATAGTGGTGAGTATAATTCAGCCATTGATTTGTAATAAAAAAAGCTCGTGATAATATATTCAGGCAAGTTCACTTTTCACATCCAATGTAACTTATTAGCATGACAATAATGTATCGTATCCACTGTGTTTATTTGTATTATATTTGCTGTATAATATTTATTGTATTTAAAAAAAAAAAAAAAAAAAAAAAAAAAAAAAAAAAAAAAAAAAAAAAAAAAACATTGTTATAATTCATAACAGGTCGTTTGATTTTTATTTTATTTATATTTCCCTCCAATATGACTACAAAAGAAAATGCATTATAAATGATGAAAGAAAAATATACGACAAAAAAAAATAATTTTTGTTTGTTATGGAGGAAAACATTTTTTGTCAACATTAAAATTCCAACACAGAAACTTGCAGAGACAGGTGGACAGACAGACAGACAGACTTGCATCAAATCAACCAGGCAAAAATAATGTTCACCAAATTGACATCTGAAATGGAAAATGACACAAGAAACAAAAAAAAAAAAACAAAAAAGTACATGAAAATCTATTGAATTTCTTTCTTTTCTTTTTCGGTTGCCTCGATTTGTTTTCATAATGTGGAATGTAGATACAACAAAACATTGACACATATCAATGATCTCGTATCAATTCATGATACAATTTGACTGCAATTTGAAAAAAAGTAATAAAAAATTATTAAAGAAATATTTAAAGCTTTTTGCTTAATTTGAAAATAATTATGATTTGAATTCAAACACTATTATTTGAACATGGAGTTGACTTTAATTTAATGGCTTTTTAAAACATTTATTTGTGAAATTTGTACAACAAATTGTTATTACGAACGGTTATTTAGATCAATAATGTTGCTTTTTCTATTTGCTGTCTTTTGCTGAGTGCAAGTGTGAATGAAGCCAATGATTTGCAAAAGATTTGTAACAAGCCTTGTCGACTTAGTTGTTTAAAGTTTTTGAAATGATTTGAAAAAAAAATGATTGATTTGTAATTTGTTGCATATGTATTTAAGTATATAAAAAATGCGGTTTGAACGTTCCTCTTAAGAGTTATAAATTGCAAGTGTTGGCGTTTGACGTGCCCCTCTATTTAAAAAAAAAAAAAGAATTATTTTCTTATAAAGCTTAGATTTGCGCCTAAGCAAACAGAGCAATTAGAAAGCCATAGTATTTATAATAGTTGTAATCTTTTGTATACATAAGTATATTATTTAATGTAGGTAAATAAATACCGGGTGTCTCAAAAGAAAATATAAAGGGTTTGCCAATAAGAGGTTTCGTTCTCTAAAAATCATTAGAGATGATCGTATCGAAAATTATAAATTTGCATGGCTTCTTGAGAATGCCTTTTTTTACTGTATATGAACCTCTTTAGAATGAGAGGTTTGCTGGGCACATAATTTAAGTGGTGCAATCCTCTAATATTGCACGCTATAGTTGACGAATTACCATGCACAATACCCGGTCCGGCTCCGAGAAACACTCCATAACGAGTGCATTAAAAAGAGCCACGCTACCGATTGCTATATCCCACACGCCCCTCATAATCATAACCTATACGCAGTATGTTAAATAAAGAGGTTGGCGCATTGATGGGAAATGAGATTTGCATTTCGGTATCAATAAAAAATTTTTGAGTACTTTTTTGGTCCCGAGAGTACCAAAAACTATTATTTTTTTTAAATTTAAATTTGATTAGCAAAAAATTATATAAAATTTATTTACAAATAAAATAAGGAACACATAGCATATACGTATGTATGTATGTTCATCAGAGATGGGAATTGAAAATCTTGATTTCTTGCCGAGTCTGTTTCTAAATATTACCAAAATCACTTGAATAGTGCCAAACCACTTTTTATTCAATTTAAAATGTTTCAATAATAATTAATTTAAGAATTTCCAAAATTATTTGTTTACAAAAAGACATATACATATGTATGTATATGTATAATTTATTAATTCTTTGTACTTATTTACAAGAAATACAAATACCTGTGATCTGTTTACTTATTATTGGAATAAGAAAAGTTTCCATATTAATACGAGCCATAACCGCCAAAGAGCTTAAGACGATCGCAGATAATCCATTTTCGTTAAAAAAAGTTAAAAAAAACGAAGTTAAAAAGATATGCCGCTTAAAGTTTTTTTGGCGGTTATGGCTTGAATGGACAAAAAAGTGCCTGTGCCATCTAACATCCAATAGTACCAAAAATGGCACAATTGCGCCACATTTCTCATCACTGATTCTCACAGGTGCAAATGTTAAAGTTATAACAAGAAGAGTTTTTAGACTTATATAAATTTTTGGAATGGATAAGACTTGATACTGTCTGAACATAAAGTCTGTTCCTATGTTATGTTTTCATGAGATTTTGGTAAGAAAAAATCCTTTCGACATTTGCAGAGAAGTGAGGTATAGACAAAATTCCGCAAGCTACTTTCGATATATCAGGAATCATGTATTCATCTAATGCGTTTTTAATTTTAGACACTCTAGACCAGAAACTGCATATATTATTTTGTTAATGGTTTCAGTTCTTCCATATTAGCCAATGATCTATATTGGTTGTTAATATTTTCAAAATTTAGCCTCTCGCTGGGAGACATTTTAATTAAAAGTGGGTATAATGCTGTTGGTTTTACCAGATAAAACATTTTCAGAGAAAATCTTATTAATCCAAACTAACATTTCATTGTCAAAGTCCACTTTAGAACTTGACAGAATTTAATATATAACTTTTTACAATTTTCATTAAACTGATTTAAAACAGTTGCTTCAACATGATTTCTGTTTATATATAGATCAACTTCTGTGCCGCAGAAAATATCATTTGTTAAAATATCTTTATTAATAAAGTTTCATGCCATTTGTCGAAAAAGAAATTTAATTCTTGACAAAAATATATGCAAACGCGCGTCTTCTAACTGCATTTCTGAGTAGACCTTGAGAGTATCAAATGCGCTGTGGGAGTATTACGGTACTTTTTCATGTCAAATAGTATCAAAAAAAGTACGATCGTACCAACTTTCCCATCACTGGGTTGGCGTTGGCTGACGTAGTTAGCACTTTGACTACAAAACCGTAGTTCCTAGGTTCAAGCCCGGTCTCCGACAGTCATTAAAAAAATAAAAACACCACGAATCTGATGCGCATTAGCGTTCCTTTGTTTTTAGGGTTCCTTTCCGTAGGGTTGTTTTCGCTACGCTGTCCGTCTGACCGTCTGACCGTCTATCCGTCACAAGCTATTTTCTCAGAAACCGAACACTAAAATTTAAAAAAAGTCCTAATTAAAGGGTGGTCCATCAGTTAATGCAATTTTGACTATGTAATTTTGACAACTTGCTATATCTTGGGATCCCTAAGAGACAAACTCTTGAAATTTTCAAAAGCGGTAAAACTAAAAAAACCGAAAATTATAAAATCGCCAAACAAAAAAAAAAATCGCCAAAAACCAAAAAAAAATCGCCAAAAAGCAAAAAAAAATCGCCAAAAAGAAAAAAGCACCAAATTAAAAAAAAATTCTTACATTAAAATAAATCGGCAAAACCGAAAAAATCGAAAAACTGAAAAAACGCCAAAATAAAAAAACGCGAAAAGGAGCCAATACTAAAAAATCGCCTAAATGAAAAAAAATCACCAAAATGAAAAAAAATCGCCAAAATAAAAAAACGCTAAAAACTGAAAAAAATGCCAAAAGGCGCCAAAACTAAAAATCGCCTAAATGAAAAAAATCACCAAAATGAAACAAATCGCCAAAATGAAAAAAAATCTACCAAAATGAAAAAAAAACGCTAAAAACCGAAAAAATCGACAAATCGAGAAAAAAAAGTGCCAAATCGAAAAAGGTGCCAAAACTTAAAAAAATCGCCAAAAAACTGAAAAAACGCCAAAACTAAAAAACGCACAAAACCGAAAGAACCCAAAGAGGAAATAAAAAGCCAAAACTATTTATTATATCGGCTAAAGTTTGTATTGAATTAAATGTCTAGTGTCCGTACGGAACCCTTCGTGACACTGAACTACACCGTCTTTAGCGGATACAAATCCTAATGTAACATCAGGGCGCGCTCCTTCGTCGGTCCAGCAGAATCATCGGCAAAGTAAAATTGTTAATAAAATGGTTTCTAAACATAGCTTCAAAATTTAATACGCATCTTTGACACCAGAGGCGCTGCAACATTTGTATTATTAAAAACGTGCAAAAAGCAGAGTTGTAAAAGCATGAAGCTTTCCTCTATCTGTTCCTTCACCACCGTCTTCTCTATTACTATCCCTTTCCTAAAATAAGGTAACACCTAATAAGGTAGAACTTAGTGATAGTAGTAGTCATTCATTGCGTGTTACTTCTCTTTGAAAAAATAGTGCAAACATTTGTTTTGTCCTCAAAAATAATACTAGTGTACTGATCCTGTTGATTTGCTCGCAGCGTATTACTGAGCAATATGCTATTAATTTAAAGTTGGCATGACGTTTTCTACACAAAATTAATATTTATTTCAAGATATCTTGTAAGCCAAAACAATTCAAGCTTTTAATTTTTTTGTTAATCAGTAACGCCCATAACGAGAATGTTATTATCAAAAGGAGGCAAAAATGTGGCAAAACGTGTTTCAGTTCGTAAGTAAATTAAATAAAATTTTTTTAATATCTTGGTGTCTGCTACAAAAAAAAAAAAAAAAAAACTTGAAATTCTATCAGCATTTAAGTATTTCTTTTGCTTCTGCTTCTGAAAATTCAAAGAGTCGCTGTAGAGTAGAGCTGGGTCCAACTCGTTCAGTCTTTGATTTTAGACACAAACCTATTTAATGAAAATGTGTTTGAGCATAGGTTTGTGTCTAAAATGAACGACTAAACGAGTTGGACCCAACTCTCTGTATATCTATTATATAGCACAATATTTAGACTTTTGCTATTTTTACTGCAGCTTTTTTAACACTCAATTCTACTGATTCTGACGATGATAGAAAATAACCGGGCTCCTCACAAATAGAGAAAATGTTTACTTAAAAATATATCTTGGCTATGAGAATTTTGAAACTCCTTGTGGCTATTTATGTAAATAATGAAAATTGCATTCTAAAAAATACTGGAGGTTAAACCGCAAACGTGGCACTTCTAATATAAATTTTTTTTTATTTTAATCTGAAAACATAGCGAAGCAATATTCCCACTTAAGAAATATTTGGAATGAATTATGGCAGTTATATTCGGCCCTGTTCTGTAAACCAATCGATTTGAAAACGCACGATTTTATAAAACCAACTCCGACAATAGAATTTTTTCAGATTTTTTTATTATGTACCTATATATATATAGATTCTCATATATCATATTTGAAAGAAAATTATCGTGTATGATTTTAAACACGTCTGCAGGACCATTATTAATTTTTTGAAAACGAGAAATTTACTCGGATTCGGTTTACAGAACAGGGACGATTATTTTAATAAAAATCGAATGAGAGATTAAAAATTTAAAAACTCTAAAATGCGGGATAAGGCGGGAAAGAAATTTGAGGTGGGCTCGACATATGAAATGCGAGATAATCCCGCCTATGGTGGGTTGTCTGGTCATGATAGGTATACCTCGTGAAAATATTAGGTAGGCTCAAAAAAAAAAAAAAAAAAAAATGTGACGTGATGAAAAAAAAAACAAACAAAATGAGATAGTTTGTTTTATTAACCTCCGACTAAAATAAGGGGTGTTATAAGTTTGTAGTGTGTGTCTGTCCGTGTCCACGTACAGGCCAAACGGCTGGACCGATTTTCATTTAGTTTTTTTCTGTTTGAAAGGTGACTTGATCGAAAGGGTTCTTAGCTATGTTTGAAGAAAATCGTTCCAGCCGTTTAGAAGGTATAACATCTTTTCTGAAAAAAGTCGGGGGGTTTTTAAAATTTTTAATTTTTGTTATTATACTTAAATATATAAAAAAGTGGAGTGAATTTTTGAAGGAGAGGAAAAGTTGTATTTCGTGGGGTTGTGTAATTGAAACATTTCTGAAAGTTAATTTTTTTTAATATAAATTGTGACTGTAAGCATATTCGTCTTGAGAGGTAGCGTCAATCATCTGTGGCTCATATGCAATTACGAGTACTTTCTGGAAGCAATGAAAACAGTATCATAGTGGCGACTGTTGTCTTTCAAAGCAAGATTAATTTTTGCCTAATCGTATGATCTATTTTGAGTAATTATTTTTGCACCCAATGTTTCTTTTAATATTTACTCGTACATCAATTGTGTCACGCGCTGTAATGTCTTGCGAAACTACAGCTTCTCTACATTAACTATAGTCAACCATGTTACTTAAAACATTCGGAGTTCGGTTGTCTTTGTAAATCCAATTTGCTGATCAGTTGGT
Organism: Tachina grossa; assembly: GCA_949987645.1. NCBI lineage: Eukaryota > Metazoa > Arthropoda > Insecta > Diptera > Tachinidae > Tachina > Tachina grossa. Next base: position 59,706,673 of record OX465276.1, on the reverse strand, counting down.
TCTTCCTTTTTATTGCTCACTAGAACAGCAATATCTCCTGCGGTAAGCATTGTACGTCACTTCTGAAAAGCCTAATTATCCTGTGGAGTAAAAATGGTGCGAAAACTTTTTACAATCCCACAAATTAACTTCTCTGATAGACGATCATGTCAAACGTAAAATGGACGAAAAGCGTGACGACTTTCTCGAGTTGAAACACATTTTTCCGTAGAAACATCTGCACAACTTTCAGGCGTAAGTTGATTCATTATGAAGTGGCAAACCAAAGCAAACACAAAAATAGTGACAGCTATCAAAATGGCGCTCATATCAAGCAATGTTGCCAGCTTAAATTGCTTTACCTTTTAAAAAAAACCAGGCGTTAGATACATAAATGTTAAAATAAATATTTGAAAATCTTTGCGAAAAAAAACTTTTAGAGGAGACAAAATATTTTCAACTCTATTTGCTTAATAATTAAAATTTATTAAAAACAAGAAATTCATTTAAATAAAAATGAAATTAATTTACTGTTTAGATATAAAGAAAATTTTAAAAGAGTTTAATATTAAAATTGCAGTATTGCAGTTTATACATAATAAATAATTTTATTCTTTGAATAAAAACATTTCGAAATTCCACAAATCTTCAACGAAACTTTGTTTATTTTTTGCTACTGTAAACTGTTGGATTGATGACCTCGAGCTTTTGGCGGCGCCTTAAAATATTTTTTTTAGTAATGCAAACATTAAAACTCTCATTTTTATTTTTGCAACTTCTAAGTTACGTTTGAATTCTTTAATAAAAATTTAACTTAATTTCGATAGGTTTCATTCAAGAAACTTTACAGTGTTTACTTATTATCTTCCGCCTTTTTGATCTCTTTTGATTTGCTGCTGCTTTAAAAATTCCTCTAATAAAATACTTTTTAGTTTTATTTTTTTTTCTAATTTTTTACACTCTTATTTAACCCAATATTATTTTTAAAGATCTTAATAAACATTCATATACATACGTTTGTTGGCTGATTTCCTTTTATTGTTTTTGTTTCGTATCTGCAATATAGAATCTCTTGAGCCATCAATTTAAATGTCAGTTTAAATTGTTTTAAACAAAAACGAATGAAGAAACAAAAAACAACTTTTATACTCGTATGAATATTTTCTTATTCATCTACAAAAAATATATTAAAAAAGAGATCGACTAGAAACAAGGCATCTCTATTGTTTTCAAAAAAAATATTTCTATGGTATTCATAATTTAATTTTTGTTATTTTTGCTTTAGTGGTTGATTGTAGAGCACAATATCATGCATTCCTCATGCCACATCTTAGAAATACCACTTTAAGTGTTTGCTACAAATACAAATGTGAATTTGTAGCGCTGCTTGGTGTGCATTTCAAAAAAAAAAAAACGAAAGGGTTTTCCAAAAAGAGTTTACATCTGAGACAATATGAATTCATATACTTATTTTTTTTTAAATTTTGGTGTATATTATTTTTTGGGGAACCTGTTTCTAAAAGTATCTCAGAACAACTGGAGATATTGTATTAAACTTTCATATGAAACAAACGAGAAGTCTAACTAATATCTATGTAAGTCGAAATGATAACTAAATAATCAATCTTGTGTTTTAATTTTCTTAATTTTTATGTATATCATTGCATTGATGACACTGTTCAATACATCTGACGAAGTTTTCATTAAAATAATTTTAACGAAACTGGTTTCATTAATCCAACGAAGCGTGACGTTGAATTTTAATGAATTTTTTCATTGGATTAATGTCGAAATTCATAGAAGTTATGAAAAAAATTCTTTCAGTGTAGAAACAAGGTTCTAAAAGCTGAGTCTGTCAGAGGAAACACAAAAAAGTATTGTAATTATTTGGGCATTTGGAAAGTTTGCGTCTAAATCTTATTTAAATGAACAAAATGCGTGTTAGCTGAGTTTTAAAGAGAATTAAACTTGTTTATCATTTGATAAAGCCCCGTTCAGACTATTATACAAGTATTAATACTTTCATCACATTTTACGATAAAGAAATCTAAATACATTCGTTGCGACTGTCAAAAAATCTAACATAAAATCACATATTGTGTTCAGACCAGCGATGATAAATGAGAAAACTAATTTCGTACCAATTAGCTTTTAAAATTGTACTTTTTCGACCCCAATAGTACTAAACTCGTTTTTTTTGTGTTTTAACTTTTTTTATTATATTTTTAGAACATGTCACTCATTTACTCCAATAACGAACTCAAAAAAAAAGAAAACTAGTTTGCCAGAACACAAATTTAAAGTTTTCAATTTACACACGACTTAATGAAAAATGGAAATTTTGTGTTTGTTAAAAAAAAAGAACGATATGAAGATTAATCTGCATCATTAACTCAAAAATGAAAATTTATTATTAGATTTAGAGACAGTGGAAGAGGCAGTAAATACATATCGTTGGTTTCAATTAAAAAGGCCCTAACACAAATAATTGTTATATTACAGGGGAAGGTAAAAGCACAATAGAAACTGTAATATTCTTTCTGTAATATTTCTGTAAAACTTATTGTAAAAGCTCTATTTTTAAACTATTGCAATTAATTTTTGTGGCGAAGTGTATTTGTGTGAAATTTATTGGAATCACTGAAAAACTCAATTTCGTAAAAAATAAGTGTTAGGGCATATCAATAAACTTTTGTTTGTATTCGAATTTCGAGTCTTCGTTTTGATTATGAAAATACTCTTTCCACATTCGCTGATGAGTGTAGAATTGACAATATTCTCCTGATAACTTTTGAAAGCTCATCCAATTAATTTTTCAAAGCTCGAAACTTGTTATTTATACTATCATAATTTCCATTTTCTTTCGGGAATATGTTTTAATGAGAAGGGTACGATACTACTAACAATTTCGGCAGTGAATTTCGTTAGCCAGGTTAAAATTTCGGCATGAAATTTTACTTTATTTAGTTTCGCAAAAGATTATAAATTTTATAATAATACAATAGATAAAATAAATGAAAACGATGCTATCATATTGAAAACGAAACACTCGTAAAGATAGATGTAGTTCTTTACAAAAAACCAAAAAAGTGTAATGCATGTCTAACAAGGCAGTCGCTCTCAACAACAAAACAAATTCGCCACTTTTCTCTCAAATTGGATAAACTTTAAATGATCCGCATTTCTTTTTGGTGTGAAAAAAACAAGGGATAGTCTCGTAAATTTTTCAAATAGTACCAAATGAGTCACGGGGGTACCAACGTACTTTTAGGATTTGAATTGTACCAAAAAAGTACCCACTTTATCATCCCTGGTTCAGACCATCACACTTCAAATAAAATATGTAACACAAGCAGAAAACAAAACAGCTGTTCAATGAAAATGTCTGTGCTATTCATTGACTAGCGGCGGCAAAGCGGTTTCATGTAGGCGGAGACATGCCGGCACTTGAAAAAATTCAGCAGTTAAAAGTATTCTATGTAAATAACAGAAAAAAATGTAAGAAAATATATGACAAAAACGTTAAAAAATTACGTCAACGAAATATACTTCCATACGATTCAATTATTCATAATTTTGTGCCGATATATATAGGGTGTTTTTTTAAGAGGTATAGAACTTTGAATTGAAATAAAACACAATAAAGTCGTTTTAATGTCCATCAATTTGGCTTTATTAGAAGAATAATTTTATGCCATTAATGTTTAAATATGATTTCGGGCATGTGGCCGCCGCGGTTGGCTCGAATAAAGCCAATTCTACAGGTCCAATTTTCAACCACTTTTTCGAGCCGTATGTTGGCAATAACGCCACGAATGTTGGCTTCCAAGTCCCCTAACGTTTCTGGTTTGTTGGCGTAGACGAGCGACTTCACATATCCCCAAAGAAAATAATCCAATGGTGTCAAATCACACGATCTTGGTGGCCAATTGACAGGTCCATTCCGCGAAATTATGCGCTCATCGAATGTTTCCTTCAATAAATCGATTGTGACGTGCGCTGTGTGGCATGTAGCGCCGTCTTGTTGGAACCACAACTCATCCACATTTATGCCATCCAATTCGGGAACAAAATAGTCGGTTAGTCGGCTCCAATTGCTGTGCACGGTGGCGAATCGATTCATTCGGGTCCTCTTCAACACTTTGCTCTACAGCGGCAATTGTTTCTTCGGTGCGCACTGTTCGACGTCTCTGCGGATGCGTATCATCACATAGAGTAAACGTAGTGCGAAAACGATCCATGGTTAACCGAATTAATTGCTCTGATGGACGATTATGTCGACCATAAAATTGACGGAGCTTGCGGTAAACTTCGCGAACTAAACCATTATTTTCGAAATAAATTTGCACGATTTGCAAGCGTTGTTCTTTTGTCAACCTGTTCATGATGAAATGGCAAACCAAACTAAATATTAATCACTTGACAGCTGACAAAATGGCCGCCAGTTAAAAAAGTGATGCCAACTTAAAGTTCTATACCCCAATAAAAAACACCCTTTATATATACATATGACAAAACATTACATCAATGACGACACGCTGTCGGCGGCGAAACACCCGACTTGGAAATTTGGTTTGTGTGAAAATGCAACCCTGATCTAATGAAAATTCAGAAAAAGTTAAGAAAATTTTCTAAAAACGAAAATGTCTCATGGGATGTCAAAATTTTTATCGTATTATATGCCACTTTGATGACATTTTGCGTTCAGACTATCACACTTGCACGTATTTTTGAATTTTTGACAGGTATAAATGCAAAGTATAATAGTCTGAACGCGGCTTAAGTTGCACCATGAGTCGTCCCTTAATTCCTTCTTTCCCTATAGATGATTCTTGCTTCAAAGCAACTCTCGTATTGATAAAAAAAGTGCAAGGCGAATACAGTAGCAGGTGGCCTTTTTCGCCCGCTGATTATCAGCTGTTGTTGATGCCAAATTGAGCAATTTTAACCAACATGTCAAAATTTGCTTAGACATCTTCCGACAGATTGGTATTGTAGCACAGCAAATTACATATTGTTTTTTTGTGTTGTTGTATTGTTGTAGGGAAGAGGTTACCTGATACTGAATTCGCCTTAATAAAGTGTTGCCTAATTTCTTAAACGCCTTAAAAAAATCTTCAAACTCTTTTGGTCTTTGTAAGCAAACCCTGTTTATCATTTGATTCCTTTTCTAGTTTTAAATATGTATGTATGTTTTTTCATTCTGCTCGTTGATTTGGTTACTGTGTGCAGTTTTATATATTTTTTTTCTTCTATATTTTAAAATCACATATCTGTTTGACAGCTGTCAAAATTTTTTTAATTTTATTTTTTAATATTATTTTTTTCCGAAACTACATTATTGTCGCTTTATTTGAAATTATAACTTTTATTAGATAATTCTTTGATAAAGTTTCATTACGAGAGATCGTTATTTTTGTCTCAAAAATATGAATAAAAAAAAACAAAATTTATTTATTTTTTAGCTAAAATTCCTAAACAAATTCAAGTCTTATCTCCAAAAAAAAAAAAAAACAAATTATTGTGTAATACATTTTGGGATATAGGCAACATTGAATTCAATAAATTAAATCTAGGAAAAAGAAACCGAAATAATTGTTAGGGAATGTTGTATGTACGTGGGAACAATTTATACCTGGAAACGTTAATAACAAAAAAAATATTGATATTTTTTTGAAGCTTAATTCTGCTTCAAACACAATGGAAGTCCATGAAAACGAAAGTTGGCGTAAATATACTTAATTTTTTCCTTATATTGAAAGTTTTATTTAATTATGGTTTTTTTTTAAATTCCATATTTTTAATTTTATTATTATTACTGAATAAGTCGTTATTCCCATTTCTTTATTAACGTGCCCAGCGGGAAATGTGGTCATTGATTACGAGTACATACATAATGGGAGAAATAATGTCCAATAATTTCCCAAAGCAAGACAATACGTTCCTTTGGAAACGAGAGGGCAATTTGATTTTATTGATTGCGATTATTTGAAGTATTAACGGTGTATTATCTCGTGTAACTAAGCATAACTAAAGTATTTAATGACATTTGTGGTCAGATGCATAATAATTATTTTTACCCGATGATTCTTACATCAATCGATTTGTCTTAATCATGGGAAAGTTTCTAAAGATATGAAAGTAGTCAAAACTCAATATGGCGGCCAACAGACGGCATTTTGTAAATACGAAAAAAAATTAAGTCATTCGTCAAAATTGTATTTGAAATTGGTCATCAGTCTTTAAAGTACTTGAAATTGTATTTTCATTATAAGAAGAAGAAGAAGCTGCGAAGGACCACATACTTCAACAACGATTTTCCCCTAAAATATCTCATGATCTTGAGTTGATAAAAATGAAACAAAGTTTTTCTAATTTTTCTTGTTTCTATTTACTTAAGCAGTATGAAATACATTTGTTTGTTTATGTGAATGCGTATATTAAAAATATTTAAATTTTGTTAGTTTTTTTTTGTTTTTTTTTATTAGTGCGATTCTTGTTGTTTGTTCGCACAACGCAAATAATAATAAATAACACACGTTGTTAAGTGCTTATGTGCAACACATTTATTATGTCAGTGTGAGAAATTGTTACACCGACTTTGAGTTGCAATTTCCTAGATGTTGCATTAATCAGTGCACATAATATGCGACTTTTGTAATTAATAAAGATTAACAACAATAACACAAACTTTTACACGTACTCTCTCTCTCTCATGCATGAGATCATAAACAACAGAAACTCATTCTGAGCATATTGAGAATTAGTAAGTGCATTAAGACGGGGAAGAAAAGGGGTCTTTCTTGAGGTCCTTGTGCCACAAAAAATTGCAAAGGAATGGTTGCTGCTTTACGGTGAATGTATTTAAGAACTCTTCTCTCTCTCTCTCTCTCTTCAATCACATTTCAGTTTAACCGTGTAACGTCTTGATATTCACATCATTCTAATAATTCTTATTTCCCATCAAAAGAGTTCACAATACAGCCGCGGATTATCTCATATGAAAATTTGAACAGATATTTTGAATTTATAATAGCGAGGCTTTTGTTTTAAATTACGAGTGTGTCAAAGTCTTCCGACATAGTTCATCCAAATTCTTTTTTTTTTTTAAATAAATAATTTTTTAGAAATCCTGCAGTTTGCTGGGCCTTATTACTTTCGCCACTCTGGGATGCACAAGCAAAACGATGACAACTGTTACGACATTTATACAAAAACATTTGAAATGGCTGATTAAGATTGTGTCGTTTTTATACGAGGTTTCCACTAGGAGTTAAAGGAGAGCAACAATCCTAGGCAAATAGGGAAAGAAATTAAATTTTTAGTTATAAAAGCATGAAACCTAAATAAATATTTTTCTGCTGAAGAATTTTCTAATATGCCAAAAAGTTATCAATAAAAAAAATAATTGCGACTGCGAAGCTGATATTTTGCAATAATTTCAAGATAAAAAGATACTTCACTAAAGCCGGACAATTGTCGCCATTAACTTTCATATTAATACCAATGTCAAATCAAATGGTCTTCCCATAGAGATTTCCGAACTTTTGATAGTTGAAAGCTGAAATATTGTTGAATCTTATGATACAAAGGATCCATTAGAAGTCGCAGTACAGGTCGTTGGAGCAGATACTTTCCATATTTACTGTTGAAGCTACATACTTCACTGCACTTTATTCAGTCTTTTTTTTGTCAAATCACCATGAACGGTTATAGCGTTTAACAAGACGTGAAAATGATCAAGATCAAATTGTTTAAGCAAAATCAGTTTCTGTTTGGTCAACGCTAAGCGTAATCCACTTTCTCTCTCTCTCTCTCTCTCTCTCTCTCTTGACTTATAGATACATGATAACCAATTTTTTTCGGTTAGAACTTTATGATATAGACACCAACGACATGAAGTTTCAACAGGACGGCGTTACGTGCCACACAGCACATACCAGATTGGATATTCTAGAAGATCGATTTGAGGACCTGCAAGTGATGTAAACTAGCCACCGAAGTTGTAAGATTTGAATCCTTTTCTTATGAGCTGAACTTAATTCCCAAGTCTAATCGATTAAGAGACGAACCAATAACTGATTAATGCAACTTACAATTGAACAGTCCAAAAAGTTCGAAGTAAAGAACTGAAGACTTCTCGTGATCAACGCATAAACCATATGCAAAGAAGAGTTGGCATTAGAATTATATCCAGCAAAAATGTTCAGGCTTTTGAAAATACTTATATTCATACAAAAGTAAAGAACCTATAGCACTTACGCCAAGAGACCAAGACACGTCTGAAACCAGACCATAAAATAATTTCAATTATTCTCCAAAAATCTCTTTGATGGTTATTAAAAAATTGAGGGATTATATAATCGGGGACAACCATTAAATAAGATTTTATTTACAAGATTTAGTATGTTTTTATAAATATGGGGATAGGAAGAATAAAGAAAATATTTCGTTTATCTTTATTAGGCATGAGTTCATGCAATTTTGTGTGTCAAAAATTTTGCTTCAGTGCAGTCGTCTACCATAGAACTGTTACAGAAGATGAGGAATAAATCCACTATGAAAAACCAAATCCCAAGGCAAAACACGAAATCGATATCGAATAGCCATAAGTCTCAAATAATGTTCTCTATTTAGTGGGAACCTAACCTAAAATCTTCCTAACCTAGTGGGATCCGAAGGGTGTCATCTGCTATGAACTGTTGAATAGGGGTTAGTGCCAATCTTCTTTTGAAAATAAAAATCACACACGACTCAGTAAATTACTATTTATATTTATATAAGACGATGATCATATACGGCCAGTTGCAGGTTGGTTTAAGTGGCTGCCTATTACGCGCAGGCATTCAAGTATCATCTAGATGATTCCTTTTAGAAAATAGAAAAGAGAGAACGAATCTTTTGGCTGCTATGAATTTTGTACGAATGATATCTTGATTCTTTTCAGGCCTCAATAAAAGAGGAGTGATTTGGATATATAATCAGAAAATTTGCCGAAAGATGGAAAGAACTTGAATAAAATACATTGCATCGTTGTCGTGAAATAAAGTGGTTGCTCTTTTTAGAAATATGGAATCCTAAAATGCAAACATAATTCCGATTATTTGTGTTATTTAATAGACAGTTCTTAATATTATCTGAATATGATATCCTGCATATGGCAACATTGGCTAGCTAAGAGAAAGCCCAAGCTAAAGTCCGTATGCCAGTGATAATATGTCAAATATTCAATCTAGTTTCGTAAGGCATGGCCGATTGAAAATTAGGCGTTTTTTGTATTAGATTAAAGGATACTTGTGCTAGTTTCTTTTTCTTTTAATCTCTTTAAAAACGACAGGATTTCCCTCATCCTCGCCTTACACAATCAGGTTCATTGTCATCCAAAAGGTTAATTGTCTGTATTTTTATCGGAGTAGGGCGAATCCATTACAAAGCATTTGCATGATCTCGAAGGCCAATTCATATATTTTGTGAAATTCGGGATTCACAGCAATTGTGCTGCATTTCCATTCGTCGTTTGGCTTCAACTATAGCACGAGTACCAGCTAATAGGCAGTATGGTTAGGATATCTCAGGTAAGGCAAGGTAAGGTTACGTATTCAGGTTGCCGAGGAAAAGGAAGTAAATTGTTCTATTATAGTGGGTTCATTAATTCAGGTCCCTTTGTGTTACCTGTTGGATAAAGAAAGAAGGAGAGAGCGAGGGAGACATACGTATATAGAGAGAAAGCGCGGAAAAGAGATAGAGAGAGTAATAGCGAAAGAGTGATAAAAGGACAGCGAAAAAGAGATAGAGAGAGTGAGAGCGAAAAAGTGATAAAAGGAGACCGAAAACAGATATATATATATATATATATATATATATATATATATATATATATATATATATATATATATATATATATATATATATATATATATATATATATAGAGAGAGATAGAGAGAGAGAGAGAGCGAAAAAGAGATAGAGAAAAAGCGGAAAAGAGCTAGGGAGAGAGCGAAAAAGAGATATATAGAGAGAGCAAAGAAGAGATATAGCGAGCAAAAAAGAGCTAGAGAGAGAGCGTAAAAAACAGATAGTGAGAGAAAGCAAGCAAAAATGAGATAGAGAGAGAGTGAAAAAGAGATAGAGAGAGAGAGCCAAACAGAGATACACAGAGCAGAGATGGAGAGCGCGAGATAGAGAGAGCGACAGATAGAGACAGACAGAATTAAGAAAAGGCTGGCTCGAAGAGAGGAGAAGGGTTTAGAAAAGGAAAACGTCCGCTTATGCACAGCTAAAGTAGTCCGTTGATGATTGCCCCTAGTTCCGTATTTACGTGCGCGGGAAACTATGTATTCGTAACAATGAGGTAATAAGATGTATACTAACTAGTCTACTGGTCAGGGATCACATGCTCGATTCCTGCCGGAAGAGACCCTCGATGTTTCTGCAGGCAAACCAAAGTATCTTTACAGTTTACTTTTGCAGGTTTAATCCTTCCACAAAATCTTGGACACATATTTACCAGTAATTACTGAGCGGGATGTCGAATGAACTTATTTAAGGTCTTCTTCGATACTACGAATTACAGCGGCAAAAGCTTCTTGAATATGAACTCTACGACATCTCTGAGGAGACTTGCTAACCTATAGAGTAGAAAAGTTGGCAAATCGATCTATGATTGCTCCAATTAATTTGCCAGAATCAATGATTATGCTAACCGTCAGATGGGTATGAGTGAGTGATGGGTTTTTTTTTTTCGAAAAAAAGTTGGGTACAATTTTCAAACGTTGTTCTAGTGTCAATTTATTCCTTAATGAAATGTCAAACCAGGCTAAACAAAAATTTAAAACAGTTTTTAAAATGGTGCACATATGCTGCCTAAATCTATTACAAAAACGTTGTAGTCAAAGTCGAAATACGCCAACCGCGATAACGGAGATTAGGTATTATTGATAACTTGAAATTCTATACGTCTTTAAAAAACACGCATTGTATTACCGTAAAATGCTTTGAATATCTGGTTACTAATGGCTCGATTATGGATGGCGACCGAACTTCAGTTGCCTAGTTAACTAGCAACGCAACTGAACTTAAAATTGGCATTATGTATGGCAACTTCCTCCAGTTGCAAAAAAGTTATCGAAAATACGATTATGACAGTATGGCATCTGAAAATAATTAAACAAACATTTTAAATATAAGAAATACAAGTGCTAAAAAAGAAAATTATTAAGTAAGAGTGTTCAAAACATTGCTGATCATAAAAATGATTAGTTAAGAGGAATTAATTTTTTGATGAAGAAAAGAAAGTACAAAATGTTGAATGTATTAGACGGCTCTTTAGAATTACCGCATCTACTGTGGGTATATGTTATTTGCTAAAATAAGTTTTAAAAATCTCTTTTTTTTAGCTTTAATGCATATTTTCTTTAAATATGCATTAGTGTTGTAAAAGTATTGAGTATTTGAGTACTGAGTACTCAATACCAGGAATTTTTCCCGGCACTCAATACACAAAGGTAACTGCTCAATACTTTCAGGGTTGCATTTTATAGTATTCAAGCGAAAGTCTTCCTTTAAAATACATCAAATACAACAAACACCAATTCTGTTAGGAATTATTTTGATACGAAAATAGCCACTAAAAAAAGTACTACAGAATGCATTATTGAACTACTTCAGTCATTAACAAATACTATTGGACAGAAAAAGTGACCCTTTAGAATAGTGGAAGGAAGGCACGTGATACAATATAACCAGCAAGGTCCTCACAAACATAAAAAATATTTTAAATTCTTTCAATGTCGGTAAAATGTTATTTCTACATTTCAACAATGACTAAGAGCCTATTTCACCAACTTATTTAAATATCAATTCATATTTAAAATTTATTTTTTCATACAAAAATTCATGAAAATCGACATTTAAATATGAATTGATATTTAAATAGAGTTGGTGAAATTGGCCCTAAGTAATAACATCAATTGTGGGAAAAAAATGTTTATTAAAAAATATTTAGAATATAATTTAAGAGATTAATGTACTAGAAGTGTAAGAGTACGTTAAAAAATGTTTATGTACAAAAACTAATCTTCGAACTTATTTATTTTTATTTGTTATAAATTAATTTAAATATACTTGTATCTAATCTTTGTTTTTCCATATTGCATTATCAATAAAATAATATTTATAATAATTTTTAACTTCCCATATACATACATATATAAAGTATTGAGTAGTATCGAGTACCCAATTGAAAAAGTATCAAGTAGTACTGAGTATTCAAAAGTAGCCGCTTTTTACAGCACTAATATGCATACTAGAAAGTCGAAAATAAAAATAATATTGCAATTACTTCTTAATTTTTCCAATTTTTTTCTTTTAAAACTACGCAGCAACTACAAATTTGTGGTTGCCAATATGGCAACTGAAATTACCAGATGTTGGTTGCCAGTTGCCATCCGTAATACCATTTCGGCAACTAGCAACGCAACCAAAGTTCGGTTGCCATCCATAATCGAGCCATAAGTATTTCTCCCCAAATGTATTGCAAGACAACGGCTACTATGAACTCATGAGCCGACTCTCGCATTTGCAATGCACCTTTTGCATTACAATTGAAAGCGTTGGACAAAGTATCTTTTTTAAATGTAAGGAAACAGGTGTTTTGTGGAAAATAATTGTTTATATTTCTAAACAATAATATGTATGATTAACAATAGAGTTAACAAATTCAATACATTTGACGATACATTTTGACAAGGCTTGTGATTATTTTGACGATGATGTAATTTGTGAATTATAAATTCTTCGTTTTGTTTATTAAGAATACAAAATTTGTATGTTATCTCAAAATTATGATTATAACGATTATTTGTTTAATAGTTTTTTTTTGTTATTCTTGGTACTGCTTCACGACACATTCATCTCTGTCATCCATCGTCTATAACCTAGAGATCTAGTTAAGTTTGAGAACAATTAAAGGGTGTTGTTTATACTGCCACATAGAATAAACTGAATGAAACTAGACGCGTCATGCTTTTATACACTCATCGCTTATGAAATGGAAAAAATAGTAATCTAAAGATTATTTTGCTGTTGTATTTTAAGATTCAAAGCTTTTGTCTATAAGTTTCCTTGAATGTGCACAAGTAATGTAAAGAAAAAAATATTAATATAGAAAAGCATGCAGAGATGTGACATAATGGAATAAGCGCAACGTTGAGCTAAATGTTGTGATAAAATAGCGAAGTATATTTAATTGACATTCAGTATTTAATGTACATATTAGGAATGTTTTTTTTTCCCGTGAAGCAACGTCTATATGTGACGCGCAAAATAGAAAGGGACCTAAGGGTAAAAACCTGTTTTGTTCAGGAGAGCCATTTTAAAGATATAAATCACTGAATAAAACGCACATATCTCTGGTAGGGAACACTTTTGGGGCATCGGATCGGTCTCATTCGATGCTCAGATGTTGTCGACATCAAAGAAAAAAAAAGTGAAAATTGATTTTTTTTTTCACCCTTAGGTCCCTTTCTCTATGCACTGTCACATATGCTTATTTCAAAAATCTTTTGGGTTGAAGTCTACTGAAGAGTTCCATAAGCAGCAACGAAATGTATTTTGGTACAACTTTCTATTAATGGAATATTTTAAAAAATTCAATAAATAATTTCATAGATCTCTCAAGTATGTATGACGATAGCCAAACCAGTGCAAGAAATCCAATCCATGGGAAGCGTTTTTGAACAAATTTTGACTAGCGGCTGTTCTTGACATCCGTTTCACCCGTTTTTAAGTCACTTCTTCGAGCATTGCTGGCCGTATGTAACGAATAACATGAGCAATGTTGGTCTCCAAATTCAACGCGTCATTACAAAAGCACTGTTACCTATTTGACATGTATATTGTGTCTAATAATGGCAAAACTTTATGCTCTTTAAGCAATTCCGTACGCCAAAGGTGAAAAGGAACCCTATTGTTTTCGCTACGCTGTCCGTCTGTCCGTCACACGGTATTTTCTCAGGAACCGTAAGACCTGAAATTTGGACACAGTATGTAGAACCTTGGCCGCTACAACAATAAATACATGAGAATTAAAAATTAAAGGGTGTTACAAAACGAGCAACGAAAAATTTTAAAATCCCATGTAATATACATATAATTGTATGAACATATGTATATTGAAACTTGAAATTTGTAAAATTTGTGTATTTTTATACAGACTACAACAATTAAAACTAAAATTTAAAAAAATTAAAATTAAAGGGTGGTCCATCAGTTAATGCAATTTTCACTATGTAATTTTGACAATTTGCTATATCTTGGAAACCGTAAGAGGCAAACACTTGAAATTTTCAAAAACGGTAAAACTAAAAAAAACGAAAATTATAAAATCGCTAAACCAAAAAAAAAAAAAAAAAAAAATTAAAAAAAATTGAAAAAAAATCGCCAACGAAAAAAAAATTGCCAAAATTAAAAAAAAATTCTAACACTAAAATAAATCGCCAAATTCGAAAAAATCGCCAAAATGAAAAAAAAACGCCAAAATGAAAAAAACGCCAAAAATCGAAAAAAATCGCCAAAACGCGAAAATGTCGCCAAAACTAAAAAAAAAAATTTTAAATAAAAAAAAATCGCCAAAAATGAAAAAAATCGCCAAAATGAAAAACGCCAAAAACCGAAAAAAATCACCAAAGCAAGAAAATAGTGTCAAAACTAAAAAGGAGCCAAAACTTAAATAAAATCGCCAAAACCGAAAAAACGCAAAAACCGCCAAAACAAAAAAACCGAAAAGACCCCAAAAACGAAAAAAAATGCACAAAACTATATATTATATAAGATAAAGTTTGTATTAAATTACATATCTAGTGTTCGTACGGAACTCTTCGTGCACGAGTCAGAGTCACACTTTACTGAATTTATTTTTTATTAGCGTCGCGAAGCATCTTCTATGGTGGACACACTTGAGCTGTTGGGACAAGTTAGTGATGTGGAGAATCAAACTCTTGCATGTTGTGCAAGAACGACTAGGACTTGGGGGGTGGAAAACTATCGATGGCACTATCGATACTATCGATAGTTAAATTTTTTGTGACTATCGATGTTTTAATTCTGCCATCGATTAAAACTTGAAAACAATCGATATTTTTTTAGTCACTATCGATAGTAAATGAGACACCACTAAAACCAAGATATGTGAATATATTGCTTTTCATAAACAAAAATAACTGAATGACGGGAAAATTTCTTCCGCAGATCTCACTTATTTTTCATACAATTATTTTAGTTTTGTTATTTATTAAACTGAAAAATAAAATTTTATTTTATTTTGTTTAAAAATATTTTGTTTGGAATTTTTATTGTAAATAAATATGTATAATTTACGAGAACCATACAACTTCGATACTATCACGATAGTATCGTCGATATATCGATAATTTTTTTTAATTTTCGATAGTCTGTAATCGATATATCGAAAACACTATCGATAGTTTTCCACCTCTGCTAGGAATTTTGGTGTTGTGGCCCATAGTGTTGAGAAAAACTTCAGTCTTTCCATCTCTCGCGGTTATTTGAAATTGGGCATTCCACAAACGATTTTATATGACAAGAATTGAAAGATATTGATGAGTACAAGTAACGATACCATTGCTATTTTGCGTGAATAGCTTCTTGGCCGTGTACTTTCGCGAAAGGACTATCACAATTAGCCACCTGGATGTTGTGATTTTACAACTTAAGACTATTTTCTTCACAGCTACGTAAAAGATAAGGTGTTCCCAATGGAATCTACTTACATGAAATTCGTGAAGTTATCAGGGACATACCAGAAAATGAGAATGAATACTCAAAAATGTATACATAATTAAATAGTCTTAATTTTAGCAACTGCGTACAATCCTAGATGTATCGCAAACAATTTTAATGCTCACATATTTTCTCCCAAGCAACTATGACTAAAGCCGATTTCAACATACAGGAGCATCTCTACTCCGTTTATGCGAAAAACTAAAATACGCTATAACTATAAATAAAAAGGGACATGCGTATAAAGCGTATTGGCTCTATGTCATACTTAAAGCCGGAGTATGCGTATACTCAGACTGGATATTTAAACGGACAAAAAAAATGTACGCACGATACTTGGGATATTTATTAATCATTCGCCACCGTATACGTACATTTGTGTATATAAAATGGAATTTAAAATCTGTGTATGTAAATAAAATAGCCCTGTATATACGCATGTGTAGCCGATTCATCAGTCTGAATATTTTTATATTCATGCATGTGATTGTAGCTTACAGCTGTGTATAAACACAATTATTGGATGTTTATAGTTATACTTATTCTGCATTCATAGTTGTTTTATGTCTTGTACTCAAAGAGTACTTAAAACGATACCTTTGTCATTCTCAGGGACATACAGCGGCAAATGTGCGAACTCGGTGAGGGAAGTGTGCATGAAAGTAACAGGTGCTTGAAACGTAGCATTTGCAGCCGTTTTTGCTAATATTTTTTTCCCTAATGGCATACCCTCTTTTTAATAATTAAAAATCTTCTTAATAATATCAAAATATAGCCTCTAATCGAATCCTTTAATATCGCAGATATCTTGCCTGTCACTAGGATTCTTGCACGGACCTTATTGTTAGGCCTTGACCAAGCGTTTTTGTCTATTTATTTATTTTCATACTCTGACTGAAATTTTATATTTAGCAGAAGTATACATATTTACATATATACATTTCAATTTGTTTAACATTAGAAAAAAATTTGGGGCCATAATTGTATCGCTCTGCTTCTAATTTTATGCACAGATAATGTATGAATACGAATATTAATAGAATTTTTTGTATCATATATTTTGCATCTGCAATCCACGATATGAGTAAGTGTTCAATTTGTATGTCGGTCGTATCTTTGTATCATATGAGTAGTTAATTACTATGATAATTAATAATTTTCTATAAATGCAGATGATTATTCGAATATGTCCGCATGTATGTATGTATGTAATTGCATGTGTATTCCCTAACATATACACTCTTAAACAAATGCAATATGTGCATGAGTGTAGAAAAATTATTATAATTAAATGCGTCATATTTTTGAATAGTTTTTATTTTCTATATTCGTTGTATAGTAATTTATTCTCTAAGTGTGTATTCATATATTATTTAATTTTAATATTGTAATCATCTTTTTCATCATCATGACAATTGTAAAGATAATGATGTTGTGTGTGTGTAGTTTGTGTTGTTGTTGCTGTTGTTCTTGTCAAAGGTAATTATGATGACCTCACCTAAAATGACCAAAAATAAAAACTAGCAAGCAAGCAAGCCATCAAGCAAAAGATATACAATATTAATTTCCTTATCCGCCTCTTTTTCCTATATGATGACTTCCATTAAAAGTCCACAATAAAAGTTTTAAATTTATAGACATTTGCGTTTTTCTTCTCGTCAATTAATGAACCGGACACGTGTTGTTTGCTGTTAGATCGTACTGCTCATTCACGTCTGCCCAAGCAAATTCAATTGCATGGACAGACGAAAAATGAAAATCAACTTCAAGTACAATCTATTAATGCATTTTTGTAGTAAATTAACTAAGTAAATAAACATATGTTTAGTTGAGTAATTAATTATAATTTCTTCAATTATTTTCTTTTCTGCCTTTTATCCATTTAATTTTTATTTTTCAATAGTCAAACACGGTTTGAAAAAATAAATGTGTGTGTAATTTTTTTTATTTTTTGATAAGCAAAATCAATTTTGGAATTAGTGCTGCAATCAGAGATGGATGGGCTCGGCAGTAATATTTCATTTACATCCTGCGCTGGGCTACACTCAAAAAAACCAAATTCATTTTTTGTTTATCACGATTTAATCAAATATTTTTGCGCACGATACACTGTAGAATAACATGTCCATAATTTGCCAATTAATTGAGCAAATTTCGGGAATCTTTAAAATCTTTTATTCGACAGCACGAAGGCGGGTCAATAACTTCATAACTTTTTGTATGAAATACAGGGTTTTACATCAAAATCATTTTATTTTTCATTATAGTCTTCTTTGAAAAACTTTTCTCCAATTTTTTTTATAAGATTTGTCAAAGTCACCAAAATATGTTTTTTAACTGATTTCATTGTTGAAATCGAATCTCTTTCCTCCGAGCCGATTCTTCAGGTTTGCGAAAAAGAAATAGTCACTAGAGGCTAAGTCCGAACAATAGGACGTATCAGGCAGCAATTCGTAGCCCAATTAATGGATTTTTGCCATGGAAACTGCACATGTTTGCTCAGTTTAAATCCGTGGTCGGCAACCCATACCATTACATTTTACAATTGTAAAACCACGAGTCGGTGTTGCCAGTTAAATTTTCGTCTCATTTCCCTAACTTCAAATTTTAAATCTCCAAAACTAAACTTGATTTTATTATGGTCAGAAGAAACACTCAAGATTTGTTTATGAAGAATTACATCATCTCTTGTTGCTACGCCAATGTAAAGATGAGTAAAGAGATAGTTTTGTAAAAAATTTTGTTAAAATAATTTAAATATATGCTTGAAAATGCCTTTGCACGTCACGTTTTTTCCAGCATGACAACCCCTATTTTCTGGTTTGCCATAATAATTTTCTATAACAAATTTAGTAAATTCTCATCGCACATATTTCCTTATTGTTGGGAAAAAATTGTTCTCTGGCAACGCTGATTCTTAAGAGTATGCGATGCACACAAGTTGCTCTCATTAATGCGTGTGTACACATACGTAATAGAAGAGTATAAGAAAAGGCGCGGCGCTCTTAATTAGCCGACTACAGGTTTAAATGTTCTACTGGAAAAGAACTTTTTTTTATTGACCAAACGGTCATTTCGATTTCATATACTAATTATCAATCGACTCAGTACGTTGGCAGAATATTTGCCGTTGATTGATTAATACTTTTGAAACTAGTCACTATAGTGCATGACTTTATTGACTAGCAAATGCAGTTGAGAAATCCATTGTTTCGAATGCTGTTAGACGTTTCGTCTACGCTTTCACAACGGTGCAAAATTTCTTCCATATTGCATTTAAATAACTCCAAACACTCCAGCGAAGTTTTCACACAATTGTATGAAGATAATCTCACACGAAAATTTAACAAATCACTACACAGAAAAAAATTTTCTGCGTCAAACACGTTTAATTGAAAAAAAAAACAACCAAAAATCAATTAAAAATGCAATTGATTATATTAAAATTTTGTTTAAAAATATAATTTAATTAAAAGTTTAATTGACTCAATAAAATTTTTTAATTGATTTTTGGTGTTTTTTTTTCAACTAAACGTCTTAATCGCAGGAAATTTTTTTCTGTGTAATAAACGGTAGGAGGGGTAGCGTACCTGCCAGTGCGGTAGCTACCGGTCACTGGGCATTTGGAGCACACGTCCACTTATAAAACTTTTCCAACTTAAGACGTAAAATGTTTTGTCAAAGAATACTCAAATATAAAACCTGTCTTAATCGTATTGATTTATACGGGATTCATAATTTTATTAAACAAACTGAGTGGCTGCAGAACAGAGATATCCCAGATAATTACGAAAAATTATTAATTTGAATACTGGTGCCTCGTTTCGGTAACTTGTGAGAAGTTCTTGCATCTAGAAAAATTAAATAATTATATTGGTTATCCTATTTTGCACAGTGTTATTCATATAAAAACTTAATTAAACTTAAAAAATATCAACAAATATACAGCCTTATTTATAAAACTTATAAAGGCTTTACAAAGGCTTTTTAAGAAAATTTTTGTATAGAATTTTGTGTTAAAACCCCTTTATAAAGCCTTAATAAGTTTTATAAATAAGATGATATGAATTTTTTCGACTCGAAAATCTTTCACATTCCTTACAGAAACGAGGCACTGGTATCAAAATGGGTCCTACTGATGGACCCAACCTCCCGAACCATTTAACTAAACCAAATAAAACTTGTGGTATCCAACGCAGTTTTTCAAGTTAAAAAAAGTAAATGAATGATGGAATTGATTAGACAAGTACTTTTGATGTTATTAAAGTATACTTCAATCAATGAGATCTCAACCGATTTTAGTCAAATTTGCGGCCATCAACGTTGTTTTTTTTTTAGTTTTAAAACTAAAAACTTTTGTTACGATAATCATGTCGCTATCAGAGAATGACAAAGGTATCGTTTTAAGTACTCTTTGAGTATTTGCTGTCAAACAACTAATATAAAATATATTTATACCCCTTTTTTAAATTACGCATCACAAACGACAGCAACAAAAATGTATAGACTGTGTGAGCGCTACGATCACATGCATGAATATAAAAATACTATAATTGATTAATCGGCTACACGTGCGTATATACAGGGCTATTTTATTTACACACACACATAAAGCATGTCTTCAAACAGACACACAAATACCCACACATTTTCCATTCCATTTCATAAACACTTATGTATGTATACGGTGGCGAATCATGAATAAATATCCCGAGTATCATGCATATGTTTTTTCCAATTAAATGTCCATAGTCTAAGTATAAGCATGCTCAAACTAAAAGCATGTGAGAGAGTCTATTAGTTTTGAGTACTCATTGTCATAATAATTAATAATCACCCTTATTCCAGTTGTCGGTATCGACGTCACTTTAACACAATACCAAAAAATTGGATTTTGTGTACCCGTTGTCCTGTTGGCAGATTTATGCTATTTTTTAGACCGTAGGGAACGGAAATAGATTGCCAGTTGCACAAAATTATTCTCGAGAGCGGGTAAACAAGCCCCAATTTTTTTGGTATTGTGTTAAAGTGACGTCGATGCCGACAACTGGGATAAGGGTTAATAATTATAAGAAAAATTTATCGACTTTGATATGCAGTAACATATAATGGTATTCGCTATTGACTAGGGTTTGCAAATAATTGCTGATTTGCAAAATCGCAAATAATCGCAATTATCGGTTAAACGCGATTAATCAAGAAAATATACTATTATAATTTTTTTAAAACCAAAATAAATTGCGTCATGAGTTTTAGTCAAACTGTATGGGTTTAGCCAAAGAAATTTAATTATTTTGTCTGGAGTTCGCGTTTTAATTTAATTTTTCACTTAAATTATATATTTATATTTTGAGAAAATTGTAAAAAATGTAAAATGAAGTTCGTAAATTAGAGTAATTATGAGTATCAAAAACAATACGAATTATGGGAAATCAATCTTTTGATAGGACACTCACTTATAACTACATATATCCTTTTTTAGTATTTTTATGTTTTTTTTTGCAATAATGCGAGGTCCCAAGATAAAACAAACTGCACTTGTCTGCCAACCGAATGAAAAATATTTGTATCAATCGTAATTTAAGATAGTACAACGTTTTTGAAATAAAATTGGGAGAATATAATAAAATAAAATAATAAATTTAATAAGTGCTTTTAACTTGGATTTTAATTATCGTTTTGACTTATAATACTTTCATTGTATTAAGATGTAGGAAGGATTCTGAGCCTACTTGGTTATTCTATTGGAATTTCCAAAAAGCTCAAATGATTTTTGAAAGTATGGTTGAAATCTACTGATGATTTGTTAAAGCGCCATTGAAATGCGAATATATATAGACATGTTTATTCCAAATGTAGATTATATATTTTGTATTAAAAATTGTAATTTAAATTTTTTATCAGTTGAATTTGCCCTCTATGTAAATTTGGCATAAATTATTTGCTTAAAAAAGGGAAATTTTTTTAATCGTATTCGAGCGATTAATGGGTTCGATTACGATTACGATTGAAAGGTGCGATTAATCGCGATTACGATTACGATTACCATTATAATCGCTGTGCAAACCCAACTATTGACTGAAATTAGCTGTTATTATTTTATTTAATTTTTTTTTTATATTTTCTCTTATCAATTTTGCATCACTACTACATGTATGCTAATTGACGGGTTTATTTGATCGTCTGAAGGGCCCATTAATATATTTTGCAGTCTTTTTAGTGCTCCTAAATCGTCTTGCACACTTTGAAAGATTTGCTGTAAAAGTTTTGGATTTAGTGATACAAGAACAAATATCTTGCCATTCATCTGCTCCTGGCTTAACCATACATAAAATTTTTGCTTTAAATATTTCAAAGTGTAGACTATAACTAAAGAAAATAGTGGTAGAATTCATTATTTCTCACCATCCTGTTAAATTAAAAGTTTGCTTGCGTTTCAATATACCCCAAAAAAATTAAAATTTCTTTCAAATTTCACATCTGCCTTTTTTATATTTTTTGATAAAATCCATCCCAATAATTGATATCAATTCCATTAGAAACCAGTTTTCAAATACACAAAGGAATTTTTTATTTATTTTTTTTTTGGTGGGAATTTAACTATGAAATTTGCCTAAACAAATACAACAATCCTTTAAACGCGAATTAAAATATTCTTAAGAAATCTACGGAAAAGACAAAAACACTCCCTAAACAAATAGACCGCGAAATAAAGAAATTCTATCATTGAACAAAAAAGAAAAAATGCTTGTTATCAGAGATTTGATTTTCAATAATCAATTCGACACTGAACAGCGATTAAAAAAAACACGAAAATTATGTTTTCCTTTCTAAATAACTTTTACACAGACATAAATATGTATGTGCATGTGTATGTTTGTACAAGAAAGTGGAGAAAAAAACTTTTTAGAAATTCAAATTCAATCCTTTCACCGATCAATTACAAACAACCACGTTCTGTGTGAATTAGACCCCTGCACAAGACCACTTACAAGAACCTTTAAGATATGAGGGATTTTTCAAATGCTTTACTACAGGGAAATCTTCAGAAACAAACGCTAAACAACACTGTTGGCAAGAAATTTATTTCAGTTATTGCAGGTATTGGAGTAAAGAAGAAAATACTTCGTGACGAAGGAATTTGTGATGCTTTCTTCTTCATAGGCAAGGGCGCGTATACAAACGTCATGCATGGACATACGCACACACGTTGAGTGTATGATCATTTATTTTTCTGCGCACATACAAACGCACACATGCATTGACATTAGTTGTGTGCGCTTGCTTTAAAAAACCACCCTTAGGGCCATTATTACAACCTAAAGATAAAGTTCCTGATAGTTAACCTTAACATTAGCTAACGTGAACGATAAAGTGACAATTAATTTTTTCATTATTACAACTGTCCGATAAAATAATTAATACAAATGATGTATTGTGGCAACACTGGTATAGATACCGGCTACTTTGACTGTTAAAATGCTTAAAGCTCACTTTGAAAGTTACCATGAGCATAAACCTGCTGTTAGCTTATTTATTTATATTATTTTGCATTAATGTTTACTTGTAATAATCAAAATATATTTACCTGTCAGATAACATCCTAAAATTAACTATTTGTAAGTTATAATAATGGCCCTTAAACACATAATAGCTTACCATCTACATCTTACACACACACTCACACGTACAATATGAAAAGTAAGAAGCATACACGCATCAACACTACTTCTTTCGATTGTTTGTTACGAACAAGAAGTCTTCGCGGCATCGCTTGTAAACACTCACTCATATACAAGAACATCAATACATCCATCGTGCTTCGGTTATTAAACGACAGCATTTATTATTGACTTATAATAGATGCTATGACAATACATTTAAGATACAAGATGTATTTACATTTCAATACTTTTTACGCAGCCCTCTGGTGTATTTAACTAGTATGTATGTCATGCAGCTTGATGTTGCGACGTAAGACATACGTACATACATGCCTACTTGCCACCACAAAATTACTATTATTTTTCTCTCGCTTGCTCTCTCTATCGCTATTTTCGAATTACGCGTTAATTTTTTTTTCCAAAGTGCTTGTAAAGAAACGTGAAGAAATAAAAGTTACTGAATCTATAAGAAGAAATTATTCAAATTTTCTATAGAAATTTATATTTACTTGAAATGCCGGAACTTAAATGACGCCAAAAGACTAGGCGCGTAGCAAATCGTGATGCGTTTACAAAATGTGATTTTAACTGGCAGCCAACGTAATGTCGTCGTAGTGTGTTGTATTATACTCGCAACGTATAAACGTTTTATATAAGTATATATATATTTATTTTTATATTTTTGAGACAAACTTAGACGAGATTTTAGTCAGTGTTTGTGTGTGCATAAATATTTTACAGGGAATGCGTTTTTCTTTTGGTTTTTTAATAGTTTTGTTTTTGAGATAACAGAGAGTTTAAGTGATTCATTGTTTAGATGAATGACTCTGTCTCGTCACTTCGTGCTTGAACTCTTGATCTATTTAACAGCTTGTAATGCTTAGCTTTGCCTGTTGACAATCAGCAAATCTATAAATAATGGAATTACCTTGCTTTTTATTTTATTTTTATTGTTTTAAATGATGTGATGAAAATTATTTTACATTGCAAACAAACATTCCGATAATTGTAAAGAAAGTTTGTAATAATTTTGAGCAAAGAATTAAAAATTTACCTAAAAAGTTTATAAACTTTTATAGTGATTCAATTATGTTTTTGTTTTCTTCAAAGTTGTACCATAAAATAAGCCGGATAAACTCAAAAAGGTGTGTGAATTAGCTATATTGCAGTTGTTTTGTTGAAAAGTTCCACTCAATGGTTTTTGTTTTGAATAAGAAATCTTGATAAATGTAAAAAACTTGGTGTACACGATATAAATTTTGATAAAGATTTTAATTGAAATATGTATGATTTCATGCAGGTATAAGGTCCAATCCCACGATGTCGACAACGTTCGACTTGTCGCAGACTTACATTTGAAAAAACAACAAAATATTAAAATTTGTTTTTGTTTTGAATGTAAGTGTGCGACAAGTCGAACGTTATCGACATGGTGGAATTGGCCCTAAAATGTTTTATTCCCATACAAACCCAGCAAAAAAAATCGAAACTAGTTCCAAGGTTTATCACTTTCATTGCATACCCATCACTACCCGTACTGAATTTAATATTCTAAGGTTGTTGTTTGTACTCGTATCAAAAATTGTTTTAGACAACCTTTTAAACGCCTGCCATCAGTTATTTGGATCACTTCTGTCCTATGAAAGCCATGTGTTAAATTCATTGATGATTCACCAGAAATACAACTACTTAGAGCTGAGTTCATCAGTGCTGTAACTAATGATTTGTATTGTAATTTTTTGCTGGGAAATTTGTATGGATACGGGCGTAAAGCTGATATTTTTCCCAGCTGAGGTATACTTGATCTGTCCAGGTTCATCAAAGGTCTGCTTTCTGTGAAACCTTTGCTAAACATTCCACAGTCTTGACTAAGCAGTTACACAGGTCAACTATCACTCCCTCCTTGGGCGGTTGTTATTCGTATAAACGAAGCCAGTTCACTTCGTTAATGTATGAGAGATAAAGAGATAAGGAGATAAGCTCTTTGTATCTCGATGGTTACCATACTAGATTGATATACTAACATTATAATGCTTAAGACATCCTTTAGATAACTACGGTATGGCGACGCATGCGATCCAAATCGAGCGTTACAATGCTTCGAATATCGTTATGCTAACTATAAATCGGTAGTGCATGCAAACCTTGGACATAATCGCCCTTATTATGTAAGGCCGGGTTTATATCTGTGTGCCATGTGCCACACAAGCGTAAAAAAAGCGTAACTACTAATTACTAATGAAAAACTGTTTGATTCAGACATCTATTTATTAAGTTAAATAGTTCCATACATAACTAATAGACAATTTTATAGAGTCCAACATGATTGGGAATTGTTTAAATCAATAAATATATGTCTGAGTCAAACAGTTTTTCATAAGTAGTTAGTTGGTTACGCTTTTTTGGGCAAATGACACACAAGAAATGCCAGATGTAAACTCAGCCTAAGTTATCGCTGACTATGTGACCGCTGTCTGTCGTGAGCTAATTCATTACTAGCTCAAGACAGATGGCGCAATGAGCCCACCTACGCAATAGTGGCCTCGCCTAAACTCCCATAGAACGAAGAACCTCATGAACGTCACTAGGAAGAACTTGAGTAAACTCGTGTGGTTCTCCACTATAATGCAATGATGAGGAAGAGGAGGAAAGTATTTTGCATCTCCTCTGCTTTTGTCCCGCTCTGGAGGACGTCCGTCTGCACCTCCATGGCATACTATTCTTCAGCAGCCTATCCGAGTTATCGGAAATATGACTGAAAATTTGAGCCGCTGACTGCACCCTATCCAATTCTTGACCAACTCTCACCTCGTCTGTATCAACTATTATCTCTTCTTCATCTACCATTCTCAACCTTTTCCCCCTCCCTCTTTCTCTCTCTATCTTCTCTTCCACTCACAGGTAACACAAAGGGATCATTGTAATGGACCCAAGTGATCTGGACTTTAATTTTTCACTCTTCCTTACCAGCGGCCTGCTAACCTAACCTTACCTATGTGACCGCTGTCACATGCGGCACAAGTCGACATCATATCAACGCTACATCGGCATTAATTTTGTTGACGTCAAACATGCTATCGATAATTTATAATAAAAAAGTATTATTAGAGCTGGATCCTACTCGTTCAGTCGTTTCTTTTTTAGAAACAAACCTGCGATCAAACCCATTTAAATTGCGTGCAATTATGGGCCACAATTTCAAGCCTTGCTGGTCGTAAGCCACGATTAGCACGAACTGTGTTGGCCTCCAAGAGGGGTGTCAAATCGCATGACCTTGAAGGCTAATTGACAAGGAAAAAGTTTAGCGCTATACTGCATCTCCCCGGATCACCGTCCTCCATATTTTTTAACAAAAAATATTGATTGATTATGGTATGGTAATGACCTGTATTGAATGTAGCCTGAGCTCCAGCTTCATATCGTGAGCATTAAGGTCGAATGGTCGTACCATTGGTGTAAGCCGCACCAAATGGCACATTTTTCTGGATGTAATGTTATCTCCCAGCAAAAATTCTGTGGCAATAAGGAAAAAGTGCTTGAGTCATATTTTACTGTTTTGCAGTTAAATTGGGAAATTCTCCGGCAACATCTATCTACAACTAAGCAAGCATAGTTCTCAACACTGTAAATAATACATTTAAATTGAAATATAACAAAGTACAGGGTGGCGCAGAATGAGCTATATGGTTTGAAAATTTTATAACTTTTTTGAATATTATTCTTTCTTTGTTTTTTGTTTTGTTTAGCATTTTGTGAAGAAGACTTGGAGAATTAATTGTAAATCTTTACACGATCGAAGAACGTAGAAAAATAATTATATTTTATTATTCAAACCAACACTCTATTGTGTTGACACAGCGTGCATATCGTCTTCATTTTAATGTGCGCATTGCACCCACAGCTCCTGACAGTTTTCTTTGGGGATATTTGAAAGAAAAAGTGTACGTTAACAAACCAAGAACCATAATCCAACTAAAAACCAACATTCTAAATGAAATCATGGCCATTACACCCGAAATTTTGCGAAAAGTTATGGAAAATATGAGATGTATACTCTCTCGCTATGTGCGAAGCAGAAAATGGACATTACTTGTTAGAATATAATTTTTCAAAGCTAATTGCAAAAAATTCTCCAATAATACAGTATAGTATTAAAAAAAAGAAATTATAATAATCGCATTAATAAAAAAATTATAAACCATTTAAACCATATAGCTCATTCGGCGCCACCCTGTATAACCTAAATTTAGCTATTATTCCAAATGAGTTTAGAGGTCTAAAAAATAAGCCGGAAGTCATTTTGCTATAACTTCTTGAAAAATCGCACAAATTAATTGAGATTTGACCCAGGGATACTTTTAAATATGCAGATTACGGAGATACCATTAACTCAAAATCAGCTTATCTCGACTTAAGCACTTTATGCCACAAAATTATCGACTTAAAGAATCAGGTTTGTAAGGGAGGAAGAGCGTGCTATCCCTTATCAACCAGCTTCCGGACTGTACGCTTTCTGTATAGGATGTCTCACGCAAGCAGCTTCCTTATTCATAAGTTCATAAATAGCACGAATTCCTTTAATTAAATATCTGAGTAAAATTTAATTTTTTCCCCTTTAAATCAGTGATCTTCAAAACCGCGCACGCGTGCGAGTGCTCTCACAATAATTAAGAGAGCAATAAGAGATAATTTATATTTTTATTTAATGTGTACTCAATTGTTACTACAATCAGGGCTACCACTCTAATCTCAGACTATTCATATGTGCCGGTTGTGTAGTCACATTTTACCAGACAACAATGGATTCTTTTTAAATTAGTTTAATTTCAAAGTTTTATATTTTTTAGAGCTGGGATAATCATATCTGAAATTAAGTTAATATATACTATTTTAAATACATCAAATGAGCATTAATCTGCTTTTAAACACGAGAAATTGACTCGAATTAGAGTTTTACAAATATGTCTTGGCAACCCTGCCATAAGAAGAGCAAAATGTATTACGCTCAAAAACGAAACACCAACACAAACAAAAGTGTGAATGTATATGTGTGGGGATCGCTGCTTTAAATGTATGTACCTCTAACCAGTGATGCCAACTTTTGAGACTCAAAACGCGTAAAAATTTTTGAAAAAAGGGCTAGAAAGGGCTAAATTGAAAAAATATTCAAAAATAAAAAAAATAGTAAAATTTTTCGAAAAAGCGCGAAAAGGGGCTAGTATTAAAATGTTTCTTTTGAAAGTTAAAACATCAAATCAATTTTTCTAAAGTAATTTATAAGAATATAAATAACTATCATGAGATCAACACATACACAGCTTGAGAGCTTCAATATTGTACATATTTCATTTACATTTCATATGACATTTCAATAAGGTATGTACATACGTAGATTAAATAGTTAGCATATACATACATATATAATAGAAATATATATATACATATGTATGTTTACATAAGTAGATACATTTAAAATTGGCCGTTATTAAATAAAATTTCGATTTCTCGCTCTTCCAAAAACATAACATTATCTGTTTTAGGCTGTACTGAATAACTTTCAAGGCATAAAAAATTTGGAAGAAATAAAAGATTACTCTATATTATTCTTCTTTTTTAAATCGGTAAAGCAATATCGACTTTTTACTCATTTTGTTTTGCTAGAGTAAAGGAAGAAAAAGTTCGCAAAAGTTTAAATGTAGCCATATCGAGCAAAAACTAAAAAGGGCTAAAAGGGCTGAAAGATTATTGTAAAAAGTGCTAGGTTTGCGCCTTTTTTAGTTTGCGGCTAAAAACTTTTTTCGCGTTTTGACTGGCTGAAAACGGGCTAAATCTAGCCCTAAAAGGGCTAAGTTGGCATCACTGCCTCTAACTAGCTTACCCAGTGATGCCAAAAGTAGGGAATTTTCCCCTTTTGTAGGGATTTTTCTGTAAAATTTTGAGCGTAGGGAAAAATGGACAGATTTTTTATTTTGAGAAAAATGTAGGGAATTTTTAAAAACTACTCCTTTTTCAATTTGTTACGACATAAAATGCAAAAATATTTCGAAGGTTTTTATTTAAGAGCTGAGTTTTTTCACATATCTTTAAATTTGTTTGCGGAAACCATATATTATGAATCGTAACAACCTGGAAATCACTTACAATATCTATACATAATAGTTATAAATATATATCGCAAAAATAAAATATATAGTGATATAACGAATGTCAATTTTTAATATTCGCGAATACGAATATATAATATGAAATTTATAGACATGAAATTTCGGTTGTATTTACGCCTTCAATATGAAATATTAAAAAATCGTTATGAAGAAGAACTTCATACACCTGTTGGCGTATTTTAAATTCAATAAAAACTACCCAAAATTTTAATGATCGTCAGTAAATAATATTTGAAAATTATACAAAGCACAAATTTCTATAAAAAATTTAATGGATTCGTACAAACTAATATTTTTAGCCATTTACTTAAATTTCGTTTATGATTTATGCATTTATTTATTTTTTTTTTTTGGAAAAATATTCGCATTCGCCTGAATTTGACGACTATGAATACAAATACCTATTTAAAAATGGCCGTATATTCGGCAATTCGAATACGAATATTCATGCATCACTAGTATGTACTAGTATGTACACGTACTACTCTGTAATGTTAATATCATACAAATTCGAAAGCTTTTTCTTTCGTTTCGAAATACAGTTATTTTTAAAGCTGCTATATCAAATTTGAAATGAAAACGGAAAATGCAGGTTTGACAGAGTCACAAAAGAAAAAAAAAATGGACTTGTATTGTGTAAACTAACTTGTTGCCAATGGTCCACAAACTGGAGGCAAATTACGGCACTCGTTATCGAACGAAATTACGAAATATTTCAATAGAGTTTCTATGGAAGTATTTCGTAATTTCGTTCGATAACGTGTGCGGTAATTAGCCCCCTGATCTGGGGTTCAATCGTTACATCCGTGAACGTACAACTCGTCACGAAAAACACCATTTTAGGACTATGACATACGTGAACGTACTGAAATTCTATTCAACTTATACGATTGACGGACGTATCACTTAATTTGTTTTCGTACAATTGCCGATACGATCAAAGGTGATCCAAGGGGTACCTTTGTACCCCTTTTGTCAATAAACTATAGAAAAGTCACTGTAAAAAGTCATAGTGTAAATTCCGTATAAGTAATATTTTTATACCATAATTTTTACTACAATTTTCATATGGATGTAGGGATGTAATTACATATATATAATATACGTTTTTAGTTTGTTTTTGTTAATTAATGCTTTAATTTTTTTTTTTACCTGGTACCCAACTAAGGTTGAGTTTACATCTGGTATTTATTGTGTGTCATTTATTTGCCCAAAAAAGCGTAACCAACTAATTACTAATCAAAAACTGTTTAATTCAGATATACATATATTAATTGATTTAAACAGTTTTCAACCATGTCGGATTCTATAAAATTGTCTATTATTATTAGGAACTATTTAACTTAATAAATACATGTCTGAATAAAACAGTTTTTCATTAGTAATTAGTGGTTACGTTATTTTACGCTTGTGTGGCACATGGCACAGAGATGTAAACCCGGTCTAAGGCTATAGCCTGTTTTGTACATAATGAGGGCAATTATGAATAAAATTTCGCGAGAAATTTTTGCCGGGGAATAATTCCAACTAATGGCAAATAATAGGGAAAACAAAAAATTCTAATTGGAAAAGGGAGAAATTTCTCGCGAAATTTTATTCATAATTGCCCTGTATATAAAATAAAAATGGGTAAAAGATGTACAATATTCACAAAATATACATGTATTTGTTTTTGTTGTTAAAAATAATAAATTTTCAGCGTGGGGAAATATGTAGTGAAAATATTTTTGTTTAGAGGGGAAAAAGGGATTTTTTTTCCAACGCGTAGGGATTTTAAAAAATGTTCACTGGCATCACTGAGCTTACCTTATTGCATCTTCGTAAGCGAGAGAGTATGTAGTTTATATAAAATAAATAAATAGATATGATCTACACAAATGGTTGCCTTTCATTAATAACATCCACGGCTGCGCTTCATTGAAGCTCATTTAGAAGATATTATATCTTTGATACTTCATACTTACGGTGCTCATAGAATAAGATTTAATTCCTTTAAGTAACTGCCCCGCTGCCGTCAATCAAGTGCTCATAAACAATGTTTAATTTAGTAGCAAGAGCGTCGTAGTTAAAATAGTGTTGATTCTATTGATTGCGTTACCGTGTGTTCTTTGCTGCGGCTGCCTGTCATTGACTTTCCTTCTTACAAAATTCACAATGCTTGTCTTCTTAGTTGCGTGTTTTTTTTTTTTTTTTTTTTTGTTATTAAGAATATATTTTTTCCAAAAGAATGTACGTCGAAATGTCTGATTGTGTAAAAATGCACGTTATAAATATACAACCCCTTTAGTCATACATATACTTACATACAGCAAGCGGCCGTTCATTTGTAAAAATACTCGTTGGTATTATTGTGATACAAAAGACTCATTATGTGTGCATCGAGCAAGAAGAAAGAATACACTTTTTACATAAAACTAAAAAGAAAATAAGTACGTACATAAGTAAAGTCTTAAGAATAATTTAATGCACAGATAAGTTCTGTTTTTACACTTAATTTAAATTTTATGCAATAACTTGTTAAACAAGGATGACAATCTAATCCTTGAGAGATATTATTTAAAAAGGCTGCATTTATTTTTGTGATTAAAAACGTTTTATCATTTTAAATGCCCGGGCCTCTGCCGCCATCAGGTACGAGTAATAAGATGATCAGCAAATATATTTCATTTGTTGTTTTTTGCTCTTAAGGCAATGTTTTTATGTTAATTTTCTTTACATTTGAATAAAACAACATTTAACCCTGTCATCATTTGCCAGAAATTATTAGGAATTATGCTGTAAAATATATTTGTCGAAAGAGATGATAAAAAAACTGCAGCTGGTGCTTATGGAAATTAGAGTTTTTAACAAGAAGCTTTGAAGAAAATATAAGAATTTTTGAAGGAATAAGTAATAACACTGATAAAGTGTTATTCTATGAATAAATAGTTTTTTCTAGTTTGGCTAAAATTTCTCTCGTAATGAAAATTATATACCTGACACCATACGTGTTCAAACTGATCACAATTCCTTGTCGAAATTGCATCAACAGCCTTTGTTGTCAATTTAACAACCAGCGTTATCAACAACCAAAAGTTGGCAACGCATCGTTGTCAGTTCATACAAGTTTGTGTACAAGTTGTGTAGTAGCGTTGTTAAAAAAAAGTGCTAGCCGTAGGGTATTGATTTTCCAAAATTTTTTCCCTCAGTGCAGAAGTAGTTTTGTTTGCGCTGCCTGGGTAACTCTAAACCGGCTCGTAGGACCATCAACCAAGATAGAATTTTATAAAGCAGCTGCTTCTCACTTGGGCCAAACTACTGCAAAGCTTGTGGTCTATGGCATCAGAATGCAGTTAAATAATTAAAATGTTGCAACATTACGATGTTTTCCTTTTTACGGTATTTTCTCAGGAACCGTAAGAGCTACGTACCTGAAATTTGGACACAGTATGTAGAACCTTGGCCGCTACAACAACAAATACATGCGAATTAAAAATTAAAGGGTGTCCCAAAACGAGCATCGAAAAATGTTAAAATCCCATGTAATATACATACAATTGTATGAACATATGTATATTGAAACTTGAAATTTGAAAAATTAGTGTATTTTTATAGAGACTACAACAATTAACACTAAAATTTAAAAAATTTAAATTAAAGGGTGGTCCATCAGTTAATGCAATTTTGACTATGTAATTTGGACAACTTGCTATATCTTGGAAACCGTAAGAGGCAAACACTTGAAATTTTCAAAAACGGTAAAACTAAAAAAACCGAAAATTATAATATCGCCAAACCAAAAAAAAAAATCGCCAAAAATTAAAAAAAATTTCTAACACTAAAATAAATCGCCAAATTCGAAAAAATCGCCAAAATGGAAAAAAACGCCAAAATGAAAAAAACGCCAAAAGTCGCCAAAACGTGAAAATGTCGCCAAAACTAAAAAAATTTTAATAAATACAAATCGCACAAATGAAAAAAATCGCCAAAAAATAAAAAAAAAATCGCCAAAATGAAAAAACGCCAAAAACCGAAAAAATCGCCAAAACAAGAAAAGAAAGTGTCAAAACTAAAAAAAGAGCCAAAACTTAAAAAAATCGCCAAAACCGAAAAAATGCCAAAACAAAAAAAACCGTAAAGACCCCAAAAACGAAAAAAATGCCAAAACTATATATTATATAGGATGAAGTTTGTATTAAATTACATATCTACGGCCATATGTATAATCAAAATTGGCATGAAGTTAGCATAAGTGGCAAAATTTGACATGATCTTAACGTGTTTTGCCATATAATTTTACATTAAAATAAATGCTAGGATGTAATCCTGTGTTAAAACTACATTATGCGG
Organism: Tachina grossa; assembly: GCA_949987645.1. Lineage (NCBI taxonomy): Eukaryota > Metazoa > Arthropoda > Insecta > Diptera > Tachinidae > Tachina > Tachina grossa. The sequence goes on along the minus strand of OX465276.1, from coordinate 59,672,738 downwards.
GGATTTTTAATGTCAAATTGTATAGCGGAACTCGTCAACACTTAGTTCAATTTTGTCACTTATGCTAACTTCATGCCAATTTTTGATTATACGTATGGCCGCTAGTGTTCGTACGGAACCCTTCGTGCGCGAGTCAGAGTCACACTTTACTGAATTTATTTTAATTTCCAGCCATAACTTTAACTTTCTTTTTTTTTCTTAAAAATTCTTAGAATTCATTTGCCTTCCAACAAATGAAACTAAAATAAAGACAACAGACTTGCTTATAATAAAAAAATATTAAAAAAAAATACCTAAAATATCCTTTTGATTTGGTAAATTGCATATAAAAACAAATAAACAACAATTTTATTAAAAACGTCCCTCCATGTCCGTGCCAGCCTTATTATCTACTTCCATTTGTAACAATCTGCCAACCCCTCTTTAACACCCATATTTTTGTCAACATCAGTGACACCTTTTTAAACGAGTGTGTGTCCGTCCGTCCGTCCGTGGCATAATTATCGAAAGGACACCGTTCACATACACATATTGAACAGCCAGGTACAATGTCCTGCTGCACATTTAACTGATAATCTAACAATAGATCTTATCAATTTTAGCATTTCGTTTTATATTTTCTTTTCGCTTTCAAACACAAGAGTGTCCGTCCCTTTGTTATGTTAAACCAAACCAAACCAGAATTTTAAGAGAAAAGAAACGAGGACAACTCTAAAAAAAGTAAAACACAAAATTTTCATTAGAATCAATAGGGAAGAGAGAGAGAGTGTGTTTGTGAGTGTTTTTTTTTGCATTTAACTTAATTTACATTTTAAAGGATTTCTGGTCCTTTTTTTCTCTGCCAATACACGCACTCGTATATTAAAAGGCAACAGCTGACCTTTATCGTTAGTCGGGTCACTGTGATGTTGTCTGCGTTTAAAAATGTTTATCATTAGGTCACAAGGTTTGTAATTAGCGGCAAATGAACGTGTTTAAATGAGTGTTTCTTTCGCTCGTCCATGGGTATGTAAAGGGTGTTTTTTATTGAGGTATAGAACTTTAAGTTGGCATCACTTTTTTAACTGACGGCCATTTTGTCAGCTGTCAAGTGATTAATATTTAGTTTGGTTTGCCATTTCATCATGAACAGGTTGACAAAAGAACAACGCTTGCAAATCGTGCAAATTTATTTCGGAAATAATGGTTCAGTTCGCGAAGTTTACCGCAAGCTCCGTCCATTTTATGGTCGACATAATCGTCCATCAGAGCAATTAATTCGGTTAACCACGGATCGTTTTCGCACTACGTTTACTCTATGTGATGATACGCATCCGCAGAGACGTCGAACAGTGCGCACCGAAGAAACAATTGCCGCTGTAGAGCAAAGTGTTGAAGAGGACCCGAATGAATCGATTCGCCACCGTGCACAGCAATTGGAGCCGACTAACCGACTATTTTGTTCCCGAATTGGATGGCATGAATGTGGATGAGTTGTGGTTCCAACAAGACGGCGCTACATGCCACACAGCGCACGTCACAATCGATTTATTGAAGGAAACATTCGATGAGCGCATAATTTCGCGGAATGGACCTGTCAATTGGCCACCAAGATCGTGTGATTTCACACCATTGGATTATTTTCTTTGGGGATATGTGAAGTCGCTCGTCTACGCCAACAAACCAGAAACGTTAGGGGACTTGGAAGCCAACATTCGTGGCGTTATTGCCAACATACGGCCCCATATGCTCGAATAAGTGGTTGAAAATTGGACCTGTAGAATTGGCTTTATTCGATCCAGCCGCGGCGGCCACATGCCCGAAATCATATTTAAACATTAATGGCATAAAATTATCCTTCCAATAAAGTCAAATTCATGGACATTAAAACGACTTTCTTGTGTTTTATTTCAATTCAAAGTTCTATACCTCTTAAAAAAACACCCTATATGTATTTACGTTTAATTATATTTTATATGCATCCAGCCAGCCGTAGACTTTTATTCAAGGATTAAATTCTTGCCCTGTATTTATTCCAAGCGAAAGTCCTTCTTTTTTTATCTTTTCTAACGTACGCTGTTTAAGGTTCAATGACCAGCTTGTGTTTTAATTGAAAATTGGCATTTCGTTAAAGAGTTTAGAGTTGGTTTATTATTCTCTGTTTTATTTGTTGTTTTGCATTACAAAATCTCTGGCACACCTGGTCAGTTTTAGTGTTTCGAACCCTTCTTTTTTTGGTTGAAAGGATTTATTTAAATTTTTAATTTAGAAAAAAATGCATAATTTTAATAACTTTTTCTAACTGCTTTTTTCTATTTCCTTTTCAGGTAAGTGCACATTTTATGCTTTTCAAAACGCATTTCATAAAAGTAAGTAAAAATACCGAATTATTAGGCTTGGGAAATACTTTTCTCACATTTTAAATAATGTTCCATAGAATTATTTATGTTATGTAAAGAGATAATAACAGAGTTCAATTCACGTATTGACCGATACTAAAGCGAATTAAAGCGAGTTCTACTTTAGTCAGCTATTCCAGGCTGGACCCATTATTACCCATCAAAATAATTCGAAATTTCTAACCCTTTTCCATTACTAATTTGTAAGAAATTACTTTCAACATTTATATGTTAATTACTTGTCTATATCAAATCATTTTCTTTCGTTTTGTATTAAATACTAGATTCACATCAGAGAAAGCCAATCGATACCAAAATTTTTGGATACTCCCGCACATATCGAACATTTTTTTATGCTAGTGCGTATTGATACCCATTCATTCTCATACTTGAGTATACCTCTGCGCACTTTATTTCATACTTGTATGTATCGATGCGCATTCTTCATTACATGCCGCATATCTACGCATATCTATCGATATACCCATGACTTGCAACACATTTGATTTTTTAAATATTTTTTGATAAGTGTTGCCAGAAAGACTATTTTATACTTGTTGAAGTACTAATTTTTTTTAAACTATTTAAATACAAAATTCAATAAGAAGATACTTATCAATTTTCACCCCAATCGCAGTCGTTAAAATGCTAAATTAAAAAAAAAAAAAAAAAAAATATGACCCAAAAGCAAAATTAGTGGAAGAATGGCTTGATGTTTGGAGAAAATCCAGCACAAAATATAGTCCACTCTCTGCTTAGCAGACTTCAGGCAGTTAGTTATTAAACAAGGTTTTCCAACTTAACATGGCTTATACTTTTTCCAAGTAATTTTCTTAATTATAACAAAAGTTGTGTCTACAATTTTGTTTAGTAAATTACTGATGTTTTAAAATATTTTTTATTTTAATTTAACAGCTGAATAAAATTGTTATAACTTTTATGATTATTTTTAAGTTTATATTATATAATATTTTATATTATTATTATTATTATTATTATTATTATTATTATTATTATTATTATTATTATTATTATTATTATTATTATTATTATTATTATTATCATATTATATTTTTAAGTTTATATACATACATATATACATATATTAGTAATTATAATATTATTTTTTAGTTAAAAATGAACTATAATATCTAGTCTAAATACATATCGTTAACTTAATACGAAAAGGCCCCAACTCATAATTTTTCGAAACCGATATTTTTAAATATTTCGATAGACCATTACTAGTTACACCTCCTCCAAAAAAATCAGATGAATATAACACTAAATTTGTAAAGTGTTTTTAATAAAAATTGCGTTTAAAAAAATTTTGTAACAATATTGCACGTCTTTGTATTTAGTTTTTTCCTCCTCCTGTAAACTATGAAAAACATGAGTTAGGGACTTTTCGTATTAACTTAACGATATACATATACTTATGTATATTAGGTATGTTTTATTCGAACTTTATATAAATATTCAGAACAAATTTAAGTGTGTATAAACTTATTAAGTAGCTATAGCTATAACTGCTTAAAAATTAAGTATGTATAGGGTGTTTTTTTAGAGGTATAGAACTTCGAATTGAAATAAAACACAAGAAAATGTTTTAATGTCCATCAATTTGGCTTTATTGGAAGGATAATTTTATGCCATTAATGTTTAAACATGATTTCGGGCATGTGGCCGCAGCGGCTGGCTCGAATAAAGCCAATTCTACAGGTCCAATATTCAACCACTTTTTCGAGCATATGGGGCCGTATGTTGGCAATAACGCCACGAATGTTGGCTTCCAAGTCCCCTAACGTTTCTGGTTTGTTGGCGTAGACAATTGCGGATGCGTATTATCACATAGAGTAAACGTAGTGCGAAAACGATCCATGGTTAACCGAATTAATTGCTCTGATGGACGATTATATCGACCATAAAATGGACGGAGCTTGCGGTAAACTTCGCGAACTGAACCATTATTTTCGAAATAAATTTGCACGATTTGCAAGCGTTGTTCTTTTGTCAACCTGTTCATGATGAAATGGCAAACCAAACTAAATATTAATCACTTGACAGCTGACAAAATGGCCGCCAGTTAAAAAAGTGATGCCAACTTAAAGTTCTATACCTCAATAAAAAACACCCATTATATGTTTCGAATAAAATATACCTATTATTGTACAACCTTGAAGTTTTTTAAAAATAATATCGAAATCACTGCAAATTTCAACGAAACCTGTCAGAAAACGATATGGAAGCCAGAACATAGACGATTATGTATTTTTTCATGAAATTAGCTGCATGAAAATTTTTTTTATTTGTCAATAGGATGCCTTGAGAAGCAAATCAGTTCAAGCAAATTTGTCAGAAAAATCATTCTGAGATTCATGCTATGTCATTTTTTATATATGCTTTTTTTATATAACGTTGCTATGAGCAAAGAGAAAAAGTTTCGTGAAATAGATTTCATGAAAAAATGCATAATATAAATTAGGTATTTGTTAAATTTATACACAAAGATTTTTTATATACTTACATATTTGGTAACATTGTTCATATAGTCATACTCGTCATTACATGCTTATGCGCACATGTATTGATAGGAATATCTATAGCATATTTGTTTGATCGAACCCGCACCTATCGATATGCTCACCTATTTGTGTTGATAGCTATAGATATGTATGCCTGTATGTAAGCATGCTTGTTGATGCGAATGTGCTATCATACTCATTGTCGTTGGAGAATCGATATGTATTGAGCATTCAAAAATTAACTTTTTGGCTTTCTCTGATTCACATTGCTTAATGGCAGTGGTTGCTACCAAAATATCGCAGATGTAATAGTCGTGGTTCCCCAGTGTCAAATCAATGCTAGTGATTAGTGTGACGTGGTCCACCAGGCACTATTCTACGTGCTGCTGCTAAACAAGAGAAACTGTTTTGGACTACGGTCTTACCAGCAAGAGTTTAGATAGCCCAAAGTACCTCAGCAAGGTACATGTTCATAGTTCAGGGATAACTATTTTATTAAAAGGTTGCAACATTATGTTTTTGTGTCAAGTCTAGTGTTTTTCATACGGGATTTCCCGGGAAAAATTTCCGGGATCCCGCACATTTTCCGGGAAAAAAATCCCGGGAAATTTGTGCGGGAATTCCCGGGATTTTTTTTATTATTTTGTTATGGAAATATTAGTTTGTATGCAGCAAAGTAGCTAAAACTATACAACAATTAAGGCCGGGTTCAAATCTGGTACACATGTGCTCTGAGACTTAGAGGCCTTTATTTGCCAAAAGCGGAACGCGACTTTCAAACTTTGATTCTACAACAATTCGTAAAAGTAAAAACAGAAATGCGCAAGAAAATAAAAGAAAACGTACAAAATAATTACAGATTCTCTTTGGTAAAAAGAACGATTCTGTTAATGTTTATTCTGTACTAAAGTCTTAGGGTCGTATGCAAAAAAAAACTTAACAAAGCTTTGCCAAGCAATGTTAAGTAAAGTTGTATTCTAAAAAAAATTAGTATATCAAAATTCTAAAGTAGGTACCCACGTTTGTTAAGACTACTCTAAGTTGATATTTCCAAAATGTGCGTTTTGTACATCAAATGTTTTTTATTAAAATAGCACATATTGATCCACGTTACATCTGAAAATGAAGCTATCTTAAATTTATTATTTCTGTCATGTGATGGAATGTTGGTGATGTTATCAAATTATCCAACTGATTCGAAATACATAGCAAAATCCATAAAAAAATATTAAAATAAATCGAAATATACAAAAATGTTTTAGGGATGCACATACAATCACAACGAATCGAAAATAGCTATATATTCAAATACTCCACATTTCATTCGAATAAAACATATTGTGATAATTTTTCATATCCTTTTGCGTTTACTTCATAGAAATGTTTATCTGTTTTCCTACTAGTCAGAAGCTCATATTTTTTTAAATTAGGTTGCATTACTTCAAGATAATAAAAATTTATTTAATAATATAAAAAATTATTTGAAAACCCGAATGAAATTGTATTCGATTTTGTACATTATACTTACTTTTTAAAAAATATTTTGTAAGTTTTTTTTAATAATATAATTTATTTTTTATTTTTGCGTTAAATCGATGCATTTGGCTTTGCATTTACATATAATATTTGTATTTATGCATTACTAATATAAGGGGTGTTTTTTTTTAGAGGTATAGAACTTCGAATTGAAATAAAACACAAGAAAATCGTTTTAATGTCCATCAATTTGGCTTTATTGGAAGGATAATTTTATGCCATTAATGTTTAAATATGATTTCGGGCATGTGACCGCCGCGGCTGGCTCGAATAAAGCCAATTCTACAGGTCCAATTTTCAACCACTTTTTCGAGCATATGGGGCCGTATGTTGGCAATAACGCCACGAATGTTGGCTTCCAAGTCCCCTAACGTTTCTGGTTTGTTGGCGTAGACGAGCGACTTCACATATCCCCAAAGAAAATAATCCAATGGTGTCAAATCACACGATCTTGGTGGCCAATTGACAGGTCCATTCCGCGAAATTATGCGCTCATCGAATGTTTCCTTCAATAAATCGATTGTGACGTGCGCTGTGTGGCATGTAGCGCCGTCTTGTTGGAACCACAACTCATCCACATTCATGCCATCCAATTCGGGAACAAAATAGTCGGTTAGTCGGCTCCAATTGCTGTGCACGGTGGCGAATCGATTCATTCGGGTCCTCTTCAACACTTTGCTCTACAGCGGCAATTGTTTCTTCGGTGCGCACTGTTCGACGTCTCTGCGGATGCGTATTATCACATAGAGTAAACGTAGTGCGAAAACGATCCATGGTTAACCGAATTAATTGCTCTGATGGACGATTATGTCGACCATAAAATGGACGGAGCTTGCGGTAAACTTCGCGAACTGAACCATTATTTTCGAAATAAATTTGCACGATTTGCAAGCGTTGTTCTTTTGTCAACCTGTTCATGATGAAATGGCAAACCAAACTAAATATTAATCACTTGACAGCTGACAAAATGGCCGCCAGTTAAAAAAGTGATGCCAACTTAAAGTTCTATACCTCAATAAAAAACACCCTTTATAAAGAACTGAAGTGTTATTTTTTTGACTAATCGTCGGGTGGTTATTATTGCCGCAGTAATAATGTATTTTAAATATAATTAGCCTTATTTATAAAACTTAAAAAGTCTTTATAAAGGTTTTTTAAAATCAATTTTCATACAAAATTTTTCTTAAAAAGCCTTTATAAAGCCTTTTTATGTTTTATAAATAAGGCTGAATGTTTATAATACGTTATTATTTAATCGATATCATGAATTATAATTTGTTTCTTGTTGAAATAGATTAAATTATAAAATATTTTGTATTAGTTTGCATTGGGCGGGAAATCCCGGTAAACCAAAAAGTCCTTCCCGCTTTCCCGGGAAATGAAAAAAGTCCGGGAAATGAAAAAAGTCCGGGAAAAGAAAAACTCTAGTCAAGTCACATAGTGATTTCTAATGCTGCATGGCCACCATTAGATTAGGCCGCAAAGGCAAATGCTCTCGTTAATCTGAAACACAACTTTCCAATAGTTTCAAAATATTTGAGCTTTCATTGCTCTGCTGTCTCTTTCACTTTTCTAGGATATTCTCTTATATTTTTGGTTAATTGTATTTTTTGAAATACGTGAGCAAACAAATAATTGCTTTGTTCCGAGTTAGCATGAAGAATGAAGATTTTTTTTAAATTCTTTTTTCTCTTTGTTTTGTTGAGAAATTTAAAGTTAAAGTTGAACTTTCAACTATTTTTAAATTTTGCATAGAAATGCGTGCTTTTTTATTATATATTTTATAAGAACAAAATAGGTTTTTGAAAATGTACTACTTAAGCCTAGCTTTTTCAGTCATAAATAGATTTTAAACTCTTTTAGGTATACATAAATATATACGGAGACATGTAAGGCATGCCCATACATATGTAAATAGCTGAACCATTTCCATTAAATTAAAATAATTCTGCCAAAAAAACCGACCTCAATGCAAAGATCTTATAGAATATATTACAATATGCCGCACAGATTTTGAAAAAAATAAAAATAAAATAAATTAAAAAATATTTTAAAATCCTGATATCTGAGTTATGCTTTTAAATGGTAGTGGTGGATTTTCAAAAAAAAAATTATACGCTCAGCTGCAGTCAAACCTCTTTAAACAAAAAAAAAAAAAAAAATAATAATTTTAAAAATCGATTTGCAAATATTTTTCAAAAAAATTGTAGGACCAAGCTACAAAAAAAACCCTTTAAAAAAATCCAAAATCAGTTGACAAATGACAGAATTATACATAGGGGGAGAAAATTTCCCCCTCTGTTTTTCGAAAAAAAAAAATAAAATAACTATGGGAACCAACTGCTGACAAACGCTTTTCAACAAAAAAGAATTTTGCAAATTACTTCACCAATGACAGAGGTATGCATAAGGGGAGCAAATTTCGCCCTCCCTCAAACTACAGGCAAACCCTTTTAGACAAAAAAGAATGCACGGTGTCATGGGACACCGGATAGAAACGTAGTTCCTTACTCACCTAAGAGATTGCTCCTCGGTTAGATAGTTTGAAAGAGGCAGAAATTGGCCACTACCCCTCCCCGTGCTTCTACAGTTTGAAAAACTGTAAGCCATGTGCTTTACTAGACTCAGATCTATGTTTTCTTGTAGACTCATAAAAACTATGTTTTGAATTTTATAAAAACCGAATAGATATTTTCAAAGAGGAATACATTTCCTCTCACCAGCCCTCGTGTTCCTGTTTTTTCTAAATGTGATTAAAATCGCGGTCCAATTTTGAAAAATCTACAGCCTATTATATCTCCTCTTTGACCGAGATTTATCTATGTTTTGAATTTCATTTACCGTTGTTTAGCATTTAAAGCGCAACAGAAAAAAGACAATGGGCCATAACCGTAGTTAACAAAAAAGTCTACTTTTTAAGTTTTAAAATGCACTTTTTAAAACATGTACTTTTGACCTACCATAGACGAGAAAAACTGCACTTTAAAGGAAAAAGTCGGTTCTAAAGTTAAATCATGCTGAAGTTGTTTTTAACTAGATTACTCTGGCTCTTTAGTTCAACATTAAACACATTTAAATAAAAGAGAACACATATGTATGTATGTATGTATGTATGTATGTCTGCATAACTTTCTATCTCTTGGCATCTTTTGTTCCTATAAACAATTTATAATCCAATCATTGAACAGTTTATTGTATTAAAATAATACAAAATACAAACACCTTTTTAATTTTCTCTATATTAATTATTTGTTAATTTATTTTTATGTTCGGTTGTTTTATTTTATCTTGTTCTTAAACTCAACCCTTTTTGATAACACAATGTCCGATGAGAGAGAGATGAGAGAGTTGAGAGACAGAGATGCCACTTCCTTATATTTTGTTTTCTATCATATGAAAAATTTCCAATACATATTTACTGTGGCACCCAGTTAAAGTCGGTTCAACTTAACACACACTTTGTTTTTGACTATAGTAGAAAAATAGTTAAGAACAGGTTTTTAATTTTAAGTTGTTTCTAAAACGAACCGACTTTATTCTAAGACTGTGGTTATGGCCCAATAAATTTACTTTCGTATTTATAATTTTAGTTAGCAGAGACTCCTTCAGCTTACTCAATCACGAACCATTTAGCAAATACACAAACCACATTGGAGATTCCCAAAAACGAGGCTAAAATCCCCAAAAACCCAGGGTTTCTCGGTACTTCCCCGCTCATTATGCTATGTAGTTGTTACAAGAATTTGTAACAAACATTCGCCAGTATTTTTTCATTTAACAATTTTTTTTTGTTTTACATGCATGACGCGCCATTAGTAACTTAATAAAAATAATTTTGAAAATAATTAGAAATGACACAGTTACGCGTGTACATTAGACCACCCAAAAAATATATGGGAAGGCGAAGGTATTTATTTTATTCGCTCCACTGGCAGTTTCTGATAGAATGCGTAAAAATTGCAATGATAGCGTGTAAACCGGCTATGCGCCAAAAAGAAACCATATAAACACTTTTGGCCCCATGACTTTCAAATGCGGCGTTTTTCGGAAAAATTTTATATAAAAATTTTTTGTGCAGAATTAATAGCACAACAGTATTCTTGTACATAGAATTTTTCTAATTTTTTTTTATTATTCGGTCCAAATATATATCATTTAATAATATAAGGGTTAGGGTTTTTGCTTGGGTAAATTTTTGACCCTTCCCTTGCGCTGTCTGCTGTTCACAGAAAAACGGCTGTAAGAATTTATCGCCCAAGATACTATCGCCGGAAACAACTAAATGAAGGATCGCCCAAATTTGTTGGGTGATTACTCTTTGTGAAGAAATACACAAAAAACAGTGCCCGATCGCCCAAAAAAAAAAAAAAAAAGCAATGTGAGTCCGATCACAGAGGAGATGTGTAAACATCTAGTAATGCAATTTTTTTTTAAGTTGGAAGTACTTATGCTTTTAGTATCTTTTTTTAAATTAATTAATTAAAAGTATCAAAACTTTCAATATTGGAAATACATATGAATTTGTTGGTTTTTGTTTGTTTTATTAAACTTATTTGGTTAGTAAATGGGCACACTGCAGTATATGTACATATATGTACTGCATTCAAAATTACAGTAAGCAGTAAATTTACTGATTACTAAAAAAATTCAGTAAATTTTTATTGCTAATGAAATTTAATTTGCATTACCAGTAAAATCGTAGGGCCGTAATCATAATAAAATTGTAGCAAGTGGCAAAGTTTTTTCATTCAAATTTTGAAACTTTTGTATGAAAAACATTTAGCCACTTGATAGAATTTCATTATGAATACGGGCATTACTGATTACTGAAAATTCAATGCACCTCATCATATAACAAATCATTTAGGCAATTTATAAAAATTGTAGAAAAAAATTTTAGTAATCAGTAAAAATTTACTTGTTAAACATTTTTTATTGTTTTTACTGAAACTTTAGTGGTACTGCAGTGCTCATCTACACAGAAAAAAATAGACAAGAATTATTTTCAATAAAACCATGTTATTGAATAAAATTTTAGTTTCAATAATATTTGTCATTAACTTGAATATTGTATTTATCAATTCCGCAAATTTTAAAATATCATTTAATCATTAAATTTTAATGTCATTTATTTTTGTTGGTGTTGTATACGTGTACATTCGGACAAGAAGCCGAAAAACGTCGTGGCTTGTTTTTTTACTCAACAAAGTTATTTTTAGATTAGAAGAAACAAAAGAAATCATGTTTTGCATGTATTCATTATTTGCGCATCCAAAAACTCTTTAGCTGAGTGGTAAGTACGTTAGTTTATTAGTCAAGATTTACTTTTTCGTTCTGTTCTGTTGCGGACGAATCTGTAGAAAATAGAATTCAACGTTAAGTGACAGCCACACACATGTATGTATTAGTGTGTTGTGATATTTTGTGTACAAGTGTAATCAATTCTACAGGTTGCCAGCTGATTTTTTTCATAGACAAAGTAATTGCAGAATATTTTATACAGAAAGGAACGGCACAAAACAGCAACAGAAAGTAAAGACTAATGAAGCCATTAGTTTTATTTAGTAGCAGCCAAGCAAAAGCAAACAAAAAGGGGTTGAAAATGTGACATTCATCCACACACACAACACAACACAACACAATACAATAACAATTATCACTGAAAATAAAATTTCAGCCAACAACTTTTTTCTTTGATTCATTAAATTTCTTTATTGACTGAAAAAAAAATATATTCAATAAAGGTGCATACAATTTTATTTATCAATAATGCAAAAATCGTCATCACAGAAAATTCGAAAAATTTTTTTATTGAATCAACGATTTTCGTATTCAAATATCAAAATCATTTTTTTCTGTGTATGGTAAGTGCCTTTATTTTTAATTTTTAATTCCTGTTTAGCTTTCTTCCTTTTTTTTAAGTTTTTTCAGTTTAAACGATTTTTTTCTTTCAGTTTTATCGATTTTTTCTCGTTTTGGCGTTTTTTTCTCTTTTTGGGTTTTTTTTAATTTTCGCAATTTTTTCATTTTGGCGATTTTTTCAATTTGGCGATTTTTTTCTGTTTTTTTGGGGTTTTTTTAATTTTGGCGATTTTTTCGTTTAAGGATTTTTTTCATTTTGGCGATTTTTCCGGTTTTTCGCGATTTACTTTAGTCCTAGAGATTTTTTTTAATTTGGTGCTTTTTTTCTTTTTGGCGATTTTTTTTGTTTTTGGTGATTTTTTTATATTTGGCGATTTTATATTTTTTGATTTTTTAGTTTTACCGTTTTTGAAAATTTCAAGAGTTTTGCTCTTACGGTCTCCAAGATACAGCAAGTTGTCAAAATTACAAAGTCAAAATTGCATTAACTGATGGAACACCCATTGATTTAAATTTTTTAAATTTAGTGTTAATTCTTGTAGTCTGTATAAAAATACACTAACTTTTAAAATTTCAAGTGTATATATGTACACACAATTGTATGTATATTACATGGGATTTTAACATTTTTCGTTGCTCGTTTTGGAACACCCTTTAGTTTTTAACTCTCATGTATTTGTTGTTGTAGTGGCCAAATGTTTACACATTGTGTCCAAATTTTTTCAAGTCCGTAGCTCTTACGGTTCATTTTCACCTTTGGTGTACGGAAATATACAGAAAAATAACCGGTGGCGGCACACCGTCGGCTTCGAGCCGGTCGACTTGCTTGTTTCTCTGCTTTGCTTCTTTCAAACACTAATACACTCATACATAGCTCACACCGATTTGACAATGCAAAGAAATCTCAGCAAAGAAATCTCATGAAAGAAATCAAAGTCAAAAGATTTTTGATGTTTACACATCAAAAATGAAGAAAAATCCACAAGGGTAAAATGAATAATCGCCAGAAAGGTTTTGGCTGTTTGTTCATTACGTACAATAACCTGAATTTCGAATGAATAATCGCCCATTTTTTTTTTTTTTTTTTTTTTTTTTTTGGTTTTTTAACACTGCGAAAATTTGGCAATTATTCGTTATGAACAAATACCCAAATATCTAAAATGTTTGTGCAGCCCAGAGAAAAATCCAAAATTTCGAGCGTACTTCAAGGTTTTTCTGTTAAAAAGTCTTTTGGTTTCTTTCCTAAGATTTATCAGATATTCTATCATCCTACAAAACTTTGCTCTTCCTATTACGGAGTGGACAGCACTCTTCAAAGGTTTCCCTAATGTCAGTACTCAGTCTCTAATATATTAGCTCCAAACTGTCAATTGGTGCGGAGTAGTAAGTAGTAAATGAAGTAAGTAAATCTTGACCAGTCAGTTGTGGGCCAATTTCTAAACGTTATAGAGGTTGGGGAATTGTGATCGATGGTTATGAAAATTAGGCGTTGGTCCGAGATGGCATGAAAATCCGACATGTCTAAATCACGTCTCATCAATTAAGTTTTTTGAATATAAAGTAAATTCAATAACTCCTTCGCTTATTCTGTTAATTTATTCCCACTTTTTAGGGTAAAAAGATTATTTTATCTTATGAATTCAAATAACGCATCACATCTTTTGATGCAACTGGAGCTGCCGCAAACGAGGTGATGCGAGTTAGCTTCACGGCCTATTAAAAAATTCCTATTTTTATTCCTGCCGTATCGCAGCAAAAAATTTCAAAAACTTTAATCGGGTTTGAAACTAAGCATTTTTAGTGGAATCACTTCCCTACTGGATTACCAACTTTCATGATTTTAACAAGGCGTCACACTAAAATAATCGATTCTTGAGGAGTACTTACTTTTTTAATTGTCTGCATGTTTACGCAATCTATTAAATCCAAAATAATCATTCTCTTCATTTATCAACTTGTACAGCATTTTTAAAGTTTTATGTAATGTGATTTGTAAGCGAATAATGAAACTTTGTAATCAGAAAAGTAAGTTATTATATGGCAAGTAGTTCTGATGGTAATGTGTAATTTTTTGGTAGGATGAGATGATGTACCTTAAATCCGACATTGATGGTAATGTTGGGATGTCAGAGGGGAGATATACTGATGCCAGCAGCATGTTCAGAAAACCGCGTATCTATGTCATGTCCCTTATAATATGGTCTGGGTCTAGACTCTCATCGCACAAAACACTTGATATTTTTAGTCGTTTAGCCTAGAAACAGTCTTCTTAGCAGTCTACGATTCCTGTATAAAAACAACATATTTCAAACGTCATCGACAAGTATTAAAGGCCGGGGCACAATGTATCCCTCATACGTTAAACTTCGCACACAGAACAATTTCAACTTAAAATCAACTAAAACAAGGTTAATCTAATATTTTTCGGCAATGATTTTGCTTCATATGTGTTTCATGTTAATTTAACATGATTTATAGTAAGTGTCAAAGAAAATTTTTCTTTTTGAAATAATTTTATTTCGCGTTGAATTAACATTTACATACTGTTAAAATCAAAATGAAGAATCGTGTTGAATCAAAGTTATTTCAAGTTAAATCAACATGAATTTAATTTAATGTAGGAATTGTATTTTATTAATTATTTAACTTACGTGTGGTTGACATAGACATCAGAAAAATTTTTGTATATAAATTAAATTGGCTTCCCCGGCCAAGATTTGAACTCGGAACTCATCGCGTGGTAGTCAACGTGCTTACCTCTGCAGCCACAACAACTTTAAATATTCTTAAGATACACATTAAATATGTACCATCTTGAATTATATTATAATTTAACATTATTTCTTATCATTTAACATACAAGTTATTTGAAGAGTTTTAGTTGTAGTTAAAAAAAAATGCTTTGACTTGAAAAGTTTTAGTTAAAAAAAAAAATACAAAATACTTTGACTTGACTCCAGGTTTCGAACCTGAGATCCTCCGAATGCAAGACTAGTACACTGCCTACCAGCCAGCAGCAGTTTGTCGGCTGTTTACAAACATAAAAAAACGACAACAATACAAAAACATCCTACACAACTAAGCACAAAAGTGTATTGGAGCTATGAAAAAAGCAAATAAACACCAACACACTCAAACAAAATATTATTTCTTGTAAAATTGTAAAATTAATGTGATTTTAATGAATTTAAATCAACCTTTTGGCATGGTGATTTAACATTGGTATTTTTTTCTGTGTGCACGATATGTGTGAATACCGCCTGCGAAATGTGTACAAATTTTGTATTGATACGTTTTGGAAGTCAACCATTTTTAGCTCTTGTTAAACTTTCCATCAGGGCCAGTGCTGCCAGAAAAATTTTGACTCTTGTCACCAATCTAAAACGTCATGTCCCCAAAAATCCTCATTTCAACAGAAAAATCCTAACTTTTGTCCCCAAAAATATATCATTCATAGAAAACGATTATTATGCCCTATGCGCAGGGATGCGAAACAAGATTTTCACAAAGTTACAAGAAAAATTGTACTTTTTTCAGCACGATTGATTGATTAGAAGGTACATAAAAGAGTATTAGTTTTTGAGATCAGAATATAAAACTAAAATTTAGGATTTACTTTTCCATCCATTGGTTTGATTCGATTGGAGTCAGTTGACGTAAACAATCTGAAGAAGATAATAGCAAAAAAATAATCACCCCATCGTGAACAGTTTTTCCCTCGAAATATTTTCCCTGTTCCCCAAATTGCAATCGTGAATAATTTTTCCCCTTTCTTGATTCCCCTTATCGTGAATAATATTTTTTCACTTTTCCCTTCGTTTTGTTCACTTTATTTTTGCAGGCGAACTGAATTAATGCACTGCGTAATTTCAATACTATACTTGCAATTATATATTAAAACTTATAAATAATCATTTTTAGGGCAACATCAATAAATAATGCCCACGATTAATAACAATAATACCTTGGAACACCTTTTTTTCATTGAACATGAATCTCTTTGGTTTACATGCCGTAAATTTTATGGCTGTGGTATACTAAAAAAATTTTGCACGGCGCCTAAAACAATTTAAAACACAACTTTACACTCTGTAACACTTCATTTGAAACCCTAAATATATATGTGTATTTTTTATTATTAAAATTAATTTGTTTGATTTTCAATTAATTTTAAAGCTTTACAAGTCTTCTTCCCGTTTTTTTACATTCACTACGCATTGATAGCAGGAACAAACGTTACCATGAAATTGAAGATTGCAAATTTCCCTTCATGGGGAATGAAAATTCCATGGGAACAAAAATTTCACATTTTATTTAAATTAGGGGTGAATACGAATTTATGAAGATATTACATACATACATACATTCTTGCAATCGAAATATTCTAAATAATTTTCCAATCCAAAACTTCATAGACATCAAGTTCGTCTCCGTCCTGTACAACCCGCTTGTACATATGTTCCGATTTGAACTTTTTTATAATTTCTTCAGGAAGGAAGCTCAAATTTATGACAGCAGTTCTTATAAATATTTAAATGTGAATTTTATTCTTATTAAAAATTCTAACATTTCATATTGCAGATTATTCCTTAATATTCTCTGCACAAACGCATTACTTATTGGCACTGTCAACAGGTTGAACACAGCAGCTGCAATTTCACCAAATAAGTAATTTCCGGCATTATCTTCGTACTGATATACTATTGCCCAAAAGCCAAATATGTCTTTAGGAAAACTTTGTTTTGTTTGTTTCCGCCAGTCGATATAAGCAATTTTATTCCATTGGTTTAAATATACGCTCAATGCCACTTTTGGATCTGTAACATTTTTAAAAATTCCATACACCGAATCAAATCTATGTTTTGTAATATGCTTAAATTGCAAATTTTGAAAAAGTTCAAAGTTTTTCATATTTTCTGGGAATCACACATACATAGTTTTTTATGCGTGACACAATAACTAAGGTAATTGCACAAACAAAAGTTTCAACAGTCATTTTTCTCTTTCAAAAAAAAAAAAAAATTTTAATTGACAAAGAGCTAGTTCTGCAGCTGCGAACAGCGTTGTCAACTTTTAAGTTTCAAAAAGCACTGAAACCAGGAAAAAAACGCGTAATTTAAGTAAAAAAGCACTAAATCAAAATTTTTTGTTGTATAAAAAAAAAATTTTGTATACATAAAGGGTGTTTTTTTTAGAGGTATAGAACTTCGAATTGAAATAAAACACAAGAAATCCGTTTTAATGTCCATCAATTTGGCTTTATTGGAAGGATAATTTTATGCCATTAATGTTTAAATATGATTTCGGGTATGTGGCCGCCGCGGCTGGCTCGAATAAAGCCAATTCTACAGGTCCAATTTTCAACCACTTTTTCGAGCATATGGGGCCGTATGTTGGCAATAACACCACGAATGTTGGCTTCCAAGTCCCCTAACGTTTCTGGTTTGTTGGCGTAGACGAGCGACTTCACATATCCCCAAAGAAAATAATCCAATGGTGTCAAATCACACGATCTTGGTGGCCAATTGACAGGTCCATTCCGCGAAATTATGCGCTCATCGAATGTTTCCTTCAATAAATCGATTGTGACGTGCGCTGTGTGGCATGTAGCGCCGTCTTGTTGGAACCACAACTCATCCACATTCATGCCATCCAATTCGGGAACAAAATAGTCGGTTATCATGGCTCTATACCGGTCTCCATTAACGGTAACTGACTCTCCAGCATTATTTCGGAAGAAGTATGGCCCAATGACTCCACCAGCCCATAGAGCACACCAAACAGTCAGTTTTTGTGGATGTAATGGCGTCTCAAGGGTCTCATGTGGATTCTCTTCACTCCAAATGCGGCAATTTTGCTTGTTGACGTAGCCATTCAACCAAAAATGAGCCTCATCACTGAACAAAATTTTGCGATGAAAATCAGCATCGAGATCAATCTCATTTTCGGCCCATACACCAAAATCACGACGCATTGCATGGTCTCGCGGCCTTAATTCTTGCACAAGCTGGATCTTGTAAGGTCGCAAGCCAAGATCTTTGCGCAAAATCTTCCATAAAGTTGATGGACAAAGCTCCAATTGCTGTGCACGGTGGCGAATCGATTCATTCGGGTCCTCTTCAACACTTTGCTCTACAGCGGCAATTGTTTCTTCGGTGCGCACTGTTCGACGTCTCTGCGGATGCGTATTATCACATAGAGTAAACGTAGTGCGAAAACGACCCATGGTTAACCGAATTAATTGCTCTGATGGACGATTATGTCGACCATAAAATGGACGGAGCTTGCGGTAAACTTCGCGAACTGAACCATTACTTTCGAAATAAATTTGCACGATTTGCAAGCGTTGTTCTTTTGTCAACCTGTTCACGATGAAATGGCAAACCAAACTAAATATTAATCACTTGACAGCTGACAAAATGGCCGCCAGTTAAAAAAGTGATGCCAACTTACAGTTCTATACCTCAATAAAAAACACCCGCTACTATTATTTTAGAAAAAAGGAATGAAGTAGGTTATAAATATGTAACCTAAAACGGCAGCTATATTAGCAACACAATTTTCTCGTTTCAGACCGCTTTTATATAAAGCCAAGTGCAAGGATAATTTTTTACGTACTTCAGACTTAAATAAAGTAATAAAGGTGAAAATGTGATCAACTTCTGCGTTTAAACATTAAAGTTTGATGGGAATGCAATTTCGATAATGCCCCAAACGAGTTTATATCAAATGAATCGTTATAAGACTTTATTTCTGCCCAAAACTCGATAGCGAACTCAAAGTTTATCCATTGCATTAAGTGAATTATTCTCTATTTACTGTATATACTAGAAAATATTTCGCTATTAGACTATACTTGCATTACGTCTTCTTTGCCGTGTGACAAAACACTCTTTCCATTAATTGTGCTTAAATGTGAAAGTTTGAGAATAAAATGCACGTATTTCTTCAACCAAGTTTTGTACAATCTTATTAGAATATTTTGAAATGTTCCATTTAACATCAGTGCTTATGTTTTTTAAATGTTAGACTTCTTCTTCAAAAAATATATATATTATATAAGGAAAACTCTTTTTGAATTTTGGGTTTAGTGCCACCGCACCGAGCACTAACTTCAAAATTTTTCGCGTCGAAAATTTAAAAAAGCACTAAAAACGGTTCGAAAAGCACCGAGTTGACAACGGTGGTTGCGAATATGTACATATATATGTTCGCGCTATTACCATGATGGTAATATCATCTTCATTATAAAGTATGATTGCCACACTACTGTAAGAGATTTTTAAAAACTGAAATGCTACCAGTACTAAAATATTATGTAAACATCCACGATTATTTTCCTGACACATGCAAATTGTTAGAGCTTAAAATGAAAAGTCCCCAAATCCCTCCCCACGAAATTCTGTCCCCATATTAGAGGCGAAATCCCCATTTTGGGAACAAATCCCCTAATCTGGTGGCACTGTGTATTTATGTTATGATTTTTCCACTTCTATATTTTTAATTAATTAAATTTTAAGTAACAATTAATTTGCATCGTTAAGCCGAAACACATTCATGTGTTATTAAGTGTTTTTCTCAACATGATGACGAATAGATGTTTAATTCAAAAAGTGAGTAGGTGCAAAACGAACATAGTACGACTATTGAAATTTTAAGCTGGCTTAAGCTTAAAATTTAAATAAGAAATTAATAGATTGAAGATTTATTTTGTCATATGACAGAGCATTAGATTGCTAATTTGGATTGAAATTTATTTGTCCATATTAGACGGTGTTTTTGCTTACTGTTATTTTTGCGTCCTGAATGTTTTTTTTTTATAAATAAGTTTTTACATATTCTCTTATGTCAATGTCATTATTATTATTATTAAATATCACCGTACACCAAAAAAAAAAAAAAAAAATTTATATGCAAAGCGATTTCTTTAAAGTATCGTGAGTATTTTCTAAAACTACAACCGAATTACAAATTTTTGTATGACTAATGTCAATTTTTACTCGCTTTACTACTGATTATTTGCTTGTTTGTCCTATAGATTCTTTGCAAGCAATGAAAATGTAGTTCCCTAAAAATACTTAAAGTTTTTTTTACTTGAAAAAAATGTGGGCTCTCCACTTGTCAAATTTTTTTTATTACATATAAATTGATGGTTTGTAAAGCTATGTACAGACGATTGTCAGATCTTACAATATTGTCAGATCTGGCAATGTGCTGACAATGTAATGGCAATCGAAAATTGCCAGCACAATATTTCTTGTCAGTTCACACGGTTGTCAGAAAATCTTACAATTTATTGCCAGACGGTTGTATGACAATAAATTCATCTGACAAAATCGTCAGTAGAAAAATTGTCAGTTCACACGGTTGTCATATGCACACATTGTTAGATCTGTTGTTATGCGTTGCCAGACTTAAAGCATTTGTTAGAAATTGTTAAATATTTATCGTTTGGGTTTGTTTTAAATGTAAAAAGTGAAAGTATAAATTACTATGGACCATAAAGAAGCAATTGCAATGATTTTTTCTGCATATATTTTATCATCAATTTTTTTTTTTTTAAATCAAGCATGTGCAGTGTTGCCCATAGAAAGAATTCTCTTACAATGACGCCATTGTCAGATGCATAAACTTCGCACATCTGACTATATTTAAATGTCTGACAAATATCTGGCAATAATTTTACAATGTGTTCACACGATTGTAAGATGTCTGACAATTTGTTGTCAACTGCTAGTCTTGCAATGGACTGACAATGCTTTTTCTAGCAACGACGTCTGACAAAAATTGTCAGTTCACACGGTTGTAAGAAATTTTGAGCACATTTTACTGGCAATATTGTAAGATCTGACAACCGTCTGTATATAGCTTAAGGATTTCATGCGATTTTCATAATGATCGCTCGTTAGATTCAGACTGAATTAAAATAGAAACCTCTAGGCTCTAGAGTTTAATTGTTATTTTTTTAACTGATCCACAGTTAAAGAAACTCTCGGTAAATATATATAAAAAAAAGTAAAAACGGACTATTGTAAACAAATGCAAGTAAAATAATATGTATTTACATAATTTTAAATATAGTTGTTACATATGTATATATATTGCCAACATACTCGTATTACGAACCCAAATGAAGGCATATGCAGCTGATTCCAATATGTCTGTACTCTCGTGTATTTTAAGTGAGCATTGAAAAAAAAACTCAAATCTATTTAGTTGCTGTTGAAATAAAATATTCAAACAAAGTGAAAATAACAAACTACAAACAAAATGCTTTTTGAATTATAAAATAGGCAGTGGCATACCTGCAAACATTAATTCATATGCTATGTATACAAACGATAAGATGTAAGAGAAGAAAATCATTTTGGAGTGCAACGAACTCTACGAAACTTTGCCTACATACACATACTAGAGGCCTGCGAAAACAGCTTTGAAATGTTAATACGTTTAATAATACGTCTCTATATTTATGATTTCTAAATACGTCTTGTTTTTTAAATATACTAAACCAATAATAAATGCTGTCGTTTAATAAGCGAAGCATTATGCATGTATTGATTTTCGTGTATACGGGTGTTTACAAGCGCTGTCGCCAAGAAGTAGTGTTGATGCGCGAATGCTTGTTATTTCGCATGTTGTACGTTTGAGTGTGTGCTTAAGGGTGATTTTTAAAGCAAACGCACACAACTAATGCCAATGCGTTTGTATGTGCGCAAAAAAAAAATAAAAGATAATACCTACAACGTGTGTGCGTATGTACATTAGGGGATAACCAATTTTTTGGCAGAGTACCATAAGGTCAACCATGTCCTAGTAACCACGAAAATCATAATCTTTTTTTAATTTTTCTCAAAAAAGTTTACGCATATATTATTTTACATAATCTAAAATTATTTCGAGGCCGTCTTAATGCAATATTGAATATTCATAATTTTATACGGTGTTT
This sequence comes from Tachina grossa, assembly GCA_949987645.1. Lineage (NCBI taxonomy): Eukaryota > Metazoa > Arthropoda > Insecta > Diptera > Tachinidae > Tachina > Tachina grossa. The sequence goes on along the minus strand of OX465276.1, from coordinate 59,650,488 downwards.
TTTTTATTTATTTTTTTTTTAATAATAATATTATTAATTTGTCTTAACCAAAAAAAAAAAACTCCATCGCGGTTGGTGTGTGAACTTTTTTGGCCTTAGCGAAAAAATAAATATACGTTCCGTTATAGTGTTTTATGCTCTATCGGACTGTGCTATGCCAATTTTGATATTTTGATTTTTTTTTAAAGTTATATCCCTAATGTACATGCATGACGTTTGTATACGCACCCATGCGTATGAAGAAGCAAGCATTAAAAATTTTTCCATCACGAAGTATTTTCTTCTTTACTCCTATACCTGCCATAAATGAAACAAATGACTTGGCAGTAGGGTTGTTTGGCGTTTGTCTTAGAACATTTCGCTGTAGTAAAGCATTTGAAAAATCCCTCATGTCTTAAAAGTTCTTGTAAGTGGTCTTATGCTCTATCGAACTGTGCTATGCCAATTTTGATATTTTGATTTTTTTTTAAAGTTATATCCCTAATGTACATGCATGACGTTTGTATACGCACCCATGCGTATGAAGAAGCAAGCATTAAAAATTTTTCCATCACGAAGTATTTTCTTCTTTACTCCTATACCTGCCATAAATGAAACAAATGACTTGGCAGTAGGGTTGTTTGGCGTTTGTCTTAGAAGATTTCGCTGTAGTAAAGCATTTGAAAAATCCCTCATGTCTTAAAAGTTCTTGTAAGTGGTGTTTTGCAGGGTTCTAATACATATATAAATATATATATATATATATATATATATATATATATATATATATATATATATATATATATACATATGTATGTACTTATGTATGTATACTGCGTTTTTGTTTTTGTGTCTTTCTATTCAATTTCTTGTACAAAGCAATTCACTTCTTCTGCACTCATGTCATTAAAACATTTTTTTTTTTTTACTTAATACAAGTTTTTGTAATTATTTAACAACAATTTGTTTGATTTGAATAGTACTTTCTTTTCAGATTTCAAGACCGCGCCATAGTGCAATTGTTTATGTTTGCTTTATGTGGGTCATGTTTATTTTAATGTTGTAAGAAAGTTGGCCTATATATGTATATTCTGTTTATTTTTTTTTCTTGTTAAAAAACTATTGAGTACTTTGGTATAGAGTGGCAGAGAAAAACGGCCATAGTGTAAACAATAGAATGTTAATTAATATTGTAGAGCTAATGGGCTGTTATAAATCACACTACAAGACTTATTTATTATACAGAAAGTGTTCTTTGGCAGGTCTCTAATTTAAAGAAGATGTTGGGAAGATAGAATAGGTAGAATACAAAGCGCTGCATTATTCACCATATTTTTTTTTTTTTTGAATTGGCGGCTAATTCCTTCACTCGTGATCTAAATCGCATTTGAATAGAAATTAGTTTCGATAGCAAGAAATTTTCGGATGATGTCACTCGATACCAAGCAAACCGAGATTTTTTTTCAGTGTTGAAGATAGGCAAATAAATTCATTTTACAACACTGAATAAATTGTAACCAAAAACATAGGAATAAAAATAATTAAAATTAAAATTTATGGTGTATATTTTGTTAGGATTTCATGGGCGGTAGGCGTGGCCATCATGTGTATTTTTCTTCTATTATAGAAAGTGAGTGTACCGAATATGAAGGCCTCTGATTGTATAGGAAAACTTTGTACAAAAAAAATCTATCTATGTGCGGTGGGCGTGCTCGAGTTTTGATAAAATTTCATTCTTTTATTTTATTAAATGTCTGGGAGTACTTAAGACTTTTTGAACAATAATGTACTGGTATGAAGTCATCAAAAAATTTCACCAGAGAACGATGCCGGAGACAAACTGTTTCGTGAGATCAATTTTATGCATATTAAAAATATTTTCAACTTTAAGTTTTAACAACTTCAACTGCCAAAATGTTTATATACATTTAATAAACATCTGTTGCTTTTTGTTTTTGCTAACATTTCAAATTTATTGCTTTGATCATGCAAAGTCTTTAATTTTTTCATCACTAATTAATTTTTATCTCTTAATTTTTTTTTACACCTTTGTATCTTCGTTTTACACCTTTTGTTAAGAGCGTTAGAAATTAATATTTTAGCACCCTTTCTTTAGGTTTGACATTTGTACACTTGGATAAAAATCGCTATAAAATTCTGTTATGCTAATTTTATGATATGAATGAAGCCTGGCTTGGACAAACTGTGGCACGAATTTGATGATGTAAATGAGCTTTTACAAGTAAAGTTTCTCAACTAAAGCTGAGTATTTTGAAACGAAGTTATATAACGGGCTTCAATTTTCTATGAAACGTATTCGCTATAAAATTCTATTAGAAATCTCTGAAAACATTCACCAAAAGCTCGAAATTCAATATAAGCTCCAGTCAAAATTTAAAATGCTAATTTCGAACTTTGAGCATAATTGCAGCTAAAACGCTGCAATTCCTTGAACGGGAACCAAATTTCGCGGAAAATTCACGATAAGATTTTGCCCTTCGAGGGTAATAAAAATTTCATTGAGGGCAAATATGAATAAAATTACGCGAGATATTATTTCCGGGGAACAATTCCAACTAATAGCAAAAAATAGGAAAAACAAAAAATTCTAACTGGAAAAGGTAGAATTTTCTCGCGGAATTTTATTCATAATTGCTCTGACTATTCACAAAAAGGGGAAGTATTGCTTTTGTTTACGACTTCTAAGTTTATCTAACATTTTTCTAAAATTGCTGTAATATATTTTGTTCTACAGCTTCTGGCAAGACTGACCGCAATAAGGAAGCTTAGATGCTCCTTTGTATTGTTTTGAAAACAAAATTAATTTACAAAAACTTGCATCAAATTACAAAGTTCCTTTTTATGCATTTTCTTGAGAATACTTTGAAAGCAATAAAGAAATTCATTAAAAATAACTGCACATTTTTTTTCGCCATTTCATCAGTACAGATCCCTGGAAAAAAATCCTTGTAACCCAATATGCTTAATAAAGAGAAAGAAGAATAAACAAACTACAGAACTTGGCCCCTATGATCGTTCAAGGTTTTCTAGCGCTTCAACAAATATGAAGGTATCAAATTTCTACGTGTACAAGAAGTTCTTGCACAAACTAACAATTTAAGCATTTTTTTTTAATGTTATTTTGAAATGGTCCAACTTGTCCCAAGTTTCTTTAAAACAATGTTCGGTCCTATGCATTTATGATCACGCACGCTCGTGATCGTGGTTATTGCAACGTTAATCACTAAGGGGCATCAAACGCTTGAAATAAGAATAAAAACTTGTAGGCATTTTGTAATGTTTTGTATGTTTAAATTTGCATTTAATTTAAGCCTTCAAGCAATCATAAAAGTAACAATACAGTTTGAGGAAAAACAAGTAAGAGTCCTATATTCGGCTTTACCGAATCTTATATACCCTTTACAAAGTGCGTTTATGTAGTATAGAGATACATACATACATAAGCACATAACTAAAGTATAAACAAAAAGAAAAAAATAATTTGACCTAATTACTTTTATGTACAAAAACCATTAATTCTCAAACCCTAGAATCATCATTTTAGATTTTTCTGATTTCTTATACCAATCTATTAGTTTAAAAAAAATAAAGAAAGTGTGTTAAGTGAAAAAAAGGAAATTAAAAAAATGTTTCATTTAGTTACTTTAATATTCAGAAAAAAGTTCAAAGTTTCCAGCTCTGGAGCTGTGTTTTTTTTATAATTTTCTACATCAAACTTTTCTTTCCAAAACTTAAAATATATATAATTTACAAGGGAAAAGATGAAAATTAATTAGGCTTAGTTACCTTTATATATCTCAAAAAAGTGTAAGTTTCCCAACCCTGGAATCATCCTTTTTTATTTTTCTTATTTCTTACACCAATCTCTTTCTTTTAAGAACACAAGATATCTTTATTTTATAGAGAAAAAGGATAAATTGCTTTTTGTATAAGAGAAAAAGTTAAAGTTTTCCAACCCTGGAAACGTCTTTTTAATTTGAAGTACCAATCTTATTCGTGGTGAAGTATAAAATAAGTGTATTTAATAAAAATAAATAAAAAATCAGTTTACGGTAGTTAATTTTATATATCACAAAAATTGTAGGTTTTCCAACCCTGGTATAATCCTTTTTGATTTTTCTGATTTCTCACATCAATCCCTTTCTTTTATGAATATAAGATATGTTTAATTTATAGAAAAAAAAGGAAAAATTTGTTTTAGTAATCTACCTTTGTATAAGAAAAAAAGTTAAAGTTATCCAACCCTGGAAACGTCTTTTAATTTTTTTATTTTTTTTTTATTTTTTTTATTTTTTTTTAATTATAACTACCAATTTTAGTCATACTGAAGTATAAAATAAGTTTATTTAATAAAAAAATAATAATAACTAGTTTTCGGTATTTTTTTGTATGGCAAAATATAGTTTAAGTTTTCCAGCTCTGAAACCGTCTGCTCGATTTTGATGATTTTCAATACCAATCTTTTTTGAACCATTTCTGACACACCAGTCGAAGTCTCTAGCTTTTCTGGGAGCTTCGGAAAACCGATTTCACGTACAGACAGACGGACAGACGGACATCGCTTATTCGTCTTCCCTATGCATAAGGATCCAGAATATATATACTTTATGGCTCGCTTATTAATATTCTGGAAATTGCAAGCGGAATGACAAACCTATATATACCCTTTTACCATTTTTTGGTAAAGGGTATAACAAAAGCAAAACGATTCCAAAGAAGACCTTGTGATAAATATCAAAATACAAGTTTTAAAATCGATATGATTTGACCATAACAGAAGCTTTCTTCAGCCAGCCAAAGTCAATGGCTTGGATATTTAACCCTTCTTGCGGCAGAGCCTAAGAGCTAACGTTTTCAATGTATGGGGGAGGTTTAAAGTTCGAAAACATATATTTACTATAACAATGTCATAACTACATAAATGGAACTTTTGAGTTAATAATGCAGAATTAATCCTCATATCCTCTTACAATATGAATGTATAAACATTTCTTACAAATATCTTATATACTCCACTCTGGAGGGTAAAAGAAAATTTTATTTCTCCTGTAAGTTGTGTATAAATAAAAAACTTTAGACTCGTTTTCGGCCAGACTATTTTTTTGTTTGAGTTATTACGTTGTTGAGAGTAACTCTTCGCTCTCTTATAAGGCCAGAAGTAACAGATCAGCCGTGTACCATGAGACAAGTTATTTTTTTTTTTTGCACTAATTGCCTTTAAACTTTCAACAATGGGTTAATTCTTTGAATACTTTATATTTGGCGAAATCCTGTTCCTTTTAAAAAAATAAGAATAACTGTTCTGTTCTTTAGCCTTAAAAACATTTGTATCTCTTTTATTATTTTTATTCTTTTTTTTTTTGTCCAAACACGCATTAAATTGTTTTTTAACACATTTCTTTCTCCAGGCATTAAACAAGCCTTCTATATGTATACTCAATCTCATTGGGTTTTGGAAAACATCTTTAAAAATAAACCAAAAAAGAACGCCTTAGCAAATACTTTCTGCAGAAAAAGTTCATTATCAACACAAACGAAAATTGCCAATAAAATGCACATGACCATCATAAAAAACGAAAATGAGCATGCAGACACATTTATTTTCAAGATATCATGGCAGGATTTTAAGTTTTTCATGTTCTTTTTGGATGTTAATGTTACGTTTTGCTGTTGATAATGCTGGCTGGCGTTGCTTTCATTTTCCCTCATTTTACATGTTCATTAAATTAACATTTTGCTTTTGTATTGTATGAGTTTTTTTTATTACAGACCACAAAAAAAAAAATTCATAGCAACTGCGGCCAAAAAATTGTTAAAATTGTCAAGTAAAGACTTAAGAAGCCTATAGACTACACAAACAGTTTGACAAGCCTTATTTTTTTTATCATTCGCAAAAAAAAAGAAAGCTCCAACTAAAGATGCTGGCAGAAAGAAAAAAACATTTGTGTATCAACGTTTTGAACAGTATTGCCAGAGAATTATGGCGGGAGAAAATATTTGCTAAAATGTTCTACAAAAGAAATAAATAAAGAAATAATAAAAATTTTAAAAACCCCCGACTTTTTTCAGAAAAGATGTTATATCTTCTATAAGGCTGGACCGATTTTCTTCAAACATAGCTAAGAACCCTCTCGATCAAGTCATCTTTCAAACAGACACACACTACAAACTTATAACACCCCTTTAGTCTATATATGAGTATGTATGAATTCATGTATGGAAATGTATGGGATTATACTTGGCAAAACTATTACATATATATGAACTAATATATGGACTAATATATGAAATGTATTATAATACATGAGCTCATATATGGAAATTTAATTATGAAATAAGATTTAATATATGGAGCCATATAAGAATGTATGCATACATGATATCTCACATAAAATCGTTTTTGCAATCAAAAAAGCTTGGATTTTATCACTGGTGAATTGAAAATCCATTAGAAAATAGATGCGGTATGTAATGTTTATATGCGTACCCTCAACGTTTAAAAAAGAAAAACTTTTGTTACAAAAAAAACCATTCTTGTGTGACCCCATTTAAGATATTAACGGCCATATGTATAATCAAAAATTGGCATGAAGTTAGCATAAGTGGCAAAATTTAACATGATCTTAACGTGTTTTGCCATATAATTTTACATTAAAAATCATGCTAGGATGTAACCTGTGTTAAAACTACATTATGCGGGGATTTTTAATGTCAAATTGTATAGCGGAACTCGTCAACACTTAGTTCAATTTTGTCACTTATGCTAACTTCATGCCAATTTTTGATTATACATATGGCCGTAAATAACCAAAAGGATAATCCATTAATTTTATAGAAAATAACAGAATTCTCTAGATAAGAAACAAAGTTCATATTACTGCAAAAAATTATATTGAAAACTATTGTTACGACGGATTATTTTTTCTTTTATAATTAATTCCATTACTTTTTAATATGATTTCTTAAATTAAATTTTATGTACGAATATGAGTTTTGTGTTTTTTAAATAATTGATTAACCTTTTGATTTAAATTAATGATGAATGAAATGTTTTTTAGTTCGTTTTTCATTATTTGTCCAAACAAATGTTTCATTAAATACAACCTTCCTGTTCAAAATCTAAAAAAAAGTAATTTTAGTAATTTAATTTATTGCACAGCAGTGCGCTTTTGTGAATCAAGAGAGTATGAATATGAAATTTTCATTATGTAGAGGGAAAATTTACACATACATGTATGAAAATGTATGAATATATATAATCATATATGGTCATATACCCTCATTTTTCGGATCCGAACCATATATGGGATATCATATATGCTCCATACATATTTTTTTTAGCTGGGGTTAGAAATTTTTTTAATTTGGCAATTTTTTTCGTTTTGGCAATTTTTTTTTAATTTTTGGCGATTTTTTTTTTTGCGATTTTATAATTTTCGTTTTTCTTAGTTTTACCGTTTTTGAAAATTTTAAGTGTTTTCCTCTTTCGGTTTCCAAGATATAGCAAATTGTCAAAATTACATAGTCAAAATTGCATTAATTGATGGACCACCCTTTAATTTAAATTTGTTTAAATTGTAGTGTTAATTGTTGTAGTCTGTATAAAAATACATTAATTTTACAAATTTCAAGTTTCAATATACATACATATGTAATTATATGTATATTACATGGCTTTTTAAAATTTTTCGTTGCTCGTTTTGGAACACCCTTTAATTTTTAATTCTCATGTATTTGTTGTTGTGGCGGCCAAGGTTCTACATACTCTGTCCAAATTTCAGGTCCGTAGCTCTTACGGTTCCTGAGAAAATACCGTGTGACGGACATACGGACAGCGTAGCGAAAACAATAGGGTACCTTTTCACCTTTGGTGTACGGAACCCTAAAATGACAACAATAGTTGCGAACGGAAATGCACTTTATCAAAATTATTATCACCCGACAGGTATATGAAAATCAGCTTTAGGATGTCTAACGGTTTTAAGTTTTTTTTTATTTATTTTTAAATTGTTTACTTGTTAATCTAAGTTAAGTGAATGAAGTCCGTCCCTTTTTTGTTAAACTAATACTTGTATCACTTGTGTAATATTTTTTCCCCCAGTATGCCAAATTGTATCTATTAACTAAACAAATCCCTTGGGCCTTATACATCAACAATGGCTATTGTTTAAATCTATCAATTAAAACCTCTTAATATTGACGTTTTTATTAAACGTAACAGCAATTCAATAGGCTGTCAATTGTGTCGGCCATTAAAAGTTATGGAAAGTTTACTGAACAACTACAAAAATGTTTACTAAACAACAAAAAAAATCACCGTTATTTTAAATGACATTACAAATACACACATACATACACACATACTTATAAACAGACATGCACAAGTGAACAGTTGTTAAAATAAGAAGAAGAATAAGAAAAAGAAAAACAGTAAATATTAGCACGTTTTAATATTTGACAAACTGTCAAGAAATTGACGCTTAACTTAATACACAAACATGACAATCAGACAGACGTAAAATATACATATATACATGCTTGGCAATGGACAGACACACACACACACACACATTCACAAAAACATATTGACCAAACAAACGAACAAACAATACCTTTCTGACTATTAAAATAATAATAAATAAATAGTTTTTCAATGGTAGAAAGAAAGCAAAGTACGAGTAAAAAAAAAAATTAAAGAAAATGTAAAAGTAAACAGTAGCTGTATTGTTTCATGATTTGCATTGGCCATACGTGTGTGTTTGTAGTACATAGAAAAAAATAAATACCGTTAAAAGCCCATATTGACATTTATATCATGGCTTAGACAATATTGACCAGTAGTGAACATAAACACGAAAAATATATTGAACACAAGTGCTAATACAAATCAAAACTTTTTCCCCCATTAAATAAATAGTCAGAGGCGAACATTATTGAAATCATTAATTAGCTTCCATATTTTTTTTTTTATTTATAAAAAATCAGAAATATCAGAAACTCGATAATTTCTCTTTTGAAACATCAGATCTTTGCAACAACAAAATATCGACGGGTGGTTACTGGTTTGCCGCAATAATAATGTATCTTAATATTCTCTGCTGCAAACCAGTAACCACCTGACGATAGGACAGTTAAAAATTAAAGGGCGTTCAAAAGCGAGCAACGAAACCTTTTGAAATCCAAGTCATATGCACAATGCGCAAACTTTAATAAAGAAATTTTTGTGCTTGCACACCAACGAGAGCACAACAGCCAATCAGATCTCGTCGACAACAATGTTTGCTCTTATTTCGCAAACAGCCATCCCTAAACAAGGACGGAAAGCGCAACATTTTTTTCCGCCGAGCTTTAACGCTGAAATGCCATACCTAAACAAAAGCGTCAGCGTTATGTCAAAAACAGGGTTATGAAACAAATAAATAAAACAACCCTGATTATTTTAACAGCCGGACGGACGACATTGTTGTTTGTGATTTTGTTATTAATATTTTGTTACATAAATTTTGTTATTTAAATTAAAATAAAATAATCAGGTATGTGATGAAAAACGATTAAGACACAAAAGCAATTTGAAAACGATAAAAGGTGTGATGAGGTTTCTATAGTCGTTTTGTCAATAATTTTAAAATTTGTTTTTAATGGTTTTTCCAAAACATTTTGATAAACTTCTTTTCACAGCTCTATTATATTTATTTATTTATTTATTATACATATTATACAAAGTAAATTTGCATAATATGGTGTTGCACAAATATGGACGGGGTAACTAGACCATATGCCCAAGATGGTATTAACAGTATTTTAAAAGGTTTTGTGGCTGACTGTACACGACCTATGCCTTCACATAGGAAGAAGCAACATGGTTGTTAAAGAAAATTTCACAAAAAACCGCAAGGTTATACGGTTATACGTGGCATATCACTCAACCAGTGCAAGCGAGACGAAAAACTCTCGAAGGCCGAACAACATGCACAAGCCTGACCGCACTTAAGAAATAATTACGATGACCGGAGAGATGTTCCTCAACCTAGAGCTGCTTTACGACTGCTCTATTATATGATCTATATTTTATCTTCAAGTGTGCTTTTTCGAAGTCAGTTGTTTGAGATTGGCTCAAAAATAATACTCAAAATCTATCGGAATTCATCACACCTTTTCAAAACGATTGTTTTGAAATCGTTTTGAAAACGATCGTTTTCCATCACATACCTGAATAAATAATTTTGAAAGAATTAGTTATTTAGAAGATTTGGAAAATTTGCTCATGTTAAGGATGGTCTTCAGGGTTGCCATATTTTTTTTGTTCAAGTCGAACCAAAAATCTCTTTTTCTCATTAAAAAATCTTTTTTTAGTGATTTTACTCAAAATATATTAATATTAATATATTAATATGATTTTACTGAATTCAAATTCAGGAAAAATTTATTTTGTTTCAAATGAACTAACCCTACAAGAATAGTATCAGTCAATTGACCGGTCATTTGATTGGAAGTCATGCAGTATATGTTCATCATTGCGTAGAACAAAGTTTCTATAACATTATTAAGGGTCAAATGAAAAATGTGATAGAGTTAAAAAATAAATTATTGAGGCTCCGACAACGTTTGTAGGGTTCAGCTAGTGTATATGTATATATAAATAAAATTTTTGTTTTTTTTTTTTTTTAAATCCAATCAAAATACACAAGTAATTAAAAAATTTAAAATTAAAGATATAAATAAGCAAAAACAGAATAATCTAGAAGGTATTTAGCCCTCTTCACACATTTTTACGGCCAAGGCATCTTGCTTTTTACAAATATCTACAACTTTGAAAAGAAATATGTACATATGTATATATTAAATTAAATTTTGTGAATTTCTTTTATTCACTATTGTTTTTACTTATCTTTTTCAACACTTATAAATTTTAATTTTCACAGACAGAATGAACTGTATTTTTTTTTAATAAAACTCGAGTTTTAAAAGTTTTGGCATATGTATGTACATTAGATGTCCCATTCTAACATATATGCTAGAGAAGAGCAACTATAAATAATAAATAAATCTATCATCACTTCCGATCAAATGACTAGTGAATGTAAAATTGCTGCAAATGTGTTAGTGAAAAAGTTTTGTTTGGATTAGCTTCAGTCAGACTGGCGTCAAGTGTCTCTATGTCAACACTAAAACGCTAGTAGTAGTTACAATGTCTTCAATTTCTCTTCTATTCGTCAGTATAAAAGAAAGAGAGAAAACTGATGTGTATTTCTGGTGGATTTTGCAACAACTTGTCAACATACATAAATTTGTATGTACGTAAGGTATAGAAATGTATTTACCACTAAAAAATATCTGTTTGAACTAGGAATTCACTACCTAGTCAACTGTTTTAGTGTTATGCCCGTTATTTCTAGCCATAGATATCTATTAGTGAACAGATATCTATCGTGTAAGTTAAATTTTATATACAAAGCAAACTCGTAGGTAAAAACCTTAGGTTAATTACCTGTTTGTAGAAATAACGGGCATTACTAGTAGATTTTCAATGATAAGCCCACGCTAAATGTCTATAGCACAAAGTATTGTATGAAGAATAATTGTAGAGCAGTACTGGTGACAAAGTCAAATTCGACTCAGTACATTTTCACCATCGACATTTCCTTCAGGGTCATTTCTTGTAGGCAACTAACGTAAAGGTAAAAATATCATTTTCATAAAAATCTTATTTTTAACAAAGAAATCTTTTAGTCTTTTTAACATCCCGAAAAACTTCGAAAATAAGATAAATCTTCACATATGGTAACGCTGATAATGGCAAACAAAAGACAATTGTTTTCTTTTGCAACTAACTTCATTGTGAAACGCGATGTCAAAATCGGATTTTCCAATAGCAAAGCGTTGCCGTCGCGTTGCCGCCGCGTTATTTCGGTATGCTCCATACAAAATGTATGGACATGAGAACTTTCGACAGCTAAAAAATGCTTGCCGGCCTTGTTTAGGGATGGCTGAAAGAAACAAGAACAAGTTTAAGAGCTTTCAAAGCTGTTTCAGAGTATGTGTGTTTGGACATAGTAGCTGTATTGTATTCACAATTCTATATACACGCACGAAACTTTCAAAGATAGTGTATTTTCACATATTTCGAATACACCAATTAACACTTAAATTTAAACAAAAAAATCTAAGTTAAAGGGTGTTCTATCAGTTAATGTTATATTAATCTTGAAAACAGTAAGAGGCAAACTCTTGAAATTTTCAAAAACGCTAAAAAAAAAGATTCCAAAAACGAAAAAATCGCTAAATCCAAAATATAAAAAAATTGCCAAAACGAAAAAAGCGCAAAATCTAACAAATCGCTAAAACTCAAATAAATCGCTAAAAAGCCGAAAAAATCGCCAAAACTAAAATAACGCCAAATACAAAAAAATTCCAAAAATTAAAAAAAAAAAACTTCAAAACTAGGAAAAAGTAACAAAATTTAAAAAAAAATCGGTAAAAACATAAAAAAGTTTGCCGTGCACTTACAAGTTTTTTAAACATGTATTGTCGTGTTGTCTTACATATGCAGGAACCAACCCTTCGTGTGCTAGTCAAAGTCGCACTTTACTGACTTTATTTGCCTTTCGTTGTAAATATTTTTGTCCCTTAAGCCTGGCACTCTGTACACAATTTCGTGCGAAATGCTGTCAAACTATGTACATATAAAAGTATTTCGTATGAAATATTTGCGAAATAAATTCGCAAAAGTAGTACTCTGTTATTGTTGTGAAAAACACGTAAAATCATGTCTTTCCATGCAAAATTAGTCTGGCATCATTTTAGTTTAGCTGCGAAACAACATGAGCAGGGCTTTTTTTGCACGGAATTTTGACAATGTTGCATACTTTTCAGCAATAAAAGCGAGAAATTTATAAAAAAAAAACGCGAGTTGGGCTACGTTTAGTATATACATGTCAAATTTTACACGCGAAATAATCAATGGTGCTGAAAATTTTTCACAACTTTGAACAGAGTACCAGCCTTTACAAAAAAAAAGGAAGATTTGCTATTAATTTGAATTGCAGAAGCTAATTATGATATTTATGTATTTCATGCAATTGCGATTCCGTTGAAAAACACGAACATTAGACATTAGCTGAAGTACGAAGTAAAATTTTTTAAAATATTTGAGTGTAAATAAATATAAAAAGCACTAGAAAGGTAAAAGCAATTTACGATGTGGCAATTCCACGATGTCAACGGAAAATGTTCGATCGTTTACTTATATTAAAAACAAAAACAAATAATCTTATTTTATTGTTTTTTTTTTTCAATACAAGTTGTTGATGATCGAACATTACATTGAAAAATGGACTTGAAGGCCAACTTTGAAGGTCGGACGCACCCCCTAAAACGCAACTTATCCGTATTTTTTTCTTACATAAAACTGAACCGATTTGGGGGGGGGGTGGTGAGAGTAGAAGAAATAAAAAAGTCTCCATACAATTAACGGTCACTCTAGTGTACATATATGATTTTTTGTGCAGAACTGTTGTATTTCTCTTCTATCGTTTAAAAGATATTTACTTGAATTAATTAGTGTCATTATTCACTAACAAAATTTAAAATTCTTATGGTCCCAATGAAATTTTTTTCCTCATAGCTTATAAACATCTTACAAAGTATTGAATTCCTTTTTTTTGCTAAATAAAAATTGCACATTTCTGATAATAATACAAGAAAAAATATACTCAATAATAAAAATTATAAAGTAGAAAAATTATCTGTGGGCTGGATTATAAAAGCAACAACCTGTTTATAGAAAAACTAGAATTTTTGAAAATATGAGTAATAAAAATATAATAGTTAATAAAAACGCCACACAATTTAATTAAAAAAAAAAAAAAAATACTAAAAGGTCAACATCAGCATGTTCTTTTAGATCTTTTAATAATTAATTTTTTTTATGTTAAATTTCAAGTGCCAAGAGACCAGAAATATAAATTGAATGAACAACAAATGCAACAATTAAATGGCAACATTAATAAATCAATTTTTATGGAAATAAATAAATTTAAAGCATAAAAAATAGATCGTCGTTGTTCTGCTGTTGCCAACTAAATAAGTTAAAAAAACTACAAAACAATTTTCTTTTTATTTCTAATTTTTTATTTTTTTTTTGTGATTCACAAAAATCGAGACACAATCTCACAGTGTTCGTATCTAACAAATCTTATTAGCATAAGATATTAATTGAATTGATTTATGTTAGAAGAATAAAAAAAAAAATAAACTTTAGTCTCGCTGTCTATCTGACGGGTTTCTTTTTAACAAAGATTTATTTCCTTTTGTTGAAACTAATTATCGAACACAATGAATCAGTATTAAACTACGAAAATTTATTTTTTATGATTTTAATCCCATAGTGTTATGATTAATATTAAAAGATGTACTACATACATATCACGCATTTGCTACAATAACTGCATAACTCAAAAAAAGTAATTTAAAAAAAGAGTAGGTTTAAAGTTTTCAATTTACTTACAACTTAAAGAAAATAAAGAAGATATTATTTTTCTCTCAAACAAGATACAGTTGTTTTTCGATTTAACGAACTATATAATGTCAGCCCTGTTCGTTAAATTGAAATATTCGTTAAACCGAGTACTATTTATGACAAAGTTTGTTTACTCAAAAACTATGGAAATAACAACTCTAAAATTTTTGGAGTATGCCTTTATTATTATTTTAATTATAAACAGAGTAATAAATAAAATAAATGCAATTCATATGAATTTGTATTAAGATCTTGCATCAGAATCGTGTTAACAAAGAATAACTAAACAAAAAGTTCATTTTTAATCTAACAAAAAAATAATAATTTTTCAAGCTTATTGTTTTGAGAACTACTACTAATACAAATCTATTTTAAATGGCTTCAACGGAAAAACTTGTTAATTTTTGTTTGTATTTTAGGAACTTGTAGTCATCTCTGCATTTTTTAACAGATTTTCCTTTGATTTTAAAATTGTGGATATAGTGGATTTGGCCAATCCATATTTAACTTACAATGCACTCACGCATTCACCTTTTTTTATAGTCATCCACTATATTTAATTTTTCTTTTAATAACAATCTTTTTCTGCCTTCCATATTTTCTAATGTTTACACCACAAACGATCGTACAAGAATGCTAACAAATCCAAAAGTAAACACAGAAAACGCAGCCAGAACATCGTTGGGGAATCCCCTTTCTCTATATGTCTATTGCTTTTGCATATTGTTTTCGGAAATCTTTGTATTTGCATCTCATTCTATACTTAAGACTCTAATTTTGTATTTGTTCGTTATATCGAGTACAAAATTATGGTACAAAGTTACGGTGTTCGTAATATAAGGTACTCAATTCAAAATTTTTATGAGTTCGTTAAATCCCGAATTCGTTCGTTAAACCGATGGTTCGTTAAATCGGAGAACTACTGTACTAGATATTTGTGTGAAATTTTTCCAAAAATAAAAAACGATATGAAGATTAATTCTGCCTCAAAATCCCATTTTTTGAGCTATGACTGTGTTGTAGTAAATGCGCGATATCTATGTATGCTTGAATAAATGAATTTTAAGTTAAGTCATTATATTTGGTTGTTAACAATTTGAAACTGATGCCATTTACAAAAATCAAAAGATGCTGTGGAAGTTTAGTAAAAATAAAATAAATTTTATAACTGCTAACCGCTGGGGGCATGTAAAAAATTAGCATAAATAAATACACACTCACTGTGGGTCAAAATATTTGGTATTAAAAAGACATAATTGGTATTAAGTTTCCCTAATTGCTTTTTTCCCCTTAATTTTTAAACAAATAGAAATTTGTTTTTTATGTTATTACGTTTTACAACTGTCTCTAAAGTCACACCCGTTTTACAACTGTCTCTAAAGCCACACCCGTTTTACATGTACTGAATTTTTCCTAAGAAAGTTGCTTAAAGTCTAACCGAAGTTAATAAGACACTGTTATAGCTTGGCTTTGTTATAATTTGTTTCAAGACATGGCAGAGAGAAGAAATTTTGAAACTGTTGGAAAAATGCTCTTAAGTAAATTAATCAACTGATGAATATCGTTCATACAGTGTTGTCAGAAAATGATTAAAGGAGAAATGCTAAATCGGCACAAAATTTCTGCTAAAATGATCTACGGAAGAAAAATAAAATTGCTAGATTTTAATTTTTTTTTTTTAATTATTTTAAGCAGTTTTTGATGTGTAAACCATCTATACGCTAGGGTGAAAAAAATCTTTTTCACAATACAATCACAAATTTTGAGTAAGATCAAATCGGTGTGATCTATGTATGATTGGATTAGTGTAATAATCATACGAACAAGAAGTACAAAGAAACTTAACAGCTGAATAGAAATAACTCATCCGAATTTTAAGGCATACCTTCAGGAGTTAATTTTAATAGAAATTGCTTGTGAAGCGTAATAGTGTTGCCAGTGGTTATAATTTTGTTAAAAAGTTGAAAAATATAAAATAAATAAAATATATATATTAACTTTTAAATAAAAGAGCGTTTTAAATGTCAAATATTTGTTTAAAAGATATATACCAGTCTTTATAAAGAATTTATAATATTATATTATAACATATCTTCATTACGTACTGTTGCCTTACACTAAAGCTGGTGCACGACAATTGGGTATCAATCTCCATCTCATGCCAATTATTATGGGTGGAGATTTTAATAAAAATGTTGCAAACCCACAGTCGCAAGATTTATCAAAATTTTTATTTTACGTTTTCCACTTGCATATGAGCAATTCTCCACAAAGCCCCATAACTAATAATTCCACTACTATAGATGCAGTTTTCCATAGATTTTTAAATACAGTAGAGTCAAACATTTATATATCTTATTTTAGTTCCCATACGCAAATATTAATTATTTGTAATTATATAAGGCATTTACCATAGATGGACACTTCGCAGTACTACTAAAATTTCAGTAAAAATAATTTTTTAACCAGTAAAAAAAATTTTTTTTCTGCAATTTTTATAAAGTGCCTAAATGATTTATTATATGATGAGGTGCATTGAATTTTCAGTAATAAGTAATGCTTGTTTTCATAATGAAATTCTACCAAGCGGCTAAATTTTTTTCATACAAAAATTTCAAAATTTGAATGAAAAAAACTTTGCCACTTGCTACAATTTTATTATGAATACGGCCCTACGATTTTACTGGTAATGCAAATTAAATTTCATTATCAGTAAAAATTTACTGAATTTTTTCAGTAATCAGTAAAGTTACTGCTTACTGCAATTTTTAATGCAGTACATATACATTTACTGCAGTCTGCCCATTTACTAACCAAATAAGTTAAATAAAAACCAGCAAATTCCTATGTATTTACAATATTGAAAGTTTTGATACTTTTAATTGATTAATTAAAAAAAATCGCTAAAAGCATAAGTACTTCCAACTTTAAAAAAATTTTTATTACTAGATGTTTACACATCTCCCTTGTGATCGGACTCACATTGCTTTATTTTTTTTTTAAAGAAATTTAACTTTTTTTACGAAATAATATGCTATATCTTGCGGTGAAAAAATGCTAAAATGGCAACGCTACCTCCCTGTAAACCTCTGGGATATCGCTGCTTTTAGCATTAAGAGTACATGTCATAACCCAGCAAAAGTTTATTCTAACTTTTGATATTGCAAGCCATCGCTCGAAATCCGTTCATTTCAAGCTTAAAGCTCTGGCAAATCTATAAATTTTTGGAGTAATATAAACGGTCTGTGCCTCTAAATGCTAACGATAGATTTCATCGAATATTTGAATAATTGAAACAACGACAAAATATTAAAATTTGTTTTTGTTTTGAATGTAAATGCGTGACAAGTCGAACGTTGTCGACATCGTGGGATTGGGGGTTAATATTGCAAATAAAAATAGTTTTTTTTATATTTAGAGAAACTAACTAACTCATTAAGATAAATATTTCTGTATTCGATGCAGTTTATCAAGTGCAAAAAATTAAATGAAACCTTTAAAATCGATTTGACAAGAAATTTTCGAATCCTTCAAATAAAGCGAGTTTTTCGAAAATTTTCCTCAACAATATTTTGCGGAATGTGTCAATCGAACTTGCGACATTCGACGTTGTTTTTGAGATTAAGAGTAGATTATGCAATTTTTCGAAAACAATTTTTTCGAAAATCCCCAAAATCTAAATGAGGTCAAATTCCTTAGAACTCCATAAGCGTGGCTCAAAAGTATTTTTCGAAATGTTATATATTTGAAAAACTATATATTTAAAAAAAGTACCTTTAAAAAGAAGTTTTTTGAAAAAGTACCTTTTAGAAAAGGTACTGTCTGTTTGTAAAAGTACGTTTTCAAAAAGTACTGTCTTTTTGAACAAGTACTTTTTTTCGAAAAATTACTGTCTTTTAAAAAGTACATTTTTAAAAGTACGTTAATGGTTCAAAAAAGTACTTATTGGAAACTGTCCATTTAAAAGAGCATCTTTTGAAAGAGCACCTTTTTGAAGAAGTACCACTTTGACAGAGTACCTATTGAAAAAGTACCTTATTGAAAAAGTACCTCTTTGAAAGAGTACCTCTTTAGAAAAGTATATCTTTGAAAGAGTACCTTTTTGAAAAAGTGCCTTTTTGAAAGAGCACCATTTTGAAAAGTATCTTTTTGAGAGACCACCTTTTTGAAAAAGTACCTATTTGAAAGTTCACCGTTTTGAAAAAGTTCCTTTTTGAAAGAGTATCTTTTTAAAAGAATACTTTTTAAAAAGTATCCTTTTCAAACAGCACCTTTTTAAAAGAGCACCTTTTTGAAAAAGTACCTTTTTGAAAGAGCACCTTTTTGAAAAATTACTTTTTTAAAAAGTATATTTTTGAAAGAGCACATTTTTGAAAAAGTACCTTTTGAAAGAGTACCTTTTTGAAAAGTACCTTTTATAAAAAGTACCTATTAGAAAGTGCACCTTTTTGAAAGAGTACCTTTTTAAATAATACTTTTTAAAAATCACCTCTTTGAAAAAGTACCTTTTTGTAAGAGTACCTTTTTGAAAAAGTACGTTTTTGAAAGAGCACCTTTTTGAAGAAGTAACTGTTCAGAAAGTATCTATTTGAAAGAGCACCTTTTTGAAAAAGTACATTTTGAAAGCCTACCTTTTTGAAAAAGTACCTTTTAAAAAAGTACCTATTTGAAAGTGGATCTTTTTGAAAAAGTAACCTTTTCAAAAAGCGCCTCTTTGAAAAAGTACCTTTTTGAAAGAGTACCTTTTTAAAGAATTATTTTTAGAAAGTACCTTTTTTAAAGACCACCTCTTTAAAAAAGTACCTTTTTTAAGAGCAACTTTTTAAAAAGTACCTTTTGAAAGAGCACCTTTTTTTAAAAAGTACCTATATGAAATAGCTCCTTTATGAAAGATTACCTTTTTGAAAAAGTACTGTCTTTTAAAAAAAGTACGTTTTTAAAAAGTACTCTCTTTTTTAAAAAAGCACCTGTTGTAAAAGTATTTTTTTTTTTTTTTTTGAAAAACTACATTTTTTAAGAGGAACCTTTTAAAAAACCATCTTTGGATCCGTATACTTTAAGCGGACCAAGTTAATTCCACCTGTGATGTTGCATACATACATACGTACAAACATATATTACACTGGGATCTTTTTAAATAGACATTCTCTCTATTTCTTTAGCCCACACAGCGCCTCTTCAAATTAGTTTTTATACAGAGTCAGTGTAAATCTTTTCAAATATAATATAATTTAATTAATATATTTATTTTTACGAGAAGACATAAAATTTCGAAACAACATTTTAATGCCGATTTAATAATACATTATTAACATTTATACATAAGTATGTATGTATACTGGAAAATAATGACAAAAAATAAGCGGAACTGTTTTTTCTTCACAAGATTTTTATTGCAAACTGATCTCTCAGCCATAAAAATTACAGTTTTTAATGGCCGTAATAAACATAAAAACTAATTTGAAAAGTAATGCAATTTATTGACTAGTGTATTTGTTTAAAAAAAAATGTTGTATTTATTTGTACCACAAATTCTATGACATGTTGAGTAAACAAAGTTCAGTCAGCCTTCTTTTTTTACGATCGAACAACTAACAAAAAAAAAAAAAATCATATGAATTGTCTGAAATTCTTAACCATTAAATTATAAACGTTTTTTTTTTCTCTCGAAAAGAAGATTTGTTAAATTTTATCTTTTCAAATTATGTGTTAAATACCTGACATAAAAATACAATAAAATTTTGAAATAAATACACTTTAAATAGTCAATAATCCAGCTTAACTAGTTCTGATGATAGAGAGAAATGTTTTCAAAATAATTAAGTTTGTTTTTAATCATTCAAAGGCAAAAAAAAGCTTGTCCGAAAATTTGCTAAACTTATAAAAATTTGTTAAAATTAAAACCCGTAAAATTGTAAAGTTCTTGAGAGTATGTTTATGAAAATATTTGATAAACAGAAATCATCTATGTCTAAATTAATTATTGTATGGGGCTATCAGCGTTGAAGTGGTGTAACCCACTAAACAATTGCTCTTTTTAATTATTTAATTGCTTTATTACTTTGGAATATTACGATCTGTGCAAAAACGATTTTTAAGGTCAATACGAAAATGTGGCTCATTCTACTTTTTTTTTTTTTTTGATAGTTGGTAATGTTAATAATGTATTTATCATCAGAACAGCAACCAAAAAATAGATGTGGGTTACACCATTTCTTCGCTGATAGCCTCATATATTATATGAAAGTAATAGTGGTAGAGACTTATTAATACATTTGCTTCTGTTTTTCTTTTGATTGGTATTTTTCAAAAGTTTAATTTTTATTATGATGCATGTATGTACATATGTATGTAAATGGTATTTATTAATTCAAGGAGGTGTTTAGGTAAATTTACACGTGTATGAGAAGTTTTATAGTTTAAAAGTCTTAGCAATACTTACCCAGGTCTAATTCGTATTAAATTAAAGTTGAGGAAAGATTTTACATCTGATTAAATTACGTGGTTTCAAATTTAACGAGTTTTGTTTTTAATAGAGGCATTAAAAGTACATATTTTAAAACTATATATGGCAAACACCTTGAATTAAGTAGATTCATTTAAGTGGATTTTTTTAATGCCTTGTCCCATAGAATGTTGTTTTTTTTCCTGATTTTTTTTTGTTACATGGTGCCATATGTCATCTACCACATCATACCCAAAATTTATGATTGTAAAGATAAATTTAAATTTAACTAGCAGAGACAACAACCAAAGATTTTAGCTGAGCCCAATGTTAACTTTTTAACTGTCCTAGTAAAATTAATAAATATTGGAGCTTATTACGAGTGTCAGTCATGCACTTTTTTTATAGGCCGCCAAAGATTTGGGGCCTCGGTGTCAGTTGTGCATTTTCTCAGTCTCATATCTTGCAAACCGTTCGTAATTTTCATTTACTCTCTGAGGCAAAGTTGTAGCTCTTGTCATACAGAACAAAAATTGTGCACAAATAAAATCAAAAAACTTTAGCTTCAAGATCAAAATCGCAAAAAAATTAAAAAAAAATTAGATTTTTTACCTTTTTCCCCCTGTTCAGGTGCACAGGTAGCAAACCGTTCAAAATTCAAGGAAACAATCAACTACAAAAATGTACCTAAGATCTCAATAAACAGCTTTTTAGAACATATCAACTTCCTAGGAATTATTCTCAACACCGTTTAGGTAGCGCTTAGGTAGCAGCAAAAGTGAAAAATTTCCAAATAAATGAAATTAAAAAATGTTCGGGAAATTTTCCAAAAATATTGGGAGATGTAAAATAAACTTAAAATTTTTTTTGTAAATATAATAAGAAATAATTGAAAAAAACAATCACATCTAAAAATATCGATTTTTTTACAGCGTTCATCCCTATTTTGAACCACATACAACGAAAACCAAAAGTGAACAATGTAGTGACTCTTATTCTGTCCACCACAGTTGTTGCTATAAACTAGGGATGTAACGAATACCAGTTTAGCGAATGCGAATGCGAAAACGAATAATGCATTTGAATTTTTGCGAAAGCGAAAGCGAATGCGAATGCGAAAGCGAATGCAAATACTTAAAATACGATAAAAATCACATGAAACTTAATTTTTTTAAGAACATGAAGTTGTATTTATATGTATAAATAGATGCAATACAAATAGCATTTTATTTAAATTAAGTCTTTAATTAAAAAAAAAAAATTACAAATCAATCAACCCATTCGTACTTTGGCCCTAAAGCCTGGTACTCTGTTCAACATTTCATGTAAAATGCTGTCAAAATATATATTAAGAAAATTGGAATGAATTGTTCATGAAAAATCTTGGAAAAATAGTACTATTTTCATCTTGGGACAAAAATATATGAAATATATCTTCAACATTTTAAGATTTCATGCGAAATAATATGCGTGGCACTTGTTTCGCATGGAATTTACAACAAACAAGGGCTGGTTAATATTGTTAGCATTTAAAATTTTCTGTACGAAGTAATGAATGGTACTCAACTTTTTGCCAAGGGTTTGAACAGACTACAAAACAGCTAGATTGTGGATTCATTATGATAATTATCATTTATAGAAAAGTTTTCCGCTAAAATTTTAAAGCTTTGTTTGGAATCGTAAACTATTTTCGTAAAAGAAGTACAAATTTTGTTGTCTTTAGTATTCGCTTGAAATATTCGCATACAGTTTAGCGAATGCATATAGCAAAACTAAGCGAATCATTTGCGAATGCGAAAGCGAATGCGAACATTCGTTACATCCCTACTATAAACTGTAAGGTGGGTCACATTCTGATTAAAAGAATTAATAAATTTCAGCAGCAATAACTAATTTCTTGGCAGCCACGTGAAGCTTGGCTTTCATTCTACATATATGTATGTATGTACATAGATATTAGCTTCTTTTGGTACCCCTTGCGCCCCAGTCGTAACCAGGGCTGTCTGATAAGGCGATTTCTCGCCAAACATTGCGATTTTTCAACTTGTTTGGCGTCCAAATTTTTTGGTTTGGAAACGTGGCGATTTTTCTGGCGATAAATAAATTTGTTGGCGATTATTATGGCTATTTTTTTTTTTAACAAAATTGAACTTCAAATTTTTTCTAATTCAGGGAAATTATTTTGTTGATATTGTTCAAAAATTAATCCTACCAAAACTCGTCTGCAAGAAATTAAAACAATTTTGTTTTTGTTTTAAATGTAATTGTTGTCGTGAACGTTGTCGATATCGTGGGCCAGGCTTCAAATTGTTTTAATTTCTTTGGTTTGGCCCTTGATTTTGATGATTTTTCTTATATTAATTATAGTCATTAATGTGTTTTGAATTTGGATGAGAAAAATTTACAAAAAATAATTTTTGGCAATTTTATTTCTATTTTTGGTGATTTTTTGATAAATTTTAATACGATAATTTTATAAAAATTTATATTAAAAAAAGTGTTTTACAAAAACAAATTTGTTATCAAATATATGTATAATAAGAATAAATTCAGTAAAGTGCGACTCTGACTCGCGCACGAAGAGTTCCGTACGAACACTACATATGTAATTTTTTTCGTTTTTGGGGTTTTTTCGGTTTATTTTTTTGTTTTGGCGTTTTTTCGGTTTTTGCGATTTTTTTAAGTTTTGGCTCTTGTTTTTAGTTTTGACACTATTTTCTCGTTTGATAGATTTTTTTCGGTTTTTGGCGTTTTTTCAATTTGGCGATTTTTTTTCTCATTTTGGCGATTTTTTTTCACTTTGGCGATTTTTTTTTCATATACGGCCAGGTTCTGAAAACCATTTCGTTTTGCAACCAACAAATGTCAGAAAAAAAAATCAACAAAAAAGCTCACTTATTGCAGCTTTTTAATTGGTTTTAAGATTTCATATGCTTGAGATATTTTATCCGAACTTAATTTCGAAGGCACTAAACTATCTGATAAAGAGAACAGTGTTTTCCGTTTTTGAAACTTTGCGATTTCAAAACGAAATGGTTTTCAGAACATGGCTGATAAACAATTATTTTGCTTTTGGCGCCTTTTTCGCGTTTTGGCAATTTTTTTTAGATTTTCGGCGTTTATTTTTTTCATTTTGACGATTTTTTTTCATTTGGGCGATTTTTTCGAATTGGGCGATTTATTTTAGTGTTAGAAACTTTTTTTTAATTTTGGCGATTTATTTCGTTTTGGCGATTTTTTTTTTAATTTTTGGCGATTTTTTTTTTTGGTTTGGCGATTTTATAATTTTCGGTTTTTTTAGTTTTACCGTTTTTGAAAATTTCAAGTGTTTGCCTCTTACGGTTTCCAAGATATAGCAAATTGTCAAAATTACATAGTCAAAATTGCATTAACTGATGGACCACCTTTTAATTTAAATTTTGTTAAATTTTAGTGTTATTTGTTTTAGTCTGTATAAAAATACAATAATTTTACAAAATTCAAGTTTCAATATACATATGTTCATACAATTGTATGTATATTACATGGGATTTTAACATTTTTCGTTGCTCGTTTTGGCACACCCTTTAATTTTTAATTCTCATGTATTTGTTGTTGTAGCGGCCAAGGTTCTACATACTCTGCCCAAATTTCAGGTCCGTAGCTCTTACGGTTCCTGAGAAAATACCGTGTGACGGACAGACGGACAGCGTAGCGAAAACAATAGGGTTACTTTTCACCTTTGGTGTACGGAACCCTAAAAACTACATAAAACAGATTTTTGGCGATTTTTCGAATCAATTTGGCGAAATAGGTCGAAAAAAATCTGACAACCCTAAGCGCAACAGGTTTTTTTAATGAGAAGTCCTGCATGTGCTCTCCATATCGCACCACCGTACGGAAATTGCACTTTGTTAACTTATGCCCTGAATTTCTCTCAACTTTATCTGAAAATTTCATGAGTTAACTCAATTTGGAAAAAAGCACTTGAACTCCTAATGCTTTTAGCCCCTCATAATCAATAGCCCAATTCACAATCTTGTGCAAATGGTCTTGCATCGTTGTATGTTCAAAATTGTATTGCATATTATACTTAACACCACTTAACAATTCTTAGTGGTGAGTATCAATATACTATACCATTTTGCACATGCAACGATGCAAGACCATTTGCACAAGATTGTGAATTGGGCTAATATTTATTTCTTGGCCTAAAAGCATGCTATAGTTTTTTTGAAGAAGTAAGTCTTACCAGAAATTGGTAGAGTATATTTTTTAGCTGAACATTTTCCAAAAAATTAAATAAAATTTCTCTCATAAATAATAATTACACGTTTCGTATTGAAAAATTTTTCCGCAAAAATTCATCGTAAGACTTTTGAAATTAAGTGGTCAAAAAATAGGGTTTCTAACACCCAGTTCCCACAGTGCACGGCGGCCATAGCATATTGTCTTATAAAAATACACAGTTTATTAAATAAAACGAATCTTTATTCTCTGCACGTTCCAATTAACAAAAAAAAAAAGCCTTATAATATAATTACACAGAAAAAATGTAAATTAAATAGTTTGTGAAATTAATTAAAAAGTTATTTGATTTGCAGCAACAACTATATTACTATGTAACATCAATTAAGTTCTTACACCTGAATTTGAAAATTTTATTTAGTAGATACATTTTTTATGTGCTTTCTCATATGTATAGTATTATATTAGATTTAAAATATTTGGAATTTGTGCTTATTTTTATAGTTAAGCATCGACTATGCATGCATTTCATTTCTGCTCCTGAAACTCATCAGTAGACTACAACCCAAATATTTTTGATAAGCTATAAAAATTTAATTTGTTTATAGCAAGACTTTTAATATGTTATTGAGAATTACAACATACTAAACTAATCAGTTTCCAAGCCTCAAGCAAACATGTTTATTAAGCAAGCAGCTTTATGCAATTTTGCATATATTTTTTCACTTTTGACAACTTTTTTTACAATTAGATGTACATGGGGTAACAATGAAAGTATTTAAAAGGTGAACAAAATTACAAATACATGTCAAATAATATATACTTCGCCATATCTTATGATATGTCGAATATTTTAAAATCAATAAAAAAAATGCATACCTGCCCATTAAAATTTATAATTATAATGATATGACATCTGTTATTCGAAGTAAAAAGAGTTGACTGACAGATGCCACAAGGACGCGGCGACAATGACAGTGTGCATTGTAAGGATAGTGGCATTTTTGTCTGCTGGCCCTACACAATTTCACTTCATTCATAATTTAATTTCAATTACATCTCCATTCACACAAACACAATTAAGGGGCAGGATCATAAAACTAAAGCGACTTATTTATGATCTAACAAGAATCTATAAATTTTCTTAGATGTTGGTTGCATTTGAAGTCGTTTGCAGTTGCAGTTAAAACATGTTCATTTATGCTTTTTACACCTGTTTCGGGCATCTAATGAATACGAATGTAATAAAAAACATGGCATTCAAGTACAATAAATAAGAAAAGAAACAACAACAACAACAACAACATGTTGGTCTGTGTGTGTCTCTTTTGGGTTGTGGAATTAAATATTCATGGCGTTGTTGATCCCTTAATACCATTACGAAAGAAGGAACGACTAACTATGTTGTGTATGTCTTATTGTACTAACACTTTTTTCTCCCTAAATATCTATGGCCGCGTCTTTTTTTTTTTTGCACTTCAACAGGGTCAAGAGGTTTAATGCTCTTCGCGCGCTGTCATTATTGTGGAAAAAGAAATACATAAAAGTTGAATAGAATTTGTGTGTAGGCTGTTTGTAGCCTTTTTATTAAAGCGTTTTTATTTATTTCTCAACCTCGACAGAGGAAAAAAATGTGCGTTTCGTACCAAAAAGGTAAAAGAGACAAAATACCCACCAAAGTTACACTCATAATACATGCCGACACTTGTCCGGCAACAAAAGAATTATGCTTTATGGATTTAAACTAAAAATAAGAAAAAAAAAACATGTTAAATAAAAAACTGCTGACTGTCGGCTCAATTTGTTTCATCTTGATTCTTTTGTTGTTATTTTTTTTATCTCGTTCTCGTCGGTTTTTTTTTCACTGTGTTGAGTCTTTTCTTTACAGTTTGGTCTCATAAATGAATAAAATGAAAATGAAATTAATGTCGATAAAGCAAGTAAATTAAACTGTCATTAGTTTAACATTTGCCTGAATTTTGTATATGAACATATACGTACTAGAATCCTGCAAAAGACCATTTAAAAGAAATTTTAAGACATGATGAATTTTTCAAACGCTTTACTGCAGCGAAGTCTTCTAAAACAAACGCTAAACAACACTGTGGACAAGACATTTATTTCAATTATTGCAGGTATAGGAGTAAAGAAGAAAATACTTCGTGACGAAAGAATTTATGATGCTTGCTTCTTCCTACGCATGGGCACTTTTACAAACGTCATGCATGTATACACACGTTGTGTGTATGCTCTTTTATTTTTCTGCGAACATGCAAACGCACACATGCATTGACATTAGTTGTGTGCGCTTGCTTTAAAAAACCACCCTTGAACACAAACATAATAGCTTACCATCTAGATCTTACACACACACACTCAAACATACAATATACAAAATAACAAGCATACACACATCAACACTACTTGTTTTGATTGTTTGTTAGGAACAAGAAGTCCTCGAGACATATCTTATAAACACTCATATACACGAATAGCAATCAATAAATCCATCGAGCTTCGCTTATTATATGCCAGCATTTATTATTGGTATAGTACAATGCATGCGACAATACATTTAAATAAATTCAGTGCAGTGCGACTTTGACCCGCGCACGAAGGGTTCCATTCGTACACTAGATATGTAATTCAATACGAACTTTAGCCTATATAAAATATAGTTTTGGAATTTTTTTCGTTTTTGGGTTTTTTCGGTTTTGAGCGTTTTTTTAGTTTTGGCGCTTTCGCGTTTTTTTTTTTGGTTTTGGCGATTTTTTCGGTTTTTTCGTTTTGGCGATTTTTTTAATTTGGGCGATGTTTTCGAATTCGGTGATTTATTTTAAATTTTCGGCGATTTTTTTAATATGGGCGATTTTTTCGAATTTGGTGTTAGAAATTGTTTTGATTTTGGCGATTTTTTTCGTTTTGGCTATTTTTTGTTTAAATTTTTGGCGATTTTTTTTCGGTTTGGCGATTTTATAATTTTGGGATTTTTTAGTTTTACCGTTTTTAAAAATTTTCAAGAGTTTGCCTCTTACGGTTTCCAAGTTGTCAAAATTGCATAGTCAAAATTACATTAACAGATAGAGCACCCTTTAATTTAATTTTTTTTAAATTTTAGTGTTAATTGTTGTAGTCTGCATATAAATACACTAATTTTACAAATTTCAAGTTTCAATATACATATGTTCATACAACGTTGCTCGTTTTGGCTTACCCTTTAATTTTTAACTCTCATGTATTTGTTGTTGTAGCGGCCAAGGTTCTACATACTCTGTCTAAATTTCAGGTCCGTAGCTCTTACGGTCCCTGAGAAAATGCCGTGTGACGGACAGACGGACAATATGGTTCTTTTTCACCTTTGGTGTACGGAACCCTAAAAACAAGAGATATTTAAATTTCAAGAGTGCTTACGCAGCCCTCTAATACGTGCATTTATCTATATAAAAATGTATGAGTAAATTCTCACATGGACATTTATATACACTGAGAGAAAAGCTATGAAATCTTTTTCAAAGAAAAGTTTTAATTTTGAAAATGCTAAAGCTATTTTATTTTGTGAAACAGCTCAAACGTCGTGTATGTATAAAACCAATTTTTAAGCAGAGCTTAAAATTATCTTTTCAGCATGCCAGGCTTATGATATTTTTCGGGTGTATTGCTGTAAACTTACAAATGATCTAAAATTGCTACAGCTACACTACTCTTTTGAGGAAGAAAAATGTATGAACAAATTTTGCTGAACTGACATGTTCATATTGTCAAAAGACTTTTATTGAAAAGTAGTCAAAGAAAACGTTCCAAAAGCTTAACCTTAAACCAAAAATAAAAGCAAAAAGCAAAAAAAAAACGACAAATACTTCAATAAGAAGAAAAAAGAGGCAATAATGATGATGATGAGAAGTATTATTATGTACAATTATAGGACAGAAGATAAATATTTTTTTAATACTTTTTCAGTTGGAAATTGGAAAATGTAATGACAAAAATTGGCCTTAAATAATAAAAACTAAAAAACTAAAAAAATCACTCAGTACAAAAGAAGAGCATAAATATGTATACGTATCGCAACTAGTACCCCATTAAGAATTGCAATAAGCATCAGTATGAAAATTGTTTTAATAAAATTTAAAAAGAAAAATTTCCTGAATTAAACGACATACCGCAACAATTATCAATTTAGTTGAAATTTTCTTTATGAAAGACTTTTCAAAGATTTAAATTGAGCCACAAAAAAAAGGAAATATAAATAAAAAGCTTATTAAGTAAATATTTGCTTTGAGAATAATCGGGCTTATTAAACTTAAATCTTTTTTTAATATTTAACGTGCCATTGGCATCATAAAATTGTCATTAAGATTTTTTTTCACGAATGAAATTTTTAATCATTTCCTTATGGGGTATCAAACGAGAGCAAAATTTTTTTACAACTAAGTGTTTATGCAAAATCGAGCGTATTGAAGTGGAACTAATGTGCATAAGTGCGTCTCTCTTGAATTATCGGTGGCACAATAACCGATTTTGGACGACCTTCACGAAATTTGTCGGAGACGGGACTACGACCACGATTGAATTCACTATACCAGCTATATACTGTGGTTTTTGATAGTGCTTTATCGCTATAGAAAAAAACTGAGTTCATCGTCACATTCTTGTTGAGATAATCCACGTCGAAAATTGTGAAAAATAATCAAACGAAAACCTTCTCTTTTCTGAACCCACTGTAAGCAAAACAAAAAGCACTTGTATACAGCGTTGCCACGACCAAAAAAATTTTAAGTAACCAAAATTTTTATATATTTAAAATACTGTTTTATTTGTACTTCAGTTGAAAAATATACATACATATATTAATATGTATTATTACAAAATCATATATAGGTAATATAAATGGACCATTACATTTAAATTTGTACTTCAGTTTTATAAGTATATCTTATTATAATTAATAACAAAAATTAAAAATTTTAAAAACCCCCGACTTTTTTCAGAAAAGATGTTATATCTTCTAAACAGCTGGACCGATTTTCTTCAAACATAGCTAAGAACCCTCTCGATCAAGTCATCTTTCAAACAGAAAATAATAAATGAAAATCGGTCCAGTCGTTTGGCCTGTACGTGGACACGGACAGACACACAGATACACAGACACACACTACAAACTTGTAACACCCCTCTTTTTAGTCGGGGGTTAAAAATCAATAAAATCAATTTTGTAACAAAAATACTTCAGGTAATATTATTAGAAATTCCAAACCAAAAATATTTTTAGTAACAAAAAAATAATATGTAATTTAATTACATAATTTTCGTTATCAAAACACAAGACTGTATAGACAAAGTATTAAATTTGTTAATATTAAAACAAATCTTTGGCAGACCAAACATAATAGGAATTGTTTCGATTGATGCATAATTCTTTAGATTGTATTATTGAGTTTACAGCCTTAAAATGAGTTTATTCCTATATTTAGTTTTGACTAGACTTGGCTGCGAAAATATCATTTCAGCAGCAGCCGAACTGTGTGGCAGTGACATTAAATTATATACAAAATTATTCAAACCATAAAAACATTTTTCGTTGAATCCATTTGTATGTTTTGAAACTGCGTCCCAAAAATAAACTATGTCCATATCAGCACTTACTTCTAATTTAGAAAATCTGTCAGGAGCGGCTGTTAGCCGACTCACAGCCGATCGGTTTCGTTCCCTGGCTCAGTTAGCCGACTGTAATGTAACGTAATTGCAACAGTAAGAAACAGCTGATCGATTTTGTTATGAGAAAAGTAATGAAAATGGTTATAGAGATGTAATGGAAGATAACCTACTTTTCATATAAAAATATCAATCAGCTGTTTTCTACGTTACAGTGACATTATATTACAGTCGGCTAACTGAGCCTTTAAATATAAAAAAAATTTTCTTTTAACTTTTTACATACAGCCCAATTATGAATAGCAATTACCCGGGAGTTTTTTCCTTTTTCCCATTCCTCCTATTATGAATTAAAATTTCCCCGGGAGAAAACTCCCCGGGAAAAAAGTAGGTATTCTAAATAGGAGGGAGAGGGAGAATTTGTTGATAGATGATTTCTCCCCAAAAATTTTGAAGGGAACTAATGCAAAAATTTAAAAATCATATTAATAAATGTTGCAAAACAATAGTATTTATCATAACATTTATTTAGAACAAAAAGTTTAAATAAATACCGAATTATTATTTCCCTTTTGTATTTTTGCATTTTTATCTAAACCCTGCGCACATGTACTTCAAAAACATAAACCACTTCTGTATTCAGAAGAAATACTAAACTACTCAATTTTGCAGGCCTCCTTTAAGTTCACATAATAGGTAAATGGAAGATTTGTTTCCTTCTAATATTATCAAGACCGATAAGAAAAACTTTATAAAATTTACAATTTCCTTTGTACACAAAGTCCTTCGGAATTTAATCAATTTGCATCTGCACCTGGCTCAGTTTTCACTCCACTTTCTCAGCACAATGTTATTACGCATGCCTGTGAATGGTTAGTGTTAGTGGTTTATATAATTTTTATTTAAGCATAAACAAATATTTATATTAACACACAATCTTATTGGCAATGAAAACATAACATTTTTATTAAACTTCTATTGTTGAACTCTTGCGTTAGTTAGAACTCCCCGGGAATATTCATAATTGGGCTGATAGTGTTTGACCTTTAAAGGTTTTGCAAACATGAATGCATCTGATTTTTGAAACCAGGCTTGTTATGTTCAGATACAGACATGTATTTGTTTTAAACGCTATGTTGATTAACCAGTGTTGTATTTACAACGCATTAAAAACGCTTAAATTGTGATCTTTTATCAAGATAATTAGTTATGTGCAAATTTAACATACCACATATGTACATATGTATTTGTATAAGAAATGGTTATTTTTGTGTTGAAAAAAAGTAACCAAAATGGAAAAAAAGTACACAAGTACACATTGGAACGAAAAGTAACCAATTTTGGTTACAAGTAACCAAAACGGCAACGCTGCTTGTATATCAAAAAGTTCTGAGTAGGTTTTACTAAAAATATCTAACTTTATTACGGTGTTGCCAGATTTTACCTATTGACATATCCCGAAATATAAATAGTAGCTCTCGTATAATCGAATATCTTACTTGGTAGACATTTTTAAAATATATTGAGTACCCGGTAATTTTTTTTCGGTTTTTGGCGATATTTTTAGCTTTGACGCTTTTTCTTAGCTTTGCCGCTTTTTGATTTTTGGATTTGTTTTAGATTTTTGGCTTTTTTTTCAGTTGGCGTTTTGTCGGTTTTTTGCGATTTATTTTATTTTAAGTGATTTTTTTTAGTTATGGCGATTTTTCCTTTTATTTATAAGATTTGTGTAACTTTTAGCGATTTTTTTTTTAGTTTTAGCGATTTTTCGTTTTTGCGATTTTTTTTAATCATGCCTCTTACGGTTCTCAAGATACAGCAATTTGTTGAAATTTTATAGTAAAAATTACATTAACTTAATTTTTTTTAATACATGTATTAATATATTATATCTTCAAATATCTTAAATCTATAAAAAAAAATTATTAGGCCCGACCAGTGTCGGACATAAACTTAGTGATAGTTATAAATAATACATAAATAGTGATAATCAAAAAAAGGAAAATTTAATTTAATTTACGGCCTGGCGCACCATGTCGACAAGAAACTTTCTGTCGCTTACTTACATTGAAAACAAAAACAAATTTTCTTATTTTATTGTTGTTTTCAATACAACTTATCGATCGACATATTCTTGTCGAGATCGTGGGCCAGGCTGTTAATTTTTTAAATTTTAGTGTAAGTGCATGTATTTTCGTTGCTCGCTTTAGGAAACCCTTTAATTTTTAACTGTCATATATTAGTCGTTGTAGCAGGCAAAGTTTTACATATTCTGGTTATCGAGAAAATAGTCTGTGACGTACAGACAGACAGATACACGGACATCGTAGCGAAAACAATTTGGTTTGCAAGAAACATCAAGTTGTCAAAATTACATTAAAAAATTTATGAAAAAGGCAAATGTTTAGAGTTTTGGCCATTGAATTTCAAAATTTTTAAAAATAAAATTTGTATTTTTTTTAAATTATAGAGTATTCTGCCTTCACTTCTTACCTCCAAGATAACATATCATGGTACAGGCACAGGGTTACCGTTCATCCGACTAAAGTCGCAATTTGACCCTTTCTTTAGCGGTGTGCAACTTTTTGTGAGACTTTTTTTTATCACCAACTTTTGCGACTTTTTTAATTTTATTGGGACTTTTTACTCTTTTTTGTAAAGATTCTCACAGAAAACATTTAAATTGCAGTAAATTAAAAATTTCCTTATTATTTTTATCAAAAAAAAAAAAAAAAAAAAAAAAATCGTCAAAATTTAAAAGCATTTCACAGAATTCCAACCTTGTCACGTGTAGAATATATTTAATAAATGTTTCCCAAATTTTCAGTAGAAGTTTCAAAGAATAGTTTTAGCGAAATAAAATTTTTAAATAAATAAAAATTATGGTTTTTGGAGTGCTTATTTTACAAAATTATTTTTACCCGCCGAGTCAATGAAAGAAGTTATCGTAAAATATATACATTAAATTAAAGTAAAAAGTTCATGGCGCTTTATTTGGAAATGTTTGTCGAAAATATCTTAAGTTTAACTTTTTTAGCTTGATTTTCTTTTAATGAATCCTACGATAGCCAAATTTATTAAACTTAAGTAAATTTGTTCAATTTGTATAAAAGCACATATAGTTGAATTGTATATGTTAAGAAATATGCATTGTTTCAAATTATTTTTTTTGCTGTGTTATGTTTTTTGTTAATAAAAAAAAAACGTTAAAAAAAGATGTGAAGCTTATATTTTCTCAAACGACTTTTTTGTGGGACTTTATTTTTATAAAACGTCATTTTGTGCGACTTTTCAAAAATTCCTAACGGTAACCCTGTACAGACATCTGATAATAATGCTGGTTGGTTTGTGTCTTGGGTTATAAATTTCGAGTTTTTCTTTTCACACGTAATGAAACACATGATTTTGTATAAAAAATCATTTTATTTTTCAACGTAGTCTTATTTAAGCCCCATACATTTTGGCCAAAATTCCTCCAATATCTTTTATCCCTTTCAAAAAATATTTTTTTTAAGACCGCGGAAAGATGCCTCAATTGAAAATTAACATTTCGTTAAAGATTTTTGAGTTGGTTTATTCGCTTTTTTAGTTGTTGTTTTGCGTAACAAAATTTCTTGTACAAATGTTAATGTTTTGAGTCGTTTTTATGAAAGGATTAATTTAAAAAAAAAAAAATTATAGTTTCGACATTTTTTCTAACTGTTTTTTTTTCTAATTTCTTTTCAGGTAAGTGAACAATTTATAATTTTCAAAAAGCATTTTATAAAAGTAAGTAAAGAAAAATATTATGCTGGGGAAATAATTTTCCCACTTATTTAATAAAGTTTGATATAATTAGTTATTCTTTGTAAAGAAATAAGAGAAGAGTGTAGTTCAATTATTGAACGATACTAAGTCGAATTCTATTTTCGTCATTTCATTACTACCCATCAAAATAAATCATAATTTTCCATTACCTGAACAAATATGTAATCAGTAATTTAAAGTGAAAGAAATTACTTCAAAAATTTTATATTAATAATAACTTGCACAGTTCAAAGCATTTTGTTTCATTTTTCATTATATACATAGAAGATTCCCCCGCACCTTTCTAACTTTATGAATTTCACAAAAAAAAATTGATTCTAGCAACTAATTCTAACAAAGCAGACAAAAAGAAACACACAAACCGCTTTTTGACAAATTTCTGCACAGAGAATAACTTTATATTAATATCTAGCAGCCTTATTTATAAAAATTAATAAGAGTTTACAAAGTATTTATAAAATAGATTTATCATAAAAAATTTGGTTTAATAATATAACGGACTTAATAATTTTTATAAATAAGACCTTAGGAAAACCAGGCTTATATTAATTTTATGGTAGTGATTTGGTTTAATATGTGTTTCATTTTAATTCAAGGCGTCTACTGTGTAGTTCGAAATGAAGGAAGATGTTTTCGAATTTGTATGCTTGTAACATGTCAATTCGAAAGCATTTTCTTTCGTTTCGAATTACAGAGTATACCCCCAACTCGATTTACAGAATCCTTCAAAGAAAATGTTTCCTTTTCAAAATAACTTTATTTCATGTTGATTTAATATTCCCAGTACTGTTAAATGAAAATGAAGTATCATGTTGAATCAATGTTATTACAAGTTGAAACAACCTTCATTTAATTTAATGTAAATAGTCATTTTATTAAGTTTTAATTAACGCTAGTATGCAATGGCATTGCAATCAGGAAAATGTGTGCGTGTTGTATGAAGTTGGCTTCCGATACTCCTTTGGATGAAGTCAATGTAGATTATACCATGTGCTTACCAAAATGGTCGCCATAATTTTTTTTGGCTGACAAACCCAACTTAGCCTTCTTTCACGTCGATTCACTAAACCAACTGTTTTGATAGCTGCTTATGGTCTGTATCTGGATTCAGTAACTTTCATTACGATAATCGTATCGCTGTAACAAATATATCGAAAATTTACAAATTATGCTATCCAGTAATATAATTTGACGATATTCGCTGTCTATTAGAGTAATGAAAGTCAGATCAGAAATTCAAATTCATTTAGTTTTTCTTTTTGTCGTTACCGCAAAAGAATAAATATATGAGTTGATATAACGATTGTACAGGTACTGGTGTGCTGTATTGGTTTTACATTTCATTCAGGGTTACAAAACGGTGCAAAAACTCGTCCGTATTGTGCTTGAACAACGCCAAACACTCCTGCGAACTTGTCACATGATTGCTTTTGTAGCCGATTGTAATCCAACGCGTCACCCATCTTGCGGAAAGCTTTCTTCTCCAAAGCATTCTTATGACCATTACAAATTGAAACTAATGAGCCATGTGAAATGTCTATGGCTTCCACAATCTTTCTCACCTTCAATCTCCGATGGGCCAACATTATATCGTAAATTTTTTCAATTGTTTTGGTTCTAGAGGCTTCATCAAAACGCCCAGAACGGTCGACATATTCAAATCACGCGGTAGTCTGCTGTCAATGACTGCCAAGCAAAAACTAAATGAAACAGTTTGTATAAATTTTGACAATAGTCAACTGTTGCCTTTTAAGTTAAGAGGCGGGAAATTCAAAAGTCTTAAAATTATTAAGCCGTCCTCGTTATTAAAATAATAACAATTAAAAATAGATACATATCGTTATATCGTTACCTTAATATAGAAGGGTCCTAACTCATTATGTTTTTGAAATCGTGTTTTCGTTTTGTATATTTCTATAGAATATCATCTAATGTGTCGAAAAATGCAAAAATCTCGAGATAAAAAAATAATGAGTCAGGGCCTTTTTATATCGTTCCATAACCGCAAAAATAGCTGAAGCGACATAATTTTCAAACTTCAATTTTTGACCAAAAAACGGTCATTTGCGATCGTAAATAGTCGATTTTTGTCAAAAAAAAAAAAAAAAAAAACTAAGTCCAAAAATGTGTCGCTTAAGCTATTTTAGCGGTTATGGTTCGATATTAAGGTAACCATGCATATGTATGTACATATGTATGTATCTATGTATGTATGTCTTAACAGAAAATATTTTGCTATATATTATATTAAACCCCCGACAAAAAAGGGGTGTGTGTCTGTGTATCTGTGTGTCTGTACGAGTCCACGTACAGACCAAACGGCTGGACCAATTTTGATTTAGTTTTTTTTTTTTTTTTTTGTTTGAAAGGTGAGTTGATCGAGAGTGTTCTTAGCTATGTTTGAAAAAAATCAGTCCAGCCGCTTAGAAGATATCACTTTCTGGATATATCGGGGATTTGAAAAATTTTTAATTTTTGTTATTTTAATAATATTTCTTTTGTCGCACAAAATTATAATCGTTGAGCCATTTTTTTATAGTTTTTTTTAAATATTTATTTCATTTGACTCATTTTTGCTACACAAACTTTAAATCGTTTCCATTATTGTTTTGTTTTAACCACTCACAAAACCCAATCGCCTGTCAAAGTCTGGCATTATATATAAATCGCTTCTAACTGGGCTTGTCATATTTTTAATTAGTGTATGATTTTTCGCTTCGTTACTCTGCCGGGTTGTTGTTGCCTCTCACAGTCAATTAACATTTCCTTATAAATACTCAAGGTATAATAAATTATTTTTCCAACTTCAAAAATGACATTCAGCTGTTAAGAAAATGATTAAATGCTGCTGCTGCTGCTGCTGCTGCTGTTACTATTGCCTGCAGATCTTTAAACCAAAAATCCACCTGTCAGCATGGATGGCGCCAAATTTGAAATGGGAAAACAATTAAACAAAAACAACAACACACACACATCCCATTTGCACATACGAAGAGAAAAACCTATAACTGAAAATGAAACCTAAATAGATGGCTAAATAGCAAATGTGTTGTATGTTTTGTATTTAAAAGGCAAAGGCAAACAATCTTACAATTTTTATTTAACACTACGAACACGGCTGACTGTAACACATAATTCATTTTGAAAACTATTAAATGCTTTTCGAGATGTTAAGGAAGAGAAAAAATTACAAAAAAAAAATAATAATAATGAATAAAACAGGCACAACCAAACAAAACTGACACTCCTTTGAGGAATAAAAAAGTTGTAATAATAAATGAAACGAGTCAATGAATAATAAGATATTTATGTTAAAGATCAATTAACGCGGGTTGTGTGGGAAGTTAAAGAGCCAATTGCTAAAAAAAAACGTGATTCGCTTAGTTGAAGAAATGAAGGGGTTAATCAAACACTAAAAGCAATCTAACTAATCTGAAGCTACACTTGTGATTTTTTGGCAATTTAATGAATTTCCGCACTGAACGGAGCCATACAGGTCTTCATGTACATACGGTTTAAAAAAGATGGTGGTGGAGGGGAAGGGTTGGTTTTCATTCCAGAATACGGAATTGAAATGTTCTTCAGACTCTCGAACGAATGTAGGATATTACAGGCAGAGTTATCTGTATTAAAAGAGCGACACAATGGCTAAGGTTGTATCGGATTTCAAATAGAGATATCCATATTATAACTGACAGCAAGTCTGCTATTAAGGCCCTCATAGGGGTGTATACCCCATCCATTCTTGTCCAAGAATGTCGTAAAGCCGTGGATGGACTTACGCAACACTCAAATATCTCGTTAAGCTGGGAGCATGGACAGGGGACTATTTTAGGAAACATAGTTCCGGATGAAGTGGCAAAGAAGGGAACACTACTAAGAGAGGTCGATATCGACAATCTTTGTGGATTCCTATTCTACTCCTATGCTACGTTTCTTGAACTAGCTCAAAACAGATGGTGAAATGAGTGCACCTGTGTAACAGCGATAACCCTTCTGGCCTCGCCTGGACTCCCGTAGAACGAAAAATCTCATGGACTTCAATAAGAAACACTTGAGGAACATCGTGGCCACATTGACCGGTCATTGTACCTTCGGAACCCATGCTAAACATATGGGTCTCCCGTATAATGACTACTGCTACAATTGCAACGACGAGGAAGAGGAAGAAAGTATGCTGCATATTCTGTATTTTTCTCTCGCTCTGGAGGATCTCCGTCTGCACAATGTCCTTCGGAAGCTTATCCGAGTTATCGGAATTCGAGCTCAAAAATCTAAGCTATTAGGAATAGTGGCTGGTATAAACGCTGACCCCTCCTAGCCAAATTTCTTGACCCACTCTCACCTCACACCCCCCTTAAAAAATCTTCTATCTCTTTATTTCTTTTCTACTTCTATCCTTCTCACCCTCCTCTGGTTCTCTCTCTCTCTCTCTCTCTCTCTCTCTATCTTCTTCCAACTTACAGGCAGCACAAAGGGATCGTTATATTGGACCCAAGTGCACTGTACTCTAATTTTCCAATTTTCCTTGCCAGCAGCCTGCTAACCTAACCTAACCTAATATATCTGAAATATAAACCTATCTCAAAACTAGCAATTAAAAATGATCTAGTAATTGGCTTGAAGATTGGGCACATGATCCGAATGTCTTAAAGTTATAGTTCAGATATATGTAATTTACTCTTCGCTTGAAATTATGTCTCTTAATAAAAACCTTCACAAACAAACCTCGCAACAAATCCAAACTACCGAACAGACAGATAAACAGACAAGTCATACATTATCGGTAGCTGTAAAGATACAATTGACTTTTGAAGTAAGAAAAACATTTGCTTAATTATTAACAAAAACTAAAAAAAACCCTCTTAAAGGAAATCCTTTAAATCTTAACCACATACACATTTAATGACACTCATGCTCTTTAAAAAATAAAAATAAACAACAGAGAAAAAGGTACTGCTTCTGGCCACATCCATCCATTCAACTTCTTTAGCTTGAGGGAACACACTACTGGTAAATATCTTTAAAATTAATACATTTCTATTCTAAACAGAATACACTTCAAAAGTGCAAAATGCACCTTGCTAAGTAACCAACACCTTTATTTTCCGTTTACTACTTTATATCTTTGTTCCTTACAACAAATGTAATGTAATGCAGCAACTGATGGTTGCATGATCTTTACATTAGACAAACGACACTTGTCTTGTTTTCCTTTCTACGTTTTTTATTTTCTATCTTTTTGTTTGTTTTTGTTTGTTTCTAGTGCAAATGCTAAAGAGAGGCATAAAGAAATAAATAAAAAAGAAATCATTGATGGCAATTTTATTATGTGTCCATTGTTGCCTCTTTGCATGCCGAAGTGCAAGAAGATGTTTAATAAATTGTTAAGACACCTTTTAATAGATTATTGCTGTCTTATGGCCTGTCTAAAAGGTTGAATACCTTAAACCAGTCAATACTCGTACCATTAATTTTTTTTTCTTCTATACTTTTCTCGATTTCGAACAGGTTGCCTAATAGGATTAACGAAACAGATTGTGGCCAAAAGGTTGTTAGTGTCATTAACCGTCTGTTATCTTTAGATGTTTATCGAGAGTTGTAAAGTTAAAGTCACAAAGCAATCAGTTGTGTTGAGAGAGATAGAGAGGAAGAAAAGCAACTTACAGCCGGATACATCTATCAAAAATTGATGGGTTTGAGGAAGCATAAAATTATGAATGAATTTTGTTCTTTTATGGTTACAATTACAAACAGGAACGCAAGAAAATTGTCAGTTGGTCCTCAGGGCAACAATTTGGTTGCCCACAAAAATTTACCAGCAGATAATCTTTGCTGTACAAAAATTAAAAAAAAAAAAAAAACAATAAAAGTTTTATTAACAAAATAAATTAAACACATTTTTAGGCAAAAAAAAATCAAGACTTAAACCAGCTCCCAGCTCTGTTAATAAAATAAACACACACACATACATACATACATATAGGGTGTTTTTTTAAGGGGTATAGAACTTTGAATTGAAATAAAACACAAGAAAATCGTTTTAATGTCCATCAATTTGGCTTTATTGGAAGGATAATTTTATGCCATTAATGTTTAAATATGATTTCGGGCATGTGGCCGCCGCGGCTGGCTCGAATAAAGCCAATTCTACAGGTCCAATTTTCAACCACTTTTTCGAGCATATGGGGCCGTATGTTGGCAATAACGCCACGAATGTTGGCTTCCAAGTACCCTAACGTTTCTGGTTTGTTGGCGTAGACGAGCGACTTCACATATCCCCAAAGAAAATAATCCAATGGTGTCAAATCACACGATCTTGGTGGCCAATTGACAGGTCCATTCCGCGAAATTATGCGCTCATCGAATGTTTCCTTCAATAAATCGATTGTGACGTGCGCTGTGTGGCATGTAGCGCCGTCTTGTTGGAACCACAACTCATCCACATTCATGCCATCCAATTCGGGAACAAAATAGTCGGTTATCATGGCTCTATACCGGTCTCCATTAACGAATCGATTCATTCGGGTCCTCTTCAACACTTTGCTCTACAGCGGCAATTGTTTCTTCGGTGCGCACTGTTCGACGTCTCTGCGGATGCGTATTATCACATAGAGTAAAAGTAGTGCGAAAACGATCCATGGTTAACCGAATTAATTGCTCTGATGGACGATTATGTCGACCATAAAATGGACGGAGCTTGCGGTAAACTTCGCGAACTGAACCATTATTTTCGAAATAAATTTGCACGATTTGCAAGCGTTGTTCTTTTGTCAACCTGTTCACGATGAAATGGCAAACCAAACTAAATATTAATCACTTGACAGCTGACAAAATGGCCGAAAGTTAAAAAAGTGATGCCAACTTAAAGTTCTATACCTCAATAAAAAACACCCTATATTTAAAAATTTAAAAGTCTTTGACAAATAAATTTTAACTTTGTTATAGTTTTCTCCCAACAAGTCAACTATATTTAACGCTATAAAATTAAATTCACAATGTTGGATTAATAAAAAAAAATAATATAAAATAAAAAATCAAACTGTTTCAAATACCGAAAATATTTATATGCTCTCACAACGAACACAACAAGTGAGAGGAGCAACCAGGGAAAATTATAAATCAAAAGGTAAACATAAAAGCAAGCAATTACAAACGTAATTTGCAAAACATCACCGCAAACTGTCAAAATTTTTTGACATTTACAAATTATTTTTATACCCTGAACACGTATAGAGCTGCAGACAACAACAACGACAGCAACAGCAACAGTAACAAGCGCAACAGCGACACAATCGCACGCCAACATCGTATAAATGTACATGAATACAAAAAAACAAACAACCCAGAAAAATTTCAGATGTGTGTGGCAGGAATAGCACAACAACATCGTTCGAGACTAAATCCAAAATTGTTTAAAATGGCAATAAAATATTATTGATTTTGAAGCATGCTATATATATATATAGTTTGATCTACAAGATTTAATAAAGTAAATACTGGCTAGACAGGGCCATATAGACATAGGCATAGACACTTAAACATAAGACATAGACTTACCGTGCAAGCAGACGTGACATAACCATAACCATAGAAAACACTGTGTAGAGAATAAACAGGCCACAACGTTTGTCGGCTACTTTTCGGCATTTACATGTATACAACACGATCAATCAAAATAAACAACAACAACCGCACAACAGCACGTTGTTCCTATCAACAAGCAAGATAAACACCAACACACTGAAATAACGTTTTCTCTCAGCCGATCTGTGATTAATTTAAATTTTTACAAAATTTTTTATCAGAATTTACAAAATTATTTGTAGGACCACATTAAAATAAAATATTTACTGATCCAACGAATTTGGTTAGTGAAAATGAAATTTAGTTTTTTCTGTGCATGCGTATGAAGAAACAAGCATCACAAATTTTTCCGTCACGAAGTATTTTATTCTTTACTCCTATACCTGCAATAGCTGAAACAAATGTCTTGCCAACAGTATTGTTTAGCGTTTGTTTTAAAAGATTTCGCTGTAGTAAAGCATTTGAAAAATCCTCCATATCTTAAAAAATCTTGCAAGTGGTATTTTGCAGGGGTATAGTTCGAACCAAAGTAATTAGCAACACTGTATTTGATTATAGGTGACTCGCCATAACGCCATAGCCATAGACATAGACATAAAAATAAACATAAACATAAAAATAAACATAAATATAAATATGCATAACCATAGACAAATATATAAATACAGACATGGACATAAACATAGACATATACATAGTCATAGACATAGTCAAAGACATAGACACATACCTAGACATATAGGCATAGACATTGACATACACCAAGAAGTAGAGATGGACATAGACATGGACATGTACAAAGACATGTACATAGACATTAACATATACATGTACATATACATAAATATAAACATAAACATAAGTATAAACATAAACACAGTATATATTAGTCAATTATGATCAGTCAAACTTGACTAATATTTATGCCATCATTGATTAGTAAAAAGCAGTAGAGTATATATGTTACAAAGTCGAACATATGTTACAAAGTCGACAAAATCCATTACATAGAGAGAGATGGAACATCACACGTGTGCAAAAGTTTCCATCGCATCTTTCATTTTGCCCTTAATAATGTGATAGAAACTTTGTTCTACACAATGATGAATATATCCTGCATGACTACCGATCAAATGGCCAGTCATATGACTGATACTATTGTTGCAGTGTAGGCTGCCAAAATGTTATATAAGTTTGTAAGGAAGGGCCTTGACTACAATAAATAAAATTTCAAAAAATAATTACAAAAGAGTAAAAGTATAATTAAGAAAACAAATTGTTTAACAAAATCGGATTAGCAACTTTTATTTACAGTAAAACTAACAACTCTACTTACAAGGATTAACCTGCGTTAGTTGTGTGGATTAAGCTTTATCAGTTTCTTATATCTAGTAAATTAACCAAGAAAATAGTAAATATTACTGTATTTTCAATTTACAATGGAATTGGAACAACAATTTATATTGATTCTGAATTAAAAAGTTAATTCCATTAACCAAATGCACATTTTCTTCATTGAGATTGCAACAATAGCTTTTATTTATAAGAAAATAAAAATAATGGGCACAAAAGATCCATAAGGTGTCGCAGTGCCGGTCTTTGGGTCAGATTTTTTCCACCTACAACACGAAAAAAATTACGGTGCGCTGGCATTTGATTCTGGTAAGGAAGACAAAAAAAAATCTGGTGTGTCGTTAATTGGAGTTCTTTTCTAGAAGAAACTGGATGTTTAGCATTTAAACCGGAGAGCATCCTAGAATCCTTATACAACTGAAGCAACATATTTCTAAGTTAGTTCTATTAGAGATTCGTACAACAGTATAGTTTGGATCGGGCGCATTACCTCTTCCATACCGTGATGGTGAGCTTTGCTGTAGTGCCACGGTAGTCTTGTGGAAAAAAATTGCATAGTCCTACTATCCCAGCTCGTTAAATAAAAAGAAACGTAAACATAGAGCTAGATAGATATAAAGACTAAGCGGAAATGAGACATAAACTAGACATAGACTAGATATAAACTAAATATACACACGATATAACCTTAAGAAAGACTAGACATAGGATAGATTAGACATAGGCTAGACTAGAAATAGGCTAGATTAGATATAGGCTAGACTAGGCATAGGCTGGACTAGACATAGGCTGGACTAGACATAGGCTAGACTAGACATAGGCTAGACTAGACATAGACTAGACATAGGCTAGACTAGACATAGGCTAGACTAGACATAGGCTAGACTATACATAGGCTAGACTAGACATAGGCTAGACTAGACATAGGCTAGACTAGACATAGGCTAGACTAGACATAGGCTAGACTAGACTAGACATAGGCTAGACTTACAATAGACTTACAATAGACCACGCATAGACTAGACAGATA
Organism: Tachina grossa; assembly: GCA_949987645.1. Classification (NCBI taxonomy): domain Eukaryota; kingdom Metazoa; phylum Arthropoda; class Insecta; order Diptera; family Tachinidae; genus Tachina; species Tachina grossa. Next base: position 59,605,869 of record OX465276.1, on the reverse strand, counting down.
CTATACTTAGATGTATAGCAGATATGTTAGATATGGATATTTGCAGACTAGAGAAGATATATACTAGATATATGCTAGCGAGATCCTCGTTAAATGTTGTATATAAATCCTTTGAAAATTATCGTAAAGGACAGACAGGGCTGTATATTGCGATGTCTAATTATAATATGTGAACTAAACTAAAAATTGGCCAGAATTAAGTAAATTATACATATTAGTCATTTATTCGACATAAAAAGTAGCGACGACTGATTTTACCCGTATTTACACTTTAAACTCACTCATTATTCATGCCTCGTTAGCTAAAATAATTTCGAGCAATCGCAAAAAAAATTAATTTTAAAACACGAAAGCAACGGGAACATAAGCAAGAAAGTAAATATAAATATGTAATTTTAAAATTATAATTTCTATAAAAAGAAAAACTTAAAAATTTACACATATGGTGGGGACCAGAGAACTGCAATGAGTACCTGTTTTTATGATTTAAGATACTCACTTAAAAACGAGTTGCGGTGTAGCAGCATATTGTTTTTGTATCTGCTCGCCATACTCGTAAGAATTTGTGTTTGAACATACGAGCCTGTACCAATCATAATGCAGTTTATTGTTTCCTAAATATTTTTTTCAACACTCGGCAATGGCATTCGTACATCTGATAAACAACACGAGAAATGTTTGTGTAGGAATTTTGAAGACACACACTTACATTATTAACTAGAGTTATAGTTCTCACAGTTCATAAGTATTTACTCTCAGCATTCGTCAATCGTATTAATACTTAAAGCAACGTTGCCAGAAGGTTTGGGAAAAAATCAATTATTGTATGTTTAAGTAAATATGTAGGGCTAAATTCATAATGAAATAAAATGTATTTAAAAGGAATTATAAGAAATTTTTTCATAGAACATTTTAATTAAAATATATTAAGAATGCGACAGGCTTATGATATTAAGTGCCAGTTTATAGAAGCCATATAAAAATTCTCGTGTATCTATTTATATTGAAAACAAAAACAAATTTGAGTGCTTTGTTTTTGTTTTCAATATAAATAGACAGACGAGAATTTTTACATAGCTTCTATAAACTGGCAATAAAAGGAGCAACTTGTTATGTAACGTTAAAATCACAATTTTTTTAAAAAAAAATCCACAAAATATTGCCTAAAATCATATTTGCTATTTTATAAACAGTAGGTTTGAAATAAATTTTGTTTTTTATTAAGTTTATTAACCCCCGACTAAAAAAGGGGTGTTATAAGTTTGTAGTGTGTGTCTGTGTGTCTGTGTATCTGTGTGTCTGTCTGTGTCCACGTACAGGCCAAACGGCTTGACCGATTTTCATTTAGTTTTTTCTGTTTGAAAGATGACTTGATCGAGAGGGTTCTTAGCTATGCTTGAAAAAAATCGGTCCAGCCGTTTAGAAGATATAACATCTTTTCTGAAAAAAGTCGGGGGTTTTTAAAATTTTTAATTTTTGTTATTTTAAGTTTGAATTTGTGAGAAGTATACTACAATACGTTTTTATTTTTGATCTTAAAATAAATAATTTTGAAATATATAATAAAACAGGCACTAAACTAAACTAAATCATCAAAACGGCTAAAATCGTGAAACCTACAACAAATCATGAAATCTGGCAGCCGCGGCTGCAGTGAATGTTGAATAGTAATACACAAATATATATCAAATGAATATTTGTTGAATGGTATTGTTACGAGCTGATCGTAACACCAAAGTAGTGTTAGTTAAATACAAAGAAGTTACCTAATACGAAAATAGAAAAAATACGAAACTTTGCTCAGAGTGGATGTGCTATTGTTGTTACTTTTTTCTGCGCTCTTACTTCTTTCTGTAATCAGCGCAAGTACAAGTTAAAAAGTTATAGTGTGTATTTTCATGCATGAAGCTCGCTGTATATGAATAACGAGCGAATAAAGCAACAAATCAATAAAAGCGAGTGCTGAAAAGTATTCGAGACTAAAAATCATATAATAAACAGTGAGTGCGCTCGCGAGTGTTATGTATTGTTGCAGATCTCTGGTGGGGACTGGCATATGACTCTGTTGCAAGCATGTCTGTGTATACACACTTGCCACTGCAACGACAAAAAACCAAATCACTCTTTCATTCGTCGACTGTGGTGTGTGCAGTATTTTTTTTTTTGCTGCTTGAATTGCAGTGAAATTTTTGGTTACTTTGATATTTACGCTGAAATAGAGTCTGTGTTAATTTGCGTCAACAGGCCAATATGCACTTTGATTTTCTTGTTTATATTAATTTCGCTGCATTTTCTTTCGGTGTTTTTTGTTTCTGTGCACGCTTTGGTATCTGCCATATATTGTTTTGTTGTTGGTTTCTAGTTTAACTGAAAATTTCAAATATTTCTTGATGCATGCCTCACTGCATGCCAATTTTGTTTCTTTTTTAAGTATGTCTGTATTAGGGATGCCAAACGGGAAATCCCGAACCCGGAAATTCCGGGATTTTCGGGATTTGGCAAATCCCGAATCCCGGGACTTGTAAAATTCAATCCCGGGATTTCATTTTCGGGATTTCTTAGCAATTTTTATATAAAAACTTTATAAATTCAATTTTTCGTTGATTTTAAGGTATTTTTTATAATATTTAAAAGTCCCATACAATTTTATACGTACAGTTTTAACAATTTAATGACTATTCGTCACATATTTCTTATAAATTAACAACAAGAGCAAAACATATAAACTACTTTCTTACGGTTATTTTCATCAAAGGTGCTACAATATATGTACATTTTAGAATTATTTTTAAAACAAAAGAAACATATTACTTTTGGAAGGTATGAAAATTTCATTTGAAAAATTCTTAAGTTTGACAAATTTATTCCGTCTTATTCTATATTATGAGGGCAATTACAATTCAAATTCCACGAGAAATTTTTCCCGGGGAATAATTTCAAACAGTAGCAAATAATAGGGAAAACAAAAAAATCTAATTGGAAAAGGGAGAAATTTCTTGCGGAAATGTATTCATTAGTGCAATGTATAACTATCTGAATAGCGACTCCTGAACGCTAAAAAAATTAGCACTTATCTACTTTTCGGTAACAATTGAGTACTATTGACAGCTCCTTACAATTGGAGTAGAATACAATACAAGGCAAGTGAAAACTTTTTGCCGGGTTGACGTAAAAACGAGAAATATTTACAGAATAATGCGGAGTATTTTGTCTAAAAAACTGCTCTAGTGTGTATATATGTTTTTTACATTGCAGTTCAAAATTATTTTGTTTTTTATTTAGACCGTTTAGGTAATTTTTGATACAAACCTAAGATCAAACCCATTTAAATTGTATGGATTTGATAAATAGTTTTAGTCAAAAACGATCGACTGAATGAGTTCGACTCAATTATAGTTGTACTCGAGTTGAAGAGTAGAAGGCCAGGACACTAATAAACAGTGTGCACACTTAATTTTTTTTAAATTCGGTAGAATTGACAAAAAAAAAATCGGTAGATTTGAATGAAATTCGGTAGAATTTTTTTTTTATTCAGAGAAACATAAAAAATAAAAATTCAAAGAAACATAAAAAATAAACAAAATTAATGTACTTGTATATAAAGGGTAAGTGCAAGGAGTATCAAACTAAACAGCTTCCAAAAGCGCATTTAAAACCTCACATGTGATTGGAAATTAAACTGCCATAAGCAATGAAGCATTTCCAATAAAAAATCCCCAGTTATTAGTCCTTACCCTTTATATAGATATGATATGCATATATAAAATAATATACATACATAAACAACAGGAATTCAGTTTTTGTACATAGGTTTTATAAAGCTACTAAAATAACTTTTATTTGACAAACATTTGTAACTACAAAGATTATATGTAAGATCCATTTATGAATTTAAGCTTTGGTGCAAAAATTATTAAATTATTGGTAGGAATAAATATTTCATACCCAAGGCACAATTCTTTGGCAAATATTAGGTTATATAGGTTTATATTATACATTCACTTTTTAACCAACTTCTTTGTTCTGTTTTAGTGATTTTCATGACAGAAAATGGCCGCTCTGCTATGTGGAAAAATAGGCAATTTACACATATATCAACTTAAATTACTAAATAACAATATTCGGTAGATTTCAGGCCTTGTTCGGTGGAATTGGTAGATTGTAGAATTAACAAACATATTCGGTAGAATCTACCGAATATCGGTAGAAGTGTGCACACTGCTAATAAACCATACTCCTCTTCGCGAACGTATGAATACATACATACATATGTATCTGTTGAACTTGTAGAAAAAAACTTTTATGTATGAATTTAAAATTTTTCAGTAGAGCAAAAATACTGTTCAAGTGCTCAGTCGTACTTAATCGAATTTGATTAGAATAGTGTATATATTTCTTTTAATTTTTCGACATGTTCAGCCTTATTATACATACATATGTAACAACGGATAAGCGATAAGCGATAGCGCTAAAAGTCCACCGATATCTATATATTCGTTTTGGTTTAGATAATAGAAAAACATTAATATTGAAAACAAAAACAAGTTTTCATATTTAGTTATTGTTTTCACTATAAATTCTCTAACATCAAATGTGATTAATCAACTAAAAAATATTTAGATGAGAAAAATTCTTTTGATTTTTATTTCATACTCGTATTATAGCATTGCACAGATACATCTGTTTGCACTAGTTTTGCCTGTTTTTTGGTTCTGGTATGTTATTTATCGTTTTCTGTTACTAGTTGTAAATGTTGATTTTTGTAAGCAATTATTGTATGGTTGGGCAATGATCAAATGAAAACAACACATTTATTTTTTTTTTGTTTTTCTAAGGCAAATAAGATACATAAAACTGCTTTTACCATAAGTGCCTTATGATGTGTTGAGAAAAAAATGTAATTGGCTGATGAATGAATGAATGAAAGCAAAATTGCACATACATATGTAAGTAAATGATACATGTACATGAAACACATGCATTTGTAATTACTCTCAGAGCAAAATTGTCTCTTTCTCTCTCTATACTTTGGCTGCGCCACAAAATAACATAACGAACGTCCGCACATACATCTGCACATCATGTATTTGTTTCAATAGTGGTTTTTTCATATATTTGTACTACAATATGTATTTTTTGAGCAAAAACAGATCAAACAGTTGCTCAGCAGCAATACAATAAGCAATTGTTATTTGTTTTCAATTGTATTTTAATTTGGAAAAGCACGCACACACAATAACTCTTATACTAGTTCTGTCGCTCACACTACAATTATATGGTACATACCATGGTATATTTGTTTTGGATATACAAACGAGTATACAAATGCAAACCTTTAACTCGTATTAGAAAATTGTTCACTTTAAAGACAATTGTGCAATGATAAATTATGAACATTAAACCTTTTAAAATGCATTAAATTGTTATTAAAGTAATATTTATTTAAAAAAATAATTTATTTTACGAAAAATATTTAGATCCCGAAATCTCGAAAATTCCGTGATCCCGAAAAATCCCGGGATCCCGAAAATCCCGAGGTCCCGAAAATCCCGAATCCCGGGATTTCCAAAAATCGATCCCGATTGGCATCCCTAGTGTGTATGCAGAAAAAAAAATTGTTTTCAATAATTTTTCTTTCAATTAAGTTGGGAGGGGAGAATAATTTGAAATTAGCAAAGAAAATGAAATTTTTTTTGCCATGAAGATGGCAAAGTTGCATATGCAACTTTGATGCTACTGCGGCAACATGACTCTAATTTAATTTTCTTTCTTTTTCTTTGTAATAAGACTACTATCATTCGAAATATAAAAAAAAGAACAAAATTTTGTACATTTTGAACTACAGATATTTTGATTTAAACTTAATATTAATTATAATATTGCTATTCGTGCTTTTTAAATTTTTCCTGCAGCGCATTTTCAATTCGTTGTGTGCCATTAATAATTTTTAATATATGCAGGTATGTTTGTATATTTTTGATTTTATAAAACGAAAACTTTACTGCTGCAAGTTGATATATTTAAATATTTGTTTTTTATATATGTATGTACATACATAAATACTTTTTGTTTGTCTTTTAAATAAATTTGTATCGAGTTGTCAACCGAAATGTCATGTTGTTCATGCGCCAACAAAACTCATTTTACTTACGTTTACGTTGTGTGACATTTCAATAATATTTTATGTCTTAAATATTACATATGTATGTACGTATGTATATAGATTTTTCTTCTTGTTTTATATCAGTGCTAAAATTTCTTGCAAATACAAATTGAAAATGATTGCCAGTGAAAATGATTTTGTCTGTTTGATTTCGCTTTATTTTATTTTTAGAAGTTATTACAGTGATTACATTGTTGCTTGTAATTACAAGTCATTAAAGTTAAACTATCATGTACATATTTATATGATTGCACATATCGTTCCTTTACTGCAACAGAGGCATAACTCAAAAAAATGTTTTAGTTAATTTTAATTATTATTCGAACTCCATTTGTTTCTATATTTGTGAATTGAACGGGCTAAGGTTCGTATTGCCTTTTAAGCCAAATTACATGAGATAATTATTAATGAACAAATAACACCAAAGTCTGTTGTAAATATTCTGACTAACAACACATAGTTAAACGGAACAGCCAGCCGTTTTCGAAGGCCACTAAACCTTCATCATCAGCGTTCTTTTGTGTTTGGTCCACTGTGTGAGGTGTCAGTTGATGTAGATTTCTGCTTTATATACTTAGCATGTTTGCTGTACCAAAAATAAGTTAAGTTCTCGATTTGGAGTTGTACTCCATGAAGCTATATATATACATATATTTTCTTTTCTGGAGAGGTGCGATTACACTACCCTTTCATATAGAATTTTTACTCACGATTAAATATAATAAATTTTTTAAGATATGTCTATGTTGCAATAAATGAGAGATATCTATATATCTGTGGCAATAAGGAAAACGTGCTTAAGTCATATTTTACTGTTATGCAGGAGAGCACTTTTAAGCGTTCAAGTCGATTTTTAGAAATTTATTTATTTTGCTGTTAAACTGGGAAATTCTCTGTTAACATTTATTTTTTTGAGCAGACATCGTTCTACACACTATAAGTAAGACATTTAAGTTGAAATATACCGAAAGATAACCTAGGATAAGCTTTTATTTCAAGTAAGATTAGAAATCTATAAAAGATAAGTCGCAAGTCATAATGCTATAACTTCCTGAAAAATCACACAAATTAATTGAGATTTTGACCAGGAGAACTTTCGAATATGCAGATTACGGAGGTATCATTAACTCAAAATCATATTATCTCGACTTAAGCACTTTTTCCTTTTTGCCACATATATGATGATCATATCTTTATTTCTTTTTAAATATACGAAATTATTAGTAAAGTGAATGTATGACCAACTCTCATTAATATTTATCTTTGCTAAAAAGAATGAAGGGGGCTTGGGGTCGGTCTCACACTTTAACCTATACTGGAAACACTGGGAGTACTTGAAATAGTGAGAAAATTAATCAAATTCTTCACCCTTATCGAAGTATAAAGGGAAATATTTCCCGTGAAGAAAAAAAAAAAAAAAAATGGTGAACAGAATTAGAAAATGGCATACTAACACAACAACAACGCAAACATTGGCGATCACAATTTTAGGGAAATGGAACACATTTCACATGAACATTTATTCCCGATAAGGGTGATTATGTTTGTAAGGGAGCTTTCCTAAGACGGAGAGATATGGGTTTGATGTTTTTAGAGAAAATGCAGCGGAAAAAAAGTTAATGTAGGTCTGTTAAAATTTTCCAACTATACATAATTTTTACTGATGCCTGTGCCATTGCATAATATCAGGTAAGTTTAATTAATAAAGTAAAATTTTGACTACATCAAATTAAATTCACGTTTCAATTTGAAATAATTTTGATTCAGCATGGTTCTTCGTGTTATTTTAATATAAAATTCATATATGTACATATCTATGTACATATGTATGCTCGTGTTTTTGTAAAATTTACAATGTAACCCTGCAATTACACATGTAAGTGATTCGTTGCAAGTAGCGTATACCTATTATCAACGAAAATTTCGAAGAACTAACCGAAAGTCTTGCAAGTTACTTGAGAGTTTACACAGTCAGTTGTAAGTTTACTTTTAAAACTTTTTCGAAGCGTACACGTCTTATGAAAATAAATTTTCTTTTGAAAAAAAAAATATGTTTATTTCAAAAATATATGAATCCAATATTGCCGTATTGCCAAAATCATAAATTACTGAAAACAATATTTTCTTCAACAACGTTTTTGTAAAAATACATCAAATTCATATGTAAAGACATAATCAATATGCGTTGTTGCACAGTTTTGTTCTTTTTTGAATATTATTTTCTTATAAATACGAAAGAATTCAGCAATAAATATTATTTTTATTATACGAAGTACTAAAAATTTATACAAAACTCATTCTCGGTAACACTGTTCCTTCAGTTGTCAGTTTTACTTACAGAAATTTACTTACAAGGAAATTATGTTGTAAGCTGAGCAGTAAGTACAAAAAATGTGATTGTGTTAGTAAAAAATTGTGAATGTCTTGAGTTTTTCGAACTTGCACTTACATGTGTAAATGCTAAGTAAATTAAAATAAAGCAAAGTTAATTTAATATAATTTTAAGTATTCGTATTCGCGGATATCATTTTAAATATTCGAATTCAAATTCTCGTATATCAAAAATTGACATTTCGCACATGTATGTATGTATGTATACATACAATATAAATGGGAAGTTAAGACGTATGATCAATTAAATAAATGATAATCAAATAAATGAGAAAAGCATATTATATGAAAAAACATACAAATTTCTAAAGGTTTTCTGTTACGTAACATTTTCAAAGACTCCCCCACCTCCACCATAACAAATCATAACAAAACTCGAACCCCACCCCCCCCCCCCCCCTCCCCCATACAGCGTTACGTAATATATGGACGGCCCCTAAAGCAAAAAACATTTTCTGCGGTACAATTCGTCAGTAGTATTGTTGACAAAGGCACTGTTGAATCAGTAGTGGTTCTCAATTGATACTTCCTACAGGGTATCTACTTACAAAGCTGTATGACCCCATCAAACAAAATGCTCCGAGTTCGTAAAGAATTCGTAACGATTGGTCGACAAAATCTTCCGATTTCGGCACCGAAATATTACCGAAATCGTAACAATTTTTGTATGGAATGGTTGACACGACTTCGTAACGATATGTCGGTACGAATTCATTACGATAAGTCGGTACGAATTCGTAACGACATTTAGGTATGATTTTTTTTTTTCGCTTTTATAGCAGAGTACCGCTTCAGCGTCATGCTGCTGCTATTGTCGAAATAATTTGCACATACTCACTTTTTTAATGTTTGTTACAATCCTTTTTTTTTTATCAACATGTACATATTTATTTTAAAAAAATGTTCACAGACTTTTACTTATGTACTCAAAAATCAAAGTTTTACCCCCTTATGCAAAAAAATATTTTACTTTAGCTTTAAAGTTCATATTGGTTGCCAAGCACTTTAAGGCTAACATAGCTTTGTTAAGAAATCATATGCAAAAGACAACTTTAATTATTTTGTTATCTAATAATGAATACTGGTAACACCACCGTGTTCAACAACCACTTCACAGCTTATGATGTACAAAATCGAATACAATTTCATTCGGGTATTCAAATAATTTTTTATTTTATTAAATAAATTTTCATTATCTTGAAATAAAGCAACCGAATTTAAAAAATATGAGCTTCTGACATGGTAATAAAACAGATAAACACAACTATGAAGTAAAAGTAAAAAAATTTGAAAAATTATCACAATTTGTTTTATTCGAATGAAACGAGTATTTGAATATCCAGCTTTTTTCGATTTGTTTTGATTGTATGTGCATCACTAAAACATTTTTGTATAATTGTATTTATTTTAATATTTTTTATGGATTTTGCTATGTATTTCGAATCAGTTGGATAATTTGGTGATGTTTCCCATTACATGACAGAAATAATAAATTTAAGATAAGAGCAGGCACTTCTAGCTTCATTTTCAGATATAACATGAATCAGTAAGTGCTATATTAATAAAAATATTTGAGGTACAAAACACACATTTTGGAAATATCAACTTAAAGTTGTCTTAACAAACGTGGGTGCTTACTTTAGAATTTTTATACAATAATTTTTTTAGAATACAACTTTACTTAACATTGCTTGGCAAAGCTTTATTAAGTTTTTTGCATAAGACCCTTAATAATTAAAACAAATTGTTCAGAGAAACTACCGAAATGTTTTAACGAATTCGGTACGACAAGTGTGACTTCAGAAAAATTCGAAAAATTTTGTTAGGGGGTATTCATTATGTTTGTAATACGGGATTTACACTATGACTTTTCACCGTGACCTTTCTAGAGTTTATTGACAAAAGGGGTACAAAGGCGATCAAAGGGGTAGCAGCATAAAAGAGAATTCAAGAAAAACGCAGGGGAAAAAGTCATCGTGTAAATCCCGTATAAGCTCATACTACCATACATATTACTATACATATATTTATTTATTTATTTATTTATTTATTTATTTAGTTTTGTAATAACAAGCCTACAAGGCCAATATAATATTACAAATAGTAAAATACCCAAGTATTTCAATAAAAGAATGCTAATAAAATAAAAAATTCATGAGTTTTTAATATAATAACTTAAAACTATAAGGATAGAATGTTAAATGGTAAAATAATTAATTGGAAAAAGGTGTAGAAAAAATATGCATTTATTATTATAAGATAACAATAATTAAAAATTTTAAAAACCCCCGACTTTTTTCAGAAAAGATGTTATATCTTCTAAACGGCTGGACCGAATTTTTTTTAAAACATAGCTAACAACTAGAGATGAGCCATATTTCAAAACCTGTTACTTTTTCACAGCGTTTGAAAAATCACTAATCACAACTGTGACTCAATTTATCAAGTAACAGGTTTTGAAAATATAGTTCTTTTATACAAACTGTGAGTGTTTTTGTATGCTTACATTACAATAAATAAACCTATCACATTAATTTTTTTATACCTTCAGCTTTTGTCGAGAAAATTTCGTCAAATCGTGTCAAATCGTCTTTTCTCTCAACTATGTACAGCTCTCACATATTTGTATATGCAATTTTATTGTCTCTCTGCCGCTTATACGACAATTCTCAAGATTTGGAAAGGGTTGATTGCTAATGGTTTGTTCTTGTCACTATTCTTATTAGTATTTCAAAATACTAAAACACTTTTAAAGCGGAAGCGCTTAAATGTGATAAAATCCCAATCACTGTTTAATTTCACTGCTACTCATCTTATTAGGTTTTCTCAAAATAACAGAACTGCTACAAACAAAATACTGCTAAGCTGTGATCACAGGCACAGTTTAGATTTAGATATCACATTCACAACGAGCAACATTATTAAAAAATCACAGTATTGCTCATCTCTACTAAGAACCCTCTCGATCAAGTCATCTTTCAAACAGAAAAAACTAAATGAAAATCGGTCCAGCCGTTTGGCCTGTACGTGGACACAGACAGACACACAAATACACAGATACACAGACACACAGACACACACTACAAACTTATAACACCCCTTTTTTTAGTCGGGGGTTAATAATATTAAATGCAGGAATGTTATCTCGTGAGAGCGCGAGAATTCGTGCGTGATTATTAAAAAAAGCTCACGCACGATCACGCACGAGTAAATTTTATTCAGTCACGCTCACGCACTCACGCGTGATTAGTTATAGTGTTTGATCACGAATCACGTGAATCACGCGTGACTCACGCGTGACACGATAAAATTACGACATTTGCACATCTCTACTTATTAGTATACTCATTCAATCGTGGTACAGAAAATATCACAACACACTAATACATACATACACGCTTTTGGCTGTCACTTAACGTTGAATTCAGATTTGTCTGCAACAGAACAGAACGAAAAAGGAAAAACTAACCACACATACAGATTTTCAACTCAACAGAAACAAAACAGCTAATTCAGAACAGAACAGCACGCAAAAACTAATTCTGCCTTTATGCTTCATGTACAAATGCTACTTGTTTTGTTTACAGCGAGCTCAGAAAATCAATTTGACGAAAAAGTGGAAATTTAAAAGAAGGTTTTCGTTGGATTATTTTTCACAACTTACGACGTGGATTATCTCAACAAGAATGATAATCGTCACATTCTTGTTGAGATCAGTTTTTTATATGGTGATAAAGCACCATCAAAAACCACAATATATCGCTGGTATAGTGCATTCAATCGTGGTCGTAGTTCCGTTCCGTGAAGGATTTCCAAAATTGGTTGTTGTGGCACAAAACATCAATGCAGCGCGTGCACTGATAATGCATGATCGTCATGCGAGATATTGTGAGATAGAGGCATCCTTGCACATTAGCTCCACTTCAATTTTGCATGAACATAATAAGATATCCGTTGAATACCCCATAATTTATCAATCGCTCAAAATCGCTCGCGTCAAGTGGTATAAGGAAATTATTGAAAAGTTCAACAACCGTGGTGCTTCAAAAGTCGTGTATAAAATAGCGACAGGAGACGAATAATGGAAATATGCTTATCAGCATAAATCAAGGGAAATATTTCGAAAAACAATAAAGCCGTTTTCATTTAAAAATTTTTGTTATTTGTTATTAGTAGCCCTCGTAGTGTACTCTTGTATGTGCTCTCCCATATATGACTAGAATGCCCACTAGTTTTCTTAAACAAATTATGTTTTCTTAAATTTATTGGCTCTACCAGACATATTTCCAACATCGTACTTAAATTTATATAATTTCATAAAATACCTTTTGGAGCGTTTTTCCAATTTTTTTTGTCTATCTCGTTCCAGTTCCAAGTAGGTATAATTAATTAATCCTAATCCGTTTAGCGTCTACTGTTGTTAAATAGCTAACAGTGCTCTGTTATGTTATTAAAATGCTCTGTTAGTAATTTTGGTTTCTCTCTCTGCTAGTTAAACTCGAATTTCTCTTCACACACATTCAAAAATGCATCGTGTCCTAAATATTTCTTGAAGTAAGCTATGTTTTCCTAAGTTCACTCGAATGATTCATAAATAAGTTAGTTCCAGGGTTGTCAGATTTTTTATTTGGAGACCTGGGGATTTTTCTGGCGATCAATAATTTTTTTTTGGCGATTTTTATGGCTATTTTTTTTAAATAAGATTCAAGTTAAACATTTTTGTAATACAGGAAATTAAAAATAAATTAAACGAATTTGATTTTGATGATTTGGATGAGAAAAATGTATCAAAAATAATTTTTGGCATTATAAGTTTTACTTTTGACGATTTTCTGCTGAATTTTTATACGATTATTTAAAATAATAATTTATATTAAAAAATATATCATATAAAAACAAAATTATGTATTACTAAATTTATATGTATTAGGAAAAACTACATAGAATTAATTTTGGCGATTTTTGGCGATTTTTAAAATCAGTTTAGCGAACTAGATCGGAAAAAATCTGGCAACCCTGGTTAGTTCTAAAGCTGCCAACCGGCCATTCACAAATAGTGCGGTTCATTTAAAATTCTTCTAGAGCTGCTAGTTTTTCTTTACCCATCCCTAATGGGTGCATTAAATAATATATTTTATTTCCTCATCTCTCAACTCATTATTTTTATTACAAATTTATCTTGCGGTTAGAAATCAATTTCTAATGACATCACCTTAAAACAAAAGTAAATATAATTAAATAATTGAGCCGTAAACGCAAATAAGAAAATAACAGCAGTAACAGTAACAATATTAGATATTTAATTGTTGTAAAATTTGGAGTTTGGAATGTGTGAATTGTTTTTTGCGGTTTAAACTCGATGTGTATTGTGTCTGTACATTTGTCTTGACATCTCTTGACGTTCGATTAGAAACCACAATTTTAATTTGATTGTTGGGATTTTGCTGCTGATGGTGTTTTGTTTGTACATACACTTTTTTTTTTCTTAAGAAGCAAAGCACTTTTAATTTAGAGTTCTGTAATAAATGGGCTTGAGGACTATGAATTTAGTTAATTAGTGCAATATAAAATTTTCTGTTTATGTTTGAAAAAAAAAGCTAAAAATAGTTTAAGAAAGTTATTAAAAATTTATAATTATAGTAATGGCTTGAGAAAACGCTTGAAAAATTTGAAACAGTTTTAGGTCATGGTCCTGGTTTTTAAATAATTGATTTTTTTACCAAATTTAAAATAGATACGAGTACAATATTTACACATTTCTTTAAGCTTAAAACTTAAATGTGCTATTTAGTAAATAATATCAGCCACTATTAAAACTATTAAGTGTTAAACTAAATAGAGTAAAAAACAATGAAGCAAAAGCAAAAGAATAAAACATGAAAAAGGATCAACTGGAAAACTGCACGGAAACCAAATTAATACCATAATTGAAGCCAATTTAGTGTAATTTTCATTGTTTATTTATTTATTTTTTTGTTTTATCGGTTTTATAAACAAACTTCATTTTAATGTTCCTGTTTGCTTTTAAAACATTGTTTTAAGAAATTATTATTTTCTATAAATTTTGTCGCCCATGCTAGAAAAAGTTAAAACTACATAGAAATATAAATTGTTTATGTTGTGTGTGTGCAAATGTTGTTGCTTGGTTAGTTTGTTGCAAGTCATCTAGTTACTGTAGGTATACAAAAATTATGAATGATTGCAGTCGACCAAAGGGAAGCCATACAAATAGTTTTTATGTTATTCTCCGTTTGTTGAATATGCATATATTTTAATTTTAAGACAAGCACTAAATTATGTTGATCTTTTGTTTAAAAAATGCATATACATATCGCTACCTTAATATAGAGAGGCCCTAACTCATTATTTTTTTTGAAATCGTTTTTTTTTTTTTTTTTGTATATTTCGATAGAACATCTCCCAGCAAAAAGTTACACATTACCATCAGAACTACTAGGTATGTAACGGACTTACTTTTCTGATTACTAAATTTCATTACTCGCTTACAAATCTCATTACCTAAAATGTAAGAAAATTATGTACAAGTTGCTAAATGAGGAGAATAATTTTTTTAGATTAAATCGATTACGTGAACAAGTTGCCAGATCAAAAAAAGTAAGTACTTCTCAAGAATCGATTATTTTAGTCTCACGCCTTGTTAAAATCATTAAGTTGGTAATCCAGTAAGGAACAGCTTCCACCAAAAATGCTTAATTCCAAACTCGATTACCTTTTTTGAAATTTTTTTGCTGGGCTAATATATCGAAAAATGCAAAAATTTCGATTTCAAAAAAATAATGACTCATGGCCTTTTTGTATTAAGGTAACGATATGTATGTATTAAAAAAATTATTTTGTATTGTGTATACAATTGTATTTAAATTAAGTAAATTGCACCATGATTTAAAAATCTCGAAAAACACATTTGAGATTATCTAGGATGTCGAACGTGACCATCGTACACATACTAAGGTAAAAAAAAACAAAATAAAACAAATTTTTTTATTGAAAGTAAGAGTAACTTATAACTCTCAATTAACTCTCAAAAAAAGTTCAGAAATTTTTTATTCTCAAGATAGTTGCAAAAACCCAAGTCTTTCGAATGTGACCAAAACAGAAAATGTTTTTGCGACCGACGATTAAAATGCTGATTTTAGCGAAAACTGCAGCAATATGTTTATGTGATTAATTTTAGAATGTTCGGCATATTGATTTTACCCAAAAATTATTAATATATTTTTAAATTAATTTTTAATCACATTTGCACGTGACATGTCGCATGTGACATTTTTTCCATCATGATATTTATATTGTTTCTTTTACCCGTTTTACGAAGTTATCAATAAGCAAGCTTAGACAAAATGTTTTCACAGTTGCACCATCTCGCTGAAACCACACAGAAATGAAAAGGATTCTCCTTCGGCGTAGTTCCGGATAGAAAAATTATTTTAGCATACTCTAGTAACGACGTCCATTGAACGTAACGCTGCTGCAGTATTTCTGCGTGTGAACTTGCCCTGCAAAATTATTTATTAGTCTCATAATGGTCCATCTGCTCCGAGGATCGCCGCCAAACGTGCCCTAAATTCTCCTTGAACGAAAACTATAGAATACAATGAGTAATAAAGTTGGACAATCCAGATTCATTTTTCAGTCTCTCAGTTTTCTATTATTATTTTTCTTAGTTTCTCATCTTCCTTCAATTTTTCTTTTCAACGGCTTGCAACTCTCTTAAGCTCTTTCGTGGTTGTTGCTCATCTAATTTAAATAATTTAAATATATATGTATGTATATGTAAATTTAATTTTAAATTTTACAGTTACGATGTCGCACGTGACTAAGTTTATTTACCTATCATTACCTGCCCCCGTTATCTGTAACTGGCTAAAGCTAAAGCTTAATTCCTTCGCTAAAATGCGCAACAAATAGAAAATTAAAAATTTTTGACGATGACATAAAATACTAAAATTTCGGTGTAATAAATTTTTTAACTAATGCATGACTTAGCGCTAAGCGTTTGAAAATTGAATTCGTAGCTGAAAATCGATAAATCGACTTAATACATTTTTAGCGATAGAGATTAAGCTATAGCGAGTTACAGAATACGGGAGCTGCTTTAATTTATAAAAAAAGTTGCGTAATTTGCCAAAAACTGATTCTTTGCCACTATGGTTTCATGCAAATTTAACGCTGAACTGTCAATGGAAGCCAAAAAGATCTGCCACAATCTATTACTATTATCATTGCAAGAGCGTACATGTTAAGATTGATTCGGGTGGTAATGGTATAGCTCGAAAAAAAAATGGTCAAAAATTTATGAAAATGAATTAAAGTATGAAAAATTAAAAACTTACACAATAACAAAAATTAAAAATTTTAAAAACCCCCGAATATTTCTAGAAAAGATGTGGTATCTTCTAAGTAGCTGGACCGATTTGATTAAAACGTAGCTAAGAACCTTCTCGATCAAGTCACCTTTCAAACAGAAAAAACTAAAACAAAATCGGTCCAGCCGTTTGGTCTGTACTTGTATTCGTACAGACACACAGATACTCAGGCACACAGATACACAGACACACACTACAAACTTATAACACCCTTTTTTTGGTCGGAAGTTAAAAAGTAAAAATAGTTGAAAAATTACCTAAAATTTACTTGAAATTATAAAAATTACCATAAAGTTAAATTAGTAAGAAAATGACAAAAATTACCAAAAAAAAAACACTTGGTTTCAAAAGAAAATCGTTTATTCGGAATTTCTGGATGTACAGCAATCTTAAAAAGCAGTTGCAAAAAAATATGACTTTTCATCGGAATCCGAGCACGGCTGATAACAAATGCTGTTGCTGTGAATGTCGCACGTGACATCGGAATATATGATCACACAGCTTCTTATACATTCCATTTTGACTCTGTACCTTCAGAAAAATTTAGAAAACAAAAGTCATTGGATAATGCTTCTCTTTAAGAATGCTTTTTAAAACAAAACGTGTCAAAGCGATATTCAAATCAAAATTGTTCCGCTTTTGTGACTTCGGATTCGAATATCTCGAAATGGGTTATGTATAAATGTAAAAGTTTTCGAATTAGTTGAATTTGATTGTTACTCTACGAAAGTAAGATAAAACAAATTGTTTTGAAAAACGTTTTTTTTTGTAATATTGAAACTTTTTTTATATGATCCAAGGGCTTCAATTAGGGTGATCGATTATTCGACTTTTTCCAGAAACCGGTTTTCGAATAGTTCCAATATTTTAAATTATGAAAACCCCGGTCAACCGGTTTTTTTAAGTAAGAAAATTATTACACAAAAATTTTGCTTTATTAAAAAAAAGTTTACATGTAAAGATTATAAAACAATACAAAAATTAAAGGTAAAACATAAAAATTAACTTCATATACTTATGTATACAAAGAAAAAAATATTCATGCAATAAACAATTTTATTTCAAAATAAAACACAAAATCAACTAAAAATGTATTTAAGTCAATTAAGCTTTTGTTTTAAACGGCGTTGGTTCACGAAACCTTTTCTATTTGCTAATTGCAGGGCTATAAAAGAGAATGTTATATAAAAAAGGACGCAAAATTAATCTCTGATGCATTTTTGGCAACTTTTTTGATATAAATTGCTTCTTCAGGCCTCCTATTGACAAATAAAAATTTTCATGCTACTAATTTCATAAAAAAAATGCTTAATATAAGTTAGGTACAGGTGTTGCCATGCTCAAAAAACGCCTAGAACTTTTACACTGAAAAAAAAATTTCTTAGGAAAATTAACAAAACACGTCGGTCTATGTTTTAACATAGTAAAAACTAATTTAATTGCAAAATATACAAAAATACAAAAGTATTCGACTCTGCCGGTTTTTAAATTGTAAAAAACCGGATTATTCGACATTCGAAAAATCAACATTTTGAAAAAACTGACAATCGTATTGTGAAAAAACCGGGGTTTTAAATCGGTTGAAAAACCGATTACATACAACTGCAGTCTAAATTATAGCACCATGACAACAATTTTGATAAATCCACTTACATACATCTGAAAAAAAAGGTGATACGATTTTGCTCAAAACGCAATAAAATTGAAAAAAAAATTTAAGTCAAAGTAATAGCGCGTAAGGTTTTTTTTTATATTTTATACAAACCGAAAGCAACTGATTTAAGCTGTTATTTATGAAAACAACAAATATTTGTATGTAGGGTATCGCAAGACATCAACCAATTTGAAGATCACGTTGTCTTATTTTTTTTCGAACTGCAACAGTTATTTTAGTTTCGATTTCGTTTGTCATGTCTGGCAATAAAATATAAAATAAATATTTACAAAACACAAACAGTAACAGTAACATAAACTTTTAAATATTTTGCTGGAGTCTTACAAATTGCTTATTTGTTGTTTTTTGCTTTAATATTGTTTATAAATATCATATACAAATAATGTTTGTCAAAAAGGAATGAGATCAAAGTAATTTTAATCATTTCAACTTTTATATAAAAAATATGTGACTTTCTCCCAGAAAAGGGAGCTGTTGTGTCAAAAAACGGGTTTGGACTTAAGAGTGGATTCTGGTACCAAAAAGGCACATAGGCATGATGTCACCAACTAACCATACCAAATTATATCTACCAACTGAAGGTGTGCTTAAAGTGATAATGCGTTATGGAACTTTAAATGCGTTTTTCTCAAAACTTCATTTTCACACACTAGGTCCCTTTTCTCGGAGAAGGTCACATATGGTGTTGTCAATTTAATTAAATAAAAAAACATTTATTTTGCTGAATCCTATTTATTTTTAACTTTTTAGTGCTTATTTTTTTAATTCGGTTAAATTTTGTTAAAGCTTTATTTGAAAGTTTTGAGGGCCTTAGTGGTAACGCCCACTTTTGCAGATTTAAGTGATCTCACCCACTTTGCTAAATGCAAGATATCGCCACTTTCAGAGTTCAGGGTATGTGTCAAGTTTTGCAAGAATCAGTCAAGTAGAAGAAGCAAGATAAAAATAATATTAAGATTTAATGGGCATTGTCCCGCCCATTTTTTAAGTACAAGATAATTAAATTCCTAGAGCGTAAACCGTTTGCCAAGTTTCGTGGGGATCGGAAAAGTAAAAGTTCTTATAATTTAATACCTAACTTTATTGGGCGTGATCCCGCCCACTTTTTTAAATGCAAACTAGTGCCATGGTTAGTTGTGTGGCAAGTTTCGTAGACACAATTCTCTATTTAAAAAAAACGGGCGGAATCACTCCCATTAAAATTTAATTTTATATATCACGTACTTCTTCTTATCTTCTTTTATCAGATCTGTGCATTGCAGTGTTTTTTTTTTTTTTTTTGGTAGAAATAATTATTTTTGAGGGAAAAGTTTCCCTCAAAAAACCCCCTTTCATGTTATAAAAAGAAAGCGTGTTTTAATGGTTTTTGACACTTTTCCTTCTCGTGCGGAAAACAATTAGAATCAGTGATGGGAAATGTGGCACAATTGTGCCATTTTTGGCACTATTGGATGTTGCCTGGCACTATGGCACTCTCGCTCCTTTTCTGGCACTTTTTGTCCATTAAATATGCAAACTTTTCTTATTGCAATAGCAAGTACTCTTCTTGTACTTTGTATGTTTTTAAGTAATGAAAACACCTGATGTTGTAGAGATAATTTTATAAATTTTTAGAGGTATTTCAACTCTGAAATTTATAAAATTCTTAAGTATGCCTCGTGAAGTTGTTGCAGATAGAGTCTTTGAACAGTGGGAAGCCCTTGAAATATTTCTTCACATTATAAAATTTGCAGTCATAATGCAATGATAAAGCTTTATTCATATTAAATAGTTTAACGGATAATAAAGGGTGTTTTTTATTGAGGTATAGAACTTTAAGTTGGCATCACTTTTTTAACTGGCGGCCATTTTGTCAGCTGTCAAGTGATTAATATTTAGTTTGGTTTGCCATTTCATCATGAACAGGTTGACAAAAGAGCAACGCTTGCAAATCGTGCAAATTTATTTCGAAAATAATGGTTCAGTTCGCGAAGTTTACCGCAAGCTCCGTCCATTTTATGGTCGACATAATCGTCCATCAGAGCAATTAATTCGGTTAACCATGGATCCTTTTCGCACTACGTTTACTCTATGTGATAATACGCATCCGCAGAGACGAGGAACAGTGCGCACCGAAGAAACAATTGCCGCTGTAGAGCAAAGTGTTGAAGAGGACCCGAATGAATCGATTATCCACCGTGCACAGCAATTGGAGCCGACTAACCGACTATTTTGTTCCCGAATTGGATGGCATGAATGTGGATGAGTTGTGGTTCCAACAAGACGGCGCTACATGCCACACAGCGCACGTCACAATCGATTTATTGAAGGAAACATTCGATGAGCGCATAATTTCGGTGAATGGACCTGTCAATTGGCCACCAAGATCGTGTGATTTGACACCATTGGATTATTTTCTTTGGGGATATGTGAAGTCGCTCGTCTACGCCAATAAACCAGAAACGTTAGGGGACTTGGAAGCCAACATACGGCCCCATATGCTCGAAAAAGTGGTTGAAAATTGGACCTGTAGAATTGGCTTTATTCGAGCCAGCCGCGGCGGCCACATGCCCGAAATCATATTTAAACATTAATGGCATAAAATTATCCTTCCAATAAAGCCAAATTGATGGACATTAAAACGATTTTCTTGTGTTTTATTTCAATTTGAAGTTCTATACCTCTAAAAAAACACCCTATATAAGCAAAATGTATTTATATTTTTATCTTATGTTCTTGAAATAGTAAATTATCGAAATGCAATCTAAAAATGTGAGACTAGATTTAATTTTAAATAGGGATTTTTAATTCGTCGTTTATGTCGAAAGTTTGTGAACAAAAAATATATTGATGATCTTCATGTTGACAATATAGATCGAAATTCTAACCATCTTCCAACGGAAGAAAATTATTGCGGCACTGTAATCGAACTATTAATAATCAAAAACTAATTTTCCCAGCATAAAGTTGTAAAATTCAAAAATAGAATTAAAGTTTTCTTATATTTCTTTTGTGTCATATTTGAAAACTAAATAAAGGGTGTTTTTTATTGAGGTATAGAACTTTAAGTTGGCATCACTTTTTTAACTGGCGGCCATTTTGTCAGCTGTCAAGTGATTAATATTTAGTTTGGTTTGCCATTTCATCATGAACAGGTTGACAAAAGAACAACGCTTGCAAACCGTGCAAATTTATTTCGAAAATAATGGTTCAGTTCGCGAAGTTTACCGCAAGCTCCGTCCATTTTATGGTCGACATAATCGTCCATCAGAGCAATTAATTCGGTTAACCATGGATCGTTTTCGCACTACGTTTACTCTATGTGATAATACGCATCCGCAGAGACGTCGAACAGTGCGCACCGAAGAAACAATTGCCGCTGTAGAGCAAAGTGTTGAAGAGGACCCGAATGAATCGATTCGTTAATGGAGACCGGTATAGAGCCATGATAACCGACTATTTTGTTCCCGAATTGGATGGCATAAATGTGGATGAGTTGTGGTTCGAACAAGACGGCGCTACATGCCACACAGCGCACGTCACAATCGATTTATTGAAGGAAACATTCGATGAGCGCATAATTTCGCGGAATGGACCTGTCAATTGGCCACCAAGATCGTGTGATTTGACACCATTGGATTATTTTGTTTGGGGATATGTGAAGTCGCTCGTCTACGCCAACAAACCAGAAACGTTAGGGGACTTGGAAGCCAACATTCGTGGCGTTATTGCCAACATACGGCCCCATATGCTCGAAAAAGCGGTTGAAAATTGGACCTGTAGAATTGGCTTTATTCGAGCCAGCCGCGGCGGCCACATGCCCGAAATCATATTTAAACATCAATGGCATAAAATTATCCTTCTAATAAAGCCAAATTGATGGACATTAAAACGATTTTCTTGTGTTTTATTTCAATTCGAAGTTCTATACCCCTCAAAAAAACACCCTATATAACTTCAAGGACTATTATTTGAATTGCTTTCCAAAGTGTGCGCCGGAAATAATACTGCAAGTAATACTCGTACTGTTCCTTTTGATAAAAAATGCTTCTAAACGAAATAAAATACAGATCCATATTAGACTTTGAATATTTAAAAAATTCAAGAGCTTTAATGTGAACGAGTTTTTGAAAGACATTGACACGTGAACAATAGTTTCAATGAAAATTTTTTTAGTAATATTTATCGAATCAGTCAAAGTATTCTTTTTATTCTCTACTCTTCATCAAGCGTGGAAAGTATATTTTTAGTTCAAAATTTGATCAAAAGTAAAATGTTAAATGGACTGCAATTATAAACTTTACATCTTTAATACATGGTAAAGGCTTTTGAAGTCTAACAATAAATCTTGTTATAATCGTAATACATATAAAATTATGAAACAAAAAAGCAATACAAACTCTACTATACCGACAGAATATTTGTTTGATTAAAATAAATAGCTAATAATTATTATTATTTTTAACGTCCACGAATTTTTACAACTCGACAGTATATTAACTATTAAAAAAAAGCACAAAATACAGGGTGGCGCAAAAATAACCTCTTGGTGGTGATCAAGGATGGCTTGAGCGTATGTTAGACGCGATTGGCGGTCAGCAGCTAACAGCTGATGCACCGTCTGGACTTTGTACGGAAACATCTTCAAATCTTGTACCAAAATTCGTTGTAAAGACCGTCGACTGATACCCATTTGCGTGCCACGTCGTCTGGTCGATGTCGACGGCGCTTCCATGACATTCCTGGCTACAGCAGCAATATTCTCTGCAGAACGGCTACTCCGGGGTCTGCCACGCCTGGCAGCATCTCGTGTTGTGCCAGTCTCTTCGAGGCGAGCGGCTAAACGTCGCAGTGTTTCACCAGTAGGCGTTGGACGGCCAGGAAATCTGCGACGAAATTCACGACCGATTATTGGTCAAATAAATAGTCACCAATATTCCGCGTTCTGGAGCAGTGTAGCGTAACATTGTTTATTAACGTGTATTTCGCATGTGTTTACTACACAAATGTCAAAACAGAACTGATATTAGGCGCCAATCGCAAAATTTATAGCATTTTCTGATAGGAGGATTACTTTTGCGCCACCTGTTATAATTGTCGCTGAGTATATACATCTAATAAGAAAAAAATATTTTTTCATTTAAATTAGTTTAGGGTTATTATAGTCTTTAAGAATGTCCTTTATAATAATTACTATAATGTAAAAAATGTTTTAATATTTGGATTTCTTGTAAATAAGTACAAATTATTAATATATGATGCATACATATCGAGCATTCACCCTTATTCCAGTTGGCGACATCGACGTCACTTTAACACAACACTTGTGTACCCGTTGCCGAAAATAGCTGACGACTTCTGTGGCAGGTTTATGCTATTTTCTAGACCTTATGTAATGGAATAGATATAGATATAGATATAGATATATAGAATAGATAGATATAGAATAGCACAAAATTTTTCTCGAGAGGGAGTAAATAAGTCCCAATTTTTTGATATTATTAAAGTGACGTCGATGTCAACAACTGGAATAGGAGTAGGTTTTCTTATAATATTCAAATATGTGTTACCAGTACATACGTAAATTGTCGCTCACGATAAACTTTACAGCCTGTATTTTAAAATTTATCAACAATTTTGATAATAAAAAGGTTAATTTCTTTACTAAATGTCGCTCACGAATATATCGAAAATAGGTCTCGAAATGTATTAATGTGTATATACAACTAATTTTAGACCATGTTTTTTTTTTTTTTTTGTAATATTCGTAAATTTTTCTGGTTATTATTATCATTCAAGAACCATATTTAAAATGAACATCAAGTGCCAACATTACAATTACATAAAAATTGGTTTGGCACTATTTAAAAGCAGATTTGGCACGAAATCAAGATTTCCAATTCCCATCACAGCAAAAAACCGGTGTTACGATTATTTTAATCTCAGTACTAAAATGCGTTTCTGTTGTTGTTGCTGGAGGAATTTAACTAAATGTAATGCATAATAAATAATCTACAGTTAGTTTTATGAATTTTTTGTGCAACCACTTATCCCTTTGTGCAACCGTTCGTTCGTTCGTTCGGTCGTTAGTTCTTTCATTCTTCCATAATCTGTTTAAGGCTGTTAAGACTTCTTTTTTTTAATATTAGTTTTTTTTTCATGCCATTTTGTGGCAACATTGTTGCTGCCTCTGATATTGTCTTTCGGCTATTGTCATGCGCGTTAAGAATTATTTTTTTTTTAATATTTTCATTTGTTTTGGCAGTGAGAGACGTGGGTGGGTTGGTCGGTTGTTGCTTATTTGTTATTTTTAGCCAGTTTGAAGTTGGCCCGAACACAAGTTATAAATAAATAAAGCCAAGTATCGTTGTTAATATGTTAAAATTATAATGTATAACTTAATTTTTGTCTATTAAAAGTCTTTCTTTTTTTTGTTTTTTGTTGGGATATTTGGCTTTGGCTTGAGTGGGTGGCAGCAGGTTTAATTGATTGTCTTTATTTTGTTTTTTCTTTTATAGGGGCTATAAATTAAGCTAAATATTTATTTAAAGTGGTAAATAATGCCCAAATTAATTGTTGAACAATAAAATGTAATTGTCTCATGCATTAAGTTAATTTAATGCTTGTTGCTTACTTCTTGGGTAATATTTTCTTTTGTGATGCTCTTATGTTCGATATTAAAATTTTTATTTAAAGCAATTTTGTTTTCTCTTTGAATTATAAAATTGAGAAAAAGCACTTAAAAAACACATATGATTAGGAAAAACTTTAAAAATATACCTGTATTGGCGTTTTAAGAATTTACGTCGGAACCTATTAGCTTAGCGGGAAAGGGGTAAGAAAAAAAGTTTTACTTATAAGTGAATCGGAAATACTTTCATTTTAAGTATAGGATGTGTTTACCAAGTCTGTGTATTATAAATCTCCTGAAAAACATTCCTGTGAAATGTGTTAAAACCCCCTGACCCTTCACGGTAAGAGTCTTTATAGCTGCTTCCAAAAAAATAGAACCGGTTAAAGTATTAAAAAAAATATTTTGTGAATCCGATATCAACTTAACCTTATAAATAATTCAAAACAAGATTTAAACACCAGGGTTAGCTTAATTCATCGTACCAGATATATACAATTTCTTAAAACGATTTCTAAATACCCCACAATTTTTTTCTTTTGGCGATTTTTTCGAGTTTTGTCGACTTTTTTTTTGAATTTTTTAGGTTTAGCGTGTTTTTCAAAATAAATATTTAAATTTTTTGGAGTGCTTTTAGTTTTGGCGATTTTTTGTTTTTTGGCGATTTATTTTAGTTTATGCGATTTGTTTATATTTTTGGCGATTTTTTCCATTTGGCGATTGTTGAGTTTTGAGATGTTTTAGTTTTAGCGTTTTCGAACATTTCAAGAGTTTGCCTCTTATACGGTTCTCAAGATAAAGAAATCTGTCGAAATTTTATAGTAACAATTACATTAATTCATAGAATACCCTTTAATTTTTTAAATTTTAGTGTTAGTGTTGTTATATTTGTATGTACATACTGGTAATTGTCTGCGTATTACATTAGGATTTCAATATTTATCGTTGCTTTCATTAGTAAACCCTTTAATTTTTAACTCTCATAGACATGGTTCTCGAGGAAACAGCCTGTAACGGACAGACAGACGGACGGACTTGTTCACCTTTGGTGTACGGAACCCTAAATAGAAACTTATGAATAGAAGAGTTAAAGAGTTAAAATGTTCCACCAAAATGTTCTCCATAAGATTTTATGCAAAAATGCTGAAGATTTTCTTGAACTAAATGTTGATTCGATATAACAACTTAAAAAAAGAGACTGATGAACTTCAACTCTTATTTTAGAGATGATTGAGACCGAAACTTTGAAAACATCGTTACAAGTACATATTTTATTTCGTTCTATTCAACTATAATATGTCATTGAAATCTTGTTATTTTGGAAAAAGTTTAATTTCATTGTACAGTGCTGTTAACTTGCCTGGCATTGCTTTCGAACAGTATATTCACAGAAAATTTCATTTTTGATAACAAAAATCCCGGTATTCAATCATTTTAATTTTCGAATTTCCTTTGATAAAGAAATCCGCCATAACAATAACAAAAATTGTAAACGAATAGTATTAATTTTTTCAATAATACAAATATTTGAATTAATAAAATATCTTATTAATAATTTGTAATTTTTCAATAAAGAAATTTAATGAATCAAGGAAAAAAGTTGTTGAGTGAAATTTTATTTTCAGTGATAATTGTTATTGTGTTGTGTTGTTTGTGTGTATACTGTGTTTGTATATATGTTTGTCACATTTTTCATTTCAACCCCTTTTTGTTTGTTTTTGCTTGGCTGCGATTAAAATTGAATAATGTTTCGGATGGTGAGTCGAACCGGCAATCTCTTGACTAATAGACTAAAGCTACGTACAGACGATTGTCAGATCTTACACCCCCCAGGGGAGTCTGTTATGGACTACGGGTGTGGCAACCCCGGGGCCCCAGCTAGGTTAATGTAGCTTTTTCCGCTGGCGGACCTTTGGCTCATTAGCCGTAAAACTTATGTGTTACTACCCAATCTCTTAATATAAGCAGAGTAACGGATGTGCACATATTTATAAAAGGAAAACAAATATTGTACGCCCGTTGTTGTCAGCTAGGTGCAGCGTCACCTAGAACTGCCCCTGAGTTCAAAAGACGATAGAGGTGAAGCCCTTGTGGTGGAACTTCGAGGTCTAACCAGAGGCTACTTCTGGTACCACGGGTGCCCGTTGCCCGACAGCTGGGCTGCTTAGAGACAAATGCATTGCGGTTGTCAAAAATTCTGTGCTAAAATGGCTTTTCGTCCTGGATACGACCCCAGGACACTCTCACTTTTTAGTGTCGGGTCTTAGTAGGCGCAGAAGTTTTGGTGGCGAGCTTGCGTTCTTCTCGCGTGAGTGGTCCTCGCTGCTCTGAAGTTTTGAGTGCATGTAGCGGTCGTCAGTTTCCTTTGCTAAAATGCCGAGTTCGTCCTACCCCAAAGGGGTAGACCCCTAAGGGGTTAAAGGGATGATTTTGGTAAGTGTGGAGTAGGCACTGGTTATTTGGCGACACGGGCATGCGTTCTTTATGGATGAGTGGTTAGCTGTGCCGGCAATGGTTGAGGAACTTTCTTGGGGACCTCGCTTAGGTGTATAGACAACACCTAAGCGTGGAAGCCGGAGAATTATCGTGGTGGTTGTGGTTTGCTACCAATCATCGCTGGGAGAATAGTCTTGGCTTCCCAGTGTTAAATCAATGCTAGTGGTTGGTGTGACGCGGTCAGCCAGACACTGTTCTAGGTGCTGTTGCCATTCAACAGAGCTGCTATGGACACGGACATAGCAGCAGAGTTTAGATAGCTCAAATTACCTCAGCAAGGTAATTGAATATAATACAGGGATAACTATATTCAAAGATTGCAACCTATGTGCCTTATGGAGTGGGCCATAGGTTCATTCTAAAGGGGTGCATGGGGGCGTTGGTCTGGCGTCTAAGCCACTCCCGGTGCTTTGGCACACGTGAGATTAGGCCGTAATGGCAGGTACTCACGTAAAGCGATTGCACATCTGTTAGATCTTACAATATTGTCAGATCTGGCAATGTGCTGACAATGTACTGGCAATCGAAAATTGCCAGCACAATATTTCTTGTCAGTTTGCACAGATGTCAGAAAATCTTACAATTTATTGCCAGACGGTTGTGTGACAATAAATTCATCTGACAAAATCGTCAGTAGAAAAATTGTCAGTTCACACGGTTGTCATATGCACAAATTGTTCGATGTGTTATTATGCGTTGCCAGACTTAAACAATTTGTTGGCCATTGTTAAATATTTATCGTTTGTGTTTGTGTTAAATGTAAAAAGTGAAAGTATAAATAATTATGGACCATAAAGAAGCAATTGCAATGATTTTGTCTGCATATCTTTTATTATAAATTTTTTCTTTAAAATCAAGTGTGTGCAGTGTTGCCCATAGAAAGAATTATCTTACAATGACGCCATTGTCAGATGCATGAACTTCGCACATCTGACAATATTAAAATGTCTGACAAATATCTGGCAATAATTTTACAATGTGTTCACACGATTGTAAGATGTCTGACAATTTGTTGTCAACTGCTAGTCTTGCAATGGACTGACAATGCTTTTTCTGGCAACGTCGTCTGACAAAAATTGCTAGTTCACACGGTTGTAAGAAATTTTTAGCACATTTTACTGGCAATATTGTAAGATCTGACAACCGTCTGTACATAGCTTAACGTACTTACCACATTGTTGCCATTTTGGCATTTTCACTGCCAGATCTGGCATTTTAATTATGTGAAAAGCATTCAACTTTTATAAAATTCTGCCAGATGCTTTTTGGCAGAATTTGCTTAAAATAATAAATGTTAATTTGTTAAATTTTTTTAATGTACAGAGTATTTCTATTAATAAATGTAAATTTTTTTTATAATTATGTGTTTCCTTCGTAATGTAGATGCAACCAATACCTACATATGTATGTATGTATTATATGCTATGTATTGTATACATACATATACACTCCCTGCCACATGAATAGGACCCCCTAACACAAATTTTCCAAAAGTTTATAACTTCTACAAAAATATAGTTACGAACTTGATTTTAATTTTCATTTAAAGATAATTTAGTTGTTATTGAGCACTATAAAAATTGGTTCAATATATACACTAGTTTTGTTTTTATAAAAAATTTTGCGAACCGATTAAAAAAATTCCTTAAAAATTTGCGTCACATGAATAGGATCCTACTATGAAAAAACAGTTTATGTATAGTTTTCAATAAATATTTTTAATTTTATTTACATTTTGTGAAAATTTTTACATTTTAAAGCCTTTTCAATAATGCGTAGAGCCCCCATTTTTACTGATTGTTTCGTAAATTCGGTTAGGAATATAATCATACAATGATTTTATGTAATCGAGCGAAATGGTCGACCAAGCCACTTTTATGCCCTCAATGAGTTCCTCTTTGATACTATACTGCTTTCCAGAAGCATACACTTTCCGAGCTAGCCATCCCCAAACATTTTCAATGATGTTAAGATCCGGCGAGTAAGGGGGCCAATCGAGCAACACTTTGATCGGGTAGCCATGACTTTACCACACGGGCAGTATGAATTGGTGCATTGTCATGCTGGAATGTCCACTGTAAGCTTCCAAAAATTTCCTGAAAGTGAGGAAACGCTTCTTGTAGCACCCCAATATAGCAATTAGCGTTCATGGTGCTAGACAAAAATTTCAGCTCACAAGTACCATAATACGATATGGCTCCCCACAACATAACAACTCCCACTCTGCTATGCAAACGATCCAATTGATGCTCTTCTTTTCGGAGATCGTGAAAATAATAATTAAAGCCATCAGGGCCTTCTAAATTAAATTTTTTTTCATCAGAAAAAACCACACGGTGCCACTCGTTGTTCCACGTCATGTGAGTTCGACAAAAATCTAAACGCATTTTTTTCGAGCATCGTTAAGTGGTGGTTTTTTCTTAAGTTTTAATCGCTTCAAATGTTCAGCCTTCGAAATTAAACGCTGCACTCAAGGCACATTTACTACAGGTACATGCATTAGGCATAACCCTGTGGCAACTCTGCTCTTCTCACATAGTTTTACAAAGTAATTGTCAAAAAATTGTATGCATCAAACAAGGCACAAAAGTAATTGTTAAACGAATTCTTCGTTATAAACTTGTAAACAAAAAATCAGCGGATGAGTAATATGCCTGATACGTGTACCTGTTTGATATGCCTTGGCTGCACTGTTCTTACGCTTGCCGAAACACCAGTTTTAGCTTTAATTTGTGCAGACGAGTCGTGAGAATTTGATGCTGCTCTGAGAATAGCACGTTTATCAATTGCCGAAAGTACACTTTTAGATCGACCTTTCATATTTTTTCCGTAGTTTGACTTGTTCCGTAAAAAATTAGATACCACATTTCGGCTTCTTTTGATTCGTTCAGCAATTTTGTGGATCTATTGTCCAGATTCTTTATAAATTTCAATCTTCAGTTTTTCAGCTTCTGTTAAGGATTTTCCTCGACACATTTCAAAAAATTTTTTTATTAAAAAAACTCAATTTGCATCAACAAAATTATTTGGCAACTGTACTTGGTCACTTGCTTAAGAAAACTAAGGTTATTGCGGTGGTCCTAATGAAGTGACGCAAAAAATAGAGACAATTTTGGTCAATCACAAAACTAAATATGAAAAAAAATTATAACGGAACTTTTCCAGAGCACAAATGTGATCCCAGAGAAAGTAAACATAGACACTTTTAAAACGCAAAACAAACCACCAACAATTGTTTGCGAATATCGGAGAGAATTGCAGTTGTACAAAATACAAATGTGGAGGGGGGGGGGTGCTATTCATGTGGCGGGGAGCGTATATATGGAGCCCTATTTTCAATTATCCGTAAGCGACAAAAATTAAAGTTTTCAGAAAACAGGTTTTTGTAGTATCCAAATATATTTTACCATAAATAAATTGTCGCTTAAGTACAAATTTTACAGCCTGCATTTTATATGATATCAAACGTTTCGACATTTTGATTATTCTAAACTATGGATAAGCCATAGTTTTGATTTCAATTACAAAAGTCTTATTCTTTACAACATCTTGCTTACAATTAAACCGAAAATAAGTCTCGATATACAGACATACATACATATATGTATATACCCTGAAGAAAATGTCGACGGTAAAATGTACTGAGTCGCCTTTGACTTGGTCACCAGTACAACTCTCTAATTATTTCCCATGATATACTTTGTGCTATAACATTTAGCATGTGCTTGTCATTGAAAATCTACTAGTAACACTAAAACAGTTGACTAGGTAGTGACTACGTAGTTCTTATGGAGACATACCAACCAGATTTTACTGGTACATTTCTATACTTTACGTACATGCAAATTTATGTATATTAATAAGTTGTTGAAAAATTCACCAGAAATACACCACATATGTTTTCTCTTTTACCTTTATACTGATGAATAGAAGAAAAACTGTAGACAATGTGTTGACATAAAGAAACTTGGTGCCAGTCCGAAAATACATAAATATTCATATCTATGGATAATATCAAACACATACATACTATGTATGTATGTGCTATAAAAACACCTGTAAATTCTAATTTTGTATAAACATGAAATTCAAAGCTATTTCAATAAAAAATTTTAAATTTAAATCTGGCATTATAAATTTGTTCTGTAGAACATTTTAGCAGAATTTTTTTACAGATCTAGCATTCTCTCATCATCAACAACACTGGCAACACTGACTTACCACTTAGCTAAAGAGCAAATCCTTAGTGGTGACTCAAATAATGTATACACGCAAAACATGATTTCTTATGTTTCTTCTGCATGGTGTATTTCCTTGATACAATCTAAAAATAACTTTGTTGATTAACCTACATAGGGTCTTTAAAATCGTTGACGTTAACGATCTTCGGGTCAAATTTGACCCAAATTGAAAATTATGTATTGATTTCATTTATTTGTGATTCATTTATTGCCAATGAACGAAAACATTATTTCATAGATTTAATTCGATTAATACATACATGATACATAAAAACGTAATATTAAATCAATATTAATATTAATTGTAGATAATGTAATTGTTTCAGAGTGCAGTTTTCATATAAAGTTTTTGCAAGTTATAATAGTATCTAATGATGTTTTATTTTCTGCGTTGAGGCATAATTGGCAACGACTGTTTTTGGCTCTGTTTTTACCCTGTTCAAGTATTTTTTCTTTGGATTTAGTTGAAGCTTATGGTTACGCATTTACCTCACGTAGTTTTAGTGCAACTTTCTGTGAAAATACTGATATTGATAACGTCTTTTGGTGCTTTATATATAGAAGTGTCGACGTCTTGCAAAACAGTTTATTTCCAGCCGCTATTAGCTGATGTAAATATCACAAAAGCATTGTGAGCTTATATATCTAGCATGTTACTAACCACCACTTACAACATTGATTAGTCTTTCTTTTGCAATTAAAACATGATCTAACTTTATCCAGCAAATAAACCCTAGGTTAGGAAGGGTGGTGTTTTACCGCACCTTCACTTGGAGACCCGATTGGGTCCATTGTGATTCCCTTCTGTTGCCCAAAAAAGTAATATTTATCCTCCCATTTGCAGCCCGAAGTGGCCATATATTATACTAAGAAGATTGACAGACTTTTTTTTTATCGGAATATATATAAGAAGGGTACGAGTACTATCTTTGGTAAAACAAAAATAATGATAAACACGTATGATAATAACACATGTACTATCTCTGGTAGTAACTCATTTATATTTTTAGGTGTAGTTTGAACTAAAATGATTTGTGATCTCAGTATTTATTGTTCCAATCGTTAAGATGTAAAAAGATTATCTGCAGTCATGTTAGATTTTCGAAATCGTCTGATAATGTATGCAGGCCATTTTCTATTTCACTATCTTTCATTATTCTACAAGAAATACCAGACACAACACTTCCAAACTTTAACACGGGTCAAATTCGACCCGAAGATCTCTAGTGTAAAATCTTGCATACAATTTTCTTTGGCAAGTTTATATATCCGCAAACCTACTATATCTGTTAAGATATAAAATTAAATAAAAGTCAGAAAATATGACATAGATCAATCACTTACTTTCAGAAAAAAAACAAAGTTTTTTCCTGAAATGGGTCAAAATTGACCCAAAGACCCTATGAAGGTTAAAAAAAACAAGCCACGACGTTTCTCGGCTTCTTGTCGGAATTTACACGTATATAACACCAACAATCAAAATAAACAACAACATCAGCACATGACCACGTTGAGTCAATCAACAAGCAAGGAAAACACCAACACAAGGCACATTTACTGCAGGTACATGCATTAGGCACAATCCTGTGGCAACTCTGTGCTTCTCACATAGTTTTACAAAGTAATTGTCAAAAAATTGTATGCATCAAACAAGGCACAAAAGTAATTGTCAAACGAATTCTTCGTTATAAACTTGTAAACAAAAAATCAGCGGATGAGCAATATGCCTGATACGTGTTGTACCTGTTTGATATGCCTTGCACCAACACAAACAAATGAAATTAAATCACTGCTGGCCAGAGAAGCGCCAGAGTGCCGAACATCAATCGTCTTTTTGTACAAATGAATGCACATACGCTTATACATTTTTCTCGGTTTTCTCTCTGTGGTCAGCATTGAATTAAATGATATTTTAAAATGCACAGAATTGATAAGTACAATATTCAAGTTAATGACAAATATTATTGAAATTAAAAATTTTAATCATTAACATGGTTTTATTGAAAATAATTCTTGTCTATTTCTTTCTGTGTTAAGTATGTTTGTTCAGCAAGTAGCAACATGCTACTCGTATTTATTTGTCGCAGCAATATGCCACTAATATCAATGTAGCAAGTAGCCTAGCATTTAGTCAGTTTTAACCACTCCTGCTGCATGTGAAATTAATGGCAAAATACACAAAAATTTTAAAGTATTACCACTACAGTAGTTGCCGCATAATTGAACTCCTCTTAACTGATTTGCTCTATTAATGGGTTCAAAAGCCATAAAATGGCATAAGTAAATCAATTAATAAAATGTTTGCATCATAGATTGATTAATTTTATCAAAACTTATACCTTTTTTGAAAGTTCATTTAAGTGGAAACTACTGTATGAATACGAATTGTTACATGTAACATAAAATACACATATACATATGTACATATAAATATAATACATACAATCCGTTGCACACTTACTTTTGTACATAATGGGATCAGCATAAAATTTTATTTGATTCCAAAAACTAACGTTGAGCGACTCTTCCTCCTTCCTGCCCATAAACGAGAGTGAATTTATAAGTGGCATGAGTGTAGAAAATATGGCATGCAATGCCATGGAATAACTTTTTTTCTCTTTCTTATTTTGGTGATAATAATGGCA
This sequence comes from Tachina grossa, assembly GCA_949987645.1. NCBI lineage: Eukaryota > Metazoa > Arthropoda > Insecta > Diptera > Tachinidae > Tachina > Tachina grossa. The sequence continues at coordinate 59,571,261 of OX465276.1, read as the reverse complement.
TGCATGACTTTTCCATATTATTGACAAACCTAAACTTTTTTTTGATGTGTGTGTGTGTGTGTGTGTGAGTAAATGCTTTTAGTTTAAGTTTTACTTGCTGTTCATTCTTTGGTTTTCATCCATGTGTGTGCAAAACTGTAATTGTTGCAACCATTTGTATGCATGTGTTTTGGTTTAACACAAAACCCTGCATTAACTTTTGCGGTTGTCAAAAAGGATGACTCAAGCATTAAACACATTCACCACAGCAGGCTACACGAACACACGACTTCAAATGCCGCTAGCAGCATTTGTCGCCTCGTAGCCGGCTACTTAATTATTTTGGAGACGGCAGCAGCACCATCTGCATTTGATGTTCAAGTACAAAAACATAGTTCAGTATTGCCACTTTTATATGCTTTGCATTTATTAAAATTAATTACTCTTTTAAAATGTACTTATATCACGTAAAAGTACAAAAATTAATCAGTTTATTCCTAACATCAATTTTTGGATATTATTTCTGTTAAATTATATGAAATAATTGTACAAAGTCATTCATTCAACATTTTCTATTATACTGGCAATACTGAATTTTCTCATTGTAGCCCACAAAATAGAAATTAGTTTAATTGGACTACAACGACAAAATCAGCATAGTCAACAACCTGCCGCCATGTTGCCTTGCTGTCTTCAAAAGAATTATTCTCATATAAATATGTGTATTCTATTCTTGGCATTTGGTAGTCGGTAGCTTGCTGTGGTGAATGTGTTTAATGCTTTAGTTTTAGAACTTACATATACTATATAATTTTTTTATATATAATTTTTAAATATTATAAAAACATGTCTTCTTAATATTCATCTATATTGCACAATCCCGTACAGTGACTGTGGGCTCGGTCGATTTTTTATTTTTATTTTTTTGAGGAGTGCTTTATGTTTGAACAATATTTTTTTTTTGTAATTTTTGTCTTTTTTGTTGTTGCATGTTTAAGTTTTTGGAAATGTTTGTTGCATGTGTAGCTTGTTTTAAGTGGTGTAAATTATATTTTGACTTCTATTTATTCAGGGCGAACAACTTTTAACTTTCGTTTTGCCAGGTTTTGTCTTTGCTTTTAAATGCCATAATTTTCATCATGTTGCTACATAGGAGGAGTTTTCCTAAATGAGAAGTAGGCAAACAATATGATATAAATTAAATTTTACGGCGTAGGAGCCTGTGATTAAAAGGCAAATTTTGTAAATAGAAACGTTTTTTCGTTTTGAAATTTGTATGGAAAAAATATTTTTTGAAACGAATTTTCCTTATTTTTCATACAAATTAGAAATGTTTAGAAACGAAATTTTTTACAAAATCTGCCTATAAGTCTCATGCGATTCCTACAAAGTACATTCAACACTCTAGACGGCATAACTCTTGATCGGGGTTATGTTTTGTGAACTAAATTCTGAAATCTTTCTATTTACGAGTATTATTTGAATTACCAATCACTTTGTTGAATGAATATCATCAGCCAGTATTAAGTTATATCGGTTGATATTTTAGCTATTTGTCTTTTCACTGTTAACTTTTTTCAGTGTAACTAGCGGTCTCCACTAGCCATGAACTTGTTATGGACGTCATGTAGGACATCGCAAATGGCTAATGGAGACCACTCATGTCCAACTTTCGTCCATGCTCTGACATGCATGGCCGAATATATGACTGAGCAAAAATGTTGGCCATGAGATTCTCAGTCCGCAAACGTTGCATAATAGAAAGAAAAGAGACGGAACAAAATCGGTAAATATTCCATCTCTATTGCACTAACGCAAATAACTTTTATATGTCTGAACATGGACATCGCACGTATTCACCACAACAAAGAAGTTGATGAATTTTTCATAGTTGCTCTGCCGGCGTCATGTCCATGTCATGTCCAAGTTGATGGCTAGTGGAGACGTAGGATAAACAAAAAGATTCGTTACATGTGGCAATGCCAACAATGCGCATTAAGGCTTGCCATTTAACGATGAATAAACTAACAAACAAATAACGCTTGCACATCATTGAACTTTATTATCGAAATTCGTGCTGTGTAAGAAATATGTTTCGCAAGTTTGAATCCTGGAGACATCTCAAAGTTGCTTCGCAGTATGTATATTTTTTAACTGTAATTTTTTAAATAACTTTCAAATGATCAAGTAAATAATGTTGAATTAACATTTTATTCATGATGTTGTATACACAGAAAAAATTATTCCCAAAAATTTTTTTAACAAATATTTGTTTGAAATCAAACTTAGTTTCAGTAAATATTCTGTAATGTTCCACTAAATTAATTTGTACCAAAACACTGTATAGAGAAGAAACAGGCCACGACGTTTGTCGGCTACATTTCGGCATTTACATGTATACAACACGATCAAACAAAATAAACAACAACTAAACAACAACAACCACACAGCAGCACGTTGTTCCTATCAACAAACAAGATAAACACCAACACACTGAAATAACATTTTCTCTCAGCCGAACTATGATTAATTTAAATTTTTACAAAATTTTTATCAGAATTTACAAAATTATTTGTAGGACCGCATTCAAATAAAATATTTACTGATTCAACGAATTTGGTTACTGAAAATGAAATTTAGTGTGTATCTGAAGGCAATTATATTCCATACAAAAATATTTATAATGCCTTTGCCAATATGCAGATGTAAGTTAAATAATTAGTAAAATACACTGGCTTCAACATGGTTCTTCATATTATTTCAGAAACGACTTTAAGTTGTTCCAACTTGAAATAACTTTGATTTAACATGATTCTTCATTTTGATTTAACAGTACGGGAATGTTAAAACAAGATTAAATAAAGATATTTCAAAAGGGAAAATTACTCTTAATCATATTCGATTAAGATGACACACATACATATGTACATTAGGGTTATTCTCAAAAAAAAAAAAAAAAAAAATTCGTTTGTTTTTCTCAGAACCGGGTTTCAAACTTTTGTTTAATTTTCTACAAAAGCGTACCAAGAAGTTTACTGTAGGATATTTCGTTCTTTGCTTATGACAATGAGAATTAATAAAATCAAGTTATACCATGTAAATCGTATGAGAAATCGAAAAGTGCAATGCGCACCATCTCACCATTAATATTATGAGCTGATATTTTAACAGGCCTATTTTTTTTTACTTAAACAAAAGTTTGAAACCTTGTTCTGAGAAAAACAAACGAAATTTTTTTTTTTGTGAAGCAAAATCATTGGCGAAAAAGTTTAATTTAATCTTGTTTACGTAGATTTTAAATTGGCATTTTTCTGTGTATGTATGTACAAGACGATTATAAATTTGTTTGATCTCTTGTGTAATAATTTTGAATTAATATAGTTTCCAAAGTAAAGTTAAGGGAATTAACTCAATGAATTCATATGTTCAAGGTCTGGTCAGGTGTTTTTAAACATTCTAACACCTACACCTACACATTCATATGTACATGTACACCATATTTTTTTATTGTATTGCGTTGTATGTCTATAATTGAAATATGCAACAAGTGTTTCTTTCTGCCAACAACAATTGCAAGCAAGTGCAAGAAAAAAAAGTTCCACGACTGAATTGTGTAAGACTGAAAAATTGTATTTAATTATTGCAAATAACACCCTCAGTTTTATATATACTCGTATGTATATATAAAAAAATACTATTAATAATAATAAATGGCAAACAACAATACCTTCTTGGTGCGATAACCATGTGTTGGTGTTGTAATTACACTGTACTGGCCCAACACTTGCAACACACTTTTTTTAAGACACCGATGCACACATGCATATCTATATGTATACATATGTATAGGAAATGCACGTGCAAATTTTGTATGTATGTGTGTGTATGTATTCTCATTGTTGTTGTTTGTTAATAGCTAAAACAAAAACGATTTAGTCATAATACTGAAATTAAATTTTTATAATAACGAACATTCAACCAACAAACATTTAAGTAGAAAAGGCTAGTTTTCTTTATTTTGTTGCAAAAAACAAAAAAAAAAAAACAACGCCTTCAACAGTACACTCAAAAAAAAAACAATTCAATTTATTACTTTAGGATTGATCTCGTTTTTTTTTTTTGCTTCTACCACTGTGTGAATGAAAGTCATCATTACAAATGCAGCAACATGAATGGATGAATGGTTGGTTCCTTGGACGGGACAACCCTCTTTTTTTTGTTCTCTTTTTTACCTTTTGCACTTGAAATTCTTTTTATAATATTACTTTTCTTCTATCTGCTTTAAAGAAGGTATCATCATCACATGTAACGCTATGCATGTTGGCTTTAATATTTTTTACTACCGACAATCACATCAACCTACACTTGCATATTTGTGCTCGTATGTAGTCGTATGTATGTATCTCTACGCCGTCGGTACGTCATTCATTAATGGGAAGAGTTAGAGTAAGAGAGCTTCTAAAAGTCAGTCACACATGAGTAGGTGTTTGTTGGCCAACCAGGCCATTATTATGAGGACGTTTCGGGAGTAGGGAGCTTACCACCAGTACCAGCAACCAACAGCTTGAAATAAAATGAACACGCAAAGTTTGTTCAACAGTAAACACCACAACAGTAAAATAAAAATAAAAAAATTTATATACATTTTAACAACACAGTGTTCCTCATTTGCGAGTATATGTTGCATGTGTTCGTTAAACATTTTTATTTTTCTTTTACCTTCAAATTTATTTTTAATGGCTGAACTCAGTCAGTCACTTTACTCGCCTGCTCGTTGAGTTTCTTAGTCCAGTACACAATTGTAGCTGGTAAAAATAGTGTATAAAACACTTCACACATTGTCATACAAAGCAAGATGGAAGACAACAATAAAAATAAAAAAAAATAATTAGCACCAAGAAGTTTTTGAGAAACTGGAGCTCATTTTCCATACTCAAGAATAATATGAAATCTTGCTTTAAAGAATCATGCGCAATTAGTGTAGGAAAATCTATAAATATTTTGTTCGAATAGTAAAATAAAATTTAATCAACTAATTCATTAGTAAAGCGAATAGTATTAAATCTGATTTTGGAACACCAAACTCACTCGATCCTATAATTTTCCATGCTGTAGTCACAGCGGCGATTTCTCCCTATTTGATGAAGCAAAGCCTTTGCACAACAACTCAATTAAATACACACTGGTAGAACTTGTTGTATCTTTTGTAGTCCTATGGGAGTATTTCTTTGAGATAGCGATGCTTGGCCTAACTAATTGGAATTTTTCAGAGGTTGGGTTAGTTTAGGAAAGATGATGTTGGAACACCATAACCAGTTGGGTCCATTGTGAAGCTCTTCTATTTGTACCCGTTAAAAAAATTTATCCCCCATTAATTAAGCCCCTGATATCCTCCAGTTTGCACTTTTCGATATCGCTAATACTCTCATGAAAGCGTCTACCTAGCCATTTAACCCTATACCGTTCCAGGTTCGGGAAAAGGCAGATAATATGCTTAATGGTTCCTTGGTACTCATCCTCGCACAGAAATCTGGTGTGCCAGCTTCCAAAATGCTGGTCCTTGTTCTGGCCCAACGCGCTATCAAGACTCGCATCACCTTCATATTTATTTCCAGTACCTCTTGCTCTTCCATGAACGTTTGGCACTTCTCATCACGCAACTACTGAGTTCCCTGTAGCAATGGCCCATCTGCAACTTCACCCATCTGTCGCACTCTCCTTCACATAGCGCCAGCCCTATTCTTGCCAGCTTATCGGTAATTTAAGTCCCTCAACACTGAGGTGGCCAAGAACCCAACATAATCTGACACTGTATTTGTCCATAAGTGAATACCTAGTTTCGCTTTGACTTTGTGTCCCTTCAGACCTTTTAGAGCCGTCACGGCCACCAGCTCCGTGGCCGTCAGAATTGCCAAGATCTCATTTGCGAAAACGCTATATTCATTTCATAGTCTGAAAAAAGTTCGAGTTTCTATCTATAAGATATAGACAGCAGCACTTGGGTCTACCCTTATTTTTGACCCATCTGTAAAGACCAAACCACTCTCATATATTTTATCAGATTTGATCTAAAAGTCCCTGTCTGGAATTACTACTAAAGGTGTTTTACTAAAATCAATTTCAAAGACCTTATAGTCCGTGAACCCAGGAGTCACGCGGAACTGATCTCATTTAAGAAGGATGTGTGACCAGTTAATCTAGCCTTCACCGAACCGTCTTCAAGGAGTCTATTGAGGCTACTAGCCGCCGTTCCCTCCACAACGTCCTCTATGTGAAGCAGGTGCAGAATGACCTCCAAGACAGCCCGAGGTGTACTCCTCTGAACACATGTGATGCTTGCCAGGTGTACTTCTAGATATTGACAAGCAATCTACTATGACTCTCCTTTCTCAAGGATTACCAGCATACCCCACAACCATAGGAAATAACCGGTCTGATAACTCATGTGTAAATCCAATTTACCAACTTCGGCTGCAGGCCCTAGTTCCTTCCAATGGAGTCCCAGCAGGAGTTGCTCATAATAATTATGTATTACAATTCAACCTGTGAAATAAAAGAGGAGTGAATGTGAACATATTAATTAAAGGAAGTGATTTGGCTACGTGCCTGGTAAGGGTGCACCGTCACTATGACCTGCTCTGTGTTTAAAAGACAGTAGAACGAAAGCCGTTTGGAGCGTTACTTTGAATTGTGACCAGTAGCTGACGTGACTCTGAAAGCTTGATGGATGATAACTAAAGTATGGAGAAATCGTCCATAGTACCTGAAGCAGATAGATGGTGGACCTTCTCATACACAATTCTTTCCATTTTAAATTAAGGCTAAAATGATGTGTGCAGAACTCTCCCTTAAAAAAGACTGCTACCGCTTCCGCTGTTTGATGAGATATTCTTCGGTAAAACAACGTTAGTGGTTGGTCTAGGTGCTGTTGCCATTTAGCAGATGATGGTTCATGCTCCTGGAATTGACGAATCTCTTACAGACTCTTCTGTCGTATGGATGAAGTAATTTTGTTTGGTGAACCCTGCCGCAATAGAGCCATTTCCCTCGATCCTGTGTAGCAGTGCGAAATACGGAAGCTCTTTGCTTTCTTGGTGCACATAAAGGCAGTGGCGAGCGCTTAAGTTCTCCCAGAGTTAAGACAGACCACCTTGGGATAAGCTGTAATGTTAGGTACCCAAGTAAATCTTGAACATTCCTCTATATTTTTCCTTTGAAGTTGGATTTGGTTAAAAATTAAGACATCAAGATGAAAATCTCTTCAATACAGTTTCCTTTGGTTAAGAGAGAACTTGAAGTTGGCTGTATTCGATTCTTGTAACGTTATTTTAAACCTCAAATCAAGCTAAGAAGCATATTTTAGGTAACAAAATTTATTTTCCCCCAACTGACCACTGCGGCGTACCCCCAGGGGAGTGTATGGATTAATTCTGTAGACTACGGGTGTGGCAATCCCGGGGCCCCAGCTAGGGTAATGTAGCTTTTTCCGCTGGCGGACCTTTGGCTCATTACCCGTAAAACTTATGTGTTACTACCCAATCTCTGAATATAAACAGAGTAACGGATGTGCACATATTTATAAAAGGAAAACAAATATTGTACGCCCGTTGTTGCCAGCTAGGTGCAGCGTCACCTAGAATTGCCCCTGAGTTCAAAAGACGATAGAGGTGAAGCCCTTGTGGTGGAACTTCGAGGTCTAACCAGAGGCTACTTCTGGTACCACGGGTGCCGGTTGCTCGACAGCTGGGCTGCTTAGAGATAAATGCATTGCGGTTGTCAAAAATTCTGTGCTAAAATGGCTTTTCGTCCTGGATACGACCCCAGGACACTCTCACTTTTTAGTGTCGGGTCTTAGTAGGCGCAGAAGTTTTGGTGGCGAGCTTGCGTTCTTCTCGCGTGAGTGGTCCTCGCTGCTCTGAAGTTTTGAGTGCATGTAGCGGTCGTCAGTTTCCTTTGCTAAAATGCCGAGTTCGTCCTACCCCAAAGGGGTAGACCCCTAAGGGGTTAAAGGGATGATTTTGGTAAGTGGGGAGTAGGCACTGGTTATTTGGCGACCCAGGCATGCGTTCTTTATGGATGAGTGGTTAGCTGTGCCGGCAATGGTTGAGGAATTTTCTTGGGGACCTCGCTTAGGTGTATACACACCACCTAAGCGTGGAAGCCGGAGAATTATCGTGGTGGTTGTGGTTTGCTACCAAACATCGCTGGGAGAATAGTCTTGGCTTCCCAGTGTTAAATCAATGCTAGTGGTTGGTGTGACGCGGTCAGCCAGACACTGTTCTAGGTGCTGTTGCCATTCAACAGAAGCTGCTATGGGCACGGACATAGCAGCAGAGTTTAGATAGCTCAAATTACCTCAGCAAGGTAATTGAATATAATACAGGGATAACTATATTCAAAGATTGCAACCTATGTGCCCTATGGAATGGGCCATAGGTTCATTCTAAAAAGGTGCATGGGGGCGTTGGTCTGGCGTCTAACCCACACCCGGTGCTTTGGCACACGTGAGATTAGGCCGTAATGGCAGGTACTCACGTAAAGCGATTGCACATCTGACCACTGCGGCATGGAGTATTTTCTTTAACGATGTCTAAACTCGCATATTAATGGCGGTGGTTAGGAAACAAGTGACGTGTTATTTGCCGGAGATCTGTTTGATTGTTCATGAAGCATCCATGTTTAACAAAGTTCCCATTTCGCTCAAAGGTTCTCTGATTTTGTGGGTCAATAAAAAAAGGATTTTTTTTCTGCTCAAAGCAGCTGATGGGAAGGTATTGGAGAGTTAATTTCTAACTTTTTATATCGGTGCAAATAAATACCATCCGCGCTGCACTAGTTTTTAGAGAAATTTGAATCGAAAACATGTTGGAGTTATCTCAGATGTTGTGTTTTAATTATCTAAATGTAGCAAAATGGATCTAATTTAGTCCGTGAATACATGTTTTGAAAATTGAACGCTGACAATTGAACTCTATTTGATTACTTGCTGCAATCAGACACGTAGACCATTTATCCAAGGTTTCCCAAGATATTGAAAATCAGCTTAGGTTAGGTTAGAAGGCTGCTGATATACATATGAAAGAATATGATTCCCTTGTGATGCCTGTAAAAAATAAAAATAAAATTATAGGGAGGTGTAAAATAGTTCTTATGTATTGAGTGAAAAAATTTAGAAATATACAGATTCCGTGCTGTAGGGTTCGTTTTGTAATTTAAACGCCATTTGGGAATCATTGAGTAAACACACCCGCTGCACTTGATACAGATACTTATATTTCTTAGTTCCATTTCTGATATCTCGGTTTGGCTATTGAAGGATCTTTTGCCCAGAAGGTGAAGGCTGTTATACTCCTGATTGGGACAGAGATACACAAGGTGCGCTATATTTTCTTCCTCCTCATTACAACATAAGCAGTAGTAATTAAATGGGAGATCAATGCATTTGGAGTGGGTTCCGAAAGTGCAGTGTTCAGTGACCGTGGCCATGAGATTCCGCAATTGCAATCTTGAGAATCTTAGAAGTTAACTAGTTCTCTAAAGCAAGTTGGATGATGCTGCATAAGACCAGCATTAATTCATCTCCGGCAAGGTGTGAGTGGTTGGCCAAAGATATTTTCAATATCGAAATCGTGACGCAGGGTTAATTTCTAAGCCAGATTAGGCGATTTGATGCTACCTGAACTGGAGTCATGTCCGTGTACCCATGTGAGGATGCTTGAATGACTCGCCAATGCATGTAGCAGTGTGCGGCATTCCAAAGATAAATTTGATCTGCTGTAGACACCATTGTCTTGATTGCCGTTTGACTAGACTTTATAATATGAATATGACTTTTCTATATCTGATAAAGCCTTAGCTAATTCATTACTCACTATCCAACACAATTATTTCACGTTTAAAAAAATATAACCGTGGGGTAAAATCGCTGTACTCATTACTGAACGAAATTGCGAAATATTTCAATAGAGTTTATATGGAAATATTTCGTAATTTCGTTCGATAATGAAGTCTTATTGTCTTCTGAAAATGTTCAAAAACTCCATCTTACCAGGGTGTGTAACATAGTGGGTCCTAGCATTAAAATGCTACATTCTTTCGGAAGTCTGAAGGATATTTTAAACCCAAATCTCGCAATGCAGACACACCCGCCAACCCTCATTCCCCGTTGGGAGTCCTCTATGTAAACATGTATGTAAACATGATTGCGTTAATCCTGACTGCAATAGGTAGTGCTAGTTTGCTAGCCACCACAGCATAGCTAAAAGTATATCCATTGGTGTAGAATTGCCATTATGTGAAGAATGCCCTCCATAAGAGATCGATAGATTGTTTGCCGAGTCCAGTATTTTTTACCATGCTGATGTATCGTACAATAATAATTTCGGTTTAATTGCTATCTCCAGGAGGCTTATTCTGAATTGCGATGCGAAAATCAATGCGATGCGCAAATGAAATGCGATGTCAAAGAAATTTGATATTCTGTTAGACTTTCGCAATCGTGTTCGCAATTTATTTCAAATCGTGGCAACGCTGCTCAAATAAACATCAGTGTCAACAAACCTCAAATCAAAAATAAATAAATTGTTTGTGTTTGGCTGTGAAAATTGTTTATTAAATTTATTTAGGAAATTCTGTAAGAAAAAATAATAATAAAAATGGATTCTGTGGCACTTTGGTTCGACGACGAAGAAGGGCATGGGCAATATGAAAGGATACAGAGAAGATTGCTTCGAAGCAAATCAGATGTTCTAAGCTTGAATGAAAAAATGTAATTTATTTTGATGCTTGCGAAAAATAAACGTTTACTTATGCAGAATATTTCTTTTTTCAAAATTAAAATTAAAGTTGAAGTCAAATATTTTTGAACTGGTTTATATATTTCATACTTTTTTCCATCCTGCAGCTTCTCTAATAGGTGGTCCATTGATATTTAGTTTTTCAGTTAACGTTTGCCACAAATTATTTGCACACTGACTGACGTGCATTGGTGTTTTCGAATGGCCTCTTGCCAATTGACTGAGCTTATTCATAAATTCTATCATTATTTCAAATTGACGCGGTTTGGTGGTCTTATTGCATGCTTCCCTGAATTAAACAATAAATATATGATGAATAAATAAATAAAATATTATCTTTCTCTTACATGTTTGTATTTTGTGAATGCTATTTTGTTGTCGAATAAAATTTTGCGAATTTGACATTTTATTTTCGGAATGTAGAATACCGACTTGCCACCTTTTCTCATTTGAAATGCGATTAAAAAAGATCCTTGCGAATATCGCAATACAGAATAGCAATTGTTCGCATTTATGTATTTTCGCATCGCATTGATTTTCGCATCGCAATTCAGAATAAGGCTCCAGTATACAATTGACCCGTTCAGGAATTTATTTGCTCTGGCTTTGAGATTATCTCTCCGTATTGCCTTACTGTCAACGATAACACTTAAGAATTTGGCTTTGTCCTATTAAAAGCTTAGCCCTTCTTTCACTGGGACTTATATTATTGAGCGTTACTTCATTCAGATGTATTTGGTTATAGTGATTTATAAAACCCAGTCAAAATGGATACTGTAGTAACGCTGTCGGAAACTGTGTGGTTGACTACTAAAATAATTAATAATAATAGTTAACTAAGGGCCATTATTACAACTTACAAATAGTTAATTTTCGGATGTTATCTGACAGTTAAATATATTTTGATTATTACAAGTAAACATTAATGTAAAAGTGACTGATAAGCTAACAGCAGGTTTATCCTCATGGTAACTTTCAAAGTGAACTTTAAGCATTTTAACAGTCAAATTAGCCTGTATGTACACCAGTGTTGCCACAATAATTCATTTGTATTAATTATTTTATCGGACAGTTGTAATGATGAAAACAATTAATGGTCACTTTATCGTTCACGTTAGCTAATGTTAAGGTTAACTATCAGGAACTTTATCTTTAGGTTGTAATAATGGCCCTAAGTAGCTTTTAGACTAACTAAAAGCTAAATGCAATATCATCCAGAACTCATTCAAAATTAATTCGGATTTGGTGAGTGCCAACAAATTTACGCTCAGCTACTTTAAAACTTATTTGATTTTTATTTTAACATTTTGCTGTTATTTTTTTATATGCTACCGCAGCGGGTTAATAGCGCGTTGATTATACACCATACATAGTTCGAAACCCGGCAATTTTTTTTTTTTTTTTTTTTTGTAAATTTACTGACTACCAGATGACTTAAATAAAATCAACTTTAAGTTAGTTGAAAAGTAGTTCATACTGAGATTCTTGACTACCGCCTAGGACATTGCAATGTTAAAATAATTAGCTGTTTTCGTTGCAAAGTAATCCAAGTGTCAGCCAGCACTGGCCGCGAAGTAGTTAGCTTAAAGTTAGTTTAAAGTTAATTTAGTTTCCGATAGGGAAATTCATATGTGTAGGGATATGACGAAACTGCACAATACTACGCTGGGCCGTAACTTTTCTCTACCGCCACACATCCCATGTAATCAACTTGACAAATGTTACACCTCCTCTCCACTAAGCATTGGAATTTGTGAAGATCGGCCATTATCAATTGCAGTGTGCTTTAAGCCAACTTAGTTATGCATGTATGTACAATTATCTAAAGCCTACGTTGCAAAAATTAACATCTATAATGCATTGAAAATCTTTTGCATAATTGATTTACTTCACCTCCGTATGTATGTAACTACATTGCGCTTTTAAAACACTTTCGCCAACTAATTGAATATTGTATGTTAATTTTGCCATTACGTTGGGTTGTTTATTAAATAATATAATTAATTTCTTATATTATTAAAATGTATAATTTACAATTTAATCTCAGTTATAATTGAAACATTGCCATACAAACATAATGACAGCCACACAAACAGGGAAATTACAGGCAAAGAGTCGGTCATAATAGACAAACAACCACAAATTTACACACACCCATACATATACACACAGTGACAGGTAAACACACACACACTGAGACTTATACTTTTAGCACATTTACAGAGGCAATCATCTGTATAAAACAAAAAGTCCCACAAAATATCAGTAAAATATTTATGCAAATTAATTTAATTGTTGGCCATTAAAATAATTTCAACAAACGGACACACATACTCGCAAATAGATACATGTGTGTGTGTGTGTGTATATGGACGGAAAGACAGCAACACATGTGTATGACTTTCTGTTTGTATGTTTGTAAATTATACTTTTATTTAGTATTACTCGTATATTATTCCTACTCATTTCTATGATGAATGCTTTCATATTGGCTTGTGCATTTCGACTGTGGCCCACTGTTGTGAATGACATTTATTCTCTGTTAGCAACATACTGATAGACGGATGGGCGGATGAACGGAAGGACGGACAGGCAGACTAGTCTTGGAGAATAAACAAATTATAAAGTTTGTTTAATTTTTAAAAGTATGTAAACTTCAAGCGAACAGTGGAAACTTTTTGTTGTATATGGGAAATCTTTTGTATGTAAAATGTGAACAACTAAAAATAAAAGTGCTTTATATTACTATGTGAAAAAATTTGGGGCACTCTACGTTCTGTGAAAAAATTAATGTTGTCAAGCTTATAAAGACGGCTGAAGAATTCTATTGGCAGCCCAAAACCGATGTGTTGGTCTTAAGTTATCTCGATTCTTATCAAGCTTCCTCAAGAAACTATAAGAGTTCTTGTATACATATGTAGTATCTAATCAGACGATTTCAAGGTGCATTCAGTGGTACCGCAAGGCTCCGTCTTTTCTCCTACTCTATTCCTTCTTTTCCAATCCTATTTACTCCTTCAAAATCTCATTGAGCAATAGACCCAACCTGCCGAAGGTTGAGGCATTGTGATAAATTATGAATAATACTCGTACTTTAAATTACTATTTACTAACAATCTCAGAATAAGTTCATGCGAATAAGTATGGATTGTAGAACTATTAAGTAATTAGAAGCTCTCGACATTCTTGGCATGCAAATTCAGTGAGATGTTTGGTGGACTGAGCACAAGTGCATAGGTTCTTTAAAACGGTGTAACATGCATCGGTCAGGCTGCAGTGGCAGGAGAGGGCGAACTCTATGGATTTACTAAACCATCGACGCAATATGGGCATTTACTTATTTTTTAGCAATCAGGTAATGAATGCCTACTTCTATTACTGGGTGTTACGTGTTACCTTTTTTAGGAAAGGCATAGTCATATAGAAGACAGGTGGTGAAGGAAGGAGATGGAGGAAAGCTTCATTCTATAAGAGTTGTTATAGATGGAATCGTATCAAACGAGTTCAAGGAAAATTCAGAGATATTATAAGCCTCCGTTCTTTTACCTATCCTAGTCCTTGATATTCATTCGCATTCTCACCGGTTGAGACTATGAGACAAAATATGAATGATACTTTATATTGTGACTTATTAAGAGGGTCTAGGGTCTGCAGTGGGTCGATTTTTATGCTGCTAAGACCCAACATTTTATACTTATTGATAGAAATGCTACTGCGTCTGTGTAAGTATAAATGGTATGGACAAGTATTATCAAATCAGAAGCTCTTGACTGTGTTGAATCGAATTCGTTTATTAGTTAATTTTTTATATAAACCTGTGATCAAACCCAGTTAAATTACATGAGTTTGATCATAAAGATGTGTGTAAAAAATTAACTATTGAAGGAGTTGGGTTCAAGTCTACTCTATTTATAGCATCTATATCCGACCGAAAATGGAATACAACTCTCATGTATAGGCCGGCGCTTCAAAGTCTATTTTGGGGTTGCTCGAGCGCGTACAGGAGACGGCGAAGAAGCTAACCGGTGGCAGTAGAGTATCCAACTCTACTGATTCATTAGAGCATCCACGCAATGTGGAGTCCATTTCCTTGTTCTATCGTTAATAGAATGGGATGTGTTGAAATTAGGGAACTTGTTCCTGAAACCCGAGCATTCTTACGCCCAACACGAGCTTCATTCAGGAAACATGCTTTTGTAGTAGATTGACCAATAAATCGCACTACGCATCATAGTGAGAATTCCGTTTTTAGCTAAAACTACCTTGTCTTTCCTGTCACTTTCAACTTGGGCAGGTTTATATCGAATGTCCACAGACACTACTCCCTCTATCCTCCTTTCCATAACCTATTATCCTAATTCTAGCACAATGCATTGCATGAGTAGGGTGCTGATGCTACTATAAAAAACTCAGCTTTTTGCACATTTTTAATAATGCAGAGTTGCAGCGTCCCTGGTGTCAATGAGACATATTAAATTTTCAAAGTTGTGCTTAGTAGCCATTTTATTGATGATTCTGCTACATAATACCGAAGAAGAAGGGCGCCCTGATGTTACTTTAGGATTAGTATCCGCTGAAGCCGTTATAGTACAGTGACCAGTGATTATGCCTTCATCACTTGAACTTTCCTACAACAACTGATACAAAGAGACACTAATGTACGTCAGAAAAATGCGTGATGTTGTTATTTAATAACTGTTGGAGGCCGGGCTCGAACCCAGGAATTTTGGGTTTGCAGGCAACTGGCTAAGTAACTCAGCCAACGCCACCCTTGTTCTATTGCTACTATAATGAAATTAAATCATAGAATCTGTTCCTAAAACCTGCAAATCTTTACGCACAACACTTATTTCATAAAAAGCATACCAATTTGTGGTCGATTCGTGAGTGAATTGCTGAAACGCTACAAGTCTATAAAGTAGATTTATCGATTTTCTGCTACGAATTCAATTTTCATACATGTATTGCTAAGGGTCTCTTCATATATTTCGTAACGGTCCAAAAGAGTGCGGGAAGGGGGCTTAACGCTTTTTAAGGGATTAGGTAATTTGTATAAAAAAAAGTAATGTGTAAACATCTAGTAATGAAACATTTTTTTTTAAGTTGGAAGTACTTATAATTTTAGTATATTTTTTTAAATTAATTAATTAAAAGTATCAAAACTTTCAATATTGTGAATACATAGGAATTTGTTGGTTTTTGTTTGTTTTATTAAACTTATTTGGTTAGTAAATGGGAACACTGCAGTATATGTATATGTACTGCATTCAAAATTGCAGTAAGCAGTAAATTTACTGATTACTAAAAAAATTCAGTAAATTCTTACTGCTAATGAAATTTAATTTGCATTACAAGTAAAATCGTAGGGCCATAATCATAATAAAATTGTAGCAAGTGGCAAAGTTTTTTCATTCAAATTTTGAAACTTTTGTATGAAAAACATTTAGCCACTTGGTAGAATTTCATTATGAATATGGGCATTACTGATTACTAAAAATTCAATGCTCCTCATCATATAACAAATCATTTAGACAATTTATAAAAATTGTAGAAAAAATTTTTAGTAATCAGTAAAAATTTACTTGTTAAACATTTGTTATTGTTTTTACTGAAACTTTAGTGGTACTGCAGTGCTCATCTATGGTAAATGCCTTTACTTTTACTTTTTAATTTTTAATTCCTGTTGTTCATCGTTTAGTTGTTGCTGTTCTTGTTGTTGTGTACGCATTGCAATTAAAATAAATTCAGTAAAGTGCGACCTTGACTCGCGCACATTCGGTTTTGAGCATTTTGTTTTATTATTTAGCTTTCTTCCTTTTGTAAGTTTTTTCAGTTTAAACGATTTTTTCAGTTTTATCGCTTTTTTCTCGTTTTTGGAGTTTTTTTCTCTTTTTGGTTTTTTTCATTTTGGCAATTTTTTATTTTTTGACGATTTTTTCTGTTTTTGGGTTTTTTGCATTTTCGCGTTTTTTTCATTTTGGCGAATTCTGTTTTTGGGTTTTTTTTATTAAGACGATTTTTTTCATTTTGGCGATTTTTTCATTTTGGCGATTTTTTTGTTTAAGAGTTTTTTTTATTTTGGCGATTTTTCCGGGTTTTCGCGATTTATTTTAGTCCTAGAAATTTTTTTTTTAATTTGGTATTTTTTTTCGTTTTGGCGATTTTTTTTTTGTTTTTGGCGATTTTTTTATATTTGGCGATTTTATATTTTTTTGATTTTTTAGTTTTACCCTTTTTGAAAATTTCAAGAGTTTTGCTCTTACGGTTTCCCAGATACAGCAAGTTGTCAAAATTACAAAGTCAAAGTTGCATTAACTGATGGAACACCCATTGATTTAAATTTTTTAAATTTAGTGTTAATTGTTGTAGTCTGTATAAAAATACACTAACTTTTAAAATTTCAAGTGTACATATGTACATAGAATTGTATGTATATTACATGGGATTTTAACATTTTTCGTTGCTCGTTTTGGAACACCCTTTAATTTTTAACTTTCATGTATTTTTTGTTGTAGTGACCAAATGTCGACACACTGTGTCCAAATTTCAGGTCCGTAGCTCTTACGGTTCATTTTCACCTTTGGTGCACGGAACCCTAATAAAGAAATTATCAAGTTAAATAAAACAAACAAAAACCAGCAAATTCCTATGTAACGGGTGTTTTTTTAGAGGTATAGAACTTCGAATTGAAATAAAACACAAGAAAATCGTTTTAATGTCCATCAATTTGGCTTTATTGGAAGGATAATTTTATGCCATTAATGTTTAAATATGATTTCGGGCATGTGGCCGCCGCGGCTGGCTCGAATAAAGCCAATTCTACAGGTCCAATTTTCAACCACTTTTTCGAGCATATGGGGCCGTATGTTGGCAATAACGCCACGAATGTTGGCTTCCAAGTCCCCTAACGTTTCTGGTTTGTTGGCGTAGACGAGCGACTTCACATATCCCCAAAGAAAATAATCCAATGGTGTCAAATCACACGATCTTGGTGGCCAATTGACAGGTCCATTCCGCGAAATTATGCGCTCATCGAATGTTTCCTTCAATAAATCGATTGTGACGTGCGCTGTGTGGCATGTAGCGCCGTCTTGTTGGAACCACAACTCATCCACATTCATGCCATCCAATTCGGGAACAAAATAGTCGGTTATCATGGCTCTATACCGGTCTCCATTAACGGTAACTGACTCTCCAGCATTATTTCGGAAGAAGTATGGCCCAATGACTCCACCAGCCCATAGAGCACACCAAACAGTCAGTTTTTGTGGATGTAATGGCGTCTCAAGGGTCTCATGTGGATTCTCTTCACTCCAAATGCGGCAATTTTGCTTGTTGACGTAGCCATTCAACCAAAAATGAGCCTCATCACTGAACAAAATTTTGCGATGAAAATCAGCATCGAGATCAATCTCATTTTCGGCCCATACACCAAAATCACGACGCATTGCATGGTCTCGCGGCTTTAATTCTTGCACAAGCTGGATCTTGTAAGGTCGCAAGCCAAGATCTTTGCGCAAAATCTTCCATAAAGTTGATGGACAAAGCTCCAATTGCTGTGCACGGTGGCGAATCGATTCATTCGGGTCCTCTTCAACACTTTGCTCTACAGCGGCAATTGTTTCTTCGGTGCGCACTCTTCGACGTCTCTGCGGATGCGTATTATCACATAGAGTAAACGTAGTGCGAAAACGATCCATGGTTAACCGAATTAATTGCTCTGATGGACGATCATGTCGACCATAAAATGGACGGAGCTTGCGGTAAACTTCGCGAACTGAACCATTATTTTCGAAATAAATTTGCACGATTTGCAAGCGTTGTTCTTTTGTCAATTTCTTCATGATGAAATGGCAAACCAAACTAAATATTAATCACTTGACAGCTGACAAAATGGCCGCCAGTTAAAAAGTGATGCCAACTTAAAGTTCTATACCTCGATAAAAAACACCCATTATTTACAATATTTTAAATAAGTTTGTATTGCTTCTTTCAAACACTAATACACTCATACATATGTAGCTCACACCGATTTGACAACGCGGTGTGAATCTCAGCAAAATTTGTGATTGTATTGTGAAAAAGAATTTTACCTCCCAGCGTATAGATGTTTACACATCAAACATTAAAGTGCATTACGAAGGGGAGAAAAAAGGGGAATAAATAACTTCCCAAATAACGTTACCTAAAATGTGAATGGCTTATAAACATTTGATCCAGCAACGTTATATTGGTTTATGTCTTTGCAACAAATTTTAATGTTGCTTTTGCTCAGCTATGGAATTTATTAGACTAAACAAAACTACTTCAGTACTACTCTTTCGACAAGCGTTCGAAATACATTTTCTCTATCATTTTAATACCCTTAAGCATCATTTATTTATGTTTCATGATAGGAACCCAACTGGGACCAACGACGAATTTCGTCCACGGTGACAAATTCGTCGATAAAAGTTCACGGAGTAAATTCATCGTGTGAAGCACAATGCGCTGATTTACACGGGCATAATTGTGCTAGCATAACATGCCAGTTTGTAGGTGAGAGAGGCAAAGAGAGAGGTTTTGCGGTTGGCATAACTTTTCAACCAGCTTCAACCCCGCATTAGCAGCATAAAACCTATACACACACAACTTAAAAAACAGCAAATGTTAAATGAATACTAAACACACTAACACACACAGAGCTGTGTATACGTATACATTTTGTACCAGACGAATTAGTCTCGTGTAATTTGGAAAAGAACAAAAATTGTGCGGCTTAAAAATTGTTCTCGTCTAAACTACCTCAATGACGACGAAAATATAACAGCTTTTACAATTGATAAAGTTGATTAATTAATGTTTGTGCAAAAAGAAAGAAAATTGTTTGTTAGACGTTCGTCAGCGTATGAAGTGGAAATAAGTCGTATCACAGAGTTCGTAACACGGCAGTGTTGTGTTCATCATGAGGACGCTGAGAATCGCTAATGCAACTTCGAGTGTAAGGTTCGCAACACCATAAATAATCGCACATTTAACTTTGTTCTGCTTGGCGTATGCAGGTACAAAACATTACAAACGATTTTCCTCTTGTAGCTTGTGAACTGAGTGTCATTCATATTTCGATTTGCTGGGAAATTATTTTTGTCCAACCGTGTTACACGACTAATACTAGACACCTTATATTGCAAAGCTTACTGCTAAAAGCTCAAAATATGTATTTCTGTAAAATAGTTGGTGCTACCTAAGGCACTGTTTCTCACAAAAGCTAAAGAATAAACTGTGTATTGCAAACTCCTAAATCCCCAGCAGAAATATTTCTATTATCACTGGATTTATTTGGTGTGCTCGCTTGGCAAATAACTACTTTGTGGTTAAATATTTATGAGCATAAAACAAAGTTCTGTTATTGTTTTTTTGTATACAGATATCACATACAAAACAACTTTATTATTTGTATTATAATAAAATGCTTTTCGGTTTTGATAATGAGACTTATATTTAGTTGTTATTTGCAATAATAAACTGCCGGAAATTTGTGTGTTTATTATTGTTTGTTGTTGTAAAAATTTGCATATTTGTATAAAAGTGTGCGAACCACAGACCAACGGACAGACACAATTTTCATCCTAAATTTTTAGCATCATCAGCAAGCAGAACAATTTTGTTATAATTTCAAAAGTTGTTTTCATGAACATGAAAGGAAATCTCTATAGAAAATTTTGCTGCAACAGGCTGCAAAAACTTTTTAGTTTTTCCACTAAACGTATTGTTTTGACTGTAGAGAGAATTAGCAATTTTGTTTGCGTTAATGCTGGGTGTTGTTTGTTGTTATTCAATGTTGACCAAAGTTTTGTGGTCGATATTAGAAATATTGTTGGAGCAGCAGCAACAATAAACATTTGTGCAATATTTGGCTTTCATAAATTTTTGTTGTTGGCATAAAGACTTTAAACGAATTGTTGAGGTGTTGGTAAAAAAAAATAATAAAATAAAAGACGAAAGTCGGATTTGTGTTAAAATTTTGTCAAAATAAGTTAATCAGGTCTATTCGAGAATACGCGCTTCACTTCTTCATCGTCGAACGTTAACTTTCGACAGTTCGATGTCAACAGATTCTAAAATACGTGCGAAGAAATATCGTTTTCACTAATCGATATTATGTTATCTCTTATAAAAACATCAACAACATTGAAAACAGCTGACTTGTACTTAACAGTACAAGTGCTAAGTAACATAAAAAAACAATAAACAGTAAAAGTAAAATTAGTTACTTCTTTTATTTGTTTTAAAAACGTGTTTACATCTTTGAAGAATTTAAGGAAACTTAATTGTCTTGTTGTAGAGCCTGGCCGAACGCCATTAAAGCTTAATTAACAGTGGTAGACAACATATAAACACTTCGTATATCTTTTTTCTTTATATATTTAAACTTAACGCGCTAAAATTGGCGTCGAACGAATATGACATTGATCATGGTGACGAAGTATTTTAGAATACCTCCAAAGTGAAAAAAACAACGTAGTATTTTAGAATAGCAAAAAGTGAAAGATGCGCGTATTTGTGGTGAAAGTGACTTCCCGAATAGACCCGAATATGTGTATCATGTGCATACAATTTTATTAAATTTTATTAAACCAAAAATATTCCACTCATGTGTACGTGGTTTTCCCTGTCAAGGCGAATTGACACCATGTGATCTGGATTAAGCATATGGTGATCAGCTGTTAATTTATCTTGTGTCCATATGAAAGCAAATTTTACAATAACTAATATACAATTCGAATGTATCAATTCGCTCTAATCCCTACTTTAGTCCAGTCTAGCTAAATTATTTAAGAAATTTATTCTTCATTCGGTGTGAAGAAAAATTAAGAGCCAATAAGCTTAGCGTGCTCTCCTCCTAGAAGCGTTTATGAGGCAAGCAGGCCGCATCTTGTGAACATTTATAAACATTGAGTTTTGTTACTGATTTCCTGTTTCTGTCATTTATTTTTAGATGAAAATGAAACAATAAGAAGTGAACTTAATTTTATTTTTTATATTTATTTCTTTTTCGCTTTAAAGCCATTTCAATAAAATACTCGTACCAAATATTTTTGATTCTTTATAAAAGCAACTTATTGCTGTTTAAAATTAAGCAAAAAAAAAAAAATATCATAAACAAGTAATTTGAAATCCATCTTAAAAATCCGTTTATACGAGGGCTACTATTTATATTTCGGGAAAATCAAAAAATAAAATGAAAAAATTAAATAAATGATGTTCAATACATTTTTGCACTCGTTCAAACCATTTGTTTAAGCAATTTTCCCATTCCTCTTGAGACACCTCCAAAACATGATTTTTGAAACTTGCAATTGCTTTTTAGGCGGAAACAAGAAGAATTCATTAGATGCCAGATCAGGACTGTACGGTCATTAATTCGATGTTTTGTCTGCTCCAAAATTCACTTGTTTGACGTGATGTGTCAGAGCTGGCATTGTCATGATGAATGATTCGTCTTCGGGGGTAAAGTTTTACAAATTTCTCCGAAGACTTCCGACAAACAAATGATCGTGTACCACTCAGAATTGACAGTTTTACATTGCTCAAGCGGAGCAGTGGTCATATGACACATTCAGCCGAAGAAACAGGCGACCATTTGCCTCGCTATGCTACTTCCATGAACAACTTTTGTTGGATTAAGCTCGTCTTGGAATACCCACACGGTCGATTGCTTTTTTGTTTCCGGCTATAAGCATTAATGATTCGTCACCTGTCACAAATTTTATACACGTCTTATGAAGCACCACAGTTGTGCTTTTTAATGATTTATTTACACTACTTGACGCAACCTTTTTTTTTTTTTTGATATATTGATAAATTCGGGATATCCAACGAGAAGAATTTTTGGTTTTAAAGTTAGTGTTCTTGCAAAATCGAATGTATTGAAGTGGAACTAATTTGCATGGACACAAGATATCATATAAGAACTTTTAAGACATGAGGGATTTTTCAAATGCTTTACTACAGCGAAATCTTATAAAACAAACGTTAACAACATTGTTTGCAAGAGATTTTTTTGAGTATTGTAGGTATAGGAGTAAAGAAGAAAACACTTCGTCACAGAATACACAGAAGTGAAGAAAGTGACAGGCCAAAAAAGCTCCAATCAGGTTTTTGTTAAAATTCGTGGAAAAAAGAGAAAAGCATAGTGTATTTGATACTGTAGTGTATTACTACTTACCAATTAACACAGCTAATAAAAATTTATTGCACTAGAAAGACGTAGCAAAACAAAAACGACGACAAATTTTGAGGGAAAACGAGACAAACAGAAAAATACCCGTATCTTCCGTCTCGTGACACTTCTGTATGTTTTGTGACTTCGTGACGGAAGAATTTGTGATACTAGCTTCTTTCTACGCATAAGCGCGTGTACAAACGTCATGCATGTATGTGTGTATGATCTTTTATTTTTCTGCTCACATACAAAGGCACACACATGCATTAACATTAGTTGTATGCGCCCTGCAGTAAGACTGGGGCGAAGTGTCTCTATGTCAACACTAAAATTATAGTAGTAGTTGCATTGTCTACAATTTCTCTTCTATTCGTCAGTATAAAAGAGAGAGAGAGAGAGAGAGAGAAAACAGATGTGGTGTATTTCTGGTGATTTTGCAACAACTTTTTAATATAGATAAATTTGTATCTATGTAAGGTATAGAAATGTACTAGTAAATGTCTGGTTGGTATGTCTCCATGTTCCCATAAGAACTATCAATTCGCTACCTAGTCAATTGTTTTAGTGTTACTAGTAGATTTTCAATGACAAGCACATGCTAAATGTCTATAACATAAAGTATTGTATGGGGAATAATTGTAGAGTAGTACTGGTGACAAAGTCAAAAGCGACTCAGTACATTTTCACTATTCGCACTTTCTGCAGGGACATAATAGCTTACCATCTACATATTACACACACACTCAAACGTACAATATGAAAAATAACAAGCATACACTAATCAACAGTACTTCTTTTGAGTGTTTGTTACAAGCAAGCTGTCTTGCGACATCGCTTGTTACAACTGATATACACATACACCAATACATCCATCGTGCTTCGCTTATAGTACGACAGCATTTATTATTGGTTTAGTATAATACATGCGACATTTCAAGACTGTTTACGCAGCTCTCTAATGGATACCTCTATCTCACAATATGTCATATGACGATCTTGCATTATCAGTTCACGCACTTCATTGAGGTTTTGTGGCACAAGAACCGGGTTTAGACGACCTTCACGGAATTCGTCGGCTACGGTACTATGACAGTGATATATTGCGACTTTAGATGGTGCTTTATCGCCATACAAAGAATTGAGTTCATAGACAAATTTTTGTTGAATAATAAATACACGTCGAAAGTTGCAAAAAATAATCCAACGGAAACCTTCTTTTGAAATTTCTATTTTCTTGTCAAACTTATTTTCTAAACTCATTGTAAACAAAACAAATATCACTTGTACATCAAAACGTTGTGTACGTTTATGCTAATAAATGGGCGCATTCATAAGACGTAGCAGTTGAGCACAACAGTTGTGAAACTGTTGGCAACTGTTGGCCCCAACAGTTACGTCTTAGAAACGGCTTGATGGATATAATTTAATTTTATATCTTTATTTTGTTACTTCGTCGGATTTGTAATATAAAATTTAACAAATACTTGCTCCTTCCACCTAACAAAGCATATAACAGTCATAACTCTATTCGAGCAGCTGTTTAGGCTGAGCACAACACGTTGACTATAGGTAGCGAAAAAATTTTATGATGGAAAATTACTCAACTGTTGAGTGGAGCGGAATTACTCAACTATGCGTTTCTAAGACAAACGCTCAACGGTGTCGCAACAGCTACGTCTTATGAATGCACCCAATGTCAAACTTTAGTATGGTGTTGCCAGATTTTAGCTATTAACATAAGTGTTGCCAGTTCACAAAATATAAATAAAAGCCCTCGTAGTACGAGTGTGTATGCAATTTGGAAAAAAAAATTCTCTCAAAATTATCACTTGGGAATTTTAACGATATAAATGTTGCAATTGCAAAAAAATTTTTGTGTCATATATTTTTGTTTAAAAAATATATTTTTTTCGTGTAATGAAGTGTAGAAACATAAAATAAATGATGCTTTTTTTTTACAAAAAACAAGGACAATCAATGTTAAAGTATTTATAGTTAAATGTTAGTGAAGCAAAGTTATAATAAAGTAACCGATTCGCAATAAAAAACAAATGAAATTAATATCTTTTAAATCAAGATTTGTGTAGCAAATGCTACACAAGCTATAGACCTTAACTTAAATAAAATAGTGTATGAATAAAAACATATTATGTAAAACAGCTGTTGGCTTAAATTCTTGATAATAAACAAAAAGTGGCACCAAAGAGGGATATATCAAAAAAAGTGGCAAAATTAAAAAAAAAACGAGAAAACTGCACTAAACTTTTCATTTTTAATGTATTTTCATATAACTAACCCTAAATAACACTTTAGTCGGTCAAACGGTCACGCTGATCTAGATTTTGCATTTTCGTGCTTGGCAGTTTTTCTCTCTCTCTCTCTCTCTCTCTTTCTCTCTATCTCTCTCCCACAGTTGATAGCTTCTCGACTACCATCAGTGTTACCATATGTGAAGATTTATCTTATTTTTGAAGTTTTTAGAGATGTCAAAACGACAAAAAAAGATTTTTTATCTTAAAATAAGATTTTTTAAATTTTACTTTTGGTATTTTTAATATAAATATTTTTGAGGGATTTTTTTGACCAAACTACCTACAAATTTTCTGATTTGTTTCATAATGATCTTACACATATTCTATACATTAAATATTTTGTGTTATTTGGCTTTATTTTTAATAGTTCACAAGAAACAAAATAAATTTTAACTCATTTTCATCCAATAAAATAACAAAAAAGATTTTTGGTCACGAAAAAAGTTTTTTTTTGCTCGACTTGAAGATTTTTGAACAAATAAATATGGCAACACTGACTACCATACAACTTGCTGGTGATGATTAATAACAAGTTTTCGTTATCATTCAACCAAATAACTGCAACTGTGTCTGAATTTTTTTTTATTATATTCAAGGGCGTTATGAATAATCCCTGTTTGGAGTAACCATTTGCGTAATGAATACCTATCAACCTAAACTGTATAAAAACTCCAAAAAAAAACATAAATACTCATATCATTTTATGCAATTATAACTACATTTTGTTTTTTTTTTTATTAAGTGTTCGAGTATCTTTTTTGTGTTTTGTGTCATTTTAAAGTTTTCCCACCAGGCAACACGATCATTTCATTAAATATCTTTTCTTTTTTTTTGCCAGCCTGTTTGCTTTATTTTTAAATTCAGGTTAAAGTTATACAAAGACAATGACGACGTTATTACTTATTTTTGGTATGTTTTTCAGAATCAGTTTAACGACATCAGTCAGTTACACACAAAAACAAAATTGTTTACAGCAAGAGGGCTAAAACCAGTGTCATGTTGTTAGTAAATGTTGTTTTTGTACAATAATTTTTTTACTCTGTTTTCTTCTGCTATTTATAGGGTTCAATACTACTACTCGTATATGAATAAAATAAATCTATAAAAACAGTTAAATGCTTTAACAAAACTTTAAGATTTTTAAGTCGGTTCTGAGCGAAAACATAACTCTCGACTTGTATTAAATTTATTACATCAATCGCATTGTGCAGAGTCAGCGTATTTTTGAACACGCCTATTTATGAATACAGTAATCCGGTATTGATTTGTGTTCTTAAATTTTTAATTTAATCAAATTAATTTCAAATAATTTCAAATATGTCTCCTGTCATTTTTAAATTTATTCTTGATTCAGCATAAATTTAGTAAACACTTCTAAATCGATCGCCAACGTTCAGTTTTTTTTTTTTTTTTGGAGGTGATTAAAGAAGAGAATTTCTTTTGACAGAGAGAAATAAATCAATCGAAGCCTGATTTATTCCCTTAAATTCTTTTGTGTACTGCAAGTCAGGGATGATAAAGCTGGTACAATTGTACTTTTTTTGGTACTATTCAAACCCTAAAAGTACGTTGGTACCCCCGTGACTCATTTGGTACTATTTGAAAAATTTGCGAGAGACTATCCCTTGTTTTATTATCACAAAAATAATTAATCGCGATCATTTAAAGTAGAGATGTGCACGTGAGTGTTTTCTGACTCACGACACGCACGCTAACGCTAAAAAATATTTTACTCACGCACTTTCACGCGCGAATGATTTTGAACATTTTCACGATCACGCACGCTCACGAACAAAATATTTTTATTCACACACGAGTGGTTTACAACTTATCACGATCACGCGCGCTCACAAAAAAGTAAATGTATAATATAATTTTCATGTTTTTTGGGTTCAAAAATAGGTTCTTACATATACATATATACATATTTATGTATATATGTATGCTCGTGTTTTTGTAAAATTTATAATGTAAATTAAAATAAAGCAAAGTTAATTTAATATCGTTTTAAATATTCGTGTTCGCGGATATCATTTTAAATATTCGAATTCGAATTCTCGTATATCAAAAATTGACATTCCTTACATGTATGTATGATACATACATAATATAAATGTGAAGGTAAGACGTATGTATGATCCATTAAATAAATGATAATCAAATAAATGAAAAAAGCATATTAAATGAGAAAACATACAAATTACTAAAGGTTTTCTGTTACGTAACATTTTCAAAGACTCCCCCCACCCCCACCATAACAAATCATAACAAAACTCAAACCCCACCCCTCCCCCCTACAGCGTTACGTAATATGTGGGCGGCCCCTAAAGCAAAAAACATTTTCTGCGGTACAATTCGTCAGTAGTATTGTTAACAAAGGCACTGTTGAATCAGTATTGTTTCTCAATTGATACTTCCTACAGGGTATCTAAGAAACATACATACATACATACTTAAAAAGCTGTATGTATACAAAAACAAAATGCTCCGAATTCGTAAAGAATTCGTAACGATTGGTCGACAAAATCTTCCGATTTCGGCACCGAAATATTACCGAAATCGTAACAATTGTTGTATATAATGGTTGACACGACTTCGTACCGATATGTCGGTACGAATTGATTACGATAAGTCGGTACGAATTCGTAACAACATCTAGGTACGTTTTTTTTTTGCTTTTATAGCATATCACCGCTTCACCGTTATGTTACTGCTATTGTCGAAATACTTTGCACATACTCACGTTTTTTAATGTTTGTTACAGTCCTTTTTTACCCCCGACTAAAAAAAGGGGTGTTATAAGTTTGTAGTGTGTGTCTGTGTGTCTGTGTATCTGTGAGTCTGTCCGTGTCCACGTACAGGCTAAACGGCTGGACCGATTTTCATTTATTTTTTTCTGTTTGAAAGATGACTTGATCAAGAGGGTTCTTAGCCATGCTTGAAGAAAATCGGTCCAGCCGTTTAGAAGATATAAAATCTTTTCTGAAAAAAGTCGGGGGTTTTTAAAATTTTTAATTTATAAGAAATTTATTATTCGACATTGTGTTAGTTTCTAAGCCTACTACGCTTATTTTTCTTGTGATTTTCAAAAATATTATTATTTGTGAATTCTCAAATAGTTCTTGAAATTCTGTGCATAAGATAAGAGGTTTGTGACTACTCAAAATGTGTGGTTGAAGTCTACTGATGATTTGTTACAGAAACAATGAAATGCATATAGACAACGCTGAACCACCAGCAAATAAATTTCAAATTAAAATTTTTAATTTTTGTTTTTTATCAACATATACATATTTATTTTAAAAAAATGTTCACAGACTTTTACTTATGTATTCAAAAATCAAAGTTTTACCCCCTGTTTGTGTAAAACGTTTGAGTTAAAAATCTTGGCATTTTTGTAATAGACTAAAGGAAACTTGTACAACTTTTCTTTAATCTATTACAGAAACGCTAAGATTTCTAACTCAAACGTCTTACACAAACAGGGAGTTATTGTTCAAAACAAATTATTCAGAGAAACTACCGAAATGTTTTAACGAATTCTGTACGACAAGTCTGACTTCAGAAAAAGTCGAAACATTTTGTTTGGGGGTATTTATTCATAAAAAAACCAAAAAATATATATCCTGAAGAAGTTAACCGAAGGTCAACGAAATATTGAAAATGATAAACTCAAAATATAAACTGACCGAAAGCTCAAGAAAATAGTTTAATTTAAAATATAAAAAAGGTCGAAAAATTAGATAAAAATATTTCATACATATTACTATACATATATGCATTTATTATTATAAAATAATTTATATCAAATGATTGAATACATTTACATATGTACCTATGCAGTAATGTTATCTCGTGAGAGCGTGAGAATTCGTGCGTGATTATTAAAAAAAGCTCACGCACGATCACGCACGAGTAAATTTTTTTCAGTCACGCTCACGCACTCACGCGTGATTAGTTATAATATTTGATCACGAATCACGTGAATCACGCGTGACTCACGCGTGACACGATAAAATCACGACATTTGCACATCTCTAATTTAAAGTATAATAAATTTGAGAGAAAAGTGGCGAATTTGTTTTGTTGTTGAGAGCGAATACCTTGTTAGATGTGCATTAGACTTGATTGGTTTATTATAAAGAACTACATCTAACGTCTGAAACTCTTAATGAAAAAAATATAAATAATAAATCTGATGAAAGTCTTTTTTTAACGTCAAAGCCAATTTTTCGTCAGCGATCAACTTCGCTTTGTCCAATGCCAAATAGTAATGATGCATTAACATTACAGTTGCCCAGTACTTCTTCATATAAGCCAGTAACATCATCCCCTTCAGGCTCGTGTTCATCACTTAACAAAGTTATCACTACAGATAACAGCGGCTCGAAACTCAAGGTACAAGTCGGAATGGACAGATATATAACCGTGGTAAAGCGTGGGCGAAGCCCGAATTCTTCAAAAATTTCATCTGCTCCAAAAATGTCTAGGGATAACAGCGCAGCCTCAACTAATCGCCAAAACCGCTTCGAAATTTTGCAAGATGACAACGACAAACCCGAGGTAGCCTCGAATAAAATATCCAAGCCGCCACCAATATATTTGAGACAAAAAAATTCAAATGCCCACATTGACTCTAAGTTAACTCAAATGAAACTTAAATTAACTCAGGTACATTGGCTGATTGGTAGAAATTCAACACTTAGCCTAGACTGCAAACTTTTAATATACAAGTCGCTTTTAAAGCCAATATGGTGTTACGGAATTCAACTATGGGGCACTGCTTCAGCTTCAAATGTAGAGAAAATTCAACGAAGGCAAAATAAAATTTTACGCATGATAACATCGGCTCCATGGTACATCAAAAATTCAAATATACATCGCGATTTGAATATGCCACTAGTGACTGAAGAAATTGCAAAATACGCAGGCAAATACCTAACAAAACTCGAGTCACATCCTAATCCGCTTGCTCGTAATATTTTGAACTTTACTGGACACATCCGCTTAAAAAAGAGAGATACACGGGCTCTAATATTCAACACTCTAGATGATGAAGCTGCTTGAAAACACTTTTTCCTTTTGTTGCTTATCACTACTTATGTATTATTAATAACTATCACTAAGCTTATGTCCGACATTGGTCGGGCCTAATAATTTTTTTTTATAGATTTAAGATTTGAATACTTATTGTTAGTTCATATTTGAAGATACAATAAATAATAAACATGCATTTAAAAAAAAAAAAAAAAAAAAAAAATCTAACGTCACCGGTGTTTCGTTTTCAATATGATAGCGCCGTCTTCATTTATTTTATCTATTGTATTAATCTCCCTTATTGTGAATGGCGTCTTCGACGTCATATTAAGACGACACTAAAAATTGTCACTTGCCTACTCTTTGTCGACAAAAATTTACTACTACTAACATGCTTCATTAATTTACAAAGCCTTAGAGATTATTAAGAGATTCTCAATAAGATCGAATTTTTGCCGATAAAGAGTATACAACTGACAAAATTTACTGCCGTCTTGATGTGACGTCGACGACGCCATTCGCAATAAGGGGGAATATAAAATTTGTAAGAAATAAAAAACTTGCTATATTATTATCATATCAATCGTTTAAATTATGAAATTAAATGAAGCTAGGTATGCTACATACATATGTAAACGATTAAAATTTACTTTGATATTAAAAACTTTATATATCTAGAAATAAAATTAAAAGTTGTATAGTTACGGATTTTAAAAGAAATGTTAAACAACCGGATTTTAAAAGAAATGTTATAGAAACTTTTGAGAAACTAAATAAAGTTACTTTTCATAACGAAATTTTAACATGGCTAGCAAAATTCACTCCCGAATATGTTAGTAGTATAGTATCTCTCTTATTAAAAAATATTCTTAAAAGAAAATGGAAATTATAATACTATAAATAACGAGTTTCGAGCTTTAAAAAATTAATTGGATCATCTAATGAGATTTCAAAAGTTATCAGGAGAATATTGTCAATTCTTCACCCATCAGCGAATGTGTAAAGAGAATTTTCATAATCAAAACGAAGACTTGAAAGTCTAGTACAAACAAATGACTTATTGAGAGTTTGTAACTCATATTTTTTTTACGAAATTCAGTTTTTCAGTGATTCCAATATATTCAAAATATTTTTAAAAGTAACGCTTTTACAATCAGTTGTACAAAAATATTACAGAAAGAATATTACAGTTTCTATTGTGTTTTTACCTTCTCCTGTAAAATAGCAATTATTTGAGTTAGGGCCTTTTTACTTGAGACCAACGATATGTATTTACTGCGTGTTCCACTGTCTCTAATTTTAATAAAATTTCAGTTAATGATGCAGATTAATCCTCATATAGTTCTTTTTTTTTTTTGAAACATACACAAAATTTTAATTTTTCATTAAGCCGTGCGTAAATTGAAAACTTGAAATTTGTTATCTAGCAAAATAGTTTTTTTGAGTCATGACGTTAAAAATAAAAAAATGCCGATTTTAGTACTATTGGGTTCGAAAAAGTACATTTTTAAAAGCTAATTGGTACGAAATTGGTATTCTCATTTATCATCCCTGCTGCAAGTGCAAGGCCCCTTCCATCATTACGTATATATTTTTGTTATAAAATTAAATAAAATCTCATCTTGCTAATATTATAAATCTGAAAGTGTGTATGTTTGGATGTTTGTTACCGTATAACGAAAAACCGCTGATAGGATTTTAAAAAAATTCGCTACTCCCACCGAATTGAGACATACTTTTTATTGCCAAAAAGAAACAGTTTAACCCATTATGAGCCTGTATTGTTTTTAAAAATTTTAAAAATTCCAATCGAAGGTATATTTTTGGCAACAAGCTGAAAAAGATTATTCACCAAAAAGTTTAAAAATTGTTGACATTAATTAACCCATTACTGACCAATAACCCTAACTAATATTAAAAATTTTTGTTTTACTTTAAGCCTGGTACTCTGTTCAAAATTTCACGCGAAATGTTGACATAATCCATACAAAAAAGTTCACGTGAAATTTACACGAAATAATGTTGCAAAAGTTGTACTAGGTTCAACTCGTGAAAAATGTGTGAAATGTATCTGGCAACAGTTTCTTGTTATCTGTGAAATAATGAGACTGGCATTTATTTCGTGCGAAATATTGACAGCTGATGTTTTTGTTAACAAAAGTCGATCAGTGTTGCCTACTTCAAACCAATAAATACGATAATTTTTTCCGAAAAAGTATAATGGGCATCACTTGTTACGTGTCAAATTTTTCACGCGAAATTATCAATGTTGCTGAAAATTTTTCACAATTCCGAACGGAGTACTAGGCTTTATCGCGAAAACAGCTAAATGAATTTGGATACAATTTTATCCAGACGTATAGCATATAGTCGAAATTAAAATATACGGGCCTGTGATTTAAATCACGGTGATTTCAAAAGTAAACTATTAATAACTAAATTGTTAGTGGGTTTTTTTTTGTATTTTAAGTTTTTGTCATGTATAATAGAATATTTTAATGCAACTTCCATCGCTATAAATTGCCAAATTTACAAAAGCAATGATTTAGGTTTTATTGATTTACTGAAATCACCGTGATTTGACATGTCGTGATTTGCAGAACAGGGCCGATAGGCTACGTTTTTTTTAGAAGCAAAACTTAAAAATATTTCTTCTGGTTTTTTTCTGTTTTTGCTCAACTTGGTATTAGTACAGTTTATAGAAAATTTTTAGTCTCTTTCTGGATGCTTACGAAGATGCTAGTAAAATTATATAAAATAAAATAAAATTATATAAAATAAAATAAATTATAAAAAATAAAATAAAATTATATATTTAAGAAATTTATTATTCGATATATTGTCATAAGTATATTTATTAATTTGAAATTTATTTGCTGGTGTTTCAGCTTTGTCTATATGCATTTCATTGTTGTTGTAACAAATCATCAGTAGACTTCAACCACACATTTTTAATAGTCACAAACCTCTTATCGTATGCACAGACTTTCAAGAACTATTTGAGGGCTAACTTTGAGGGCCGGACGCACCCCCTAAACACAACTTATCGCATAAACACTACTTCTTTTGAGTTTTTGTTAGGAACAAGAAGTCTTCGCTACATGGCTTGCAAATACTTATAAACACGAACCTCAATAGATCCATCGTACTTCGTTTCCCAGCAAAAAATTTCAAAAAAGGTAATCGAGTTTGGAATTAAGCATTAAGAATTAAGTGGAAGCTGTTCCTTACTGGATTACCAACTTAATGATTTTAACAAGGCGTGAGACTAAAATAATCGATTCTTGAGAAGTAGTTATGTTGTTTATTGTAGGAATTAATTATATTTTCCGTTGTGGGAAATAGTTATATTTTTTTTTGATTGAACTACTATTTTTAAATATGCCGTTGTTTGAGTAAATGGAAGGTCTTGGTTAAAAACTCAGTTTGATTAAATATACATATAATAACTTTTAAGAAAAATTTAAATAATTTAAAAAAAATTATTGTTTTACTTCGAAATACACCATTTTGTAAAATTTCTTTTATAAACTCAATTGAAGTGGGTTGTATTTTATTCGTATCAGTGCCTCTATTGTTACTTATAAATACTATATTTAGAAAAATTTAAATTGCTTTCATTGATGAACTTTTATTAAAACCGTAAATGAAAAAAAAAAATTATTTAGAACTACTTATATTTAAATAATTATTTTCCAAAATGTAAGTACTTATTTTTAAGTTTAAAATAAATAAGTAGGCAATTTAGAAATATTTATAATTTATTTAAAGTAACTACTTATTTTGGCAATATTTTCACGTCTTCTTTTAAAACCCAAAGAATATGTTCAACTTCTGCTTCCTATTTTTAAAATTTTGCATAATGTGTTTTGTAAGCGAGTACTTCAATTTGGCAATCTAAAAAGTAAGTCATTATATGGCAAGTAGTTCAGATGGTAATGCCTAATTTTTTGCTGGGTTATTATATGACAGCATTTATTACTGGCTTAGTATAATACATGCTACAACAATACTTTAAGAAAACAAGACGTATTTACATTTCAAGACAATTTACGCAGCCCTCTAATAAATATGTATTTACCGAAATGTATTGAGTCATACCTACCAATATCCTTTTGCAAGTATGTACAGATATGATGTTTAGCAAATTTTGCTAACCACAAATATTGTAAGAAATACCACTTTCTGGAAGTAAAAAAAAAAAACTAAACTAAAAAAAATACCTCAAATTGTTTACATTTTATATACTTTTGAGTATGTTTAGCATTTTTCTCAAAAACAATTTTCTGTGGGTTCAGCTACATTGTAAAGAAGACATACGCAACGCAGAAAAAAAAACTTGAGAAAAAAAAGAATGTAACCACATTATTAGCATATGAAGCTTTTTCTTTACTGTTACGAAAGTTGTGCCAAAAGAAGTAAATTTTAAAGAAATTCACAAAAAAAATGTGTATGTATGCTAAGAAATTTAGTTAGAAAAAAAGGGTAATTCTGGTTTGAGTATTTCTTGAACTTGAGAAAAGTACTCCATTCCCTGTCGGAGAATGGGTGGTTGACTACAAAAATATTTAACTTTTCTTAGACTGACTAAAGGCTAGCTGCAAAGTCATCCAGAACAAACCCAAAATTAATTCTAAAGTTGAGTACTTAATCGAATTTGGTGAGAGCCAACAAATTTATTCTCAGCTACTTTAAAACTCATTTCAGTTTTATATTAACACTTTGCCGTTGTTATTTTAGATGTCAGCTTAGCCGATTGGTAGCGCGTTGAGTACACAACGTGTGATGTTACATGTTCGATCCCCAGAAAAATTTTTTTAATTTACTGACTGCCAGGTGATTTAAAAAAGTCAACTTTAAGTTAGCTTAAAGTAGTGCATAGTGAGACAATTGACTACCGCCTAGGACATCGCAATGTTAAAATAGTTAATTGATTACATTGCAAAGTAATCCAAGTATAGTCAGTACTAGTTGCGAAATAGTTAGCTTAAAGTTAGTTTAAAGTTAGCCAAATTTCCGATAGGGTTGTTTTGGCAACGCATAGATATATGTATGTATGTTTATGTACATATTCGGCTTTTATTATACTGCACTATATACTTGGGAGTACTAATTTTGTCCAACTTGTATTTCATATTTTAATTTTTTTTTTAAAGTGCTGCTTTAGTCTTAAAACTGGACCTTTGAAACATGAAAAGAATAAATAAAAACTCGAACGAATAAAAGCAAAAAAAAATAATAATAATTGTTTACAAATTTGTCTTGTCGCTTCATATAGATTTCTCCGTTTACGTGCGGGTTCATTAAAATATGTTTTCCTTCTAGTGGACTGTTTTTTCTTATGCAGGTACGTGTGTGTGCGTGTGTGTAAATATTTTAAAGTAGGATGTGCTGCCGTTTTAGTTTCGCTTTTAATTTTCAATCTCATGATTATATATCAAACTCTACATGAAATGAGGCAATATGTTAAGAACTTAGAGAATATATGTATGCATTTTTAGTAATAAATGTAGAAACAGAATAAAGTCTGCAACTTCAGGGAAATCGCTGGCAAATTAATCAAGCCCATAATAACATCGACGGCAGTAACTTCAAATGCTCTCTAATTTTTGTTTTATTTTCTTTTGTGCTTATTTTTCTTTGTAGTTTTGTTTACAAAATGTATGAAATTTATTGAAAGTATGGTAACATTTTTGTGCGAATGAACATTGATATGTGAGAGTATAAGAAAAAACGCTCTCAAAATAAAATAGATTCTATCTCACGACCGGTTTCTGCGGCTGTTTTTTTGTGTCAATTTGTATGGAAAATGTGTTGAAGCCGGTATTCTGTTTAATCATTAAATGCTTAATCAAGGCGAGTTGATACCAAGTGGTCTCGATTTGTAACTCTGCATATTCACTTTGTATATTTAGTAGTGTAAAATGTTAAATTTTTTTGTAATTTTTTTGAAAAATGTAATTCGTGGAAATTTTCGTGTTTTGTGTCATCGCTAAAAATTTTTAATTTTCTATTTCTTCAGTATTTTAGCGATTTAGTTTTATCGAATTAGAGAATACGTGGGCTGATCACCATATATGGTAGAATTAGTCAATTCGTATCGTGCTGCTTTTGAAGTGGTCGTATAGTTTGTTTCTGGATGTTAGTTAGTAAAAACGTGAGTTTGCCTGCGAGCGTGTCAGCTGCAGGGTGACCGATGATTTATCAAAAAAAAGGGCAAAATTAAAAAAAAACGCGAAAACTACACTAAGCTTTTTATTTTTAATGTATTTTCATATAACTCACAGGGGGACAAAAAGTGGCAAGCCAGTTGAAAATGGGGAAAGACAGTTAAAAAGTGGTAATTTGCCACTTTAGTCGATCAAACGGTCACGCTGGTCAGCTGTTATTGTTTTTCTCTCAGCTTTATACATGTGCGTGTATGTATGTAAGAGAGAAGTTGATGTAGAAATCCAGCGTGACCGTTTGACCGACTAAAGTGGCAATTTGCCACTTTTTCAACTGCGTTTCCCCTTTTTCGACTGCCTTGCCACTTTTTGACCCCCTTTATTTAGGGTGAGTTATATGAAAATACATTAAAAATAAAAAGTTTAGTGCAGTTTTCTCGTTTTTTTTTAATTTTACCCCTTTTTGTTGATAAATCCCCTATTTGGTGCCACTTTTTGAAAAATGTCATCGGTCACCCTGTAGAAATCTATTTTCTGCAGATTTCTACCTCACATATGTACGTTACGATACATATTAAATAAACAGCAACATGAGTTACTCTCTGGCAATAAGAAAAAAGTGCTTAACAGCCATCCCTAAACAAAAGCGGCGGCAATCGTTTTTTAGCTGTCAAAAGTTCTCATGTCAATACATTATGTATGGAGCATACCGAAATAACGCGGCGGCAACGCGACGGCAACGCTTTGCTATTGGAAAATCCGATTTTGACATCACGTTTCACAATGAAGTTAGTTGCAAAAGAAAACAATTGCCTTTTGTTTGCCATCATCAGCGTTACCATATGTGAAGATTTATCTTATTTTTGAAGTTTTTCGGGATGTTAAAAAGACTAAAAGATTTCTTTGTTAAAAATATGATTCTTATGAATATGATATTTGGAACTCTTAGTATATTATTTAGTGTCAACGTGAACTTTAACTGACAGTTCTTCATATAAAACTTGCCGTTAAAGTCCCTGTTAGCTTTAAATTGTACATTGTGAAAAGGGTCGTCATTCTGTCTGTGAAAATTAAAATTTATAAGTGTTGAAAAAGATAAGTAAAAACAATAGTGAATAAAAGAAATTCACAAAATTTAATTTAATATATAAATATTTCTTTTCAAAGTTGTAGATATTTGTAAAAAGCAATATGCGTTGGCCGTAAAAATGTGTGAAGAGGGCTAAATACCTTCTAGATTATTCTGTTTTTGCTTATTTATATCTTTAATTTTAAATATTTTATTTACTTGTGTATTTTGAATGGACTTTTTAAAATAAAAAAATATATATTTTTTTATACATATAATTACATATATACTAGCTGAACCCGGCAAACGTTGTCGTACCCTCAATAATTTATTTTTTAACTCTTATCACATTTTTCATTTGGCCCTTAATAATGTTATAGAAACTTTGTTCTACGCAATGATGACTATATCCTGCATGACTTCCGATCAAATGACCGGTCAATTGACTGATACTATTCTTATTGGGTTAGTTCATTTGAAACAAAATAAATTTTTCCTGAATTTGAATTCAGTAAAATCAATGCATATTAATATATTTTGAATAAAATCACTAAAAAAAAAAGATTTTTAATGAGAAAAAGAGATTTTTTGTTCGACTTGAAGGTTTTTGAGAAAAAAAAATATGGCAACGCTGACCATCATCCTTAACACAAGCAATTTTCCAAATCTTCTAAATAACTAATTTTTTGAAAATTATTATTTTATTTTAATTTAAATAACAAAATTTATCTAACCAAATATTAATAACAAAATCACAAACAACAATGTCGTCCGTCCGGCTGTTAAAATAATCAGGGTTGTTTTATTTATTTGTTTTATAACCCTGCTTTTATCGTTTTGACATAACGTTGCCGCTTTTGTTTAGGTATAGCATTTCAGCGTTAAAGCTCGGCGTAAAAAAACGTTCCGCTTTCCGTCCTTGTTTAGGGATGGCTGTAAGTTATATTTGGCTGTTTTGCAGGAGAGCACTTTTAAGCATTCAAGTCGATTTTCAGAAATTCATTTATTTATAGTTAAATTGGGAAATTCCCTTTTAATCTTTATTTTTTTGCGCAAATATCGTTCTACACACTGTAAGTATGTAATACATTTAAGTTGAAGTATACCAATGTGTATCCTAAATTAAGCAGTTATTCCAAATTATATTAGAAGTCTAAAAAAGATAAGTCCCAAGTCATCGTGCTATAAATTCTTAAAAAATCGCACAAATTAATTGAGATTTTGCCCAGGGGTACTTTGAAATGTGTAGATAACGAAGGTACCATTAACTTAAAATCAGCTTATCTCGACTTAAGCAGTTTTTCCTTTTTGCCACAGTATTTACTATTTTGTTACTATTTTGTCAGCTGATCCGTCAACTCACGATACGAATTCAATAATTCTACCAGTAGACATTTCCACAGGAATGTTAACTTTTTGTCGCGTGCGGCACCCGACAAATATGCTTGTTCTTTTTTCAAAGAAAGTTTTTATATTTTATATATGTATATGTGTAATGCGTCAGCAGCTCTACATTAGTTTAAATTTTCAGACAAATCGAGTCACATTGTTGTGAAATACAATCTGAATTGCTTGCTGTCGCACGCGACAAAACAATAAACGTTCCCCTGGAAATGTCCGTGTGCTAAATCGAGATCACCTGGTGTCATTTCGCCTTGTGTTTAATGTTATCTAGTTTATATATATTTTTTTCTTAATTCGACTTGTAATTTATACATATCGAGCCTTATTTTCGATTTAATCGCAAATAGCGGTCTCCACTAGCCATGAACTTGGTATGGGCACCATGTCGGACATCGCAAATGGCTAATGGAGACCGCTCATGTCCAACTTTCGTCCATGCTCTGATATCAATGCCCGAGCATATGTCTGAGCAAAAATGTTCGCCATGAGATTTGACGTCCGCAACCATTTGCAATAGAAAGAAAAGAGACAGAACAAAATTGGTAAATATTCCATCTCTATTGCACTACCGCAAAATACTTTGATATCCCTGAACATGGACATCGCACGTATTTACCACAACAAGGAAGTTGATGAATTTTTCACAGTTGCGCTGCCGGCGTCATGTCCATGTCATGTCCATGTCATGTCCAAGTCGATGGCTAGTGGAGACGTAGGGTAAGCGACAAAAATTAAAGTTTTCAGGAGAAGATTTTTTTTTTTTGGTTTTGTACGTAAATTGTCGCTTACGATAAAATTTTACAGCCCTGTACCTGGATTCAGTAACTTTTATTACGATAATCGTATCGTTATAATAAATATAACGAAACTTTATTGACTTTGATATTCAGTAACATATTTTAACGATATTTGCTATCGGTTGGAGAAAAAGAAAAAATTAAGTCACAAAATCAAATTTGCGTAGTTTTTCTTTATTATTCTTTGTGCTTTTCGCTTATTTTCACACTTTCTATACAGAGCTACCACATAATATTGAATTAAATAGTCAATAAGATAAAGCTGGAGATTATCGTAAAAAAGAAATTACAGAATCACATTATCGTTATCGCAAGCTAATAAATATGTCGATTAATTTTAAGATTTTCGGTTCGTAAAAATTTATTGAATCTAGTAGCTGATCTTAAAAGTTATCAACAATTTTGGCATTATTCATAATTCTAAACTATGGGTAGGTAGACCTACAAAATTCTAGTTTAAAAAAAAGGTATATTTTCGATAACGTGTCGCTTACGATAAATTCGAAAAAAAGGCTCGATATCTAGTCTGTGTTGACTTAATATCGAGTTGGAACATTGTTCATACTTACCTTTAATCGCATTAAAAATGTAATAAGGTGCAATCATATTCTGCTTTGTCGTACACTTGTATGACGCTTAAGAGGGATGGTCTCGCTATATAATTTTTTTTTTAGATTTCAAGTTGAAAAAAAACAAAAATTTGTTTGTGAAGAAGACAACATTTTAATGCCAAGGTTAAAACCTGTTCTCACAAATTATTCTTCTTTTTGGATATTTTTCGTTTGTGCTTAATAAACCTACAAAATAAAATATTGATAGCGGCTTCCCTGGATGCGATAGATTGCGTTCGTTCCCCTTGTGCAGCTACAAAAAAAAAAAAATGAAGGAACCATAAATGGAGTGAATCACAACAGTTAAGTGATGTTTATCATCAGCATCATTGGTTTCACTTTTTGAGATTCTCTTTCTTGTTGTATTTTCAAGTTTGTTTAGCAAAAAACACAGGGATAAGATCAGTGTTTTATGAACCCTGTTTTTTAATATTTAAAAAAATTTATTTTTATTTTTCCAAAATATATTTCAGTTTTATTTTATACTTAGTTTGTGGTAAAATCTTTTTTTGTCTTTTTGTTTTTCTTCTTCATACAAAAAGAAGAAACTGGTTTATTTTGGTTGTTGTCTGTTGTGTGGAGTTTGTTTTCGGGTTCATTTAAAGGGTAGAAAACTTCTTTCTCTCCTCTGTATGATTTATTAAGGTCATACAATTTTTATGGTGTTATTTCTGAGAATTTTATTAAGACAAATTCTTGAATTCTTGTTTTCTGACCAAACCCAATGATTAGTTTAGGAATTAATTTAATGTTATTTTTGTTTTTTTTTATCATACTGGATAGTTAACAGAAAAAAAATTTTTAAAAGAAAAAAATAATTCAATTTTTATGTGTATGTCCTTAGTGTGATGATGGTGGAAAGTGAGTGCACGGCAGAAGTGTTACATTCAAAATATCCGGGGTAGCTGGACCAGAGCAAATTGTATGTTTATACCTATTTAGAATTATGGTTTTGTGTGTTGAGCTAGAGTTAAACCTAAACTAGAGCGTCAAGCGTTGCGGTAGCAGATGTGCAATTGCTTTACGTGAGTACCTGCCATTACGGCCTAATCTCACGTGTGCCAAAGCACTGGGTGTGGCTTAGACGCCAGACCAACGCCCCCATGCACCCTTTTAGAATGAACCTATGGCCCACTCCATAAGGCACATAGGTTGCAATCTTTGAATATAGTTCTCCCTGTTCTATATTCAAGTACCTTGCTGAGGTACTTTGAGCTATCTAAACTCTGCTGCTATGTCCGTGCCCATAGCAGCTCTGTTGAATGGCAACAGCACCTAGAATATTGTCTGGCTGACCGCGTCAGACCAACCACTAGCATTGATTTCACACTGGGAAGCCAATACTATTCTCCCAGCGATTTTGGTAGCAACCGCAACCACCACGATAATTCTCCGGCTTCCACGCTATGGTGTTGTGTATACACCTTAGCGAGTTCCCCAAAGAAAAAAAATCCTCAACCATTGCCGGCAAAGCTAACCACTCATCCATAATGAACGCATGCCTGTGTCGCCAAATAACCAGTGCCTACTCCACACATACCAAAATCATCCCTTTAACCCCGTGGGGTAAACCCCGTGGGGTAGGACGAACTCGGCATTTTAGCAAAGGAAACTGACGACCGCTACATGCACTCAAAACTTCAGAGCAGCGAGGACAACTTACGCGAGAAGAATGCAAGCTCGCCGCCAAGATCCTGTGCCTACTACAATCGATCATGCTTGATAAACGCCCCTTGAACCCAGGAGGTAGGACGCACAACTATTTTAGCACACAATCTTGACAACAGCAATGCATTTATATCTAAGCAGCCCAGCTGTCGGGCAACCGGCACCGTGGTACCAGAAGTAGCCTCTGGTTAGACCTCGAAGTTCCACCACAAGGGCTTCACCTCTATCATCTTTTGAACTCAGGGGCAATTCTAGGTGACGCTGCACCTAACTGACAACAACGGGCGTACAATATTTGTTTTCCTTTTATAAATATGTCCACATCCTTTGCTCTGTTTGAGTTCAGAGATCGGGTAGTAACACATAAGTTTTACGGGTAATGAGCC
The DNA here is from genome assembly GCA_949987645.1 of Tachina grossa. Lineage (NCBI taxonomy): Eukaryota > Metazoa > Arthropoda > Insecta > Diptera > Tachinidae > Tachina > Tachina grossa. The sequence goes on along the minus strand of OX465276.1, from coordinate 59,528,830 downwards.
AAAGATCCGTCAGTGGAAAAAGCTACATTACCCTAGCTGGGGCCCGGGATTGCCACACCCGTAGTCTATAAATAGACTCCCCTGGGGGAGCGTTGCGGTAGCAGCAGGATACATATTTTCAGTACATTCAAATTATTTTTTATATGTTTAAATGTACTGAAAATACGTACTCTAAGTTTGATTCTTAGCCATGAGTTTTCTTGCAATTTTCAGCAAAACTTCCTTGCGTGTGCTGCCTTTAAATTGTTTGTAAGAAAATTATGATTGATTTTCAAATACGCCCTTTTTGATGCAAAAATATTACTTGTACCACATTCTCTTTTTTTTTTTCATATACATAATTTAAAAAGAATGAATGTTCATAATTGACACACCCATTGCAGCTTAGTATTTAGACACAGCAAGCTTACTTTAACCCTAAAACTCCAGAAAAGGTATAAGCAGAGATTTGAAAGAACTTATTTTATTTGGTTAAACAGATGTAGGCAGCAATGAATAAAATAATTTATAAAAGTAAAGCCAGTTTTTGATGCACTGTGATCAAATGACGCCTTTAAAAATTGTCCATCTGCTTGGTTGTATTTTTTATTTTATCCTTAGAAGCTTGACGTCGTGATTGCTTTTTTTGGGTTTGAGTTGGAAGTACCATAGGAATAAAGTGCTGCACAACTTACCCTTATATCGAGTATTTCCTAGTAATGGGAGCATTAATATGTAACTGGTTATTATTTTTTGTTTAGCACCAGCATATCAAAATAATATTTTAAAAAATTTTGAAAATTAAAAACCGCTAAAATGCAAACATAGGGCGTTTTTTTTTCAAAGTCTGATAGAAGTTACCAAATTGCTAACTGTTAAACGCACTGTCATATTGCCCTCAGTTTTTGATAGTATACTTTGGCAAATGATCATGAATAGATTGACACTTGCAGAACGTTACCAAATTATCCATATATACTTTCAAAGTCAGTCATAAATTCGTGCAACTTGTAGACAATGTTTTATTGAAAAATTTTATGTAGCGATGAGGCTCATTTTTGACTTGACGGGTTTGCTAATAAACCAAATTGCCGCATGTGGCGTTAAACTAATACACAACAGACCCTGCAGACTCCATAGATTTACCCTCTTATGCAAAATATATTTTACTTTAGCTTTAAAGTTCATAGTAGTTGCCAAGCACTTTAAGGCTAACATAGCTTTGTTAAGAAATCATATTCAAAAGACAACTTTAATTGTTTTGTGATTTAATAATAAATACTAGTAACACCACCGTGTTCAACAACCAATTCACAGCCAGTGATGCCAACTTTTTTGGCTCTAATAGCACATCAGAATTTTAAAAAAGCACAAAAAAGCCTAATTTTGAAATATAAAAAGCGCAAAAAGCACTAACGTAAAAAAACGAGTGAAGTTTGATAATGTTTTCTAAGCTATTCTCTATTTCGGCAATATTATCAACATTTTTAATGAAATATATCAGACGAAAAAGGTATGCTTTACCCTAAACAAATATATACACCAAGTTTTTATTAAAGTAATTTTAAGAAATACGCAAATTTCTTAAAAGCACTACTTAGTGCTTTTTCTTAGTTTGGCACTAACACTCAAAATTTGGCGTTTTGAGTCTTCAAAAAGCACTAAAAATAGTGCCAAAAGCACCAAGTTGGCATCGCTGTTCACAGCTTATGATGTACCACATCGAATACAATTTCATTCGGGTATTCAAATAATTTTTTATTTTATTAAATAAATTTTTATTATCTTGAAGTAAAGCAACCTAATTGAAAAAAATATAAGCATCGGACATGGTAGGAAAACAGATATACATTTCTATGAAATAAAAGTAAAAAAAAAAAAATATGAAAAATGATTACAATTTGTTTTATTCGAATTAATTGAGTATTTGATGGTGAGTAGTGATGCACGAATATTCGTATTCGTATTCGAATTCGAATATTCGGCCATTTTTAATACAAATACAAAGCATTCGTATTAGTCAAATTCAGGCGGTAAATCATAATCATAAATGCATAAATCTTAAACGAAATTTAAATAAATGGATAAAAATATTAGTTTGGACGACTCCAAAAAAAAAAAAAAAAAAATTATAGAAATTTGTACTTTGTGCAATTTTCAAATATTATTTACTGACGATCATTAAAATTTTGGGTACACAGAGAAAACAGATTCGTTGTGACAACCGAATTTGTTGCCAATTGAATTTTGCTGTCTGGCTAGAAATTGTAAGTTTTGCTGATAAATTGTATACAACCGTGTCAACTTACAATCTACCTTGTGCTGGCAATTTTTGATTGCCAGTCAGTCAGCACATTGTCAGATCTGACAATATTGTAAGATCTGGCAACGGTCTGTACACAGCTTCACGATCAATAGAGATAATTAAAACAACATGATCAATAATTTGTTTTTTTTTTAGTATATGTAGTATGACATTGATAGGGGCTATATGAGGTTTCAAAAGGATGACGCTATGTGCCATATGACGAGCGCAGCCACCGACTTATTCAAATCAAAATTTGGGGGTATAAGTAATTTCAAGGAATAAACCGGTCAAGTGGCACCCAGCAACAATTGACGGACGTCCGGTTCTGCAATTGCGGAACTACATTTGACATTTACTGAGCTACGACAACATAAATAAAATCTGGTAACTCTTGCCCCGTGTTATAGTCTAATAGCACGTTGTATTCAATACCCTTTAATTCGGTACCAAGTGATTTTGCGTCGCAGATCTTTAAACGCCATCAATCGACGAGGGGTAGATACTAAAGGGCTGCGTAAATCGTTCTAAAAGTTTTGTATTATATTTCACACTACTGCCAAGCAGTCTGTTTTAGTGCAAACATAAATAACAAAACAAAACTAACAAAACATGACTCTCACTAAAATCAATCAAGCATCATTCGAATAGTTTTTCTCTGCAGTTTTGTTAGTGCTTGTGTTTTCAAAACAAGTAGAACATCAAAACGAAAAGCGAGAATGAAACAAAACAACAGTAAATCATAGCAGAAACATCGAGTGCACTAGAACACAAGCACAAACCAGTGATGCCAACTTTTTTTGGCTCTAAAAGCACATCAGAATTTAAGAAAAGCACTAAAAAGCGTAATTTTGAGATCTAAAAAGCGTAAAAAGCACTAACGTGGAAAACGAGTGCAATTTAACAATGTTTTCTAAGCTATTCTCTATTTCGGCAATATTATCAACATCTTTACTGAAATATATCAGACGAAAAAGGTATGATTTACACAGAAAAAATAAATACACCAAGTTTTTTATTAAAGTAATTTTAAAAATACACAAATTTCTTGAAAGCACTACTTAGTGCTTTTTGTTAGTTTGGCACTAACGCTCAAAAATTGGCGTTTTTAGTCTCCAAAAAGCACTAAAAATAGTGCCAAAAGCACCAAGTTGGCATCGCTGGCACAAACATGCAAACTATGTATGTATATGTATGTATATATGTATACATACTATATTGAAAATAAAAATTAACAAATTATTATATATAAATGTACATACACAGAGAAAACAGTGCCTAATAAATACCTCATAAAATAGAACAAAATTAATAAGAAATCTCTATGTTTTTTTTCAATAAGGAAATCTTATTAATTTCATAGAGAAAACCTTTTTGAAAAAGTCAAGAAGAAATCTTGTAGTTTTTATGAGGTTATCTTATTCATTTTTTAATAAGGTTTTCTTCTTTATTTTATGAGGCGACCTCATAAAATAAAAAAAATATGTGTGATTATTCTTTGTGCTTTGATTATGTATTTTCATTTAAATTCTATACCATATACTTATGTATGTAGTATATGTATATGTTATTTATTTGTACTATACATACTATACATACTTACATAGATATATACATATTATATTGTATTCATAATTAATTAACTCACCATACATACATATTATTACTTGAAAGGAGACAAGTATTGAACCAGCAAACTTCTGACTGATAGACAAACACTCTAACCAATATGCTAACAAGCAGTCTCAATAACCACTGAAATAATTTTGCAAACATGCTTATACAAAAACGAAAAAGATCATGAAACAAAAATTGTCTGTGTCTATTTATAGATATGAAATAACAAGACACCTCATAAAATCAAGAAGATTTCCTTATTAAAAAAAATCAATAAGATGCTTTACACATAATTATATAGGAACCTAATAAAATCAAGAAGAAAACCTTATTGAAAAAATCAATAAGATAGCCTAATAAAATCAAGAAGAAAACCTTTTTAAAAAAAATCAATAAGGCAACCTAATAAAATCAATAAGAAATCCATATAGTTTACAATTTATAAGAAAACCTAATAGAATCAAGAAGTTTTTCTCTATGAAAAATAACGGAAATTGAGTAAAAAAGGTTGGGAATAATAAGATTTCTTCTTGATTTTATGTGGTTTTCTTCTTGATAAAATTAATAAGATTTACCACATAAAAACAATAAGGAATCTCTATGAAATAATCTTCGCTTCTTTCTGCTGGGATACCCTTAGCCTAAAAACGTTTCATAGAGAAAATCTTATTGATTCTATGAGGCAGTTTTTTCTCTGTGTAAGTATGTATGATATTATATCATAGTAAATAAAACCTCTTATCAGCTTTCATATTCCTAAAGAAGCGCAATGTTTCTTTTATATGGAAAATTATCTTTGCTATCAAAACATTCAAACATGTTTTTAGTGTTCTGTGCAAATTTAATGTTCTATTTCATTTTTGTTTTGAAAGGCTTGGTTTTACTTCAACATTGTTCTATTGCAGTTTTGTTCTGTACTGCAGTATTCTTATCGTAAAGCAAAACACATCTCTTTTGAAAGTTTTGTTTTAAAATAACGGAGCAATATACACACACATTTTGAAATTACTGAGAGTGCTTGTAAGCCTTTTTTTTAGGGCTTGTGCCACGCTCTAGTAGATACATTCGACATTCACACATCCTGAGCTACGATAAAATCTGGCAACCCTGTCCCAATGTTATAGTGCAATCAGGGATGATAAATGAGAAAACTAATTTCGTACTAATTAGCTTTTAAAATTGTACTTTTTCGATCCCAATAGTACTAAACTCGGTTTTTTGATTTAAGTTTTTTTTATTATATTTTTATTTACTCAAATAACGTCATAACTAAAAAAATAGTTTACCAGAACACAAGTTTAAAGTTTTTAATTTACACACAACTTAAGGAAATAAGAAAATGTTGTATTTAAAAAAAAATAAAAGAACGATGTGAGGATAAATCTGCATCATTAACTCAAAACTGAAACTTTATTAGAATGCGAGACAGTGGAAGAGGCAGTAAATACATATAGTTGGTATGAAATAGAAATGCCCTAACTCAAATAATTGTTATTTTACAAAAGAAGGTAAAAACACAATAGAAACTGTAATATTCTTTATGCTAAATTTTTGTAAAACCGATTGTAAAAGCGTTATTTTTTACACTATTGGAATACATTTTTGTGACGAGGTGTATCTTCATAAAAAATTCGAGTAATTGCCTTTCAATAAGTCTTTTGTTTGTATTAGACTTTCGAGTCCTCGTCTTGATTATGAAAACATGCCTTCCAAATTCGCCGATGAAGCTCATCCAAATAATTTTTCAGAGCTCGAAACTTGTTATTTATAGTATCAGAATTTCCATTTTTTTGAATATTTTAAATAAAAAAGTACTATACTACTAACATTTTCTGGAATAAATTTTGTTAGCCAGTTTAAGATTTCGTAATGAAAAGTAACTTTCTTTAGTTTCGCAAAAGGTTATATAGTACTGTTCATTTCTTTCACAATCCGTAACTATACAACTTTCAATTTTATTTCTATATATGTATATAAAGTCTTCCATTTCAAAGTAAATTTTAGCTGTTTACATATGAATGTATATAGCAATTTTTTTTTTCTTATCAGCATTATTTATAAAAATTATTAAGGCTTTATAAAGGGTTCTTAAAACATATTTTCAAACAAAGTTTTTCTTACGAAGCCTTTATAAAGCCATAATTTTATAAATAAGCCTGTATAAATTTTAAATTAGTACAAAAGATAAAATAAATGAAGACACACTATCATATCGAGCCATTACCGCTAAAATAGCTTAAGCGGCGCATTTTTTGGATTTCGTTTTTTTGACGAAATCGACTATTTACGATCGCAAATAATCGATTTTGGTCAAAAATTGAAGTTCGAAAATTATGTCGCTTAAGCTATTTTGGCGGTTATGGCACGATATTGAAAACGAAACACCGGTAAAATCAGATGTAGTACTTTATAATAAATTAAACAAATGGAATGCATATGTAACAAAGTAGTCGCTCTCAACAACAAACCAAATTCGCCATTTTTCTGTCAAACTGGATGTACTTTAAAATGATCGCTATTTATTTTTTGTATAAAGAAAATTATAAGAGATAGTCTCGCAAATTTTTGAAATAGTACCAAATGAGTCACGGGGGTACCAACGTACTTTTAAGGCTTGAATTGTACCAAAAAAAGTACAATTGTATTAACTTTATCATCCCTGAGTGCAATAGCATGTTGTCTTCCATTCCCTTCAATTCGCTACCAAGTCGATTTTTCGTCGAAGCCCCTCAAAGCGCCATCTATCGGCAAGTTCGAAATTATTTTTTACACATCATAAGCTACAATAATAAAAAAGTGTCAATTGGGTGCCAAGTGGATTTTTCATTGCAGCCTCTCAAAGCGCCACCTATTGGCGAGTTCGGAACTACATTTGTCATCTGCACATCTTAATCTACAATAATAAAAAAGTCTGGCAATCCTGGCCCACTGCTAAACTCCTATAGCACGTCATCTTACATACGTTTCAATTAGGGTCCAAGGGCCTCAAAAAACGCCATATATCGGCTGCGGATAAAACTAAGCTTTATTCCAGTGATCTTTCGAATAACTTTTTTTTTTTACTAAAATTAAACTTTTATGTGACACATATTAAATTTAATTGAACTAAATTAAGTTCTAATATTCCCTTGTTTAAAAAATCACATTAATTAATAAAAATATTTCATTCAATTGGAATTGAAAATACAGAACTCAAGCCCGATTAAGAAATTATTTTTGATTAAAAATCAACTTTAACGTTGCTACTATTTTTAAAATTTAAAGTTCTATCAGACTTTAAGGGTCAATTTCACCAACTCTATTTAAATATCAATTCATATTTAAATGTCGATTTTGATTAATTTTTGTATGGAAAAATTATTTTTAAATATGAATTGATATTTAAATAAGTTGGTGAAATTGGCCCTAAGAAAACACTCAACATTTAAACCATTTATTTACCTTGGTGGAATAAAATCTTATTTCTTTTAATGATTTAACTTCATTAAAAAAAATTTCAAAAACTTCCTTCTTATCGTACTACATACATTCATTTTACCATTAATATCTGAAATGTATTTAGCGATAAAAATCCTCCGAAAGAAAAAAATAAATTCAAGTACAAAGTAAATATGAATGTAGCTTGTTATAGACAAAAGGCTTAAAAAGTATATCTTTTAACCCTTTTGAAGACTTTTGCTCACAATCAGATCTTTGCTTTCCAGCATTTATTAGATTCATAAAATGCAGCAGCATGAAAAAACCAAAATCTTTCCTATTCCGTTTTTTTCTCCCGACTCATTACACCAGCATTATATTTTCTTTTAAATACTCTCTGCCTGCTACAGCTTTAATTAAAAGAAGAATGAAAAAAGGGAAAATAAAAAATAAAATTTAAAAGGATTAAAGAGCGTGTTTTTTTCTAACACTTTCTTTTACTTAAAAAATGTGGCAATTTTTTTTAATGTATTTGTACTCAAATGGTTTCTTTTTTTTTGCTTTCGAAAATGTAAATATGTAAATTCTTTTGTTTAAGAAAATGGAAAAAGGAAACAAATCTGAAGAGGATAAAGAAAAAATTATAGAAAAAACTTGTTTCATTAATCATTGATTGTACAAGTGACACGCACAAAAAAAAGACGGCAACTGGAACCAACAACTTTAAATACAAAATGCAGAATAATAATAATGGCGAAAGGATTAATCAACCTTTTTGTATTCCTTAGAAGTGAAAGAGCCATTAATTAGAAATTGGTGAAGAATGAAGAATCTTAAAGATGGAAGGAAATTAATGAAGAAATTGCAATTGTAATTTAAAAAAAAAATTTTAGCTTTGAATTATTGAGAAGAAATTTGAGAATTTATCATAAAAAAATAAAAAATTTTTTAAAACAATGACAGGCATAGGCTGGTGTCATACAGGTGTTTTTTTTTTGTCATTTAATTGAAATCCTCTTATGTGGAGCCAAGTATCTAATACATGGTGGCTGATGAATTTTGTTACATAAAAAAACCCAAATAACTTTTTTAATAAAAAAAAAAAAAAATACTGAAGTAACAGTTACTTAACCGGCTTTCAATTCTTATAGAATGAAATTTTTTTTTATTAATTAATTTGATTTTCTAAAGAAGACAAGACAAATTAAACTAGACTTAGCCGACATTTTTCTAGTCCAGTTTAATTTTTCTTGTCTTCTTAAAAAAAATCACATTACTAAATAAAAATATTTCATTCTACAAGAATTGAATAGAAGTGTATTTAGAGAAACCCAAATTGGTTTTACCTCGCATTCCCTTCTTATCGGGGTCATCAGATTTGTCGAAGCTAACTCGTACCTTTCGAATAAAATATGTTCTACTTCAAAGTTTTGCAACTGTTCATTTATGTCTTCTTCCAATGGTGTGGCATCATTCAATCATAAAATGTTGCCAGCACTGGTAACGCGAGCATCATGTCGCTAATGTCATAACTCCTCCGCACCGTTTAATGACAGTTGACGAAGACGATGACAATGACGATGTTGCTGACAATGATGCAGCTGATGCTTAAAATAATGATGACACACAGCGTTCGTTCGGTGATGGCAATGGTGACGATGATGGCTGCAGTGAAGTTGCTGATGTTGCTGAGAAAGAAACCACATCGAAATCAGTTTGATATTAAAAACTACTTTTATTAATATCGCGTTTTTGTCCCCCACCAAACAAAAGCTTTTGAATAAGTTTTTATTTGAATACGAGAATTTATTTCTTGCTGTTGCTTTTGTTCCAGTTCACTGTGAGGAGCCTAATGATGACAAAATCATTGTCATGCACTTTTTGTTGCTGCAAGTAGCAGCCAGCAGTCGGTCGCAGTGTGTTGTATTAAATTTAAGTTAAACAAATTGTATGGGAGTTTATCAACTACTCACAATCTTTAATTTTTATTTATTTTCCATCTTTATATCTTCTTTATTCGTATCGGGCTTCATCAGATTCAGTTTGTTTTTAATTTCACAGTTCTGAATTTTTCTTACAAAAAATTAAACAAACAAAAAATATTCGTAGTACATATTATTCGTAATAGGTACATACTGTCTTTAATAAATAAGCTTTATGCTTTGCTAAACAAAAACAAAAAAAAACCGCAAACAAAAAAAATTAAACAAAGTGATATTGAGGAATGCTATATATGTGTACCTCTAAACAAATAAACAATCATAAATAACAAAAACAAAAAAAGACCGCAAACAAAAAAAAAAACACAAACGAATATCCCTTGAGGAATTCTTTGTATGAGTGCCTCAAATACAAAAAAAATTGAAGTGAGTTCTAACGGCAGAAATGCTTATTTTACTGTGAGTTCTGAAACTCTTAATGGAAAAAATATAAATAATAAATCTGATGAAAGTCTTTTTTTAACGTCAAAGCCAATTTTTCGTCAGCGATCAACTTCGCTTTGTCCAATGCCAAATAGTAATGATGCATTAACATTACAGTTGCCCAGTACTTCTTCATATAAGCCAGTAATATCATCCCCTTCAGGCTCGTGTTCATCACTTAACAAAGTTATCACTACAGATAACAGCGGCTCGAAACTCAAGGTACAAGTCGGAATGGACAGATATATAACCGTGGTAAAGCGTGGGCGAAGCCCGAATTCTTCAAAAATTTCATCTGCTCCAAAAATGTCTAGGGATAACAGCGCAGCCTCAACTAATCGCCAAAACCGCTTCGAAATTTTGCAAGATGACAACGACAAACCCGAGGTAGCCTCGAATAAAATATCCAAGCCGCCACCAATATATTTGAGACAAAAAAATTCAAATGCCCTTATTAAAAAATTAATTTCGGTCATTGGTGAGAATAAATTTCACGTTGTTCCAATAAAACGTGGCAACATCGATGAAACTAAAGTCCAAATTTATGACGAAAAAGATTTCCGCAAAATGGTTGCTGAATTTGAAAAAAATAAAACAAGCTTCTACACATACCAGCTTAAGAGCGCTAAAGGCATGCAGATCGTATTGAAGGGCATAGATTCTTATGTTGTTCCCGAAGAAATAAAAGATGCACTCGTCCTCCAGGGGTTTAAGGTAAAAAGTGTGTCCAATATAATAAATAGAGAGAAGATTCCTCAACCCCTATTTCGTGTTGAACTTGAGCCTAATGATATAAAATTGAAAAAAAATGAAACGCATCCAATTTATAATTTGAAATACCTCTTGTACCGAAAAATCACAGTTGAAGAGCCACATAAGCGTTCAGGTCCTGTACAGTGCCATAATTGCCAAGAATATGGCCATACAAAAACATACTGCAATTTACCCTCTGTTTGTGTTGTGTGCGGCGAATTACACGGCACTGCTAGTTGCAATAAGCCAAAAGATCAAAGTGATAAAAAATGCAGTAATTGTGGAGGTAATCACACCGCTAACTACAGAGGTTGTCCTGTGTACTCTTTCGTAAAGAAGACTATAGTGCAAAAACCTAAATTAGCTCCAGCTCAATCAGCAAACGCTTACTCTGCCACTTTTGCGCAAATGAGCCAACCAGTTACTTCCCGTGTATCGTATGCAGATGCTGCTAAGACAAATTCAATTCCCACACAAAATGTTTCCTCGCCAAATAATTCAAAAAATACTGACGCAAGCTTTAATTTTAATCGCCTTGAAGCTACTATTGAAAATCTGGTGCAAACTATAAACAATTTTACAACAAATATGACTAGCATGATGCAAGAAATGCTGCGAATGCAGAATACTCTGCTTCAAGCATTAATTAATAAGCCATGAACACGTTAACAATATGTTTCTGGAACGCAAACGGCATTCGCCAACATAAAAATGAACTTGAGCACTTCCTCATGGAAAAAAATATTGATGTAATGTTAGTATCTGAGACTCATTTGACTTCGAGAAGTCTTTTTAAAATTTATGGCTACACTATATATGATACAAAGGACCCTAGAGGAAGGGCTTGCGGTGGATCAGCAATTCTAATAAAGTCAAGACTCAAGCACTATGTTCTTGATAACATTTGTGAAGAACACCTACAAGCAACAAATATTGGCATTGAAAGTTTTTGTACAAATTTTGTTATATCATCAATTTACTCCCCTCCCAGATTTTCAATCACTGAGAATCAATATGAGGATTTCTACAAATCTCTTGGACCTTGTTTTGTAGCAGCTGGCGACTACAATGCTAAGCATACGTTCTGGGGTTCGCGTCTTATTACCCCCAGAGGTCGAGCATTGTTCAACACTATTTCAAAAATGGGCTTGGATGTCATTTCGAGTGGGGAGCCCACTTACTGGCCTACTGACATACAAAAAATTCCGGATGTTATAGATTTTGGCGTCATAAAAAATATCTCTAGGGATTTAATTCAAGTTCAAGCTTCTATTGATCTTTCGTCCGATCATTCTCCGACGATCATTACAATTTGTAGTCCATTAAGAAGTAACTTACCTGACCCATATGTGAAGATGATCAATCGTGTTAATTGGCTGGGGTTCAAAAAATATCTCAGTAGTCATTGTACGGAAAACATTACGCTTAGAACATCCGATGATATTGAATCTAACATTGCCAATCTCAGCGAGAATATTAAACAGGCTGCTGAACATGCCACTATCTCCCATCCGCAGACTGGGTTTAATAAAATTTATTCTACAGACATTGAACGTCTCTTACGTGAAAAAAGAAGAGCTAGAAGGGAATGGCAACAGCACAGATCACCACAAAATAAAATCAGATTTAAAGAGTGCACTAAACGACTCCAAGAGTTGCTTGCATCTGAAAAAACTGCATCTCTTAAAAATTATCTGGAAGGTCTTGATGTCACACCAGCGTCTAATTACTCTTTGTGGCGCGCTGCTAGAAAGCTTAAAATACCCATTGAGTATAAGCCACCTCTACGCACATCTAACGGAAGTTGGGCAAGAAGCGATACTGAAAAAGGTAAAATATTTGCTGAGCACTTAAAATCCGTTTTTACGCCAAACATATGTACTGGTGTTGCTGATTTGCCGAATGTAGTCGCTCTACCCCCTCAACACATAAAGTTTAAGACGCGTGATTTACAAAAATTAATTTCCGAACTCAACCCGAAGAAAGCTCCGGGTATTGATGGAATTAGTAACCAGATGCTTATGAACTTGCCTCGTATTGCAATGAGAATCCTATTATTCATATTTAATGCCATTTTACGACTGGAGTATTATCCACACAGCTGGAAGCTTGCCAAGGTTAAAATGATTCCAAAGCCGGGCAAAGATCTAACCAAGGCTGAGTCATATAGGCCAATAAGTCTACTATCAACTATGTCAAAGCTTTTCGAAAAATTGCTCAAAACAAAATTGTCCCAAATTCTAATTAGTAGTGGGTGCATACCAGACCATCAATTTGGTTTTAGAAGTCAGCATAGCACCATTGAACAAACTCACAGACTGGTTCAATTTATAAGAAGAACTTTTGAGGAAAAAAAGTATTGCTCTGCGCTCTTTATTGACGTTTCCCAGGCATTTGATAAAGTGTGGCATGAAGGTCTAATTTTAAAATTGAAGACTTACTTACCAATAAACATTTTAAATCTTTTGGAAAGTTACATTATTTCCCGTAAGTTCACTGTTGTGGAAGGAGACTTTACGAGTAGGCCTGAAACTATTTCATCCGGTGTGCCACAAGGGAGCATACTGGGACCAGTTTTATATTTGATTTATACTTGTGATATGCCTGTGAGCAGTAGTATCCATACTTCCACATTTGCCGACGATACAGCCTGCCTTAGTATGCACGAAAACCCTGATGAGGCATCCCGCAAACTCCAGGAACACATTAGCCAGATGGAGCTTTGGTTAAACTTATGGAGAATTAAAGTCAATGAACAAAAGTGTGTCCATATAACGTTCACCCTAAGAAGAGATACTTGCTCCCCCATTCGGATTAACAATCAAGTTGTTCCTCAACATTCACATGTGAAATATCTTGGCATACACCTTGATCGACGACTTACATGGAAACACCACATTGACTCTAAGTTAACTCAAATGAAACTTAAATTAACTCAGGTACATTGGCTGATTGGTAGAAATTCAACACTTAGCCTAGACTGCAAACTTTTAATATACAAGTCGCTTTTAAAGCCAATATGGTGTTACGGAATTCAACTATGGGGCACTGCTTCAGCTTCAAATGTAGAGAAAATTCAACGAAGGCAAAATAAAATTTTACGCATGATAACATCGGCTCCATGGTACATCAAAAATTCAAATATACATCGCGATTTGAATATGCCACTAGTGACTGAAGAAATTGCAAAATACGCAGGCAAATATCTAACAAAACTCGAGTCACATCCTAATCCGCTTGCTCGTAATATTTTGAACTTTACTGGACACATCCGCTTAAAAAAGAGAGATACACGGGCTCTAATATTCAACACTCTAGATGATGAAGCTGCTTGAAAACACCTTTTTCTTTTTGTTGCTTATCACTACTTATGTATTATTAATAACTATCACTAAGCTTATGTCCGACATTGGTCGGGCCTAATAATTTTTTTTTATAGATTTAAGATTTGAATACTTATTGTTAGTTCATATTTGAAGATACAATAAATAATAAACATGCATTAAAAAAAAAAAAAAAAAAAAACAGTTCTGAACGACCGCTGTGCGTTTTATACTGAGTGCGTTGTATGTGTGCCTTAACCCTTCATCGTTGCAAGAAAGATGCTGCTGCTGCTGCTGCTGTTGTTGATGACGATTGTTTGTGTTTTAATATCGCTCAGCTGACGTTTTCACATTCTCAGCAAGTTTATTATAAAGTACTTTATTTTTTTCTTATTTGTTTGTCCTCATTTTTTTCTTGCTTTCGACAAAAGATCTTTTATTTTCCCTTTTTAAATTCATTTTATATTCATATTTTTTGTTTGTTTTTTATGTTAAAACGTAAACAACTTTTATTCATGCTCTTCCGTTTTAAATTTTTTTTGTGTGTTCTTGATTATTTTGCTTTTCACTTTTGCTGCAGTTTTTTTTTTTTTTGTTTTTTTCCACTCAACGATCTCTGTGATTTTATTTGTGTTGAATTTATGCACCCTACAAGAAATAATCCTTTCTGTCAAGTGTTCAATAGAAGAATCAGGATGTTAAATAATGCAAAAAATCAAAAAGGTTCTTAACCAATCCTAAAATTTTGTTATTATGGATTTCTGTATTCTGGCAACACTCTTTGAATTCCAATTATCCAATTGATGGTTTCAAAACTGCAGATCTGGCAAGGCTGTCAGCTGTTAAATATTTGTCAGCTAAAGCGTTCTTATATGGTAAACAAAATTTGCCATATACGAATATGGATCGATTAACAGCCGAAGAACGGGAAAAATTTTAAAAATTTTGTCGTAATAATCGAACTACTGTGCAAGGAATTGATTACATAGTGTGAAAAAAAATACCTGTGACGTGTTTGTTTATACGGAAGAAGAGACTAAGACCTTTTGAACCATATATATTTTATTTCAGTAAATTTAAGATGTATATCTGCATTTTATCACCAAATATTAGTTGAAATTTTTTTTCACTTTTCAACCAGTTGATGGTTGCTGTTGATAACAAGTCTGTATAAAGAAATTTTAAAAGACTTGAAGCGTTACAGATGTTATCAAGCCACAATCAACGCATTGTGCACATTACCGAAAATATCGCTTCTGTGGCGGTTAAGCCGAAGAACCGCGATCGTCAATTCGATAATCGAATTTGTTTTAGCCTGCAATTGAAGATTATGAACTGGACGATATGTGGTTTCAACAAGACGGTGTAGCCCTCATATCCTGCTCCCTGCCCGCTGAACAGAATTTTTTAAGCTGTCCCATATTTTTCAGTTGCTTTCACTAAGTTGTTTGCGTGTCCTTGTTGTCAAAGAATTGGTTGAAATCTTTCACTTGCTCAATGAAAACGAGTTTTGAGCGTCATGTGGGAAATACCGCTACTAACTCGACCACAAGGATACTCTTATTTCAAAAGTATGAATACTATTTAAGCTTAGGTTAATATCTATGTATAGTTACAGGACTGGTATCAGAATAGCTTGGCGGTATCATTAGAGGAAAAAATTAACATTATTTTTATACTATTTGATAGGTCCTGGAACCAACCAAATCGAACTTGTTCAGTGCCGTTTGCTATAATACTAGACCGATTCCCAATTAAATTGACAAAATATCAAGACGATACATCTCGACAATGGTGAGTGATTATGTAACTATTTACAGGAGGATGTCTTTTTTTTTAACATACACTACTCCCTGCTTTTGGTAACACCCCCACTTTCTCTAGTCATAGGACGAGTACTTTGGATCAATTGTCACCAAATTTTCTGCAGAGTTCATAATGCTGAAGCATAAAAGTTTTGAAAAAAATCACGTCCTAATTCTTCCTGTATTGCGCCATAAATAGCATAGCTATAAAAATTATAACAATTTTCAAATTTGCAAAGTGTATTTTAAAAAATTTGTTATTACTAGGCGAATTAACTCTTTTGCTGATGTTTAATCTTTGCACATATTGTATGTTGTGAGATTTTATTAACTGTGGTATCATTTTTCAATTTGGCTCTTCTACGCCTATGCATTCCGAGCCTTGACCCATGTAATATATTCCCAGACCAAAGTCGAAGTATTGCTTTGCAAAGTAAATAAGAAGTTTTGCAGCTTTCAATCGATTACAGATTCAGATTCAGTTTAAATTTTCATTTAACTTGAACTACTTAAAATAATTTTAATATTAACCAAATGAGAATTCTATTACGCTTTATTACACTCAAGTAATAAGTGCTGCTATTAAGAAATTTCTTGCTGGTTACTTCAAATGTATGTCCTTGCTATTAGCTTCTTTGCCAGCTAACGCATATGGTATTATGGTTGCTTATAGTTTCATTCTTTTCTAAATTGAAAAAGGGTTATCAAATTTCGTTCTCATCCCAAAAAAAAAACATAAACAACCATTATCTTTTCAATACTTCGTTCTCATTGATAATGATGTTGCTGCTGGCGATGATGTTGATGCTGATGATGATGACGTCTGTTGTAAATGCTGTTACCGTGGCGGCATTGAGAAATATTCAGATTCAGATTAAGGACAATCAACAAACAAACAACTAACAGCCATTGTGTGTTAAGGTAGACTGGGGTTCTTTAAACTTTTAAAACTTATTAAAGGTATTCACGTCAACTCTTGCAACTGTGCAAAAATACATAACTGCATTTCTGACGTGAGCCACCCATTTTGTTTAGTTGTCCATAAAGCAACACAATATGTGCATAGATATATTGTACTCGTATGTTTCTTAATTGTTAAAAGAAACGAAGAAAACAAAGTGTTGTAACTTCGCTGATTAATTCTGTAATTAATTCACTAATAAAAATATCAATATTAATAATATTGGTATTATTTAACAAAATTCTGATAACAATTTGACCCATAGGTCTTTCGAAAATAACAAAATTATGTATCTGTTATATTAAAATCGAATTTGAAGATTTCTTTATAATTTCTAGCTAAGAATTTTTAAAATTATTTAAATTTTATAGTTTTTTAATTCATTTATTTGTATCGAAAATATCTTTAACCTCTTGTTTTTTCATTTAAAAGAAAAACGTTAAGGTATTTCTGCGTTGTAATTTGGTGTATGGTTGATTTTATAAGTACTTTTTGTCAATTTTTTTTTGGATTGGCAATGCTATAAAAAGTTGCACAACTTTGCAAAATTTACTCTGATAATCTTGCACTTACTCAGACCCTGACAATTTTGCATCATTTGTGCAAAATAATTTTCTATGTGGTTGTAGTTATATTTTTTTTGAAAATTTTGCAATTTTGCTTTTCTGCAACAGTGCAACTTTTGACGTGAATACCTTTATTGTTTTTATATACATACATATATGTATGTATATTGTTTTTGTGCTGCCACTGCTGCTATTTTACATCTGTAAAATAGCAAAAAAATCTTTATTGTAAGACGTATGCATCCGTTAAATAATCAAATGGGAAAAATATATGTTTAAAGGCAAACACAAAGCCTAATAAAAATACCAAGATTTGAATGAATTTATTAAAAAAAAAAATTTAAACGTAAAATATGAGGAGCATAATTTTATGTACACTTACAGCCTTATTCAAAAAAATATTTTACTTGAGCTTTAAAGTTCATAGTAGCTACCAAGCACTTTAAGGCTAACATTGCTTTGTTAGGAAATTGTATTCAAAAGACAACTGGTTACACCACCATGTTCAACAACCATTTCACAGCTTATGATGTACAACATCGAATACAATTTCATTCGAGTATTCAAATAATTTTTTATTTTATTAAATAAATTTTTATTATCTTGAAGTTAAGCACCCTAATTTATAAAATATGAACTTCTGACATGCTAGGAAAAGAGATAAACATTTTTATGAAGTAAAAGTAAAAAAAAAATATGATGAACATAGAAAAATTATCTAAATTTTTTTTATTCGAAGGAAATGAGTATTTGAATATCCAGCTTTTTTCGATTCGTTTTGTTTGAATGTACATCACTAAAACATTTGTGTATAATTGTATTTATTTTAATATTTTTTATGGATTTTGCTATGTATTTCGAATCAGTTGGATAATTTAAGGTACAAAATACACATTTTGGAAATATCAACTTAAAGTAGCCTTAGCAAACGTAGGTGCCTACTTTAGAATTTTGATATAATAATTTTTTTTGAATACAACTTTACTTAACATTGGCTTTTCAAAGCTTTGTTAAGTTTTTTTGAATACGACCCTTATTAAGATTTTAATAAAAATTAAATTGCACTATATTGCTGAAAAAAATTTAATTTTAGTGCTTATGACCCTTAATATATTCCCTTGATACTTATGGTGAAAATTTCATAATATTTCGGGAATCGGCTGCTGCCAAGTCGCTATAAGTTGCAAAACATCCCTTCATAACTTTTTCGTTTAAAACTTATTTTCTTGAATTTAAAGCACCTACGTTCAAGCACACAAATTCTGATATTTGCATTTGAGCTAAACAACTTTGAAAGCTCTTAAATTTTTTCAGGTTTCCAGGTCGGTGTGAAAGCAGAAAAGCTCTTTTTTATAAAAGTTTGCACATTGTGCATAAAGCTTGGACATCGTTGATTTAAAGTATCCTGAGCCTACATGAGGCATTCTTACATCACATTCTTTCGTACAATTTGTACACCAAATTGAGAGCTAGCAAGACAGTGTGAGCTCTACACTATCTTAAAAAATAAATTACAGTATGACATTATCGTTACTGCAAGCCACTAAATATATCGATAAATATTACGATTTTTGGTTCGCAAAACGTTACTGAATAAACTAAAACGTCTCTTATGCTAGAATTAGTCGTAAGAACTTGTTTTTTAAAGTTTGATTTATTTTGGGAAGTGTTGTAGTCGTGTTAACTGGTGTGCAGGAAATCGTGCGATTTGCAAACTCGTAATTGTTATAACTTTATAGTTTTTTTTTTGTCCCGGATGCCTAAAGCAAATTCTGTATACATAACTTGTAATGCACAACATCGTTCAATCAATAGGACGTTGCCTTCAAATGTGAAAATCATACAAATTCAAATCGCTCGTTATCCAGCACACCCCCGATTTAATACCATTTTTACAACTGAAATAAGAATGCACTAGTTCAAATATCTGGGGTTTTTCTTAGCGCACCTGGGAACTCTGATATTAAACAGCTGTTCCATTCCATTACACAAAATTAAACGATACACAAAAGAACTCGGTTGCAATGTAAAAACCCATAACATAAAATTTGTTAAAATTATGTTGGGACCACGCAATTTTGGTCGAAAAATTGGACTTACATATGTTAATAGATTTATAAGAGGCCATTTACATTATATTAAAAAGAAAAACAACACATGTTTTCAAATTAGAATTTTGCTGCTGCTGCAAGATTAATGTGACAGTGACTCGATGCAGAGAAGTGTAGAGTATCTTCCTAAGTTTACTTTACAGTACAAATTGGAAACCGATGTTATAAATTGGCTTCTTGTTTAACACTTTCTCTCTTCCGTGTTTATGTTTTCATGTCGTTTAAAACCACTATTACCAATTTTTCTCTTTTGCCTTTCCATTAGATTTGGCAACCTACAGCATAACTTATTTACGGCAACACTGTATCGAATAAATGATTAAGAAATAGCAGCTGATTAAACATCAAAAAGATTTTGCTACAAAAATTTCTTACAACCGTGTGAACTTTAAAATTTCTCTCTGACATCGTTGCCAGAAACATTATCAGTCTATTGCAATACTAGCAGCTGACAACAAATTGCCAGACATCTTACAATTGTGTAGACACATTTCGGTGAATCTGTAAAGTTATTGGCCGATATTTGTCACACATTTTACTATTGTCAGATGTGCAAAGTTTATGCATCTGACATGGATAGAATCATTGTAAGATAATTCTTTCTATGGGCAGCACTGCACACACTTGATTTTAAAGAAAAAGGAAAGTGCAAAAATATTATAAAATATATGCAGCAAAAATCCTTCCAATTACTTCTTTATGGTCCAAGATAATTTATATTTTTACTTCTTACATTTAACGCAAGCACAAACGATTGATATTTCACAATATCTATCAAATACTTTGAGTCTGGCAGCGCATAATAACACATCTGAAAATTTTTGCATATGGCAACCGTGTAAACTGAAACTTTTTCACTGGCAATATTGCCAGATAAATTTTCTAAAATACGTCGCCTGGCAATAAATTGTAACATTTTCTGACAAATTTCATTCAGCCTTGTGCTTGTGCTATTTTTAATTTAATTGCAATTGTTAATATTGCAGGATCTGACAATTGTCTGAAATGTCAATTGTACATATTAAAGTCCTGCACAAGACCACTTACAAGAACTTTTAAGGCATGAGGGTTTTTCAAATGCTTTACTACAGCGAAATCTTCTAAAACAAACGCTAAACAATACTGTTGGCAACACATTTGTTTCAGTTATTGCAAAAAAAAAAAATTGTGATGCTTGCGTCTTTATAAGCATGGGCGCGTGTACAAACATCATGCATGTATATACGCACACAATTTGTGTGTATTATCTCTTATTTTTCTGCTTTAAAAAACCAAACATATTAGCTTACCATGTACATCTTACACACGCACTCAAACGTACAATATGCAAAATAACAAGCATACACGCATCAACACTACTTCTTTTGATTGTTTGTTACGAACAAGAAGTCTTCCCGACATCGGTTGGAAATACTCATTTATACGAACACCAGTGCATCGATCGTGCTTCGCTTATTTTATGACAGCATTTATTATTGGTTTAGTATAATACATGCCACGACAATACATTTAAAAAACAAGACGTATTATATTTCAAGACTATTTACGCAGGCCTTTAGTACGAGTACATACATATGTTTTTCAGGATTTAAAATGAAACATCAAAAGAAAATGTGCAGATTGTAGCTGGGGCAAAACTCTAAATGTAAAAGCCTTCCAAGGCTTGCGGAGAATTTTAAGAAGCAGCCTCGCCAATTAAAATTTAACATTTGTTTGAAAAGATATATTTTTAATTAAAAAATATCCATTAATTTAATTAATTTGTCTCGGTATGTTAAAAAAAAATCCGCTACTTAAGACTATGGACGGACTTCGATTTAATAAAACTTCTTCTCTTCACTTTCCCCTGGAACTTTTTAAGAAGTGTCTTGGAATAAAATGACTAAATTAAAGTGCAGAAAGAAAACGCCAAAATAAAAATGTCTTTATAAAATACTTACGAGGAGCACAATTTGACGTATCTGTAACTGTGCTGTTGTTGCTGCTTTTATTGTTGTTGTTGTTGCTGCTGCTGCTGCTGTTGTTGTTGTTAGTTTATGCATACAAAATTTTTATGTTATTGTTGTTTATTTCAAGGCTTTTTATTTTCTTGTGATTTCTTTAACCAACAATAGCGGGGCATATGTTTTTCGTAAAGTTGTTTCCATGAGCTGTTGTTGAGGTAGTGATGATTTCCTCATTGAAAGGGAAACAACATTTGTTTTGCTTGATCGCAAAGTAGGTCTGTAGGATGATGTTCTTCGTTATTGTCTTCACAATGATCATCTGCGTTATAATTGTTAGCAACGAAATTGAACAAAAAAAAAACAACAACAAACAAATCTGTTGAAAGTAAAATTTCAGCAGCAGTTGCAGACAATACTACGAGTACATCCACAATAAATTCAAAACAGTATCATCATCGTTATGTAGCTGATGATCTTCTTCATCATCATGATCACTTTCAATTTTTGTATCTTAAGGTTTTATTGTTCATTCTTCTTATATAAATACATACATATTTTGTATTCCAAAGTTTCATTTGTGTGTTTCTTCTTATTTTCCGTACAAGTGGTTGTTTTGGTTGCTTGCTTGTTGAGGTTTGTTTTTTTTTTTTTTTTGGTTGGCGTAGATTTATGTTGCTGATTGTATTTGACACAATACATTTATTAAATAACTGACAGTTCACTTGTCTTGTCATATTGTAAGTTTTAATCCACATATGCATTTTTTCTACAATTTATTTTAGTTGAAGTACATTTTTTTCGTTCTTGTTGTTGTTAAATGTTCAAGTTATGCTTTTTATTTCAAGTAAGAATTAAAGCATATATTTTAGTTATAGCAAACGTGTGAATTTAAAATGAGTTAAATTTTTTCAAGATTCAAGATTTTTCTATTGTTGAAGCTAAATGCATCTGTATGTACATCTGTCGAAGTGGCTGTCATTTATTCAGTCTATTTTACCAAATCGTCATGGAGGGATATAACCGATATTTAATTCTGTTCGAAAATGTACCGCGAGCGCTATAGCTCGAGATCACTAACTTTTTAAACCCAGAATTGATGATTAAATGTTGTAAAATCTGCACGAGCGATTTGAAGGTCTGATTATCTCACTAGGATGTGGTGTAAACTGAACATCTCGGTTGCACAATAATGTATTCTATACATGATAGTACTTTCAAACGAATGAAATATTGCGATTATATTTCACACACACTTTGCTATATATAAATTTAAAGGCAGGAAGCGCTTAATCAAAGACCCTTAAAAATCTTATATATTTTTTATTTTACAAATAGAAGTAACACCAAGGCAATGAATGCCTGCTACTATTAATAGGTGTTAACGTTTTTAAAAAAGGGTGAGTGATAGAGAAGACAAGCGGTGAAGGAAAAGATAGATGAAAGCTTCATTACTACTACTACTGTGCTTTTTTTGCACGTGTTTTAATTATGCAGTGTCAATGAGGCTTATTAAATCTTTTGAAGCTGTATTTTGTAGCCATTTTTTTGATTATTTTACTTCTACGATGATTCTGCTGCTTAATACCGACGAAGGAGGCCGCTTAGAATTAGTATCCGCTGAACCCGGTGTAGTTCAGCAACCACCCTGCAAAAAATTTCAAAAAAGGTAATCGAGTTTGGGATTAAGTTTTTTTTGATGGAAGCTCTTCCCTACTGGATTACCAACTTAATGATTTTAACAAGATATGAGATTAAAATAATCGATTCTTGAAAAGTATTTACTTTTTAGGGTTCCGTACACCAAAGCTGAAAAGGAACCCTATTGTTTTCGCTACGCTGTCCGTCTGTCCGTCACACGGTATTTTCTCAGGAACCGTAAAAGCTACGGACCTGAAATTTGGACAGAGTATGTAGAACCTTGGCCGCTACAACAACAAATACATGAGAATTAAAAATTAAAGGGTGTTCCAAAACGAGCAACGAAAAATGTTAAAATCCCATGTAATTTATAAATTGAGACTTGAAATTTGTACAATTAGTGTATTTTTCTACAGACTACAACAATTAACACTAAAATTTAAAAAAATTTAAATTAAAGGGTGTTCCATCAGTTAATGCAATTTTGACAATGTAATTTTGACAATTTGCTATATCTTGGAAACCGTAAGTGGCAAACACTTGAAATTTTCAAAAACGGTAAAACTAAACAAACCGAAAATTATAAAATCGCCAAACCAAAAAAAAAGATCGCCAAAAATTAAAAAAAAATCACCAAAACGAAAAAAATCGTCAAAATTAAAAAAAATTTCTAACACTAAAATAAATCGCCAAATTCGAAAAAATCGCCAAAATGAAAAAAAAACGCCAAAATGAAAAAAAATCGCCAAAACGCGAAAATGTCGCCGAAGCTAAAAAAAAATATATAAAAAAAATCGCAAAAATTAAAAAAATCGCCAAAAATAAAAAAAATCGTCAAAAAGGAAAAAGCCAAAAACCGAAAAAAATCGCCAAAACGAGAAAACGCAAAAAACGCCAAAACAAAAAAACCCCAAAAAGGAAAAAAATGTCAAAACTATATATTATATAGAATGAAGTTTGTATTAAATTACATATCTAGTGTTCGTACGGAACCCCTCGTGCGCGAGTCATAGTCGCACTTTACTGAATTCATTATTTGGCAACTTGTTCACGTAATCGATTTAATATAAAATAATCATTCTCCTCATTTAGCAACTTGTAAATCATTTTTTTAAATTTTAGGTAATGAAATTTGGCAATCAGAAGAGTAAGTTATTATATGGTATGTAGTTCTAATGGTAATGTGTAGTTTTTTGTTGGGCAGTGTCTCTGCCCTTCATCACTTGAACTTTCCTACAACAGCTGATACATTAGGAAAATGCGTTATGTTGTTATTTAAGGCGGTTTCAAACTATAATACAAGTATTAATACTTTTGACGAAAATGTTTCCCGGATCTAATTTCTGTTTAAATAATGTCAGTTTTGCATTTTCCACAAAAGTATTAATACTTGTATTATAGTCTGAAACGTCTTTTAATGACAGTCGGAGACTTCGCTTTTGCCAACGTGCTGACTACTTCAGCCAACGCCACTCTTCACGTGAGATATAAAAAAAATTCGAATTCCTCACTTCTTTTTGAGCAACACAGCTGTTTTTTGTACTTGCTAATTTATCAATAAAACATTTCTAGATTACTTAAATACATTTTGGAGAAAGATTAATGCAGTTATAGTAGAATTCATTTCCACTCACTTAGAATCTTAGAGTTTTTTTCGAATTTTCAATATAAGGAGCATAGGTACCCGATTTTCATAAATTAAGCAGTCTTTTAACTATTGGTGTGTATTGGCAATCCCGCATCAATTACACTCAGCCGCAGAATTTATTGCCACTCCTTTTATAGAAAATATGGCTTTAATTTGTTGTCATACCTATTAAAACTATTCATATTGTTAAAATATGGACACCAACGAATAATTTGGTAAAGGAATTGACGGTTTCTAACACTGAAATAAATGATTGCCGTTCCTTTTCACCTTTGGTGAACGGAACCCTACTGTTTTCAATACGCTGTCCGTCTGTCTGCCCGTCCGTCTGTCTGTCTGTCCGTCACAGGCTCTTCCCTAGAGAACCGTAAGAGCTACGGACCTGGCCGCTACAACAACAAATACATGAGAGTTAAAAATTAAAGGGTGTTTCAAAACGAGCAACGAAAAATGTTAAAATCCCATATAATATACATACAATTGTATGTATATAGACCGTTGAAATATGTAAAATTAGTGTTTTTTTATACAGACTACAACAATTAACATTAAAATTAAAAAAAAAAAATTAAATTAAATTCTATCAGTTAAAGTAACTTTGATTATGCAATTTTGACAGATTGCTGTATCTTGGAAACTGTAAGAGCCAAACTGTTGCTATTTTCAAAAACGATATAACTAAAAAATAATAATAAATAAATATGTTATGTATATTACATTAGTATTTCCACATGTTTCGTTGCTCGCTTCAGAACACCTTTTAATTTATGACTGTCAGATATTGTTTGTTTTATATATTCTGTGGAAATTTTAGATCGGTAGCTCTTACGGTTCTCGAGAAAGCAACCTGTGACAGACATCGTCATGAGTGCTTTTCATTTAAATTTTGTACACAAATCGACCATTTAGATTGTGGAAATAGAAGCATATTTCCGAAATTTGCTATATTCAAGGACTTGTGGTATAATTACATAACGAGTTTTTCATGACCAGCGTTGGCCTCGTTTAAAGAAGTCTCTTATCGAAAGTAACACAATAGACCTAAAACAGAAAAGTATTAGGCCCAAATTCACAGTCATTAGTTAGCTAATAGCAATAATTTAACCGAAAATATTTTATTCACAGCATTTTGGTTACCATGAGTTAAACCGCCAAATACCATTGGTCAACAAATAGTTAGACAACAGCTGATTCGTTGTCAACTGTTTTTTATTTCATATTATATTTTCTTTTTCGCGAATATATAGTTTGATAGTGTTACAATTCTTTGCTCATATTAAGAACTTTAGTTTAACAATACACTGTCAATATGAAGTATTAGTTAAACAATAGTTTTCATTTCAGTTTAGGTACTAATAATTAACGAATGACTGTAAATTTGGCCCTTAGAGCGTTAAAAAGTGTACAATGAATCAGTCGTTAAAATTATGTTATTATTCTTAATTAAATTTGTTGTTTAAATAATTTACATACAATATATGTATGTCTACATTCTTAAAGTCTTTATTTCTAGAATGCAACTGTAATACATAATTGTTTTTTAAATAATCCCTAAAATAAATTCCTCTCTTGACCATAAATAAAATACATACATTAAATGCAGAATGTCCTTTTATTTATTTCCCCTCTTTATTAAAAATGCATATCAATGCATCTGCTATAATTATGTGTTTGTGTCTATGTGTGTGTGTGTGCTTGTGTTTGCATGTGTGGGAATGTGTTTGCTTTAAATATTATATTAAAATAATCAATGTATCAATATTTAATATCACAAATAAATAAAATAAATTAAATGCAATTTTCGGTATTCAAATATTATCATTAATAAAACAACAGCAGCAACAAGAAAACAAACTGTTTTTGCAACATGATAATGAAAATATCATTAAATATATATGTATGTATGTAGCACACGTATGTATGTATGTATGTAATTATATTCATACGGGTAATTTTTTTGTTTTTCGTGTTTTTGTAGTTTTTAACTTGGGGTTTCTTTATTGTTGTTGTTGTTGTTGTTGTTGTTGTTATTATTATTATTTCATTTAATTTCGTTAGACTTTTTTCCTGTTGCAATTCAGAGTCTGGTGGCCTCCGCGTCTGCGATGCGATATCTTCGCTGTTGTTTTGTTCAGTTCATGTTGCATCAGTGATGAGTTTCGTGCATCATGTGACCCATTTAACGTGACGTTTTACTGGCGATGTTTTTTTCTTTGTGAAGAAATTTTTGTTGCTGCTTTTCTTTGCAGTTGATACTGTGCAAAATTGTTGTTGCCATTATTGGAGGTTTTATATTATATTTCGTTTTGTTTTTTATGAGAGTTTTATTGTTGATGATATTTATGTATGTTGTCATTATATTAAACCCGGTTAGTTGAAAAAAGAAAGAAAGAAATAAATTGGTTAAAGAAATAACATTATACGAAATTATATGTTGTGTTATATGAAGAGTCATATAAAGGGTTTACCAATAAGGACATTACTGTTTTGTATTCCACTTGGAATGGGCTCTTAAATAAATAATGTTTTTCATTACAAAAAAAAAATTCTTGATGATGAAATCAACAAAAAACGTTACCGTTAATTGCAAAAATATTGACAAGAAATCTGTGTCATCATACATATTATTGATTTAAGCATAGTACTCTGTTCAGTGTGCACACTTGATTTTTTTAAATTCGGTAGAATCGACAAAAAAATCGGTAGATTTGAATGAAATTCGGTAGAAATTTTTTTTATTCAGAGCAACATAAAAAACAACAAAATATATGTATGAACTTATATATAAAGGGTAAGTGCAAGGAGTATCAAACTAAACAGGTTCCAAAGCGCATTTAAAACTTCACATGTGATTGGAAATTAAACTGCCATAAACAATGAAGCATTTCCAATAAAAAAAAGTGTCATCCCCAGTTATTTGCCCTTAACCTTTATATAGATATGCTATGCATATATAAAATAATATACATAAAGAACAGGAATTCAGTTTTTGTACATACGTTTTATAAAGCTACTAAAATAACTTTTATTTTACAAACATTTGTAACTACAAATATTATATGTATGAATTTAAACTTTGGTGCAAAAATTATTAAATCATTGGTAGGAATAAATATTTTATCCCCAAGGCACAATTCTTTGGCAAATATTAGGTTACTTATAGTTTCAGTTTTTAACCGATTTCTTGGTTCTGTTTTAATGATTTTCATGACAGAAAATACCGCTCTGCGGCCGCACTGCTATGTGGCAGAATAGGCAATTTAAACGTATATCGACTTAAATTACTAAATAACAATATTCGGTAGATTTCAGGCCTTGTTCGGTGTGGTTAAATTCACAAACATATTCGGTAGAATCTACCGAATATCGGTAGAAGTGTGCACACTGACTCTGTTCAATTTTGTGAAAAATGTTTATCAACATTGATTAATTCGTACAAAAAATTTGACATTCAAATTAATTGGCGCCTGAAACTATACTGCAATTTCTTATGTTTGTAGAAACACCCCATGTGTTTGTTGTAAATTCCGTACGAAACAAGTGGCACTTTACTTATTTCGCATGAAAGCTTAAAATGTTGAAGATACATTTCAAATGTTTGTTTCCAAGATAAACAGAGTACTATTTCTGCAACATTTTTGCACGAACAATTCGTGTCAATTAAAAAAAAAAAAAAAAAAAACTGAAGTAATTTTTTTACTATTGCAATATGATGATTTTTTGTTTGTTGCAATATGATACTGTTTTGGTGTGCAACATCAATCTGCTGACAAGCAATTTTTATCTGCATATAAATGAAAATTTAATTTAGTTTTTTTTTTGAGTTTTTCTTTAAGACTTAAAAATTCATAAATATGAAATTCGTATATGCGATAAAAATTTGTGGGCGTAACTGTTAATCGATTTTGTTAAAACTTAGTACATTTTCCCCTTTTTTCTTTTATGATTATTTTTTTTTTTGTATCATAAATATTAATCAATCACAGAAAATTTTTTGAAAGTTGTTTAAATTATTTTTATTATTTTTAACACATTTTTTTTCTTGTATATAAATTCTTTTTTTTTCTTTTATATTGTTAATATTTACGTTTAACAACAATTTGAAATTACTTCAATTGGCATATATTTATTCATAACTTTTTATATTTTATTTTTATTTTTCTTTACAGACTTTTCAAGTTTCAGAGGCAAACGTTTTTCATTAAACTAAACTAGCAAAAAGATTAAGGTGAGTTTATTATTTCTTATATATAATAAATATTTTTGCTCTAGTTGTCAATTAGGATTAAATAATATTTTGTGAAGGAAATTTAAATCAGTTTTTATAACAGCACTATGAGTTAGATTTTTTTATTTTTATTACTCTATTTGTTTTGGCGTTTTATAATTCATAAAATTTTCCTTGAAAATAGATGTTAAAATTTTATTTACCTTGATAGAAAAAATTATGTTTAGTAAAAATTTATGGGAAGTGAAAAATACGCCGTACAATAAAACCAATCATTCGAAATTATTTTACGAGTATCATGGCCACCAATTCTAAAATTATAAAGATTTTTGCCGCCACAGTGTTTAAAAAAGTTTATGTTTCTTTAATTTTTTTTTCTGCAGCTCAGCGACCACAAATTTGTTTTAATTAAAGAGATTAATTAATTCACTAGCTGCCACAAGAAAATGTATTTCTAATATTAATATTTAAGTCTAACATTTGAAAAGCAAATTAAATCTTCATAAATAAGAATTAAATATTTATGAAACAACTTATTTACTCGTATACTTGGACCAAAGATATAAAAAACACATGTCACAGACGTAAAATTAAATGTAAAAGACATTTCAAACTAAAATAGTTTTATATTTTTAGTATACGAGATATATTTCAAATAAATTTAATAATTTAATAGCTTCTATTCGTGCTTGATAATGTACTCTCGCAGGTTGTAGTTGTCAACATAATCAAGTTGAATGTTAATTATCGTATTAGGCGCTAGTGTTGGCAAGTGTGGGGTTTATTCATAATTTTTGATTTTTTTTATTAAAAAGGGGGACATTAATAAGTAGCAAATTATACAAGATAGATTTGTAATTTCCTCCTCGCCTCACAAGTTTATTTTGAATATGAAAATGATCGTGTTTAGTGTTTAGGGTTCTCAAATTTTTTGTACGATTAGCTTCACAAACAATTTATTCGATTGATAGAAAACATTCTTAATCGAAGGAAATGAAATATTATCAGCTTGTATCTGCGCAATCCAATAAATGCTTATTCAATTAATTGAAGAAAAGCTGATTCGAAACATCGAATAAATCTCTGCGAATAATCGAATATAAATATATGTACAAGTTCGATTAATCGAGTAGTCGTGTAAACCGAATAAACAGTTAACAAAAAAATTCAATTCAATTCAGTTCAATTCAATTCAAACAATTGAATAAACTTTTGCTCGTTTAATGGTACGAGTATATATGTATATCTACTTGATACATAGAAATAATTCTTATTCGATTAATTTCATGAAATCATTTCTATTTGATCAATGAAAATAATTCTTGTAATCGAATAAACTAGATTCTTACTAAAGCAATCGAATATAACAGCGATTAAGGAATCGAATAAAATTTTATTCCAGTTAACGAAAAAAATTCATTGTTCATTCATTCATTTATTCACAACTTTTACTCGTTTAATGATATAAATTTCTTTTTGAGCAATGTAAATAATTCTTACTCGATTGAATAAGATAAAATGCTGGTAATCGAATAAGATAGGTTCTTACATGAGTATTTGATTAATCGCTTGAATTCTTATTAGAGTAAAAGGACACATTCATAATTCAAACGATTACTTTTCTAGCAAATGAAAAAGTTCTTATTTAGTTAATCCAACTATTTTCCCCCAATAATCGATTAAATTTTTATTAAAATAATCGAATGGGATTTTATGTAATCGGAAAGTCTTATACGCAAGTGATCGAATAAATGTGTATTCAGGTAATCAAAAAAAATTGTAATTAATCGAATAAATTTTTCTTCATTAATAAATAATTCTTTCTGTCAAAAAAAAACGGACTTCAATACAAAGATTTGATAAAAGAAGATAAGAAGTACGTGAAATATAAAATTAAATTTTAATGGGCGTGCCTCCGCCCATTTTTTAAATGCAATGTGTGTTTTACAGAGATAAGGGTGCGTATTAAGTCTTGTAAAAATCGGTAAAGTAGAACCATTTAAAGTAAAATATTAAAAATTAATGGGCGTGACTCCGCCCATTTTTTAACGGGGGGTTTGTGTCTATTTTAGAGCTCAAGGTGTGTGTAAAGTTTTGTAAAAATCGGATAAATAGAACCGCATGAAATGGTATAATAAATCTTAACTGGCTTAACCCCGCCCATTTTCTCAACTTTCAAATTATGTGATTACAAGAACGAAATGTGTTTTATAGGTTTCGCATCAAATTATATATAAAAATTGTGGGCATGTCTCCGCCCACTTTTTTACAATATGACCAATGCGAAGCTATACCCTCTCAGACAACAATCGGCCGAAAATGTACTAAGTTATACACACCTAAAAAAAATAGAGACGCATTGTTAACCGCCTCCTTTTTTTGAAGTCGGTTTATAAAATGCGTATTTGCGTATGTGTATAATAAAAATAGTTATTTATTGTAATTTCCTATTTTTATTTAACGCCTGCCAAATTATTACAAATATAAAAAAGTTTTTTTGTAGTACTCAACAAACAAGAAATACAAAATTAAAAGAATTAGCTTGTATTTATTTTTCTAACAATCAAATATGTTGTTATTCGATTAATCAAATCAGTTTTCCTTCTGCAATCGAATAAAATTTTATTTAAATAATTGAAGACAGTTTTATTCAAGTAATCGTATAATTTTATGTTAAAGTAAGTTAATTAATTTTTAATTATATTAATTGAACACAATTTTTTTTAATAACCGACTAGATTTTATAAATGTAGTTGAATAAGTTTTCATTCTATTAAATGTTTCTTCTAATTATCTAAATAATATTTATTCAAATAATCGAATTAATTTTTAGATTAAAAATCTAATAAATTTTTATTCGAATCATCGAATAAATTTACATTCGAACCATCGAATAAATTTTCATTCGAAACATCGCACAAATTTTCATTCGAATATATTTCCCGCATCATTGAATAAATTTTTATTCGAATAATCGAAAAAAATTTCATGCGCATCATCGAATAAATTTTTTAATCAACGTATAGTGATCAAATAAAATTTCATTATCTATTTATTACGTATGATGGTTTAATGTTGGTTTGCCGCACAGTATATTAAGAATACATTATTACTGCGGCAAACCAGCAACCACTCGACGTAATGTCTTCCAATTTTCATATTTCAATGTTTTTTTTAATGAAATTTGGAAAGTAAACTTCGAATTTGAGGGCGATATATTTATTCTGTTTAAAAATATCGAATATTAAAATTAAATGAACTTCCAAATTAAGTTTTGCTAAATTTTATTTGGCAACACTACTTTTGAAAATAATTACATAAACGTATATAAAAAAAAAACTATAAATTAAATAAATATATTCAGTCAACAAAAACATAAATAAAGTACCAGTTCTTTCCTAGTATGGTCATTGGCTGCAACAGCTTGTGGATTAAACCTAGTAAATAAAAAAATATACTTGTTGTTAAATTCCAAAATCAAATCAATTGCAATAAAAAAAATAAACAACTTCAATGTCACTGGTCACTTGCCAGCAAAACTGTTAATTTAAGAATAAAATAATCAATAACATGTATAAATTAATAAATAGATTGTACATAAGAAAAAATATAAACGTAAAAACACTTTCACAGTTTATGCTCGTTATGTCACCCATTCACTTGTACTCGCAGACCAAACTCAAACTACTGCCACAAGCTAAAAACATAATTTTCTGTTGCTAACTCACTCACTAAGGGCTAATAAATCAGTGCAAGTTAATCTTTGTTTTTGGTTTAAAATGTGTTTAAACCAGCAAACCTATAAATCAGTGCAATATTTAATCCATCTGTAAACGCATAAAATTGGGCGTTTAAACTACCAATACAGCCCATATGATTTTATTACTTACAGACCATATGTTTTGCATTTAAAGAGACCTCAACTTTTTTCCAAGCTTCTACTTTTTCTTCAGATCTTGTGCGATTTGTTTTCTTATACTCTATTGTTCTTTTATAATATTCTACTCTGCCAAGAATATATATAATTTCTTTCTCAGTAAAATTTGGGTACTTTTAATTAAATTTCATTAATTTTTTGCCTTTTTGATTGTGCAAAGAACTGAAAGCCTGCTGCAAAACAGCTGCTTTTTGACATTTATTCTAGTGCTGCCACAATATAATTTTTTAAACTACACATAAAGTATGGTTCACTGATTTACTCCTGTTGAGTTTAAACCACATATAAATTAAAGTTTAGTTCAACTAACGGCCCTTTTCACAATGTACAATTAAAAGCTAACAGGAACTTTAAGGGCAAGTTTTGTATGAAGAACTGTCAATTAAAATTCACGTTAACTCTTAACCATACATTGTGAAAAGGTACGTAAACCAGCGTTTAAACTT
The DNA here is from genome assembly GCA_949987645.1 of Tachina grossa. NCBI lineage: Eukaryota > Metazoa > Arthropoda > Insecta > Diptera > Tachinidae > Tachina > Tachina grossa. Next base: position 59,495,727 of record OX465276.1, on the reverse strand, counting down.
TAACTGATTTATTAGCCCTAAGAAACTAAAGAGTGTGTGTGTGTATGTCAATGCAATTAACTTTGATATGATTTTGTTTGTGAAAAAAAATTTGTGCTGTAAGATATTGACGCCACAATACCAAAATCGGCCCAATATTTGTAATGAACCAAAAAGAAAAATTTAAAAAAAAAAAATAAAAAAAAATAAAAATTAAAAAAAAATAAAAAAAAAATAAAAACATAGCACACATACCAAAGCTTGAACTAACCAAACTCAGTCTGCAACATTTGTGTGTTTAGCCACAAAAACAAGAAAAATAATATCAACTTCCATGCAGCCAGCAGCAACAAGAAAAAGATTCCAACTCCATATTGTACATTAACAGCAACAGCTACAGAAAGTACTTACAACAAGTAACAGCAACTAATAGTAACAGGCAACAACATGAATAACAGTGACACAATGTCACAAACAATATTTGAGTCATAAATCACCAATAATGCAACAACAAAATATATCACACACATGCACAAGGCTCTTATCAACACACACCCACGGACAAATTTTATTAAAATTTAAAAAAAAAAATTTTGTTTTTGGTTAAGCACATGTAGATGCATTTCGTTGTAATCATTAGTAATAATCAGTAATCACACTTCAACCACGTTTCAAAAAAGCTTAAAAAACTTCAACGCTTATAGATAAACTACCAATAAATTATTGAGAGTTACAAACTACAAACAGAAATGCATTTCTAAAGCTATATACAAACGGTTGTCAGATCTTACAATATTGTCACTAAAATGTGCCAAACATTTCTTACAACCCTGTGACCTTCTGGCTTCCTTGCCAGAAAAAGCATTGCAATACTAGCAGCTGACAATAAATTTTCAAACATCTTAAAATCGTGTGAACACATTGTCAAATTATTGCCAGATATTTCTCAGACATTTTAATGTTCTAAAGGCCGGGCCGTGATACACTATCATACAAAGTGGTACGATCTACGAACAAATACAACCCTGGTATGATGGAGTTTATGAGAATTTTCAAAAGACAATAACAATTAATTACATCAGGGTTGTCTTTAGCAGATCGCACGACTTTGTATGCGAGTCGAATTTTTCCAACACGACACGACATGAACACGAATACCAACACGAACAACACGTACGAAACACGTATGCGATAAAAAACACAACACGCACGAAATATTATTAGTATGATATTGAAGATCAAGAAATTTAATTGATTTTTTTTTCAAGAGTCGCTTTTCTAAGTATGGCACCGAGTTGGCACTGCCAGCTGATACTATATGTCACCATAGTTGATACTATTGGTTTACGTACAGAATTTTAAGCTTCAGAGGCCCATGCAATATCAACAAATATGCTGGTGTTGTGTGTTTGATGATACAAAATATTAAATTTTTTCTCTACTGGAAATTCATTCATACACATTTTACACCTCGATTTTGCTCAATAGGAAACTACCCTAAAACGCACGAAATCAGATTTTTTGTCACGAACACTTCGTGTTGAGTCGTGCGTTTTCGTGTTACGAAAAAAATAACACTACACGCGCCCATCTCTAGTTGTAAGATCTGCCAAGTTTACGCGTCTGCCAATGGCACTATTGTAAGATAATTCTTTCTATGGGCAGCACTGCATACACTTCATTTTAAAGAAAAAGGAAGGTGCAAAAATATTATAAAATATATGCAGCCAAAATCATTGCAATTACTTCTTTATGGTCCATAATAATTTATAGTTTCACTTTTTACATTTAACACAAGCACACACGATTGCTAATTCACAATATCTATGAAATGTTTTGAGTGTGGCAACGCATTTGAACTGACAGTTATTTGACTGACGATATTGCCAGATAAATTTATTTCATGTCATAATTTGTAAAATTTTCTGACAAATTTGAGCTGACAATCTGTCTTTTGCTGGCAATTTTTAATTGTCAGCTAGTTGCCAGATTTGGAAATATTGTAAGTTGTAAGAAACGTCTGTATATATCTACAGAATTTTTTTTATTTTCAAATAATAGTAGAAAATCCTTTAAAATACATATTTGTTGGCATACAATTTTTTGAAAAATTTTTCGACAAATTTTCGCTGTCAATTATTTTCCAACAGTTTTCGATAGAGACATTTTTTTGAAAAATATTGTCCAAAAATGCTTTTGAAAAGTTTTCAGCAAAGAAAAATGTTTCGAACAGTTTTTGAATGGTAGAAAACGCATTCAAATAATTTACTACAGAAGCAGCTGTCTAACAGTTTGCGTTTGAGTCTATTTTAAGACAAAAATGGATAGAAAATATGTTTTAGAGGGCTTTGTTAAAAAATGCTCTCGATTATTTTATCGAGGAAAAATTATAAAAAAAGAAGAGGACACCCGGTTATAGCTTTGCTGCTTAGTTATATAAAACAACCCAGCAAAAAATTTCAAAAAAGGTAATCGAGTTTGGAACTAAGCATTTTTGGTGGAAGCACTTCCCTACTGGATTACCAACTTAATGATTTTAACAAGGCGTGAGACTAAAATAATCGATTCTTGGGAAGTAATTACTTTCCTTTTTGTTTTATTTGTCAACATTTCACGTAATCTATTTTGTCTAAAAAAATCATTCTCTTCATTTAGCAACTTGCACGTAATTTTTTTAAATTTTGTATGCGAGTAATGAAAATTGGCAATCAGAAAAGTAAGTCATTATATGACAAGTAGTTCTAATGGTAATGTGTAATTTTTTGCTGGGAAGTTCCAGGTGTGAAATAACAATGCAATAAAATAATTATATTGTGTAATGATGTCAAATTATCTGCAAATAATTCAAAACATTTCCATTAATTTTTTTCTAGCGGCGTAGGATTAAATTAATGTATTGTTTGCGATCAGTGGCGTCTGTTAGGCGGCTTGCAGCCAAAACAAAAACAAATTGAGCAATCGTTCGCATTGTTATTTTTGCTTTGTTTCACTCACTTCAAAGAACGAAACAAAACAAAATCAAACAGTTTGTTTCGCTTATTTTCGTACTCCGCTTTTAAAAATAAATTTATAACCGTAATAGTGTCGATTTTTTTATTAGGAAAATCACATCCTAACTCCTGCATCGCGCAATAAATAGCAAAGCTATAATAAAATACTCTGCATGAAATCTTACCGAACTGTTTGCCATAACTTATTTCGAACAGTTTTCCATTCTATGTGAGTTTGGATGATGTCTTCCACATTAAAGCAAAAACGGTTGAATGGATTTCGACGACATATGATAACTGAATAGCGTACATATGTATAAGATTGAAGCGGGTAAAATTTTGTACGTCTGGTATTTTTTTCCGTTTTTGATACAGTATCTATCAGGGGTGGCCAACTGTACTTACTTACGGCGCCACGTTTATTAATTTATATTATCAAAAGTCATTTAATTATTTTTTAAAACACATACGTATATACTATATACATATTTTTATAGGATCAATCTTATTTTAAAGTGAATCTGTTTAAATTTTAAATTTTGATTGAATTTTTTTTTAAGTTAGTACGCAACGATATTTTATCTCTTAAATTTAACTGTTAATATAATTTTGAAGTGCATCAGTTTATTGTGAGATATTTTACAAATTAGTCTTGTGGTGCTTTTTTCACAACGACGTGTCGCGACGGTAGCACAACAGCTAATCATATCTCGCCGACAAGAACCCAGCATACATGAAATCAAACCTTTGAATTAAGCTGAAAAACTTTTAAGAATAACGTTTAAAAGTAAGGTGAGAATAATAGTGTTTTCAGACTGCAAGTAAAAACCTGGTTTTAACGTTAAAACCATAAACAGCTGATTTTGCATTCACACTACACGTTTGTTAAATTCAGATTTTAACTCACAGACTGTCTAATAACTTTGCTCAAAAATAAAAAAATTAAATATCCTGCTGAAATGCGTGTATTTGTTGTTAAATTTTTTCTGCTTTTTGTAACACTGATTTGACAAACTGTACAACAACTGTTTTTGTTTGCATGAAAAAATTGGAAATTTTACAATGCGTTGTAAAGGGTGTCCCAACAAGAACGCAAGATTTAAATTTTAAATAAAACACAGATATTAACAAAAAAAATCGTGAAACTTTATTGTATCGTAAAGTAGACAAAATTAGGTTATGTGTGGAATAACAAATCGGGCAGATGGCCGCCGCGGCCTTGTTGGCACACACGCGATCTTTTAATGAAATTTTCAATGGCCGTTTTTCATAAATGCTGCGGTATTTCATTAATGCAGCGTCCAATTTCCTCTTTTAAGGCTTCGTCGTTAAGTCATCGTCGGCTTATTCGCGTAAGCCATCGACTTCAAAAAACCCCAAAGAAAAAAGTCTAATGATGTTAAATCGCACGATCTAGGCGGCCAATTCTGGTCTCCAAAACGCGAAATAACACGACCGGGAAATGAATGATGTAGCAATTGAATTGTTTCTCTGGCTGTATGACATGTGGCGCCGTCTTGTTGAAAGGCACGAAAAAACTGGTTATCATTTCACGATACCGAACACCATTGACTGTTTGCGCTTAACCTACGTTTGAGCGACATCATCACGTTCAACTGCGACATTTTCGGTCGATCGACCTGGTCGAAGGCGTGTTGTTGTCTTTACATTACTAACAGACCCAGTTTCGGCAAATTTATCCATTAATCTCTTTACAGTTGACTCTTTTGGAGCATTATTGTGACCCCAAATTGATCGCAAATTTGCGAACTGTAGCCGCAAAACTTTCACCATTTTGGTAAAATAATTTCACAATGAGAATGCGTTGTTCATTCGTGTAGCGCTCCATTTTTACTAACCTCGTACCTTCTACTAGTAAACAATAACAATTGTTCAAATGTCAAACAATGACACTTCGAATGGCGCCAAATTTAAATCTTGCGTTCTTGTTGGGACACCCTTTAAAATGAAATTATTTTATATTTTGTAAACAAATATTTTAAAACAATGGAACTAGTAATACAAAGTGAAGAAGTGCTTGGAAATCAAATTATTGTATATTAAAAATGCTCAAATACATCAAAATATAAAATTTTTTTATGAGCGGATCGATGTCAGTCATGTCGTCTATTTTCACTTCAATGAAAATATTTTCGTTGTTTTCCTTCCAAAAAAAAACTCTTTTTTTCCATAATTTTTTTATTATTGTTGATGCTTTTCAAATTGTTCTCAAGTCATTATCAAACATTCATCGTATTCTTGTGAGTATTTATTTAATAATTTTTTTTTGTGTAAATTTCGAACCAGAAAATATATAAAATAATATTTTATTTTATGTAATAAAAAATGTTTATTTATTTTTTTATATATTCTACAAAAAATGGTTTTTAACCCTTTATCACCCCTTGTTACAAACCATTAAATCTCTATAAAAACTAGTAATTAAATGCCATTATTAATTTTATTTAAACTCAATAGCTTTGGTACAAACTGTAAAATTCACTCTTAACAAAAAATTGTACCTGCTGCAGCTTTTATTAAATCAGTATTGCCGTAGTAAATGTGAAAATGTTTTTTACTTCATTAAATTTTGTTTTTTTTTTCTAAAATATTATGAGTGGAAGAATTATTTTTTAGTTTACAGCTATTATCGCCAACATATTTTTTTTTTTTTTTTTTTTTTTATAATGCATGTATTTATTTATTGTATCTTCATATGTGAACTAACAATAAGTATTCAAATCTTAAATCTATAAAAAAAAAATAAAAAATTATTAGGCCCGACCAGTGTCGGACATAAACTTAGTGGTAGTTATAAATAATACATTAGTAGTGATAATCAAAAAAAAAAAAAAAAAAGGTGGGGGAAAGTATTTTCAAGTAGTCCCATCTGGAGTGTTAGGTATAAGAGCCCGTGTGTCCCTCTTTTTTAAGCGGATGTGTCCAGTAAAGTTCAAAATATTACGAGCAAGCGGATTAGGATGTGATTCGAGTTTTGTTAAATATTTGCCTGCGTATTTTGCAATTTCTTCAGTCACTAGTGGCATATTTAAATCACGATGTATAATAGAATTTTGCATGTACCATGGAGCCGATGTTATTAACCGTAAAATTTTGTTTTGCCTTCGTTGGATTCTCTCGATATTGGAAGCTGAAGCAGTGCCCCATAACTGAATTCCGTAGCACCATATTGGCTTCAAAAGCGACTTGTACAGTAAAAGTTTGCAGTCTAAGCTGAGTGTTGAGTTTCTGCCAATCAACCAATAGATTTGAGTTAACTCAAGTTTCATCTGAGTTAACTTAGAGTCAATATGATGTTTCCATGTAAGTCTTCGATCAAGGTGTATACCAAGGTATTTCACTTGGGAATGTTGAGGAATATTATGATTGTTGATTCGAATGGGGGAGCAAGTATCTCTTCTTAGGGTGAACGTTATATGGACACACTTTTGTTCATTGACTTTAATTCTCCATAAGTTCAACCATATTTCCAGCTGAGTGATATGTTCCTGGAGATTGCGGGATGCCTCATAAGGGTTTTCGTGCACACTCATACAGGCTGTATCATCGGCAAAAGTAGAAATATGGATATTATTGCTCACAGGCATATCACAAGTATATATTAAATACAAGACAGGACCCAGAATACTACCCTGGGGCACACCAGAAGATATAGATTCGGGCACACTCGTGAACTCTCCTTCCACAACAGTGAACTTCCTATCAATAATATAACTTTCCAAAAGCTTTTGAATGTTTATTGGCAGATATGTCTTCAATTTTAAAACTAGGCCTTCGTGCCATACTTTATCAAATGCCTGAGAAATATCAATAAAGAGAGCAGAACAATACTTCTTTTCTTCAAATGTTCTTCTTACAACTTGGACCAGTCTATGCGTTTGTTCAATCGTGCTGTGCTGACTTCTAAAGCCAAATTGATGGTCCGGGATGCACCCATTATCAGTTAAAATTTTGGACAATTTAGTCATGAGCAGCTTTTCGAAAAGCTTTGAGATTGTAGATAGTAAGCTTATAGGCCTATATGACTCAGTCTTGGTAAGATCTTTGCCCGCCTTTGGAATCATTTTGATCTTGGCCAGTTTCCAGTTATGTGGAAAATACTGCATTCTTAAAATAGCATTAAAAATAAATAGCAGGATTCTTATTGCAATATGAGGCAAGTTCATGAGCATTTTGTTACTAATGCCATCAATACCTGGAGCTTTCTTCGGGTTGAGTTCAGCAATTACTTTTTGTACTTCACGCATCTTAAACCTTAAGGGACGAGGGGGTAGAGAAACTACACTCGGTAAATCAGCAGCACCCGTACATGAATTGGGAGTGAATACAGATTTTAAATGCTCAGAAAATAAGTTACCTTTCTCACTATCACTTCTTGCCCAGCCTCCGGTCGCAGTACGCAATGGTGATTTAAGATCAACGGGTCGTTTAAGATTTCTAGTAGCGCGCCATAAAGAGTAATTAGATGCGGACGTTACATCAAGACCTTCTAAATACTTTTCCAGTAGTGCAGTTTTTTCCGACGATAGCAGCTCTTTGAGTCGTTTAGTACATTCTTTAAGTCTGATTTTATTTAGGGGTGATCTGTGTTGTTGCCATTCTCTTCTAGCTCTCCTTTTTTCACATACAAGACGTTCAATTTCCGTAGAATAAATTCTGTTAAAGCCGGTCTGCGGATAGGAGGTAGTGGCGTGTTCAGCAGCCTGTTTAATATTTTCGTTAAGATTGGCAATATTAAATTCAATATCATCGCATGATCTAAGCTGAATGTTTTCTACGCAGTGACTACTAAGATATTTTTTGAATACCAGCCAGTTGATTCCATTAATCATCTTCACATATGAGTTAGCTAAATCACTCCTTAGTGGGTTGAAAATTGTAACTATTGTTGGAGAGTGATCGGAGGACAGATCTAGAGAGGCCTCTACATGAATTAAGACCCTATGAATATTTTTCGTGACGGCAAAATCTATAACATCTGGAATTTTTCTTACGTCAGTAGGCCAGTAAGTAGGCTCCCCACTCGAAATGACATCTAAGCCCATTTTTGAAATTGTATTGAACAAGGCTCGACCTCTAGGTGTAACAAGACGCGATCCCCAGTAGTTATGTTTTGCATTGTAGTCACCAGCTGCCACGAAACAAGATCCAAGCGATTTGTAGAACTTCTCATACTGATCTTCGCTAACTGAAAATCTGGGAGGTGAGTAAATTGATGATATCACGAAATTCGCACAAAAATTTTCTACGAAAATATTCGTTGCTTGCAAATATTCTTCACTAACGTTGTCAAGGACATAGTGCTTGAGTCTTGACTTAATCAGAATTGCTGACCCACCACATGCTCTCTCTCTCGGGTCCTTTGTATCATATAAAGTGTAACCATTTATTTTAAATAAGCTTCTTGAGGTCAAATGAGTCTCAGAAACCAACATTATATCAATATTTTTTTCCATGAGGAAGTGCTCAAGTTCATTTTTATGTTGGCGAATGCCGTTTGCGTTCCAGAAACATATTTTTAACGTGTTCATGGTTTATTAACTAATGCTTGAAGCAGTGTATTCTGCATTCGCAGCATTTCTTGCATCATACTTGTCATATTTGTAGTAAAGTTGTTTATAGTTAGCACCAGATTCTCAATAGTAGCTTCAAGGCGACTAAAGTTAAAGCTTGAGTTTGAATTCGTTGAATTATTTGGCGGTGGAACATTTTGCGTGGGAATTGAACTAGTCTTAGCAGCATCAGCATACGATACACGTGAAGTAACTGGTTGGCTGATTTGAGCAAAAGTGTCGGAGTTCGCGTTTACTTGTAGAGCTGGAGTTAGCTTGGGTTTTTGACCCATAGCCTGTTTAACGAAAGAAAATACAGGGCACCCTCTATAGTTAGCTGTGTGATTACCTCCACAATTACTACATTTTTTTTCTGCTTGATCTTTTGGCTTAGTGCAGCTAGCAGTACCATGCAATTCACCGCAGATAACACACACTGTAGGTAACTTGCAGTAAGTTTTCGTATGGCCATATTCTTGGCAATTATGGCACTGTACGGGACCTGAACGCTTACGTGGCTCTTTAACTGTGATTTTTCGATGTAAGAGATACTTTACGTTATAAACTGGATGGGCTTCATTTTTTTTCAATTGTATGTCATTCGGGTCCAGTTCAACCCGAAATAGGGGTTGGGGGACCTTTTCTCTATTAAATATGTTGGTAACATTTTTTACCTTGAATCCCTGGTCGACAAGTGCACATTTTACTTCTTCGGGTTCAACATATGAATCTATGCCCTTTAATACTATCTGTAGGCCTTTAGCACTCTTAAGTTGGTATGTGTAAAAATTTGTTTTATTTTTTTCGAATTCACTAACAATTTTTCGGAAATCTTTTTCATTATATATTTGGATTTTAGTTTCATCAATATTACCTCGTTTAATTGGAATGATGTGAAAAGTATTTTCACCAATGGTCGACAGTAGTTTTTTTATAAGCGCGTTAGAATTTTTTCTCTCAGATAAATAGGTGGTGGCTTAAAAGACTTTTGCGATGATGTAGAGGGCTTGTCGTCGGTGTCTTGCAATAATGAAAAACGATTTTGCCAACATATTTAACGTTCTTCATATCTCCTTCTTAACGCATGTCGCCACAAAAAATAGAATTTCTAAAAAATACTAGAAGAAATATTTTACTTATGCTACGAGCCCTTAAAATATTTTAAATAAAATAAGTTTCACGATGTTATAAAGGGTTAAGGATAATTAAACACTGTACATAAGAGCCACTCCAATCGACGTCACCTCTGGTAGATTAACATACAGTGTATTTTCCGGGGGAGGTAATTAGCATGAGTTGGCATTTTGGGTACTCTTTAAATTTTTGGTGCAATAAAGCATTATTCTATTTAGCCATTTTCTTTCAATTTTGAACTGAGTTTTACTTGGACGAAGTCACGTAAAAGTTAAAATATTTTTGATTAAAAATTAAAGATTTCGCCAGGAAATGTGTAAAAAAAATTTTAAGTAGACCATCTTTTATTTTTTGATGTTTCCAACCGCATATTCTATATGCTTTAAATAATGGTTCCTAAGGTTTTGTTTGCCAATTTATTTGATTAAATTTTTTAAGTTTGACGCCTTAAAATAATTTCTGATTTCGATTAGATTTCCTAAAGAAGAGAAAGTGTTGCGCTCATCTTTATATTGTTTTGCTATTGAAACACAACCAGACACTCCAGAAAACAGTTTTTGCCGAGTGTAATCAAACTTATCGCTGTTAACTACTTTGGGGTGTAGTGTGCAGCCAGGCACAGCTTGTTGCATGTAGTACATATGAGTGCTGCTGGTGCTGCAAATTCTTGTTGCTACGAGTATATGCTAACAGCTACTGCAACTGCTTCTAAACTTAGTAGTTGGCTTGTAACTATTTGGTTACATATTGTATATTTCCCATTATCTAAGCTCATTCCTGTTACAGAGTCGTTTCCAAAAAGTGCGGTTTGCAATCATAAAAGAATACGTGTTCATATGTGCATATGTACTCGTATTAAACCCCTGCAAAAGACCACTTACAAGAACTTTTAAGGCATGAGGGATTTTTCAAATGCTTTACTACAGCAAAGACTTCTAAAGCAAACGCTAAACAACACTGTTGGCGAGACATTTGTCTCAGTTACTCCAAGTATAAGAGTAAAGAAGATGCTTATTTCTTCATATGTATGGGCGCGTAAACAAACGTCATGCATGTACATCAGAGCTGGCCACCGAGAGAAACACGAGTGTAATGTGTTCGCGTATGTGTATTCATTTGTATAAGAAGCCGATTGATGTTCGGCACTCTGGTCCTACTTTGGGCAGCTCAGATGTACATACGCACACACGTTGTTTGTATGATCGTTTATTTTTCTGCGCACATACAAACGCACACATGCATTGACATTAGTTGTGTGCGCTTGCTCTAAAAAAACCTCCCTTAAACACAGAGACAATAGCTTATCATCTTCATCTGAAGCCACTACTTCTTTACATGGCTTGTGAACACTCATATACATGAAGACCAATGCATCCTTCGTGCTTCGCTTACTATACGACAGCATTTATTATTCGTTTAGTATAATACATGCCACGAGAATACATTTAAAAAACTAAACATATTTACATTTCAAGACTGTTTACGCAGGCCTCTAATATGTACTCTTATGTCTGTATGTCTAGAACATTTATATAAGCATATTTTGGATTGTTACTGTTAGTTTTATTGCAATTTTGATGTTGTTTTCTTGCAACAGTTTTCTTTCTGTCTTGTGATTATGACAAAGATTTATTGCAATTCATAAACAGTTGCCTACAAAGAAAAAAATTAGTAGCTTGTTACTAAAAAAAAGTGGCTTAGTTTGTTCTAGTTTGTGTAAAATGTGATTGGATATTTCTTGTTTAATTTTGAAAATTGCTCTATGCTGAACCTTGGTGCAACATCAAGGCTGTGCAAGTAAAATGTCCATTGACTGAGCTGGTGGGGTGTGTGTGAAAACTGCAACGTGATGCAATGAATTCAGCTGCCATTTGTTGATTATAAACTGGTTTTTCAAACAGTTTGTCCTCACAAGGACCTTGCAATTTAAGTTGCAGGTTTTAAAATTTTTATTTTTAATTTTAACAAAATCTTAAAATAAACTTTATTAAGGGAAAATTTAATTTAACATAAAAAGATCAAAAGTCTCATTATAGTCAATAAGTCTATGACTTTTTAAAACACAGGTTTAAAAAAAAAAAAACTTAATTTATTTTTCAAAATAGTCTCCTTTGAGCTCTACCCACTTTGTAAAATTTTTTTCCACCTTTCAAAACATAAAATTTGTCGAAGTTATCAAAATATGTTCTTGCTTGTGAGATGTTTTAATCGTTGGTGTGAAAGATTTTTTCGCCGAGCTATTTCTTTCGTTTTAGAAGACAGAAGAAGTAGTCAGTATGGGCTAAAGCCGGAGAATAAGGCCCATTTGAGGGATTTTGCCGTGGAAGCGGCACTACATTTAATGGCTATAGTTCATATTGTTCTGTTAGCCAAATTACATGTGATAATTATTAAATGAACAAATAACACCAAATTAATTTTAAATACTCTGACAAACACCAACAAAACGGAACAACTAGCTGTTTTCGAAGGTCGCTGCACCTTCATCATCAGCGTACATTGAAAAATTGGCTTGAATGTCAACTTTGAAAGGCGGACGCACTCCCTAAAACGCAACTTATTGCTATGAAATTTTTTATATCTTTTTTTTGGAAAGAGGAGTAATATACACAGAAAAACAAATATGCTTTTGTTTTTATAAAAATGTTTTTTAAACTGTTTTTAAGTTTTATTATTATTTTTTATTTGTTTTCATGAATATATAGTAAATTATTTTGATAGAAAAAAAACGAGTTTTTTCATTCTATTATTTTTTAAAAATTTTGGTGTTTAGTGCTACGAGTTCTGTAATATATTACAGTAGAACCTCATTAATCCGGACTGATATAGTTTTAGCCTCTGTCTGGACTACTGAATCTTTCGGACTACAGTTAAAAAACTCAAGGCATAATTTTAATTATTATTCATTGTCGGAAAATTCAGTTAAACAAGTAAAAGAAAAATAAATATTCTTTAGAATAATTTTCATTAAATTAAAAATATTCATTGTGTGAAATAAGAACTTATTTTGGTTTGAATACACATATCTGTATGCAGTTTATCTGATATTTTTTTTTTAAATTCTTTTAAAAATAAAGTTTCCTTTTCTGTCGCTTTTGTTTGTTCGGCCCATAATTATTTTATTGAAAAAAGTTCATTTGCTTCTTTATTTAAAACTTTGTTTTTAATATTCCCAGATTCCTCTAAAGAACTATGTACCAAGGTCTTGAATAGTTTGCTTTGCAGTTAGCGATTAAACTATATCTTCATCAGAGAAATCTAAAGCGTATTAATTTTCGCCGCGTGTCTAAGTATCGATTTCAGAAGGGCAGCAATAAGCGAAAGGGTTAAGAGTAGATAAAGTTAAATAAATATTATTCATATGCTGACACATTTTATCTGTGGCTTTTCTTGATTTTATATCAAATATTGTAGATTAAAAATTTTTTTTTGTTCAGCCATCTGTCTGGTCGATTTTCCACTATAAATTTTTTTTCGCGATCTTTTACTTTTAATCATACAATAATGTTTATACTAAGAAAGAAAAAGAAAAGCTTGTCCAGACTGCAGAGCTAAAAATTCTAAACTGTCCCAAATGTTGACTTATCCGTATTACTGGATAGTCTGGACTAGGGAGTGTTAGGACTATAGAGGTTGTACTGTATTTGATTTGTTTAATGTAGTAAATAATATATATGTATTGTCGTTAGAGAGAAAGCCAGTTTATAGAATGCTTTAACTTTAACAATCGTTTATGAATGCCGTTGTAAGAATTTAGGAAGATGTTAATTTCCGACAACGATTCGAATAAATCTTGGTTAAAAGATTTGTAAAAAAATAAATGGATTTTCTAACAGCCGTCTACATAAAAATTTTAAATAGCATTTCATTTAGCTTAAAAAACGTTTTTTAAACCTTGTGTAAATCAGCAAAATTGACTGCACCCATGTTTAAAACAATTTAACTTTGCCTGTAAGTATGTATGTATGTATGTATATGCCAGTTTTATTTAGAAGAAAACAGTTAAAATTTTTTTTTAGAAACTATTACCGAAATATCAAATAGAGTCCAAAAGAATATTTAAAAGAAAAGGAGCGATCCAGTTTCCATTCCCAGTCATTGCTTTCTCACTTTATGTGTTAACAAAAATAATGGGCCATAACCATAGGCATAGAATAAAGTCGGTTCGTTTTAGAAACAACTTAAAACTAAAAACCAGTTCTTAAATATTTTCCTACTATAGTCAAAAACAAAGTGTGTGTTAAGTTGAACCGACTTTAACTGGGTGCCACAGTAAATATTGGAAATTTTTCATATAATAGAAAATAAAATATAAGGAAGTGGCATCTCTGTCTCTCAACTCTCTCATCTCTCTCTCTCATTGGACATTGTGTTATGAAAAAGGGTTGAGTTTAAGAACAAAATAAAATAAAACAACCGAACATAAAAATAAATTAACAAATAATTAATATAGAGGAAATTAAAAAGGTGTTTGTATTTTGTATTATTTTAATACAACAACCAAGCTAATTCACTTTATTCAATTCTCTTCCTTTAAGTATTATGGATTTCATACAACAACAAAAAAAAGAAAAAAAAATTTAGATCAAGAGAAATCCCTGCTGTCAGACTGCGGCCAAGTGTCTCTATGTCAACACTAAAATTCTAGTAGTAGTTACATTGTCTACAATTTCTCTTCTATTCGTCAGTATAAAAGAAAGAGAGAATTAGTATTTCTGGTGGATTTTGCAACAACTTGTCAATATATATAAATTTGTATGTACGTAAGGTATAGAAATGTACCAGTAAATGTCTGCTTGGTCATCTTCTCATAAGAACTATGAATTCACTACCTAGTCAATTGTTTTAGTGTTACTAGTAGATTTTCAATGACAAGCACATGTTAAATGTCTATAGCACAAAGTATTGTATGGGGAATAATTGTAGAGTAGTACTGGTGACAAAGTCAAAAGCGACTCTGTACATTTTCACCATCGACATTTCCTTCAGGGATACTACAAACACACACACACACACACTCATGTTTTGTTTCTTTTTTTACTTGTAAACTAATAAATGCGTGTGTAATATGTATGCATGTAGTAGTAGCAACTTTAAATGCTTATAGCTCCCAAAATACTAAACCGATTTTAATAAAATATAGATTCTGCACATCTGTACAGAAAATCCTTTAAAACCATATAAATCTTTTTAAAATCGGTGCAGTGGTACCAGCGTAAAAGGGATTACAAAAAACATGTTCGCCTATTAATTATATAGATAGATAATATTTCTCTGAAAAGGGACAAACGAACAAATATACACAGTACTTTCGTTGTTTTGTAGAACTAAGTTGAAAAAGACAAAAAAAGAATACAGTGTTGCCACGATATTTAAAAAAAAAATCGCGTTAATTGATTTTTAGTTAAAATACTGATTATGAGTACCAATATATAAAAAAACTTTTTCAGGCAATTAATGCCTAGGCAATTAATGCCTACTACTATTACTAGGTGTTACCTTCTTTTAGGAAAGGGATAGTGATAGAAGACAGGTGGTGAAGGAAGACATAGAAGAAAGCTTCATTCTTTTACAACTCTGCTTTTTGCACGCTTTTTTTTAATAATGCAGTGTTGCAGCGCCTTCTGGTGTTAATTGAGGCGTATTAATGTTGAAGCTGTGTTTAGTAGCCATTTTATTGGTTATTTTATTACATCAATCAACTTTTTTTATGAATACGGCTGTAAGTATTTAGTTAATTTTGTATTAAATATTAAAATAAATGCAAATAAATAATTATATTAACAGATTAGTAACTACACGTAACCATGACTAATTAATTTTGAAAGAAAAGATAATGTAAAATTTCATTTCCAGCATAAAAGTTCAACGAAATCATTTTTCACCCTCCCCTAAAAAAATTTTGTATTTAAAGCATGTGGACACAAAAAAAAACTTTATATTAGAGGTACGATATACATATGTAAGTGAGAAAAAAAAGGCACTAATATGAGTGTAAATGTCAGATCGTCATCATTTTGCCAGAACTAGTCAGGCACAACGTCCTCGTCATCATATAAAACAACCACCAAATCATATACTATACCTACAAACCAACATAAATGTGCTTGTATTTATATAAATTGAGTCTACTTTTGTAGGAAAAAAAGCAGAATATAAAAATTGAGGGAAAATCTTTTTTAAGGGAAAAATATAGAGTAAAAATTTTAAAAAATAACGTCAACATAAATAAAATATTGGAGGGTGATTTATGGTTCTCAACATGGTTGCGATTAAGGGTAATAACGAAGAGAACAACTAAGCAAACCAAACACAACTAACCAACAAACAGACCCACTGCTGTCATTATGTTTTTATTCAGCTAATGTGTGTGTGTGTATTTACATATGTGTTAGTTTAAAAAAAAAGTATCCCAAGTTAGAAACTCAAACTAAAATGTAGCCCTGTTGTTGTTAGTAGAAAGCTACAATTACACTGCCACATTAACATGAAGAACAACAACAACAACAACAATAACAACAGCAACAACAAACATGTAACAGTGCAAAAAGTAACCGTTAAAAAATCAATATGGCTTCTTAGAGAGCAATTTCCGAAATAATAAAATTGAGTAACAATTTTCTAAGCCATTTTTTTTCGCGTTTCTGCTCTTTTGAGTTGCGAAAAAATGGAAAATTGGTGGAAATAAATGCAGAAAAAATTTCTTCATTCTTTATAAAAATAGCAATAAAAAAAAACTCCGCCCACTTAAGACGCTTGCGCTTTAATTGCACATTTATTCTGCAATGCATTTTTATATCATACAAAAGATATTTTTCAAAGCGTTTGTGAAAATGAAAATAATTATTTACCCTCGGCCCTCCCTAAACAAACACCTCCAAAGACCGACCGACCAACCGGTCGACCGTGTACGTTGCGGTCTTTTGAGTAAAAGTTTTTTTTTCTATTTTGTATCGTTGTTTGTTGTTAACTTGTATTTTACTGCAAGTTCTGTACTTTCAGTCTAATTTGTTGTTGTCGTCGTCAGCAACATCATCATTTGCACTGATATCATCGTCATTGTTAACAAGTATGTGCATATTCCATTAAACTTAGTATAGAGCAATTTAAATGCGCTTGTTAATCAAAGTATGTAACTAACTGTTTAATTAAATAAAATGCTTTGGGTGGTGGGGTGGTGGGGGAATACGTGAGCAGGCTATTTACAGTCTGCATTAAAATGAAATGGAACACTTTTAAAAACGTGCTCTCGGTAGTATTCCAGTTAAGAAATGAAACATGTATTATCTTGTGTTTTAAAATGGAAAATGTTTTAAGATACTTTTTCGAAGGACCTCGTATAGCTATGTAGAAATTCGTTTCGATTGTAGCTGAAAAACCTTAAGTTTATCTTTAAAATTCAATTTTAAGAAACTTCTTGAACAAAAATATTTTTTTATTAAAAGTTTTTTTCCATTGATTTGGAAGTTTTAAACTTGTTGAACAACAAAAGAAGTTAACCTATGTAAGTCAGCTAACCCACTTTGTCCAAGTTAGATGAAATTTCACGGAAGTAAATTGGATAAAAAAAAACAAAACGCAACTCTGTCCACCTCTAGCATGTGGGCAGACGTCCGCTTTTTTCAAAAAATTTTAAAGTACATTTTGCACATTTGGCTTATGTCGCCAATGCCGCGCCGAATTTCGTCTTTCAAAGCGGTTTTTCAAATGGACCCAGATCGAGGAGCCCAATTGACATTGCCAAATCAAGAAATTAAGCGAAGGGGAAATTTCTCATGCAATAACTGAATTGATTGGCCGGCTGTATGGCTTGTGACGCCGTCTTGCTAAAAACAAAGGTCGCTGATGTCAACATTAACCAATTGTGCCCACATGGTTTGGCAGCGCAAAGAATTCACAGCGACGCCGTTTCCTTACTCATTTTCGAAAAAATACAGGCCGATAATGCCGCCTGGATGTAATGATTTTTCGAGGACTGTAAATGGGCCTCATCACTAAAGATAATTTTTATTTACACAAGTGTTTTTCTCGCAATTTTTCAAACGGCCAATTTTCACAATTAAAATTCTTTGTTCAAGATGGTAACTTTCCATGATTAAAATTTTTCAACTTTTTACTAGATAAATGTCAAAGGATGATATCTCAATTCTTGACATTTCATAATTTGCCAGTCAATTTATTTCCTAACCTCAAATTTGCCCACCCACAGTCTTAGTGAGCGGTCCAACTTAGATTCGTTTGTTGTTCTCAACCAAAAAGGAGGTTTTA
Source organism: Tachina grossa (assembly GCA_949987645.1). Classification (NCBI taxonomy): domain Eukaryota; kingdom Metazoa; phylum Arthropoda; class Insecta; order Diptera; family Tachinidae; genus Tachina; species Tachina grossa. Next base: position 59,477,783 of record OX465276.1, on the reverse strand, counting down.
GAAAATGATTTCCCTAGAGTTTTTCAATGATTTCCCCTTCAATAATTTCCAGTAGCTGATTTAGTAAAATTTTTTGAGTTTGTGAAAATTTCTAAGGCCTAAAAGCAAGCAAGATCTTCACAGTTTTTTTTTCTAGGTACCAGTGAAAACCGAATTGCTGTATTTCTCAGTAAGACCGCAACTAAATTTTTTTAGCTATATGTTTGGGTATTTTACTTTCCATTCGTTGTCAATGGATTAATACTCTTAAGTACACTTATGTCCTAATTCTGTTCTGGACAGATTCTTGTGATTCTTTAAAACAATTATTATTTATTATCTATGCTAGAAGGTTCGAGTATTTGCTTTATGATTTTGCTCCAAACATTATATCCAACACATATTTTTCAAACTACTACTACTACTACACAAAAATTAAATTTAAGTACAATACTAAAACTGGCAATAATATTTTTATTTTTCATTATCAAAGACAAGAACCATTTTTAAAAAAATAAATAATTTAGATAATTCCATCACAAGAACTCAAAAGTATTTTCCAACAAAAACGTCCTAAATCTTCTTACAGAATTAGGGCATTAAACAATATTGTATCGAAACATCTAAAAAAAATTGTTTTAGTTTTAATATAATTGGATTTAAAATTTTTATCGGTAAAATAGTAATTGTTTCTTAAAAATACATTGAAATTGATTATTTAGCGATAAAAATATAAAACAAAATAAAGTACAAAAAGTTTTTCTTGTTGCATTTTTTATTTTACTTTAAAGCGCATTTTATTGGCAGAAATTAAAATTTTTTGGAAATAGTACACCTAGAGAAAAAACAGCTTAAAGTCAATAAAACCATATTGAATTAATAAGAAACATCAATGAAAATCTAGTCATGCTGAAATTTCTTATTTCAATATGGAAAAATATTAACTTGCAGTAATAATTAATTAATTTTATTTATTTTTCAGTATCTCAACACACATTTTCTATTATAATGAAAATAATTGAATTAATAGGACGCATTCTTATTTTTAAGTTCAGCTTTTCCCTGAGTGTATATGTCAGGAAAATTTTCTGTTTAGTTTTTGTAATACTATTGCTTTAGGCGTTGTATGGATGTTTTTTTTTAATGAAAGTTAAAAAATGTAAAACCTTTTAAAATACCTTGATATATCAGAAACAAAAATTTTGGTGTATATACAGTGGAATCTCCCTTAACGAGTACTTCCTATAGGCGGACACCTCCTTTAGACGGACACTTTTGACAGGTCTCGACAGCTCCATAAGCAAAGAAATTGCTTTCTCTTGAGCGGACACATTCCAATGGTCCCTTCGGTGTCCGCTCAAGAGAGATTCCACTGTATATAGTTTGACCAACTGAGCATTCTCAGTTTTTATGTAGGATATGTATGAAAAATATGCTACGAAAATTTAAATTCTAGTTGCTTAGAAGTTATTTAGATGGTAGAAGAGGAACAATTCTCTCTAGTTTTTTTTTTTAATTACCTGTCTGTTAATAAGTTGGCATTAAAGCAATTGCATTTAATTGACACTTTTCACAGTCAAATTTCCTCAATTTCTTAATACAATTTTTAGTTTGGTGTGGTCATTAATTTCAATTATTGAGTTGCAAAATTCAACCATTAGATTAGCGGCCTGTTGCTCTAAATGTGAACGAACGTTTCAATTATAATTTTCATATTGAAAATAACAACAAATGTAAGCGTTTCTTTTTGTTTTTAATACAACTGTTCGATCAAATCTATCTTTCTAATTAATTTTGAACGCATTTTCAATTAACTGTTTTGATGTATTCAATTAAACATTTTAATTGAAATCATAAATATTTTCAATTAAATTAAATTCTTTTAATAAAGGGTGTCCCAACAAGAATGCAAGATTTAAATTTTAAATAAAACACAGATATTTAAAAAAAATCGTGAAACTTTATTGTATCGTAAAGTAGACAAAATGAGGTTATGTGTGGAATAACAAATCGGGCAGATGGCCGCCGCGGCTTTGCTGGCACACACTCGATCTTTAATGAAATTTTCAATGGCTGTTTTGCATAAATGCTGCGGTATTTCATTAATGCAGCGTCCAATTTCCTCTTTTAAGGCTTGAGTCGTCGTCGGCTTATTCGCGTAAGCCATCGACTTCAAAAAACCCCAAAGAAAAAAGTCTAATGGTGTTAAATCGCACGATCTAGACGGCCAATTCTGGTCTCCAAAACGCGAAATAACACGACCGGGAAATGAATGATGTAGCAATTGAATTGTTTCTCTGGCTGTATGACAAGTGGCGCCGTCTTGTTGAAACCACATGCCATCCACATTCATTTCTTCAATTCTAGGCACGAAAAAACTGGTTATCATTTCACGATACCGAACACCATTGACTGTTTGCGCTTAACCTACGTTTGAGCGACATCATCACGTACAGCTGCGACATTTTCGGTCGATCGACCTGGTCGAAGGCGTGTTGTTGTCTTTACATCACTAACAGACCCAGTTTCGGCAAATTTATCCATTAATCTCTTTACAGTTGACTCTTTTGGAGCATTATTGTGACCCCAAATTGATCGCAAATTTGCGATTCAATTTCACAATGAGAATGCGTTGTTCATTCGTGTAGCGCTCCATTTTTACTAACCTCGTACCTTCTACTAGCAAACAATAACAATTGTTCAAATGTCAAACAATGACACTTCGAATGGCGCCAAAATTAAATCATGCGTTCCTGTTGGGACACCCTTTATTTGCAATTCTGAAAATCCCTTTGAAAGTCGACGCTAAATATCAAATATTATTTGATTGATTCAAGCAGTTCGACTTTTGTTAAAAATATTTTTAAATTTTTAAATTTTTAACCCCCGACTAAAAAAAGGGGTGTTATAAGTTTGTAGTGTGTATCTGTGTGTCTGTCCGTGTCCACGTACGGGCCAAACGGCTGGACCGATTTTCATTTAGTTTTCTTTTTTGTTGGAAAGATTACTTGATCGAGAGGGTTCTTAGCCATGTTTGAAGAAAATTGGTCCAGCAGTTTAGAAGATATAACATCTTTTCTGAAAAAAGTCGATGGTTTTTAAAATTTTTAATTTTTGTTATGTTTAAAATGTTTTAATATTTTGTAGTATTCATTTATAAAAATTTTTCTATTATTTAATTTAATATGTACATAAGAATAATATTACCGCAGATTTTTGTTTTCTTTTCAAATTTCTTATATGACCAGCAGTTTGCTGCTTGCTTCTTGCTGCTGCGTATTTAACACTTTAGTAGTGGTGTGTATGAGATGTGTAAATTGTATTGTATTGTAGTCGTGGCGATTTAAAAAACATTTACAACATAATTAAATGCCAGTTAACGGTTCGATGATTTTTTCCCTTGAGTTTACTGCCGGTGTATGTAATCGTAATGTGCTGCTGTTCTTGTTAGATTTTTTTTCACAATTTTTTTTCTGTTGCTAACTCGAACAAAATCTACATCTACATTTTTTAATACATATTTATTTATCAGAGACAACCATACTAAAATAGAAATAAACTAAGCAAAATAAATTTTAAAAATTCTCTCAAATTAAAGCAAACAGCACCTACGAACAGAACAACAACAAAACTACCCCTTTAGTGGTTTTAGTTCTTGCTGCTTTAACTTCTGTTTATATGATTGTGGTGTTAGATTGTACTTTGGTAAAAAAATAATAATACAGTATAGCCCGTTTAACTACCCACGCTTAAAACCCTTTATCGCTTATTCACCCCCACCCCCATTGTTTTACACTCATTTTCAGACAAAAGTCCACGCTTAATTACGAGTAACTCTATTTTAATTACCCAGTTTGGGTAGTTAACCAGAAATGTTTTGCCACAAAATGGAATTTCCCCTAAAATCTCCTCGTTTATTTACCCAAAACTTTTAATGATACAATATCAGCGGCTGTAAATCACAGTGTTCCGAGTGTAGTATATGCTAGTAGAACACCAACACTCCCTCAATATATAAAACAGATGATTCAAATCAGAAATGTGTACAGAAGAAATTGGAAACGATTCCGTGATGAACTCGACAGTGTGCACACTTAATTTTTTTTTAATTCGGTAGAATCGACAAAAAAATCGGTAGATTTGAATTAAATTCGGTAGAAAATTTTTTTTATTCAGAGAAACATAAAAAATAACAATTCAAAGAAACATAAAAAATAACAAATTATTAAATCAATGGTAGGAATAAATATTTCATCGCCAAGGCACAATTCCTTGGCAAATATCAGTTTACTTATACTTTCAGTTTTTTACCGATTTCTTTGTTCTGTTTTAATGATTTTCATGACAGAAAACGACCGCTCTGCGGCCGCACTGCTATGTGGCAAAATAGGCAATTTACACATAACTATATCGACTTAAATTACTAAATAACAATATTCGGTACATTTCAGGCCTTAGAATTGGTAGATTGTTAAATTCACAAACATATTCGGTAGAATCTACCGAATATCGGTAGAAGTGTGCACACTTGAACTCGACCATGCCCGAACAAAGGAGTGCAACTACCGCATTTCCGACGAAATAAGAAAATTTAAAAATTGTATTTGGGACAATAAACTTTCATCTTTGGAAATAAGCTCTTTTCCTTTTTGGAACATTTCAAATATTTTAAAAAAGAGGCCTACAAATATCCCAATACTAATACACAACAACATCACCTATAACACCCCTCTAGTCAACCTAGAACCATATGTCTCTATGTCAATACTCTTTCTCCAGCGACAATTGCACTAGTTAAAATGTCGACAACTTTCCTTTTATGCGCGAGTATAGATACGTTATAGACGACAGTTCTAGTGTATTTCTGGTGATATTGTCAATGAACGCGTCAATAGTTTCTTTTTCTTTCTTATTATGTTGTGCAATAATATTAAATAAATATTCATATGTAGACGAGGGTCACTTAAATCTACGAGTGAATCTTCGGTTCAAATATCTCCATATGGTCGTAAAAGAACTACCTTCTCAATAGTGCTAAAGTTACTGATAGATTTTGAATGACAACCCTATGTTATTTGTCAATAGGCATTTGCATTGGCAAGTCAGTAGCACTATTGACAATGTCACTAGAAAATCACTATAAGTTTACTATTGGCAACGAGAGAGGATATATCGATATTGTAGACTAGAGCCCCTAAAATTTACTAGTGAATCTTTTGTGTCAATGTCTCCGTGTTGTCCCGAAAGAACTACTAAGTCAGTAGTGCTATAGTCTAGTGATGGATTTTCAATGACAAGCTAATGTTAAATGTACATAGATGATACCATTGGCTAGGGTACACCTGGTCAGTAGTGCTACTGACAACGTCACTAGTAAATCACCACAATTTCACTATTCGCACTTTCTGCAGGGACCCAACAAGATAAATGTGATATCCTAGCTCAAACGTTCAGTTCAAATCATTCAATTTCTGAAAACCTCAGCAATCAATCAACTATAGCAGATGTAAACGTTGCTATCAATAATTTAAGATCTGTCAGTCATAGTTTTCAAGATATATCAATTACTACGGAAAAAGTTTCTGCAATTATAAAAAATTTTAAAGCAAAGAAATCACCTGGTTTAGACCAAATAAACAAAAATGCTTAAAAGCTCTACCTAAGAAAGGCATTAAATATATAACAACGATAATAAATTATTGTCTGCGATTGCATTACTATCCTAAAACTTGGAAGCAGGCCAAAGTTGTGCCGGTATTGAAACCAAATAAACCTGCTAACTGTCCAACGTCCTATAGGCCGATAAGCCTTTTATCTTCCTTAAGTAAGATCATGGAAAAAGTAATTCAGGAAAAGCTCACAAACTTCATGGACGCAAATAATATTCTACCGCCCGAACAATTTGGTTTCCGCAAAAAATATAATACTATTCAACTACTTATCAGAATCAGAAAGTTAGTAACGTCAAATTTTTGTAACGGAAAATCAACTGGTATGGTATTACTGGATATTAAATCTGCATTCGACTCCGTCTGGCACAATTGTCTTATATACAAAATGATCGGATTAAATTTTCCTGTAGAGATAATTCTTATGATACAAAGTTTTATTTCAGAGCGTTCATTTAATGTCTATATTGGCTCAAATTTTTCTACCCAATCATCAATTCCGGCAGGTTGTCCACAGGGATCTTGCATTTCGCCAATATTGTATAATATTTATACAGCCGACTTTCCTACATTAGGCGGCTGTATTACTTCGATTTTTGCTGATGACACTGCCATTCTGTGTTCGGAAGTACTCTCAACTGATGTTATATCCAGATTACAATCAGCTCTAACTGAAGTCCATTCGTACTTTACAAAATGGAAAATTCTTATAAACCCTCAAAAAATCCAGTCCATATATTTCTCCAGACGAATTAAAACCTGTTACCTACCTCAACAGCCGATCGTACTGAATAACAATAACATACCATGGATGGAAAAAGTGAAATACTTAGGCTTAATATTAGACCCTAAACTCAAGTTCAAATACCATATTCCGTACATTATCAACAAATTAAATAACCTTACAAGACTATTGTACTCATTAATTAACAGAAACTCCAAACTCAACGTACAAGACAAAAGAATAATTCTCAAATTAATATTCCACGCTATAATGTACTATGGAGCCCCTGCTCGGTCCACTACAGCAAAATAACATACGAAAAAATTACAAGTTGCACAAAATAAAATATTAAAAATGATTACAATTTACCTTGGCATTACTCCACCCAGCGTCTTCACACCTTAGCTAACGTTGAACTGGTAAATGATAAAATAAATCGCATCACATTGAACTTCAATGCCAGATGTCTTGCTTCTGAGTTCAGCCACATCAATGAGATCATCTCATCGTAATTTTATCCTTAGTTCCAAATCACACTGTGCAAGTCTTATTGCTAAGCTGATTAGTTTCAGGGAGAGAGAGAGACGAGGGGAACAGCAACGTTTCTTTACCCCCCGTCTCTCTCTCCTAATAAACTAATCAGCATAGCAATAAGACTTGCATATTGTAAATAGGGACTTAGTGTTAAGAATTTTAACTAAAACCCCCTAAAAAAAATGTTCATAAAGGTTTTTTGAAAATTTTCTCCTTCCATTTGATATAATTTCCATCCAACTGAATATAAAATGATTGTTATTTAATATTTAAGTAGAAAAGGATAAATCATCCTAAACTCTTTAAGAAAACTGTTGCAATTTCATAACCACATATGATATATATATGCAAATAAAGAATTGAATTGAAAAAAAAATTTCCAAACAAAATTTGTTTTGTAAACCTAAATTATTTTTTTTCTGAATACGGCAGTATGTATTTATTTTTTTTTAGTATGAGCTGTTTTTGTTATTTAATAAAATATTTTGTTTGATGAAATGCATATGCATGTGCATTTTATATCAAGTAATTATGCACTACATACCACAGTGATAATTACCCTAAAAATCATTAAATTTTGGATGAGTTGATTAACCTGGGTTTACTGTAATTATAATAATAATCCCTATAGTTATGAAAAATAAATGAGATAGGTATTTTTTGCTGGAGTAAAAATTATCCCGCTCTCAGCCGTTGTATTCTCTCTTCCTCTGGCCCGTTGGGCCAACTCTTAAACAGTGGTTTATAGTTTTATAGAGGGGAAAAATAATATTCCATACAAAGTTTAAGTTTCTAATTAATTGTTTTTGTTTTGCAATTCAATTTGCAAGCACAGTGGGCAGTCAGTCGAACTCTTCATCTGGGGGCAGATTACGGTCGATCAAAATTTAAAAAAAATCCATATTATTAATATCTTAATTGAATATTATTTTAAATTCAATCAAAACGTGGATTGAAAAAAAATATGTATTTAAATATTTGTCCAATCAAAATTTAAATTTTTATGTAATTTATTTATTTTTTTGTTTAATATGTGGAATAAATCTTTAAAGACATTTAAAAATATAATAATTATTTAATTGCAATTAAGAATTTAAAAACAAATATTACATTATGATTAAAGTATTAAAACTAACAGATAATCAATTATACTATAAATATTGTTATAATCGTCCCAAATTTTTCTAATGAAATCATCATTATACAAACGAAATACTAACACGATTAAAATTTCTTGTTCTTGTTGAGCGTGTAGAAATGTTGTTGTTAAAAAACAAACAAAAGTCAATTGAAAATTGAACTGATAATTACATTTTTAAACCACAAAAGTTTATTTGACTTATATTTGTGATTTGAACGGGCTAAAGTTCGTATCGCTTTTTAAGCCAAATTACATGTGATAATTATTAATGAACAAATAACACCAAAGTCTGTTGTAAATATTCTGACTAACAACACATAGTTGAACGGAACAGCCAGCCGTTTTCGAAGGCCACTAAACTTTCATCATCAGCGTTCTTTTGTGTTTGGTCCACTGTGTGTGGTGTCAGTTGATGTAGATTTCTGCTTTATATACTTAGCATTTTATTGCAAATGGAATATGTGAATTGTTTTGATTCATCGTATTTCAATTTGCTGAAAGCTTTTTTGTATTGTAAGCTCAATTTTACCATCACTATATTTACAACAGTCCTACCGTTGTTTTTTGTTCTACTTAAGACAAACTTTTTTGGTTTGTTACTATTAAGTATATTTTTATTTGATTTTTGCCACAGGCCCATGGCTATTAATTTTTTGTTAATTTTTAATTATTATTCGAACTCCATTTGTTTCTATATTTGTGATTTGAACGGGCTAAAGTTCGTATCGCTTTTTAAGCCAAATTACATGTGATAATTATTAATGAACAAATAACAAATGACTTAATTAAATTTTTTAATTGACAAAATTAAATTTTTTTAACAAAACGTTTTCTTGGCCCAATTGCATTGTTAAACAAAATTGTAATTGACTTAAGAGCCGATAGCCCTGACAACTAGCGCTCCTTAAACCTTTAGCCTTAGAATTAATTCGTAAGATTAAGTCAAATAAATAAATAATAATAAATAATTGACTTAATTAAAGTTTTTTTGATTCTTTGTGTTTTGGTTTTCAATTAAATGCGCTAAATCGAGAAAAATTGTTTCAATCAATGACTAAATTAAATTGAGATACTACTGTTACTAATTTGAATTTAATTTTCTTTGATGGAAGAACGTGAACGAGAAAAGAAATATTGAAGATACGAAAATTTATAGGTACTTTCTCACATGCCCCAAACGAACACCATTTCCAATATATTCTCAGCTCTCCACATCAATGCAAATTAATTGTAAATTACGCACTCACAGCCGATAACTCTAAAAAAAGGCTAAGTTGTTTGCACCCCTCTCTGCCGTTTAAAGTAAAACATATGAAATTTTTCCCCAGAGATTTTTTAAGTTTTACATTATTGAGAGTGGACTGTAATAAAAAGCTTAAGCTACACGCTAAGAAAAGATATGGTTGTAGAATGGTTACGATAAACAGAGAAATGTTTGAATTTAATAATTACATTATCACATTCATAAAAAAAGTGTGATATGGTTAGAGTTTAACAATACAGTTTTGTTAAAAATTTATGACTATAACATAATTTGTATTATTATTTAAAAATAATATGATGTAAATAACAATATAATGTTATCCAAAACCATACTATGTTAAGTTTTTAAAAAAACCTTTTTCAGAAACATCTGTCAGTTCTGTATTTCGTTTTTAAGCTATCTATACATACATTTTATGTCAATAATATTAATATATTTTTTTATTTCGAATTTAACGCACAACTGTTTCTACAATAAAAATATGATTAAAAAACAAAATAGTATTATTACATTAAATAATACTGTGGTCATATTTAAAAATATTAATATAATATTAGATCATGGTATGGTGAGTCTCAATTATATTTTAGTCACATCTTACAATAGTGTAGTCATATTAACAATAATAAGATAAGGTAAAACAAAGTCAATTGTTCTTGTAGATAATATTATTATTAACTCAGATAATAATATAATTAAAGTTTGCTTTTCTATTAACAATAATATGATTTAACTGCAACCATATAATTCAATCATAGTATGTTGCTGTTTGATTATGGTTGCCTCAACCCTATTTTTTCTTTGCGTGTAAGCTAAAATGTACACACATAAACTAATACAATAACCCACTAAATGCAATATTAAAAAAAAAATATGTTGTTGTGTATGTTAGTTCACACATGCATATCTAATAGTATCCTGTACAAGACATCTTATAAGAACTTTCAAGACATGAGGGATTTTTGAAATGCTGTACTACAGCGAAATCTTATAAAACAAACGTTAACAACACTGTTTGCAAGAAATTTATTTGAGTATTGTAGGTATAAGAGTAAAGAAGAAAGACGGAAGAATTTGTTATACTTGCTTCTTTCTTCGCATGAGCGCGTGTACAAACGTCATGCATATATGTGTGTATGATCTATTATTTTTCTGCGCACATGCGAAGGCACACACATGCATTAACATTAGTTGTATGCGGTTAATCACATAATAGCTTACCATCTACATAATACACACAGACTCAATCGTACAATATGAAAAATAACAAGTATACACTAATCAACAGTACTTCTTTTGAGTGTTTGTTACAAACAAGCTGTCTTGCGACATCGCTTGTTACAACTGATATACACATACACCAATATATCCATCGTGCTTCGGTTGTAGTACGGCAGCATTTATTATTGGTTTAGTATAATACATGCGACGTGAATACATTTAAAAATCATGACGTATTTACATTTAAAGACTGTTTACGCAGGTCTCTAATATCTAATACATATCTACTGCAACGTGTGCACTTATATGGGTAAATGTAGTATTTTCAATTGTTTTTATTTTCATTTTCCATTTCTATTTCTTGTTATGCATTATTTTTTTTAGTCAATCGTTGTTGCTATTGTTTTAGTTGTTTTATGTAGATACATTTTGTTTTGTTTTTTGTATTAATTGGCTCTGTACATGCAGGCCTGTGCACTTATTGTTTAGTTAAACGCATACAAATGTGCATTCATGCACCCATACACAGTCAGACAATTTGTTGTTTCTACTTGACGCCATTTTGAAAATAGTGTGTTTGTGTTTGAAGTTTGTTAAGCATTATTTTTTTAAATTATTTAAGCTATTATGCCAGATTTTTTATTTGTAACAGAATGAAACTAGAAAGCTGCAGAAGTTCTATAAAATGGTCTGCCTCTTTTACTTGAAACATTAATTACATTTACACTATACTGTTGAGTAATACGACTTGTATACGTTTTGCCATAAAATTTCGCATTCAAAATCACGATAGGATTTAGTAGTGTGTTAAAACTACATTATGCGCCGATTTTTAATGTGAAGTTACCACTGTAAGATTTTTCATTGGATCAAGCTTGTGTTTTGGTGCATACAAAAAAAAAACTCGGCTGAATTGTTTGATCTAGACATACGTATTGCTTACGGTGAGTCAAATATTCGCATACGAAAATTTTTTTTCCTATATGTATTAAAGAAAATTAGCACACGTCTCCTTTAATCTAGTACACAATTTTGGTAGACGAATGTTCGATTCCACATACGCAGTGCGGATGATAAGAAAAATTAATAAATATATAATTTTGGATAATTGCAGAGAAACAGAAATTGCTCCTGCCTTCCTTTTGGTCCAATTATTTTATAAATACACAGAGAAAACAGTCCCTACTAAATTCCTCATAAAATAGAACAAAATTAATAAGAAATCTCTATGGTTTTTTTTCAATACGGAAGTCTTATTAATTTCATAGAGAAAACCTTTTTAAAAAAATCAAGAAGAAATCTTGTAGTTTTTATGAGGTTATCTTATTGATTTTTTTAATAAGGTTTTCTTCTTGATTTTATGAGGCAGCCTCATAAAAAGAAAAAAGAAATTATGTCTTTATTCTTTGTGCTTTGCTTATGTATTTTCATTTAAATTCTATACCATATACATACTTATGTATGTATGTAGTATATGTAGATGTTATTTATTTATACATACTTACATACATACATACATATTATATTGTATTCTTAATTACCCAGTCGAATTTTTATTAGCTAGCTCAAATATGGGTGACTTCTTGATAACTTATTTACAACTAGCTTCTGAACTAATTCATAAATGATACAGATGTGAGTCAGTTGTTTTTTGCACAACTGTCTTCTTCCCGATAAGTAATGAACTAACTTTAAGCTAACTCAAAACTGATGCAGAGATTAGTGAGTTCTTATTGTAAAACTAACTTCTTCAATAAGTTTTGAGCTAACTTTTAGCTAACTCAAAGCTGATATAGTCAAAGTTCAGAGAGATGATGTCAGCATAAAATTCATGTTTATAATAACTCTGTGCCGTTTATATTTTATATGGCGCGATGGCAAAGTGTTAAGTATGATGGCTGACAAACAAAGTGATTTCGGTTCGATACCCGTTCGTTCTCGTTTCTTAAAAAAATAATTTAAAATTGTTTAAACTTGAAACTGACTAAAAAATGTTAATAAGTAATAAGCTAAATCATAATTAACTAAAAATAGACTTTTTTTTATTTTTATTTTTTTTATTGGGCACAAGCTAACTCATACTGAGCTAACTCATGGTTAGTTCAAAACTGATGCACTCGTCCTGCAGCCACTCAATGTTAAATCTGATCACTTTTAACATGCAGTATGAGTACTGATTTTAACCACCTCTGACTAATTTTTGGCTGATAATTAACTAGCTCTGAGTTAACTCAAATTTCCACTGGGTAGCTAACTCACCATACATACTAGAGAGCTGCGTAAACAGTCTTGAAATGTAAAAACGTCATGATTTTTAAATGTATTCACGTCGCATGTATTATACTAAACCAATAATAAATGCTGTCGTACTATAAGCGAAGCACGATGGATGTATTGGTGTATGTGTATATCAGTTGTAACAAGCGATGTCGCAAGACAGCTTGTTTGTAATAAACACTCAAAAGAAGTACTGTTGATTAGTGTATACTTGTTATTTTTCATATTGTACGATTGAGTGTGTGTGTATTATGTAGATGGTAAGCTATTATGTGATTAACCGCATACAACTAATGTTAATGCATGTGTGTGCCTTCGCATGTGCGGAGAAAAATAAAAAGTCATACACACATACATGCATGACGTTTGTACACGCGCTCATGCGTAGAAATAAGCAAGTATCACAAATTCTTCCGTCACGAAGTGTTTTCTTCTTTACTCTTATACCTACAATACTGAAAAAAATTTCTTGAAAAACAGTGTTGTTAACGTTTGTTTTATAAGATTTCGCTGTAATAAAGCATTTGAAAAATCCCTCGTGTCTTGAAAATTCTTATAAGATGTCTTATGCAGGAGACTAATACATACATATTATTACATGAGAGGAGACAAGTATTGAACCAGCAAAATTCTGTCTGATAGACAAACACTCTAACCAATATGCTAACAAGCAGTCTAAATAACCATTGAAATAATTGTTCAAATATGCTTATACAAAAACGGAAAAGATCATGAAAAAATATTTTCTGTATGCCTATTTATAGATATCAAATAACAAGACAACTCATAAAATCAAGAAGATTTCCTTATTAAAAAAATCAATAAGATGGTTTACACACAATCATATAGGAACCTAATAAAATTAAGAAGAAAACCTTATTGAAAAAATCAATAAGGCAACATCATAAAATCAATAAGAAATCCCTATAGTTTACAATTTATAAGAAAACCTCATAGAATCAAGAAGATTTTCTCTATGGATTGTTTTTTTGGTGCCAAAAATAACGGAAATTAAGTAAAAATAGTTGTGAATAATAAGATTTCTTCTTGATTTTATGTGGTTTTCTTCTTGATAAAATTAATAAGATTTACCACATAAAAACTATAAGGAATCTCTATGAAAAAATCTTCGCTTCTTTCTGCTGGTATACCCTTTAGCCTAAAAATAATTCATAGAGAAAATCGTCTTGATTCTATGAGGCAGTTTTTTCTCTGTGTATGTATATGTCCTATGTGTTCTTTTACATGGAGATCTATTTATGTTTTGAATTTAATAAGAATTGTTGGAATATTTGCGGAGATGCACGACTTCGCTATAAGGACATTACTTTGCATGACATATTAATTAACATTCTGTTGGGACCAAAGAAACTTTACGTTATATGCTATAATTCGTTTTAACCGATGTTCGTTGTAACCAAACTGCACTTTAGATCACAAAAATTAATATCTTCCAAATTCGGAGTTTATAAAAAATTCATTAACAGCGCCTAAAAGTATGCACTTTTATATGTTCTTAATATGACCGCTAAAATTTGGAAAACACAATTTTTTTGTCACCCAAGTTTTTGTTCTTTATAGAACACCAAAATATTAATATCAAGACAACACAACACTTGGACGGTCACGTTAGATTTCTGAAAAAAAAAAGATTTCAAGGATATCAATCTTTATAAGTTGCTCTCTAAAAGTAAGTTTAAAATAAACAACAAATTGCAAACGATTCAATGTTAAAAAAAAGGCCAAAATAGTTGTAAATAATATCGAAAATCTGTTGTTTTCATGAATAACTATGAATGTAATATAAATGCTTTTTAGGAAGGTCTGAGAAAATTTTTAAATAATGAACTATATATATACAGGGTGGCCCAGAATTGCCGAAGGGGTTTGAATTCCGTATAACTTTTTTATTATAATTAGTCCCAAATCACACTATGCAAGTCTTATTGCTAAGCTGATTAGTTTTATGGAGAGAGAGACGAGGGGAACAGAAACGTTTCTTTTCCCCCCGTCTCTCTCTCCTAACAAACTAATCAGCTTAGCAATAAGACTTGCATAGTGTAAATTGGGACTTATTTTTATTCTTCAAAAAGAAATCGTGATTTTATTCATAATTTAATAATGAGCGACGAAGCCCATTTCCAATTGAATAGGTTCGTTAATAGGCAAAACTGCAGGATATGGGCTACGGAAAATCCAAGAATAGTTAAACAGCGAGAATTACACCCACTTAAGTTTACCGTTTGATGTGGTGTTTAGTCGAAAAGAATAATTGGCCCTTATTTTTTTTTGGAAATGAACACGGTATCGCCGTTTTTATCAATATGTTGTTACCGACGTTTTCAAAAATAGTTTTTATTAATATATATTTTTTTTCATACAAAATTATATATAAAAATGGCAACTTTATTTTTGAGCTAAAGAAGAAACACAGCTTACTAGACTAAAAAAATAAAAATTTATTTGTTTAAAAAAATTTAATTGTGTTGTAAAAATTGTGTCGTTATTTGAATAATAAAAACTATAATATTTCTGAAAACAAACAAGGTTTATGTGAGTGCAGGTGTATTGTTAGTATTTTATTTAATTTGATGCTTGTTTTTTTTTTTGTAACACGACTTGAATTTTCTAGCATCGCCCACCTTGACGTTTATGACGATAAATAAATTGACAGCTGTTATGTATTTTAATCGTCAACAGTCCCGATCTAAAGTACCTAGGAGACGATCAAATAAAACCATCAATCACAAAAGTTGTGTGCGTGCCGTCGTGTTTTTTTCGTCTACACGTACCCGTTGTTGTCAGTGATTGATGAGAATAAAAAAATTTTGGGTTTTGTGTGTCAGATGATTATTTGATCGTCTCCAACTCTGATTGACGAAAAAAAAATTCATTTGCTTTGTAACAACATGTATGGAAAAACTTTATTTTTAATATTATGGACATTTCTATATTTTTTTATTAATTTTTTTTTTAACCAAATGGTTAAAAGTCTACAGACAATCAATTATCTCATTATTATTTATTATCAATAATGTTGCGCAGTAGAAGAAAAATTAGAGTGGTAGCTAGAAAAATTATCATATTTTTTAATGTATTTATTAAACTGACCCTTTTTTAATACCAAAATTTCATAAAAAGTTTTTTGTTTGTTGCTGCACTTGCTGCTAATAGCAAAAATCCTCATCCAACGAACACATACTTGCAACCGCACACAACGACACAACAAAATTAAAATGCGTCAATTAAACGACTCTTATACACATTTACTGATTGACGCTTTTGTTTAATCGTCTGCAGAGCCCGATAAACCCAAAAAATAACGCTACTGCGTTAGCACTTATTATTAAAGAGTCGCGTTCTAAAAACAGGTTGTTAATGATGGCCTAAGTCTTAAGTCCTTATTCGTAAATCTCATTGAAATTTTCCTAAAAAAATTTCCTCCACATGTATGATCACACTTTTATAGGATAATACTTTTTACAACAGTTCTTTGTTGTTGTAGTGTTGTAGTTGTTTAGTTGGGTGGAAGGAACGGGGAGAGGCTTATTTACAACCACTGTCAGCAATTCTATATAAGACAAAATATCGCCGCTGGCTAAAATGCCACATGTGTACACAGGTTTCACTATTTAATATTTCCAGCTATATTTTTGAGATTTGTGAGGTTTTCATTATAAGTGGAATCCAGTCTGACATTTGACAGCGTATATAACGTGGGAAAGCATTTCAAAGTAATTTATTTGTTTTAAATTTAAAATTAATTTAAAAAAAAAACATCTCGATGCTTTGCAGCTTTGAGTTAATTGTATAAAAAAATTATTAAAAAGAATTTCATTGCAAAATCTTAGTATTTTTATAATCGCCCACAAAACGTGCACAAAATTTCATTCAATAAATTATTTACTTTAAAACAATGCAATTCCAAACACCCAAACACTTTAACTGAAGTGTTAATATTTAATCGCCTGTACTTTGAATTTTTTTTTTCTTCTTCACACAGAAACACAATTGTATCGACTGCAAGCAATTAAAAAAAATCGATAATACCAGAAGTGTATACCATGAAAAATTTATCTAAAGGATTCTTTGTTTCAACTTTGGGCAGGTCGTTTTAAATAACACGAAATATTTGCCACGTCACAATAAAAAGTAAACCGTGATTTAATTATATTTTTTTCCAAAATAAAAAAAAGTGTGTACCAAAGACATGTATGCTAATGAATCATCATCATACTTTTTCGAAATGTTAACAATGTGTGCTCGTACTCTCGTAAATTTTAGTATTTACGCACTCGTTAAATGCGTGTGTTACGTGTGCCAAACATTGCGTAACTAAAAGAGTTAAAGGAACAAGACAGTAATTTGACCACCAAACAACACACTTTACTGGGAATCAAAAATACTCGTTCCACGAAATATTGAAGACAAAAACAAAATGACTAAGATACCAGCGGAAACCAAACAAAAAACTAAAAAAAAACCTAGAAAAACTTGTTAAAAATTAAATGAAATTTAGCAGCACAAAAACCAACGAAAGCCAACAGCTGAAAACAGGATTTACGTTGAAAAATTTAGGATAATAAAAAAAGTCCTTCAAAGCAAGTAAAAGGGTTGAGAGAACTTTTTTGTGTTCGGGCGATAATAAAAAAATAACATTAGAAAACCGGTAGGAAAACCAGCACATGAACACCTCGTATGACTGGGCACAACAAGCGGCGGCAAAATTATCTTGGTTAAACAAAATAACAACAAAAAAATCAAATTCTGTAATAAAAAATTGGTCATTCTTTTAAAAGTGGGGTTGAAGGCAAATATATACATAAATATACATACATATATATGTATGTACATATATGTATATGTATATATTTTTAGCACCCAGTTAAAATTAAAATATCCCCCAAAATTGCTTTAACTGTTGTACAAATACGCTCAATGCTAAAATTGCTCAACCCCTCCACATTTTAAGCGCAAACATCTCTTATCAAATTCTGCATAAACTTAATGTTAACGTAATCTCTTAATTTGTTTACGAACACTCATTCGATGTTTTGTAGTCTGTAAATATAAAACACTCGTTACATTTCTCCTTTAGCTATTGCAACAACAGCTATTAACTGCCAACTAACAAGTTTCGATTTTTGTTGCACGCTCCGCCTACTTTTTGTTTTTCGTATTTTTCCTTTGTGCAAAGTAGATTTCGTCTTGAGTGTTCTCCTATGGCAAACGAAAGCGCCCTCTCTCGCCCAGTAGCTTACAACTGGTTCTTTGTGTTGTTTTGAGTGGCTTTTCGATATTTTTATTTCCCCTTGTTAAGTGAAATCAACCAACCAGAAATTGAGCAGCTTTGTTTTTGCATCTGCAAAGACGTGTGTTTTTAAAAAACTCGCCTTTGTACCATTTTATATACTCGTATAAGTTATCAATTATGTTTCTGTTTATTAACAGTGCTGCCATCTACGTCCGTTTCAATAGATGTAATAACTGTAATTCTGTATAACAGTTTTAATATTATTCTATGCGATGTTTTTTTCTGTTCCTGGTTCTAGCTATTGATTTATTGTACCAAATTTCTTTATATTATTTATAGCGTAGTACAGTTTATTGTAACATAACCACATGAAAAATGCTTGTATGTAGTTAGCTAGTATTTTTTTTTTATTCAGCAAACAATATTTCAAAAGATGTAAATATGTAATTTAAAAAATTAATAGGATCTAATAGTGTTTTCACACCTAAAGTTTAAACCTGGTTTTAACGTTAAAACCATAAACAGCTGATCTTGCATTCACACTGCAAGTTTGTTAAATTTTCAGGTTTTAACTCACAGACCGACCGTCTAATAAATTTGCTCAAAAATAAAATAAATCTCCTGCAAAAATGTGTTTATTTGATGCTATTTTTTCTGCATTTTATAGCACTTATTTGACACCCTGTACAACAGTTTAGTTTTGTTTGTATGAAAAATTCAGATATTTTACAATGCACTCTAAAATAGAAATTATTTTATATATTGTAAATGAACATTTTAAAATTATGGAACTACTTATTATACAAAATGAAAAACTGCTTGGAAATCATATTATTATATAAAAAATAATTCACCAATACATTATAAACTTAAACATTTTTCTGCAGATAGATGTCAGTCCGTTCCAAAGTTCCCTCCAATAGATTATTTTTCTCCGCAAGTTTTTAATTATTGTTGCAGTTGCATTAATTTTTAAGTTGAAAATCTTTCAAGCGACATCTATTTTTATTCACTGGCATAAACAATATCAGCTGCTTCCGGTCATTTTAACTTGGTAGCACTGAATTTAGCACAGCAAAAGAAAGGTTGCATTTCATAAAACCAACTTAAAACTAATTCAAAAATGGTTTTAAGTTGGTTTTAACAACAACAATTGGTATGGTAAAACCAGGTTCTAATAGTTGGTTTTATCAACACCATGTCAGTGTGAAAACCCTAAAAAGTTTTTGTAGAAGGGACATTGACGCTGAGAATTTGATTTTATCAACTGCAAATTTAAGCCATAATAAATAACTCAAATACAGACAAATCTCGGTGCAACGAACGATAAAATATCAGACCCATTCGTTATACCGTAAATTCGTTATGTCGCAAAAGTTTTTTTTTGTTTGTTATTTTTGTTAGTATTATTGTAGATATAATAGAATACAATAAAAAGAATGGCAGCAGTACGAAATACCAACTGACGGTACCACCAGTTTTTTTTGCAATGTAAATGCTGCTGTAGATTTTTTGTAATTTTTTTTTGCCGTTCGTTATACACGCTTAGGAAAAATATTCAATATTTACTATAGGTAGTAAATCTTAGCAACATGTGTAACGACACGGATTCGCTGGTGGCTAGGGTAGGCTCAGCGGAGTCCAGAGTCATGTATATTAGATGGAATATTCAACGTACCTTCTCTTGGTTACTTGGATGCAAATAAAACAAGTACACCAGGTCCGCTTAATATTAACCAAATTTCTTTATTTACTCAAAAATAAGAAAAATAAATTATAGCTATTTAATCGCGGAACAATTATACAATAAAATAATATAAAAAAAAGAAACTAAAATATCTTTTAAGAGAAAAAAAAACGCGGTTATACTAGAATAACTCACCTTTTATTTATAAGAGTATTGATTCACCTTTTGGGAAAAAGTGTCCTAATTCCCAAAGGCAGCCTCTCCCACTTACAAATAAAAGAAATATTCAAAACAACAAAAAAAAAGAGAATCTTAATATTGGAATGGTTTGCTTCAAATTTGCAACTAAGAGAAAAACAAAGTAATAATAGAGCAGTGTCCTATCTCCATTATTACCTGATCTTGCTCAATTTTTATTTATAAGAGTTTTGATTCACCTCTTGGGAAAAAGTGTCCTAATTCCCAAAGGCAGCCTCTCCCACACATAAATAAAAGTATTAAAAAAAAGAGATCTTAATATCTTAGTGGTTTGCCTCAAATTTGTTAACAGAAAGCTTTAATAGTAGAGCAGTGTCCTATCTCTACTATTACCTCTCTCGCCAGCGCTTGCTGCCAACCAACTAATCATCGATACAACGATGGCTCGCCTTTTTATAGTTGTGCCATACAACACACATAAGTACACAACCACACAAACGATTGTATTAAATACGTCATATGTTTTACCATGCCATATGATCGCACGTTCATTATGCATGGTTGTTCATTCAGCGTTGTATAGTTGTGTAGTATACCCGTATGTTGTTCTAACATTTCCGTTAATTTTAAACAAAGATTTAAAATAAAGTTGGTACCAAGTTTCCTACAATTGTGTATAATAACATATCTTTCATAAGTGTAAGAGTAATATAAAACAACCAAATAATCTGGTAATTCAATAAAGATAAGATTAATAATTTTAAGGAAGTAAATAATAAATAATTAAATAAACCAACCAATTCTTGGGAAGTTGTGGGCCAAAAAGAACTAGTGACTTTGGTCGTCACACATGTTGCTAGCAAGGTTTTCATTATTTATGTTGCCATGATTTTTCATCATTCGTTATATCATCTATACTTTATATACATCTATAATTTATACTAATATTATAAAGTGGAAAAGTTTTTATGTTTCTATGAACCAAGAGGGGGACATGGGGAGAATTAATGCCTCTCCGAAAATATCTAACCAATTTTTATGAAATTTTCACCATAGATATTAGCGCAAATAAAAAAAAACAAATTAATTGAGGGTAAGACAACGTTTTCCGGGCGCAGCTAGTCCAGTATAAAATTAATTTTGTTTTCGCTATATAAGGTCGTTAATGTAAAAAATTTGGACGTTCCTTATATCGGATTTTACTGAAAGCGAAATTCGTTATACCGATAATTAAGGCCCCTATTATGGCTTACAACTAAATTGATAGTTGAGTCGTTTATTGGTTGGTTGGTTTATGTATCTGCCAAGTAGAATCTTTTGGATAAAGATTCCCTGATGCTCTGCATTAGCAACAGTGAAATGCGCATATAATTCATCTAAACCCCTCGATAATCAATTTCAATGTATTTTTAATAACAAAAATATTCTACTAAATAAGTAAAATAATAATATGGGATTATTAGTGCGTTAGGAAATGTTAAACTTAAATTGTAAGAATTCTTATAAAAAACACTAATTCGAATCTAGATGATTCTTTTTTGAAAGGACCACTCCACTCATCGATGTCAACCTATGTAGAACCTCAGTATCTAAGTATTCTGATACGGTGATAATTACTAGATCCAACTCGTCGTGTGGAGGTATGTGATGAGGTCACTCAACCTAATCTCACATAAATCTGAAAGATCGTTTAGTAAATGGCTGCCTAAAAACTTGTGTCTCGAGAGATGTAAAGCTGGACATTCGCAAAGAAAGTGGAAGATTGTCTCTTCTTTGCTTTCTTCTCGACAACTTCGAAACTCGAAATCATTATAGGACAGACCTTTTCTTCCAGTGCACCGTCGTGACTTCTACGAGTCCCGAAATGTTCCTAACGGTTCCTATTTGTTAGTTATATTGAGCAAGGTAACATTTTCTTAGCAACCTTGCACGTGACTATATTGCGCCATCTGCATTCAGCTTTATAAAGATATTGCCGTTTCTAATAGTACCAAACGGCATGGCTACCGATCCGGCATTGGAAACATGCATAGCAGAGCCAGCTGTAGGCAGATAGTCCGCTATGTGCTGGAACCCAGATGAGGGTGAGGTTAGCCTGCCCACCCAGTCTAGATAGCAAACTGTTACACCGCCCCCGACTAGAATAAACGGAGTCGAATTATTAAAACACTTAAAGTTTTGTTAAATAGTGTTTAAAGAAACAATTAATAGTTTCATTGAACACTATTTAAACATCAATCAAAACGTTGATTGAAAAAACTAAAAACATAAATTTTTTTTTTAATTGTATTTCCATATGGGCAATTCCCAGCCCACGGACGCGACATTAGTGCACTTTTATTTTGGCAAAAACAAGAAAAAAATGGAAAGATCCAATATGTATCTTAAGTGTTTTAAAGCTATCCAGTATTAGTATATTTAATAAAATTTTTTTGGCGATATCAATAATATAGAAACGAGAAACGGACGCGAGAAAAATAGAAGTTATTTTTGTGCACTTATAGAAACATACATAATTCAGCTAAATTTTATGAATTTTTTTTTTTTTTTTTTTTAATGTGGAAACGAAGATGAAAGATGATGGTTTATATATAGATTTATGAAATATGAAAATTTTGTTTTGATTTTTTTTAAATGATTAAAGTACAAATACGGACGCGATAAGGCGGACGCGTCATTTTTTTCCCCAAGAAGACTAAACGCAGTAAGTTTGCTAATACTGATTGAACTTTAATTGAAAAGTAATTAAGCAATAACAAATGCTTATTTACTGCTGAAAAAAAAATTAATAAATATTGATTTTATGCGACGTATGTGACATTAAGGTGCAAGCAACGCAAACAACTTTCCTTATTATAACTCCATTCTCCTTCCTTTATGCTAATGCCTAGGTTGATGTAAGCAGAAAATTACAAATTACAATTACAAATAAATTCAGTAAAGTGCGACTTTGACTCGCGCACGAAGGGTTCCGTACGAACACTAGATATGTAATTTAATACAAACTTCATCCTATATAATATATAGTTTTGGCATTTTTTTCGTTTTTGGTGTCTTTTCGGTTTTTTGTTTTGGCGTATTTGCGTTTTTTCGGTTTTGGCGATTTTTTTAAGTTTTGGCTTTTTTTTAGTTTTGACACTTTATTTTCTTGTTTTGGCGATTTTTTTCGGTTTTTGGCGTTTTTTTCATTTTGGCGATTTTTTTTTATTTTTGGCGAATTTTGTAATTTTTTGCGATTTTTTTTTATTTAAATTTTTTTTTAGTTTTGGCGACATTTTCGCGTTTTGACGATTTTTTTTAGATTTTTGGCGTTTTTTTTTCATTTTGGCGATTTTTTCGAATTTGGCTATTTATTTTCGTGTTAGAATTTTTTTTAATTTTGGCGATTTTTTTCGTTTTGGCGATTTTTTTTTAATTTTTGGCGATTTTTTTTTTGGTTTGGCGATTTTATAATTTTCGGTTTTTTTAGTTTTACCGTTTTTGAAAATTTCAAGTGTTTGCCTCTTACGGTTTCCAAGATATAGCAAATTGTCAAAATTACATAGTCAAAATTGCATTAACTGATGGACCACCCTTTAATTTAAATTTTTTTAAATTTTAGTGTTAATTGTTGTAGTCTGTATAAAAATACACTAATTTTACAAATTTCAAGTTTCAATATACATATGTTCATACAATTGTATGTATATTACATGGGATTTTAACATTTTTCGTTGCTCGTTTTGGAACACCCTTTAATTTTTAATTCTCATTTATTTGTTGTTGTAGCGGCCAAGGTTCTACATACTCTGTCCAAATTTCAGGTCCGTAGCTCTTACGGTTCCTGAGAAAATACCGTGTGACGGATAGACGGACAGCGTAGCGAAAACAATAGGGTTCCTTTTCACCTTTGGTGTACGGAACCCTAAAAAAGAAAAATAATGCAAATTACTTTAAATAATCGCTAAAAAAAACTCAACAAAAAAATATTTCTTTTAAAAGTCCCATATTTCGGTAAAAAATTTCTGAAATTTTAAATGATTTTACACTTGCAAAGTACAGACCTTGGGCCTAATTCCCGCATTCGATTGCGAGCGAGTTATTACTCGAATGTGCGAGTTTTTTAACTTTTGGGATTTTCGCATTCGGTTTCGAGTAACACATATCGAAATTTCTAATGACATCATTCGATAACGTGCATACATTGGAATGCAACCGTTCGTGTTTTTACTCGCAAGCAAAAAGGCATTCGAAATCATTTTTAACATAGAAAAAAACGAAGAAATAGAAAATGTATGTTCAATATTTTACTTATTTATTTAAAAATGAATGAATGCACAAATGTACGTATAAAAAAATACAAATTAAAAAATTTCTAGTTGACTTTAATTGTAACAAAACACACTGGCTTGGCAAATACATAATGTTTTGCCCAAGAGTTGTCTCGGGGAAAATAAAAAAAAAATCAACCAGCTCTGGGAGCACCTAAATAACAAATTAAATGCTTCTGGTCAAGCAATAAAAGAATCGAACATGTGGCTAGTGCTCTATTCTCTAACTTTACACTAATTTATTATTATTAAGTTATTAATAAAATTAAAATGAAAATAACATTTATGTATTCGTTTCTTTTTTCTGCATATACGTGTGTATGTACGTAAATACATATGTTTTTGCATACATACATATATACAAACATATGCTTTTGCTTACAATTTATTCAGTGTTGTGAAATGAATTTATATATAAATATATTTGCCTTTTTCCAACACTAAAACCAAAACTCGATTCGCTTGGTAGCGAGTGACATCATCAGAAAATTTCTTGCCATCGGAATTAATTTCTATTCGAATGCACATCCGATCACGAGTGCAGGAATTAGGCCACTTATTTATTTATTATTTAAAACAAAACAAAAATTTTTGAGCAAAAAAATTTTTTTTTGGTTGACCTTTTGCTGGAATTACCCATATGCTCCACATCAGGCAGACGTGGCCGCTGATGTGTCGTTTGATGAATACTTCACATTTATTATATTTCTAATTATTTTTAAAGCAACTTTATTTTAGTAATATACTTTGTAACCTCTGCAATGACTTTAAAAATGATGCGAATTAATTGTATATGGTCATGTTTTCAAATAGTTAATAAAAAAAAGAACATTTACAAAATTAATTTTCTAACGAAATACCTAATGCTAATCAAATAGTAAAACAACAACGACATTTACATATAATTACCTAATGAAAATTTATAACAGTATTTGTTGACAACATCTTAAATTCACTTTAACTAAATACATACAACATCAGACTAATCAAATAGTATCCCGCAAAGTGACATGACTTTACATAAACTTAAATAAATAAAAAAAAAAATATCTCTACACGAATGCAAACATGTAGACAGACTGATTTACATTGGCTAATAGAAAGACAAACAGACAGATTGACTGGCAAATATTTGTATAATGCGTATCACTTTACATGCCAATAGATTAAAAATCAATAAACAAATGACATTTGGAAAATCCAAATTAAATACACTCACTCATACACACGCGCAATCATCCCTACAATTAATTGTTTTAACAGACACACAAAAACTACATGCAAAACAATCGAGTAAGAAAAATTTTAAATTCACAAAAGGACACACACCATTTTGGTGGGTGATAGAAAAAGGTGGACTTTGGGCTTGTGTGAGCATCTGTGGAAAGCTTGTTATTACCCGGCAGTTGTCTGGAATGCTCACATAGCTGATTGCTTAGAAAGACGTGATGCTTGCATAGGATAATAAGCAATATGAAAGGGAATGATCATTCAAAATAAACTTTCACACTAGCATGTAGCTTTTGAAATAGCACTATGCTGATGTTCTGGTGTGTCCTGTTCCTTCAGAAGCATTCTGCTCAAAGACTTGTGCTCGTACCAGCAGACACAGAAGAAATTTTAACCATTTTGTGGTTCATAAGCCAAACGGCAGGACCGATTGAAATGATTTTTTGGAATTCGAAGGCATCTCCCTTAACATCATTAAGACTTAGGGCCCAACCCACGATGTCGACAACGTTCGACTTGTCGCACACTTACATTACAAGAAAAACAAAAACAAATTTTAATATTTTGTTTTTGTTTCAAATATAAATGTCCGACAAGTCGAACGTTATCGTCGATATCGATATCTTTCTCACGAAGAAATTTTTTTTATCACTCTCGCTCACTCCCCTTCGACATTATGGGCCTGCAGCCCGTTTCTATAACTTTCGTTACGCATTATAACGAACGATATAACGAATTTAGTGGTGTAACGAACGGCGGTGTTTCTATAAGTGTGGTGGTATTCATTTTCGTTATAATTTTCGTTAAAGTTTTCGTTATTATATGTTCAACAGAAAGTGTAGTGATATTTTGCGCAAAAACAAACATGAATGAGGTAAGGTTAAAAAATTATACTATTGAGTGCAAATTATAATTATTAAAACATATTATTTACAGAAGAAAGTACGCACTGGTAAAATTTCCAAAGGCCAAAGGGAAAAGCTTTTGGAAATTTTACATGGCCACAGAAATGTGGCTATGGGGCAGTTTGGTGGACCAAATAGCGGCAAATCGGCACAGGCTGTTTGGGAAACAGTGGCGGCAGAGCTTTTGACCAGCGGTTAATAGATTAAGCCAAGCCAACCAGCTGCTCTTGTTGGTGGCGATGGTGGAACTATAGAGTCGGTATTCCAGGAGGTAATTTATGTTTTTATTTAAAAAGTTAAGTTGTTTTCAATTACAATTTTTTAAATTTAGGAGAATAATTCTGATATGAAAGTGCAGCAAATACTGGAGGAACTTTTGGCGACGCCTGGCAAAGTAGTGACAGAAGTGGCAAGCACAACAAAAGCAGAACGGACCGCCACTTCCTCTTTCTCAAGTGCTCTTGAGGAAGTGAAGGAGCTGATGAAGAAGCGGGAGGAGAAGAGCTTATTTTGTATGATGTAGGAAACTTCATGGATGGAGCGATGCAAACAAAATCCTGCCCAATATCCCTTAAGTAGGATCCTGTTGCATAATAATGCAATGCTGCTGCCATCCTCAATGGTTTTGGAATAAAAGTTATTCTTACTCCGTCCTTCATGTAAGGGCGTATTTCATGCAATAACGCTATTGCTGCATCTTTTTTAAATCTAAAAAGCTCTTCAAATCGCGCTTCTGGGAGGTGAAAAGGGTCGGTTGAATACCTTAGGTAGCGTCTATGTACACGCAGCATATTTCGCTGGTGCGGCAACTTCAAGCATAGTCACAAGCTTCAAAAAATCTAAATAAGTAAACAATTCACATTTACACACTTACTCTATTTATCTATACTTACTTTTTTTTAATGAATAATTAAGCAAATCAATACAATACAATATGTTCAAGTAAAATATACAAGTAGAATTGAAGTAAACAAAACAACTAAGCTGTTACACATAACGAACAGTGTTTTGTTTCCACTGTTTCATACACTTTATAATAACTCGCCACGCTCGTAACGAAAGGTAAGTTTTCTGAGTTGTAGAAACACTTCGAAGCAAAATTTCGTTATGACCCATTCATTATGAAAAAAATAAATATCATTCGTTATCATAACGAAAAGTTATAGAAACGGGCTGCTGTTCATCTAATTGCGAACGATAGATTCGATCGAAAATTTGTATTAGAAACAAGAACAAAAAACTGAAATTTGTTTTTGTTTTTAATATATATATTCGATCGAATCTATCGTTCGCATTTAGATAAACAGGCCCCATATAAAATTTTCATAATTTTCAAAAACTATAAATTTTAAATAGAGTAAATATTTCGTTTTAGTTACGAAGAAAAATTCGGGGTTTAGTGCACTCGAATATATATGAAAAATTCGGAGGTTCGTGATTTTGGATAAATACGAGTTAATATTAAAATAAAAATAGACGAAAAAGGGAGAGCTTCGTATATTGCCAAAACTACTTTTGTTCTACTTAATAATATAACAACAAGAATCGGCAAAGCTTTCTGCCGACAGTTCAAGCAGCCTAGTTGTAACTATCGCTCTTACGACTTCCTTCCTGATTGGTTTCAAAACTAGAAGCCTTATACAATTCCACTCAATAACTGAATGAGAATTCTAAGGGACATATACCAAACAATGTAACCAAAACCAATTGTAGGTTTTTTTTAAGTTTCAAAGCCTGCTATGCTTATTTATTCTTTTGTGATTTTCAAAAATATTGTTTGTGAATTCTCAAATGGATTCGGAAAGTCTGTGCATAAGATAAGAGATTTGTGACTAATCAAAATGTGTGCTTGAAGTCTACTGATGATTTGTTACAGCAACAATGAAATGCATATACATACACATGCATTTTGCCACCAGCGAATAAATTTCACTTAAAATTTATTTTCTCCAATAAAATTTTAAACTTTACATACAAAAAAAACCCTTCAAAGATCTACCGGGCGGTCATTACCAAAAGTCTCACATACTGAAAAGATTTACATGACTGGATTGATTGAATTGTGCAAAGGAAATGGTGAAGAAGGTGGCTGCATATTAAGTGATTGATTTAATTTAAATGATGTTGCAAGAAAAATCGAAAAGCTCATCAACATTTGTAATTGTCTGTTTTGTTGACTTATTAGAATTTAAATTTTAAATCAGTTAGGTAATTATATTTGATTTTTTTTTTTTTGTTAGCAAGAGCAGGTATAGATTTTTTGTAAATCTTATTAGAATTATAAAATGTTTTAAAGGATTTTTATGCTGGAAAGTTTAAAGAGGTGGTGGGTTGGTAAAGCAGTCCAGCTGTGGTAGAATAGAAAGTAAGAGATGCTCGTATTTTATTTATTTGGTTTATTTGTCTATGGTTGTTGAATTAGTTAGAAAAAAAAGGAGAGAGAAAACGTTAGAAATGCGTGCTATTTATAAAATTTACCCATAGAGGGATTTTATTTTATGTTGAGTTTAATACTTTTTTTTTGTTGCCTGTCAGTGCTGCCAGAACAATTTTGACTTGTCCCCAATTTAAAACGTCATGTCCCCAAAAATCCCCATTTCAACAGAAAAATCCTAACTTTTGTCCCCAAAAATATATCATTCATAAAAAACGATTATTAAGGCCTATGCGCAGGGATGCGAAATAAGATTTTCACAAAGTTACAAGAAAAATTTTACTTTTTCCATTAAATTGCAATTTTTTAAAAAGTTGAAAGTTTTTCATATTTTCTGGGAATCACACATACATAGTTTTTTTTATGCGAAACATAATAACTACGATAGAATCGTGCGTACAACAATTGCGCAATCAAAACTTTCAACAGTCATTTTTCTTTTGCAAAAGAAAAAAAATGTTAATTGCCAAAGAGCTTGTTCTGCATGTGCGAGCACAGTTTTGCAATATTGATACAAAATTTTTTTAAACGCAATTTTTATTAAAAACACTTCACATAAGCACATAATATTGCGTTTAAAAAAATTTTGTATCAATATTGCATTTTTTTAATTTAGTTTTTTCCTCCTCCTTTAAACTATGAAAAACGTGAGTTAGGGCCTTCTCGTAATAAGTTAACGATATATGTATATGTTCGCGGTATTACCATGATGGTAATATCATCTTCATTATAGAGTATGGTTACCACACTACTCTACGAGATTTTTAAAAACTGAAATGTTACCAGTACTGATATATTATGTCAACACGTGCAAATTGTTAGAGCTCAAAATGAAAAGTCCCCAAGTCCCTCCCCACGAAATTCTGTCCCCAAATTAGAGGCGAAGGATTTTATTTTATGTTGAGTTTAATATTTTATTTTTTTGCCTGTTGTCGTTTTAGATAAGGGTGCAAAATATGAAAACAAAGTTTCTATATTGAAAAAAAAAACTACGTAACCTTGCGGCTACACCTTCAATAAATTGCTTTCAATTTTTTCATACATATTTGGTTTGTCAAAATTTGCTAAAATTGAAATTGTGTCGTAGGCTGCAAGCAATTTGATTTCCAATTTTATGTTCAAAATGCCGTCGTCGAGGAAACAATTAAAAAAATTTTTATACATACAATTTTATTTCAGCAAAGAAAATTATTTCTATTTTAAATTTTCTACAAACACAAAAATTATTTTAAGACAACTGTTCAATTGAAAGAAAAATTTAATGAAGCGTTGAAAGAAAAATTGAAGTCCACCTGGTATTCAATTCCCAAATGTATGAGTGTGGTATGTTGTAAAAAAGTGTGAATGTATTGAACTTTGTAACAAAAATTTAAACAAAAATTGAACGTGTAGCCTCCAAGAAAGTATATAATACATTGAGTAAATCCACACTGAAAAAGAAACACAACGAAATTCTTTCCAAAATGTACAAAATGTATTGAAAATACCATTTGGTGTAAGGACTCACATAGACTGAATTTACATTACATGTATTTTTTATTTATGTAAATAGCAGATATTGAGGAACAAATCAGATGGAAAAAGTTGCCATTAATACTAAAGCGATGCAAGCTGCATCATTTGTTCTATCTATCTCCATTATCAAGAAAATGTTTCATGCAAAAAATTTCATGAAATATCCTATAATGTAAATTCTATAATTAGCCCAGTGCTATCAATGTATATATTTATGTTATATTTTATATAATTTTAATATCAAGTAAATAAATAATAAATAATAATAAATTCTGTAAATTATAGGTAGTATATCAATATAAGAGACTTTAGTCGTGTGTGTAAAATTTAATTTTTCTTGAAGTCTTGCTTAAAATTTATTATGTAATGTTTAAAAAATATGTATTTTGCGGGAAAAAAATAAAATAAAATAAAATATCATAAAGTCTTGCATAATGTTTTTGAGTGTGTGCGATGGCCTACCAACCTCTACCATACTGAAAATAATTGCAACAATCATCCCAGCAAAAAATTTCAAAAAAGGTAATCGAGTTTGGAATTAAGTATTTTTGGTGGAAGCACTTCCCTACTGGATTACCAAATTAATGATTTTAACAAGGCATGAGACTAAAATAATCGATTCTTGAGAAGTACTTAAATTTTTTTTATTTGTCAACATTTCACGTAATCTATTTCGTCTAAAAAAATCATTCTCTTCATTTAGCAACTTGCACGTCATTTTTTTAAATTTTTGGTAATGTGATTTGTAAGCGAGTAATGAAAATTGGCAATCAGAAAAGTAAGTCATTATATGGCAAGTAGTTCTAATGGTAATGTGTAATTTTTTGCTGGGATATTAAATAAAAACTAGCTGACTTCCCCGAAAATAGGCAAGCAAATGAGCACAATTCTTCTACTTATATGCTTTTGGTAGACTTTGAGAGTCCGTTCGATACAATCGTGAGAACTATAATTTTTAAAGCGCTCTATCACAGCCTTGTACCTAGGATCGACTGTGAGGTTTGACCGGACTGTGTTTTGTCGCCATTTCTTTTTTAACATGTAGAATATTCACAGACCTGTCCTCCGTACAACTATTTAAAAAATTCAATTCTATAATTAGAACACATTTTTGTATGAAAATTATTATATACAAAATTGTACTCTTATCATTAGATGGTTGTGAATTAAGCAATTATATTAATATGTATTATTTTGTAATATCTTATAGCTGAAATTGATAATTATTGATAATAAATGTTAATTATTCTGTATTCTTTTCTTTACAGGTATGTACCGGAGAAAGCAGAATATTCTTTACAAACTTTATAACTTGAATTGCCGTAAGTTTATATTTTATATATATCTTCATCTAATAAAAGACTAAAATTGAAGCAAGTCAATACCAGCCCTAAGGGATTATCTCAGTCTCAGGTTTTGTCGTTTTGTTTATTTTATTATAATATTTGACACCTTAAAATAGTCATCGTATTCTTACCAACAAATATTATTCTGTCATCTTAATCAGAGAATCATATCAATTTTTGATTCGCGGAGTATTTACGAGAGCCATGCACTGTGCAAACAGAAGATGCATCCTGCTTCTCATTTGGGCAAATACTATTGGATAGTCACTTTTCAACTGTATAGTTTCCAGCAAGTTAAATGTATTTAATAATAGTCATGCATCCCTCTTTATTGTTGATAGCAAAAGGGAAATTCTCGATTAAGCTCTTAATAATGACAAATTTTCAAACCTAATCAGCTCATGTAATATGTTGAGGGATTGTTGCTACTCTGATTACATATATAATGAGTTAAATATGGCTTTCGATATTAAATGGGAAAATTTAAGAAATATTAAATCGTCCACATATGTGAAAGTATTTCAGAAAAAACGGCTCATATGCCTAGATCCTATTGACCAAAATGGAGAAAAGGAGCTCCATTTAAAAAAACCCACCAAGTGTAGAGCTTCTTTTTTGTTTAAAGTGTTTATTGATTTAATTTTGCATAAAAAGCCTAATATTTTTTGTACTAATAATTCTTTCTGCACAAAAATAAACCCGACTTCAATGCAAAGAGCTGATAAAATAAGATAAGAAGAAGTACGTTTAATAAAACATTAAATTGGGCGTGCCTCCGCCCAATTTTTAAATGCAAGAGCTCAGGGTGCGTGTTAAGTTTTGTAAAAATCGTTAAAGTAGAACCACTTAAAATAAAATATTATATTTTAATGGGCGTGACTCCGCCCATTTTGTAAAATGGAGGATTGTGTCTTTTTAAGAACTCAAACGTGTGTAGTAAGTTTAATTACAGACGTGGCATTCATGCTTGATTAAAGTCATTCAGTGTTGCCAATCTGGCTGTAATTATACACAGTGTGTAATTTCTACTCTCATGTGTAGGTCATGTAATTATATTCATGTATAACATATCTGTAATTCAGAGAACAGCAATGAGTAGTGAAAAAGTGAGTAGAGTTGAATCATGACTTATACCTTCTTGTACTTATGCGCACTCATACTTGTTTCAATGTTGTCTATGAATCATATTCACTCGAAAGTTTGAAGTGCGCATCGAACTCATATTTAGAAACATATATGACATTGTTGACTTCGACTCTCCTTAACTCAGTGCCTAAGTATGATTCACAATGCGAACTACGAATAAAAACATTAAAGTTATCGTTATGAGGTTATGTGTTTCTCTGTTTTTTTTTTTTTTTTTTTTTTTTTTTTTTTTTGCAGGAATTGAAAGACTACACTATTTAGTATTATTGTATACTACTTGCAAACTGTTTAATGAATAAACTTTTAACTTTTAAATAAGCATACATGCTTGAGTTGAGTGAGCTGAATCAATGTGATTAGTATAAGTATTTTACTGAAATTAGAAATCAAACTGATGTGGTTTTTGAGTGTGAGTGTGGCATGACGCAGATATCGACGTCGCATTCATATTTATTTCAATCTATACTTATAAATCAATGTCATCGTGAGTATACGTAAATCAGAGTAGTTGAGTTTAATTTATGTCTACTCACTTATATTTAAAATTTCATGAGTCAATATGAATAGCGAAAAAACAATTCATTGCCGATCACTGGTGTAATTATACTTTGGATTTTATTTTTATTAATTTTTGTTTTAATTTTAACCTACACAAAAGATATGTATTGTAATTTTCTTCAATATATAATTGGAGACACAGCCATGTGTAATTTAATTGGCAACACTAGCCTAAAATTTGTTAGCTTGTAAACAAAGTTCCACAACTGGCTAGGCTTGTGCTGGTATCTGGTATAATTGTACCATGGTCTATAAGTAATTGTCTATTAATATACAGATTAGAATTTCAACATTTTCGTTCTTGTATTTGGTATAACCTTTAAGTTTTAACTGTCCTATATTTGCTGTATTGAGACAGACATACCTTTCCCAGACTATCTAGACTATCTAGAAATTATATGACACCCTTACGATTACAAATTTATATAACGCATAGCATATTTCTGTATTAGGTATCGTGCCAAACAAGAACATGGTCAAAATTTATATCTCACTACTTTTAATGGCCGAAATTTTTGATAGGAACTTGGCCTTTTTCACATTTATGTTTTTGTGAGGATCTGACTACTTTTTGAAAAATTTTTTATAATAAGACTTTTTAAACTTAAAATTTCTGGTGTGTCTTATTTCTATTAATGATCGCTGTGTCAGTTGAAAATGGCATAGTTACATAAAATAATGGGTTAGAGCGTGATGGGTGTTGAATTGTAGACCTTTAAAATGCACTATTGCGTCATTACAACGGGTCGCTAGTATTTACGCAATTTGGTAAGAGTTCTTTGGAAAGAAACATGTTAAATACAGCGTACATTTTAGTGGAAGTGATCCCGTCTTTTTTCTCAATAAATTTACATATTAAAGTCTGATTAGCCAAAGTAAATATATCAAAAGGATATGTCCAATGTGCATGCAAAGTTTCAATAGGGTAGCTGGTGCTTTAATTTATGGATTTTCTGTTTAAGTAAATCAATTACTATTTGTCTACAAAATGTCAGCTCTCTATAGTATAATATTACGTAAAATTGTTATGGGCCTGGCCTCGCTGACTTTTATATCTTCTAGTGCTTATGGTTCATGCAAAGTTTGGTATTAAAAAGTTGATAAGAAATACCTGAGTATTAAATTAAAAACTGCTAAGCCGAAGTACCTGAAAGATAAAGCTAAGATTTGTGGGTGAAGTCACGGCTATTTTTCAAAATAGGGAATTTTTATTTTGGATAAATGCAATGTGTATAAAAGGCTTCATTGAATAAAATTTATCTTAATTTTGAATTTAAAGTGCTTTTTACCGTCCTCTGGCTGAAACTTCAGGTTTTTTAGATTTATCTTAGTGATCACTGATCTAGATTTATTTGTGTATCTAATTTCAGCTTTCTAGTGCGAATTGGAGTTTTAAAAGCGTGGCCGCGCATACAGGAAAAAACTTCTTGGTTTTAAGGTTTCCTATTGGCTTACTCTACACTTACTTATATGTATATAAAATTTCAGCTCTCTAGCGAGAATTAAATTGTATGAGCACTATCCCTCCCACTATTTTCAACTCACAATTTTGTTGTGAGCAGCGCTTAAAACTCATGCTAATTTTCTAGTAAAATATGCTAGACTGAAGTAGATTAAACACAAGGCTAAAATTTTATAGGAGTGATCACGCGCACTTTTTAAGGTGATAGTTTAAAGTACTGTATACGAGCAACGCGTATGCAAGGTTTCACTAAATTAGTTGGAGTTAAAAGCTGTATATTATGGTTTTAGTACCAAACAATATTAGCGTGGCCCCGCCCATTCTGATAAACTTTTTTGGGTTTTCAGATTTTTCTAGTTGGTTTCTCAGCTAGACCTATTTGTGTATCAAATTTCAGCTCCTTTGCTCAACTTTTAATTTTTAATATTTATGGGCGCAGCCCCGCCTCTTGAACTAAAATTTCCATGTTTTCAGATTTTTCTAGTTGGTTTCTCACCCAGACCTACTTGTATATCAAATTTCAGCTCCTTAGCGCAACTTTTAGTTTTAATATTTATGGGCGTAACCGCACCCACTTTTCCAAACTTAAGATTTTATTCGACCAGTGCTTAGTATTCGTGTCAAGTTTCGTTGCAAACGGATAATAATACCAACATAAATAGTGTATCTAATTTGCAGAACCGTAGTACACCAAAATGAGATTTAAATTGTATGGGCGTGCCAATGCCCACTTTTTTAATGAAAAATTTATAGCCCTGCATTATCGCAGTATATGTGCCTAATTTCAATAAAATATTAAGCGCCTTAGATTTGCTTTTTTAAATCTAACATTTATGGGCGTAGCCCCGCCCTCTTGGCCAAATTTCCCAGGTTTTCAGGTTTTATTTCTCACCTAGACCTAGCTCTGTGTCGAATTTCAGCTCAATAGGACAAATTTTAATTTTTATACTCGTAGCCCCGCCCCCCCCTGGTTGAAATTTCCGTGTTTTCAGATTTTTCTGGTTCATTGCTCACCTAGATCTACTCGTGTACCAAATTTTAGGTGTCTAGCAATAGCGGAAGTGCTTCATAAATTTGATGAGTGGTCAGTGGTCAGTGAGTATGTCCTAAAATATGCACTTTTTGCACCTCTATATCTCTGGAACCTTTCATTGTAAAACTTTCAAACTTCGCATGTGAGGTTATATGAATTTATTCTAATTATGATTTAAATTCTATAATTTTATGATTGCGGGGAACAAAGTTATGAGGGGGGTAAAAACAGCTCGAATGGCTTCGTGTAAATATACACACTGCGTGCATTGGCCAGAACTTGGCCTGGCGAATTACCGTGCGCCTAGATAGATTTTCATAAAGATTTTAATTAAAATCTGTTAGATTTTGTGCAGGTGTAAATGCCCTATTAGAGAATTCAAACACAAGAACTCAAAAGTATTTTCAAACAAAAACATCATAAATCTTCTTACTGAATTAGGGCATAAATATTTTTATCAAATAAACACAATTTTGAAAAAAAAAATTGAGTGAAATTGTGAGTTTAAAAGAATTTATGGAATTAATTTAGTTAATGTACATAATATTTTGTAATAATAATAATATTAGTAATAATAATAATAATAATAATGATAATAATAATAGTAATATATTGCACAGCTTGTTAAGAAACTAATAAGCATAACTGTAGTGCTATTCAGTAACTTTTAACGATCCTACAATCGTAATTTTTTCTATACATTTTGTCGCTTGCAAGAACGATTGTGTGATTTTCTGGCTTATTATGAACAGCAACGTGTGGTTGATAAGAAAAATTTTTACAACAAAGTTGATAAAGAGGTATCAACCATAATTTATCAACCATCAACTACAAAATCACTATTGTGAATAGCTATCAACGGAAATTTATTCTCTTTTTTTCAACTAAAAAATATTAGGAGAAATATATTCAATCGAACTTATTTTGAAAATAAAATTTGTCTACTAATTTTTATTTTTGTCATTTGATAGCTGTTATATTTTTTTTCTTCAAATGCATATCCACAATAGCGAATACCTACTTAATTATTCACATTTTTATAAACTGGTTTTGGTAATACCTATTTCAACCATATTTGGAAAATGTTTTCACTTTTCAACCAGTTGCTGTTCATAATAAACCTGTACCTGGATTCGGTAACTTTTATTACGATAATCGTATCGTTATAATAAATATAACGAAAATTTATCGACTTTGCTATTCAGTAACATATTTTAACGATATTCGGTGTCGATTGGAAAAAAATTAAGTCATAAGATCTAATCTGTTGAGTTTTTCTTAATTATTCTTTGTGCTTTTCGCTTGTCTTCACATTTTCTATACAGAGATACCACATAATATTGAATTAAATGGTTAATAAGATAAAGTGGCAGACTATCGTAAAAAGAAATTACAAAATCACATTATCGTTATCGCAAGCGAATAAATATATCGATAAATTATACGATTTTCGGTTCACAAAAAGTTACAGAATTCAGGTACTGTTTGTAACTTCTTTTTAACTATAGTACTCAGCTGATATTTTCTGTTGATTTTTGTCGATAAAACTAACAGCGCATAAATTATTATCGCTTAAATAACGACACAGCTGACATTAACATACAGCGAATATCGTTAAAAATTTTACTGAATAGAAAATTCGATAAATTTTCTTTATAATTATTTTAACGATGCGATTATCGTTAAAAAAAAGTTAGTAAATAAAAATTTTGTTAATGAAAGAACTGTGTTAAATATTGTTTTTAATGTCATGGATATAGTTGTAAACATTTATTATGAAAAAGCTATTTCTTTTATTAAGAACTTTTTTATTGCAAAACAAAGATAGAATTTAAATCCACCACACCACGCCACAGCTGATCTTTTTTCCTGATGCATGCTACGGATACAAAAGTAGAAAGTAGACCTACTTTAAGCGTACGAGTTCAATGCGTCTATAAGTTCCATGAGTTTTGCTCTGTAACATGACACATGCATAAGACGAAACAAAACGGAAACGGAACGGATGGTATGTTCTTTAAAGCTTCCAATCTACACTAAAAACTTTGCTAAATATTTAACACACTCCTGAACAAAAAAAGCAATGTGAGTCCGATCACAGAGGAGATGTGTAAACATCTAGTAATGCAAATTTTTTTCTAAGTTGGAAGTACTTATGCTTTTAGTATATTTTTTTAAATTAATTAATTAAAAGTATCAAAACTTTCAATATTGTGAATACATAGGAATTTGTTGGTTTTTGTTTGTTTTATTAAACTTATTTAGTTAGTAAATGGGCACACTGCAGTATATGTATATGTGGTGAATTCAAAATTGCAGTAAGCAGTAAATTTACTGATTACTAAAAAAATTCAGTAAATTTTTACTGCTAATGAAATTTAATTTGCATTACTAGTAAAATCGTAGGGCCGTAGCAAGTGGCAAAGTTTTTTCATTCAAATTTTGAAACTTTTGTATGAAAAACATTTAGCCACTTGGTAGAATTTCATTATGAATACGGGCATTACTGATTACTAAAAATTCAATGCACCTCATCATATAACAAATCATTTAGGCAATTTATAAAAATTGTAGAAAAAAATGTTAGTAATCAGTAAAAATTTACTTTTTAAAAAATTTTTATTATTTTTACTGAAACTTTAGTGTTACTGCA
The DNA here is from genome assembly GCA_949987645.1 of Tachina grossa. Taxonomy (NCBI): domain Eukaryota; kingdom Metazoa; phylum Arthropoda; class Insecta; order Diptera; family Tachinidae; genus Tachina; species Tachina grossa. Next base: position 59,439,243 of record OX465276.1, on the reverse strand, counting down.
GTGCTCATCTATGGTAAATGCCTTTACTTTTACTTTTTAATTTTTAATTCCTGTTGTTCATCGTTTAGTTGTTGCTGTTCTTGTTGTTAACATTTTTCGTTGCTCGTTTTGGAACACCCTTTAGTTTTTAACTCTCATGTATTTGTTGTTGTAGTGGCCAAATGTCTACACATTGTGTCCAAATTTCAAGTCCGTAGCTCTTACGGTTCATTTTCACCTTTGGTGTACGGAAATATACAGAAAAATAACCGGCGGCGGCGCATCGTCGGCTTCGAGCCGGTCGACTTGTTTCTCTGCTTGGTATTGCTTCTTTCAAACACTAATACACTCATACATAGCTCACACCGATTTGACAATGCTGTGAAAGAAAAGCAAAGAAATCTCAGCAAAGAAATCAAAGTCGAAAGCGTATAGATGTTTACACATCAAAAAAAAAAAAAAAAAAAAAAAAACAACATCGGTGGCATACATAATATAATAAAACACAGCCACTAAATTACCATAAAGTTTATGATGTGTCTTGTTCAAGAATAATGATCTACATTTTGTTTATAGCCACTAACTGAGCTCTGCAAGATCTTTAAAATATGCTCGCAAATTCAATTACCGCTCGAGTTGGGCATAATTTGCAATCCTATACCTCGAGTTGGGGAAACAATCCTAATTATGGAGCATTAATTAATGAGCACATAAAAACAAGTAGTCTTTAGTTACATTGTATCCAATAAGTTTTAATTATTTACCAATGTTTTTCAGACAGAAAATGAAATTATCAATGGAGTTGCTGTAAACAAATTTTAGATGGAAGAAAAAAGACAAAGAAAATATTTGTACCATAAACAGCTTGTTAAACAAGCCGTAATAACTTTATGTTCATAAATTTACGCTTGGAAAACCTTTCATTAAAAAATTTTAAACAAAAAAATTTAAACTTTAACAATCAGGGTAAACTATCTTTAACATTAACAAGAGAAAGATAACGTCAAATTAGAGACCATTAACCCTTTTTTGTACATTCTTTAAAGCCACACACACACACACACTTCTACAAGGACTTTAAACAAAACCCCCGTTTTCCTAAAAAAAGGAAAACAAAAACAAAATACTGACCAAAATGTTCACATAAATTTATTGAAGCGCTATAAATATTCTTCCTCTGCTTCTTGTGTTGGCCTTTCGTTAAAAATTATGCGTAACCCGCTTCTGTATATCATAAATTTAGTGCGCATGTGCTGTAATTATTGCACAGAGAACGAACGACTCAGTCTGTCTTTTTGTAATGCAAATATTTGTTTTATGCAAAAGAAAAAAAAAAACAGAAAATGCACTTTTTTTATTTACTTGAATTATGTACTTTGCAATAAAAACTGTCTTAAGATCTTTTGTAACTTCCAATAAATGCAGCCGAAGGGTTTGTAAAGCACCACAATGGCGAGCGAGCAAGTAAGCAGCAAAGGTATCTTCATATTTTGCACATGGAATTGTAGCAAACTGCTTTCAATTGCTGAAGGCTTTTGTTTCCCTTGTAAATTTTGGAAGGCCCTTTTTTATTATTATTCATATCATTGGCAATTATGTTTGCACTCGTACAAGTAACATCAAGGTCACTGATATTATATGATCATATTCGTTTTCTTTTCTTTTTTCTCTTTCGACTTTCTTTCCTGAAGATTTTTGCCAAAAAATAAAAAAAAAATTCAAGCTAAAGCAGGGGTTATGAAATATAATACGATTATCTTGAAAGCCTGCCTTGTGGACCTCAGTTCTTGTAAAATAAATTTAAATTGCTTTTACATTTCAATTTTTATGAAGCAGCTAGCTCTCTTTTTATATACATGCATATGTATTATATTTCATATGTTAATTTTTGCAACTGAAAAAAAGACGAAAAAAATTTGTCTGTTGCATCTCAATGATTGCAATCATCTGCTGTACGTACATACATACATTGCTTGCTCGTACTCGTGTGCAATAAGATGAACGTTTCTTTTTGTTTATTGACAAAAATTTTTCCTTTCAGAACGGTCCCAGCGAAATAATATACATAAATCGATTAAACGAACTACAAAGTTTAATCATGCAAGTAGTTTTTACCTTCTGTTCTTTGTGTATCAAATTCAAATCCAAGTTACGAGGTCAGTTTAGAAAGAACATACTTATATAGATGCTGTTATCTTTTAGAAACTTTAAGAAAGCTCAACAACGATTCATGCTTAGCTTATGCATTAAACACATTCACCACAGCTAGCTACCGACTACCAAATGTCAAGGATAGAATACACATGTTTATATTAAGAATGATTCTTTTGAAGACAGCAAGGCAACAGGGCGACAGGTTGTTGTCTATGCTGATTTTGTCGTTGTAGTCCAATTAAACTAATTTCTATTTCTTTGGCTACAGTGAGAAAATTCAGTATTGCCAGTATAATAGAAAATGTTGAATCAATGATTTTGTACAATTATTTCATATTATTTAACAGAAATAATATCCAAAAATTTATGTAAAGAATAAATTGATTCATTTTTGTACTTTTACGTGGCAATACTGAACTATGTATTTGTACTTGAATATCAGCTGCAGATGGTGCTGCTGCCGTCTCCAAAATAATTAAGTAGCCGGCTACGATGCGACAAATGCTGCTAGCGGCATTTGAAGTCGTGTGTTCGTGTAGGCTGCTGTGGTGAATGTGTTTAATGCATTACACTCTCAATTTCATCACACATACTGTGTGTCAAAATTCCTTGAAATTGATAACTGTGACACAAATTTATAATCAATTTAATTTCTTAAATGCCACCGACAAAGAAACAACTTAAATTTGTAGCTTCAATCAATGTGTGCTGTGACCAGTTGTTCAAATTTAAAATTAAATTGCCATATAAACGGATAGGTGAATTTGAAAGCAATCTAGTTTTCAATTTAAAAAGTTTGATGGTGTTAGTGAATAAAGTGTGAGTGTATTGCAAATTGAATGGTATTGAAAAGAAAAAAATTAACGTGTGGCCCCCAAGTTAACTAAAATAAAATGAAATAAAATAAAATTAAATTAAATTAAATAATAAAAAAAATTGTGCTGAGTACAAAGCAAATGAGAATGCTCGATATCTAGATTTCGATCCCTGACTAGACCCAGTCATATCATTATCATAGATTTTTGTAATATTAATGATTTAAGCGAATGTATATAACAGTGCACTTCTTCGTCGATATGTTTAGTAATAAACAGTCGCCCAAGTAATAAAGATAACAAAATGGCTGCATAACTTAAATTACCTGACCTACTGAACACCAGGGGCGCTGCAACGATGCTAGGTTAAGTTGAAAAGAGATGCAACTACGTTGATCCAATTCCATAAGGGATAACATCAACCTTTCCAGCATGTTGTGCTCTCTACCCGAAAATGCCGGTAATATATAACTGACTCCCACAAAAACCCAATTCGATAAACCGGTCACGCCAAGAATCCACTCTGTTCTATTCATCCCCAATCGGAATCTCTGAGACATTTCAAGTCCAGTACGTTGTCCCCATGGAAAATTTCTCTTCTAAGCTGACTGAAAACTGGACAAGGACACAGGCAGAGACACAATGTTTCGTACTCCTCATCGCATGCTCTGCATTTTATATCCTCTATCAGTCCCAGGCGAGCGAGATGAGACCTCATCTCCCTGCGGTAGGTTATTACGAGTATGTTAACTAGTCCCCTTACTGTTGGCCTGATTTGTTGGTTGGTTGACGTGACTGCCCACTCCACTCAGTTATTTAAGTATAATCGAGATGTTTTTTGATAGACCTTAGAAATTGGCTAGTTTCTTCGACTTCACATTTAAGTTATATATTCTAAGGTTAGTTTTAACTGACGCCTCTCTGTCGCTGACTGGTAGGGTTGCTAACTTGTCAGTCCAAAGGTGGGTTCGATTCCCGCCACAGACCCTGGATGTACGCCGCAAACAAGCCAGTGGCGGGGTTGTGTTTGTTAAAAAAACATATTCGGAAGAAAGTATCTCTGGGGTGTAATCGTCGTTTTCGATAACGAGCTGATTCGATGACGTTTTTCAGTTTGAGATTAAGGCATTCGCTCTCGAGCAATATAACACGATTCGACACGGTATGTCATAATCTCAAACTTATCGAAAGCGACGATTATTGCCCTGGCTTTATTTGTGGAGGAGGTGATATCTTCCGTGGTGCCACAACTTTTTGTTATCATACTTCTAACATAGCAAAACTCTTTCATTTGTTTATTGGTTGTGTTGAAGAAGGAGACATTCTGAGCTGTTGTGAGATATTCTCTTTTCTTGACATTAATATGTAGACCATAATCTTTATCATGTTGGCTCAACTGGTGGAGTTTCGTTTCCATTTCAGATCTCCGCTACCCAAGAAATACCATGTCATCTGGGTATGTTGGGAGAACATGTCCCAAGAGATACCCCTGTATCAATGATAGACTTAGTTACGGCTTCTTCTCTAGTTGCATATTACGAACGTTTTTCCATCAATGCTCGTTTGAAATAAATCAATTTTGGTCGGAACAGATCCCTGTTATCGCTTGGACTGATGTCAGCAACACATTATATGTGGATGAGACCCTTATGGTTCCATGTATTTTTCATCGAAACTAATGATTCGGTGCAAAAATTAATTCCTTTTATGGCATTCAAGCAGCATTTCGAATATGCCAAATCGTCTATCAAACATCTCTCGCCTTCAGCTCCTACCCGAATACTGATTTTCTTACTTCTTGATGTATCCTGTTCCTTGCAAATTTTTTTAGATTGCCGCTTGAGTGACTTCCAGTGATGCAGTAAGTTCAACTGAAGTTTGACAACATTGTTCATGAAGTAATTCCTCCAGTTCATCATCTCCAAAATTTTTTATGGCTGACCTGGGCGATATTTGTTTACCGTGCCATAATCGCCAACTCTGTACTAAAGGGTGTTTTTTATTGAGGTATAGAACTTTAAGTTGGCATCACTTTTTTAACTGGCGGCCATTTTGTCAGCTGTCAAGTGATTAATATTTAGTTTGGTTTGCCATTTCATCATAAACAGGTTGACAAAAGAACAACGCTTGCAAATCGTGCAAATTTATTTCGAAAATAATGGTTCAGTTCGCGAAGTTTACCGCAAGCTCCGTCTATTTTATGGTCGACATAATCGTCCATCAGAGCAATTAATTCGGTTAACCATGGATCGTTTTCGCACTACGTTTACTCTATGTGATAATACGCATCCGCAGAGACGTCGAACAGTGCGCACCGAAGAAACAATTGCCGCTGTAGAGCAAAGTGTTGAAGAGGACCCGAATGAATCGATTCGCCACCGTGCACAGCAATTGGAGCCGAGTAACTGACTATTTTGTTCCCGAATTGGATGGCATGAATGTGGATGAGTTGTGGTTCCAACAAGACGGCGCTACATGCCACACAGCGCACGTCACAATCGATTTATTGAAGGAAACATTCGATGAGCGCATAATTTCGCGGAATGGACCTGTCAATTGGCCACCAAGATCGTGTGATTTGACACCATTGGATTATTTTCTTTGGGGATATGTGAAGTCGCTCGTCTACGCCAACAAACCAGAAACGTTAGGGGAGTTGGAAGCCAACATTCGTGGCGTTATTGCCAACATACGGCCCCATATGCTCGAAAAAGTGGTTGAAAATTGGACCTGTAGAATTGGCTTTATTCGAGCCAGCCGCGGCGGCCGCATGCCCGAAATCATATTTAAACATTAATGGCATAAAATTATCCTTCCAATAAAGCCAAATTGATGGACATTAAGACGATTTTCTTGTGTTTTATTTCAATTCGAAATTCTATACCTCTTAAAAAAACACCCTATACATAAGTCTATCTATTGTACGTTGAAGTCGATAGAAAATATTTGGGTTAAGTTTCGATAAGCAATCAAAGCGCTTCTAAGCGAAAAAAAACAATTTGGCTGTTGACACTATTTCTATCAATAACTAATAGCATAGACAGACGACAGCGTTAATTTGCATGAGCAGTCTTAATTCACTAAATGAGAGTGAATTAATACTGAATTTAGCTATATGATAACACCGACCTGTATGGTAACACCGTCAACAATCAATGAAATGTTGGCAAATTGTTTTCGTTTTCAAATGCGATTCAGTCAGGAAATATAAGTTATTTTAATTGTTTTTAGAAAAACAACAAAGAAATATTAAAATCGAGACACATTTTTTCCATTTTAATATATCCAAGGAAAATTATCGAAGTGTGTGGTACGAAAGGGAAGTACAGATTTTGTTTACTTAATGCAAATACTGTCGTCTGTCAGGGTAAATTTTTAATTCACATTAGTGAGATTTTAATGCAAATTAACGCTGTCGTCTGTCTACGCTATAAGACTGAGTCCAGGCAATTTGTATTTAGCAAGTTTTGGGTTTGTGGGTGAAAGAGGAAAATATGCTGGCTCCCTTTCTCATTATTTTCTCTTCTCTTTCGAATAAAATCAAAATAAAAATCGAATCAACAAAAATTGTTCTATGTGAACTCAGTCTGAGTGAGAGGAAATGACAAAGATGCTTACCAGAGAATAACAATAGGTACTCAAAAAAAAAATATATACTAAGGCTGAGTTTACATCTGGCATTTATTGTGTGTCATTTGCCCGAAAAAGCGTAACCAACTAATTACTAATGAAAAACTGTTTGATTCTATAAAATTGTCTATTAGTTAGATATGAAACTAGGTATTTAACTTAACAAATACATGTCTGAATCTAAAAGTTTTTCATTAGTGCTTGTGTGGCACATGGCACACAGATGGAAACCCGGCCTAAGTAAATGGTCTTAATTTTAGTAACTGCGTATAATCATAATCATCATAATCACATATTTTCTCACAAGAAACTATGACTATAGGCGAGTCTAACATATAAGAGCAACTCTAATTCTTTCTAAAATGCACTACAAATTTAAATAAATAAGGCACATGTGTATCAAGAGTATTGACCCTATGTCATACCCATAGACCGAGTATGCTTATACCTAGAGTATGGATATTAAGTCGGACAAAAAACTATGCGCACGATACTCGGATTAATTCATCATTCGCCACCATATACATACGCACATTTGTGTGTACAAAATGGAATAGAAACTGTGTTTTGGTTGTTTGAAAGCATGCTTTATCTGTACGTAAATAAGAAAGCCCTGAATATACGCATGTGTAGCCGATTAATTAGTCAGAGTATTTTTATAATCATGCAATGATTGTAGCTCGTACAACCTATACATATTAGTTATAGTCATTTATGCTGCTTTACTCATTTGACGGCCAATACTCAAAGAGTAATTAAAACGACACTTGTAATTCTATGATGCTTACACTCCATAATAACATATAAATTGAAGCTTGTAGCGCAAAAGTGGTGTAACCTCCAACTATTTAATTATTTAATTGCTCTATTAATTTGTTATATTATGTTCTGGACAAAAACTATTTTTCAGCTTCATCTGCTTTGGAATACCAAAGATGTAATGTAAGGAATGCACTATGTAACACCAGAATAGCAACCAGCAAAAAAACTTTTGCGCTGATGGTCTCAGTTATTAAAGTCACAAACTCTAATTTTTGAGCTATTTTTTTACATATGATATATATATATATATTTATATATATATATATATATATATATATATATATATATATATATATATATCATATCGCACATTTACTTCAATAGTGGCATAACTCAAAAAAAACAGTTTTGCAGAAAACGCGTTTTAAGTTTTCAATTTGCATATGAGATGCAATGGAAAAATTAAAAAAAAATTCTTCTCTCAGGAGATGATGGTACAAGCTATTTATATGAAATTTTTACACAAGATAAAATACAAAATGTCGCATCTTTCTGCATTATTAACTCAAAAAACTAATTTTTTGAGCTTTTTTGAGTTATGCCACTATTGAAGTAAATGTGCGATATTTATATTCCATATAATACACTTTCGAAATCACACATTTTTCCGAATCACTTTTTATATTATTTTATTTCTTGAAATTATTATTTGTTGACTAACAGCCCTCCAAGAGCACGGTATTAAGTTCCTACGAAAGTTTAAATGAACGTAGGAACTCTATACCTCGCTTATGGCAATAAAGGCGTCTCTTAACTGTTGCTGCGTTGTTTTATTATACATTTTACTGTGGAATATTTCAAGCACACACTTAACTAACTAATAAATATTTACTCACCTTCCATTAAAGCAGCAGCTCCCCTGTTAATACAATTAAAATTGATTATAGTGACGTTGTAGTCTTTCTGGAAATAATCGCCAATCAAATATTTGCTTGAAAGCTGAAAAATAACAAGGGACTAAACTCCCCACCCTGAAAAAAAGTTATGTATTGAATGAACAAAATTGATTATGGCTTAAATGCAAAATTAATAAAAGAAACACCAACAATATTATTACTTTTTTTTGGTAGTTAATATGTCTTAAAATTTCATAAACCAAATTTTCTTTCTAAAGTTTTTTTTTGCTGTGTGCTTGTGTGGTATTTAAGAATTTGCTGCCGGGAAAAAAAGCTTAGTTTGTTTGTTTTTTTATCTAACCAATATTGATAATGTATAATTTCTTTATCTAAGTTTCTGCCATAATATGTTTATGCATAAAAAACAATTCAAATTTATATTTATGATGTGTGTAAGTATTTTGTTATTAGCGGTTTTATATTGTCTTGTATGTTTAGGATGAAGAAAAAAAAAAAGAATTGAAATTTTTTAAAAGCTTTGGTGCCTTAATGTCTGGATTTAATAACACAAAAACTACTTGTAAATTTTAAGAGAAAAACAAATAAAGTACGTATTTTAAATTATTGATATGAATATATTTTATTGTCTTAAAAAACAGGGAAAAGTATTCATAAATTGTTTTTAAGCCAAATGCTTATAAGTTTAATTTACTACATAAAATTTTAGTAATTGTGATAAAAATATGAGATAAGTTGATAAACTTAATTAAATCGCAGGCATTTTTTGTATCTATTAGAAGTCGCCTTGCCCTTCATATTTGTGTTATGAGTGAAACTGAAATAGCACGGTGGCAACACTTTGTTCTTGAAAAATCCACTTTGACAGCGTGTTATGAAGTGAAGTTGGTTGCAGTTAAATTAAAAAATCATTTAGAAAGGCTTACAGAACCCTGCTATGCAAATTAATGTCCTGCACAAGACCATTTACAAGACCTTTCAAGACGTGAGAGATTTTTCAAATGCTTTACTACAGCGAAATATTCTAAAACAAACGCTAAACAATACTGTTGGCAAGACAAACAACTGAAACAAATGTCATGCTAACAGTATATGAGGATTACAGGGGTGCAACTAACTCAAAATTAGCTAATCTCGACCTCAGATTTGATTTAAAAAAATAATGTCTTCATTATTAATTTTCGAAAAGCGCCATAAAACTTAACGCTTATGTTTGCCAATAATGGTATTTACCATTTTTAATTTTGGGGTATGAAAATATGTATTTTGATGCTGGTAACTCTTACAAATGTGTAAAAACTTTGAAGATATCTCATTTTGTTCTTAAAGCCAGTAAGAAAATATTGAATACCAAAAGTCTGGTTTATGATTCGATTTGACTAAAGATCGTATCGTTCAATAAGCCAAATTACTTCAGATAAATTTTAAGGAATAAATAACATCAATTGCAAATGTTTTGACAAACACTTAAAAAACAGAACAACATACTGTTTTCGAAAGTCCATACGTTCATCATTAGCGTTTTGGTCCACTGCGTGTGGAATCAGTTGAGGCAAATTTCAGCTTTATACATATGCATACATATTTTTCAATGCAAATGCAATATGTGAAGTCTTTTGATTCATCGTACTCCAATTTGTTGGTAAGCTTTTTATGTAAGGAAATCTTAAATTTAACACAAACAAACTTTGAACGTTTTATATTGAAATTTGATAAAACAATCAGTAGCAAGATTTTTTTTTCAACAAAAGCACAAAACATACAGAAGTGTCACGAGACGGAAGATACGGGTATTTTTCAGTTTGTCTCGTTTTCCCTCAAATTTTGTCGTCGGTTTTGTTTTGCTACGTCTTTCTAGTGGAATACATTTTTATTAGCTGTGTTCATTGGTAAGTAGTAATACACTACAGTATCAAATACACTATGCTTTTCTCTTTCTTCCATGAATTTTAACAAAAACCTGATTGGAGCTTTTTTTACCTGTCACTTTCTTCACTTCTGTGTATTCTGTGACAAAAGTTTCTCAATGGTTGCTTACAAAATTTCTAATTATATCAAAATTAGAAAATCTGTATTTTTCATTGAATGACAGCATCAGAATTTTTTTTCGCTCATGTCTGTCATGCATTTTAGTGCAAAAAAAAAATATCTCGAGTGCAATTACAATTGTTATTATTATTACAACCATAAAAACTTATTGATGTTCCCAGAAAATGTCTGGTGTTGGAAACATATTGGAGGTGGGTCTTAGCCTTGCTTATTTTAAGAGCCAGCGGAACAAATTCAAAAAAAATCTAATCTATTTATTTTTATTTTTTAAAATTTTACGTGTTGATTTTTCTAACTTTAAATAACAATATATTAATTTCTAAAATATAGGGTGATTTTTTAAGAACTTTCGAATTTGATTTATGAAAAAAAAACACAAAAAATTTAGAGAAATGTATGAAACCTTTATTTGAGTCTGTAGAACAATCTAAATAATTTAATGTTTAAAGATGATTTCATGTAAATATTGACCGCGGCTACGCCTCAAATGGTAAAAAGGCTGGATAATAAATAATACATTTTGGATAATTTTTCCATCATATCGCCGGTATCTCACGAATAAATTCTTCAATATTGTCTTCCAGTGCGCCAACCGTTGCGGGCTTGTCCCTATATACATGCGCCTTAACACACCCCACAATAAATAGTCTGAAAGCACTAAATCACATGATCTAGGCGGCCAATTGATCGGCCCCTAAAATGAAATAAACTGTTTACCGAACTCTCCTCTCTTTTGGGTCATTGTTTCGCGTGCTGTGTGAGATGTGTCAGCCAAGTCCAGTTCTTTCATTTTGTACAAAAAAAAGTGGAGTAACAGAAGCCCAATTGCTGCAAATGGCGCCAAATCGATAATCAACGGTTATCAACAACAGTGGCGTATACAGCTGCGATATTTTCCTCTATCCGCACTCTACGTATGTGGTTTAATGTTCAATTATGTAATTTTGGTGCGTAATTTAATCACAAGATTCCGGCGGTATAAAAATTATAATCTCACATCAGCAGATAATAGGGCTTTTGCATTTCGAGGTTTGCCCTATTAGGGGATTTCAGCTGCCATGCTTTGTGGGGCGAGTGGTGTAAAGATGCTTGCAGGATATACTTTTAAGCACGGATCGAAAAACCATGTTACAAACTGACTCTTCTTCGTTTACATATTGTCGTCTTTTGCATTCTACTCATATTGTATAAAAGCAGTGCTGCCAGTATGTCTGATTTAGGCTGGGCAAATTGCAATATGTTTACTTTACGGCAACATTGTATTGAATTAATGATTAAGAAAAAATATTTTGCTAGAAAACAAGGCTTGCCAAAGGGACATCAAATGAAAGTTAAATGATTGTAGCAGAGACCAAAATACTTCATTTAAAACCGTCTAGTTTTTTGGTGTCTGTTATAGTGTTTTCACACTGAAGATTAAAACTTGGTTTTAACGTTAAAACCATAAACAGCTGATTTTGCATTCACACTGCAAGTTTGTTAAATTCAGGTTTTAACTCACAGACTGTCTAATAACTTTGCTCAAAAACAAAATAAGCCTCCTGCAGAAATGCGTGTATTTGTTGTTGTATTTTTTCTGTTTTTATAACACTTCTTTGACAAACTGTACAACAACTGGGTTTGTTTGTATAAAAAACTCGGCAATCTTACGAATTATTTAACTAGTAATACAATATGAAGAAGTGCTTGGAAATCAAGTTATTGTACATTAAAAATGCAAATATACAAATACATCACAAAATAAAACTTTTCTATCGGCGGATCGGTGACAATCATATGGGTAAATCCGAAATAATGTATACCAATGACAGCATTTTAGAGTTGTTAAACCACGTATATTTATTAATGGAATAATGGGCTATATATTTAACCTTCAAAATATATAAAGCATAATCTTTTTCGGTGACCCATTTATTAATGGCAGGTATATACCTCCACCTACCTCTTGTTTTTATTTGTTTATATAAAATATATGTTTTTTAGATGTTCATAAAAATGGTAAAAACCAACATATTTTTTTCCTTTTATTATAAGCATAAAATCTATTCAATTGTCTACAATTAAATGTAAAAATCGCCTCAGTAGGGCATTCAGAAGATATAAATAATATTAAGTAAAGTTGGGCACACGGTGTGTAACGTCCGCAACGAAAAACAAGGTTTTTTAAATTTAACTGCTTTAATTTTTGTGTTTTCTTTAAGCGAAGTTCGTTCGTAAAGAGAGCCAATAGTGCGCTTAAAATATAAATACATACATATATATATTTTCATAGCATTTTACAGAAACATATGAATGACAAAGTGTGTAACGTCCGCAACGGAATGAATTAATTCTAAAATTATATTTATTGAATACTGACATGCATTGAGGTTAGTCAGCTGTTCTAGTGCCAGTACCATATATTTATTGAATACTGACATGCATTGACGTAAGTCAGCTGTTCTAATGCCATATTGATCTGCCTTGTATCAATCAAAATTGCATTTACCGTTTGAATTAGAATTGAGTCTTTGTCAATCCTTATTACTAATATTGTTTCATAAACATCAAAATGACTTCAACTTCAGAAAGGTCAATAAAATTTTGTAATAATTTAAAAAATAATGAACAGCGAATGATTTTGCACAAAAGTAAAGACGCTGAAAGAGCACAGAGACAAGCACATCTCTTGTTAAAAAAAAAACTTGTCAATAGACAACGTGACAATAGACAATATACATATATCCCAAAACTAGTTAAATGTAAAAAATATTCCTGGTGTGAAATCAAATCATTATTTTGTGCGCCATTCTAATGATCCCACTATTGAAATGGCACGTACAGCAGTGTCTATAAAATACATTCCCAAAGAATGTTCAAGTGAATGAATATTGTTGTTTTATTTACATATACAAGGTAGTAGGAAAAAGTGTAACGTCCGCAACGTAACGTCCGCAACAGACGAATTTAAATTTTTTTGATGAACCAATAAATTTATAACTCATATTAAAGCTTTTTTTAACCCGCCAATGGTGACGCAAATTTGACTTTGATCAATGGTGACGCCGGTCTCACGCACCGGAATTTTCAACTGAAGATTTTTCCAAATTTGTTATTAATATTTCTTTTTTTTTAATTTATGCTCTTTGAGAATAAAGCAAATATGTTTAATCAATTTAAGCTCTTTTATTTCAATATTAACATTAAAAAAATTGTTTTATTAGAGCATTAAAAACAACAGCAATTTTAGTAATACATTTTTCAAAATTAAGAAAAAAAAATAAAAAAATCACATATTTATAAAGGAAGATAATGTTTTTTAATCTTTCGACATTAGGAACTTTTACAAAATAAATAAAAAAAAATATTAAAAAAATAATGAAAAATGTATACTTGGTTATTTTATTCACATACACGGTGACACACGGTCTCACACACCAGGTTAGGAAAAAAAATACAGAAATTGTGCTCACTAAGCAGTTTCGTTGTGAACTGATGGTGGGGGACGTGGAATGCGGCAGCTACTCGAAATTGCAACAAAAAAGAATAACGGAGAAGAAAGTTATGCGAATTTATTAACACAACCGGTCTCACAGACCAGTAGGTCACCATTGGCGGGTTAAATCCTTAAATGATCCTCTTTCTTTTATGTATTTCGATTTTTCTAGTTACTGTGCAAGTTTTGCTAAAATAAATGCAAATGCACGTTGACGTCCAAAACTACTTCCGTTTTTTGTAACGTCCGCAACGGAACCTTCGGCACGAATATTGTTTTCGTCAAAAACAGTTACGCAAATAATTAAATGTCATGTCAAAGAACTCTCAAATAACTGTTGTTTCATGAAGGCCATATCAAAATATCGCATTCATAACGCAAACGGGGTTAATATTAGCAAAACATACTTGCATACGAATGTAACGTCCGCAACGCAGGATTTAACCATATCGTCTATTTTCACTTCCCACAGGCCAATGAAAATATTGTCGTTGTTTTCCTTCCAAAAAACTCTTTTTTTTCGATATTTTTTGATTATTTTTGCTGCTAAATCTTTATTTAAGCTGAAAATCTTTCAAGCGCCATCTTTTTTTATTCACTGGCATAAACATTATCAGCTACATTATTTCTTCGAAATAAGTTTGAACAACTATTTGGCAATTTATTTGCAAATAAATGTCTATTCGGTCCACACGTGGACATATGGTGTTGGAAATAGAATTTGACAGTTGAGAACATAATTATTTGCAAGTTTATTGCGCGTGGAGACCCCCAGTTACTTAAAACCTTTTGCCTCTGTCAAATTAAATGTTTACAATTCTTCTATTGGCTACTTGGAGCCTCACTTTTTTAAAATAAAAAACACACCTTAACAAAGATTTTGTGCATTTTTGTTTGTTTGTCTGTTGGTGTTTGCTTTTTCGTTTTGAAAATGTTAATTATGTCGAAAAGAAATCACATTGATTGACTTATCCGACAGATCTAAACGATTACATTTAACGGCAAATGAATATACGAGTTAGTGACGGTAGTGGAGTGAGTGTTGGTTGTTGGCTGACTTTTATTGTTTTTTTTTTTTTTTTTTTTTTTTGGTATGGGTTTGCACTGGGTGACATTTGAATTACACACGATCACACACTATTCATGCCAAATGAACAAACAATAAAAACAAAGCGGCAATTATGGCCCAACAAACAATTGCCAACCAACAGTCAACAGAGAACTTAAAGCCTCTAAAAATTTATTAAGACAACAATTATTATTTTTATTGTTGTAATTACTGCTGCTGTCGCTAATATTTCAATACGTCTTGGATTTTTAAGACCAAAAAAAAAAATAAAAAAAGAATTTAAATCTGTAATTTAAACAACATTTTAATGTGAATTGTCTGTCTGTCGTTCGTGTCTGTCTGTTGTGGGCTTGTTAGCAAATTGTGTAAGAAATTGTTGCCGTTGTTATTCGGTTAAAACTCTTAAACGAAACAATCTTTTTAAATTAACGCCCACTTTAAAATTTTGCTGCACTACTCTATACCTACCAACTGATTTTAAGACAATACAAATTTAATGTATGACTGACTAAATTTTTTTATAAATTTATTTATAGGTTTTGCTGTACGCATGAGCATTTTTATTCTAAAGACAATTTAGGCATTTAATATGCATTTATGTGACTGTTTGATATGCAAAATATTGTTATTAAATTCTTTTTTCTTGTAAACAATAATGAAATTGTTATGGTTGTGGCTGTTGTTGTTTTCAACGTGCACCACGAAACGCTATTGAGTTTTTGTAAATTTTCAAGAAATACAAAAGAAAAAAAATTAAATAAATAAATAAAAGAGGTGTGATTTGTGATCTGTCAAGCTCACACAATTTTACCTACAGATCACTTTTTTTATTTTTTATTGTTGTCGTCGATCAGCAACAGTAGTTGAGTGTTGGTAACAATGACAACAGCAG
Organism: Tachina grossa; assembly: GCA_949987645.1. Classification (NCBI taxonomy): domain Eukaryota; kingdom Metazoa; phylum Arthropoda; class Insecta; order Diptera; family Tachinidae; genus Tachina; species Tachina grossa. Next base: position 59,423,504 of record OX465276.1, on the reverse strand, counting down.
CAAAACAAAGTTTTGCTAAATGCCAGCAAACAAAGTAACACAACTTTTAACTCAAGAAAGGGTTGACAGTGTAATAGTTTCTTTTAAATATTTTTTTTTTCTGCAGTTCTAGTACCTTATTTTTTATTCCTTTTACTTTTGCCCTCTCTTAACACATTTAAGGTGAATTTGTTTTAACTTTTACGTATAAATCTTGTAAAAAATATAAATGGTTAATGTAGGCTTGTCTATACGCTACAAAATATTCAAATAGAAACATTTTATTAGTAAATATGATAACTTTGCACAGTGGGATGAATGGCTTTACACATTTGTGTGCAAAAACTATAACAAGTGATACTAGTTCATTAAAAGTAAGTAGGCGTCCAAGCATTGTATTTACTAAATTAAGAATAAAAAAAATTAAATTAAATAAAAATCGTCTATTCTTACCGCCCACCTACCACCGCCCGCAGAATTCTTCAAATTTGTTATATACACTTCTTAGAATAGAAAAGACTCGTGCCGAATCTAATCGAATACGGCCACTCCCACCGCCCATATAATATATAATGGGTGTTTTTTATTGAGGTATATATTAAGTTGGCATCACTTTTTTAACTGGCGGCCATTTTGTCAGCTGTCAAGTGATTAATATTTAGTTTGGTTTGCCATTTCATCATGAACAGGTTGACAAAAGAACAACGCTTGCAAATCGTGCAAATTTATTTCGAAAATAATGGTTCAGTTCGCGAAGTTTACCGCAAGCTCCGTCCATTTTATGGTCGACATAATCGTCCATCAGAGCAATTAATTCGGTTAACCATGGATCGTTTTCGCACTACGTTTACTCTATGTGATAATACGCATCCGCAGAGACGTCGAACAGTGCGCACCGAAGAAACAATTGCCGCTGTAGAGCAAAGTGTTGAAGAGGACCCGAATGAATCGATTCGCCACCGTGCACAGCAATTGGAGCTTTGTCCATCAACTTTATGGAAGATTTTGCGCAAAGATCTTGGCTTGCGACCTTACAAGATCCAGCTTGTGCAAGAATTAAAGCCGCGAGACCATGCAATGCGTCGTGATTTTGGTGTATGGGCCGAAAATGAGATTGATCTCGATGCTGATTTTCATCGCAAAATTTTGTTCAGTGATGAGGCTCATTTTTGGTTGAATGGCTACGTCAACAAGCAAAATTGCCGCATTTGGGGTGAAGAGAATCCACATGAGACCCTTGAGACGCCATTACATCCACAAAAACTGACTGTTTGGTGTGCTCTATGGGCTGGTGGAGTCATTGGGCCATACTTCTTCCGAAATAATGCTGGAGAGTCAGTTACCGTTAATGGATACCGGTATAGAGCCATGATAACCGACTATTTTGTTCCCGAATTGGATGGCATGAATGTGGATGAGTTGTGGTTCCAACAAGACGGCGCTACATGCCACACAGCGCACGTCACAATCGATTTATTGAAGGAAACATTCGATGAGCGCATAATTTCGCGGAATGGACCTGTCAATTGGCCACCAAGATCGTGTGATTTGACACCATTGGATTATTTTCTTTGGGGATATGTCAAGTCGCTCGTCTACGCCAACAAACCAGAAACGTTAGGGGACTTGGAAGCCAACATTCGTGGCGTTATTGCCAACATACGGCCCCATATGCTCGAAAAAGTGGTTGAAAATTGGACCTGTAGAATTGGCTTTATTCGAGCCAGCCGCGGCGGCCACATGCCCGAAATCATATTTAAACATTAATGGCATAAAATTATCCTTCCAATTATCCTTTTATTTCAATTCGAAGTTCTATACCTCTAAAAAAAACACCCGTTACAAAATATAGATTTTTTTTAAATGTTTGGTTAATCGTTCGCCAAAAAAATTATTTGTTCTACATCGTCATATTCCAAATCCTCTTTAGATAGCTTAGTATATAGCTTATCGAGCGAAATTACGAAATATTTCCATATAAACTCTATTGAAATATTTCGTAATTTCGTTGGATAAAGAGTTCCGCGATTTGCCCCTGTAAATACTGGTACTCACTATCCTACACAATCGTGCGACTTTTGAGAAAAATGCAATTCTAGTATGATGAGTTTATGAAAATTTTCAAAAAAAAGGCGATTGTGTAGGAGAGTGAGTACCGGCCTTAAGATAAGAAAAATGTCAAGTTTTGTAGAAACTTTATTGCATTTCTCACAAAACATTAACATTAAAACATGGGTGTGGATTAGTCCTAATTTCGGCTTCATTCAGAAATTTACCCATAGTAGATGATATAAAAATATTTACGAAATTTTGAAAGGCCTGCTGCTGAAAATGTACCAGGCATTTGGCGCTAAACACCAAGATGAGGCTATTGTGCAGCACGCCAAAATGAATGGTAACTCCCCTTAAATCGCCTTATATAAATCCCATTAAGAATCTGTGGGATCACTTGGACAGAAGTTAAAAAAAGAAAAGTAACATGTAAAAGTAAATGTATACCTGCTCTACAGTTAGAATGGTCCGAAATTCTACTTACAGTGGCCAAAATTTTGTTCCAATCCATTCCGAAAAAAACTGCCAGCATACTTGCATCATTTGTGCAGTTTTCAAAAGTTCTTTTTTGCCACTCTGGAGCATATGGGAAATTTTGATTTGTGATTGTTTATGATTTAGTGTGCGATATATATATATTTTTTTTGCAACTAACTTATTGACATCCTTTTCGAACTTGGCTGCATTAATTGCGAATCATCATTTGGGTTACAAATCTATCTGAAAAGTCAACTATGCCTACTCATCCCATAACGGGAGTAAACAACAGCTTCAAAACCAACAACAACAACAATATTCCAAAACCTGCAAATCAATTGGTAACTAACTGTATGTTTACTGTTACTGTGCATGACAGCACCAAATAAATCAACATTCTGTCAAGCATTTGAAATGAGCTAAAAAGCAAAATGCAGCAACAACAACAACAACAACACATGTTGTATACATGCCCTGGCTCAGTTACCATTTGACAATAGGAGTGAGCTTGGAAAGTGTGTGTCACACACGGTCTTGCTGTGATAGTGTGACATATTCAGATTTTTTGTACACTTCTTATTTCTTTTTTTTTTGCCAATATCCCACTGTGTGTAGATTCTATACTGTAGAATGATAAACCAGCGAACAAACAAACATTTTGCAATGAAGCTTGAAATCAAAGAAAATTTTCAGTTTAATAATTTATTTGTTGGGCTTGTGTATCATTCGAACGTTTTTTAAATTTGATTTAAATTATAATTTAAATATTATCTAATTCCCACAATATATTGTGGCGTTAATACATACATATGTACTACATACTTACATACATACCATATATAAGTAAATGCATGTGTTGTTACATATATGTACATATATTTTTTCGAAATTAAATGCAAATACTAAATTCATGTTTTGAGCGTGGTTTAAAAAAGTTGTTCATACTACATATTTTAAACATCAAAGCATGCGCTATTTTTTCTACATACTTTGTAGTTTTATTAGTAATATTAATTTATTTTCAACAAATCTTTTGAATTTTTATTCTTTAAATTTACTGTTTAGTAACAAAATAAACCATTCAAAGAAGCAAAATAATTTTTATGAATGTTTTGAAACAAAGTAGCAGCCATTATGTGTATAGCTGTCGATACTACAAGCTTGGCAAGGAAATTTTATGAATATTTTGTTACATATTTGACGCGCAAAATAGAAAGGGACCTAAGGGTAAAAACCGGTTTTGTTCAGGAGAGCCATTTTAAAGATTTAAATACGTGTATCTTTGGTGTAGCAGCACTGAATAAAACGCGCATATCTCTGGGAGGGAGCACTTTTGGGGCATGGGATCGGTCTCATTCGATGCTCAGATGTTGTCCACATCAAAAAAAAAAAAAAAAAAAAAAAAAGTGAATTGATGACCCTTAGGTCCCTTTCTCTATGCGCTGTCACATACATATGTACATAAATCACTTTCATTTAAACCAATTTACGCTATTTAATTTACTACCGAGGCATCCCAGTGGCAAAAATCAGAAGACCTTCTTACTTCAGGCCAGGGAGGGCATTGAGAATTTTGAAATTGTACCAACAATTTTCAAAAGTTGTACTTATTTGACCTTAATTGTACTCAAAGATTTTTTTAGTTAAAACTACATATTTTTATTTGTTTTTATTAAAATAATCGACTTTTTTCTGGGTACCGAATCGTTTTCACAAATTTGCTTGTAAGTTAGAATGTTAAAGCACATGGTTGCACCTGTTCAAGTTGAAATGAAAAATAAAAAAGTTAATAGCATGTGCTCTAGCATCCGAAAATTTTTTTTTGGAAAAGGATGAGTTTACATTTTTTGATTTTCTCGCTGCGTTTAACTTTACCAAGACTGTTTTTAAGTTAGAAGAATATGAGTTTCATGGTTCAAAAGTGAAAATTGACATATGGAAGCGTTTGAAAAGAAATGCGGATTGAAAATGAGAGGATTCCTTAAATGTACTAAATTAGTGATTGGTGTACTATTGTACTTTTCGAGTTTGAATAGTACCAAAAATAGTACAATTGTACCAACTTTGCCATTCCTGCTTCAGGCCTTATTAGAGGGCTATTTAGAAAATTTTTTGTTCAATTACTATTCTTATTTAGATGCTGAAAAATGTCTTATAGAACCCCTCGACTCTTTCGCATAAAAGATAAGATAAACATTCTACATGCCCTTCTATTAGAATAGACAAGAGGAGGAGTAACATTTTGTTTGTAAAAGCAAAAATTCCTTAATTTGAAAGCTTTTTAGAGTCGTTGGCGAAAGAAGCGAGAGCGAAAGTCCCACACCGCAATGACAACGCGTTTAAAAAAGATGTGCCTATGGAATGGAGCGATTAGGCCTTGTACATCCAAAAGAAGGAGTATAGAGGGCTCCTTCTTTTTCAAGCTGGAATAGCATATGCAAGACTTTCTACACACATACATAAATACATGTATTTATGGGCCACATAGTGGAACAAATAAGAAAAATAATGAATGTTTCTTGATTTGTGTTTAAATATCCTGAAGTAAGTGTTTTTTGGAAATCGTTCTAAAATTTTTTAAGTAACTCTGCTACACTAACATTTCGAATTAAAAAGGATTAACCTTTGTAGTAAATATTTCTTCACAAAAGTTATTTTTCACAAGAGTACCTCTACACAAAAACTATCTTTTAATCAAAAATACATTTGCACAAACAAAAAAACATTCGTTCAAAATGTGCCTTTTTACAAAAAGTACATTTTTTACAAAAATTTCCTTTTCACAAAAAGCAACCCTTCACAAAAAGTAATTTTTACCGAAAGGTACATTTCTACAAAAAGTACCTTTTCGGAAAAAATAATTATGTTTTCGAAAATTAACGTATTGTAAAAACACATTAACCGTTATATTTTTTTTTTTTTGCAAAAAGTGTCTTTATTGACAAAATTTACCAACAATTACATTGTAAATATTTTATGAAAATGGCCATATTGGCAAAAAGTACCTTTTTTTAAATAAGTACCTATGTATATGCAAAAATTACCTTTTTTTTGAAAAAGTTCATCGTTGCAAAAAATAAGTTATTACAAAAAGTACCCTGGTACTAAGAAGACATTTTTGAAAAAAGTACTCTTTGGGAAAGATGCATTTTTACAAAAAAAAAAAAAAAAAATATTAATTAGTTTCAAAAAGTGCATTTTTACAAAAAGTACTTAAAAGTATCTCTTCGGAAAAATAATTATTTTTCCAAAAAGTTAATTATTTGAAAAATTCCTTTGCACAGAATGTAACTTTTTTATATAAAAAAAGTAACTGCTATAAAAAATTTTGTTTTACAAAAAGTGCCATTATTGACCAAATAAACATTTCCAAACAAAAATTACATTGTTTCAAAATTTAAAATTGTTACAAAAAGTACCATATTTGCATAAAGTATTTTTTTTGGCAAAAATATCTTTATTGACAAAATAAACCTTTTCAAACAAAAACTACATTGTATCGAAATTTAAATTTTTTTAAGAAAAGTACCATATTTGCAAAAGCTATTATTGTTTACAAAAAGTACCTGTATGCAAAAATCACCTTTACGCAAAAAGCTATTTTAAGCAAAAATTACATTTTTTTTGGAAAAAGATCGTTGTTGCAAAAGAAATAAATTCTTGCAAAAAGTACCCTTCTACTAAAATTGCCTTTTTGCAAAAAGTACTTTTTGGAAAAAGCACCTTTTCACGACAAAAACATGATTTTTTTTAGAAAACTTATTTTATGAAAAAGTATTACATATGTATTCCTAAAAAAGTACGTTGTCACAAAATTTGTTTTCATCAGAATGTAGAATTTGACAAAAGTATCTCTCTGACAAAAAAGTTAAAAAACCCTTCTTCAAAAAGACTTTAAAAAACTCATTACAAAAATTAATATTTTGCAAAAGAGAAGTGTTTGGAGTTGTTCAACTGCACAATGCACGAGTTTCTGTGCCATTTCACAAATATATAGGGAGCGTGGATACACCACAGTACACCAGAAATCAAACATCAGTCAAAACAGTGGATTTCTTGTGGGTGAATCCGCGCCAACAAGGCTAAGCTTTACCAAAAAAGTACTTTTTTTTTACAAAAATTTCCTTTTATAAAAAAGTATTCTTTCACAAATAGTAATTTTTAACATAAAGTACATTCTTACAAAAAATTACATTTTTTGAGAAAAATATTTTTGCAAAAAGTAACATATTGGCCCAATTCACAAACTTTTGTAAATGGTCTTGCATCGTAGCATGTGCAAAATAGTTAATATATTGATACTCACCACTTAACAATTCTTAGTGGTGAGTATCAATATACTATACCATTTTGAGCATGCACAAGATTGTGAATTGGGCTATTGTTGAAATTCCTTTGCGCAGAATGTAACTTTTTAAGTATGCGCTAGAAAAATAAATTTTTTTACATTGTAACTTCTACAAAAAAAAAAAAAAAAAAAAAAAAAAAAAAAAAAAAATTTAAAAATCAAGTAAAATACTTCTTTTGGACTCATTGATAAAGTGAGTAAAGTGGCTGCACGTAGTGCCATCGCACTGGAAGTCATATCAAATTCGCTTTAAACTGACGCGCCGTCGTTATTGCGTTTCTTCGTTTGGTCGTAAATCTTGAAAATCTTTTAAATTGTTTAATAGTTTCTTACCGTTTTTAATTAATTTTACTTCATTAAGACGGGAGTAGTATTATTGTATGTTATTTTTTTTTAGCTTTGATACCTGAAGCGTTAAAGTATCAAAATAACTTCTTTTTTTTTTGTTGTTGCTAAATCGAATATGTTTTTCAACATAGTTTTCCAACATTTTCTTGACTGTTTGACGTGCTAATAGTGACTGCCAATAACTGTTACATTCGAGTCTTGTATCTTAGCATTTAATTTATAAATATTTACAAAATATTGTGAACATTTAAGTTAAATAAATTGCATATTAATAATATTTATTGCCTTTGCCAGATAAAACTAAACCTACGCGTTTACAGCACAAATATACATCCAAATTTTTTTTTTTGGTTTTCTCTGCATCTTCATGGGAATTAAATGGTGTCGTTTTGTAGTCTTTTTTCCAAGTCAAATTAAAAAAAAAAACTAAAGAAAAACGCTGAAAACCGCACATGTGCAAATTGACAAGATAAAGGCAAAAATGCACATGTCAATAAACAACATTTTGATCAATAAGTTTTATGTGTTTTTTTTATTATTTCAAGTTTTCTTATTTTAAAATTGCAAACTTGTGTAGTTACCAAAAGCAACAACTATTGGAGACAGCCAACGTCATAGACTAAAATACAACAACAACAGCGACAACGAAAAAAATTTTTTTATATGATGTATTGCTAATACCATATTAAAGACAAGTCAACATTTTTTTTAAGTTTATTCTTTATTTAAGTTTGTTGTCTTCATGCTCGTTTATAGAGAAATAGCCGCAGCAGCAATAGCAACAGAAAACAGCAATTACCACCTGCTTATTTTTGCATTGATCTTTGTCGAGTTTGTGTCTTTGAATAAATATTGAATATTGATTGTGTGTGGAATATTGAATATGCATAATAGTTTAAGGTAATTTATGATGCAAGTAAAATAACAAACAAAAGTCAACCAGAGGAAATACTGGCTGTAGAATTCTTAAGTGGGCTGCTTGCTGCAACACCCTACACTAATGTCTGCAATACTACACATTAATTTATATTTCAAAGGGTGTGATGATGTACATTTAAAGAAAAATTATCGTTAATTGAAAGTTAAATTTTTAAATTTTTTAACTTAAAATAATCAGTTTAGAGATCTAAAATATTTAAAATCACAGGCGCTTGCTCGCAGACTATGAAAATTGAAGATAATGTCTTTACAGCTTGAGTGTAACGAGGCATATTTATTTAATTAATTCAAAGATAAGTGTGATTAATAGATTTCATTTATTTTTCTTTATTATATAAGGAGTTACCATCAATAATTGTCAATAGTTACATTCATTTGGCATTTGCTCCCTAGAATGCTTCAATGACTGGAAATATCATTTTTATCACGTTAATGCAACGTGATTATGACAATGAAACAATAAGACATTGCATTATTAGCAGAAATAAAAGATTTGGATCAAAACTTGCGTACATAAAGGAATAAAAATTAACATATTTTTCTTGAAAGATGCAATTTTCCAAAAAGATTTAAGCAAAAAAAAAAAAAAAAAAATTCGTAGGTTAATCCCCTATGAATACTAGATATCCCAGCAAAAATTTTCAAAAAAGTTAATCGGGTTTAGAATTAAACATTTTTGGTGGATTACCAACTTAATGATTTTAACAAGGCGTGATACTAAAATAAACGATGCTTCAAAAGTACTTACTTTTTTTTATTTGGCAACTTGTTTACGTAATCTACAAAAGAATCATTCTCCTCATTTAGCAACTTGTACATATTTTTTTTTAATTTTACGTAATGTGTAATGAAATTTGGCAATCAGAAAACTAAGTCATTATATGGCAGGTAGTTCTGATGGTAATGTGTAATTTTTTGCTGGAATGTAATACTATTCGAATTGAGACATTTTTAGATTTATTTCTGATTAAACTATTCGGAATTTTTAAAATTTTTTTTTTGGTTTTGGTATTTTTTCGGTTTTGCACGTTTTTTTAGTTGTGTAATTTTTTTTGTTTTTGGCTTTTTTTTTGGTTTTAACGATTTATTTTGGTTTTAGCGATTTTTTTTTTGTTTTGTCGATTTTTTTTAGTTTTGGCGATTGTGTCGGTCTTTATCGTTTTTTCATTTTTGGCAATTTTTTGGTTTTTGGCGTTTTTTCATTTTGGCGATTTTTTTTATTTTGGCGATTATTTCGGTTTTTGGCGATTTACTTAAGCTTTAGATTTTTTTTTAATATTGCGCTTTTTCGTTTTTTATAACTTCGGGCTTTTTTAGTTTTAGCGTTTTTGAAAATTTCAAGAGTTTGCCTCTTACGGTTTCCAAGATACAGCAAGTTTTCAAAATTACATAGCTAAAATTACATTAACTGATATAATACCCTTTAATTTAGATTTTTTTTTAATTTTGGTGTTAATCGTTGTAGTCTGTTACTACGTTTATACGCAGGGCTTATTTGCAAATAAAACTATAAATTGTTGCCATATAATTGTTTTTGTTGCGACTTACTAACTCAGATAACTATTCACGATTAATGCAATATTTTGGCAAATCGAGGTTGCCACACTCACAAATGTTTGATAACAAAAAACAATAAATGGATAAATATTTCATAAAAAAAACATTAATAGCAGCAAATAATGACAATTAAAACAAATAATTATTTGATATTTTGTACATTTACACTATTTGTTTTCTTAACATAAGTAAGTTTTCTATAAAAGTGCTACCAAGTTTATGTACTTTTGCTATGCCGTAGAAACAGTGAGTTAATTTATTTGCGACTTGTTTTATTTGCAAATAGTGCGCGTATAAACGTAGTGTGTACAAAGAGACATTAATTTTGCAAATTTTAAGTGACTATATGTATTGTATGTATATTACATGGGATTTTAACATTTTTCGTTGTTCGTTTTGGAACACTTTAATTTTTTATTGCCATATATTTGTTGTTGTAGTGAGCAAAGTTTTACATATTTTGTCAAAATTTCACATGAATCAATTCAAAATTTTATTATTAATTAAATGTTTACAGAAGTGTAATTGATTGAGCTTAATTTACTCAATTAAATCATTCTTAGTTACAGAAAAAATTTTGTAGATTTCATACGACGAACTATAGGCCTGGCCTGACCCACGATATCGAAAACGTTCGAATTGTCGCACACTAACATTTGAAAGAACAACAAAATATTAAAATTTGTTTTTGTTTTGAAGGTAAGTGTGCGACAAGTCGAACGTTGTCGACATCGTGCGTTTGGCCCTATGACTCGTCTAAAAAATTTTTATGAAAATCTCAATTAAAAAAATTAGTTCGTTTCAAATAAATTTTTACTCAAGTCGACCGTCCGCGTGGAAACAGGGTTCAATGTAAATTTTTCTTGTTAAGTCCTAGTTTACACTATCCTAGTTTTATTGCTAAGCTGATTAGTTTGATGCAGAAAGTGACGAAATGAACAGAGACGTTTCTTTTCCCCTCGGCTCTCTCCCTCTCTTAACAAACTATTCAACTTATGCCGGCCATTCACTACACAAGTTCAGTGCTCAAGTCTGGCACTGCGTAAACTAAGCGTGTAACACACACTATACAAGTAAACTGTGCAGTTTTTATTTTAAAGGTATAAGTGAAGAAGACAACATGTGCAAATACTGCTCTATTTTATTAATTGCTGTGGCAATAAAAACAGCCTAAATCCTAAATGTGTTAATCTTTTTAACAGCCATTTCTCTATTTGCATCGGGGTATTTTTCCTTTAGTTTATTAATTAATTTTTCGTAGGCTTCGATTTTCATAATTCTATTGCTATAATCACTGCTTTTAATGCGCCATAATGCAGGCGATTCTTTGTATAATTCTAGGAACTCTGTCCAGAATATATTTTCTGCGCTCATTTTTTGTTTTTAACTCTTAAAAAATCACGACAAAACTGAGCGTTTGCAACATACACTACACAAGTTCACTGTACAGTTTTCAAACTTGAGCAAATATCAAAATCGTTTTGATATTTACTCAGTTCACTGCGTAAATAGCACAACCGCCCCCATACACTACACAAACGCACTGTACAGTGCCAGACTTGAGCACTGAACTTGTGTAGTGTATGGCCGGCATTAGAAATAAGACTTGCACAGTTTCGTATCCTGTTAATCTAAACTAAGACTAACTATTGAATAATTTTAATAAATACACACATGCGCAGGTACGTATGTATATATGCACAGAGAAAACAGATTCGTTGTGACAACCGAATTTGTTGCCAATTGAATTTTGGCGGTTGCAGCAACTATCATAGAATTCTGCTATAACGACTGAAATTTTCTTGTTGTACCACTATATTTTAATTATAACCCTAAACCCAATAGTTGCAGCAACAGAAAAAATTGGTTGACAGTATGGAATTTCAAATAAATGTTATTCTTGCTACCGAAAATTTGGTTAATATAATTAAAACAATATCATAAGCGGTAGCTGTAAAAGAAAAATTGGTCTTCCTTACTGAAATAAAAATAAACAATAAACGCAAATAAAAATACACAATTTAAGAAATTTATAATTTGACATATTGTCATAAGTTTATTTTAATTGAAATTTATTTCCTAATGGTGAAGCATGTCTATATACATTTCTTTAACCACACATTTTGAAAAGCCACAAACCTGTTATCTTATGCACAGACTTTCAAAAACCATTTGAGAATTCACAAATCATAATATCTTTGAAAGTCACAAAAGTTAATTTTTTAATTTGCTGCTATAAACTGTGATAGTAAACACAACCTCAAGTTAGTTGCAGCAACTGATTGAAAGTTTTTATTTTAATTTTAATATAGAACGACAATTTTTTAGTTGCTAATACCCAAAGTTGGTAGTAAAATCCAATTCGTAATATTTTCTTCGGTTGGGTTAACCAGTCAGTTAATTAGTCATGACCAGGGAAACCGCAAATATGCAATTGCATGTTTTTTCTCGTGTGACATATAAATGCGTGTATAAGATATTTATACTTTTCAAAACTTTTTATGAATTTTGGCATCGATTTGTTAGTGCATACACTCTAAAACATTAGCCCAAATTAAGGATCATATTTTTTGTCTAAATTGTTGTTGAAATATTCTTATTTTCTAAATTTATATCGATTGTGTAGTTATTTGTATCAAAAAAACAATATTTGTCTCATTTTACACAAAAATATAAATCTGCTTTTAGATGTATTTATTTTTAAACAAAGTGTGCTTAAAAAACAGCTACATATGCCTAAATAACGTCAAAATGTTGAAAACCAAACATATGTGCGTAAATCAGCAGAAATATGTTTGACAAGAAGAAAGAAGAAGCTCAAAAGTACACATGTTCTAACAGAAGCACGCCATATTAATATAAAATTAATTAAAATTAAAATAAAGCTATTTTTAAATAATAATCGTATGTGTTTTATATAAATAGTGATAAGTTAGTATTGTAAATAATGCACAAATTGAGTAAAAAAATTATTAAATTAAAGCTTTGAGTCAAGACAGTATTGTTAAACAAGTGCGATATGTATACATACTTATGTTAGAAACAAAATTACTCAAATTTTAGAAATTTATTTTTCATTTTTATTCAAATTCTAAAAATTACATGTAAAATTTAAAGCAAAACGTGAATTTTTTATGTTAATTCAGTAAACCTTTTTATCAATAAATTTAATTAAACACATGTATTAAATGAATTTTTTTAAAACATATTTTAAAATTAAACACAAGGGGGAAACTAAACACAAATTGCGTAAAATTGTTAAACATATTTTCTTCAAAATTAAACATATAGTGCTCAAAAATCAACAAAACGTTGAAAAAATATAGTTGTGTAATTTTAGGTCGAAAGTAGTCTGTAAAGTGTTGCCTACTATTATTGACGTAATTTTCAACAAAAGTGTTTTAGAGTGTATTTTTGCATATTTTACCTTTTAAAGCATTTTTTTGCATTTTTCAGTCTTACATGCATATTTTTGAATTTCTAGAGCATAATTTACGCTTTTAGGGCATATTTTAATACTTTATAGAGTGTATATGTTTGAATATTAAGCCTGCATTTTTTAATTTATTTTTCGCCATCTAAATATCATTTTCAATATTTCATGTAGTGTATACATTTTTCGTATGCATTAAGCAGTTATTACAGATCTTAGTTACAATAAAATTTTGGCTTTGCATTTGTGACGGGCTCTGCCCCGAGTAGACGTTGAAGGAACATTGTCAATTTATAAAAGTTTATTTAGATGTGACAGGAAACGATTTTTATTTAAAGGTCCAGGTCAATATTGCAATATTATTGTTTATTACAATAAAAATTATAATTAAGAAGCTTGTCTTATTTATTAAAAATGCAGTTCCAAAGTTTTAATTCTGATATTGAGATCTGCTTTGAAGTCGAATAAAATTTTTACGAAAGTACAAAAAGAAATTAATTCATTATATGCTTTGGTCAAAATTTGTATGGCAGTTTTGTTTTAACATACTTTTCAATCCCAAATTAATTTTTTATTGTCTCCTTAAAAATAAATGTTCATTCACAAATAAACCAATTTATTTTATTTTTAAGAGCATATTTTTGAGTTTTTATTACATATTTTCAAGTTTTTACAGCATATTTCTGGTTTCCCTGGTCATGACAAAAGCATACGCTCAGTTGATGCAATCAATTTAGGTATTGTGACAATCATATATTTGTTACAATTATGCCCTTATGGCAATGAACATGGATTGTTTTTTAGATTAACAGAAAATTGATAACGTGAATTGAAATATAGTTAATGCAAATGATATTTTATTGGACTAACCGTTTTCCAACCAATCTTTTTTCTGCGTGTGTGTATTATTCATTTTTTTATGCTGATTGCTTCTTAAATAAGTTCACACATAAATGTTAAAACCGGCGGAGTCTTTTTTGCAATGACAAACCTCTGCTTTCAATAAAATATATAGAAAAATCCCAACTTCATAAATATTTTATAAAAAAAAAGAAAAAAAAACGACAGAAAATATTTATTAATTTAATGGTGTAAAACATATGAACGGAATGTCTCACATGTTACAAGTACAAGATATAAATTATACCTTTCACTTAATGGTAGGGGAAGACAAACATAAATATAATAAAGACTAAAAAGCTAAACTAAACAATACTAGCTAGCTTCTGTACCACGTCATCCGTCATTAAGGATGGTTAGCAAGAAGAAAAAAAAACAGGATTCTAAAAGACATGACATATCTGTTCCTTGAAAAAAAGCAGGCAGTTAGTTACAAGAAAAAAATTTGCGGAATGCATTTAACAGGTTTCATTAACTGCTTAACAGCAAGTTGTAAATAAACATGTACAACAGCCGTACAAAAAAAAAAAAAAAAAAAAAAAAAAAAAAAAAAAAACAGAAGTACCAGGTTGTATACAAGATTTCCACAAAATAAATGACATTTTGCTTTTTGTTTTTTGTTTTCGTTTAGTTTGTCAAATAAGAAATGTTGCCCGCATGTTTACAAATTAAAACGGTTTTTTTTAGCGAAAATAGTCATTAAAACTATTGCTGCCTCAGTCACATGAAAGAAACTTTAGCTTTACTTTAAAAAATAAAATTAACTCAACCTAGAAATAACTATTGCACTCACCTGCTGTTTTATTAATAGACACAACATGTGCGAAACACCTTCATGGGGGCAGCATGTGGCGATAATGACTTTAATAATCCTAGAAAGTTAGGGAAGTTAGTTAAATAGCCAACCAACCAACCAGCAAGCCAGTCTACTAGCCAAAAACAAACTAGTTAAAGACAACTTGCTAGCTAAAAACTGTCTTCTATTTCTTGCTGTTATATAAACGACATGCTCCTTTACTGCTTTTCTGCTAGAAAACCTGGAAAGAGTGAAATAAAACAAAAAACTATAATCAATATTCAATGTATAGAATTAAATGGCTTTTAAATAATCATCATCAGCTTTATTCGCTATAGACATTTAAAACAACAGCAACATTAACAACAACTGTATTTTAAAAATTAATACCAAAAGTGCCTTGATATCCATCCATAACATTTTCCCCATATCCATATATGCACGTATCTATGTATGTATGTATGTATGTATCTATGTGTGTATGTATGTATTTATCCCTAACTATTCAGCATGTTTCGTATCCTGTTAATCTAATCAGCCATTCATAAGTTATAACATGTCATTTGCTGTCTTTGGCGCTTTCCTGACAAATGATCATGTGTTTCAGGTGAGCTACTTGCCGCTTAATTTTTTTTATTTTACTAGAAAGAAACAAAAAAAGAAACGCACACAAAATGCGGCTAATTTATTTGTAGGCCTGAAGTTAGCAGAGCTAAAGAGGTATTAAATCGATGAAAAGAAAACATGAAAAATCGAAAGAAATCGATGAAAAGAAAACATGACTCGTATAGCAAAATTGTTTTTTTTCTCTCTGCTTAAATAATGCATTAATGCATTAATTTGATGTATTTTCATTTAATTTCTTGCGAAAGGGATTCTAAATAGTAAAATACGTGAATAATGAATTGAACTTTGTCGTCTCTTAACTGAAACATCAGCACTGCTACCGCCAGTTGACTTTTGTCAACATTTTTGTTTGACAGCCATTGACAGTGAACTATCATCGTGTGATCTGACAAGAAAATTAATAGTCATTCCGACTTATCGTGATTGGCATATTTTGACTTCGACTGCGACGCTTTTGTAATAGATTAAAAAATAATGCAACATTTTTTTTTAATTTAATATAGGACCTGAATGTCTTAGTCGAAGTCGAAATACTTTAAGCACGATAAGGCTAAGCTTGATAAATACTATAGGGATTCTTTACCATGACCATGAAGTTTAAAAAAGCGGTTTGGTACAAGCACAGAAGATGTCGGCCGTTCTTAATGCTCAGTTGAGGACTCTATACCCGAAATAATAAAAAAATATATGATATAGTATTGCTCGATCAGAGATTGAAATGTGAGAGAAATTGTTAAAGACATAGGCGTCTCACATGGCTAAAGGTAGAATTAGTAAAATCGTATCATTCTACTTTACAGCTTGCCGTATCGTTCAACTTTGTGCACAAGTTATAGAAAATGTAACAGTATGCACAGCAAATTTTTTTTTGTCTGGCATTAAATGTGGCGTTTTTGACATTCGCTACAGAAAAATCTGTTTTCTGCAGATTCCTACGTCAGCAGTGCTACCACCACATATTTTATAACTAGTAACATGCATTGTATATGGTACGGTTTTTGTCAGCTGACACGCAACATCACGATACGATTTTACTAATTCTACCTTAACTGGTTTCTACCTTTCGGTACACTGAAAAGAAAATCATTCATTCAGAGAATGAAACGGTTTCATTAAATGTTCTGCATTATATTAATGAAACTTTTCATTAATACAATGAACAATTTCATTGTATGCATGAGATCTTTCCATCTCTGCTCTTCATGTGTTCTTCATTCATTCAATGTATTAATGAAAATCGTTACATTGTTTAAACGAATTTTCTTTTTGGCGAATTTGAGGCAAATATAAATAAGTTTCAAACATTTTATTTTCTTACTGCATTCAGTTTGTCAAACTTAAATAAATAAAAAGTTATTTCTTAAAATATATTTTCTATTTCTTACTTTTCCAATCCTTTTAATTTCAAAGCAGTATGGTCATCATAAATGCAATGAAATCATTTCAGTTATACAATGTAATATTCTTCATTGTATAGCAGATATCTCTCTCTTTCTCTTTTTTTTTATCCATTCACGTCCCTCACCACTATACAAACGATAGAAGGTTGGGCCAAACATCTTAAAAAGATGCTTGTTTTGTTAAGATTTTTGTTTGATTCTCTTAAACTTATGTTTGTGTATTGTGATTCTCAACAACATATTAAGAGTTTTACTATAAACATGCAAGTTTTTCGGCTTACTTAAACATTATTTGGGTTGAACTCTACTGATAAGTTTCTTAAATTTTAAATGTTTTACGTTAATAAATACATACATACGCTTATATATTAAGTACATATATATTTCTATATATTAAATAAAATAAAAAAATCTGTGTATGTTTTATTAAGTAGGTGGTTTGGAAGGGATATGATTTCATGTTTTTAATAGAAAATTTTCATTATTTACTGCTTATATTTCATTATATATAGAAAAATTTCTTTATATTAATGAATAAACTTCATTTATAGTATGTAAAAACTTCATTAAATCAATGAAACAACTACATTATATTCATGAAAAAGTTTCATTGAACTAATGAAATAGTTTCATTCTATTTATGATATAGCCGCCAAAATTAACTTCATAAATACAATGAATCATTCTTCAATGATCCAATTAAGAGCTTCATTAGCTGACTTTTAATGAAACATTTCATTAATACAATGAAGAATTTCATTGTCTGAATGAAGGTTTTCCTTTCAGTATATGAGAAAGCTTTCCGCCACGTTTGTTCACAGTCTACTACGAACGCAATCGTGTGACAACTTCGCAGCAGTATTGGCGTTGTTCAATCCCAACATGGACGAATTTTCGCACTGTTTCTCAACAGTGGACGACTCTTGGAGCAACCACAACCCAGAAGACTCCAAAGAGAAGTCAGAACCGTGGGTTTCTCGAGGCAAATCGGCGCCAAGGAAAGCCCATAAAGTTATAAGAATATTTTTTTTTTGGATGTTCGCGGTATCATCCACCTCGACTAACATCAAAAGGATGAAGCAGTCAATGAATGGAATATTATAGCAACTTATTGAATCGATTTAATAAGGATTTGAGAAAAAATCACATTCAATCGAGAAAACAATTTTTTTCATAAGGACAATGTGTACTAAAAAAGTTTACTTAAGTTAATAGTCTTAATTTTAGTAACTGCGTGTAATCATAATTGAGGAGCAAAGAATTCGTACGCTAACATATTTTCTATTAATCAACTATGACTATAGACAATTCCAACATACAAGAGAAACTCTACTTTCTTTATGCGATAAACTACTATAAATAAAAAAGCACGTGCGTGTTAAGCGTATTGACTCTCTGACATACTTATAGTCGGAGTATGTTTATACTCAAAGTATGCATATTTAGTCGGACAAAAAAATAGAGGCACTATACTCGGGATATTAACTCATTCGTCACATTTGTGTATATAAAAAGGAATCGAAAATTTGTTTTTCTTATTTGAAAACATGCTTTATGTGTGTTTGTGTGTGTGTGTGTGTGTGTGTGTGTGTGTGTGTGCTTGTGTGTGTGTGTGTGTGTGAATAAAATAGCTCTGTAAACACGCATGTATAGCCGGTTAATACCCAGAGTATTTTTGTACTCATGCACATGATTACAGCTCATATAGTCTATAAATTTTAGTTGCAGTCGTTTGTGCTGCGTAATTTAAGAAATGTGTATGAACATAGTTTTTAATTATTTATAATTATACGCACCCGGTTGTGTTTGCATATGAGCGTGTTATTTTTATTTTTAGCTCTACGCATTCATAGTTGTTTGACGGCCAATAATCAAAGAGTACTTAAAACCATAATTTAGTTATTATCGGGAGCATAGATGTGCGCATTTTCCATGACGAAAATCAATGAATTGGTCTAGAAATTGCTCCATCATACGCCTCATAGTCTGGATTTAGCACTGACTCACTACTTCTTGCTCTCAAATCTGAAGAAATTGTTTGGCGGAAAGATGTTAGACTGCAACGATGAAATCATCTCACAAACAAAATCTTATTATTTGTAAAGTAATAAAAAAAAATTGGAGAAACCTTGGAAAAAGTGTTGAAAATTAAAATTATTTTTTGTCCAAAAACTTAAGTTTCTTTTAGAAAAATCACGGCCTTATTGCCCCGTCCTTAGCAAAGAAATTTTATGTGACACAATTTTAAATATCGTCTCTATCATGTCAAACTATTCAATATGCAAATTTCGTCTTTTAGATTTATTAGCTTGGCACCATAATTTAAACGATATGTCTCTTTTAAAATTTTAACAGACGATTCATAATTCAATAAGACATATTTTAAGCCAGGTACTTTGTAGAAATATGCCGACCTTAAATTCACAATTGACGGGTCTTTGCGTTCTTCTGAAAAGTAAAAATTTGCATATTGCATAGTTTGAAATGGTAGGGACGATATAATTTATATATGGTGTTAGTTGAAGTTGTAGTATATTGATTACAAATTCGAAGGGTCTGGGTTCCAACCCGCTCATCAGCTAAGCTCCTTTTTTCCCTGTTGTTGTAGGAAAGTTCAAGTGCTAGCGGCATAGACACCAGTCACTGAAGTTAACCGACTTCAGCGGATACTAATCCTAATGTAACTTCAGAGCGCCCTCCTTCGGCGGTATTGTCTAGCAGAATCATCGGCGAAGTGAAATAACCAATAAAATGGCTACTAAAATACACAGATTCGAAAATTTAATGCGACATATTGACATCAGAGGCGCTGCATTAAATATAAAAAACGTGCAAAAAAGAGAGTTAAAAAAAGAATGAAGCTTTCCTCTATCTCTTCCTTTTCTAACACTATCACTATATCTCAAGAACGTAACAGCTATTGATAGTACTCGTAGTAGGCATTGATTGCCTGAGTGTTAGTTCTCTTTAAAAAATAATAGTGGTATTCACAGCGAACTTGTTAATTTGTTACTCGGTAGTTTGTTAATTTGTTAAAGTTACCAACTGTGAACGACCCCCTTTTTAAAACTTTGTTAGTCTGGTAACTTTCGTAGTAAAACAGCTGATTTATTGTTCTGACACAATTTATTATTTTGAAAAAATAAAAGATGCCACAGAAAATGTAAAAAAAAACAATTGTAAACCATTTAATTACTCATGCTTAGAAATGTATCACAAATGACTTTTTTATTATATTTATTTAGAAACTGCAACAGCTGATTGTGAGTTACCAACTAACAGCTATTTTATCGCGGGTGTCGTGTCGTTAATTTGTTAAATGTTAATCCGGTAACGTGTTAAATATACAAAAACAAAATGCGTGTAAAAAAGTAACGATTAACGACTAATAAACTAACAAGCTCGGTGTGAAAACCCCTAATGATTTATTTTTCCAATTTGTTAATTACGGATTTTTTCTTCTTAAGAAATAAAAATATATAGCGGAAAAATCTTGAAACTGGCAAAATGGTCATATAAAAAAATATAATTAAATTGGCATAGATGGTTTTTTCAGCAGGGATTTTAAAGCTAAATAAGATTTTATTTTATAAAAATTTATTTTGTACACAGAAAAAAGTATTCAAGAATTAATATTTTCTAAGTTTAAGATTTTCTAACGTACTAATAATCTGAAATTAATATTTTACTGATTTAGTAAAATATATTTTTTTTATCAAAAATATATTGATATTGATTGCTGAGGAATTAAGCTGGATCCTACGCATTTCACTGTTGCTAATGCAGATCATCAGGGAAGAGCTTTACCCAAAAATTGCTTAGAACAACTAAAGTTATTATCCCAGCTAAAAAAATTATATATGGTCCATATGTTTTTAATATATGAATGTATATAACTATATATGAATATGTATGAATTCATGTATGGAAATATATGGGATTTTACATGGCAAAACTATTATATATGAAATAATATATGGACTAATATATGAAATGTATTATAATATATGAGCTCATATATGGAAATTAAATTATAAAGCTCTTCATATGTGAATCCATATACATATAAAAATAAGATGTAATATATGGCGCCATATAAAAATGTATGCATGCATGATATCTCACATAAGATCGTATTTGCAATCAAAAAAGCTTGAATTTTATTAACTCGATCTTTTTCTCTCATTTTTATGACTGGTGAATTGAAATTCTATAAGAAAATACATACGGTATGCAAAGTTTATGTATATGCGTAGAGCCTCAACGTTTAAAAATAAATACTTGTGCAACAAAAAAAAAAAAAAAAAAAAAATCGTGTAACAAAAAAAAAAAATAATTCTTGTAGGATTTTATATATATTTTGGGCCTATTTAATAAATCAAATAATCAAATGGATAATCCTGACATTAATTTTATAAAAAATAATGGAATACTCCAGATATTTTTAAGAAACACAGTTCATATTACTGCAAAAAATAATATTAAAATCTAGTGTTAGTATAAAAACGGAAAATAATTGATTCACCTTTTGACTTAAAATTATGAATGAAATGACTTTTAGTTCGTTTTTCATTATTTGTCCAGACAAATGTTTCATTAAATACAACCTCCCTGTTCAAAATCTAAAAAAAAGTAATTTTAGTAATTTAATTTATTGCACAGCAGTGCGTTTGTGTGAATCAAGAGAGTATGAATATAAACTTTGCATACTGTGAAGGGAATATTTACACATACATACATGTATGAAAATGTATGAATATATATAATCATATATGCCCATATACCCTCATTTTTAGGATCCGAACCATATACATATGGGATATCATATATGCTCCATACATATTCTTTTAGCTGGGATGTTATAAACTTTAATTTAAACAAATGAGAAGTTCAACAAATAACAAAATTGCAATAAGAACTTAATACTCAACATGATTTTCAATTAAGAATTTAATTGATTCAATTGAATTTTTGCTTGTATTAATTGATTTGAGTGGAAAAACTTAATTAATATCAAATAATCAAATTGTTAAGAGGTGAAAATTTAATTAATTTTTTAATTGATATTCCAGCTAAAAAAAAACTATATATGGTCCATATATTTTTAATATATGAATGCATATAACTATATATCAATATGTATGAATTCATGTATGGAAATGTATGGGATTATAAATACATGGCAAAACCATTATATATGAGCTAATATATGACTAATATATGGACTAATATATGAAATGTACTATAATATACATATGAGCTCAGATATGGAAATTTAATTATGAATCTCTTCGTACTCAGAGAAAACATATTCGTTGTGACAACCGAATTTGTTGCCAATTGAATTTTGGCGGTTGCAGCAACTATCATAGAATTCTGCTATAGCGACTGAAATTTTCTTGTTGTACCACTATATTTTAATTATAACCCTAAACCCAATAGTTGCAGCAACAGAAAAAATTGGTTTACAGTATGGAATTTTAAATAAATGTTATTCTTGCTACCGAAAATTTGGTTAATATAATTAAAACAATATCTTAATTGGTACCTGTAAAAGAAAAATTAGTCTTCCTTGCTGAAATAAAAATAAACAATAAACGCAATTAAAAATTCACAATTTATGAAATTTATAATTTGACATATTGTCATAAGTTTATTTTAATTGAAATTTATTTCCTAATGGTGAAGCATGTCTATATACATTTCTTCAACCACACATTTTGAAAAGCCACAAACCTGTTATCTTATGCACAGACTTTCAAATACCATTTGAGAATTCAAATTTCTTTGAAAGTCATAAAAGTTAATTTTTTAATTTGCTGCTATAAACTGTGATAGTAAACTCAACCTCTAGTTAGTTGCACCAACTGATTGAAAGTTTTTATTTAAATTTTAATATATAACGTCAATTTTTTAGTTGCTAATACCAAAAGTTGGTAGTAAAATC
Organism: Tachina grossa; assembly: GCA_949987645.1. Taxonomy (NCBI): domain Eukaryota; kingdom Metazoa; phylum Arthropoda; class Insecta; order Diptera; family Tachinidae; genus Tachina; species Tachina grossa. The sequence continues at coordinate 59,400,701 of OX465276.1, read as the reverse complement.
CAATTCGTAATATTTTATTCGGTTGGGTTAACCAATCAGTTAATTAGTCATGACAAAAGCATACGCTCGGTTGATGCAATCAATTTAAGTATTGTCACAATCATATCTTTGTTACAATTATGCCCTTATGGCAATGAATATGGATTGTTTTTTGGATTAACAGAAAATTGATAGCGTGAACTGAAATATAGTTAATGCAAATTATATTTTATCGGACTAACCGTTTTCCAACCAATCTTTTTTCTGGGTTTATGTGGATCCATATATACAAATAAGATTTAATATATGGAGGCATATAAGATTGTATGCATACATGATATCTCACATAAGATCGGTTTTGCAATCAAAAAAGCTTGGCATTTTATCACTGGTGAATTGGAAATCCATTAGAAAATACATACGGTATGCAATCGAAAATAAAAGAATTTTCTAGATAAGAAACAAAGTTCATATTACTGGTAAAATTATATTGAAAAATATTGTTAGACGGATTATTTTCTCTTTCATAATTAATTGCATTAGTTTTTAATCTGATTTCTTAAATTAAATTTTATGTACGAATATGAGTTTTGTGTTTTTGAAATAATTTATTCACCTTTTGACTTAAAATGATGACTGAAATGACTTTTAGTTCGTTTTGAATTATTTTAACCAAACAAATGTGTCATTAAATCCAACCTCCCTGTTCAAAATCTAAAAAAAAGTAATTTTAGTAATTTAATTTATTGCACAGCAGTGCGCTTTTGTAATCAAGAGAGTATGAATATGAACTTTGCATACTGTAGAACGAATATTTACACATCCATGTATGAAAGTGTATGAATATATATAATCATATATGCCCATATACCCTCATTTTTCGGATCCAAACCACATATGGGATCCCCATACATTTTTTTTTTTAGCTGGGATTACAATTATTTTAATTGATATTACAAAATTATTCAGATTAATTTTGCTAAAAAAAACTTAGCATTACAGTCCTTTAAAGCTCTTGCAAATTTTCAAAAGCTCATTTGCCACTTCTCAAGCTCATGTCATATATTGGATATTTTTATTTCTCTGGCTGTATATTTATGTTCATTCCAGTGAAAATATAACGTCCGCATAAAAATATAATTAAATGCAATTATAGTTAAGTTATATTGGCCATTACCACATCTATTGTCAATATAATCACTTGGCGGCAACACTAGCAAAAAGTTGTTCTCGTATTTTAAGTTTTAGCTTTTATTTTATTTTTATTTTTTCATTTTCCAAATGCCACTTGATGATTATATGTGTAGTAAAGTAACCGTTTATAGGCATGGAATCAAAATTATTGACAGTTTAAAGGCTGAACGACAGCAGAAATAAAAGAATTTTTATGCCTTTAAAGATTAATTTTAATGGGTTGATACGCTAAAGAGCAAATTAAATGAATTCCAAGAAATTTAAAACCTTCACTTTGGTTTAAACTTTAAAGCTGAATGAGATAACGATACGACGCCGAGTATGTACGTTTCATTAAAGTTTATTTAATTGTGTTCAATTTTAATTTTATATATCTGGCATATTTATGTTGGCGGAAAGAAACCATTTATATTTAATGGCCCAAGATGCTAGAAAGAAAAAAAAAATAATCTTAGTTTATAAGTATAGCGAAACTAATTTTTTTTTTGCTTAAACCATCTTACGTAAATGTTTTATGAAGTGTCAGAGTCGGCGTTGATTACTTTTTTTGTTTGATATGCTTTCAATAATAATACACTGACGTCAAATTACTAGCAATGACGGAAGTTACTCGTATAAAATTATCGACTTGCTTGCTCATTTAAAAGCATGACTTTGGGACAAACACTAGCATTAGTTATCATGATATTCATACAAAATGTTATGGTTTTGAAACAAACTTTTTTATACGATTTTGGTTTTATAAGCCGTTTGTTTCTTTTCTATCATGCCAAAATTATTTTTTATGGCCAAGTATTTAAAACTGCTGATTGAATGTGTTTAGTCATTATTTAAAGACATATTTTAAACATTCAGAGTTTTCTATTAAACATTTTTTGCCTCAACATGTGATGGCGATATTATCAATCAGCAAACATTGTTACCAAATACACCGCATACATTAGCCAACATTTTGCTGCATGTTGTTGTCTCCACCTTTATATAAACATATTAGCAGTTTTAATCGATTAATTGCTGATTGGAATCTCTATTTAAAGCTCTCTTTCCAAGATAATATACCGGGGCTATTTGTTTACATAACAGTATAATTTTACGGTTCTGGCTATTTCTTTATCTCCTACAAGTTTTCCTCCCAGGCTTATTCACTAGCGAATCTTTAGACAAATCTCCCGCAGTTTCTAATTATTATGATTATCACTTGCAAAAATATCAATTAAAAAAAAAGACATCATTTGATTTTTATCTTAATTGCTTTGTGGCGTATACCAAATTGCAAGCAACAAGTTGTTATATTCATGCTTCTACAATATCTTCTCTCAAATACGATAAAACTCAAAGATATACATAAATCTTTATTGTACAATAAACCGGCAACATCTCTAGAATAGGCCACAAGTTTCCACTTGTCGCAGCGGACGATAACTGGTTTCATTAAACGTAGTTTAATTAAATATAATTAATTAAACTGTTAAAGTCAAACATTGAAAAGACATACAATAGCACGTCTACACACTACCACAGACTCTACACGTCCAAAGTGATTTATGTATATATATATACATACCAGTATGTACATATGTATGTACACGAGTACTTGCGTTTTTTTTTAATTCCTTGTTCTTAATCGCAACTACTATTTATGTGTGTAAATCTAACACTCTGTTTTTGTTGCGGCCTTTAATCACTGAACCAACGCATGTACACTCGTACATACGTACATACATATATGTGGTGGCTAAACGACAAACTACTGATTAATATGGTGAAGTTATAATGAAAGATTCACGTACGTATGCAATTGCATTTGAAAAATATGTGCTATTATCTAATGTTGTAAATTAGTAAATCTTATTGAAATCTTTAATGTAAAAAGAAAAAATGTATGTAGTTGATTTTGGATTAGAGATAATTGGCGAGGAATGCTGCCTGCCGCTTAGAGATTACGCCAACTTAATGAAATTGCTGGTAATCATGGAATCGTAATGGATCTCGAATGCACGGGCAATAAACTTGCATTTGTTTTTTTTCAACATAAATTTTAAACTGTTAACAAAGTTTTCAATATTTACGCATTCAAAAATATAATTTACAAAAAGAGCCATTTGTCTTAAAAATTGTTTAAGTCTGTTAAAAAGCAATCAATTCAGTAAAGTGCGTCTTTGACTCATACATGAAGGGTTCTTTGCGAAGACTACGATATGTATTATAGTAACCTTAATATAAAGGGTCGGCCATCTAACGTTTTTTTTCTTTCAACTAGTGCTTATTTCGTGAATGGTAACACTTAGCTCATGTCTGATTTGACAGATAATTAGTTTTATCCTTCCGCTGAACGAGCCAATTGACCATCCAATACGTTTTCGTTTCGCTAAGTGGGCCTGCGATCGACTTACAGAAGATGCCGATTTTGCCAAAAAAAAAATCATCTTTTCAGATGAAGCTCATTTTGATCTTGGCGGGTATGTAAACAAGCAAAATTGTCGCATTTGGGGCACAGAAAACCCGCACGCATACATTGAAAAGCCGACGCACCCAAAACGAGTCACTGGTGCGGATTTTGGTCCAGAGGCATAATTGGGCCATTGAGCAAGAAGTGGCCGTTACAGTCAATGGCGATCGTTATCGGGCCATGTTGAACGAATTTTTGTTCACAAAAATTGAAGAGGACGGTATTGGCAACATTTGGTTTCAACAGGACGGAGCTAAGTGCCACACAGCCGAAGCTTCAGTACTTTTTTTTATAGCATTTTCAAAAAAAAAAAAAAGTTATCTGGCGGACCCTTTAAAAGGGCCCCAACTCATTATTTTTAATTTTTTTTTTTTTGAAATCGAATTTTTGTGTAGTTCGATAGTATTTTCGATGTATCGAAAAATGCAAAAATCTCGATTTCAAAAAGTCAATGCGCTAAGGCCTTTCGATATTATACGAACTTTATAATAATTGAATATCTTACATTTTTAATCAAGATTTAATTACCCGTTAAATTTTTGTTCGGCTTGTGTCGATTTTCTAGTTCCGGCATTTTTTATATTTGGCATTTTTTTCGTTTTGACGGTTTTTTTCAGTTTTTTGCAACCCAGCTAAAAAAATTATATATGGTCCATATATTTTTAATATATGAATGTATATAACTATATATGAATATGTATGAATTCATGTATGGAAATGTATGGGATTATACATTGCAAAACTATTATATACGAAGTAATATATGGACTAATATATGAAATGTATTATAATATATGAGCTCATATGTATATTATGAAGCTCTTCATATGTGGATCCATATATAGAAATAAGATATAATATATGGAGCTATATAAGAATGTATGCATACATGATATCTCACATAAGATCGTTTTTGCAATCAAAAATGTTTGGATTTTATCACTGGTGAATTGGAAATCCATTAGAAAATACATACGGTATGCAAAGTTTATATGCGTACCCTCAACGTTAAAAAAAAACTTTTGTTCCAAAAAAAAACATTCTTGTATGATTTTATACATTGTGGGCCGCATTTAATATATCAATCAATAATCAAAAGAACAATCCAGTCATTAATTTTATAGAAGATAACAGAATTCTCTAGATAAGAAACAAAGTTCATATTACTGCAAAAAATTATATTGAAAACTATTGTTAGACGGATTATATTTTCTTTTATATTTCATTGCATTAGTTTTTAATCTAATAGGAGTTTTGTGTTTTTTAAATAATTGATTCACCATTTGACTTAAAATGATGAATGAAATGACTTTTAGTTCGTTTTTCATTATCTATCCAAACAAATTTTTCATGAAATACAACCTCGCAGTTCAAAATCTAAAAAAAGTAATTTTAGTAATTTAATTTATTGCACAGCAGTGCGCTGTTTTGAATCAAGAGATTATGAATATGAACTCTGCATAATGTGGAGGGAATATTTACACATACATACATGTGTGAAAATGTATGAATATATATAATCATATATGCCCATATACCCTCATTTTTCGGATCCGAACCATATATGTGATATCATATATGCTCCATACATATTTTTTTAGCTGGGAACTTATTTTATTGTTGCCGATTTTTTTTTACTTTTGTCGGTTTTTTTTCGTTTTGGCGATTTTTTTTATTAAGTTTAACATTTTTTAACATACTAATGACTAATAAATCATTGAATATTTAAACGTAGTTTAATTTAATTTTTATTAAAAATTTAAATTTATTTAAATACACTTCCATTTATTTCAGTGGCTGAGAAAAGTTATTATGAAGATACGTTGAAAGTACGGTAGCATTACAATATTTAAAAATATTATGGAAAGCTTTCCAAAGAACAGCTGTTCAATATAAATCGGAAAGTTGATTTATCAATTTGCAGAAAATTGAAATAGCAAAAAACACATTTTATGATACAAAAATGCATTCTCATATTTATATATTTCATGATATGGTAATATGTGTTACATTTGTGCCCTTAATTATGAAAGTGGTCCAAGTCATATATTTCTTTTGTTACATTTGAACAAAACAAAAAATATTTTTATATTATGCAATATTTTAATTTAGAGTTGTTCTGCTCTGTATTAATTTAAATTTAATTAATATTTGTGAAGTATTTATTAAAGTTTTTTCAATATTTATTTAATATTTCGTAGCAAAAATGCATGTGACTTAGACCGATTTCATAATTAAGGGCTCATTTGTTGTATATTTGCGCAAATTAAACGAAATTCTTTTTAATACGATCACATGCTGTTCATGTACGTAAATTAAAAAAACACACACATGCACAAAACATGTGGTATGTTTGTAAAACTTAAGCAACAGTTAAGCTTAAATTAAACGTAACATAGCCATAATGTCATAGCCATAACCAAATCAAACCAAAATTAAATTGTTTTTTATGGTGAGAGGTTATGTCACGTCTGATTGAGCCTTTAAATGTACAATGTTCGCTACTTAAGTTTCATTTGAATTTGGGGTAAAAAACAAAATTTTGTATTTAAATAAGATTTAAAAATAAAATACATATAATCATTGACTGATTGATTAGCCCTAATAATACCAAATTTTTATTTTATTTATTCAGCAAAAAACTTTTTCAGTATTTATAATTTGCTTAGGCTAAAGTTCGTTTCGCTGTGTAAGACAAATTACATGTGATAATTATTAATGAACAAATAACACCAAAGTTAGTTGTAAATATTCTGACAAACACCTAGTAGAACGGAACAACTAGCTGTTTTCGAAGGCCACTACACATTCATCATCAGGGTTCCGTACGGACACTAGATATGTAATACTATACGAACTTTAGCCTATATAATTGCGGTATTCACAAGGGTGTCTTAAGTGTCCTAAGTGTCATAGTTTTAACATAGTTTAAAAAAATTGTTGTTGTGGCTCAAACAAAACGGTCATAAAGTAATAAGACTTTCTCAGCTATGTTTATTGTTTGTCATAACTACATGTAGAAATGCGTGAGAGTTTACCAAAGGAATTGAGAGAGAGAGAGTAAAAAATGTACAAGGTGTTTAAACCAAAATACAAATAAGTACAATATTTATAATTGTAAATTATAAGGGGTTGCTCACAGCAGTCATATATTTTCGTTTTATAACTTTAAAACGTGTTAAAATATGAGTACCATTTGAATACCCCACATATATATCTTAAGCATTGTATTTGTTTTTGGGATTTTTTCGGCCTTGAGATTTTTTTTCGGATTTTTTGCGTTTTTTTTTGCGATTTTCTTTCATTTCGGCCATTTTTTTTTCATAATGGGATATTTTAATTTTTGAGCTTTTTTTAATTTGGCGTTTTCTTAGTTTTGGTGTTTTTTGCTTTTTGTGGTTTTTTTAGTTTTGTCGATATGGGATATTTTAATTTTTGAGCTGTTTTTAATTTGGCGTTTTTTTATTTTGGCGATTTTTTTTTCATTTTGTCGGTTTTTCATATTTCTGCGATTTATTTTAGTTTTTTTTTTTTTAATTTGGAGCTTTTTTCGTTTTTGGCGTTATTTCAGCTTTGGCGATTTTTTTTTTTGGTTTGGCGATTTTATAATTTTTTAATTTTTTAGTTTTAGTTTTTTGAAAATTTCAAGGGTTTGCCTCTTACGGTTTTCAAGATACAGCAAGTTATCAAAAGTTCATCGTCAAAATTACATTGACTGAAAGAATACCCTTTAATTTAGAGTTTTGAAATGTCGGCGTTTATTGGTGTATTCTTCAAAAGAACACACTAACTTTGAACATTTCAAATGTCTATATATTATTGTCTGGATATCTTACATTAGGATTTGAAAATGTTACGTTTGCTTTAAAACATCCTTTAATTTTTAACTGTAATATATTGCAGCGGCCAAAACTGTTCATATTCTGCGAAAATTTCATGTCCTTAGCTTTTACGGTTTTCCAGAAAACAGCTTATGATAGTCAGCCCACAGACAGACAGACATCGTGGTAAAAATAATAGGGTACCTTTTCAGCTTTGGTGTATGGAACCCTAAAAACAAAGGCAGTATAAGTAAGAACATTGAAGTTAAGTTCGTGGTCGAAGGCCTTTCTGTAAATGTTGGGAGGATTGCATGCTGTAATACTGCAAAGGGACCCTTATATATATACATGAAACACATTCACGACAACAGGCTTCCAACTGCAAATGCTGCTAGCAAAAATTCACGCCGTGTTTTTAAAGAGAGACCAAAAATATGTTATAATTCTTTAAAAAAAAGTCACGTACTTGTTGACTCGTCTCGTACATAAATAGAGATTTATTATAATTTAAATGAGAAAGTGCATATTGCTTGAGCCATTGGTCTATCATTAAATTACTTACTTAATTATTTTAATGAATTGACTTGTACCACTTTGAGAATAAACGACTCTTCTAACTCTGCAGATTTTAATAACACCTGCTTCTTTAGCTCATTAAATTTTAATGTAATTTTTTCCCCATATTTAAAACAAAAATTATTTTACGTGTAATTCCTTTTAATCTGTATTAAACTTAAGCAATTTATCATTGAATTTCTTGACAAAACTTTGCAATTTTGTGTCTCTTACACACATCCTTAGACGGCTTAAATCAACTAAATATTTTCTGCAATTAATACGACATTTATGCTGTTAATGATGTTAATGATGTCAAGAGAATTATCATTAATCCACTGTTAAGTGTAACCAGTTCTATATATTTGTAGTTTTGGGAATAAAAAAATAATAATCATCATCGCTCGCTGCAGAGCTTTTAATCTTAAGTAGTGCTTGTTGCATATGAATGTTTAGATATTTTAAATGGATTTTTTGTTGTTGTCTTCTCTACTGCATCGTTCAAAGCTAGCTGCCTGCCTCTCTACACTTTAATCATGGTTATGTTAGTAAAGATTTTGTGGCATTGGAAGAAGTGTTTTTTGTTTTAATTAATGCGAGGGTTGGCTTCATTGAATGCCGACAAAGCCGGAGGGTGGGGTTATTATATAACTTGATTCGAAAAACAAAGCGTTTCGAATGTAATTTTCGATTCGAAAATGAAATGGTATTAACTAATTCTTTCGCACATAATACACAGTTAAAGATCGTTTCAAATCAAGTGATGCCAAATTTTATATAGAAAACTTGGCATTACTGCAATCTGAATGAAGTAGTTGTCAACAGTGGCTTTTAAACGGAAAAGTTTAATGCCGACATGTATAACAAAATGTTTTATTTTAAATATAAAAATTGTTTTTTGTTCCTTTAGATCACTGAAAATAATCACTAAACAAGAAAACCAAAATTTCAAAGTTGTTGCGATTTTGTTTTAAAGTGTTTTTATTCAGTTTATTTATTATACTTGTTATTTTATTTTCGTTTGTATTATTAAGTATGATCACAGAATAAAAAGAACAGCAAAGTTTTTATGTGGTCAACGTTGTTGCGATTTTGTTCTAAAATTTTTTAATTTTTTTTTTCAGTTTACTTATTGGGCTTTCGGTTTAATCCAAATGAAAAAAAGAAATTTATCTTTTGAAGGTTATATTAAGTAATTAACGATATATGGATATTTAAAATAAAATTACAATTATTTTTAAGTTCTCCATTTAGTGGTTAGAAAACCGCCGGTCTGGCAAGGCTGTCAGCTGTTAAATATCTGTCATATGTGTGATATATTTACTGAAACACTTGCCAATTACAAATATTTTTTTTTGAAGAGAAGTAACATTCAATGAATACCTACTACTACATATTACTAAGTGTTACCTTCTTTAGGAAAGTGATAGTAATGGGAAGATAGGTGCTGAAGTGCTGAAGGAAGAAATAGAGGAAAGCTTCATTATTTTACAACTCTGCTTTTTGCACGTTTTTTTTTTCAATAATGCAGAGTTGCAACGCCTCTGGTGTTAATTAGGTGTATTAAATTTTTTAAGCTATTTTGAAAAGCCATTTCATTGGTTATTTTACTTTGCCGATGATTCTGCTACACAATACCAACGAAGGAGGGTGCTCTGGTGTTACATTAGGATTAGCATATTCTGAAGTCGGTGTAGTTCAGTGATCAGTGACTATACCTTCACCACTTGAACTTTTTTATAACAACTTGTAAAAAGGGATATTAATGCACGTCAGTAAAATGGGTGGTGTTGTTATATAATGACTGCCGGAAATCGGGTTCGAACCCAGGACTTCCGTTTTAGTAGTCAAAGTGCTAAGTATTTTTTCCAATCCCACCCCCTAAGAATATCAATCGTTAAATAATCCAAAAGCGCGTAGAAATGGTTAAAACTTACTAGAGAAGTGGTGGACACTTTTTGAGTTTTACGGGTTTATTATGGTCGTCATGATTCACATAATGTACAAGGAATTGGTAGGAAGACTACCGAAATTATCGCTTCTGTTAGTGAAAGTGTGGTAGATAACTAAAAAAACCGCTAACGGTAATTCAGAAAAATATGACCGTGTGATAACGTACTTTTTTTTGCTGGTGATCAAGAATTATGAATTGGATGATATGTGGTTTCAACAAGTCTACCACGAGCCTCACAACACGACCAATTTTGGCTAAATTGCATAGGAAGTTTCCAGAACGCGCAATTTTAAGGTTTTATTACCGAGTCCATGCGATATGACGCCGTTAGACTTTTTTGGGGCTAAACCAAAGACCGTATCTACGCAGACAATCCACAGAGCATTGAAAAAATACACATTTGTCAAGTTATCGCCGGGATAACGCTCGAACTGTGCGAAACAGTTTTCGAAAACTACCCTAAAATAATCGACTGCTGCAATCAATCTACCGCCTCTGGTCATTTAAGTGGCATTGTTTCTCGTATGGGAGGGCAGACTAAACATTATAATGAAATAAAAGTTTTATTGAAATCATATTTAAGTTTAATTTTGAAACTGTAAAATTTATAACTATTTAAAAAAACCTGAAAAATATTACGAGTTTTTTTTAAGCATTTGAAATTTGCTTACGTACGAAACAATAAGTTTAAAGAAAGATTACTTGTGTTTTTAATACAAAGGGAGAAATATGTATAGATCGAAAAATAAATTTTCGAACTTTCTAAACTAAATTTTCGAAGATCTTAGTACATAGTGCAATTCATACGAATTCGTAAATTTAACTATTACAAACGTATAATTTAATCAACCCCTAGCTAATGAACTAAAGAACAGATGTTAATTAATACTTTTTGCAATCAAATCGGGTTCGAAGGACCATAACAAGCTTAAGCTAATTTGCTCTGTTTGGCGTTTGCAAATCCTAAGTTCTACTCTGTAATTCGAAGCAAAAGAAAACGCTTTCGAATTTACACGTAATTTATAAACAAACTCGAAAGTATTTTGTTTTCGTTTCGAATTACAAAGATCCTGAGTGTCGCAGAGAAATTGTGGCATCGTTTAGCTCTCCCTTTCAGTTACATGGTAATACAACTCTGTTTTGTAGTGCTTCTTTTTGCATCATTGAATTTCAAAACTTTGGCTTCTTAACGATGGCACTTATGTAAAGAAAAATGTAAAAAGATTAAAAAATTTAATTAATAAAAAGAATTTTGAACTATTTATTCAACTCTGAGCTTAGGACCATAAAAAATTAAGATTACTAGCAATCGTTGGTAGCTATTACATTTTTCGCATTTCAAAAATATGTGAACTATAATGGCTGATCAATCTCAGTTAGTTCAACTTCTATTTGAACTGGAATAACATATCTACCACAATTTTCATCCCAACAACAGATAAGACTTAAAGTGCAGTAAAATTCATTTGGAAACGAGAACTCATTGTAAACAGCCCTCGTTACTTGACCAAATAGAACTTATCTCTTTTATAGCAAACATTTGCGCAATATATTTGCTTTTAAAATGTACTAAAAAAATCGTTGCTTTCCACATTCCTTTTGATAAAGGCAATGAACATGAGAAAATTGTATATTATTTCAACACTGATGTCTGCTTAATTGCTAAACATAATTTAACGTCATCATTAAAATTTTATTTTTTGTTTTGCTGCAAATCAAAATATACAAGAAATAAATTTCTGTCAAATTCGCTAGATGAAATCGTTTATTTCGATTTAAGGCAAATACATTTTTGACTGTTACTAAAACATAATGAATTTTTTCTCAAAAATACACACTCGCCAGCATGTTTGAAAATATTTTTGGGAGGACTTAAACTTAAACTTGTTGCAGTTTTATAGCCCGTTTAATTTCTTACAGCATAAAGAATAACATCAAAAGAAAAAGAGAATGTATGGTAGTTAATAATAACTTACTAAATTTCTTTTCCTTCGTTTATTTTTAATAGCCGATTTAATGACCAGCAGTTACAAACAGATATTGGTTTTGTTGTTGTAGAATACCATAAACAAATGAATGGTCAATAGGATATAAATTATCTATTAAAACAGTAGCAGGCATTTCAATATTCCATTTGATTACAAAACATTTTGAAAACATTAATTAAAAACTTACAAGTTTTCTCCAAACTGGCTTAAGACTAAGAGATGAATAAATTTCAGATATAAAGTTACACATTTTGCATTATTCCTTTCCATGTCCTCCTTATGGTCGCTGTATGTTTTGTTTTATAGTCAATATGTTAATTTGCATACATAGTTATTTTTAATACAAAGTTTAGATAATTTCCTCTCGTTTTATAGCTTTATAAAGATTTTAGTTTATCTTATACATCTTTGATATTAGACAAACGTTTTTATTGCAAAGATAGATGTAAAAGATGACTTTATGGGGTTTTTAATCAGTGATAATTACTTAGCCATTAGTATTTGATGAGACAACATGTAAGGTATTATTTATCGGCAATAAGCTGCCAGCTGACCTCATGTCTAAACAAATGGCACTGAGTTTGGCTATAAAATCACAGGCAACCATTGCGTGGAAACTTTTTTTTTTTTTTGTTTTGATTGGGCCTGAGTTGATATTACATCAACTAAGAGATCATTAGGAGTATATAGACCACTGCTTAATATAAAAGAAAATCTGACATGCTATTAACGATGTTAAGAAACCATTCCGTCGTGTTTGATATTTTCACAAAAGGATCGAAATCAGACAAGGGTCTTGGTGTGGAAGTTTTTATTTCCCGTTTCGGGCAAAATGTTAGTTTCAAACTAAGCAATCAGTAAAGTGTAAGACAGTCTAAAACTTCAGCAATAAAAGAGCGTTGTAATTGACTAAGATACTATAAAATATACAGTAAGAATATTCGTATATATACACTCAAAATATTCCATGCTTGAAAATACGAAATACTTTTTCGTAAAATAATTTTTGTGCAATAAACGAAAATTTTGTACATTTTACGAAAATATTTGTGGCTTGTGCAGGAAAACAGATTTTGTAATTTTACGAATTTCGTTAAGCTACAAAAATTATTTCGTACAAGTATTTTCGTATATATGTAGTACCATATTTTTCGTTTATTTTATTGAATTTAGTATAAAATAAAACATTTTTATAAAATTGGAAATGTTTTGTCAACATATTGTTTACAGTACAAAATTATTCGTAAATTTAAACAAGTTTCGTGAATTTTACGAAAAAAAAAGTTTAAATATAGAAGTAAAAACTGTTGTTTTGTTTTAGTTTTTAATATTTTCCCCATTTATTTTCCTGTCAGTGTATATATTCCATACAAAATTATTCAACAAATTTCAATTAAAATAAAAAATTATAATAAAAAAATAGTTTTCGGCTTATGCTAGGAAGACAACTGGAACGAATGACAAATCTCGTTCACGGCACACCAACGACGAATAAGTAGCGGATCTTATAATTGATAATTGGATAATTGGTTGTTGCTTGTGCAGAGAGAGACAAAATTGTCTTTGTCGTTCATAGGCGTAAGAAATACTCGTAGAAATAATGGCCTGTTTCACAATAACGAAGCGAAACTTTCGACTTACAATTTATATTGAAAACAAAAACAAATTTTCATATTTTATTGTTGTTTTCAATATAAATTTTAAGTCGAAAGTTTCGTTTCAGTTTTCTTTCGTTATTGTGAAACAGGCCATTAATATATCGCAGATTTCGTCTTGCACGACGGATTTCGTTCGACTGTGGTGTTGTGTTAATTTTCATATAAACAAATGCGTTTTATTTTCTATGACGAAAGTTCGCACAAAAAGTTCGTTGTTCGTCCCAGTTGTGTTCCCAGTTAAATTCGTGAGTTTCAGTGCAAAATGTGTAGGTATGTACATATGTGTATGTGATGTATGAGGAATACAGTTGCTCTAACAATTCACCTTAAATTACCTTTTTATTTTCATAATTATTACAACCTCCAATTCCAAAATTTACAGATTATACTACAAAATTATTTCCCAAATGTTAGAAAATATAATTTTTTTTTGCAGATTTTATTTTTTTTACAGATTTTAATTTTACACAAATATTCGTATATTACACAAAATGTAATTTCATGGTTCACGAATTTCTTTTATAATATAAACATTGTTTTTCGTAAATTTACGAAAAAAAATTTGTAAAAATAAAAAATTTTATTATTTGCAGAGAAAAAGTATTTCGTAAAATAAACAAATATCATTTCTACTATTTACGAAGCATTTCGTACTGTAAAAACAACGAATATTTTCGTAAAATGAACCACATTTTTCGTTTATTTTACCTATGAAATATTTTGAGTGTACCGGCTAGGGTTGCCAGTTTTGAAATCGTAGAAATCAGTACATGAGAGAAAAAAAAATCAGTACAATTGAAAAAAAAATCAGTGCATTAATTTTTTCAATATAAAAGGCTTTAACTAGGAATGTAACTAATACTAGTTTAGCGCATGCGAATGCGAATACTACATTTTAATTTTTGCGAAAGCGAATGCAAATATTACAATACGTTAAAAAATCACATGAAAATAAATTTATATAAGAACATGAAGTTGTATTACATACATGGATGCACTACATATAGCATTTTATTTAAACTGAGTCTTGCATTGAGCAAATATGTATTAATTTATTAAAAACATGAATTCATAAAACAGAAAGATACATGCATATGTTTGTATATGAAATTAATGAGTGACACTTGTTTCGCGTGGAACTTACTACAACAATGACTAGTTAATATTGTTTGCGATTCAAATTTGTTTGTGCGAAGTAATGAATGATGCTTAAAACATTTTTTAAAAGTCTTAACAGACTAGTCTTAAGTAGAAAATACTGCTGCCGAAAATACAATGCCTTTTCTTTTTCAAAAAATTAAATAGGTATACTTCCAAACACCGCTGGACTTTAGTTTAATTTTGATGCTTATGAGAATTTTTTTTAGAAAAGCTTTCTGATAAAGCTTTGAAGAATGCCTTACTTATAAGTCAGCTACGTCCAAGCCATGTGCGCAATGTGAGAACTTTTATAAAGAGTTTTTTTGTGCTTTCACATCGACGAGATGACAACTTTCTTAAATAAAATTACTTGCCGACTTAAAAATTGTTTGCAGTTCATTCAAAAATGCCAACTATGCGCAGATATTGAGCAGTTGCAAAGCATGTGCATGCATGCAACAGTTGATCACGCATACGCAGAAAAAATTCGCAGAACTTCTGCATAAATATGCTGAATCTACGAACATACCCTATATGTATATTTTTCATGCTGGCTTAAAATAATTTTCGTGTTTTTGACGTTTGTTAATGGCAATTTTTTTCGTCAACGAAGTACAAAATTTTTTTTGTCTTAAATGTTCGCATACATATTAGCAAATGCAAATAGCAAAAATAAGCGAAAAATTTGCAAATGCGAACATTCGTTACATTCCTAGCTTTAACCATTCTTAAAACAAAACATGAATTCAATGTATACTTTGTATCAATGCATATGTAATTAATAAAATAATATTTTCAAAAAAAATTTTCGAAAAAGAAACTTTAAATTCATTATTTGCATGTATCAGAAATCACTTATAGCAAATCTTTCTTGCAAATTTAAATTAAAAAAATCTCAATAAAATTAACATTAACTTAAACTAAAATTTATATGATCTCTGACAGTTTTGGCAGAATTTGCTTGAGCATTATATGGAAACCACTTCGAAAACAAATTCGCCTTAAGGCGAACGTAAAGTAAAGATCACTGGTGATTCAAAGAAAATAAATAAACACTATGACAGGCTTTCTTATACATTGATCATAATTAATATATAAAAACAGTACAAAAACAGTACATACATGAAAAAATCAGTACAATTGCGTACTGATTTGCTAGTTATGCATAAATCAGTACTTTAAACAAAAATCAGTACATGTACTGGCAAAACCAGTACGACTGGCAACCCTAGTACCGGCAGTAAAGAAACGTTCATATGTCTATCAGGTGTATACATAACATCTATTTTGGTCTATGATGAGATGGTGAGATATTTTAACCTAGAGCTAATCTGGGTACCCAGGCGAAGTGGTATAATCGGAAGCTATATGCCGGATAGGCAAATGAATTCCACTGAAATCTCTCAAATCACACAAAGAGCAGAAGCTCAACTTCATTACGCAGAGTAGATGCTGAAACGCGGTAGCCTGCTCTGCCTCAAAATTAATTTGGTCACGGTATAATCCCAGAGGGTGCGCCACTTTCAATGGGATACCTAGGGATCAGTTTTCTATACTAGTGGCAGAACCAATAAGACACTGCCACAAGAGTATACGTTAGCAGGAGATTAAAGCTCCCATATTCTTTCGTTTACCGAATCATAATAAAGCCTCTCTGACTAAAGCTTAAATTAGACGTGACATAGCCATAATGCCATAGCCATAACCAAACCAAAATTCAATTGGTTTCTATGGTGAGAGTTATGGCGAGTCACCTATAATCAAATGCAGCGTTGCCCATTAGTGTGGTTCGAACGGTCGTTTTTTACGGCTATGGTTATGTCACGTCTGATTGAGGCTTAAGGCCTTGCCTATAACGGAAGGCTTTAAACAATGTAAAGGAAATTAACAATGAATTCGTATCTTTACGGATATTAGGAAAGTGATCAAAGCATTAAAAAATCATAAAGTTCAATCTCCAAGAGTCCTTCAGTGCAAAACTAAAATTAACTCGTGCAGGTATTGTAGAGAAATCGAGATAAATTGGAATCTAGGACATCAGGGCGTCTCTGGAAACGAAGAAGCGGATAGGCTTACAAAGATGGGATCATTATTGAATCACATCTCACTAGAAAATGACAAACCTTTTCAAAAATTAATTGAAACAGTGAGCTATAGAACAAAACACACCATAGATTGACAGAACTCTACCGTTGGAACACAAATTTAAAAACGCTAACACTTCGGAATTTGGTGAACACAATAACAAGACGCATGGGTGATGTTGCCATTTAGAGCTTGCCAGGAAGATAGTGAAACTCTGGAACACTACTTGTGTCACTGATCAGCATTCGATCAAAGTAGAAGAAAAATGTTTCATATGGAAAACATACCAAATATATTTAGAATATTTTAAGGATTCAGACTCGAAAAACCTAAGAAAGTATATTGAGTGAACAAAGTTCCTAACCTGACTAAATTGGATAGATTTTTATTCGGTATATCCCCAATATCTCTCATTAAGAGCGCACAAAATGATATAAACACACAAGTGTAATCCGAAACGGATTGGGTCAATATTAATTATTGCCCCTCTTTTCAACCTAACCTAGGAGAAGGGAGAAGAAACGGCCAAACACTCTGTTACTGCTCCTATATTGTTAATAAAATATCGTTTTTCGTAAAGCTTCCATTTCCCCTAAACCTTGCAAAAATATAAGAATAAAAAATAAGAAAAATGAATTTATTCGCACAAAGCTCAAGTTTTTTTTTACTGAGCAAATATAATAATAAAGGGAAATATTTTTTAACTCCCTTTGACCATCTCAGGTAGCTCAATGGTCTATCAAAACCCTAGTGATCCGGTTATCGAGAAACTGAGAGCCTATAAATTTATATACAGTACAGTACAGTTCCTATGAAGCTTAAGCTGCAGTTTTTCATGTTGATAGAGTGTTCTAGGACTCAGGGTGAGTCTTAGCATCGCTTTCGACGTTTCTTTTCCCCTCGTCTCTATAATAATAAGACTTGCATTGTGTAAATTAGGACTAAGTTGTTAGTGCTTCTAGATCTGATTTTTTTTTTTTTTTGCTGGAAGGTGAGCTATCTTCAAGCTGTTAGCATTTGCAGTTGCGAAGATTGAAAGAAAAGGTCCCATTAAAATGAGTCACGCAAACGAAACCAACTGTAAGTTGCGAAGGACCATATGACGTGGTCATATGGTGGACGAACCAGATAGATAAGATTGAAATTTCCATGATTTTAAGAAAGAAGAGTTGTTTGTTGTTTCAACAAAAAAAAATATTAATAAATCTAATCTAAAAACCAAATTTCTCGTGGCATAAAAAGCCCTTAAAAATTTCCCGCCATTTTTTATTTTAATTTAGTTATCGGCTTATTCATATTCCCAATGAATGACTATATACACCAAGTAAACAAAAAGAAAATTGCCGGTTCATGTTTTAAATGAAAATGAAATGCTAAAGAAAAAAGAAAAAATAAAACAAGTATAATAATAAATGAAATTAAAAGCAAACACTCTTTAACAGCATCAGACATACCCACTGGAATACTCCTACAAATTTCACTTGCAACTCTGCTCATTTACAAAATGCGGCAGCAGCTTAAGCCAGAGCAAGGGAAGAAAGTGGAAAAGCTTGTCATTGGTTGTGGCTGAGCAAAAAAAAAAAAAAATTAAAAAGCAGCAACTACAAGTAAAAATAATAAGTCTTACATTTAGTAAGACGTTAACTACGGTTGAGTCTAAAGAAATAGTAAAATGAAATTCATTTGCTGTTTTCCTGTGGCTGCCTGGCATCTGCTGCTGCTGCTTCCTTCAGCTTTGGCTCTTTTTTAATTCATGCTGCTCTTGCTGCGAAAGGAGCTGAATGTCTCAGATTGTGCTGCTGCTCATTTGTGCTGATTATGCACTTTGTCGCCTTCTTGTGCCCCAATTTATTGTCGTCTGTCTACTTTATTATTATTACTTTTTCTTTTCTTTATTTAGTTCAGTTATTAACCCAGTTTTTATAATTTTTAATTTTTTTTACTCTATTTTTCAAAGTGTGTAGCAAAAGTTTGGGGGGGGGGGGAGATTCATTTTATCTGCCTGTTGGGTGCTGTGTTAAGCTGTTTACTTTTTTTTTATCGCTGTGTCTGTAAAGTATAATGAATGAATTGCTGATGACTTGCTGGAGTTTTGTGTTTTTTTACAATTTTATTTAATTTATTTTTCTTCGCTTTAGTTTTGTGTCCTTGTTTTAATTTTAATTTTCTTTTTCCTCAATGTTGTACTACTTTTCGCATTTGCACTGAGAGCTTGGTATGAGTTGAGCAAAAAAAAAAAAAAAATAATAACCAACGTGTTTGAAGATTATGACGTCATCGTTTTCTTTATCATTATTAAGTTTTTATAAGATTTTTATTTTGTAGGTCAAGAACTTGACTTTAAATTTTGCTTTAGTTTTTTTTAACTTTTGTTTTAATCAGTTTAACTGCGTTTAACTAATTTAAATGTGTTTTTTTTATTTTCAGTTACTTTTCTACAAAAAAAGGTAAGTTTTTATTATAAATTTATATAAATTTTGTTTAACTAAACTTTTCATATTTATTGCCTGTTTTATGTTATTTAAAATTCCTTTAAATATACTCGTCAACTAAATGGCATCACGTTGTCAAAGTCATTAATTTTATTGCGCTATAAATCGCACAATTTTTTTTTGTCAAAAGATAAAAAAAGATAAAATGCGCCTATTTTCCGATATATACATATATATTCACTCATCGCGTTTTGTTTTTTGGGTAGTTATCACTGATCTGTGACAGCTCACAGCTCACCTCCTTGCCAGACTGTTTGTTATTTGTGTTGTCATGCTTGATGATGGAATGATTTTTCATTTCATTTTGTAATATAAGGCTTTCACAGAATACGTAATTACCAATGAACAAGCTAATTGAAGTCTGCATCAGTGTAGGAGGTATTTATTACCAAAACTATTTTTCTAAGAATTTATTGGGAATGGTTGTAACACAGTGCTGTTCCAATAGTTATGTGTGGGACTGTATAATATTATTACACAATTCAAATATATATTCGAACATAATGAACACAAATAAAATATGGTAAAATCAAATCTACACATTGTTTTACCAGTATTAAAATAACGGCCTAACATGAATTTTCAAGACTGTTTTAGAAGACTATATGGTCAATTATTTAGACTGTATTCACACACGCCAATTTTAGTTCAGCAACTTTTTAGTTAACGGGCGGGAGAAGAGGAAGACTTTGTTCCTCATTATCTTCTCTCTTTTTGATAAACCGAAAAGTTTTTCCACTGAAATTGCCGTGTGTGAATCAAGCTTTAGCAATAATGTACTTAAGGTAAAAAGGAGGTGGGTGCTGTTTTTATGAATTAGTCAGCATGAAACAACTAAGCCTTAAGGAAATATTGAAAATGAATAGTAGGAAATAAATATAAAAAAAAAAGAAATAATAGGGTGTGTTGTTTATTTATATTTTTAACAAATTCAAAAGAAGTCGTTCATAATCGTATTAAAAGTTTAAACACAACAATATAATATTAAGAGGCGCGACACCGCCAACTTTTCTAAATTCAAGATCATGTAACTTTTAGAGCTCTCGGTGTGTGTGCCAAGTTTACTAAGAATCGGTTAGATAGGTTCACGTGAAATATAACATAAAGATTGAATGGGCTTGCCCCGCCCTGCTTTTGTTTGCGAGACTGTGTTGTTGCAAAAACGCAAAGTTTGTGCCAATTTTTGTAGCAATCAGATAAGCAAAAGTACATAAATTCAATGAAAAGAAAGGTTAGTGGGCTTGGTGCCACCCACTTTTGTGGTAATTAAACCAAATGGAAACTATATCCTCTGAGAGAAAAAGATTAAATGCAATTGGCAAACAAATGATGGAGTTTGTAGGTAGGAAACTTTAAAAAGCCAACCGAATTGAGAACCTTCCCAGAAATAGTTTTCTTCTCCTATTAACACCTTTAATTGAAAAAACAAAATACAAATAATCAATTAACAATTTCATTGAGTTAATTAAACTTTTGTGTAAAAATTTAATTGATTAAAGTTAAATTAAAAAATTTAATTGTAATAAAATAATAAAAACATAATTAAGTAAAAAGTTTAATTGAACTAATTAAATTTTTAATTGCTTACTTGTATTTTTGTTCAATTAAAGGTGTTAATAGGAGAACAATGTCTTCAGTGTTTTTAACTTTATTGTAATTTGTAATAGGATTCATGCCGGTGAGGTAAAAACTTCGATTATGCATCAAACCGCCCCCTCCCCTCTCTTCGATTTTAAAAGGCTTGTTTGTAGTAAATGTAAAACTGTTACAAAGTTATTTCAAGTATTTTTTATACCAAAAATAATAAAATATTTTAAGAGTCTCAAAAAATTAATTTCTTTGCTTTATATTTATATTTTTAAGGAGGAGGTTATTAATTCGTCTGTATTTTTTTGTTTAACAAAAATTTAATATGATTTTGAAATATGTCTAAATGATAAATTGTCTAGCTTAGAAAACTCATTATTTTTATTTTGTCTCGTCTCACCTGATAAAAAAAAAGAAGACAGACAAACAACAATTTGCTCACCAGTAGGTATTCCTTAGATAATTACCAACAATATATTTTCAACAAATTCCCAGTAGATTTAGAGAACATCTTGTCAATGGCAAATATTTTGTCAATACAAAATAATGTTTTATTTAAAGAGAATTTAAGCTTTTATTTTTTTTTTAATTTCAAGATTTTTTTTTTCAAATAAATTAATAGAAAGCAAATTTTATGTTTTATTTTCATGCCCATATTTTTTTTTTAAACAAGCTAACCTTGTTTTAAATTCAAGCCATCATTTTATTCTGAAAGAAAAAATAATAATATTGAAATATTTTAAAAAAATTGTTAATGCAATTTTAAGGTTGAGTTATGATTAGTTCTTCTAAAGTTACTTTATTATAAGTTCTTGATTTTTAGAAGTGGGAGAGATTTTGAAAACCATAGGCATCTCACAGTCCTCAGTAGCTTAAATTTTTAATAACCACTAGGGTATGATAAAGCTTTCAAGCAAGATGGGTGGCGCGTTGCGCATACTTGACCACAAACGGAATCGTGTGACAACTTCGCAGCATTGTTTGACGTTGTTCAACTGGGATCTGGACGAGTTTTTGCGTCCTTTTGTAATCATGGAATAAACATGTATCCACCCTAAACATACCAAAGACCCAGCAGCAGTCAAGACAGTGGGTTTTTCGGAGCGAGTCGGCGCCAAAAAAGGCCAAGGTAGATTTTTCAGCCAACAAAGTCATGGCCGCATTGACTGCCTTCGAAAGGGTAAAACAATCAATGGAGAGGATTGTGTCAACTTATTGATTTAATAAGGATTTGAAAAAACCGACCGCACTTAGTCCAGAAAAAAAATCTTTGCCACCAGAAAAATGCAAGGGTGCACACATGTGCAGTTGTCAGGGCAAACGAGTGGCTCCTTCATCCGCTCCCTATTCTCCGGACTTAGTAGTGAGTGAATATTTCTTATTTCGAAACCTGAAGAAATGGTTTGAAGAAAAGAGATTGACGCCAACTGTGAAATCACCTCACACACAAACACCTATTTGAATGACCTTGGCAAATCTTATTGTTTGCAAGGAATAAAAAATTGGAAAAAAACCCTTGTATAAAGTGTGTAGAGCTCAAATGGGACTAAATTAAAAATTAAAGCAATTTTTGCGTTTTATTCACTAATCCACTGACTTACTAAGCCGATATCATAGCTGAACTTGAAAAAACTTTGTATAAAGTGTGTAGATCTTAAGTGAGACTAAATTAAAATAATTTTTGGTTTCATTCACAAACTTACTGACTTACTGAGCCGATATGCATAACTGAACTACATACATACCAGAGAATGACAATGAGTGCTAAAAAAAATTATATAATTTTAGTAAATGCGTATAAACATTGTAGCGCAAACATTTCGTACACGTTCATATATTTTCTCTCAAGCGAAAAACTAAAATACGCTACAACTAAAAATAAAAAGGCACATGCGTATCAAAAGCATTTGCTATCTCTCATACTTATAGTATGCTTATGCTCAAAGCATAAATCATTTAAAAAAATATACGCACGATAATCGGAATATTTATTCATCATTTGCCTACATTTGTGTATGGAAAGTGGAATGGAAATTGTGTGGGTATGTGTGTGTGGCTGTTTGAAAAATGGTTTATGTGTGTTTAAACAAAATAGCCCTGTATATACGCAAGTGTAGTTGATTAATAGTCACAATATTTTTATGCTCGCATGTATGATTGTACCTCACGCAGTCTATAAAGTTTAGTTATAATTGCTTGTGCTGCGTAATTTAAAAAAAAAATTATCTAAACATAGTTGTGGGATATTTATAGTTAGACGTATTCGGCTTAAAATTAGTGCTTGCGTTTGCATATATGTATGTTTTTTTATTTTTACCTATACGCATCGATACTCAATGATTTCTTTAAACGATACTTTAATCATTCCCTGATACATAATGATATGGATGTTGATGAATTGCGTGATGGCTCAGATAATGCAGCATTTCCACCATCACTCGGTAAATTATTTCATAAACATTTTCATTTGTAATGAAAAGAATTGAAAACCATTGAGCTTGAGTACAAGTAAGAAGACAATTTCTAGCTTCAATAAAATAAATCTTTGATTTTTTCTCGGGTACACACATGATTCATTTCGAAATGTGAAAGAAATATGTGACTAACTTTTGGAATTGACAGCATTTGGTGCTTAAATAAGAAAATTATTTCATTAATTAATAAAAATGTTTCATTCAATAAGCATTGAAATTACTGAACTTAAGCCCGAATAGGAAATTATTTCTGATTAAAATTAACTACAGCTCAATTAAAGATAAAAATGTCTCATAAAAAAAAACAATTAAAAATTATATTTCTAGACATATACATATATACTAGCTGAGCCCGACAAACGTTGTCGTACCGTCAATAATTTAGTTTTTAACTCCAAATTTCTCCACCCTGTGGTCACTTGTTGGGTTAAAAACAAAACGAAAAAAAAACAAAACGAAAAGTTGAAAACTTCAACTCCACAGCTCTTATAGTTACAGAGATCATGCGTTAGGAACAAACACACAATACAATTTTATATGTATAGATGTGATTGCTCAAATGTGGGGAATATATTAGACAATTATGATCAGTCAAACTTGGTTAATATTTATGCTATCATTGATTAGTAAAAAGCACTGGAGTGAGCAGTTCGATTGTATGTTATATTCATTAGTGAGAGAGTCATGCAACATCTCACGTACACAAAAGCTTCCATCACATTTTTCATTTGTGATAGAAACTTTGTTTTACGCAATGATTAATATATCCTGGAAGACTTCCGATCAAATGGCCGGTCAATTGACATATTGTTCTTGTAGAGTTAGTTCATTTGAAAAAAAAATTTTCCTGAATTTGAATTCAGTAAAATCAAATATTAATATTTTGAGTAAAATCAATAAAAAAAAGATTTTCAATGAGAAAAAATTATTTTTGAAGGATTTTGAGAAAAAAAATGGCAACGCTGACCATCATCCTTAACACGAGCAAGTTTTCGAAATCTCCTAAATAACTAATTTTTTCAATCTATAATTATTTTATTTTAGTCTAAATAATAAAATTCATGTAACAAAATTTTAATAATTTAACAATTAATAATAACAATTCTTAAATTTTTTTTTTTTAAATTAGTAAACGTTTTATCTGAAAAAAAAATAACTGAATCAAATGAAAGGTTCAACTATTTTTTTTTTTACTTTCAAAAATTGGCTTGTTTTTATGGTTAAGCATTTCGTTACCGCTTTTGGAACTCGTCAGTAGACTTCAACCCAAAAAATTTTTTAATTTAGCTAACAAACTCCGTATGTTTATAGTAATACTCTTAATACTATATTGAGAATCCCAATATACAAACATAATAAGTTTGAAAACCGCAAACAAAAATCTTAAAAAAAAATAAAATGTTTTTTAAAATTAAAAAAAATCAGACAAATTTATTTACAGTATATAAAAATAAATTTAACTGAAAAAATTAAAAAAATCAGACAAATTTATTTACAGTATATAAAAATAAATTTAACTGAAAATAACAAATTTAAATAAAAAAAAAATAAATCTAAAAATTTTTTTTTTACAAATTTTACTTTATATAAATAATTTTCATTCCATACAGTTTTTTTACATAAAATAAAATTGGAACAAATAATTTACTGGAACAGTAAAAAATATTTACTGAAACTAAATTACATTTCAAAACACACGTTTGTTTGAAAATTTTTTGGGAATAATTTTTTCTGTGAAACAACAATGTCATTCGTCCAGCTGTTGAAATAATCAGGGTTGTTTTATTTATTTGTTTGATAACCCTGTTTTTGTCGTTTCGACATAACCTTGCCGCTTTTGTTTAGGTGTTGCATTTCAGCGTTAGAGCTGGGCGAAAAAAAAACGTTCCGTTTTCCGTCCTTTTTTTTATTTTAAAGAGAAGTAACACTCAGGTAATTAATGCCTACTACTATTACTAGGTGTTACCTTCTTTAGGAAAGGGATAGTGATAGAAGACAGGTGGTGAAGGAAGAGATAGAAGAAAGCTTCATTCTTTTACAACTGCTTTTTGCACGCTTTTTAATAATGCAGTGTTGCAGTGCCTTCTGGTGTTAAATGAGGCGTATTAAATTTTGAAGCTGTGTTTAGTAGCCATTTTATTGGTTATTTTACTTCGCCGATGATTTTGCTATACAATACCGACGAAGGAAGGTGCTCTGATGTTACATTAGGATTGGCATCTGCTGAAGTCGGTATAGTTCAGTGACCAGTGACTATGCCTTCATCACTTGAACTTTCCTACAACAACTGATGCAAAGGGACTCTATGCACATCAGGAAAATGCGTGGTGTTGTTATTTGAATGACCGTCGGATACAGGGATTGAGCCAAGGATCTTCAGTTTTGTAGTCAACGTGCTAACTACTTCAGCCAACGCCACCCTTGCCACCTTGTTTAGGGATGACTGTAAGGCTTTGTAAATTTGTGTAAAGAGTAGACAAGTGAAAATGTTTACTATCGTCTTGAAGTGACGTCGACGACGCCATTCACAATAAGCGGTATAGTCACATTTATTGCATTTTTCACTAAAAACTCGGAATAAAGTATTTTTTGAGAGAGATAAATTATTGTATCTTCCCTGAAGATCACTTTAAAAGAACTTAAATTGCATTTTCGTTAATAAAACGTTAAAAAAAATTTTCTTTTTCAGACTCGTATCAAAAAAAATCCTTTTTTTGTGTGTTTTAACACTCTAAAAGAATTTCAAACGCAAACGTACTATTATTTTACGCTTCAAAGTTCTTGCTTAACAAGTTTTATTTCCTTTTTTAGTCGTTGCTAAAGTTAAATCTTCAAAATCCTTTTACAATTTCATCAAATGACTATTGAAGCATGTTAAAACATTCGATTTCTTTTTTTTAATTTTCATATAGATTTTTTTTAATATTTCTTCTTATAAAATCCTCAATACAAATAATGCTATCATCAAAATCAAATATATTTATTTTTATTCTAAACAGAGTCGTTTTGTTTTCCCGGTATTAAAATTTACATTGGAATGTTTCTTCTTTGCTGAAAATGCATTTGAAGTGGTTGTTGTATTGCACTCAAGCATTCAAAATACAACTTTTGCTGTACATACATATATAAATTTTTTCTATTGAGACAAACATTCCGTAATATTGGCAAATATGTACAGAGTGGATAACCAACCGAGTCTATTGAAGATAGAAAAAATATTTGCAATTTGGTTTGATGTTTACCTGACATAAAATGTTTTTTTCTGCGTGTTATTTTGCTTTTTTTCTACATTTCGTTGCTTTATGTACATTCCTTTTTAGACACATACCAAATTGCAAATAAACATGCCACTTCAATGATTATGGCTTTTTTTGCAATTTTCTGTTTATATAAAAAGAAGAGAGAAAAAAGATGTGGTAGCTAGTGCAAAAGTTGCCCGGATTGGGAATTGAAGTTGCAACAACCCCACCGTGCTTTCGAAAGTTTTAAATTTAATTTTTACAGAGATTATTTTGAAATATTTCAGCTCAGTGGTCGTGACACAAAGTTTTTAGTTATAACGTATTATTTATGCCCTTTGAGAGTTATTGTGGGGGATTTGCAAAGAAAAAAAATTCCTGCAATAAACACGTTTAATTGAAAAAAAAAACAAAAATCAATTAAAAATGTAATGGAGTCAATCAAGCTTTTGTTTAAAAATTTTATTTAATTAAAAGTTTAATTGACTCAATACAGTTTTTAATTGATTGTTAAAAAAAACCAAAAATCAAATAAAAATTTAATTGAGTCAATCAAACTTTTGTTTAAAAATTTTATTTAATTCAAAGTTTAATTGACTCAATACAGCTTTTAACTGATTTTTGGCTTTTTTTGCAATCAAACTTGTTTATTGCAAAAAAAAAAAAAATTCTGTTTAGTCATACATATCGAAGGTATTCATGTTTACTTTGAAAGATTTCAATGTCAGCTTGCAAAAAAAATATTGTTTCCGCCTTCTATTTCAATGGAGACGTTTACAGTTTATTGTCGAAGTTTAAAAAGAATTGCTTAAATATGCGTATTGTTTTTTTTTTGTGTTCGAGAAAGTATATGTATTAAATTTGAAGACATCTGCTTGGAAAGGAAACATTTTATGCGTAAAAATCGATTTTGATGGAGTGGGATGTGGGCGTGGACACTTTTAATAAAACTCTTCATGCGTCTTGTTTTATTGAAGAATATTAGATAACAACTTTGAAGACATCTGCTTGGAAATGAAAATTTTCAGGCAAAAAAATCGATTTGGATGGCTGGGCAGTGGGCGGTGGGAGTGGCAGATTTGTATGAATTTCCATTACAGCTTGCTTAAGTTAGTTAATGTTCTGTGCAAACTTTCAATGATCTGGGACCACCCCTCCTTATAGTTTTTGCACAAAAATGTATGAAGTCATCCCACTGTGTCAGGCAAGGGTTTGCATTAGAACGATATTATTAAAAAACAAATTCCCAAAGTATAAACATATTTAAATAATAAATAGACATTATTTCTTTAAAGGAACTTACTTATTTTTTTAACCGAATATAAACTTGCTTTCGAGACATTCTACAGCTCAAATCATATTTTTGGAGATATGCCCATGTTGCCATAAAAAGGCGAAGCGTATCTGTAGGCTCCGGCCTTACAATTCTCATTCATGTGCATACATTTTAACTCAATCACGTAAGAAAATTAAATTTTGCTACAAACAAAATGGTTGTTTTTCTCTAACTCATTATGTAACATACATACAAGAAAGTTAAAAAAAAGGAAATACACTCAAGAATAAACACGTAAAAATTCGTTTAGAAAACTACTGAAAAATATTAAAACTTTGTTATTTTTGCAAATGGCAAAAAATATAACCAAGTCTAGTCATACACACATGCATGAACCCACAAATATTGCAGTATTTAGAGAGACATGAACGAGTTTAAACATTCGTATTCTAAATATTTGCACACATTCATATTTTGCTTCAGCAAGAAAATCCACCCCCGCTGTTGTTCATATTTGTGTTTGCGTCTATTTGTATTTTATAATTCGTTTTAGCCAGAGAACTGGGGGTGCAGTTCAGATACACACAACCCACTATTTGTCTTTCATTTTTACGATCTGCTCGTAAGTGTAGATTTGTTATAGCTTGTTTATTAATATTTTTTTCTGTATATCAAACAAACAAATTTCATTTCAAATAGTCTTAAACACTCTGCTAAATGTGTATGTGTGTGTGTTAAAGTGAAATGTGAAAAAAAGTTTTAAGAAATGAAATCAAATATATTTTTAGTGCATAATCACGTAAGTCTGCTACTTTGAGTTAGTTTGGCACTTGTTTTCGTTTTGGCGATTTTTTGGGTCTTGGCTTTTGCGATTTTTTCGCTTTAATTTTGGCGATTTTTTCTATCGTGGCGATTTATTTTAACTTCGATGCATTTTTTTTTTAATTTTTACATCTATTTTAGTTGTGGGTGTTTTTCATTTTGGCGATTTTTTCGGATTTTGGCGATTTGTTTT
Organism: Tachina grossa; assembly: GCA_949987645.1. Classification (NCBI taxonomy): domain Eukaryota; kingdom Metazoa; phylum Arthropoda; class Insecta; order Diptera; family Tachinidae; genus Tachina; species Tachina grossa. Next base: position 59,371,795 of record OX465276.1, on the reverse strand, counting down.
TCGATATTTTTTTAAGTTTGCCAATTTTTTTTCGGCTTGGCAATTTTCTCATTTTGGAATTTTTTAGTTTTAGCGTTTTTTAAAATTTCATGAGTTTGCATCTACGGTTTCCAAGATACAACAGCAAGTTGTCAAAATTACATTGATTGACACAATTGATTTTTTAAATTTTAAGTTAATTGTTAAAGTCTGTATAAAGATACACTAACTTTGCCAATTTAAAGTGTCTATATATCTGTGGCAATAAGGAAAAAGTGCTTAAGTTTTATTTTACTGTTTTGCAGAAGAGCACTTTTAAGCGTTGAAGCCGATTTTCAGAAATTTTTTCTTTTGCAGTTAAATTGCCAAATTCTCAGTTTAACTTAATATTTTTTTAAGCATACATCGTTTTACACACTTCAAGTAATATATTTAAGATGAAATATACCAAATTATAACCTTAATTAAGCTATTATTACAAATGAGATAAGAAGTCTAAAAAATATAATTCGCAAGTCATAGTGCTATAAATTCCTGAAAAATCACAGAAATTAATTGAGATTTTGTCCAGAGGTACTTTGGAATATGCAGATTACTGAGGCAGCATTAACTCAAAATCAGCTTATCTCGACTTAAGCACTTTTTCCTTTTTGCCACAGATATAATTGTATGTATATTACATGGCATTTTAAAAATTGTTGTTGCTCGTTTTGGGACACCCTTTAAATTTTAACTGCCACATATCTGTGGTTGTAGTGGCAAAGTTGCACTTATTCTGTCAAAATTTCAGGTCCGTGGCTCTTACCGTTCTCGAGCCTGTGATATACAGACGGACAGATGGTCCTTTTCACCTTTGGTGCACGGAACCCTAAAAATTTTGCTATTTGCTTAAAAAAGAAAACACCCTTATTGTCACACAGAAAATAATAACAAATATAATTTGATTTTGAGTTCCCGGTAATTCCCATAAAGAATTCTCAAAATTCCAAAAATGGGATATTTTCAGTATTTTTGCTGTATTCTTATTTTTCGCCGGGAGCAGATAATATTTTAGACAAAGCACATATTAAGAATTAAAAAAAAAATTCCATACAAGCTGCGACCAGTCTAATGACTATTTTGCATAAATATGCCTGAATTTCGTTGATGTAGCTTTGAGTCTCCCCCTTGAATAAAAAGAAATCTAATGGCGTCAAATCACACGATCTAGAAGGCTAATTCTGTAATTGAATAAATTCACAGGCTGTATGACATGTGGCATCGTCTTGTTTTTCTTTTTATGATTGCCAACACTTTACAGTAGAAATGGCGACAAATTTAAATCATGCATTAATTTCGAGACAACCTTTATGTTTGCGAAAAAGTTAGATAATATCTTCAGCTCTCAAATGCGGTGTTGCATGCAGTGAAAAATTTCACCTCCTCGGCTTATGAAAAGATTTCCAGGGAATAAAGTTGCATACAAAATTACTTAGAATCTGCTTTACTGAGTTTTCTCCCCCATATGTTGTGTAGCCAAAGTAATTATTTAAGAATACGCAAGTATTGCATTTTATCAATCAAAGCCTGTGATTCCTTTGTAAAATCTGCAGATAAATAGAAAAATTATCTGTTATACCCGGTCATGGTTTCATTCGTAAGCACACCGAATCAAAAACAACAGCATACAAAAATTATACTAATTATCCTTAGCAACGCTAACAGATGCTTTTCATTCATTCATTTATGTATTTTTTTCTACTTCCTTCACCCAAATACACTTTAGCTCCTGCCATTGAGAAATATGGCCTTGGCCGTGATTTACATTTTTGTCGACCAAAATACAAAAATACAAAAAATACATATTTTAAAATAAACCACCAAAAATTATCATACAAAAATAACAACGAGAACAAGGCAAAATATAAAATGAAATTAAAATACAAATCATAATGATGTTTGCAATGAATAACGTTCATTATGATGTTGACGTTGATTACGAAAGTGTGGATGCTGCCGCTTCATGCTCTCGTTCGCTGTTTGTGTTTCAAAAACCAAAACCAAAAAAAAAAAGAATTTCATTCATTAACATAATTTTAATTTAGGTTAGGAAGAACATAAACAAGCCAACACTTATACAGTCATCATACCGATGAATACGACGAGTACAAGCAAAAATACCCTTGAATCTGCAGAGCAGCATTATCATCATCTAGCACCCAGACCGAGACCTGAAAACAACAAACACTACACAGACAATTTTAATAAAGGAACAACTGATGAAATAAAAAAGCATTAAAAATTAAATAGAAAGAACATTGAACTTTTTAATTTGTCTTGTTTGTTATTGTTTTTTTTTTGTGTTTGTAACTTTTTGTAACCGGCTGTGCAGCGTTTGTATGTATGTGTGTGTGTAGTTTTTAGTACGGAAGCAGTAAACAGATGATGATGATGATGATGTTGTTGTTGTATGATTTGAATGCAGAATGTAAAAGTAAGTAGATATCCCAGAGGTTGCTTGCATTTCCAAATGACGACGTAATTGCAACTGAATATTTAACTTTCAATTTTAAAAATAATGTAATTTCCTAATTTTATCAAAGAATTTTTATAGTTTCACGAGTTCAACTCCAAATAATGCTAATGTTTTGTTAAGGACCTAAGTGGCATTTTTCATTTATAAAAGTTTGAAAATCATATAAGTAATACCGAAATATATTTATTTGCCATAAAGTCCTTATATTATTTCAAAATTTTGTCAATTTTTTCTGGTTAAACATTGTGTTTGGGGTGGATGTAGTCTGCTGACGAAATTAATGTAGAAAAAATTTCACAAAAAAAAAAAAAAAAAGTTTGAAAAATTTCAAAGCTAGAAAATCTTTATTTTCATTACCTCTTAAGCATTTTTGGCGACATCTAAGCATATGTTTAGTTCTAACCCATTTGCTCTATTTAGAAAATAGAACCAAAAATCAACATAAAGTATCAATGTGGGATTTTGGTGCTAAAAACCCTTTTTAAGAAAATCTTGTACTTTATTTTTGAAAAACTAAAGCAAAGTACCTGCAAGGTGCTAAGCTCATGATTGATATTTTTACGCAATTCAGTGGTCCATAAAGTATAATTTTCTTGACTTACTTACATTTTCCCCCAAACTATTCTTTCAATAAAAAGAAATGTGGGAAGAGTCTTCTTTCAATTAAAAAATGATGATTGTCGGACATTTCTGAAAAGTTAATATTAACCAAATCCGTTTCAAATTATAATTATGCTTTTATGGCGTATTGTGTGCTCTTAATAAGAGATATTGAGGAAATACCCAATACAAACCATAAAAACTTGTCAAACTTATTCAGGTTATTATTTTAATGGACAATAGAAGGGAATAACAATAGACCCAATTGGGTTTCCGAGTGGAGGTTTGTTTTTGGCACCATCCTCACTAACCTAACCTATTCAGGTTAAGAAACTAGTTTCCTCAATATACTTTCTTAGGTTTTTGCAGTCTGAGTCCCTAAGACATTTCATATCTAAAATATATTCCAGATGTCAGATTTGTCTTCTAATTTTACCGAATGTTGGGCAGTGACGCAAGTAAATGTTCAAGAGTTTCTGAAAGTAAAAGTTAATGTTTACTGGGAATTGTAATAGAATTTCGACACACACACTGACATTTTTTTGTCGCTTACTGGTTTCATCAGAACCTTTTATGGCCACCCTAAGACACGAGCCTGAGCCATTCAAACAGGTGTTGGAATCTGACCATATATTGAAAGAAATGAAAGATGAAAAAATAGCAATGAAAAAAATTCGAATCTTTATTTTTCATGGGTTTCAAGGGCCCACCGCTCATGGGGTGGGTGGGCAATATTTATGAAACTTGGCTTGCGCCTTTTTTTATTTTACAAATTTTCTGTATCAAACTAGAAAACTTCTAATAGGAAAGTGAAAGAGGAAAGGTATAAAATCTATTTGGATTGCATGGGCTGTGCATGCGTAAGCATGCCCGATTTCTTGAAATTCTATGTTTTCTTATAGTTTAGTCAAAGATCCAGAAATACACCTTACATTTTTTTACCCACTTTGCACATCACAGCGAAACTGCTCTCATTTTAGATCTAAAATAAAGCCTAACCAGTGCAGGTATATCAGATTTTTTGTGATTTTAAAAATCGCTAAAAGTCCCCAAAATCAGTTTTATGTAGGTTTTCTTAATGTATATTTGATAATAAATTTTTTAGTGTCAATTTTTATAAAATCATCGTATACAAATTTAGGCGAATGTAAATTTGTAAATTTTTTTCATCCAAATTAAATTTTTTTTAAAGAGGCAACACTCTAGCAATGCCCTTCTTTATCTTCTTTAAAAAAATGGATATTTAGAGAGAAGACAGGTATTGAAGCAAGAGATACAAGAAAGCTTCATTATTTATAACAACTGCTTTTTTCTTTGCCCCTGTTTTTTTTAAGTAGACATTAAAATGTCGCGAAACCAAAAATTTAGACTCCAAACACGTGTAAAAATAGCCATATAACCAAGCACCGGTTTACCGAGTGATGAATTTTGAAATGTGTTACAATTTAAGTGTGCACTTGTGATTGCGTGAACACGAACACGAAAATTAATTATTTTGACAGTTTTTTCAGTGAAGGAACTCTGGTAATTTGGGTTTTTTTTAACAACCATTGGGCGTATTCATAAAACGCAGCTGTTGAGCTCAACAGTTGTGCAAATGCTAGCAACTGTTGGCCCCAACAGCTACATCTTAGAAACGGCTTGATGGATATAATTTAATTTTATATCTTTATTTCGCTACTTCAACGCATTTGTAATATAAAATTTAACAAATATTTGCCACTGCCACCTAACAAAGCATATAAATGGCAAAGCTCTATTCGATCAGCTGTTTATGCTGAGCAAAACATGTTGACTACAGGTAGCGAAAAAATTTTGTGATGGAAATTTACTCAACTGTTGAGTGGAGCGGAATTACTCAACTGTGCGTTTCTAAGACAAATACTCAACGGTTGCGCAATAGCTACGTCCTATGAATGCACCCATTGTTACTAAGATAAGGATGACTATTTTTGTTAAAAAAGTGATCTTTTTGAAGATATTTTCCCCATTTGGAACTGATTTTTTTTTTTTGATGAATATTAGGCTAATTCACGTATGACGATCGTTCTTGAATGATACCTACATAAAAACGAAAATTTGACTATGAAATGATAATACGGTGCTAAGGTAACACAGTTCATTTCCAATGTGAATTCTTAATTTTTAACTGTCATGATCCGAAAATCACATTTCTTGAAATTCCTTTGAAACCACAAAAAAATATTTTTGGTGTATTTATATTTTTTTTTTCAAAACTTTCAGCTAAGCTTATAGTGTGTTCAGATAACTTGGTAATATTTGCTACTATTTTAATTTTTTGGCCAACTTTATAAAAAATTTAAGAAGTAAACTACTCGGAGTGTGTGTTTGTTGTTTTATTAAAAAAATAACTTAAAAAACCAAAATACAACTATTTTACTGTTAAAATATTCGACCCTGTTCTGTTAACCGAATGCCGCAGACGTGTGTAAAATCGTGTACACTAATTTTCTTTTAGATATGATATTTTAGGCTCTACATATATAATAGATAATTCTGCTCTGATGTAACATTTTCGATAAAAATTTATGGGACCAAACTGGATGTAAACTCTTGCCAACAAAAATTTTTTTTTTAAATCTGTTGGTTAAGAAGAACTATTTATGTGAAATATAAAATTAAATTTTAATGGGCATGCCTTCGCCCATTTTATTAAATGCAAGTTTGCGTGGTTTTCAGAGCTCAGGGTGTGTGTTAAGTTTTGTAAACATCCGTAAGTAGAAAAACTTAAAATAAAATATTAAATTTTAATGGGCGAAACTCGGTACATCTTTTTAAATAGAAGATTGAGCTCAAGTTTTACAATCGGTCAAATATTTACGGAGTTGTAAAGTAACAATGTCAAAAAAAAAAAAAAAAATACAGGCGAATTGATAACCTCCCCTTTTTTGGAAGTCAGTTAAAATATTGAATTAAAGTCTGAGTTAGTTTTCTAAAATCGTTCGGCTTCAAATCATTTCGGTTTACAGAACAGGGCCGATGATTCGTTTTTGTGATTTATTTTAAAGTAACACAGTCAAAATAAATAATTCAGCTGTTTCCAGCAAGTTAAAATCGAAAAATAAAAAAAACACACTGTGATTCCCATAACAGTACAAAATCACTGGTTTGATTGTAAAACTCTGACGAGAATAAACCCGCCTGATTTTTTCTTTACTAGGCGAAAACACCTTAATTGTAGTATTTGTTCGATTGGTTTTGCACAACACTGTAATTCGTATTACTTAACAATTTATTTAATGTTCAGGCTTGCTTCAGAACACTGTGATCCGGTTGCTCTAGTGTTACAGCAACCTTTACTGTTAAAAAAAAACTACCCCCTTCCAAAAAAAAACACACAGTTTTTCTAAGTATGCAAATTAGTTTTAAAAAAATAAATAATAAAAAATCCGTAGAAACTTATATGCATACATACATACATGTACCTGTGTGCGTATAGTTTGGATTATTTTTAACCTTTAATTTTTTTTATTTGCTATATTTACTAACGCTTTAACGCAAACATATTTTTACATACTGCAGCTGCAGCACGGCTTGGCTTCATTAGTTTTCGGTTTTTTTTTTAATTCCGTCTCATTTACATAAAATTTGCAAATTTTATGCAAATTCAAGTGCATTATTTACAAATCATGTTTCCGTCAATGTCAATTAATAATACAAGTTCTTGTTAGCGTTGCGTCGTTGCTAATGTTTTGTTTTTAGTTTGCTTGTGTGTGTGTGTATCTCTGTCATCATTGTATTTGATTCTGTCTAGTTTGTGTTGTTGTTTGCCAATTTTAAATTTAAAACAACATCTCTGAACATCAGCAGCAAGTTTTTGATTTTGGTTTATTGTCTTGCTTTAGGGCACAATTGCGATCTACCAATTAAAGGATTATTGACAAACTAACAAGAGTTGTATGCGGCTGCGTGTGTGTGTGTGTGTTTGACGGCATTTGAATTCATTAAGGATTCGTTACGAACAGGAATTTATTTTAATATCAGATTAGTTTAAGAATAATATGCTAATTAAGTAAAAAAATTTGCGAAAATATTTTCATGTTATAGATTTAGTTTTAATAATTAATTTTGTTATTTTTTTTTTGTTTGTTATTTTTTTTTAAGACAGAAAATATGGAATATTCCTAGAACTTCTATCTTTAGAACATCCCCGAAATTTGTAGAGTAAATAACTCATCGGTAAATTTCAACTTCAGAAAATTATTGAGAAAAGCAAAAAAAAAAAATTCGTATGTTTATAAAAAAACTGACAACTCAATAACATATTGAATTTACGAAAATTACGAAAAGATAAGACATAATTTTAAAAAAACGTTTGCTATGCAGTTTTTGTTTGAGGACGCTTAACTTGTTATATTTTTATGCATAATTCCCAATAATATTTTGAAAGTTTTACCATAACATCAGGGGCCAAAACCACGATGTCGACAACAAAACAAAAACAAATTGTAATATGTTGTTGTTGTTTCAAATGTAAGTGTGCGACAAGTCGAACGTTGTCGATATCATGGGTCAGAGGCACTGTTGCCAGAACTTCTAGGTGTGAAATCGTCAAAAACTACAGATTTATGTGCATAAAATCGTCAAAATCGTCAAGTCATTTTAGAAAATCGTCAAAAAAAAACGTCAAATAAAAAATATTAAATTTTTTTTGTATTTTAATTGTTTTATTACAAAAACTATTACTATGGTTCAAACTTATTAACTATGCTTTCAACAAATATACACATATACATTAAATATATGTATATTACCTAAGCATGAAAACCATTAAAATTAAAAATAAAAGTTAAAAAAACTTAAAATGAAATCAGAATTCAGATACGTACATATATATTTATTTTTAAAACAGATAATTTATAAAAAAATAATTAGCATTTTTGTTATAGAAACTGCGTAAACAGTCTTGAAATGTAAAAACGTCATGATTTTTAATTGTATTCACGTCGCATATATTATACTAAACCAATAATAAATGCTGTCGTACTATAACCCTCTAGTCAGCCTAGAACCATATGTCTCTATGTCAATACTCTTTCTCCCGCGAGAATTGCACTGGTTAAAATGTCGACAACTTTCCTTTTATGCTCGAGTAAAGAATCGTTAGAGACAACAGTTCTAGTGTAGTTCTGGTGATACTGTCAATGAACGCGTCAATAGTTTGTTTTTCTTTTTTATTATGCTGTGCAATAATATTAAATAAATATTTGTAGACGAGGGTCACAAAAATCTACTAGTGAATCTTTGGTTCAAATATTTCCATATGGTCGTAAAAGAACTACCTTCTCAATAGTGCTAAAGTCTATTGGTAGGTTTTCAATGACAACCCTATGTTATATGTCAAATGGCGATTATGTTGGGTAGGGTACACCTACTCAGTAGCACTATGAACAATGTCACTAGAAAATCACTATAATGTTACTATTGATAAAGAGCGGGGAAATATCGATATTGTAGACTAGAGCTCCTAAAATTTACTAGTGAATTTTTGGTGTCAATGTCTCCATGTGGTCTCAAAAGACCTATGTAGTCAGTAGTGCTACAGTCTAGTGGTGGATTTTCAATGACAAGCTAATGTTAAATGTCAATAGATGATTACATTGGCTGGGGTACATTTGGTCAGTAGTACTGCTGACAATATCAGTAGTAAATCACTACAATTTCACTATTGACACTTTCTGCAGGGAAGCGAAGCACGATGGATGTATTGGTGTATGTGTATATCAGTTGTAACAAGCGATGTCGCAAGACAGGTTGTTTGTAACAAACACTCAAAAGAAGTACTGTTGATTAGTGTATGCTTGTTATTTTTCATATTGTAATACGTTTGAGTGTGTGTTTAATATGTAGATGGTAAGCTGTTCACGGCTATCATGAATTAAATTCCTCGTGAAATTTCTTCCATTTCCAATTATAATTTTTTGTTTTCCCTATTAACTACTTGCTATTAGTTGGAATTGTTCCTCGGGAAAAATTTCACGCAGAATTTTATTCATGATAGCCCTGATTATGTGTTAATGCATGTGTGTGCCTTTGCATGTGCGCAGAAAAATAAAAAAATCATACACACATACATGCATGACGTTTGTACACCCGCTCATGCGTAGAAAGAAGCAAGTATCACAAATTCTTCCGTCACGAAGTGTTTTCTTCTTTACTCATACCTACAATAGTGAAACAAATTTCTTGCAAACAGTGTTGTTAACGTTTGTTTTAGAAGATTTCGCTGTAGTAAAACATTTGAAAAATCCCTCATGTCTTAAAAGTTCTTATAAGATATCTTGTGCAGGACACTAATATACACGTACACCAATACATCCATCGTGCTTCGTTTATAGTACGACAGCATTTATTATTGGTTTAGTATAATACATGCGACGTGAATACATTTAAAAAGAATGACGTGTTTACATTTAAAGACTGTTTACGCAGGTCTCTAGTGTATATCAGTGTTAACAAGCGATGTCGCCAAGGCAGCTTGTTTGTAACAAAAAGTCAAAAGAAGTACTGTTGATTAGTTTATGCTTGTCATTTTTCATATTGTACGTTTGAGTGTGTGTGTGATATATAGATGGTAAGCTATTATGTGGTTAACCACATACAACTAATATTAATGCATGTGTGTGCCTTTGCATTCGTAGAAAGAAGTATCACAAATTCTTCTGTCACGAAGTGTTTTCTTTGTTACTCTTATACCTACAATACTCAAACAAATTTCTTGAAAAACAGTGTTGTTAACGTTTGTTTTATAAGATTTCGCTGTAGTAAAGCATTTGAAAAATCCCTCATGCCTTGAAAGTTCTTATGCAGGAGACTATTTTGAACACAAAAAAATCATAACATAACAAAAAAACCAACTCTAAAAATGCATTACTAAAAAAAGTTTCCATATTTGTTAAATTTAGAAAAATCGTCATTTCTGGATCTAAAATCGTCATTAGTGTATTTTGAGAGTTCAAAATCGTCAAAATGCAGAGAAACCGTCAATTCTGGCAACAGTGGTCAGAGGCTGTAGAAGTTTTTCAGCTTTTCTCGAGAATTTTTTGGCTGAAGTCTACTACTTAATTTCTTAAGAAGGATCGAGCAACAAGCACAAATTTTTAATTTAAGTTTAATATTTATTATTTTACTTATTCAGTAAAATATTTTTTTTATTAAAATACTTCGAAATTGATTATTGAGGGGTTAACCTTTACCCAAAAATTTTATTAGAACAACTATAGTTATTATGTTAAGCTTTCATTTAAACAAATAAGAAGCTCAACAAATAACAAAGTTTATACAAGAACTCAATAATCAACATGTTTTTTATTTTCTTACTTTAAATTATGTATGTTAATGCATTACAAACGGAAGGGTAGTTTTTGTGTATGTGACCTTCTCCAAGAAAAGGGACCTAGTGTGTGAAAATCAAGTCTTGAGAAAAACTCATTTCATTTAATTCAACACCCTTTTAGGTACAAGAATCCACTGTTAAGTCCAAACCTAGGTCCCTTTTCTTGGAGAAGGTCACATATACAAACGATGTTTTCGTTATGAAATTTGTATGAAAAAAAAAATGTTTTTTGAAACGAATTTTCATTCCCCCTTATTGCGAATTGCGTCGTCGACGTCACATCAAGACAACAGCAAAAATAGTCCATTGTCTACTCTTTGTTGACAACAATTGACTGCTATTTACATGCTGTTTTAATTTACAAAGCCTTAGAGATTAGTAAGAGATCATCAATAAGAGCCACTTTTTGCCGATAAAGAGTAGAGAAGTGGCAATATTTACTGCCGTCTTGATGTGACGTCGACGACGCCATTCAAAATATGGCGGATTATTTTTGATAAAAATTTTAAATGTTTAGAAACATTTTTTTTTTACAAAATCTGCCTTAACGCGAAATTTTTTAAATGAAATTGGTTAGAAATTAAAAACTCAATATTCCACATCGGTGGCCTCCTCTGTCTCCAGATCTAACTGCAGCAGATTTTTTCTTGTAGTGTTATTGTAAATAAGCAGTTTATAAATCGAAATTTTAAAATTTAAATGATTTAAAACAATCAAAAACATTTTTTAATTTAGGTGTCAAACATGCGTCTCTCACCATAGATCCCATTTGAAATGAATTATTTTTTAAAACCAAAAAAAAAAATATTTATTAATTCGAAACCATTTATAAAATTAAATAAAATCAGTAAGAAATGTATTGAAACCTCTTTATGTAGCAAAATTCATCTTCCAATTCTGTTTGAAAAAAATTGCACTAAAATTTATTATCAAAAGAGACATTTTCTTCGCTAATATATCGTTGGCGTTTCTGTAATAGAAATTTAAGATCTGACACTCAACGATCAGTTAAACGTAAAATGCAGCTCAAACAATGATGATCACACAGTTTGATTTCAGTTTAAACGATAAAACAGCGTAAGTCGAAAAACATAGTTTTGAGAAAATTCACTTTTAACGTGTGAACGATTTTTTTTTCGAAAAAATTCGAAGTAGCAAATTAAAATTATTTTGTTTCTATATTTATGATTTGATTGGTGTAAAGTTCGTATAGCTTTGTAAGTCAAATTACATGAGATAGTTATTAAAGAACATACAACACCAAAGTTAGTTTTAAATATTCTGATAAACACGTAGTAGAACGGAACAACTAGCTGTTCCCGAAGGCCACTACACCGTTCTTTGTGCTTGGTCCACTGTGTGTAGTGTCAGGTGTTGGAGATTTCTGCTTTGTATACTTAGCCATTATTGCAAATGGAATATGTGAATTGTTTTGATTGAAAGCTCAATGCTACCATACATATTTAAATTTACAATAATCTTGCCATTGTCGTTTGTTCTTTAATAATTATACCTTGAAAGTAAAAATGCACCCGAGGTTTTATGAAAATGTAGTTTTTTTTTGTATAATTTGGCATATCTTACAAATTTTATTGGACTTTTTTTGACACCTATGTCAATATGTAGAGATATATAGACTTCACGTAAATATGAAATTTCGCTTGTATTGCGTTTTTGTCTTCAGTCGACTTATGCTGTTATCGCTTTTAAGCAAAGATATATAGATTTTTTTTACTTAGATTTAGTTAACATTTAGGTAAATGCACTTGTTTTGTATTTTGTTTAATCTCACTGAGAAAAGGCTTAGAAAAGAAAAAATATACGGTATTCGGTTGACCTTGCAGGTCGTCTATCCATTAAATTTCTCGCTGAGCTTCAGATTTTCATTAAATTTTTAACATTCCATACGCTTTTTAAATCTATCAGTGAATCGAAAACTATTTTTCGCAAAATGTTCGCCAACGATATCTATCGAACTAATCATCTGATTTTTAGTCAAATTGGCAGTAAACGACGGAATTCTTTTAAGAAGCTTAAAAAAAGTTTTGTGAAAATATAGTTCTTAAAAATATTAATAATCAACCAAAAGAAAAATCTATTCACTGTCTTACGATAACTAAATTAACTCATTATCTTTCGAATGCGATAAATATGCTTTCGATCCGTTAATCAGTTCTCAAGTTATCAGATGCTTACATACATCCACACATATAGAAATGATCTTAAAAATAGTCAGAATTAACTCCCAGGACCTTAAATTGTCCAAATATGATCAAAACTTGGAAATTGGAATAAAATCAGTAACTTCCTTTAGCGGAACGTTAAAAAAATCATTCGTTAATCTACAAAAAAAAGTTTGTAATATCAACTAAAATTTCGTAATGTAAATAAAAACTTATTTATTAAACTTATTAAGAAGTTTTCATACTAGTTTTTTTTTAAAGCCTTAATAACTATATAATTTTATAAATAAGGCTATTTATTTACAGTCTTATTTATAAAACTTATTAAGGCTTTGTAAAGGGGTTTTAAAACAAATTTTTATACAAAATATTTCTTAAAAAACCTTTATAAAGCCTTAATAATTTTTAATATAGGACTGTTAATATATACTAATGTATAACTTAATAAATTTAATTGGATGTTTGAATTTTAATTAATTAAGAATACTAATTTGTGTTGATATATGAGGCTATCAGCGCAGAAGTGGTGTAACCCACATTGGTTTTTTGATAAATACATTATTTACAATACTAACTATCAAAAAAAGTAGAGTAAGCCACGTTTTGTTATTCTAAAGAAAATGGAGATGAAATTCCGTTTTGCAAAGATCATAATACTTCAAATTAATAAAGCAAACAAAAAATAGATTTGGGTTACACCACTTCTGCACTGATAGCCTCATATTTCTGTTTCAAAAAGAAAAAGTGATTAAGTCGAGATAAGCTCTTTTTGATTTGACAGTAGTCCTGTAAACTCCATATTCGAAAGTATCCCTGGGCAAAATTTCAATTATTTTGTGAGCTTTTTCAAGAAGTTATAGCGCAATGACTTGCTTTTTATTTTTATTTTTTCTCTTTAATAATCTAATATGGAATATTTACTAAATTTATCGTATACTTTGGTATATTCAAAATCAAATGCATTAATTATAATGTGTAGAACGAAATTTTGTAAAAAAAAAAATTAAATGAATACCGAATTTTCTAATTTAAGTGTAAAAGAAATAGATTTCTGAATATCGACTTGAAAGTCTAAAAGTGCTCTACTGCAAAATATGACTTAAGCACTATTTCCCTTATTGCCACAGATTACTGTGTATACAGAAAATAATATTTTTCCAATCAACACCTTTTATTGAAAAAAAGACTAAAATCAATTAAAAATTTACTTGTGTGAATTAAATTTTTTAAACAAGAATTTAATTGACTCAATTAATTTTAAGTTAAACTTTTAATCAATTATTTTTTTACTCATTTGCATTTTTTAAAATAGAGTTTTAAGTTGGAGAAACATTTTTTGTCTGTAAATTTTTTTTAAAACCAAAAAAATGTTTATTATTGATCATATATTTAAATATTAATTTTCTTCAAAGAATTCAAGTGTAGAAATATTAATTTGCTGATTAGTGCAAATTCTATTAAAGTTTTAATTAATAAAACAAAATTTTTCCTATAGATTTCTAAATAATATTAACTTTTATTTTTTATAAAATCAATTCAAAATGCGAAAAAATAACGAGTTCTTGATAATAGTAAAACCTTGATTTTTTTTAATTGATTATTTTTTGCTTCTGAAGCGTCAGCAAATAAAAGAAAATCTTGTATAAATCTTATCAGCCTTCAGCCTTATTTATAAAACTTATTATGGCTTTATAAAGGGGGTTTAAAACAAAATTTTCATAAATTTTTTTTTAATACAGTATAAATATTAACATATTTTAAATAAAATTAAAAAACTAGATATTTTTAAGTCTTCAAATGCTTCTGAAAATTTTATTTATGATTTTTTTTTTTAATATTTAAATAAAAAATTAATTGAATTTTTGCTTACAACTTTCCGTGTGATTTTCAAAACGCTTTACATACCTCGAGATTCTAAGAAGCAGGATTAAAGGAATTTATTATAACATTTTTAGATTTTGTCTTCTTCCAGCACGTTCATTGTTTGTTTATTTCAACAAGACTTCTATTTTTTTAAATAAAATTTTAAATTAAGTTATTTTTCTAAAAATAAAAAACTCACTCGCATACTTTAATAATTTTTTTATTATGCTTTGCTAAAGTATTTAACACATTTTGCAGCTTTTGTTTGTAGTAAAGAAACACCCAACAATACACGACTTGAGATTTTTTTCACTTTTATTTTTAACTGTTAAGAATATTTTTCAAGTTTTCTTCCTTTTATTATTTAATAGATAGAAGTTGTCAAAACAACCTTTTCATTTCACTTCAAGTTAAGGAATGATATTTAAATTTGTTAGATGGCATTTTCTTTATTTCTTGTGATTTCTTTTTTTATATTTCTGTTCTAAGACCATCTTGAAAGTAACAAAAAAAAAAAAAAAAAAAAAAAAAAATACTAGTGAAACGTCCAACAATTCAAAAGATTTCAAATAGATTTTGAAGGATTTATTTGACGGCTGCGTACATGAAAATTTCTTTCTTAACTTGTTATAAAAGTAAAAAATATTTCAGCTAACAAAAAACGCACTCTCGCGTTTTCTGTATAATTTAATTTTTTTCTTTCTGCTGTATTTGCTATCCATACACTTATAAAATCAGGCGTTAAGATGGATTTGTACAGAAGTTCTTTTTCGCTGGCTGCTGCTTCCGCCTTAAGGTTGCCTTGCTCCCGCGTTAACAAAAAAAAATGTTTTACGTCGCGATATTTTTACTTTGGATTTAGTTAGTTTGCTTGTGTTTGGCCACAAGTTGCACAAGGGGTCTGGTTTAAGTCCAACGTACCAGTCGGTATTAGAGTCCAACTGCTACTAAAATGTCTAGAAAATTGTTGTCTAAAAATTAGGCAAAAATTATTGTGTTGTAGTCACGCAACAAAAACAACAAACTTGATACTTAATACAAGACACCATATATTTTTGCCACCCCCTTAAAAAAAAACAAGTGTTTTCTTTACCTTCTGCCAAGAGAGTGTAAGAGAGTAAAAGTTTTTAAAGGACACGCGCACAAAATATTGTGCATTATGGCCATTACTACTTCTGAACACCCTCCTCACACTTGTGGCATAATAACACCGCAGCACAGCACAGCGAAACGCACCGCACAATGGGTTCAACAGTAGAAGCAGAGGAAAAAACGAAAACAAAGAATTGAGGAACAAACAAAAAAACCCACCACTTGTAACCCACCCTGGTGAGTTTTTGCAAAAAAAAAAAAAAATATACAAAAAAAAACAACTATAATTTTCCCTTATTTCTCCTCATTTCATTGTGCGCTCATATTAAAAATCCATTATATTTCCAAATACTGGAAGTAAAAATTTCTCATTATTTTTATTTTTTATTTTTTGAACTATGTATAAACCTGAACGTAGTACAGTGTGACTCTTTTTTTTTTTTGAAGTAATTTCTGTGGGTTGCTGTCAAAAAGGTGGCATGCATCTTCTTACCCTTGTCGCTTCTGTAAGTAACACTTTCCACTTTGCTGTCTTTCATGCCACTGTGTGCATGTGTGCGTGTGCTTGTGTGTGCATGTGTGTGTGTGTTGAAACTGAGCAATTTTCCAATTTGAAACACTAGACATTTGTCGTTTTTTTTTTTTGTGTTTTTGGAAATTTTCAATAAATTAATTCATTTTGCAGAAAACAATTAATAAGATTAGGTCAGAAACGATGATGATATGATGTCTCTTGCAGTCTGGCTCTCTCTTTCAGTGTATCAGTGTGCCGTCGCCGTTTAGCGTAGTTAATTAATGCTGCGGAAATTTTAGTGAGTTTAAATAAGTGCAACATGTTGCGTACTTTGCGGTTTATTCTGTTGCCTAGCAAATCTGTAAATTAAATTCTTTTAAATTGTGTTAATACTTAAAGGCTTAGTAGGAATTTAAATATGAGTATATCAGTTACATCAGTCGTACAACTTAAAAATGCCAAATCAATTAATTGTTGTATATATACTTGCATTATATTAGCGTATTTTTGTAATGTTTTCTTATTTAGATTTTACTCGTGTCAAAATGAAAAAAAGTATAAAGGCCTTTTTCAACTAACAATAACGCAACGAGAAAAGGTTGGCACAATGAGTACTTTATTGACGGAAGCATTTGAACATCTTCAATAGGTTGATTCTCCACTTTATTTATTAAATTCAACTATTTTATTTATTTCGTTTACTTATTTTGTTTAATTTTATTTTTGCTGCCACAAAACACAAAAATCTAAATCAGAACATAATAAATAAATTCAGTAAAGTGCGACTCTGACTCGCGCATGAAGGGTTCCGTACACACACTAGATATGTAATTTAATACAAACTTCATCCTATATAGTTTTGGCATTTTTTTTCGTTTTTGGCGTTTTTTCGGTTTTTTTGTTTTTGCGTTTTTTCGGTTTTGGCGATTCTTTTAAGTTTCGGCTCTTTTTTTAGTTTTTACACTTTATTTTTTCTTTTTGGCGATTTTTTTCGGTTTTTGGCGTTCTTTCATTTTGACGATTTTTTTTTATTTTTGGCGATTTTTTTCATTTTTGCGATTTTTTTTATATAAAAAATTTTATTAGTTTTGGCGACATTTTCGCGTTTTGGCGATTTTTTAGTTTTTTGGCGTTTTTTCATTTTGGCGATTTTTTTCATTTTGGCGATTTTTTCGAATTTGGCGATTTATTTTAGTGTTAGAAATTTTTTTTTAATTTTGGCGATTTTTGTTGATTTGGCGATTTTATTTTTAATTTTTGGCGATTTTTTTTTTTTTTTTTTGGTTTGGCGATTTTATAATTTTCGCTTTTTTTAGTATTTATTACCGTTTTTGAAAATTTTAAGTCTGCCTTGTACGGTTTCCAAGATATAGCAAGTTGTCAAAATTACATAGTCAAAATTGCATTAACTGATGGACCACCCTTTAATTTAATTTTTTTAAATTTTAGTGTTAATTGTTGTAGTCTGTATAAAAATACACTAATTTTACAAATTTCAAGTTTCAATATACATACATATGTACATACAATTGTATGTATATTACATGGGATTTTAACATTTTTCGTTGCTCGTTTTGGAACATCCTTTAATTTTTAATTCTCATATATTTGCTGATGTAGCGGCCAAGGTCTACATAATATGTCCAAATTTCAGGTCCGTAGCTCTTACGGTTCCTGAGAAAATGCCGTGTGACGGACAGAAGGACAGCGTAGCGAAAACAATAGGGTTCCTTGTCACCTTTGGTGTACGGAACCCTAAAAAACCAACCAATATCTGTCAAACTACTCAACGTACACAAAAAGTTAAAAGTTGACCAAATTTTGTAAATACTTTGCGATGACGGACACGTACCTCATAAGAAACCATGTATTCAACTTAGCTGTCAGTTGAAAAAGGCGAAGTTTAACGCATGACGGATTCATTGTGCCCCTGCCTTAAGTGCAAGATTATCAGGGTAAATTTTTCAAAGTTGTGCAACTTTTTATGTCATTGCCAATCCAAAAAAAAAAATGGACAAAAAGTACTTATAAAATCAACTATACATCAAATTGCAATGCAGAAATACCTAAATGTTTTTCTTTTAAATGAAAACACAAGTGGTTGAAGGAAGATATTTTCGATACAAATAAATTAATTAAAAAATTATAAAATTAAAAAATATTTAAAAATTCTTAGCTAGAAATTGTAAAGAAATCTTCAAATTCGATTTTCAGATAACAAATACATACATACGTGTCTGTCATGACTTTCACATCCGTGTGAAAGTGAATCTTTTTCGCATATTTTGGTGTCCTGACATTCACTTCCGAATATTTTTTTCGTTTTACTTTCGACTGCACCAAGCAATGTGAAAGTAAATAGAATCGCATTTTTTCCACATTAAAATTAATTTAATTTAAACGAAATCTTTTTTAAAATTAGGCCTGATATCTCATCTACCTAATTCGGAAATTTAATCCAATATATATTCGGTTTTAATACATAGAAAAGGGGACATGAAAAGCATGCCCACACTAGCAACCAATTTTGCAAAAATATTCGGAAGTATGCGATTCGGAAATTTTTATTCTAATTGAAAACGTTCGAAAGTCGTGACAGACACGATAATTTTGCTATTTTCAAAAAACTTATGGCTCAAATAGTTTATTAGAATTTTGTTAAATAATACCAATATTATTAATATTGATATTTTTATTAGTGAATTAAGTACAAAATTAATCAGCAAAGTTTCAACACTTCGTTTCATCATTTAAACAAACATACGATTACAATATATCTATGCACATATTGTGTTGCTTTATAGACAATTAAACAAAATGGGTTGCTCAAGTCGGAAAGAGCAATTATGCATTTTTGCACAGTTGCAAGAGTTGAAGTGCATACCTTTAATAATTTTTTTTATGTGTGTATTTCTTTAATATTCAGTCGAGATAACTAAGTTTGCTCTCCAAGATGTTCTTCTTATATTCAAGGCCATTATAACTAAAACTTTGTTTTCAAATATGCATTTAAGGGCATCTCTACATGTCTAACAAATAAGAAATACATCTTAAAGATTATCTTTGTAACACAATATGTATGTAATGCCGAGCTTAAATTGGGCATTTCAAATGTTGTCATTTTGTGGTGTCATTTTAATATATGTGCAGTGCCGTTCCCATCAAATTTTTCGATGACACACAATTTTGTTGTGCCTTTGTGACAGAAAAGAGTCACATCCCTAAATAATGGCAATACGTTATCGTTGTCTACATCAAGAACTAATTTTGACATAATTACATTTAATGTTTTTTGATTTATCATTGCGAGAGTTTGATTTTCGTATTGTTTGTTAATTAATATTTTTACAAATGGATAATCGCAAAATTGTGCAATTGCCTAGTGCAGTGCGACCTTGTGCTTATCAATAATAAGAAAAAATTAAGAAAATCTAAAAAATGGCAAAGAAAGTGGTGGAAAAGACCAGTTTACGTAATCAGGATGCCAGTTGGTTTAAAATTTCATGTGCATGAAGACCTAACTCCACCGAAATTTCTGCCCTTTTTTTGAATTTCTTTCCCTATAAGTGTTTTTTATTGAGGTATAGAATTTTAAGTTGGCATCACTTTTTTAACTGCCGGCCATTTTGTCAGCTGTCAAGTGATTAATATTAAGTTTGGTTTGCCATTTCATCATGAACAGGTTGACAAAAGAACAACGCTTGCAAATCGTGCAAATTTATTTCGAAAATAATGGTTCAGTTCGCGAAGTTTACCGCAAGCTCCGTCCATTTTATGGTCGACATAATCGTCCATCAGAGCAATTAATTCGGTGAACCATGGATCGTTTTCGCACTACGTTTACTCTATGTGACAATACGCATTCGCAGAGACGTCGAACAGTGCGCACCGAAGAAACAATTGCCGCTGTAGAGCAAAGTGTTGAAGAGGACCCGAATGAATCGATTCGCCACCGTGCACAGCAATTGGAGCTTTGTCCATCAACTTTATGGAAGATTTTTCGCAAAGATCTTGGCTTGCGACCTTACAAGATCCAGCTTGTGCAAGAATTAAAGCCGCGAGACCATGCAATGCGTCGTGATTTTGGTGTATGGGCCGAAAATGAGATTGATCTCGATGCTTATTTTCATCGCAAAATTTTGTTTAGTGAATGGCTACGTCAACAAGCAAAATTGCCGCATTTGGAGTGAAGAGAATCCACATGAGACCCTTGAGACTCCATTACATCCACAAAAACTGACTGTTTGGTGTGCTCTATGGGCTGGTGGAGTCATTGGGCCATACTTCTTCCGAAATAATGCTGGAGAGTCAGTTACCGTTAATGGAGACCGGTATAGAGCCATGATAACCGACTATTTTGTTCCCGAAATGGATGGCATGAATGTGGATGAGTTGTGGTTCCAACAAGACGGCGCTACATGCCACACAGCACACGTCACAATCGATTTATTGAAGGAAACATTCGATGAGCGCATAATTTCGCGGAATGGACCTGTCAATTGGCCACCAAGATCGTGTGATTTGACACCATTGGATTATTTTCTTTGGGGATATGTGAAGTCGCTCGTCTACGCCAACAAACCAGAAACGTTAGGGGACTTGGAAGCCAACATTCGTGGCGTTATTGCCAACATACGGCCCCATATGCTCGAAAAAGTGGTTGAAAATTGGACCTGTAGAATTGGCTTTATTCGAGCCAGCCGCGGCGGCCACATGCCCAAAATCATATTTAAACATTAATGGCATAAAATTGTCCTTCCAATAAAGCCAAATTGATGGACATTAAAACGATTTTCTTGTGTTTTATTTCAATTCGAAGTTCTATATCTCTAAAAAAAACACCCGATACATATGTATGTTTCCATACAGCCTCACGAACCTCCACAAGCTGAATTAGCTGTGTCGTCATGTCATGCGTCCAGGTCGCTTGAATTAATCTCACACTCTCCTATGCTTTTCTCTTTCTTTTTCGTTTTCCATACTTTTAAATTTTTATACCCGCACACATTTAAAATTCTTTCGGTACTTTCTTAATGTCAAAATGTCAACACGCTGACATTTTCTTTTTGTGTTTGCAATGCCGCCAACTTATTCTCACAATTGATACGTAAACAGTTTGTTTTTTAATGCCACACAACGAAAAATATTGGAAATGACAAAGGTTGCCACTAGTTCCCACTGTTATTTTTGCTTTTTTTGTCACAAAATGCCACAGTGTGTACTCGGCCTAAGTTATAACAGACCTCATAAGGAACCATGTATTTCAACTTAGCTGTCAGTTGAAAGTCTACTAATGAGTTGCCTAAGTCCTAGTTTACACTGTGCAAGTCTTATTGCTAAGCTGATTAGTTTATAAGGGGAGCGAGACGAGGGGAAAAGAAACATTCCTGTTCCCCTCGTCACTCTCTCCCTCAAACTAAGCAGCTTAGCAATAAGACTTGCATAGTGTAAACTAGGACTAAGCAGCAACGAAATGCATCTGGACGAACTTAACTAACAACAAATTAACCTTTTTATGTAAGAAATATGTACCTTAATGCATATTTATTTGACACTTACTCTTTAGTGTTTTTTTTTTATTTAAGCACCGTCTATAGGCCTTTCGTTTCTGCTTATGTAACTCATCACTACAGTTTAACGCATTTTGAAATAAACTTTATAACCTTCGTATAAACATAATCTCAATATGTTATTAAAAACAGCTTACACAAATATATTAAGTTTAAAAGCCTCAAAAAATGTTTACAAAACAGACACATTTACTTCCTTAAGCGGTCCACCCACTTGCAATATAATTGTGCAATTTTTCCTATTGTACAATAATATCGCCAATGTGTATGTCATATTCGATAGTTTCACAATATATTGGCAAATATCAAAAGACTTTTGACTGTTTATTGTACAATCAAGACAATTGTGTAATGTGATGGCAACATTGTTCAATGTTGTTTACTTTTTCATTGTTAGGAAAATTGGGCAATATTTTCTTTGAAAATATTGTGCTATTTATTGCAAAGTATGGGTAAAAACGACAATAATATGTACAACAACACATACAATAATATTGTATAATGGACATTTACCAAAATTTAAAAAAGTTGATTAGGAATTTGTGCTTATTTTTTTTTCTTTTTATTTTTTAAAATAAATCACCAAATTTGTTGGCCTTAAAAAAATTTAATTTTTTTTAAATAATTATTAAGTCAATTGTAAATGAAGTTTGAACAATAACAATTAAATTAACTAAAAATTAATAGTCATTGGCTTGTGACAAAAATAAATATACTAAATGGTAATCAACCTAATAAGTTTGTATTAAGTAGAACAAAAATAAGCCAATTAACTCACATGTCCATAATTAGTAAAGAACAAACGAATGTGGCAAGACTGTTGCAAATTTAGAAGATGGTAAAATTGAGCTTATATTACAAAAAAGCTTTCAGCAAATTGAAATAAGATGAATCGAAACAATTCACATATTTCATTTGCAAAAAAGTTGCACACACAGTGGACCAAACACATAGAACGATGATGATGATGGTGTAGTGGCCTGCGAAAGCAGCTAGTTGTTCCGTTCTACTACGTATTAGTCAGATTATTTACAATTAACTTTGGTGTTATTCACTAATAATTATCACATGTAATTTTGCTTACAAAGCGATACGAACTTTATTTAGCCTAATCAAACCATAAATATATTTTTTATATTACGACATTTTACTGATCCGGTTGCTGCAAAACTTAGCACATACGTTAGGTTCTCGTAAAGACACAATTTCAAAGTTGCAAAAAATTGGCGGATCTACGCCCGTTAAAATTAAATATTATATTTTGTGTGGTTGTGCTTAACCGATTTTTACAAAACTTGACACTCACTTTGAGCTTTGAAATATAATCAATCTTGCATTTCCAAAAGTGGAGAGGGTTCACGTGCTTCTATTTAACCGATTTTTTCGCAAATTGGCACACACCTTTAGGTCTGAGAGAAACTTAATCTTACATTTAAACAACTTGGCAGCACCACGCTAGTGAAATGTGAGTAAATTGTATGCGATTCTGCATTCAACAGTTGTGTGCTTAAAGAAGTCGGCGGTGCCGTGCCCATTAAGGCTTAATTTTATGTTTCACGTGCTTCTACTTGACCGATTCTTACAAAACTTGGCACACACCCTGAGATCTGAAAGTGAATTACTAAAAGTGGGCCAAGATTAATGTTTGAGAAGTTAGCCGTAACCAAGCCCCTGAAAATATAAAACTGTCACTAAAACTTAAAATATAAAAATTTAACCGACTTCAAAAATACGAGTAAGCACTAAAAATGTAAAAGTAATTAATTTTTTTTTTTACTTTTGTTACGAGCACCTATAGTGCCCTTCAAAGTCGGTGACAATAACACTGATAAAGAATCTCAATTAAATTTTTAATTAGTTTTTGGTTTTATTTTCAATTAAAGTTATTAATTGAAGGAATATTGTTTTGTGTGTGTGTAGTTTAAAAAACCAGCCTTACACATTAGTTTATTTCGACGCGTAGAGTTAATTTCTTTAACCAGTGGATAAGGCATCTGTTTGTCTCTTAAGATGATATATGTTATAAAAAGTGGACTTAACAGGTTTACACTCTATGCACTTCATATAAAGTAAATACTAGAGATATAAAATAAACAGCAATTGACTTGAAGTTCGTTTTCATTTTATATTACATTCATACAAACTTAAAATCTTTTTTGTAATTTCTATATCAACATCAACTAAATGCAATAAACTAAATTTTAAAATCATAATAAAATATATTTTTTTTTTGTAAAAAAAAAATCAAAATAATATAAAAATTAATAAGCCAAATATTCAACAAACATTTCATATGCCAACGCAAACATTCTCATAAAAACTAACAAACACATACATACACACACAAACATATAAATCCTTATAGTGCTTTATTAAAAGAAATTTCTAAAAAAGCTAAGAAGAAATGTTAAGAAATAAAAGCTGAATGTACAACAGCAACTACTTTAGCAACTAAGAAAATCCTTTTCATAAAAAAAACTACTCGAATTCCTTCAAAAAGAATCGAAAAGCAAGTAAAAACGATATAGACACATACATCCACATACACATCTTATTTGTATGTATGTGTGCGAGTGTTTTTTTTCTTTCTTTCATATAAAAGAACAAATTTGCTTTTTATTATACATAAGTTTATTTTATTTTGTAACCCTTCATACTTCATACTCGACAAAACTAAAGCGCTGCAAAAGAAGCTGATTATTTGTATGAATAAAGAGTATAAACCCACTTGACCTGAGATTCGATAAAAACGAATGCTCACTAAAGCGAAGATATTTCGCAACAAAATTCTTCGATATTTGTTCGCTAATCTAAGAAAATTCGAATGTTCGTTAAAACTTCGAGCTTCAAACTTCTCTCGATAGTTTTTCGAATGTGTGACGGTAGTCGAGTGGATGTGTGTCAGCCTGTTAGTCTAGAGGTACCAAGTTCGATATATGACAGCACTGTAAGGCCGGGTTTACATCTGTGTACCATGTGCCACACAAGCGTAAAAAAGCGTAACTACTAAATACTAATGAAAAACTGTTTGATTCAGAAATGTATTTATTAAGTTAAATAGTTCCATACATAACTAATAGACAATTTTATAGAATCCAATATGATTGGAAACTCTTTAAATCAATAAATATTTGTCTGAATCAAGCAGTTTTTCTTTAATAATTAGTTGGTTATGCTTTTTTGGGCAAATGACACACAAGAAATGCCAGATGTAAACTCATCCTAAAGCTGGGGTCACACGATTAGTACAATGTACCAATTTTCGTCGGCTCACTGCGATAGAGTCATAAGTATTAAGCCAAAATGACATTATTACGTAATTAATTCTTGAATATGTCCATATAGCTTTATTACCAATGCAGTGTGATGCAGTTATGTAATTATATTTCAATTAGTTGAGAAATAAAGCAAATTTACTTTGTTACTTATGAATTTATTTCAGTGAGCCGACGAAAACTGGTACATTGTGCCAATCGCGTGACCCCAGCTTAAGTTAAAAAATAAAATAAGAACACATACCTTATATGTGTGCAATAATTGAACAGAAAAAAATTTGTCACGATAGCCTAGTGGATGTGGTTTAGTCTGTTAGAATGGAGGTACCATGTTCTTGAAAACCTGCAGCGTAAGTATTATACATATAAGGTATTAAAAAAAATAGATAAAATAAGTAAATTAAAATAAATAAATAAATAAATAAATAAATAAAATTATTATTAAATTATAGATAAAATAAGTAAATTAAAGTAAATAAATAAATAAATAAATAACATTACTTTTTTACTTTCTCTGCTGCCTTTTTGGGATATCGAAATTAATTCGGTATTCTCTCACTTTTGATATTGCTAGCGAAACTTCAATAACGAATGTTTTATGGGACAAAACTGAGCGGCAGGTGAACTTTTTTCGATTAATTTTTGAGTGTCACTCTCCATAGTTTTACACGATAAATGTTCGAGATATATTCGAAATCGATTTCAATAACGAAAGTCTTGGTCAACTGGGAAGTTAATACTTTTGTATGTATGGAAGTATTTTCATATGTATGTGTTTTTGGGTGTGTGTGTTATGTCTGTTGGCTGCTTGTTTGTTTGGTTGGTTGGTTGATGGCTGTGTGTAATATGGTTGCCAATGTTTGGCTTGTGGAATATAAAAATCTTTTTCTGTGGCTGTGTGCATGTATTTGTATGCAAAAACTTATATATATACAAAAAAGGCTCTTATGATAAATTCCTAACTAGTCAACTGAACACAACATGGTTTGTACAGCCAACAAACAATATATTTATTTCATTATTCCTTTCATTGCTATCGCTACAGTTCTAAGAAATGATATGAAGAAGATATTTACAAAGTCTACAAGTCTACTCGTACATATAGTAATTTGAAAAGCTATCGGACTTTGAAAAAAAGATTATCGCGGTCGCACAGTTCTTCTGCAATCTGCTTTTATAGCTCTCCAAGACTTGATAAATTCAAGTTGTACAATTTTCAAGACATCCTTCTTGTTCAAGAAACCTGATGCAGTGATGAAGCCATAATAAGCGAGAAATAATTGTAGAAAAATATGTGTAGCCTATTGCTAGGATATCGTGGGTTTAATTTCCACCAAAGACTCTGGTCTCTTTCACTACAACACACTATAGGATACTGTAGCCATTTTGTAACCATATTTAATTGAAATGATTTTTTTAGAATCAAACTCCCCCTTAACTTAACCTAGCGATGAAGAAAAATTGTATCACTCACGCTCACGTCCTCTCACCCATGAAAACTTTTAACTTATATTAACAGTACACTCACCTTCCAAATTATTTTAATTTTTTAGTTTTATTTTAACTATGGGCCTTGGTCTGTAAACCGATCTATTTGAAATCGCACGATTTTAGAAAACTAACCCCTTTAATGAAATATTTTTTCAGACTTTTTTAATTTTTCTGTTATATAGATGCTCAAATTTTATATTTGAAAGAAAATTATTGTGTATGATTTTAAACACGCTTGCAGGACCATTATTAGCTTTTAGAAAACTTGAAATTTGCTCGGATCCGGTTTACAGAACAGGGCCGTATATTTTATAATAATGATATAATATATCAATTTCAATTGCTTATTTCCTGGCGATGTTAATAAACTGTTAACGAAATATCGAAAAAAAAATATTACAACCTCGAGCTTAACAAACATAAGAAAAAAAGGAAAAAAAAAGATTTTTTTTTTTTAGTTTTCAAAAACTATAAATTTTTATTATGAAAACCATTTCTACATTCAATTGTTATTTGAAATAATATACAAAGCATTTGATAAAAACACTATAAATCAAAATGGACGAAAAATTGCAACGCATACAAGAAAGTGCGACTCCCACACGAAGGTCGCTTTTTACGTACGGAGCTTGTTTCTGGCGATTTTCTTTATGTATTGACGCTGTTTTTTTCAATTTTGGCTTTTTTTATTTTTACTATAATTTTTTTTACTTTTAGCGACTCTTCGGTTTTGGGCGATTTTTTTAGTTTTTTTATGACCAATTATTAAGCTATAGGTCAATTTTATATATTTTAGTTTTTTATTGCAATATTTCGTTCACTTCTTCAGTCTATTTCTTAGTTAACTTCTTCATTCTACTTCGTATTTTCTTTTTTTTTTTTTTGATATTTGGTTTTTGTCTTTTTTCTTTTCAATCACAAAAAATCACAATCACAAATGCAAAAGGTCGAAAAATCAGATAAACATTTTTTTATGATCTTTTACTTTTGGTGATTTTTTTTATTTTTATATATATATATATAGAATAGAGTGTTGCCACACAAGTATTTTTTTTTTTTGACGGGGTGCAGTCAAGTTAATAATTAGTGTTTTTTATGGGAATTGTTACAATTTAAGTTTAAAATTTTTTTAAATGCACTACTAATCCCAACTGAATATTTTACTTATTAAGTATAATATTTTTTTTTAATTAAAAATACATTGAAATTTATTATTGATTATTCCTGAATAGATATTGTTGTTATTTACATTTATTTTCTTTTTACATACTCTTAGTCCCAAATCACACTGTGCAAGTCTTATTGCTAAGCTGATTAGTTTCAGGGAGAGAGAGACGAGGGGAACAGCAACGGTTCTTTCTCTCTCCTAATAAACTAATCAGCTTAGCAATAAGACTTGCATAGTGTAAATAGGGACTTACGACTATAATTTGAAGCTGCAAAAAAGTCAGCCAATGTAGCAATGGTAAAGTAAGAAAATAAAAATCATGTTGATTATTGAGTTCTTGTTTCAACTTTATTTATTTATTTATTAAGGATATATGGGAGGTAGTGATGTACTTACTCTGAATGAAACAAAATTTAAAACAGAGCTTAAACGCATCATTATAAAAATATGTATAGATTTTACCGCATTATAATCACAAATGTAGTTAAAATCTATTTTTTAGAAAAATAATATATACGACGTAGTCATGTCCTTGCAACAAGAAGAGAAAAAATTACAACAGAGATTACATGCACAATTCCTAAATTGTATGTTATTTTTTTAAGAAAAAGGATATGTGGGATATGTGCAGTAGGGCGTTTCACAAAAAAAAATTGCAACTCTTGAAGCGGAATATTAAAGCTTGTGATCTAAAAGAATTTCGAAAATTTTTTTGGGATATTTTGAAGATAGGTATGGGGTCGCTGAAATAGATTTTATCACAAAAAAAAAGGTTATGGAGAAAAAAATTTTATGTTATTTTTTTCTGGTGCTTTTTGTTCATACAACTAAACAATTATCTTCTTAATGATCCGATCCCACGACAAAAAAATTATTGGTGTGAAAAATTTTTATATTAAGGACCACCTTGATAGTCTTAAAAGTGAAAAACTATTTTTCCTAGATTTCAAACCTCGATAACTTGAAAAGTTTTCAACATATTTTAATATAAAATTTTTTTCTCCATAACCTCATTTTTTTGATAAAATCTATTTCAGCGACCCCATACCTATCTTCAAAAAATCCAAAATTTTTTCGAAATTCTTTTACATCACAAGCCTTAATATTCCGCTTCAAGTGTTGCAAAAATCGCAAAAAACGCCTTTGGTGAAACGCCCTAATGTGCAGTCACATCCTTGCAACGAATAGAACAAAATTTACAATAGAGCTTAGGCGCATAATTCTAAAATTATATAAATTTTTTTAGTGCGTTCTAATCATATATTTAAATAAAATCTGTTTTTTAAGAAAAAGGATATGTGGGAGGTAGCCATGTCACTGCACCAAATAGAGAAAACTGTACAACAAAGCTTACACTCATAATTTTAAAAATGTATGTATAATTTTTAGTGCGTTCTAACTAGGCGCATAGTTGTAAAAGTTCCACATGCGTATGTGGTTTTTTACATGCCGTGTACTGTAGGCTTAAGTGTTTTTTTTAATTAAATTTTTAGACTTTGCAAATCAAAAAATCATTATTATTAAAAATAACAATGAAATGAAATAACAAGAAATTAAATTATCTAAACTTTTTTCTTTTCAAACCATATTCAAGTGATTTTAATCACTGAATAAAAATCACTTTTTAACTGCTTTTGTGAAGTGAATTATTTTCACACCCGAATTTTGGATTTTTATAGCACCACAAACATGATTTTTATTGAGTTAAAAAAAATGTCAAAAACAAACCACTTCCTTCCAATGACACGAGAATTTAAAATTCATTGATTTTTTACCTAAATTTGAAGTGGTTTGATTCAGTAGATGTGGTGCTTTTTCTGCTTCTTTTTCCTCACTTTTTTTGCTGGGTACATATGCGTGTATATTAGAGTGGCCGCTAGTTGCATGGAGAATTTTATTTGTTTGATTTCTTGTATTCTCTAACCCCAAATCGGCTCAGTTTTATATAAAAAAATACAAAAAAAAAATCATAGTGATAATTTGAATTTAAGGGGTGCGTGTCGTTCCGCCCCTCGAAGTTGGCGTTCAAGCCCATATATTCAATGGAAATTTTTTTGTTTAGTTTTTTTTTGACTATATGTGCATGTATGAAATAATTTAATAGATATAAGCTTTTATTTTAATAGGTGTTTTTTATTGAAGTATAGAACTTTAAGTTGGCATCACTTTTTTAACTGGTGGCCATTTTGTCAGCTGTCAAGTGATTAATATTTAGTTTGATTTGCCATTTCATCATGAACAGGTTGACAAAAGAACAACGCTTGCAAATCGTGCAAATTTATTTCGAAAATAATGGTTCAGTTCGCGAAGTTTACCGCAAGCTCCGTCCATTTTATGGTCGACATAATCGTCCATCAGAGCAATTAATTCGGTTAACCATGGATCGTTTTCACACTACGTTTACTATATGTGATAATACGCATCCGCAGAGACGTCGAACAGTGCGCAAGAAGAAACAATTGCCGCTGTAGAGCAAAGTGTTGAAGAGGACCCGAATGAATCGATTCGCCACCGTGCACAGCAATTGGAGCTTTGTCCATCAACTTTATGGAAGATTTTGCGCAAAGATCTTGGCTTGCGACCTTACAAGATCCAGCTTGTGCAAGAATTAAAGCCGCGAGACCATGCAATGCGTCGTGATCTTGGTGTATGGGCCGAAAATGAGATTGATCTCGATGCTGATTTTCGTCGCAAAATTTTGTTCAGTGATGAGGCTCCTTTTTGGTTGAATGGCTACGTCAACAAGCAAAATTGCCGCATTTGGAGTGAAGAGAATCCACATGAGACCCTTGAGACGCCATTAAATCCACAAAAACTGACTGTTTGGTGTGCTCTATGGGCTGGTGGAGTCATTGGGCCATACTTCTTCCGAAATAATGCTGGAGAGTCAGTTACCGTTAATGGAGACCGGTATAGAGCCATGATAACCGACTATTTTGTTCCCGAATTGGATGGCATGAATGTGGATGAGTTGTGGTTCCAACAAGACGGCGCTACATGCCACACAGCGCACGTCACAATCGATTTATTGAAGGAAACATTCGATGAGCGCATAATTTCGCTGAATGGACCTGTCAATTGGCCACCAAGATCGTGTGATTTGACACCATTGGATTATTTTCTTTGGGGATATGTGAAGTCGCTCGTCTACGCCAACAAACCAGAAACGTTAGGGTACTTGGAAGCCAACATTCGTGGCGTTATTGCCCACATACGGCCCCATATGCTCGAAAAAGTGGTTGAAAATTGGACCTTTAGAATTGGCTTTATTCGAGCCAGCCGCGGCGGCCACATGCCCGAAATCATATTTAAACATTAATGGCATAAAATTATCCTTCCAATAAAGCCAAATTGATGGACATTAAAACGATTTTCTTGTGGTTTATTTCAATTCGAAGTTCTATACCTCTAAAAAAAACACCCTGTACATGCTTAATATAAATAATTTCCATATAAATATAATTTTGGTATATACAATTTTTAGTATTTTGTTGGTTATTTTCTTTATTGTTTTCTAAAATATTAATTTTAGCAAAAAACTTTCTGCGATGCTAATGTTGTTGAGTAGGAGAGCTAAAATATTCATAAAATATATAATATTCTTGTGAAATGATTTTTTTAAAAAGATAGGGATAAGGAAAAAATTACATTGAAAAATTGGCTTGCACGCCAACTTTGATGGGCGGACGGACGCACCCCCTAAAACACAACTTATCGCTATGAAATTTTTTTGTATTTTTTTAACATAAAACTGAACCGATTCGGGGGAAGAGAGCATAAGAAATAAAAAAAAATAAAAAAAAACGGCCACTCTAGTGTACATACCATAATATGATTTGAATTTCAATTTAGTAGAATTACTTCTTATATTTTGTGCGAATAAAATAATAATTTTTGTGATGCTTTTATTTAATATTAAATTAATTATACATTAGACCAATAGAAAAAAAGTAAAATGTTTTGCATTATACGAGCTTTTCATGCTGAACTTTAACTTTGGCCTAAAACGATAGTCCACCCGTAGCATTTAACCATGAGAAATGCCTATATATATATATATATATATATATATATATATATATATATATATATGTGCATTTTTATATGTCTTCGCCTTCCAAAAAATTAACAAGCATCATCAGGTAACTATAAATTGCTTTTGCTAACTGCAAAGCCGTGCTCATACAGAGCGGCATAATGCCACCCACGGTCAATGATGTTGGTGCTTGAGACTTTCGCAACATCAAGAGAACTAGTTTTTGTTCTGGTACAGATACTTCATACCACAGGATGTCGCCATAAATCAAATCAATAACGTCATCATTCTGACAAGAAAAAAATGTGTTTAAAATAAAGTGATATGTATGTATGTAGGCAGTAATATTTTGTATTCTATTTACTGATATATCCACCAAATTTCCGAGTCCGCAATATAAAAATAACATAGCTGCGCTATAGATTAAATAGGCAAACGCAGCTGGCCAGGTCTTAATAACAATCGAAAAAAGGGTGCAACAAATGCTCATCACCGAGGTAACTACTTGCGCAAATATAACCATAGAAAATGAGTCCTTGATCAAATTTACAAACCTGAAGAAATATTAATTGTACAAATTTATTGAAAGAACAGCAAAAACTAAAATCACTTACTCAATGTAACTCTGGTGAAACTGTACAATATCTTTTAACAGTGGCATCGTTTTTTTCGTGTAGCGTGTCCGTTGTATTTTGTTGTTTAGTCTGTTGCATTTTGCTCTTAAAATGTCCCTGTATAATGGTACATGGAGTATGGAAACAAAAAGAAAAACATCGGCGACATAGTTGCCAAAAGCACCCAAAAAAATACAGAAAGAGTGGTAAACAAAATAAAACCAATAGCCGCCGTCAGTTTCGGTAGATACTCCGGGTAAAATAAATTGCATGACCAGAATTTTTTTGCCATGCAACTTTCCATATATCAACGGATATGAGGTAAGAGAAGTAGCAATCAGGATGTAGAGCACCACCATGCCTTTAAACATTTTTAAAATTAAATCAATTCGATAACGAATTACTGGTAGAAAGTCATCCTGGACTTGATAATCCTTATATAAGCCCGATAGTTTTGCCGTTATGGAACGATACATCACTTTGTGAGTAATTGCGTTTATTAGCTTGAAGTATCCCTGCAAGGCACTGCCAGCTAAACTGAGCGACTGCAGAATCACTTTCCAATCGTCATCCACCACAACACCAACGTACATGGTATAAATTGAGAATGCTAAGAATGCATTGATCACCAGAATCACAAAAATGGTATGAAATGTTACTTTAAACTTGTAATTCAATATATTACACCCACAAATTGCAGCAGTGATTTTTATAATTCTCTCGAGTCTTTTAAAACGCTCCAAACAAGTTTTCGCCATGTTTGTTGTACACAAGTGTTTTAAGTTTAATTAATAAATATGTATTGCTAACTACCAGGATTTAAATACACTAAGATCGTCCGGTGATCTAAATTAGACCACTTGACACGTATTATGTTTTTTATTGAGTATAAACACGTGTGTACCAAACAAAAACAAAAAGGAAAGTTTTCTCTTTTTAAACAAATTTAAATAGCTTTTTTATCACTTTAGAGCCAAAAATATCGAAAAACATTTATATTGTGCATATCTACACAAAAAATATTTTAAACCAATATTGGCCGAGGATAAGATACTTAAAAGTGCACAATAAAAATATGTTCGCTGTATTTTTATATAAGATTCCTATGAGTCTGCTACAGTGTCAAAACAATCTGCGCAAAGTTTTTTATTGTAAAAGTATAAAATTACATTCGATACAAAGTTGTTTTATATACAGAGAAAAATTACATATAAAAATCTACGAAAAAGAGGTTAAATAAAAAATTGTTCTGCATTTTCATATGCGTGTCATGTTGATTCAACAGAAAATTTTTCCTTTTGAAATAACTTTATTTCATATTGATTTCTAATAATCATGTTGAATCAAAGTTATTTCAAGTTGAAACAACGTGAATTTGGTACTGAAATTACAAGGTGAATCAAATTGAATTAAGGTGAATTAACCCATTGTTTCTTGTTTCGGAACAAAATTTTAGTCTGGAGAAAAATTTTTTTACTGAGAGTTTTTTGCAAAACGATTCATCCATTTCGAAAATTCATGCATGTCTGGAAAATCAAGGCTACCATATGAAAAACATGTGCAAACGATATGTATTAGTCTTACAAGTGGCAGCACAGCGGCAAATAATTAATTTATTAATTAATAATTAATTAATAATTAAAATGTGTGTGACAATCTTTATAATTGTTTAATGCAATTGTTTCGTTTAAGTTCATACATAACTATGTATATGTTTTTTTAATTTTCCTTTATTTTGCTTTTTGTGCTTTTGTTATGTCAGTTCAAATTTGGCTGAAAAATTAAAATATTTACCAGCTTAGTTCGATTTGGTGCGGACAAAAATTAAAATTATTAAACCAATTCAAGCAGAAAATGTTTCGAACAAAATTTGTTCTCTTCTTCTCTCGTTCTCAAAAAGAGAAATGTCAAACTCCATATAAAAAAAAAATTTTTTCCGGACAAAAATTTTGTTTGGAACAAATGGGTGAGTCCAGCTTTAAAGTTATTTTGCTTTGAAACAACATTAATTTAAAATAATGTAATGTTTACTCCCACAAAAACCAGAGATATCTATAAAATACGAATTTTTGGGATTTTTTGGGCAAGACTAAATTTGACCAAGTAATTCTTGCACTCATCTTTGTGGCGGTGTTAAATGGAACAGATTTTTACACTTAAGCAATTGGGCATTGAAAAGCTTTTCTACGAAATGTGATTGGAAAAAAAATTTGGAATATCTTTTTTTTTTTAATCTTCCCAACCCATTTGAGAAATTAACATTATATTTTGATTCCTTTAAAGAAAATGAAAATTTGCATTAAAACATCGCCACAATTAAATGTAACATCGCCTTCGTTTTGAAGGTGGATGTAATCGAATTTCTCAAAATGATATTACAACTTTTACAAAGCGATTGCAATACAATACATTTTTTCATACACAGTGTTATAATTATTTATTTATCATACTTTTCCCACAACAATTACCAGTAATATTGCAATTTAAATTTAATTTGCCACTAAATGTTTTAATAAGTAATTTTTTTTTACTATTTCCGATTATAGAGTATGTATGTAGGTATTAATTCCTTAAAACTATTATATGTATGCATGTCAGGGTTCTCAGATTTATTTCGACTGACATTCCCGGTTTGAGAATTTTTATCCCCAAAATTCCCCAACTAAAAATAATAATATTTTATTTGCAGTGTGGTTCATATTATTTGTACATATGATGCATACATATTTCCAAATTTTATCACTTGCATTGCATACCAATCACTATAGGTACTGAATTTAATATTATAGCGATGATTTTTATATAAAAAATTGTTCTAGATAACCTTTTAAGCGAATACCATTTAGTTATTTGAATGACTTCCATCCTATGACAACCATGTGTTAAATTCATTGATGTTTCACCAGAAATAGAACTACTTGGATATAAGTTCATCAATGCTGTAACTGCTGTAATTTTTACTAAATACATTTGTATTTATATTTCTAACACATTAGTTAAGTTGGTTAATAGAGTCAAAAAAAAGTTCATGGTGATATCTTCTTTATCGTTGTCAAAAGAAAGTTTTTGGTACATACATATATACAATTTTACCATTGCTGTATATTATTCTTAACAGAGATTCGAGCGATTTGAACTGCATTTCGTTTCTAATTTTAGTTTTAATTGAGTTGATTGCCAACCAAAAAAAAAATTGATCAAATAAAGCGTTGCTCGTTGATACACAAAATAAATTTAATACCAGTCAGTCAGTCAGTTCTTTATTACCTGATTTACATTAAGCATTTTTTCATGAAATTTCATGAATTTTGTTGCATGCAACTTTTTCTATTTGCTAATTGCAGCGCTATAAAAAAGAATTTTATAGAAAAAAGGGCTTAGAATGAATCTCTGATGCATTTTTGACAACTTTTTTGATATAAGTTGCTCCTCCAGGCCTCGTATTGGCAAATAAAAAATTTTCATGCAACTAATTGCATGAAAAAAATGCTTAATGTAAATTAGGTATATTTGTATATCAACTGCCAGTTTACAGAAACCATGTAAAAATTCTCGGCTGCCTATTTATATTGAAAGCAAAAACAAAGCACTCAAAATTTGTTTTTGTTTTCAATATAAATAGACAGCCGAGAATTTTTACATGGCTTCTACAAACTAGCAGCAAATAAATCGTTCCACCTTGAAACATCCTTGTTTGCCGCTGGTTGTAGTACATATTTTAATGATTGAGCTAAATTTAAGTTGTCCTCATGGATTGTAATACATGTGTGTAGCAAATTGTTTATATATTTTGAAAATGTTGAGATTTGATAGAAAACGTTTTAAAATTTGTTGCAATAAGTTTTTTGGATATAAAAAAAGTCGTCTTTACTTTTAATCACGCCCATCCTGAACATTTTTTCCGTCGAAATATTTCCACTTTTCACCAAATTGCAATCGTTAATAATTTTTCCTTGAAAATTTTTCCCTCGTTTTGATTCCCCTTATCGTGAATAATATTTTTGACGTGAATTTTTTCACTTTTCCCTTGGCTTTGTTCACTTTATTTTTGCATTGAGTAATTTCGATATTTTCCTTTGAATTATATTTTAAAATTTATAGATATATATTTTTAGGGCAAGATTAGTAAATAAAGTTCATGATTCTTAACAATAACTTCCTGCAACACCTTTTTTCATGGAGTATGAATCTCTTTGGCTCACACACGGTAAATTTCATGGTGTTGTACCGCTGTAGTATACTAAAGATTTTTTTCCACTGCACCTAGATTATTTACAAACAAAACTTTAAAGTTAAAAAAAGCTCATTCGGAAACTAAAATGTGTGTATTTTTTATCATTTAACTTAAATTTGTATGATTTTCAATTAATTTGTAAGCTTTACAAATTTTCTTCCCTTTTTTTGCATTCACTGGGACTAATAGCGGGGAAAAAAATTCACGGGAGATTCACCATAGAATTTTTTCCTTTGAGGGGAATGAAAGTTTCTCGTGAAAAAAATACCACTTGTTATTCACGACAGTGATGAATAACTAAGTCTAGTCTGCAGACTTAATTTCTTCCTTATCGTCGTAACCCAATTCCACTGAATCTAAGTGTAAGTACGATGAATTAAGCTACATTGCTCCATTGAACATAACAGATAGTCGCATTAGATGCAACTCTGCGCTTTTCAGAACGTAATTGTCTAAAAACTGTAACCATTAAAGAACTAAAAAAATAACAATTTGAAAATGTATTGAAATTAAAATATTTCGGGAAATATATAAACAAATCCCCCAAAAAAAATCTCATAAAATTTCCAAAATTACCCCTAATTAATTACCAATCCCTAAACCAAAATTTGTATCCCGACTTCGAGAAAAAAAATCCCCGATTTGAGGTTAAATCCCCTAATCTGACAACACTGATATATATTTTTATTACATACAGCAGTTTTAATACTAGAAAGTAGCAAATATTGGACATACAAAGAAATTGTGAAGCTTCTTATCTTTCGTAATCGGTTATGAACAGGGAAACCGAAAATATGCAATTGCATGTTTTTTCTTGTGTGACGTATTAATGCGAGGACGAGATATTTATCCGTTTCAGAACTTTTTATGAATTTTGGCATCGATTTGTTAGTGCATATTTTTGCATATTTTACCATTTAAAGCATGTTTTCGCATATATCAGCCTAAAACGCATATTTTTTGCATATTTTCTAATTTTTAGAGCATAATTTACTCTCTTAGAGCATATTTTGGTACTTTATGTAATTTTTTTTAACATGCTTACAAGCTTCTCTGTTGGTCAAAATTTTAATTTTTAGTTTTCGCCATTTAAATCTCATTTCCAATATTCCATGTAGTATATGGACGTTAGTTTAAATAAAAATTTGTTTATTGCAATGAAATTATAAAAAAAAAATCTTGGCTTATTTATCCAAAATACAGTTCCAAAGTTTTAATTCTAATATCGTGATCTCTTTTCTAATTGAAGTTAAATTGTTGCTTGAGTATAAAAAAAAATTTTATTATTTGCTTTAGTCAAAATTTATATCTCAACTTTGTTTTAACGTGCACTTCAATCTTAAATTATTGTGTTTAATACGGCAGTTATTCTTTGTAAATTATTTTATTGTTTTTGTTTTGTTTATTTTATTTCTGTCTTATTTTATATGCAAATGTTGTCAAATTTTTAAATGAAAATTATACTTTCGTTGACAAATAAACCAATTTATTTTATTTTTAAGAGAATATTTTTGAGTTTTTAGTGTATATTTTCAAGATTTTAGTGCATATTGAATGCGCATAAAACACTTTTTTTAGAACATATTTCTGGTTTCCCTGGTTATGAATAATTGTTATTCCTGCTACGTTCGTAAATTCAGCAAAATTATCGTACGTGTGCTGAAAAACGCAAAATTTTTAAATCACTTCTGAGTTCAAAATCACAATTCTCATTTTTTCACTTACTGAAGTTGGCGACTTTCGCTTAACACACATATTTGTAAAGTACGGTAATACTTGCTTTTCGTATGAGTATAAAAGC
This sequence comes from Tachina grossa, assembly GCA_949987645.1. NCBI lineage: Eukaryota > Metazoa > Arthropoda > Insecta > Diptera > Tachinidae > Tachina > Tachina grossa. Next base: position 59,333,503 of record OX465276.1, on the reverse strand, counting down.
TTAAATTAGACGTGCCATAATCATAACTGTATAAAACAGCTGTTCGTACCAAGCTAATGTGCAACATTGTATTGGATTATACATAGGTGACTCGCATTAACGCCATAGCAATAACCATATAAACCATAGTATCAGATACCAGATACCACCAGAAAGAACTACAAGAAAATTTTAACAGCAAAAACACAGGCATTTTGTTGCTAGAAACAAACAAAAATTACTCAAAAACAGATACCTTTAGTTTAGTTAAAAATAACAATTACAGTACTACTAAAGTACATTTGCAGACGTGGCATTCATACAGGAATATAATCATTCAGTATTGCCAATGTTTGTGTGTAATTTCTACTCTCATGTATAGGTCGTACAATTAGATTCATTTGTAATATGTGTGCAATTTTACTTTGGGTTCTATTTTTATTTATTTTGTTTATGAGTGTAATTTTCCTCAATGTGTGATTGCAGACACAGCTATGTGTAATTTTCGAATTCGTCATTGGCAACACTTTATATTCACATAACTAACTAACTAAGTCCTAGTTTACACTGTGCCAATCTTATTGCTAAGCTGATTAGTTTTGTTGGAGAGAGAGGCGAGAAACGTTTCTGTTTCCCTCGTCTCTCTCTGTCTCCCTCAAACTAACCGCCTTAGCAATAAGACTTACATAGTGTAAACTAGGACTAACTAACACTAAAATTTTTAAAGCTTGTAAACAAAGTTTGACAAATTTTTGTGTTGTATACTCGTACATTAACCGACTTGGCTTATAATGATAACTGGCATAATTCTAACATGATATAAATCAATTGGTTGTGCTTCTGGCAATATGGCAATATGTTGCGGCACGTCTAATTTAAGCTAAAGACAGCTGAGCACATGAAAATGATTGTCTGGTAATACTTGTTTTTAATTTTTATTTTTTGTTTTCTCAGGGTTACGTTTGAGTATGCAGATTTTAGGGGCGTCAATTATGTAACGAACAGGAGTTTACTATAATCAATTTGAAGTGAATAATAAATTCATTTGAGTAAACAATAGTTTTATTGGTAGGCATGTGTATCTTTCATAGGTGATATGGTTTATAAATTTCTTTTAAGGCAGGCCTAGGAAGGACTATGGGAGCCATTAAAGCCACTAGCAATTGGGATTGCGAAAAATCTGAACTTAGGTTCTTAGTATAATTTCTTGTGAAATGTACCTTTGCCATAGCACCACGCGGCTTACTACGACTCTGATAATTGGACTTCGGTTTCGGACTATTTTTCGTCGCCTGTTTTTCACTTCCCGATTTTTTCAGGACAAGGTCTGCTAACTGGCAACTTGTTCCACATGAAGGACATTTCGCTGATTGGGATAAGCATTCTTCAATGCAATGGCGATGATATTCGTGATAGCATTTAGTAATAACTAAAATTTCTTGGGACTCCAACATACTCTTATTACAAATACTGCATTTAAATAACAAATTTGTAGACGGAGTGGAATCTTGTGAACGTGTAGGGCTGTGTATTATTGACATTGTTAATTTTATTTTTTTATTTTTGTTATTTTGTTATGTTATATTCATTGTGTTATAACTCAAAACTTGCTTTTATCGGCTTAAGCTGCCACAGAAATTTTATTGCTTAATTTATTATTTTACTTTTTTTTAGTTTTTAAGCATATTTGCAATTTCCCAAAGAAGGAGTAGTTTATTTAATTTAATATAAATGTTTTAATTGAAACACTTTTTTGATTTAAAAACTATGCAGCAGCTAAAAACTTGCAGTTGCCAATATTAATGGTATAATTAGTCGATTCGTATCGAGGGTTGATGGATCAGCTGACAAAATCTGTAACATAAATATAACATATTGCTGTTTATTTAATATGTACCGTAATGTATGTGAGTTAGGAATCTACATAAAATAAATTTTTACATCAACTTCTCTCTTACCTACGTATGCACACACACGTATAAACCCTGCAGGAGATCGAACTAGTGTCCAACTACTATGTTACTAGTACAGAAATCACCACCACTAGTTCCTAACTGTAAACTTTTCTATACCATCTTAATGCTCAAATTAGTACTGAGTGTGTTTAGAACACTACTAGTACCATTGGTACTAGTTTATTAATAGTTCTTTTGTAAAGAAAAATTTTATAAAATTGGCGGTTTTATTACTTTGTTACCCAGTGACAACTGCTAGTTAAAATTCGTCATTATAATGACGTCATTATAATGACGAAAAAATCCGTAGACTTGAATAACGAATTTGTTAGCTGTATAATAACCTACATTTCTTCATTTCTACACCCCATTTTACAGTATTTAGGTAAATTTTTGGTTCAGTGTATTTATCAAAATTCAAATATATAAAAGGGTAATTATAGTTATTTAATTATAATTAGTTTTAGATTAACCTAAAATTTTAATAAATGTATGATGCCAATTTTCATATAGTGCAAGGACTCTGTTAGATAGTCAAAATTTATTTTGTAATTTGGTGCCCTGGAACTACTTCATATACTTCCTGCTGGGAAGCAAAGAAAAATTCAATAATAGCTGACAGTTTCGCTGGCAACCTCACGTTTTTAATAACTGACATCCAGATTTAAACGGGACCATTTATGGGGTAAATGTTTCTTGTGATCACGGACGCCTATAGCAAGTAGATAGAGGTCAAGATAACTCCTTTATATACTTCGACTGTTGCAATCAATATACTCGATTAATTATTTTCTAGCTATGGGGCGCCAACCCACTGTAGTCTCGGATAATGGTACTTGCTTTGCCGCAGCAGAATTTAAAGAGTTTCTCACCAATCTTGGAGTCAAATATCATAAATTCACAGCACCATATTACCCATCCACCAATGGTCAGGCTGAGCGCTCCGTACAAACAGCGAAGAGTGCGCTTAAATCGTTGGCATCAAATAAGAAAATCTGCAGAGACACTTGAATATATTTTTGCGCCAATATAGAATCACTGCACACTGTACAACTAGCAAGGGTCCAGCTGTCTTATTTCTGGAATGAACATTGCCTACTCTAGTGGATTTGCTTCTACCACAGGACTTGACAACAAAAATGGCTGATAAGCAGTACATGCAGTTCAATCCTACTTTTCGCTCTTTAGAACCAATGCAGGATAATTACTTACTTTCAAATAATAAACGCATGAGCAAATGGTTGCCCGGCCGACTACGGCAAAAGTAACACGATACGAATCGACTAATTCTACCATAACAACTGTTAGTTGTCAGTTGTCATATTTAATAGCATTTTGACAATTGGCAACGCAAGTTCGCTTGCCATCTATAATTGATCCATTAAACTTTTCTACCTTTATTCTAATTAATACTAAGAAACATCATGTAAACAATCATCGACAGGAAGTAAAAAGGAGGTCTAGCGCATGGGCTCTTCTATGATAGTAATTTAAGGTTCGCATTTTTCATCACCTTCGAGTCATTTCTAGTCGCATTTCTAATAGCTTGCGTTAAAAAGTGACATATTTGCAATTTTGTTATTGTTTTTATGAATAAGTTTAAGCCGATTTTTAGTAGTAAAAATATATAGTAAGTCTTTTTGTTAAACCGATCGTCCGAATGGCAGCTGGGATGCAAAGCCATACATATCACCCATTTACTACAATAACGTTATAACTCAAAATAAATACTAATTTTACAGAAAATTAGGTTTAAAGTTTTCAATTTACACAATACGTAATGAAAAAAATAAATTTTATGTTTCTCTCAAGAGTTTATGCAAGAATTTTGCGCGATATTTTTATGAAATTTGTAAATAATATGAGGAGTGATTATGCATTATTAACTAAAAAATTGCATTTTTTGTAATATGACGTTGTTGAAGTAAAAGAGCACAAGATATGTGTATATGCATATGTATATGTATGAATAGGAACCCTGCAGAAAGTGCGAATAGTGAAATTGTAATAATTTTCTAGTGACATTGTCAATAGTACTACTGACCAGGTGTATCCCGGCCAATGTAATCATCTGTTGATATTTAATATTAGCTTGTCATTGAAAATCTATCACTAGACTGTAGTACTACTGACTAAGTAGTTCTTTTGGGACCACATGGGCACATTGGCACCAAAGATTCAGTAGTAAATTTTAGGGCCTTTAGTCTACAATATCTATATTTCCTCGCTCGTTGTCAATAGTAAAATTATGGTGATTTTCTAGTGACATTGTCAATAGTGCTACTGACTATGTGTACCTCCCCTAGGGGAATCAATTTTTGACTACGGGTGTGGCAACACCGGGGCCCAAGCTGGGGTGATGTGGCTTTTTCCATTGACGTACCTTTGGTACATTACCCATAGAACTTATGTGTTACTACCCGATCTCTGGCAACAGAACAAAGATGTGCATATATTTATAAAAAGAAGACAGGTCCTGTTGATGTCAGTTAGGTGCAGTGTCACTAGAACTGCCCCTGAGTTCAAACGACGATAGAGGTGAAGCACTTGTGGTGGAACTTCGAGGTCTGACCAGAGGCTACTTCTGGTGCCACGGGTGACGGTTGCCCGACAGTCGAGCTGCTTTGAAGTTTTGAGTGCATGTAGCGGTCGTCAGGATCCTTTCCTAAAATGCCGAGTTCGACCTACCCCACGGGGTTTAAGGGATGATTTTGGTATGTGTGGAGTAGGCACTGGATTTTTGGCAACACAGGCATGGGTTCATCTCGGATGAGTGGTTGAGCTGTGCCGGCAATGGTTGAGGAATTCTCTTGGGGACCTCGCTATGGGTGTATACACAACACCTTAGCGCGGAAGCCGGAGAATTATCGTAGTGGCTGTGGTTGCTACCAAAATCGCTGGGAGAATAGTCTTGGCTTCCCAGTTTGAAATCAATGCTAGTGGTTGGTCTGATGTGGTCAGCCAGACACTATTCTAGGTGCTGTTGCCATTCAACAGAAGCTGCTATGGGCACGGACATAGCAGCAGAGTTTAGATAGCTCAAATTACCTCAGCAAGGTAATTGAATATAGTACAGGGATAACTATATCAAAGATTGCAACCTATGTGCCTTGAGGAGTGGGCCTTAGGTTCATTCTAAAAGGGTGCATGGGGGCGATGGTCTGGCGTCTTACCTGCACCCGGTGCTTTGGCACCCGTGAGATAAGGCCGTAATGGCAGGTGCTCACGGAAAGCTATTGCACATCTGACTATGTGTACCCAAGCCAATGTAATCGCCTATTGACACATAACATAGGGTTGTCATTGAAAGTCTACCAGTAGACTTTAGCACTATTGAGAAGGTAGTTCTGTTACGACCAGATGGTGACATTTGAACCAAAGTTTCACTAGTAGATTTTAGTGACACTCGTCTACATATATATATTTAATATTATTGCACAGCATAATAAAAAAGAAAAACAAACTATTGATGTGTTCATTGACAATATCACCAGAAATACACTAGAACTTTTGTCTCTAACGCATCTCTACTCGCGCATAAAAGGGAAGTTGTCGACATTTTAACTAGTGCAATTTTCGCTGGAGAAAGAGTATTGACATAGAGACATATGGTTCCAGGCTGACTAGAGGGAAATGAAAAACATACATACATAAGTATGTACTTTATTTGTAACAGAAACACATAACAACGTTGTTAAGTCGTGCTTCTGCGTATGTATTTTACAATATTCATACTCTTATGATGAATATAGCAATTTTAATAGAAATACATAGATTCTAGCTGGAGTAGTTTTTCAAGTATAGTTTCATTAGAAATAGTTATTTTTCGCTTTTACTCAGAGTTGTTGTTTTGTTAGGAATTTTTAATAAATATGTACAAGCATAAAAGGACAAAGAAAGTCATGAAAGAAAAGTGGCGAAGCAAACAGTATCCTTAATATATAAAGCAGTGTATGTAATTTATATTTTGAGTAAAATCACAAATCCTTAATAAAATCATATTGAGTACATGTTATGGATGGCGGTCGTTATTATTGTAAAATAAATTATTTCACTCTTTGTGAAAGAGTATAATATAATTTCGGTTGTGGGTTTTTTTTATATATAGAAAATTAATTGCACTGAAGGAAAATCCATTGTCCATTCAGACAATAAATACAGTCATTATTTCCATTTATAGTTTAGATCTACCATCAAGTCTGAATAAACTGAACACACCAGTTTTTGAGGGCGCACTGATTTTTGATATCTTTGGAAGACTATAAAAAAAATCGTCACCAAAATCGCCAAACTGAGTATAGGGTTTGGTCCACTGTGTCTGGTGTCAGTTGATAAAGATTTGATGTAAGGAAGAATGAAATTTAGAGTCCAGCTCACTTGTGTACAATACAAAGATACCCTTGTGTTATCTGTGGGTATAATACAAGAAGGTGAGGGAAGGTAATAATGAAGGGATAGTGATAGAGAAGACCGATGGTGAAGGAAAAGAGAGAGGAAGGCTTCATTCGTTTACAACTCTGCTTTTTGCACGTGTTTTTTAATAATGCAGTTCTGCAGCGCCTCTGTTGTCAATGAGGCGGGTTAAATTCCGTTCTAGCAACCTTTAAACCTCTTTCAAAAAATCTGAAAAAAAATCACTAAAATAGCTTACCTTATAAGTTTTCAAAAACTGCTGGTGTATGTACCCATAAAAATCGAAAAAAAAAAATTAATTTTTTGGGACACACTAATGCACATGTCAGTTAATATTCACAATTAGCTTTGGTGCTATTTGTTCTTTAAAAATTATCACATGGTATTTTTCTTACATACCGATACGAACTTAAGCCTAATCAAATCATAAATATAGAAACGAAGTTCAAACAATAATAACCAAATTAACTAAAATCGTGTTTTGTTTTTTTTAAGAAAATATTACACTCTTCTTGGAATAAGTCTTAGTTAAAGTTAAATTTTATTTTTCTGCGCAAAAAACAATATAACCAAATATTATTTAAGACAAACTGTTTACTCGTATAAGTAAATACCGTGATAACGACCACAACGAAGAAAAAATCTACATCATTTTAGTTATTAGAATATTCATTTTTGCAAAAATAAATTGAAAATTTAATTTATGCCAAAAAGAAAACCACAATCCATTCATCCAACCAAACCAAATACAAAACAAACATTCATCCATCCATCCTTCCATCCAACGGGCCACATCCATCCAAAGAACCAACCAAACATCCATCTATCATTCATTCAGCAACACTTCATTTTATATGTATGCGCAGATGAATAGAAAAAAAAGGAAGAAATATCGAACCAAATAGTCGTATACTCGTACACCCCCAGAAGCCAAAGTATTATTCATTCACTCTTTTTTATGGTCGCCACATCAAACCATAACAATGTTCCTCGTGTACGCATTCAAAAAATAAAGTTAATTTTATTTTTGTTTTCATGATATTTTTACACTATTTTCCGTATCTGGTGAGTGTCATATGTGCGTGTTTTTGTGTTTTATCCTGTTAGTGAGTGTAAGTGTGAATGAGCTTTTGTCGATTCTGTAGCGTAACATGTTGTATTCGCTTTACTTTTTGCTACATTGTTTGTTATATTCTTCAACGCATTTTCGGTTTCTGCCGGTGCTGGCATATTGCCCTCACTCCCGCTCCTGTTCCTGCTAGTGCTCCTGTTGTATGTATATACGTTGTCACGCGTATAAAATGCGTTGTTTTAAATATATATTTCAAATATTTCTTACATTTTTATATTTTATATATTTGACTCCTTCTGTTGATTCATGCTTATGAAACTGACAATATGCGTGTCATCTTCTGATAAGAAAATTTGTGTGTTTTTTATGACAACTATTTGAAGGATATTAACAAAAACGTTGTTAAAGAAATTTAAGTATTTAAAATTAAATTTCCATACACACATATACATAGTACTTGCATTTAACTAAATGTTGTCTTTATATATGTATATGTTTTTACTTGCAGCTTTTATTTAAAGTAAAAAATTAAATAAAATTATTCCCAGTAAGAATAAAAATAATCGAATACAGATAATATGATAAATATTTTATGATGTCAAAGTAATAAAAATTTGTATTATATCAACAGTTTAAGTACAGGCTTAAGGCTTCATTACTTTCTTTACTTTCTGTTGCTGTTCCGTGCTGTGCCGTTCTGCTTCTAAATTTGAATACTTACTTTCCTGTAGCAACTTATCAGCTGTTTGTGACCAGAAGGGTCGAAATTTTCCACTAAAGCGATGAGTTTTGCATCGTCCATTGTTAAATTTCAATGTAGTATTGTTTTTTTTTTAATTCATTTTTTTTTAATTCTAGAAGCACAATCACAATTTATTTTAAAATATTTGTTTTAATTTATGCTATCACTTACAATTACTTATCAACAAGTTTTTAATTTTCACAGGTTGATCCGAAACAGAACAGAACGACTTGTAATAGATTTCTTTAAACAAAAAAAAAACAAAAAAGTCAGCTGATTCGTAGCAGAACAGAAATTAAAAACTAATTCTGCCTTTAGCTTGAAAATTAGCTCTCACTGAACATCAGCGGTGCTAAAACTATAAAAACAAATCTTGATATTTTATCGATCGAACATTTTCATTCGACATCGTGGGACCGGCTGTACTATAAGGGGTTGCAATGATAAGGCCATCATATATCAATAATGGAGAAATGCTTCAAAAAGAGAGCAGCTCGAAAAAAATTGCAATGTTCTGAGGACTTATTCTGCTAGTTGAGATGAAAAACAAACCTGTATGGCTTCTCTTTTCAACATTGTTAATGTTCAATTGGCTTACCATCAAATCCTTGCAGTTTTGGTTGTAACGTATTTTTACAACAATTCTCCTACATAATATATTACGTTACATACGACTTGACTAAAGGCTCAGTTAGCCGACTGTAATGTAATGTAAGAGCAACGTAGGAAACAGCTGATAGTTATTTTTATATAAAAAGTAGGTTACTTACATTAAATCTCTATAACCATTTTCATTACTTTTCACATAACAATATCGATCAGCTGTTTCCTACTGTTGCAGTTACATTACATTGCAGTCGGCTAACTGAGCCTTAAAGTTACATACATATGTATTCAATTTATGTAGAACACAATATAATTGTTTTGTTTAGATTGTTTGTTAAATTTTTGTTGGTAAAAAAAACCTTAGAATTCTCATCCAGTTATTGAGTAGAACTGTATAAAGCGTGCATTTTTAAATCAATCAGGGAGCAAGTCACCACTCCGCACGAGTAGCTTGAATGGCGACCGAGAGCTGTAATGAGCGATATATGTTTAAAGATTAATTGCTAATATTTTTATACGTACATATATGTGTTATGGATGCATGATCTCTGTACACAAAGAAAAAACTGCCTAATAGAATCAAGAAGATTTTCTCTATGAAACGTTTTTAGGCTAAGCAGAAAGAAGCGAAAAATTTTTTAATAGAGATTCCTTATTGTTTTTACGTGGTAAATCTCATTAATTTTATTAAGAAGAAAACCACCTAAAATCAAGAAGAAATCTTGTTATTCACAACTTTTTTTTACTAAATTTTCGTTATTTTTGCCACCAAAAAAACAATCCATAGAGAAAAACTTTTTGATTCTATTAGGTTTTCTTATAAATTGTATAATATAGGGATTTCTTATTGATTTCATTAGGTTGCCTTATTGATTTTTTTAAAAAGGTTTTCCTTATTGATTTCATTGGGTTGCCTTATTGATTTTTTCATAAAACTATTCCTTATTGTTTCCTTAGGTTCCTATATGATTATGTGTAAAGCATCTTATTACTTTTTTTTAATAAGGAAATCTTCTTGATTTTATTAAGTTTCTTGTTGTTTCATATCTATAAATAAACATAGAGAAAATTTTTTTCATGATCTTTTTTGTTTTTGTATAAGCATGTTTGTACAATAATCTCAATGCGGATTCAGGCTGCTTGTTAGCATATTGGTAAGAGTGCTTGTCTATCAGTTAGAAGGTTGTTGGTTCAGTACGTGTCTCCTCTCAAGTAATAATATGTATGTATGTATCGTGAGTTAATTAAGAATATAATAGCCCAATTCACAATCTTGTGCAAATGGTCTTGCATCGTTGCATGTGCAAAGTGGTATAGTATATTGATACTCACCACTATGAATTGTTAAGTGGTGAGTATCAATATACTATACCATTTTGCACATTTTTGCATTTTCAATGCTAACATGTTGATATATTGTGTGTAATCAAATACACATGTATGTGCATTTAGAGATTTAAACAAATACAAATAAAAATAAATGACTTCTAAATATCTATGTGTACGAATTAAGTTATTAAGCAACCAGCTACTTAGACAATATTTTGCGAAAATTACACAATTTTTGGTGTTGGATAAAGGATAACACAAAATAAGGATGTTGACAACGATTAGCACAATACAACCAAATGTCTAATAGTATGAAACCAGAAAAAAAACTAAGAATTATAGAAGCATGTTCATTTTAAACCAGTTTTAATGTTTTGATGTCACTCCTGTTTGGCTGTTACGGATGATACCTGATGGCGATGATGACTAAGATGCAAATGAAGAAATTTTAAATGACAGGAAATTACAAAAGACTTTATCTCATCAGTCAGGCATCATCATACTTGAGAAGGAAATTAAGTAGGTTGTCTATAAATTAATGTTGTACCAGAGCATAAAATAATTTGGAAAGTGAATGTATCCCAGTCAGCATTTTATAAAATTAATGATCATATTCGAGTCGTTTTCGACTCCTCCGGACGATTAAAATAAACATTTATGCGCTCACTTTCGAGTCGAAAATAACTGTTCATTCGGGAGAAAATGGTACCCTAGCCGCGAGTCTTCTAAAATAGTCTTTTATGACTCGCACTTGTGATCAATTTCGATTCACTTTCGAGACAGTTTGTGAGTATTTACATTCAGTTTTTTTTTCAATTTTTATATTTTCTTGATTTCTTGATATACTGCACGAGCTTGCTGTTTGATTTTGTTTTTTAAACAAATCACTTTCTAAGTGTTTCTGGGATTCATTTTCGAATCATATTTTAAGCGCAGAACTGATTAATCAGTTTTTGATCATTTAAGGCAATCGAAAGAGACTCAGTTTGGTGAAACAATCTTCCACATGCTGACTGGGATGAGTGGAATATATTTATTTTTGGCAAAGCAGTTAAATTTATCTAATGTTAAATATTATTTTTGAATGCTGTTTTTAAGAAAATTACGTTCTTATGAATTATTTTGCAAAATGATTCCTCATACATTTGTAGCTGTAAACTTTAAATAAAATTATTTGACCAATCTCTAGCATTTTACCTACATAAACTTACATACATATATGTATACCCATACTCACACTTAAACATATAAATGAACGTATGCCGCCCGTAAGTGCTTTCATATTTATGTGTCTAGATATTTAACCAATCAATCACATAAAGGAAAATTTCTCATGTAAACAAAATCTACCTTCACGTATGCATTTCGTATTTGGTTCATATCAAAACTCAATAAGCTGCTGTGCCACCACCAGCCAACCACACCTCCTACTTTAAGGATAAATGAATGTATAATTTTTTTATTTTTTTGATCGTTACAAAAATCGAAATCAGAATAAAATATAAAACAACCTGAAATTTCATGCATTCAATAACAAGCATGTATGTGAATGTTAATGTGAATGTGTGCGCGTCGTGTGTGTGTGTGTGAGCACCATTATCCATTCAGACACAGTGTTGCCATATTTATTTGTTCAAAAATCTTCAAGTCGAGCAAAAAAAACTTTTTTCGTGACCAAAAATCTTTTTTGTTATTTCATTGGATGAAAATGAGTTAAAATTTATTTTGTTTCTTGTGAACTATTAAAAATAAAGCCAAATAACACAAAATATTTAATGTATAGAATATGTGTAAGATCATTATGTAGCAAATCAGAAAATTTGTAGGTAGTTTGGTAAAAAAAATCCCTCAATAATATATTAAAAATACCAAAAGTAAAATTTAAAAAAATCTTATTTTAAGATGAAAAATCTTTTTTCGTCCTTTTAACATATCTGAAAACTTCAAAAATAAGATAAATCTTCACATATGGTAACACTGATTCAGACATATACCAGCACTTACACCAGCTCTTAAAGAGAAATTAAGCTTGTATAGGCCTAGGTAATAAAGGCCTTTTTTGAGTGTTCCGCGTAGTAGAAGTTACATTCTTCTATTTTCACTTATACACTAAAATCAAGATTTTACGCTCGAAAGCAAATCATTTCAATCTTAATAGTCTGTTAAATGCGAAAATTCTTGATGCAAGAACAAAATCTTAATTTTTTTAAGATCGAATTTAAAATTGCAATCTCGAATAAGATCTCGTTTTGAGATCAAATTCAAGATTTTGTTGTTAATAAAAATCTTTAATTAAGATCATATTCTTAAAAATTTAAGCATATAATCTTAAAATTAAGATTATGTTCTTGATTTTCAGAATGCATTCTTGATTCTTAGAATTCATTCTATAAATTAAGAATTTATGCTTAAGTTTAAGAACGTCAATCTTACTGAACAAATTTCAAAATTGAAATTTAAAGATTTCTACAATCTAAATTCAAGATTTATGTTCTTAAATTTAGATCGTTATTTTGCTATTAGTGTAACTATAAATATTTCGGAATCAGGAAAACAATGTTTTTATACCGTTCACCTAAAAAGGTAAAGGTTATATATAGGTTTGTCATTCCATGTGTAATTTCCACAATATTAATATGCGATGCATTAAGTATATTATACATATTCTGGGTCCTTATGTACAGGGAAGGCGACGAAGCGATATCTGTCTGCCCCTCTGTCCGTCTGTCTGTATTTGAAATCGGTTTTCCGAAGCTCCCATAAAAGCTGGTGACTTCGGTCTTGGACTGGTGTGTCAAAAATTGGTATTGACAATCAGCAGAATCAAAAATACGGTTTCAGAGCTGGAAAATTTAAATATTTTTGGCAATATGAAAGTAACTACCCAAAAATTATTTTTGTTTGTTAATTAAACCTGTATAACATTTCAGTAAGAATAAAACTAGTGTTAAAAATGTAAAAAAAAAACAAAGGCATGTTGCCAGGGTTGGAAAATTTTAACTTTCTTTGGTATATAAAAGCAAACAACTGAAATCAATATTTTCTTTTACTCTATAAATTAAACATATTTTATATTCAAAACGAAAATAGATTGATATAAGAAATAAGAAACATATGAAATAATAATTGCAGGGTTGGAAAATTTGCACAGTTTGTGGTATATATGCAGGTCTAATTATTTTTTCTTTTTCCTTATAAATGAAATACATTTTATGTTTTAGAGAGATATAGTATAATAACAAAAATTAAAAATTCTAAAAACCCCGATTTATTCAGAAAATATGTTATATCTTCTAAACGGCTGGACCGACATAGCTAAGAACACTCTCGATCAAGTCACCTTTCAAACATAAAAAAAAGAAATTAAAATCGGTTCAGCAGTTTGGTCTGTACGTGTACTTGTACAGACACACAGATACACAGAAACACACTACAAACTTATAATACACCATTTTTGGTTGGGGATTAAAAAATTTGAAAAATTAAGAACACAGCTCCAGAGCTGGAAAATTAAATTTTTTTAGTATATAAAAGTAACTTAATAAATCAATTTTTTTTATTTTCTTATAAATTGTTTGTTTGTTAATTTAACATATTTTATATTTTAGATAGAAATACATGTGTATTGAAATTCAGGAAAATCAAACAAATGGTTCAGGGCTAGACAATTGATTTTTCTTTTTAAGTAACTAAACAACGATAGTTTAAGAAGATCTTTACTCAAAAGTTTTTCTTATATTTATTCAACTTTGATATGAAAATCTAATCTATCTAATAATCTTACGAAGCTTTGTGACACGGTGCTTATTATGCCCTCAACATAATTATGCTTCAATACAATGATCATACGTTGACAGGTTGCAACGAGTTGTTATTAATTTTTAGTAAATGAAGATAACATAAAATATATCGCTAATGATCACTTATTTCAATCAGTTCCTCTCACAAAACCTGTTCCTTTCTGCTGAAACTATTTAGTACACTAAAAAAAATTAACTAAAAACTGTGGAAAATTTTCGAAATTATTTTTTATAACCATTTTTCTATTTGTAACCGACTTCGAAAAAAGGAGGAGAATAACAATTCGAGTCACACCCATTAAAATTTTATATTTTGTTTTAAGTGGTTCTAATTTAGCGATTTTTACAAGACTTGGGCAGAGGCACGCCCTTTAAAATTTTATTTTATATATCACGTACTTCTTCTTGTCTTCTTCTATCAGATCTTTGCATTGAAGTAGGTTTTTTTTAGCAGAAAGAATTATTATTAAATATTTCCTTTAAGTCAGTAAACATTTCCTTGAATGTAAGAACTTTTTTGGATATTTTTATGAACTTTTTTCAAGTATATGAACTATTTATTTTTTTACTTATACTAAATAATTTTTACTAGATTTATGTAAAAATTTACTTAAACTTAGATATCTTTTTTAACCCGCTACTAAAAAAAGGGGTGTTATAAGTTTGTAGTGTGTATCTGTGTGTCTGTCCGTGTCCACGTACGGGCCAAACGGCTGGACCGATTTTCATTTTCTGTTTGAAAGATGACTTGATCGAGAGGGTTCTTAGCTTTTTTTTTGAAGAAAATCGGTCCAGCCGTTTACAAGATATAACATCTTTTCTGAAAAAAGTCGGGGGTTTTTAAAATTTTTAATTTTTGTTATGTGAGTGAATGTGCGACATTGACAATGGGTTGTTTGAATTGAGACACTAGACAGTATTTTTAATATTAAGTCTTATTAAAATCAGGCTGCCCACTTGAAGTCCCTGGGGCATTCCGAATCCGACATGTCCCTGACAAAAATTTTTTTCCTTACTGACTTTATCTCCCTGTGGCCGGATATTATGCTAACCAGTCTCTTAAGAATTTCATCTTTTAAAGTCTTTTTATTCAATTATAAAAGTATAGAAGGCCTAAAATGTAGGGATCTGTTGCCACAGGTCCTGCCCGATTTTAATATGTTATTAAAATAAAATCTATCGCATGTGGATCAACCCTTATCCTGACAATAACGACAACAATGTCTTTTGCACAATTCATAAGAAGAAAAAAAATTACACAAGTACAAAATAAAATAAATGAAAATAACATGCTTTACATATATTGTTTATATGTGTTGTATGATTTTGCTAGTTTTGTTGTTGTTTGCTGCAGATGTTGTAAGCATAGATATAAAGTGCGTGAAATTTTAATAGTGGTATTTGGTATTTGTTTCATGTCTTAAAGACAAAGTCCTTAACTTTAAAAACTGTAATGTACCTATACGGATTTGGTACTCAAAAAAATACTGAAAATGGAAAATAATCAAAACTGGACTACTTGTGAATCAGTGATTGGCAATGAATCATGTTTTCGCAATTCATAACGACTCATAAAATTTTAAATATAATTGAGTAGACATCATTTAAAATCAACTACTCTGATTTGCGCACACTCACAAAAATATTAATTTATAAGTATAGGTTGCAATAAATATGAGTACAACGTCGATATCATACTCATATCATATTCACACTCATAAATCACCTCAGTTTAATTTTTAATATCAGAAAAATACTTATAGTACTTACATTGATTCGGCTCATTCAACTCATGCATATAGTACAACTACAACTAAAACAGTATAAAGTGTATAAAAAATACATTTGTAACTTCATAATGAGCAAACACAGAACCTCATAATGACTATTTTAATGTTCGTATACGAAGATGGCTTTGCCATACAATACTTGTAATGCATTGCCTATAAATATTGAGTACAGGAGAGCCAAAATCAACAGTGTTATAAATCTTGCTAAGTATGAGTGCGATGAGAACTTTAAACTTTCGAGTGAATATGATTCATAGACAACATTGCAATAAGAATGAGTGCGCATAAGTACAAGAAATTATAAAACATGATTCAATTCTACTCACTTTTTCACTACTCATTGCGCTTCTCTGTTATGAACCGTGACGTGGGATGAATGAAAATCGTTCCCAAATTATATACAGGCATAGAGAAGGACGGTTCAATAAGTCCGTGAATTTTTGAATTATTATGCGCAATGAGTATATATATATATATATCGATTTAAGTCAATAAAATTCTTGACAAGCTTTATTTATACGACTGCAGATGTCAGGTGTGGAACCACCACTATTATTTAATATGCTGCCCAGATAACAACATGAGTATTCTACTTCTTCAACATAGGTTTGAGCGCTCATAGCCGCCAGTATTCGATTCGATTTTAATAAAACGTTATTTATGTCATCAAATTTAATAAAGTCTGGAGTTTGTCCTTGCCTGTTCCCAATTTAGATGATGGAAATTTTCTTTCAGCAATTTTTAATTTTATGCTTTAAACTTGCATTTGCATTGATTTTACACGAAGAAATTTTTCTTGTAGAATATATTTATGCCAGCACCTAACTTTTCAGTTGAAATAAGTCCCAAATCACACTGTGCAAGTCTTATTGCTAAGCTGATTAGTTTCAGGGAGAGAGAGACGAGGGGAACAGCAACATTTCTTTCCCCCCGTCTCTCTCTCCTAATAAACTAATCAGCTTAGCAATAAGACTTGCATAGTGTAAATAAGGACTAACGATAAAGAGTCAAATACGAATTTCAAGTGCATCTCCACTCACCCGCAAATGAAAACTTTCTGCAAGAAAATTTGCATCATCGAAACTGTGACCCATTTGTATATCAAAAACATGCAAAAAAAAGTATCTCCCCTAAACAATTTTTCTCCACTATGTATATGGAAAATGTCAGATATGTTGAACATTTGCAAAAAAAATTATTTGCAATTATATATGGATATGTGATGTATGTACACATATATAAAAAAACATTTATACATATTCAACTGAAATAACAACTACAGAAGAAAAAAATTAAAGAAATCCCTACAAATAAAGTGGAGTATAGAGTCAATACAACGTCGAAGAAAAATAAAATAAAAATATGCAAAATACAATTTACATATTCAGACACAAACGCTTACATTAACGTTCGCACATCCGCACATACACTTACTCACATGCATGCATATACATATATATACATACATTTACTTCATATTCTTGCAAAATATATTTTGTTATTAAATGAAATTCTTTGAATTTTACAATTTTAAATAAAAAACATTCATATGAACGTTATTTTTGCTTGATTAAGAAAAAAGCAAAAAATAAAAAAATAATAGATTTCATTCAGCAATTTTTTATTCTAATATTTAAAATACATCTGTGTAAATATTTCGATTTGAAGACTCTTAATCTGTTCGAATTTGTGAAAAAAAGTTTTACGCCCTATTATCGTTCTCAACTCAACTTAGTTTTCTTACCTAAGTCAACCCAACTTAGACATTACTATTGCCATTAACAACTTAATTAACGGTTACGTTTTGAGTTGTATTGTGCCACAACAAATAAAAACTTGTTGTAATTCACAACACAATACTGTTTGGTGAGTTTGGACCAAACTGAGTACAGTTGAGAACCGCAATTCGGACATTAATATGTATCATTGAATATTTTGTAGTAAAATTTGCCAGGATAAATCCAGGTATAGCCTGGACTGCTAAGGGAGTCGGTTAAATACTAGATATGCTTATTAAACCTACATTATTTTATGGAATTTCGGTCTGGTGGAAAGCACTCGTCTCATTAAGTAATCAGTATAGAGGTAATTCTCCGAAAAATGGCACTTGTGATAACAGGTGCTCTAAGATCAACGCCAACAAAAGCGCTCTTCGTTATGTTGGGTTGGCTTCCGGTGGACTAAGCTCTATGTACCACCGTCAGACTAAACGCAATAGGCGCATGGAACCATCGACTGTGGGGGCATGTAAGCATTTTAGGTATAATGGATAACGTACCGGATCTTATGGACTACTGCATTCCGAAACCCTGCCTTAATAGGAATTTTCAAATTTTATTGACCGAAGGGTTTTCTCCACTGATCAGAGCCATAAAGGTCTTCATGGACGGTTAAA
The DNA here is from genome assembly GCA_949987645.1 of Tachina grossa. Taxonomy (NCBI): domain Eukaryota; kingdom Metazoa; phylum Arthropoda; class Insecta; order Diptera; family Tachinidae; genus Tachina; species Tachina grossa. The sequence continues at coordinate 59,315,422 of OX465276.1, read as the reverse complement.
AAAAATGGCGGAGGGTTGGTGGGGGTGTTTATATTCCAGAATACGGAATTGAAATGTCGTTCAGACTCTCGAGCGTATTTATTGTATTACAGGCCATCAAAAGAGCTGGGTGCATGGACAGGTTACTATTTCAGGAAACATAGTTGGGGATGAACTGGCAAAGAAGGGATGTCTACTAAGAGAGGTCGAAATCGACAATATTTATGGTCTCCCACTCTCATCCTGCTGGAAACGTTACGACGTTACCTTTCTTAAATTAGCTCAAAACAGATGACGCAATGAGTCCACCTGTGTAATAGCGAGAACCCTCTGGCCTTGCCTGGACTGCCGGAGAACGAAAAATCTCATGAGCTTCAATAGGAAGCACTTGGGGAACATCGGTGCCACGCTGCCCGGTCACTGTACCTTCGGAAATCATGATAAATGTATGGGTCTACCGTATAATGATTACTGCTACAGTTGCAATGACGAGGAACTGCAAGAAAGTATGCTGTATCTTTGTCCCGCACTGGAGGATCTCCGTGTGCACCTCCTTGGCAGAATATCCTTCGAAAGCTTATCCGAGTTATCGGAAATCGGTCGCAGGAATAGTGGCTAGTAAAATCGCTGAACCCTCCTAGCTAAATTTCTTGACCCACTCTTACCTCACGCCCCCCTGAACAATCTTTTATCTATTTTCTACTTCTACCCTTCTCGCCCTCCTATTGTTCTCTCTCTCTCTCTCTCTATCTTCTTTCAACAGGTAGCACAAACGGATCATTATATTGCACCCAAGTGAGCTAGACTGTAATTTTCTGATTTTCCTTGCCAGCAGCGTGCTAAAAGAACCTCCCCGGGAATTAGCAACCTTACTCTTAAATGATTCATATATTGACCGGTCACATTTAGAAATTCAGAGAGAAATCACAATCTTCTATGAAAACCTTAAAGGCCAATATCTCAAGAAATACGGGCCGCAGCCAATTTTTCTACTTACTTTTCTCTCTCTTATTTTTCTAATTTCTTATCCGATAAGCTATATAATTTTTTTAGATTTTTCTCAGTTTCTTATGAAAAGTTCAGATTCCCATTACATTTTCTATCACAGAGGCTAATTTTTATTTTTTTTTTTTGGAACTGCTGCCGTAACTGCATTTAAGCAAAAATTTCTTCTAGGTTGCAAAAAAAAATGGCATTTTATGACAAGATGGTTTTGAACTGGCTTTTTTATGTCAATAATTGAAGAAATGGGCAAAAATGGCGAAAAATTATATATGTCATAAAAAACTTGCTCTGGATATCATGTATGTACTTGTGTATGTATGTTTATATGTATATTTAAATTTGGTTCTCTGCGTACAACCGTCCCGTGTTGATTGCTACTGTTGTTCGCTCCTTTTTTGTTTGCCAGTAAAAGAAAAATTATTTCCAGCTAAAAAGTAAACATATCTTCCTCAGCTTTAGACCATTAATTGAAGAAGTATATCCAGTATTATTTCAAAAAGCAAATATCTGTTAGAAATTCTAAGCAATTGCAAAAAGCATAAATTACTTGTGAAAAAAGGGAAGGCACCAAAGTACATACAGCGGTCAAAAAAAGTATTCGACATACACAGAAAAAACTAAATTTCATTTTCAGTAACCAAATTCGTTGAATCAATAAATATTTTATTTAAATGCGGTCCTACAAATAATTTTGTAAGTTCTGATAAAAATTTTGTAAAAATTTAAATTAATCATAGTTTGGCTGAGAGAAAATATTATTCCAGTGTGTTGGTGTTTATCTTGCTTGTTGATAGGAACAACGTGCTGTTGTGCGGTTGTTGTTGTTTAGTTTGATTGATCGTGCTGAATACATGTAAATGCCGAAAAGTAGCCGACAAACGTCGTGGCCTGTTTCTTCTCTACACAGTTTTTTGGTACAAATTAATTTACTGTAACAGTACAGAATATTTACTAAAACTAAGTTTGATTTCAAACAAATATTTGTTTAAAAATTTTTTGGGAATAATTTTTTTTGTGTATACCAACATTTTTTTGTTTTCATCAAGAAAAAACCGATTTATTGAGGAACTTCAAATTGTATTCAATAAAAAAAATTAGATTATTTAAGTAACTAATATAAAAATTTCATCAAATAAAAAATAAGTTAAGAAATTGAAATAAAAAAAGTATTCGACATTGCTAATATTCTTATAATACGAACTATCTATACTTGTTTTGGAAGCAAATTGCTTTTCCTTGGCGATGTGTGACTTCTTCTAAACGATCTGGTATAGATTAGTCCAGGATTTGTGTATATTCTGCACCGTGTATATTCTGGATGAGTAATGAGTCTAAGAGTGCTTTTTTCATTTTATTTTTGCTTGTAAAGTCACTTTTTCGTATTATTTTTTATCTAAATGACCTCAGAGGTATTCAATAGGATCAAGATTTGGGTACTGTGGGGGCATTTTTATTATTTTAGGGCAGTGTATATAAGCCAAAGCCTTGTATTTATAGCGCAATGCTTGGGATCGTCGTCTTTATAAAACTGAAATCCATCCGACAGTCTCAATTTTTCTATGCCTATCTGCAAATTTTGCTTTAGTATGTCAATATAACGTCGATGATCCATTATTCAATTAATTTTATTGAATACAATTTGAAGTTCCTCAATAAATCGGTTTCCAAGTTCTTTTTGTGAAATTAGACAGTAAATAGTTTTTTCTTGATGAAAACAAAAAAAAAACGTTGGCATATGTCGAATACTTTTTTTGACCGCTGTATATATTTACGTGCACTCAAAACAAACGACAAATGATGATTTGTATTAAATTTGAATAGAAACATAAGAAATTAAGGAATCCTTCAAAACCCACATGCCTAGTTGAGTCACAACAATGCAACGTTTAACGACAACGAACCTCGGCAGCAGCAACAATAACCTTAATAATAACAATCAACGGAAATTTTGAAGGGAGTAAGAAAATATTATTGTTATTTTAAATATTTTACATACTCACTCACTCACTCACTCATGTCATTACATGTGTTCTTTACATGAATATTTAAGAGTGTCTAAAGAAAAGCAAAAAAAAAATTAAAAATAAATAAACACGAAATATTATAATAAGCATTATTGTCACAACCGTACTTACGATCGCATACATTTAACGTAACTCTCGGTATACACTTTTAATAATGGAACCAGCGGCACAACAAATACATACATACGCTAAAGCAATAAAAAAAAAGCAAAAAGAATTTGAAGAAGGAAGAGAATATAAAATGTCATACCAGTCATACAGGATGTAAGATTTTTTTATTATTTGATTTGCAAAAAATAAAAAGAGTAAAATAAAACGTAAGCAACGTGCAACCATAGTACGAACAACGTACATGATTTTTCGAATTCAGTTTGTTGATTTCTTTACAATGATTGAACCTACACTTGAGTTGAAATTTGCAAAAAAAAAAAGCAAGTCCTTTGCCATGGGATTTATAATAGCATGTTGCAGTAGTCGGTTTAACAAGGTGTTGGAAACATTAAATTATACATGGTACAAAGTCTTTATTTAGTTTCAATGCATAGGTTGCTATTCCTTCCGAAGTAGCGGGTGATTCGGTTGATTAGAAATTACACTGCAAAGAAACTTAAAAACAAATGTAACAAATTTCTAAAGACTCGCGTTGGCAGATGAGTCCAAGCTTTACGTGGGTACCTGCCATAACGGGCTTTAATATAAGCTTGCAGTACATTTAAGTGTTAATCATTTCTTAAGTTACTCACGATTGCATTTTGGTGGGCTTATGCAAAATACTCATACCTTAAAACTATTTTTTACCATGTTTACCCTTTATCTATTCATATAAAGGCGAAAAATGTTATCAGTTTAGATAAAGAAAACATTCGATATATTATAGATTCTCGGAGGATATAACTTGCCACAAATCGAGCTAAAGAATATCAAGGCTGGTATAGATGGCCCCTAACGCTAAGCCGTACTCACTCAAAGCATTTACTTTAAGCTAATAAAAGCGGGTACAATTTTAACTCTTATATGTGTTCTTGGAAAAAATGATTTGGGAAAAGCTTTGCTTTTATGTGAAAACGTATAAATATCTATAAAGTACCAGACACCTGTCCACTTATTTTTATTAGCAGTCAGTCAGGTTACTCTTTCATATATAATAACAATAACACAGTGAAACACGAAAAAATATAACCGTATACGGACGACACTACGTAATAAAAGACAAAAAAAAAAAAAAAGATCTGTGTCACCCCCTTTGGCCCCCACAGATCTAAGGCCTTGGTGTCATTTTTGCATTTTATCAGGCTTTTATCTTGCAAACCGTTCCGAATTTTTACTTACTCGCTCAAGCAAACTTGTAGTTCTTGTCATAAAGAACAAAAATTATGAACATATAAAATCAAAAAAAATTTCATCTTCCAGATCAAAATCGCAAAATATTTACAACAAATTCGATTTTTTCGCCTTTTTTCCCTGTTCAGGTCCATAGGTAGCAAACCGTTCAAAATTCAAGAAAACAATCAACTACAAAAATGTACCTAAGATCTCAATAAACAACTTCCTAGAACATATAAACTTCCTAGGCATGATTCTTAACACCGTTGAGGTAGCGCTTAAGTAGTCGCAAAAGTGAATAATTTTCCTTACATTTTTTAATTTCATTTGTTTGTAAATTATTCACTTTTGCTGCTACTTAAGCGCTACCTGAACGATGTTAAGAATCATTCCTAGGAAGTTCATATGTTCTAAAAAGTTGTTTATTGAGATCTTAGCACATTTTTGTAGTTGATTGTTTACTTTAATTTTGAACGGTTTGCTATCTATGGACCTGAACAGGGAAAAAATAGGTAAAAAAATCGAATTTTAAAAAAAGATTCGATTTTGATCTTGAAGATGTAGTTTTTTCATTTTATATGTTCACAATTTTTTTTCCTTATGACAAGAGCTACAACTTTGCCTCAGCCATTAAATCAAAATTCCGAACGGTTTCATAAATAATAAAATACTTTTTCTGAAAAGTAGTTCAAAAAATTCTTTTTCCGAAATGTAAAAAATACTTTTTCCAAAAAGAACCTTTTTTAAAAAGTATCGTTTGCAAAAAGTATCTTAAGCAAAAAGTAGTTTTTCCAATAAGTACCTTCTTCAAAAACTAACTTTTTCAAAAAGAACGTATGTTCCAATAAGAACTTTCTTTCAAAAAGTACCATTTTCCAAAAGAACATTTTTCCATAAAGTACTTTTTTAAGAGTCTTTTTTTCAAAAATTATTTCTTTTAAAAAATTACCTTTTAAGAAACCATTTTTTAAAGAAAGTATCTTTCTGAATAAAGTACCGTTTCAAAAAAGTATCTTATCTGAAAACTGCTTTTTTTTCAAAAACTTTTTTTGTTGTTTAAAAGTACTTTTCCTAAAAAGTACCTTTTAAAAAAGTGAATTTTTCTTGAAGCACCTTAAGGCTTCTTTTAACTCGCTGACACCGCATTTTTATGCTTGTGGAAGTTGTTGAGATAAAGAATAATAGGTGTTTCCTCTTTAGGTATAGGGTATTAATAGTCGGCTTAGCCTCTTAAAAGCATTAAAGCTATGACTACCGCAAATAAACACACACACCCAAACACGTATGTACCTCAAAATACAGAAGTTGCATAATAAAAAATTGCGTTGGCGACAGCAGAAGCAACAACAACAACAAACAGATATGAATAGTTCGTCTACATTATTTTTACAACACATCCTTCAAAGTTTTCTTTCCTCTTTATTGTATTATTAGCTGTTCATGTTGTTGTTTTTGTTACGCCAAGTATTCAAATTGAAATTGCCTCTATTGTTAAGTTAGATTTGTTTTTTTCTCGTTCCGTTCGCTTACAATGTTGTACTTATTTTTCAATCAGAAATGGCAAAAAAAATATCTATAGGTACCGGTACCCTTATACATATATTAATATAGCGGAAGACCTTTATGAAAATGTAAGCTAAAAACGTTTTACTTGGATACTCCACATTTTTATGACTCATCCTGTTACAAGTTGAAAATAAACCCTGTCTTAGTATTGACTCTCAGACAGGAAATACGACAGAAGAGGCCTTGGTGTCTCATTTTGGTTCTTCTTGTAGGTGCTTCTGCTAAAAACAACAACAACATCAAATTTAAAAGGTTTAAATGTCATTGTTGAATTCTTATTAAGGATCAATTTTATAAGGTTTTTCCTTCCTTTAACAACAATAAAATGAATTTTTATGTCGATGTTATTACATAAAAAATGCTTATTTTATTCATTTAAGTACGTGTTTACATACACGTGTAAATATGTCTTTGAAGCCGTAAAGTAGTATTTGATGGACATTTTTTAGAACAGCTTGTAAGGCAATTTCTTTTTCCATCTGAAGTAGGCGTCAGCTTCTCCAGGATCTTGTAAATAATGACACAAAGTTGTTTTTTTTGTCTTAAAATTTAGTGAAAAAAGTATTCTTTGCTTATGAAACTTAACTCATGTTAATCTAAATTAAATAGCTTTACGGTCCTTTTTACAATGTCCGATTAAAACTTATTTAGAACTTTAACTTCCACTTAGCCAAACATATATTTCACAATGTTTGATTACCACTTGGAGGAAAGGATTTACTATCTTGCACATTCGTTTAAGGCAATTTTTAAAACACAACAACAACAATTCATTAGATCAGGTTTTAATTATTAATTTTAAATAAATTGTATGAAAAATGTTGCGTTACTTTTATTTTATTAATTTGACATGATTTTTGCTTGTAATTTAATAAGATTGCATAAAATTGATATTTTACAGAAAAGGAAATTTCTTCGCCTTGACCTTTTTTAACTGACTCAAAAAAAAGGAGCAGGTTATCAATGCGCCTGTATATTTTTTTGCTATGTTACTTCGGTACATTTTAAATTTGTAAAATTTAAATTTTTTTTTGGTCTGAGAGGTTGCAGCTTCTATTTAGTTCTATTATAAAAAAGTAGGCGAGGTCACGCTCACTAATATTTTTATTTGGTCTTATGATATTTGAATTATTATATCACTACGAAAAGTATCCAACAAATTGGGCTCTCATAATGAAACAATCTCAAAGTCTACAAAATGGGCGTATCCACGCCCAATAAAACTTAATAATACCTTTCATAAGCTTCTATATGACCGATTTTTAGAAAAGCTGGCAAACACTGACCTAAAAAACTAAATCTTTCATTAAAAAAAGTGGGCGGGGCCACGCCTATTAAATTTTAGTATTATATTTCACGTGCTTGTACTTGAATTTTTTTTACAAAACTTGTCAGACACTTTGAGCTCTTTTAAAGACACATTAAAAAAGTGAGCGAGCTACGTTCATAAAAATTTATTATTTTCAGGGCAATTATAAATAAAATTCCGCGAGAAATTTCTCCCTTTTCCAATTAGAATTTTTTGTTGTCCCTATTACTTGCCATTAGTTGGAATTGTTCCCCGAGAAAAATTTCCCGCGGAATTTTTTTTTTCATAATTGTCCTCTATATTTCACGTGCTTCTATTCTAGCGATTTTTACGAAATTTTGCACAAACTTTGAGCTCTGAAAAATACTTAATCTGGTATTCAAAACAGTGGGCGAGCTAGTTATTTAGTTTTATGTACTTCTACATATCGGATTCCCACGAAACTAGGCAAACAGTTTCGACTCTTAGAGCCTATTTCACCAACTTATTTAAATATCAATTCATATTTAAAATTTATTTTTCAACATTTAAGTATGAATTGATATTTAAATAGAATTTGTGAAAATGGCCCTTAGAATGACATAATTTTGTGCTTTAAAAAGTGGGCGGGGTCGTACCCATTAAAATTAATATAATATTTCACTTGCTTCTACCTGACCCATTTTTACGAAACTTAAACACATTTTGAGCTCTGAAAGGGATTTGGCACTAAAAATTTGAAAATAAAACTAAAAAAAAATGAAAAATATTTTATTTAACTGAATCTAAATTATTTTAAATTTTTTAGCATGTTAGGAAAAAATTTCTTGAGTGAGTTATATTATTGATCAGTGCGTTATATATAGAACTTGCATTATTTTAATAAAGGAACAATTTTTTTCATATTGTTAAATTTTTACGAATTTTGGTTTTTGGTTTTTGGTTTTACGCATTCAAAAAAGCTAAAGGTCCTGGGTTCGAGCCCGATCTCTGACAGTCATCATAATCACAACATCGCGCATTTTTTGGATGAGCATTAGTGTTCTTTGTATCAGTTCAAGGCATAAAATAGACACTGGTCACTGAACTACGCCGGTTTAAGCGGATACTAATCCTAATATAACATCAGAGTGCCCTCCTTCGTGGGTACTGTGGAGCAAAATAACTACTAAAATGGCTACTAAGCGTTCATTGACTGAGTGTTACTTCTCTTTAAAAAAATATTTGATTTTTTTAATCTAGAATTGCATACTCTGGTCGATATATCGATAAAGTTATTATGAAAGATAAATATAAAACTGAACTTCATTGGTTTTATTATAATTTCAATTTGATTTGAGGAGAAATAAAAAAAGTTTGCATACTAAATATTCATAGTTACATATTACAGATATTGTAATTTAAGTGAAACAAAATAAAATTTTAAACCCACAAAATTAAAAAAATAAACAAATTTATTAAAACTTATTTTTTCACTCATTAGAAATTCTCTATTATTTTATAACCTACACAATTTGTTTTTGTACAAACCTGTTGCTGCACACATTTATGCATTCGTTCATTCATTTACATATTTATTCTCAACAGCCAAAGACAAAAACTAAAATATTCTTGTTTTGAATATTTTTCCCACAAACTTTTTGAAGTAAAAATTGAAATTATAAAAATCTAATTGAATTACCCAGACATACAGACGGAGACATACAAAAAAGATGAACAAAAGTAAAACCATTTTGCATACAACAGTGGAATGACAGAGTATGATGAGAGAAATTAAATAATTGGGGATTTCCCACGAGCAAAACCAGCCAGACAGTTTGACATAATTTTGCACAGACTCAAAAATTACCCACACCGCAACCAATCCAACATAAACTTTAACTCATCAGTGTTGTAAGTTAGGAAAAATGTTTTAATGGGGCGAATGTTACGTTTTTTCATCTGCTTTCAATTTCATTTACTTGCTTTTGTTCTCTGCTAAACCACCCACCCACCCAACCATTCATTTATCCAGCCGTAGACATGCCGCATTCATTTAGATACAAGACCATAACCAACCCCAACAAAGTTTTAATTAATTGCGAAAAACAACAACAACTAAGCCAAAAGGCAACAAAAGTAAAAGTTGGAAATTTTGTAAGACTCATTTTCACGTACACCAACCAGATGTGAATGAAAGACAAAAAAAAAAAAAAAACAGCCAACGACACTGAATATTAAAATAAGAAAAATAAATGCCAGACCAAGGAGCAGGAAGGAATATGGTGTAAGAAACAACAGCAGCAGCCAGCAATCGCATCTGAGTCATTAACATCATTATGATTGTGGAACGAGGTCATTTTAAAAAGTCATTTCAAATTCAAAGTCGATTTTTTTTAGATCAAACTATAATTTCTCTTCATAAGAAACAAAGATGTGCAAAATTACGGGAACGCGAAAAATCACAAACTTTAACATGAACGGAAATGTTAAGTAACTCGTTTAAACACACTTCTCATTAGAGCTGTGCGCTTTATGCCAATAAAATAATCGACACTATTACAGTTATACATTTATTTTTGTTTTGATTTCATTGTACTTCAAAGCAGAGTGCGATAATTAATGAAAGAAAATGTTTGATTTGGTTTTGTTTCGTTCTTTTAAGTGAGTGAAACAAAAACAAAACAAAAACAATGAGAACGATTGCTCAATTTGTTTTTGCACATGAGCACAAACAATACATTAATTTAATCGTACGCACAAAGCAAATTCATAACAGGTAAAGTTGAAAACACAGCTGATCTATTTTTTTTGCCTAATTCAAGGCGAATTCATATAACTGTTGGCTCGTATGTCAAGACTTGTTTATATATACAGACCTGCGCCCGATAATTTTTTCGGCGGCGCCAGATCTTGGAAAAATTGTCGGCGTAAGCTGATAATCAAATAACATGAAATACAAAATTTAAGATAAAAAAGAATTAAAAAATAAATAAAGCAGATATTTATGTGCTGGTGGTTAAGCATTATCTATATATTTCATTGGTGCTTTGCCAAATCATCAGTATACTTCAACCACATATTTTGAACAGTCACAAACCTCTTGTCTTATGCACAGACTTTCAAAAATTCCTGTGTCAAAAACTATTTGAGAATTCACCCATAAATAAATAATTTATATTCGATATGAATAGGTATATTTTATTTTTCTACACTTTTATACAATATAAAATCCATTGGATAGCAATAAAAGTATTTATAAGGCAAAATGAAAATTAAAGTATAAATTTAACTTTTAAGAAATTTATTATTTGACTTATTGTCATAAGTTTATTTTCATTAAAATTTATTTGCTGGTGGTTTAGCATTGTCTATATATTTGGTTGGTGCTTTTCCAAATCATTAAGAAAATTCCAACCTTATATTTTGTTAAAGTTTCTAAGCCTACTACGCTTATTTTTCTTTGTGATTTTCAAATATATTATTATTTGTGAATTCTCAAATAGTTTTTGAAAGTCTGTCCATAAGATAAGAGGTTTGTAAGTGTTCAAAATATATGGTTGAAATCTACTGATTTCATTTGGCAAAGCACCAATGAAATATATAGACAATGGTTAGCCACTATCAAATACATATCAATTAAAATAAACGTATGAAAATATGTCATATAATAAATATTTTTAAATAAATAAAATAATTATTAGATTATATTGTACATGAAGAATCGGCGGCTGTTTTTCAGGCAACATAAACCAAACTTTTTCCAGCGGCGGCGTAGCTGACTAAAATTATCGACGGCTCGGCTCAGCCGGTTGTGCGCCATCATGGCCTAGATCTCTGCTGGAGTAACTTCAATCAGCTTTTTTTGACATAGGAGCCTCCAAGGCAACAACAAAATACCATATTGTTTTTATTGTTTGTATTTTATTGTAGTATTAACTTTACCTTTCATGAATTTGCCTTGCGTACGCAGCTAGAAAAAAAATAATGGGTACTAAATAGAAACGTTTTAAAATATTTGCGGCGAATTTGATATCATCATATAATATAGGGTGTTTTTTTGAGGGGTATAGAACTTCGAATTGAAATAAAACACAAGAAAATCGTTTTAATGTCCATCAATTTGGCTTTATTGGAAGGATAATTTTATGCCATTTATGTTTAAATATAATTTCGGGCATGTGGCCGCCGCGGCTGGTTCGAATAAAGCTAATTCTACAGGTCCAATTTTCAACCACTTTTTCGAGCATATGGGGCCGTATGTTGGCAATAACGCCACGAATGTTGGCTTCCAAGTCCCCTAACGTTTCTGGTTTGTTGGCGTAGACGAGCGACTTCACATATCCCCAAAGAAAATAATCCAATGGTGTCAAATCACACGATCTTGGTGGCCAATTGACAGGTCCATTCCGCGAAATTATGCGCTCATCGAATGTTTCCTTCAATAAATTGATTGTGACGTGCGCTGTGTGGCATGTAGCGCCGTCTTGTTGGAACCACAACTCATCCACATTCATGCCATCCAATTCGGGAACAAAATAGGCGGTTAGTCGGCTCCAATTGCTGTGCACGGTGGCGAATCGATTCATTCGGGTCCTCTTCAACACTTTGCTCTACAGCGGCAATTGTTTCTTCGGTGCGCACTGTTCGACGTCTCTGCGGATGCGTATTATCACATAGAGTAAACGTAGTGCGACAACGATCCATGGTTAACCGAATTAATTGCTCTGATGGACGATTATGTCGACCATAAAATGGACGGAGCTTGCGGTAAACTTCGCGAACTGAACCATTATTTTCGAAATAAATTTGCACGATTTGCAAGCGTTGTTCTTTTGTCAACCTGTTCATGATGAAATGGCAAACCAAACTAAATATTAATCACTTAACAGCTGACAAAATGGCCGCCAGTTAAAAAAGTGATGATAACTTAAAGTTCTATACCTCAATAAAAAACACCCTTTATAATTTTATTGAATTTTTATTTATAAAATGAAATTTGTTTTATATAGCTAACCGGGTGTCCTAAGACACATCTCCTTTTCTTTTTTTTTGCAAATCCTTTATTCTAAATTGATACACGGCAATATTAGTTGAGCAACTTTATTTTTAGGCTTTGTTTCGATTTTAGTTCAAGAAGCCAATATATTGGTGTAACCCAATTTTTTTTTTGGTTCTGTTCCTTACATTACCTGCTTCAAAAAAAAAAAAGAAATAGAGTAAGCGGCCCTTTGGTATTGAGAAGAGGATGGAGCTGATGTAGCTATTTTGCATAGAGCATACTATAGCAAAATAATCGAGCAATTAAATAACTAAATAGTGAAATTAAGTAATTAAATAGTTTGATGTTACACCACTTATGCGCTGATAGCGTCATACTCGTATTAATTGTTGTACATTTTAATTCATGTTAATCTCCTATCTATAAGCATTCCTAAGTATTTTACGCATTTATCTATTCAACATGAATTTTTAAAGAAATAGAATATGAGAAATAGTTTGTTTTGTATATAAAGTTTTTGATTTACCAAATGTTCAGATTAGCACGAAATCATATCACTTTACTCAGTCATGTTCAACTATTCTTGTTTATCTCTTTATGATCTAAATTGTAATGATTTTAGATGTGTATTTATAATACATAGAGTTTAATTAAAGCCAATTGTTTTGAAATTTTGCTCGAGTTCGTATGGCTTAAGATTTCCAGTAAAACAAATTTTTAAAAAATTCATTTCTTGTTGGATTAACAAGTCTAAATGCACTTCAGTATACTTCAAACACAAATCAAAAAAGCTTACAAAACCCTAATGTTTACAGACAAACACTCACTTTCATAAATATTAGAGTTTTGTATGACTTTTTGAATTGTGGTTGAAGTCTACGGAAGTGTTGTTTAGCAGCAACGAAATACATCTAAACATGCTAAATCAACAACAATTAAATTTTTTAAATCCTTTATTCATTGTGACACACGTTAGATAAAAATAAAATATTGAAATAAAAATAATTTATTTTTAAATCACTTTGCACTTGTCTTCGTTAATTTAAACATCATTAAAAGCACCATATTTCTCAGCACTAATAAAAACAAAAACAGCTGTAGTATTTAGTACTTGCAGCAGTAGCAGCAGCAGCAGTAGTCGGAGAAAATTCATTGCCAACATTATTATTATTATGAAAAACTTCTTAAAAGAACTGGGTTGAATTTGTTATTTCCTCTTTTTTTCTGTACATGTTTTTTGTTCTTGTTTTCTATATTTTTTTCATTTTAATATAAATGTACATTTTCATTAAAATCTCACCCACAGCATCTTAAGAAGACATATCAACCCCATCCACCCGCGTTCAGTGTCTTAATAAATACATAAACAAGCCCTTTTTTGCTTTCCTATGCTTTTCCTATGTTTCCGTTTCCGCTATTTCAGTTTCTTATTTTGCTCATTTTCATTTTGTGGCTGGAGTTTTCTTGGCGTAAATGAAAGTGTGTGTTTGTGTGTGTGTGTGCTTGTTGGCACTAGTGGTTCTTGTTGTTGTTGTACAGCAGAAAAAAAACATTTTTAACTGTTTTCGTGATTAAAAAGAACCCGGCAATGAATGAAGAAATTGAATGAGTATGAAAAGCGAGAAAATTTCCTTGGCGACAGCGCCAGCAGCAGCAGCAGCATCATTTTAACTAAAATTTCTTCGCGCCATATATTTTGTTACTCTTTTACTTGATTTTTTTCTTCATTATTTTTTTTAAATGTTTGAAAATGTACATATTTGTGTGTTAGTGTTTCATAATATTTTCCACTCTCCATCTTCGAGTTTCTTTTGTCTCATTTAAGTATTTTTTTTAATTTCACTTATTTATAAATTTTTTTTTTTGCTTAAAAGGTTAATGAACTTTTAACCTTCACCCACACCCAGCTCCTGAAAAAGCGCGTGCTTTACTGCAATTCATTATGAAATTGTGTTTTTAATTTTTGTTTTTTTTATATGTATTGCCTTTTATTTTTCTATTTATGTAAAATAGCGGAGAAATTCCTTGTCTGGCATACTTTCTCGTTTAAAAGTTATTTTTTTTTTTGCTTTTGTGTGGCTGCTATTAAAGTTTTTACTGTGAGTGTCGTTATTACTGTGAGTTCTTAAAAGTGCATTAAATATTTATGAATAAAATTATATTTATCTTCAATCATTATTGCTATGATACACACGCAGAGAAATGTCATTACAGCGTCGACATGGTGATTGAGACTTTGTCATGGTATTAATTTTGTGCATCTTATTTTATAATTTTTGTGTAATTTTTTTTAGTTTAATTAAATTATATCTGCACTTCTGGTACTAAATCAAATTATCAGTTAAGCTGTTTAGTAGTGTCCTACGGATTAATGGCTTATTGGCCATAAATGTGCTTTCAGTTCGTACTAAGGCCAGCCTAAATTTCCTTATCCCTTAAGAATTGTGTGTTAAAAATGGTATATAACGAATCTACGGCCAGCACAAAACTTTGGTTACTAGAATGCAAAAAAGTCAAAAGTACTGAAAATTTGACTAAATAAATAAAATTGAATAACAAAAGGCTTTAAACACGATGAAAATGTTTGCTAAAAATGATTATAGTATGAGTGAAAAATGTTTAGTATGTGCTTGATGGAAAATCAAAAACTTTAAATTTTTGTCATGCTTGTTGTCACTTGTTGTTAATGTGTCTATAGTGTAAACCCATCAACCCCTAACAAATTTTCATTACAATCAATTTTTTGATTTTAAACAGTTGACAAAAAAAATCGGAATTAAAAGAAGAAAAACAGCAAAATAATTCAGTAAAATTAGGACTGTTATCCCTCCTCCTTTTACCGGATACTGTCCTCTTGTTTTATCATCAGTCCTCGAAAAAAATTGGCGTCCGAAAAAGTCATACTTTTTAACCAACCTTCAATTGTTTTTTTTTTTTTTTGTTAATGAAAAAAACCAATGACGCGGAAATTTCGCTTCCATACACAGAGAAAAATGATCTGTAAATACAGTTAATTTTTTTGTTATATCAATTAAATAATTAATCGATTTTGAACCTACAACGAAACAACAAAATACAATTAACGAAATTGTAGGTTAAAGGAAAATCTGAAAAATATTTTCACTCAAATATATCAACAAATAATTTGTTGAAATTTATTTATTTTTTCAACATTAATTTTTGTTAGATTTTAAAGTTATTTCAATTAAAGTTATTTTCATATTAACAATGCAAATTGTTGAGTTTTTGTACAAATTTTGATTATCATAATTGTTATATTAACAATTTTTCTTATACACAATCACAATACTCGAATCGATTTTTTGCTAGTCTGCGGAAAACACTAAATGTGTTTGGGCGGAGTTGAACCGGCAACCTCAAAACTAATGAACCAACTTACTTACCTCTCAGCTAGAGAGCAACACTTTATTAGCTACACAAATAATGAATACACACAAAACATGATTTCTTTTTTCTGCTACATGTGTGCACTCGTTATGATATAGTTTAACAAATAATTTTGTTGAGTAATTTAATTGCCTACAAAAATTTTAATTTGTTATATCAACAATGATGATTGTTAATATTTAAATTAAATATTAACAATTTGTTTTGTTGGTTGCATTTCGACGATATTTTTTTCTGTGTATTCTCACAGCGTTATGCATAACAAAAACATGGCATGAAGTTAGCACAAGAGGCAAATTAAACATGAGTTTGCCCTACATAAAAAAAATCACGCAAACAATGTTAAGCACAGATGTTAATGTCAAACTTTATGGAAGAACCCAATTCAATCCAATTTCGTCACTTTTGCCAACTTCACGACAATTTTTCGTTGCGCATAAGTCTGTTAGAGTTTATTTTTTGTTTCCTTAATTACTTGAAATGAACTAGTGTTGCACAATTTTTTTACTGTAAAATTTTTTTTTAAACGTTACTCTTCAGGTGTTGTGTAGTTATCGCCCTTATCAAGTCAAAATTTTTGCAAGCAATGACAATATTAAGTTTTAATTTGATTTGATTGATTATTATGATTTAATGGTTTTGTTGGAAAAAAAATTGTTTTTTTTTTTATACTTTTATATGAAAAAGTCCAGTAAATGGGTAACATTTATTTAAATATTGATTCACATTTGAAAGTCAGTTTTCCACAAAAAAATTAATGAAAATCGACATTTAAATATTAATTGATATTTAAATAGAGTTGATGAACTTGGTCGTAGGGATTCCATCCCGAACTGTATGTGTATAACTAGACGAGCTTTAGTCTATATAACCGAATATCTTACACACAGAAAAAAATACCAATGTGAAATCGCCATGCAAAAAGTTTTACTCAAATTCATTAAAATCACATTAAATTGACAAGAAATAATATGTTGTTTAAGTGTGTTGGTGTTTATTTGCTTTGTTCATAGCTGCAATCAGCGATGCCAACTGTTTATAACCCAAACGCGCTATTCTCCTTCTCAAAACGCGCTAGAACGCGCTAATTTACAGCATTGTCAGCTATTTATAGCCAAAAAGCGCTATTTTCTTACGCGCTAAATTAAATTTTAATAAAATTTCGATGTATGTATGTAGTAGTAAATAAAATTAATTTTTTAGTAACTCTTTTTCAAATCTTATAATATCGTTTCTTCGAAATTATATCCTAAGTAACTAAAAGCATTTAATACAGAATCAAAATCGACTTCCAAATAATCGAAGTCCTTAGGTTTTATTTTAATTTTGTTTGTTAAACTTTGTAACAACTTATACATGTATATTTTCGAATAGTTTTGCGATTTAAATGCTTTTTGTACTTGAGCTACGATAGATGCTTAATAAGTTTTATAATTTTTTTTGGTCACGAGTACGAGTTCATATTTATAGTTGTGAAATTTCAAAATATTTGCCAGTTACAATATTAAAATCCGTTTTTAATTCTAACCCCTCTCAAGGGAATTTTATTTGCTACAGCTGAACCATTAACCAATTTAAAAAAATTTATCAGAGTTTTGTTAAATTACACAAAAATTGTTTAATTTATACAAAAAAGTAAAAAAGGCGCTAGGACGAAAAAAAACGCGTTTGGCATAGTTTAAACGCGCTAAATCTAGCGCGAAACTCGCTAAATTGGCATCGCTGCCTCCAATACACTTTCGTGTTTTGCTGTGTGAGTTTTTTTTTTGTATTGTTGTTGTTTTTTATGTTTGTAAACAGTCGACAAACTGCTGCTGGCTGGTAGGCAGTGTACTAGTCTTGCAGTCGGAGGATCGCAGGTTCGAATCCTGGAGTCAAGTCAAAGTATTTTTTTTTTAACTAAAACTTTTCAAGTCAAAGTATTTTGTATTTTTTTTTGAACCAAAACTTTTCAAATAAATTGTAAGTTTAATGATCGATCAATGATATAATATTGAATTAAAACTTTATTCATGATGGTACATATTTAGTGTGTATCTAAAGAATATTTGAAGTTGTTGTGGCTGCAGGGGTAAGCACGTTGACTACCACTCGATAAATTCCGAGTTCAAATCTTGGCCGATGAAGCAAATTTATATATAAACAAAAATTTTTCTGATGTCATTGTCAACCACACATAAATTAAATAATTAATTAAACACATTTACTACCTTAAATTAAATTTATGTTGTTCCAACTTGAAGTAACTTTGATTCAACATGATTCTGCATTTTAATGTGCGTTAATGTTAAATTAACGTGAAATAAAGTTATTTGAAAAGGAAACCTTTTCTTTGAAAATTACTATAAATCATGTTAGATTAAAATGAAACACATATAAAGCAAAATCATTGCCGAAAAAGATTAGATTAACCTTGTTTACGTAGATTTTAAGTTGAAATTTTTCTGTGTGTACCTGATATAGACAAATTTTAAGTACCCGGTAAACTTTTTTCGTATTTTGCGGATTTATTTTGGTTTTAGCGATTTGTTTTCGTTATGCGATTTTTTCGGTTTTCGGAGATTTCTTCTTTTTTGCAATTTTTTCTTTTTGCCGATTTTTTTTGGTTTCCGGCAATTTTTTATTTTTGGCATTTTTTTCTTTTTGGTGATTTTATCTTTTTTGACGATTTTGTCTCTTTGGTGATTTTTTTTGGCGATTTTTAATTTTTGCCGATTTTTTCTTATTGGAGATTTTTTTCTTTTTGGCATGTTTCTATGTTCTGAGATTTTTAGTTTTATCCTTTTTAGGGTTCCGTACACCAAAGGTGTACCCTATTGTTTCCGCTACGCTGTCCGTCTGTCCGCCTGTCCGTCTGTCCGTCACACGATATTTTCTCAGGAACCGTAAGAGGTACGGACCTGAAATTTGGACAGAGTATGTAGAACCTTGGCCGCTACAACAACAAATACATGAGAATTAAAAACTAAAGGCCGTTCCAAAACGAGCAACGAAAAATGTTAAAATCCCATGTAATATATATACAATTGTATGAACATATGTATATTGAAACTTGAAATTTGTAAAATTAGTGTATTTTTATACAGACTAAAATTTAAAAAAATCTTAAATTAAAGGGTGGTCCATCAGTTAATGCAATTTTGACTATGTAATTTTGACAATTTGCAATATCTTGGAAACACTTGAAATTTTCAAAAACGGTAAAACTAAAAAAAACGAAATTTATAAAATCGCCAAACCAAAAAAAAAAAAATCGCCAAAACGAAAAAAATCGCCAAAATTAAAAAAAATTTCTAACACTAAAATAAATCGCCAAATTCGAAAAAATCGCCAAAATGAAAAAAATCGCCAAAATGAAAAAAAACGCCAAAAATCGAAAAAATCGCCAAAACGCGAAAATGTCGTCAAAACTAAAAAAAATTGATAAAAAAAAATCGCAAAAATTAAAAAAATCGCCAAAAATAAAAAAATCGCCAAAATGAAAAAACGCCAAAAACCGAAAAAATCGCCAAAACGAGAAAGTAAAGTTTCAAAACTAAAAAAAATAGCCAAAACTTAAAAACATCGTCAAAACCGAAAAAACGCAAAAAACGCCAAAACAAAAAAACCGAAAAGACCCCAAAAACGAAAAAAAATGCCAAAACTATATATTATATAGGATGAAGTTTGTATTAAATTACATATCTAGTGTTCGTACGGAACCCTTCGTGCGCGAGTCAGAGTCGCACTTTACTGAATTTATTTTAATTTTCAAGTGTTTGCTTCTTACGGTTTTCAAGATACAGCAAGTTGACAAAATTGCATTAACAAATACAATACTCTTTAATTTTGATTTTTGAAATTTCAGTATTAATTGGTCTAGTCAGACTTGAAAATTTCAAGTTTGTATATATAATTGTCTGTATATTACATTAGGATTTTTCCTTGCTCGCTTTAGAACAGCCTTTAATTTTTAACTGCCATTAAAAGAATACTACCCATTACAAAATCTCGAAAAGTTTTTGCTGGGCGGTTTTCATAGTGTGTACTATTTATTTAATAAATTTTAAAGGGAGTTCATCATACTTGCTAATTTATCTAAATCTTTGCCATTATACGGTACCAACGACAGAGATTAATCTGTGAAAACCTTTTCAAAAAAATTAAATAAAAAATATGAAAAATAAACCTGTATTAAATAAATGTAACCAGTGATATGGAACAAATAAAAACTAAAGACTTTTGGATAATAAAATAAAAGGATGATGCTGCTGCTACTGATTATTTATGAGAGCATTAAACATATGATTTAATAACATATTACCATACATACATACATTAATGCACATGCGATAGAACGATAGAGAAACATGCCTAGAAATGTGTTGTGAGCACTAGCACGCATAATAAAAAAATAAATATGTTAAACAATAGAAAAAGCAACCATAAAATCTATAATCAAAAATCATAATGCGTGAAGTGGATGCTGGATAAATTACTTGTACCAAATAAAACCCGCAGATACATAAAGGTAAACATGTGCGAGCATGTAAATGAAAATCCTAAGGATATTTGCATTTTATAGAGTTACAGTAAATACAGATAGACAGACAGACAGACACACATTAAAATGATCTTCCCTTGTTGTGCTCGTTTGCTATAAAAGGTTTTCTTTCACCTCAATATAAATATGCAGATGATGCGTATAAAAATTAGTGGATTTTTACTTTTCACCCGTTTTCATAATTTATTTGCTGTTTCATTTGAACGTGCTATTTTAGTTTTAAATTCGTCGATGAACCTTTATAATCATTTAAGCGTTTAATTCGTGCTGAAACATTTATGAATATTGCAATGGAAATAAGTAGATCAAATTTCTTTAAACATTTTGAGGTGATATTGTGAGCATTGTGTTCAGTTGGTGTTAAGTTTGAGGTGGAACCACGATGAGCCAGTGGCCACGATTAGCTTCCATTGAGATCGACCCGCTTTGCCCCATTTTTATAACCTTCCAATAGTTAAAGTGTGAATGTTATTATACATACATACGTACTCGTATAAATAATAATTTAATGCTGTTTCGCAAATCATGGGCGCATAGTGCCAAACTCGTATAAATAGTTTTTACAAGCTAGTTTTAAGGTAAAAGTGAGCGATAAGCCAACAGGCTTGTTCAGTCAGTAATTATCAAAGTGAACCTTAGGCATTTGAAGTTGTTGTATTTTCTGCTGAAGAATATGGCAATTTTCACAACATGTTTGTGTCACACATATAATTTCTAATCATTTTAACTTTTGAGCAAAATATAGCACAATAAAATATAAATAATAGAGATATCATATTGTTTTCAATTGATCAAATGAACAAATCCTTTTTTTTTTAAATTTACAATAAAAAGCCCTCCTCCACCCTCCCCAACGCCCTCCTGTTGCCAACAACCACCGCCACATTCACCCAAGAATATACCAAAAAGTTTTAAAATTTTATTCTCATGGCAAATGCTCAATTTTCACATTTTCTTTGGACTCCACTAATAGCAAACTTTGGATTAAAAATATCGTATCCCCCATCTAGAGTGGAAATATGGAAATAACGCCGGTAGAATAACGGAACAATATTGATGATTATTTTACTCATGTTAAGCCTATAAGCTATGTAGCTTATAAGCCAACGTTTAGACACGAAAGCATTTGGAAGGGAAACATTTAGTTTGATAGAAATTTATGGGTGGGGAAGAGAGAATATTTTTTTGTTCGGTACTCCGCGACACGCTTTGTTTTCATATTCTTTGCCTCATGTACATGCATACATATACATGTGTGGTTGGTATTGTTCAGTAATATTGGAATGTCGCCGGCAACATTTTCGTCTGTGTGAACGCGAAGGAAACAACAAAAGAGAATTCCAGATGTTTTCCTTTCAAATGTTAGCCCGTCTAAACTCAGACTAATATGAAAAAAGTTAACACAGAAGGTGCGTACCATAAATACAACTTCCTTGCGCTTGTAAATATCTAATTAATCAAAAATATTTTTATTTTTATAAACTTATAGCTATACAAAATTATTTTACTACACACGTTTTCAACAGACTATTTTCAATTTTCAGTTTATTTTCTCAACTGAACTAATATTATCTAAATGTCGAACACAAAATAGCACCGAGCTTGACGTTTCATGTTCGCAATAATTGTCAACCAAAAGCTGTTGGCAATTGCTGCAAGCACTGGAAATGTGCCGCCTCCATTGGCAATATCAATGTTTTGACATTATCTGCAATATATGTTAATTAATTTATTGGCCAGGTTTGGGGGGGAGGGTATGTATGCATTTAAAACTTTGACAATTTTGAGATTCACTGTTTCTAGGAAAAATTTATATAAGACGTAAATAAGTTTTTCTTTGAAAAACAGTTGTACTTTTCTGTGGAAATCACCATACTTAAGTTTTATACTATGAAGCCAAAAAAAAAATATAAAAAAATATTTTTAAAGAACAATTAATATTTTACTGAACAAGTTAAATATTAATTTTGTGAAAATATGCGATGAAATATTAAAACTTCATAAAATCATCAAAGTTAGTGAAATATTCTCATTGTTTTATAAGCACGCACCTCCTGCATTGTAAGCTATGAGGGCGGATCAATAAGTCCGTGACTTTTTGAATGAAACAGTTTTTTTTTGTAAAACAAAAATTTATTTTTCAACTCAATACACTTAGTCGAACGTGTCTTCAGTTTTTGTATCCCTTCCAAAAATTGAATTTTTCGCAATAATTTCATCGTTGGAGCTAAATCTCTTTCCACCGAGCCATTTATTTAGGTTTGGAAATAGGAAGTAGTCACTAGGGCTAAGTCTGGAGAATATGGCGGATGGGGTACCAATTCCTAGTCCATTTTATAGAGTTTTGTCATTGAGACCGGAAACGTGTGAACTCTTGCATTATCTTGATGAAAAATAATTTTTTCTTGGCCATATGGGGTCGTTTTCTTTTTAAATCCTCATTAAATCGGTCTAATAAGTTGGCATAATATTCGCATTTTATTGTTTTTCCATTTTGAAGGTAATCGATGTGGATTATCCCGCGTACATTTGTTCAAATTTTATTTCTAACTTAAAAAAAAGAAAATAAATAGCATGTTGACAATTGAGTTCTTGTTTCAACTTTGTTATATGTTGAGCTTCTCATTTGTTTAAATGAAAGTTTAACATAATAACTCTAGCTGTTGTAAGAAAGCTTTTGGGTAAAGGTATCCTTGTGATCTGCATTAGCGACAGTGAAATGCGAATAGGATCTAGCTAAACCCCTCCCTCAATAATCAATTTCAATGGATTTTTAATAAAAAAAATTTTACTGAATATGTAAAATAATAAATTGGGATTATTAGTGGGTTAACAAATGTTAAACTTAAATTGCAGCGATTCCCAAAAAAAAATTATTAAAAATATCACATTTTCCTTATTGCAACGGCATGAAAAAATTGTTTAAAAAAATGTAAACATTCACAGCTGTTTACATTAAATGGAGTTGCCAGCTGGCATAAACGTTTAGCATTAATATCGTGGAATTGTAAGAAATTGAATCGTATTTTTTTTAACGAAAGTTGACAATTTGCATTTTTGGCGCTAAAATTGGCGCATTGGTCTACACAATGGAAATATGTATATGAAATGTATAGAATTTAATGCACTTAAAATCTGTTTCTAATTCTTCTCTACAATATTTGTGTTATGTTAGGTCCAAATTAGATTTCGCTAATATGTATGTCTCACCAGACTTCGAGAATCGGTTGTTCGATTTATATATCTAAAACACCAAGAGATTAATAAATGAATATTTTACTACGAAAAAAATGGTGGCTGCAAACATATATTTCATTTTATGTTAAAACATTCATAAAAAGGTCAGCAAGCTTATTATAAAAAAAAGCTATAAATCGTGAAAACTGTGCTGTGACATAGTCAAACTTTTCCATACAAAAAGTCTGTCTGAAGTATGCTGTGACAAAGACGACTCTTCAATATAAAAAGTTAGCTGTAACACTGTAAAATTTTCATTACAAAAAGTTGAAAAGTGTCACGGTCAACTTTTCTGCATAAGAAAAAGAGTGTTATGACATAGTTGACTTTTCTATTTATAACAGAGTTGCTCCCGACACACATTAAAAAAAAGTGCTCTGACACAATCGGCTTTTCTACATAAAAAGTGGGCTGTGTCACAGTATAATTTTCATTATAAAAACTGAACTGTGGCATGGTCGATTTTTTTTCGCTTAAGTAAAAGAGTGTTGTGACAAATTTGACTTTTCTATAAATATTTGGCTCCCGACATAGTCGACTTTAAAAAATACCGTGATCTAACATAGTTTACTTTTCTATATAAAATGTAGGCTGTGACACGGTCGACTTTTCTATATAAAAACAGATTTTAGATACAATCGACTTTTCAATAAGAAAAAGTCTTTTGTCGGTCAGTGAATGTTTTTAAACAAAAAGCCTGCGGAACATATTCGACTTTTTCATATAAAAAGTGTGTTGTGCCACAGTCGACTTTTTTTTATAAAAGTCGACTCTTCTCCACAAAAAAGTGTGTGCGAAACAGTCAGGTTTTCTATATACGAGTAAAAGGAGTGCTGTGCCGCAATTGACATTGCTGTATAAAAAGTATACTGTGCCACGATCGACTTTTTTTATATCAAAAGTGTCCTGTGACGTAGTTGACTTTGCTATATGAAAAGTGTACTGTATCACAGACGATAAAAAAAGTGTCCTGTGACAAAGTCAACTATATTTTTTTTTATAAAAGTGTGCTGTGTCACAGTCGATTATCTATTAAAACAAAAAGAGGTGTTTCGTGACATACTTTTAAATATAAAAAGTATGCTAAGAAAAACCCGACTATTTTGTATGAAAAGTGTGCTGTGGCAAGGTCTACTTATCTGTACAAAAAAATGTGCTATGGTGCAGTCAATTTTGCTTTGTTAATAAGACTGTTAAGTGTATGTAACTTTTTTTTAAGAACCATTTCATTTTTAATAAAATCCTTTTCTTTTTCGATTACAGATTTAATCAACTCTTTTTGAATTGGTAAGTGGCAATTTTGTTTATTTATGAAGCATTTTGCGTTATATTATGTTTTATTATTATATGTATTATATATTATGATTATGTATGCTCATAAGCAAATATTTCTGTTGAGCCGCATGTTGGTTTTTTTGTAAGTATCAAAGGCTTAACAAAGCAATCGCTACTTATTTTTCCTCCTGTGGAAACATTGTAAATGTGTTAAATGTTTGGCCATAAATCAGGAAAAACAATAACAGAACTACATACAACAATAATAGTAACCCTTTGAAGAAAAAAAAACAAAAGCCGTGGTAATCAAACAAAATAAAAATATGAATATTCATAAAACTCGAACAACCATGAAAATGTTATTCTATATGCAAAAAGAAAAAGTTTTGGCAAAATTTTAAATATTGGAAAAAAATATAATATTCATTGAACTAATAAAAGGCAAATTTTTATTAATGGGCCAAAGGCATAGATATTGGATTATCCCATATAAAAAGAACCCAAACGCAATGGGCATACAACCCCTATTATGCTGCTGTTTTCTTTTTTTTAACTTTAAATATTAAAATCACCGACAACCTAAAATTTCCATTTAAAAGATAAAAATAAAATGCTGTCTTACTTTTATTGCCTGGCAAAGAGAATCATCATATTTTTTTTTTTTTTTTTGCAAATGCAAAAATACTCGTATATGCAAGCATGTGTAACAAAAGGATGTGTGTAAAAGCGAAGTAGGAACAAATTTAAATGCCTAGAAAACCACTTTTGATGATTTTCCAGTCTGATTTAATCAATGGCAATAAATCGCACATTAAATGTAAACTACAATATATTTTTAAACCAGACATACATACATGCACACTTACATTCATTGTCCTCTCATTGTTTAAGGTTTTTTTGGTGTGTGTTTGTGTGTGTGTGAGTGTGTTTAACAAAAGGATGCTTGGTGTTTTTTTTTCAAGTATCTATTACTTTTGTTTTTTGTTTGTTAAAGAGTGCAGGAACATCATCCTTTTGTTTGTTGTTTGTAAAAAGCGATCTTGGTCTGATTTTGTTCACAAATTCGCCGGCCAGAAATCGCTGTTGCTTGTTTTTAGATATTGCAGAGTTCAAGGGTTAAATTAATAAATGTTTGTATGTATTTATCTTTGTTTGCAAAAATAGCACAAAAACATTTTATTTATTGATAACTGACTTTTTGCCGCAATAGTCCTTGTGATTGTTTGTTTTATTTGAATTTGAACAGAAAATAATCTCAAGTAGTTTATTATAGTTTTGTTGTTCTATTAAGTATTTATAAAAATGGAAAATAAATATTATAGAAGTGGACTTTTGATACTAAAAAAAAAGATTTTAGTTTCTGGCCAACTTGTTGAAATTTGTTGCTAGCGGAAAAAAATAAAAACGGCATACTGATTTACTTGGGGGCTATTCACATATTACGTAGCGAATTTTCGGAGTTTTTAATATCCCCACTTTTTACAAATTTTTCAGTTTTCAAATTTTTTAAACCGTAAAAAATCCTTAAAAATGTTAATACCCGGTAAACTTTTTTCAGATTTGGCAATTTTTTTTTTTTTTTTTATTTTTTTTTTTTAAGAGAAGTAACACTCAAACCAATAATGCCTACTACTTCTTATAGGTGTTACATTCTTAGGAAAGGGATAGTGATAGAAAGATAAGTGGTGAAGGAAGAGATAAAGGAAAGCTTGATTCTTTTACAACTCTGCGTTTTGCGCGTTATAATGTAGAGTTGCAGCGCCTCTGGTGTCAATAAGGCATATTAAATTTAAATTTTTGAAGCTGTACTTAGTAGACATTTTTTATTGGTTTTTTTACTTCGCTGATGATGCTGCTACACAATACCGACGAAGGAGGGCGCTCTGAAGTTACATTAGGATTAATATCCGCTGAAGCCGGTGTAGTTCAGTGACCAGTGTCTATGCCTTCATCACTTTAACTTTACTACAACAACTGATAGGGACTCAAATTCATCAGAAAAATGCGCGGGGTTGTTATTTAATGACTGACGCTTTGGCGCTATATCGTTTTTGGGATTATCTTTGTTTGTGGCGATTTTTTAGTTTTTGGCATATATTCGGTTTTTGGCAATTTATTTTAGTCTTAGCGATTTTTTTTTGTTCTTTTTGGCGATTTTTTTTATTAGGGGATTTTTAGTTTTATAGTTTTTGAAAATTGCAAGATACAGCAAGTTGTCAAAGTTACATACTCAAGATTACATTAATTGATAGAATACCCTTTAAATTTTTGGTTTTTAAAATTTCAGTTTTAATTGATGTAGTCCGCATAAAAATACACTAAGTCGTCGTTTAGACACGAAAACATTTACGGGTGGGGAAGAGAGAATAATTTTTGTATTCGGTACTTGGCGACACGCTTTGTTTTCATATTCTTTGCTACATATACACACAAACATGTAGAAATGTGCTTGCTTTTATCCAATAATACTCGCCGGCAACATTTTCGTCTCTGTGACCGCGAAGAAAACAATGAAACAGAATTCCAGATATTTTTCTTCCAAATGTTCGCCCGTCTAAACTAGGACTAACTTTACAAATTTCAAGTGTCAACATTTTTCGTTGCTCGCCTTAGAACATCCTTTACTTTTTAACTGTCATCTAATTTTTGTTGTAGCTGTCAACGTTTCATGTATTCTATGAAAATTTCAGGTTCGTAGCTCTTTTGGTACTCGATAAAATAGCCTGCGACGGACAGACGGATATCTTGGCAAAATCAATAGGGATTCTTTTCACCCTAAAAAGCTTCGAGGAATATACAAAAGTTCACAATATTCGTAGCATAAATTATGCTTAAAATACCTCAAAGTATTTCTTCGTTCGTGGAGACTAGAAGGGGCCAGTTGGATTGCTATAAGTATATTTACATATATATGTAAATATATACATATCGCTACCTAACTATAGAAAGGCCCTAACTCACTATTTTTTTTAATCGAATTTTTTGTATATTTCGAAAGCAGAATATCTAATGTATCGAAAAATGCAAGAATTTATTTTTACAAAAAAAAATAATAATGAGTTAGGGCCTTTGTATGTCAAGGTAACAATATATTGCTTTGCTTTTTAGCAATCTCTGGGTGGAGTTTTGCTTTAAAAAAAATTACCACTAAAAATATTCATATTTGTCATCAATCAAACCAGGATTATTAAATGGTAAAAATCCTATTTTATCTAAACAACCAAAATTTGTCATACTTAATAAAGAGCTTAAGCCAGCCTTGAGATAAACAAAATGCAAATATTAAAATGAAAACAAAATAAAAATATGTTTGCTTATTAGTTGTATACTCACTTTCGAAATACTTTCAAAATACCGATTGATGTTGAAATTACGTGACAAACAGTTCAGCTGTCAAAGCTACTGTGAAAAAAAATAAAAGGGTTTACCGTCATCGTCTTATAATTTATGCGCAAAAGTAAACGCCTCATTGACAAGCAACAAAAAAAAATCAACTAAAATAATAATAACGACCAAGATCCTTAAAAAAACAAGCATATGATCACTCACATAAACCTTTTTTTCTACACACAACACTCACTCACTGTAGCATCTGGGGTAAAAAAAATATGCCAGCATAGCCGTGCGATTTAAGACAGAGAAGACTAGGATGCTTTTTGATTTCCTTTAGAAATGATAATTTCAAATTAACCCTCTTTGGGTTGAGATCTACATGCATACGTACAACATGCTGTTTAGGTTGTTTTAAATATGAAAGGATTCTTTTCTACGTTATTATTTTTTTTTTTTTTTGTTTAAGATTTTTGGAATAAATTAAAATTTATTGTAATTTGCATATGTTAAGGATCATTAAATTTGAATAGACGCTGTAAGTTTTGTTTTTTTTTTTTTTTTTTTTGTTGACTATGCAGAAGGGTTTTTATAAATTTGACAAAATATCAAAATTTAGTTTCCTTTAAACAGTCATGCAGGCAGCAAGAAAAAAAATTCATAAAGAATTTGTTTTATAAAAAGAAGTTGAAATAAAAAATTATACTATTATGTATATAGTGATCAAAACTTGTGAATATCAAAAATATATTACAAAATTAATATTTTTTTTTGTTGGAATTTTCCACCATCGCGTGAAAAATATGGCCTTTTTTTAAAGAGAATTGAAAAAAAAATTGGAGCTTGTCATAGCAGTTGTAAACTACATTTAATTTTGTTTAAATTATGAATAGTAATCGACAAGTAACAATTACTTAAACCACTTTAAAACAGGATCTCCATCATGCGGACTTTAATGACATACACGCTCAGTATGTATACGGGTAAGTTTTTGTTTGTGTTTTATTATTATTCACTTCTTTACTTCTTGTTTAATAAAGATTAGTAAATGGTTGGCTTTTAAAATTAATCTGGTGAATGCTGTGAATTGGCTTTAAAAGAAAATTATTACTTATTTTTCGTAGTGATGGTTAAGTGGCTAAAGTTGCTCCTGACTTTTAGATAGACTCCAACAAATGTATGAACTTAACTTTTAAAACCCATTAATCCGCCCATATAAAAAGAGAAGTAATTTATTTTCAGCATAGTCTGTTTGTCTATTTCACCTTTCATTGTTATTAAGTCATAGTTTACACTATGCAAGTCTTATTGTCCAGCTGATTAGTTTGAGGGAGAGAGAGAGAGAGACGAAGGTAAGAAAAAAGTTTTTTTCCCCTAGTATCTCTCTCAACGAAATAGTCAGCTTAGCAATAAGACTTGCATAGTGCAAACTAGGACTTATTAGATAGATGCGAAGTGCAAGGAATTAATTTTTTTTAAATGTGCTCTGAGATTATGCATTGCGCAGGTCTATTAGTTTTGCTGCTATCAATCAGCTGTTTGTATATCGTACACAAAGATCCAGAATTTTACATCAAGTGGGAAATATAAATAAAAAAAATTTTGATAATTAAAATTTGCTTCGCAGTAAAATATTGCAATAATAATAATAACTGCATTAGTAATAACCAGGGAAACCGCAAACATGCAATTGCATGTTTTTTCTTGCCTGACGTATTAATGCGGGGACAAGATATTTGTTCGTTTCAGAACTCTTTATGAATTTTGACATCGATTTGTTAGTGCATATTTTTGCATATTTTACCTTTTAATGCATGTTTTTGCATATATCAGTCTTACACGCATATTTTTAGCATATTTTCTAATTTTTAGAGCATAATTTATGCTTTTCGGGCATATTTTGACACTTAGAGAATTTTTTATTTTACACCCCATTCCAAAAAAAAAAAAAAATTATACAAATTTTTCTTCCGAAATAAAATTTAAAGTTAAAAAAAATTTAAGGTGCTATCTCTGTTAATATGCCTACAAGTTAAAAGGTTGATCAATTTTTTTTCTCTGTTTCAGTATTTCATATAGTGCCAGGCTGCCTAGAGAAGCGCCAGAGTGCCGAACATCAATCGGCTTTTTATACAAATGAATATACATACGCTAATTCATTTCTCTCGGTTTTCTCTCTGTGGGCAGCCTTGATGTAGTGTATACATTTTTCTTATACACGCAGTTTTACGGACGTTAGTTTCAATACAAATTCAGTTTTGCTATTTGTGATGGACTCTGCCACGAGTAAAGGTTTAAATAAAAAATGTAAATAAAAATTTTGTCTTGTTTATCCAAAATACAATTCAAAAGCTTGAATTCTGATATCGTGATCTTTTGAAATGGAAGTAAAATTGTTACGAGAGCATCCAATAAAAATTAATTTGTATTATTTGTTTTAGTAAAAATTTTTGTGGTAATTTTGTTGTAACCTGCATTTCAAACACAGTTATTCTTTGTTAATTTTGTTTCCTTTTTTTTTTGTTTATGTTTGTCTTGTTTTATATGTGAATGTTGTTGAAGTTTGGAACTAAAAATATACATATTTTCAATTACAAATAAACTATATTACTTTATTTGCTTAAAAAATAATGAAGATTGAAAACTTGGTTAAAAGCATCTGAAAATCTGATTAAACTGCAACCATTGCATGACTTCTTTTTCTTATACATTGACCTCACCTCTAATAGATCCCAACAAATTCTTTCCATCACCCGACCATTTCTGTTGTAAACTTGTAATTCTCCATTTTTTGCTTTACATTTCATGTTTACATGCTGAGATTAGAAATCGCAAATTATTTTTGAATGTGCACATGCTCGCGTTTTGCTCGTTTGTGGTGTTGATAGATACATTTTTCTAATCTATAATGGTAATTACTAGGAGTATATGAATATGAATATTGATTAACTAATAACTGATTGCGCAAAAATAACGGAATTTAATATTTAAAAGTTGTACATACATACATACATGCATTAGTTTTTTATGCAGATTATGTTGCTTAGAAAGTCTTTATGAATTACTATTGACTATTAGTTTGTTAAGTGATTTCAAATACAAATTGTGGAGTTGATCTGACAGCTAAAAAGCAGAAGATTTCACAACTGTTATACGCAAATCACATATTAGTGCAGATTCTAAATATTACGAAAATTAATCAATCTTTGGCTTTCAGAGCGATGTGAACTTTAGCCCCATCAAATCATAAATATAGAAACAAACGAAGTTCGAACAATAATAATTAAAACTAACTAAAATTAATAGCTATAGGCTTTTGGTAAAAATTCAATAAATCTACTTAATGGTAACAAACCAAAAAAGTTTGTCTTAAGTGGAACAAAGAGTTACTAAAAAACAAACGGCAATGGCAAGACTGTTGTAAATTTAGAAATGGTAAAATTGAGCTTTCATTTCAAAAAAAAAAACTTTCAGTAAATTGTAATACGATGAATCAAAACAATTGACATATTCCATTTCCAATAAATGCTGAGTATATACAGCAGAAATCTACATCAACTGACACGACACCACACCCAGTTGACCAAACACAAAAGAACGCTAATGATGATGGTGCAGCGACCTTCGAAAACAGCTAATTGTTCCATTCTACTAACTACGATCCCTGAATGGCAATTTTTTACAGAGTTGGAAATTCTACTTAATGACTGTGCCCTTATGCCTAAGTTCAAATATGTATAAATATATGAGAAAAATGCTTGTTTATTGCTTGTTTTTTTTTTTATTTAAGGAAGCCAAACGATTCGTTTTTAAATTCCAATATAATTGCTTTTTTATATCGATTCGTACGAAATGCCATCTTCTCGTCATATGAAACTAATCATTACTTACAGCGTATTTTGGCACTTTATGTAAAAAATGTCCCGAATGGTATTTTCCTTTACTCCGTATGGATATTTATTGTGCTTTTCATTTTTCACAGTTTTAAAATTATTTCAGAAATGCCACGGAATCTACTTTTTAAAGAGCCATCAGGAGCGCTATTTCCATATAGTGGATTAAATCCATAATGACGCAATCAATTTTGATTAGCGCCATACGCTTACATGCCCACATTGTACCAGATAAAGTTGCAACACTATCACGTTTATATTACTGTAATTTAATTGCAAAGGCAAACTTAACTTTTAGGCCCAACAATCGAATTTATTTTTGCAGTACAAAGTTGAGATATATTTAAATAAAACTTATATGCCCAATCTTGTGTATTTAAATCCTACTTAAGTTTCACGAGCATATCATATCAGAGAAACAAGCCGTCTTAAAAAGGCGGCGGCGGCAGCTTAGGAAAAAAATAGTCGGCGGCGTCTCATAACCCGGCTTAAACCGGCTAACATTGACAGCCGCTTTTTATAAGTTTTTTAAACACATTTCTATAAAAAAAATTTCAAACGTCTAATGTCTTCCATATAATTTGTAAGATGTAGTACAAATTAGTAAATACCAAAAACAATTAGCCGGCTGCAATTTTGGGCCGAGGCAAGCCGCATGCATTGGCGGCGGCTTGAAGTTACATTAAAAGTCGGAGGCGATCAGCTTGTTTCACTATACTATATGTTATTGTACTTGTGTGTGTTTATTGAAAACATGTACATGAACATTATGTGGTCGTATTAAAAAGAATTTCGTTCAATTTTCATAAATATAAAGCATATACAATTGGGGTATTCACAAGGGTGTCTTAAGTGTCCTAAGTGTCTTAACATTTTAACGTAGATAGTTTAAAATAAATTTTTGTTGCGGCTCAAACAAAAAGGTCATAAAGTAATAAGACTTTCTCAGCTATGTTTATTGTTTGTCATAACTACACGTAGAAATGCGTGAGAGTTTACCAAAGGAATTGAGAGAGAGAGAGAGAGAGTAAGAAATGTACAAAGGTGCTAAAACCAAAATACAAATAAGTTTATATAATATTAATATTTATATTTTAAATTATGAGGGGTTGCTCACAGCAGTCATATTTTTTCGTTCTATAACATTAAAAAGTGTTAATTCATGAGTACCATTTGAATACCCCAAATATCTAGTTTTAGTCATGGACAAAAATGATTTCTGATCACCTTTTTGTTTCATCAAATGTGCTTATGCAATATTAACTTTGATTCAGTCACGTATTAATTAAGTTAAACAGTTTCATACATGAGTGATAGGCAATTTTGTAAAATCTAACGTGATTGGAAACTCCTTAAATAAATAAATACATGTCTAAATCAAAAAATTTTTCAATAGTAATTAGTGGTTGCGCTTTTTTGGGCACATGGCACACAGTTGCAAACTCAGCCTAACTTTGTTGTTTGGAAAGATTTCCATAATATTTGAAAATTTTTTAGTGCTGCCGTGCTTTCAACGTAATTTAATTAGAACTTTAATTAACCACTTTTAAAAGGAAACTTCATTTAAGTGCAGCTTAAATTTAAGTGGCAATTACCTAAATGACATTTAATTGAGAAGTCAATTATTGGGCCTTAGAATAACAATGCTTAAATCACAAACCACCACTTTTTTACTTTATTAGCCTTGTAATACACTTTTATGATTCTTGCTTTAATTAATATAAATTGCTTAAACAAGTTAATTAGTATAATGTGCTGTATTAATATTAGTTAAGCTGTACTTAAAGCTCTTTAGGGTATAATTTAATTTAAAAAAGAAATATATACCCATCAAATTTAAATATTATTATTTAAGGTAATAGTATGAGTACAATCTTTTTCCACCGTAACGTTTGACTGCACTTTATTATTTTCAATTTTTAATGGCAACTTTATGGTAATAAAATACTAATTAAGTTGCATACATAAATTATTTAAATATTGGCAGTAAGGTAACTGGTTCTTTTGTTCTGTAATAACGAGTTTATTAAAGAGAATTA
Source organism: Tachina grossa (assembly GCA_949987645.1). Taxonomy (NCBI): domain Eukaryota; kingdom Metazoa; phylum Arthropoda; class Insecta; order Diptera; family Tachinidae; genus Tachina; species Tachina grossa. The sequence continues at coordinate 59,281,531 of OX465276.1, read as the reverse complement.
ACATTTAATAAATGGTCAGTAGTAGCTCTGGTTTAGCCGCTTCTAACTAAGAATTTTTTTTAAATAAATTATTACGTATATATTTTAATGCTTTTATAATATGAACAACTTGAGTAATGGCCAAATCCATTACAATCCAAGACTTGACTTTTTGCTTTTGCTTAGATGCATTTAGTATATTTCTCTAAACGAATATTAAATATCATAAATATTGTTCGTGAAAGGAGTACAAATGGTGGCATTAACATTAAACCGCTCGTACATTTGAGGAATTTTTCATAATTAATAACCATTTAACAGTCGGCGAGTGTAATAAAGTATTTAAAGTTGTCTGTCTATCCATTTCAATGATATGTTTGTATGTAAAACACTTTCTATACAATTATTTTTATTTACTATTCAACTGGTGCTATGCGTTGTTATTAATGTACATAAATGATAGGAATACTTATATGGTTATTAGAGAGTAGCCATGTTGGCCGATTAGAGAAGAGTGCAGTCCGTGGTCTAAAGGATTGTATTGTTTTGAAACGAAAATTATTGTGTGCATCAGTACAGAGAGCCCTAACAGTTTTACAAGAGGTTTACATGCCTATTCACAGAAAAAGTCTCAAGTCAGTCACAACTTTTGTTATGACAGAGTTCTATATTTACTCTTGTGACTCGATCTTAATTTTGTATTCTCGTAACATAGTCACAAAAATCCAAATTTTATAGTTAACATTCTATGTTAAATGAAAATTATGACTTTAAAAATTATGGCATTTAAATATTGAATGAAGTTAAATAAAAAATAAAAAACTTACATACATACATATATATGTATTTATAAAAACCTTGCAAATAATATTGGAGTACGTGGTAAAATATAGATGAAATAGGCTAGTTACATCATGGTCCATGTAATGCAGTCATGGACAATGGCGTTTTCATACATGCTGCACGATAAGTGTTCGTTTGGTCTATAGTTATTCCATATGTGGTAGTTTTGGGGTTAGTCCGATGTAATGCAAAGTTTGACCATGTGGTTCAACCCTAGGACATCGCAATGTTAAATTGACCAGCTTTTTTCATATATTTGGAGTAGTTTTGAAGTATTCCTATTTCTCTTTGGACTACTTCTTACATACATGTATGGACTAGTCGCATTATCTCCAGATAATGAATCCCTATTTCCCTTGGTCACGGTAGCATGCGTGAACGCCTGGATCACCTATCCTTTTTTTGTTTTTTATTGTCTAGAGAAGAATGATATAAAAAAAAATTGAGAAAGCAGTGCAGAATAGAATAAATCGCGAGATTTTCACTGTTGGTATTTTGTCTGTTTTAGATAAGATTGGCCTAAATACAATTTAAAGCCTACTCAGTTTCTTTCTAAGTGCGAACAAAGTCGCGAGAAAATGCTAGTATAAATATAAATATAAGGGTAAAAGCTGGGAGCACAACTTGCTCTTCGATTGTTGGTCCAAATTGTACATCACTCCCAAAATTGGCTATTAGCAAAAATGTACATATTATGTACAACCCTTTTGCCACTTTTAAATTAGTTTCTCTTTTTTTAAACATTTTATATTAATTATTTTAGTTTGAAATGCCTGTCACAATTCCTATGATTGTCTACATTCCTAGCAAGGCACATTCACCAGGTAGTAGCGGAAACGCAGCTGAGCTATTTTTTTTTTAAATTATAGTTCATTCGAAGCTTCAAAAATTGTTTACGAAAGAGAAATTAAAAAAAAAATTTAAAAAATTTTCAATGTGAAAAATATTTTATTAAAAAAATTCTTTTGAAACAAACTTAAAAATATGAAAAAACTATTAAAAAATTGTGAAAAGTGCCTAAACGTTGCAAATTTTGTTAGTGGTAGCTGCCGTGAAGAAATTTTTTCAAATTTATGTGAATAATTTTCATTATTATTATTTTACAACAAATTCTATTTTTGATATTTTGGATCAACTAAAAGTCATGTTAAAGTTCGTATCGCTTTTTAAGCCAAATTATAGTTCAACTATGTGTTGTTAGTCAGAATATTTACAACAGACTTTGGTGTTATTTGTTCATTAATAATTATTACATGTAATTTGGCTTAAAAAGCGATACGAACTTTAGCCCGTTCAAATCACAAATATAGAAACAAATGGAGTTCGAATAATAATCAAAATTAACTAAACAAGTCATGTTGTTTTTTTCATTGTTGTATTTTTTCATTGTACTTGTAATCCTGATATTACCTGGAAATAAATGTGCCTTGATTCCTAGTCTTTATTTTAAAAATTTATGTTGATAGAATTTTGTTTTGAGAATCGGAAATTTTAGTCTTTAGTCACAATGTTAAAGTTATGACTATATTTCAGTCACAATACTTTCTGTGAATAGGCATGTTAGTTTTATGTTTTTCCAATTTCTTCAAAGTTTTTCTTATTACATTTAAAAATTTAAGTAGAATTTAAATACAAATGTCTCTTGTAATTTCATATTCAGGGCAATTCTAAATATTCCCCGGAAAGTAATTCTCCAGGAAATCATTTTGCCTTAATAAATTGCTTCTATTTTAAACATATGGCAACAAAAATAAAACGTGAAAGAGAGTTTCGAATTTTCGAAGTCAGTTATTTTTACCCAACTGCGCGACGCAAATAAGGGTATTGTGTATATCAGCCTATGTATGTATGTTTTTTTGCTGCACTATATAACCCGAAAACGTGAACCGATTTTGATGATTTTTTGTCCATCGATTTGCATTAATCACGGGAGTGTCACTAAAGATATGTCAGTTGTCAAAATTCAATATGGCGGCCAACAGACGCCATTTTCTAAATACGAAAAAAAATACAAAGTCGACGAACTATATCAAAATGGGTATCATTCGACAGGTATTTTAAAATCATGTTTAAGTATCTCATATGATTTTTCATTTCGAATGACCATGTTGCGAATGACGAAGTTGCGAAGTTGGTCGCAGTCAGGGTTTTTAATTTTTTAATTACTACTTGTTATTTAAATAAGTCATCACGAGCCATCGAGCTGAGTGTGACATGAGCATGGTGCCCGGAGATCAGCTGTGAAAAATCCACCAACTTCTTTATTTTGGTAAATATGTGCATTGTTCATGTCCTGCCTCAGCGAAATATTTTACGGGAAGGGCAATAGAGATGCAATACTTACTAATTTTGTTCTGTCTCTTTTCTTTCTATTGCAAATAGTTGCGGACGGCGAATCTCAAGGCGAACATTGATGCTCAGCCATATGTTCGGGCATCGATGTCAGAGCATGGATGAGACATGAACATGAGCGGTCTACATCAGCCATATTCAGAATAACACTAATTGCTTCATTTTTATATTTTACGTACATAATCTAAAAATGAATTCCTTTATTCATTTTCAACTCTGACCCACGCACGCACTGTGCTACACCAACAAATCCTCAAAGTGCTGTTAGTAATTATACAGTGAAAGGCATTTAAGTGAACGCAAGTGGGTTCGTCACAAGAGAACACAAAACTCTTTATAATTCCTATAAATAATAATTAAATAAATTAAAAGAAAATTAAAATGAAAAAGTAATAAATTTCATACCATTTTGTTTCACATACAAAACGGTTGCTGAAAACTTTATTAAATCCAACAAGATATTTAAATTTACAAGCATGAAAGGAATTTACAATGAAACAAGAAACAAAAAAGCAACAACGAAACTTTTCCTTTAACAATCTTGTGAAAGAATAAAATTCAAAATACTGCACTCGATGAAGTTAATAAGACTACAATCACTTTGCTTTTGTACTTTTCTTTAAGAAAATTGAGGAAAAGGTACACAAACATGCATACATACATACATTCATCCAAACATATATGTCTAAATATGCACGTCTCTAGTTTGAGGAAAAGAAAGGAAATAAAACTTTTTCTTCATACGTATGTATAGTGTGGCAAAATAGGAAACTTTTTTTTTGCATTAGTTTACTAGTAGACACGCACACATGTTTGTTGCAAGTTTTAAATAATGCATTTGGTTGTATGTTTTTGGCTTTCTTTCTTTGTTTGAAGTTTATTTGAAAGAATTTCACATCAAACAATGGCTTTTGAATGCAATCTTTATTTATTTATTTATTCAGATTTTTTTCTTTCTTACTAACTTCCTTTATGTGCTGGCATATAAAGGCTTATTTTGAATGAAGTCTAGAGGAGTGATTATGTATGCGTTGTATCTTTATGTTGCAACTTTTTCAAAGTACATACTCGTACTAACTACTTAATGCTGCACTCGCTGTTACTACTAAGTCATGCCAACGAAATGGGGTGGGGCTGGATTGTGAAATATGTTTTTACATGTCTGTAAGTTCTTTATTAAACACAAGAATATTCTTTACTATAAAAGCATACATGTCCATCATATTGAAATTGCTTTTAATAATGATAGTTAGTCTTGGTGGGCATGTTTTATTTGTAATTTTACTTAAAATAATTTTGAGGAGCAAAATATCCATGTATAATTATTTCAAAATAAAAATGCACATGGAATATGTGTGTTAGTCCTAGTTTACACTATGCAAGTCCTATTGCTAAGCTGTTAGGAGAGAGAGAGACGAGGGGAATAGAAGCGTTTCTGCTCCCCTCGTCACTCTCCTAACAAACTAATCAGCTTAGCAATAAGACTTGCATAGTGTAAACTAGGACTCATAGATCAGTGATTCTCAACGAAAAAATGTTACGAAAATGTTCATGAACAATTAATCAATTTATTGATTTTGGATTAACATTAGATGCGATTAACAACATTCAAAAATATTCCCCTTATCTATCGTAAATAAAATGTGAAATTTTTGTTAACATGGAACTTTCAGTCCCCATGAAAGGAAATTTGCTCTCGCGATTTCATGGGAAGCAACGTTCGTTTCTGTTATTCTAAGTTTTAAATGAAACATTTTTTAGTGTAAAGTTGTGTTTTTAAATATTTAAGGTGCCGCAAAAAAAAAAATCTTAAGTAGAAAATTTAGTAAATGTGAAACAAAGAAGTTCATATTCAATGAAAAAAGTTGATGTAGGGAATTACTGCGATTAATCGTGATTATTATTACTGATCTTGTTCAAAAAATAATTTTTTATAACTTTTAATATTTAATTGGAAGGCTAATATTGAAATTACGCGGTGTATTAATTCAGTTCTTCTGCAAAAATAAAGTGAACAAAACCAAGGGAAAAGTGAAAAAAAATCCCTTTTGAAAAATATTATTCATGATAAGGGGAATAAAGAAAGGGAAAAATTATTCACGATTGCAATTTGTGGAAAAGGAATTCGGATTTTCAGCATTAGCCAACATTAAAATTAAATAATTCTGCAAAAAAAAAACTGAATTCAATAAAAAGATCTGACAGAACATTTTCGAAAAAAATTTAAATTTATGGGATATACAATTAAATTTTACTGGCCATGCCTCCGGAAATTTTTTAAATGTAAGCTCAGGGTGTGTGTCAAGTTTTGTAAAAATCGGTACAGTAGAACCACTTAAAATGAAATATTAAATTTTAGTGGGTGTTACTCCGCCCATTTTTTCAAATGGAAGATTGTGTCTTTTTTTTGAGCTCAAGGTGTGTGGTAAAAATCGGTTGAGTAAAAGCACGTGAAATATAATAATAGATTTTAATGGACGTAGACCCTTCCATTTTTTTAACTTTAAAATTGTACAATTGCAAGAACCAAAGGTGTTTGCTAGGTTTCGAAGCAATCAAATAAGTAGAATATCATAAAATCAAATAAAGCAAAATTGTAGGCTTTTCCCCGCCCACTTTATTTTTACAATTGGACCAATGGGAAGCTCTATATATCCTCTAGAAAAAAAAGAATTTTTACAATCGGTCTAAAATGTACCGAGTTATGAAGTAGCAACCCCAAGAAATAGAGACAAATTGATAACCTCCCAGCAAAAAATTACACATTACCATCAGAACTACTTGCCATATAATGACTTACTTTTCTGATTGCCAATTTTCATTACTCGCTTACAAATCACATTACCTAAAATTACAAAAAATGACGTGCAAGCTGTTAAATGAAGAGTATGATTTTTTTTTCATGAAATAGATTACGTGAAATGTTGACAAATAAAAAAAATGCAAGTACTTCTCAAGAATCGACTATTTTAGTCTCACGCCTTGTTAAAATCATTAAGTTGATAATCCAGTAAGGAACAGCTTCCACCAAAAATGCTTAATTCCAAACTCGATTAACTTTTTTGAAATTTTTGCTGGTCTCTTCTTTTTGTGAAGTTGATTAAAAAAGATTGTTAAATGTAGAAGACGGCACGAGAGTAGCATTGTTATTTTTACAACCAAATCAAAATGAAATTATAGAAAAACATCAACCTCAAATTTCACATTTAAAGTATCCTTATTATTAACTGTTAATAACTAATTCATTAATAAACTTTCTGTTTTCGCACATATAAAATTATTTTCAAGGCATATCAAATAGGTGCTCTTATAAGCGAGATTACTCAACAGCTGATTTTTTTGTTTACACGCTTACAACTAAGAATTTACTTTACAATTATTTTTTTGCCTTGCTTGATGCATACAACTTTTTTTCAAGTTAAATATAAGTAAATAATTTTCAAACTTATATTATTCTTTGTGTGGCGCCAAATTTTAAAATCGTTAAAAGTGTGCCGCAGCAAAAAAAAGTTGAGAATCACTGTTGTAGATATTACAGTTAGCCGATGTGGCAGTGAATGACTCATTTTATACATTTTCTTTTTAATAATTGCCTGGTGTTCTTATAAACTAAAGGCCTTATATATAAAAATTATTAAGGATTATTATTTGTATGAAAATCTGTTTTATAAATTCTTTATAAAGCCTTAATAATTTTTATAAATAAAGCTGGAAAAATTTAAGGTAATAATAATAATTAATAACAGCCACTCTTATTCCAGTTGTCGACATCGACGTCACTTTAATACAATACCGAAAAATTGAGGCTTGTGTACTCGCTGTTGAGAACATTTTTGTGCCACCGACAATCTATTTCAGTTCCCTTAGATCTAAAAAATGTCATAAACCTGCTAACAGGATTCATTTTAAAAACTTTTTATATTAAGTTTCTATAAAGGATATTAACAATTTGCTTAATCCAATTTTTTTTTTATAAATATATATTCACATTTGCCTTAAAATTTTGTTAGATTAAAAATTAAGACAACGCCATTTTTATAATAAAACATTAAACTCTCCTCTATGCAACATAAATGGCGATAAACGACAGAGAAAAAAATTTCCCACACAAAAATGATTCTTGATACAACATAACAACTGGCTTGTATACACCTCCATATTTACATGCGAATGTATCTGCACATGTAATTTTCTACACATGAAGATACGATACATATATGCATGTATGTAAGTAAATACATTTCATTGAATGTATGTTGTATCACATACTTTTTCAATTTCTATCAAAATATACATATACGAATCCGAATCAATTGACATTCGACCCTTTTCTGTGAAAATTTTTGTTGAAAACGGGGATATAAAAACTTTTTTTCACTCATGCAAAAAAAGGTTGCAAATCTTTGTAAACTAAAAATAAAATTTCACCACATATCTACTAGTTCGTCGCATAAAAATTACCCCCACACTTTCTCCCTCCCTCTCTATCATTTATCGATTTGCTAAGCGAAGTGTATTGGTTTTTTCGGTTTGTATTCATTCTTTATCCTTTGTTAGAAGAGTTTCCTTTTTTTATGTTGCTATTTTTCATACCCGTTTCTTGGTAATTTTTTTTATATACATTTTTCGTTTGCTGTTCCTGATGAATGCTATTTTGATGCGTGATTGTCATAAAATTTTGTGATCTGAATAATAAAAGACATTTTGCCATTTAGTTTGATTGAACATAAAATGGTTTAATAAAAAAAAGACCATGCTAAAGAAATTCTTATTTTGATTAGAAAATATCTTTATGCAAACGCAGATACATACATACATATTGAGCGTTTAAAGCTTAAAGATTATTTAAAGCGAAATCTAAAGCAAAAAAAAAACAAAAAGGAAAGGGGAGGAATTTTTTGTGACTTTCCCTTAAAACATTTCTTAAATTAATCCTTTTGTGAGAAAAAAAATAACTTTAGAAATACAAAACTTGCAAAATAAAAACTACAAAGTGACCAACAACCTAACAACTAAATTTAAGATCAAGTTTTTCAATAAAATCCTTTTTTTTCACATGATGAAACACAAACCTAAGATCTAAGATATAATGCTAAACTTTCAGCTGTTACAAGAAGTTTCCATATACGAGTAATATTAAATAAACATTTTTCAAACTCTCTAAAGCAAACATATTTGTCTGGTAAAACAAAAATAATAGAAATAAAATTATTTTAATAATTTTGATTAGTTCATAATCGTAATTTTCATTTAGAAAGAAAGAAATTTTGTTAAATGTTTTGTTAACAAAAAATTAATACAATTCTGATGAGAAAATATTTGTGTCCATGTAAATTTATTTTATGTTTTTGTTTCCAGATCGTAGTCAGAATATTTTATTTATTATTATTTAGTTAAGCACATATTCCACAAAGTATTCGACTTTATAAATATAAACTTGTCATCACAGCAACACCGTCATACGACCACTTATGTTGCTGTATCCAACTAAGCGGAATAAAAAAAAATTAAAACACTTTCTTACATTTGTAAAAATGGGATAACCTCATACAAGTTTTGTGGAAATATCGAAATTCTAAGGACTTCTCTGAGAACGAAGAGGCATATAAGCTGGGCTTATCACTGAATAATATCACAATAGAAAACGCAAACCTTTTCAAAAAATCAAAAACAAAATGAAACAATGGACTATAGAATAACACATCATCTTGCAGAACTCTACTGTTGGAACAGCGGCTGAAATTCTCTGGGGCAAACTAAATAGGAGGAAAAAAAGAAAAGAGATTCTGAGATTAAAGAGGCCAACATTTCGGAAATTTTCTAACTTAACCGGATATAAAGAGTTAAAAAATCACATGGATCATGTGGATGTTGCGGATGATATATCTAACATGTAGAGCTTGCAAGGAAGGCGAAAGCACTGGTAAATTGTGTGTGCCACTATCCAGCTTTTAGCCATATAAGGCGAAAAATCATCTATTTGGAAAACTTAAGAAAATATGCCGAGAAAACTAGGTTCTAAACTTAATCAAGTTTGACTGGTTTTTCGCTTTCCTTATTGTGAAGACCCGCTCCCCCATGTTTTCTTTTTAAATAGTTGAGCGCACAATAGGATCTGAAAACATAAGTGTAATCCCGTAATGTGATTTTTAACCTAACATAACCTCTATTTGCACATAACCTCTTTTGCTATAACGTAATGTAGCACAGCATAACATAACATAGCATAACCTAACAATATTACTTTAGATCGCATAACATACAATAACACAACCTAACCTTATACGATATAACATAACATAACCAAAAATGAAATAACTTAACATAATAAAATTTAACAGGACATAACTTCACGTAACATTAACTTCCACCTGAAAAATATACCAAAGATTCAGACAGGCAAAACCTTAATAAATATATTGCGGAAACTAGTTTCCTAACCTAAGTCCTATAGGTTTTTATAGTTCTGCATTTGGTGTCTTCACAATATGCACAACATGCTATAAAACCATAAATGTAATTTGAAGCGAATTGGTTCAGTATTGATTGCCCCTGTTTTCAGCCTAACCTTAAATAACATAACTTAACATGCCGGAACATAGCACATAAAAAAAACTTAGCTTAATAAAATATAACATAACATGCGAGAACTGATACCATCACATATCGTAGCATAGAAAAATATTTTATAATATAACATGACATAAGATAACATGGAATAACATAACACAACAATAAATTACAAAATATAACTTGACGCAACACAGTTTAACATGACACAACGGTACAAAACTGTACAAAGCATAAGAAACCATAGTATAATAAATCATGCCATAACATAGTATGACATAACATAAAAAAGAGCAGGCAATACTCCCTTTTAGTTTTAAGCCTAGATCCCACTATCAGCACAATGTACCGATTTTCGTCGGTTTAACTGAAATAAAGTCACAAGTTATAAGCTAAATTAAAGTTATTTCTCAACTAATTGAAATAAAAGGACATAATTGCATCACACTGCAATTGTTATAAAGCCATATAGACTTTTTCCGGAATTAATTAAGAAATAAGTACATTTTGGCTTATTACTTAGGACTTTATTGCAGTGATCCGGCGAAAATTGGTATATTGTACCGATAATGGGATCTCAGCTTTACACTAATTATCGTTTCTTTACTTTTTTGTGAAAAATTATTAAAAATCGAAACAGAAATTGTAAACTATTTTTGTATATTTTATGTAGATCTGAGGTCGCAAGGACTAAATATTTCGAAATAACAAATTTCTGAAGAAAACTCTTCAATTTGTTGTTCACGATCAAATGTATTTTAATTTTCATTAGTCTGTATGATTCTTTGGTTTAAAATCTTAAGATTGTTGCAAGTTTTAAAAATAATAGTAAATAGCGACATTCTTTGTCGAATGCTCGTCGTCGACTACAGTCGAAAATCGAAAGTTGCTCATGACAGGAGCCAAAGAATTTATTTAGAAATTGCACAAGAGATGTATTCAAAGTGGATATTGCAAATTATAATTTAGCACCAACAAAATAATTTAATATATTTATATTATATTATTATTATATATTTATTTATATTTAATATAATCGTAAATTTCCTGCGATTCTTAAGCTTCTTTGTTTGTTTTTAGTTAAAATATAAACAGTGAACACAAAACTTCTAACTTGCGGTTTTCTCAGCTACTTAAATAATTTGTCAACTCTCATCAAAACAAAAATAGTTTAAAACACACACACACACACACACACACGCACACATATATTTTAATTGTATATATATGTATATATATGTATATATATATACGTATATATGTATTTTAGATTGGCCGTTTTTTTTGGATTTCTTATGTTCTCTTCCCCCAAATCGGTTCAGTTTTATGTAAAAAAAATACAAAAAAAAATTCATAGCGATAAGTAGTATTTTAGGGGATGCGTCCAATTTTTCAATGTAGTTTATTGCACATGACTAAAATTATCAAAAATATCGCAAACTGTGCAATTGTGCATTTTTACACTTTCGTAAATAAAATGTCAAAAATTGTATGGAAATTTATTTACACAAACCTGTTAAATTTGCCCAATAATTTTCACTCGTAAACTTAAGCTGTGCAATTGTGCATATATTAAACAACATTTTTTTTGGTTTTTTTGCTTTCTTGGGGAATTTTTAGATACACACACATCATTTATTTTTAGAGAAATTCAAAAACTGCTTGAAATTTAATTTTTTATTTTTTTTATATTAATTCTTTTGACATTTCTTTCAAATTTACTTAACTGTTTGCGCAAAAGTTAAAAAGGGGCTTCATGAAGCAAGTCTCGCATATTTGCCCAATTGCACAAATGGGAATTTTAAGAGTTCTCATGAAAAACCTTACTATCTTTAAAAAAAAATCATTTTACAAGAATATGATATATGGCAATATTTTAGCTCTTCTAGTCAACAACATTAGTTTCAAAGAAAGTTTTTTGCTAAAATTCATATTTTAGAAAATAATGAAGAAAATAACCAAAAAAATACCAAAAATTTTATATACCAAAATTATATTTATATGGAAATTATTTATCTTAAGCATGTACAATAAAAGCTTATATCTATTAAATTATTTTATACATGTACATATAGTCAAAAGAAAACTAAACAAAAAAAAATTCCATTGAATATATGGGCTTGAGCGCCAACTTTGAAGAGCTGACACGCAACCCCTAAAATACAACTTACCGATATGAATTTTTTTTTGTATTTTTTTTACATAAAACAACTTATTTGGGGGGGGGGGGGGGGGGAGAGAATATAAGAAATCAAACAAAAAATCTCCATTCAACTAACGGCCACTCTGATGTCTATGTAAGTATTTTACTAAAAAATTTTGTATACCTTGTTAAGTGTAACGACTCTTAGGGCCATTATTACAACCTGAAGATAAAGTTCCTGATAGTTAACCTTAACATTAGCTAACGTGAACGATAATGTGACCATTAATTTTTTTCATTATTACAACTGTCCGATAAAGTAAATAATACAAATGATGTATTGTGGCAACACTGGTGTAGATACCGGCTACTTTGACTGTTAAAATTCTTAAAGTTCACTTTGAAAGTTACCATGAGGATAAACCTGCTGTTAGCTTATCAGTCACTTTTACATTAATGTTTACTTGTAATAATCAAAATATATTTAGCTGTCAGATAACATCCTAAAATTAACTATTTGTAAGTTGTAATAATGGCCCTTAATAGAATTCAATTAGAAAAACCCTTTTATAAAATAAAGTATACGCAATATTTACTACAGAGAAAAATATCATCTATAGTATCTACACAATTTATATGCAAAATTTTCGAATTAGAATTCAATTTGCAAAAATACAAAATGATGGATTGTATAATTTTCTTTTAAGAAAGTAAATGTATGCCTTCAAATAAAGTAATGTAAAGTAAAGCACATACGTACTCGCAAGTATAGACACACTAGTCCCTCCCATACATAATTACAACAGCTTGCACAGAGAATAATTCATATGTTGGTGAATGCTAAAAAGGGGCACGCCCCCCCCCCCCTCAATTTTGGGATGACAAAAAGACAATTTGCATATTTACCTTTGCTACACATGTAAACTTATATATTGCTAAGCTTGGCTACATACAGTAGTGGCCATATAATCAACTCGCTTTTGGCTACATGTAAAGATAAATTCGTCGATTTAAAAACGTTAAATTATAGCATGCAATAAGATTTTTCCAAAAAAGTGAATGTGGCCAAGCCCGTCTTCTTTAAGTGGATGAAGGCAACTAATAGTGCTATTAAATTGAGCTTAAAATTTTCTTTATAAAATTAATATATCCGTATTTGTGCCTTCACTTTCCAACATGTTTGATTTACTAAAAAAAATTGGTCGAACGGTCCAGAACCTCATGACTTATCGCTCATATTGAAGTTTTAAGTATATGACCACCACTGTATGCGGAATAGTCTGTCTACCCTACAGTTGAGGTAACTGCTTTAAATTATATATTTTTTAATGATTGATAGAAGTAAAATATGATCCAACTTTATATAACTTTATATGACTAATCACAATGGACCCAATTGGGTATTCGAGTGGTGGTGCGGTAAAGTACCGTCCTTCCTAATCTAACCTATATGATTTGCCAATCTCCAAGCTCTGCTTGCGTAACTGTTCATACTCGACGTTTTCCAACATGTTCGATATATCAATTTTAAGCTGAATACGTACTTTGTATTTAAAAAATTGACCCACCACTTTCTGGTGTTTTTTATGGAGCTGAGTCGAATTACGAGTTTCCATTAGGAGATTAAAATAAATGTCTTAATATCATATACTGCAGCTACAAGGACAGAATAAAAAGCTTCCTAGAATTTCGTTCAAGTTAGGAAGTAAGAAACAAACATTTGGGAATTATTTATAATAAAAGTACAGTGGCTGACAAAAGTAAACGAAACCAATATTCAACTTAGGACTTTTAGACTAATTTTCTAGTATACACATCCATCCGTCTTTTGTTTTTCGATAATATTATATTTTAAGTTCAATATTTAAGTTCAGTATTTTCAATTCTTCAAAAATTAAATATTTTTATAGAATTGTAGAAAAATCATAATAACAAATGGAGTTATATCCACAGAATATTTATTTTAATTTGAAAAAAATTTATTAGGCAATACGTGTGCTAAAATCTGATTTTTTTAACTTATATAGTGTGAGCGCAAAATCAGCTGTTTATGATTTTAATATTGAAAACAGGGTTTAGCTTTAGGTGTGAAAATTATTTTTATTATCTTTTACGATCATCACATTCAGCCCAATCATGAACAAAAATTCCGCGCGAGTTTTTCCACTTTTCCCTTTTCTACTATTATGAATCTGTTTTTTCCCCTGTTTTTACCAAATGCGGGAATAAACAAATTCCCGGGGGATAAAAGTAGGTATTATGAACGCAATTGAATTTGCTTTTTTCACAAAAATCTTTCCCTGGCAGAACAGAAGGGAATTTACATAAAAACACATTTAATACTCCATTAAAACAAAATGTATATACATAAACTTGTATTTTAAAGTTCTTTTATTTGGATTAACACAAATAGTGCCCAAATAAATCATTTATAAACTTATTTTTACTTATTTTTTCAAGTTGGTGAATCTTAATAATTTTGTTTACTCTCTCACTCAAAAAAAAAAAAAAAGGGAGAAACAAAATGTCAACAAACAAGCAAAACAACGAGCTTCGTAATGCGGTGATGCCACATATTACTCTTTTTTGTTCCCAAGGAATTTATGATTGGAGGAATGTTTTGTCGAGAAAATTATTTTCCGTGAGAAATACATTCCGAAGGAATATTCATGTTTGGGCTGATTAATTATTTCTACATATTTCCCCCATCTAAAATGTAGTTTAATTTGTCATGTCTTATTTAGAAAATCACATTCACCCTTATTCCAGTTGTCAACACTGACGTGACAATACAATACCAACAAATTCGCACTTGTCGAAAACAACTGGCTTCTATTGACAGGCAGGCTCATGCTATTTTCTAGACCTTAAGAAATAAAAACAAACTATCAATAGCAGAAAATTGTTCTTGATATCGTGTGAGCAAGCCCCAAATTTTTGGTATTGTATGGACGTGACGTCGATATTGACAACTGGAGTAAGCTTCATTATTTAATAATTCTATAACCCAGTAAAAAAATTTAAAGTCATTCTTGAGGAACTACATTTTAATTGCTTCCAAAAGATGATGTTTTTAATTAGCAGAAAAGCAAATATAAGTTTATTTTAGTCCTCTTCTTTCAAAATTTTGCTTTGATATTGCATTAATATCCATATTATGAAATTCCAGTTTTAAAATTATCTATTATAAAAATTTTACTACACCACAAATTTCGCTGAAAAAATTAACAATTCTATTTACTTTCTGTTGTACGAGTAGTTTTTGTTTTTCATACAACTGAAGAAATAAAATTAAATAAAACGTCAAATACGAGTACACCGACCAACTTCAAATCAGCCCTCGCACGCATAAACTCAAGAATTACTGCAACAAAAATTGCAAGTCTGCACAGGAACTTTGTCATACAAAAACGTGTAATTATTTTATTATTTTAGAAAATACTCAACATATTTTTTTTAAAGAAAAATGTTGAAATAATTTTGGTCTGAAAATTAAAAGTTAATTACTTAAGTTTACATAAAAACACTGTTTCACGTTAAAATTCACATAAAAATAACCAAATTGCAAAAAAGCATAACATCTTACAATTTTTGCTATAGAAAAATATTACTACATATTATTATTCTCAATATCGCTTTCAATTTAAAGAGTAATAATCGAAAAATTGAACTTCTTGCAATGACAACCCTATTTAAAAGTCATTAGAAAATTTACAAATTTACATTACTTCCGGATCGTAAACTCTATATTTTCGTGACTCCTTTGTAGTGTTATTTTTACTGGGAAGCATTGAAAATGCTGAACCGATTAAGGAACTATTCCTAAAAGTAAACACAACTTTAAAAATGCCGAATAATTATTTTATAACAAGAAAAAAGTATTCACCAATTAATGTTTTCAATTGAGAATTTAATTGATTCAATTACATTTTTAATTGTATTTATTTATTTTAACGGAAAAACTTGATTGATATTATCAAATTCCTTATAGGTGAAAATTTAATTAATTTTTCAATTGATATTACAAATATTTTAATTGATATTACAAAATTATTCATATTACTTTATGTGTGTAGTATTGACTCTTCAATAAATATTGCCAAAACTCCGTTCTGGGCACCCACTACTCAATACTTTTAAAAACATTTCGAGATAAATTTTTAAATTTTAGAATGAATGTATAAAATTCTAGTTTCAATTATGAATGAAGAATATTAATGAACGGCATATATAGATCTCTCTGAGTTAATGCTATATAACTGATTTAAGTTTTGCAAAAAAAAGAAAGTTCGGCCCCATTAAAAAGCATTTGTTAAAAAACGTAGCGATTGTTTTGCACCCTACTGCTGCTATCAAATGTACTAAATATACTCGTACTCGCATCTTATTAATATGTGATTGATATGTTAAAAAGGAGAACATACGTGTCTAAAGTCATTGATTTTAACTGTAAAAGCAAAAGAAGACCCCCAAAAAAATGGCGTGTGTTGTTCGGGCCAAAAAAAAAAAATAGAAGTGAGTTTTTTTCTAATTTTTTTCTTGTATCAAAGCATTACTAACTCAATTGAAGTGTGATGCCATTACCAGAATATGCAAAATTTATTTTATTTTTCTTCTTTTTTCACATACGAAAGTACTCGCATCAATATTTATTTATTTATCTCTTTTATTTTTTTAATGTGCTTCTTTTTATAATTTTAAGCATAAAAAAGAAAGAACAATTTGGCATCAATAACAAAAACAGATCACATTTCACAAAATGTCGCCAATTTTTTAACATTTGATGGATTTTCTCAAAGTGACATAAGTCACTAATATGTATGTGTGTATGTATGTATGTAATTATGTACATTTATACAATATCCTATTTCTGTGAAAAATTAAAATGAACACACATACAAACTTACACTCGTACCAATTTTGGGAAACAGCCATGTCAATTTGTAGGTTATTTTATTATTTTCTAAAGAATTTTCGTTTCTGTGACATTTTCTTACCCTGCCAATAACTCTTATTTAGCTGATAGCTAAACTCTCGTAAACAAACATACAAATTATCACACGTCAAACGCAAATATGTGTATGTATATTAGGGCGTTTCACCAAAGGCGTTTTTTGCGATTTTTGCAACACTTGAAGCGGAATATTAAGGCTTGTGATGTAAAAGAATTTCGAAAAAAAATTTGGATTTTTTTAAGCTGTGTACGGGGTAGCTGAAATAGATTTTATCAAAAAAATGAGGTTATGGAGAAAAAATTTATACATTATTTTTTTCTGGTGCTTTTTGTTCATACAACTAAACAATTCTCTTCTTAAGGATCCGATCCCACGACAAAAAAAATTATTGGTGTGAAAAATTATTATATTAAGGACCACTTTGATAGTCCTAAAACTGAAAAATTATTTTTCCTAGATTTCAAACCTCGATAACTTGAAAAGTTTTCAACATTTTTTCAAGATGTAAAATGCGTTAAAAAGGTCTTTAAATTACCTTTCATTCGGTACATACATTTATTTTTACTTGTTGGAAAAATATAAGAAAAGAATTAAAGTTTGAGAAAAATTTTTTTATTTATCAAATTTTATGAAAATTAAAAGAATTTCATTATGTTTCATTCTTGGTTAAGTAAAAAAAAACATCTAAAATACTTTGCTTTAATAAAAATATCAAAAATTCAATTCATCAATATATTTGTATTCCCATACAAAATCAAAAGATATTAAAGTAAACAAAATCAACATATTTAATGAACAAATTAAAATTAAAAGGAAACAGCCTTATTTATAAAAGTTATTAAGGCTTTGTAAAGGCTTCTTAAAACAAATTTTTATACAAAATTTTTCTTAAAAAGCCTTTATAAAGCCTTAATAATTTTTATAAATAAGACTGTAAATTTGTATCTAAAATTACAATACATTAAACATTAAATGTGGAACAACTGTGGAAGTATTTTCAAATTGGTTTCTTAACAGCTTTTTCAATGACATTTTTTTTGTTATATATTGTAGCTGACGCCACGCCTCTTTCTGATAAATTATTCACAACACATAGTTTTTCTAGTTTTTTCTTTGCAAAAACAAAATCATCAAATTACCTACTTTTAAAGAAGTCCGACTTCAAGTATCGCAAAATTCAAATAGTGTGAAATATTTTTATTTTTGTATATTTTGTTACATTTTAAAAAGGGGCTACTTCAAATATTTTAAAATTCAAATAGTGTATATTTAAAAATAAAAAATAATTTTTTTTGTGTATTTTTTATTTTTTTCAACATTTTTTCACAAGTAAGATATAAACTTAAATATACCAAAAAAAAAGGTATCTAAATTATCTTTCTAACGCATTTTACATGTTGAAAAAATGTTGAAAACTTTTCAAGTCATCGAGGTTTGAAATCTAAGAAAAAATAATTTTTCACTTTTAAGACTATCAAAGTGGTCCTTAATATAATAATTTTTCACACCAATAATTTTTTTGTCGTGGGATCGGATTATTAAGAAGAGAATTGTTCAGTTGTATTAACAAAAAGCACCAGAAAAAAATAATATAAAAATTTTTTCTCCATAACCTCATTTTTTTGATAAAATCTATTTCAGCGACCCCGTACCCATCTTCAAAAAATCCCAAAAAATTTTCGAAATTATTTTAGATCACAAGCTTTAATATTCCGCTTCAAGAGTTGCAATTTTTTTTTTTTTTTGTGAAACGCCCTAATGTATATAGTTACATACTTACATTCATATAATAAAGTGTATATTGGGAATTTAAGTTACACTGAGTGTAAAAAGTAATGCATATACTAGTTGTTTTTACATTTTATTTGAATTTTTATTAAAGTTACTTCTACATTGGTCAATTAAAGGATGTTAAAATTGTAAATACAAGACAGAAATATTTTTGGGAGATTTTTTTTATTATAATCTGGTAGATAATTTCATGGCATTTATTTTTTCAATATGATTTCCTGTATATGTCCGCCGCGGCTGCGAGTTAAGTTGAAATACATGATTTCTAATGAGGCCTGTTACATTCAGTGCGTGTTTTTTTTTGTATGTGTTTTTTTGGTATGTTCTGACTTAGGTTTTTGTGTTTTGTCACAGAAAAAATAAAATTAAACAAAAGAAATAAACGAAATAAATAAAAAAGTTCAATTTAATAAATAAAATGGAGAATCAATCTATTGAAGCTGTTCAAATGCTTCCGTCAATAAAGTACTCATTATGTTTTCGTTAATTTCAGTTGAAAAAGGCGAAGTTTAACGTATGACGGATTCATTGTGCATCGGCTTTTATATAGTCAATTGGATCAAAGCAATTTTTAACAACTTTTTCCAATAAATCTGACTGTATAGCGTCAATGGCTTAAGTATTGGCTTTCTGGAACTTAAAGAGCTGCTGGTTTATCGGCATAAGGAAATGACTGAACATAGCTTCATAAAAAGTAATACAGAGGTTTTAAAACTCACGGTCGATGGGATGGGTGGTGTGGTGGTGTTGGTGGAGGGGGGGGGGGGTTGGGGTTAAGTAAAGAGTAGCACTTATGGCAATAAAGTTATCTCCAAATTGATTTGGCAATAAATCGATTGTTAAGCACGCTATAGGACAAGTTGCCGTTTTGTTTGAAGCTTGGACAAATAATTTTTGGAAACAGAAACTCAGTCATCATTATTCGATACTGCTCACCATTCACCGTAACGGCAACTCCTTGCTCATTGCGCTACAACAGCAATATTCTTTGCGGTACGCATATTTTTTTGTTTTGTTGCTATTACCATCAGTAACTTTACGAATTTTTTATTTTTTTAAAGAGAAGTAACACTCAGGCAATTAATGCCTACTACTATTATTACTAGGTATTACCTTCTTTAGGAAAGTAATAGTGATAGAGAAGATAGGTGGTGAAGAAAGAGATAGAGGAAAGCTTCATTCGTTTACAACTCTGATTTTTTGCACGTTTTTTTTTAATAATGCAGTGCTGCAGCGCCTTTAGTATTAATGAGGCCTATTGAATTTTTCAAAGCTGTGTTTAGTAGCCATTTTATTGGTTATTTTACTTCGTCTATAATTTTGCTACACAACGAAGGAGGGCGCTCTGATGTTATATTAGGATTAGTATCTGCTGAAGTCGGTATAGTTTAGTGAACTGAACAACTGATACAAAGGGACACTAATGCACATCATAATGACTGTTGGATACCGGGCTCGAACCAAGAACCTTCGGTTTTGTAGTCAACGTGCTAACTACTTCAGCCAACGCCATGACTTTTCTAATGTCGTGAGAGGCAGCAGTCTCTAGCACAATCGTTGGAGGTGTAAGCTGAATGAGGACTTCTAAAGTTGCCGTAGGACACGTTCTTTTAGCATCTGCTATTCAGAGGCGTGCTGTAATTTGTCCAACTGTTCTATTTTCTTAGCCAGTCTGAATCTGTCCGACCAAGTATCAGCACTATAAGGGATGGCAGATCTCACTATCATGGTGTATATCTGTCTCAAGATTTTGGATGTAAAACAATGTTTTTCTTGCAACTGGCTTACAAACCTTAAGTGCTTTTGTTGCCTTGTCGACAATCGTCCCTTTATACTGTCTCCATAACAGCTTTGTGTCTTATATTATATCCATATACTTGACAAGGGATGAACTTGCTAATATCTACTCAGATAGTTTGCCTCCTGATGAAGGGAACTATAGTAGTCTTTACAGGATTGATATTCAACCTCACGTATAAGCACAATTTCTTGACTATCTATAGTCACATAACCTCTGTTCAAACTCATGCCTTGCTATATACACAATCAATCGCTAGAGGTTGGCCATTCCCCGAGGGTATGCGGCTTTCGTAATCAGCATAAGCCTCCACCTGTTATTCCGTGTTTGCCACTAGTTCTCTATTCGAGCGTTTTTGAAGCCTTTGCCAGGGAAATGCACATATTGCCGCTTCGTGCACTCCACAAGATAGTTTTTCCTCCAGTCAGTCTTCATTTGATTTCATTGCAAAATATATAATAAAAAAATGTAGTGCTTACGAAAATGTTTTTAACAAATTAATGGAAAAATTAGCCACTGGATAAAAGGAAAAACTTTAAAAAGGCGATTCTAAATATCACAATTAAAAATATCTGTATATCTATATATATATTTTTATCCACCAAATGACAAATAATTGTCTTCGACATAACACATATATCATATTTGTATTTTTTGCTTTCACGATTTGCCCGTGAAACCTCCTTCTATTTAGTTCTTGGTAATACACCTATCCCTCGATTTACACGATAGATACGTTCCTGAGAAAGTCGTGTAAATCGAAATTTTAAATTTGTGGATGAAAAATCTTAAAATTATTAAGAAATTATGTATGTATTTTAACTTAGTTTTTAAAATATCAGAAGCGTTTAATCAAAACACAGAAAAATAAACCTTTATTCATTAAACAAAATAAATGCTATTCATAAAACAAAAACAAAATTAAAAATATCAGAAGCGTATACCCAAAACACATAAAAAATCGTGTAAATCGAGCTATTTCATAAATTTCTCAATTTACTCGAAAACCAAAATAATCGTGTAAAAGTGAATTCGTGTAAAAAAGGATCGTGTAAACCGAGGAATAAGTGTATACCAAATAGATTATAGCATTGATGTAATTGTTGTTGGAGAATATACGACACTTTGTATGATTTTCTTTGTGACGAGAGATGCAAGTTTTCCCTTTGTTGCTGATATTTTGAATGTGTTTCAATTTTATTATTAACTGTAGCTTGATTCTTTATGTATACATACGAGTTTATTTGCATGTGATTTTATAGTATTAGAGCTGATAGTGCGAAAATATATGTGTATATGAAAATACTTAAATATATATACAGTGTGGCCCAAAATTAATCACCCCATTGGAAGATTTTTGCAAATATAGATAAATCTTACTTACGGATACAAAATATGTGTCCATCACCCTTGTCGGGAATAAAAGTTCACTTGAAATGTGTTCGGTTCTCCTAAAATTGTAATCGCCAATTTTTGCATTATTTTTGTGTCAGTGTACTGTTTTCTAATTTTGTTAACCATTTTTTGTTCATGGGAATTATTTCACGTGAACAAAATGTTTGTATCTTGTTCCCTAAAACAGTGAATAACAGTTGAATCGATATACTTTTCAACGCGGAATAATTTGGATTTTCTTGCGACAACTTTTCATCAAAAACTATCAGGAGCGATGAGGCCCATTTTTTTCTCCGTGGATATGAGAATAAGCAGAATTATCGCATTTGAGTCACCGGAAAATCCGCGTTTAAAATTTGATTTGCTTATAATTTTTTCGAAAACGCTGCAGGACCAACGACTTCTGTGAATAGCAAGCGATACAGAGCCACGTTCCACGATTTTCTCCTATGTCAACTAGACGAATTGGTTCCAACAGTATTTATTTAAAAATATATTTAAAGAACATCGGCTGACTATTTTTGCGCCACCTTGTATTTATGCTTCAATTTCTTATTTTTCTTTGTAACTGTAAATAAAAATATAAGTGTGCATTTGTTGTGTGTTTTAGCAAATTGTAGTACATGTATGCCAGTAATACACACACACATACGTACATACTAATGTATATGTGTGACATTATTATAGAAATTTTTTGCACCCTCGCTTTTAACACATACTCTACCTTTTAAACTCTTCAAAATTTCCACCATTTCAAATATGGCAGTCAGGCTCAACCAGAAAAAAAAATGAAATTATTGCCAAAACTCTTGCCGGAAGCGTGAAAAATCTACATACGCCGCCACATTGATACATAACATATAATATTAAAAAAAAGACATAGTACCAACAATAAGAATACAAAATTTAAAAATGGAAAATTACGGGTACTGGTAGTTAGTTGGAAAGTGGAAATGGCACGTGTATCTTGAATATACAGAATTGCATACCCATGTATGTATGTATGTATGTACAATTTACATACTTATTGTGTTTAAATATCAATAATAATAGCAACAACAACAATAACAAGAGAATATAATAAAACATATAACAAATTTTCTTAAAATCCCCAGCCCCTTACTGTGTCAAGCAAACGAACAAAAAGCTCTGCTTATATTTATCATTAAAGATATCGCATAATACAATTACGGGTGGCGCCCATGCATACGCAGAAACTCTTTTTGGGTTTATGTATGTATGGAACGAAAAAAAAATGGAATTGGAAATGTCACAAATCTATTTTAATATTTTTTTCTTGTAACTAGTATATGTATACTGTACCTAACATTACCTAATACTTTAATAACAAATAATGTATGTGTAGCTGAATATGACATCGTTTAAAGCGGCTTTCGAGTAAAGCAAAATTTTTAAATGTAGTGTAAAGCTTTATTGAAATGTTTTTTTCTTACTTACGGGGTATCATAAAGTTTCACAAATATACATATTCTCTATATAACTTAAGACTTAAATAAATTTAAATTTAAGATTAAAGCTAAAAACTGATGTATCCTTTCACACATTATTGATTTTTTTTTTGAAGTCTTGCAAATATTCGTGTGCGAATGCCATTTGCTTTACTTTTACATTTATTTTACATCTGACATGTCAAAATTCCCACAACAAAATACATACATGTCACATGAAAGAATTAAAACTTTGCTTATGTATGTAAAATCAGGTGATAATGACAGATGACCAAATTTCAATTTTCGTTCTATTTTGATTTGGCAAAGCATCCAACGTCAGATGTTTTGTGTGTGGTGGAAAAAAATATAAAGAAAGAGGTTATGAGAGTCCAGCGGTGTCACTTGTCAGAAACGTGAAACTATGCGGATACCAAACGTTTTTTCAATAAATCAATTTTGGCACGAGCTGGGTGACATATTGCGCCGTCTTGTTGAAACCACAGCTCTTGCAGATCATGGCACATTCATAAAGTGGATTAGTACATAGCCAATTCCTGTGGACGATGGCGGATAGACTGATTCGGGACTTCCTCTACGCAACAGTCTACAGCAGCAATGACTTTTTCTCTACTCACTGTGGATGCGTATTATCATTTAGAATAAACGTGGTGCGAAAACGTTCCATAGTTCACCAAATTAATTGCTCTAATGGACGATTATATTGACCGCAAAATGTGCACAAAAAGTACCATGATTTTCAAAATAAATTTTTACCGTTTGCCAAGCCAATCTAAACATAAATCACTCGACAGTTGACAGAATGGCCGTGAGTTAAAAAAGTGTTTCAAACTTAAAGTTATATACATCTATTAACATCCTATAATAAGCTTGAGGAATAAGTTAATATTCCCTAATTCCTCATTCGCTCCCTTTAATATCTTTACATACGCGTAGAATTTTAAAAGTAATATATGGCAAATAGTGTGTTAAAACACTCTTCGTCCTGATTATTAAAAACTAACATGCTTATGAATAAAGAAAAACTAGGATGAAGTAAGTGACATGATCTTAATGAGTTTTACCATACAATTTTAGATTATTGCATAAATACATTAGGGCATCCTTAAAACTATGCATAAACTGAGCCTGTTCGGAAATGCATCACTGCTCTGCATCAAACGAGCAAACCTTAATTTTAAATGCATTGCAAGCAGTGTTGTCAAATTTTCCGAACTATTTTGCCAAATTGATTTTAAAAATCGCCAAAATCAGTGTTATGTAGTTTTTCTTAATATATATGTATTTGATAATAAATTTGTTTTTATATAAAACTTTTTTTTTAATATAAATTTTTATAAAATAATCGTATAAACATTAAAAAGAAAATCGCCAAAAATTATTCATTGTAAATTTTTCTCATCCAGATTCAAAACGCATTAATTACTGTAATTAATACAAGAAAAATTAGCAAAATCAAATTGTTTTAATTTCTTGCAGACGACTTTTATTTATGTTAAACTCACTACTCCTTCAACAAACTAATTCATGGAATTCCAAAAATTTTGAAGTTCAATTTTGCTAAAAAAAAAAAATAACCATAAAAATCGCCAACAAATTTATTTATCCCCAGAAAAATTGCAAATGTTTTTGTGACTGACTATACACGACCTATGCCTTCACATAGGAAGTACCAACCCGGTTGTCAACGAAATTCCACACATGAACCGCAAGACTGTGCGATTATTCGTGGCAAATAAGTAAATCAGTGCGAACGAGATAAAAAACTCTGGAATGCCCAACAAACACACAAGCTTGATAGTGTTTTCACACTGACATGGTTTTAATAAAAGTAGATTTTAACGTTAAAACCAACTGTTAAAACCTGGTTTTACCATACAAATTGTTCTTGTTAAAACCAAATTAACGTACCTTTTCAAAATGTATGGCTAAAAGATAACAGAGACTTTAACGGCAAGTTTTGTATGGAGAACTTGCAGTTAAAGTTTACATTAACTCTTAACCATACATTGTGAAAAGGGACGTAAAACCATTTTTGAATTGGTTTTAAATTTGGTTTTATGAAATGCAACCTTGTTTTCGCTGTGATAAATTCAGTGCTGCCAAGTTGAAATGACCGACAGCAGCTGGTAATGGTATGCCAGTGAATAACAATAGATGGCGCCTGAAAAATTTTCAACTTAAAAATTAATGCAGCAGCAACAATAATCAAAAAATTATGGAAAAAAGAGTTTTTTTGAAGGAAAACAACGAAAATATTTTAAATTGAACTGTAGAAAGTGAAAATAGACAATATGACTGACATTCATCTGCCTATAAAAAAGGTTTATCTTATAATGTATTTATGCATTTTTATATTAACAATATTTCCAAGCACTTCTTCATTCTGTATAAGAAGTTTCATTATTTATAAAAATTTTATTTACAAAATATAAAATAATTTTCATTTTAGAGCGCATTGTGAAATATCTCCGTTTTTCATACAAACATAAAACAGTAACAGCATGTCCAACAATTGTTATTAAAATGCAGAAAAAATGCAACAACAAATACACGCATTTCGGCAGGAGATTTATTTTATTTTGAGCAAAGTTATTAGACAGACTGTGAGTTAAAAACTGAATTTAACAAAAGTTGCAGTGTGAAAGCAAAATCAGCTGTTTATGGTTTTAACGTTAAAACCAGGTTTTAACTTTCAGTGTGAAAACACTATGACCGCACTTAAGAAATAATTACGATGACGCGAGAGTTGATCTTCAGCCCAGAGCTGCTTAACGACTGATAAAGTATAACTGTTTGCTAATTTTTTGTTATATCCTTGGAAAAAATTTGGTGGCAATTGAACCAAGCCTTCTCGTCCTATGACTTGAAAAAATGTGAGTGTTACCAAAAAGTAGGACGTAGTGTACTCGCATGGTGAAAAGAAGACGTATCGTGTAAATGGTTACATATTCACCATTTTCGTGATTTATCGTCTTGAATTGGGATTTGTTCTAGTACTGTAGTAAACGGCACTGAACATGTTTGATGTGGACCTATCAAATAGTATAAATAGATCTTTTTTACTTGGATTTTTTCTTCATTGCAAGCTGAAAGCGGGACTTTATCCATCAAAAAGTGGGATTTAAATTAAATATATTTTAGAGAACGGAATGTGTAATATGCACATACACAGTTTAACATTAGAAAATGTTAATGTACTAAGTAGGGCAATTTTAAAGTTTTTTTGAAGAACTCCTGAAAATTCGAACTTCAAGAAACTCTGTGAGTATGCACGTTTTTAGCGGGCGACTTGGACATTAATCTAACATTAATCTATGACCAATATTATCCGCCAGCATTGACTTCCAAAAAAGTGCGTGTCCTTCAGAAAATGCCAAGTTTTCAACTTATACGAGTATCTAGTTAAAATTCATGCTTTTCAGAAATATATTCATGGACAGTAATAAATTTGCATCACTTTTTCCGTCTCGGTTGCCTGATTTACTGGAAAAGTCCTTGCGAAATGCATTATAGCTTAACAGAGCTCTGTTAAGACACTAATAGAGCTCTGTTAAAGCACAAGGTTTATGTCAAGGGTTATAAATCTATACAAAAACAAACTTGAAATTCCGCCGATTCTGATAGATAATAATGCAGTTATAATATTGAAACTTTTCATGAAATGCTTATAATGAGAATTATATTCTACAAATTAGTTAAACTACGACGCACACAGGAATTTGGCTGAATTTCGTAGCAGCATAAATGTTTAAAAAGTATATTAACCCCCATATTCATAAAATTTGAAACGAATTTGAAATATATTTTATTTCAAATTTTCCATACAAAATTTTCCTAAAATGAATTTCAAATTCATTTTATTTTTTTATAAATATGGGGGTAAAAGTTTAAAATCAAGACGGGTCACTGCGATAGAGTCATAATTAATAAGCCAAAATGACATTATTACTTAATTAATTCTTGAATAAGTCTATATGGCTTTATTACGAATGCAGTGTGGTGCAGTTATGTAATTATATTTCAATTTGTTGAGAAATAAGGCAAATTTACTTTGTTACTTATGAATTTATTTCAGTGAGCCGACGAAAATTGGTACATTGTGCCAATCGTGTGAGCCCAGCTTAAGAATTGAATTTCTACCAATCATCCAATGTAAGAGTTAATTTATTTTTCGTTTTCATTTCATCCATAGTTCAATAGAGTACTATTACGAATATTAGGCGTATATGTATTACGAATATTTTTTTGTTTAGTATGTGCATATAAGTATATAAGAAAGACTCCGCTGGGACATGTATTATGTATTACGAATATTTGTGTTTTTTTTTTGTTCAGTATGTATATATAAGAAAGGCTTCGCTGGGACATTTGTTCACTATGAAAGTTAAACAATGAATAGATATAAATAGACCTCCAAGTCACTCTGGAACAAGTCCCGTAACTATACTTAGATATTAACCCATGCTTCTTAACTGGTACATATTAGTGACTGGCAATGAATCATGGTTTCGCTATTCATACTGACTCCTAAAATTTTAAATATAAGTGAGTAGACATCATTTAAAATTAACTACTCTAATTTACGCACACTCACTTTAAGATTGATTTATAAGTATAGGTTGCAATAAATATGAATGCCATGTCGACATCATACTCATATCACACTCACACTCATAAATCACCCAAGTTTAATTTATAATTTCAGAAAAATACTTATACTACTTACATTGATTCAGTTCATTCAGCTCATGCATATAGTACAACTACAACTACAACTACAACGACAACAGTATAAAGTGTATAAAAAAACACATTTGTAGTTTCACAATGAGCCAACACATAACCTCATAATGAGTATTTTAATGTTTGTATACGAAGTTGGCTTTGCCATACAATACTTATATTGCATTGCCTATAAATATTAAGTACAGGAGAGCCAAAATCAACAACGTCATAAATCTTGCTAAGTATGAGTTCGATGCACACTTCAAACTCTCGAGTGAATCCCCCTTATTGTGAATGGTGTCGTCGACGTCACATCAAGACGACATTAAATTTTGTCACTTGTATACTCTTTATCGTGAAAAATTGGATATTATTGAGAATCTCTTACTAATCTCTAAGGCTTTGTAAATTAATGGAGGATGTTAATAGTAGTCAATTTTTGTCGACAAAGAGTAGACAAGTGACAATTTTTAGTGTCATCTTAATGTGGCTTCGACCACGCCATTCACAATAAGGGGGAATATGTTTCATAGACAACATTGCAATAAGTATGAGTGCGCATAAGTACATGAAATTATAAATCATGGTTCAACTCTACTCACTTTTTCACTACTCATATCGCTTCTCTGGTACATATCTATACTACTTTTGAAATTTGAGCGCCCCAGTTGTCGAGTGGGTAATGTGGAAGCTTGTCATGTCGGAGGTTGATAGTTCAAATATAAAAAAATTTGCTAAAAAAATAAAAATAATAAAAAAAGTTCAAGTTTTCGTTGTTACAATTACATAAGTGTCGGAATGACATTTATATATAATTTATATTATTCTACACGGAATAGGTCCCTATAATATAGTTAAGTGATGAGTCACAAGGTGCATAAAAAGTATCAATTAACCCCATCCTATGTCATCCGCATGGAAAAGTGTCTGGTAAACTTTATAGGAAGTGTTACAACTCGGACTGGTCCCTATCACTTGGGCACCGGTCACGAGACTAGTCTTGTGTCAGTTCCATTTCCTGCAGCGACATAAAGCATTAAACACATAGATCACAGTAGGCTACCGACCACAATGTGTAAAAAATATATATATATATATATATATATATATATATATATATATATATATATATATATATATATAAAAGCAATTATTTTAACGCCATCAGGGCAAAAGGACCACTGCAATACAAAATGTGAGATAAATGATATACATATTAAAATTATGGGATATTAATAATAGAAAGAACATCCCAAAATTCATAAAAAGAAATCGATTGATTCTTTTTTATATGTTTGCTTGATATACATACAACACATAAGTACATTTTAAATATCGTGTATAATTTTGCCTTTGAAGTGGCGCCACTAAAAAAATTTCAGGTGATTATGACTATATGGCAACAATAGCAGTCAACAGCATTTGTAGTTGCGTTGTGATCTATTCTCTTATGCAAAAACGTTTTTTAAGTTTAAAAATCGGTTTTTTTTTTCACAAGGGGCATATGCTTAATGCCTTATGCACACAGAAAAAATAATTTATTATTTGTTTATTTCAGTTAAATTTTTTTTATATACTTTAAAAAAATTTGTCTGATTTTTTTTTTGATTTTTTTCTACAAATTATTTTATAGAATAAAAAACATTTTATTTTTTTTTAAAGATTTTTGTTTGCGATTTTCAAACTTATTATGTTTGTATATTGTGATTCTCAATATAGTATTAAGAGTCTTACTATAAACATACGGAGTTTGTTAGCTAAATTCGAAACTTTTTTGGGTTGAAGTCTACTGACGAGTTCCAAAAGCAGGAACGAAATGCTTAATTATAAAAACAAGCCAATTTTTGAAAGTAAAAAAAAAGTTGAACCTTTTATTTGATTCAGTTATTTTTTTCAAATAAAGCTTTTATTAATTTTTTTTTAAATTGGTAAAAATTGTCATTGATTCAGTTAATTTATTTTCTGATAATACGAAAAATTTTAGTTAATGTGTTTGTAAATTATAAAAACAAATTTGCTGAATAATACAAAAAAAAAATCTGCAAAAATGTTTTTCTATTCCTACACAGAAAAAATTATTCCCAAAAAATTTTTAAACAAATATTTGTTTGAAATCAAACTTAGTTTCAGTAAATATTTTGTACTGTTCCACTAAATTAATTTGTACGAAAAAACTGTGTAGAGAAGAAACAGGCCACGACGTTTGTCGGCTACTTTTCGGCATTTACATGTATTCAGCACGATCAATCAAAATAAACAACAACAACCGCACAACAGCACGTTGTTCCTATCAACAAGCAAGATAAACACCAACACACTGAAGTAACATTTTCTCTCAGCCGAACTATGATTCATTTAAATTTTTACAAAATTTTTATCACAATTTACAAAATTATTTGTAGGACCGCATTCAAATAAAATATTTACTGATTCAACGAATTTGGTTACTGAAAATAAAATTTAATTTTTTCTGTGTATTAATACATTTGACTGAAAACATTTTGAGTTTTTTTCCAGTTAAATTTTTACAAAATTGTTATCAGAATCTACAAATTTCTTTGTAGGTCCGCATTCATACAAAATATTTACTGATTGAATGAATTTGGTTACTAAAAATGAAATTTAGTTTTTTCCGTACATTAAAATAAATTCCTTAAAATAAAAAAATTTAATATTTTCTTTCCGAAAACTTTAATTTGAATCATAATCTCTAACAATACAATATTTTCTACTCATACACATTACAAGCGTAAGGGAATGCTAAATGACATACTTTTGTTTGAAAACATTTGAATTGTATGTTTGCATTTTAGACTCAACAATTATCATGTCTGCAATGAGAAAATATAAATATTTACTGCTTAACTTCTTTTTTCAAAACATTTTATGTCATAATGAAAAAATGTAGAGAAAATAGTATTATCCTGTTATTATTTATTTCTCTGCAGTTTCATTTGCAAGCACATTTTGCGCGGTTTATTTCTGTTATTTATATTAATTTTTCGCCAATTTTGTTATTCTCTTGCATTTGGCAGTTGTTTTAATTTCAGCTTTTGTTTGCATATAAAATATAACAAAAACAAAAAGAAATTAACGTTTTATTCTTTATAACTTCAGTTTTCCATCTCTCTTTCAATAAATGACTGGGTAGAAATGTGCAAGTAAAATTATAGAAAAATCTGCAAATTCCTCGACTCCCCTTGCTAGTGTAACTGTTCTAGTGAAACTTGTGACGAGTATGAATTCGAATGAATAAAGTTAAAAATAATAATAATAATAAAGACAAAACACAAATGCCGCAACCTAAAAGCAAATTTTTAGTGCCAGGCAGCCAGCATCTATTGGTATCCTTTTTGCTTAATGGAAAGTTTATATATGTAAGATTTCCTATTATTTTTTTACATTCCCTTCATTTCTTTTTGTTCATAATGAACTTGAATGAACGAAACGATATAAAATGAATAAATGATAATGAGAGCATTTTCAGCTGATGTAAATTAAAAGAATACCGAAATAGCAGCCACAACTAACTGCCACTACTACAAATACATAAACACTTTGTAGTACAAAATGACGGTGGTGGCAGGATTCCACAGGACGATGCGTTGGATGTATGTGTATGGGTTGCAGTATTTAAACAAATTCATGCAAATGAAGTAATAAATTATAAAATAAAACAGGCAGCCGACTGCATTTTGCAGTAGCAATGAAAAAGTTTTGGTTGTTCAATTTGAAATGGTGCCATTGGAAATGAGCACTGAGGAAAAATTTTTTGGTACATTTATATCACAATGTTTCCGCTTAAAGAAATTCAGTAGAATTTCATTGCTAATTTGTTTTTTTTTTTCGAATGTGTTGGACCGTAGGTTTTCGTATAGATTTTAAGTTGGATCTCAAATTGTACTCATCAAATTTTAAAACATATCCGTATAATGGATAACTCAGGAGGCCCATAACAAAATTATGTTTACTAAACATCCATAATTGTAGTTTAATTTTATAACAAAAAAAATTGTTTTGGACATAATTGAATTTATTATTTATTTTAATTTGTTATAAACTTCCACAACCAGTACTTATGGGACTTTATTTTTTAAATAACTAACGCCAAGTTTGTAGACCTCCGTATAAACTGAGATCAGACTATTTCGTAAAGCAATTTTCAAGATCTTTCGATCTGTGAAAAAAGTATAGATACGATTTTTGTTGCAAAATACTAACGGTATCTTATCGTCTGTGCAAGAAAAATAGGTAAAGTTTTTTTTCGAGCCATATTCCAAGAACGTTTGAAATAGTGAAAAATCGAAATCGATAGATTTGATCTTTCCCTCATGGCAATTATTTAAAAAATAGTTGCTTTCTTTGCCGATTAGGATGATCAAAACTTTACTCAGGTAGATCCAAACTGCTACTGGATATGAATAGGGAGGCGATGCGAGTGTTGATAGATGCGTTAACTGGTCACTGCTCGGTAAAAGCAGGGAGCAGCATTTAAGGAACTGGCACTTCAGATTTCTGTAGGATGTGCGAGGATGAAGAGGAATCAGAAACCATTGAACATATTATCTGCTATTGCCGGAAGCTGCAATGCCACAGGCTTAGTTGGCTGAGCAGGCGTTTCAATGAGAGCATTACTGATATCGCAAATTGTAAATTTAAGGATATCATTGGCTTCATCATTAGAATTCAATGGCTTAGTGACAGATAATTGGGTTAGTCTGGTAATTGCGGGTTAAATTTTTATTAAAGAGTATTAACATTTGCGAATCATAATGGACCCAACTGGGTCTCTAGCATCACCCTTCCTAAGCTAACCATGATGTGGTTGGAACACATCGCTCAATTCTGGATTTTATACAGTAGTTTTGATTTAGCTGCCTTTTGTTTAAGTGCACTTTGGACTTAACTGCCTTAACTGATAAATTTCTGCCACTATTCTTTAAAATCCCATACAAATTCGTTTTTTAAGTGCACTTTCTATACCTGCACATTTAAGATAAGTGCCCTAAAATTTTGGTAATTTTAAAAGATGTTCATACAAAATATCAACGTTAGCTGCACATTGACTCAACTGCACAAAATATATTTTTTCCGTAATTATTGTTCAAAATCCTTTTTTAAGTGCACTTTGTATACCTGCGCATTTAACATATTTTTTGGCAGTTTTAAACTATTCTCATATAAAAAATTTAATTTAGCTGCACACATTAAAATAATGTGGCTACATAAATATGCAACCATGTATGTGTATAAAACTGAAGTCAAAAATTGTATACCTGCACATTTAGGAAGATAAGTGCATTTAAGATAACAGCATTTTTGACTTATCTGTAAAAAAGTCATGCTAAGTTGATTGTGCAGCTAAGTCAAAATTACTGTAGTAAGAAAGAGAAAGAGAGCTATACAAACTACAAAATTATATCTTTCTCATCTCTCTTGTACAAAAACGTAAGCAATGGAACATGATGTATTTCAACAAGGTCTATAAATTTTTTTATTTAAAATTTCTATTGGTACAATGATTTTTTGCTTTTAAATACATATAATGACTTCGGTGATAATTTCTATCGATTCTTTTTGAACTTACACGGGGATCGCACTATAAAAGTTGCTAAAGATAAGATCTCATCAAACGAGTTCAAGGGAAACTCAGGGGTATTATAAGCCTCCCTTCTTTTACCTGTTCTAACCCTTATTTTTTTAATGACCTTCTATATCAGACCTTCAGTCCCATCGTGGATGGCAGCAAGCAGCATTTGCTATTCATTCTCATTCTCACCAGTTGAGACTATGAGACAAAATATGAATGGTACTTTAAATTGTGACTTATTGAGAGGTTCTAGGGTCTGAAGTGGGTACATTTTTACGCTGGTAAGATCCAACAATGTATGCTTATTCATAGAAGTATAAGCAAAAATGCTACTGCGTCTGTGTAAGTATAAATGGCATGGGTTTGATCATAAAGATGTGTGTAAAAAATTAACCAGTGAACGAGTTCAGCTCAAGTCAACTCTTGATGTTCTTGGCATGAAAATTCAGTATTAAGTTCTGTGGATCCCCTTACTATTCATAACACCTATATCCGTCCAAAAAGGGAATGCAACTCGCATGTATGGCTCAGTGCATCAAAAATCATTTTGGGGTTGCTGAACCGCGTACAGGAGAACACGTATAAGCTTATCGGTGACAGATAGGTATCTAACTTCATGGGTTACTGAAGCAATATGGGGTGCATTGCCCTGCTCTATAGCTACTAGAATTGAATGTTTTCTAATGAAATCAGGGAACTTGTTTCTCAAAAGCTATAATTTTTCAGCACAAAACGTGCTTCCCATAAAGCACACTCATTTGTGGTCGATTGGTCAGTGAATCGCACTACGCATTATAGAGGATATTCGTTGTTTAGTCGTACTTTTCATATTTGGTATAAGCTACCTGTCACTTTCAATGTGGAAAGGATTAAATCAAATATCCTCCTCCCCACAACCTATGTCCTAGTTCATGCACAATGCATTGCATGGGAAGGGGCCATCTCTGAGTGCTAGTCCTATTCAAAATTATAAGTTAAGTGAACTCAAGCATTGTGGCGCTGCAGTAATTTTTGGGATGAAAATTTTAAATAAAAAGCTGCAAACCTGTTGGGAATAAGATGAACATCCAATTCCGGTCAAAAGAAGTCAATAGTGATTGACATATAGTGCTGACCAACGTATTCTCAAATAAATATTTACGGATGAAGCCGTCAGCCCAAAATGCATTAATTTAGACGCTCTATGACCTCATGTATTTTTGCATCGTCCTAAATTTAAAAAAAAATTTTTTTTGTTGACGTAAACTTGCCCGAACAGAACAACAACTGTACGTGTACGCTATAAAGGACACTCAGTTCGACAGAACAAGAAGGAACACGGAGATTTTGGGACGATTTCTTTTGAACTCCTTTCAATTCTGTTCGTCATAAAATTCGATCCCCTTCGATCTGATTGAACATATGATTTTCTGTATTTTACAGCCAGCGGAGATAGAATAAATGTCGTACTTATTTTTAAGAAAAGTCTCTTGTCCAAAGAACAGCAGTGCTACTACACCTATTTCGCTGTAGATCCCTAATAATCCCAGCTCTGTATGACACTCCTAATGAAAGCAAGTACAAAAGTTGCTGAAGTTTTATCGATATCATGTAATCAAAAAAGTGCATTATTTCGCTAAAATATCGTACTGCAGCTTTAAGCTTAAATTAGACGTGCCATAGGTATAATGTCATGGCCATAATATGACTATGGCTATGGCATTATGGTGAGTCACCTATAATCAAATACAGTTTTGCCCATAAGTTTTGTTCGAACAGCTGTTTTCTATGGTTATGGTTATGGCACGTCTAATTGAACCTTTAAGCTGTTCAAAGCTTCTTCGCAGCATTTTTCAAGCTTAACTGCTATGTCCTTTCCTATTGTGCCTACTGGAATGTCTACTATCGAACTAAAAATACCGGATCCAGTCCACTATATATAGAAAAAGACGATTACACCCCACTAGAATAACTTTTTTGTAAATAACGATTTGTAAATTTGGATAATTATTAATTTTGCTTCTCTTCTTATTCATAAAAATTTCTCTCTGTTGGTACAAATTATTAATTCCATTTTGCATCTCTGCCCTTCATAATGAACAAAAATTTTAATGTTTTACTTGTGTTGTTTTTTCTCGCATTAATTTTTTTTTCCATCTGACTGACTGAAAAGGATGATGGCTGGCTGGTTGGTCGGATGGTTGGTTGGATGGCTGCTCTTGGTAGTAGTTAGTTGTAGTTGTTGAGTAAATGAATGAATGGTTGGGCTCATTTGTTGATGAAATAATGACTTTCTCTGTCTTTAGTTACTGCTTGCCGTTGCTCGTGACTCCTGTTGACGATGATTATGACGATGATAATAATGATGGGGATGCTGCCGAACGCTGCTCTGCCATTTCTTTTGATACCGATAGTAATGAGGTTTTATATATTTTTGGTTTTGTTGTTGTATTCGCTAACGAATTTATTATTTAAAAATGTAGGTTTCAAGGTCAAGGTAAAATGTTGGCTGGTTGGTTGTTTATGTTGGCTGGCAGAATAATTGACTCTTTCGTTGTTGGCTGTCTGCTGCTGTACATAAGTATTATTTTGTGGCCTAATTATCATTATTTAGCTCATTACCATTAAGTAATTGTGTATTGTTTATTGCTTCTCTTTTATTGTTGTTGTTTTTTGTTTTTTTTTTCAGTGCTTCCTTTAATGTTTAATTAATGTTTGATGCCTTAAGACTTTAATCTGTGAATTGAGTTTATTGACACTAGAAATAATTTTTGTTTCTTGTACTTAAGCTTAAAGCGGCCCACCCACTTGCAATATAATTACGCAATTTTTCATATTGTACAATAATATCGCCAATGTGTATTTCATATTCGAAAGTGGCACAATATATTGGCATGTATAACACAAACATACATACCTTGAGAAAAACACTGAAAAATCATTCACTTAAGTATTTCTTAAGAAAGCCATTTTATTCACATTCTTCATAATTTTACCTGATTTAATGCAGCTGTTCTTATAAAGGCAAACAAAATACTCTGCATTAATTTTAAACATGCATTTTCATAGTTTTCAAATTCCGACCAATGGCATTTCATAGTTTATTTTTTTATACTAATGGCCGTAATTTAATCCCTACTTTCAAAAACAGTACTAACAGGTAGTTTTGTTGCATGTCATCGATTGGTGAAATTGTTACTCGTAACTCTTGTAGAATATCATATGTTTGGTATTATAGAGTTGGTATAGTCTAGAAGCAAAATTAATCAGTACCTGGGTCTTGAAAATTAATTGCTGCAAGAATTTTTTTGCAAAAACTTGAAATACTTTGCTTTCAGACATCAAAAATATATGACATTAATATTTGTTCAATTCACGAGCACGCATTAACTTCGCACATTGGAGTGAATTTAAAAGTGTTAAAAAATTCCGCAACTTTTAAACTATTTAACCGATTTTGATGAAATCAACTGCTTTGTATACAAGAAGTGCCATATTTTGAAGCGTTATATTTTGAGACAGACTGCTGCAAGACAAGGTAGCTGCAAACAGTGTCAAAGTTCAAAACTTCAGGTGTTTAAATTATTTCGTAAATTATTCCGAGCCTGTAAATTTTCTAAATATCAACCGAACTGAATGATTTCTTTAGTGGTGCAACCTAAAATGAAAAACGTAAGTTGTAAAGTCGTAAAGTTATTTGAATTACGAGTACAATTTTTTTTTCTTAAAGCCATAAATACATGCCCTGCAGCGTATCGAACTGGTGTACAACTATATTTTACTAGTAGAGAAATCGCCACCACTAGTTCCCAACTGAAAACTTTCCTATACCATCTTAATGCTCAAATTACTCGTAGCATTGAGTGTATTTAGAAACCCTGCAGGAAACTGAACTGAAACAATACTAGTCACGTAACCGTTCCCCAAATGATAGGGACTAGTCCGAGTTCTAACACTTCCTATGAAGCGGACCAGTCACTTTTACATGGGAATGGCCTAGGATGGGGTTAATTGATACTTTTTATGCACCTTGTGACTTGTCACTGAACTATCACATTGGGACCTATACGGTGAAGCATAATATAAATTGTATATAAATGTCATTCCGACATTTAACTGTAACAATGAAAACTTATAATTTTTTTTATTGTTACAAATGAAATTATAAATTATTTTTAAGCAGAAAATTTTTTGAGATTCGAACCAACAACCTCGCGTATGACAGGCTTGCACACTACCCACTCAACCACAGGGCCACTCATGTTTCAAAAGTATAAATACCATTTAAGTCTAGGTTAATATCTCAGTATAGTTACGAGACGGGTTCCAGAGTCACATTGAAGGGAGCAATTAACATTATATTTACTACAATATTGCACCGAGTCCAAATTAAATTGGTTCTAGATCAAGACGATACATCAGGAAATTGGCGAATATGTAACCATTTACACGATATGTCTTTTTTTCACCATACACTTATCCGTACTTTTGATAACACTCGCATTTTCTCAAGTCATTGGTCGAGTACGTTTGGATCAATTGTCACCAAATTTTCTGCAGGGTAATCATACAGATGCAAACACATGTATGCACTAGTGCGAAAATACACGTAGTATATGTACGTACTAGAGACCTGCGTAAACAGTCTTTAAATGTAAATACGTCAAGATTTTTTAAATGTATTCACGTCGCATGTTTTATACTAAACCAATAATAAATGCTGTCATTCTATAAGCAGGGTGACCGATGACATTTTTCAAAAAGTGGCACCAAATAGGGGATTTATCAACAAAAAGGGGCAACATTAAAAAAAAACGAGAAAACTGCACTAAACTTTTTATTTTTAATGTATTTTCATATAACTCACCCTAAATAAAGGGGGTCAAAAAGTGGCAAGGCAGTCGAAAAAGGGGAAACGCAGTCGGAAAAGTGGCAAATTGCCACTTTAGTCGGTTAAACGGTCACGCTGACTATAAGCGAAGCACGATGGATGTATTTGTGTACGTGTATATCGGTGTTAACAAACCATGTCGCCAAGACAGCTTGTTTGTAACAAACACTCAAAAGAAGTACTGTTGATTAGTGTATGCTTGATATTTTTCATATTGTACGTTTGAGTGTGTGTGTAATATGTAGATGGTAAGCTATTATGTGATTAACCGCATACAACTAATGTTAATGCATGTGTGTGCCTTTGCATGTGCGCAGAAAAATAAAAGATCATACACACATACATGCATGACGTTTGTACACGCGCTCATGCGTAGAAAGAAGCAAGTATCACAAATTCTTCCGTCATGAAGTGTTTTCTTCTTTACTCTTATACCTACAATACTCAAACAAATTTCTTGCAAACAGTATTGTTAACGTTTGTTTTATAAGATTTCGCTATAGTAAAGCATTTGAAAAATCCCTCATGTCTTGAAAGTTCTTATAAGATGTCTTCTGCAGGACACTAGTACGTACATATGTATGTATATAAGTATATTTGTGTGTGTTTATGCATTTAAATCTAAATATGCAAATTGGAAATTTATTCAGAAAATTGTACTTACTATACTGAGTATTTCTGTATTTCTGTATTTCTTTCATTTTCTTTGTCCCCTTGAACATATTCCCCCCTTAAGAACTGTCATCCAATAAAAGAAATTTGCGTTGTTGTAGTAAAAAAAATATATAAAAGGAAGCTTTATGGCATTAACCCGTTACGCCTTGTTTCCTTGTCATTCATTTCTTGCCAAGAATACAAGGAAATACACACACATACTTAAAATTTGACGTATGTATGTATGTGTGCATGTATATGTATGTATATGAAATGCTTGAAGGGTTTATAATATGTGTGTACGTACTGTTTTATATGTGTGTTTGTATGGGGATGAGATGTTAGAAAATCGTAAAAAATTTCAGCATTAAAGCAATTTCAAGCTGATATCAGCTATCAAGCGAGGCCCCCCTTTGGCATTCTAAAATACTAATGTTTATTATTCCTTTTTAATATTATGTTACTCTCTTTGACTCTCAAAAACTCTTCACATTTAAATCAAGCATTAAATAAAAAATTGGTACTTTTCATTCTTATGGGTAGAACTGTTGTATGAAATCGTAAAAGTAATTTTTAAAGCTTAAGTGGCCCGCCCACTTGCAATTTAATTCTGCAAGTTTTCGTATTGCACAATAATATCTCCAATGTATATTCATATTCGAAGGTGGCACAATATATTGACGAATATCACAAGAGTTTTGATTTTTATTGTACAGTCAAGACAATTGTATAATGTGGTGGCCACATAGTTCAATGTTGTTTTCTTTGAAAATATTGTGCTATCTATTACATAGTAAACGACAATAATATGTACAACAACATATGCAGTAATATTATATAATGGATGGGCCGCTTTACAGCTTTTAGCTCCAGAGTTTATATCTTGATCTAATATAAATTTAGTTGGACTTGGCCGTTTGCTTCATAAAAAAAAATCCTGCAAGAAATATGTTTAATTAAAAAAACCTAAAATCAATTAAGAATGTAATAGAGTCAATTAAACTTTTGTTTAAAAATTTAATTTAATTAAAAGTTTCATTGACTCGATACAATTTTTAATTGATTTTTTTTTTAATTAAACGGTCTTATTGATAGAAGTTTTTTTCTGTATTGGATCAATTGTGAATTTTTAAAATAAAATGGGGAACAATAAATGACGACCCTAAAACAACAAACGAACATTATTGAATTGTTTTGTAAGTATTGCTTTTATTACAAACAATTCTTTATTTGTATGAAAGGAAATATAATAAATATAATATATATAATAAATATTGGAGCAAATACTGTGAGAATAGACGCTAAAACACATGCTCCATAAAACCGGTCGGGTCCATTAATCCGGGACTTTTTCAATTTCCGGGGTCTTAACTGAAATGTTGACTCCTGTAAAAATTTCAACAATCTGAATCATTTAGTTTGATTTTGACAGCCATTGATAGCAGACTATTCCGTGATTAGAGAATGACAACAGGCAACTGTCACTTGACTTCTATCAAAATTTTTAACAAGCTGGGTCATTTCTTTATGGTTTTGACATATGTATATATTTTTATAGATTTGACAAGAAAATAGAAAATAATAAACTTCGTGTGCTTATTAAATATTATTATTTTTTTTTTGTTTGAGAAAATAATCAAACCAGTCGAAGCTCGTTAGAACCGTACAAGCACGGATCCCGAACGTTCTGGGTGCTGGTTGAGGTATTTACACCCAAAACAATAAAGAAACTCACAATATGGTGTTGGCCGATCGACCATTGAAAGATAGAGAGATTGAGGAAGCCATAGGCATCTTATTTGCACCAGTGCTTTGAATTTTGAAGGATCACTTAGGCATGTGAAAGCTTTCCGCACGATGGCTGCCGCATTTGCTCACAAACGCAATC
Source organism: Tachina grossa (assembly GCA_949987645.1). Classification (NCBI taxonomy): domain Eukaryota; kingdom Metazoa; phylum Arthropoda; class Insecta; order Diptera; family Tachinidae; genus Tachina; species Tachina grossa. The sequence continues at coordinate 59,240,506 of OX465276.1, read as the reverse complement.
TAATGGCAACTTCGCAGTAGTTCTTGGCGTTGTTCAACCGTAATATGGACGAGCTTTTGCGCCATGGACAAAACGTGAATCACCACAATACCTCAGAGTTCAAACAGCAGTCAAAACAATGGGTTTCTCGGGTGTAAAGGACGGCAAACGTGGATTTGTCAGCCAACAAGGTAATGACAACCTTTTTTCGGGATGCATGCAGTATAGTCCTCGTTGACTACCTTCAATATGGTAAAACAATCAACGCAAATATTATGCCAATTTATTAATTCCATTTAATGAGGATTTGAAGAAAGTATCGACCGAATTTAGCCAAGTGAAAAGTTATTTTTTACTAGGATAATGCAAGGGTGCACACATATTCAGTTTCCATGATAAAAATTTACGACTTGCTCGTTCTTCCGTGCTTTGCTCTGGATTTAGTGGCGAGTGACTATTTCTTACTTCTGAACCTAAAAAAATTACTCGCGGAAAGACACTTGACTGCAGCAGTGAAATCATCTTGCAGACAAATAGGCATTTCTATGACCTCTACAAATTTGTTAAGCGATAAAAACATTGGGGAAACTATCTTCAAAATGTACAGAGGTCGAAAAAGAAAGACTACGTTGCAAAATTAGTTGTCTTTCTTTCCAGAAAACTTATTGCTGGAATCTCATATAATACTTTGACTTTGCTGTAAGTTTTACATGTTTTATTTTAAAAATTAATAAGCAAATTTAGGTTATATTGACGATTGATAAAAACACTACCAAACAGTTGAATATTTTAATCCAATATAAAAAAACTTTCCGATAAACTGATAGGAATAGAGTCGGTGTTAGATGAGGGAATATGTGACAGATTGGTGAAATTACCGGTAGGTCAATACTTCAGCTAACGCAGTTATTAGGTGGAGAGCAGAACCAACCTTTCATGGCGAAGTAGGGAGGACTGTAGAGTCTCGGCGGCCATGTGGCCAGCGTGACCGTTTGACCGACTAAAGTGGCAAATTGCCACTTTTTCGACTGCAATTCCACTTTTTCGTCTGCCTTGCCACTTTTTGTCTTCTTTTTTTTTTTGGTGAATTACATGAAAATACATTAAAAATAAAAAGTTTAGTGCCATTTTTTTGATAAATATCCTATTTGATGTCTATTTTTGAAACATGTCATCGGTCACCCTGTATGTGGCCAAAACTTGATTCTTGAAGATCTAAGCTGATAGTGGATATGAATAGGAATGCGATATGAGTCTTGATAGGCGCTTTGACTGGTTACTGCTCGGTCAGACCTGTATTTAGGAAACTGTATGAAGAGGAACCAGAAGCAATTAAACATATTATCTGTTATTTCCCAAAGCTGCAGGGGCATAGGTTTAGATGGCTGAGCAGACATTTTCTGGAGAACATTAGTGATATCGCAAAGTGTAAACTGGGGGATTTCAGGGTCTTCATCAGGGGAATTCAGTGGCTTTAATGACAGATAATTGGCTCTCTCCGAGGGTTAAAATTCTTATTAACGGGTGTCAACAGAAGGGACCAACTGGATTTCCGTGTGGAGATGTGTTGTAGCTCCACCCTTTTTTTACATTACCCAACCCATTATATCATCGTTAAGGATACTCTTTTGTCACATTTTCAGAAATAGGCAGAAAAACCCTACATGGATACAATTTTCACAAAAGTTCCGCTTAAAATTTCACATAAAAGTGCTGAAAGATGGTTTCCTGACCATGTAATTCACTAAAGCAATAAATCGAGTGCTACAAACTAGAGCGCTAAAAGCTTTTTGTTATGAAAAAGGTTGATTTTGTTGAACGGATTATGTAATTGCAATGTTATCGTTCAACCAAAGAAAAAGGCTGGGCTCAAATCGTCACATCCCTGATCGTATCGGTAATCGTACGAAAAAAAATTAAGTGATACGTCAATCGTATAAGCTGAATGGGATTTTAGTACGTTCACGTATGTCATAATCCGCAAATGACGTTTTTACGTGACAAGTTGTATGTTCACGGATGTGACGAATCGACCCCTGTCCCATCCTTACTGTCTTATTCCTAAAAAAAAAATTATTGATTAATAAGATCTTTATGAAACAATTTTCAATTTATAACACAAAATTATTTTTTATGAGCAAAGTCTTTAGAAAATAAATTAATAGTACAAATAAATTAAAGTACACATGTAAGCTGATTTTTAGAAAGGAAATCAATACAATTGCCAATGAACTTTTCTATTAACTCACCAACAACTAAGTACCACCTTAAATTTTTTTGGGTACTTTTCGAATTTTTTGCCTGTGTAGGTAGTAACTTCACGTTGAAAGTCTGCAATGTTAAATCCTACAATCTGCCACTTCAGCCATTACTATGAAAAATTCATTTTCCTTGTTTATATTTCCACAGTCTCTACTCAGAATTTGGTTTTCATTTACACATGCATACACGCATTTCGTCTATAGTTGTAAAATTTTTCTATTTTTGTGTGTACATACTACATATTTGTTCCTTTCATTTTCTTAGTTCCATTTTATGTCATTTCGTTTTATAAAAGGGGAAGCTGTAGCAAATTGCCGCTTCTTTTCAGCCAGTGCGCATGGGCGTGTAGAGTACAACGAAGAAATACCTGAAAGTTAGAATATTAAGAAAATTGTTACAAAACAGAAAGGACAATAATCATACCTATTCCTTCTCTCTTGCAAGTATTACAATAGTTTGATTTCTCTTTCTGGCTTTAGGGTTTTAACGTGCATGCTCTAGCAAAATACTCTTTATTATTGTTAAATGAGTATTTGGCAAAATATACATATGTATACCTTTTCCCACCCCATTATTTATTACAAGTACAAATTTTTTTTCTTTGTAAATGAATACATACACAACATTCCTTTTAAAAATCTCTAATTATTTTAACCGTTTTGTGTGTGTATGTGTGTGTGTTTGTGTATTCATAGGAACAATTTGAAATAGTGAAACGCAAAAATTAACACACAAACAAAGAAAACAAGGAGTACAAATTAAAAGCACTACTAAAAACATTTTTTTTCCTCATTTTCATTACAGACCATCCTCAACATTCCAGCCAGGCAAGGACAACAACACCAACAACATCTGCTATACAACAAAATTGTTGTAAAATACAGGCAGCTAGAGATTTTTTAATGACGTAACAACCTGCTGTTTGGTATCTGTGCGAGGTAGTCAAAGTAGTGGTAGTGGTAGCAACAGAGTCCAAAAAGAAACTCAATTAAGCAACAGTTAAATTAAGTAGGTTTCAAGTTCAAGGCTGACGACAGTAACGCTGCAGACTCATTCAAGTTAAAACAAACAATCAAACAACTTCACACAAAGTCATTGTCCTTGTGGCAGCATCAGCACTAAGGCAGAGGTTGTGCAGTAGCAGCAGCATTTAAACGAAATCACATAAATTTAATTAATTCCACAAAAATAGTAAAAAAGAAGGAATCTTATAGCAAAAAATAAGGAAAAATGTCTTTAACATTTGAAGGTGCGTCCAATGAGGGACCCGGCTATGTGGGTATTCGTTTCTGCCAGGAATGCAACAATATGTTGTATCCTAAAGAGGATAAAGACAACAAGGTGCTCATGTATGCCTGTCGTAATTGTGATTATCGCCAGGAAGCCGATTCCAATTGTATTTATGTGAACAAAATAATGCACGAAATCGATGAATTAACTCACATTTGCCCGGATGTCATCTCGGATCCAACTCTACCACGCACCGAAGATCACGAGTGCCCCAAGTGTGGTCATCGTGAGTCTGTATTTTTCCAGGCCCAAACTCGACGCGCTGAAGAGGAGATGAGGTTGTACTATGTTTGTACCAATCAAAATTGTACCCATCGTTGGACTGAATAGATGCTTCAAAAAATCAAGGGGAGAAGAAAGGAATTTAATTGTTGTGGTCAATTGCAAGATGCACAGATAATTACAAATTTCTCTATAAATCAAGGAATATCAACTCAACGGGAAGTCATGTCATACTCATGCTTCAAGAAACTTTTTTCTCTTCTTAATTTCATAAATTATTTTTAATTTATCTTTTCATAAAACGATTTAAAGGAAATACTAATGCCGTTTTCTTTTATAGAAAAAGTGTAAATTTTGTTTCACTTTTTTTTTAAGAAAAATTAAATTTAGCGTTCATTTAAACTTAAAACTTACGCTAATAAGGGGTGATACAATGATTTCTACTAAAATCACTACTTCAAAAAAAAAATGTTTTTTATTTAATTTTCTTTGAAATGTGCAAAAAATTTAAAATTTTTTAATAGAAAAGAAAACGCCATAAACTAAATTCACGTAAATATTTTTGTAGCCCGTTCAGGTCACCGCCAAATTAAATAATATCATGAATAGTTTTAGTTTGTTGATTAAGCAATGTTTATATGCAATTCGCTTCTGCTTAAGAAATTCATCAGTAGATTTCAATAAAAAAAAAATTCTTGAAAAAAGCTTAATAATTCATTATGTTTATAGAAAATCCCTCAAAATATTATTAAGAATCACATATATAAAATTATAATAAGCTAAAACGACTCAAACAAAAACATTTTTTCATAACAACATTTTAAGAGTATTTCTTAAATATGTGAAGGTTTTTTGTTTTTTGGCTTAAACGAAATGCATATATGTAGAAGTGCTTAACCAACAACAAACCAAAATTGTACTTGCCAATATATTAGAGACTTAGGGCCAATGTTTGACTTGGTAATCAAAATGTAACTACACTTAAGTTCTATTTAATTACGAAATTTCAGTTCATATTTAAATATGTATGTTTTGCATACAATATGTTTCTGTGTGTGTGTGTCTACTGAAAACATGTACATGAACATCATGTGGCTGTATTAAAAAGAATTTCGATTAATTTTCATAAATATATAACATTTACAAAAAATATTTTCATATCATGGAATAAATAAATAGAAAAAATGCGCTTTGATGCCTTTTTGGTTTTATAAAATGTGTTTTAATGCAATTTTAATTTTTTACACGTTAATAATTATTATTATATTATAATCTAAATTTCTTATTTATATTAAACAGCTATTGCTTGGAAAGTTTTCCGTAATATTTGGAAATTTTGTAATGCTACCATACTTTCATCGTAATTAAATAAAAAGTTTAATTAAGTACTAAAAAAATTAAAACTTATTTAAGTACATTTTAAATATAAATTAAAATGAGCTAATTACATACTTAATCATCAAGTCATAAATTGGGGTTAACGTCAAATAAATATGCTACGGTATTTATATCTATAATTAATTTCATTAATTTCAATTAATTTCGACGAAATAACACATGAAATTATATTGGATAAAGCTTCTGTAGAAAAACGAAATGCCAAAAAAAATTAAGTGTCATGCATTTTAAATTTTCTTTATAAATAAATATACATATGTATAATCAATTTGTTATTTCTGATCAAATTTATATGAATTTAATAAAAGAAAATTATTTAGAATCTACATGTTTACAAATGATAAATTCTATGAAAGTTCTTATCATTTTGAAATAAGAAATAACGCTCAAGAAAAAATATTCCAAAATCAGTTACCACTCATTAGTGTTTTGCGAAATCAGATGAAATCTCATTCAGCAGCAGTATGAACACTTCTGGGATCTTCCATAGCTTTGGCTTCAAATAATTTAATTTCGAGGTAGCCTGAACGGTCTTATATGCTGAGTTGGTAAAACAGTTTGAATTTTATTTTAATAGATTTTATTCTTAACTAATTTAAAAATTAAAAATACATACTTTTGAAAGCTTACAATTCCATTAAAATATTTTAAAATAAGAAAGAGAATTGATGCTAAAATACCATGTCTTAAAAATATACGATTATGGATTTCCATTAAATAACAGTTTGACATTCATGGTTGCCAGAATGTTTTAATTTGAAATAAAAAATGCATGGTTGTCTTGGTTGCACTCGTGAGCACTAATTCTGCGGTTTTCAAGAATAACAACCTATGTTATATATTTCTCATTTCGAGTTAATAATGTCAAATTGTTATATTTTAAATGCTTTTTTAAAGAGGTCTAAGGTAATTTTGAAAAATATGGACGCCTGTACATCATTTTTTTAACATAATTTCTACATTTCTTTAAAAAAAATTCGATTTTTGAACATGGACTGTTATGGTTGAAAACCACAGAATTATATTTTGAAAATAACAGCTGTTATTTACCAGTTATCGTATCCAAGAACTGGAAAGCCAATTGAAGTTTAGTTGAAATCCATAAATCATTATTTTTCTCATTATCCTTGTTTCCTGTTTTTTTTGCATTTTCTTAAAAAATGTTTAAAGATTAAACCATTTTTATTTCTCCTTGATAAAAATATTAATTAATTGGTCAATATAAATTATCATTAACAAATATTAACATAAATTTCTTTCAAATCAAACAATATATAATTTAAACCCTTTAACTTTCAAAATATAAACCAAGAAAGGAAATAAAAAAACAACAATTCTTGAATAAACAATATTCTTGATTCATTGAACTAATCAACAAAGTAAGTACTTTCTTCGGAAGCTAATGCAATTTAAATTACTCTATTATTTGGCTTTTAGAAATGGAAAAGAAAATATGAAAATAATGCAATTTTCAATTAACACCTTCCATTTACCAAATTCAAAAAGGGCTTGGCAAACTTAAGCTTTTTAAATATTATTTCACTTAATGTCTAGATCAACTCACACAATATATAAAATCAATTGTGATTGAAAATGATGGAAATATTGCAGCTAATCTAGGAAAATGATTTTTCCTAAATTTGATTTAATTTTTTCTTTTTGTAAGACACACTCTCTCTCTCTCTCTCTCTCTCTGGTGGGAGGTGAATTTCGTGAATTTTTTTTTTCAAAATGCTACAGAATTCTAAAATTATATCAACCATTTGCTGGTAAAATATAATATTTCTACTTTAAGAACTTTCGTAGTTATAGATAAATTTCCTAGAAAGCAACAACACACGGAAATTACTCGAAATTTTTAATTTTTAATAACGTTCTAGCTGTTATGATTTTTTTTTTTTTTTAAATGTCATCTTCAACATCGGTGACTTTTGGGCTTTCGAAATGCAAAAGAAAACATAAATATGAAGCAATTTTCAAATGTTAGCACATTTTCATATACTTCAAAGTGGGCGTGGCAAAACTATATTTTCCACATATTTCAATATATTATTTATCAGCCCACTAAATTTCATGTACAAAAACCGTAAAATGTTTCTAAAACTGAGAAATTTTAAAAATGGTTTGTTTTTTGTGAAACACTAGGACATCAGAACCTGGATGGAGTTGAATTTATGGAATTAATCTTTTTCAAAACATTACAACTCGTTCGCCGCTAAACCGACTCAAATGATTGTTTCGCCATATGATGGACTGGAACGTCTGGCGCTCCTGGTGTCACCCACTTTAGTGGAAAAATGCAATGTATTTTAAAGTTCATTATACATCCTTAATTTATAATGATTCGACATTTAAAAATCGCTTATACGGACCACCAAGCTTCATTTTACATGTCTGTGAAATTTCATTTCTCTATCTTAACAAATTTCTTAGATTATATTTTAATAAAGTTGCACACGGACCCATGCTCCTCGCAGCAGTAAGACAAATAAATATATATAATAAAATTGGGGCTCGGGAACTAATCGGCATATTTTGAAGAAACTTTTTTTTCGATGGAAAATCACAACGTCAATATAGGCTTTTCGATTTACACCCACGTTCATCTACTTAAAAGTGGGCGTGGCAAAACCTTATTTCTCACATTTTATTCCCCATTATGTTCTTTAGCAGCTCACCAAATTTCATATTATGTACAATTATATAAGGATACATTAAAAAACCCGTAAAATGTTTTTGAATCTAAGACATGGAAAAATTTCGGTTATACGAGTCACCTATTGCAAAGATAGGCAAACCTTTTTTATATTCTTATTTTTAAAAATGCAATCTGTCTTAATTTTTATATAACTCTTTATTTACAAGCTGTTTACAATAAGTAAATTTAATTTAATAACGAGCGTGCTTGGAAATGCGTCATTGCTCTGTATCATACGAGCAAAATTCAATTTAAAACGCGATATAAGTTCGCTGATAATCTTTTTTAGCAATGGTTATATTAGTACAACGTATTTTACATTTACTTGTACGTTATCGACTTCACCGAAGCACTTTCGGACATTTAAATTTTAATTTGCAGCAAAGTGATGCATTTCGAACATGCCAAAAATTGACATAGTTAACAAAATTATTTAGAGATAAATATAATAAACTAATTTCTGAACGGCAGGTCCAAAACATGGTGCCTTTAAAGTCTTCTGCGTTTTTATTTATCGTCGAGAAGTGCAATAGTAAAGAGGTTGATTTGTTGACTTAATATTTCGCAATAGTTTTTACTAAATCCTCTTATTTCAGCTTTCACATTTCAAATACGGAGATCATTGTGTATCGTATTATTTGTAATATTTAAATTTTTCAGTTCATTATAGTTAGTTGTATTCCACAACTTCAAGCAGGTTTTAAAATTATTTGACAAAGAACTTCATAATTTTCTGGGCTTGATTTTGATTTTTGTTCAAAAAGCCAATTAAGAGCCTGTTTCGCGATATCGAAAGAAAGGGTCCGTTCGTAAATGCATCACATGGTAACTACTAAAAAAGATTATCAGCAAAGTTGTATTGTATTTTAAATTAAAATTTGCTCGTATGATGCAGAGCAGTGATGCATTTACAAAAACGCCCAAAACTTTCGACTCACAATTTATATTGAAAACAAAAACAAATTTTAATATTTTGTTGTGATTTTCTATATAAATTCTAGACCTGATATTTAGTTGTTGCTTCTTTATTTTAGTGTGAGTCTGTCTTGTCAATCTCCTGTCTGTAAGCGTTCCAAAATACTTTAAGCAGTCATGCTGTGGTATTGATTTAGTTTATATAATAGCAAGTATCTGATGCAAGAACCCCTGTATCATGTGCCCAAAAATTGCGAAGAGAATATGATAAGAAAGTGTTTCTCAGTAGAGAACTTTTTTTTATTTGTTGTATTTAAAAAGTGCTCCGAAAAGTGTTTTTTTTTAATTAAAAATACTTGGACCAATTACGTTACTCGAATTCGAAAGAAATTTTAAAATATTTCATTGGAATATGTATGGAAATAATTCAAAATTTCGAACGATCTCGAGTGCCATAATTTGCCCCTTTAAGCAAAACGAAAAAAAAAAATTAAAACCTTCCAAACTCTAAATATATACGAGCAAAATGTTTGCATTTGACAACGCTGGTTATGGCAACACACCATAAATACTTTGTTAAAAAATAAATAATGCGCTCCTATAAAACAGTTGCAGAGTTGCCAGAAAATTATAATGGAATGGAATGTTAAATCGTTCGAAAATATCTGCTACAATATTCTTCGGAAGAAAAAATAAAATGATAGATTTTAAATATACATGGTTCTTTTTTTTCATAAAATTTAAAAAAAAAACTTTAATATTTTTTTGCGAACGAATATTCTTTATATAGCAGTAAAAATGCTAAAATGGCAACAATACACACAAGTGTAATTTTTTATAGATAAAATGTCAAAGTAAAAATGTATCCGCTTGTAACATCCTGAGTTAATGATGGAACTAAAAATATATATGTATGTATATAAATATTTTCCACATTAGGTAGAATGTTCAAACTCTACACTCTATATGTACACACTAAAGGAGAATAGATAAATAATTGAAAATAAAAACCAACTTTAAAGATATTCTTTATATCAAGTATATTGTACTCAATAAATTTACTTGTCTTTTAAAGTGAGAGTCTGTCTCGATGTTCTAGAAATATTTTAAGGTTCAGGGAAAGCTTAAAAAAGTTACTATAAGCTAAAATATCATCTGCTGCTTTAGAATACCCGCGAGATTTTATTGAGGTTTCTACTTTACAAATAACACAGACGAGCGAAAAAGAAAATGTTAAAATAATAAACGAATTTGCAAAATATTTTGTTTTTTTTATTTTTTTTTTTTGTAAATTTAAGCATCACAACATCTTTGTCATCGACTCCTTAACGCTAAATTGGAATGGTGGTTGTTTCAAAAATGGGTTTAATTTGCATACACACCCTTCCCTGCCTTAAAGACGTGCGTGCAGTCTTGTCACTGAATTCTAAGCAAAACTTATGAAAATCTTAATTTTTGCTTCTTGGTATTGTGCTTTTCAAATACAAAATACATTTTGATAAGTTTAAAGCAGAATTTTTAAAGAATTGCTTGTTTAAACTTTTTAGTTATCTGTAGAAAAAATAAGAAAAGTTTCTGACAACGCTTCAGAGACCCATGTTAGGGCATTTTTTAATTCAATATGTTCTCCAGTTCTGCTTTCTGTACTTGTGGTACAAATTACATAAAATTTTATGCAAGGTTTTATAATAGAACAAAAATAAATTTTGTATAAACTTTTGTAACATGATTTTTGTCGTTGACTGCCCTAGCTTAACAGACCACAAGGACTACTTACGGATCCACAAATCTTAAATAATAAATCTATCTATTTGCCCTTTCTGGGTGTAAAATATTTTTTTATCTTTATTTGCAATTCGAATAATGAACGATAAAATACATTTTTCTCGAACAATAGTTACCATGAAGATGAGATTCAGTCGGTGACACTCGTGATTAATCTAAGCCCTTCGTTATAGTTATTCCTGTCAAAGTAATGACAGCAAGTGGTTAAATTTTTTTGGGATACTGCAGGCAGCTACGATGATGATGTAATCGGTTGGTAAACTTCTGTGCTGATAGCGTTCGTTAAACAGGTGGTCGGTCGGTATTGTGCAGCCTTAGTAAATAGTTACTAATCTTATACTGAGTAAACAAGCGGCCAAAGCCGCTATTTAAAACTCCCAAACCAAGTTGTTGTGATGAAACAGTCAGCCGAAGCGTTGTCACAAAATAGTAAATAGACGCTGCTCTGACACTGAAAGTGATGCTGCATGTTTAGTAGAAAAAAAAATATAATTCAAAATCTTATAGAAATGCTAACATACCTTAAAAGTACTGCATCAAGTACAAAGTACTTAGTTTTAAAAATATATTTTGAAGTAATAGTAGCAGTTGCGTTAGCATCCATCAATTTGATGGATAAATATATGCAAATTGTGTATTTTATATGTAAGTATATGTGTGTGTGGGTGCGTATATTTAGCTTCCTTTTCCCTTAAACACTAATTCGTATAGTGTATAGTGTATTTTTGCGTGTGCTTACTCTGTAAATACCCAGTTGGCCAGGTAAGCAAAGACGACATTTTTGAAAACAATTTTGCAATTTGTAGACAATAACAGATGTGTTTAGTTAACAACAAATTTGGCATTAGAGTAGTACAACTTGTGGTGTCTCAAGCTCTATTGCATACAATACAATGAAAACTGGCTTCATTTAATCAGAATATCAAATATTCCAGCACAAAAAAATGACAACAGAAAAGTGACAACTTTTTTCATCACAGAAGAAAATATTCCTGCAATAATCAATTTTAATTGAAAATAAAACCAAAAATCAATTAAAAATGTAATTGAGTCAATTAAACTTTGTAATTAATAAAATTTTTAAACAAATGTTTAATTGACTTAAATACGTTTTTAATTGATTTTTGGTTTTATTTTTAGTGAAAGTTGTTTATTGCAGGAATAGGTTTTTCTGTGATTGTTCAACTCCCAATTCAGAAAAATTTCTTTATCCGGCTTTGCAGTACAATTTGTAATTTTCTGATTCTGAATTCCCAATAAGGCACTTGGGCCATAAGAAATTATGTTGTTCAAGGCTTCTCAGCAAGATATTGGCTCATAGTACGGTTCGAACAACTACAAAGTTTGCAAGCTATTTGTTTCTAGGAAGTCACATAGTGCTATCCTGTAAAGAATGTTAGAATTTTTTGAGTAGAAAAAATTGTTATCATCCTGTGAAATAAAGGGTAGTAGGATAAAAACTACATCTATCAGTGATGCCAACTTTTGACACTCAAAACGCGTAAAAATTTTTGAAAAAAGGGCTAGAAAGGGCTAAATTGAAAAAATATTCAAAAAAAAAAAAATAGTAACATTTTTCGAAAAAGCGCGAAAGGGGCTAGTATTAAAATGCTTCTGTTGAAAATAAAAACATCAAATCAAGTTTTGTAAAGTAATTTATTAGAATATAAATAACTATCATGAGATCAACACATACATAGCTTTAGAGCTTCAATATTGTACATATTTCATTTACATTTGATATTACATTTCAATAAGGTAAGTACATACGTAGATTAAATAGCATATACATACATATATAATAGAAATAAATATACATATGTATGTTTACATAAGTAGATACATTAAAAATTGGCTGTTATTAAATAAAATTTCGATTTCTCGATCTTCCAAAAACATACATTATCCGCCTTAGGCTGTACTGAATAACTATCAAGGCATAAAAAATATGGAAGAAATAAAAGATTACTCTATATTATTCTTCTTTTTTAAATCGGTAAAGCAATATCGACTTTTTACTCATTTTGTTTTGCTAGAGTAAAGGAAGAAAAAGTTCGCAAAAGTTTAAATGTAGCCATATCGAGCAAAAACTAAAAAGGGGCTAAAAGGGCTGAAAGATTATTGTAAAAAGTGCTAGGTTTGCGCCTTTTTTTAGTTTGGGGCTAAAAAATTTTTTCCGGGTTTTGACTGACTGAAAACGGGCTAAATCTAGCCCTAAAAGGGCTAAGTTGGCATCACTGACATCTATATCGTGATGGGAAATGTGGCACAATTGTGCCATTTTTGGCACTATTGGATGTTAGCTGGCACTGTGGCACTCTCGCTCTTTTTCTGGCACTTTTTGTATACTCCAGCCATAATCGCCAAAAAAAAAGCTTAAGCGTCATATTTGTTTAACTTCATTTTTACGAAAATCGATTATTTGCGATCATAACTAACTGATTTTTGTCAAAAAATGAAGCCCGAAAGTCATTTAGTTTATTTGTTTATGGCTGGCATTAATTTGGCAACTTTTTTTTATATTGAAAACTTACGGCCCTTTTAACAACGTCTAATTAAAAGTTAACATAACGGCTAGTTTTGTATGCAGAACTTGCAGTTAAAGTTCATTTTAAGTATTAATCATACATTGGAAAAAGGGACGTTAGTAGGGTTTGAGGTTGACATTTGTTCGCTTATGATGGGGAAAAGTAATGATGCTCAATGAATGTTTGTTACGAATTATTAAAAGACATAAGAGCTGATATCGTAAACTTTTTATAAAGATCTCCAAAACGTTGATTGTTTCGTCAAACTATTTTATATAGAGTCCTGGAACAATGGAAGTTCTCATAATATTTCTTCTCATTGTTAAATGCTTAGTCAAAATGCAATAATAAAACTTATGTTCTTAAAATAATATGATATTAATGTCGAAACTATCTGAAGATGTAAGAGTGCATTTAATTTTTAGGAGGCTTTCTTTTTTAACTCATCACTTGTGTCTACTTTTTTTGAACAAAATATATATTGATGATACCAATGTTGATAATATCCATAAATATGTATGTAGTTCTAAATTCTCACTATCTTTAAACCGAAAATTTCACGCATAAAGTTGATTGATTCAAAAACAAAATAGTATTTTTTCTTTTTTTTTTTGTCATATTGGAAAACTAAATATATCTTCAATATAGCTTTAGAAAATGATCTCAGTATAGACATAAATATTACTGTTCCTTTTGTTACACAAATGTTTCCAAATTAAAGAAAACATACTGAAAAGTTAAAAGTGAATACATTTCTATATCACACTTTGAAAATTTATAAGATTCCTTATCTTAAGTGAGAGTGAGTATTGGAAAGATATCGGAGACATGAAAAATAATTTCAATATGCTAGCATAACATAGCCCCTTGTAGGCAAATTCGGTGAAGAAAATGGTTTCGGTTTTATGTTTAAAAGAACAAAAATTGTGAGGCCTTAAGAAGTGTTTTCGACCTTCACCACATGTCTTCTCTACCCTCTGTCTTCCAGGCATTCATTGCCTGAGTGTTGCTTCTCTTAAATTTTTTTTTATATTTTGGAAATAGAGAAAAAGTAGTTGCTGATTAATTACCTACAATTTATTCACTGGAGCGATGAACAGCGTATTTAGGTTAAAATGATTTTATTTTTCTTTTCAGTACGTAAGCTATTGCTTTAATAGATCTCTTCTAAAATGATAATTCATATTTTCTAAGTATATGAGGTTTTGCAGCCGTGGACCCTGTCTAAGGCACATTAGTTGAAGTTTACTTAGCTTATGTCCGTAAGGATGTTCCATTTTTAATTTTGTTGAAAAAAAATTTTAAAATCGAGCCGGCAGTTTCGGCGATTACATTTTACAAACATATGTATAAACATGCAAGCATAGAAACTTTTACATGTTCAGATCAGTTAGTTGTATTTCTTGTAAATAAGTAGAAAATATTAATAGATTATACATACATATAAAATGTATATACATATGTGTGTAAACCACTAATTTTGGAACTTGGTTTTTGTGATATTCATGGAATTTTATAGCTATACACAATAATGTATCATTAAAGGACCACAGTATACTAAACGAACATCAATTGCCAGCATTTAAATTATATAAAAAGTGGTTTGGCACTATTAAAGTGATTTTGGCACTATTTAGAAATAGATTCGGCACGAAATCAAGATTTCCAATTCCCATCACTGATCTATATATATTTTATTATTTTATATATAAAAAATCGTAGTGTATGTTTGTTCCTAACGCATGAAGTCTGGAACTATAAGAGCTGTGGAGCTGAAATTTGCAACACAGGTTCGAGTCAATACCCGGTAGGTTTTCGTTTTGGTTTTAACCCAACAATTGACTACAGGGTGGAGTAATTTGGAGTAAAAAATGAATTATTCAAGGTACGACAACGTTCAGCTCAGCTAGTTTGTTTATAATTTTTAAAAGTTTATTTAAGTTTTTTTATGAATATTGTTTATTGAACAACCCCTATGTAAAGTAGGACAACAAATATAATTGTTGAATTTTTCTCGATGCGAGAACGATGCCCTGGTAGCCATAAGGGCGAAAGTGAGCTCCTAAATTCATCAAATGTTAGAACATCTATAGCATAAGTACACGATTGGCAGGTACCCACGAATATCTTATGCTGATTACACATCTGGCATTGCATGTGTTACCATTTTGTGGTGTCATTTTCAAAACGTGTGCAGCAAGGTAAATGAAAAACGTTGCCACCAGTATACATTATTGCGATGTCACAAAATGTCATAGTGTGCGTCCTCGATGATGTCTCGCAAACATGGCCAACAGGTTATACGTATACTAGTCTGCCTGTATTGTTATTATTTATTTTTGGTATGTTCAAGTATGTATTCACTCGTATGTAAGTATGTCATGTTTGTTTTTACTGTTGTCATGTTATCCTTTTCTTATCAGGCTCTGCGTATTTTTCACTGTGCGTGGCGAATGTGTGCTACACACACATGCATAAATATATTTATTTGAGTGTGTGTGAGTGCTTTTGTGTGTTAGATGGATTTTATAAATATCACAGCAAACAAAACCATGTGCAGCAACTATAAATTATGCAAAATATGATTTAATAAAAAATCGATAAGTGTATGAGCCGTTTATTTTGAATGCAGCATAATTTACTTCACTAAAATTATCTATTCAGCCATTTTGATAGATAATTGAATTTGTATATTATATAATATATATTAAATACACAGAAAAAAGCATTACCCAATTAATGTGTTCAATTAAGAATTTAATTTCAGTGGAAAAACTTAATTGATATAATCAAATTGTTTATAAATGAAAATTTAATTAATTTATTAATTGAGGTTACAAATATTTTAATTGATATTACAAAATCATTCATAATGCTTTTTGTATGTACACGAGCCTAAAGTACCAAAAAGTATGAGCTCTTGCTAAATTTAGGCTCCAGAAAGTACACTATGTGTTCATGTAGGATTTAAGCTGTAGGTACAACAAATTTATCAAGAAGAGAAATAGTAGCAAATGTATCATTTTATGCCCGTTTTTATTATACTTTAAAAAGTACTCTTTCTTTTAATCTACCAAATTTTACATATGTAAGTCGCAGTGTCTGGTAACCCTATGCATAAACAAAAATGAACTGTCAGGGCAATAACACTGTCGATTTATACGGGGTGTAAGGTGCAATGCCTTTATGAGGGTATTTTTTTAGAATAAAACATCTATAATTTTTTTAGAGAGTACAATATGTTTACGAAATGGATATCATATTGCAATTGTAGATGGACATGGAGCATATTTTTTTTTTTTTTTTTTTTTGTAGAAAAGACATTAGTGGTACCAGTCTGGATGATTGTGTTTAATTTCCTCAAAGTATTTCTAGCTCTTATTAAGCTACGTAAAAAAATGTTATGAAAAGAAAAATTATGTTTTGAAAAATACCATTTTTTTCCAAAAATATATAAAAAATTTTCCAACTGTATTTGCTTAAAAATATTTATTTTCTTTCTATATATCACAACACGGAAAAAAGAAAGAATTTAATTGATTCAATTAAATTTTTATTTGCTTCAATTAATGCGAGTGGAAAAACTTAATTGTTATTATTAAATTATTTACTGGTGAAAGATGAATTAATTATTTAATAGAAGTTTCATTTCACTTTTTTCTGTGTGTATATAAAGAAATTTTTAAAAAATTGCTTACAGTTTATATTTGGGTCCAAATGGGTTAAATGTCAGTAATAAGACAAAACTTGAAATGATTTTAAGGGTTCATTTCGTACTTATTATTAAGTCTGCTTATTGCCATCACAGAAATATAGTGCAATCAATACTCATTTTTGACTATTTCCTCTTTTTAAAAATCATTCTCATATTGTAATATTTTTATGCAAATGTGTAACACGATGTATTTTTATATGGTTATAAAAATATGTATGTAGATTCAAAATACAAAATATAAAAAAAACAATCACATATACAATTTCAATACGAAACAAATTTTCTAACGCAGCAAAAAGAAATAGAAGCTCTCACACATCAGGTTGTCTTTTGAAAAGATAAAATGAATAGAACATAATTTGAATTGATTTTAGAGGCAGATGTACCATTTGCCACCGTGAGATAAACGTTACTTTTTCTTAACGAATCAACCCTTTCCCAAGCAAATAAATCCAAGGCACAATACGTAGTTTAATAAAACAAAAAGAAAGTACGTAAAAATTTCTGTTACAAACAAAAGCAATTCCTTTACATCCAGCGATCTTTAGGCAATAAAATATTGAATTCAACAAGGGATGATCATGGTTAAGAAAAACAAATTATGTAAATTAGATTACAACACTTTTGATTTCTCCAAGGGGTTTTCAAACATTTCTGCATATGCAACAAAGCTGCCTCTGAAGACATGCAAATCAGGTACATTGTTTCGCGAATATATAAAAATTTTACACAAAATCGATTTGAAAAGATTTTAATCAAGTTGCCAGAAGAAATGATTAATGTGAATAAATGAAATAGCAAAAAAAAAAAAAAATTTTAACAAAAGATCACTTTTAGTTTTATTATGTGGACCCTTTCTAAAAAACGATCAAATGTCAGCAGAGCAAACATTCCTTTATATGTATCACGACTGGTTGCGAAAGTGAAAATGAAAATTTGCATTTGAATACAATTTATGCAAATGTGATCATAAATTTAAATGTCAAAGGGTAACGCAATCAACAACCGTGAATGTACATAGTTGGGACAAACTGTGAAAATTAATATTTTCATTGGGCAGAATGAAAAATAAGTTTGTACATGCGCAAAATATTTGCCAAACCTTAACTTTGGTTTGTATGCAAATTTTACTTAACAAATTTTTTGCCACAGGCTTAAAATCAAGGCAGTCAATCAGTGGTGACAATAAATTAATTAAATTATAGTGACATTTGTTAAAGGATCTTGTAAGCATTATGTGTGCATACACAAATTGAAATGTTAAGAAGGGTTGCTCAATATTTCTGTTTATAATTAAAAATGTATCAATTTACATACATACATCACATCAAATGCATATGAATGTTTAGCTCTGAATAAAATTCTCACAACAACTTGCTTAAATAATTGAAATAGGCTGGCCGACCGATGCCTCCTCTAAATTGTAGTCTCTGTGGGTCACTTAAAAAAAATTTGGTGTTTTTCTCTTCCATGAAGTCTTGAAGCAAGTTACTTGTTTTTAATTTTTTTTAATGAAATTGACTAGCATTGGGAAAATTTTGCGATAAATTTCAAGTAAAGAAATTCTCAGAGTGGAAGTGAAAGAAGTCTTAAGCTTAGCATATAAAGCAATTAATTAATTAGTACATAGAGAGAATAAATTGGTTACAAATCTGTTGGAGCAACAAATATTTAATTATGTATTCTAATATTCCATATTTGCTACCAATTATCAATCGAATGTACGATTTTTTCATATTCATAAACAAAAAACCATAATTACAATGCAAATAGAATTCTAGAATAGTTTTATTAGTAATAACAATTGATTCTGTTCATTTGTAATAACCATTTTAGAGTATTGGTAGACACAACTGAATTAAATATAAGTTAGAAAGTAACGTGACTGAATATTGGCTTTTGAAATTAAAAAGAAATATTCTTGTAATAATTTGAAAAAATAAATTCGGTTATTAGAACGAATTAATCATTTGCCACCGTACTCAAATTCTATTGTAATAGAAGAAAAGAAAATAAAATACTTTATTGATATTCGTAACCGAATAAGGAATTAAGTCAATCAATTTTTTATTCTAAATACAAAAGGAAAAACATATTCGTTTGCTTATTCCTCATTTGTGGAACAAATTTGAAAATAAGAAAGAAAAAATTAAAATTAAATACAAATGTCATATAAAAAATATACATATTTTGCAGAATAATTAAACAAAATCCTGATTTTATAGAAAATGTAAGAACATTATTATATACATATATCGCAAAATATTCGGAGTGTTATTGCTATTATTCTGAAGTGAAATTATGCAATAATTTGTAGTTTTTTGATAGGAAAAAAATCTGTGTATTAAAACCGAACACCGGCAAGGGATGTTACAATGCACCGCGTAGAAAAATTTGTACATTTCACTTCAGAATACAAGCAAAAAATTAAGAATAATTTGCGACAAATATAATAATGTACTTACCTTTTTATTCTGCACAAATTGTTTTTATGTATGTACGTATATGAGCCATGATGATGATGATTCCTTTATAAATACTAATTTATTGGTTGTATCAATTAATTATTTCTATAGTCACAATTAAAATTTTCTGTTGATATAAACATTTTATTCTAAAAATTCAAATATCGCTAATGAAAAATTGATGCTTGCAAAAGCTATATTCGTTCATTACAACAGAATTCTGTGTTAGTTGTTGAAACTGACAAAATTCGATTGGCTACAAATTCGGTTATCACAACAAATCTGTTTTCTCTGTGTAAAAATTATGTAAAATCATTGAATGGTGATTTTCATGAGTGCATAATATTAAAATAAATAACTACAGGCAATTTTTAATAATTCTGTTATCTAATGATCTCTCTTTATTCATTAATGAATGAAGAACTTTTTCATAATTTCTTTGTTTCAGTTTAGGCTGTCTGTCTGTAATTTACAACAGTCTTTATTACAAGGTTAATAAAGAACAAATAGCAACTAACAATAATTGTTGCAAATTAGAAATGGTAAATTTCAGTTTTCATTACAAAATATCTTTCAACAAATTGTAATACGATGCGTTTTTTAATCTAATTTGAATGAAACTATTGTTTAAGCTTTAGGTCTTTATATATTTTTTGTTTTTCGATATTTCGGTAATCTTATTTTGGAAAAAAAATTAATTTTAGAGTTATAAAAAATTAAATCACAAAAAAAAAAACAGAAATATCGCAACACAAAAATAAAAATATATAAAGACTTAATGCTTAAAAAATTTTTTTATTGTAATACGATGAGTCAAAACAATTCAAATATGTATTCACTGAAAAAGGCTGAAGTTTGCATCAACTGACACCACACAGTAGACCAAACACAAAAACGCTGATGATGAAGTTGTAGCCGCCTACGACAGCATGTTCTTTCGTTCTGCTAATTTTTGTCAGATTATTTGCAATTTTTTTGCTATTATTTCTTCCATAAAAATTATTACCAGTAATTTGACTTCCTCAAAATACGAATTTAACCTACATACATACATAATTATAACAAAACAGAAACACTTATTTTTGTTTCGAACAGAAATGAGCTAATATCGAAATATTTATTATAAGCATGAAATAAATTATAACGCTGATGACCTAAATGTATATATCATTAACAAATTACTCATAGCATAAGAAATAAACAAAACTTTCATATAAATTTATTCTAAATATTTAAAACGGAAAACACACACATACACATTACACAAATTCACCCTTATATAACAATGAAGAGAATCCAGAGATAAAAAGTGGCGTCATCTGTGAGAAATTTTTCAAACTGTAGCATCAGCAAGGAAATTTAAATTGTCGTATACAGCATCAACTACACAAACACAACCATCTGGTTTCGCACACACGCACAGCGAGCACACAAGTCGATAAGGCAGTGTTTTTGCACTGTGGATAAAGTTATGATAGAGGAAAAAAAATCTCCATATGTGCAGAATGTGTGCAAATTTCTAATCCGTATCTAATAAGAAATAATTGTGTTGAATTTTGCAAAAAGACAAAACATAGACGACTTTGCAAAATTGGAATATGAGTAAGAGGTGGTGAGTTCATAGAATACCATAAAAGGCATGATTATTTCTGGCAAAACTTTGTTGTTGTAGTCAACAAACATTTAACGCGTTACAGTTTTTTGTAGCGATGTATGAGTATCACACAATATAATTAGTGCAATTACTCATACGCCTTTTTATGCATACATACAATTGAATGGTCAAAAATTCAGAAAGCTAATAACAACCTCATAACCCACAAAAATTAGATTTTAGGGTTAATGATGCTGAATAATTCTGTATAATAATTCGTACACAAAATTTTTGTTGTAAGTAAATTGAAAACTTTAAGCTTTTTACGTTTAGCGTATTGTCCATTAAAAACATCCGGTATATTAATACTGAAGCTGTTTTGTAGCAGTATATTTTTGATGTTAAATTGATTGTTACGTCTCAATCATTCAGTCGATGCAGTGTTGCTGTAAATAAATTGTAATGGAAAATATAACGACTTATACAGTCGGTATGCATTAAAATTCTACACCGCACTCAAAAATGGTAGTTATAGTTAATGCTGTTTTTAACGTACCAAATTTGCATTTAAGAACCCGATTTAAATGATACCTTAATTTTAACAATCTTTAGTGAATGTAGCACCTAATCTTCAAGTTTTCCCAACTGCCAACTGCAAAATTCCTTATGTTCCTCATTATAATTTATTACATATTTTTTTCATGTGTATATCGATTTGGAAACTATTTAAATTATGTAGTTATATAACACATAGAGCACAAAATATTGCTAGAATTTTGCTGGAATGTTATTAAGTTGCAGGTAATTGGTAATATTGCAGTAAAATTGCCGAAATAGTTTTTGGTAACATTACATTTGCAACATATGTAGTACCAATATTATTATAATATTACAAAAAATTTCAAAAATTGGCTTGTTTTTATGGTTAAGCAATTGTCTATATGCATTTCGTTCCCGCTTGCGGAACTCGTCAGTAGACTTCAACCCAAAAAATTTTTGAATTCAGTTAACAAACTCTGTATGTTTATAGATGATATTATAACTAGCAAAATTGTTTTTGTTAAATAAATACATATCGCACTTGATCAACAAGAGGGTATTAACTCAAAATTTTAAAATTTTCAGTAGAGACGAAAAACTGTTTGTGGTTACGTTTCACGAGAATTTGAAAATCCAAATACATTATGGTAAGCGAATTCCATTTGAAAATATATTTACATTGTTTTTGTTTTAAAGGCTTACAATTATTGGGGAGTATTATCTATGTTTTGAAAAGAGTCACAAATCAGAAAATATTTTAGCAATTTCATTATAAAAACAGTCACATTTCGAATTAAAATTATAAAGTAAAACAAATTTTATCAACAAAAGTGTGGTCAAAATACGTTGAAATTTTTACAGTAGATAAATATTGATGTTGTTAGTTTATTTCTTGCAAAAAGTGAAAAATTAAAAATTTTGACTTTATACCCTCTTGTTGATTGAGTGCGATATGTATATCGCGTTCTATATGCCATAAGGGAATACACCGGCAAAAGCACCGATGGAAAGGCATATGTAAGGGCGTATAATAAAAATTCTATTTTCCAAAAAAAAAAAAAAAATATGTTAACTTCGGGGAACAATTTTTTTTCTATAAGTTTCAGCACAGAAAAAAATATTCCTGCAATAAACAACTTTATTTGAAAATAAAACCAAAAATCAATTAAAAATGTATTTAAGTCAATTAAACTTTTGTTTAAAAATAAAATATATATAAACAATAAGCAACTTTAATTGAAAGTGAACCAAAAATCCATTAAATATGTTATTGAGTCCATTAAACTGTGTAATTAAATAAATTTTTTAACATAAGTTTAATTGACTTAAAAACATTTTTAATTGATTTTTTTGTTTTATTTTCAATTAAAGTTGTTTATTGTTTATATTTTATTTTTAAACAAATTTTTAATTGACTCAAATACATTGTTTAATTGATTTTTGGTTTAATTTTCAAATAAAGTTGCTTATTGCAGGAATATCTTTTTCTGTGAGGTAAAAATACGTCGATTCCCAAAAAAATTTTTTTCAAAAATTCAATTATTTCTATCTAAAAAATTTAATTTTTGAAAAGTTTTTTTACAACTCTAGACGTTTCAGGCGAAAGTATGTTAATTCCAAAAGAAAAAAGTTTACACCCTTATGGTACCCGAGTGACATAATAGAAATTGTTGCCATATCTTTGCAATATTGCAGTGCAATATTTCCTCAATCTTGCTGGCAAAACAAAAAACGGTCATAGGAATATTGCAGGAATGGTGCAGGAATATTGTC
Source organism: Tachina grossa (assembly GCA_949987645.1). Taxonomy (NCBI): domain Eukaryota; kingdom Metazoa; phylum Arthropoda; class Insecta; order Diptera; family Tachinidae; genus Tachina; species Tachina grossa. The sequence goes on along the minus strand of OX465276.1, from coordinate 59,217,342 downwards.
TGTGTTATTACAACGTTACAAAACAATATTCCTGCAAAATTCACGCAATATTTTTTTGCTTTATGGGAACATTATTTAACAGAATTTTAGGAAGTGGTATATTTTTCATGGTCATCTTGTCTCTATGCTTCTAAATTTTTTTATTACTTCGTATATTCCAAATGGCGTTATGGATATCGACAGTTAATATTAGTGTCCTGCACAAGACTATTGTTAAGACCTTTCAAGACATGAGAGATTTTTTCAAATGCTTTTCTACAGCGAAATATTCTAAAAGAATCGCTAAGCAACACTGTTGGCAAGAAATTTTTTTTGGATGTTTGTCTTGCCAACAGTGTTGTTTAGCGATTCTTTTAGAATATTTCGCTGTACACAGAAAAAAAAAGAATTGTAAATACAACTAATTTATTTGTGAATACAAATAAAATATTATTTAAAAAGGCACCTACAACGATTTTTGTATATACAAACACACATTTGTAACATAAGAAAACAAAACCAACTCAATTATTTCCAATTAAAATTATTGTGTTATTCACAATTGAGTTGTTAACAGAAAACAAAAATTTTTAATGAATTTGTTTTTCAAATTCTAATGTATTGTTTTTCGTTGTTTGTTTAATTTTTTTTACAAATTGGTTTTTTATTAAATTTCAATTTAAAGATATTTGGGATGAGTCCAACCGGCAACCTCTTGACTAATAGACTAACGTACTTACCACTCAGCTAAAGAGCAAACCGTTATTGGGTACGCAAATAATGAATACACGCAAAACATGATTTCTTATGTTTCTTCTGCATGGCGTATTTCGTTGATATAATCTAAAAATAGCTTTGTTGATTAAAAAAACAAGCCACGCCGTTTTTCGGCTTTTTGTCGGAATTTACACGTATACAACACCAACAATCAAAATAAACAACAACATCAGCACAATACCACGTTGATTCAATCATCAAGCAAGATAAATACCTACACAAACAAAGTAATTTGAATGATATTTTAAAATACACGGTATTGATAAATACAATATTTAAGTTAATGCCAAATATTATTGAAATTAAAAATTTTATTCAACAACATGGTTTTGTTGAACATAAATCTGGTATATTTTTTCTGTGTAGTAAAGCATTTGAAAAAATCTCTCATGTCTTGAAAGGTCTTATAAATAGTCTTGTGCAGGACAATAGTTAATATATGGTAACATTCGCCTTAAAACCCAAGAAAACCTAGAAAAAATAATGGATTTTTGGAGCGAAATACTCATGCTTAAAATAAAAAAAAATATAATTAACTTGTGGAGTAGGGTATCAAAATAAAGGAAGTTATAAGTGAATTATAAACATTTATAAGTATATATATGGAGCAGTCTGAAAATTTTTTTGTTTTGATTTTCCCAATTTTTTGATATATTTTAGTACCCATCAAAATTTTAATATTAATATTAATATTAATTTTTACAAAAATTCTTCCTCCATAACTTTCTTAATAATAATCCAAACTTGAAATTTTTTTGAGAGATTTTCATTTTTTTAAGGAAAAAAAATTTTTTTTTAAGGAAAAAAAATTTAAGCTAATTAATTTTAATTTAATTTTCTTTTCATTATGGAAATTATTTTCAATTATTTTCTTTACGCTTTTAAATTATAGTGTATATATTTTCAAATTATCAAAAAACTAAAAAAAGGTAGTTATGGAATGCCCTTATTTTTTATACATACATACATACATATTTGTTATAATTTATTTTATTATAATTAATAACACAATAACAATTATACTTTGATGTAATAATAATTTGCCATACGGCAAATAAAGTTATGGAGTTTACTTAAACGATCGCTTTCAAAAACACTTCAACTAATTTATAAATAAATTAAAAATAATGACTGCACGCCTGAAAAAATTATGAATGAAATAAACCAGTCAATATACAGGAAATACACTACAAACATACATTAATATGAGTGCCTTTCCATATAAATATGTTATAATTTGTTTCCAAGCAGCCAATTCTGGAGCAAATTGCTTCGTTTAAGTTATAAGTAAGATGCCGACAGAAAGACATTATTTTTATTGGCCTTGAAATTATTAAAAAATAATTAAGTTTTATTTTAATCGACATGATGCGGCAATAATTTTTTGTTGTTTATAATTACTTTTTAACAACGCATTGTCAGCATTGTCCACATCATCACGATCATCATCATCATCATCATCATAATGGGCTCAACTCTATCGTCGTATACTGCATCATTTAAGACATGATAACTTGTTCTTATTGTGTGTATAAAATTTTAAATATATAAATATGTATATATTTTTAATATCATTTCATGCATGTCCATTCGGCTCAATGATACGTTTAAGCACCGAGTTTATTTTCAATTCCACTTGCAGGAGTAAGGAAACCATGTGAATTTTTTAAATTGCCAGCCAGGAGTTAATGTTAATGTTTTTGGCTATTTGGCTGAATTTTGTAATTTGTACCCGTATGAAGGAGACATTATTAAGGCATGTTGTAATAAATGTAATTTTAATGAACATGAATACCGCAAATGCTTCTCATACCGGTTGTAAATTAATATTGGACTTGGAATTTCGTTTGCTTAAACTGCCCACTAACAGCTGCAGTTGTTTCTCTCATGTAACTGCCAACAGTCGGTCGGCTTATTTGCCTGCTTGTTTGTTTCTTTTGTAGATACAATTTCATATTTTTATTATTCTAAGGATCAATGTTTGCATCTTGTTGGGCTTTTGTTAGCGCTTTTCCTTGGGCAGCCGCTTGTTTGAGGATATACAACAATACCTTCACACGTACATACGTGTGTATGTATATGTATGAATGTTTATAATTATGTGAAAAATTTTTGGAATAACTTTAAAATCTACCATAAAAACAACCATGACTGAGTGTTTTTTTTTTGTGGAATAAAAAAAAGGCAGTTTATTACAAACAAAATGGAGTTTAAAAGATTTTCTTTTAATTTTCATATATATGTGTGTATATGCCCTTAACTATGAAAGTGGTCTAAGTGATACGTAGTTTTGCTTCGAAATATTAAATAAATCTTAAAAAATTTCCATAACTATTTGATAAATATTAAATAAACTTATATTACTCGAAACTAGTGAAACACTTTATTAAAATATTGCATAATATAAATTAGTTTTTCGTTATGCTCAAATGTAATCTTCTAAATATCTCGACACAAGAAATATATGAATTATTCCACTTTCAGAATTATGGGCACATATCCCAAACAATGTCTTAAGTAAAAAAAACTAGTTTGCCAGAAAACGAGTTTAAAGTTTTCAAATTAAACACAACTTAATGGAAAAATAAAATTTTATTTTGCTTTGAAGAGTTGAGTAAACAAGATATTTGTACAAAATTTTTACAAAACATGAAGAACGATATGAGGATTAATTCTACCTCATTAACTAAAAAAATCACGTCCTTTGAGTAAATGAGCGATATATACATATCGATGGTTTAACATAAGAAAGGTGTAACTCGAATTTTCGATATTTTATAGGAGAAGGATAAAACTGTATAAAACCTATGACATTAACATGCAAAAATGATTTTTTAGCTTTCCTTTTTTTCCTTGTTAATTAAACATATTTTATATTTTAAAATGATATTTATTTAAGATATTTTATATTCGTACAAGATTTGTATAAAAATCTAATTTAAGCATACAATCATTAGCTCTTGTTGCTACTAGGTACTCATGCATGGGCACTCATTAGTTGCACGAAGCCATATGAAATGTTGCTTATTATGCTCTCAGTACAATTAAATAATTCAAAGCTGTGTCATATTGGTAAAAAATTTTTAAAAATTACCGAGCTATAAAATAAATTTTCTTGAGCATTTGTGTTACTGCGTTATGGAAAATCCAAGCGGATGTAGATGACACTACGATTTTCTTTCCATCTCCAAAGTCTTTTATATAAGACATCTGACAAGCTCTTACGACTGGTAGTGGACTAGAGCTGAATAGTTTTTTATTGCAGTACAATAAAAAATTGAGGTTGCCCGTAATGTTTTCCATGAGTTTTTCAAATGAAAACACTAGCATTGTAATTTTCCTAACCAGTTTAATATTCCTAAAATAAAAATTTATAAAATAGTATTATAAGTTAGTATATATACATATACATAAACGTGACTTTTTATTCCCCCACTGTTACTAGAAAAAAAATTTCAGCAATACTGGAAAAATAAAAAAAACATAATTTGTCGTGAAAAAGGCTCATGCACGACAGTGAGTGTGAATGAATAAAAATTAAGAATCAACATCATAAATTATTTTGTTAACACTATCGGTACGTGCACTTATATATATATATAAACTTTTCATATAACAAAAGCTGTAATTTTTTATAAGTCTTAATGTTACCTTTTGAAGTTGACGAAAAAATCACTCATAATGCGTATATTTTGAAAGTTACAAGACGTTTTGGCATTTGCGTTCTCTGCTGCTTTTTATTTCTTTCATTTGATTTTTAAGACGAGATAAAATTCGTACACGCGTTTTTTGTGTTTTGAAAAAAAAAATTATTTATTTTCCTAAGAAGCCCTTTCAATAAATATTTTACAATTCTCTTTTTAAGTTTCTGATCAGCTGTAATTACATTGAACTTGTTGGCTAAGATTTTATCTTTTTGAATTTACGAGAGTAACTATTTTTGATTGGATATGGCATTTCTGACATGCTAGGCAAGGTTTCTTTAAAATAAATGTCGATAATTTTTCTTAAACTGCTTTACAATATGTACATATGTATCTGCAATGATTTAAAATGAAATTTTTACAATTTAATCAAGCTAAAGTTTGTTAAAAAATTTTCTGTAACCTGTGTCCTGTTTTCCCTGATCCATTGGCTTTACAATTAGGTCTTCACATCATCGCTAATCTCTTGAGATTCCAATTATAGGGCAAATGCCAGTATGTCTTACAGAACTACATAACATAATAAGAGCAATGGGTATTTTTAACCACAAATTTCAGTTTGTTTTGCCGGACATATTTATGTACGTAGTAACCCTCGTAATATCTAAATTTGGATATTTATTTTTTCAATATAATTTTATTTGTATGTTTTGTAATTTGTAGTTTTAAGTACTGTTGGTTGTTGATTACTTGTTGGCACGTCATGTCCAACATCAATCGATTTTCGATCAATTTTAAATGACTGATCGATCACAAGTACATGACTGTAGACATGAATTCATGCATTCCCCTTGCTTTATTCTCTTTCAGGGTAAAAAAAGTGTGTAAATTTATTACTGTTGCTTAAGTTTATTTTTTTTTTAGAAGATCAAGAGCAATTTGTGTTGTTTGTTTTTTTTTTTTTTTTTGCTAAACTTCAAATTGTTCAAATTATCGAAAATGTTTATTGGTTTAAACAGTGCGAATCCTAACACAAACATATAAACTGTTTTAGAGTGACCAAATATAAACGAGAAATAAAATAAGTTTTTCTTTTGCAGCAGGTATTGAGATATTTTCTGTTATTCTGTAATTTAAAATCACACAATACCACAAAGTTAGTGCTTGTATAGTTGATTTCGAGAGTAAGTCTTATTGCTAAGCTGATTAGTTTGTGGGAGAGAGACGAGGGTAACAGAAACGTTTCTTTTCTCCTCGTCTCTCTCTCCTAACAAACTAATCAGCTGAGCAATAAGACTTGCATAGTGTAAACCACAGAATACACAGAAGTGAAGAAAGTGACAGGTAAAAAAAGCTCCAATCAGGTTTTTGTTAAAATTCATGGAAGAAAGAGAAAAGCATAGTGTATTTGATACTGTAGTGTATTACTACTTACCAATTAACACATCCAATAAAAATGTATTGTACTAGAAAGACGTAGCAAAACAAAACCGACGACAAAATTTGAGGGAAAACGAGACAAACTGAAAAATACCCGTATCTTCCGTCTCGTGACACTTCTGTATGTTTTGTGGTGTAAACTAGGACTAATGGTATGCTATTGACAGTCTGTTCGTATTCTCTAAGGTGCAGAAAATATCACGAGCCTGTCAACAGCAGTCGGTTGTTTTCGACACCGAGTGAAAAAGCGCCATTGTTTGTGATTTTGAATTGACGCGACATCGCAAAATAGTTACAGAAAAGGGGCTTTTATTTTGCAAATGCCATACCGTACCGCTTTACAATTATATCATATCGCCAGTTGATTCCTAATTAATCTCGTAGACTAAAATTAATATAAACAGTAAAACCTGCGAGATTCCCATATTTTATTAAAAAGGTAGTAGACTTTTGGTGTGATACATACATCTGGTCACCCTAACTATGATCACATTTCCAATAAAAACTTCCATTTGTGGATACAAAAACAAACTATAAATGACCAGGCTAATGTGCAAAAGCACTGTGTTAACAATGCACTTTATTCCTATTAACCTAAAGACGGTATGAAGCAAAAAATAAAAAATAAAAAATGAAAAAAATAAAAAACCTGGAGTTAATTTGACGATTAAAGTGCTTGTTAAACATAAGTATACAACAAGCAAACGCAAAATACACGTGTTTGTTTTATACATCTTATGTTTAATTTTTAATTCCCTTCTAAAGTTACCAAACAATCGAACATCAGCATGTTTGTCCATTAAGAGTGCATGCAAACATGCGGACATTCCCAAAAGGAACAAACAAACAATATAAAACTGTTCAACTCCATCCTTATCTTCATCGTCATAATTAAGTTTGAAAATTTATCCTGTTGAATTGTTCATTAGACCTTTCCAAGTCAAAGCTTACGCGCAGATGATTAAATTAATCGATATTCGATTATTGTTAATGGACTTTAAGGTTTTCTTTTCTGCATATTAACAGTTTTTATATATTAAGTCTTTCCTTTAAAGGATATGTTTGTCATGCTCTAAAAATTATCTGCTATTAACTGTTTAATGTATTTCATTTGAAAGGAAATATATTAAGTAAAAGTCTATACATACATGCATTAACAGTTAATCCCAGGAAGTGTGGTATTCATATAATAATTTCAGTAATTAACGGTTTTAGTGTACATACATCCGCTTAATATGTTAATTTTAAAACAACGAAATTTGGTGTTGAATATCTAATGGAATATTACTGTGCATTTTTAAAGGGGTGGACAGTTTAAGAACACTAAATAAAGAATACTTTAGAATGCAAATATGAACTCAATTTAAGAGAAAAAATAATATACTTATATCTAATTTCAAATTAAAATTTATACATAGATATAGCTCATTTACTAAACCGACGTCATAACTCAAAAAATTGATTTTTTGAGATAATGACGCAGAATAAATCCTATCATATATCGGTCTTCATATCTTGTTTACTCAACTCCTCAAAAAAAATTCTTTTTCCATTAAGTTGTGTGTAAATTGAAAATTTTAAACTCGTTTTCTGGCAAACAAGTTTTTTTTTTTAATTTATGACGTTGTTTGAGTAAATAAGGGATATGTACTAGTGATGCAGGAATATTCGTATTCGTCCGACTGCACAACGCAAAGAAGGGTATTGTGTTTATCAGTCTATGTATGTATGTATGTTCCTTTGCGGAACTATATAAATGAAACGCGTGGACCTATTTTGACGATTCTTATGCCAATCGAGTGTCACTAAAGATATGCCAGTGGTCAAAATTCAATATAGCGGCCAAAAGACGCCATTTTGCAAATACGAAAGAAATAAAAAGTCGGCGAACTATATCAAAATGGGTATCATTCGACAGTTATTTTAAAATCATCTTTAGGTTTCTGTTAGGATTTTTGATTTCGGAAGACCATTTAGGATATTTAACGGTTCAAAGTTGGTCGACGTAGGGTTTTTTTTTTATATTTTTTTGTATAAATATTTGTTATATATTCGTATTTGTATTCGTATTGGCCGAAATCAGGTGAACGCGAAAGTGAAAAATAAATAAATAAATAAGTATGTTCTAATTCATATATAATATTTGAGGTTTATTACAGGTTTATTTTACAAATTTCCCATAGAAATATGTCAAATAAGAGCTTAATAAATCTGAAATATTTTTATGAACAATGCAGGTAATCTTTAATTTATTAAGCTTTTTTTTATATAATAACAAAAATTAAAAATTTTAAGTTCCCTCGACAGCCAGACCAAACGGCTGGACCAACTCCGTTCAATTATAGGCGAGAAAATTTATGATTTATTTACCTTTCAAACAAAAAAACCAAATTGAAATCCTATTTGGTAGCTTTGGCGTCAAAGCCACACATATTCAATTGAATATATCTAGAAAAGATGTGACATCTTCTAAACAGCTGGACATATTTTTGTCAAACATAGTTAAGAACACTCTCGATCAAGTCGCCATTCAAACAAAGAAAACTAAATCGGTCCAGCCGTTTGGTCTGTACGTGGACTCGTACATGCACACAGATTCACAAATACACAGACACACACTACAAATTTATAACACCCCATCTTTTGGTTGGGATGAAAAATGTTTCTTTATATTTCGATATTTTGCTACTAATTTCATTAAAATTTAGGTAAATTATTGCAATTTAATTCTTAGCCTTTAACGCAGTTCTAATTGAATATTCTCAGATATACATATCATTACTATAATATAGAAAGGCCCTAGCTCATTATTTTTTCGAATTTGTCATTTTTGCATTTTAGGATACATTAGATGATCCCCTAAAGAAATGCACAAAGAACTCGAATTCAAAAAAATAATGAGTTAGGACCTTTCTATATTAAGGTAACGATATTAATTTTTAGTGTGTGGCGCCTCCGCCAGAGCGTCATGTAGCATATTCCCTTGATTTGCTACATCTGCAATACTAGATAATGCATAATTTTTTTAATGACTGGCTTCAGAATCTTTGCATTAGAACTGAAATACAAGCAAATAATTAATTGGTTTCCCATATCCTTTTGAAAGCTTCTTGCAAGCTTATTTAAAAAATAAATTCAAAAAAGTGTTTGACTTCTATAAGAAAACCAGCATATTCTAAATAAATTACGTCTTTATCCAAGAAGACAAAAACCCTTTCATTAACATTGTACGCTCATTGAAATGAATACGTTTTTATTTTATGTTATCAGCATGAATACAAATATGTCTTGTGTATTTTATGTGGCAGGAGTTTTCGTTTTTATAATGCAACGTGTACGTACGTATGTACAATTAATAAGAGTTTGAAATGTATATAATTAATTCTGCATATGCATTTAACCAATTGAAGTGTCCCAGCACTTAGGCAGATGTCACACATGAGATTTTGTGCTACCTGAATAAATGAGATATTCCCGCCTTCTTAAATATTATGGAAAAATACATATAATGGCAGGATACAACGGCATACACACTCACACTTGCGTTGACTCATTCACTCACTTACATCATACATACATACATATGTGTGAATGTGTGTATGCGTGTACTTCTCGTATTGTATGTTAAATAAATGAATTGTGTGCATAAATATACTTCATTTCTCATTATTTTTATTATTATTTTTATGTGTGTTGTAGCTGTTGTTTTAAGTATGTATTTTGAATATAATTAGTAGATGAAGTTGATGGCAACGAAAACAATAATTTTAACATGAATATATGGCGCAGTGCAGTTTGCCATTATTGCTGTTGTTGTATTACGGTTTGAATGTCATATGAAAAATGCAATTTTCGTTTATGTTGCTGTTGTATTTAGCTGCTTCTTTTTTTTTTTTTTTTTTGCTTTAAAAGTGTCGTTGCAACGAAATCAACGTGCAAACTTATCATTACGTTCGCGTACTTGAGATGTTGGTTTGTAACTCTGCAATATGTGTGTATGTGTGTACTTGTATCTGGACTCCTTTCTGAGGGAAAACGAAACAAAAAACTTAAAACTGGCAAGAAACAAATTGTTTGTTGTTGCCCCATTTATTTCACCTCAGACTGACTGCCTGCGAAATTAATATATGCGACCGATTCTTACAAGAGATTGTGTTGTATGCGCATAAAAATTTGAGTGCATCCACACATAAATATTTAAGTATGTATATTTATGTATGTCCTTATGTAGGTTTGTGATTAAATGTGTGTTGTTTATTACATATTATTTTATATTTTTACATGTTGTTTAACGGGCTTTCGTTCAGTATTCATTTTTAGTACTATTAATTTCTTTGTTTAGTTGGTTGATGGATAACAATGTCAAACGATCTGTTAATAAACACCTTACGTGTACAATGCACGTGTATATAGGAACATGTTAATAATATGCACCCTACATATGGCCATATGAACATTATACTCATTATACTTGGTACGAAAAATTTTATGATCAACATCAGATATTGTTGACCTTTTTATTTAAGCCACAAATTAAACTATTATATATAACAAAGGCAAATGGAGTTGTATTGTTACTTTTTGCTCGGATGAAAACTTGGCATATGAAGAAATATTTGGGCGCTGGTTGATGAAGTAATTATAAAGTTTGCATTGGGAGACAGAGTTGGCTATACGTCCACTGATTAAGACACTTTATGTTGTTATTAGGTGTTTTCTTTACAATTATTATTTTTCAACGAAATCCTGACAAAACAAAATGTTTTCATGAACTTTCGGTGGAAATGCCGATACATTTAGATGTACATATAACATTTTTAATTTTAATATTTTTTGTACATCATTTGACAAAAATTTTTATATATTTTTTAAATATCATTTCCTTGATTATATCGCTTCATTCCAAATCCTCTTTAGATCCCGTATAGCTGGTTACAAAAGAGTCGGAAAATTTCAGTGTTTGTCGAAACTCTACTGCAATTATTCTAAAACATTAGTCCATACTTCGTGAAATTTCCAAGAATTATTTTTTTAATCGACAGAAGACATCGAAACGAAAGCTGTGTATAACTTTCACTTTATTAAAAGACCAGCATGGAGAACAGTGGGGCTATGCAATTTTTTTCTATTGAAAATAAAAACCTAGTTTATTTTTAAAAAAGTGTAGATTTGGTTATATATTCTTAACGGTTTGCGATGTACCCATAATTTTTATTTAACTTGTGGATAAATACTATATTTTTTTTAATATATAAAAGTTAAATGGTATTATCTAGAAAAGTATACATACTTGGACATTTATTCATTAACACTTCTGCCTGGACTTTGTTTACATTTTTCAAATACAGAACACAAATTTTCTAACAAGCCATAAATGAAAATTTCAGTTTCAAAGAATTCTCTATCAGGTGGTCGAAAAATAGAGGTGTCTACAGAAAAATCCCACAGTGCAATTAAAATGTAGCATATCCCTTAAGTTTGCCTTGATTGCCAAATAATTTTTGCCCACGTTTTATAGTATTATAATGACAATTTAAGTTTAATGCATACTTTTTAAGGATTTTTTGTTTTTCTTCTTTTAATTTTACAAAAAAAAAAATGGGAATAATTTCAGTTGAATTGTTGGCTAAATGCATTGTGCCTGTTACAATGCACAAGTATGAGGATAGCTATGAAGATGATGAGTGGTTGCGGGACTCGTATACATACATATGTAAGTATACTGTATGCGCATAAGTACATACATTTGTTTTCTATGTATGTTGTAATACTTAAGTGCAAGTTAAACATAAAAGAAATAACATGAATATTCACAACGTACATTACGCTGAACATACAATTAAAACATCATGCATACATGTATTTATAGAAAAACAAAAAGGAAAAAAAAATAAAACAGAAAAAAATATTGTAAGATGAATATGAAACATAAAGTAACGCCATCATTGACATTAAGTGGACGAACCGCATTATGACACAAAACAGGTACAAGCATACACACTACGGGTATAAAACACTGCCAACTAAATGCATTGAGATGTAGAGTGCGTGTGTGAGGGAGAGCGTGTGTAATTGTTAAGATGACGTTGGCTGACATTCAACTAACTCTCACACATTCATTTACTTAGTCATTCAACCAACAACCTTCCGTCCTTCCACCACATTTTCTCATTTTTTTTCTTTCTTTCAGTACTTTTTCTTTCTTTAAAACTACAAGGCTAAGGACAATGCCAATGCAATGTTAAATAGTCAGGCATTCTAGCACTTAAGCAAACATGCAGTCAACCAACCAAGCAGCCAAGCAGACAGGCAAGCATTCATTAAGCACTTGTGTTAATTGCATCCCAATGATTTAACTTATGCATGCACATGCAACACACACACACATTAATATGTACATACATATATATTTGAGTATGTGGGTACATGCAAACATATACACGCATTAGCAAGAGCCTGCTGCATGAGAATGGGAGAATATATTTTATTTATTTATGCAGTTACAAGAGCGTATGTGTGTATTTTTTTTTATGTATTTTAATGTAAACGAGCTGACTAAATAGAACTAAATAACTGCATAAATGTATTCCTATACAAATTTAAATGCAAATATGTAAGTAAATATGTGTTTAAGGAGATGCTCCTAAGTATCTATGTATGTATGTATATTTTTATAGGTACATACATATGTATATACATATTTACATTACATGCATGTGCAATATTCTCAAGAGTGTTGTTGCGCTTAATGGAACTTTGTCGTACTTTTTTGTTGTTGATCAACGGCTACACAATCGCATAAAAGTTCACACAGTAGTGTGCAAAATTTCAGATCTTTAAAATGAATTGATTTAGTGTAGAAATTTTTTCTAATATGTTGTTAAAGTAAAACTGACTTTATATTTACACGAAGTCATTGGCCCTGTTTTTATCGCCCTCATAACTTTCTACCGCTCAAGCGTAAAATGATGAAACTTAAAATATAAGGCGATATCATCGAATTAATCTCATAGGATAGTTTGAAAGTTTTGGAGTGAAAGCTTCCTGAGATATGGAAGCATAGAGAGTGCACATTTTACGAGTAAGACATATATGCATACTTACTAACTCAATAATTCACGCACTAGAAACTAAATTTAAGGCAGCCCAATCAAGCGCTTTTATTGAAACTTTGCATACTCGTTGCACTAATGAAAGGCTACAATTTTCCGTTTTTTTTTAAGCTTGACTAACCACGGCCATAGAATCTTAATCGCCTGTTTCATTTACTTTGGCTTGACAGATTTTAATCGATTTCTTACCAATTATAAAAATCAAAAACCCAAAAGATTTAACAGGGCGGATGAAGCCTCGCTTTTTAAAATCAGAACTATAATTTAAAATTAAATGTTTTCAACATAAACGACTCTATTGAAACTTTGCATGCATAGTGCACTAAGGCAGGTAAGTACTTTTGCGTTTTCAAAAGTGGTCATGTCCACGACAATAAAATTGTCAACTATTCTCTCATGTACTCGTACTTCGTCTAATCAGAATTTAATATACTAACTGCCGTTATATTTTAGGCATTTCTACTATAACGATTTTTACTAACATCACAATCTACCGCGTTATTTTATGAATCTCTGCCCCTTTCAACTAACGTATTCATCTTAAATAAAAACATAAAAGGCTCTTGAAACTTTACATTTGAAAAGATTTATAAAAGAAAACTTTGAAAAAAATTATATCTTCTATATCTACATATATATATACATATATATACATACATATATAATATATATATATATATATATATATATATATATATATATATATGTGACAGCGCATAGAGAAAGGGACCTAAGGGTAAAAAAAAAAAATCAATTTTCACTTTTTTTATTTTGACAACATCTGAGCATTGCATGAGACCGATCCCATGCCCCAAAAGTGCTCCCTCCCAGAGATATGCTCGTTTGATTTGATGGTACACCAAAGATACACGTATTTAAATATTTAAAATGGCTCTCCTGAACAAAACCGGTTTTTACCCTTAGGTCCCTTTCTATTTTGTGAGTCACACACATATATATATACATATATATATAATTTATAGTTAAAAAAATATTAAGAGTAAGACAACGTTTGCCGGGCTAAGCTAGTATATGGTAAAGTGATCAATATATGGACCAAGTTCTTTTTAGTGTAATTACCATCACTACAATCTACTATACACTATATGAAAATGAAGAACTTTTTAAATTTTTACGGGTGTAGCAGTATTACCAGGAAATAATGGTCAAAAATATCTACTTAAATGTTCTACAGAAAAATACTTACTAGATTTTTAATTAACATAGGTTTTTTTTAACACTTTTTTGAAAAACTGCAATGCTTTTTTATGAAAGAGTATACTAAATTTAGCATTAAAAATGAGACCTCAGCATTACAAATGAGACCTCAGAGACCTCGATTGGATGTCCAGACCGTTCCGAGTCACAACTACATAAATGCAAGCATTCACAAATTTTATGTGGAAAAAGTTTAAATTGCCAGGGCAAAACTAATACAAAAATTTGTCAACGCCCTATGCAAGTAACTTTTTTACCACTGAAATAATGCTTAAATAGCACACGAAATTACTTAATTCCTTTTCCATCTGAAATCACGCAGTAGTTTGTTGTTAATGTTTGCAAACTAAATGACGCAGCTGGCTTAGATTGTGACAGGATTCAACTGACAGTTGTTTGTTGACAGGAGAATTATTTTCCTTTCAGTTAAGAGGCGGAAAATCAAAAAAGCGTTAATATGTACCTTTAAGCACAACTCCCAAATTTTGTTGAATTCTGATAATAATTATAGTCAAAGCTTGATTCATAAAACAAGAGATATGTATGTATGTATATGGAAAGTAATAGTAGACCTACGCTTTTACCTATTGAAGTATGCTTTATCAGGCAGCTTTAAAATTGCGATTTGTCCTGACCATAACTGCAGATAAAATTATAACTTTAATAATGAGGCATATCCCTGAATAGATTGAAACGAATTTAAAAAAATAACTAGCAGTATAAATGCAAAATTAGTTCGCAATATTCTCTGCATTCTGATCATACGTACGACAACAAAGAAGCTCTAGAGTTTATATGTAGACAAAATTTTCAGTTACTGCTGCACTCTGATTTCAGTTAAAACTAAAATTTAATTTTTTAATTAAATGATGCATGCGAGGTAGGCATGCCCTTTCAATGCCTCAAAAAGAAAATTGAGAGCTAACGACCTATGAATATTTTAAAATCTGGGATATATGGGAGGCAGTCATGTTCTTGCATCGATTGGAATGCAAGTAGTCAGGCAGCTTTAATATTTACTTCTAGAAATAATTTTAAATTTTCCTTGCCTACTGATTATTATTGCAGCTACTATATTGGTTATCACAATTCAGGAGTCAAATTGTCACATGCGTGACATACGTGAACGCACTGAAATGCCATTTAGCTCATACGATTCACGTATCACTTAATTTGTTTTCGTACGATTGTCGATACGATAACAGAGGTGACGACTTGAGCCCAGGATTTACAGATATCCCTATTGTTGTTGCACCTCAAATTGTGGATTTTTTTAAAATAAATTCATGCGAAATTTTTCGTTAGCTATTTACGGCAACTCCACTCAATCGTAAATTGCACTCTAAGGGAAGAAGCTGCTTTAATTACTCTTCTGCAGAAAGGTCCTAGGTTATTTTTTCCCTCAGCACTTACGTGTATTTATAAAAAAATCTAATTTTTCGATTTTCTCTGAAATATTACCCTACAATTTATTTTACAATTCTCGTTTTTCCCTCATAAATTTTAAGAACTTCTCAAATTCGCTCTTAGTTTCAACAGCACTGTCTACTTTGTAACATGTAACCAAAGTATCCTATAAGTGCACTTTTTTTCTTTTGAAAAGCAAAGAATTGGTTTCAGCGTTTATTTATTTTTTTTATTATGATTTCATATGAGTTTTTTTTAATGCTTTGTTTTTAGTTGTTCCTTCAATTTTCAAGACTACAATGAGCGTTTCGTCAAATGCATTTACTATTCATGCCTAAAGTACCACTGTTCATATCATTTTTATAATGAGTTTTCTTTTCAGCACAACTCATTTGAAGATATGCATGCTAAAAAATTAATGGATTTTAAACAAAGAATGACATTTGCGTTATTTAGATTTTACTTAAATTGGTGACGGCTTTTACGTGGAAAGAGGGGGAGTGGGTTATTAAAAATGAAATATTTAAATTTTAAGTTTAAAAAGTATGTTTTCTACTTAGATATGCTTTGAAAGTATATTAAAAATATCCTCGTGACTAGTTCAAATAAAAGCTCTTAACAGGAAAACAATATTTTTGAATATTATTACGAGACCAACCTAAATTAGAGCGTCAAGCGTTGGGTTAGCAGCAGGGTACGTATTTTCAGTACATTTAAATGCATAAAATTTTATTTGAATGTACTGAAAATACGGACTCTGCCCCCAACGCAACGCTTGACGCTCTAATTTAGGTTGAACTATAAAATATCTTTTGTGGATACAGAACATGGAACTGCCCGCACCTATTTAATTTTTTGTATGAAAAAGGAACGAAATATATATATATATATATATATATATATAAAGCTAATTTAATTTTTTTTAATGAAAAATGCATAAGCCATCTATTTAACTTTTTGTATGAAAAATGGACGATGGCCCATTTAGTTTTTTGTATGAAAAATCAACTATATACGAGTGTACCCCATGTAATATTTGTATGAAAAATTTACTATAGCATCGTTCATTTATTTTTTTTTTGTATTAAAAATGAATATTGATAATTTTTAGTATGAAAAATTGACGATATATAGAAAACTAAAATTTTTGTATGAAAATTTAATATTTTTTTTTATGAAACATTAGCTACGAGTATGAATAGTTCATTTAACTTGTTGTCTAACAAATTTAAGATATATAACCCATTTAATTTTTTTATGAAAAAGGGGCGATGCATAGCCCATTTACTTGTTTTGTCTGACAAAATTGACGATGTATTTAATTTTTTCCTCTGCAAATGGACGATCTATAACCCATTTATTTTTTGTAAAAAAAGTTAATGACGTATATCCCATTGAATTTTATTTAAAGAAAAATGGACAATGTATAATTAAAATTTAAATTTTTTAATATATTATTTAATTTTTTTGTATAAAAAACAGGCGATGTATAACTGATTTAATTTTTTTGTTTAAAAAATGAATGATAGTCCATTTATTTTTTTTTTATGAAAAATGGACGAGGTAAAGCCCTTTTAATTTTCTTGAATGAAAAATGGGCGATGTATAGCGCAGTTGTTTGTATCTAAGATGAATTAATTTTTGTATAAAAAATTTAATAGACTACATATTGTCTGTTTTTTACGCAACAAATTAAATGGATAATGTATGTGGCACGTTTTTCTTGCAAAAAACAAACTTTTTATGCAAATATTAACAGGACTATAAATCATCCATTTCCTATACAAAAAAAAAAATACGTTTTTCTTGCAAAAAGTTTTTCGTGAAAAAAATGTTTATGAAAAAATGTAAAGGACTATAAATCATTCATTTGTTATACAAAAAAAATTTAATGGACTATATGCATATACATCGTCTATTTTTCGTGAAAACCGTTTTTATAAAAGTAAATTTAAATCGTCTATTTCTTATAAATAAAAACTAAATAGGCTATACAACAGACGATATTTTTCATGCAACAAATAAAATGGACTATATATAGTACGTTTTCCGTGCAAAAATTTTTTTATAAAAAAAAATTTTATGAAAAATTTTAAAGGAATATATATAGAAATCGTCCATTTCTTATAAAAAAAAACTAAAAAAGTGTATATCGTCTTGTCTTCATGCAACCAATTAAATGGTCTATATATGGTACGTTTTCCTTGTGAAAAAATTTTTTATGAAAAAAAGTTAATGGAATATATTTCGTGAAAAAATTTTTATAAAAAAAATTTGAAGGACTATAAATCGTCAATTTCTTATAACTACAAAAAATTAATAAGGCAACAAACTAAATGGATTATATACGGTACAGTTTTCTTGAAAAAAATTTTTTATGAAAAAAATTTAATGGACTATAAAAATTACATCGTCAATTTTTCAATTTTTTATAAAAGAATATAATGGCCTATAAATCGTCCCTTTTATATGCAAAAAATTAAATAGACTATACGGCGTCTATTTTTCATGAAAAAATTTAAATAGAGTATACATACAAAATTTAATGGGCTATACATCCTCCATTTTTTAATTATTTTATGAAAAAATTTAATGGACCATAAATTGTCCATATCATACGCAAACCATTAAATGGACTATCTACATCGTCTATTTTGCGTAAAAGAAATTTAATGCAATTTTATGAAAAAATTTCAATGGGCTATAATACATCGTCCATTTTTAAATTTTTTATTAAAAAAATTTAATGGCCTATAAATCGTCCCTTTCGTATGCAAAAAATAAATCGTCTATTTTCAATGGCAAAATTTAAATGGAGTATACATACAAAATTTAATGGGCTACACATCCTCCATGTTTTAATTTATTTATGAAAAAAATTATCTATTTTTCATGCAAAAATTTAAATGGAGTACACACACAAAATTTAATGAGCTATATTTCATCCTCCATTTTTTAATTTTTTTATGAAAAAATTTAATGGACCATGAATTGTCCATATCGTACGCAAAAAATAAAAAAGACTATATACGTCGTCTATTTTTCGTACAAAAAATTTTTTGGACTATAAATCATCCATTTTTCATGAAAAAAAATGTTTTATGAAAAAATTTCAATGGTCTATTTATGTAACGATTCAACCATATATGCCCTTACTGCTTGGAAACCTGTGCTACCTTTAATCCGGCCATGTTCAGGGCTGGGGGTGGTGTTCTTGTTTCCGCACAAAGCAAGGTAAAGAACCGATCAATAATATTTTTGGATTTATTTAGGTAGCTAAAAGTTCTGTGACACGACTATTTAAATTAAAGCAAAATACAAATTAAAAAAATTTATAAGGGGGAAAAATGTATGTAAAGTTTAAAGTCGGAAAAAGATCTAAGATGTTCTGCACTTTCCCCTTTCTAAACTCGTCCATTTTTAAATTTGTTATGAAAAAATTGTATGGGCTATAAATCGTCCCTTTCGTATGCAACAAATTAAATAGACTATACATCGACTTTTTTTCATGCAAAAATTTAAATAGAGTATACATACAATATTTAATGGGCTATACATCCTCCATTTTTTTTATTTTTTTATGAAAAAATTTAATGAACCACAAATTGTCCATATCGCACTCTAAAAATTAAGTGGACTATATACGTCGTCTTTCTTTCGTACCAAAAATTTATTGGACTATACATCATCCATTTTTCATGAAAAAATTTTTTATGGCAAAATTTTATTTTAATACATCGTCCATTTTTCAACTTTTTATGAAAAAATTTAATGACCAATAAATAGTTCCTTTCGTATGCAACAAACTAAATAGGCTATACATCGACTATTTTTCATGCAAAAATTTAAATAGAGTATACTTACAAAATTTAATGGGCTATACATCCTCCATTTTTTAATTTTTTTATGAAAAAATTTAATGGACCACAAATTGTCCATATCGCACGCTAAAAATTAAATGGACTATATACGTCGTCTGTTTTTCGTACCAAAAATTAATTGGACTACACATCATCCATTTCTCATGAAAAATTTTTTTTTATTAAAATATACATCGTCCATTTTTCAACTTTTTATGAAAAAATTTAATGGCCTATAAATAGTTCCTTTCGTATGCAACAAATTAAAAAGATTATACATCGACTATTTTTCATGCAAAAATTTAAATAGAGTATACATACAACATTTGAATGGGCTATTATACATCGTCCATTTTTCAACTTTTTATGAAAAAATTTAATGGCCAATAAATAGTTTCTTTCGTATGCAACAAATGAAATAGGCTTATACATTGACTATTTTTCATGCAAAAATTTAAATAGAGTATACATACAAAATGTAATGGGCTATACATCCTCCATTTTTTAATTTTTTTATGAAAAAATTTAATGGACCACAAATTGTCCATATCGCACGCTAAAAATTAAATAATGGACTATATACGTCTTCTTTCTTTCGTACCAAAAATTTTGTGGACTATACGTCATCCATTTTTTATGAAAAAACATGTTTTTATGAAAAAATTTTAATGGGCTTTACATCGTCCATTTTTCAACTTTTTATGAAAAAATTTAATGGCCAATAAATAGTTCCTTTCGTATGCAACAAATTAAATAGTCTATACATCGACTATTTTTCATGCAAAAATTTAAATAGAGTATACATACAAAATTTAATGGGCTATACATCCTCCATTTTTTTTATTTTTTTATGAAAAAATTTAATGGACCACAAATTGTCCATATCGCACGCTAAAAATTAAATGGACTATATACGTTGTCTTTATTTCGCATCAAAAATTTATTGGCCTATACATCATCCATTTTTCATGAAAAAAAATTTTTTATGGAAAATCTTTAATGGGCTATATATACATCGTCCATTTTTCAAGTTTTTATGAAAAAATTAATGGCCTATAAATAGTTCCTTTCGTATGCAACAAATTAAAAAGATTATTCATCGACTATTTTTCATGCAAAAATTTAAATAGAGTATACATACAACATTTGAATGGGCTATATACATCGTCCATTTTTCAACTTTTTATGAAAAAATTTAATGGCCAATAAATAGTTTCTTTCGTATGCAACAAATGAAATAGGCTATACATTGACAATTTTTCATGCAAAAATTTAAATAGAGTATACATACAAAATTTAATGGGCTATACTTCCTCCATTTTGGACTATAAACGTCGTCTTTCTTTCGTACCAAAAATTTATGGGACTATACATCATCCATTTTTCATGAAAAAAAATTTTTCATGAGAAAATTTTTTCAAATTTTATGAAAAAATTTAATGGCCTAAAAATAGTTCCTTTCGTATGCAACAAATTAAATAGGCTATACATTGACTATTATTCATGCAAAAATTTAAATAGAGTATACATACAAAATTTAATGGGCTATACATCCTCCATTTTTTAATTTTTTTATGAAAAAATTTAATGGACCACAAATTGTCCATATCGCACGCTAAAAATTAAATGGACTATATACGTCATCTTTCTTTCGTAACAAAAATTTATTGGACTATACATCATCCATTTTTCATGAAAAAAAATTTTTTATGAAAAAATTTTAATGGGCTATACATTGTCCATTTTTCAAATTTTTATGAAAAAATTTAATGGCCTATAAATAGTTCCATGCGTATGCAACAAATTAAAAAGACTATACATCGACTATTTTTCATGCAAAAATTTAAATAGAGTATCCATACAAAATTTAATGGGCTATACATCCTCCATTTTTTAATTGTTTTTATGAACAAAATTTAATGGCCTATAAATAGTTCCTTTCGTATGAAACAAATTAAAGAGACTATACATCGACTATTTTTCATGCAAAAATTTAAATAGAGTATACATACAAAATTTATTGTTTTTATTTTTTTTATGAAAAAATTTAATGGACCACAAATTGTCCATATCGCACGCTAAAAATTAAATGGACTAAATACGTCGTCCTTCTTTCGTACGAAAAATTTATTGGACTATACATCATCCATTTTTTCATGAAAAAAAATTTTTTATGAAAAAATTTTAATGGGCTATACATCGTCCATTTTTCAACTTTTTATGAAAAAATTTAATGGCCTATAAATAGTTCCTTTCGTATGCAACAAATTAAACAGACTATACATCGACTATTTTTCATGCAAAATTTAAATAGAGTATACATACAAAATTTAATGGGCTATTATACATCCTCCATTTTTCAACTTTTTATGAAAAAAATTTAATGGCCTATAAATAGTTCCTTTCGTATGCAACAAATTAAACAGACTATACATCGACTATTTTTCATGCAAAAATTTAAATAAAGTATACATACAAAATTTAATGGGCTATACATCCTCCATTTTTTAATTCTTTTATGAAAAAATTTAATGGACCACAAATTGTCCATATCGCACGCTAAAAATTAAATGGGCTGTATACGTCGTCCTTCTTTCGTACCAAAAATTTATTGGACAATACATCATCCATTTTTCATGAACAAAAAAATTTTTATGGAAAAATTTTAATGGGCTATACTACATTCTCCATTTTTCAACTTTTTATGAAAAAATTTAATGGCCTATAAATAGTTCCTTTCGTATGCAACAAATTATACAGACTATTATCAACTATTTTTCATACAAAAATTTAAATAGAGTATACATACAAAATTTAATGGGCTATACATCCTCCATTTTTTAATTTTTTTTATAAAAAAATTTAATGGACCACAAATTGTCCATATCGCACACTAAAAATTAAATGAACTAAATACGTCGTCCTTCTTTCGTACCAAAAATTTATTGGACTATACATCATCCATTTTTTCATGAAAAAAAATTTTTTATGTAAAAATTTTAATGGGCTATACATCGTCCATTTTTCAACTTTTTATGAAAAAATTTTATGGCCTATAAATAGTTCCATTCGTATGCAACAAATTAAAAAGACTTTACATCGACTATTTTTCATGCAAAAATTTAAATAGAGTATACATACAAAATTTAATGGGCTATACATCCTCCATTTTTCAACTTTTTATGAAAAAAATTTAATGGCCTATAAATAGTTCCTTTCGTATGCAACAAATTAAACAGACTATACATCGAATATTTTTCATGCAAAAATTTAAATAAAGTATACATACAAAATTTAATGGGCTATACATTCTCCATTTTTTAATTTTTTTATGAAAAAATTTAATGGACCACAAATTGTCCATATCGCTCGCTAAAAATTAAATTAACTATATACGTCGTCTTTATTTCGTACCAAAAATTTATTGGGCTATACATCATCCATTTTTCATGAAAAAAAATTTTTATGGACAAATTTTAATGGGCTATAATACATCGTCCATTTTTCAACTGTTTATGAAAAAATTTAATGGCTTATAAATAGTTCCTTTCGTATGCAACAAATTAAAAAGACTATACATCGACTATTTTTCATGCAAAAATTTAAATAGAGTATACATACAAAATTTAATGGGCTATACATCCTCCATTTTTCAACTTTTTATGAAAAAATTTAATGGCCTATAAATAGTTCCTTTCGTATGCAACAAATTAAACAGACTATTATCGACTATTTTTCATGCAAAAATTTAAATAGAGTATACATACAAAATTTAATGGGCTATACATCGTCCATTTTTCAACCCTTTATGAAAAAATTTAATGGCCAATAAATAGTTTCTTTCGTACGCAACAAATTAAATAGGCTATACATTGACTATTTTTCACGCAAAAATTTAAATAGAGTATACATACAAAATTTAATGGGCTATACATTCTCCATTTTTTAATTTTTATATGAAAAAATTTAATGGACCATAAATTGTCCATATCGCACGCTAAAAAATTAATAATGGACTATATACGTCGTCTTTTTTTTCGTACCAAAAATTTATTGGACTATACATCATCCATTTTTCATGAAAAAAATTTTTTTATGAAAAAATTTTAATGGGCTATATTATATATATATCGTCTATTTTTCAAATTTTTATGAAAAAATTTAATGGCCTATAAATAGATCCTTTCGTATGCAACAAATTAAATAGACCATACATCGACTATTTTTCATGCAAAAATTTAAATAGAGTATCCATACAAAATTTAATGGGCTATACATCCTCCATTTTTTAATTTTTTTATGAAAAAAATTTAATGGCCTATAAATAGTTCCTTTCGTATGCAACAAATTAAACAGACTATACATCGACTATTTTTCATGCAAAAATTTAAATAGAGTATACATACCAAATTTAATGGGCTATACATCCTCCATTTTTTAATTTTTTTATGAAAAAATTTAATGGACCACAAATTGTCCATATCGCACGCTGAAAATTAATTGGACTATATACGTCGTCCTTCTTTCGTACCAAAAATTTTTTTGGACTATACATCATCCACTTTTCAAGAAAAAAAATTTTTTATGAAAAAATTTTAATGGGCTATAATACATCGTCAATTTTTCAAATTTTTATGAAAAAATGTAATGGCCAATAAATAGTTCCTTTCGTATGCAACAAACTAAATAGGCTATACATCGACTATTTTTCATGCAAAAATTTAAATAAAGTATACATACAAAATTTAATGGGCTATACATCTTCCATTTTTGAATTTTTTATGAAAAAATTTAATGGACCACAAATTGTCCATATCGCACGCTAAAAATTAAATGGACTATATACGTTATCTTTCTTTCGTACCAAAAATTTATTGGACTATACATCATCCATTTTTCATGAAAAAAAATTTTTATGAAAAAATTTTAATGGGCTATACATCGTCCATTTTTCAAATTTTTATGAAAAAATTTAATGGCCAATAAATAGTTCCTTTCGTATGCAATAAATTAAATAAACTATACATCGGCTATTTTTCATGCAAAAATTTAAATAAAGTATACATACAATATTTAATGGGCTATACATCCTCCATTTTTTAATTTTTTTATGAAAAAATTTAATGGACCACAAATTGTCCATATCGCACGCTGAAAATTAATTGGACTATATACGTCGTCCTTCTTTCGTACCAAAAATGTATGGGACTATACATCATCCATTTTTCATGAAAAAAAATTTTTTATGAGAAAATTTTTTCAACTTTTTATGAAAAAATTTAATGGCCTATAAATAGTTCCTTTCGTATGCAACAAATTAAATAGGCTATACATTGACTATTATTCATGCAAAAATTTAAATAGAGTATACATACAAAATTTAATGGGCTATACATCCTCCATTTTTTAATTTTTTTATGAAAAAATTTAATGGACCACAAATTGTCCATATCGCACGCTAAAAATTAAATGGACTAAATACGTCTTCCTTCTTTCGTACCAAAAAATTATTGGACAATACATCATCCATTTTTTCATGAAAAAAATTTTTTATGAAAAAATTTTAATGGGCTATACATCGTCCATTTTTCAACTTTTTATGAAAAAATTTTATGGCCTATAAATAGTTCCATTCGTATGCAACAAATTAAAAAGACTATACATCGACTATTTTTCATGCAAAAATTTAAATAGAGTATACATACAAAATTTAATGGGCTATACATCGTCCATTTTTCAACTTTTTATGAAAAAATTTAATGGCCTATAAATAGTTCCTTTCGTATGCAACAAATTAAACAGACTATTATCGACTATTTTTCATGTAAAAATTTAAATAGAGTATACATACAAAATTTAATGGGCTATACATCGTCCATTTTTCAACCCTTTATGAAAAAATTTAATGGCCAATAAATAGTTTCTTTCGTACGCAACAAATTAAATTGGCTATACATTGACTATTTTTCACGCAAAAATTTAAATAGAGTATACATACAAAATTTAATGGGCTATACATTCTCTATTTTTTAATTTTTATATGAAAAAATTTAATGGACCATAAATTGTCCATATCGCACGCTAAAAAATTAATAATGGACTATATACGTCGTCTTTTTTTTCGTACCAAAAATTTATTGGACTATACATCATCCATTTTTCATGAAAAAAATTTTTTTATGAAAAAATTTTAATGGGCTATATTATATATATATCGTCTATTTTTAAAATTTTTATAAAAAAATTTAATGGCCTATAAATAGATCCTTTCGTATGCAACAAATTAAATAGACCATACATCGACTATTTTTCATGCAAAAATTTAAATAGAGTATCCATACAAAATTTAATGGGCTATACATCCTCCATTTTTTAATTTTTTTATGAAAAAAATTTAATGGCCTATAAATAGTTCCTTTCGTATGCAACAAATTAAACAGACTATACATCGACTATTTTTCATGCAAAAATTTAAATAGAGTATACATACCAAATTTATTGTTTTTATTTTTTTTATGAAAAAATTTAATGGACCACAAATTGTCCATATCGCACGCTGAAAATTAATTGGACTATATACGTCGTCTTTCTTTCGTACCAAAAATGTATGGGACTATACATCATCCATTTTTCATGAAAAAAAAATTTTTATGAGAAAATTTTTTCAACTTTTTATGAAAAAATTTAATGGCCTATAAATAGTTCCTTTCGTATGCAACAAATTAAATAGGCTATACATTGACTATTATTCATGCAAAAATTTAAATAGAGTATACATACAAAATTTAATGGGCTATACATCCTCCATTTTTTAATTTTTTTATGAAAAAATTTAATGGACCACAAATTGTCCATATCGCACGCTAAAAATTAAATGGACTAAATACGTCGTCCTTCTTTCGTACCAAAAATTTATTGGACAATACATCATCCATTTTTTCATGAAAAAAATTTTTTATGAAAAAATTTTAATGGGCTATAATACATCGTCCATTTTTCAACTGTGTATGAAAAAATTTAATGGCCTATAAATAGTTCCTTTCGTATGCAACAAATTAAAAGGACTATACATCGACTATTTTTCATTCAAAAATTTAAATAGAGTAGACATACAAAATTTAATGGGCTATACATCCTCCACTTTTTAATTTTTTATGAAAAAATTTAATGGACCATAAATTGTCCATATCGCACGCTAAAAATTAAATGGGCTATATACGTCGTCCTTCTTTCGTACCAAAAATTTATTGGACAATACATCATCCATTTTTCATGAACAAAAAAATTTTTATGAAAAATTTTAATGGGCTATAATACATTCTCCATTTTTCAACTTTTTATGAAAAAATTTAATGGCCTATAAATAGTTCCTTTCGTATGCAACAAATTAAAAAGACTATACATCGACTATTTTTCATGCAAAAATTTAAATATAGTATACATACAAAATTTAATGGGCTATACATCCTCCATTTTTCAACTTTTTATGAAAAAATTTAATGGCCTATAAATAGTTCCTTTCGTATGCAACAAATTAAACAGACTATTATCGACTATTTTGCATGCAAAAATTTAAATAGAGTATACATACAAAATTTAATGGGCTATTATACATCCTCCATTTTTTAATTTTTTTATGAAAAAATTTAATGGACCACAAATTGTCCATATCGCACGCCAAAAATTAAATGGACTATATACGTCGTCTTTCTTTCGTACCAAAAATTTATTGGGCTATACATCATCAATTTTTCATGAAAAAAAATTTTTATGAAAAAATGTTAATGGGCTATACATCGTCCATTTTTTACCTTTTTATGAAAAAATTTAATGGCCTATAAATAGTTTCTTTCGTATGCAACAAATTAGAGTATACATACATACAAAATTTAATGGGCTATACATTCTCCATTTTTGAATTTTTTTATGAAAAAATTTAATGGACCACAAATTGTCCATATCGCACGCTAAAAATTAAATGGACTATATACGTTATCTTTCTTTCGTACCAAAAATTTATTGGACTATACATCATCCATTTTTTATGAAAAAAAATTTTTATGAAAAAATTTTAATGGGCTATATATACATCGTCCATTTTTCAAATTTTTATGAAAAAATTTAATGGCCAATAAATAGTTCCTTTCGTATGCAATAAATTAAATAGACTATACATCGGCTATTTTTCATGCAAAAATTTAAATAAAGTATACATACAATATTTAATGGGCTATACATCCTCCGTTTTTTAATTTTTTTATGAAAAAATTTAATGGACCACAAATTGTCCATATCGCACGCTGAAAATTAATTGGACTATATACGTCGTCTTTCTTTCGTACCAAAAATGTATGGGACTATACATCATCCATTTTTCATGAAAAAAAATTTTTTATGAGAAAATTTTTTCAACTTTTTATGAAAAAATTTAATGGCCTATAAATAGTTCCTTTCGTATGCAACAAATTAAATAGTCTATACATTGACTATTATTCATGCAAAAATTTAAATAGAGTATACATACAAAATTTAATGGGCTATACATCCTCCATTTTTTAATTTTTTTATGAAAAAATTTAATGGACCACAAATTGTCCATATCGCACGCTAAAAATTAAATGGACTAAATACGTCGTCCTTCTTTCGTACCAAAAATTTATTGGACAATACATCATCCATTTTTCATGAAAAAAATTTTTTATGAAAAAGTTTTAATGGGCTATACATCGTCCATTTTTCAACTTTTTATGAAAAAATTTTATGGCCTATAAATAGTTCCATTCGTATGCAACAAATTAAAAAGACTATACATCGACTATTTTTCATGCAAAAATTTAAATAGAGTATACATACAAAATTTAATGGGCTATACATCCTCCATTTTTCAACTTTTTATGAAAAAAATTTAATGGCCTACAAATAGTTCCTTTCGTATGCAACAAATTAAACAGACTATACATCGACTATTTTTCATGCAAAAATTTAAATAGAGTATACATACAAAATTTAATGGGCTATACATCCTCCATTTTTAAATTTTTTTATGAAAAAATTTAATGGACCACAAATTGTCCATATCGCTCGCTGAAAATTAAATGGACTATATACGTCGTCTTTCTTTCGTACCAAAAATTTATTCGACTATACATAATCCATTTTTCGTGAAAAAAAAATTTATGAAAAAATTTTAAAGGGCTATACATCGTCCATTTTTCAACTTTTTATGAAAAAATTTAATGGCCTATAAATAGTTCCTTTCGTATGCAACAAATTAAACAGACTATACATCGACTATTTTTCATGCAAAAATTTAAATAAAGTATACATACAAAATTTAATGGGCTATACATTCTCCATTTTTTAATTTTTTTATGAAAAAATTTAATGGACCACAAATTGTCCATATCGCACGCTAAAAATTAAATTAACTATATACGTCGTCTTTATTTCGTACCAAAAATTTATTGGTCTATACATCATCCATTTTTCATGAAAAAAAATTTTTATGGATAAATTTTAATGGGCTATAATACGTCGTCCATTTTTCAACTGTTTATGAAAAAATTTAATGGCCTATAAATAGTTCCTTTCGTATGCAACAAACTAAAAGGACTATACATCGACTATTTTTCATTCAAAAATTTAAATAGAGTAGACATACAAAATTTAATGGGCTATACATCCTCCACTTTTTAATTTTTTATGAAAAAATTTAATGGACCATAAATTGTCCATATCGCACGCTAAAAATTAAATGGGCTATATACGTCGTCCTTCTTTCGTACCAAAAATTTATTGGACAATACATCATCCATTTTTCATGAACAAAAAAATTTTTATGGAAAAATTTTAATGGGCTATATTATATATACATCGTCCATTTTTCAAATTTTTATGAAAAAATTTAATGGCCTATAAATAGTTTCTTTCGTATGCAACAAATTAGAGTATACATACATACAAAATTTAATGGGCTATACATTCTCCATTTTTTAATTTTTATATGAAAAAATTTAATGGACCACAAATTGTCCATATCGCACGCTAAAAATTAAATGGGCTATATACGTCGTCTTTTTTTCGTGCCAAAAATTTATTGGACTATACATCATACATTTTTCATGAAAAAAAATTTTTTATGAAAAAATTTTAATGGGCTATATTATATATACATCGTCCATTTTTCAAATTTTTATGAAAAAATTTAATGGCCTATAAATATTTCCATTCGTATGCTACAAATTAAAAATACTATACATCGACTATTTTTCATGCAAAAATTTAAATAGAGTATCCATACAACATTTAATGGGCTATACATCCTCCATTCTTTAATTTTTTTTTATGAAAAAAATGTAATGGCCTATAAATAGTTCCTTTCGTATGCAACAAATTAAACAGACTATACATCGACTATTTTTCATGCAAAAATTTAAATAGAGTATACATACAAAATTTATTGTTTTTATTTTTTTTTTATGAAAAAATTTAATGTACCACAAATTGCCCATATCGCACGCTAAAAATTAAATGGACTATATACGTAGTCCTTCTTTCGTACCAAAAATTTTTTTGGACTATACATCATCCACTTTTCAAGAAAAAAAATTTTTTATGAAAAAATTTTAATGGGCTATACATCGTCAATTTTTCAAATTTTTATGAAAAAATGCAATGGCCAATAAATAGTTCCTTTCGTATGTAACAAATTAAATAGGCTATACATTGACTATTATTCATGCAAAAATTTAAATAGAGTATACATACAAAATTTAATGGGCTATACATCTTCCATTTTTTAATTTTTTTTATGAAAAAATTTAATGGACCACAAATTGTCCATATCGCACGCTAAAAATTAAATGGACTATATATGTTATCTTTCTTTCGT
Organism: Tachina grossa; assembly: GCA_949987645.1. Classification (NCBI taxonomy): domain Eukaryota; kingdom Metazoa; phylum Arthropoda; class Insecta; order Diptera; family Tachinidae; genus Tachina; species Tachina grossa. Next base: position 59,187,014 of record OX465276.1, on the reverse strand, counting down.
ACCAAAACTTTATTGGACTATACATCATCCATTTTTCATGAAAAAAAATTTTTTATGAAAAAATTTTAAAAAATTTTTTTCAACTTTTTATGAAAAAATTTTATGGCCTATAAATAGTTCCATTCGTATGCAACAAATTAAAAAGACTATACATCGACTATTTTATTGCAAAAATTTAAATAGAGTATACATACAAAATTTAATGGGTTATACATCCTTCATTTTTTAATTTTTTTATGAAAAAATTTAATGGACCACAAATTGTCCATATCGCACGCTAAAAATTAAATGGACTAAATACGTCGTCCTTCTTTCGTACCAAAAATTTATTTGACTATACATCATCCATTTTTTCATGAAAAAAATTTTTTTATGAAAAAATTTTAATGGGCTATTTATTATACATCGTCCATTTTTTAAATTTTTATGAAAAAATTTAATGGCCTATAAATAGTTCCTTTCGTATGCAACAAATTAAACAGACTATTATCGACTATTTTTCATGCAAAAATTTAAATAGAGTATACATTCAGAATTTAATGGGCTATACATCCTCCATTTTTTAATTTTTTTATGAAAAAATTTAATGGACCACAAATTGTCCATATCGCACACTAAAAATTAAATGGACTAAATACGTCGTCCTTCTTTCGTACCAAAAATTTATTGGACTATACATCATCCATTTTTTCATGAAAAAAATTTTTTTATGAAAAAATTTTAATGGGCTATTTATTATACATCGTCCATTTTTTAAATTTTTATGAAAAAATTTAATGGCCTATAAATAGTTCCTTTCGTATGCAACAAATTAAAAAGACTATACATCGACTATTTTTCATGCAAAAATTTAAATAGAGTATACATACAAAATTTTATGAGCTATATATAGATCCTCCGTTTTTTAATTTTTTATGAAAAAATTTAATGGACCACAAATTGTCCATATCGCACGCTAAAAATTAAATGGACTATATACGTTGTCTTTATTTCGCATCAAAAATTTATTGGCCTATACATCATCCATTTTTCATGAAAAAAAATTTTTTTATGGAAAATCTTTAATGGGCTATATATAATACATCGTCCATTTTTCAAGTTTTTATGAAAAAATTAATGGCCTCTAAATAGTTCCTTTCGTATGCAACAAATTAAAAAGATTATACATCGACTATTTTTCATGCAAAAATTTAAATAGAGTATACATACAACATTTAAATGGGCTATACATTGTCCATTTTTCAACTTTTTATGAAAAAATTTAATGGCCAATAAATAGTTTCTTTCGTATGCAACAAATTAAAAAGATTATACATCGACTATTTTTCATGCAAAAATTTAAATAGAGTATACATACAACATTTAAATGGGCTATACATCGTCCATTTTTCAACTTTTTATGAAAAAATTTAATGGCCTATAAATTGTCCACATCGCACGCTAAAAATTAAATTAACTATATTCTCGTCTTTATTTCGTACCAAAAATTTATTGGTCTATACATCATCCAATTTTCATGAAAAAAAATTTTTATGGAAAAATTTTAATGGGCTATAATACATCGTCCATTTTTTAACTGTTTATGAAAAAATTTAATGGCCTATAAATAGTTCCTTTCGTATGCAACAAATTAAATAGGCTATACATCGACTATTTTTCATGCAAAAATTTAAATAAAGTATACATACAAAATTTAATGGGCTATACATTCTCCATTTTTTAATTTTTTTATGAAAAAATTTAATGGACCACAAATTGTCCATATCGCACGCTAAAAATTAAATTAACTATATACGTCGTCTTTATTTCGTACCAAAAATTTATTGGTCTATACATCATCCATTTTTCATGAAAAAAAATTTTTATGGATAAATTTTAATGGGCTATAATACGTCGTCCATTTTTCAACTGTTTATGAAAAAATTTAATGGCCTATAAATAGTTCCTTTCGTATGCAACAAACTAAAAGGACTATACATCGACTATTTTTCATTCAAAAATTTAAATAGAGTAGACATACAAAATTTAATGGGCTATACATCCTCCACTTTTTAATTTTTTATGAAAAAATTTAATGGACCACAAATTGTCCATATCGCACGCTGAAAATTAAATGGACTATATACGTCGTCTTTCTTTCGTACCAAAAATTTATTCGACTATACATAATCCATTTTTCATGAACAAAAAAATTTTTATGGAAAAATTTTAATGGGCTATACTACATTCTCCATTTTTCAACTTTTTATGAAAAAATTTAATGGCCTATAAATAGTTTCTTTCGTATGCAACAAATTAGAGTATACATACATACAAAATTTAATGGGCTATACAATCTCCATTTTTTAATTTTTATATGAAAAAATTTAATGGACCACAAATTGTCCATATCGCACGCTAAAAATTAAATGGGCTATATACGTCGTCTTTTTTTCATGCCAAAAATTTATTGGACTATACATCATACATTTTTCATGAAAAAAAATTTTTTATGAAAAAATTTTAATGGGCTATATTATATATACATCGTCCATTTTTCAAATTTTTATGAAAAAATTTAATGGCCTATAAATATTTCCATTCGTATGCTACAAATTAAAAATACTATACATCGACTATTTTTCATGCAAAAATTTAAATAGAGTATCCATACAACATTTAATGGGCTATACATCCTCCATTTTTTAATTTTGTTTTATGAAAAAAATGTAATGGCCTATAAATAGTTCCTTTCGTATGCAACAAATTAAACAGACTATACATCGACTATTTTTCATGCAAAAATTTAAATAGAGTATACATACAAAATTTATTGTTTTTATTTTTTTTTATGAAAAAATTTAATGTACCACAAATTGCCCATATCGCACGCTAAAAATTAAATGGACTATATACGTCGTCCTTCTTTCGTACCAAAAATTTTTTTGGACTATACATCATCCACTTTTCAAGAAAAAAAATTTTTTATGAAAAAATTTTAATGGGCTATTATACATCGTCAATTTTTCAAATTTTTATGAAAAAATGCAATGGCCAATAAATAGTTCCTTTCGTATGTAACAAATTAAATAGGCTATACATTGACTATTATTCATGCAAAAATTTAAATAGAGTATACATACAAAATTTAATCGGCTATACATCTTCCATTTTTTAATTTTTTTTATGAAAAAATTTAATGGACCACAAATTGTCCATATCGCACGCTAAAAATTAAATGGACTATATACGTTATCTTTCTTTCGTACCAAAACTTTATTGGACTATACATCATCCATTTTTCATGAAAAAAAATTTTTTATGAAAAAATTTTAAAAAATTTTTTTCAACTTTTTATGAAAAAATTTTATGGCCTATAAATAGTTCCATTCGTATGCAACAAATTAAAAAGACTATACATCGACTATTTTATTGCAAAAATTTAAATAGAGTATACATACAAAATTTAATGGGTTATACATCCTCCATTTTTTAATTTTTTTATGAAAAAATTTAATGGACCACAAATTGTCCATATCGCACGCTAAAAATTAAATGGACTAAATACGTCGTCCTTCTTTCGTACCAAAAATTTATTTGACTATACATCATCCATTTTTTCATGAAAAAAATTTTTTTATGAAAAAATTTTAATGGGCTATTATACATCGTCCATTTTTTAAATTTTTATGAAAAAATTTAATGGCCTATAAATAGTTCCTTTCGTATGCAACAAATTAAACAGACTATTATCGACTATTTTTCATGCAAATATTTAAATAAAGTATACATACAAAATTTAATGGGCTATACATCCTCCATTTTTTAATTTTTTTATGAAAAAATTTAATGGACCACAAATTGTCCATATCGAACGCTAAAAATTAAATGGACTAAATACCTCGTCCTCCTTGCGTACCAAAAATTTATTGGACTATACATCATCCATTTTTTCATGAAAAAAAAAATTTATGAAAAAATTTTAATGGGCTATACATCGTCCATTTTTCAACTTTTTATGAAAAAATTTTATGGCCTATAAATAGTTCCATTCGTATGCAACAAATTAAAAAGACTATACATCGACTATTTTATTGCAAAAATTTAAATAGAGTATACATACAAAATTTAATGGGCTATACATCCTCCATTTTTTAATTTTTTTATGAAAAAATTTAATGGACCACAAATTTTCCATATCGCACGCTAAAAATTAAATGGACTACATACGTCGTCCTTCTTTCGTACCAAAAATTTATTGGACTATACATCATCCATTTTTTCATGAAAAAAAATTTTTTATGAAAAAATTTTAATGGGCTATACATCGTCCATTTTTCAACTTTTTATGAAAAAATTTAATGGCCTATATATAGTTCCTTTCGTATGCAACAAATTAAACAGACTATTATCGACTATTTTTCATGCAAAAATTTAAATAGAGTATACATACAGAATTTAATTTAATACATCCTCCATTTATTAATTTTTTTATGAAAAAATTTAATGGACCACAAATTGTCCATATCGCACGCTAAAAATTAAATAATGGACTATATACGTCGTCTTTCTTTCGTACCAAAAATTTATTGGACTATACGTCATCCATTTTTCATGAAAAAACATTTTTTTATGAAAAAATTTTAATGGGCTTTACATCGTCCATTTTTCAACTTTTTATGAAAAAATTTAATGGCCAATAAATAGTTCCTTTCGTATGCAACAAATTAAATAGGCTATACATCATCCATTTTTCATGAAAAAAAATTTTTTTATGGAAAATCTTTAATGGGCTATATATAATACATCGTCCATTTTTCAAGTTTTTATGAAAAAATTAATGGCCTCTAAATAGTTCCTTTCGTATGCAACAAATTAAAAAGATTATACATCGACTATTTTTCATGCAAAAATTTAAATAGAGTATACATACAACATTTAAATGGGCTATACATTGTCCATTTTTCAACTTTTTATGAAAAAATTTAATGGCCAATAAATAGTTTCTTTCGTATGCAACAAATTAAAAAGATTATACATCGACTATTTTTCATGCAAAAATTTAAATAGAGTATACATACAACATTTAAATGGGCTATACATCGTCCATTTTTCAACTTTTTATGAAAAAATTTAATGGCCTATAAATTGTCCACATCGCACGCTAAAAATTAAATTAACTATATTCTCGTCTTTATTTCGTACCAAAAATTTATTGGTCTATACATCATCCATTTTTCATGAAAAAAAATTTTTATGGAAAAATTTTAATGGGCTATAATACATCGTCCATTTTTTAACTGTTTATGAAAAAATTTAATGGCCTATAAATAGTTCCTTTCGTATGCAACAAATTAAATAGGCTATACATTGACTATTATTCATGCAAAAACTCAAATAGAGTATACATACAAAATTTAATGGGCTATACATTCTCCATTTTTTAATTTTTATATGAAAAAATTTAATGGACCATAAATTGTCCATATCGCTCGCTAAAAAATTAATAATGGACTATATACGTCGTCTTTTTTTCGTACCAAAAATTTATTGGACTATACATCATCCATTTTTCATGAAAAAAAATTTTTTATGAATAAATTTTAATGGGCTATATTATATATACATCGTCTATTTTTCAAATTTTTATGAAAAAATTTAATGGCCTATAAATAGTTCTTTTCGTATGCAACAAATTAAATAGATCATACATCGACTATTTTTCATGCAAAAATTTAAATAAAGTATACATACAAAATTTAATGGGCTATACATCCTCCATTTTTTAATTTTTTTATGAAAAAATTTAATGGACCACAAATTGTCCATATCGCACGCTAAAAATTAAATGGACTATATACGTCATCTTTCTTTCGTACCAAAAATTTATTGGACTATATATACATCATCCATTTTTCAAATTTTTATGAAAAAATTTAATGGCCTATAAATAGTTCCTTTCGTATGCAACAAATTAAATAGACTATACATCGGCTATTTTTCATGCAAAAATTTAAATAAAGTATACATACAAAATTTAATGGGCTATACATCCTCCATTTTTTAATTTTTTTATGAAAAAATTTAATGGACCACAAATTGTCTATATCGAACGCTAAAAATTAAATGGACTAAATACCTCGTCCTCCTTGCGTACCAAAAATTTATTGGACTATACATCATCCATTTTTTCATGAAAAAAAAAAATTTATGAAAAAATTTTAATGGGCTATACATCGTCCATTTTTCAACTTTTTATGAAAAAATTTAATGGCCTATAAATAGTTCCTTTCGTGTGCAACAAATTAAACAGACTATTATCGACTATTTTTCATGCAAAAATTTAAATAGAGTATACATACAGAATTTAATTTAATACATCCTCCATTTATTAATTTTTTTATGAAAAAATTTAATGGACCACAAATTGTCCATATCGCACGCTAAAAATTAAATAATGGACTATATACGTCGTCTTTCTTTCGTACCAAAAATTTATTGGACTATACGTCATCCATTTTTCATGAAAAAACATTTTTTTATGAAAAAATTTTAATGGGCTTTACATCGTCCATTTTTCAACTTTTTATGAAAAAATTTAATGGCCAATAAATAGTTCCTTTCGTATGCAACAAATTAAATAGACTATACATCGGCTATTTTTCATGCAAAAATTTAAATAAAGTATACATACAAAATTTAATGGGCTATACATCCTCCATTTTTTAATTTTTTTATGAAAAAATTTAATGGACCACAAATTTTCCATATCGCACGCTAAAAATTAAATGGACTACATACGTCGTCCTTCTTTCGTACCAAAAATTTATTGGACTATACATCATCCATTTTTTCATGAAAAAAAATTTTTTATGAAAAAATTTTAATGGGCTATACATCGTCCATTTTTCAACTTTTTATGAAAAAATTTAATGGCCTATATATAGTTCCTTTCGTATGCAACAAATTAAACAGACTATTATCGACTATTTTTCATGCAAAAATTTAAATAGAGTATACATACAGAATTTAATTTAATACATCCTCCATTTATTAATTTTTTTATGAAAAAATTTAATGGACCACAAATTGTCCATATCGCACGCTAAAAATTAAATAATGGACTATATACGTCGTCTTTCTTTCGTACCAAAAATTTATTGGACTATACGTCATCCATTTTTCATGAAAAAACATTTTTTTATGAAAAAATTTTAATGGGCTTTACATCGTCCATTTTTCAACTTTTTATGAAAAAATTTAATGGCCAATAAATAGTTCCTTTCGTATGCAACAAATTAAATAGGCTATACATCATCCATTTTTCATGAAAAAAAATTTTTTTATGGAAAATCTTTAATGGGCTATATATAATACATCGTCCATTTTTCAAGTTTTTATGAAAAAATTTAATGGCCTATAAATAGTTCCTTTCGTATGCAACAAATTAAACAGATTATACATCGACTATTTTTCATGCAAAAATTTAAATAGAGTATACATACAAAATTTAATGGGCTATACATCGTCCATTTTTCAACCCTTTATGAAAAAATTTAATGGCCAATAAATAGTTCGATTCGTATGCAACAAATTAAAAGGACTATACATCGACTATTTTTCATGCAAAAATTTAAATAGAGTATACATACAAAATTTAATGGGCTATACATCCTCCATTTTTTAATTTTTTTATGAAAAAATTTAATGGACCACAAATTGTCCATATCGCACGCTAAAAATTAAATAATGGACTATATACGTCGTCTTTCTTTCGTACCAAAAATATATGGGACTATACATCATCCATTTTTCATGAAAAAAAATTTTTTATGAGAAAATTTTTTCAACTTTTTATGAAAAAATTTAATGGCCTATAAATAGTTCCTTTCGTATGCAACAAATTAAATAGGCTATACATTGACTATTATTCATGCAAAAATTTAAATAGAGTATACATACAAAATTTAATGGGCTATACATCCTCCATTTTTTAATTTTTTTATGAAAAAATTTAATGGACCACAAATTGTCCATATCGCACGCTAAAAATTAAATGGACTAAATACGTCTTCCTTCTTTCGTACCAAAAATTTATTGGACAATACATCATCCATTTTTTCATGAAAAAAATTTTTTATGAAAAAATTTTAATGGGCTATACATCGTCCATTTTTCAACTTTTTATGAAAAAATTTTATGGCCTATAAATAGTTCCATTCGTATGCAACAAATTAAAAAGACTATACATCGACTATTTTTCATGCAAAAATTTAAATAGAGTATACATACAAAATTTAATGGGCTATACATCGTCCATTTTTCAACTTTTTATGAAAAAATTTAATGGCCTATAAATAGTTCCTTTCGTATGCAACAAATTAAACAGACTATTATCGACTATTTTTCATGCAAAAATTTAAATAGAGTATACATACAAAATTTAATGGGCTATACATCGTCCATTTTTCAACCCTTTATGAAAAAATTTAATGGCCAATAAATAGTTTCTTTCGTACGCAACAAATTAAATAGGCTATACATTGACTATTTTTCACGCAAAAATTTAATTAAAGTATACATACAAAATTTAATGGGCTATACATTCTCCATTTTTTAATTTTTATATGAAAAAATTTAATGGACCATAAATTGTCCATATCGCACGCTAAAAAATTAATAATGGACTATATACGTCGTCTTTTTTTTCGTACTAAAAATTTATTGGACTATACATCATCCATTTTTCATGAAAAAAATTTTTTTATGAAAAAATTTTAATGGGCTATATTATATATATATCGTCTATTTTTCAAATTTTTATAAAAAAATTTAATGGCCTATAAATAGATCCTTTCATATGCAACAAATTAAATAGACCATACATCGACTATTTTTCATGCAAAAATTTAAATAGAGTATCCATACAAAATTTAATGGGCTATACATCCTCCATTTTTTAATTTTTTTTATGAAAAAAATTTAATGGCCTATAAATAGTTCCTTTCGTATGCAACAAATTAAACAGACTATACATCGACTATTTTTCATGCAAAAATTTAAATAGAGTATACATACAAAATTTATTGTTTTTATTTTTTTATGAAAAAATTTAATGTACCACAAATTGTCCATATCGCACGCTAAAAATTAAATGGACTATATACGTCGTCCTTCTTTCGTACCAAAAATTTTTTTGGACTATGCATCATCCACTTTTCAAGAAAAAAAATTTTTTATGAAAAAATTTTAATGGGCTATACATCGTCCATTTTTCAAATTTTTATAAAAAAATTTAATGGCCAATAAATAGTTCCTTTCGTATGCAATAAATTAAATAGACTATACATCGGCTATTTTTCATGCAAAAATTTAAATAAAGTATACATACAAAATTTAATGGGCTATACATCTTCCATTTTTGAATTTTTTATGAAAAAATTTAATGGACCACAAATTGTCCATATCGCACGCTAAAAATTAAATGGACTATATACGTTATCTTTCTTTCGTACCAAAAATTTATTGGACTATACATCATCCATTTTTCATGAAAAAAAATTTTTATGAAAAAATTTTAATGGGCTATACATCGTCCATTTTTCAAATTTTTATGAAAAAATTTAATGGCCAATAAATAGTTCCTTTCGTATGCAATAAATTAAATAGACTATACATCGGCTATTTTTCATGCAAAAATTTAAATAAAGTATACATACAAAATTTAATGGGCTATACATCCTCCATTTTTTAATTTTTTTATGAAAAAATTTAATGGACCACAAATTGTCCATATCGCACGCTGAAAATTAATTGGACTATATACGTCGTCTTTCTTTCGTACCAAAAATGTATGGGACTATACATCATCCATTTTTCATGAAAAAAAATTTTTTATGAGAAAATTTTTTCAACTTTTTATGAAAAAATTTAATGGCCTATAAATAGTTCCTTTCGTATGCAACAAATTAAAAAGACTATACATCGACTATTTTTCATGCAAAAATTTAAATAGAGTATACATACAAAATTTAATGGGCTATACATCCTCCATTTTTCAACTTTTTATGAAAAAAATTTAATGGCCTACAAATAGTTCCTTTCGTATGCAACAAATTAAACAGACTATACATGGACTATTTTTCATGCAAAAATTTAAATAGAGTATACATACAAAATTTAATGGGCTATACATCCTCCATTTTTAAATTTTTTTATGAAAAAATTTAATGGACCACAAATTGTCCATATCGCACGCTGAAAATTAAATGGACTATATACGTCGTCTTTCTTTCGTACCAAAAATTTATTCGACTACACATAATCGATTTTTCGTGAAAAAAAATTTATGAAAAAATTTTAAAGGGCTATACATCGTCCATTTTTCAACTTTTTATGAAAAAATTTAATGGCCTATAAATAGTTCCTTTCGTATGCAACAAATTAAACAGACTATACATCGACTATTTTTCATGCAAAAATTTAAATAAAGTATACATACAATATTTAATGGGCTATACATCCTCCATTTTTTAATTTTTTTATGAAAAAATTTAATGGACCACAAATTGTCCATATCGCACGCTAAAAATTAAATGGACTAAATACGTCGTCCTTCTTTCGTACCAAAAATTTATTGGACAATACATCATCCATTTTTTCATGAAAAAAATTTTTTATGAAAAAATTTTAATGGGCTATACATCGTCCATTTTTCAACTTTTTATGAAAAAATTTTATGGCCTATAAATAGTTCCATTCGTATGCAACAAATTAAAAAGACTATACATCGACTATTTTTCATGCAAAAATTTAAATAGAGTATACATACAAAATTTAATGGGCTATACATCCTCCATTTTTCAACTTTTTATGAAAAAAATTTAATGGCCTACAAATAGTTCCTTTCATATGCAACAAATTAAACAGACTATACATCGACTATTTTTCATGCAAAAATTTAAATAGAGTATACATACAAAATTTAATGGGCTATACATCCTCCATTTTTAAATTTTTTTATGAAAAAATTTAATGGACCACAAATTGTCCATATCGCACGCTGAAAATTAAATGGACTATATACGTCGTCTTTCTTTCGTACCAAAAATTTATTCGACTACACATAATCCATTTTTCGTGAAAAAAAAAAATTATGAAAAAATTTTAAAGGGCTATACATCGTCCATTTTTCAACTTTTTATGAAAAAATTTAATGGCCTATAAATAGTTCCTTTCGTATGTAACAAATTAAACAGACTATACATCGACTACTTTTCATGCAAAAATTTAAATAAAGTATACATACAAAATTTAATGGGCTATACATTCTCCATTTTTTAATTTTTTTATGAAAAAATTTAATGGACCACAAATTGTCCATATCGCACGCTAAAAATTAAATTAACTATATACGTCGTCTTTATTTCGTACCAAAAATTTATTGGTCTATACATCATCCATTTTTCATGAAAAAAAATTTTTATGGATAAATTTTAATGGGCTATAATACATCGTCCATTTTTCAACTGTTTATGAAAAAATTTAATGGCCTATAAATAGTTCCTTTCGTATGCAACAAATTAAAAGGACTATACATCGACTATTTTTCATTCAAAAATTTAAATAGAGTAGACATACAAAATTTAATGGGCTATACATCCTCCACTTTTTAATTTTTTATGAAAAAATTTAATGGACCATAAATTGTCCATATCGCACGCTAAAAATTAAATGGGCTATATACGTCGTCCTTCTTTCGTACCAAAAATTTATTGGACAATACATCATCCATTTTTCATGAACAAAAAAATTTTTATGGAAAAATTTTAATGGGCTATACTACATTCTCCATTTTTCAACTTTTTATGAAAAAATTTAATGGCCTATAAATAGTTCCTTTCGTATGCAACAAATTAAAAAGACTATACATCGACTATTTTTCATGCAAAAATTTAAATAGAGTATACATACAAAATTTAAATGGGCTATACATCGTCCATTTTTCAACTTTTTATGAAAAAACTTAATGGCCAATAAATAGTTTCTTTCGTATGCAACAAATTAAATAGGCTATACATTGACTATTTTTTATGCAAAAATTTAAATAGAGTATACATACAAAATTTAATGGGCTATCCATTCTCCATTTTTTAATTTTTATATGAAAAAATTTAATGGACCATAAATTGTCCATATCGCACGCTAAAAAATTAATAATGGACTATATACGTCGTCTTTTTTTCGTACCAAAAATTTATTGGACTATACATCATACATTTTTCATGAAAAAAAAATTTTTATGAACAAATTTTAATGGGCTATATTATATATACATCGTCTATTTTTAAAATTTTTATGAAAAAATTTAATGGCTTATAAATAGATCCTTTCGTATGCAACAAATTAAATAGACCATACATCGACTATTTTTCATGGAAATATTTAAATAAAAAATACATACAAAATTTAATGGGATATACATCCTCCATTTTTTAATTTTTTTATGAAAAAATTTAATGGACCATAAATTGTCCATATCGCACGCTAAAAATTAAATGGACTATATACGTCGCCTTTCTTTCGTACCAAAAATTTATTGGACTATACATCATCCATTTTTCATGAAAAAAATTTTTTTATGAAAAAATTTTAATGGGCTATATTATATATACATCGTCCATTTTTCAAATTTTTATGAAAAAATTTAATGGCCTATAAATAGTTCCATTCGTATGCTACAAATTAAAAAGATTATACATCGACTATTTTTCATGCAAAAATTTAAATAGAGTATCCATACAAAATTTAATGGGCTATACATCTTCCATTTTTTAATTTTTTTTATGAAAAAAATTTAATGGCCTATAAATAGTTCCTTTCGTATGCAACAAATTAAACAGACTATACATCGACTATTTTTCATGCAAAAATTTAAATAGAGTATCCATACAAAATTTAATGGGCTATACATCCTCCATTTTTTAATTTTTTTTATGAAAAAAATTTAATGGCCTATAAATAGTTCCTTTCGTATGCAACAAATTAAACAGACTATACATCGACTATTTTTCATGCAAAAATTTAAATAGAGTATACATACAAAATTTATTGTTTTTATTTTTTTTTATGAAAAAATTTAATGTACCACAAATTGTCCATATCGCACGCTAAAAATTAAATGGGCTATATACGTCGTCCTTCTTTCGTACCAAAAATTTTTTTGGACGATACATCATCCACTTTTCAAGAAAAAAAATTTTTTATGAAAAAATTTTAATGGGCTATACATCGTCAATTTTTCAAATTTTTATGAAAAAATGTAATGGCCAATAAATAGTTCCTTTCGTATGCAACAAACTAAATAGGCTATACATCGACTATTTTTCATGCAAAAATTTAAATAAAGTATACATACAAAATTTAATGGGCTATACATCCTCCATTTTTTAATTTTTTTATGAAAAAATTTAATGGACCACAAATTGTCCATATCGCACGCTGAAAATTAAATGGACTATATACGTCGTCTTTCTTTCGTACCAAAAATTTATTGGACTATACATCATCAATTTTTCGTGAAAAAAAAAATTTTATGAAAAAATTTTAAAGGGCTATACATCGTCCATTTTTCAACTTTTTATGAAAAAATTTAATGGCTTATAAATAGTTCCTTTCGTATGCAACAAATTAAACAGACTATACATCGACTATTTTTCATGCAAAAATTTAAATAAAGTATACATACAAAATTTAATGGGCTATACATCCTCCATTTTTTAATTTTTTTATGAAAAAATTTAATGTACCACAAATTGTCCATATCGCACGCTAAAAATTAAATTAACTATATACGTCGTCTTTATTTCGTACCAAAAATTTATTGGTCTATACATCATCCATTTTTCATGAAAAAAAATTTTTATGGATAAATTTTAATGGGCTATAATACATCGTCCATTTTTCAACTGTTTATGAAAAAATTTAATGGCCTATAAATAGTTCCTTTCGTATGCAACAAATTAAAAAGACTATACATCGACTATTTTTCATTCAAAAATTTAAATAGAGTAGACATACAAAATTTAATGGGCTATACATCCTCCATTTTTTAATTTTTTATGAAAAAATTTAATGGACCATAAATTGTCCATATCGCACGCTAAAAATTAAATAATGGACTATATACGTCGTCTTTTTTTTCGTACCAAAAATTTATTGGACTATACATCATCCATTTTTCATGAAAAAAAATTTTTTATGAAAAAATTTTAATGGGCTATATTATATATATATATCGTCTATTTTTCAAATTTTTATGAAAAAATTTAATGGCCTATAAATAGATCCTTTCGTATGCAACAAATTAAATAGACCATACATCGACTATTTTTCATGCAAAAATTTAAATAGAGTATCCATACAAAATTTAATGGGCTATACATCCTCCATTTTTTAATTTTTTTTATGAAAAAAATTTAATGGCCTATAAATAGTTCCTTTCGTATGCAACAAATTAAACAGACTATACATCGACTATTTTTCATGCAAAAATTTAAATAGAGTATACATACAAAATTTATGGTTTTTATTTTTTTTATGAAAAAATTTAATGTACCACAAATTGTCCATATCGCACGCTAAAAATTAAATGGACTATATACGTCGTCCTTCTTTCGTACCAAAAATTTTTTTGGACTATACATCATCCACTTTTCAAGAAAAAAAATTTTTTATGAAAAAATTTTAATGGGCTATACATCGTCAATTTTTCAAATTTTTATGAAAAAATTTTATGGCCTATAAATAGTTCCATTCGTATGCAACAAATTAAAAAGACTATACATCGACTATTTTTCATGCAAAAATTTAAATAGAGTATACATACAAAATTTAATGGGCTATACATCGTCCATTTTTCAACTTTTTATGAAAAAATTTAATGGCCTATAAATAGTTCCTTTCGTATGCAACAAATTAAACAGACTATTATCGACTATTTTTCATGCAAAAATTTAAATAGAGTATACATACAAAATTTAATGGGCTATACATCGTCGGATGTATACTCCATTTTTTAATTTTTTTATGAAAAAATTTAATGGACCACAAATTGTCCATATCGCACGCTGAAAATTAAATGGACTATATACGTCGTCTTTCTTTCGTACCAAAAATTTATTCGACTACACATAATCCATTTTTCGTGAAAAAAAAAATTATGAAAAAATTTTAAAGGGCTATACATCGTCCATTTTTCAACTTTTTATGAAAAAATTTAATGGCCTATAAATAGTTCCTTTCGTATGTAACAAATTAAACAGACTATACATCGACTACTTTTCATGCAAAAATTTAAATAAAGTATACATACAAAATTTAATGGGCTATACATTCTCCATTTTTTAATTTTTTTATGAAAAAATTTAATGGACCACAAATTGTCCATATCGCACGCTAAAAATTAAATTAACTATATACGTCGTCTTTATTTCGTACCAAAAATTTATTGGTCTATACATCATCCATTTTTCATGAAAAAAAATTTTTATGGATAAATTTTAATGGGCTATAATACATCGTCCATTTTTCAACTGTTTATGAAAAAATTTAATGGCCTATAAATAGTTCCTTTCGTATGCAACAAATTAAAAGGACTATACATCGACTATTTTTCATTCAAAAATTTAAATAGAGTAGACATACAAAATTTAATGGGCTATACATCCTCCACTTTTTAATTTTTTATGAAAAAATTTAATGGACCATAAATTGTCCATATCGCACGCTAAAAATTAAATGGGCTATATACGTCGTCCTTCTTTCGTACCAAAAATTTATTGGACAATACATCATCCATTTTTCATGAACAAAAAAATTTTTATGGAAAAATTTTAATGGGCTATACTACATTCTCCATTTTTCAACTTTTTATGAAAAAATTTAATGGCCTATAAATAGTTCCTTTCGTATGCAACAAATTAAAAAGACTATACATCGACTATTTTTCATGCAAAAATTTAAATAGAGTATACATACAAAATTTAAATGGGCTATACATCGTCCATTTTTCAACTTTTTATGAAAAAACTTAATGGCCAATAAATAGTTTCTTTCGTATGCAACAAATTAAATAGGCTATACATTGACTATTTTTTATGCAAAAATTTAAATAGAGTATACATACAAAATTTAATGGGCTATCCATTCTCCATTTTTTAATTTTTATATGAAAAAATTTAATGGACCATAAATTGTCCATATCGCACGCTAAAAAATTAATAATGGACTATATACGTCGTCTTTTTTTCGTACCAAAAATTTATTGGACTATACATCATACATTTTTCATGAAAAAAAATTTTTTATGAACAAATTTTAATGGGCTATATTATATATACATCGTCTATTTTTAAAATTTTTATGAAAAAATTTAATGGCTTATAAATAGATCCTTTCGTATGCAACAAATTAAATAGACCATACATCGACTATTTTTCATGGAAATATTTAAATAAAAAATACATACAAAATTTAATGGGATATACATCCTCCATTTTTTAATTTTTTTATGAAAAAATTTAATGGACCATAAATTGTCCATATCGCACGCTAAAAATTAAATGGACTATATACGTCGCCTTTCTTTCGTACCAAAAATTTATTGGACTATACATCATCCATTTTTCATGAAAAAAATTTTTTTATGAAAAAATTTTAATGGGCTATATTATATATACATCGTCCATTTTTCAAATTTTTATGAAAAAATTTAATGGCCTATAAATAGTTCCATTCGTATGCTACAAATTAAAAAGATTATACATCGACTATTTTTCATGCAAAAATTTAAATAGAGTATCCATACAAAATTTAATGGGCTATACATCTTCCATTTTTTAATTTTTTTTATGAAAAAAATTTAATGGCCTATAAATAGTTCCTTTCGTATGCAACAAATTAAACAGACTATACATCGACTATTTTTCATGCAAAAATTTAAATAGAGTATCCATACAAAATTTAATGGGCTATACATCCTCCATTTTTTAATTTTTTTTATGAAAAAAATTTAATGGCCTATAAATAGTTCCTTTCGTATGCAACAAATTAAACAGACTATACATCGACTATTTTTCATGCAAAAATTTAAATAGAGTATACATACAAAATTTATTGTTTTTATTTTTTTTTATGAAAAAATTTAATGTACCACAAATTGTCCATATCGCACGCTAAAAATTAAATGGGCTATATACGTCGTCCTTCTTTCGTACCAAAAATTTTTTTGGACGATACATCATCCACTTTTCAAGAAAAAAAATTTTTTATGAAAAAATTTTAATGGGCTATACATCGTCAATTTTTCAAATTTTTATGAAAAAATGTAATGGCCAATAAATAGTTCCTTTCGTATGCAACAAACTAAATAGGCTATACATCGACTATTTTTCATGCAAAAATTTAAATAAAGTATACATACAAAATTTAATGGGCTATACATCCTCCATTTTTTAATTTTTTTATGAAAAAATTTAATGGACCACAAATTGTCCATATCGCACGCTGAAAATTAAATGGACTATATACGTCGTCTTTCTTTCGTACCAAAAATTTATTGGACTATACATCATCAATTTTTCGTGAAAAAAAAAATTTTATGAAAAAATTTTAAAGGGCTATACATCGTCCATTTTTCAACTTTTTATGAAAAAATTTAATGGCTTATAAATAGTTCCTTTCGTATGCAACAAATTAAACAGACTATACATCGACTATTTTTCATGCAAAAATTTAAATAAAGTATACATACAAAATTTAATGGGCTATACATCCTCCATTTTTTAATTTTTTTATGAAAAAATTTAATGGACCACAAATTGTCCATATCGCACGCTAAAAATTAAATTAACTATATACGTCGTCTTTATTTCGTACCAAAAATTTATTGGTCTATACATCATCCATTTTTCATGAAAAAAAATTTTTATGGATAAATTTTAATGGGCTATAATACATCGTCCATTTTTCAACTGTTTATGAAAAAATTTAATGGCCTATAAATAGTTCCTTTCGTATGCAACAAATTAAAAAGACTATACATCGACTATTTTTCATTCAAAAATTTAAATAGAGTAGACATACAAAATTTAATGGGCTATACATCCTCCATTTTTTAATTTTTTATGAAAAAATTTAATGGACCATAAATTGTCCATATCGCACGCTAAAAATTAAATAATGGACTATATACGTCGTCTTTTTTTTCGTACCAAAAATTTATTGGACTATACATCATCCATTTTTCATGAAAAAAATTTTTTTATGAAAAAATTTTAATGGGCTATATTATATATATATCGTCTATTTTTAAAATTTTTATGAAAAAATTTAATGGCCTATAAATAGATCCTTTCGTATGCAACAAATTAAATAGACCATACATCGACTATTTTTCATGCAAAAATTTAAATAGAGTATCCATACAAAATTTAATGGGCTATACATCCTCCATTTTTTAATTTTTTTTATGAAAAAAATTTAATGGCCTATAAATAGTTCCTTTCGTATGCAACAAATTAAACAGACTATACATCGACTATTTTTCATGCAAAAATTTAAATAGAGTATACATACAAAATTTATGGTTTTTATTTTTTTTATGAAAAAATTTAATGTACCACAAATTGTCCATATCGCACGCTAAAAATTAAATGGACTATATACGTCGTCCTTCTTTCGTACCAAAAATTTTTTTGGACTATACATCATCCACTTTTCAAGAAAAAAAATTTTTTATGAAAAAATTTTAATGGGCTATACATCGTCAATTTTTCAAATTTTTATGAAAAAATTTTATGGCCTATAAATAGTTCCATTCGTATGCAACAAATTAAAAAGACTATACATCGACTATTTTTCATGCAAAAATTTAAATAGAGTATACATACAAAATTTAATGGGCTATACATCGTCCATTTTTCAACTTTTTATGAAAAAATTTAATGGCCTATAAATAGTTCCTTTCGTATGCAACAAATTAAACAGACTATTATCGACTATTTTTCATGCAAAAATTTAAATAGAGTATACATACAAAATTTAATGGGCTATACATCGTCGGATGTATACTCCATTTTTTAATTTTTTTATGAAAAAATTTAATGGACCACAAATTGTCCATATCGCACGCTGAAAATTAATTGGACTATATACGTCGTCTTTCTTTCGTACCAAAAATGTATGGGACTATACATCATCCATTTTTCATGAAAAAAAATTTTTTATGAGAAAATTTTTTCAACTTTTTATGAAAAAATTTAATGGCCTATAAATAGTTCCTTTCGTATGCAACAAATTAAATAGGCTATACATTGACTATTATTCATGCAAAAATTTAAATAGAGTATACATACAAAATTTAATGGGCTATACATCCTCCATTTTTTAATTTTTTTATGAAAAAATTTAATGGACCACAAATTGTCCATATCGCACGCTAAAAATTAAATGGACTAAATACGTCTTCCTTCTTTCGTACCAAAAATTTATTGGACAATACATCATCCATTTTTTCATGAAAAAAATTTTTTATGAAAAAATTTTAATGGGCTATACATCGTCCATTTTTCAACTTTTTATGAAAAAATTTTATGGCCTATAAATAGTTCCATTCGTATGCAACAAATTAAAAAGACTATACATCGACTATTTTTCATGCAAAAATTTAAATAGAGTATACATACAAAATTTAATGGGCTATACATCGTCCATTTTTCAACTTTTTATGAAAAAATTTAATGGCCTATAAATAGTTCCTTTCGTATGCAACAAATTAAACAGACTATTATCGACTATTTTTCATGCAAAAATTTAAATAGAGTATACATACAAAATTTAATGGGCTATACATCGTCCATTTTTCAACCCTTTATGAAAAAATTTAATGGCCAATAAATAGTTTCTTTCGTACGCAACAAATTAAATAGGCTATACATTGACTATTTTTCACGCAAAAATTTAAATAGAGTATACATACAAAATTTAATGGGCTATACATTCTCTATTTTTTAATTTTTATATGAAAAAATTTAATGGACCATAAATTGTCCATATCGCACGCTAAAAAATTAATAATGGACTATATACGTCGTCTTTTTTTTCGTACTAAAAATTTATTGGACTATACATCATCCATTTTTCATGAAAAAAATTTTTTTATGAAAAAATTTTAATGGGCTATATTATATATATATCGTCTATTTTTCAAATTTTTATAAAAAAATTTAATGGCCTATAAATAGATCCTTTCGTATGCAACAAATTAAATAGACCATACATCGACTATTTTTCATGCAAAAATTTAAATAGAGTATCCATACAAAATTTAATGGGCTATACATCCTCCATTTTTTAATTTTTTTTATGAAAAAAATTTAATGGCCTATAAATAGTTCCTTTCGTATGCAACAAATTAAACAGACTATACATCGACTATTTTTCATGCAAAAATTTAAATAGAGTATACATACAAAATTTATTGTTTTTATTTTTTTTATGAAAAAATTTAATGTACCACAAATTGTCCATATCGCACGCTAAAAATTAAATGGACTATATACGTCGTCCTTCTTTCGTACCAAAAATTTTTTTGGACTATGCATCATCCACTTTTCAAGAAAAAAAATTTTTTATGAAAAAATTTTAATGGGCTATACATCGTCCATTTTTCAAATTTTTATAAAAAAATTTAATGGCCAATAAATAGTTCCTTTCGTATGCAATAAATTAAATAGACTATACATCGGCTATTTTTCATGCAAAAATTTAAATAAAGTATACATACAAAATTTAATGGGCTATACATCTTCCATTTTTGATTTTTTTATGAAAAAATTTAATGGACCACAAATTGTCCATATCGCACGCTAAAAATTAAATGGACTATATACGTTATCTTTCTTTCGTACCAAAAATTTATTGGACTATACATCATCCATTTTTCATGAAAAAAAATTTTTATGAAAAAATTTTAATGGGCTATACATCGTCCATTTTTCAAATTTTTATGAAAAAATTTAATGGCCAATAAATAGTTCCTTTCGTATGCAATAAATTAAATAGACTATACATCGGCTATTTTTCATGCAAAAATTTAAATAAAGTATACATACAAAATTTAATGGGCTATACATCCTCCATTTTTTAATTTTTTTATGAAAAAATTTAATGGACCACAAATTGTCCATATCGGACGCTGAAAATTAATTGGACTATATACGTCGTCTTTCTTTCGTACCAAAAATGTATGGGACTATACATCATCCATTTTTCATGAAAAAAAATTTTTTTATGAGAAAATTTTTTCAACTTTTTATGAAAAAATTTAATGGCCTATAAATAGTTCCTTTCGTATGCAACAAATTAAAAAGACTATACATCGACTATTTTTCATGCAAAAATTTAAATAGAGTATACATAAAAAATTTAATGGGCTATACATCCTCCATTTTTCAACTTTTTATGAAAAAAATTTAATGGCCTACAAATAGTTCCTTTCGTATGCAACAAATTAAACAGACTATACATCGACTATTTTTCATGCAAAAATTTAAATAGAGTATACATACAAAATTTAATGGGCTATACATCCTCCATTTTTAAATTTTTTTATGAAAAAATTTAATGGACCACAAATTGTCCATATCGCACGCTGAAAATTAAATGGACTATATACGTCGTCTTTCTTTCGTACCAAAAATTTATTCGACTACACATAATCCATTTTTCGTGAAAAAAAAAAATTTATGAAAAAATTTTAAAGGGCTATACATCGTCCATTTTTCAACTTTTTATGAAAAAATTTAATGGCCTATAAATAGTTCCATTCGTATGCTACAAATTAAAAAGATTATACATCGACTATTTTTCATGCAAAAATTTAAATAGAGTATCCATACAAAATTTAATGGGCTATACATCTTCCATTTTTTAATTTTTTTTATGAAAAAAATTTAATGGCCTATAAATAGTTCCTTTCGTATGCAACAAATTAAACAGACTATACATCGACTATTTTTCATGCAAAAATTTAAATATAGTATACATACAAAATTTATTGTTTTTATTTTTTTTTTATGAAAAAATTTAATGTACCACAAATTGTCCATCTCGCACGCTAAAAATTAAATGGACTATATACGTCGTCCTTCTTTCGTACCAAAAATTTTTTTGGACTATACATCATCCACTTTTCAAGAAAAAAAATTTTTTATGAAAAAATTTTAATGGGCTATATATACATCGTCAATTTTTCAAATTTTTATGAAAAAATGTAATGGCCAATAAATAGTTCCTTTCGTATGCAACAAATTAAATAGGCTATACATCGACTATTTTTCATGCAAAAATTTAAATAAAGTATACATACAAAATTTAATGGGCTATACATCCTCCATTTTTTATTTTTTTTATGAAAAAATTTAATGGACCACAAATTGTCCATATCGAACGCTAAAAATTAAATGGACTAAATACGTCGTCCTCCTTGCGTACCAAAAATTTATTGGACTATACATCATCCATTTTTTCATCAAAAAAAATTTTTTATGAAAAAATTTTAATGGGCTATACATCGTCCATTTTTCAACTTTTTATGAAAGAATTTTATGGCCTATAAATAGTTCCATTCGTATGCAATAAATTAAAGAGACTATACATCGACTATTTTTTATGCAAAAATTTAAATAGAGTATACATACAAAATTTAATGGGCTATACATCCTCCATTTTTTAATTTTTTTATGAAAAAATTTAATGGACCACAAATTGTCCATATCGCACGCTAAAAATTAAATGGACTCTATACGTCTTCTTTCTTTCGTACCAAAAATTTATTGGACTATATATCATCCATTTTTCATGAAAAAAAATTTTTTATGAGAAAATTTTTTCAACTTTTTATGAAAAAACTTAATGGCCTATAAATAGTTCCTTTCGTATGCAACAAATTAAATAGGCTATACATTGACTATTATTCATGCAAAAATTTAAATAGAGTATACATACATAATTTAATGGGCTATACATCCTCCATTTTTTAATTTTTTTTATGAAAAAATTTAATGGACCACAAATTGTCCATATCGCACGCTAAAAATTAAATGGACTATATACGTTATCTTTCTTTCATACCAAAAATTTATTGGACTATACATCATCCATTTTTCATGAAAAAAAAATTTTTATGAAAAAATTTAATGGCCTATAAATAGTTCCTTTCGTATGCAACAAATTAAATAGACTATACATCGGCTTTTTTTCATGCAAAAATTTAAATAAAGTATACATACAAAATTTAATGGGCTATACATCCTCCATTTTTTAATTTTTTTATGAAAAAATTTAATGGACCACAAATTGTCCATATCGCACGCTAAAAATTAAATGGACTAAATACGTCGTCCTTCTTTCGTACCAAAAATTTATTGGACTATACATCATACATTTTTTCATGAAAAAAATTTTTTTATGAAAAAATTTTAATGGGCTATTATACATCGTCCATTTTTTAAATTTTTATGAAAAAATTTAATGGCCTATAAATAGTTCCTTTCGTATGCAACAAATTAAAAAGGCTATACATCGACTATTTTTCATGCAAAAATTTAAATAGAGTATACATACAAAATTTTATGAGCTATAGATCCTCCGTTTTTTAATTTTTTTATGAAAAAATTTAATGGACCATAAATTGTCCATATCGCACGCTGAAAATTAAATGGACTATATACGTCGTCTTTCTTTCGTACCAAAAATTTATTGGACTATACACCATCCATTTTTCATGAAAAAAAAAATTTTATGAGAAAATTTTTTCAACTTTTTATGAAAAAATTTAATGGCCTATAAATAGTTCCTTTCGTATGCAACAAATTAAATAGACTATACATCGACTTTTTTTCATGCAAAAAATTAAATAAAGTATACATACAAAATTTAATGGGCTATACATTCTCCATTTTTTAATTTCTTTATGAAAAAATTTAATGGACCACAAATTGTCCACATCGCACGCTTAAAAATAAATAATGGACTATATACGTCGTCCTTCTTTCGTACCAAAAATTTATTGGACTATACATCATCCACTTTTCATGAAAAAAATTTTTTTATGAAAAAATTTATACATCGTCCATTTTCAACTTTTTATGAAAAAAAAAAAATTTTTAAAATTTTTATGAAAAAATTTTATGGCCTATAAATAGTTTCTTTCGTATGCAACAAATTAAATAGACTATACATCGAATATTTTTCATGCAAAAAATTAAAAAAAGTAAACATACAAAATTTAATGGGCTATACATCCTCCAGTTTTTATTTTTTTTATGAAAAAATTTAATGGACCACAAATTGTCCATATCGCACGCTAAAAATTAAATAATGCACTATATACGTCGTCTTTCTTTCGTACCAAAAATTTATTGGACTATACATCATCCATTTTTCATGAAAAAAAAATTTTTTATGAAAAAATTTTAATTAAATATACATCGTCCATTTTTAAAATTTTTATGAAAAAATTTAATGGCCTATCTATTTGTCCTTTCATATGCAACAAATTAAGTAGACTATACATCGACTATTTTTCATGCAAAAATTTAAATAGAGTATACATACAAAATTTAATGGGCTACATAAAAAATTTAAATTTAATTTTAATTAACATGTAAGTAAATACAAATAAAAAAAAATGATGCACCGTTAGCATGTATAGTTCGTAATAGTCATCCATAATTAACATCTCGACAAATATGATTAACACTATTAAAAGCTAAATTGATACATCCTCCATTTTTTAATTTTTTATGAAAAAATTTAATGGACCATAAATTGTCTATATCTCACGCTAAAAATTACATAATGGAGTATATATATACAATACGGAGACTATACATCATCCATTTTTCATGAAAAAAAATTTTTTATGAAAAAATTTTAATGGGCTATACATCGTCCATTTTTCAACTTTTTATGAAAACATTTAATGGGCTATAAATAGTTCCTTTCGTAAATTTTAATGGGCTATAAATCGTCCATTTTTCAACTTACGTATGCAACAAATTAAATAGGCTATACATCGACTATTTTTCATGCAATAATTTAAATAGAGTATACATACAAAATTTAACGGGATATACATCCTCCATTTTTTAATTTTTTATAAAAAAATTTAATGGACCATAAATTGTCCATATCGCACGCTAAAAATTAAATAATGCACTATATACGTCGTCTTTCTTTCGTACCAAAAATTTATTGGACTATACATCATCAATTTTTCATGAAAAAAATTTTTTATGAAAAAATTTTAACGGGTTATATTATATATACATCGTCTATTTTTCAACTTCTTATGAAAAAACTTAATGGCCTATAAATATTTCCTTTCGGATGCAACAAATTAAAAAGACTATACATTTTTCAACTTTTTATGAAAAAATTTAATGGCCTATAAATATTTCCTTTCGGATGCAACAAATTAAAAAGACTATACATTTTTCAACTTTTTATGAAAAAATTCAATGGCCTATAAATAGTTCCTTTCGTAGGCAACAAATTAAACAGACTATTATCGACTATTTTTCATGCAAAAAGTTAAATAGAGTATACATAAAAAATTTATTATTTTTATTTTTTTTATGAAACAATTTATTGAACCACAAATTGTCCATATCGCACGCTAAAAATTAAATGGACTATATATGTCGTCTTTCTTTCGTACCAAAAATTTATTGACTATACATCATCCATTTTTCATGAAAAAATTTTTTATGAAAAAATTTTAATGGGCTATTATACATCGTCCATTTTTCAACTTTTTATGAAAAAATTTAATGGCCTATAAATAGTTCCTTTCGTATGCAACAAATTAAATAGACTATACATCTACTATTTTTCGTAAGAAAATTTAAATAGAGTATACATACAAAATTTAATGGGCTATACATCCTCCATTTTTAATTTTTTTTTTGAAAAAATGTAATGGACCACAAATTGTCCATATCGCACGCTAAAAAATAAATAATGGACTATATACGTCGTCTTTCTTTCGTACCAAAAATTTATTGGACTATACATCATAAATTTTTCATGAAAAAAATTTTTTATGAAAAAATTTAATGGCCTATAAATAGTTCCTTTCGTATGCAACAAATTAAATAGAATATACATCGAATACTTTTCATGCAAAAATTTAAATAGAGTAAACATACAAAATTTAATGGGCTATACATCCCCCATTTTTTAATTTTACTATGAAAGAATTTAATGGACCACAAATTGTCCATATCGCACGCCAAAAATTAAGTGGACTATATATGTCGTCTTTATTTCGTATCAAAAATTTATTGGACTATACATCATCCATTTTTCATGAAAAAAAAATATTTATGAAAAAATTTTAATGGGCTATATATACTCGTCCATTTTTCAACTTTTTATGAAAAAATTTTATGGCTTATAAATAGTTCCTTTCGTAAATTTTAATGGGCTATACATCGTCCATTTTTCAATTTTTTATGAAAAAATTTAATGGCCTATAAATAGTTCCTTTCGTAAATTTTAATGGGCTATACATCGTCCATTTTTCAACTTTTTACGAAAAAATTTAATGGCCTATATATAGTTCTTTTCGTATGCAGCAAATTAAACAGACTATACATCGACTATTTTTCATGCAAAAATTTAAATAGAGTATACATACAAAATTTAATGGGCTATACATCCTCCATTTTTTATTTTTTTATGAAAAAATTTAATGGACCACAAATTGTCCATATCGCACGCTAAAAATTAAATGGACTATATACGTCGTCTTTCTGTCGTACCAAAAATTTATTGGACTATACATCATCCATTTTTCATGAAAAAATTTTTTTTATTAAAATATACATCGTCCATTTTTCAACTTTTTATGAAAAAATTTAATGACTAATAAATAGTTCCTTTCGTATGCAACAAATTAAATAGGATATACATCGACTATTTTTCATGCAAAAATTTAAATAGAGTAACATACAAAATTTAATGGGCTATATATACATCCTCCATTTTTTTATTTTATTATGAAAAAATTTAATGGACCACAAATTGTCCATATCGCACGCTAAAAATTAAATAAACTATATACGTCGTCTTTCGTTCGTACCAAAAATTTATTGGACTATACATCATCCATTTTTCATGAAAAAAAAAATGTTATGAAAAAAATTAAATGGGCTATATATACATGGTCCGTTTTTCAACTTTTTATGAAAAAATTTTATGGCCAATAAATAGTTCCTTTCGTATGCAACAAATTAAATAGGCTATACATTGACTATTTAATTTATTGCATACAAAATTTAATGGGCTAAACATCCTCCATTTTCTAATTTTTTTATAAAAAATTTAATGGACCATAAATTGTCTATATCGCAAGCTAAAAATTAAATGGACAATATACGTCGTCTTTCTTTCGTACCAAAAATTTATTGGACTATATATACATCATCCATTTTTCATGAAAAAAAATTTTTATGAAAAAATTTTAATGGGCTATATTATCGTCCATTTTCCAACTTTTTATGAAAAAATTTAATGGCCTATAAATAGTTCCTTTCGTATGCAACAAATTAAATAGACCATACACCGACTATTTTTCATGCAAAAATTTGAATAGAGTATACATAAAAATTTAATGGGCTATACATCCTCCATTTTTTAATTTTTTTATGAAAAATTTAATGGACCACAAATTGTCCATATCGCACGCCAAAAATTGAATGGACTATATACGTCGTCTTTCTTTCGTACCAAAAATTTATTGGACTACACATCATCCATTTTTCATGAAAAAAAAATTTTATGAAAAAATTTTAATGGGCTATATATATATACATCGTCCACTTTTAAGATTTTTATGAAAAAATTTATTGGCCTATAAATAGTTCCTTTCGTATGCAACAAATTAAATACACTCTACATCGACTATTTTTCATGCAAAAATTTGAATAGAGTATACATACAAAATTTAATGGGCTATACATCCCCCATTTTTTAATTTTTTTATAAAAAAATTTAAATGACCATAAATTGTCCACATCGAACGCTAAAAATTAAATTGACAATATACGTCGTCTTTCTTTCGTACCAAAAATTTATTGGACTATACATCATCCACTGTTCATGAAAAAAAAATTTTTATGAAAAAATTTTAATGGTCTACAAATAGTTCCTTTCGTATGCAACAAATTAAATAGACTATACATCGACTATTTTTCATGCAAAAAATTAAATAGAGTATCCATTAGGGTGATCAATTATTCGACTTTTTCCAGAAACCGGTTTTCGAATAGTTCGAATATTTGATATTATGAAAAACCGGTTTCGGTTTTTACAATTCAGGATAAACCGGTCAACCGGTTTTTTAAGTAAGGCAATTATTATACAAAAGTTTCGATTTTAAATTGCTTTAATAAAAAGAAAGAGTTAACACTTCATGAGTAAATACTATAAAACAATAAAAAAATTAAAGAAAAACATAAAAATTAACTTCATATACCTACATATGTGTAGTACATATACATACATAAGGTCTGTTCATTTACTTTGCCAGCAGAAACTAGCAACTAGAGAGTAAGGCAGAAATTTACAAAATTACTCTCCTAAATATCAAAAAGTAAATGAACGCTTTACTTGTAAAAACTCGCAAGAAAATTTTATTCATATCAGAACCATGGATGGAAATCATGATACAATTGTACTTTTTCTGATGTATTTTGTTTGATAAAATTTTAAATTGCAATTTTTCTTTAGAAATTGAGTTTAATATGAAATTCTTTACACACCCAGCAAAAAAATTTGAAGATTTTGTAATGGGTAGTACTCTTTTAATGGCTTACAAAGTAATGAGTGGTACTTATTTATTTAATTATTTTATGTGTATAAAAATGACTGTCTTGTAATGAATAAAATAACAATTATTTATGAAGGTACTTATTGTAGTACTTCCTAGTTAATCCTGAAATCTATCTAAAAAATATTTATTGATCGTGACAGTGAGCTTCGAAAACAATAAAATATCTTTGGTTTACGACAATATTTATTACAAAATCTCAGTATTTTCGCATATTCTTCAAGATACGTATTCATATTTTGCTTTGTAAAATTATGATTTTTAACAATCCCAAAAAAGGTTCAAATTTTATAATTATGTTACAAAATTTTATTTGTTTATAATTTTTGGCTATTTTATTAAATTTTGCATTTTTGTGAGCATAAAATAACCCATTATATTTTGAATACTTTTAGGCAATTAGTAATCTATTAGCTTTTGGATATTTGTAGGCAAAAAGTATAGGGTACCGCATACTTTTTGAACTTCTCATACAAAAATAATGGCTTATTCAGTCAAATTGTAAGTACTCACGACTGGAGAGTACATACACTTTTTTGCATTCTAGTAGGCAAACTTTTTTGCTGGGCAGTTTCATGTCTTTTTACTATTTTTATGAATTTTTCATAATTTTTTAATTTTTTCGTTAACAAATACAAAAATGCCACTTTCCATCTCTGATTAGATATGAGAAAAAAACCAAATTATTTACAATAAAATTGAATTTATGTGGCTTAATGAAAGAAAAACAATAAATTAAGAAAACATGCTTTCTTTTTTCATACGTATACATGTTTTTTAACAAAGAAATGCACATTTTTCAGTTTTCCTTTTTCAGATATTTTTGAATAATTAATTTGACAACAAAACATACAATAGGTGGTTGTATAATTCTTGCAAATAAAAATTCTACTAGTAATAATTTTTAAGAATTTTTTTGACGCTCTCTCCTTGCAAACTTTTTAAGTTAATGAACACTTTCCAGTAACAATTGTTACAAATTCGTAACAATTTTTATTAAATGAACAATCCTATATGTATATAATATACATATGTATATACGTATGATTGTATGGACAAAGTCGATATCTACCTCTATATAAAATATAAAGCAAACAAAACTAAAAAAACATTTTTACAAATGGATTTTGACATCCATTGAACACATCCTCTGCTACCACCTCATAAAATAATTTCGCTTCAATTTCATGTTTCAGTAAGTATTGCCCATGCTGAAAAAACAACTAGACCTTTTACACTTGAAAATCAATCGAACACGTTTGTCTAAGTTTTAATATAGTAAAAACTAATATTAAAAAATATACAAATCGAAAAGTATTCGACTCAGCCGGTTTTTAAATTGTAAAAAAACCGGACTATTCGACAATCGAAAAATTAACATTTTGAAAAAACCGACCACCGTATTGTAAAAACCGGGGTTTAAAACCGGTTGAAAAACCGAGTCGATCACCCTATTATCCATACAAAATTTAATGGGCTATACATCCTCCACTTTTTAATTTTTTTTATAAAAAAATTTACGGCCATATGTATAATCAAAAATTGGCATGAAGTTAGCATAAGTGACAAAATTGAACTAAGTGTTGACGAGTTCCGCTATACAATTTGACATTAAAAATCCCCGCATAATGTAGTTTTAACACAGGATTACATCCTAGCATGATTTTTAATGTAAAATTATATGGCAAAACACGTTAAGATCATATTAAATTTTGCCACTCATGCTAACTTCATGCCAATTTTTGATCATACATATGGCCGTTAATGTACAATAAATTGTCCATATCGCACACTAAAAATTAAATGGACTATATACGTCGTCTTTCTTTCGTACCAAAAATTTATTGGACTATACATCATCCATTTTTCATGAAAAAAATTTTTTTATGAAAAAATTTTAATGGGCTATATTATCGTCCATTTTTCAACTTTTTATGAAAAATTTTAATGGCCTATAAATAGTTCCTTTCGTATGCAACAAATTAAATAGACCATACATCGACTATTTTTCATGCAAAAATTTATGTAGATGATCCATACAAAATTTAATGGGCTATACAACCTCCATTTTTTAATTTTTTATGAAAATATTTAATGGACCATAAATTGTCCATATCGTACGCAAAAAATTAAATGGGCTATATACATCGTCTATTTTTCGTTAAAAAAATTATTGGACTATATATACATTATCCATTTTTCATGAAAAATTTTTTTATGAAAAAATTTTAATGGGCTCTATACATCTTCCATTTTTTAATTTTCTATGAAAAAATTTATTGGCCTATAAATCGTCGTATGCTAAAAATTAAATAGACTATACATCGTCTTTTTTTCATGCAAATATTTAAATGGATTATACATAAAAAATTTAGTGGGCTATACATCGTTCATTTTTAATTTTTTTTTTATGAAAAAATTTAATGGACCATAAATTGAACATATCGTACACAAAAAATTAAATGGACTATATATACATCATTCAATTTTCATGAAAATAAAAGTTATGAAAAAATTTAAATGGACTAGACATCGTTAATTTTTAAATTGTTTATGAAAAATTTTAATGGCATATAAATGGACTATATACGTCATCTACAAAATTTTTTTCACAAAATTTTAATGGGCTATACATCGGCCTCAGTTAGCAAAGTAAAACCAGCTAACTCGATTTTATTCTATTGTAACAAACTAGAAAGTATATGTGTAAAAATTTGTGGAATGAGCTTTTTTGGGTGAATCTATAGTTTATTTTTACTTCCGCTTCGGTCTCCAAAAAAATATATATGTATATATTGAATTTTTTTGTCTTGGTATTACACCCTACCGAGTATAGCTGGCATGGTTTATTGGTTGTTGCCCTGTGCCAGATGCTGTCGACAAGAACACCCCTAAAACGGCGAGCCCAGCCGGAGCTGAACGCCAGCAATAGTGTAAAACACCATATGGAAAGTGACGTGAGATACCAATGTAAGTAAAAAGACTTGGTAACATACGAGCAATCAATGCAATAACATGCCCCGCTTTTTGCAAAAACCATCTGGTCACGCTATGTACAGTCCATTTAATTTTTTGCATAACAAATAGACGATGTATATATAGTCCATTATATTTTTTTATGAAATAAATTTTTGCATGAAAATGGACGATAGTCCATTTAACTTTTTGCTAGAAAAATTAACGATGTATAGCCCATTTAATTTTTTGTAGGAAAAATTAGCGATGGATAGCACATTTAATTTTTTTATGAAAAATGGACGACGTGTAGCCCAATTAATTTTTCTTTATGAAAAATTAATAATGTATAGCTTATTTAATTTTTCTATATGAAAAATGTACTATGTATAGCCCATTTAATTTTTATATGAAAAATGATCGATGTACATATGTATGACAATTAGACGATGTATAGCCCGTTAAAATTCTCGGAATGAGAAATGTGCGACGTATAGGTAATTTAATTTTTTGACTGACAAATGGACATTTTCATTTAATTTTTGGTATGAAAAAAAAAACGATGCATATTGTCATTTCAATTTTCTATGTGAAAAATATACCTTGTATAGCTCATTTAATTTTTCTATATACAGACTGTACCATGTATAGTTTATTTATTTTTCCCATATTAAAAGTGTACCATGTATAGCACATTCAATTTTTCTATATGAAAGGTGTGCTGTGTATAGCCCACTTAATTTTTTATATGCAAAAAGTAATACGTATAGCACATTTAATTTTTTTTTATATGAAAAGTGTGTATAGCGCCCAAAATATTTCATTTGTAGTCTCTCTCATTTTCAACATGTCATTCAACAACATTTTTTAATGGAAAAAAATAGAAACCCATTATTTAATTTTTAACAAACATAATAATAACAAAAAATTAAAAAAGAAATCCAAACATATGCCGAATAAATAGACAATTAAGCCTGTGGCACATTTAAACATGAAAATAGTAAGGAGCCAAAAAATAGGATTTAGTCAATAACAAACAAAATCTAAATAAATAAACAAAAAACCAAACTAAAATATAAAAAAACAACAGAAGAAGAGAAAAAAGTGAAATTGAATATATGTATTTGAATATCTCAGCTAATTTCCATGCAGATGCACGGCACATTAATCTTTGTAAATAGATACACCCGTAACACAGCGAAAAGTAAAAAAATACAGAATTCTTCGTTTATGATTCTGTAAATTTTTTGTATGAATTTAATCCAAAAAAAAAAAGGATTTTTTATAGAATTTTTTTTCTGCAGATGAAAAAAATCGTGAGCACAAAAAGAAAACGTTCACTTTTAAAATAAATTCAAAACATATGCAAATTAGTTTTTTATATGTGTGTGTCTATCCCTAGCACTTTCAAATTTTACCGTGTTAGAAATAATACAAAAATTTATAAAAAAAAATTCATGTCAAATTTATAAAAGCAGAAAAAATAAACAGGCAGGAAAAAAGGATTTAATGTGTGTGTGTGTGTGAGTCTGCGTCGAAGAGATTTTGTGTGTTGTAGGATGTTTGCTTTAGGGGTTGGGGTTAATGATTCTTGTCATTTTGATATCAGTAACTGATACTGACTGGCCTGCCATTCGAAATGTGAGAAAATTTAAATTAAATTTCTAATGATGATATATACAAGCAAGTCTTTTTCTAAGCATTAAAGAATTGATTTGTGTGTTTCGAGTGAAATTATAATGGTTGATGACGCACCGCACCTACGTTATAAGATTATATCAATTTGCTTAAATAGAAAATAGTTTACTAAACAAATATAAACTTCTTTTTGAGATACCCTGTACACAGCATAATAGTCATTTGAAAGCATTTTCTTCCGTTTCAAACTACAATATACACCCTAGACACAAATTTCCAAATAAATGTTATTTAAGTATTCTGATGTTTCATTAATATCGAATGATCTAATTTTTGCAGTTATTTTCAAAAGTAAAAATAAATTTAGAATTGACATCCATATCCTGCAAATATGTATACACAAACACATTGTTCTTGCACTTAGTGCTTTTTAGCGCGTTTTGCTCAGAAAAAGTTGGCGTCACTGCCTGTACATATCGAGCCTTATTTTCGATTTTATCGTAAGCGACAGACATGTTATCAAAAACAGACCTTTTTATTGAAATTAAAATTTTATGGGACTACCCATAGTTAAGAAATATCAAAATATCAAAATTGTTAATAACTTTTAAGATAGGGGCTGTTAAAATTTATCGTATGCGACAATTTATGTCCAAAAACATGTTTGAATATCTAAAAAAAAACCTTCTCCTGAAAAATTTAATTTTTGTCGCTTACGATAAGATCGAAAATAAAACTCCATATATAATTTGTATACAGAAAAATAATGATAGATTTTTGTTTTAACAAACATGTTTTTGTTTTTGTTTTTTTTTAATTTTATTATTTTCTGTATTTTTTTTTTTTTTTTTGATGAATATACACAGAAAATACTTTATATTGTGTTTAATTACTAAATTTAAAAAAAATCAAATAATATTTTTATCAAAAAGGAAACACACAAAAAAGTAATATAAATACTTCTGTAATATCAATTAAAATATTTGTAAAGTCAATTAAAAAAATTAATTAAATTTTCACCTACACATAAATGATTTGATTTCAATTAAGTTTATCCACTCAAACTAATTAATACAATTAAAACTTTAATTGAATCAATTAAACTCTTAATTGACAACATTAATTTGTGAATACTTTTTACTGTGGACAAAATCCGTAAAACTAAAAGCCAAAATTCGTAAAAGTTTAATAGAATGAAAAGTACATTTTTTCTTTATTAAAATAAATTGCTATAGATTCATCAAATCAAACAAAGAATATAATATATTTTAAAATCAGTTTCAAAATATATAATATATAATAGTTTTTTCTGTGTATAATAATGTTAACATTAGAACAATTATTATTTGAATATTCAGACAAATGTTTTTCATTTTTGTTCAAACGAATAAAAATTTTTCAATTTAGCATGAAGACTTATTCCAATAATTTTTTTCGAACATTCGAATATTCGAATAATTTCTTTAACTACTGTATATAAAAAATTTTTTACACTTCATAGCTTTTTAAAACTTTATTATTTGAATAACTTTTGTCAAATATTCTAATATTCGAATAATTTCCTTAACTACTTTATGTAAAAAATATTTTACATTTCATAACTTTTTAAGTATTTATTTAAATAAATAACGAGCTAGATAGAGATCACAAAAGAGTACGAAAATACTTTTTTTCACGATTATTGATTGTGCGATGAAAGTATTGCGGCGAATGACTTTAAATACGATGAAGAATTAGATGTCGTTTCTGAAGTAAATGCTGATGTTGTTTTATTAACTGATCTAAAAAATTATTATATTTTTACGAATTTTCTTTATGTATATGTAAAAATATTATTGAATTGTGCATTGTTTATTTAAATTTTTTCTGTATATGACAGTGATTTTTTTTATTTTCGTATCTGTATGAATGATTTGTTGCTTAAAGTCAGTGCCAAGATATACAAAATTGAATTAACTGCTTTCATTTTTGACGATGAATTCTACCATCAGTTAGACAAAAAGTAAAAGTTCTAAATGTAATTCAGCTGAAAATTAACAAAAAAAAAACAATTATTCAAAACTTGAATGGAAATAAAAACATGCTCTTTTTTGAAATCGAATAAAATATGGACAGCATGATATTTAATAGATGTGGTCGGGTAATTTTCCGCATAATCGGAATTCATCTGTATATGCTTTTGAAACTTTAGCAACACATTCCTTTTTTTAAGCTTAAAATTTGTACATTATAAAATCTTAACATTGCAAAAGAAGCTGCTGCAATAAAGGAGTAGAATAATTAATTGCAGCAAATTAAAAGGAATATAAATGCTTGTTTTGAAATATTCATTTCATACAATTTTTTTTGCCAAAAGGGCCGGCCTATTATTCTGTTTGCTGACAGACGCACTGTCTCCCATTATTATACTATAAAATTTTAATAAAGCTGCTTGTATACGTTTGTGGCTTCACATTTATAAAACATTATTCCTTTACGAGCACTCGTAGTTGTATTTAGAGACTAGCCTTTATAAATTATCTTTTACTCTGCTATTACATATTTAAACATAAATAAACTTGTAATTATGCACATAATAAATTAATATTTTAATTACATTTAAAAACATTTTAATTGATTTCATTAACGCATTTTTGCTTGCCACACAAAAATGTTCACACAAAACAGAAAATGCGTATAAAATTGTACAGAAACAGAAATAAAACAGAAAATTTGCAACAAAATATATATTTAAATTTTATGTTTGTGTAATTAAAAAATAACTTAAATAACAGCTGCCACGCTGTTGAGTATCGTGATCATAGTCAAGTTATTTATGCAGCGAAATATTTATTCCTGTTTTAGCTGCAGCTCTCACCACATACTGATTCTTTAAGTCATCAAAGCAGAACAAATAAAAAAGCTAAAGGAATAAAGCAGCCAGTCAGCTAGTGCTGTACTGTGCAGATGTGCATAAATTAAGAGTCGTATTTTTCTTTGTACACTCGCAATAACATTTTATAGAAATCTAAATATGTATTAAACGCTGCTAGAGACGATGTTTTAATCTAGTTTCGAAATATTTTTAATTATTTTTCTGTTCTGTTTTGCAATATTTCCAGTAAGAAACTTTTATTTTTAATTTATATTATGCCTCATAATTTAGTCGCTGTAGTGCCACTCACGATCGCATGCCATATGTAAGGTGTTAAGTATTATATGGACTGCCCTTAGGGCATACTAAAAATTTAAGACCTTAAATACAACAAGTTTAGTGTTTTTAATTTTAATTTATAAACAATTTCGCAAACATTGTATGCAGCAATTTTTACTGGAAAATATAAACTTAATTGATTTTTAAAATTTATTTTAAAGCCTTAATTATAGCGTTTTACAAAGAGATAAATCTTCGTAATAGTTTAAACATGGTCTACTGAAGTGAAATTTTTTGCATATGATAGTGTTTGAAATTTTAGCCAGAAAATGTGCGTTTACAGCAGCAGGCAAGTTAGTGTGGATGTTACCAACAAATAATTTCATTGGCGGCGGCACAATATATTAATGGCGGAAACTAGCTTAGATCATGCAAAGCTCCTTTATAACTAATTTTATTAATATACGTTGGTTTTAATATAAAATTTGTTTTAATAGTTATTAAAACATGTTCTTAGAACATTTTTATTACAACTAGAGAGTCGGTTTTGTGGTATAGAAATATATCAAGTTCATATCACCATGTGTATTTTTGCACTAGGTGTTAGACAAGTAAATGATTCACAATAGTAAAAATATACATTATATAATCGATGATATAAGTAATACTTAGTAGCAGTCCGTGGTGATTCTTTGGCTTATTTTACTAGTTTTTGACTAAAAGTATTTGCGAAAACCGTAGCTGCGGCAAAACTGGACAAATTTTGTGAACATATCAATATAATCTGAAAGTGTCTAGGTACCATAAATACCTAATTAAGACCACTTTGTACTTTGAAAATTTTTGTTTTTATAATCATCATACGGAGAGGACTATTAGCTTTATTATGCCTAAATTTGAGTCTACAGAAAATATCGCCGCTGTCCGTGAGAGTGTGAATTAGAATCCTAATCGTCAAATCACATATAAATAAATTTTGTCCGGAAAATAATTTTGTTCGGAACTAATATTTGCTGGATTCAAATTCGTACTACTACGAATAAAATTCATACTCATATGCAAACATACTCATCAAATTTAAGCTAAATACGCATAAATGTAAACAAGCAAATATTCATTTACATTCTTTAAATTATGCATTACAAGAGACTATAACTAAAATTTATAAACTGCATCCGCTACGATCATATGCATAAGTATGAAAATACTCGGAATATTTATTCGACTACGCATGAGTACATACAGGAAAAACTAAAAAAATTCCAAAACTATATATTACGAATATATAGGGTAAAATTCGTATAGTACTACATATCTAGTGTCCGAACAGAACCCGTCGTGTGTGAGTCAAAGTCGTACTTTACTTAATTTATTTAAATAATTTAATTATAAATTATTTAATTTGCTTATAATTTTTTATGTATTTATAGAATGTGTCTGAAAAAATCAATTTTAATATTTCTTAAACGCACATGTGGGTGTGACTTTTATTTAGTTGCACGTATATTATAAGAAAAATTGCGCAATTAATATTAAGCAATTCATTGAACGCAATGACGATAATAATAGCAATAAAATACTCAATAGTATGGCATAGTTATTGCAAATTTTACGCTAAAAGTCTAAGGCAAAATATTTGTTGTTTATATGATTAATGTTTTCAAACAGCCAAAGCACGTTTTCCATTCATTCTGTTTCATACACATAAATGTATATGGTAGCGTTTGTTAAATAAATACTCTACTCTACTAAATACTCCGAATATATATTCATACTTTGGGTATAAGCATACACCGAGTATAAATATGACAGACACTCAATGCGCATAATATGCAAGTGGCTTCCTATTTAAACTTGTAGAGTATTTAAGTTTTTTGAACAAACGAATTAGATATGCTCATTTTTGTTGGAATCGGCTACAGTAATGGTTGGTTGAAAGCAAATATGTATGTGGGAGTACGAATTGTTTGTGTAAGACGTTTGAGTTAGAAATCTTGGCGTTTCTGTAATAGATTAAAGAAATGTTGTAAGAGTTTCCGTTAGTCTATTACAAAAACGCCAAGATTTCTAACTCAAACGTTTTACACAAATTTTAATTTTTTAAAATTAGCAGTAAGTTCGTTATGTTATGTATGTTATTTGTTTTCTTATTGTCATTATCTGATATGTACAAGTATTGGAAAGTCCTTTACAATGACAATGGAAATAAAGCTTCTTTTTTTAAATGTGTTTACAGCCTAAGAATTAAATTTATCCATGTAAAGACTCGATTTCGAATTGCAACCAAACTTCAATTTGGTAGCCACTTTCAATATATATATATATATATATTTTAGTTCTTTGAAAGAACTAAGATACTAGATATTTGCCGACTGTCATTTGTCATTGCTAAATTTTGCCTTTGGTAACCAAAAATTTTTGATTGTAGACTTTGGTTTACTTGCAATACATATATAAATTTCGAGGCTAAAAGGAAATCAAAAGCTGCGAGAGCGGACCAAATCGCAGAATATGCTTATATTTCTGTGGCAATGTGGAATAATCGCTTAATTAGACTTAAGAAAATTTACCTTTTGCACAGGGCCGCCACAAGATTATTCCAGTTCACTCGATCGCGTGATAGATTATTCACTTCATTTCATCATAAATTTAAGTAGGTTTGTTCAATTTTGGTTTATCGTTTCCAAGTTTATGCTGGGGGACGCCCCAGCCTTTTGGACTCCACTTCATATAGCTTATTTGGCGATGTCATCCGCTGTTTTGCAAGGAGTCTGATCGATCCAACCGCTTTTAGGCTTTCGGATTGTAGCTGTCATTGGCTTCTGATTGGTTTCCGACCCAACCTTATTATTTGACATTGTATATTCGAAGTTTATTCGTAGAATATTTCTTAAGCATTTTCTTACCAAAACTTAATAGATTTAAGTTTAAGTGATGATTTGTTCCGTAGCTCGCTCCATGGATATAATAGCATGGATTTCACAATTGTGTCGAATATTTTTAACTTTGTTCTTCTTGAGGGCTTTATTTATATTTATACGACTGGAGATGTCAGCTTTCGAATCAAGGAGTCTACCTCTTCAAGAGTTTGGCATCTTATAAAAAAAATTTTTGCTCGTTATTCTCATTTATTATTATTTTTATTTATTATTTTTGTTGTATTAATATTTATTTTTAAGCCAACATAAGATGCAGTTTCCTGGACTGTCGTCAGTTTTGCTTGCATATCTGAAAATGTGTGGGTGAGTAAGCAAATGTCATCCGCGTAATCCAACTCCTTCTATCTTCCCCCATATTATTCCTCTTCCACTGGCCATTTACGTATGTAGTACTATAGAGAGTAGACAATTAAAAAGCAGCGGTGATACGACTAGTACATAGCCTTGACGTATACGACAGTTGATTTAGATTTTCCTGCTTAGCTGACAGAGTGGCTTAGGGTATCGAAAGCATTTTAAAGCTTTATAAATGTTAGGTAAAGAGGTGATCTCCACTCTACAGTTCAGTTATCACTCTCATGCTGTTAACATGATCAACACAAGATTAAAGGGCTCGTAAATCGGTTTGTTCTTTTCAAGGCATAAGACTAGACGGGAATCTTTTATTTATAATTTATGATATCACCTTATTTATCATGTATAGAAGAGTGTCGCTGCTATAATTTTTCCGCACCGATGGATTAATTTTTTCAGCAAATTTACAATCATGCCTTTAGCGATTTCGTCTGGCAGAAGTTCTGAACTCCAGTAATGGATAATAAACGGAGCAAGAATTTTGCGCCGTATTATGGACCACTTGAAAAATGATGCAGTGCTGCATATGCAAAGAAAAGATTACTGAAAATTAGAAACATGCGTTAAAGCCTTTCAATCGTTCAAAACTTTTAAAAAGCACTGCTTAAGCGACTTAAGCGATTATTCCATATTGCCACAGATTTTATAATTAATAAAATCAATTAGAATAGCTAGTATTATCTTAAATGAAGTAGATCGTTTTTACGTTAACTCAAAAATAAATTCAGTAAAATTTGCACGCTATATATAGAAAGGCTCTAACTTTTGAAATCGAGATTTCACATTTTTCGATACATTAGATATTCTTCTATCGAAATATAAAAAAAATGATTTCAAACAAATAACTAGTTAGGGCCTTTCTATATTCAGGTAACGATATGTAACATAACGCTTTTTTAGTTTTGATGTTATTTTTTGTTTTGGTGATTTTATTCTTGATTTTTGGCGATTTTTTAGTTTTAACATTTTTTTAGTTTGATTTTTTATTTGTTTTTTTTTTAATTCATATTTTTAGTTCCAACTTTTTTTTTCAGTTTTGGCGCTTTTTTCGATTTCACGATATTTTTACTTTGTGTGCTTTTTTGCATTTTATCGTTTTCTTTATTTTTGATGACATTTTTTTTATTTTAGCGCATTTTTCATTTTGGTGATTTTTCGATTCGGAATTATTTTAATTTTTGGGATTTTTAAGTTCTAGCATTTTTGAAAATTTCGAGAGTTTACCTTTTACGGTTTCCAAGTTACAGCAACTGTTAAAATTACATAGTCAAAACAATATTAACTGATAGAATAACCTTTAATTTTGATTTTTTGCTAATTGATGTAGTCTACGTAAAAACACACTAACTTTGAAAATTTAAAATTTTCTGTATATTACATTAGGATTTCAAAATGTTTCGTTTACGAATACCCTTTAATTTTTAACAGTCACATATTTGTTGTTGTATCGGGCAAAAGTTTTACATATTCTTAGAAAATGTCAGGTCCATAGCTTTAACAGTTTTTGAGATAAAAGCCTGTGACAGACAGACAGACGGACATTTGGTGTATGGAACCCTAAAATGTAAATTTGAGTTTTCAGACTAGACTTCTCTATTTTATTAATATTTTATTTATGTATGTTATTATTTTTAGCTTATAACTTTGAAATATATTATTTTCGATTTTATCGTAAGCGACAAAAATTTAAATTTTCAGGAGAATTTTTTTTTAAATTTTCAAATATGTTTTTGTACGTAAAATGTCGCTTACGATAAAATTTTACAGCCCCTATCTTAAAAGTTATCAACAATTTTGACATTTTGACAGTTCTAAACTACGGGTAGACCCATAAAATTTTAATTTCAATAAAAAAGCCTATTTTCGATAACATGTCGCTTACGATAAAATCGAAAATAAGGCTCGATATATCGTCATATAAATTCAAAAAGGGCCTAACTTACAAAAAGTTCAAAACCGTCTTTTTGATTGATTATGATGTACTTATATAAAATTCATCTACCCACAATAGCTTTACCCGAGTATGCTAAAAAATATCAAATTTATTAACAAAATTCAGAGAGAAATTCCGAAAACTAAATGCACTAAAACTTACAATGTGTTTTAAGCTTTCAGAATTCTGTTTAGCATTTTGAATATTTATTCATTTATTTATTTTTTATTCCGATTTTGATATAAAAAACTGTATTCCCATTCTTCGCCTTACACTTATTTCTATTAACATTTTAATAGAATTGTGGCCATAACCTCAAAACTAATAAATTCATATTTTCATTTATAAGTAAACAACTACAACAAAAAAAAAAAAAAAAAAGAAATAATCTCCAGTCAACTGTTACCACTTACAACATACCAAATGGATTTTTATGTACAATATTTTCTGTTTTGTGTGTGTGTTATTTTTTTTTTTTCTCATAAAAATTGGAAAAAATGTAATCAAAAATACTTAAAAGCCCATACAAAACTCAATAACAACATTTATTTATACAAATACACACGTCTGCACATACATATATATCCATATATTTATAAACGTACATACTGCAACACAATGACGCGCAATTTACTATGAATATTATAGTATATCGTGCCTTAACCGCGAAAATAGCTTAACCGACATAATTTTCATACTTCCATTTTTTACCAAAATCGATCATTTGCGATCGTAAATAGTCGATTTTCATCAAAAAAACGAAGTCCAAGAAATGTGTCGCTTAAGCTATTTTAGCGGTTATGGCTCGATATGGAAAAAGTTTCTACTGCACTGTATGGCACAGTAGATCGGAGCTTGTAATATATGATAATATGCAAACAAGTTGCAACTACTGGTTGAATATATATCGAACTTGGAATATAGTGGAGAATAAGTGAAAGTTAAGCTTCACACACGTATGTTTTATACGTCCGAATTCTGAGTGCACAAGTTCACCACACATGTTGAACAAAACACATTCACCCTAATTCCAGTTGTCAACGAGGGCTGCCAGATATGGTAATTTTTCAACTTGTTTGGCCTCCAAATTTTTGGTTTGGCGACGTGGTGATTTTTCTGGCGATAGATGAATTTGTTGGTGATTTTTCTGGCGATAAATTAATTTGTTGGCGATTGTTATGACTATTTTGTTTAACAAAATTGAACTTTAAAATTTTTCTTTTTCAGGAAAATTACTTTGTTGAAGGAGTAGTTTGAAAAATAAATCCTACCAAAACTCGTCTCCAAGAAATGAAAACAATATGATTTTGATGTTTTTTCTTATATTTATTATAGTCATTAATGTGTTTTGAATTTGGATGAGAACAATTTACAAGAAATAATATTAAGCGATTTTTTTCAGTTTTGGCGATTTTCTGATCAATTTAGATACGATAATTTTATAACAATTTATATTAAAAAAAGTTTTATATAAAAACAAATTTATTTTAAAATTTATTCGCTGGTGAATCAGCGTTGTCTATATGCATTTCAAATAATTTTTTAAAGTATTTGCATAAGATAAGAGGTTTGTGACTGTTCAAAATGTGTGGTTGAAGTCTACTGCTGATTTGTTAGAGCATATAGACCATGCTGAACCACCAGCGAATAAATTTCAAATTAAAATAATTTTCTGTAAATATGTCGAATAATAAATTTCTTAAAAAACAAATTTATTATCAAATATATACCAAGAAAAACTACATAAAATTGATTTTTGGCGATTTTTAAAATCAATTTGGCGA
Organism: Tachina grossa; assembly: GCA_949987645.1. Classification (NCBI taxonomy): domain Eukaryota; kingdom Metazoa; phylum Arthropoda; class Insecta; order Diptera; family Tachinidae; genus Tachina; species Tachina grossa. The sequence goes on along the minus strand of OX465276.1, from coordinate 59,143,342 downwards.
AAAAGGTCGAAAAAATCTGAGAACCCTGTTGTCAACATCGAAGTCACGTCCAGGGTTGACATTGAAAATTTCGAAAAAGTATCATAAAAAGGGCATTTAAGAGAAAAAAGGAGTCAATAAAAGGGTGTTCTGTAGTAAAATAGGATAAAATTTTTTTTGAGAACAAAAAAATAACATTTATTTCAATTACAGAAAAGAAACACGAATTTTAACATATAAGCATATGTTTTCCCTACGGCATACATTTTGTTTAAATGATACAAAGGGATAAATTAAAAAGGGGTCCTAAAAAGTGTCATTGGCACGAAAAAGGCCAAAAGTGATACTTTAGTGTCAAAACGGCAACGCTGGTCACGTCAATACTATACAAAAAAAAAATACATTTCCGAAAAGAGATCTTATAAGATTTCCGAATATTTACACTTCGTGCCACTGTGCTTGTTGGCATGTTAAAAATAAATGAAATCTGCCGAAACCCCACAACATTCTACCCACAAGCATTACCCAGTCGTATCTAAACCAACCACCCTAAGGGCAACTGAGGGGTGGTAAGAAAAAACTGCCCACACATACACAAAATTACCCACACACATGCTCAAACTGCCTCTCAAAAGACAAGTGAAAAATTTAAATCGCTAAAAAAATATGGAAAATTGTATAAGAGCGAAAGAAAACAAAAAGTAAAGCAAAAAAAAAACAACAACAACTACAATAACAGCAATAACAACTAAATCGAAATGGAAACAAACATGGTTGTACGGAAGTTTGCTTTTCAATGATGGATTTTCTAAAAAAAAGTTCAAGAAAAAAGAAAATACAAACACAGCAACAAAAAAAAAAGTTTAATGGTTCCTTGCGGATGAGCAAGTTTTTGAGCATATTTTTTTTTTGTTCTCATAGAGGTAAATATGGATAAAGAAACGTGTTATGGAAGCTTAGTTAGAGGGGGTGCAAACTTAAGGGATGTTTTACAGCAAAAGAAAAAAAACTTTGTGGGTGGTTGTGGGTAACTAAAGTTTATTTGTGCCCATGATTTTTTTTAAATTTTTGCACTGGGGATATCGATCAGTCAGCCATTCCACAATAAATACCTTAACGAGGGTAAAAATGTTGTGTTAAATGCAAAATAAAATTGAAAAAATATAAACACACTAGCAGCTAAATACATACATATACATACTTATGTATACACACACGTTCTTTGGAGATTTTTTACTCATATGCCACACAGGGTGGTGTAACTTTAAGTAAAATAATTGTTGAGTGTAAGGGTCACAGAAACCTAAAGGACTTTTTAAACATGTGACCAGGAAGTAATAAGAAATTTAAATATTTATTAGCTTTTGTATTAAAAGCTAAAAAAAATATTTTTCTAATTTTTCGTTCGTCTTCTGACCACTTGAACAGTTAAAAGAAAATAAATAATTTTTCCAATTTTAATTGAGATATATTTTAAGAAACATGAGTATGAGAGAAGCGAGGTACCCAAAGATATATGTACATATCGTTACCGTAATATAGAAAGGCCCTCTAACTCATTTTGTTTTTTGTTAAATCAAAAATTTTTGCATTTTTTCGATACATTAGATGTTCTTCTATCGAATCGATACAAAAATCTCAAATATATATACAAAATATACAAAAATCTCAAAATAATGAGTTAGCCCCTTTTTATATTACGGTAGCGATGTGAACGTGTATATTTCAGAAGTGTCGAGCTAAAAAATATTTGTTGTGGGTAAAATTATTTGCCAATGCATTATAGGACTACAGAGTTCCTATTAGAGCTTATTTCTTAGATTATCCACACCTTTTTTAGATATGTATTGCTAACAAACTGCTAAGCTTATGCTTATGATATGCTAATGTGTTAATAAAGAGATGCTAAGCATTTGCTATTTTTCAAAGTCAACTGTTTGTTTTTTTTTTTTTAATTACCTACTTTTCCTCCACCGATAACTTTTAATGCTTTTATTATACACAGTCAGCGAGAAAAAAAAAGCTTAAACAAAATACAATTTGATTTATGTGAAGAGATGTTTTTCTTGGAAAATAAAGGCATGACTAAATTTTATGGCGGACAAGAAAATTCTGTGTTAAGAATAATCTTTTTTTTCAATAAAGTTAAAAATATAACATATTAGATGGACCCTAGTAAAAAAAGAAGATACAAAAATAGCGGAATTCACTGTTGGCCTGGTAGGTCTTTTACATATTTTAATTTCATTAAATCTTGGTAAATTTAAAGCAAAGCAACAACAATTTACCAAGGCTACAAACTGTAAAAGATCTACAGGTCCAACCCTGAATTCCGCTAATGTAACTGTAGCAATAAAGAAAAAGTGCTTGAGTTATATTTTTCTGTTTTATAGAAAAAAGCTTTCAAATAGATTTTTAGAGATTTATTTCTTTTGCTGGTAAATTGGGAAATCCGGTGAACGCTTTTACTTTATTTCGGAAAATATCGCTCTACTCAATATAACTATTCCATTCAATTTGAAACATACCAATATATAAGTTAAGTTAAGTTATTATTCCCCATGAAAGTATAAGTTGAAAAATTAAAAACTGCAATACTTTTCACTACAACTTTTTGAAAGTCGAATAAAATAATTGAAAATTATTGTCCCGAGGTGCTTTTGAATATGAAGATTAAAGTGGGACATGCATTGTATTTTGGTAGCTAATTATAATTTAGTTTCATTCGATTATTTGATTAGAAAAGGAAATTGAAACTTCAATTTCAAGATAGGAAATTTAAAACATTTTGTTATGTCAACAGAATAAATTTCAAATCGAACTTTAGTTACTCTACTTATGATTCGATTAGGTTAAAGCTCATATCGCTCTGTAAGACAAATCACAGGTGATAATTATTAATGAACAAATAACACCAAAGTTAATTGCAAATATTCTGACAAACACTTGCAGAACATAACAACTAGCTGTTTTCGAAAGTCTTGATATGTAAATACGTCTTGTAATAATAAATGTGAAGCACGGTGGATGTATTGATGTACGTGTATATGAGTGCTTTTAAGCGATGTCGCGAAGACTTCTTGTTCGTAACAAACACTCAAAAGAAGTAGCGTTGATGCGTGTATGCTTGTTATTTTCATATTGTATGGTTGAGTGTATGTGTGTGTGTAAGATGTATATGATAAGCTATTATGTGTTTAATGATATTTTTTTTTAAAGCAATCACACACAACTGAAGTCAATGGATGTGTGCGTTTGTATGTGCGCAGAAAAACAAAAGATGCACACAACGTGTGGGCCTATGCACATGCATGACATTTATATACGCACCCATGCTTATGAAGAAGCAATCATCACAAATTCTTGCGTCACGAAGTATTTTCTTCTTTACTCCTATACCTGCAATAACAGAAACAAATTTCTTGCAAACAGTATTATTTAGCGTTTGTTTTAGAAGATTTCGGTGCAGAAAATCATTTGAAAAATCCCACATCCCTTAAAAGTTTTTGTAAGGGGTCTTGTGCAGGGGTCTATTTTCGAAGGTCGCAACTAGAGATGTGCACGTGAGTGTTTTTTGACTCACGACACGCACGCTCACGCAGATAAATATTTTACTCACGCACTTTCACGCACGAATGATTTTGAAAATTTTCACGATCACGCACGCTCACGAACAAAATATTCTTAATCACGCACGAGAGGTTTACAACTTATCACAATTACGCACGCTCGCGAAAGAGTATGTAATCCAATTTGTATCTTTTTTTGGGTTGAAAAATAGGTTTTACACATACATATGTATGTATGTATGTACATATGTATGTATGCACGTGTATATGCAAAATTTACAAAGTAAATGACAATAAATCTGGAACTTCTAAACTACTGATTGGATTTATATGAAACACCTAATATCTGTAGAGGAGGACTTAGACTTTATAACACATGTCATGACAGCCTTCTGGCTTGAGATGGACATGAGTTACAGTGGGCCAAAGTTGACTAATTGGTACTAAAAAAAACTTCTGAAGCTTGTAACTTTTTTAAAAATTATCCGATTTTTATCGGATAAAGCGCTTTGACATAAACTTGAAATTGTTAAGAATTAATTTCCCAAGATGTGTTTCCGTATCTCTCATAAGATATTTTACCGAAGACAAAAAATTTGTTTTGGCTTGACCTTTTTAAGTATTTCGCTTATTACTTTTTAGTTCATTGTTAGATTTTAAGTTAAAAGACAGCACTAAATTTTTGACAAAATTTTAAATAAAAATAGGAAAAAAATTTATTAACATATCCATTCGTGAAATCGGGAAAAGACTAAGAAATCCAAATTTTAAAATTTCCCTGAAAAAGGCATGTGTTTTTTTAAGTATCTTCATTATTTTCAGTTTTGTAAAAAACTTTGTTTAATACATGTCCTAAAATAGTAAATTTTAAAAAATTTTTCTATAAAAAGTTGTGACGATAGATTTTAAAAATTTTATCTATGAGACTATGTAGATAGTTTTAAACACTTTTAACTAACATTTAATAGTGCCTTTTCATAAATGCGGATATACGCGTATTTTTTCTGAAAAAACTTAAAATTTAGGGTAAATATAGTTGTGTACCATAAAGAAATATATTAAAATAGTTTTATTTTTCTACATTGGTACATTTCAATTTCATATGAGCCAGTTTACTACGCCTGAAAAAATTATATCAATATCCCAACTCACAATATTGTGCAAATGGTCTTGCATTGTAGCATGTGCAAAATGGTATAGTATATTGATACTCACCTATTCAGGAATGATATATGTCGTGAGAGCGTGAGAATTCGTGCGTGATTATTAAAAATAGCTCACGCACGATCACGCACGAGTAATTTATTTTTAAGTCACGCTCACGCACTCACGCGCGATTAATTATAAATTTTATCACGATCATGCGTGAGTCAAGCGTGATTCACGCGTGACACGATAAAATCACGACATTTGCACATCTCTAGTCGCAACACCTTAATCATCAGCGTTCTTTGTGTTGGGTACAATGTGTGTGGTGTCAGTTAATTTAGATGTCTGCTTTATATGCTCAGATTTTCATTCAATTTATGGAATATTTTTCATTAGAAAAAGTAAAAAAAATCTAGTCTTCAAAAATTTTTCAGAAAATATTCAAAATTTTTTAACTTCCTGATATCAAGAATAATAAGTTACCGATTTCAAACTGATTCTCTGGATTTTATGAAACTTCCACGTTTCGAATTATGAGAATCTATCTAATTTTTAACTCTTTTTACGACTATAGCTGTTTATGTATACAAGCTTTTCACAACTCCTGGAATCAAATATGAGGAATTCTGAAGACTCTGTGCTCACTTGGATGACGTGAAATAATGAATCGATTCATTTAAATTGTTTTTTAGTTCAAAGTTCAAACAAGTTGCCAAAGCAAACAGTTAATCTAAATTTGCTTTAACGCTTACAGTTTACTTCAAATATTTTCAAATTATTTTAACCTGATTTGATGATGAAATTTTCCATTTAATATGATTCCCTCTGTAAAATACTAAACACACACACACACACATTCTAACATGTGAACAATATAAGAAATGTAAAAATCATTCAGGGTTGGAATCAATATTTGTTCATTGATTGTTATTCGTATTTTATTTATCTTATTTTTCTTCCCTATTTTAGTGTCATGTTAGAAAAACGCTAAATATACATAAATAGAAACACACAAGCACGCATTAGAAAATATGTGTGTACACACACACACACACACAAACACCCACACACACATATTTATGTATTCATATTTTTATATTCACACTCACATCCATACCAAAGAAAATAGATGTGAAAAAGCAACATAAGTTTTGTGGATGAACGTTTGTTTGATTGGTGGGCGGATGGGTGGTCGTTATCGTCATCAATAAAATACTGCTGATATTGATGATGGCAGCCATCATTAACATCGTTATCAGCATTTGCGTTATCAGATTTGCATGCGCTTATGTATAATGTAATTTGTATTAACAACGTTAGTTGGATAATGATGTTTATGCTCGTGATTGGTGATAGAGAATATGAATGATGTCAACTGTCTAGATTTTGTGAAATCTTGGATTTTTGCTCTCAATTGAAAATGCTCTAAATAACTTGTCTTGGAGTTTTAATTCATAATTTTAAAGAAAAATTAAATATATATCGTCATCTAAAATCCAAAAGACTGACAAAAAAAAATTCAAAATATGTAACTACATTACCAACAAATGCCTGATTCAAAAACTCCACCTTCATACAAAAAAAAAAAAAAAATTGAGCAAAGGTATTATCCATGTTACCTTTATTTATTTTTAAATGAACTTTGTTTTCTGAACTCGTTGTTTTACATGAGTATTTTTTGTTTGTGCTTTTTCTTAAACTAAATAAATTTTTCTTTAATTTTTTTTTAAATATGTATGTAGCTGTAATGAAAAATTCATATTTTGTATTCAAAGAAAAGGAACTTAAAGTGAGAAACATCCCTAGATGAACAGTAGCAGTCAATTGACTGGTCATTAAGGGCAAAATGAAAAATGTAATGTAAACTTTTATGTACGTGTAATGTTGCATCTTCCCCTAACTAATGAATTCCGTTGACTATATAACATATATTCGAACTGCTTGCTCACTCTAATTGTTTCACGAATCAATGATAGCATAATTATTAGTCATGTTTGATTGATAATTATTCATGGATATTTTAATTGTTTTTGTAGTAGCAAACCGTAACGACGCGGCTGGCGGCTGGCGGCTAGCCACTCAGCCGTTTTTTTTCAACAAGCCGAGCCGCCGCCGAACCACTCGGCTTATTGGCGGCTTAGTACTCAGCCGATATTTAGTCTTTTATTTTTTATACTTTTTGAATTATTTTTAATATTGCGTCTACTCTACTTGCTTATAGTTTTTATTTATATTTCATATTGAATATGATAGCGAGAGTTCCATGAAAAATGGTTGATTTTGCTTCCATATAGAGAAACTGTGTATATTAACGTTAAGTCCCGGTTCACACACTTAAAGTTTTGTTGATCAACTCGTAATTCCGTTGTAAGACAGACGGAGGAAGAAGTACAAATATCTCTTTTTTTCTTACAGCTGTGTATGAACCGGGACTAACGTAGCTGCGGCAACACTTACGTTCTCTATTGGAGTCCCTTCTCAAATCCATGGACGTTTACATAGACTTTTTCATTGCAGCAGTCAGTCGACTTTTTATAATTATTTGATCGTTCATCCGTAGCAGTGTTGCAATAAATGGTTTAACAAATTATTTACGAAGTTATTTTTATTGGCATTTAGGACATCAATTACTGCAATATTCAAACTACTGCAAAATAAATAATGTTACAACGTGGTGATTCAATAATTCACGTACTTTTCTAGAAACAGACTGGATTCAAAAAATTATTTTATGTACTTAAACAAATCGGCGTTAAGCCGTTCAGCCACCGCCGCCGAAAATATTTGTCTTTCAGCCGCCGCCGAAATTTTTTGATCGGCTTGCTACTCTGCCCCCAGCTAAAAAAAGGGGTATTATAAGTTTGTAATTTGTGTCTGCGTATCTGTGTGTCTGTCCGTGTCTACGTAAAGACCAAACGGCTAGACCGCTTTTGATCTAGTTTTTTCTGTTTGAAAGGTGCCTGGATCGACAAGGTTCTTAGCTATGTTTTAAGAAAAACGATCCAGCCGTTTAGAAGATATAACATCTTTTCTAGATATATTCGGCGGTTTTTAAAACCTTTAATTTTTGTTATTATAAAAAGTAATTTAAAAATAAATAAAATATTTACAAATGAAAAACAAATACAGACAAAAGCACGAATCAACATAGACGGTATCTTGCCTTCTTCACTCCTTATTTAAATTTTTTTTTTTACTTTTATAAATTTTAATTTTAGATACCCAACGAATTTCGTATTTTACAACAAAACTCCATAATTTAAAAGTTTTGGTATATGTACATTGCCACTCTAACATATACATACACCCAGAGAAAAAACAGCTTGAAATCAATAAAAACCATATTAAATTAATAAGAAACATTAACGAAAGTCTAGTCATGTTAAAATTTCTTATTTCAATATGGAAAAATATTCATATAAAGTATTAATTTATTAGTTTTATTTATTTTGAAGTATCTCAGCATATTAAAAATTGTTGAATTGATGTGACGCGTTCTTACTTTCAAGTTGCAGCTTTTCCCTGAGTGTATGTATATTCGATAATAGGCAGACTGTTACTGAAGTCTTAAATTTATCTGACCAGTAGTTTAAGAATTAAATATTTTATAGTGTTTATATAGCAATCTTTTCGGCTAAAATTAGTGTAAATAAATATACGAGTACATATGTATTTATTGACCCAAAACAAATCCTCTTTTTGTTGCAATGGTTCGATTTATTATATTCTATGCTATTTAAAGAATTTTTAGATTTCAATATTATTACAGGCCGTGCGTAGTAACCTTGTTGATTAAGTTTAAATTTCCCCGGCAACAAACGCCATATTAAATGTTCAAGGTTTATTTTCCGCAGCCATTTCTAATGCCCAATATGTGACTAATATTTCAGTAATATTTTGCTTAAAAGGTAAAAGATATTCATATGTATTATTATTTCAAATAAATATGTACATATATATGTACATTGATGCTTTATCTGGGGCGTTTTCAATATGTTTTCGACTTTGTAACAAAGAAAACAAGGAAGAGAAAAAAACCTAATTGCTTCTTAATGCCTAAACTTCATTTTAATTTCTTTTCACCATAGTGAGGAAGTGGGTAAGAGGAATGGGGGAGGGAGAAAAAACGTAGTGTATGCCATCTATAAATTCTGTAATTTCTATATTCTACCTGTCGATATTGTCTTATTGCGGATTAATTTTACAAGCTAATTTTAAATGTTAATTTCGTCCCATTAGAAGAGTGGGGAACAGCAAACAAAGCAACAGCAGTTGAAGCAACTGTGGCCACTGTTTTCATCTCTGTTGCTTCTCAATTGCGTGCTGCTTCACAACTTCAACGTCTTGATTTTTCCACCTTTAAAATATTTCTAATTACTTATGTACGAGTATCATGAAGGCGGGTGGGTGGCGTGTTTGCAGCTTTTAATAGTGGGCGTTGAAATGTTTAACCTATTTCATATCACTCCCATCTACCGACAAATAATTCTTCATTACTTTGTTTTGGTTTTACAACATTTTCTTTTTCCTCCTCGAAAAGCAATTAAACTGTAATTTCTGTCCATAAATATTGATAAGCTTTCATTAGTTTCCTTTTTCTATCGCTTACCGTAGCGAGAAAAAAAATACAAGTAAAAAAATCCCCGGATTAATTGCAGACAATCAGACAGTTGGACATGGAAATGAGAAGAACAAAATAATAAAAAATATTAAGAAATAAAAAGAGGATTTTGTTAAATGAAAGATTTACAATGTTGTTACAATGAATTGCATACAAATTGGCTCATTTAATTTCCCAACTTCTTTTTTCGCATTAAATATTCTGATTTCTTTTCTATAAAGTTATAAGAGAATCTTTAGCAAAGTTAATGTTTAATAGGATTTGAAAAAAATTATTTGTGATACTTATTGAAAAATATGAATGAAAAACAAATTTACAAATATACAGCAAGTGTTATGTTGTACGTACATATGTACTAGGGTGATCGATTATTCGACTTTTTCCAGAAACCGGTTTTCGAATAGTTCGAATATTTGAAATTATGAAAAACCCGGTTTCGGTTTTTACAATTCAGGAAAAACCGGTCAACCGGTTTTTTTTAAGTAAAAAATTATTATACAAAAGTTTTGATTTTAAATTGCTTTATTGAGGAATAAACTCTACATACAACCATAATTTTTTGGGTTTGTGGAAACTTGGGAAGAAATTGAAAAAATTGAAGAAAAATAGCAAAAATATTTAAAATACATAGGAGAAGAGTCTACATACAGGCATAAAGTACATGAAAAAAATACGTGCATGTCGTCAACTTGTTTGAAAATTCTGTGATTTCCGTTACCAAGCCGTCAACAAATGGCACCCAAATATGGTCTATTATGTTGTTATTATAATTATTTTTTAATTTTTTATTTTTTGTATAAACATATGTATATCGAGCCATAACCGCTAAAATAGCTTAAGCGACACATTTTTCGGACTTCGTTTTTTTTACGAAAAACGAGTATTTAAGATCGCAAATAATCAATTTTGATCAATAATTGAAGTTCGAAAATTATGTCGCATAAGCTATTTTGGCGGTTATGGCGCGATATATTAGCAACCTAAATATTGGCATATTTAATTTTATGAACTTCTTCCCCAGTTTCCTCAAACCCCAAAAATTATGGTTGTATGTAGAGTTTATTCCTTAATGGTATATATGCGCATATGAATGTATGGACAAGGTGGATATCTACCTCTATAAAAAATATGAAGCAAAATGGCAACAAAACTAAAAAACACTTTTTGCAACTGTATTTTGACAGCCATTGCACACCATAAGGCCAATTAAATTCGCCTCTGCTATTACCTCATAAAATAATCTCTCTTAAATTTTACGTTTTAGTAAACGATGCCATGCCCTAAGCTTTTACACTAATAAATACTTACGAAAATCAATAAAACATTCAAAATGTACAAATCGAAAAGTATTCGACTCAGCCGGTTTTTAAATTGTAAAAAAACCGGACTATTCGACATTCGAAAAATCAACATTTTGAAAAAACCGACAACCGTATTTTGAAAAAAACCGGGCTTTAAAACCGGTTGAAAAACCGAGTCGATCACCCTAATATGTACCTAGCAAAAATTTCAAAAAAGGTAATCGAGTTTGGAATTAAGCATTTTTGGTGGAAGCACTTCCCTACTGGATTTACAACTAATTGATTTTAACAAGGCGTGCGACTAAAATAATCGATTCTTGAGAAGTACTTACTTTTTTTTATTTCGCAACTTGTTCACGTAATCTATTTAATCTAAAAAAAATATTCTCTTCATTTAGCAATTTGTACATAATTTTTCTTAAATTTTAGTTAATGTGATTTGTGAGCGAGTAATGAAATTGGGCAATCAGAAAAGTAAGTCATTATATGGCAAGTAGTTCTAATGGTAATGTGTAATTGTTTGATGGGTATGTATGTGAAAGCTTAGAGTAAATTATATACATAGATAGAAATTACTGACTACTTGTGTAATTATAAAGAAACGTATTTTATTTTTAAACAATTTACTAAAATGATTACCAGAATTGCAAAAAATGGAATAAAAATAAACCAAAAAATTTTGTCTTAAGTTTAACAAAAAATAAGCATATTAACTGACGTGTACATAACTAGTAAAGAACAAACGAAAATGAAAAGGTTGTTGTAAATTAGAAATGGTAAGAATTGAGCTTTCATTAAAAAAAAAAAGCTTTCAGCAAATTGCAATACGATGAATAAATTCACATATTCCATTTTTGCAATAAAGGCTAAATATATAAAGCAGAAATCTACATAAACTGACACTACACACAGTGGACCAAACACAAAAGAACGCTGATGATGAAGGTGTAGTGGCCTACGAAAACAGCTAGTTGTTCCGTTCTACTAAGTGTTTGTCGGAATATTTACAATTAACTTTGGTGCTATTTTTTCATTAATAATTGCCACATGTAATTTGGCTTACAAAGCGATTCGAACTTTAGCCTAATCAAATGTGAGAAGAAATATTTTGGTTTGAGGGAAGGCATACTTCCCCCTATCCATAAAAGCTCAAAAGTTTACTTTTTATGATATTAAGGCATAAGTAGTATATTTTTTTTAATATTTACATTATTTTTGCAAATAATATTTTTGTCACCGCCCACAAAAAGAAGCCGGGACGAAAATGGTATATTACGGTTTTCTGGGTCGAAGTTTAGAGTTTTGAACGTTAACCGATGTTAAAAGTTGCATTTACTAAAATAAGTAACAAAGTAAAAAATTAAAAAATAATAATTTTTCAGAGGTAGGATTAATTCCTCTGAGGGGAATTTTTCCCCTTTTTCCGATTCTTATTATTTTCAAGGAGTAACAGCCTAAAATATATAAACCGTTTCAAAATTTGTTTTTGTTCAAAATTACCTCGACATTTATCTGAAAACATAAAATGGGCATCAATTAAACAATGATTTCATAATTAAAGCAATTGCTTACAAATATATAACTCAAATTTTAACAGACTCCACGGGTGGAAAAATCTCAAATATAGATTTAAGTTAGATTTGTATTATAAGATCATTTCTGAAAAACTGTAGAAAAATGTGCATTAATTTCGAATGCAAGAGTAGTTACTTTAAATAATTTAATACCAAAGAATTAAATATGTTAAGTTTTAATTAACCTACTGTAGCTCTAATAAAATAATAACTGCTTTTGTATTGAGATGAAATAATTTTGGTTTACAAAATGTTTACACAACAAATTTTGTATGGACATTTGATCGCTAAACATTTCGCAAGCCAAAATTATTTTGTTCTTTAAATTAAAATTACTAAAATTTGTAAATTTTCTGGGAACATTTTTTAACATGTAGTGAAACGGATTTTTTTTTACTCTATTGGCAACGCTGATAGGATTTTTCAAGGTAAAAAATCAAACCTAGAAACATGGAAAAAATCATTGTACGAATGTAACTTGGGGGACTATATGTTCAATGTTTGCCTTTCAATTCCATTCAATTTGCAATACACTCACACTCTTTTTACTAACACAATCAAACTTTTTAAATGGAAAACTAGATTGCTTTCCATTTCACCTATCCATTTATGTGGCAATTTAATTTTCAATTTGAGCAGCTGGTCACAGCACACATTGATTGAAGCTAAAAATTTGAGTTGTTTCTTCGTCGGTTGCATTTAAAAAATTAAATTGACTATCAATTTGAGTCACAGCTATCAATGAAATTGTAAAGCAATTATAAATTGCTTTTAATATTAACTAAGCGGGTAAATTAATAAAGCGGATATCAGTTAAGCGGTCACTGATAAATTTGTGAAAATGTTAAAAAAAATTATTTTGAATAAAAGCAATATGTTTTTACTTTTGACTACAAACAATAGAATGTAAATTAAACTAGTTAATGGAATTTTTGCTTGTTATTTTTAATAACAGTTCTCTCTTACAATATTAAACAATCCCATGCAATTCCATAGATATGCTTACAAAATATATCTGTGATTCTCATTAATAACAACGTATGTTATATATTTCTCATTTCGAGTTTATGATCTCGCATTATTATATTTTAAATGCTTTTTATAAAGATCTAAGAAATTTTTGAAAAATATGGACGCATGTACATCATATTTTTCTAAAACAAGAACATAAGTTCTACCATTTTTAAATAAGCTTTAAAAATAACTTTTTCTGTCTCTATTGAAAAAAATTGTTTTTTGACATACGCTGTTATTAGTGAAAACCACAGATATTTCAAATTTAAACTTGGCTGAAAGTATTTTTCTTTTGTCAGCAAAACGACCCAAAGGGGCCCAAAACAATTGCACTTAAAATGTAATATACTTACATATCGTCACCTTAAATGCAAACGGACGTAACTACACAAAAAATCCGAAATCGAGTTTTTGATTGATTATGGTTCATTTTATCAAACTACATGTTCACGAAAATATTTAGACCTCTGCGATCGAAAATGACGACTTTATGAAAGAAATTCAAACGGATGTGATTACGAATGCATCTATTTTTAATTGCAAAGAATGTAAGTAATATAAAAGCTTAAATATATATAAAAAGGAAATAAATGGTTAAAAACATATAAGTATCCATACTACAAGTAAATTTCGAATAAAATTTTCAAGAACACTTTATTATTATTGATTTTGAAACGTTTTTTGTTTCTCCTGTAAAAAATATAAAAGTGTAGTTGCGTCCGTTTGCATTTAAGGTGACGATATATATACATCTATTGGTATTATTAGCCTGTTTACGCTTAAAATTATGAGAAAACAATTTCTTTTATGACCGAAAATATGCATACAAATAAAAAAAATAAAATTCTTTTGCTGTCTTGACATTACATTACAAAAACGAATTTGGGTTTTTCTCCATACGCAGCCGAAGAAAATTGGTTTTTAAGAAATATTTTTTGGTTTTATTTTCGTCATACTTTGCTTTTTAATTCCCAAAAGTCACATTAAAAGGAAAAAAATGAAAACAACATTGTCAGCCACAAAATAAGAAGTTTGAACAACAAATTTTAAATAAAAGAAATTATTTTTGTGTATTTTAGATATTTTTAACTATTTTTTTTTCTCAAGTCTCAAGTCGCTAGGAGAATATGAAAGCTGGAATCTTAGAAAAGTAATTTTCAAATAAGATAAGTGTTTAAGAGCAAGAAAAATAAAATTTACCTGCTGGTCTGTCTGTTTACAGGTGAAGTTTTTTTTGTACTAAAAAGAAAAGAAAAGAAAAAAATTAAAATTATGTATGATGTATATCTGAAAGCTGGATAAAATTTTTAAATACAGGGCTATAAAAGGAACTAAAGCAGTTTTAAATTTGTGATCATATAGATACATATATGTATTTATGTACTCGTATATAACACTCATTAAAATGGGCTGGGCGAAAAATTTGTTTAGGTCGAATTATAAACTAAAAAAAACTTTCAAAGTCCTTGGTATCTTGGCTCGGTAGCTATGGAATGTTGCCTAAAGGCAACATTAGACTGTTGGGGTTAATTTAAAATAAAACGCGTACATAATTTTTAATTTTTTTTATAACACAAATAAATTTTTTTATGAGGGCTGCAGCACAAATAAACATTACATTTACTGTGGTATATCCCGCATCTGCCTTCTACTCCTCTCTCTACCCATTGACCAACAGACTCAACCCAAAGGACTATGAGATAGCACCATGGTTCATCCCTGTAAACATGGATTTGGGTAAACAACTCCAGCCTGGATAGTAATTGGAGTGCATCTGGTTGCTCTCAAATGAGCACATCGTGAACTCTCTCAGAAGATTGCTCGGTTTTCAGTAACTTGGAAGAATTATTTTGGTCTACTTATGGAGAAAATGATAATACTATTGCAGTGAGATAGTTATATACGCCGTCGCTGCGTCCTCAATGTTTTAGGAGACTATGACCAGTTCCAAAACTTACAGCTGATGTACGAAAGATGTTCAAGATAGCATGTGCCATAATATATGTGGGCATAGGGGTTATGAACGACCAACCCAATATTGCGGACAAAAAAATCACACACATTCTTATGTCGAGTACACATCTGGCAAACAACCGATGGAATTTTGTGTTTCACACTTCATGTGGGAAATTTCACGATGCGAGGAGAAATACAGAAACGAGCTACTGGACTCAACTAAGAGCCTGACCCACGATATCGACAACGTTCGACGTCGCACACTTACATTTGAAACAACAACAAAATATTAAAATTTGTTTTTGTTTTGAATGTAAGTGTGCGACAAGTCGAACGTTGTCGACATCGTGGGTTTGGCCCTAAATGTAAAAAATATGGTTTCTCAGATTTCTAGAAAAAGGAAACGAAATCTCGGTTTTATGCAAGTTTCCTATTAGAGGACAAAAAGTTTTTAAATAAACCTACTGCATCAAAAAAATAACAAAAAAATTAAAAAATATTTATACATTTTTTTTCCTCACACAGCATACAAGGTTTGCTAGCGCAAGCCTGATCTATTGTATATTCTTCAACATCTAACTTGTGTGTGAGTTAAAAAAGAACAAAAGGACAATAAACACACATATCTTTTTTCACACACATCAAACGCTCTTAAGAATTTATGCATTTCTCACGTTTTAGTAACATCCTTTTAATAAACATCTGATATGGATAGAGTGAAAAAGGACGACGACATGTTCTTTATATTTATGTATATAAATGTTTGTAGTAGGGAGAAATTTCTTTGCATTTTCATACCAATTGAAACACAAGTGTTATCCTTTGACAAAATGTTTGTGATAACACGCTACAAACTACAAAAGATATATACAAGCTGGAAAATCGGGGGAAAAGGAGAAGGACAATAGAAAAACTTCCGTCCTGCTTCTAAATATGAATTAAATAAAAAAAACACAATAATATTTTTCTCCAAAGGATTTTTAAACAACAATAGCAAAATGTTAATATGCAGCATAACAAAAGCTTGGAGTTTCTTAAGACAGAAAGAAGTAGAGAAAACAAAAAAAAAATAATAAGTTCTTAAGGACAACAAAAACAAGAGGAAACATGACATTATGAAGGACATAAAATAAAGAAACTATAGTGCTAAAATTGTGTTATAAACGTTCGTTTATGGGCGACAGGATGTTGCTTGTGTTAGAGGCAGGATTGTGTGAAAATATCCCACGGAGACAATCATATGCAAATTAGTTCGATTCCTTGTTAAGCAAATGCATAAAAACTGAATGTTAATTTCAATTAGAAACATAATTGATACAGCGAGTTTTGCTTTCAAGCGCAAATGAAGAAAAAATTAATTCAATTTAAAAGGATTCTTTTTACCTTTAGCCTTTTAAGAAAACAGGAAAAAAGGGTTGCTGGTTGTCGTTAGAAAAAAATTTAACTTTTAACATACAACAATAAATTCAATGACAGCAGCTTATTAATTTACATCTTAAATAAAAAATAAACGGATGAAAATTGTTTTCAAACTAAATTTAGTGTCGCACACTTAAACACGTTGCGGAGAGGCTGTATGATGACTGATGTTCGATCTAATGATGTATACGTGCTTTACATGGCAAGTGATATGGTGTTGTTGTTGTTGCTGTATTCTATAAAATATTGTAACAAAATACGTTTTGTAAATTCTCAACAAGGGTTAATTTATTTCCTTTTAAGTTTTTTTAATCAATTTGTATTTTTTAGCTTTTTTTCTTTTTTTTTTCGACGAAACCCAAAGTAATTTGCATTTAATTTTTGTTAAATTTCCATTTCAGTTTTTTTTCCTAGATATTTTGCTAAGATGGAGATTTTAAATCGTCAACGCTTGAGTTATTAGCTGCTGTCATGACAGTGATACTTTTTTCTCTCTCGATAAATAAATTGATGTTTTGATGCAGCATCTGCAAAAAGCACCCTGATGTTGGTAATAGATATTTTTTTTTAGATTTGTTGTTTTTTATTGAATATATTACATGTTTATTTAAATAATGTTTTTTTGTATGTACGATTTTCCTCAATTCTATTTTTTCTTATCGAGTACAGTTTCTTCAAATAAAATTTTAGTGCTAAATAAATGGAAATGCGAGTAAATACGGCAGATGAAAGTAAAAGTAAAAACTTGAAGTTTTTCTTGTCTACATATCTACATACATATCGTTGATTTGCTACAACAACGTCAAAACCAAAAAAAAAAAAAATTTTTTTACCGAAATGGAGTTTAAAATTTTCAGTTTACACACAACTTACTGACGGTTTTTGTACATAAAATAAAAAAAATTCAGTATGTATTATTAATTATTAGTTTGACTACAAAGCGCCAAATCATTTTACAAATTCTAAAACATATTTCTTTTACCCAAAAGAGGCAAACTGGATCACACACAAATGATAACTCGGAATCATCTTTATTTTACACCTGATAACATATACCCATACGTATTAGAGGGCTGCGTAAACAGTCTAGAAACGTAAGTACGTCTTGTTTTTAAATCTATTGTCGTAGCATGTATTATACTAAACCGATAATAAATGATGTCGTTCAATAAGGACCGTGATACACTATCATACAAAGTCGTGTGATCTACGAAAATATACAACCCTGGTGTGATGAATTGTTATTGTCTTTTGAAAATTTTCATAAACTCCATCATACCAGCGTTGTACTTTTTCGTAGATCGCACGACTTCGTATGATAGTGTATCACGGCCTTAAGCGAAGCACGATGCTGCCAGAATGATGATTTTATCATATTTTTGATGATTTTTGGACCAAAATATGATTTCATGATTTTTTTTTTCTGGAATGATGATTTTTAATTTTGCAAATTATGATTTTTACTTTCAATGCGTATGTATGTACATATGCATCTGTGGTTTTTATTAATAGCAGCGGTCTTAGTATAAAAATTTCTCAAATTGTTTTACATTATCATGTAGACATATTTACATAGGTAATGAAAATATTCCAACTAATTTTTGGGAAACATTTTCTTAAGGATCAGATCCTAGAAATTAAAAAAAAAACAATATATTATAAACTTCGGAATTGTGTTCTGATAAAACAAGTTATGTCGATGAAAGTGATTGTGGCTGAAGAAAAACAATGTCCGTGCAACCCCCAAGATGATATAGCTTGTTTTTGTCAGGAAAGAATTCTAAAATTAAAAATTTGTGTATGTACCTACATGCGAGATATAAATGACATAAGACTTAAAATAAGGATATACACTGTACAAAGCACGGTTATGCCAAGAAAAGAAAAAACAAACACACTAGTGATTACGATTTCTTATTAACCAAACAAATATCAGATAAAACAACGTTAATGGCGCTGTGTTTTTTTGCAAGAAAATAATTCTTTTGCAAGTCAATGTTTGTCAACATCCTACGTTAGTTTTGAAACTTATTTGAAAAAACGTAGAAGTTGTATTGTTGTGTTAGAAAAAAAATGATATAGGTCCATATAAAAAAAAAATATTTGACATCATATGCAACGAACCCCAGCAACATATTTTTTGGTAAGTCCCAAATCACACTATGCAAGTCTTATTGCTAAGCTGATTCGTTTCAGGGAGAGAGAGACGAGGGGAACAGCAACGTTTCTTTTCCCCCCGTCTCTCTCCCCTAACAAACTATTCAGCTTAGCAATAAGACTTGCATAGTATAAATTGGGACTAATTTAATGACTGACTTTCGCCTGATTTCGCCCTCTCACACTTGTCATCAATAAAGAAGGGTGAGCCTAAAATTTTGCAAATTGCAAAAAAAAAATAAAAAAAATTTAAAAAGAAACAATTAGTCGCTATTTAATGGATATAATCCTCACAGTCAACAATTCATTCATTCATTCATAGACACGGTCACATTTGCCAACTCAATAATAACAACGAGGGGTGCCAAAAATAAAGGTCTCTATTGAACTGTTGTATTGTCTCATGATTAGTACTTATAGGATTTCATCAATAAATAAATCAATAATTATTTCTTTAGCTCCTGCAAATGCTTGCCTTGTACATAATAAACATTTGGGTGAGATGATTGAATGTGTGAATGTATTCGAAAGGACTTGAGTGTGTCTGTCCTGTGTTATTGAGGTGTTAAATTGCTTGTTGCTTATTTGTTCATTTTACTAAAATTGTGAAAAATCAATTTAGGGATGGCTGTGTTTCTTTGTTTTCTTTTGTTTTGAGTTACAATGATTTTACATTAATGTACACACACAAACATGGCAAAATAAATTCACATAAAGAAGAAATTGTGTAAATAGAATATTTTGCATAAATAGTCATTAAGTGATTTTGGATTATTAAAGTTTTTGTTATTGTTTTGTTATTACATTTTAAAAATCTTTTTGTGGGCTTGTATGTTATTTTAGCAATAATAATAAAAGACAGCGAGAGTTAATTGCCAAATTAGCAACAAGGTTTTGTTTTTGTTACAATAAGAAAATGATTTAATTTTATTGTTGACAGTAAGTAAGCGACAAAATGGAAAAGAATTGAACGTATCGAGTTTGAATAATTTTTTGATTAAATTATGCTGAAATGGAAGAGGACGATGACACTATACAGGTGCTCGTAATGAAAATTGTTATTACTGGTAAATTTTCGCAAAGGTTTTAGTGATTTGCAATTTTCTTAGAGCAAGAGTTTTCTTTTCTATCATATATCGAACACCGTTTTCATTTTGATAATGTTTTAATATGCTTTAATTTTACTTGGAGTTAAAAGTTATTCTTAGGCTCGATAGTCATTTGCTCTAAGGGGATTGATTTTTCATAATGAAAAATTAACTTAAGTTTTAGAACATATTCAACACAATTTTTTATGAAATTTTTTGTTAATATTGTAGTTTTAGTTATAAAACAAAAATTCGCCTTACCTCTCTCATGCGCCTATAGGCAAACATTTTGCTCATATACTTCCAATACCGTGTAAACATCTGGCACACATATGTCCCAAAAAGCAAAACCACTAATTACTAATGAAAAACTGTTAGGGCCTTTCTATATTAAGGTAACTTTATGCAAATACGAGTAAGTGCTCAGAATGTTTTCAATATATATCAGTCAGAAAGAATTATGCTAAACTTAGTTTTCTCTTAAATTTACTTATTTTTCTTCTTCTTCCTTTTAGTTTTTATTTTAAACTTTCTTTTAATTTTTACAAAAAATTAATATGTTATAAAAATAATCTTTAAAAGAAATTTCTTTTTCTTTTACATATCAATTGGCTTAATATAAAAAGGCCTAACTGGAATTTTCGATATTTTACAGGAGAAGCAAAAAACTGATGAAAAATTTCGATAAAAATTAAGTTAGGCCCTTTTTATATTATGCCATCGATACATTGAATTTATACTTCACACTGTTAAATATGTAAATGCAACCGTAGATTTTTTTACTTCTTTTTTTTACTTTTAATAATTTGCTTGTTTACAAAATATTTCAGACCATTAAAAATCACAAAATATCTCTAAATTACTTAACTTTTCTCCCAGTGCAACATTATTTTACTCTCATTTGTCTCACCAATACAAACGTATTTTGTTTTGCGGATCCTGATTTGAACGTACTTTCTTGTTCTCCTTGCTGCAAATCACAAAATAAATGCTTACAATGAACAGCTTGAGAGTAAAAATATTCAACAAAATAGATCTTTTTAACTGTGGGACCTTCCTGCATCAAAGCTTTGAGAGTTTAATGGTTTCCTCTACCGATGGACCATAGCAGGTACTCCATGCATCGCTAGAAAGCATTTTTTGACTTGCAAGGAGCACAGACGTTGTAACTATTGAATTTAGCTTTTAGTGATTATAATCTTCGCTGCTGCCCCAAACTCGTCAAACTAAACATTCATCCTTATTCCAGTTGTCGACATCGATGTCAGTTGAACACAATTGGTCGCTTGTGCATCCGTTCTCGAAAGCAACTGACTCCTGTTGGCAGGTTTATGATATTTTTGAGACCTTGGGGAACGGAAATAGATTGTTTTTAGCACAAAAATTGTTCTTCAGAGTGAGTAAACAAGCCCTAATTTATTAGTATTGTGTTAAAGTGACGTCGAAGTGACGACAACTGGAATAAGGATAATTATCATTGATTTGGTATTGGACATACATGATGGATTTTGGTGGGAACCACTAGCTAGTACGAAAATTTCTCCGTGATAGCACGCAGAATTCCTCACTAAAGACCGAACACAGTGTCGCTACTCTTATTGGGGTTGGATCAACGTCTACCACAAATATATACCTTCCAGCACCTGCTCACCATAGTGAACATCGTCTTTTTAACTTCGTATTGTTGGACAAAGTCCATTGTCGGCTTTTGGTCGATGAATGCTGGGGACCGATAACCAGCCATTAAAGCTCTCGTTCTGATCAGCTATTAGGCCTTAAGTACCTCCAGTACCAGTAATAAGCCACTGGTTAGAATTCGAAGTTTCATCGCGAAAAACTTTTCTTGTATTATCTTTTGAACTCAGGGCAGTTTGAAATGTCACTGCATCTGAGCATATTACTTCCTTTTAATAAATCTGTGGCAAAAAGGAATAAGTGCTTAAGTCGAGGTAAGCAAATTTTGAGTTAATGGTACCTCCGTAATCTGCATATTTGGAAGTACCCCTGGTCAAAATCTCAATTAATTTGTATGATTTTTCAGGAAGTTATAGCACTATGACTTTGAACTTATCTTTTTTAGACTTCCTATCTCATTTGGAATAATAGCTTAGT
The DNA here is from genome assembly GCA_949987645.1 of Tachina grossa. Taxonomy (NCBI): domain Eukaryota; kingdom Metazoa; phylum Arthropoda; class Insecta; order Diptera; family Tachinidae; genus Tachina; species Tachina grossa. The sequence goes on along the minus strand of OX465276.1, from coordinate 59,121,403 downwards.
TTAGGTTATACGTTAGTATATTTCAACTTAAATGTATTACTTATAGTGCGTAGAACGATGTTTGCTTAAAAAAATTAAGCTTAACAGAGAATTTCCCAATTCAACCGTAAAATATACTAATTTCTGAAAATCGACTTGAAAGCTTAAAAGTGCTCTCCTGCAAAACAGTAAAATATGACTTAAGCACTTTTTCCTTATTGCCACAGAAATATGTATACATCCGTTCTCTTGTTGTTCCAGGGTAGTAACGTTTGTGAATAAACAGTCACAGCTAGGTTACCCAAACTACGGTTCGCGTCGTTGTCACATCCGTTATCTCAAAGAGATACCCTTACGGGACCTCTAGCAATGTAAGATAAGTTCAGGCCAAGCATAAAAAATATATATATATTTTTTCTTAAAATATAACTTTAAAAAAAAATGCAACACTGATATGGAAGTTTCCAAAAGGCAATAGCAGCTTATTAGATCAGTATTGGATTTTCTGAAAAGTCACAAGATTATGTAGGAGAGTATATACTAGTCTTAGCTGGTATCACATTTTTTGTTGTCGTACACTGTTATAACTATTTGATTTCTGCAGGCTTATATAAAGCTTTTAGCATATTTATATGCAGTCTTAACTTGCTGGCCAAATCTGGCATAAAAATACTTAATTAAAATTTCATTTGTAATGAAACTTATTTTACAATTTCAAATATTCAAACTTTTTATATTTTTCAGTTTAAGCACATTGATATCCTAAGAATAAGGATGAAATTGTAAAAGGCAACATGTACATATAAGAAGTCAGGACAAAGACAAAAGTAAGCATACTATAATCATAATCATGATTTTAATCCATGCTGACAGTGAAAAATCATCATTTCTCTTTTTAATTCACTTAAATCAAAAAAGATTAACACGTACTGCACATTAAATAATATATAAATAAATAAAAAAAAATTGTGAAAAAAAATTAAATAAAACCATGCACAGTGGAACTGATGATAACAAATAGTGGATTTCTAAGATTTGATTTATTAATTAAATGTTACAAACACAATTAAATATTATATAATAACTTACAAAATTATTTATAAAAATTATTAAGGACTTATCAAGGTTTTTTAAAACAAATGCTCATACAAAATTTTTCTAATTAGGCCTTTATAAAACTTAAGTAATTTTTATATATAAGGCTGTTAATATTTATTATATGTACAAATATTTTATGCATTAACGTATTTTATCAAATCAAATATACATACGTAATAAAATCCATGCATTAGCCTGTACATTATATAACTTTCATTCAGATTACCAAAGAGTCCCGCCATTGGTTTTTTTTTTAATTTTATGGTACAGTTTGCACTTTGCGCACGGCTTAACCTTCGACTCTACTAAATAAATTCAGTAGAATGCGACTTTTATGGACCCTATACGAAGTTTAGCCTATATAGTATATACACTCAGGGAAAAGCTGCAACTTAAAAATGAGAACGCGTCACATTAATTTAATAATTTTTACTATAATCGAAAATGTATATTGAGATACTTAAAAATAAATAAAATTAATAAAATAATACAGTAATTTTATACTTTTCCATATTGAAATAAGAAATTTCAACATGACTAGACTTTCGTCAATGTTTCTTATTAATTCAATATGGTTTTAAGTGATTTTAAGCTTTTTTTTTTCTTTGGGCGTAGTTTTGGCATTTTTTCGTTTTTGGGATTTTTTGATTTTTGGGGTTTTTTGTCTTGGGTTTATTTAGTTTTGGCGTTTTTAGGGTTCCGTACACCAAAGGTGAAAAGGAACCCTATTGTTTTCGCTACGCTGTCCGTCTGTCCGTCTGTCCGTCACACGGTATTTTCTCAGGAACCGTAAGAGCTACGGACCTGAAATTTGGACACAGTATGTAGAACCTTGGCCGCTACAACAACAAATACATGAGAATTAAAAATTAAAGGGTGCTCAAAAACGGGCAATGAAATATGTTAAAATCCCATGTAATATACATACAATTGTATGAACATAAGTATATTGAAACTTGAAATTTGTAAAATTAGTGTATTTTTATACAGACTACAACAATTAACACTAAAATTTAAAAAATTTAAATTAAAGGGTGGTCCATCAGTTAATGCAATTTTGACTATGTAATTTTGACAATTTGCTATATCTTGGAAACCGTAAAAGGCAAACACTTGAAATTTTCAAAAACGGTAAAACTAAAAAAACCGAAAATTATAAAATCGCCAAACCAAAAAAAAATCGCCAAAAATTAAACAAAATCGCCAAAACGAAAAAAATCGCCAAAATTAAAAAAAATCTAACACTAAAATAAACCGCCAAATTCGAAAAAATCGCCAAAATGAAAAAAACGCCAAAATGAAAAAAAACGCAAAAAAATGAAAAAAATCGCCAAAACGCGAAAATGTCGCCAAAACTAAAAAAAAAAATATAAATAAACAAAAAATCGCAAAAATTAAAAAAATCGCCAAAAATAAAAAAAACGCAAAAAAAACCGAAAAAATCGCCAAAACAAGAAAATAAAGTATCTAAACTAAAAAAGAGACAAAACTTAAAAAAATCGGCAAAACCGAAAAAAAACGCAAAAACGACAAAACAAAAAAACCGAAAAGACCCCAAAAACGAAAAAAAATGCCAAAACTATATATTATATAGGATGAAGTTTGTATTAAATTACATATCTAGTGTTCGTAAGGAACCCTATGTGCGCGAGTCATAGTCGCACTTTACTGAATTTATTTAGTTTTGGCGTTGTTTTTCATTTTGGCGATTTTTTCAGCTTCTGGCGATTTATTTTAGTTTTTGACTATTTTTTTCCGTATGTTAGTTTTAGAGATTTTTTTTTCGTTTGGCGCTTTTATTCGTTTTGTTGAATTTTTTCGGTTTGTTGATTTTTTAGTTTTGGGATTTTTTAGTTTTAGCGTTTTCGAAGATTTCAAGAAAGAAGATTTCAAGAAGATTTCCTATTACGGTTTCCAAGATACAGCAAGTTTTCAAAATTACATTAACTAATGGAACACACTTTAATTTAATTTTTTTTTTAATTTTGGTGTTAATTGTTGTAGTCTGTATAAAAATACAATAAATTTGCAAATTTCAAGTGTCTATATTTAAATGTATGTACATATTTCAAACAGGATTGTAACATTTTTCGTTACTCGTTTTGTAACACCCTTTAATTTTTAACTATTGTAGCGGCCAAGGTTCTGTCAAAATTTATGGTCCGTATCTCTTACGGTTCTCGAGGAAACAGCCTGTGACGGCCAAAAATCCCAATATTAAAAAATCGTCAAACCGAAAAAAAATCGCAGAAAATCGAAAAAATCGCCAAAACAAAACGAACTAAAAAAAATCTCTAGAAGTAAAATAAATCGCCAAAATTTAAAAAAATCGCCTAAATAAAAAAAACACCAAAACTAAAAAAACGTTAAAGACCGAAAAAATCTTAAAAGCGAAAAAAGTACCAAAAATAAAAAAAAACCCGCCAAAACTGGAAAAATCGCCACAAACCGAAAATAATTATTTTTTTTAAATTTCTACATCAGGTTAGATATTTGATTATTTAGGCTAAAGTTTGTATAGTATTACATATCGTGTGCGAGTTAAGGTCGCACTTAACTGATTTTTTTTTTAATTTAACATCTCGTAGATGGCTGGATTTTCCTCATTAGCTTTCGATCGTAACATATTACACCTTTTTCAAAATTGGTCCCACAGTTCCAGGCATTACAAAGACACAAATTAAAATATACTCGCTTATACTTTCATACATTCAGTTCCTTTTTTGCAAAAAAAATTTTAAACGAAAGAAAAAAAACTCAAAACTACGTCTGTTTTAAATGCATCATTAATCAAAATGTTGTAAAGCGTAGCGAAAAAAATAAAAGAAAAAATCTGCAAAAAAAAACAACAAATTCATCACAGGGAATTTTGAAGGATTTTAATATAAAGAAGAGAAAAAAAAATAGAAATCAACCAACTTTTGTAGTTGTGGTGAGAAACAAAAGATTTTTTTACTAAATTTTTTTTTCATATAAAACAAGCAAGCACTCACATAAAAGCGGAAATAAATTTTAATATAACTTTATGTGTGTAAGTTTTTCATCAAAGGTAGAAAAAAATATATTAAGCAGAGGGTCGTATTTTTTATATGCAAGTTTCTACCCTCCCTCCCAGGGGGATTAAGAAATGCTACTACCCTAATGAAGGATATCAATTTTAAGCTGAGTAGTAGAAGCTTAAATTGTTGCTATAAAAGAGAAGCAGAAATTATTATTAAAGATTGTGGCCATGTTTTATGAACTAAATAATGTATTGGATGTTGAATTTACAAAGAAATAGAATTATGGAGAAACCATGTTTACGCAGAAAATGATGTTCATAAAAATATAAAAAAAAGAATATTTAATACATATTTACATACATATGTTTATATTTTATTGTGTTTGTTTGTTTTTTACTATTTTGTTAAGTAATTTTTGAAAACATTTATCAAGCTTATATATATATATATATATATATATATCAATGAATCAACATCATACTAACAATTTTATTTCATGTTCGCTAAACAGCTATTTACTATACTTTATATTTTTTGTTGTTGATTTTATTCTTTCTAATATTTGCTATTTCACTCTTTCAATTTTAGATTAGAAAAGAGTGAGGGTAAAGCAAGTGTCATTTATAGATTAAATTTTATAATTTTCAACTAATCACACCATCGAGAAAGTTGGCAACACGCTCCGCCGTTAGACTAAATGTTACAGGTTTAAGAAAACCAAAGAATTGGGAGCTTGCTAAGTTTCTAAAACAGCTACACCCAAAGACACATACTCTGACATTTGCATTCGAAATGAACAGCTTTAAAAGCTCGTTCAATTTATTTTTGGTCCTTCGTAAAGTAAGTAGAATAGATTGATTTTGCCGTGATCTAATTGGCTGTTGTGCACTCGTCGGTGTGAAAGCTCAAAGATTTGTTGTAAAAGCCTGCATATGGCTTGAACGCAGCTGTTCTATACTCTAAATCAGCTACGTCCAAACACACATACACTGATATTTGCATTTGAGATAAACAGCTTTGAAAGCTCTTAAATTTTTTCTTGTTTCTTTGCACAGTAAGAGCAAGCATTGCTGACTGTTGTGTGGTTGTTCTGGATGTTGTACTCTCGTCGGTGTAAAAGCACAAAAAGCTATGTGCATATGGCTTGGACGTAGCACACATTGCATCGCTGACTGAATTGATTCCTGCACTACCTTACGTATTTTTCTGGACTCGGGAATATAATGTTGTCACACTACCTGAAGCCATACTTTTTTTACGGCTGGAGGGAGAAAGTTAGTGGAAGGATCTATATTGTATAATTTGGAATAAAAAGGCGTTTTCTGCTACTCCAATGTTTGTAGCATGCTACAAGCAGAAATATCTGCAATAATCTGGTTATATTCGTATCGAGTATAGGATAGAGATATACAATTTGTGACTGATAACAAAGCTGGCATTAGATCCCTAACGAGCGTATATACCACATCGAACTTGGTCAGTGAATGCCTTAATGTCCTTCCCTCTGAAGGACAACGGATCAGGCCAATATAACCCTATATGGAATCAATATAGAAAATTAAACAGAAGACAAGCTGGTAAAGAGAGGAACCATGCTTCAGGAGGGAGACATTGACAATTTGTGCGGAAAGTCTAAAAATTACTGCTGAAACCATCACTTTTGGCAGCTACTCAAAACAGGTGGCAAAATGAGTTAAATGTTTTCACAGCAGTAACACAATGGCCTTACGTTAAGAAGAATGGCGCTCCACGCGGAGACCCAGTTGAGTTTATTTTGAATCCCTTCTGCCAATAGCCAATTGTACCTAGAAGAACCCCAGTTATCGGTAATTAGGCCACTTCTCCAGTTTGCACTTTGCTACTACGGCCTTGCACCAACAAAAAAAAGAACCTAATAACAACTTTCTTTCCTGCGAACACAGATACAGGTCATAGTGGCAATGATCACAGATCACTCAGCTCTGGCTTCCATGATAACAGCATGGGACCTCCAGATAACAACTACTGTTCAGCAGAATGTCTAGATGAGGAAGATGAGGAGACAATGAATCATCCCATCTGCATCTGTATTGCACTTGAAAACCAACACCTTTCCGACTTATGAAGAAAGGTTTCACCACTGACTGCAATTTTTAACACGACCACAACTGGATCGTTTAAATTGCATCCATTTTTGCTTCCTACTTTTCTCCCTTTTGCTACATAAAGAGACTCAGGTTAAGTTTGGTTGGGCTGGAAATAGGAGCAATCAATATTGACCCAATCCACTTCGGACACACTCATGTTCTTTTTACCATGTTGTACGCTCTTCCAAATAATGGTCAGCATAGTAGCCTTAGAACGACACCTAATTTATTGGACCCAAGTAATCCGAATTTAAATTAAACAAATCTTGTACGAGATATCATCAAAATGTTTTTGCATTGTTTGCTCTGTAATCTAGAACCTTAACATAGTCACAACCCTGCTTCCAAAACAAACCAAATTCTCGCATATGGAGCTCACAAACTCCACAAACAAGCATCAAAAAATCAATACATCGAAAGAAAGTAATCGTATGACGGTTTGTGGTCAGGCGGCATCATCGGCCCGTATTTTTTTTTTCGAAAATGAGCAAGGAAACGCTACCAAGCCATGATATCCGATTTTTTGTGGCCACAATTGGCAATGTTGACATAAATGACCTTTGGTTTCCGGCCAACAGTTCAGTTATTGCATGAAAAATATCACGGTAGCGTAATTTCTCGATTTGGCAATGTCGATTGCTCGTCTCGATCTTGTGATTTAACGCCACTGGATTTTTTGATCTAGAGCCATTTGAAAAACCGGGCTAGCGTGAACAAACCACAAACAGCTGACGCTCTGAAAGATGAAATTCGGCGCTGCATTGACGATATTAAGCGAAGATTTGTTGTAAAATGTGGTTCAAAACTATATGAAAAAGATCGGACGTCTGCTGATGTCATTCTATTATTAATTCCAATATTTGTACTTTACAATGGTATCAATAAAACTGAGTTTGTCAATTCTATTTATATGTTTATTCAGAATATTTTAGCTTGAGGTCACTTTCTAGAGTTCCGTACACCGAAGATAAAAAGGAACCCTATCTTTGTCACTACAATCTCCGTCTGTAAGTATGTCTGTCTGCCTGCCAGTATCGAGAACCGCAAAAGCTAAGGACCTGAAATTTTCACAGAACATGTAAAACTTTGGCTGCTACAAAAAGGTTCTCTAAAGCGAGCAACGAACATGTTGAAATCATAATATAATATACAGACAATTGTATATAGACACTTGAAATTAGCAAAGTTGGGGCGTGTTGCAAACGGTAGAAAAGTACTATGGTAAAAAAATATTTGCCTGTGGGGAAAAATTTAATTTTTCTGCTGTTGACAAATTCGCTTTAGCATAGAAAGAAGCTGATGAAAAAATTGCTGCGGAGGCGAAGCAAAAAATTCTACTACAAGCCGCTGGCTACCAAAAATTTTTTAAAAGCCAATTTCTATCTAAAACAATATTCTTGTAGCAAAAAATTTTCTAAGTCCCTATTTACACTATGCAAGTCTTATTGCTAAGCTGATTACTTTATTAGGAGAGAGAGACGGGAGGAAAAGAAACGTTGCTGTTCCCCTCGTCTCTCTCTCTCCCGGAAACTAATCAGCTTAGCAATAAGACTTGCACAGTGTGATTTGGGACTAAATGATGTGAAATTTTCTCAAATTAAAATAAAAAATGCATTTTTCACAGTCTAATTACATTTAAAAGCCTAAAAATCAATGGCTAAAATTTTCAAAAACGACGGCGGTGATTTTACCATTTATGATACTATGCTTCTTATTTAATAATTGTCAAAAATTTATCTCATGTGTCAAAAATTCCACTAGTGAAATTTTAATTCACCTTAGAAGTGTCAAAAATTTACTTTAAATAGTACTTTGCTTCCGTTTGGCACAGGCCCAAGTGGATTTTTATACAGACTATAATTAACACTGAAATTAAAAAAATCAAAATTAAAGGTTATTTTATCAGTTAATTTAATTTTGACTATGTAATTTTAACAACTTGCTGTATCTTGGAAAGCGTAAAAGGCAAACTCTTGAATTTTTTTACAATGCTAAAACTAAAAGGTCCCAAAGTGAAAAAAATAGCCAAAACGAAAAAAGCTCCATATTAAAAGAAAAACTTAAACTAAAATAAATTACCCAAAACAGAAAAAATTGCAATACAAAAAAAAAACGCCAAAACTAAAGAAACGCCAAAAATCGAAAAAGTTCCAAAAACGAAAAAAGCGCTTAAGCTAAGAAAATGCATCGAAACTAAAAAAACACTCTTAAATAAATTGAAAAAACCCGAAAAAAGTGGCCAAGGCGAAGAAAAGCGCCAAAACTAAGAAAATGCGCCAAAGTAAAAAAATCGCCTAAAACCAAAAAAAAATTTACCGGCTACATGCAATTTTTCAAGAATGTCTTCATCAAGGTAAGGTATTCGATTATATAGGCTAAAGTTCGAATAGTATTACATATCGACGACTCCATTCTAAAACATGCTAAGTCAAAAAAGCTTTTTTGAGATAAACGCCTCCAAAGTTTATTTATGATATCTCAGGAATGTTATGAGATATAAACTTGAGACTTTTTGTAATCATATAATAATTACAATAGAATTTTTTTAATTTATTTGAACTTTATAAATTTATCGTAGATCATAGTTAAAAGTGACTTAGAATCACAAATCTATATAATAGAAAAATTTTAATTAATTTTTTTGACTACTTAATTCCAAACTAAATTATGCTAAGTGCATCTAAAACATTTAAAAATGGAGGTTTTTTTTTAACTTGACAAATTATGCTAAGTACATTTTTGCTCATAACTTTTGATAGAATAGTCCGATTACTATAAAAATTTTACAGAATCTAAGTTAATAAACGATGAATTCAGAAATGCTACTCCCAGCATAACATGTTATGTCGACTTAGCATGTTTTGGAACGGGACCGTCGATATGTAGTGTCCGTACCAGAGTTACAAGCCGATCGGCTCAATTTCTCAAAACCGCCGCCGCCGCTCAATTTCGCGAAAGTTGCGCCGTCGCCGACCTTAAATCGGCTCGAAAATTGAGCCGGCTCAAGGAAAGCCGCCGATATCACCAGCTGAGGCTTTGAATTTCTCTGTATGTGACCATGTTTTTTAACAGATGTGAATGTAAAAGCATTAATTTTTTTATAAAAAATTTGCATTAACTTAGGGTTTCCACGTGCAAGCATCCTTACAAACAACAATAATGATATTGAGTACGAAAGTTTAATTCAATAATTTATATGTATGTATAAACATAATACACGTTTAACCCTCAAACAGCTGACAGTTTACAAATGTAAACTTTCCGACTTTGGAACGGTTTGTTTTTATTTAGAATTGCATGAATTTCTTTAAACTTCATAAGAGAACTACAAATTCACGTCTAAATCAAATACAAGAATATAGAAGTGGTGGAACATTTTGCCAGTTTTTCAAAACTACCTGCTGAACGACTGACTGGTTTACATTTGTAAACCAGTATAATTTTAAATATAAAAAATGAAATATTAAGAGCACAAGTGTTTTTTTTTAAGAAGATTCAAGTTTTATACAAAATTAAATTAGAAAGAAATCAAAATTATGCATAATTAGAGAAAAAATAGAAATAATTATTGACAATCCGGGCACTTTGTAATCGTGACACAGTGCGTATCACATACCTTCTTTTACCGCAAAGAGAGCAACACTTTTGGGTGAGGCGTTACCTTTTATCCATTGCGCAGAAGATGCACTTTCCTTTGATGCCCGATGTTTTTTATTCGCTATCAATTGTGACTGTGGCTGATCCGATGGAAGGCTCCTCATGTCCAGCATGGCCAGCATCGTATTCCGAACATGACGCCAACGATTGATGTGGCTAATCTGTAGTCGATGTATGATGTTTGGATTGGCCATCATTCGCCAATGCAATGAGGAAGCTACGAAGCTGCGTTTCAGAATACAGCACATAAAAAAACATAGCTAATGGCCACCGAAGCGATTTCCGCTTGCACATGTAATTGCCAAGCATTTGGTCCATGGTATCCACGCCAGCTTTCGTACGATTATATTCCATTATTATTTCTAGTTTGCCAGTTTCTGCATCAATGGCGTTGTTGGAATGCATCGAGGACAAAACATACACATTTTTTTGGATTTGGGCAGTAAGCGACCAATGTGACATCTTGGCGAAAGGCAAACATAGATTCGCTCACTTTTCTGTCACGTATTCAATGCATTTCCTGTGGAATACATCGCTTGTTCTTGCGAATCGTACCAACGACACTCAAGTTTTTGTCAACCAATTGATAAGTCAAATCCAATCCGGTGAAAAAATTATCCATAGCAATGTCTCGACCAAAGCCCCAATATGGTTTGACGAGTTCTTGCACTACATTAGCGCCAATATTAGTGGCCATCGGTTGACCAGGCTGGTGACCATAATATATGTCATCTCTCAGTAGATAATGAGTGGCAGCATCGGTGGCCCACCAAATTTTGATGCCATATTTTGCAGGCTTCGATGGAATATACTACTTGAAAGGACAGCGGCCTATAAACGGAAAATACTGCTCGTCTATCTTGGTATACCGGTTATACCGAACACAGCTTCCACCACAAAGCAGTACTTCATTACTATACAAATGAATAGACGGAAACATAAATGACAAAATGTATACACAAAAACAGGGCCAGGTAAAATTATTGGCACAACGACTAGAAGAACTCCTCGTTGGAGGTCAAAAACTGGTGGATCCACAAAATTACGCGCACGTTTTGACATTTTTCTTATTTTTTTCACTTCAAAAACGATACACGTGTTTTGTCTGAGCTTTAAAACACAACTTTTACATTATATTATTGCACCTTTCCACGCATATTCGTATATTACATATGGGTTTACAAATGTAAACCAGTCCGCCGAAATGGGTAAAAGTAAACAGTCAGCTGTTTGAGGGTTAAATGTTAATTATATTTTGTTACAAGATTTAAATACCAATTTTTTTATACGCCAGCACATTCTTATATGTAATGGTTAACCAATCTACATTTAATAAACATACTGTTACTAAGGAGCTGTTCACATATTATGTAACGTTCCGTGAGGTGGGGGTAATGATTTGTTGCGGTTTAGAAAATTTATACTAAAATTTTTTAAAAACGTTTCAAATGCGGGTGGGTATGAAAGCTCCGAAAATAGCATTATGTAATACGTGAATGGCCCCTAAAGGCCGTGATCCACTATCCTACATAATCGTGCGATATGCCAAATATGACATGTCTGCTAAAACAAAGTGTGGTGGTGTGGACTAAGAATTCAATTGTGTGACATATTTTTTTTGGCAAGTCGCGCGATTTTAGAAATATTTATGAAAAATTCCATAAAATGATAGAACCCATGCGATCAGAGTTGTTTTCATTGTCAGACAGCTCAGCAAGCCGACATATGGGCCGGCGCCGAGACATTGTTTTAAACGCGGCCGCCGATCAAAAGGCCTCGGCTTGTAACACTGGTCCGTACGGAACCCTTCGTGTGCGAGTCACAGTCGCATTTTACAGAATTTATTATATAAATATTTATTTTTATTTCTCCACTATTTCGCCACTCCGTTGTGCGGCTTGTCAACCATACTAACTACATATTGCTATGATATGTTTTGCAATAACTAACAAAAATATATGGCCAGCTAATTTGTAGAAAGCAGCAGGTAAACTAAGACTGAACTAAAACTAAACTAATTTCCAACTAAGTTATAAAATCGATTAAATTTTTCGAAGTCACTTTATAGATCATCAGTTTCCAAAAAATTTACGAGCATCATCATGTAACTGTAGATAGCTTTCGTCAACTGAAGAGCCGTGCTCATAGACAGCGGCATAATTTGGCCTATAGACAAAGTAGTGGGCTTCTGAGATTTTCGTAGCATAAAGAGAACTTGTTTCTGTTCCGGCACAGACAGCTCATACCACATAAAGTCCCCATAAATGAGATCGGTAACTTCATCATTCTGAAAATTAACACATTAATAAACAGATTATTAATATAAAAAAAGCAATGTGAGTCCGATCACAGAGGAGATGTGTAAACATCTAGTAATGAATTTTTTTTTTAAGTTGGAAGTACTTATTCTTTTAGTATCTTTTTTTAAATTAATTAATTAAAAGTATCAAAACTTTCAATATTGTAAATACATATGAATTTGTTGGTTTTTGTTTGTTTTATTAAACTTATTTGGTTAGTAAATGGGCACACTGCAGTATATGTATATGTACTGCATTCAAAATTGCAGTAAGCAGTAAATTTACTGATTACTAAAAAAATTCAGTAAATTTTTACTGCTAATGAAATTTAATTTGCATTACCAGTAAAATCGTAGGGCCGTAATCATAATAAAATTGTAGCAAGTGGCAAAGTTTTTTCATTCAAATTTTGAAACTTTTGTATGAAAAACATTTAGCCACTTGGTAGAATTTCATTATGAATACGGGCATTACTGATTACTGAAAATTCAATGCACCTCATCATATAACAAATCATTTAAGCAATTTATAAAAATTGTAGAAAAAATTTTTAGTAATCAGTAAAAATTTACTTGTTAAACATTTGTTATTGTTTTTACTGAAACTTTAGTGGTACTGCAGTGCTCATCTATGGTAAATGCCTTTACTTTTACTTTTTAATTTTTAATTCCTGTTGTTCACCGTTTAGTTGTTGCTGTTCTTGTTGTTGTGTACGCATTGCAATTAAAATAAATTCAGTAAAGTGCGACTTTGACTCGCGCACATTCGGTTTTGATCATTTTATTTTGATTTAGCTTTCTTCCTTTTTTAAGTTTTTTCAGTTTAAACGATTTTTTTTCAGTTTTATCGCTTTTTTCTCGTTTTGGCGTTTTTTTTTCTCTTTTTGGGTTTTTTTAATTTTTGCAATTTTTTTTCATTTTGGTGATTTTTTCATTTTGGCGATTTTTTTCTGTTTTTTGGGGTTTTTTCATTTTGGCGATTTTTTTTTCTGTTTTTGGGGTTTTTTATTTAGCCGATTTTTTCATATTGGTGATTTTTTTGTTCAAGGATTTTTTTCATTTTGGCGATTTTTCCTGTTTTTCGCGATTTATTTTAGTCCTAGAGATTTTTTTAATTTGGTGCTTTTTGTCGTTTTGGCGATTTTTTTTGTTTTTGGCGATTTTTTTTATATTTGGCGATTTTATATTTTATTGATTTTTTAGTTTTACCGTTTTTGAAAATTTCAAGAGTTTTGCTCTTACGGTTTCCAAGATACAGCAAGTTGTCAAAATTACAAAGTCAAAATTGCATTAACTGATGGAACACCCATTGATTTAAATTTTTTATTGTTGTAGTCTGTATAAAAATACACTAACTTTTAAAATTTCAAGTGTATATATGTACATACAATTGTATGTATATTACATCGGATTTTAAAATTTTTCGTTGCTCGTTTTGGAACACCCTTTAGTTTTTAACTCTCATGTATTTTTTGTTGTAGTGGCTAAATGTCTACATATTGTGTCCAAATTTCAAGTCCGTAGCTCTTACGGTTCGTTTTCACCTTTGGTGTACGGAAATATACAGAAAAATAACCGGCGGCGCACCGTCGGCTTCGGCTTTGCAAAGCAAAAGCAAAAAGCAAAGAAATCAAAGTCAAAAGATTTTTACCCCCTAGCGTATAGATGTTTACACATAAAAAAATTTTAAAAATAAATAGACCTACCGATACTTCCACCAAATGACCGAGTCCACAATATGCATATAGAAATCCCATACTGTATATCAAATATACAAAAGCAGCTGGCCAACTGCGTATGATGATGGAAAAAAGCGTACAAGAAATACTAAACACCGAAGTGAAAACCTGCACAAATATGACACCATAATAGGCTGCATCTACTTCATTAGCGTAACTGTGTAAATAAAAAGTGTGTGAATAAAATTTTTGAAATAAATATGGTATATAATCGTCGCTTTCAATAACGCGCTGATTCGATCACGTTTTTTCAGTTTGAGATTATGGCATTCGACATCGAACCATATTATTGCCTTATTCGATAATCTCAAACTAAAAAACGTGATCAAATCAGCTCGCTATTGAAAGCGACAATTAGACCCCTGCTATATTAACTCACAAATTGTAACTCTGATGCCAATAAATTATGTCTTTTAACATAGGCAACGTTTCCTTTGGATTATTCGCCATTAAAATAGTTCGATTTAGCTTCTTACATTTGATTAGCAAAATATCTTTCAATAACGGTATGTGAGTTATTATAATAAATATATAAATATCACCGGCAAAGTTCCCAAAAGATCCCAAAAATATTAAAATAGCATGAAAGCCATTGTGTATCAAATAACCCAGATCAGTGGTAGAGTCTATGCCGGGCAAATAAAATTTCATGATGAATAATTTCACGTCATACAACTGACTATAAATTATGGGATACACCATAATAGTAAAAGAGGTAATAAAATAAACCACCATAAGAATTTTTAAAAGTTTCGTAGTCAAATCGATTCTATAACGTAATCTCGGTGTATAGTCGGCATCAATTTCAAACTCTTTGTAAATGGCCTCAATTTTCCTTTCCAAGAAAATCAAGCTTTTGCGCCGAAAAAGGGCAAAAACCAGTTTACTATAGCCCTGTTAATAAAGATTTCAATTAAATGTTTTGTTTGTATTAACAATAAAATTATATTTACCTGGGCGGCACTACCTGCCAAGCTGAGACTTTCCAATATAATCTTCCAATCTCCATTCAAGTAAAAACCCACATAAATTGTATAAATTGTACAGGCAAAGTAAGCGTTTATTGCACCTATTACCAACCAGGTGAGAAAGCTGATTTTAAAATCATCTCGAAAAACGTTGGCACCGCAAACTGCGGCCACCATTCCTGTAATACGTGTAATTTTTTTGTAACGCTGAGAACAGGTTTTCGCCATAACTGCCAACCGTATGTTGTAATTAAGTTAACAAGTTCTAATAACGAATTTTTTTGAGCCACCTTGTGTGGTGATTTATTTTCTATAATAAGAAAAATTACAAATTTTAAAAATCCCCAATATATCCAGAAAAGATGTGATATCTTCTAAACTTAGCTAAGAATACTCTCGATCAAGTCACCTTTCAAACAGAAAATAATTACTATAAATTAAAATCGGTTCAGCCGTTTGGTCTGTATGTGGACTCACAGATAGAGAGACATACATTACAAACTTATAACACCCCTTTTTTTTGGCCGGGGGTTAAGAAGAGGCGTCATTTTATTTACAAAAAAATTATATTCATTTTCGTTTTTTTAAAATAAATCTAACTATACTTATGCATTTCTGCTTCCATCTTAATTTTATGTTACGGTTATTGATATGACTTCGTGCTCTGACCTGAATATCAAATGAGGATTAACTAAATTTATTTACCGACGAACAATTAATAATTGCATAAGTTATTTAACAGCGCCCAAATTCTCACAATCCATTACATGGAAACTTCATTTTAAACAGCTGATATTTATAAAGGATTTCCCTTCAAGTAAAAAGACATGTGTGCTGCTGCAATGCATGGTGGCACAGAAAATGAATTTCTGTCAATCTAAATTCATTTTTTTTGCTTTCTTCTGACACTATGATGGAAGAAAGTCATATGCGGTATCATCAGAAGTTTCACAAGGTTCGTTTCTGGGCCCAATTCTATGAATGATTATGTACTAAGGGTTGAGCTGCCTATTGGTGCGCAGATCATTGGTTTTGAAGATGACTATAGCCATTGCTATATTAAGAAGCTGGTTAACGAGCAAAGCCCTCAGTAGAAAGAAAGAAAATTGAGATAATCACAATAATTGTGGAAGATCGGCGAATAACCTCTAAGCATGCAATTAAGTACTTAGGGCTTATGATTGGCAACAGACTAACGTTCAAGGAACATCTTAATTATGTTGGAAGGCAATATACGTTAACAGCTTGCGTAATTGCGCGAGTAATACCCAACCTGGGCGCTCCGAAGCAGGCAAAAGGATCTTGCTCGTGGGAGTAGTCAAGTCTTTGTCCTATATGCAGCCCCGTTATGGGCTGATGCTATTGTTAAGAAAACTTATAGGATGGGAGTAGGTGCAGCCTACAGAAGGAGTACTCGTTTCGGCGTCGTTACCGCCTTCCGCACAGTTATCGGGAATAAAAATGAAAACCAATCAATTCTTTATTGAAAAATGTTTTCATACTTATAGTTATGAATTATTAATACAAATCTTAAAGCTAAGCTAATTTGAAGGTAAGGGAAAATACACAAATATATTTGTCAATCCATGGTGTCATGTGAATCCATGGAGTCATCAACTCTTTGCATTTAAAATATTTTTTTTAATGCATGTTTTTTTTTTTTAATTTATTGTATCTTCAAATATGAACTAACAATAAGTATTCAAATCTTAAGTCTATAAAAAAATTATTAGGCCCGACCAATGTCGGACATAAGCTTAGTGATAGTTATTAATAATACATAAGTAGTGATAAGCAACAAAAAGAAAAAAGTGTTTTCAAGCAGCTTCATCATCTAGAGTGTTGAATATTAGAGCCCGTGTATCTCTCTTTTTTAAGCGGATGTGCCCAGTAAAGTTCAAAATATTACGAGCAAGCGGATTAGGATGTGACTCGAGTTTTGTTAGATATTTGCCTGCGTATTTTACAATTTCTTCAGTCACTAGTGGCATATTCAAATCGCGATGTATATTTGAATTTTTGATGTACCATGGAGCCGATGTTATCATGCGTAAAATTTTATTTTGCCTTCGTTGAATTTTCTCTACATTTGAAGCTGAAGCAGTGCCCCATAGTTGAATTCCGTAACACCATATTGGCTTTAAAAGCGACTTGTATATTAAAAGTTTGCAGTCTAGGCTAAGTGTTGAATTTCTACCAATCAGCCAATGTACCTGAGTTAATTTAAGTTTCATTTGAGTTAACTTAGAGTCAATGTGATGTTTCCATGTAAGTCGTCGATCAAGGTGTATACCTAGATATTTCACATGTGAATGTTGAGGAACAACTTGATTGTTAATCCGAATGGTGGAGCAAGTATCTCTTCTTAGGGTGAACGTTATATGGACACACTTTTGTTCGTTGACTTTAATTCTCCATAAGTTTAACCAAAGCTCCATCTGGCTAATGTGTTCCTGGAGTTTGCGGGATGCCTCATCAGGGTTTTCGTGCATACTAAGGCAGGCTGTATCGTCGGCAAATGTGGAAGTATGGATACTACTGCTCACAGGCATATCGCAAGTATAAATCAAGTATAAAACTGGTCCCAGTGTGCTCCCCTGTGGCACACCGGATGAAATAGTTTCAGGCCTACTCGTAAAGTCTCCTTCCACAACAGTGAACTTACGGGAAATAATGTAACTTTCCAAAATATTTGAAATGTTTATTGGTAAGTAAGTCTTCAATTTTAAAATTAGGCCTTCATGCCACACTTTATCAAATGCCTGGGAAACGTCAATAAAGAGCGCAGAACAATACTTTTTTTCCTCAAAAGTTCTTCTTATAAATTGAACCAGTCTGTGAGTTTGTTCAATGGTGCTATGCTGACTTCTAAAACCAAATTGATGGTCTGGTATGCACCCACTACTAATTAGAATTGGGGACAATTTTGTTTTGAGCAGTTTTTCGAAAAGCTTTGACATAGTTGATAGTAGACTTATTGGCCTATATGACTCAGCCTTGGTTAGATCTTTGCCCGGCTTTGGAATCATTTTAACCTTGGCAAGCTTCCAGCTGTGTGGATAATACTCCAGTCGTAAAATGGCATTAAATATGAATAATAGGATTCTCATTGCAATACGAGGCAAGTTCATAAGCATCTGGTTACTAATTCCATCAATACCCGGAGCTTTTTTCGGGTTGAGTTCGGCAATTAATTTTTGTAAATCACGCGTCTTAAACTTTATGTATTGAGGGGGTAGAGCGACTACATTCGGCAAATCAGCAACACCAGTATATATGTTTGGCGTAAAAACGGATTTTAAGTGCTCAGCAAATATTTTACCTTTTTCAGTATCGCTTCTTGCCCAACTTCCGGTAGATGTGCGTAGAGGTGGCTTATACTCAATGGGTGTTTTAAGCTTTCTAGCAGCGCGCCACAAAGAGTAATTAGACGCTGGTGTGACATCAAGACCTTCCAGATAATTTTTAAGAGATGCAGTTTTTTCAGACGCAAGCAACTCTTGGAGTCGTTTAGTGCACTCTTTAAATCTGATTTTATTTTGTGGTGATCTGTGCTGTTGCCATTCCCTTCTAGCTCTTCTTTTTTCACGTACGAGACGTTCAATGTCTGTAGAATAAATTTTATTAAACCCAGTCTGCGGATGGGAGATAATGGCATGTTCAGCAGCCTGTTTAATATTCTCGCTGAGATTGGCAATGTTAGATTCAATATCATCGGATGTTCTAAGCGTAATGTTTTCCGTACAATGACTACTGAGATATTTTTTGAACCCCAGCCAATTAACACGATTGATCATCTTCACATATGGGTCAGGTAAGTTACTTCTTAAGGGACTACAAATTGTAATGATCGTCGGAGAGTGATCGGACGAAAGATCAAGAGAAGCTTGAACTTGAATTAAATCCCTAGAGATATTTTTTATGACGCGAAAATCTATAACACCCGGAATTTTTTGTATGTCAGTAGGCCAATAAGTGGGCTCCCCACTCGAAATGACATCCAAGCCCATTTTTGAAATAGTGTTGAACAATGCTCGACCTCTGGGGGTAATAAGACGCGAACCCCAGAACGTATGCTTAGCATTGTAGTCGCCAGCTGCTACAAAACAAGGTCCAAGAGATTTGTAGAAATCCTCATATTGATTCTCAGTGATTGAAAATCTGGGAGGGGAGTAAATTGATGATATAACAAAATTTGTACAAAAACTTTCAATGCCAATATTTGTTGCTTGTAGGTGTTCTTCACAAATGTTATCAAGAACATAGTGCTTGAGTCTTGACTTTATTAGAATTGCTGATCCACCGCAAGCCCTTCCTCTAGGGTCCTTTGTATCATATATAGTGTAGCCATAAATTTTAAAAAGACTTCTCGAAGTCAAATGAGTCTCAGATACTAACATTACATCAATATTTTTTTCCGTGAGGAAGTGCTCAAGTTCATTTTTATGTTGGCGAATGCCGTTTGCGTTCCAGAAACATATTGTTAACGTGTTCATGGCTTATTAATTAATGCTTGAAGCAGAGTATTCTGCATTCGCAGCATTTCTTGCATCATGCTAGTCATATTTGTTGTAAAATTGTTTATAGTTTGCACCAGATTTTCAATAGTAGCTTCAAGGCGATTAAAATTAAAGCTTGCGTCAGTATTTTTTGAATTATTTGGCGGGGAAACATTTTGTGTGGGAATTGAATTTGACTTAGCAGCATCTGCATACGATACACGGGAAGTAACTGGTTGGCTCATTTGCGCAAAAGTGGCAGAGTAAGCGTTTGCTGATTGAGCTGGAGCTAATTTAGGTTTTTGCACCATAGTCTTCTTTACGAAAGAGTACACAGGACAACCTCTGTAGTTAGCGGTGTGATTACCTCCACAATTACTGCATTTTTTATCACTTTGATCTTTTGGCTTATTGCAACTAGCAGTGCCGTGTAATTCGCCGCACACAACACAAACAGAGGGTAAATTGCAGTATGTTTTTGTATGGCCATATTCTTGGCAATTATGGCACTGTACAGGACCTGAACGCTTATGTGGCTCTTCAACTGTGATTTTTCGGTACAAGAGGTATTTCAAATTATAAATTGGATGCGTTTCATTTTTTTTTTCAATTTTATATCATTAGGCTCAAGTTCAACACGAAATAGGGGTTGAGGAATCTTCTCTCTATTTATTATATTGGACACATTTTTTACCTTAAACCCCTGGAGGACGAGTGCATCTTTTATTTCTTCGGGAACAACATAAGAATCTATGCCCTTCAATACGATCTGCATGCCTTTAGCGCTCTTAAGCTGGTATGTGTAGAAGCTTGTTTTATTTTTTTCAAATTCAGCAACCATTTTGCGGAAATCTTTTTCGTCATAAATTTGGACTTTAGTTTCATCTATGTTTCCACGTTTTATTGGAACAATGTGAAATTTATTCTCACCAATGACCGAAATTAATTTTTTAATAAGGGCATTTGAATTTTTTTGTCTCAAATAGATTGGTGGCGGCTTGGATATTTTATTCGAGGATACCTCGGGTTTGTCGTTGTCATCTTGCAAAATTTCGAAGCGATTTTGGCGATTAGTTGAGGCTGCGCTGTTATCCCTAGACATTTTGGGAGCAGATGAAATTTTTGAAGAATTCGGGCTTCGCCCACGCTTTACCACGGTTATATATCTGTCCATTCCGACTTGTACCTTGAGTTTCGAGCCGCTGTTATCTGTAGTGATAACTTTGTTAAGTGATGAACACGAGCCTGAAGGGGATGATATTACTGGCTTATATGAAGAAGTACTAGGCAACTGTAATGTTAATGCATCATTACTATTTGGCATTGGACAAAAAAAATTTAAAATATGATATTCTTTATTAAAATGAAATAATATTTCATAAGGTGAATAACTTTAATAATGCAAGCGAAGCATGCATGTGTATTATCACTACACCTCCCCTTTTAAAGAAAAAGGTCTTATAGAGATCGTTGATCAAGTGATTTCTACAAGACCTTTTTTTCTTTTTTTGTTTACAAATTTTGTTAAAAATAATTTCCTTTATGTATATTAGATAATTGATTTTGAAATTTGGTTGTAATAAAAATAAATCTTAAGCTATTACAAATGTTGTTAACAATTTTATGAATAGGTATT
The DNA here is from genome assembly GCA_949987645.1 of Tachina grossa. Taxonomy (NCBI): domain Eukaryota; kingdom Metazoa; phylum Arthropoda; class Insecta; order Diptera; family Tachinidae; genus Tachina; species Tachina grossa. The sequence continues at coordinate 59,100,400 of OX465276.1, read as the reverse complement.
TCAAATGTTTTTTTTTATTTATTTACTTATGAGAAAAAAGACTTATCGTTAAACTCATCTTATATAAATAAAAATTAAATGGTAATTATTACAGCAGATTCTTAAAATTATCTGTCAAACAAATTTTAACATTTTCCTTTTTTGTTTCTTTCCGTTTAAATTCACGAATACATTGTTTTTATCGTCAATATCAACTACTTTGAATGGTCCTTTATAAATTGGTTCTAGTTTGTGTGCTGTGTGATTTTTTATTTTTGTTGTTGTTTTGCTTTGTCAATTAAATATTGTGCTCTATTTATTGCTATTTGTAGACGGAATTTCACTTCTTTTGAGTAATTTTCAAAATCATATATGGTGTCTATTTTTTCACTTGGTACTAGTGGATTATGATTTGGGGCGTTAGGGAAGATCAGTTCAAATGGGCAGTATCCATGAACTGACTTCGAATCAGAAGATTGCAGATGCAGACAGATGCAGCCTTTGTAATTGTGAAAACGATGTCACTGCTAGCGGATATGTAAAAGAAAGAGAAAAATTTTAAGGACCACTGAGCTACCGCACGCCAACGAATTGAAGCACAATGCAATGTCAACACGACTACTGAACTACTTCCAAAAAAAAAAAAGGAAGATGGATCAATACTCAACCCTAGAATAGTGGATTGTTTAGAAAAGAAGCATGGAAAGGTCAACTTTCACCTAGCCCAGTCAGTAACCGCATACGGATGATACACAGCATACTTTTTATCAAGTACAGACATGGCAATGGAGATGTGTGCCCAGAATGTGTATATGTATGTAAGGGAAACCGCGGAGCATGTCTTTTTTTTATTGCCTGCGATACGACACCCAGAGAAGCTCCCTGGAAAGAGCCATCCGATCGCAGATCACGCCCGACTGGCCTTACTAACCTGATACTATCATCAATTTAGACCTGGAACTATATGTGTATCAAAAGCACAATATTATTGTGCTTTTGATGTTCTCCGGTTCTTTCACACATATGGTTGCCGTATTTTTTTTATAAAAAATCCTTACGCAGTCACCTGTATACATTAAACCATATCAATTATTGATAAGCAAGAAAAATCTCAAATTATTTTGTACTGAAAAGTAATAATGTGTGTAAAGTCTAATTCATAAAAAATATTTTGGTTTTATAAAAGGTTTATTAATCAAATATATATAAGTAATTTACACGTATCAAGGTAGAATAAAAAAAACCAAGTTTAATTTTTATTATTAGTGGGAGGTAGCCGTGGTAGCACAAAATGGCAGTATCGGTTCAGTGTTGCTGCTACAGATTTGCCCCCTTATGCAAAAATGTTTGTTAAAGTTAAAGCATGTGTTAAAACCGGTTTTGCCATAAAAAATTCGTTTGTTAAACCAACTTTAAGTTTAACAATCGTTTTTGCACAAGGGGGTTAATCTATTAAAAAGCAGCAATGTAGTACTTAGCAGTGGTCCCAAAAGACAAATGGTTGGAAGAGAACGAACGCTGTCTTGCCAATGCAAGAGTAAGTCTTGCTGCCAATCACGCAAATTGGCCAGTTAGAACTGCCAATATCTTTCGATAGCTCGTATAGAAAATAAACGTTCTATGCGTGTATCATGTCGAAAATAGTCAGAATCGACACCCAGAACGTCAAAACATTTAGGGTGACGTTAGTTGAAGTAGTTAGCAAGTTGACTACAAGACCGAAAGTTCTGGGTTCGAGCCCGGTATCCAAAAGACATTTAATAGCAATACTACGTTGTACGTATGATGTGTATTAGTGTCTCTTTGTATCAGTTGTTGTAGGAAAGTTCAATTGAAGAAGGAATAGTCACTCGCCACTGATTTATACGGACTTGAGCAGATACTAATCCTAATGTAACATCAGAGCGCTCTCCTTCGTCGGTATTGTGTAGCAGAATTATCGGTGAAGTAAATAAATAAAATGGCAACTAAGCACAGCTTCAAGAAATCAATACGCCTCATTGACACCAGAGGCGCTGCAGCAATACATTATTAAAAAAACGTGCAAGAAAGCAGAATTGTAAAAGAATGAAGCTTTCCTCTAACTCTTACTTCACCACCTGTCTTCTCTTTCACTTACCCTTTTCCTAGAAAAGATAACACCTAGTAATAGTAGTAGGCATTTAATGCCAGAGTGTTACTTCTCTTTATTTAAAAAAAAATATGATGAAAACTCAATTTTTGAAAATTGCAGAAGCCAAATGAGAAATTCTAGTTTTTCATCAACGTCATTACAACTGAGAGACGTTAAAGTATATCAGAGATAAACCCAACTCCTCGATATGTTTTCATTGATTGCTTTTATACAAACAACGTCATAACTCAAAAAATTTAAATAAATTTAAATAAATTTCTTGAGTTAACGATGCAAAATAAATCCAGATCTCGTTCTTCATACTGTGTATATATTTCATAAAAATATCCTGTCTACTCAACTCTTGAAAAAAAAAATAAAATTTTCTTTTTCCATTCAGTTGTTTGTAAATTGAAAACTTCAAACTCGTTTTGTGGCCAACTGGTAAATGAGCGATATTTATACATCCAATACATTTTGAAGATTTTAAATATATTGTGGTAATACGTACATAATACAATGAATAGAATAGTGCAACACATACTTCACCATATCCATCGTGAAGATACGAATCACAAGCACAAGCGCCTTCTTTCCAAAAGAATAAAAAATTATTTGTAATTATTTTAATTTTCAACCTCTCTACTGCTCTTTCTGCAACAACTTGTTGCACAATTAGAAAAATTCTGCGTGAGGGTGTTTCCTAATTAGAAAAATCTTGCCTGAGGGTGTTCTTGCTATTGCCGGAGACTATCCATATTTCTGCAGATAACTAATCCTCATAATTTATGTTTAATAATAAAGAAAATAAAAATCAAAACTTAATAACAAAAATTTTTCAATAAATAAATTCATAAACAGTCACGCACTCCTCTCTTGAATTTTTGCAGGTATAATGAATCAATTTCATGAATCAATGCCTATCTTGCATTTGCGAGATAGTTTTTTGAAAAATCAGCTTGCTGAGTCTTTTTAGAGTACTATTGGTGATCAAGAACTGACTTATCCCTTACAGGATCAAAAAAGGACTCGAAAATAATTCACGCTAATGCGTAAAAATAGTCTGATTTAAAATACAATAACAAATTATATAGCAATCGCAAATTAATCATCCCGACGTGTAAAATGTGACTATTATAATATTTTGCTCATCTGTAAGATTGAAAAGTGCTTAATCAAAATCGGATCATGCAGTTGTTTAAAAAGTGATAATAATTATTATTTTATGATCATATTTTACGCAGATAGATTCTTAAACACTATACTTGATATTTTATTTTTAACTACTCGTATAACGTGGCAATCTTTACGTATTCTTGAATAAATGTCAAGAGCCTTATTTTTTTTTTATTTATGAAAGTTAAATCGAATATTAAATTAAATGATGAAACACAATAAGTCTGCAACCTGCAACTTCAGTTAAAATTGCTTTCAAATTACCAAAGGCCATAATAATATCTACGGCAGTAACTTCAAATGCCGTGTTGGAAAATGTTGGAAAATGTGTTTATGCCGTAATTCTGTTTGACCATGAAACGTAGGACTCAAAAAGCCGACTAAAAAATATTCGAAGAACAGTCAAATACTTTTAAAAATGCGACTGATAAATAACTCAAATTACAGTCATAAATGACAATAAAACAAAGACTCCTTAACAGACTGATAAATTTCTCACAACATGACGGAAAGATAATTAGAAAAAGATTAAAAAATTAAGCGAAATAAGACTAATAAATGATCAGAAAACGATTCTAAATAAACTTTAAATATTAAGAGAAAAGGGGGTCGAAAATGACTCTAAACTAATATAGAAAAAGCCTCATAAATGACTAATCAAGAGGAGACGCGGGTAGTCACGTTTTTCTACCGACAAAAGTGTCTTTTATGATCAGAAAATCGGCACATATTCTGGCTTTTTAATAGCTCAAATATACCTAATTTACATTAAACATTTTTTTCATTCAATTAGTTGCATGAAAATTTTTTATTTGTCAATACGATGCCTGGAGGAGCAACTTATATCAAAAAAGTTGTCAAAAATGCATCAGAGATTCATTCTAAGCCCTTTTTTATATAAAATTCTCTTTTATAGCGCTGCAATTAGCAAATAGAAAAAGTTGCATGCAACAAAATTCATGAAATTTCATGAAAAAATGCTTAATGTAAATCAGGTAATAGTCAAGAAAGATTGGAATTTGATTAAAAATTTCAAAAAATTCTGGCTGGGTAAAGACACGTTGTAACCCAGCTAGCATTTGCATGATCATTTTTTGCAAAAATCTCTTATAATATTCTCCTCAGATCGCTTTTGATGATTAAAAACTGATTTATTACTGGGTGATTTTCTCACAACGAAAAATTAGCTAATATGCGGTTATTTTTCCCGTCAAGCTGATTCGGAAAAGATTAGATTATGATACAAAATGCTAGCTGGGAAGCGTCTTATACATTGTATGTAGAGGTACATATGTATATTTAATTAGCATTGTACTTACTGCAACTATTAATTGCCACACTTGTCAATATATAAAACGATTTGCTTGTCATTTATTTACTATACTTTTAAATGTGTTAATTTCTTTGCATGTAGTTCACAAAAAGGAAAAACAAAGTATTCTTCGTTATTATTACGTTATAACAATTATAAAATCAATAAGTTAATTATATAATCACGAGAATTCTCATTTATTGAATTTAATAATTAAAAATGACATGGCAATGATGAAAAGTGCCACTCGATTAAAATCGAAGGCACGTGTCATAGTTTTACTATATAAGGAAGCTATACTCAAATATAATTAAGTTTTGAATAGTATTGACTCTGTAAATAACGTGGATATCATGGTTAGCAATGTCCCTGTAACAACTTCCAGAGACATGGGACCTGAGACATAAACTGAAAATCATCCGGAGTACATAAACAATTATTTTCTGCGCTACTAGCAATTTTATTTGATACCAAGTTCTTTTTGCTATGCTCGGGCCATTTAGTTTCAGGCACATGGCGGTTTCCTAGACTTTTCCACCTCCCTTGAACAGAATCAATAAGTTTTAAAGTTTCAGAGAAGTGTCTGTGAAGTTGTTGATTATCAAGACATCTAATACTAAAGCTACGGTCACACTTGTGAAATATTTGCCCAAAAAGTCGTGACCAACAAACAATAATGAAAAAAGTTTTCATGCAGACATTTGTTTATCATATTAAATAGTTTCGAACACAACTAATGCACAAAGTCACAGAATCCAACAATATTGGCTACTCTTTAACTTGACAAACTTTTGTCTGAATTGAACGATTTTTCAATAGTATTTGGTGGTCACGCTATTTTGGGCAAATGTTTGACAAGTGTGATCGTAGCTTAAGTCTTCTCTGGCGATTTACAACCCGCATATTCAGGCATCTAACGCATTGGTTATGTAATACGGGATTTGCACGATGACTTTTTCCCCTGCATTTTTCTTGAATTTTCTTTTATGTTGCTATCCCTTTGATCACCTTTGTACCCTTTTTGTCAATAAACTCTAGAAACGTCACGGTAAAAAGTCATAGTGTAAATCCAGTATAAGTGTTATTGTAAAGGTGGAGGTTTTGATTCCTACCAAAGTTTCTATTTTGTTTCAAAACCAGTGATTGTTGCTTTATTTACACTTAACATACACATATTTACACTACTGTTCAAGATTAATGAATTCAGTAGTTTTGCTCAAAACTTGTTTGTGCAAAGTGTTTTTGTAGAAGCTGGCAATACTGTTTGTTATGCGAACTAGAGAGCTGCGTAAGCATTCTTGAAATGTAAATACGTCTTGTTTTGTAATGTAACTAATATAATAATAATTTTTAAAAAACTAATCCTTCTTTTTGAGAAAGAGAAAATATGCTTTAAGGCTACAAAAAAAAATATTGTTAGGCCGAGTACACACTGTGGCATTTTGTGACAAATATAACAAAAATAACAGTGGGAACTAGTGGCAACGTTTTTCATTTCCGATATTTTTCGTTGTGTGGTATTACCGAACAAACTGTTTACGTATTTGATGTAAACAGTTGTGAGAATAATTTGGCTGCATTGCAAACACAAAAAGAAAATGTCAGCGTGTTGACATTTTGACATTGAGAAAATACCGAAAAAATTTTAAATTTTAAAAGTATGGAAAACGAAAAAAAATTGGAAAAGCATAGGAGAGTGTGATAGAAATTCACGCATAAATTTCGGTGGATCCAGGTCTTCATGCACATGAAATTTTTAAACCAACTGGCATCCTGCTTCCGTAAACTGGAATACAGAGTAGAAAAGAATCCTTTGGTGGCACGCATATGAAGCCCTGGGGCCCGTTTCTTAAAACTGCAAATTACAAATTTAAAAATAAAATACACACAAAACAACAATAAAATTTGTAAAAGTGTTTCGTGTGTTTTTTTCTTGTAGATTTGTAATTTGTAGCTTTGAGGAACGGGCCCCTGGTCTTTTCCACCACTTTCTTTGCCTTTTTTTAGATTTTCTTAATTTTTGTCTTATTATTGATAAACACACGGTGGCGCAAGCCAATTGAATAATTTTACGATTATCCATTTTTATAAATATTAATTAACAAACAATACGAAAACCAAAGTATCACAATGATAAATCAAATGACATTATTTATTACAACTTAAAGTTAGTTAAAAGTAGGATTTTATCGGACGTATAAAAAGCTTTAAATTATTGAAAATTGGATTTAACTTACCAGGAAGGATAAACTTGCCTGTAATGTATCTTTCACTTTAGGTTAAATTAAAATTTTGCAAATGATAAAGGTTTTATACGTCCAATAAAATCCTACTTTTAGCTAACTTTAAGTTATAATAATGGCCCTAAATGTAATTATGTCAAAATTAGTTCTTGATGTATACAACGAAACCGTATTGCCATTATTCGAAAAATTTGATGAGAACGGCACTGCACACATATGAAAATGACACCACAAAATGACAACATTTGAAATGCCCAATGTAAACTCGGCATTAGTTGAAAATTATTTCTTTTTAGCACTTTGACTTCAGTGATGCCAACTTTTTGGCTCTAAAAGCAAATCGAAATTTAAAAATGGCACTAAAAAGCGTAATTTTGAGATATAAAAAGCGTAAAAAGCACTAACGTGGAAAACGAGTGAAGGTCCAAACGAGTGAAAATATATGCTTACTATTTTCTCAGCTTTTCTCTATTTAATCAAATATATCAAACGTAAAAGGTATGCTTTACATTGAAAAAACAAATACACCAAGTTTTTATTAAGGTAAACTCTAGTTTTCCTTAGTTTAGCACTAACGCTTAAAATTTGGCACATGAGTCTTCAGAAATCACCTAAAATAGTGCCAAAAGCACCAAGATGGCATCGCTGTTTGAGTTTGCAATCTGTTTAAATCATATTTTCGTTGACTTTTAGGCAACCTCAAGAAAATTACCATGCATTATACTAATTTTACTTTTATTAAATGGTAACGCAACTGAAGTTCGGTTGCATTCATAATGGAACCAATAAATTCTTTGGGAGTTTTATCGCAATTTAATGTTTTTTCAAAAATGAAAATGAATTTGAGTTTGATATTTTTTTGGTAACATTTCTTTACCTCTTAAGGTACCCATGGACTAAACAATATTTTTGCGCACTTTATTGCTATTATAATTGTCGTTTTGCTCCACACTATTCAATAAATTGTAGAATATTGAAAAAAATATATGGGAACGTTTTTCTTACAATCAGGCATGTTCTCAAAATCTCATTTTCAAAATCACATGAGATTTTAAAAATAATAATGGTTCTGCAGATTTTTTTTTCACTCTTTTTTAGGCTTCAGTATACCAAAGGTGAAAACCCAACACAATTTTGACAGAGTGTATAGAACCTTGGCCACTACAATAACAAATATATGACCGTTAAAAATTATAGCGTGTTCCAAAACGAGCAACGAAAAATTTTAAAATCCTATATATATCAGTTAATGTAATTTTGACTGTGTAATTTAGGCAACTTGCTGTATCTTGGAAACCATAAGAGCCAAACTCTTGCAATGTTTAAAAACGCTAAAAGTAAAACATTCCCAAAATTGTACAATCGTCAAACCGAAAAAAATCATCAAAAACCAAAAAAAAAAATGCCAAAACGGAAAAATTGCAAAACTAAAAAATAAAATATCTCTAAAACTAAAATAAGTCGCCAAAAACCAAAAAATTATCAAAATGAAAAAAGCCCCAAAACTAAAAAAAAACACTTATATTAAAATAAATTGTCAAAACCGAAAAAACGCAAAAACTAAAAAAACGCCATAAACAGAAAAATCTCAAAAACAAAACCAAAATGCCAAATTATAATTTTTTCAATAATATAATTATATATAGGCTAAAGTTCATATAGTATTACATATCTTGTATAGACAATCAGATATCATTTCTGAAAGAAATTTAACGTATATGATTTTAAAAACGTCTGCAGAACCATTATTACTTTTAAAATCACATGTAATTTTCGGAGCCTGCCTGAATATACATATGCATGAGTAAATAAAAGCTTTACACACATGTTCGTTTAGACAATTTTAAAACTTAATTAAACTATTTTTTGATTTGTATTTTATTAGTTCAATATTTTGTTAACCTTTGCTTAACTAATAAAATACAAATAAGCAGACCTAAAGCTCACAAAAATAGTTTATTTTTTTATATTAAAAAAAAAGGTCGAAAAATTAGATAAAATAATTTTAAAATTAATTTTTTGTGATACATGCAAATTAAATAATGAGTAATTTTCAAAATTTAAAAATAATGTTTAGTACGTACATGGAAATAATAAATTTTTTTGAGAAGTAACATTTAGGTAATAATTGCCTACTACTACTAATAGGTGCTACCTTGATAGTGATAGAGAAGACAGGTGGCGAAGGAAGAGATATAGGAAAGCTACATTTTTTACAGCTCTGCGTTTTGCACGTTTCTTAAAAATGCAGAATTGCAGCGCCTCTGGTGTCAATGAGACGCATTAAATTTTCAAAGCTGTGTGTAGTAGCTATTTAATCGGTTATTTTACTTCGGTGATAATTCTGCTACATAATACTGACGAAGGAGGTCGCAATGTTTATTTCTTGTTGCGCAATATAAATCAAAAGGCTTTTGATTGTATCCATATACCAGGGGCCTAATTTCTGCACTCGTGATCGGAATTGCATTCGAATATAAATTAATTTCGATGGCAAGAAATTTTCCGATGATGTCACTCGCTACCAAGCGAATCGTGTTTTTGTTGTAGTGTTGGAAAAAGGCAAATATATTTATATATAAATTCATTTCACAATACTGACTGAATAAAGCAAAAGCATATATTTGTATATATGTATGTGTGCAAAAACATATGTATGTACGTACATACAAACGTATATGCAGAAAATAGAAAGGAATGTACATAAATGTTATTTTAATTTTAATTTAATTAATAACTTAAGAATAATAAATTAGTGTAAAGCTAGAGAATAGAGCACTAGCCACATTGTCAATTCTCTTATTGGTTGATTAGAAGCAGTTAATTTGTTATTTAGATGCTCCTAGAGTTGGTTGATTTTTTTATTTTCCCCGACAACTCTTAAGGCAGAATTAGTTTGTACGTGCTGTTCTTTTCTGAATCAGCTGTTTTGTTTCTGTTGAGTTGAAAATCTGTATGAGTGGTTAGTTTTTCCTTTTTCGTTCTGTTCTGTTGCGGACAAATCTGTAGAAAATAGAATTCGACGTTAAGTGACAGCCGAAAATGTGTATGTATTAGTGTGTTGCAATATTTTGTGTACAAGTGCATTCAATTCTATAGGTTGCCATCTGATTCTTTTTACAGACAAAGTAATTGCAAAATATTTTATACAGAAAGGAACGGCACAGAACAGCAACAGAAAGTAAAGACTAATGAAGCCTTTAGGCAAAACATTATTTGTCAAGTCAGTGTGTTTTGTTATAAATATTTAAAATCAACAAGAAATTCTTTAATTTGTAATTTTTTATAAGAACATTTGTACATTCATTCATTTATAAATAATAAGTCTAATATTGAACATATATTTTCTTTTTCATCGCTTTTTCTATGTTAAACATGATTTCGAATGCCATTTTGCTTGCGGGTAAAAACACGAACGGTTGCATTCGAATGTATGCACGTTACCGAATGCTGTCATTAGAAATTTCGATATGTGTTACTCGAAACCGAATGCGAAAATCCCAAAAGTTAAAAAACTCGCACATTCGAGTAATAACTCGCTCGCAATCGAATGCGGGAATTAGGCCCCAGTAGAATACACACAGGTAATTTTAATGTACAATATAAATTATTGTATAGGGTGTTTTTTTGAGGGGTATAGAGCTTCGAATTGAAATAAAACACAAGAAAATCGTTTTAATGTCCATCAATTTGGCTTTATTGGAAGGATAATTTTATGCCATTTATGTTTAAATATGATTTCGGGCATGTGGCCGCCGCGGCTGGCTCGAATAAAGCCAATTCTACAGGTCCAATTTTCAACCACTTTTTCGAGCATATGGGGCCGTATGTTGGCAATAACGCCACGAATGTTGGCTTCCAAGTCCCCTAACGTTTCTGGTTTGTTGGCGTAGACGAGCGACTTCACATATCCCCAAAGAAAACAATACAATGGTGTCAAATCACACGATCTTGGTGGCCAATTGACAGGTCCATTCCGCGAAATTATGCGCTCATCGAATGTTTCCTTCAATAAATCGATTGTGACGTGCGCTGTGTGGCATGTAGCGCCGTCTTGTTGGAACCACAACTCATCCACATTCATGCCATCCAATTCGGGAACAAAATAGTCGGTTAGTCGGCTCCAATTGCTGTGCACGGTGGCGAATCGATTCATTCGGTTCCTCTTCAAGACTTTGCTCTACAGCGGCAATTGTTTCTTCGGTGCGCACTGTTCGACGTCTCTGCGGATGCGTTTTATCACATAGAGTAAACGTAGTGCGAAAACGATCCATGGTTAACCGAATTAATTGCTCTGATGGACGATTATGTCGACCATAAAATGGACGGAGCTTGCGGTAAACTTCGCGAACTGAACCATTATTTTCGAAATAAATTTGCACGATTTGCAAGCGTTGTTCTTTTGTCAACCTGTTCATGATAAAATGGCAAACCAAACTAAATATTAATCACTTGACAGCTGACAAAATGGCCGCCAGTTAAAAAAGTGATGCCAACTTAAAGTTCTATACCTCAATAAAAAACACCCTTTACAATAATATTGCAAACGTGTAGGTACTTAGGTAAATATTTATTAATCTAAAGAAAAAGGTTAAGAAACTCGTACAATCAGTTTTTTTTTTCAAACATATGAGAGAATTTCTAATAATTTTTTAGTGTAATACATTTGTAGTTGTAAATCTTCAAGTTCCGTCTAGTTATCGGAATATATCGCTTTAATCCGATAACTCTTGCATATTTTAAAAAGGAACTGGTGAACTATTTTTAGCAAGCAGATAATATGGAGTAACTCTAAATTGAAGAATCCTTAAATTACATATCGCTCCTTGAGTTGCAATAGAGGCATAACGAAAAAATCTTATTTTGTAGAAAAGTAGATTAATATTTTCAATGAAGTTATAAAAATAATTTATTTTCTCAAGAGGTGCGTGAAGAAGACTTTAATATGAAATTTTTATAGAAGATCATATATGATATAAAGATTTTTTTGCATTATTAACTCCAAAAACGCATATTTTCAGATATGATTACTATCTATTAAAAGAGAGATATATTCATTGTGATATATTTTTTGTGTCAGAAAGTATCAAAAACTTACTGAAAAAACCCGAGTTAACTCCAAAGAATTTTCTCATCTTCCATTTTCTAAATTTAAGTTAAGACCAGGTGAACTACACCATAATTCGAAACGAAACAAATTTGAAAGTAATTAACATACAAATTAAAATGTATTTGCTTTCGCTTGGGATTAGACCATCAGTTAAATTTTGTAACAATTTTGTCCTGACTCGCTGACACTAAGAAATCTTACGGGAACCGAAAAATTGAGTTCAAAACCTTACCAAAAACTCTTGCTGTTAGAAGAGCAGCACGGAAATCACATGCTGTAACTCACCTCGTGAAAGATACGATTACATAAACTCCTGTTTATCCAAAGTACAAGAAACAGCAATTTTCTTATTTGATTTATTTAAAAAAATACTGCAAGACAAATAAATTATTTTAAATAACTATGAAATTTGCTTTTTGCTGAAGTTTATAATTTTCTTATTGTTATCCTGTGTGGAGCAAATGCAATCGAAAAACTGAGTGCTTTTAAATTAAAGCAGCTGAATAAAATGTGAAATTTTATACAAAAAAAAAAAAAAAAAAAAAAAGTCATGTGTCAAAAATAAATAAATCTTGTCATAATATTCTTATTATATGACACTAACAATTGTGCTAAAGCGATTAAGTTGTCAGGGCATTTAAATGAGAATTCGTTGCGAGTGCAAAATTGATAAGTCATTTTTTTTGCATATCTTCATTAACGAGAAAAAAAAAACATTATGTTTTACATCATTTCAGGTTAATACCATTAAATCAATGCATCCAATTAATTTGTTGGTAAAATTGTCTGTCTTCATATCAAAAGATTAAAAATCTTAAGCCAAACCAAGTTAGTTTGCTCTCAACTTATTCATCAAGATGTTAGTTTTCATAAAAACAGACATACAGTGTTTTCATACTTGATGGAACGAGACAGTAGGCTGTCTTGTAAGCTTTGAGATTAAAACAAAAAGATTTAACTTCCAGCCGAACAGTGTTATTTTAATGAAACTTTTTCATTTGACCAACTTTAACCGAAATTTTCCACTGCACTAAATTTTTTCTTAATTTGTCAACTCCCAGCTTCAACATTTGTTAAACAGTTTGGACATTTCCTGTCGGATACTAAGTTAACTTTAAGCTTAGTGTAAGCTATTTCCTAACTAGTACTGACTGACACTTGGATTACTTTCCAATGGAAGCAACTAACTATTCAAACATTGCGATGTCCTAGGCGGTAGTCAATTGTCCCACTATGAAATATTCTTGAACTAACTTAAGGTTGACTTTATTTAAGCCAGCGGGTAATCAGTAGTACCCGTATTGCGTACGTCGAGTCGAATATTCGTCTACGAGAATTTTGTAATAAAATAAAGAAAACTTGTACAAGCTTTGTTTAATCAAATTCAAAATTCTCGTAGACGAATATTCGACTCGACATACTTTGCGTATGCGGGTGTAAATTTACAAACAGATGTTGCTGGGATTGTGGGTGGCGTTGGCTGAAGTTGTTAGCACGTTGACTACAAAACCGAAGATCCTGGGTTCAATCCCTGTATTTGACAGTCATTAAAATAACAACACCACGCATTTTTCTGATGTGCATTAGTGTCCCTTTGTATCAGTTGTTGTAGGAAAGTTCAAGTGATGAAGGCATATTCACTGGTCATTGAACTATACCGACTTCAGGAAATGCTAATCCTAATGCAACATCAGAGCGCCCTCCTTCGACGGTATTGTGTAACAGAATCATCGGCGGAGTAAAATAACAAATAAAATGACTACTAAAGATAGTTTCAAAAAAATTTAATGCGCCTCATTTGACACCAGAAGGCGCGGCAACACTACCTTATTAAAAAAAAAAAAGCAATGTGAGTCCGATCACAGAGGAGATGTGTAAACATCTAATTAGTAATGAAATTTTTTTTAAGTTGGAAGTACTTATGCTTTTAGTATTTTTTTTTAAATTAATTAATTAAAAGTATCAAAACTTTCAGTATTGTAAATACATATGAATTTGTTGGTTTTTGTTTGTTTTATTAAACTTATTTGGTTAGTAAATGGGCACACTGCAGTATATGTATATGTACTGCATTCAAAATTGCAGTAAGCAGTAAATTTACTGATTACTAAAAAAAATTCAGTAAATTTTTACTGCTAATGAAATTTAATTTGCATTACTAGTAAAATCGTAGGGCCGTAGCAAGTGGCAAAGTTTTTTCATTCAAATTTTGAAACTTTTGTATGAAAAACATTTAGCCACTTGGTAGAATTTCATTATGAATACGGGCATTACTGATTACTGAAAATTCAATGCACCTCATCATATAACAAATTAGTTAGGCAATTTATAAAAATTGTAGAAAACAATTTTAGTAATCAGTAATTTTGTTTTTTTTTTGTTTTTACTGAAACTTTAGTGGTACTGCAGTGCTCATCTATGGTAAATGCCTTTACTTTTACTTTTTAATTTTTAATTCCTCTTGGTCATCGTTTAGTTGTTGCTGTTCTTGTTGTTGCAATTAAAATAAATGCAGTAAAGTGCGACTTTGACTCGCGCACATTCGGTTTTGATAATTTTTTTTGATTTAGCTTTCTTAATTTTTTAAGTTTTTTCAGTTTAAACGATTTTTTTCAGTTTTATCGCTTTTTTCTCGTTTTTACGTTTTTTTCTCTTTTTGGGTTTTTTTAATTTTTGCAATTTTTTTTTCATTTTGGCGATTTTTTCATTTTGGCGATTTTTTCTGTTTTTGGGGTTTTTTTTTATTTTGGCGATTTTTTTTTTTTGTTTTTTGGTTTTTTTATTTAGGCGATTTTTTCATTTTGGCGATTTTTTTATATTTGCGATTTTTTTGTTTAAGGATTTTTTTTAATTTTGGCGATTTTTGCGGTTTTTCGCGATTTATTTTAGTCCTAGAGATTTTTTTTAATTTGGTGCTTTTTTTCGTTTTGGCGATTTTTTTATATTTGGCGATTTTATATTTTTTGGATTTTTTAGTTTTACCGTTTTTGAAAATTTCAAGAGTTTTACTCTTACGGTTTCCAAGATACAGCAAGTTGTCAAAATTACAAAGTCAAAATTGCATTAACTGATGGAACACCCATTGATTTAAATTTTTTATTGTTGTAGTCTGTATAAAAATACACTAACTTTTAAAATTTCAAGTGTATATATGTACATACAATTGTATGTATGTTACATGGGATTTTAAAATTTTTCGTTGCTCGTTTTGGAACACCCTTTAGTTTTTAACTCTCATGTATTTGTTGTTAGTGGCCAAATGTGTACATATTGTGTCCAAATTTCAAGTCCGTAGCTCTTACGGTTCATTTTCACCTTTGGTGTACGGAAATATACAGAAAAATAACCGGCGGCGGCGCACCGTCGGCTTCGAGCCGGTCGACTTATTTCTCTGCTTGGTATTGCTTCTTTCAAACACTAATACACTCATACATAGCTTACACCGATTTGACAATGCAAAGCAAAAGCAAAAAGCAAAGAAATCTCAGCAAAGAAATCGAAGTCAAAAGATTTTTACCCCCTAGCGTATAGATGTTTACACATCAAAAAACTTTGCTAGAAAACTAAATTTATTAAATATTATTACATTAAATTAACCACTCAAAAGTTTAAATTATTAAAAGAAACAAAAGTACCAAATCAGGGCTATTGTGCCACACTCTCATTCAATATACATACATCCCATCACTGTTTACAAATGTCACGTAACGTCGTCATGAAATTCTATTTTCTGCAGGTTCAGACGTTACATTTACGTGCCATTTCAGTCAGGTAAGGGTTTGCATAGCTTTTCATGCAACAGATTCGATCAGCTGACACATTTACATTTACAGTTCTACATTTACAGTCGGGTAATTCTGCCTTAAGCCTGCCAATAGGCTCCATGTAACGTCATATTTCTTATCAACTATACATTCATACTAGAGGTGAGCACAAAATATTTGCTTGCGTAATCTTTATTATAAGAACGTTTGAATTGTTAGTTCCTTTTACCAAAAGCATGTAGAAGCATTTGTTTATGTTCCAAGCAAGGGCAGTTAATATTTTATGAAATTTTAAATTTTCAAATGAAGAAATGATGCGCTATGAAGTGTGCAATCAAAATATTGAACACTTGACATAGAAAAACAGGGAATGAATAGTGATACTTACAAATGTATTTACCAAAGGTAAAGCTATAATTGTATACACAAAAATCATTTCTCATATTCCGTTTCATTAAAATTTACATTAAATCGCTGATGTTAATAACAAAGTCTACCCAAGTAGATAGACTAGGGTGCCGATGAAGTGCGTGGCTGCGCAGAAAAATATCGGTATATCTCCCAGCTAAAAAGTCTAGTTTAATTTTTCTTCTCTTCTTTAGAAACTGACATTAATTAATAAAACTATTTCATTCAATAAGAATTGAAATCACTGAACTTAAGCCCAAATAAGAAATTATTTATGATTAATATTCATTTTCTACAATACTATATCTTTACTTACTACTGCAACAAGAAAAATATGTCTTTCTTTATAAACCAAACTTGAGTGTTTCTTTTGACCATAATAAAATCAAGTTTGGTTTTGTAGTTTTAGGGATGTCAGAAGAAAATTTCACTGGCAACACTGGCTCGTGGTGAGAGTATAACGCGCACAATTGTAAAATGTATTGGTATAGGTTGCCGACCACGGACATACGCACACACGTTGTGTGTATGTATGATGTTTTATTTTTCCACAGTTAGCATTTGGGTGATTATTTTTTGCAAAAATATCTTATATGTGACAGCGCATAGAGAAAGGGACCTAAGGGTAAATAAAATCAATTTTAACTTTTTTTTTTTTTTTGATGTGGACAACATCTGAGCATCGAATGAGAGCGATCCCATGCCCCAAAAGTGTTCCCTCCCAGAGATATGCGCATTTTATGAAATTGAAGATACCAAAGATACACGTATTTAAATCTTTGAAATGGCTCTCTTGAACAAAACCGGTTTTTACCCTTAGGTCCCTTTCTATTTTGCGCGTAACATATGATTCTCCTCAGATCACTTTTGATGATTAAAACTGATTTATCACTTGGGTGATTCAAAAAGTATTCACTTACGATTCATCTGTATGATAAAATAATGATGAAAGTCCACGCTTAATTAACTTTCATTTAATTGCCCATTTTAGGTAATTACCCAGAACTATTTTACTCCAAAAATGAAATTTCCCCCCAAATCTCCTCATTTATTTGCCCAAAAGTACCTTAGTACCTTAGTATTTATGCAACTCTGCAATCTGCACCTTATGTATTTATTTTTTGTATTGTGAACTATTTTTGTTATAATAAAATATTTTATATGAAAAAAATATAACAAAAATTAAAAATTTTAAAAACCCCCGAATATATCTAGAGAAAATGCGATATCTTCTAAACGGCTGGACCGATTTTCTTAAATGGCTAAGAACCCTCTCGATCAAGTCACCTTTCAAACAGAAAAAAATACATCAAAATCGGTTCAGCCGTTTTGTCTGTACGTGGACACGGACAGACACACAGATACAGATACACAGACACACACTACAAACTTATAACACCCCTTTTTTTAGTCGGGGGTTAACAAATGTATATCCCAGCAAAAAATTAGACATTACCATCTGAACTACTTGCCATATAATGACTTAATTTTTTGATTGCCAAATTGAAGTACTCACTTACAAATTATTCTTTTGGCTTTAAAAGATGATGTGAAAATATTGCCAAAATATGTAGATATTTGAAATAAATTATACATATTTCTAAATTGCCTTCTTAGTTATTTTAAACTAAAAAATAAGCACTTACATTTTGGAAAATTATTATTTAAATATAAGTACAGGTAAATCTCGTTATAACGAATCTCTCTTTAACGAAAATCCGATATAACGGACGTCCAAATTTTTTACATCAACAAGCTTATATAGCGAATATTAGCCTAATTTTATACTGGATATAACGAATGATGAAGAAAAAATCGCAAAATAAAAAACAAAAATTTGCTAGGAACATATTTCTAAGATTTTGTTCTACTTTGTATATCGAATATTTTGATAAATGTGTGCTTTGTGTAACGAATGGCAAAAACTATTAAACAAAATCTACAGCAGCAATGTAAATGCAAAAAAATGTGATTCCGTTAGTTTGTATTTTGTAGCTTATTTTAAAATAAATAACCCTCATTATTTTTATTGTATTGTATCATGTCTACAATAATAATAATTAAAATAACACTTGAAAAAAATCTTTGCTATGTAACTAATTTTTCGGTATAACGTTCGTTATACCGGAATTTGCCTTTGTGTAGTTCCAAATAATTTTTTTTTAATTTTCGGTTTTAATAAAAGTTTATCAATCAAAATAATTAAAAATTTCCTAAATATATGTAGTATTTATAAGTAACAATAAAGGCACGGATACAAATAAAATACAACCCATTTCAAATGGTTTTATAAAAAAAATTTACAAAATGGTGTATTGCGTAATAAAATAAAGATTTAATTTATTTATTTATATATTTTTATTGAATCAAACTGAGTTTTTAAGCAAGATCTTCTATTTACACAAACAACGGCATGTTTAAAAAGCAATTTTTTTTTTCGACTAAAAAAGTAGTTCCATCAAGAAAAAATAACTATTTTCCACACCGAAAAAAATAATTATTTCCTATAATAAACAACATAACTACTTCTCAAGAATCGATTATGTTAGTCTCACGCCTTGTTAAAAATTACTAAGTTAAAAATCCAGTAAGGAACAGCTTCCACTAAAAATACTTAATTCCAAACTCGATTACCTTTTTTGAAATTTTTTTGCTGGGACACTGTGTATGTATGTATGTGCATTTTATTTCAAGTAATTAAGTACTACATACTACAGTGAGTTTAGGTAAATGCATTTCTGAAGGTATATATTTAAGCGTATTCTCATAATTACATATATGGGGTAATTAGACGTCAATGCTTTAATACTTTTCCCGAGTTTACTGTATACATAATTACAATGTTATTAATTCATAAATACATACACACATCTAAAATGATAATAAAAAAAGTAAAATTTGATCCAATTAGAAATAATTAAGCAAACGAGTAAAACAATTTAATAACAAAAAGCGAAACTATTAAAATTTATATACATGATTGCACAGCTTAAGTTTACGAGTGAAAATTGTTGGGATTACTTAAGAGGTTTCTGTCAATAAATTTCCATAAAATTGTTGACATTTTATTTACGAGAGTCTAAAAATGTTTGTACAGTTTCCGAGACTTTTGAACGTTTTTATACAGACCCATATTATATTCAAAAGAAAAATTTTCAGTGATAACTAAAACGAAAAAATATTTTGCTTACTTATTAGTGTTGGCATTCGAATAAAAATTCTTTTCGAATATTCGAACAACTTTTTATCATTTTTGTTCGAAAGAACAAACAATTTCAATTTAGAATAAAAAATTATTTGAATAATTTGTGTCGAATATTCAAATATTCGAACAATTTCCTTAACTAATTTGTATAAAAAGTATTTTACCTGTTAAAACAATTTAATTTGTTAACAATAGGATATTAAGTAATCAAATTACACCAAATTATAAATACTTGTGTAATAGACTCCTGCACAAGACCACTTACAAGAATTTTAAGACATGAGGGATTTATCAATTTTGTTTACTACAGCGAAATCTTCTAAAAAAAAACGCTAAACAACAATGTTTGCAAGAAATTTATTTTAGTTACGGCAAGTATAGGAGTAAAGAAGAAAATACTTCGTGACGGAAGAATTTATGATGCTTTCCTCTTCACACGCATGGACGCATATACAAACGTCATTCATGTACATACCCTGAAGGAAACGTGGGGTTAAGTGTCCACAAGTCACCACTTTTGTCTACTATTAGTTCTATTATTAGCATCTATTAGTATTGTTCTTAATATGTAGAAAACATTTTTTCATATACACACAACTATGCTTTTTCTTGTTTTATTTGTTTGTTGCAAATAAAAGTGACGTGAAGCAAAATTTAATTGTTTATAAAAATTAGTTTAAGAAATCAAATTAAAACGTGAATATAAATGTATTGAACAATAATTAAAAAAAAATACACAAAATGAATTTGCAAAAAATAAATAAAATAACAATCCATATTGTATAAAAATAGAAAATCTGAAAATTAAACAATTTTAAGTGAAAGTGCCAATTATGGAAATGTTTTACCCTGTGGAAGATTTTGTGCCATCAGTTAAAGATTTGTCACACTTGCAGAT
Organism: Tachina grossa; assembly: GCA_949987645.1. NCBI lineage: Eukaryota > Metazoa > Arthropoda > Insecta > Diptera > Tachinidae > Tachina > Tachina grossa. The sequence continues at coordinate 59,080,192 of OX465276.1, read as the reverse complement.
TCATTCGTAAGTGTTTGACTTTACTAGTTCAGCGAAACATTACATATGTAAGTATATGTATTTAATAGAAAATACAAACAAAATCCCTACTTGCTGGAGATATGCTGAATGAATAAATTAATTAATTCCGGTTATTGTATCTTTCTTAATCATAAGTTCCCTTTTTATAAGGTGTCTTAAAATTCCTGATAAAGAGTTTAGAAAATAATAACTGCCTTAAGAATGGAATTATGGAAGGGCGTAAAAGAGTATTAAATGCCTTAATATTGGGTCTGTTTGTAAATGTATCACTGCGCTGCAAATGTAAATTTAAATGTTCTAAACTGGTTTACTGAAGAAGATAACGCACAAGTAAATGTAAAATATGGTGGACAAACCTGATTACTACTAAAACAGATTATTAGCGAACGTGTATTGTATTTTAAATGAAGTTTTGCACGTATGATGCAGAGCAGTGATGAATTAACGAACACAGCCATTATTCCTCAGCTTTCCTATTCAATATTACCTTTTTAAAATACGCCGCAAAAAGCAAAAAAAAAGCTAGACAAATACTTTGTTTTCCTGATTTTTTTTTTTTTTTTTTTGTAATTAAAATATCGCAAATAATCTCAAGTACAGTGTTGACAGTAGATTTGTCGAAAAAAATGCCTTCACATGCTAAAAAAAATCAGATTTTTCCCTACGCGTTGAAAAAATTTCCCCTACAAAAATTCCTACGCATTTTTTTTTTTTTTTCATTAAAATAGAAGAAAATCATTAGTTATAAAAAACTATTTATGTTTGTTAAAGCATTGGTAAAAAAAATAAACAAAAAACTAAAAAAAATATATAAATATGTACTTTTTAACCCCCGCCAAAAAAAGGGGTGTTATAAGTTTGTAGTGTCTGTCTGCGTGTCTGTGTATCTGTGTGTCTGTCTGTGTCCACGTACAGGCCAAACGGCTGGACCGATTTTCATTTAGTTTTTTCTGTTTGAAAGATGACTTGATCGAGAGGGTTCTTAGCTATGTTTGAAAAAAATCGGTCCAGCCGTTTAGAAGATATAAGATCTTTTCTGAAAAAAGTCGGGGGATTTTAAAATTTTTAATTTTTGTTATAATAAAATTCAATTAAAACAATATAAAGCTTTTTAAAAATTAATATAAATACTTCTTTTCAAATAAAATTTTAAAGAATAAATTCAAGCAATCTTTCAACATTGATTGATATCTTAGAAAAAGCATTTACCAAGGCGAATTCATGTACCAGGTGGTGCCAAGTTAACAGCTGCTTTTTTTATGAAGTTTGGCTTGTCAAATTTCATTGCATTAAAATTTTTAGCGTTCAGTTTTCTACAAAAGCGTACCAAGAAGTTTACTGTGGGACATTCCGTTCTTTACATATGACAATCAGAATGAATTAAATCAATTCATACCATTTTAATCGTATGGTAAATCGAAAAGTGCGATGCGCACCATCTCATCATTAATATTATGAGCTGATATTTTAACAGGCCTATTTTTTTTTGCCTCAACAAAATTTTGAAACCTGGTTCTGAGAAAAAAAAACGATGTTTTTTTATAGAATCACCCTAATATATATATATATATGTATATGTATATCTATATATATATATATATATATATATATATATATATATATATATATATATATATATATATATATATATATATATATATATCAGGGCTTTTTTAGATCCACTGTTACGTACGATGTTTATATATGAATATTAATAATGCCAAAAGATGAAATTATTAGTAAGCAACATACATATATCTTTATTTTTCTTTTTTATTTCAATACTCTTTGGTTTCTTTTGGGTTTGTTGACTGCACAATTTTGACTAGCTACCTATATTGATTAATTTTATGGATAGATTTCATTGATTCGACTTATTTTATTTTATTTTTTTTATTTTTATGTTGATTCACCATTTTGGGATTCTGTTTTTCTACTTGTTTCTATGTTAATCTCTTTCTGGCTGGGGAGCCACAGTGGCAACACCATTTTTTCAAACTATTTTCATGAAAAATTTTTTTGGGTATGTTTTATTTTTATTAAAAAATTAAATAGTTATATTTTTATTATTTAGTATAGATTAATTATATTTACAATATATTTTTAATTGGGCGATTAGCTTTCATATTACTTTTTTGAAAATAAAAAAATAAAAATAAATTATTAATTTTTTTGTTTCATCTACGACGTTTATTTATCCATTCCTAATTATCTCGCATTAGAAATTGACATTTTTTTTGTATCATCTGTGCCTCGTTTCTGTAAGGAATGTGAGAACTTTTCGAGTCGAGAAATTTGTTATCATCCTGTGAAACACAGGGTGAGTAAGAAAAAAACTGTATTTATTTGTTGATATTTTTTGTAAGTTTGTATATGTTTTTATGTGAGTTTTTTTAATTTATCTCGATGCGAGAACTTCTCACAAGTTACAGAAATGGGGTAATGATCGGAAGCTAATCACACATGGGCATCAATTGTAGAACTGGTCCATTATTGCATTTATCATTTAACATTTGTGGGCAGTATTCAATTCATAATTTTTGCATTTATTCCTTACTAGTTGAGCCCGGCAAACTTTGTCTTACCCTCAATGATTTTATTTATGTATTTGTTTAAACTACAAATTACTCCACATAGTGGTTACTTGTTGGGTCACGAAAAAAAATAAAAAATAACAAATAGAAACCTACCGAACCTGTTTTGAAAATTTCCACTTCACAGCTATTATATTATATTACAGTTTTAGAGATCATGCGTTACGAACAAAAACACACAAGGATTTTATACATATGTATAATACAGATGTTAATGAAGCCGTATGGGCTAACATTATCACCCCTATTCTGCGTTTCGATTACGTTACCGCATTCAGTTACGCACGGATCGAAAAGAGGTATTCTGCCAAAAAACTGAATCGAAAGAAAAAGAAGAAGAGAATAGTATGTTTAAACCTGCTGCATTGCTTTGAAACGGGTGAAATAGGAACAGTAAAACTAAGCAAATTTGCAAAATTTTTAGCAAAAAGTTAAATTTAGTGCAAAAAACAGTGATTTAACAATTAAAACAAATAATAATTAAATATTGTGAAAATTTTCATTAAATAAACTCTTGCAAATTTAAGTACAGAGAGTTTAAAAAAAACGGAATAAGCAAGAGGTATTTGTGGCCAAACTTTTCCAGTCTGAAGAATTGTGTCGCGCCGGAGGTGATATTTTAATCTTTTACACATAATTGTAACACAAAAATAACAAAAATTAAAAATTTAAAAACCCCCGACTTTTTTCAGAAAAGATGTTGGACCGATTTTTTTCAAACATAGCTAAGAACCCTCTCGATCAAGTAATCTTTCAAACAGAAAAAACTAAATGAAAATCTGTCCAGCCGTTTGGCCTGTACGTGGACACAGGCATACACACAGGCACACACCACAAACTTATAACACCCCTTTTTTTAGTCGGGGGTTAATAAAGTTTATTTGTTTAAATTTAGTTAAATCCGTAGACAAAATCGTTTTTCGTTGCCATTAAATAGGTATGTCAACTGTTCTACCTGTAATAAACTAAATAAAAATCGCATTTCAGTACAGAAAAACAAAACAAACTGTTTAGTTCATTTCTTCTTCTTTCATTTAATACTTGCATTATTTTTTGCATTAATCACTTTTTAAAGCTAAACAAACAAAAATTGAAAACGCTCCGCCACTAAAATAACAACTTACAAAAACGTAGTTACGATCAAAATGCAGAATACATAGAATCGAAAGAGAAATCGAAGAACGGAATGCAGAATACCAAAGTTGCCAAACGGAGAAACTTTCGATTCGAATCGAAACGCAGAATAGGGGTGTATATAATATGTATGTATATGTAGTAAATAAATATTACAAATACTGACTTACATCGGATCACGTAGTTGTAGCCACTGTTCACGCGAAATTATTGCAGGACTCCACCAAGCAATTGTGGACTCACTTGAACAATCACATGATTTCGATGTTAGTGACCATGCTAACCGGATATTTACTTCTATTGTACTTGCCAAGTAAAACACATTATGAGATGAAAAGCAGATATATCACTCAGAGGATGTGCACAGTGAGCCACTCACTTAAACACTCACTTACAAAAAAAAAGGATAAAAATCCTTGCACAAAAGAATTTTGTTTCATTATGTTGTTATGTTTGTTTTACTTCTTCCGCAGTTGCTGACAAGGAGAACACAGAGCTCTTCGTATGTCACCAGCGCGGTGAAGAGGAGCAAGAAGACGACTGACCACTAATAATACATTACGTTTTTATTTTAAGTGTTATAAAATTGTACAATTTTCCATATAAAATCATTTGATACCATTCGAAATTGAATGATTGTTTAATCAATGGCAAATTAAAATTAAATTGCAAAATTAATTATTGTGGGAAAAATGGGACATTTAAGTAGTGTCTGCATTTAGTGATAATTTCAACAGGCGACAACATTTTTATGTTGGCATGAGAACACGCATAAAGTAGCAGATAAATGTAGTCGCGAAAAGTGAATTATTTGAAATGTAGATTTTATCTGAATATATATACTAAGACTAAGACACTAGAGATATAGAAAAATCGACATGAGACAGTGTTCAAGGACAAAAATTTTGTTTTTTACGACGTCCTTTTTCTTTTATAAATTCTTCTGAATATATTGTGTATTTTTTCTTATCACATGCTTAGAATCTGAATATAGACAACTAAGTTTTGGCCCAATATTTGTTTCCAATAGTTGAGGAGCTGGCGATCAAAACTAGACATGTTCTCAGTACATGATTTTTTTCTTAAATTTTTTCATCGGCTTCTCCAAGTAAACATCTGTCATGTCAAGGAAAAATTTTCATTCAAAACCACTTTGATCCTATCTTAAAATAATAAAGAAAACTGACTTTTCCTTGCTAGCCTCTATCTAAGTAGTTCAGTTATTTGGCTCTCCTGCGAAAAAAAGTTAATGGGACTAGTCTGGTTTTGTTCGCCAGATCCTCAGATTTCAAGAGGATTGGAGTTAATAGGGATTTAATTTGAGAAATAGTCTAATATTTTGCTCACTCCTATTACTTACATACATATATGCCTAAGAAAAATATTACCTAATTTACATTAAGCATTCTTCATGAAATTTCATGAATTTTGTTGCACGAAACTTTTGCTATTTGCTAATTGCAAAGCTACAAAAGAGAATTTTATATTAAAAAATTGCGTAGAATGAATCTCTGATGCATTTTTGGGAACTTTTTTGATATAAGTAACTCCTCCAGGCCTCCTATTGGCAAATGAAAAATGTTCATGCAACTAATTTCATAAAAAAAAATGATTAATATAAATCAGGTATATATTTTTTGCATTTATTTGTACATTTGCAAGGAACCAAACATGTTCGATTTTCATTCACTAAATGTTACGAGACACCCGAATGTCCCAATTTGTTTTTTGAGACGTACAGACTTACAAAAGTTCCTTTGAGACGAGTGTGACTACTTCGTTAATGTTTGCCAATCAGATGCGCGCGAGAGTAGATTGGACAATTAATCATTTGATATTATGACGGTCATTCAGCGAAGATAAGTCGACTTTGTGACAACATATTTATTTTAGTTTAAAAAAGGACCGAGAATAAATAAAAGCACTTGGTTGGAAGTCGCCAAGATTTTGGGGGAAAAAAATACAAATGTCAAATCAACATGAGAAAATTTTGATTGGAAATCATGTTTTTTAAGAGCTTTGGAGGTTGGGGGTCTAGTAGGTACTAAACATTTTTTGTATTGGGGGGGGGGGGCACAGTTTCGGTGGTTCAGAAAAACCGAAGTTTGTGTTTTTTAACTATTCCTTTGATTTCAAATAAATTTTATGTTAAATCATCAATTATATCTTGTTTAGTTTAGAACAGAGATTAGCAAAAGGCCCCCCACAAACACTTCGTTATGTTTTTAATTACATTTTAATTTCTTTCGTATTGTCACTAATATATAAATAATATAAAGATATACATATGTGTGTGTCTGACTTTTTTAGAACGTATCTTAAAAATATTTATGCTTGTTATACGATAAGTTTAAATTTGAATGAATGACAGGAGAAGCAAACTAAGCCAGCACTCACATTCGCGTAAGGCAAATAATTCTTAAAATAAAATAAAATTCAGGTTGTTGTTTCAAATGGCAACAACTTTCATTCAACATGATTCTCCGCTTTATTAAGATCAATGTAGGTTGTTTATACTTGAAATAACTTTGATTTAACATTATTCTTCATTTGGAATATAAAAGCAACATGAAATAAAATTATTTTATCAGGAAAAATTTTGTGGAAAGTTGCTTAAAAACATGTTGAATTATTATGAAACACATATGAAGCAAAATCATTTACAAAAAATTTAACATTTTAATATTAAATTGTGATATGTGTAAGAAGTGAGTTTATTATTATTATAACAAAATATATTTTTCTGAATAGAAACCACAGAAATAAGAGCAATTAGGGAAACTTGAGGCAGCATTTGACGAAACGAATCCCTATTTGTAGGTCGAACAAGCTTTCTCCTTCCATATTTTAATTTCCTCTTTTAGCATATAATGATAAGGAATAAATTGTCAATTACGTTCCCGCGTCACTGTTGATTTTTTTTATTTAATTTTTCTTTTTATTTTTTCATTTATAAAATGAATAAAGAAATATAAGCACAAGCAGCTGTTTATGGTCATATGACAGCACTGACAGTTGTATCAAATATAGTTATGGTTATGGCAATGGTTACCTCTAATGCCTTATGGCATGACAGGTCTAAGTGAATCTTGTATACAAGGTCTTTCATTAAGCTCTTGCTGTCTTTAAATTGAAATAAAACAAAGTGTGTGTAAGATATCATCGAAACTTTTTATACGTTTGAAATACCTATTAAATATTATGGAATATAACATCGAAATGGATGGTGGCGTTGGCTGAAGTAGTATGTTGTAGCACGTTGACTACAAAACTGAAGGTCCTGGATTCGAGCCCGGTGTCCGACAGTCATTAAAAACAACAACACTACGCATTTTTTTGATGTGCATTAGTGTTCTTTGTATGAGTTGTTGTGGGAAAAATTCTAGTGAGGCAGGCATAAGGCACTGGTCACTAAACTATACCGACCTCAGCAGATACTAATCCTAATGTAACATCAGAGCGCCCTCCTTCGTTGTGTAGCAGAATCATCGGCGAATTAAAATAACCAATAAATTGGCTACTAAACACAGCTTCAAAATTGAATACGCCTAATTTTACACCAGAAGGCGCTGCAACACTGCATTATTAAAGGTCGTGAAAATAAGTAGAGTTGCAAAAGAACGAAGCTTTCCTCTATCTCTTCCTTCACCACCTGTCTTCTCTATCAGTATACCTTCCCTATCATCCTCGCCCACTATATTATCTTCAACTCACAGGTAGCACAAAGGAATCATTGCATTGGACCCAAGTGAGCTGCACTCTAAATTTCACCTTTCCTTACCAGCAGCCTGCTAACCTAACCTAACCTAACCTAACATCGGAGTGCATCCGAAGTGTTAAATTTTCTATTAGTCTGACGCAGGCTGTATTTGAACGATGGAACGGGTTATGTTGGCTTTGAGGACCGCTGTAGTTTGTGGCTTATTTGCATACACCTGCGACTTAAGCAAACCCCACAAGAAAAAGTCTAACTGTGTCAGCTGGCCAGTTCACATCACATCACATCCAACCATGACGATGATGACCATCCCCTCAAATCGCCCGTGCAGAATATTCAATGTGAAGTGATCTGTGTGAAACGTAGCGCAAACCAAATATTGCTGTGGTTTATATGATTCAATTTGTACCAGAAAATGGTAATCATCGCTGGCCGTTGACGGTGATGGTCAGACTAACGTAGTTCTCACAGTTGTATGGACCGATGACGTCGCCAGCCCGAAATCCATACGAAACAATAAATTTTTCAGGATGCTTTGCACGCTCTTAAATTTCATATGGATTGGTAGTCGCCCCAATTCGATAATTTTGTTTGTTGACATACCCATTTTTCCAGAAACAGTCCTCATCATAGAATAAATGATGGGCGCGCGGATCGTTGTTCCAACATAACATAACATAAAATACTTTTACCGTTTGTACGTGTTGTTGAAACCTAAATGAATTCAGACTAAATAAATGACAACTTATTTGTCAAAGTTCAGAAGTCCCTGTTGGAAGATCTACATTTGCCTGACTTTCAGCATTAGAGAGCCAAAAACCCAAAAATATGTATGTACATTTACAAAAAAAAATAAACAAAAAAAACTCCATCTTACATAACGGCATAGAAAAACAAAAAAACAAAATTCAGCACAATAGAAAATTATGTAGACAGGAAGATGGAACATATTAATTCGCTGAATGAACAATTACGCGGGGACCGTAGTAATATAGTTGTTGATTGGTTGATTTTTTTTTTTTTAAATTTTATATTGCATGCTTACATTATATTTTATAGACTTTTATTTATCTAAAATATTTTCACAATGAAAAACTTTGTGCAGAATTTTCTGACACTGTAGCAAACTAATAATAATTTATAACAATTTATGTGAGTGCTGGTAGTTGGGAATAAAATTTTATTAGTTTAACTTAAGCACTTCTGCAAAACAAACATGGCGAAAACTTGTTCGGACCGTTTGGAAGGGATCGTTAGAGTCATTAAATTTACTAGTGCAATTTGTGGTGGCAATGTATTTAATCCTTCTTACAAAGTAACATTTCTTACCGTTTTTGTGGTTTTGGTGATCAATGCATTCTTGGCATTCTCAATTTATACCATGTACGTCGGTGTTGTGGTGGATGGCGATTGGAAAGTGATTTTGCAGTCCCTCAGTTTAGCTGGCAGCGCCTTGCAGGGATACGCCAAGCTAGTAAACGCAATTAATCTCAAATGTATGTATCGTTCTATACACGCCAAACTATTCAGCATATATAAGACGTATCAAAGCCAGAAAGATTTTCTACCAGACCTACGCTATCGAATCGATTTAATTATAAAAATGTTTAAAGCCCTGGCGGTGCTCTCTATCTTGCTTGCTACCTGTCTTACTTTCTATCCGCTATTTTATGGGCAGGTGTATGGCAAAAAAATTCTTGTCATGCAATTCATTTTACCTGGAGTATCTACCGAAACTGATCGTGGTTATTGGTTTTATTTTGTTTACCACTCTTTCTGTATTTATTTGGGGGCTCTTGGTAACTTTATTTCTGACCTGATTCTTTTTATGGCCATAGTTCATGTGCCGTTATTTAGGGACATTTTGAAAGTAAAATGCAAGATAATGAACAAAAAATTACTAGCGACACATGATATGAAAGTAACGATGCCAATGCTAAAAGATATTGTACAGTTTCACCAGAGTTACATTGAGTAAGTGATTTTAGTTTTTGCTGTTCTCCCAATAATTTTTACAATTAATATTTCTGCAGGTTTGTACAATTGGTCAAGGACTCATTTTCTATAGTTATATTTGCGCAAATAGTTACTTCGGTGATGAGTATTTGTTGCACAATTTTTTCGATTATTATAAAGAGCTGGCCAGCTGCTTTTGTCTATTTAATCTATAGCTCAATTATGCTATTTTTGTTTTGTGGACTTGGAAATTTGGTGGATATATCAGTAAATAGCATACAATTTATTTTTTGCACATCATCTCTCATTTACTCAAACAATACCATAACTCAAAAACACCAGCTTGTCAAAAAGCATGTTTGAAGTTTTCAGTTTACGCACAACTTAATGAAATAAGATAATTTTACTTTTCTCTCAAGAGTTGGGTAAACAAAATATTCGTACAATATGTTTACACAATATGAAGAACGATATGAGAATTAATTCTGCATCACCATATTTTGACTTATGACGTTCTTTAAGTAAATGAGCGACATGTATACATATTAGAGATGGGCGCGTGCCGAATTTTTTCAACACGACGAAATATATTTGGTATGGTGTTTGAAAATCAGAGAATTAAATTGATTTTTTTCAAGAGTCGCTTTTCAAAATATGAAACGAGCCAAACACGCACAAAATCAGGGGTCATTTTCGAATTATGACATACGTGAACTTACTGACCTTCCACTCAGCTTCTGCAATTGACGTATCATTCAATTTGTTTTCGTAAGATTGTCAATACGATCACGGATGTGACGATTTGAGTCTAGATTTTTTGTCACGAACACTTCTTGTTGTGTCGTGCGTGTTCGTGTAACGAAAAAAACAGTACACGCGTCCTTCTCTAACACATATATACATGTATCGAGCCTTCTTTTCGATTTAATCGTAAGCGACAAAAATTAAATTTTTCAGGAGAAGGTTTTTTTTTTAATATTCAAATATGTTTTTGTACGTAAATTGTCGCTTACGATAAAATTTTAATGCCCATATGTTAAAAGTTATCAAAAATTTTGGCATTTTGATAATTCTTAACTATGGGTAAGCCCATAAAAAAATCCTATTTTCCATAAAATCAAAAATAAGGCTCGATGTGTAAGTATATACTTAATGTTAAACACATTTTTTCTTGTCAGAACGATGATGTTATTGATTTGGTGTATTGCGATATCCTCTGGTATGAACTATCTATTCCCGAACAGAAATTAGTTCTCTTGATGTTACGAAAGTCGCAGACACCAATCTCATTGACTGTGGGCGGCATTATGCCGCTGTCGATGAGCACGGCTTTGCAGTTATCGAAAGCAATATATAGTTACCTGATGATGCTTGTGAACTTTTTGGAAGGCGAAGACATATAAAACTGCACTTATAAATAATCTGCGGAATAATTAGACTAGTGGAATTGCAAATATGCAAATTTAAAAATTAAACTTTATTTCACTTTGTAGTTATTAAATAGAAAATAAATCACGAAAACATTGTTATGTGTATTTATTTTTATAATACTTGTAACCTGGAGGGTCGCTTGGGAATCGCAGATATATATGTATTATTTTTATAAAATTAACAAGTCTTATTTTATTTTATTTACAACCTGGAAGGTCCCTTGGGATCGCAGGTATTCTTTATTATTATGTTAACTCTTGCAACTGTAAGTGCAAAATTGTCACTGCAGAAAGTTTCTTCTCCTGTTTTCCATTAGTTATTTATACAAAATTTTAATTTAATATTTTACTTTTTATTATGCTAACTTGACAATAACTTATTTCGTAAATAATAACAAAATATCGATATTGCACAATTTGTCAGCGCAAAGAAAATAAGAAACTTGGTTGCTTCTTATTTTCTTTGCGCTGATAATGAATGAACTTCTTACTGCTGCGTCAACAAATTAGTGTAATGCTAGGGTACGAGGGTTGTTCAACAATGATTCACAACAATATTATTCAATTAAAAGTAATAATAAGTGTATTCATTTACCTTCCCAGCAGAAACTTGCAACGAGAGAGCAAGGCATAAATTCACAAAATTACTCTCCCAGATACGAAAAAGTAAATGAACGCTTTACTTGTAAAAACTTGCAAGAAAATTTTACTCATGTCACAACCATGGATGGAAATCATGATACAATACAATTGTCCTTTTTCTATTGCATTTTGGATAATCTTGTATAATAATATTCTAAATTTAATAAGAAATACTTTACACAGTTTCATGTATTATTTACTATTATCATTATTTTTTAGTTCTATTCTATTAACAAATACAAAAAACCCATTTTCCATCTCTGATGAGATATGATAAACTAACAAAATTCGTCGGCAATAAAATTTAATTTATGTGGCTCAATGCGAGAAAAACGATAAATTAAGAAAATAAGGCTTTCTTTTTACATACATATACATACGAGTACATGTTTTTTAATAAAGAAATTCACATTTTTGAGTTTTCCTTTTTCAGATGTTTTTGAAATAATTAATTTGAAAACAAAATACATGACAGGTGGTTGGATAATTCTTGCAAGTAAAAAATTTATTTTACTAGTTATAATTTCTAAGATTTTTTTTGTCGCTCAATTTTTTTTCTCTCTTTTGACGCCCTCTCCTTGCAAACTTTTTGAGTTGATGAACAATTTTTAGTAAATGAACAAACCTAATAATAATAATAAAAACAAATCATTCAAATTGGACAGTTAATTACACTGTGTAACAAAAATGAATGAAGTAGAAATCCCGGGGATGTGTAACTATTTTTAACCGACTTAAAAAAAAGCATTTTTTTGTAGGTTATGTTGCTTCATAACTCGGTACCTTTTAGATCGATTTTAAAATTTCATTCTTTGTCTGAGAGAATATAGCTTCCATTTAGTTGCGTTGTAAGAAATTGATTAAGCTAGCTAAAACTGTAAGGTAAGTCCTCGGGAAAAAGCGCAAAATATTAAATGATAAGCTCCTAGATAAGTAAAAATAAATAAGGAAAGCACAAAACTTTAGAAAAATTACATCTTTTGCAAAAATAACAGAAATTTTGCAATAAAAATTGCAAAATTTCAAACAAGCTATATAACTCCAAAGAATGCTAAAAAATCGGAACAAAACGCGAAAATTACAAAAATTTGCCGAAACTTGCCAACAACCGAATTATAGCAAAGTCTAATACTGTTCCAAGTTCGCGGAATACTGGCAGAAATTCGCGAGAAGTTGCAAAACCGGAAATGAGCCTTCAAATTGATTAGAATTCTCCAAAACTGTTAAAAATAAAATAAATTCGAAAAAATCGCTGTTTTGCTAGAAAAAAAAATATAACAAAATCTAAGAAAATTAGATAAATCGCAAGAAAAATTTATAAAATCGCGGAAATTGCAATGAGTTGTTGAAACGATTTTTTTTTTGGGTAAAGGTTCCCTGATGATCTGCATTAGCAACAGTGAAATGCGCATAAGATCCAGCTAAACCCCTCAATAAACAATTTCAATGTATTTTTAATAAAAAAAATATTTTAGTCAATACGTAAAATATTAATTTGGGATTATTAGTGCGTTTAAAAAATTAAAAAAAAAAATTTTAAACTTAGATTTTAGTGTATGTTTGGCAGTGATACCAGAATTCCTCCCCCAAAAATGGCTAAATGTAGACAAAAAAATGGGTTAAAATGGCTAAAAACTAGTTAAAAAATGGCTAAGCAAAATCGAATGCAAAAATTAGGAACTTTAGCAAAGACAAGAAGGTATTTCATATATTGTTTTTTTAAGGCAAATCGGGAACTTTTTTAAAGTAAATAAAAACAATGAATTGAAGTAATAAATAAAATAATTTTTCTGCGCATATTGTATAAACTTACAATACTTGCATTACGCCTTCTATTCATTTGTAGATTCTGCTATTAAGTCTTTAAATTTTTGGGATACTAATCCATTGCTTGTGAAATTTTTGTTTATACTTTTTATTAACTTTCTATTTTTTAAACTTTCATTTAAACTTTGATTTTTCTTGATATTTTCACTCGTGTAAAACAAATATGACTCTTGTTTGATTGATATCATAAACCACCAATTACAGTGAAATCTCTCATAAGCGGACACTCACGGTCGCCCTGTTTTTGTCTGTTTATTAGAGGTGTCCGCTTATGAGATAGTTACACATTTTTTGAATTTCATTGTAGTTGAAAAATTATTTTAAGAGTAGACTTCTTCAAATTAGATTGGTATAATTTCAGCTGTTGGGTTTCAAATGACTTTCAATGATTTTATTTGTTGGAATAAAACAAAGTCGTCTCTAGAAAAATGCTTTGAAAAGGCAGTTTGTATAAGAAATGTAGCAATATGAATTGTTAAAATACACAAGAAACTTTATATCTTGACAAGTTGGTGCACCGAATATTTTCCTTTTTCAAACTCGTTTAAAATATAATTTTTTTCTGTAATTGATAAAAACTATTTTTTCACTGCCATTTTGGGACACCAGCTAAACAACATATAAACAGCAATTTTTTTGCGTCTCCAACGCATCAGTATTTACATATGCGTTAACCAGGGAACCAGCAATATCATTGATACTAATATAAATATGAATCAGAGTTGAATAAAGAAAGACCTACTATTTAAATGCAACTCTTGTTGCCGCGTTTCACCGCTTATGGTTATGGGAGTGAATTTTGTATGGAAAAACTAATGAACGTGTTGGATCTACAAAAATTGTCCGGTTATTAGAGGTGTCCGTTAGGAGAGGTTTCACTGTAGAGCCGACAACTTATAAACACCTTGCAACGATTATAAGAATGCAGTAGCAAATCTTATTGTTACAAATTGAGCCATCTCTTTCATATAAGCGCTTTTATACTGCTGCAACAAAAATGGCAAGTTTGAACCGGGATTTATAGATATTAATGCAAAAACAATAACATATTACTCTGTTGTGTTTTTTTTTTTGGTTGTTAATTAATGTTCCCATGTTCCGAGTTTAAATTTTTTGTGAAAAATCACAAACAAATTTCATGTTTAGAAAAATAGTTAAAAAATAGCTAGATTAAAATAAAAATGGCTACAAAAATAGCTAATAGCTAAACTCACTTTTCTTCCGGCTAAATGGGATAAAAAATGGCTAAATTTAGCCAGAAAATGGCTAAATTGGCATCACTGATGTTTGGGTTGAAGTATCAGCTATTCTAGATGATGTACTCAAGCTAACGGAACGCTTTATTTGTCCAAAGTTAGTACAACTTTAAATGAACTCAAACGAAAAGCTACTTTTATGCCTTGCCCTATTGAGGATAAAAACATACAGCCTTATTTACAAAACTTGTTAAGGCTTTATAAAGGCTTTTAAAACAAATGTTCATACAAAATTTTTGTTAAAAAGTCTTTATAATTTCTATAAATAAGGCTGATAGAAAATATACTATTTTTAACCAATTTATAATTTTTTCAATTTGCTTGCATATTCGCTAAGAGTCCAACTGTTGAAAAAACAAAATAAAAAAAATTTAGCTTTTTTTAGCTATTTTTTTTATTTATTTCCCAAAAAAGGGCAGCTGGAAGTTGCTTGCCTTATTTCCAATAACAAAGCGATAACATTGGTTTCTATGACACCGAAAACCGACATCAGTTCTAGTTCGAACAAAAAACCAACAACGTTGGATTTCATGACACTAAAGTATTATTTTTTTTGTCAATTTCAAATCCAATTCAAATAATATTGACTTCTATGACACCCCTGACACCATCTTATTAAATTTTAGTTCAGTTTATGCAAATTTGGTTACCCACTGAAAAGCTAACTGTGTTATAATACCCGTAGTCCTAAACTTTAAGGGTCGTATGCAAAAAAAAAACTTAACAATGCCTTATGAACGATTGTTAAGGAAAATTCCTTAAATTTGTATCCAAAAACAGTTATCAGCTTAAAAAGCTTTTGGTAAACGTTTGTTAACTTGAAATATTTTATAGTTGATATGTATATACTTTAAACCTTTGGTAGGCTTGTGAAATTGCTAAAAGGTTTGTGAAAATGCTTAAATAATTTATTTTCTCTTTGTAGTTCATGTTTTGTAAATCAATCATTGTGTATGTGAGAAAATATGCACCTAATTGTAACCAATTAATTAATTTACTTATGAATTTGAAAAGTTATTATGCATGTACGTAGGGATGTATGCATGTGTATGTTCCCTGCAGTCAGACGGGGGCGAAATCTGTTTATGTCAACACTAAAATTCCAGTAGTAGCTACATTGTCTACAATTTCTCTTCTATTCGTCAGTATAAAAGAAAGAGAGAAAACAGATGTGGTTTAAGGCTCAATCAGACGTGACATAACCATAGCCATAGAGAGCAGCCGTTCGAACCAAACTAATGGGCAACACTGTATTCGATTATACGTGACTCGCCATAACGCCATAACTCTCACCATAGAAACCAATTGAATTTTGGTTTGGTTATGGTTATGGCGTTATGGCTATGTCACGTCTAATTTAAGCTTTATGTCTGGTGGATTTTGCAACAAATTGTCAATATAAATAAATCTGTATGTACGTGAGGTATAGAAATATACCAGTAAATGCCTGGTTAGTATATCTCCATGTTGCCATAGGAACTACGTAGTCAGTACCTAGTCAATTGTTTTAGTGTTACTAGTAGATTTTCAATGACAAGCACATGCTAAATGTCTATAGCAAAAAGTGTTGTATGGGGTATAATTGTAGAGTAGTACTGGTGACAAAGTCAAAAGCGACTCAGTACACTTTCACCATCGACATTTCCTTCAGGGTATAAACATATGTATTGCAATTTTATGTAACATGTATGTATGTGTGTTCACAATTTTTGTTCTTTAGGGGCTGTCCATATAACGGGTGTTTTTTTAGAGGTATAGAACTTCGAATTGAAATAAAACACAAGAAAATCGTTTTAATGTCCATCAATTTGGCTTTATTGGAAGGATAATTTTATGCCATTAATGTTTAAATATGATTTCGGGCATGTGGCCGCCGCGGCTGGCTCGAATAAAGCCAATTCTACAGGTCCAATTTTCAACCACTTTTTCGAGCATATGGGGCCGTATGCTGGCAATAACGCCACGAATGTTGGCTTCCAAGTCCCCTAACGTTTCTGGTTTGTTGGCGTAGACGAGCGACTTCACATATCCCCAAAGAAAATAATCCAATGGTGTCAAATCACACGATCTTGGTGGCCAATTGACAGGTCCATTCCGCGAAACTATGCGCTCATCGAATGTTTCCTTCAATAAATCGATTGTGACGTGCGCTGTGTGGCATGTAGCGCCGTCTTGTTGGAACCACAACTCATCCACATTCATGCCATTCAATTCGGGAACAAAATAGTCGGTTATCATGGCTCTATACCGGTCTCCATTAACGGTAACTGACTCTCCAGCATTATTTCGGAAGAAGTATGGCCCAATGACTCCACCAGCCCATAGAGCACACCAAACAGTCAGTTTTTGTGGATGTAATGGCGTCTCAAGGGTCTCATGTGGATTCTATTCACTCCAAATGCGGCAATTTTGCTTGTTGACGTAGCCATTCAACCAAAAATGAGCCACATCACTGAACAAAATTTTGCGATGAAAATCAGCATCGAGATCAATCTCATTTTCGGCCCATACACCAAATTCACGACGCATTGCATGGTCTCGCGGCTTTAATTCTTGCACAAGCTGGATCTTGTAAGGTCGCAAGCCAAGATCTTTGCGCAAAATCTTCCATAAAGTTGATGGACAAAGCTCCAATTGCTGTGCACGGTGGCGAATCGATTCATTCGGGTCCTCTTCAACACTTTGCTCTACAGCGGCAATTGTTCTTCGGTGCGCACTGTTCGACGTCTCTGCGGATGCGTATTATCACATAGAGTAAACGTAGTGCGAAAACGATCCATGGTTAACCGAATTAATTGCTCTGATGGACGATTATGTCGACCATAAAATGGACGGAGCTTGCGGTAAACTTCGCGAACTGAACCATTATTTTCGAAATAAATTTGCACGATTTGCAAGCGTTGTTCTTTTGTCAACCTGTTCATGATGAAATGGCAAACCAAACTAAATATTAATCACTTGACAGCTGACAAAATGGCCGCCAGTTAAAAAAGTGATGCCAACTTAAAGTTTTATACCTCAATAAAAAACACCCATTATTATGTAACGCTGTTTCCCCGATTTTTGACCCCCCCCCACCTCCCCCACAGGAATAACGTAACAATGAGATAAAAAATAAATTAAATAGTTAAAAGTTTTTATTAAAAAAAAATTAAATTTAATTCATTGTTTTAAATTCATTTGTTAGACTAGCACAGTGCGTAGACAAAAATTAAATAAGCTTACATATGAACGTACTCCATATATTGGCGAAACTATTTTTTAAATTTCTTTCCAAGTGTCCTCAAACTCCAAAAATTATGGTTTTATAGAGAGCTTATTCCTAAACTGTATGTATGCATTAGTGACGTGTATGGCAATTCCAAAACATTCGGCCGTTTCTAGATATTCGTATTCGTTTAAAAATATATATAAAGAAATTCATAAATCCAAAAAGAAATTTAATTGAATGGCACACAAATATTAGTTTGTAATAATTAAAAAAATTAATTTTTAATTTTTGTTTTGCTATGCGTTTTTAGCGAAATAATCTACTATAGTTTTTCGTATTGATGACTGAGCAGTATTTCAAACATCAAGACGAGAATTGGCATTAGCCTTGCGGTCGCTTTCACTAGTTTCTAGTGTCTAGTCGTCGGGTATTTCAGAGAGCTTAAAGATGACTCCGATTGGCCATCTTCAAATCAATCTAAAATGTGCGTGAAACAAAAAAAAAAAATTATATCTAGGATCAATAAAGGTTGCCATGGTGAATTACATTCTACAACATTACATTTTCAATAGATATTTGGCCATTAAAAAAATATACCTTAAAAATACCTTAAAATTAGAGGGGCACACAATCTAGTTCCTAGACGCATTTCACTGTTGTTTTCATAATATTTTTTTAAGGTCTGTTGCATAAAAAATTAAAATAATATCCTTATGAAAATACGTCTATGTATGCAAGTTTCCATCAACACATCTCTCAAAACTTAAACATTGTAGCCCCTCAAGTTGACCAACAAAAATGTTAAAACTAACTAATTTGATATTGTCATGTGCATATATGGAAGAATATATTTTTTGAAAGGACGCTTTTTTGTCCATGAGAATTGCAAAAAAACCTTTTCCTAAACTTCTGCAAATACCATTTCCTTCTATGTATTTTGTGGATTTAATGTTAATATATGTTGCAGTTTAAAATAAAATGAAGTTTTTATGTACATACATATACTAAGAATATTTAAGAATGTAAATGGATAAAGAAAGATGAGGAATTCAGAACCAGTTCAATTCAGTTTGACTACAATTTATTTAATTTATTATAAAAACTTTCTATAATTTTCAAATGTTATTTAACAACTATTAAATTTTTGGATAGTTTTCATAAACTTTAAGGTACGTTTTAAATATTCGAATTCGAATTCGCGAATATCAAAAATTGACATTCGGCAGATGTATGTAGTATACATACTCGTACATAATATGTATATGCAGGCAACACGTATGATCAATTAAATAAATAAATGGGAAAAACATTCGTATTTGTGTACAAAAAGTGTACCCCCTCCCCCCACCATAACAAATCGTAACAAAACTCGAACGCCCCCCCCCCCCCCGCACCCACCCCCCTAGAGCGTTACGTAATGTATGGACAGCCCCTTATGACAAGAGCTACAACTTTCCCTCACAGAATAAATCAAAATTCGGAACGGTTTGCAAGATATGAGCCTGAGAAAGTGCAAAAATTACACCAAATTCCCAAATCTTTGGGGCGCATAAAAAGAAGTAGATGACTTGGAGAAAAATGGAAGACACGAGTCTTTTTTTTTTTTTTGTCTTTTATCACGTATTGGTGTCTGTATATGGTTAAATTTTTTCGATTTATAAATCGAAATTAATAGCTGTGACACAAATTGATAATCAATTTCACCGACGAAGAAACAACTCAAATTTGTGGCTCCAATCTATGTGTGCTAGTAAAGGCGGTTTAAGACTATAATACAAGTATTAATACTTTTATGGAAAATGCAACTCTGACATGTTGAGTTGTTATTGTTTTTTGAACATTTTTAAACAGAAATTAGATCAGGGAAACATTTTCGTCAAAAGTATTAATACTTGTATTATAGTCTGAAACCGCCTTAAGCAGCTGTTCAAATTGAAAACTAAGTTGCCATATAAATGGATAGGTGAATTTGAAAGCAATCTACTTTTCAATTTAAAAAGTTTGATTGTGCTAGTAAAAAAAAGTGTGAGTATATTACAAATTGAATGGAATTGAAAGGTAAAAATTTAACGTGTGGCCCCCACATTAAAATATGAGAAACTTGCTAGTGACATACATTATAAAGAAGATAAAATAACAAACTCGTTAATCGAATATTTAGAACATTTACAATAGAAAGTAATCGTGTTACTTCTTTTCAATGCCTTTAGTTTACTTTATTTTGCTTTTTTATATGTATGAAAGCAACAAAGCATAGAAAACTATTTAAAAATTATCTATATAATTAATAGGCAAACATGTTTTTTGTAATTCCTTTTACGCTGGTACTACTGCACCGATTTTAAAAAGATTTATATGGTTTTAAAGTTTTTTCTATACAGATGTGCAGAATTTGTATTATATTGAAATTGGTTTAGTATTTTGGGAGCTATAATCGTTTAAGGCCATGTCAGATAAAACTTTTGCTTCGCGTTGCGTTGACTAGGTGTACCCCAGCCAATGCAAATGCCTATTGACACATAACATAGGGTTGTCATTCAAAATCTATCAGTAGACTTTAGCACTATTGAGAAAGTCGGTCTTTTACGACCATATGGAGATATTTGAACCGAAGATTTAAGTGACCCTCGTCTACATATAATATTTATTTAATATTATTGCACAACATAATAAAAAAGAAAAACAAACTACAGACGCGTTCATTGACAATATCACCAGAAATACACTAGAACTGTTGTTTCTAACGTATCTCTACTCGCGCATAAAAGGAAAGTTGTCGATATTTTAACTAGTGCAATTGACGCTGGAGAAAGAGTATTGATATAGAGACATATGTATGGTTCTAGGTTAGGGTTACCAGTCGTACTGATTTTGCCAGTACATGTACTGATTTTTGTTTGAAGTACTGATTTACGCATAACTAGCAAATCAGTAAGCAAATGTACTGATTTTTTCATGTATGTACTGTTTTTGTACTGTTTTTATATATTAATTATGATCAATGTATAAGAAATCCTGTCATAGTGTTTATTTATTTTCTTTGAATCACCAGTGATCTTTACTTTACGTTCGCCTTAATGCGGATTTATTTTCAAAGTGGTTTCCATATAATGCTCAAGCAAATTATGCCAAAACTGTCAGAGATCATATAAATTTTAGTTTAAGTTAATGTTAATGTTAATTTTATTGAGATTTTTTTAATTTAAATTTGCAAGAAAGATTTGCTATTTATAAGTGATTTCTGATACATGCAAATAATGAATTTAAAGTTTCTTTTTCGAAAATTTTTTTTTAAAATATTATTTTATTAATTACATATGCATTGGTACAAAGTATACATTGAATTCATGTTTTGTTTTAAGAATGGTTAAAGCTAGGAATGTAACGAATGTTCGCATTTGCAAATTTTTCGCTTATTTTTGCTATTTGCATTTGCTAAAATGTTTGCGAATATTTAAGACAAAAAAATTTTGTACTCCTTTTACGAAAAAAATTGCCATTAACAAACGTCAAAAACACGAAAATTATTTTAATTCAGCATGAAAAATATACATATAGGGTATGTTTGTAGATTCAGCAAATTTATGCAGAAGTTCTGCGAATTTTTTCTGCGTATGCGTGATCAACTGTTGCACATGCTTTGCAACTGCTCAATATTTCTGCATAGTTGGCATTTTTTAACGAACTGCAAACAATTTTTAAGTCGGCAACTAATTTTATTTAAGAAAGTTGTCATCTCGTCGATGTGAAAGCACAAAAAACTCTTTATAAAAGTTTGCACATTGTGCACATGGCTTGGACGTAGCTGACTTATTTATAAGTAAGGCATTCTTCAAAGCTTAATCAGAAATCTTTTCTATATAAAAGTTCTCATAAGCATTAAAATTAAACTAAAGTCCAGCGGTGTTTGGAAATATACCTATTTAATTTTTTGAAAAAGAAAAGGCATTGTATTTTCGGCAGCAGTATTTTCTACTTAAGACTAGTCTGTTAAAACTCTTAAAAAATGTTTTGAGCACCACTCATTACTTCGTACAAACAAATTTGAATCGCAAACAATATTAACTAGTCATTGTTGTAGTAAGTTCCACGCGAAACAAGTGTCACTCATTAATTTCATATACAAACATATGTATGTATCTTTCTGTTTTATGAATTCATGTTTTTAATAAATTAATACATATTTGCTCAATGCACGACTCAGTTTAAATAAAATGCTATATATAGTACATCCATGTATGTAATGCAACTTCATGTTCTTATATAAATTTATTTTCATGTGATTTTTTAACGTATTGTAATATTTGCATTCGCTTTCGCAAAAATTAAAATGTAGTATTCGCATTCGCATGCGCTAAACTGGTATTAGTTACATTCCTAGTTAAAGCCTTTTATATTGAAAAAATTAATGTACTGTTTTTTTTTAATTGTACTGATTTTTTTTTTCTCTCATGTACTGATTTCTACGATTTCAAAACTGGCAACCCTATTCTAGGTTGACTAGAGGGCTACCATTTACACATGAAACTAATTGCAAGAAAGTACCCTCTAGTCAACCTAGAACCATATGTCTCTATATCAATACTCTTTCTCCAGCGACAATTGCACTAGTTAAAATGTCGACAACTCAGCATGTGTGGAAAGAATATTTTCTTCCCAAAATATAATAAAGACTAATATAAGAAATTGTCTCATGTAAACAGTGTGTCATCTTTAATACAATCAAAAGCTTTAATGAAATCTAGTTCCAATAATTGTTATGATAAAGATATTTTAAAACTTAACATACAAAAAATTTGAAACAGGAACAAATTGAGGAACGGTTGGTCTAAGAACTTACGAGTTATGTGCAATAAAATTATAATAACATATAGAATATGCTTTTGTTCTAAAATCTAATTTTTTTAAAGTAATATGCGCATATAATAAAAAATACTTTTAAACAAAATTCAATTTTTGTCCCTAATTTTTGTTTTTGCTCTAAACAAAATAAAAGACATTCATCATATTACCATTAGGGTTGTCAGATTTTTTTCGACCTATTTCGCCAAATTCATTTTAAAAATCGCCATAAGCCATAAGTTTCATTTAGTTGTTCTTAGTATAAATTTGATAATAAATGTTTTCTAATATAACACTTTTTTTAATATAAATATTTATAAAATGTTCGTATCAAAATTTATCAGAAAATCGCCAAAACTAGAAATAAAATCGCCAAAATCATTTCTTGTAATTTTTTTTTATCCAAATTCAAAACGCATTAATGGCTATAATTAATATAAGAAAAATAATCAAATCAAATTGTCTTAATTTCTTGCAGAAGATTTTTGGTAGGATTTATTTTTGAAACTTTTCCTTCAACAAACTAATTTTCCTGAATTAGAAAAATTTTGAAGTTCAATTTTGTAAAAAAAAAAGAAATAGCCATAATAATCGCCAACAAATTTTTTTTATCGTTAGAAAAATCGCCAACAAATTTATTTACCATCCAAAAAAATCGCCATATCGCCAAACCAAAAATTTGGACTTTTATTTTATTGGGCCTTATTTCATTTCTTATTTGGGCGTTATTTCATTAGGTTTAATTTGATAGCGCCAAAATAAATGATGAGTTACATCGGCTTTCGAACGCATAGTTGTGCCGTTTTTCACGCGAAATTATTGCAGGACCATCAAACAATTATTTACTCACTTGATCTCGATGTTAGTTATCATGCTGACTGAAAATTTACTTCTGTCGTACTTGACAAATAAACATTAACTATGAGATGAAAACCTCAGAGGATGTGAACAGTGAGTCACTCACTTAAACACTCACTTAAAAAAAAAGATTTTGATATTAATATCATTGCTCAAAGGAGCAAAGTTTAAAATATTATATATTTATTTCTGCCGCAGTTACTGAGAACGAGAACATAGAGCACTTCATAATTCACAAGCACGCACGAGAGGAGCAAGAAGACGACTAACTGACCACTAATTCATTTCGTTTTTGTTTGAAGTGATATAAAATTGTACAATTTCCCATATAAAATCATTTGATACCATTCGAGATTGAATGATTGTTTAATCAATGGCATATTAAAATTGAATTGCAAAACTAATTATTGTGGGAAAAATGTGACAGTTAAGTAGTGTTTGCATTTAATGATAATTTCTACAAGTGACAACATTTTTATGTTGGCATGACAACACGCATGAAGTAGCAGATAAATGTAGGTACGAAAAGTGGAGGACTTAAAATGGAGATTTGATCTAGATCGCCTTGTGACAATGTTCACGTACCAAAAATTTTGTTTCTACGATTGTTATTAAAATTTTTGCCCAAATATTTGTTTCCTAAAGTTGTCAACTTGCTTGGGGTTCATTGATATCTAATTTGTGAAATAATTTTATCTTTTGTTTACTCCTATTATTTATATGCAAAAGAAAAATGTATATTTTAACATTTATAAGGAACCAGACAACTTCAATTTAACGGGACCCCGAATGACCCAATTTATATGTTTACACGTACAAACTTATAAAAGTTCTTTTCGAACGAGCGTGACTGCATCGTAATGGTTACCAATCAAATGAACGAGAGAGTTTATCGATCGAATTATATTTTTTTCATAGAGAAAAGTAATATTTCTACTAGGTGATGAATACCTTCTTTAGGAAGAAAGCATTATTCATTTACAACTCTGGTGCAGGGTTGCAGTGCCTCTGATGTTAATGAGGAGTATTAAACTGTCTAAGCTGTGTTTGGCTGTTGTTTCAACTAGAAACAATTTTGATTCAACATGATTATGCGTGTTATTAAGATCAATTCACTCTGTTTTATTTTAAAATAACTTTGATTTAACATGATTCTTGAGTCGGAATATTAAATCAACATGAAATAAAATTATTTTAAGTGAAACTTTTTATGGAAGTTTAATGATAATAACAACTTCCCTGTCCAATGAGTCACATATGACTCACGAGCGCATATTATAATAAGTTCATGAGTCACATGTGACTCATTTCTTTATAAAAATTAGACTATCTGTCTTTTTATGAACGTAGCGTTGTATTTTTCTGATTACTACGTAGGCGTATGCAAAAAACCTAAGCTTTAAGGAAATGCAAAAACATTTCGTAATTTTTTCCTGAAAATTGGATTTTAGTCAATGGGAGATATGTGCAAAAAATAAAAATCAAATACAAAAGATAATAGCTTTATTCATAGAAAATACAAAGTTTTTGATTTTTTTCATAGAAAATAATAAAATTATTTAGACTATTGCGCTGTGATCGGTGTGTTCACATGTGACTCATTGAACGTGGTAAAGAAATAAGTTTTTTGCTACGTTTATGAGTCACATATGACTCACAAAATAAAACACCCAAAAAAGGATAAATAGATATATAAGTATTTATAAAACCTATATTTTATGGTATATGTACATGTTATATATGCTTAATTCACAACAATATTTATCGTGTATTTGTGTATCAAATACACTTTTGGTTTTTTAATTGTGAACACCCTCTGTGTTGTGTATTAATGTATTTCGTATTTTTAATGAAAAAAGAAGAACAAGCTACATACAAATTCTCTCAGAGAGCCTCTCTTTGAATACAACATTTTAAAAACATATGAAATAAAAGTGTAATAGTGTATTTAATTTTTATATGAAAATTTTATACAACAAATGTTACACTCTTGTATTTAATATGATAATACAATCGAAAAACAGATACAAGAGGTTTTGTGAATAAGCAAATAGTAAATAAACTTAAAAAACCGTTGGACGTGGTGTCTTCACAAAATGCGTTGTATGGGGACAGGGAAGTTGATAATATTGATTTAACATGAAACACATATGAAGCAAAATCATTACTTAAAAAATGTTACATTAGCCTTGTTTTCATAGATTTCAATATGTAATTATTCTGTGCGTAAGAAAAAAAAAACTTTTTAGTATTATAATAAAATATTTTTCGATGGGGAAAGTTGAAGGAAGGTTTCACAAAGCGTTGAAAAGCTTCAGGAAGTGGTGTTTGAGTGGCCAGGCACTGAACGTTCTGGAAGCCTCCAATTCCTAACATGACATATTGATTTCTTCGTTTTGGAGTGAATCTCTATTTATAGGTCGGACACGCCTTCGCCATCTATATTTAAAATTGTTTCCTGATACGTGTACATTAAGAAATAACATTTTAATTTCTTCGTCACTGTTAATATTTTTCACTCTTAAAACTAATACACCAATAAAAACATAAACAAATATTTGCATTCATATCGCATCCTTAATACCTGAGGCAAATATAGTTTTTATAATCGCAATATTAGCGTACTATTGCAAGGCGCATTTAACGTAATGGTATCTTCATTTCGTCTGATAATTTTTGTTTTATTTGCTTATTTTTATTATTATTTTTCGAATAAGCAACCGTGGTCGTGTTTCTAAAACTAGCTCGCATGATATAAGATCATTAGCATCGATTATCAAGCCGGATCGTCGGACTATGGTTAGAGATTAGACAGCGGAAAGGTCGCAGGCAGTAAAAAAGCCCATCAGACCGCAGTGGACTAGGCAGCATTTAAAAATATTGGGATATGGTTTCTACAAGGTATTAATGCTTGCCCACAATTTATTGCTGACTGATTTTTTATCGTTATACGATTTTACTGCTCGGCCAAAGAAAACCCCGTGTTGAATGTGTTGCAAAAGTAAAAGCAGCTGCAATGAAAAAAAAAATCAAGAGCCCCTGCACTCAACTACAATGGAACTCAGCCGTCTTTGGCGATAAGTTCAAATTCGGCGTTTGTGTTGGTGATACTCGTACCAGGAAACGCGTTATTCGTATAAAAAAACTGGTGAAGAGTATCATAAAGAATGCTTAAATCGAACAGTAAAATTCTCAGCAAATCTGATGGTATCGGGATGTTTATCAGCAAAAGGTCTAGAGAAGTTGCATTTTATATAGGGTAGTTACTGTAAATGCTGAAAAATATGTTCGAATTTTGGAGGAATACTTATTAAAATCGGTACTCATGTCAAGTACATTTGACGAATTTATCTTTCAGCAGGATGGAGCTTAATGCCATACAGCAAAAATAACAAGAAATTGGTTTTAGGACAACAGGATTGACGTTTTGGACAGGCTTTCTTCTACACACAGAAAAATTTCAACTTAAAATCTAAATAAACAAGATTAATTTAACATATTTCGGCAATGATTTTACTTTATATGTGTTTCATGTTAATCTATATGTTCAGAGAAAATTTTTTCTTTTAAAATAACTTTAGTTCATATATTTGTGATTTGAACGGGCTAAAGTTCGTATCGCTTTTTAAGTCAAATTACATGTGATAATTATTAATGAACAAATAACACCAAAGTCTGTTGTAAATATTCTGACTAACAACACATAGTTGAACGGAACAGCCAGCCGTTTTCGAACTTTAGCCCGTTCAAATCACAAATATAGAAACAAATGGAGTTCGAATAATAATTAAAATTAACTTTAGTTCATGTTGATTAACCATTCCTGTACTGTTAAATCAAAATGAGGAATCATGTTGAATCAAAGTTGCTTCAAGTTCGAACAAAGAAAATAGGATACTGAAATAATATGAAGAACCATGTTGAAGCAAAGTTATTTCAAGTTAAAATAATAACAACAACAATATTGAAATACAAAACGAAAAATATATAAATTGACCCAAAGCTTAATAAAATAGTTTCATTAAACATATAAATTTTTTTATAAACAAACACAAGCCGTGAACCGATTAGCTTGTCTGCGGAAAACACCCAGGGTCTATGGCGGGCATCCAAACCATGACCTCTAAACTGGGAAGCTTCAGCATCGCTGTCACTCAGCCGTAGGGTCGAAAAATTAGATAAACAATTGAAATAACATACTGGTAAGTAAATATTTAAATTTGTCAACTGCCAAGCAGCGGTTCTATTCCTCAAATCATATATAACTTCCTATATTTTAGTTGGGCAATGTAAAAGTGTGCCATTTAGACAGGGTGGTCAAGTTGATCTCACCCTCATCTGGGTTCCAGCACATAGTAATTTTTCAGGTAACAAACCGGTGGACGAGCTGGGTAGAGCTAGCTCTGCTATGAATGCCTCCAAAGCCAAATCGGTAGCCATGCCATTGGATACTATTAGAAACTGTATATTCAAGCATTAACTCTATAAAGCTGAATGCAGATGGCGCAATATATAAACACGTGCAATGTTGCTAGGAAAATGTGGCCTTACTACAATAATAGGCGCTCAATGCAATTAATAAGTAGGAACCGTAGGGATACACCTCGACCGAAGTTGTCTAGAAAAAATCAAGAAAAGGCAATCTCCCACTTTCTTTTTGAATATCCAGCTTCGTATCTTTTTTTTTTAAGAGAAGTAACACTCAGGCAATAAATGCCTACTATCTACTACTGATATATGTTATCTTCTTTAGCAAAGGGATAGTGAAGACAGATGGTGAAGGAAGAGACAGAGGAAAGCTTCATTCTTTTACAACTCTGCGTTTTGCACATTTTTTTAATACTTCAGAGTTGTAGCGCCTCTGGTGTCAATGAGGCGTATTAAGTTTTTGAAGCTGAGTTTAATTGCCATTTTATTGCTTATTTTACTTCAGCGATGATTCTGCTACATAATACCGACGAAGGAGGGTGCTCTCATGTTACATTAGGACTAGTATCTGCTGAAGTCGGTCTAGTTCAGTGACCAATGAATATGCCTTCATCACTACAACAACTGATAATAAAAAAAGGGACAGTAATGCACATTAGAAAAAATGCGTGGTTTTAATATTTAATGACTGTCGGATATCGGGCTCAAAACCAGGACCTTCGGTTTTGTGGTCAACGTGCCAGCTACTTGAGCCAACGCCATCCTCTCTCGAGACACTAATTTTTAATCAGTCAAGTACATACAGCCGACCTTTCAAAATTATTTGAGATTGAATTGGGGGACCTTGTCAGATACCTCAATATGATGTTTTGGATATAGTACCTACTACCGTGTCCGAATAATTAGATGAGGTGCTACATAGCTTGACACCGATGAGAGCAGTGGTCCCTTCAGGAAGGAATCATCTTGATTCTACTTGAATGGGTGTATGAATAAGGCAGTCATGTAAACCAATACAATGTTCTAAAAGAAGAGCAGTGTATGAATTCGTACTGGTAAGGGCTCGTATAGATTCACTTTGATATTTCTCGTTAAATTTCATATTGCATGTTACTTTATAGACTATTATTTGTCTAAAATATTTTCACAATGTAAAAGTTTGTGCAGAATTTTCTGACACTGTAATAAGCTCATTACAACTTATTACGACTTATGTAAGTGCTGGCAGTTAAGAATAAATTTTTATTAGTTAAACTTAAGCACTTCTGCAAAACAAACATGGCGAAAACTTGTTTGGATCGTTTTAAAAAACTCGTCAGAATAATAAAAATAAATTATGCTATTTGTGGATCCGATGTATTGAATCCGGATTTTAAAATAACAATTCTTACCGTTTTTGTGGTTGTTGTGATCAATGCATTCTTAGCATTCTCAATTTATACTATGTACGTCGGTGTTGAGGTGGATGGCGATTGGAAAGTGATTTTGCAGTCCCTCTGTTTAGCTGGCAGTGCCTTGCAGGGATATTCCAAGCTAATAAGCGCAATTTCTTGCAAATCCATGTATCGTACTATAAACGGCAAACTAAGCAGCATATATGGGGAGTATGAAACCGAGAAGGACTTTTTACCAGTACTTCGTCATCGCCTCGATTTCGCTGTAAAAATGTGTAAAAGTATGGTGGTGCTTTATATCATAATTGCGACCAATCTTACTTTATATCCGTTAATATATGGAAAGCTGCATGACGAAAAAACTCTTGTCATGCAATTTTTTTTACCCGGAATATCTCATAAAACTGATGGCGGTTATTGGTTTTATTATTTTTACCACTCTTTGTGTATTTATTTTGGGGCTTTTGGTAACTTTGCTGCCGATATGTTTCTTTTTGTTGCCATAGTCCATGTGCCATTATTCAAGGACATTTTGAAAACCAAGTGCGAGAGATTAAACAGAAAAATATTACAGACACACAATACTAAAGAGACGATGCCAATGTTAAAAGATATTGTACAGTTTCACCAAAATTACATTGAGTAAGTGATTTTAGAGTTTTTCTGTTATCCCATTAATTTATACTTTCTGCAGGTTTGTACAATTGGTCAAGGAGTCATTTTCTATGGTTATATTTGCGCAAGTTGTTACTTCGGTGATGAGTATTTGTTGCACACTTTTTTCGATTGTTATAAAGAGCTGGCCAGCTGCTTATGTCTATTTAATGTACAGCTCAATTATGCTATTTTTATATTGCGGACTCGGAAATTTGGTAGATATATCAGTAAGTAGAAAACATCATCTTATTTCATACATAATTACTCAATTTTAAACAAAATTGTTTTTTTTTTGTTTGTTTGTCAGAACGACGCTGTTATTGATTTGGTGTATTGCGATATCCTATGGTATGAACTATCTGTACCCGAACAGAAATTAGTTCTCTTGATGTTACGAAAGTCGCAAACACCAACCACATTGACTGTGGGCGGCATTATGCCGCTATCCATGAGCACGTATTTGCAGTTAACAAAAGTAATATATAGTTACCTGATGATGCTTATGAACTTTTTGGAAGGGGAAGACATATAAAAATGCACTTATTACTATTATTCGAGGTATTTTAGACTCTTGGGAATTGAAAATATGCAAATTTAAAACTTAAACTTTATCTCACTTTGTATTCACATATAAAATAGAAAATAAAGCACGGACACATCATTCAAATAAAATATATATATCGCAGCCAAAAAATAATCGAGATTTCTAAGCAATTGCTGCTAAGTTGCTCATTATTAAGTCTCTTTTGCATTTTTATAGCTTCTTTTTCTGTTTTTTTTTCTATTTTGGTTTCTTAAAAACATTTTGGAAGGTGTAGTTTAATATAACACAAAAATAAGCGCTCCGGAAGCGCGTAAAAGCACGCAGTGCATTCCCTCTGCCTTACGAGGATGCAATAACGTAAGCGAATGACGAAATTTAACACAAACACTACGAGGTCAGTCGGCTGTTTATATTCAAACTCTCAAAGTTTTTTTATAGATCATCCTCTCTCGCTTACCTGTATACAAAATTGAATTGTGTACAAAAATAAATATGTGCTTCGGTAGTTCAGTGCGTAGTGTTCTAGCCTAACATACGGAAATCCTGGGATCGAATCCTGATTCAACGCGCGAACAAAAAGTAAAAAAAGTAAAAAACTAAGAGCAAATTTTTTAAGTAGACGAATATTTTTGCTGAATTCAGGTCACTCCGGCAGGCATGAAAGAATCACATTTTAGATCGACGTGGCAGAGCTTCTACGCGAGGAATCCCATATAAAAATCATGCAAAATTTCATGCATCGAGTAAGCGCTTACATACCAAAAGAGCACTTATATAGGTGCTTCCAGCGAAGCACCATTTTTTGCTGGGATATATATATATGTACATACAGAGGTCATATGCTCCTCAAGCCGATATCCCATTGTCAGAACTTGTCTTGGCCAAAAATGACTTTTAGTAATACGTAACAATAATAATGTTTTTGTTAATTAAGTTCGATTGAAAATATCTGAAAGCAAATAACGGCATATTTGATTTTTGTTAAACACTCACCAATATCAGCCGATTTATGGGCAGGCGAAATTGACATTTGCAAGCAACGTGTCCCAGTGCAATGGTCCTGGGTTCGAGCCATGCGTCCAACAGTAATTAAATAACAACACCATGTATTTTTCTTATGTGTATTAGTGTCCCTTTGTATCAGTTGTTGTAAGAAAGTTCAAGTAATGAAGGCATACACGCAAATATGTAAAAGATATGGTTAGAGAATGGTTGAGAAAACAATATTATGTTCTCTGAAACAAATGTGTGGTCGTTGAAAACTAGTTATTGTTATTTTAAACATTCATTTCGTTAGGATAAACATAGTAATGTTTGAATTTAATAATTACATTATTATATTCATAGAAAGTGTGATATGATTAGAGTTTAACAATATAGTTTTGTTAAAAATTTATGACTAAAAATAATATGATATAAATTACAATATAATGTTATCCAAAACCATACTATCTTAAGTTTTTAAAAAAATATTTTTCAGCAACATCTGTCAGTTCAGTGTTTCGCTTGTAAGCTCTCGGTAGTGCATGCGTGGTGTTAAATAAATAAATACAGTATAAGCAAAAAGGTAGATCAACAAAATACTTATATATACATAAGTTTAGCTCTTCATACAGACATGTCTGTATTTCTTATATACACAAATATGTAAGTACACATTTGTATATATACATGTTATTTCAACAATATTAATTTATTTTTATTACGCACTTAACGCACAACTGTTTTAAACAAAAGATCTACCAATAAATATATGATTAAAAAAATTGTATTTAGTGTTTTTTATGGGAATTGTTACAATTTAAGTTTAAAATTTTTTAAACCCACTAATAATCCCAAATATTTTACTTATTAAGTAAAATATTTTTTTTTATTTTATTAAAAATACATTGAAATTGATTATTGAGGGGTTTAGCTGGATCCTATGCGCATTTCACTGTTGCTAATGCAGATCATCAGGGATCCTTTACCCAAAGCTTCTTAGAACAACTAGAGTTATTATATTATAAACTTTCATTTAAACAAATGAGGAGCTCAATAACAAAGAACAAAGTTGAAACAAGAACTCAATAATCAACATGTTTTTTATTTTCTTACTTTACTATTGCTACATTGGCTGACTTTTTTTCAGCTTCAAATTGTAGTCGTAAGAGTATGTAAAAGAAAATAAATGTAAATAACAACAACAGCTATTTAAGAATAGAGTGTTGCCACACAAGTATTTTTTTGACCGGGTGCAGTCAAGTTAATAATTTGTGTTTTTTTTATGGGAATTGTTACAATTTAAGTTTAAAATTTTTTAAACGCACTAATAATCCCAAATATTTTACTTATTAAGTAAAATATTTTTTATTTTTTATTTTATTAAAAATACATTGAAATTGATTATTGAATATGAAAAAAAACAATGAGTGTTCGAACTCACGGGCGATGTGTTAACATCTTTTTGTTACACGGTACCTGTTCGATTTCTATGAACACAGACCCACAAACCCGGAGGTAGAGTTAATATAAAGTATTTAATGAAAAAGAATAGTTTATTGAATTTAATTTTACTTTGTATAATTTATTAATGATATGTTTTCAGCACAGTTAATATATAATATATATATATATATATATATATATATATATATATATATATATATATATATATATATATATATATATATATATATATATATATATATATATATATATATATATATATATATATATAATATATATATATATATATATAATATATAATATATATATATAAATTTAGTAGATGCACTCAAAATGAAAAAAATTAAACAGAAGTGCTAATGATTTCATTGTTTTCTTGCTTAATACTTTTTATTTATTTTATATTAAACCCACAAAAAACAAAGAGAATGCAAAGCAACAGACAAATGTACATACATACATTGTTATGTTTGTACATAAGCTACATACGTTGCTGTCTTGCTATCTCATTTTTATATACATATGTACGTAAATATAACCACGTCACTATTCTCTTTGCTATGCATAAGACAAAACCGAAGATCAACATAAAACACTTTTTTAATATTACACCAAATTAATACTCCAAATTAAAACACTTAAATCTCGGCTCGCCGATATCGGATCGCCTTAATTTTTGGCCTAAACTCTTCGTCGAAACCCGCACTAGCTTTTTAATCCAAAAATTAATAAAATCGGCTATGAATTTCCGGAGAAAATCGCGTGGGAAAATTATATGAAAATCGCCCAATAATCACTTTCAATACCGACTGCCAAGCAACGAACAAACAAACGATGATTTACTCTTACATACCTAACACTTGCGTATGTATTGAAACTGATAGTTTACTGCCCTAAAGGCGCGCGTATGGATGTTAACACATCAAAAATATTTTACTTAATAAGTAAAATATTTGGGATTATTAGTGCGTTTAAAAAATTTTAAACTTAAATTGTAACAATTCCCATAAAAAAACACTAATTATTAACTTGACTGCACCCGGTCAAAAAAATACTTGTGTGGCAACACTCTATTCTTAAATAGCTGTTGTTGTTATTTACATTTATTTTCTTTTACATACTCTTACGACTACAATTTGAAGCTGAAAAAAAGTCAGCCAATGTAGCAATAGTAAAGTAAGAAAATAAAAAACATGTTGATTATTGAGTTCTTGTTTCAACTTTGTTATTTGTTATTGAGCTTCTCATTTGTTTAAATGAAAGTTTATAACATAATAACTCTAGTTGTTCTAAGAAGCTTTGGGTAAATCAATAATCAATTTCAATGTATTTTTTATAAAATAAAATAAAAAATATTTTACTTAATAAGTAAAATATTTGGGATTATTATTGCGTTTGAAAAATTTTAAACTTAAAAAATAGTATTGTTATATTAAATAATACTGTGGTCGTATTTGATAATATTATTTTATATTGAAACATGGTATGGTAAGTCTCAATTATATTTTAGTCATATGTAACAATAATGCTGTCAAATTTATAATACTAAGATTACCTGTAACAAAGTTCATTGATTGATAGATAATATTATTATTAACTCAGATAATAATATTATTTTAAGTTTGCTTTTCTATTAACAATAATATGATTTTACTGCAACCATATAATTCAATCATAGTATGTTGCTGTTTAATTATGGTTACCTCAACCATATTTTTTCTTTGCGTGTAGTCACTGGTCACTGAACTATATCGACTTCAGCAGGTACTAATACTAATATAACATCAGAGCGCTCTACTTCGTTGTGTTACCGAATCTTCGGCGAAGTAAAATAACAAATAAAATGGCCACTTAACACAGTTTGAAAAAAATTTAATATGCCTCATTTAACACCAGAGGCGCTGCAACACTCCATTATTAAAAAAACGTGCAAAAAGCAGAGTTGTAAAAGAATGAAGCTTGCCTCTATCTTTTCCTTCACCATGTGTCTTTTGTATCACTATTCCTTTCCTAAAGAGGGTAACACCTAGTAATAGTGGTAGGCATTTATTGCCAGAGTGTTACTTCTCTTTACAAAAAAAAAGGAGAAAATTATGCATAAAATAGGGAAGAAAGAAAAGGAGTAAGTTATTAAAAAATCAAGATTTTTTGATGGACATTATCCTTACAAAAACATTAATCCTTACAAAAACATAATTCCTTTTCAATATTTCGGTCATCTAAAGTAGTGAGATAAAAATTTTGACCAAGTTATTGTTTGGCACAATATCTTTCGCTTCAATACGCTATACATTGTATAAATTTGCAATCGTTAGACATTATCCTTACAAAAACATAAATGTGAAAAAATGCTAAGTTCCTTTCCAACATTTCGGTCATCTAAAGTAGTGAGATAAAAATTTTGACCAAGTTATTGTTTGGCACAATACCTTTCACTTCAATATGCTATACATTATATAAATTTGTAATCGTTAGCGTGTCATATCATTTCTAGGCAACCTGCTTACGTTTTAAATTTGGTTTTCTTTTTATTCTGAGCTTTAAGGGTATAGCCCTGCCCTCATGGCTATAATTTCTAAGTTTTAAGGATTTTCTAATTAGTTTCTCACCCAGATACACACACTTCTGTATCAAATTTCAACTCACTAGTGCAAATTTTATTTTTTTATTTTTATGGGCGTTATCCCGCATACTTTTTTTAACACAAGATTTTCTTTGGCCAGTGCTTGTCTTTCGTGCCAAGTTTAGTCGGGAACGGATAATAATAAATACATAAAAAGTATATTTATATGTGCCGAGTCGAAGTACATGAAATAGGAGGCTTAAATTTTATGGGCGCGCTAACGCCCACGTTTTTCAACTAAAATTTATAGCCTTGCAGTTTGCACACAGGTATGCCAAATTTCAATAAAATCTTTTGAGTTAAACGCTTTAGATATGCTTTTTTTAATTCTGAGCTTTATAGGCATATCCCCGCCCCATGGCTAAAAGTTCAGGGTTTTCGAATTTGTCTATGTGGAAACTTACCTAGGTCTACTTGTGTATCAAATTTCAGCTCCCTAGCTATAGCGGAAGTGCTTCATAATATTGATGATATTCGTCGTTTGTCCCAGTTGTGCAGGTAGCGCAAAACTCAAGCTTCAAAATTGCTCATTTGACAGAGCTCTCTCTGTTAACTATCTAAGATGAGTTTTCTAAAAAAAACTTGTAAAATGCTTTTAAATCGTGAACAACAATTAAAAGAAAAAAAAAAGCAATATCTTATTGCCCAAATTGTTATTTTTCTGTAAACATTGCCCATAATTTCTTTGAACAATTTCCCATTTGTAATGCATTAAGCCTCATTATTAAAACTTAAAGTTATTATAAGTCTTTACTAAATTAAGAAGCCTAGACACAAACCTGCTGTACACATTCATTGCCATGGTAACAGAGAACTAACGTAAACTTATTAATAAGGGCTGTTGTTACAATTTAAAGTTAGTTTAAAGTGGGATTTTATTGAACTACAAATTTAGGGCCTAATTTTGTACAGCTTAATGCTTAGCGTTGACAAATTTTTTATGCATTCTGGCGTTGCGTTTTACAAAATTAGGCCCTTAATTTAATTTACCAGGTGGGATAAACTTGCCTTTAAGTTATCGCTCGCTTTGGCTTAAACTAGAATTGTTGTAATGGAAAGCTTTTTATGCGTTAGATAAAATACTACTTTTAACTAGCTTTAAGTTGTAATAATGACCCTTGAAAAAGTTTATGTTAGTCCCCTGTTACCATGGCAATACATTTGTGCAGCAGGTTTGTGTCTAGGCTTGTAAGTTTAGTAAAGACTTAAGCCTACAGTACACGGCATGTAAAAAACCACATGCGCATGTGGTTCTGACGTAATTTTGACGTCATCACGATGTTACATTTGCTACATGCCGTGAACTAGCAACATATGTACATGTATATATTAACATGCTTACAGACGAGCTGCCCCAGAAAGTGTCTCCGATTCGGCTACATGTGCCACATATGTATTTTGGAACAAAAATACTATTAAAATTTTACGGCATCTAGCCACTACTAGTAATTTTAGAAAATGCAACGAACATCTGAAAATTCTCGTGACGTCATCGCTACATACGCTTTTTACATGCCGTGTACTATAGGCTTTACAATAACATAAAACTTTTAATCGGAATAAGCGAAAGAGATTTTTCCCCATTTTTCTAGGAATAGTCAACACGTTTCATATCACTCATTTTCGGCTTGACTTTGAATGATGCGATACCCTGTATTAACAATTTAAAGTTAATGAAATTTTGTTTTCTTGGGACAGACAGCAAATATTTTTCATTATTTAGCTTCATAAAAATTATAATAATAAAATTGACTTCATAGAAATAACAAACAAAAAAGCTAAATACTCGTAGGCCCATAAAAAATTAGTATCTTTTATAATTTTGTTAAATTCTTATTTCAAAACCATTGATGTGAATATTTTTCCTTAATGCCTTTGAAGTTTTTGATATATTTTATAAGAAAATTTTCTTAAGTCTTTACACACAGACAAAATATATACATATAAATATCAAGGAAAATAAATAATTAAATATAAAGTAAAATCACCCCAATACTGAGCTATAAAACAAACAATGGAGGCTAACAAAAGCACTGTACAACATAATCTTTAATATATTGTGCGAAATATTTTAATTTATATTTTGTACCAGCTATTTCCAAGCTACATATATGCATAATGCACAAACTTTCAAAAAATAGCTTTTGTGCTTTCACACCAACGGGAGTGCAACAGCCAAACAGATCTCGGCAACAACAATGCTTGCCCTTACTTTGCATAGAAACAAAAACAAATTTAAGATCTTCCAAAACCAAATGCAAATATCCGAGTATGTGTGTTTGATAATTCCATTGAATTTTCTTAACATTTAAATTTCTGTTGAGCTTGATATTAACCCCTTGGAGTACTAATGTACGTTAATTTTGGGTAGTCTATTTTTCCTTTTTGGTGCTGTGACGGTGCCAAATTCTATAAGTGGATCTTATGAATACTTTTAGAGGTACCCTGAGATGTGCTACAGAAAAAGCAAAATTCACGTATCAATTGTATTAATGGATGCCTTATAAACCTAAACAGGGACTAACACACAATTTTGAGCCTTCTACTCTAAATTAACAAGATAATAGGCCTTATCGTGGCTGCCCTACTTCGTCTTTGACTAACAAATTTTGGTCCTATATAAAAAAAAGGAAGCCGTGAGAATGTTTGTTTAATCTATTACAGAAATATCGTAGCTAAAGTCGACATACGCCAACCACTATTTTTGGCGCTTTTGTTTTGTTTTTGGGATTTATAGTCCGTTTCCACTATGAGCAAAACAAGTTGTTTTTCTCAGAGCATTTCGAAGTGTTTCCATTATGCTTTCGTGTATTTTGGTTATACGAATTTTCGAAGTTAATTTGACTTTATTATAAAGACCGCAAGCACTATTAGCTATAAACAAAATATAAATACAAGTGATCTGGTTTGTGAAATTGCTTAAAAATACTATACGTTGGTTCAAAAAAAAATATTCCTTGAAATTCAACGAAAAATTTTATGTAGATATGAACTGATATTATTCGTTGAATTTAACAACGAACTAGTTTATTGATTTCACGTATAATACTTTCAATTTAAGGAACACGTTCTTTCTTATATAAATAAAAGAAAAAGTTTAATAATTTTCAAGAAAGTGTACTTTGATTCAAGGAACACGTTCATTGATTTTAAGTAATGTACGTTGAATTTGACTTCAAGAGCAAGAATATGTTTTATTCAATGAACGAGTACTTTGATTCAAGGAACCACCATTTGAATTTTTGTTATACTTCAATGTACAAGTTCCTTGTTTTATAATGGGGAAAAACGCACTAAAAAGAAAAAATAAACACAAAGCAATCAGTTGTTCTTCGTTTAACAAATAAGTTTGTGTGCAAATTAAAGAAGAAAGTTTGAAATAAAAAAGTGCCAAAAAGTAAGTTAATAATTAAGAAGTGATTATAATTAATTTTCATTGCAAAAAGAAATATCGTTATATAATATCCCGAATATCAAGAACACATTCTTCTGACATTATTGGTTCAATTCTCAAGTTTTATGTAAGTAATTATTTTGTATGCTATTTAGATAGTATACTTTTATACATATACATACTATACATATTTATTTATGTTAATTTTGAAGATTAGGAACCAACGCAGTGATTTGCATTAGAAGCCTCAGATATGACAATTCGAGTGCAGAGGAATTCAATAGAACTTGGCAGGCATGCAGCAATTCCAGAATTAAAGAAGTAAACCAAGCTTCCACATTAGCCGAAGTTTTTAAAAGATGGCCCGGGTAATAAGAAACCGAGTAGATTGCGATATGTAAGTATACAAATCTGTAGTGTTTTATACTTTAGTATTTATTACAAAATAAATATTTATAACTATATTTCAGATTAACAAGGACTTTGGCGTTGCTTTTGGGAAACGTGAAGGAGTTCGATATTAATCCTTTATAAACCTTTAATGATTTTTATAAATAAGGCAGTAATAATTTAGTAGACTATGATACTATCATAAGCAAATTTTTTTATGTAAATACATACTTACATATATACATATACAAATGTAAATTATTTCTTATTATAGGAAATTTTAAATAAAATACTCAATTTAATATGAACTTGTCTATTATTATATTTATTAAAATGAAATTTTTAATGTATAGGTGCATTGGGTCAAGTAATGAATTCATAAAAATCAATGAATGCGTTCATTGGGTCAATGAATAGGTTCCTTAAATTCAAGGAACTATTTCATTAAATTCAAAGTATAATGAATTTACGTAATATTTCAACGTATGGATTCTTAACTTCAACGAACTGGTACGTTGAATTCAACAAACCAATGATTGGCATACGTTGAATTCAATGAACATGTTCCTTAGGTGAAAAATAAGGAATAAATTCGTTGAATCAACGAATTTTTTCGTTGAATTTATGTACCTTTTTCAGTGTATTAGCATATTTTATCAGCATATTGCGGCTCATTCTCGAAGTTTCAGCCAGCAACGCAGTGTTGCACTGACAAATTTTGTCATGTTTTGGAGGAAAACATGTAGCAAAACATTGATTTTGAGCAAAACAAGTATTCTGCTCCAAAACACGTACATATGTATATGAATCGTACTATAACAAAGAAAATATATCGTTAATTTAATATAGAAACGTCCTAACTCATTATTTTTTTAAAATCGAGTTGGTTGTATATTTCGATAGAAGAACATCTAATGTTATGAAAAATGCAAAAAATCTCGATTTCGAAATGAAATGAATATATATATATTCTTATTATTTTTCAAGTTCATAAACTTTAGTGTACTGCGTTGCTCTCTTCTTCTTAAATTATTTAAAGTACTTTGTTTGTGTGTAGGGCATATGTATAATGATATAACATACGCATTCAAATATACTTTTTTTCAACGAATGTTAATACTCATATGACAAACGAGAAGTGCTAGGAACAAAATTGGGACGAACGACAAATTTTTCGGTGCAAACTTTCGTGATAAAAAATAAAACACATTTGTTCATATGAAACTGAACACAACACCGTTGTAGAACGAAATTCGTCGTGCGTGACGAACTCTGAGATAGATTTATTTCTATTTTGTACGCCGACGAACGACGAAAAAACAATTTTCTCTCTCTCTTTCTCTCTCTCTCTTTACATGCACAATAACCAGTGTGACCAGATTTTAAAATAAAATTAAGCTATTCAAATACACAATTTGGATTAAAAAAGGCTAAAAAGGATAAATCAGTTTTTGAAAAAGCTAAAAAATAAGCTAAGAGATATACGAAAATGTTAAAGAAGAAATGGGTTAGATTTAGCCCAAAAACTAGGTAATGTGGTCATACTGACAATAACTAACTTTATCAATTATGTATAATAGCTGAATTCGCTGAGTTAATTCGTCGTTATTGTGTTTCACACGACGAATTTACGCAGCGAATTCTTATCGACGAATTCGTCGACGTGGACGAAATTCGGCGCTCGTCCCAATAGTGTTCCTAGCAAAAATCAGGGAAAAAACAAACAAAAAACAACTCTCTTTATGTCCTGAAAAATAAAACTTCACAAAAAAACTGAGCAGCAATAAAAACAACCAAAATGAACGAAGAAAAAAACATGTAAAAAAACTCACCCCTGAAAGGTGTGGCCATAAAAATAAAAGCATTGTAAAATCCAATTTCTTGTTATATTTTCTTAATATTTTGACTACTCAGCCATATATGTATGTACATACATACATTCATACATCTGCATACACACTTACATGGGTATGTATAAGCAACAAATACTACAAAAATATCAATATTTTTTATCTAAAAATTTGAATAAAAATATATGTATGTATGTACATAGAAACACACATGCACAGAATAACAAATCTAGCATCAGCAGTAAAAGTTTATCCTCAAGTAGTTAAAATGAAAAAATATGTACATATATATCTAAATAAATAATATTATAATAAATAAATAACAGCCAGATATTGAAAGTCTATTTGGAATTCACGCAGGACTCAACATAATCAACAACAAACAACTAAAAGGGAAAGTT
The DNA here is from genome assembly GCA_949987645.1 of Tachina grossa. Classification (NCBI taxonomy): domain Eukaryota; kingdom Metazoa; phylum Arthropoda; class Insecta; order Diptera; family Tachinidae; genus Tachina; species Tachina grossa. The sequence continues at coordinate 59,038,574 of OX465276.1, read as the reverse complement.
AAACATGAGGAAACATACAATACCAGCGCATACACACATATGCATATCTATATGCGAGAGTGTGCTGAAAGTGAGAGCAGTGGTGCCAACTTGTTGAGAAGAAAAAGAATGTGTATGCGAAAAGGACTATTTTCAAGCTGATGAGCAGAAAAAAATTATAGGACGTTTACACCTGTACGAAATCTAGAAAATTTCAATTCAAATCTTATTCAAAATCTTTAACATTGGAACCGAGCTTTTTTGAATTTTATTAATATCCCATATCCATAATGAGGCCAGATGATGGGTTTTGCAAAAAGCGGGACACAATCGGATCAAAAAGCGGGATTTTTAAGAATATACCGCCAAACAGCGGGATTTAAAAATATGTTAATAAAGAGTGGTTAAATTTTAAGGGCCGATGTTGAATGTGAACCACACCTAAACGTCAAGTTTTTTTCTGCATTTCATTTGACATTTCTCAATTTCAGACTAACTCAATTTGAAATATGGAAAGATACTCAATCGAGCAACCCGTTAAAGTTATTCAGACTTATTATAAGAATTTTCGAAGAAAATCATCTTCCCATTTTCACCTCAGTGGATTCGTCAATAAGCAGAATTGCCGCATTTGGGCGAATGATAATCCAAGAGTGATTGTCGAAAAACAAATGCACCCACAAAGATTGACTGTTTGGTGCGGTTTATGGGCTGACGGCATCATCGGGCCGTATTTTTTGAGTGAATGTGAATGGTGTATGCTATCCTGAGATGATAATGAACTTTGTATGGCCCGAATTGTAAGATATGGATGTGGACGATATGTGGTTTTAATAGGACGGTGCCACTTGCCACACAGCTAACGAAACAATGGCTCTTTTGCGCGAAAAATTCAATGGACGTGTTATCTCACCTGGTGGCGGCGTCAATTGGCCGCCAAGATCATGTGATTTGACACCGTCGGACTTCTTTCTTTGGGGTTATTTGAAAGAAAAGGTGTACGTCGATAAGCCAGCAACAATTCAAGAGGTAAAGGATGAGATAATTCGGCACATTAACGGCATAGAATCTCATTTATGCCTCAGCGTCATCGAGGTGTGCCGCCGAGTTCGCGGCGGCCATTTGGCCGATATTTTGTTCCATACATTTCATAATTGAACCATACCATATAATCATAATAAAAAAATTACAATAATTTCCTAAATAATTTATGTTTCATTAAAAATCAAGAAAGCGGGATGTGTTTTAAAAGTTTCTAACATTAGATAATATTTATATAGTAGAACAAATTGAAAGTTTTTCGAAAAAAAAAACTGAAAACTCGAACTTCAAGAAATTCTGAGTATGCCTCCGAAGTACTAGTACATAAATTTCACATTAACACTACTCAAACGGACCTTTGCATTCTATAAAGTTGATTTATGGGGGCAGGCCACCATACTATAGAGCCGTAAGTCAGTACTGGACGCACAATTGCTGTATACATCCACTTAAGCATGTTGGATGGGGGTTAGATGCAAACAGTCACTAGTACTTGTTATCATATTGTGTGTTAATTAGAATTGTTTGCATAAAAAAGGAAATATAAGTGATTAAAATATAAATAAAACTAACCGACTTCAAAGGCTGCAAATGTTTCGTCTCTTTATGAAGTCAGAATTGTTGCACCAAATTTGTTCAGACATTTAGGGCAAGTTTTTTAATACAGTAATTTTGACTTACCTGCACAATCAACTTTGCACGACTTTTTGTGGAGATAAGTCAAAAATTCTGTTATATTAAATGCACTTACCTGCCTAAATGTACAGGTATACAATTTTTGACTTCAGTTTTATACACATACATGGTTGCATATTTATGTAGTCACATTATTTTAATGTGTGCAGCTACATTAAATTTTTTATATGAGAATAGTTTAAAACTGCCAAAAAAATATGTTAAATGCGCAGGTATACAAAGTGCACTTAAAAAAGGATTTTGGACAATAATGACAGAAAAAATATATTTTGTGCAGTTAAGTAAATGTGCAGCTAACATTGAGTTTTTGTATGAAAATATTTTAAAATTACTAAAATTTTAGGGCACTTATCTTAAATGTGCAGGTATAGAAAGTGCACTTAAAAAACGAATTTGTATGAGATTTTAAGGAATAGTGACAGAAATTTATCATTTTAGGCAGTCAAGTCTAAGGTAAATCAAAACTACTGTAATTAGTTAAACTTAGTTTAACATACATTTAAGTTTACCAAGAAACAAATTTAAAAGGGGTTTAACCAGGGTAGCCAATTTAGTTAAAAATGCCATATTTGTTTTCAATCTAAATGTAGCATGGTTGAAAATATTTTATGTAAATAGGGAAACACTTAAAAAGCGGTATGACAATTCCTTAAATTTATTCAAGAAAAAACTTCAATAACTATTTTTTGCGATTTTTGGGCAGTTTTTTTTTTGAAGGAGTCAATGCGGGCGGACAATATTGGCCATTGATTATGTACCCCACTAAATGTAGTTCGCCTAGGTTTTATTTTTATTTTTTAATAAATCGTACTTTTGAGTTTTAATACTTCTTGGAATCTAGGAATCATCAAAATAGGCCCACGTGCTTGGTTTCTATGATTAAACATACAAAGGATACTCTCCTGGATGTCGACCAATTTAAACTTTTTGTGTGGTATTTTGAAATCAAACCAAATGCTTTTAGTATTTGCCGTGATAAAAATTTGAAGAAATTAAAATAAGGACCGGTCTAGTGTGTATGGGTGTATATATGTATGTATGTATGTATATATAAGTATGTACATATGTATGTACTCACATTCAAACAGGTTATCATCAAATCACTACGTCATGGAGATCTATAAGAAAAGAAAAAAAGAAAACAAGAAAAACAATTACTAAAATGAAACACTAAAAAACACAACGACAATAATAACAATATCTAACAATAATATTAATGAGCCCTAAAATTTTTAGTCCGGAAATAGCTACCATCACATAATTTTGTTGCTCCACAAGTATTAACATGTAGTCACTAAGCAATTTAACACCAATTACAATATCCCTTACATCTAATTACAATAAAAAGCCCAGCAAAAAAATTAATAAAATAAATAAACGTTAACAAGCAAACGCACAGCTAAAGAACATGCACGAACATGGTCATCATCAGCATCAACACAACTACATAAGTATCAGCTCCCGCCCGCCATTATTTAATTGTACAATAAGGAAAATTATGTGTAACAAAAGAAAAAAAACCAAAGCAGATAAAAAATAAGATCTGAAAGAAAGAAGAATATTGTATATTTAACATGGTAGCGGGGAAATTTATGGCCATAAAACCAAAAAGAAATCAACCCACAACATACGAAATACGAAACACACTCACATTTACTTATGTATGTAAATACAATATATCGAGCCATAACCGCTAAAATAGCTTAAGCGACACGTTTTTTGGACTTCGTTTTTTTTGAGGAAAATCGACTATTTACGATCGCAAACAATCGATTTTGGTCAAAAATTGAAGTTCGAAAATTATGTTGCTTAAGCTATTTTGGCGGTTATGGCACGATATGTACAGGAATATGCACCCAGTTGGCCAAATCGTCGCAGACGACATTGTCTTCGACGATTAATGTACGACATGTCGCCTGTGGATTAAGTTTTCTAGTTGACAATTTAAAGGAAATCATCGTTCATGGCTATCGAAACAACAATGTCAATATGTTTTGTCTTCAACAAAATTTTGTTGAGGACAATCTAAGCGGCAATGTCTTCATGTATGTCTTCAATAAGGCCCTGTTGACGACAATCTGAGCGACAGTGTCATACGTTTTGTCTCCAATAAGACTTTATTGAGGACAATCTGAGCGACAGTGTCGTAAGTTTTGTCTTTAATAAAGCAGTGTTCCGACAATCTGAGCTACGTTGTCGATCATCCTGCCTTGTGTGACCTCGCCGCCATTTGTATGAAAATTTCATCGATGATTTGTATGGAGCTGTCTTCAATATGTCTTCTACGACTTACCATTGTCTTTAACCCATCGTCAAAGATGTCTTAAAGACGTGGCCAACTGGACATACATAGTACATACATACATGCTTACATAAATACTAATAAGTATAAGTACGTCGGTATGAGTGTCTCCATAGTTCTCTGGTTTTTTTATGGTTTCGGCCATACACTACCACTAACATCATTAACGGCACCATTTAAAGAAACGTTATAAAAATACACACAATTAAATGAGTGCTGCCAGATTTTTTTATTAATCGATTAGTGGTATTTGTTAAATAATTGAATGAAAAGGATACAATTGATATGTTGGGAGTGGCATGTTAGTAACGGCATACACGTACTCTTATTAATTCTTGTTATAAAATTTCAGTGGAAGGGGGAAGACAATTCGATGATAAGGACTCATTAATCAAAGCCAGAAAGGAGCCGAAAACATTGTTATCATCCTGTAAAACACAGAGTGAATGAGTAAAAAACTGTATTTGTTGATATTTTTTGTAAGTTTATATAAGTTGTTATGTGAGTAACTTTTTGTAAAATAGGAAACCAATACAAATTTAATTTTTCTAAATGGGAGAACTTCTCACAAGTTACAGGAATGGGGCACTGGAATCAAATTTCTTTAAATTTTTTTAAGTCATATATTTGAAGTCAATCCAGCTCCAGATTTGCAACTTTTTATTAAAGGATGATTTTTTAGCAATTTTATTTTGGCAACACTGTGATTGGTAACTCAGCTTTTTTCATGTATCGTATTGCTGTTAAACATGTTCAGCTTGAGGTATAATTTAACCATGAATCGACTTACAAACGAACAACTATTGCACATCATTTAAATTTATTATCAAAATTCATGTCCATTTTATAGTCAGTTTATAGGCTATTCGGAATCTTGTGATTAAATTTCGCACTAAGCCACCAACACGCATACGTAGAGTGTGGACAGAGGAAAATATCACACCTGTATCCGTCAGTGTTGTTGATGACCGTGAATTATCTGGTTTTTTTTTTTTTTGCCCAAAATAGAAGAGATGCAATGGTCCAATTGAGATGCGAGTTCGGTGAACAGTTTATTTCACGTTTGGGTTCGGTCAATTGGCCGCCTAGATCGACCTTAGACTATTTTTTGTGGGGCTATGTTAAGGCTCATGTTCATAGAGACAAGTCCGCAACGGTTGACGCACCGGAAGACAATATTGAAGAACTTACTCGTGAAATACCGAAACTGAACACAGCGTATGAGCCATTTCAGACATATTCGCGGTCAAAATTTATATGAATTCATCTTTGAACCTTGAATGAAATAGATTGTTCTATCAACTCAAAAAAAGATTTCATGCATTTCTCTAAATTTTATCTGTTTTTTTTTTAAACCGTAAGCTTTTACAAAATCACCCAATATATACTTTTTGTATTCCTGTCTCGTTCTTTTGCACTAACAAAAAGTTGCTGCAACAAAAACTACAAGTCTGTATTGGGACTTATTTAAATATCTAAAATATATCAATCAATAAATTTAATATTAATTGTTCTTATTATTAAATTATAACTTAATAATTATTTAAATAAAATTGAAAAATAAGAACGAAAAAAAAATTATTTTATTTTGTCTTTTGCTCTTTCTGATGTTAGTGAAACTTTAGCTGTCGACAAAATATTTAAAAATCTATGGCCTACTAAAAACAGAAATTCAAGTTGTTCTAATCACCTCATCGAGTATATTTATAGGATTGGAACCTTATGTAACATTTGACGGGTATATGTGACAGATCAGTATGATTACCGGGCTGAATTTGAATTCGCTTAGGTTGAGTTAGCTTGGGTTGAAAAGAGCAGCCATTACGCTCATGTGCGGGGACGCACACATAAGTCAATAGAGGGCGGTTGTGCGCTGTCATTTAAATAAAAAAAAACCAACCTCACCTTTATAGGAATAACAACGGGGTCTCGGCAGGGCGAAAGCTGGACAATGACAAGGGAAGGGTTCCATTCTCTCAATTTCATCCATGCATGAACTGCATTCATTGTCATCCGTGGCTCCAATCCTTTGCAACTGCCTTAGTAAATTGGAATGCCCCGTTAAGATGTCAGTCCATTTAACCAGCTAGGGCTTGTTTCGTTTCAAAATCCAGCTTGTTTTTTTTCGTCTCGGTCGACCTAGAGATTCTTGGTTAGAATACCTAGAGTGCCACAATTCCATCGTATCCTGTGGGCCATCTTCGCCCAATTTTGTAACTCAATCTATGTTGCAATGAAAGGCTTCGCATTAGTTAAAATTACTGTCCATAACATTCTGGCCTTTTTCGCCAGTTCATTTCCGGTTACGCCGTAGTGGACCGGCACCTATACCAGACGAATATTGCCATATACTGCGTAATCTTTATTATATTTATGCAATTTAAAATGGTTCTACAGTTTACTCTTTCGATTGTGATTGCCCTAATTGATGACTTGCTGTCGCTAAATAAATTTACCTCTATGGATTTAATATTCACACTGATCCATTTTAAGGCCTCGGTGAGCGCACGAACATCCGCCTGGAAGACTGTATTATAGTCAGGCAAGTGGAAGTAAGTCTCGGTCTCCGGTTCTTCAATTAAGAAACCCAAGTCCTGTCTTCCCTATATTCGAGCCAGCCTTGTAGCAGCAAGCTCTCACAGGTATTTGTTCTACGGTTCGATTGACCAAGGAGTGACTTTCTCGTATCATCTGCAATCCTAGTCTCACGCACCCGTTCGGACATATCCAAAGTCCGGTCGTATGCGTCTAGTGGCATCCATATGTTCTGATGGTTTGTTACAAGACAAGACAGAACCATACTCTCATCACTTGAAGACGTCTTGTAGCAAGAGCTGCTTGATATCTAATACGAATGTCTAGAGTTTGGACATAAAGAATGGTCTCTACTACCCTGGTAGATGGCAGCACATTCGTTGAATTGAATTCGCTTACTATTGGGAAGCTTTTAACGGTCCACAGGCGAGATCCCACTATCGGCGCAATGTACCGATTTTCGTCGGCTCACTGCAGTAAAGTCCAAAATAAGTCTATATGATTTTTTTTTATTATCAATGCAGTGTAATGCAATCATGTCCTTATAATCGAGAAATAAGATCATTTTGGCTTATTACTTATGACTTTATTGCACTGAGCTGACGAAAATCGGTAGATTGTGCCGATAAAGGAATTAGCCTTAAGACAAACTAAATGATTAATTACGTTACCCCAAAACAAACACCTAAGGTTGCTGCTAATGAAAAAAACTTAACTTAGATTACTAACGAGCTTGTTTACCGAACACTGCGATCTCAGGCGATACCAATTTATTGTTGCAAACTCTGAGAACAAACTATGTAGACTCTACCAATCACAAGAAAAAGCGTCGCAGAGCATTCTCTGTGACTTTACAGAAATTATGGAGCGCAGAATGAAATTCTTTGCAGGTAACTTGATGGTTACATGTAAATGGCGCTATGAAATAAGGTCCAAGGAAATAATGCCCACATGAGAAATGAAACAAGCCCCAAAAAAAATAAAACCAAAAAAAATTAAATATGGCTCAAAACAAAATGTATAAAAAAAATAAATGCAATAAAACAAACCCAAGATCAAATAAGGCCCAAAAAAAATTTAAAGGGCCTGCTCATCTAAATGCGAAGGATAGATTCGATTCAATATTTATATTGAAAACAAAACCAAATTTCAGTTTTTTGTTTCTAATAGAAATTTTCGATCGAATCTATCGTTCGCATTTAGATGAAGAAGCCCTTAATTTTTTAGGCTTATTTGATCTTAAATTTGTTTTATTTCGATTTTTTTTTTATTTTTTTGGGCCTTATTTAATATTTTTTGGGTTTTAGTTTATTGGGGCTTGTTGCATTTTTTTATTTGGGCTTTTATTTAGATGAACAGGCCCTAAATGAATCCCAATTGAAAATACCTTAATTTTATTGGGCCTTGTTTCATTTTATTACTGGGGCGTTATTTCTTTGGGCCATATTTCATAGCTCCAGGTAAAGTGTACAATTTCTCAGTTCATGATTTAATTATCTTTATTCGACGCCGTGCGCCTTTTTCAGTCAGAAATTGGTTTGCAGAAATATTCTTTGGGTTGCAGTGCTTATGGCCTTAACAAAATTTTGACATTAATTTTTACGTCGCCTGGTTCGGTGAATAAATATTCATTTAGAACATGTTTTCTAAAATTAACGGCGGAAGATTTAATTTGCTGAACTTTTTTAAAAATAAAAAATTATTATGCTATTAAAGTACATATACCATATCGCTTTTTGTATCATCTTCTTTAGTTTTTAATATATTAAATGTGTGTAATGCCAGAAAGGTCTGGCATCATAAATATTTATCCTCACATAAAATTAGTCTGAGTGATTCGCCAAATGCTCCGTTTGTCCTCATTTATACCACAACCACAAAAAAAATTTATAACGAACTGCATACTTTTATGGGAACAGCAAAAACAAAAACAAGAAGCAAGAAGAAAGTAGAATGAAAAAAAAGTCAGCCAACGATGGAAGAAAGATATAAAAAATTAAGATGAGGAAAAATGTTAAACTGTCGTAAGACAAGTCGTTATTTAAACAAAACGCCCTCGAAGCCATCTGCAATTGAAGACAATCAAAAACAGAAACAGCAGCACATTTTTTTTTTAATTTCTCAAAAATTTTGAAACAATACAAACAACAGCAGCAGCCACACACAGCAAATCAAATTATGTTTTATATGAAAAATGCTTTTAGCACCAAGCAACACATTAAATGAAGTTTAAGCAAAATGGAAAATAAATAAATTTAAAATAAAAGCTGTAATTTATTAAAAACTAACTGAATTCGTGAAACGTTTTCTTACCCTCAATTATTTTATTTTATTTTTTTAACTACAAATTAGACCTTACTGTGGCCACTTGGTGGGTCAAAAACAAAACAGAAACCTCTCTCGCATTCAGCTCCACCAGCTGTTATAGTTCTATTAAGCACTATGGGAGAGACTACGACTGATCGGATTCAAATTTAAGGCATTTTAAAGCGATTTACTTCACTTAGATTTCGATAGATAGACTTCGAGAAATTAAGTAAAAATTTTCACTTATATTTTGAACTTCTTAGTAAAAAAAAAAAAAAAACATTTTGTCAATTGCTGAAATTCAGATTAAAGTCGATTGAATCGTTTGCCAGATATAATTAAGGAAAATTTTCGGTTCTATAGACTTCAAGAATTTCAACTAAATTTTAAATTTCTTCTTCTTCGGAAAAATAGTATTAATTTAGTAGCTCCAAAGATTCTAGCCAAAACGAAATGTAGGAACAAAATTTGATGCGCATCTGTTTTTTATTATAAAATGGCAGATGCTTTAGTTCGACGACCTTTTAGAAATTTTATTTTTGGCTTAAAAAAGTTAAAGTCAAGAAGATTTATAAGTTTTTTAATACTTTGAGGTTGAGCTTAGTGTGAAGTTCCAGGGATGGCCGGTAAGTTTTCCTTACTGGTTGGCCTGACCATCAAAACTCAGTGGAAGCTTTTTTAATTGGTTGAATATCGCTTAAAGCGTTAAATGATCACAAAGACTTTAAAAAATTCAAGATACTTCAAAAATCAAAATCAGAACCAAGGAAAAATAAAAATTTTTTGGTAAATTTGAAAGAAAGTCGCTTCATTCAAAAAAATTACGGGTCTGTTTTGTGATGAAAACAACAACAAAAATTTTTCTTTGTTAATATAAGTATGCGATAGAAACTTCCTTGTCTACATCGTGGGCCAGGCTGTAACATTTGAAATAAAAACAATATTTTAAAATTTGTTTTTGTTTCGAATATAAGTCCTCTGCTTTGAAAATGCATTAGTGCCCACATTATGAAATTCTAGCTTTGCAATTATGTATTCAAAAATTCTACTACACTCTGAAAAATTAAAAATTGATTCTATTTACTTTTAGTCATATTTGTTTTTCTCATACAACAGACGAAAAAAAAAATAAAACCAGTGTGAAATTCAAAACAAAAGAGAATTGCAGAGCACATGAAACTATGTACCCCTTCCCAAACTTCTCACTTCCCTTACCTATAAGCTCAAGAATTGCTGCAAAAAAATTTAAAGTCTGGACAGGGGCTTAGTGTGCGACAAGTCGAAAATTGTCTACATTGTGGGACAGTCTCTATGAAATTTTGAAAAATTGCGAAAAAAAAAATTCAACATTAAATATAGTAAAATTTTCATATTCACATTGATTTCAATCAAAATTCAATGAAACTCTTCGTAGGAATAAGTTTGGAAATAATAATCTTTTATTTATATTAAAGGACATTTGTATCTCCCTCTTCACAAAAATGATACAAACATAAATAAAATAATAAAATAGTAAAGTGCGGCTTTGACTCGCATACGAAGAGTTGCGTACGGCAACTAGATATGTAATACTATACGAATTTTGGCATTTTTTCGTTTTTAGATATTTTCGGTTTTTGGGTTTTATTAGTTTTGGCGTTTTTTTATTTGGGCGTTTTTGCAATTTTTCGGTTTCTGCGATTTATTTTAGTTTTATTGAATTTTTTTGTTTTGGCGTTTTTTCGAGTTTTGACGTTTTTTTATTTCGGCGATTTTTTTTTTTAATTTTGGCGATTTTTTCATTTTGTCGATTTTTTTAGTTTTATAATTTTTTTTAATTAAACCCTTTTTTTTATTTTGGCGATTTTTTCGGTTTTTTGCAATTTTTTCCGGTTTGGCGAATTTATACTTTTGGGCTTTTTTAGTTTCAGCGTTTTTAAAATTTTCAAGAGTTTGCCTCTTACGGTTTTCAAGATACAGCACGTTGTCAAAATTACATTAACTGACAGAACACCCTTTCATTTTGATTTTTTTTTAATTTTAGTGTCAATTGTTGTAGTCTATATAAAAATACATTATGAAAATTTCAAATGTGTATATGTAATATGGTGACTTTATAATTTAATTTTTAGCACTCATATATAGTTATGAAGAGATACTTGTTCCCCCATTCGGATTAACAATCAAGTTGTTTCTCAACATTCACATGTGAAATATCTTGGTATACACCTTGTTCGACGACTTACATGGAAACACCACATTGATTCTAAGCTATCACAAATGAAACTTAAATTAACTCAGGTACATTGGCTGATTGGTAGAAATTCAACACTTAGCCTAGACTGTAAACTTTTAATATACAAGTCGCTTTTAAAGCCAATATGGTGCTACGGAATTCAACTATGGGGCACTGCTTCAGCTTCAAATTTAGAGAAAATTCAACGAAGGCAAAACAAAATTTTACGCATGATAACATCGGCTACATTGTACATCAAAAATTCAAATATACATCGTGATTTGAATATGCCACTAGTGACTGAAGAAATTGCAAAATATGCAGGAAAATATCTAACAAAACTCGAGTCACATCCTAATCCGCTTGCTCGTAATATTTTGAACTTTACTGGATACATCCGCTTAAAAAAGAGAGATACACGGACTCTAATATTCAACACTCCAGATGATGAAGCTGTTTGAAAACACTTTTTTTCTTTTTGTTGCTTATCGCTACTTATGTATTATTAATAATTATCACTAAGCTTATGTCCGACATTGGTTGGGCCTAATAATTATACTTTAGATTTAAGATTTGATTACTTATTGTTAGTTCATATTTGAAGATACAATAAATAAAATACATGCATTAAAAAAACAAATATATACTTAATGTAGCGGCCAAGGTTCTACATACTCTGTCCAAATTTCAGGCTCGTAGCTATTACGGTTCTCGAGAAAATAGCCTGTGACGGACAGCGTAGGGGAAACAATAGGATTCCCTTTCATCTTTGCTGTACGGAACCCTAAAAAAACTTCAACGGGTGCTTACAATCTTTGAAAAAATTTATACATCAGGCATGATATACGACTACATAAGCTAAAGTTCGTATACATATATTTACATATGTAGAGTCTATAGGGAACACAAAAAAAATTAGCAGTTAAAAATTGCAACAATTCGGAGAGAAAATTTTTCTAAATTAGAAACAAGAGCTTGCAAGAAACTATTATTGAAAACAAATAATACTGCAAATAGAGGCGTAAGTCCCAAAATATACTTATAAAGAAAAATTACAAAAAGTATTTAAGAAATGTTTACTCACAGTATGTTTTTTTCAGCTTACAAAGAGCAAGAAGAATCGTCTTTTATTTAATTGAGGCATCTTTTATCTTTCTTTCAAGATGCAGCTTGAATTTTCACACAAAAAATTATTGTGTTTACTATTGTTTTAAGACATGTGACCTTCTGACACCTTATGAACTCCCTAATTGTTAATTTTTTTTTTATCCTGAGCGAGACGGAAAGTTTCATCAATTACCAAAAATTCCATTCAGATCAGATTATATAATTTACATAAATTATTTTATGAAGCGAAAAACAAACTATTCTTTTCGCATTGTTAACAAACAATAGGGAAATCTAACAACAGACTACAGTGTTACAAAACAACAACACCTTTATTTTTAGCTCTATGTACAACAATAACGAAAACAAAACACTGATTTGGCAACCAAAAAAAAAAAAAGGCACAAACACGCATACATACTAAAATTCATACTTTTACTTTCACTTTTACGCTTGCAGTCGAAATTTTTTGCAACAAAAGTCAACCACAGAGTGTGTGGTTGCCACATTACGAGGCAACACAAAGTATGCAATAGAGGATAATAGATTTAATGTGAAAAGGAAGCCGCTTTCAATTACAACATTAAAAATAACAATAAAAACAAAAACTAAAAACAGAAAATGGATATTTTGAAAACTTTTTATGTAAATAGTTTAGCAAACACAAATAATACAGCGACAGAATATTTGCATTTATGTATTTACACAACATAAATATTCATACATACTTGTATGTTCAGTAATATCCTTGCAAATATGCATGTGCATTTATTTAAGTGTTTGTGCAAAATATTTGTTCCAACTGTTGCTAATTTGATTAGGGAACGAATGAATCGTTCGTTGACTGACTGTATATGGTAAACTTTGAATTATTAGAAAGAAAGAAACAAACAAAAAGGATTTCGGCATGCACACTTACAACGTCAATGAATAATTAAAACGATGCTTTCTTTGTTTAATTTTTTTTTCACTTATTATTATTATTATTTATTTTTCTAAGGCCCAGTTTTTGATTTTAATGCAAAATTTATGCAAATTACTTTTCTTTTTGATTTATTTGTGTAAAAAGTTGTTTATGGGCAAAACGAAAAATAGCAACAAAATAAAAATAACACTAAAAGTGTTGAAAATTATTTAATTTATCATTGTGCATGCAGCTACGGGATTTGTTTGTGCATACTCAAGGGATAAAGGGAGAAGAAATGTTTATTTTTGATGTGTAAACATCTATACGCTGGGGGGTAAAAATCTTTTGACTTTGATTTTTTGCTGAGATTTCTTTGCTGAGATTTCTTTGCTTTTTGCTTTTGCTTTGCATTGTCAAATCGGTGTGCGCTATGTATGAGTGGATTAGTGTTTGAAAGAAGCAATACCAAGCAGAGAAACAAGTCGACCGGCTCGAAGCCGACGGTGCGCCGCCGCCGGTTATTTCTCTGTATATTTCCGTACACCAAAGGTGAAATGAACCGTAAGAGCTACGGACTTGAAATTTGGACACAATGTGTAGACATTTGGTCACTACAACAACAAATACATGAGAGTTAAAAACTAAGGGGTGTTCTAAAACGAGCAACGAAAAATGTTAAAATCCCATGTAATATACATACAATTGTGTGTACATATATATACTTGAAATTTTAAAAGTTATTGTATTTTTATACAGACTACAACAATAAAAAATTTAAATCAATGGGTGTTCCATCAGTTAATGCAATTTTGACTTTGTAATTTTGACAACTTGCTGTATCTTGGAAACCGTAAGAGTAAAACTCTTGAAATTTTCAAAAACGGTAAAACTAAAAAATCCAAAAAATATAAAATCGCAAAATATAAAAAAACGCCAAAACGAAAAAAGCTCCAAATTAAAAAAAATCTCTAGGACTAAAATAAATCGCGAAAAACCGCAAAAATCGCCAAAATTAAAAAAATCCTTAAACAAAAAAATCGCCAAAATGAAAAAATCGCCTAAATAAAAAAAAACCAAAAAGAGAAAAAAAATCGCCAAAATGAAAAAAACCCCAAAAAAACAGAAAAAAATCACCAAAATGAAAAAATCGCCAAAATGAAAAAAAATTGCGAAAATTAAAAAAACCCAAAAAGAGAAAAAAACGCCAAAACGAGAAAAAAGCGATAAAACTGAAAAAGAAAATCGTTTAAACTGAAAAAACTTAAAATATTAAGAAAGCTAAATCAAAAAAAAATGCGAGTCGAAGTCGCACTTTACTGAATTTATTTTAATTGCAACAACAAGAACAGCAACAACTAAACGATGAACAAGAGGAATTAAAAATTAAAAAGTAAAAGTAAAGGCATTTACCATAGATGAGCACTGCAGTACCACTAAAGTTTCAGTAAAAACAAAAAAAAAAAATTTACTGATTACTAAAATTTTTTTCTAAAATTTTTATAAATTGCCTAAATGATTTGTTATATGATGAGGTGCATTGAATTTTCAGTAATCAGTAATGCACGTATTCATAATGAAATTCTACCAAGTGGCTAAATGTTTTTCGTACAAAAGTTTCAAAATTTGAATGAAAAAACTTTGCCACTTGCTACGGCCCTACGATTTTACTAGTAATGCAAATTAAATTTCATTAGCAGTAAAAATTTACTGAATTTTTTTAGTAATCAGTAAATTTACTGCTTACTGCAATTTTGAATGCAGTACATATACATATACTGCAGTGTGCCCATTTACTAACCAAATAAGTTTAATAAAACCAACAAAAACCAACAAATTCATATGTATTTACAATATGGAAAGTTTTGATACTTTTAATTAATTAATTTAAAAAAAGATACTAAAAGCATAAGTACTTCCAACTTAAAAAAAATTTCATAACTAGATGTTTACACATCTACTCTGTGATCGGACTCACATTGCTTTTTTTCTATATATATTATTTTCTACACGGAAAGAAAAATTACCTCAGAGTTGAAAACTGGTAATTTTTGTTTAGTTTTCTAAAAAAAAAAAACGCACAAGAAGATAAGCTAGCTGCTCGTAAAAAATAAAATGTCATGGCAGACATTTCGAAAGATATTACAGCAAAATTTTTAGCTCATTCTCTTTTCGAAAATTTCAATTGCTGAATTAAATCCAATAGTTTCATGCCACAAAAATTGCATAAAACTTTTTTTACAACTCAAAAATATTAAACTTTACATACGAATTAATTAAAACAAGTAAGAGTGCTATATTCGGCTGTGCTCAATCTTATATATCCTTCACCCGAGATAAGTATGGAGAATATAATTACTACAGGGTGTCTGGCAGCAGATTTATATTTTCAAACTTATATATAATAGAGCATTTACACCTGCACAAAATCTAGTAGATATTATTTAAAATCTTCATGAAAATATATACCATTTACATCATGTTTTTTTGACATTTATCAAGATTTTTTTATCCAAAACAAAACCCATTAACTGAAAGTTTTCCAAAACTAAAACCAAGCACCAGCAATGTAGCCAATTCACATACCTTTTTAAGCAGACTGTAGCTAATTCACTCATCTTTTTTTATAAATATGTCGTAAAAAATAAATAAAAATATTAGATTTTGATTAGATTTCCTACAAATCTACTGACAAAATAGATTTTGTTTTGTATGGGAAATCTAGTAGAAAGAAGCAAGATTTAGCTCGAAATCTCTTAAGTACTAAATTTCGAGATAATGTAAATGCACTATAAGAAACGTAATAATTGACGCAAAGTTTTATTGAGAGCATTGAACGATATAATGGAAAACCGGATTTTATTTTTTAAACTGTGTGTCATCCAGATATCTTCCGTCCAGTTAAACATACTGTTCAAAGCTGAGCCTTGGGTTGTGCGCCATACGCTGCATTAAAATTGGTTCAATAGAGCTGATTTCTCGACTAATATTTTCCTTAAATCTACAACAGATTGGGGATTGTCATTATAAACCCACTCTTTGGTGCAGAACCTTAAAAAAAAATCCATGGGAGTTAGATCGGGCGACATAGGTGGCCATGGGATATTCCCAAAGCGACTGATCAGTTTTTAGGGGAAATTTTCCCGAAGCAAATTCATCGAAGATCTGGCTGTGTATGCACTCGCCCCATTCTGTTGAAGCCACGTGTGTGAAGAGTACGATGGATGAGCTTGCAGGTTTGGCAAAAATAAGTCCGTAATCATGCGTCGATAATTTTACCCGTTGACATACATCGCCTGTACCTGTGTTCTGTAACTTACGAGAAGTTTTCGCGTCAAGAAAAATCAAACAATTATATTGGGTATCCTGTTTTTCACAGGCTGATTCATATAAAACCTGAAAGAAGCTTACAAGCAACATGATCATGGAACTAAGTTTTTTGATACTCATCCTGTGTTTCACAGAATGATAACAAACTTTTCGTCTGGAAAAGTTCTCACCAAAGTTACAGAACATAGGCCCTGGTTTCAAGAATTTCCGAAAAAAAAATTGTCCAATTATCTCATGCGTGGATAAGGCAAATAAAACATTTACCCTGGGGCAATGCAATGGTTTTTGATGCTTCAGTCGAGGGTTGCGGGTTCTTGGAGACCAGTAACGGTAGTTTTGCTTGTTAACGTGGCTGTTTAAGTGAAAATGAGCCTCGCCGCTCCACACAATGGGATTTACAGTGCGACAACGCTGCAACATCTTTTCACAAAAATTTTTGCGTAAATCAAAGTCACTTTCTAGCTTAACCCCTCAATAATCAATTTCAATGTATTTTTAATAAAAAAAAATATTTTACTTAATAAGTAAAATAATAATTTTATTAGTGCGTTAACAAATTTTAAACAAAGTCACTTTCTTTCAGTTCTTGAACAATTTGAATTTTAAAGGGATGGAACTTCAGATCGTTTTTTTTAAAGTCCCAGTGAGGCTGCTCTTTTACGTATTGAAAGTTGCGGATTTTCACGTAAACTGCTTGCAATCAGTTCAATATTTTTGGGAGTCCTTGAAGATAGACTGAGCCCTGTCCGTCGGACATTCATAGCCGAAGCAGTTGCGCGCAATCTATGCACCCACGAACGAATTAAATCTACACTCCATCCATCACGTATTCGCCGAATACCTAACTTTAAACAAAATTGTCTACGAGCAATTACGCTAGAATCATTACACTTAAAAAATGTCTCCACAGCAGTGATGGGAATTGGAAATCTTGATTTCGTGCCAAATCTGCTTTTATATAGTGCCAAAATCACTTGAATAGTGCCAAACCACTTTTTTATATAATTTTAATGTTGGCACTTGATGTTCATTTAAACTATGGTTCTTGAATGATAATTTATTGTGTTCATAACTAGAAAAATTTACGAATATTACAAAAACACGGTCCAAAATTAGTTGTATATAGACATTAATACATTTCTCGCTCTATTTTCGATTTAATCGTGAATGACACTTTTTTATTATTAAAATTGAAAAATTGTTGATAAATTTTAAAATACAGGCTGTAAAATCTATCGTAAGCGGCAATTTACGTATGTACTCGTAAACCATATTTGAATATTATAAGAAAACCTTCTCGTTAATCGAAAGTAATGCTCGATATGTATGCATCATATATTAATAATTTGTACTTATTTACAAGAAATACAAATATAGAGGGTCGTATTCAAAAAAACTTAACAACGCTTTGAAAAGCAATGTTAAGTAAATTTGTATTAAAAAAAAATTATTATATCTAATTCTACGTTTGTTAAAGCTACTTTAAGTTGATATTTCCAAAATGTGTGTTTTGTACCTCAAATACTTTTGTTAATATAGCACATATTGATTCATGTTAGGTCTGAAAATGAAGCTAGAAGTGCCTGCTCTTATCTTAAATTTATTATTTCTGTCATGTAATGGGAAACATCACCAAATTATCCAACTGATTCGAAATACGTAGCAAAATCCATAAAAAAATATTAAAATAAATAGAATTATACAAAAATGTTTTAGTGTTGTTGATTCAAACAAAACGAATCGAAAAAAGCTGGATATTCAAATACTCATTTCGTTCGAATAAAATACATTGAGATAATTTTTCTTTGTTCATCATATTTTTTTTTTTACTTTTACTTCATAAAAATGTTTATCTGTTTTGCTTCCATGTCAGAAGTTTATATTTTATAAATTAGGTTGCTTAACTTCAAGATAATAAAAATGTATTTAATAAAATAAAAAATTAGTTGAATACTCGAATGAAATTGTATTCGATGTTGTACATCATAAGCTGTGAAATGGTTGTTGAACATGGTGGTGTTACCAGTATTTATTATTAAATCACAAAATAATGAATGAATACAATTTCTTAACAAAGCAATGTTAGCCTTAAATTGCTTGGTAGCTACTATGAACTTTAAAGCTCAAGTAAAATATTTTTTTGAATAAGGCTGAAAAACTTTATTTGCGCAATAGTAATGATTCTAAAGGACATACTTTAAGATTATAATAACCCTAAACTAATTTAAATGATAAAATAACTTTTTCTTATTAGATGTATATACTTAGTGACAATTATATAATTATAGTTTGTGCTTTTTTATGGTTAATATACTGTCGAGTTTTACAAATTCGTACACGTTAAAAATAATAATAATTGCTAGCTATTTATTTTAATCAAACAAAGATTCTGTCGGTATAGTAGAATTTGTATGTATTGCTTTTTTGGTTCATCATTTTATATATACATATATACATATATATTACGATTATATAAAAGATATGTTGTTAGACTTCAAAAATCTTTACCATATATTAAAGATGCTAAAGTTTATAATTTTACTTTTGATCAAATTTCGAACTAAAAATATACTTTCCATGCTTGATGAAGAGTGGAGAATAAGAAGGATTAAAAGCATTTTTTTTATCAAAAGGAATAGTATTATTTGTGTCTACATTTACAACATATGTATTCTGGCGCACACTTTGGAAAGCAATTCAAATAATAGTCCTTGAAGTTATATTTAGTTTTCATATATGACACAAAAGAAATACAATAAGACTTTAATTGTATTTTTGAACTCTACAGCTTTATCGTTTAGTTTTTGATTATTAATAGTTCAATTTCAGTGCCGCAATAACTTTCTTCCATTGGACCGAAATTTTCACCAATTTCGATCTATATTGTCAACATGAAGATCATCAATATATTTTTTGTTCAAAAAGTTTTGACGTAAATGACGAAATAAAAAAGCCAATTTTAAATTAAATGTAGTCTCACATTTTTAAATTGCGTTTCGACAATTTACTATTTCAAGGACATAAGATAAAAATAAAAATGCATCTTGGTTATATAATCCGTTAAACTATTTGATATGAATAGTTTTATCATTGCATTATGACTGAAAATTTTATAATGTGAAGAAATATTTCAAGGCTTGCAGTGCTCAAAGACTCTATCTGCAACAATCTTGCCGAGACAACCAATGGTTTGGGGAATACTTGAGAATTTCATAAATTTCAGAGTTGAAATACTTCTAAAAATTTATAAAATCGTTTGTACGACATGAGCTGTTACAAACAAATTTATATACTCAGTTTAACTCAGTTTATATACTCAGTTTAACTCAGTAGATCGTCAATGTCTCTGTGCAAACTGTTACTTTTAACTATCAGAACCGAACAGTTGTCAGCCTCAAATCCTACTAAATTTTCATTACTTAAAAACTTTAAAAGTACGAGAAGAGTACTAATTATTGCAATAAGAAAAGTTTTCATATATAATGGACAAAAAGTGCCAGAAAGGGAGCGAGAGTGCCACAGTGCCAGACAACGTCCAATAGTGCCAAAAATGGCACAATTGTGCCACATTTCCCATCACTGCTCCACAGCGAACGCGCGATGCTCACTCGACCACTGCGACATCGTGACCAATCGATAATTTCAACGTTTTTTTGGTTTTTGAAATAATCGTATTTAAAAATATAAATTTGTGAGAAAAATATATCGTTTATTTTTTGCTCTTGTTCAATTTCATTTTTTCAATAGGGTATTTTTCGACTAAAGAATCTGATTCAAGGATTATGTTTTCGAAATAAGCAATAGTTGAATATGTTATTCTGCACTTTGTATTAAAAATTTCCTTTTAAAAATTAATGAGAAGATATTAGTCAAAGAAGACTCACTCACTCTAATGACAATTTATTAGCCAACATTTAAAGCAACTTCAAGCTAAAGCAACTTCAATCTGTACTTATGTATATAAATTGATCATTTTGCCAAACTTTACGATATTGATCCCGACACATAAAACTGAATTAAATAACTAATCAAAATGGTAGTAAAGCTAATTTATATTTTAAAAAATCCGGAAGCAACTTAAACTAATTTATACACTGCATTTGTATGCATTTGTACATAATATGCAACATATCAACAGCTTCAAAAGACTAATGAATGGCCATGTTTATGGTTAAATTTGATTTTCATACAAAAAATTATTAAAAAAAAACTTTCTAATATAAAAAAAATGTTTAATTAAAAAGAAAAACATACATTTATTTTTTCATATATCAAAAAAAAAAAAAAAAATCTTCCAACCCTGGAACTATATAAATTGTTTTTATTTTTTCTGATTTTTATTACTAATTTCTTTTCTTTCTTTAATATAGAAAATACGTATTTAATTAACAAATAGAAAAATTAGTTTTTTTATTTAGTTTTATCTACCAAAAAAAGTTAGTTTTCCAGCTCTGGAACTATGTTTTTTTATTTTTCTGATTTTGTATACCAAACTTGTCTTTCTAAAATATCAATTATTTTTAATTTTAAATTGACCTGGTTATTTTTGCATATCGCACATTTACTTCAAAAGTGGCGTAACTCAAAAAATGAGCTTTTTGAGTTAATAATGCAGAAAAATGCGACATTTTGTGTTTTATCTTGTGTAAAAATTTCATATAAATAGCTTGTACCATCACCTCCTGAGAGAAGATTTTTTTTTTCATTTCTCTATTGAGTTGTATGCAAATTGAAAACTTAAAACGCGTTTTCTGCAAAACTGGTTTTTTTGAGTTATGCCACTATTAAAGTAAATGTGCCATATGTTCATATATACAAAAATATTTATTTTTCCAACCCTGGAAACATCCTTTAAAAATTTTCTGATTTCTTTTAGCAAAATAGTCTTTTTAAATAAAAAAAAATATGTTTACTTTATAGAGAAAAAGAAAATAATAATTTTAGTAGGAATCATACTTTTGTTTTATTTTGACTTTTAATACCCATTTTATTCTAGCTGAGATATAACAAAGGTTTAAATTAAAAAAAAATAAGTTTCAGCTAGTTAATTTATATGTAAAAAAAAAAAATAAATAAAAATAAGAGCTACAGCACCTCATGTATAGTTCGTACTAGAGACGTGCCTAAAAGGTCTTTAAATGTAAATACGTCATGATTTTTAAATGTATTTACGTCGCATGTATTACACTAAACCAATAATAAATGCTGTCGTACTATAAGCGAAGCACGATGGATGTATTGGTGTACGTGTATATCAGTGTTAACAAGCGATGTCGCAAGACAGCTTGTTTGTAATAAACACTCAAAAGAAGTACTGTTGATTAGTTTATGCTTGTTATTTTTCATATTGTACGTTTGAGTGTATGTGTAATATGTAGATGGTAAGCTATTATGTGATTAACCGCATACAACTAATGTTAATTCAAGTGTGTGTCTTTGCATGTGCGCAGAAAAATAAAAAATCATACACACATACATGCATGACGTTTGTACACGCGCTCATGCGTAGAACGAAGCAAGTATCACAAATTCTTCCGTCACGAAGTGTTTTCTTCTTTACTCTTATACCTACAATACTCAAACAAATTTCTTGCAAACAGTGTTGTTAACGTTTGTTTTATAAGATTTCGCTGTAGTAAAGCATTTGAAAAATCCCTCATGTCTTGAAAGTTCTTATAAGATGTCTTATGCAGGAGACTAGTTCGTACATTTAAAATTTTTTAAGCAGATTCTTATTTTTATAGAATCGGAATTTAGAAGAGATTTAAAAAAAATTTATAAAATTACGCAGCTTGCCTGTTTAAATCAACTTTTAATTGTAAATGCTATCAAATAATTCCCACTTACCCCTATAAACATTTGTTATTTCTTTAAACATACATACATACATATGTATGTATGTAAATATGTAAATAATTTGCATATTAAAAAAAATATAATTTCTATTCTAAACATTTATTTTCTCACATATTTCTTTAACGCTGCTCATTTTTTTTCTTTCACCCGTCATACAAGAAAAAAACTAGAATCTGTTTTGAACGGAACATTTGTTTTCTTATCCTGTCACATCCTTTTACAAATTGAACTTAAGAAATATGTATGTACGTATGTGTATGTTATAATTTTTGAATGCTGTTTTATGTCATGTTCAAGCATATTAAAAAAAACCACTTTCAACATTTGATGACCAAAAAATAGATATTAAGAAAGAGAAACCCTTTTACTTTTGTGGATTTGTATGTGTGTTCGTACGTACATATTTTTTTTAAGAAACCAACATTTCTTTTCTTTGTTCAATGCGAACTAAAGACAGGATGAAAACAATTCACAAAACGTCTGCATGCTAAATCGTTTATTAATGATAATGCAAATGTCCTTTTTCTACCCCATGAACAGCATCCTTTTTTCTATTGTTATTATAATTAGACATACAAATATTCAGTGTTCTTCCGTTCTTGAAAGTAGAATGCAAAAAACAACAAACTTTGAAAGGATTTGTGGGAAAGTTTTTTTTTATTATTATAATTTTTTTTAAGATTTTATTGTCTCAGGTAAGCGATTTTGGTTGCGATGAGAAATTACAAAAAAAAAAAAAAAAATTAAACAGAAGTGTCACGATCAGTTTCATTTAAACTTTTGCCAAGCTAGGAAGTTCCTTTGGAAGAAAATTGTAATTTGAAAGTTTTGTTTAGCTTCAAAAAATTTATGTATATTACCAAATACATACATATTTCCTTTAGGTGGCAAGAGCGAATTTGAAGTGGGTCCAGGGATAAAAGAATTCAAATGCTTACGCGATATTTACTACGTTTATACATAATACATAACAAAAGAACACAAACTTGGCAACACTTCTATGGAAAACTTACTTATGTTGACAACAAAAAATGGTGTAAATGTACAAAATATCAAATAATTATTTATTTCAATTGTCATTATTTGCTTTGTGCAATATTTAACATTTTATTTTCGAATACTGCGTAAATCAGAAATTGTTTTTGTGAGTTGGCTATTTGCAAATAAAAAAATAATTTGCCGTTTATGCGGCAAAATTCTCTATTTCCAACAATTTTATTTGCGCATAAGTCGCGCGTATAAACGTAGTAATTATCTCTTCAAAGGCCAGTATTATAACTGAAAGTTAGTTAAAATTAGGACTTTATCGGACGATTAAAAAGTTTTCCATTGTTTCAAATTGGATTTAACTTAACAGGTAGGATAAACTTGCCTGTAATTTATCGGTCACTTTAGGTTTAAGTAAAATATTGCAAATGATAAAGTTTTTATACGTTCGATAAAATCCTACTTTTAACCAACTTTAAGTTGGAATAATGGCCCTAAATGTCAAATAAATAATTTGTTTTATATTTAGTGTAAATGTGGAAATAATTTAAAGCATGAAAACAATAAACGAACAAAATTCAATTATTCACACCACATATTATGATGAAATGTGGCAAACATGAACATTATTTCAAGTAAATTGCAGTTGGAAGTTGATTAATTGCAGTGAATGTGTAATTTAATTATATGGCACTTAGATTTTATATTATGGCCTTTGAACATTATCCGAAAAGTCTTTGACTCTAGAGCTCAATTAAAACTGAATTTGACCGATGGCATGCGTTATATTGGCTTTGAAGGCTGATGTGACTTGTGGTTTCTAGAAAAAGAAAGAAAGAAACGTCTAATCGGGTCAAATCTCACGATCTCCGTGGACAGTTCATATCATTCCATTTGATATTACCAGTCCCTCAATATTTAATGTGATATGTGCTGAATGGCACTTAACATAGTCCTGTTCAAAATAAGTGTCGTTGGTGTACATAGCATCCAAATTCAGGCCGAACTTGGCAGCCATCTGATTATAGCACTCGCTGTTGACGCTGACGGCTGCTTGGCCAACGTCGTTCTCAAAGAAATAAGAACCGAACAACAAATAGTGAACATTTTTGTATGCATTGGATGTTATTGGATCCCATGTGGATTTTTATCTTCCACAATTTTATTTTTTGACATATCCAACTCATTCATCTAGAAATTCACCTCATTTCTGAATATTAATTTTACGGTAAAAATTGTGGTCAATTTCTAATTCTTACACATTCCTTTCAGCGAACTCACCTCGTTGTCTATGGTCGTTTTCTTTCAGCTCTTGGATCAATTGAATTTTGTACGGGCGCAGGTTTCATTTAGAACAAAATATTCGGAACTTATAATCTTGTGATAGAGCTGCAAAACTATCGATGGTACTATCGATAGTATCGATAGTTTTATTTTAAGTGGACTATCGATATTTTTTTTCGATAGCGATACTATCGACAAAAACACTCTACTAAAAGAGAAAAAATCAAAGTCAATAAAAACGGAATGATGGCGACTGTGTAATAAAAAATGCAACATTCAAATTTCGCCGCCTGTACCTGGATTCAGTAACTTTTATTACGATAATCGTATCGTTATAATAAATGTAACGAAAATTTATCGACTTTGCTATTCATTTACATATTTTAACGATATTCGCTGTCGGTTGGAGAAAAAAATTAAGTCAGAACATCAAATTTGTTGAGTTTTTCTTTATTATTCTTTGTGCTTTTCGCTTATTTTCACATTTTCTATACAGAGATACCATATAATATTGAATTAAATGGTGAGTAAGATTAAGAGGGAAACTATCGTAAGAAAGAAATTACAGAATCACATTATCGTTATCGGAAGCGAATAAATATGTCGACCAATATTACGATTTTCGGTTCGCTAAAAGTTACTGAATCCAGGTACTGGTTTGGTAATGGTTATCATTACATATATACATAAATGTGAAAACAAATTAATTAGTTTTGATTTGTTTTAACATAAGATGTCAGTTTTTATCTACTAGATGCAAATTGCATAAAAATACAATTATTATGTCCCAACGGCTTTGATACTTGAAGAAACTTGACGGCGGCTAAATTTGACGACTACTGGACTGTCTCCGCTCTTTACTTTTAAATAAAAGGTGACGCCAAATAGTTTGCTTCTCCTTCTGTTAAACGAATACTTTTTAGCTAACTGCAATAGTTTAAGTAATGATGAAAGATTTTTTTATTTTATTCCTTTTTAATTTATTTTTTATTGATCCATCTATCTATCTGTTTGCTTTCTCGTTTATTTTTTTTTATAGAACTGTGTATATATGTTTGTTGAATATGTGTATTCTTCTTACTTTATGGAATGATTAAAAAATTCAAGATTTTATATTAGAAAAATACACAATTGATAAGTTATAGCCCTTATAAGCACGGAAACTTTACTTTGCAAAGCCTTAATTCAGCAGGGAGATAGACAGAAAGAGATAGTATTTATCACTCTGTCTTTCACACACCTGAATTAAGACTTTGCAAAGTAAACTTTCCGTGTGTAAAAGGGGTGTTTCTAAAAATCAAAAACTATCGATAGTATCGATGGCATCAAAAAATACTATCGAAACTATCGAATGGAGCCACTATCGATAGTTTTGCAGCTCTATCTTGTGACCTTGAATTCCCCTGCATACTCTCACGGATAAGATCTTAAGTTTCATCAAATGTTAGGTGTTCGCTGATTGTTTATTGAACCAACTAATTCATATTTGCCACCGACATAATGAATAATCCTCTTATTATAATGGTTATGGGGACCGCAGTCGACGGAGCAGTAACTTTTGTAATTGGCATGTGTTGCTGAATGCTTTAATCATTCATGGTTACATGGCAAGATATAGTGAATAAATAACAGCCAATTCAACCGCTATAAGCTATCAAAGCTCAACTACTGGATTCAGTAACTTTTGTCATGATAATCATATCGTTACAATAAATATATAAGAACATTTACACTTAAAGAAAAACCTAACTAAAACTTTGGAAAATTTTCTAAATTTGAGTAAAAAAAGTTTTCGCATGGCGCCAAAGCTTCAACCTTCTGACTGATATGCAAGCACTCTAACCAATTGCCTAACAGGGCAGCCTGAATAAGCATTAAAATTGTTGAGTTTTAAAATTTTATTTTATTTACAAAAAATATATTTCAAGTTCAAATATTCCTCGCAAGAATGAAAATTTTACTTAGATTTTTTGCTTAATACAAATAAAAGATTTATTCTATAAATTGAAGAAAAAATACTCAAAAAAAAAAATTTTTTTTTCTTCTTAAATTTAAAATACTTTTTTATATCTTTCAAGTAAGTCAAATTTGATGAACAAATCAGGAATAAGTCATTTACTAAAATTTATTTTTTTGATTTAAAACTAGATTGTCTAGTTTTTAAGGCCTATGCCAAACGGTAGCAAAGTACTAGTGTAAGTAAATTTTTGATACTTCTGAGATGAATAAAATTTCACTAGCCCTGGGGCTAGTAGAAATTTTGACACAACAAGTAAATTTTTGACAAGCTGCAATAAAAAGCATGGTATCATAAAATTTAAATCCACCGCCGTCGTTTCGAGCCGTCGCCCAATACAAAGATTTTTACGTCTTTTAAGTTTAATTAGACTGTGAAAAAATCATTGTTTATTTTATTTTGCGAAAAATGTTTTTTTGTTGCATCATATTTATAATATAATATAACCCAGTAAAAAAAATGGAAGTCATTCTGAAGGAACCACATTTTCATTGCTTCCAAAAAATCGATATTTTTAATTTGCCGATAGTTAGCAGAAAACCAAGTAAAAGTTTATTTTAATCACACAAAAGCTTGTAGTTTTTCGATAGTTTTAGTAAATACTCACCAAAATGTTCAAAAAATCGATTTTTTTAAAGAAATTTATGAACTAATTTTGGCCTAAAATTTAGAAGTTATTTGCTTAAATTTACATGAAAACACTGTTTCGCGTTTAAATTCGTATAAAAATAAACGAATTGTTAAAATATGTAACTTTTTAAAGTTTTTCATAGATAAAAATATTAGCATAGAACACAAAAAAGGAAATTTTTCTTAAAATCGCTTCTAATTCGGTGACTAGGAATCGAAAAAGAGAACTTCTTGTAATGACAACCCTATGTAAAAATCATTAGATCGGATCTAAATTTGAACTACTTCCAGACTGCAAACTCTACATTTTCATGACTTATTTGGAGTGTCTTTTTTTACTGGGAATTGATTACTACAAGAATATTGTTTTATATAAAAATGTCCTCTTAAAAATTTGTTGGTAGCCGGCGGCTTGTAGTCAGGCGAAGCAAAACCGCTGCCGCAGCAATTGTTTTATCAGCTTCTTTCTATGCTCAAGCGAATTTGTCAAAATTTTACATTGTCAAAAAAGATATCATTTGGCACAGCAGAAAAATGAAATGTTTTCCCCACAGGCAAATATTTTTTTACCATAGTACTTTTCTACCGTTTGGCAGAATTACATATATCCCTTAGGATATAATTTTCCTAAAACTGCAACAGTTGAATTTTTACACCACTTCATCTATCTAATTTATTATAATCAATCTTAGTTTTTCTAATCAACGCAATCCATTTATTTACTAATTGTGTTAAATTCTTGCAGTAGTGTGATAATTTTACTTAAAGAGTTCTTTTATCTAATTTTTCGACCTTTTTTATATATTTAATTAGACTATTTTTTGAGCTTTAGGTCTGCTTTTATTTGTATTTTATTTGATCAATATTTCGTTAACCTTCGCTTAACTTCTTCAGGATATATAATGCTTTTAGTTTTTTGATATGTAGCATTTTCTTTTTTCTACTAACTATCAAAAAATTAAAAACAATATATATCTTGAAGAAGTTAACCGAAGATTAACGAAATATTGATCAAATAAAATACAAATAAAAGCAGACCTAAAGCTCAAAAAAATAGTTTACTTAAAGAAATATATGAAGTTTGACTATTCTATATTCAAGGCCAACACATTCTTTTCATTTTTTAAAAAATAATTTGATATAAGCATTAGCCCAATTCACAATCTTCTGCAAATAGTCTGGCATCGTTGCATGTGCAAAATGGTATATTATATTGATACTTACCACTTAACAATTCTTAGTGCTGAGTATTAATATACTATACCATTTTGCACATGCAATTATGCAAGACCATTTGCACAAGATTGTGAATTAGGCTATCAAAAAAATATGCATTGATGACAAATTACTCAAAATATTATGATTTAAATAGATAACTAGTCAACACGTTTTTATTTGTCGCCGAGCACTGCTTATGATTTTATTGCAGTGATTCGACCAAAATCGGTGCATTGCGCCAGCCGCCAGTGAGATCTCGGCTTAAGAAGAAATTTAAGTTTAGAAATATATATATTTTTTATCATCTTGTGAATTATAAAGGTTTGTTTGCCTTGCTCCATCATTCCTTTCAAAGAAATGATATGTAAGTTCGGAAAAGCTGTCTTTGTACAAGCTTTTATTTAATTTGCAATGTTACTATGCTTATTAATGATAAATCTTAAAACATTGTTTTCTAACTACTAAATCCACTGATGATTCTAACACAACTTATTTTTATAACTTAGTTCTTAGGGCAATCTGGATTTCCGTAAGGAACTCCATACAAATCTTAAAATGTTGTAAACAAACACATATTTTCTTTACTAACATTGATTTCAATTTCAAAATGCAAACAAAAATGCATTAAAAAATTACATGAACATGCTCACTGTACTTTTTTCTTGAATTAATAATGAGGAAAAAGGTTTTGCCTAAACAATTGCAACAACTTAGCTAATGACAAAACAACAGTTAGTCATTAATAAATTATTTGAAACAGAAAAAAAAGTAATAATAATAACTTGGGCAATATACGAATAAAACTATCATTACAACCCTTAATAATATTTGTGCAGTATATGTATAAAATTAAAAAAAAAAACTCAAGGTTTTCTGCATTATTCCATCATCCGCATAAAATGTGTTTACAAAATTAAATAAAAAACATCAGTAACTGTTAATGGTAAAACTAACGACTCAACATTTTATACAAAAAAAAGAAGCAGTTGTTAAATAAATATTAGAAAAACATAACAAAACAAAACAAAACAATAGTGGCGCTTGGTTGTTTTCTATTCTATTTTCATTTTCCAAACGGGTAAATAATTTTTTTTTTCATATTGTACGAGTAAATTTTTTGCTATTACTGTAGACTGCAATGCTCGATTATGCCGGTAGCTATCAAGAGCTAAAGGCTTTGAACTTATTTTTAAAGCATAAAATATGAGTTATAAAAATTAAGCGCCTATGTGATTGTGTGTGTGCGTGTGTACAGGAACTTACAGCTGAGAGTGAGATAAAAATTAATTTGCATACAAACCCTGTTGGTATGCAACAGATCTAGAACATTTTTTAGTGGTCCGTACACCAAAGGTGAAAAGGAACCCTATTGTTTTCGCTACGCTCTCCGTCTGTCCGTCTGTCCGCCACACGGTATTTTCTCAGGAACCGTAAGAGCTACGGACCTGAAATTTGGACAGAGTATGTAGAACCTTGGCCGCTACAACAACAAATACATGAGAATTAAAAATTAAAGGGCGTTCCAAAACGAGCAATGAAAAAGTTAAAATCCCATGTAATATACATACAATGGTATGCACATATGTATATTGAAACTTGAATTTTGTAAAATTAGTGTATTTTCATACAGACTACAACAGTTAACACTAAAATTTAAAAAAATTTAAATTAAAGGGTGGTCCATCAGTTAATGCAATTTTGACAATTTGCTATATCTTGGAAACCGTAAGAGGCAAACTCTTGAAATTTTCAAAAACGGTAAAACTAAAAAATCTCAAAATTATAAAATCGCCAAACCAAAAAAAAAAATTGCCAAAAATTAAAAAAAAATCGCCAAAACGAAAAAAATCGCCAAAATTTAAAAAAAAATTCTAACACTAAAATAAATCGCCAAATTCGAAAAAATCGCCCAAATGAAAAAAAAAGCCAAAATGAAAAAAAAACGCCAAAAATCGAAAAAATCGCCAAAACACGAAAATGTCGCCAAAACTAAAAAAAAAAAAATTTAAATAAAAAAAAGTCGCAAAAAATGAAAAAAATCGCCAAAAACCGAAAAAAATCGCCAAAATGAAAAAACGCCAAAAACCGAGTGAGTTGAGTGAGTCTATATGTGTGTGTGTATAGCATGTAGATGAAGTACACTCAACAGCATTTGAATAGAAGCAATCGTTTAAGTTCTGGCTTCCGAAACGTTTTCTTGTGAGAGTTCGGCTGTTTAAACACATGATGAACTTCTTTAAGAAAAAAAAATTAATAAGATGTGTTCTAGCAACCAAATTTACAAAGAAAAAATTTTCAATGTCGTTTGGATAGATTAAAAAAAAAACAAGAATTTGCAATTTTTTGTAAAGCTTTCAACTTCGTTTGGAAAGATATTTAAAAAAAACTGTTGCAATTTTTAAGCAAACTATTTTTTTTTAGCTAATCTGGTTTATTTTATTTATTACTATTAAAAAATCCAGTTTTAATTGTGTTGTTATTGTTAGTTCAAATCCTATGCTATGCTTTATATTCACTTTACCCTACGAATTTGGTAAGCGGTGTTCAACTTCCACATAAAGTAAAAGTAACAAATTTATTTAAAAAATAATAAATAAATATTATTTATTTAATAATAATTTCTGCCAAACAAAAACCGACTTCAGTGCAAAGATCTGATAGAATAAGTACGCGATATACAAAATTAAATTTTAATGGGCATGCCTCCGCCCATTTTTTTATTCAAGATTGTGTGTTTTTCAGAACTCAGGGTGCGTGGTAAGTCTTGTAAAAATCGGTAAAGTAGAACCAATTAAAATAAAATATTTAATATTAATGGGCGTGACTGCCCATTTTTTTAAATAGAGGATTGTGTATATTTTAGAGCTAAAGGTGTGTGGTAAGTGTCGTAAAAATCGGTTAGGTAGAACTGCATGAAATATTATAATAAATTTTAAAGGGCATAACCCTTAACCCTGCCCATTTTTTCAGCTTTCAAATTGTGTAATTACAAGAACCAAAAGTGTTTTATAGGTTTCGCAGCAATCAGATAAGTAGAATATCATAAAATTAAATTAAAAAAATTAGTTTACAATGGGAAGAAACAAAAAAAAAATAATTTTTATAATCGGCTTAAAATGTACCGAGATATTAAGTAACACCCCAACAAAATTAAAACGAATTACTAGATTCCTTCTTTTTGAAGTCGGTTAAAAAGAAGAGAGGTGGCTTAGGACAGCCGTTTAGAGATATGCTGCTGAGCTGTATAAAATAAACTTCATATGTTAAAAAATTATTATATCATATTCGCCTAATATATTTCAAAACGTTTACAATTAAATTAATGTATTGTTTGTGCTCATGTGAAAAAACAATACAAAAACAAATTTAGCAATCGTTTCCGTTGTTTTGTTTCACTTACTTCAAAAAAACAAAAGAAAATCATAAATTTTCTTTCGTTTATTATCGTATTCTGTTTTTAAGTACAAAGAAATCAAAGCAAAAATAAATTTATAACTGCAATAGTGTCTATTATTTTTTCTACGAAAATCACGCCCTACCTCCTGTGTCGTGGCATAAAGAGCATAGCTCTAATATTATTTAATATCAGAAACTTTGATAGTAAAATATCAAGTTTGTTTCAGCATTGTAAATTAATAAATGAACGCTGCATTGGATCGTGGAATACTAGATAACAAGAGTGCGAAAAGTCTCAATTCAAGATTTTCGGATTGGAAGGTATCGGATGTCAATTGTGTGAATGAGTTTTATATGGGTAATGGATAGTGCTCTTGTAATTACGCTGCCCTTTAATAATTATTTTAGACATTTTCAACGAATGATATTAATTTCAACGAAAAAATGTTTAAGGCTTACTGGTAAAAAATTTTTTATGTGACTTTACCACAAATTTTGGGTTAACCAACCCACATTAGTTAATTTAACCAATCTCGCTGTGAGTGGTGCAATTTTAACTATCTTAATTGGTTAAATTTACCTAAAACCTTTTTCTATGTAACTTTATTACAAACTTGGCCCAGATTTCACGAAAAGTGGCGAATTTGGACTAGAGCTGCACTGCTTACTAACATATAAATTAGCCTTTTTGAATAAAAAAGCACACATCGCACATTTACTCAAAAAACGTCATAGCTCAAAAGACCAGTTTGCCAGAAAACGAAATTAAAGTTTTCAATTTACACACAGCTTCATGGAAAAATAAAATTTTATTTTTCTCTCAAGAGTTGACTAAACAAGATATTTGTATGAAATTTTTACACAATATGAAGAACGATATGGAGTTTAACTCTGCATTATGACGTTATTTGGCTAAATGAGCGATAATTGGCATTTCCGAGGGAAAGTCCACTTTTTTGTACTCGTAGCGTGCGACAGCAAGCAAAAAAATTTGACTCGATGTTTCTTAAAATTTTACATAAAGTAGAGCTGCTGACGGCTTACACAAATATATAAAGTAGTTAAAAAAAAAGTTCATTTTTTAATGAAAAAAATAAGCATATTTGTTTTGTGTCGCACGTGACAAGGGAAACACCTATACATATATTGGTTATTATTATAATCTTTTTAAACAGACACAACCTGCGAAGCGATAAGCTTGTCTAAGGAAATCACACAGGCTCTATGAAGGGATTCGAACCCACGACCTCTGGACTGAGAGGCTAGCATCACTGCTACTCAGCCACAGGTGTACCCCATATCATAAGTGATGATCTAACAGACCTCAGTTATCAGATATAGAAAAGTGTTGCACGGCCAGAGGAGGTTATTATGCCGCAGCTATTGAGCGTGCTAAAGTACGACTATCCCATGCATGCATACCTATACTCATGCATATGTATGTTTGTGTGCAAGTAAATATTTAATTTTAAATCTGATAGAAAATAACTTACAGGTTAGCCAGGCGAATAATTACATCAAGTTAATGTTAGCCCTGAAAATTCGGAAATCCCCTTTTAAAATGTTACAGAAGCATTAAATTATTCTCTCATCATTAAAGTAATTAATAAAAATTCTGATTTAAAATTTATGCATTTTTAAATAACTCTAATTTAAAGTACATTTTATTTTTAATTTCAACAAACATTATGCAAGCGTAACTATATACAAACATACTACACACAATATATGCATATGTGTATATACAAATTTATACATACCCTGTCGAAAATTACTTTAACTTTAAACTAACTTTAAGCTAAGTATTTCGCAACTAGTACTGACTGACACTAGGATTACCTTCCAATGGAAACAACTTATTATTTCAACATTGCGATATCCTAGGCGGTAGTCAATTGTCTCAGTCTACATTACTATTCAGCTAACTTAAAGTTGATTTTGTTTAAAGGTAGAATTAGTAAAATCGTATCGTGGTGTTTGCGTGTCAGCTGACAAAAACCGTACCATATACAATGCATGTTACTAGTTATAAAATATGTGGTGGTAGCACTGCTGACGTAGGAATCTGCAGAAAACAGATTTTTCTGTAGCGAATGTCAAAAACGCCACATTTAATGCCAGACAAAAAAAAATTTGCTGTGCAAACTGTTACATTTTCTATAACTTGTGCACAAAGTTGAACGATACGGCAAGCTGTAAAGTAGAATGATACGATTTTACTAATTCTACCTTAAGTCATCTGGTAGTCAGTAAATTTAAAAAAAAATGATGCTGGGGTTTGAATATGTATCACCACATGTGGTGTACTGAACGGGATACCACTCAGCTAAAGCTTAAAATGGACGTGACATAGCCATAACGCCATTGCCATAACCAAACCTTATTTCAATTGGTTTCTATGGCAATGGATATGGCGTTATGGCGAATCACCTGTAATCGAATGCAGTGTTGCCCATAAGTTTGGATGGAACAGCTGTTTTTATGGTTATGTCACGTCTGATTGAGCCTTAAGGTACAATCTAAAATAATACCAGCAAAATATTAGTATAAAACTGAAATGAGTTTCAAATTAGCTGAGAATAAATTTGTTGGCTGTCATCAAATTCGATTATGGATGACATTGCAGTTAGCTTTTAGTCAGTATAAGAAAAGTTAACTATTTTTGTAGTCAACCACACATTCTCCGACAGGGTGCTTACATATGTATCTATGTATATACTCATAAGTATGCACATTGTGCGCTGACTTGAAATGAATTGTGGCGGTATATTTGAACATTGCAAAAAAAAAAAATAAACACAAAGCTTTTAAGCCAAAATGGTAGTGCGTATTTATTTAAGGGTGGGTGTTGAGTACGCTCCCATTTCGGAATATTTTTCATTTAATTTTGCGCTTATTTTTCTGCCAACATATTTATATTAAAATATTGTATGCTAGTGGAAGGTAAGTGGAAAAAAATATACGATATATTAAAAATACTTATGAATACAAGACAAAATATTTAGATGCATGCAAGTTTAGGGCGTTAAAATTCGCCACATGCGCAAATATATTCACATGTGAGGCAAAACACACTACACAGCACAACAACAACTGCTGGTGGAAAGAAGAAAAAAAAAACAACCAACAATCATCATGGTTGTTAAGACTGTCAGCCAGCCATGTTATGAAGAAAAATATTGAAATAATTGAAACGAGGCAGAAATAAACACATTCAGATTTTATATTTTACTTGTATTCTCATATAAGAAAAATAATGGCGAAAGTGTAAATATTTTCATGACACAAGAATTCGCAATCAAAATATCAGCCATCACGAGAAAATGGGATTAAAAAGTAGTTGCACATTTTTTTTTTGTGCAATGTGCGATAAAATTAAAAAAAAGAAGAGAGCTGTCTTAGGACACCCTGTTAGAGCTATGCTGCTTAAGTATATAAAAAAAATTATTTTTAAAATAACAATGAAATAAAATTATATTAGATGATTATGTCAAACTTGTCGCAAATATTTTAAAACGTGTGATATCTAATAAGCGGCTGCACGGATTTTTTTCAAACATAGCTAAGAGCACTCTCGATCAAGTCACCTTTCAAACAGAAAAAACTAATTCCAAATCGATCCAGCCGTTTGGTATATACGTGAACTCGTACAGACACACATTACAAACTTATACCACCTCTTTTTTGGTGTGGAAGGGGGGTCGAAAATCATACATTTTGTTGCGTTTATTTTCGTACTCTGTTTTTAAGTACAAAGAAATCAACAAAAATATTTTTATAACTGTTATAGTGTCACGTCTAGCTCCCGTGTCCTGGCATAAGGAGCATAGCTCTAAAATGTAGCAAATATATTTAATCGTGTATATTTCACGTCTCACTTATAAATTCGAAATTGAAGCTAAGCAATAAAATATACGTTATTATATGTAAAATTTAAATATAATGTTTTAATTCACAACAAAGACGCTGTAGCTTGAACACTACAAAATTATCCAGATTTACTTTGAAAATCAGTCATAAATTCGTCCAACTTATGGACGACTTTGTGATTTCAGCGATGAGGATCACAACATACCCTGCCGAAAAATGGTGGAATTACTTACATCTTCGAAAATGAAGCCGGAGCTCGCATTGCTATTAATGGACATCATTAACCATCATAAATGAAAGTTTATTTAAAAATTTTTACGATACACAGTGGGGGATTTTGAAAAAAAAAAGTGGAAATTATTCTGCAGTTTCTAAGCGAGCCGTCCGATTCTTATGCAATTTCTACAGCATTTAAGTAGGTGCTACTGAGCTTAATTTCGATTAAATATCCTTAAATGGGGAGGGAGCCACTAAGCTCCAAAGTGGGCATCTGCTTACAACATATAAAGATTTTTCCGAGAAGACAGAAAGAAGTCTTACACACAGGAATGCTATAAAATTTGCATTTATCAATATTTTCGGCTGAAAATTCTCACTTGGGTGGAAAATTATGCAATTCATACACAAAAAGTAAAATCAAATAGATTCTCAAAAATATTTCATAAAATCCCAAAAATGTGATTTTTTTGTATTTCTGCTGAATTTTTCTTATCTTTCACCGGGCGAAGATAATATTTGGGAAAATATTTAAAAACATATCATGTCGTAAGGTAAAAACAAAGTTGGTTCCAGCTTTGGAATTTGAAAAAAAAAGGCCTTACATTTGATATTTATAACAAAAATGGGACAATTTCGAAACGAAAAAAAATTTGGAATAAAAAATTTTTTTGTACTGTTTCTCATAGTTTTACTTTTTGAATAATTAAAAATATTGAGTGGTATCCTTGCAAAATTTTTAAATAATAACGAAATAATTAACCCAATTTTTTCTGCAAAAAACGGTAAAAAACCGTTTTTTTTTCAAATATTTTATTTAAATTGCGTATAACTTTTGACTTAGTAGTGCTTTTGATTTATCTAAATGTTAAAAATTTTTAATCTTAACTCATACTAAGTTTGTATTTGAAAATCGAACAAGATTTGACTTCTCCATTAGGTAGAACAGTGGACCAAGGTTGGTAAAAACCACAAAATTTAAAATTTTTTCTCGAATATTTCCTAAACTGTAAGCAAAACTGCATAAATGTAGGAGAATTTTTTTTTTGGTCTTGAATAGAGAAATAAACCACTTGCAAAAAATCTTTTTTATCACATCAAAAAACATCAGCTTGGCATCGGTTTGAATTTTTCATTAACCCAAGGTTGCCCACTTTGAGGCTTTTTGGCTTCGCCCCCTTTAAGTATCCCCCCTTTAAGACTTAAGCTCGGCAACCACCTCTTTCAAATGCTGCATGAAATTTCATAACAATCGGACTGTTTGTTTAGAAACTGCAGAATTATTTCCACTGTTTTTTCAAAATCCCCCACTGTGTGACATTGATCCGGGGGAGATGTGGTTTCAACAAGATGGCGCTATGTGCCATACGGCGGCTTCAACCCTGGACTTATTGAAATAAAAATTTGACATCCAGTTGATTTCGAGAAATGAACCTTTCAATTGGTTCCCAAGCTTGTGTGATTTAACACCTCTCGATTATTTACTGTAGGGACACGTCAAGTCATTGGAATATGCTGATATATTGTACCAAAGAAAGTTAAAATTTTCCAACCCTGGAATAATTTTGTTTATGTTTTGATTTTTAATACTTATTTTTTTCTTACTAAAACATAAAATAGGCTTATTAAAAAAAACAAAAATTAGTTTTAGCTAGTTACTTTTGTATGGCAAAAAAAAGTTTGAGCCCTCCAGCTCTGGATCAGCCTTGTTGATGCTACTGATTTTCAATACCAATCTATTTTGGACCATTTCTGACGAACCAGTTCAAGACCGAAGTCTTTAGCTTTTCTGGGAGCTACGGAAAACCGATTTCACGTACAGACAAACATATGGACGGACAGACGGACATCACTTATTCGTCTTCCCTATTCATAAGGACCCAGATCATACATACACATATACTTTATGCGTCGCATATGAAAATTCTGGAAATTACACACGGATTGACAAACCTATATATACCCTTTACCATTTTTTTAATGAAGGGTATAAAAATGTTCGGATTAAAATATAATTTGTTTTTTATTATTTCTCACAGTTTAAATTTCTATCGGGCTCTTGAAAAAAAAAACATACACGGCATAAAGGCATAAATTTATTGTCTCAGGATATTAAATGTATGTACGTAAATATGTATATTTGTGTTTGTGTGCGTGTGTGTGTGTGTGTGTGCAAATAAATGATGCTGTTATTGTGGTTGTTACTGCGTATTTTAAATGTTGTTTCTTATTTACATTTTTTTATTATTATTATTATTTTTTTTTTTTATAAAATCAGTAAAAAATGTTAAGTAAGCTCAGTTGGAAATGACGTGTGCCTCATCAGCATTTTTCAAATCGCTCCATAGACAGTTTTCTTGCAAGGGTAATGATGTTGGTTGTCGTTGCTGTTCGGTAGTTGGGGAATGTAGGACATTGGTCGTTATTTAATATTTTAAGTAAGCGGGTAATATTTGAATTTATTCGTATATTCCTTTTGATTTTATAAATACAAAAATACTTGCGAAGACTTTTAAAATATGCTGGAAATTGTGGCAATGTCAATTTAGTGTGTATGTGTGTATGTATGGTTGCAAGTGTTTTCCTGCGTCCTGTTTCTTTTATGGTCCTGCTGTATTCCACCAAATTTCGCTACTGGCAAGCTTTCTTAATATATGTATGTACATATTTCGATTTTACCAAGCCACTTTAAATGTGCTTTTGAATATAGAATATTTTTGTTCACATTTCGCTTGAAAATATTATTATTATTTTTATGTTT
This sequence comes from Tachina grossa, assembly GCA_949987645.1. Lineage (NCBI taxonomy): Eukaryota > Metazoa > Arthropoda > Insecta > Diptera > Tachinidae > Tachina > Tachina grossa. The sequence goes on along the minus strand of OX465276.1, from coordinate 58,999,923 downwards.
ACGCTACGTTTACTCGCAGTTGTTCGCTTTCTAGTGAAATGTGTATATGAATTTTTTTTCACTTATTTTCATATTTTATTGTTATAAATTATAATTTTTATGCGCTTGGTTGATGGCAAAATATTAGATTGTTCTCTCATGTGTCCTTTTTTTTCTTATTCGTTTTGCTTGGTTTTATATTTATGGATTCCCTTGACTGTTTAGTGTCCTTTAAGTGTAGATTTTTGTTTCCCTTATTGTTATGGGACATTTTCAAATGTTATTATTCCTTTAGATAATTTTTATAATATTCTATGACAAGCATCACTAAATCCTCGCAGTGACAGTGTTAGGTGCATAAAACAGTGGCGTGATAAATATTTAATGGCACATTAAGATTTTGTTTCTGGTTGGATCTGTTATTTTTATTCTTAATAATATTCGCCACAAAATGTAATTGTTTCTGTTTGCTTATTTTCTAATCCGCAGTTATTTTTTAAGCTTAATATTTTTGTGAGGCCATGAGTTAGTTAGTTAGCCACCTAAAACAATGACGAATTAAAGAGTATGAAACGTCTTTAAAGAACTGTGATGCTAAGTATATTTCTTTAGCTAAGTATTTCAGTTTTAGATTTCTAACATACCGTATTGAGTATTGAGAGAGAAAATATATCATGCTTTCCAGAAGCTCAAACACAAAAGAAGGATTGTTGGCTAAACGGTACAATAATATTAGATACTCGCAATACTACATCAAATGTACAGACAGAAAAAAATGACAATGTAAAATCAACATGTAAACATTTTGATTAGAAAAAATATTAACAGCCTGGCCCAGGAAAGAAAGTTTCTATCGGATTTCGAAAAGAAAGTTTCTATCGCTTAGTTACATATCGTCCCATAACCGCTAAAAAAGCTTAAGCGACATTATTTTCGAAATTAATTTTTTTACCAAAATCGATTTCCGATTGTAAAAAGTAGATTTTCGTCAAAAAAAAAACGAAGTTTAAAAAATGTGCCGCTTAAGCTATTTTCGCGGTTATGGCTCGATATATTGAAAACAACAATAAAATAAGAGAATTTGTTCAATAAAAGTAGCGACAGAAAGTTTTTTGTCTACATCGTGGACAAGGTCGTAAAATTATTCGAAATTATGCGCCTAATAACGTGTGTCGTATTTCGACTGCAAATGCCTCGGTTTTGTACCACACTAAAAAACATTGCAACATTTTTTCTTTAATCGCCTTAGTCGTAGTCGAAATACGACACTCGTGATAAGGCCGAATATGTTATTTAAGCGTGTTGATGCTTATTTGTTTTGTGGATAGCTACAAGGCACGGTTGTGCTCAGTTGTTTGTTTTGGTGTTCGTATTGTCTAAATGTCCGAAAAACTTCGCATCACTAAGGATAATTTTCTGCTGCTGGCTAGTAGGCAGTGTAGCAGAATGCCAGAGACTCTGGGTAATACTGCGGACAAGCCAGAGTTGCCTCCCATTTTGTATTCTTTTTAACGCTTAACTATAACTTTAACCTCAAATAAATTTTCAGTTAAATGATCAATTAAATCATATGTGTATCTAAATAGTATTTAAGGATGTTGTGGCTGCAATGAGTTTGAGTTCAAATCTTGGCCGGAGAAGCCAATTAAAGATACGACAGGCAACCACATAACTTAAATAATTAATAAAATACAATGACTACAATGACAAAAATATGTTACACTATACATATGGAACATTTTTAAATGTTACCTAGAATCACTCAAAGTGTTACATATTTTGTTAATGCAATCGAACAGAATTACCTACTTTTATATAAATACAACGGTTACATTTTATCATTAATATACTTCACTAGCGATTTTTAAGGCTATTTGAGAGGTTTTCGGCACACTAATATGATTTTGAAGCACACATTGGCATCACTAATTATGTCTAAAAAAATCAAAACAGTGACCATATTTAAATAATTATATTTATTTATATTATTTTTTTTAATAATAATTTTTATATTTTGTGTTTTAGAAACCTTCTCTCGAAATTATAAACATGACATGCAAATAAAACCTTCATTACCACAGTTGGAAAAAATGGCAGTATGTACACCTTGAATAAAGTGAGGGTAAAATATGTAACATATTTACATGTTTTACATGCAACATATTCAGAAAAGAAATCGGAAATTTTTCCCACTGTTGTATTTTTTGTACAAACGAACACAGAAATATAAAACATGTAATATATATGCAACATATTTGTCAGAAAAGAAACCGCTATTAAATTCATGTTGTTTCAACTAGAAATAACTTTGTTTCAACATGGTTCTTCCTCTTATTTCAGTATCGAACGTACGCTTATCCAACTTGATGTAGCTTTGATTAAATATAATTTTTTTTACAGAAGTAACACTCAAGCAATGAAGTCCTTCTACTATTACTAGGTGTAAAGGTAGAATTAGTAAAATCGTATCATTCTACTTTACAGCTTGCCGTATCGTTCAACTTTGTGCACAGGTTATAGAAAATGTAACAGTTTGCACAGCACATTTTTTTGTCTGGCATTAAATGTGGCGTTTTTGACATTCGCTACTGAAAAATCTGTTTTCTGCAGATTCCTACGTCAGCAGTGCTACCACCACATATTTTATAACTAGTAACATGCATTGTATATGGTACGGTTTTTGTCAGCTGACACGCAACATCACGATACGATTTTACTAATTCTACCTTTACCTTCTGTATGAAAGAGATAGTAATAGAGAAGACAGGTGGTGAAGGAAGAGATAGAGGAAAGCTTAATTTTTTTACAGCTCTGCTACTTGCACGTTTTTTTTTAATAATGCAGTGATGCAGAGCCTCTGATGTCAAATGAGGCGTATTGAATTTTTTTAAAGCTGTGTTTAGTAGCAATTTTAGTGGTTAGTTTACTTCGCTCATGATTCTGCTACACAACGAAGGAGGGCGCTCTGATATTACATAGGATTAGCATCTGCTGAAGTCGGTATAGTTAAGTGACATCACTTGAACTTTCCTACAACAACTGATACAAAGGGACACTAGTGCACATCAGCAAAATGCATGGTGTTGTTATTTAATGACTGTGGGAAACAAGGATTGAACCCAGGACCTTCGGTTTTGTAGTCAACGTGCTAAATACTTCAGCCAACGCGACCCTAATTCTTCATTTTGATTTAACAGCACGGGAATGTTAAATCAACACGAAATAAACTTATTTCAAAAGGAAATATTTTCTTTAATTATTACCTTAAACCATGTTGAATTAACATGAAACACATATAAAGTAAAATCATTGCCGAAGATGTTAAATTATTTTTTTTTCGAAGATTTTCTTATGAATTTTTTTTTTTATATATTTTTGAAAATTTATATAACAAAAGCATCTTCCCGCGGTTTCGTTTACAACTAGTGGGAAACTGAAATTTTCGTATAAACTGCATTTATACCAACCGTAACAAAACAAACAAAAAGAATTACAAAAAGTAGGAATTTTTGCCCATATTTTCCCCTTAGATATTACTCAATGTTTTAATCTATACCAAGTGCTATCCCCCAAAAGAAGCACGAGATTAATGTATTTGTGTATGTGTACTCATTTCTATAAGAAGCCGATCGAAGTTCGGCACTCTGATGCTACTTTGGGCAGCTATGATCTTGGCCATATGCCATCCTCACACTAAATTTCACCCAAATATATATATATATATATATATATATATATATATATATATATATATTAAGATTATTAGTCAGTAATGGGTTAATTCACTTCAAAAAATTTTAAAACTTTTTTTCTGCTACCAAAAATTTGCTCCTGATTGGAACCTTAAAAATTTTCCAGGACAGTACAGTCCCATAATGGATTAAACCGTGTCATTTTAGTGATAAAAACTATCCCATATTTTATTACAATCCCTTCAGCGGTTCTTTCGTCATAAAGTAACAATCATTCAAAAATCTAAACATACGAGTCCAAACTTTCATATTTATAATACTACATAATTGTACATACCCATACAAAACTTATCCTAACTTCACACAAAAAATAATAATATGAACAATTTTGTAATATAAATTAAAATATTTGTAATATCAATTAAAAAATTAATTAAATTTTCACCCATAAACAATTTGATATCAATTAAGTTTTTACACTTAAATTGTTTAACACAATTAAAAATTAGAAAATAATAACTTTTTCTGCGCTAATAATTTCAAACAGGAACATAATGTTCGAAGATTGCAATACTATACATATTCATAATAATTAAATTCTACTTAAAATAGCCGCCTGAATAAGATAACAAATAATATTTCATGGTAGAATGAAACCTGCATGTGATTTTACGTCTATCCATTCATTTATTGCTTGATAATGACTGCGAATGTTTGTTTTCTCTTCCGTTCTTTTTTTTTTTTTTGTCATTCTTAATGCTTGTTTTTGTTTCGTTTATTATTTATTGTTATTAAAAGTTTAAATATTTCTTTTGCTACTTGAAAAATTATCTTCAAATTACAAAACAACAGCAGCAGTTCGCCATTGTACAATGAAAAAAAAACAAACAAAAAATAAGAAACACTTTTAATTTACTCCAGCAGCCACACAGTTACGAAGTGCATCCCCACAGAGCAGCGCAAGGTGTACTCGGGTACCGTGAAAAACGTGTAGTGTCCTGTTTATTTATTTTACAATTATTTGGGTTTTTTTTTGCATCTGTTTCTTAAAGAAATCTTGTTGATGACAGAGTGCCAACACAGTGAGTGCAGATGACAATTGTACGAATAAAAAAAAAAATTAAATAAACCAAATGGATGAGAGTTGTAACGAGGATAAATTCAAAAGTAAATTTAATTAAATTAATAATTGTGATATCAGGCATATTCATATAAAGAAAACTGGCCTAAATACACTTTAAAAAATACATATTTACATACTTGGGATGTCAAAAAAAAAATATATTGAAAAATGTGTGTTAACATTTCGGTAGTAAATCCTTTTTAGAACCACCTCATCAAAAGAACAGATTATAACTCAGCATCTCTCGGCACATCTAATTTTTTTTTAATTTCAAAAAAATTTACCTTTTGTAAAAAATAGTTTTAATAAGAAGTATTTTTTATGAAAGCTACTTTGTATAAAAAGTACTTCTATAAGAGTTACTTTGGTAAAAGATGCTTTGTATAGGTCTTATACTTTTTATAAAAAGTATTTTTTTGCCAAAGGTACTCTTACTAAAACATAGTTTTAATAAAAAGGTACTATTTATAAAAAATATTCTTTATAAAAGATTTTTTTAAGCAATATAAGCTTCACAGAAGATGCGAAAAGTTTTAAAAATTAATATTCAATAGAAGGTACTTGCTTTCAAAAGGTATTTATGGAAAAAGAGGAACTTATTGCAGAAAAGTTTTTATAAAGAGAAAAGTTTTTAAAATTTTCAAAAGGAATTTCAAAAAGAATGTAATTTTTATAAGATATTTATTGTAAAAAAATACTTTTTATAACAAATCTACTTTTTATAAAAAAGGTACTTTAAAAAAAAGTACTTTATAAAGAAAGGGTACTTTTAATAGAAAATATATTTTAAATAGAATAGGTACTTTTTATAGAAAAGGCACATTTTATAGAAAATATATTTTAAATAGAATAGGTACTTTTTATAGAAAAGCTACTCTTTATAGAAAAGGTACTATATATTTATAGATTAAGTACTTTAAAAGGAAAAGTTAATTTTTAAAGAAACTGTACTTTTTATTGAAAATGAACATTTTTAAGAAAAGGTGCTTTTTATAGAAAAGGTAGTTTATGTGTAAAAAAAGGTACCTTTAATAGAAAAGGTATTTTAAATAGAAAAGGTACTTATAGTGAAAAAAGTACTTTTGATAGGAAATATATTTTTTATAGAGAAGGTTCTTTTTATAGAAAAGCAGGTACTTTTTATAGAAAAAATACTTCTTATAGAAAACGTACTTTTTATAGAAAAGGTACTTCTTATAAGAAATCTACTTTTTAAAGAAAAGATACTTTTTTATAAAAAAGGTAGTTTTTATAGAAAAGGTACTTTTTATAGAAAAGATACTTTTTATAGAAAAGGTACTTTTTATAGAAAAGGTACTCTTTATAGAAAAGGTACTTTTTATAGAAAAGGTACTTTTTATAGAAAAGGTACTTTTTATAGAAAATGTACTTTTAATATATAAAGGTACTTTTAAAAAATTTACTTTTCATAGAAAATATACTTTATAAAAAAGTTCTTTTAATATAATAGCTACTTTTTACAGAAAATATACTATATTACTCTTTATAGAAAATATATTTTTTATAGAAAATATACTTTTTATAGAAAATATACTTTTCATAGAAAATGTACTTTATAGAAAAGGTCCTTTTTATAGTAATGTACTATTTATAAAAAATGTACTTCTTATAGAAATTGTACTTTTTATAGAAAATGCACTTTTTAAAGAAATTTTTTTATAAAAAAGGTACTTTTTGAGGAAAGGGCAATTTTTCAAGAATATGTACTTTTTATTAAAAATGTACTTCTTAAAGAAAACGCACTTTTTATTGAAAATGTACTTCTTGAAGATAAGGTACTTTTAATAGAAAATGTTCTTTTAATAGAAAATGTCATTTTAATAGGATAGGTGCTTTTTACATAAAATGTACTTTTTGTGGAAAATGTACTTTTTAAGGAAAAGTTACGTTTTATATAAAATGCACTTTTTAAAGAAGCTATAATTTTCATAGAAAGTTTAATTTTTATAGAATTTACAGATAAGGTACTTTTTATCGAAAATATACTTTTAATAAAAAATGTACTTTTTGTAGAAAATATACTTTAAAAAAGTACTTTATGTAAGAGAATCTGTTTTTAAAACGTACTTTTTATACAATTTACTTTATATAAAAGCACTTTTTATAAAAAATACTTTTTATACAACATAGTTGTTATAAAATTACTTATTATAAAAAGGAATGATTACTAAAAGTACTTTTTATAAAAGGTTTTTTTACACAAACCCAGATTTTTGGGCCAAATTCTGTATAGGGAAACACACTCAAAGCCAGTAAGTGGCTTTTTTACTATGGATTACAATAACAATTTTCAAGTTTGTATTTAGTAAAAAAAAATTACAAATTCAATGAAATGTTTTGTCTGTAATAAAAAAATTTATTTCATTGGTCCATATTTATGAAAACTACGTTATATTTTTCTGTGTAATTTTTATGGCATATACATACATACATAATTACTTCACAAGCGATCCATAGTTCTGAGCCACAAAAGCTGTGAAAATATAAATAATTTTTAATAGCAAAGAAGGCTATCGTCGCTGTAATGAGACTCATACCATTTTAAAAACGTACATAAGTACTCAACTATTTACAAGTATAATGAATACAAGTACTTGCAAAAAGAAAAACAGTTGTTAAATTTATATTAAAATAAAAATAAAAATAAACAGAACCCAAGAAATTATAAAGATAAAAAAAACAAAGTAAATATGAATGGTTGGCTGATGCACGTACTCGTATGTATAGAGAAAGAATATAAAAGAAATGAGATCTAAATAAATATTTATTCGCAACCTAAATGGGGGAGTGAATGTGTTTGGTCACAACATGAATTTAATATGTCCTTAACAATGTTGGCACAACTTAAATAAGAAGAAGAAAAAAACAGAAAGAAGTCTCCAAATAGCAATTATAGTGAAAAGTTTTTCTGCCGTTGCTGTTTCATTTTTTTAAGCAATTGACATGACACTCAATTTGGGAATCTGTTTTTGGTCTCTGGTTATAAAAAAAAATATTTGTATGTTAGGTATATTAACAACAACCTGTTTTTTTTTTGTGTTTTAATCAATTTATAATTTTTTGTTAATTGAAAATTTTTACTAATAACTTTGCTTGAGTAGAGTTTTTGCAATACATATTGTTTCGTGATTGAAACTTTTTGTTTTAGTGAGTTATAATGAAGAAAATTATTATTGCAATACATACTTGTATATATGTCTGATATTTCGAAATTAATTGTGATTGAATGCAAATTAATAGTCTTTAAAGTATAGACGGATAAACATTTCATATTAATTTGAACTTAATTATGTTTTGCAGAATACAAAAATTATTGAATATTTACAGAGTTTCTTTATAAGTTTAGGAATAACATACTTTTTTGAGTTTTTGCAATGTTCGAAAATTCGAACTTAAGTTCGAAAATATGTTTTTAACTGGCATAGCATTTTTCATAGACCAAGTACTCTGTAAACAACAAAAAAATCGAAATCGCTAAAATCTTAAAAAATCTTTCGAACTAAAAATATTAAAATATTGTATAAATTTGATTTAATAATTTTTTTTATTTTAAGTTGCGGTTTCAATAATATTAACTACACATTTAAAAAATTTTTTCTATGTTCAAATTTTCGAACTCGACTTCGAAAATTTTTTTTCATCTGCCATAGCATATTTTTTTTAATTTTTTTTAAACAATAAAATAAATTGTAATGTATATATGTATATAAATGTATTGGCTGAACAAATATCAAAGACATTTGCCATTATATGTAAGTATTTTGTTAGTATTTCTAGGAGAATATTTCTATCGGACCTGTTCTGCAAATCACTACATATCAAATCGCTCTTATTTCCAAAAATTGCTATAAAAAAACTAAAAATTTCAAAAACTTAAAATACAATAGAACCAACTAAAAATTTATATAAAAAAACTTTATACGTTTACGAAATTTTTGGACAATTTATGAAGAAAATCATTCACAAAGATTTGTATTTTGGAAAAATTGGAAATGTGTAAGTTTTTATTTTTGTTGGAATGGATGATACGAAATGAATATTCATGTGAACGAATAATTTTATTCCAAAATTTTCACATATGAAATTCATAATATGTTTTTGAAATCACAGTATTTTTCAGAACAGGCCCGTATGAAAAAAAAATCAAGAAAATGTATAAGAATAATTAAAAGAAAAAATTTTATTGTTATGACATGCACGCAAGCAATTAACACAATAGTAGAAACATTTACTAGAATATTTATAAGTTCAATTAGTAAATGCAGTAGTAACTTAAAGAAAATTGCAGGATATTACACAACGTAAGTGTGTACGCATTTTAATTTACAGTGGCTGATATATAAAAGGAAATGTGTTGCTTCAGCAACGAAACAAAATAGAAAAAGGAAGCCTCATGAGTCATGATTTACTAAAGCTGCATCAAAACTTAACCTTGGCATCTTTGCAAACTACACATTTATATTGTCAAGGTTCGCCTATTGATATGTTAAGCTTTAGAAACGTCCGGCGGTTTTACTATTTTTGCATTCGCATTTAATTCCCATTATTTTTGAGAATTTTTGTAAAATTCCTTGCTTTTGTTACGATTTTGCAATTTGTAATAAATTTTTTTAATATATATATATATATATATATATATATATATATATATATATATATGTATATATTTCGAATTTTGCAAAAAATTTGCTAACATCAATAATTTTTACTTCTAATCCATAGTTTTTTTTAAGTTTATTGGGATTGTGGCCAGCAAAAAATTTCAAAAAAGGTAATCGAGTTTGGAATTAAGCATTTTTGGTGGAAGCTGTTCCTTACTGGATTACCAACTTAATGATTTTAACAAGGCGTGAGACTAAAATAATCGATTCTGGAGAAGTACTTACCTTTTTTATTTGGAAACTTGTTCACGTAATCTATTTAATCTAAAAAAAGCATTCTCTTCATTTAGCAATTTTTTTACATTTTGGGTAATGAGATTTGTAAGCGAGTAATGAAATTTGACAATCAGAAAAGTAAGTCATTATATGGCAAGTAGTTCTGATGGTAATGTGTAATTTTTTGCTGGGTGGTCATTTGGTAATTAAAGTGTTTTGCAAGTAATTTTAGTTCAGCTATGTCCAAGCCACATGCACAATGTGCAAACTTTTATATAAGAGCTTTTGTGCTTTCACACCGACGGCAGCACAATTGCTAGTTAGATCTCGGCGACAACACAGAAAAAAATGATTTTTAAATACAATTAATTTTTTTGTGATATCAATTAAATAATTAATTGATTTTGAACCTACAACGATTTTTGTAAATACAATTAACGAAATTGTAAGTTAAAGGAAAATCTGAAAAATATTTTCAATTAAATATATCAACAAATACATAGTTTATTGAAATTTATTTATTTTTTTAACATTTATTTTTGTTAGATTTCAAACTTATTTCAATTAAAGTTATTGTTGTATTAACAATGTGAATTGTAGAATTTTCGTATCATAATTATGATATTAACAATGCTTTTTTATACACAAAACTGTGAAAAACACTAAATATCTTTGAGCGGAGTTGAACCGGCAACTTCAGGACTAATAAACTGACTCACTTACCTCTCAGCTAAAGAGCAACACTTCATTGAATACGCAAGTGATGAAAACACAAAAAACAAGATTTATTGTTTCTTCTACATGAGCGCATTCCGTTATGATATAATTTAACAAATAATTTTGTTGAGTAGTTTAATTGACTACAAAAATTTAAATTTGTTATATCAACAATGATCATTGTTAATTTTTAAATTAAATATTAACAATTTGTTTTGTTGGTTGCATTTCGATGATATTTTTTTCTGTGAACAATGCTTGCTCTTGTTTTGAAAAAAGAAACAGAACAGATTTAAGTGCTTTCAAATTTTTAAAATTTTATCATTTTTAAAAGATTTAATTTAATTCAATTAATAACTTAAGCTATCAATTAGCTTAGCTTATTACTTTTAACATTGTACATTTTTAAAAACTTTTATCTATTTTCCAAGCAACATTTAAGTTATACAACATGTCTAAAGCACTACATTACCCCTTTTAGACACGAAAAGTTTAATTTGCAAAGTCTTAATTCAGCTGTGTGGAAGACAGAGGGAGGAATACTTTCTCTTTCTGTCTTTCTCCCAGCTGAATTAAGACTTTGCAAAGTAAACTTTCCGTGTCTAAAAGGGGTGTTACATCATGGTGAAAAATGTCGTATATATTGCACTAAATTCTTACATTAAAATTACCAACAATGGATGCAAAATTACTGCTAAAAAAATTTCTTAATTAAAAAACAAATTATTTAAAATATTTTCCCTGAGATGTCTGCCACTGTACGTTGAAATGCAAAAATCTTTACAAGTGTGTATAATTACAATTTTTTTCAGGAACATATTAACGCGTTTGCTAATATTCTGTCATTTCTACTTTGATTTGCTAATTGCTTTGTATATCGCAAGAACAATACAAAAGAACCCAAATTTCATTCCATTTTTTTTAATGACTCTTACTGACTTTATAAATTCCGAAACTATTGTAAATATTTTAAGGCTACACGAATGCACGTACGACTTCAATTATCGTTAGATTCATTTGTCTCCTCTTAGTCAGCTACTTAATTATCTTGGAGCAGCAGCATCATCAGCACTTGACATTCAAGTATAAAAACATATTTCAGTATTGCCAGCTTCAAATAATAGCCATTTATAAGAATTAAATTGTTCGTTTAAAATGTACTTAAATTAAAATTTAAAAAACCCCCAAATATATCTAAAGAAGATGTGATATCGTTTAAAAGGCTAGACCGATTTTCTTAAAACATAGCTAGGAATCCTCTCGATTAAGTCACCTTTCAAATCAGAATCGTTCCAGCTGTTTGCTCTGTACGTGGACACGGACAGAAACACAAATACACAGATGCACAGACATACACTACAAACTTATAACACACCTTTTTTTGGACGGGGGTTAATGAAAATGAATCAATTTATTCTTGGCATCTATTCTTGCATTTCAAAAATTCCGTGTACTTTTCTTTTGACAGTCAGTACTAGAGACCTGCGTAAACAGTCTTGAAATGTAAATACGTCTTGTTTTTTTAATATATATTGTTGTATCTTGTATTATACTAAACCAATAATAAATTATGTCGTTTAATAAGCGAAGCACTATGGATGTATTCGTGTACGTGTATAGGAGTGTTAACAAGTGATGTCGCGAAGACTTCTTGTCTGTAACAAACACTGAAAAGAAGTAGTGTTCATGCGTTTATGCTCTTTATTTTGCGTATTGTGCGTTTGTATGCGCTCAGAAAAATCAAAAGATCATACAAACTTCTTATGTGTGTATGTGTGTACATGCATGACGTTTGCATACGCGCCCATGCGTAAGAAGTCACGAAGTATTTTCTTCTTTACTCCTATACCTGCAATAACTGAAACAAATTTCTTACAAACAGTACTGTTTACGTTTGTTTAAGAAGATATCGCTGTAGTAAAGCATTTGAAAAATCCCTCATGTCTTAAAAGTTCTTGTAAGGGCTCTTGTGCAGGACTTTAGTCGGTACTAGTAAATGAAAATTTCTTTATGAAATTTTCCAAAGTGAATTTTAGTAATATTTTTTTACATACAGTTTGTATGGGATTCTGAAATTCGTTATGAACTATGTACCAGGCTTCAACTATAAAGAAATAAGTTTTTGAAAATTAATTTGAAGGTTTAAAAAAGCTCTCCTTGAAATAGTAAAATAAGACTTATAAACTTGTTTCTTATTTATTGCCTTATAAATATCATGTACATACATGATATTGAATTTCCGGTTTTCTTTAAAAAAAACGGCCACTGTAGCCATACCATACGTCTCCAGTGAACCAAGCCATACTCCTAACGAACGCAAGAAATATGTCTATAACGAAATTATGCATGTACTTTTTAGGGCCATTATTACAACTTAAAAATAGTTAAAAGTAGGATTTTATCGGACGTATGAAAAGCTTTCCATTATTGCAAATTGGATTTAACTCACCAGGTAGGATAAACTTGCCTGTAATCTATCGCTCACTTAAGGTTAAAGTAAAATTTTGCCAATAAAATCCTTATTTTAACTATCTTTAAGTTTTAGTAATGGCCCTTAGAGTTCCGTACACCAAAGGTAAAAACGAACCCAAAACTAAACGGTTTTATATCATTTAATGTAATTTTGACTATTTGATTTTGACAACTTGCTGTATCTTGGAAACCAAAAGAGGCAAACTCGAGGAATTTTAAACATTCTGAAAGTAAAAAATCCCATAATTAAAAAAATTGTCAAAACAAAAAAAGCGCCAGAAACCGAAAAAATCGCCAAAACAAAACCAAACGCCAGAATTAAAAAAATCGATAAAACTAAAATAAATCACCGAAAACCGAAAAAAAAATTGCCAAAACGAATAAAAAAAATCCAAACTATAAAGACGCCTAAAAACCAAAAAAAAAAATCTTTAATTAAAAAAACGCCAAAAAAGTTTACCGGGCACGTAAAATTCAAAAATAAAATATAGTCATTTTTTCAACTGAGATATTCGATTATGTAGGCTAAAGTTCGTATAGTATTACATATGTATGTAGTGTCCGTACGGAAGCCTTCGTGTGCGAGTCAAAGTCACACTTGAAGGGCATTTACACCTGTATAAAATTTAGTAGATTTTAATTAATATCTTCATGAAAATCTATACCATTTACATCATCTTTTGTGGCATTTATCAAGTTTTTTTCCAAAAATTTCCAAAAACTATGACCAAGCACCTTCAATGTAACCAATTCACTGACCTTTTTAAGCAGACTGTAGCTAACTCACTCATAAAAATATTAGATTTTGATTAGATTTCCTACAAATCTACTGACAAAATAGATTTTGTTTTGTATGGGAAATCTGGTAAAAACATCTCGTAAGTTCTAGATTTCGAGGTAATGTAAATGCCCTTTAATATATAATAAACCCTTCTTACACTGCAAATCAAATGAAGAAAAAGCCTAGTTGGTGCGAATGTTATGAACAACTTTCAGCTTTTTCTTGAGATTTATTTTGAACATATTAAGGGTTTTCAAGAGAATGTCCAAAAGTCTCACAAACTGTGCAATTGTACATTTTTACACTCTCGTGAATAAAATGTCAAAAATTGTATAGAAATGTTTTTGCACAAGCCAGTTAAGTTTGCCCAATAATTTTGAATCGTAAGCTTGAACTGTGCATTTTGTAAACAACAGAAACATATAAATATGTTTTTAAATTAAAAATTGCTTGAAATTTCCTTATTTTGTTTTTATTAAAAATTGTTTGACATTTGCTTAAAATTTACATAAACTGTTTGCGCGAAATTTCCAAAAGGGAAACATGAAACAAACAAGTCTCGCAAGTTTGCCCAATTGCAGAAATGGAACTTTTAAGAGTTCTCATAAAACCCCTTATTATTTTTTTATATTCACCCTTATTCCAGTTGTCGACATCGACGTCACTTTAACGCAATACAAAAAAATTGGGGCTTGTTTACTCGCTCTCGAGAACAATTTTGTGCTACTGACAATCTATTTCCGTTCCCTAAGGTCTAAAAAACAGCATAAACCTGCCAACAGGGGTCAGTTGTTTTCGACAGTGGGTACACAATCCCCAATTTTTTGGTATTGTGTTAAAGTGACGTCGATGACGACAAATGGAATAAGGGTGATTAAAATGAATCGGAATGATAATATTTTTAAAGAAGTAAAAATAAAAAAATAAAAACCAAAAAACCCCACTGACTAATTTTACAAAATTTTTACTTCTAAATCTTAAACATGATTTTAACATTAAAATCACAAACAGCTGATTTTGCCCTTCACAATACATGCTGTGTAAAAATTATTTTCAAAATAAAAAAAAATCTTCTGTAGAAATAAGTGTATTTGCTACTATACTTTTTTAATACTTTTGATAACACTTACTTGACATACTGTACAACAGCTGTTTTTATTTGTACTAAACTAAACTAATCAATTTTATTTACAATGCGCTCAAAAATTGAAACTATTTTATATTTTGCAAATGAATGTCTTAATATGCAAAATTATAAAGTTCTTAGAAATCAATTTGTTTTATATAAAAAAACGTAATAAGATTTCAAAAGAAGCAATTTTCTTATATATAAAAAAAGCAATAGATAATTTTGCAATTGCTGATTCAATCTGACGAGTGTCGGTCGTACTGCTGCGAAACATTTTGGAGTTGGGATATCTAGTGCTGGTGCCGTTTTGCTTGTGTTTTGTGAAGCGATTCCACTTTATATGAAATTTTTTCCTTTTAAAACTCGGATTTCCTCAGTCCTGCTTACACTATACAATTTTCATTTTGCTAAGCTGATTACTTTGTTAGGAGAGAGAGAGAGACGGGGGAAAAAGAAACGTTTCTGTTCTCTCTCCCTCAAACTAATCAGCTTATCAATAATACTTGCACAGTGTAAACTAGCACTCAGTGGTTAGGAGCGATTGGTCATTTAATTTTAATTTTATATACACATACATTATTAATTAAACTTTTTTTCGGCAGTCATATCATCTTTTTTTCTCCTCCCAGAGATCAATGAAAACATTTTTGATTTTTTTTTTTCAAAAGTTTCTTTTTCTCCGGAATTTTTTTGATTGCTTGATTTAATTATTCTTATTAAGTGGGCATAAATATTATCAGCTATTTCTAGTAATTCTAACTTAAAGTCAATTCAAAAAAAGGTTTAAGTTACTTTTAACAAAATAATTTTATATTTATAAAACAAGCTTTTAACACAGTTGATTTCAACGTTAAAAGCAACATTTCTTAAATTCATGGCAAATGGAAAATACTGCAAAACCGTTAAAAATCCTAAATCCTTTGAAATTTTGAACGAACGCATCAAAATATATGAAAGGAGCTGTTTTCATAGCTTCCGGAAAACTCCTCAGGTAAAACAAATAAATTATTGTACAATGTCGGTTGTATTGACATTATTCTTAGTTTTACGCAAAAACTTCATTATTGTTTACGTTTTTAAATGGTAATTTAATGCTATTAACTTTTAATTAAGCTAATAAAAATTTATTTCTTTCGAACTTTTCACATTTCAGCTAACGATATGTTTCCCACTATTTGTTGAATACACTTTAAAAATATTAAGTTTTCTTTAGTAGTTTTACACAAGTGCAAATTACCAAGATAGAATATAACGTAAGATAAGTGAAAAAAATTGTTTCATTCACCTCACATATTTAATTTAGCCAACTTGCATAAAAAGACATGGGGCCGTATCCGAAAAAAAAATTAGTTTGAACTTCAAGTGTTCTTTTGTCAAAATTTTTATGGAAATTTTGTTTGATGCATTAAATACAGGACTTCAAATGCCGCTAGCAGCATTTGTCGCCTCGTAGCCGTCTACTTAATTATTTTGGAGACGGCAGCAGCACCATATGCAGCTGATATTGTAGTACAAGTACATAGTTCAGTATTGCCACTTATATATTTTGAATTTTAAAAATTAATTACTCTTTAAAATGTACTTTTTTCACCTAAAACTACAAATATGTATCAATTTGTTCTTTACATCAATTTTTGTATATTGTTTCTGTAAAATAATATGAAGTAATTTGTAATTATACCGACAGCACTGAATTTTTCCATTGTAGCCAAAGAGTACAACGACAAAATCAGCATAGACAACAACCTGTCGCTCTGTTGCCTTGCTGTCTTCAAAAGAATCACTCTCATATAAACATGCGTATTCTATCCTTGATATTTTGTAGTCGGTAGCCTGCTGTGGTGAATGTGTTTAATGCATTGTTCGTTAATGCAATCAATCTCAAATATTTTTTTTTTTGATACGGCCAATGATGTTTATGAAAAGAGCATGCTTGGAAAGAAGTTGATTGTCTATAAGTGGGACACAAGCTGTACAAAAATCATGCAATCTGGAAGCATCTTGGTAAGCGAGAGTGCGTGCTCTCAGTCTCTCTCTCTCTCTCTGTGTGTAATTTATAAACCTGCTTTGAAGCTCCTATAAGTTTTGCTGCATGATGCATTAAACACATTCACCACAGCAAGCTACCGACTACAAAATTTCAAGTATAGAATACACATGTTTATATGAGAATAATTCTTTTGAAGCCAGCAAGGCAAGAGGGCGAATGGTTGTTGTCTATGCTGATTTTGTCGTTGTACTCAAATTAAACTAATTTCTACTTTGGCTATGATGAGCAAATGCAGTATTGCCAGTATAAGACAAAATGTTAAATGAATGATATCGTACAATTATTTCATATTATTTACCAGAAACAATATACAAAAATTTATGTAAAGAACAAATTGATAAATTTTTTGTACTTTTACGTGAAATAAGTACATTTTAAGAGAGTAATTAATTTTTATAAATGCAATATATATATATTAAAACTGGCAATACGGAACTAAGTATTTTTACTTGAACATTAGGTGTAGTGTTGTAAAAAGCTGCTACTTTTGAATACTCAGTACTACTTGATACTTTTTCAATTGGGTACTCGATACTACTCAATACTTTATATATGTATGTATATGGGAAGTTAAAAATTATTATTTATACTATTTTATTGATAATGGAATATGGAAAACAAAGATTAAATGCAAGTATATTTAAATTAATTTATAACAAATGAAACTAAATAAGTTTGAAGATTAGTTTTAGTACATAAAAGTTTTTTAACGTACTCTTAACACTTCTATTGCATTAACTTTTTCTGTCCAATAGTATTTATTAATGACTGAAGTAATTAAATAATGCATTTTATAGTGCTTTTTTAGTGGCTGTTTGTAACACTAACTCCATGAGGTTCAGAGTCATATTTATTTGTATCAAGCTCACAGAGTTATACAATTCTGATGTATTTTAGAGGAAGACTTTCGCTTAAATACTACAAAATGCAACCCTTAAAGTATTGAGTAGTTACTTTTTTGTATTGAGTACCGGAAAAAAACTCCCGGTATTGAGTACTCAGTACTAAAATACTCAATACTTTTACAACACTAATTAGGTGCAGACAGTGCTGCTGCCGTATCCAAAAAAAAATTAAGTAGCTGGCATTTGTCGCCTCAAATGCAGCTTGCTACATTTGAAGTCGTGTATTCGCGTAGCATTCTGTGGTGAATGTGTTTAATGAGTTAAGAGGCGAAAAATTCTAGAAATCATGAACAGAAGTTGTCTTTTGAAATGCATAAACAGCCATATTTTCTGGCAGTGTGCCTTCACATGTATGTCTTTAGGCAAATATTCACATATTAAGTTAGACGAGAACGAAATTTTAATCATTACAAGTTGTTGCTTACATCTTAAGGTTTACATAATGGCCAAAACATTTTTTGATCGTTATAATAAAATATTTCGTGTTGCAAGAATATTTGCCACTCTTTGTGGTGCCGATTTTTTTAGACATAATTATAAAATGAACATTATTACCTGGTTAGTGATAGCTGCCATAAACGCTTATATTGCCTGTACAATTTATACGATTTATATTGGTCTTGTGGTGAATGGAGATTGGAAAATCATATTGGAAAGTCTCAGTTTGGCAGGAAGTGCTGTGCAGGTGCGTGCATATAATTTTAATTCAATTGAAAGCTTTTGTTTGAATATTTATTTACAGGGATATAGCAAATTAATTTTAGGCATTCTTCGACGCGATATTTTGTATTCGATTTATAAAAAACTGGGCAAGATTTATCGGGAGTATCAAAATGATGCAGACTACGCACAAAAGTTAAAATACAGAATCGATTTGATTACAAAAATTTTAAAATTCCTTTTGACGATTTATGTTGCTCTTACCTTATTTCTGATTATATATCCTTTGATTTATGGTCAGCTGTATGATATCAAATTATTGATTATGAAATTTTATTTGCCCGGCATAGACCCTACAAGTGAAATGGGTTATGTGATACACAATGGTGTTCATGCCGTCTTGATATTTATGGGAGGTTTTGGAAATTTTTCTGGCGATATGTTCGTATTTATTATAATAATCCATATACCTTTATTGAAGGATATTTTGGAAATCAAATGTAAGAAACTGAGCAAAGTGCTGATGAAGGAAAAGCACTCAAAGAAAACGTTGTCTTTGCTAAATGATATAATAATTACCCATCAGGAATATAATATGTAAGAAATTATTTATAATTATTGGCTTTTAACTCTTGCGAAACTTTCTGTATTCTTAGTTATGTTCAAGATGTGGATCAATCATATCATGGCGTTATATTTGTACAAGTTATAACGTCAGTGTTTTGCATTTGTTGCACACTGTTTTCTATTTTGACAAGGAGTTGGCCAGCTGCTTTTTCATATTTAATTTACAGCTTTGGGATGCTGTATGCCTACTGTGGACTCGGCAATTTGGTGGATATATCGGTAATTATGTTTATTTTAAAGTTTGATTTATAAGTAATCTCCATTCATCAGAATGATGAAGTTATCAATACAATCTATGAGGAAATTTTATGGTATGAGCTGTCCGTACCAGAGCAGAAAGCAGTTCTATTAATGCTACGCAAGTCTCAGACGCCAACTTTATTGACTATAGGTCATATTATGTCCCTGTCTATGAGTACTGCCCTTCAGTTGACGAAGGCCATCTATAGTTATATGATGTTGCTCGTAAATTTTTTGGAAGCGTATGACGAGTAAAAAAAAAATGTCCAATTAGTCTATAAATTTAAAGAATTAACGAAAATTGAACAAATGTTATGTTTTGTCAAATGAAATTTTCAATTCAATTTTATCGCTATTGGAACATTTTAAATACTTATAATATCAACTTAAGATAATTTCTTTAATAATAAAATACTCATTCATAATCCAGCAAAAAAAAAAAATAATAATAATAACAGGCTTATTTATAAAAATTATTAAGGCTTTATGAAGGCATAATAAAACCCTTTATAAAGCCATAATAGTTTTTATAAATAAGGCTGTAAATATTTAATAAAACCGTTAAAAAAAATTGTTTTAAAATAAGTTTTAGTTTCTATGTTTTACAAAGAAGAAAAAAAATTTGAATATGGGCATTTCTATATAGTCGAACGTGACTGTCCTACACATGTAAAGTGAATAAAGAGTTTATATAAAACGGATTCTTATTACTACATATTTAATAGTATACTAACTTTGGCCTGATGTATAATTTTTTTTTCTATAAATTGGTACTTAAGCTCTTTTTCGATTTCTAGGTTATTTTTTTATGCTTCGCGATTTTTCTTTGTTTCGGCGTTCTATTTCATTTCTGTAATTTTTTAGGTTTTTTTTGATTTTTTTTAGTTTAAGCGTGTTTGCGGTTTTTCAGTGATTTATTTTAGTTTTAACGTTTTTTTAATTTTGGCGCTTATTTTCGTTTTGGCTATTTTTTTTTTTTTTTTTTTTGATTTTTTGCGATTTTTTCGTTTTGGCGCTTTTGAAAATTTCAAGAGTTGGCTTCTGGAACACCCTTTAATTTTTAACTGTCATTTGTTGTCGTAGCACGCAACGAAAATATATGGTTGTAGAATGGTTGAGAAAACAATATTATGTTCTCTGAAACAAATGTGTGGTCGCCGAAAACTAGTTATTGTTATTTTAAACATTTATTTCTTTACGATCAAAGCTGTAATAAGTGAATGGAATGAAAAATAAAAATATTTTTATTTCAGTTATAGTTTTTATTTTAAATTAGAAATAATAAAAATTCAAACAATTATTTGTTATGTGAAAATTCAATACAATTTATTTATTTTAAAACGATTGAAATTTTTTAAATTTATACATTGCTCAAATCAATTTTTTAGAGTATTAAATCAATTTACAATATTCGAAATACAATTTTGTTCATATTTTTAAAAACAAAAGAAAATTTATTGAATTTAAATATTCAAAATTTGAATAAAATTCATTTCAATATTATTTGACTACAAAAAAATCAAATAGTTTTTCTCAGAATTTAATTTGAAAAAAAAAACAATAAATTAATTAAATCAGGCTATTATTTCTTGAATAAAAACTATTTCTGAAAAATAAAAAAATATTTATTAGACTTAAAAATATATAACAACCATTTATGATATATTTAGGTCAGAGAGTTCTATAGTTGAACTTTTTTTTTCAACGGACTCAAGCAATGAAAAAGAGCACTTTTTGTGCGAATACGGTTTTCTTATCTCTTTTCTTACTACTGAGCCTCTGGTATTCATTATATTTCCTATGAAACTATGAAATTTCCTTAGGTGTACAATAAAATTTGAATTTTATTTAGAGCTAGCACATAATTATTTCGCGCAAGCTTTGCAAAAACCCAATACCTTGTTATTTTTATTGAGCTAAATATTTTGTTATATGAAAATAACGTTAAAAGTAGACAAAACACGGATAATTGAGGGAATAGATAATTTAGGCAATAGGTGGATTCCTCTACAGATCTTCGCAGGAAAAATCTTCATCACTAGAAATCATTTTCAATAATAAAAGAAAATTTTTTTATTTGTATACGTTTTTACAATTTGCAACTATTTGAAACTATTTTTTATGATTTTCAAATAATCAAAAAAGTTTTTGTTGAATAATATAAATTTGACTTATTAACATAAAATTATTTGAATTTCAAAAACTCAAATGAAATAAAATAAAATTTCATTCAAACTATAGAAATATAATTTAAAAACATTTCAGTCGCTGAATTCAAATAAAGCATTAATTTGTTATATTTTTATTTGAATTTCTGAAGGCGTGATTTGTTTTAAATTTTCTGACAAAAAAATAAATTTACATTTGCAAAATTTTATTTCAAATCAATAACAACAAATTTTAATTCATATCATGAGAAATGTCACTGATTTCAATGAAATTCTATTTCTTCTTTGAAAAAATTCAAATAAAAAAAATCATATTGCACAGCTATGGTTACGATAAACAGAGTAATGTTTAAATTTAATAATTACATTATCACATCCATAAAAAAGTGTGATATGGTTAGAGTTTAACAATATAGTTTTGTTAAAAATTTATGACCACAACATAATTTGTATTATTATTTAAAAATAATATGATGTAAATAACAATATAATGTTATCCAAAACCATACTATTTTAAGTTTTTAAAAAAATATTTTTCAGAAACATGTGTCAGTTAAGTATTTCGTTTCTAAGCTATCGGTAGTGCAAGGGTGGTGTTAAATAAATGAATAAATAAATAAAGTATAAGCAAAAGGGTAGACCAATAAAAATATATAAACATTTGTGTATCTCTTTATACAGACATGGATGTAAGTCATGTAAGTATACATTTATATATATACATTTTATTTCAACAATATTAAATTATTTTTATTTAGATTTTGACGCACAGCTGTTTCTGCAATAAATATATGATTAAAAAATAAAATAGTATTATTATATTAAATAATACTGTGGTCGTATTTAACAATATTAGTATAATATTAGAACATGGTATGGTGAGTCTCAATTATAATTTAGTCACATCTAACAATAGTGTTGTCATATTTACAATACTAAGATTATAATATAATTAACTCAGATAATATTATAATTAACTCAGATAATATTATAATTAATTCAGATAATAATATTTTTAAAGTTTTTTTTCTATTAACAATAATATGATTTGACTGCAACCATATAATTCAATCATAGTATGTTGCTGTTTGATTATGGTTACCTCAACCATATTTTTTGTTTGCGTGAGTAGCCAAAGTTTTACATATTCTGTGAAAATTGCAGGTTCGTTTCGAGAAAACAGCCTTTAGTAGCCAGACGGACAGACCGACATCGTAGCTAATGAAATTCGGTTCCATTTTACGTTTGGTGTGCGGAACTCTAAAAAAAAGTTTTTTTTTTGTAGCAAACATAATTTTGAAACTGATTTTAAGTTTTATTATTTGCTTCATTTGGTTTGATGAATATATACTGCCTTATTCATAAAAAATTTTTCAGGTTTATTAAGCGCTTATTTGACATATTTCTAAGGGAAATTTGTCAAATAAACCTGTAATAAACCTAAAATATTTTTTATGAATTAGACCGATAGTATGTAAATTGTTTTACCCCCTGTTTGTGTAAGACGTTTGAGTTAAAAATCTTGGCATTTTTGTAATATACTAAAGGAAACTTGGACATTGTACAAGTTTTCTTTAATCTAACAACAAAAAAATAGTAAAAAATAGTTTTTCATTTTATTAAACTTTTATGAATTTTTCTATTTAATTTTACGGATTATGTAGTAGGCCCTTTTTTTAAAAAATAAAAATGTTACTTGATTTTTTTAAATAGTATTACAATACAAAAATTATATTTTTTTGTATAAATTATAGCTTTAAATTAGCTGAGTAGTTTGATTTTGAGCGTCTTTTCCTTTTCAAAATATGTAATTACAAAAAACCAAGGCATTTCGGATGTGACAAAAGCAGAAGTTTTTTTTGTGGCCAACGATAAAAACTCTGATTTCAGCGTTGTGAAATCTGCAGCACTATTTGAATATCTCTAATTTTAGAATGTTGTGCATTGATGTCTCTTCAAAATGATTTTAATTTTAACCAAAAATTATTTATAAATATAATTTTAATAAATTTTAATCACAGTCGCTCCTGACATATTTCCATTGCATTATTTATATTCAGTTGCTCTTTTTGCAAAATTATAAATAAACAAATTTAGTAAAATCTTGCTGACAAGAAGAGAAATTGTTTTTGCGGCCAAGGCTGAAAGTGCTGATTCATACATACAGCAATATTTTGATTCGACTAATTTTAGAATTTAGTGTTAGAATGTAGTGCACTGATGTCTCTTTTAAATGATTTTAGTTTTAGCCAATAATTATTTGTATATATTTTATTTAGAAAACCGTTAATCGCATTCGCACGTGACATGTCGAGCGTGACATTTTTTCATCATGATATTTATATTGTTTCTGTTGCTCTTTTTTACAAAATTATAAATAAACAAGCTTAGTAATAGCTTAGTGACATAAAGAGAAATTGTTTTTGCGGCCAAGGCTGAAAGTGCTGATTCCCGCGATACCTGCAGCAATATTTTGATGTAACTAACTTTAGAATGTTGTGCACGCATGTCTCTTTAAAATTATTTTTATTTTAGCCAAAAGATATTTATATATAAAGATTTTTCTTAAATAAATTTTAATCAGAGTCGCATGTGACATATTTCCATCATAATATTTATATCGTAACTGTTGCTCTTTTTGCAAGGCTATAAATAAACAGGCTTAGTAAAAATGTTTTTGTTTTTTTTTAAGCTATTGCAAACGTGTGCTTGCATTTGGAAGGCTGGTGTTTTAGTGTTTGTTCGGCATTTTTCATTTCTGCTAACTTCTGTCGACTTTGTCTCTATATATATTCCGCTTTTTTTCGTCAATTCTTTCACTTTTTTCTTCAGCGAATGCTTGCCATTTTTTCGTAGCGTTCTGCATTCTTTCCTTGTTTTTTAATTCATGCGTTAGTAATAATATTTCACTTTTTTATTCTCTGCATGGTTTGCAATTTTCTCTACTATTCTATTCCTTACTGGATTACCAACTTAATGATTTTAACAAGGCGTGAGACTAAAATAATTGATTCCTGAGAAATACTTACCTTTTTTATTTGGCAACTTGTACACGTAATCGATTTAATCTAAATAAATCATTCTCCTTATTTAGCAACTTATAAATAATTTTTTTTTTGGAATTTTAGGTAATGTGATTTTTAGGCGAGTAATGAAATTTGGCAATCAGAAAAGTAAGTCATTGTAAAAAAGTAGTTCTGATGGTAATGTATAATTTTTTGGTGGGATGTCGAACGTGACCAATTTTATATACGTAAGTAGCACAATCACAAATCTTTATACTTTTCGGCAAAGTTTTTTTATATTGCTGCACCGAATAATTGGTGAGCTTTCATATAGACGCACTGATAACAAATGTTGTTTTTCAGCGACGCACGTGACATCGAAATATGCGATTTTGCAAAGCAAAAATTTAAAGTATTTGCAATTACATTGCCTTTTTTACGCTTCCCTAAGAAAATTTTTTTGAGAACAAAAATCAAAAAATAGATGCGACAAACTAATAAAAGTGCATTGAAATAAAATAAAATTACTCAATCTCGCAAAAAAAAAAACTTTGCGTTAGACCTTTATTGTTTCATTTTACCAAAACTAAACTTTTCACCCAAAACAACAAAGGAGAAAAAATTAAAACAATTGCCCATTGGTGTCAGCCACCGAAACCTATAATTATTCAAAACATGCAATAACATGACCCTTAAATAAAAATATATGTACATATGTATACCCCATAATTAGTCAGTTAAACAGGCTGTCCAGCCGGAGGACTACCTCAATATGTTTCAGGTTGTATTCCAGTCATTTGCAAGAGCATTTAAAAGACTTTATTAAGCAAACGTTACTTACGTGTTTTGTCGTGGTTTTGGTATTTAGTGCACGTAGTATGATCATTAAGTTTATGTTCAATGATTATGGATGTTAAATTGAAAGGAAAAAAAAAGAAACGCAAAATAACAAACTTTAATAATAATGATTAACAGCAACGCGTTGATTATAAGGTTTGCATACGAATCAAAAAGCTATTGTTATTTTGACTTACAGTAGCTTAATTTATTTTAAACAATTTTATGTTTTTTTTTTTTTTTTTGTTTTGCTTATTATTTTTAAGAAACTGTCATATTAATGTTGTCTTAATCATTTTCAGTAAAATTGCACAAAAATTAAAATTATTTAAATAGAAAAGCAACCGTGAAACTTTTAAAATGTCAGGTGGTACTTTTTACAAGACATTTAAACAATTCAGCTGACAAAGCTGGTGAAATGGTTTGTTTAATTAAATATTTAATGTTGTACTCCATTTTTATATGATAACCGTATAGAAAAATTGGAAGTTTTTGAAAATTATCCAACAAAAAAATTAATGACTGAAACTAACACAAACGCATATTTTTTTTTTACTACTTGTAATTATACATTAGCAGCGCAACCGCAAATATGCAATCGCATGTTTTTTTTTATATGTCGTATTAATT
Organism: Tachina grossa; assembly: GCA_949987645.1. Lineage (NCBI taxonomy): Eukaryota > Metazoa > Arthropoda > Insecta > Diptera > Tachinidae > Tachina > Tachina grossa. Next base: position 58,974,010 of record OX465276.1, on the reverse strand, counting down.
CGGGGACAAGATATTTATTCGTTTCAGAGCTTTTGATGAATTTTGGCATCGATTTGTTAGTGCATATTTTTTTGCATATTTTACCCTTTAAAGCATGTTTTTGCATATATTAGTCTTACACGCATATTTATTGCATATTTTTAAATTTTTTAGAGCATAATTTACGCTTTTAGGGCATATTTTTATACTTTATAGGTTTTTTTGTTTATTTTAATACGCCTTCAAGCTTATCTGTTGGTCAACATTTTTATTTTTCTTTTTCACCATCTAAATCTCATTTCCAATGTTCAATGTGTATATACATTTTTCTTATATTTATATTACGCAGCTATTAATAATAAAAATTCGGTTTGCTAGTTATGACGGACTCTGCCCCGAGTAGACGTTGAAGGAACATTGTCAATGTATAAAAGACTACCTACATGTGGCAGGCAACGATTTTTTAGTTGAAAGGCTAGGTCAATACTTTGTTGTTTATTGCAATAAAACTCTCAAATAAAAATCTTGTCTTATTTATCCAAAATACAGTTACAAAGTTTTAATTCTGATTTTGTGATCTCTTTTGAAATCGAAGTTAAATTTTCACGAGTATCCAAAAAAAAAAAAAAAATTATTTATATTATTTGCTTTAGTCAAAATTTTTATGGCAAATTTTGTTTTAACGTGCTCTTCAGTTCCAAATTATTGTTTATAATACGGCAGTTATTCTTTGTTCATTTTTTTATTGTTTCCTTTCTTTCGTTTATTTTATTTTTGTCTTATTTTATATGAAAATCTTGTTTAATTTTTGAATTTAAAATATATTTTCATTTATTTATTTTATTTTTCAGAGCATACTTTTGAGTTTTTAGTGCATATTTTCAAGTTTTTGGTGCATATTGAATGCGCATAAAACACTTTTTAGAGCATATTTTTGGTTTCCCTGGTAATGAGTAATTGGCAATAGTCAGTACTTTGGCTGCACTAAAGCATTAACTTGGTAACACTAAACAGTATTCCTTGACTTAAGCTAAGGCAATACATTTTTTCACCTTCAAAATCTTTTTATACTATTTCGGGAACTTCGTTGACTTCTTGCCCATTGTAATCTTATTATTTATTAACTTCAATTACATCACCTGTTTATGTTGACAAGAAAAAAAAACAATATCCTTTCACTGTTTCATAAGCCCCAGAGGCAAACGCCCTTAAAATTATAATAAGACAAAAAAATTTCCATGTCATTTACATATTTAATGAGATATTACGCAGGTTTTGAAATTATTTAAATTGCAAGAGTAGATTCAATACATTTCTGACTATATTAAGGAAAAAATTGGCCGCAATGCAAAAGAAACCATCGAAATAATAATTATTTTGTCAATGTTTTGCATACGAGTATGATCATTTTGCAATTTGGGAATATCTGCGAAAACGCCTACAGACATTTAATTTTATTTTCATCGTCACTGGACAATGCACGAGTGAGTACAAGCTGCTGCACATTTTAACCGTGTTCTTTTTAAATGTCGTATGTATGCATTTATATTGTTTGTGCTGATGATGAGTAAAACGAAGATTATGAAATATGAAATTATTTTTGAGCCTTCACATGTTCACATACTTGTTGTTAGTCGCAAAATTAAAATTTTTTTAAATTTCTTTTAAGTAATAGTATTGACCATTTGATCGGCTCGAAGTTTTATTTATCAGGTTTATTATGAACAGCAACCATCAACTGGTTGAAAAGTGAAAAAAAATTTTCAACTATGGTTGAAATAGGTATTACCAAAACCAGTTGATAAAATTGTGAATAATTAAGTAGGTATTCGCTATTGTGAATATGCATTTGAAGGAAAAAAAATATAACAGCTATCAAATGACAAAAATAAAAATTAGTAGACAAATTTTATTTTCAAAATAAGCTCGATTGAATATTTTTCTCCTAATATTTTGTAGTTGAAAAAGAGAGAATAAATTGCATTGACAGCTATTCACAATAGTGATTTTTTAGTTGATGGATGATAAATTAGGGTTGATACCTCTTTTCAACCACAAACATTTCGTAATACCGATTTATCAACTTTGTTGTAAAAATTTCTCTTGTCATTTTTGCATTTTCTCAGGCTCATATCTTGCAAACCGTTCGGAATTTTGATTTACTTTCTAAGGAAAAAAATGTAGCTCTTGTCATAAAGAACAAAAATTGTGCATATTTAAAATAAAATAAACTTCATCTTCAAGATCAAAATCGCAAAAAAAATTTAAAAAATTCAATTTTTTACCATTTTTCCCCTGTTAAGGTCCATAAGTAGCAAACCGTTCAAAATTCAGGGAAAAAATCAACCACAAAAATGTACCTAAGCTCGCAATAAACAACTTTTAAGAACATACGAATTTCCTAGAAATTATTCTTAACTCCGTTTAGGTAGCTGTTATATAGACGCAAAAGTGAAAAATTTGTAAGGAAATGAAATTAAAAAATGTTCGGGAAAATGTTGCACCGAGACCCAAATCTTTGGGGCCCGTAAAAAAAGTAGATGACTTGGTGCCAAACTGGGAGATACGGGGTTTTTTTTTTTTTTTTTTTGGTCTTTTATCACGTAGAGGTGTCCGTATATGGTTACAGTTTTTCCGTATATGGTTAATTTTCGTGTTGCACTGTGTTATTTGACAAACTGTAGAACAGCTGTTGTTTATATGAAAAAACCAAACAAAAAAATATTACAGTGTGCTCTAAAATGGAATTTATTTTTTTTTATTTATTTGCTGGTGGTTCAGCGTTGTCTATATGCATTTCATTGTTGCTGTACCAAATCATCAGTAGACTTCAACCACACATTTTGAAGAGTTACAAACCTCTTATCTTATGCACAGACTTTTCAAGAACTATTTGAGAATTCACAAATAATAATATTTTTGATAATCACAAAAGCAAAATAAGCGTAGTAGATTTAGAAACTTATACAAAACCAAGCAAATAATTTATATCCGATATACTCTATTTACCCTTAAATAATTTAATTAAATTTAAAAACATTATACTTTTTCATAAAATTATAATAACTAAGGAACCGAAGTATTTATTTTATTATACAATTTCGTCAAGCATCAGAGTGTCAATTCTTGCATTTCAAGTTGTGGCACTAATTTGGTTTTTTTTTTTTTTTTTTTTTTTTTTTTTTTTTTGTAATAATTCATTAAAATTTATTGGGTGCGATTAATTTTTTTTTTGAAGCTCCATTCCACCAAGTGTTATTTTTATTAAGCAAGGCAGATTTAAATACATAACTAATTATAGTTTTTTTTTTTTGGTAGAAATTATGACTTGAATTGAAAAACTGTCTGATGAATGTAATACATAAATAAAAAAAACAAACAAATACATTTTATCTTCATACTTGCCAAATCACCTGAATTCTTCAAGTTCCTTTAAATTACAAATTAAAATTGAATTACTGGCAAAAATTTGAAGAAGTAATTATAGGTTTGCTGCAAAAAAAAATATACATACGTATACATATGTTCATAAGAATAAAAACATAATTACAACTTGACATGGATGAAAGAAAAAACTTCAATGTCAACAAGGTGATGGCATGAAACATAAATTACTCCGCTAACTTGACTTACAGAAAACAGCCTTACACAACTATAAACTACTCGCGAGAAACAATGTCTCTTAAGTCAAACATTTCCAGTGACATACATCTGTTTTCTAGTTGATTACAACTTTAACTATTGTACGAGTAATTATCCTTTAAGCAATACCAGCCATCATAAGCCAAAATACTATACTCGTATGTTTGAGATACTATTGCAGCCAAACTGCCCAAGGATAACATGGACGTTGAATCAAATTGTAATAAATTTTAGCCTGTAATTGCAACAAGTGATAACAAGTGATGAAACTGAATTTTATTTTAGACACTTTGATATGTCAAAATACAAAGTAAAAAGATGAATGATGAATTTTGATGGATTTTTTTCTTAAACAGAAGCCTTAAAGGACGGAAAACTTGATGGTAAATTTTTTAAGTCATACTTTAATATGTAATAAATTTTTCCACAGAAAAAAAATGTAAGCTTACTTTCCTTTATACACAGGTACATGGTCGGTTGGATTTTAAATGAAATCGTAAGCTCAAAATGTAGAAAATGTTATTATAATCGATTTCATATATCGGCTTTATTTAATTTGCATTTTTTCCTTATTTTTATTTGCTGGAAACAGTAGTTGAAGTCCAAAATGCTGAAGCCGGCTGCACGACGGCAAAGATATTTTCGGCGCCGTCGAAAGAAAAATCGTCGGAACGTAATCTGCTAATTTACACTTTGCAAGTCTTATTGCTAATAAGCTGATTAGTTTGATGGTGAGAGCGATGAGGGGAACAGAAACGTTTTTCCCTCGTCTCTCTCTCTCTCCTAGCAACTTAATCAGCTTAGAAATAACACTTGCATAGTGTAAATCAGGACCAAGCAAATGTTATACCAAATAGCATATATTTCTTAATGTAAATACTCAATTCTATATTGGAAAAACTTGAATTTTTAAAATAATGGTAAAATCTAGCGAATAAATTGGGATGACAGTGTTTTGCCCTCAGAAAGTAAATCGGCAAAAATGAAGTTAATATCGTAGAAATATGAAACTTTCTATAATTGCTCTTAATGCCTGAACTAACAAAAATTTTAAGTTTAAGTAATATAGGTGCAAGGACATGCTACCTACCTTACATCCTGAATTTTAAAATATTAATTTTAGCAACAGTTGTTATCAGAATGTAACAAATTTTGGTATTTAACATTGAAATTCAACATTCTATTGCTATTACAAATTTAATTTTATACGGTGCTAGCATATAACTACCTCCCATATATCCTTTTTCTTCAAAAATAATTTTTAGCCTAATTTATAATTCGAACGCACAACCAATGTGTATATAATGATAGAATTATACCAGTTAGCTCTGTTGGAAATTTTTCTCTATTCGACGCAAGCATATGACTACCTCCCATATATCCTTTTTCCTAAAAATTAAATTTTAGCTGAACTTATGATTAGAACACACTCAAAATTGATATATATTTCTAGAATTACGCGTTTCAGCTCTTTTGTAAATTTTGCTATATTCGGTGCAAGGACATGACTAACTCCCATATATCCTTTTTCTTCACAAATAAATTTGAGCTTCATTTATAATTAGAGCGCATTAAGAATTTATTTATATTTAAATAATTATGCGTCTAAGCACAGTAGTAAATTTTTCTCTATTCGGTGCAGGAACATGGAGGTGTCCCATATATCCCTTTTCTTCAAAAATAAATTTTTTAAGCTGAACTTATGATTCGAACGCACTAAAAATTTATATATACTTTTAAAATTATGCGCGTAAGCTCTGTTGCAAATTTGGCTCTATTCAGTGCAAGTACGTGGAAGTCTATTATATATCCTTTTTCTTCAATAACAAAAATTAAAAATTTTAAAAACCGCCGACTTTTTTCAGAAAAGATGTTATATATCTTCTAAACGGCTGGACCGATTTTTTCAAACATAGCTAAGAACCCTCTCGATCAAGTCATCTTTCAAACAGAAAAAACTAAATGAAAATCGGTCCAGCCGTTTGGCCTGTACGTGGACACAGACAGACACACAGATACACAGATACACAGATACACAGACACACACTACAAACTTATAACACCCCTTTTTTTAGTCGGGGGTTAAAAATAAATTTTAGCTGAATTTATGATTATAACGCATTTAAAAATTATATTTATTTTTAGAATTATGCATGCAAGCTCTGTTGCAAATTTTTCTGTAAGCGGTGCAAGGACATGACTACCTCCCATACATATATCCTTTTTCTGAAAAAAATAAATTTGAGCTTTATTTATAACTAGAGCGCATTAAAAATGTACTGGATATACCAAACGGACGAAACACTCGTCCGTATTCTAGAATCAAAATGTAAATAATTTAAGATTCAAAGAAAATGTATGTGTCTAAACGTCATAAAAAATTCATTAAAACACAGCCACACACAAACTTACATACATATGCAAGCATAATTAAATAATACATGAAATTTAAAAAACATAAACAAAATCCCTTCAACCAAGCTAATTCACTTTATTCAATTCTCTTCCTTTAAGTATTATGGCTTTCATACAACAACAAAAAAAGAAAAAAATTTTAGATCAAGAGAAATACTACAAACACACACACACTCATGTTTTGTTTCTTTTTTACTTGTAAGCTAATAAATGCGTGTGCAATATGTGTGCATGTAGTAGTAGCAACTTTAAACGTTTATAGCTCCCAAAATACTAAACCGATTTCAATAAAATATAGATTCTGCACATCTGTACAGAAAATCCTTTAAAACCATATAAATCTTTTTAAAATCGGTGCAGTGGTACCAGCGTAAAAGGGATTACAAAAAACATGTTCGCCTATTAATTATATCGATTTATATTTAAATAACTGTGCGTGTAAGCTCTGTTTTCAATTCTGATCTATTCGGTGTAAGTACATGTAAGTCTCCCATATATACTTTTTCTTCTAAATAAATTTGAGTTGCATTTGTGATTAGAACGCGCTGAAAGTTTGTATATACATTTGGAATTATCCGTGTAAGCTACATGGTAAATTTTGTCTTTAATCGGTGCAAGGACATGATTACCTCCCATATATCCTTTTTCTTCAAAAATAGATTTGAGCTGCATCTATAATTAGAACGCACTAAAAATTTATATACATTTTGAGAATTATGAGTCTAAGCTATATTTTAAATTTTGATATATTCGGTGCAAGTACATGGATATCTCCTGCATAGATTTTTTTCTTACAAAATAAATTTTAGCTAAATTAATGATTAGAACATACTAAAAATTTATATATATTTTTAGAATTATGCGTGTAAGCTCTGTTGAAAATTTTGTCACATTCCGCGCAAGGACATGATTACCTCCCATATATCCTTTGTCTCAAAAAATAAATTTAAGTGGAATTTATGATTAAAACGCAGCAAAAATTTGTATAAATTTTTAGAACTGTAAGTCTAACATACGTTGTAAATTTCATTCAATTCGGTGCAAGGACATAATTACCTCCCATATGTCCTCTTTCTTCAAAAACAAATTTTAGCTGAACTTATAATTAGAACGCACAAAAAATGTATATATAATTTTAGAATTATGCCTCCAACCTCTATTGTAAAGTTTGCTTCATTTGGTGCAAGAATATGACTGTTTCCATTATATCCTTTTTTCTTAAAAAATAGATTTGAGCTGCACTTACAACTGGAACACACTGAAAATTGATATATATATATATATATATATATATATATATATATATATATATATATATATATATATATATATATATATTAAGAATAATAAGTCTAACCTCTACTGTAAATTTTGTTCAATTTGGTACAAGGACATGACTACCTCTCATATATCCTTTTTTGCAAATAATTAATTTAAACTGCACTTATGGTTACAACGCACGAAACTAAACTGTTAATTTTCAAAAAAATGCATACAAAAGTTAGGGTTTGTAAATTTTTTTAGTAAACCAGTTAAAAGTCAACATGTTTGATTTTAAGGGCCTCCACTCCCAATAAAAAGTGGAGATGATAAATTCTACTTAAATATCCATATAAGCTAATATTTTAGCTTGACAAAAATTTATATTACATAAATATTCTAACCAATTTATATTTAATGGGACAAAGCACTGTGCGTCAGCCCCTATTGTATATAAGTTTAAAAAAGTCCAAAAATCTTATATTACATGGAGAAGATTGACACATACGCCGGGCGGAGAAGGGCTTCTTGCGGTGCCAGTGATGCTCATTGAAGCAGACCTTTGGAAGTTAGCGGACCTTTGCCATGATTTTCGTATTCACCGTTTCCCACCACCCAAGATAGCCTTGCGAATGAGAGATGTAATGAGAAACTTTATACTTTTTTCTCTCTTTTTTCCCGGATTCCAAAACTGAAGAATATTTTTCCACTATATAAAAAATATATTTTGGCACACCTTGTAAAATTTTTGTTGGTCTTCATTTAACATTTTTTTTTTGCGAATTAGAGAAATCTTTTCAAAAATATAAAAGTAATTACTTTGGTTTTTGCTCAGTTTATAAAATATTCAAATTCCTTCTGTAAACAAACACACCACAGTTGCAACCACAAGTAAATTTAATCGTATGTAAATGAAATTTGTTCGTACGTATAATGCTAGCTCTAAGTACGGAGGGGCAATTGATAATTAATATTAAATTCTAAAACTTCTTTATACAGGATGGATCATGTGGGGTCTGAAAGGTAGTCGGTAGACGCCGATGATATCTATTTGATGATACACTAATTTTTCGATATGGGGATATTCACATTCTACTCGTACGTAACGGAAAAAATGTTTTTTTTAATTTTCCGTATAAATTTTCCAAACCGTAACCGTGTTGATCCTAGTAATAGGAGATATATAGGGTGTTTTTTTAAGAGGTATAGAACTTTGAATTGAAATTAAACACAAGAAAATCGTTTTAATGTCCATCAATTTGGCTTAGTTGGAAGGATAATTTTATGCCATTATTGTTTAAATATGATTTCGGGCATGTGGCCGCCGCGGCTGGCTCGAATAAAGCCAATTCTACAGGTCCAATTTTCAACCACTTTTTCGAGCATATGGGGCCGTATGTTGGCAATAACGCCACGAATGTTGGCTTCCAAGTCCCCTAGCGTTTCTGGTTTGTTGGCGCAGACGAGCGACTTCACATATCCCCAAAGAAAATAATCCAATGGTGTCAAATCACACGATCTTGGTGGCCAATTGACAGGTCCATTCCGCGAAATTATGCGCTCATCGAATGTTTCCTTCAATAAATCGATTGTGACGTGCGCTGTGTGGCATGTAGCGCCGTCTTGTTGGAACCACAACTCATCCACATTCATGCCATCCAATTCGGGAACAAAATAGTCGGTTAGTCGGCTCCAATTGCTGTGCACGGTGGCGAATCGATTCATTCGGGTCCTCTTCAACACTTTGCTCTACAGCGGCAATTGTTTCTTCGGTGCGCACTGTTCGACGTCTCTGCGGATGCGTATCATCACATAGAGTAAACGTAGTGCGAAAACCATCCATGGTTAACCGAATTAATTGCTCTGATGGACGATTATGTCGACCATAAAATGGACGGAGCTTGCGGTAAACTTCGCGAACTGAACCATTATTTTCGAAATAAATTTGCACGATTTGCAAGCGTTGGTCTTTTGTCAACCTGTTCATGATGAAATGGCAAACCAAACTAAATATTAATCACTTGACAGCTGACAAAATTTCCGCCAGTTAAACAAGTGATGCCTACTTAAAGTTCTATACCCCAATAAAAAACACCCTTTACAAGCCATACAAGTTCTGAAAAAAACATTTACGCTTTTTAATAATAATATAATCATCAGACCTCATTAATATCATTATATAATATATAAAATATTCTATGATTATAGAGCATGTAAATGTTGCTTCTTATGGCAACACTGCGGCTGCCTATAAACAAACAAGCAAGTATTTTAAGTAAACTGGCGGCGTGGAGAAGAAGAAAATAAAAACTCTTAACAAAAGAAACCTCAAACAAAATTTAAACATGAAGAAAAAAAAAACAAAATAAAGTAATAAAAACAAAGAGAAAATCACGCAAAAACATTTTTCTAAACTCATACGTTGAATTGAAGCAAGAGCTTGTGCTAGAGCTGCAAAACTATCGATAGTGGCTCCATTCGATAGTTTCGATAGTATTTTTTGATGCCATCGATACTATCGATAGTTTTTGATTCTTAGATGCACCCCTTTTACACACGGAAACTTTACTTTGCAAAGTCTTAATTCAGCTGTGTGAAAGACAGAGTGATAAATACTATCTCTTTCTGTCTTTCTACCTGCTGAATTAAGGCTTTGCAAAGTAAAGTTTCCGTGTCTATAAGGGCTAAAATTTATCAATTGTGTATTTTTCTAATATAAAATCTTGAATTTTTTAATCATTCCATAAAGTAAAAAGAAAGTTGATTTTTTAAAAACTTTTAGTTCCAATGTTTTTAATACACATATTCAACAAACATATATATACAGTTCTATAAAAAAATAAACGAAAAAACAAACAGATAGATAGATGGATCAATAAAAAATAAATTAAAAAGGAATAAAATAAAAAAAAAATCTTTCATCATTACTTAAACTATTGCAGTTAGCTAAAAAGTATTCGTTTAACAGAAGGAGAAGCAAACTATTTAGCGTCACCTTTTATTTAAAAGTAAAGAGCGGAGACAGTCCAGTAGTCGTCAAATTTAGCCGCCGCCAAGTTTCTTCAAGTATCAAAGCCGTTGGTACATAATAATTGTATTTTTATGCAATTTGCATCTAGTAGATAAAAACTGACATCTTATGTTGAAACAAATCAAAACTAATTAATTTGTTTTCACATTTATGTATATATGTAATGATAACCATTACCAAACCAGGCGTCGAAATTATTTATTTATTATTTATTACACAGTCGCCATCATTCCGTTTTTATTGACTTTGATTTTTTCTCTTTTAGTAGAGTGTTTCTGTCGATAGTATCGCTGTCGAAAAAAATATATCGATAGTCCACTTAAAATAAAACTATCGATACTATCGATAGTACCATCGATAGTTTTGCAGCTCTAGCTTGTGCACCACATTTTGTATGCCAAGTGATGAAGTCCCTTGATCTGATTTTAGCAAATAGGCAGAGGATTAAAGGAAAGAATTATTAATTAAAATTTCGCTATAACTTTTTTGTATACGTTGAAACAGAGTTATAAATAATAATTGATTAAAATTTTGTAAATGTAGTTTATCTTATTAAAATTACAAATGAGAAAGTTTTTATATGCACGTGTGTATTGTTTGAAAGTTTGGTATGAAATCACTGCCTCGTTTTTTGAAAGGAATGTAAGAGCTTTTCGAGTCGAAAAAAGTATTTTCATCCCATGAAACAGAGGTGAGAAGGGGAAAAATATGGCTGTTTATAATTTTGTAGTGTTATTAAAGTTTTTATATGAATAACCCTGTGTAAAAGAGGATAACAAATATAACTACATATATAATTTTTCTCGATGCAAGAACTTCTCAAGAGTTGGAGAACCGAGGCATAACTAGCTTATAGTCGAAGTTTCAGGCCGGTAAATCACTGAAGTGTTTTACAGGCTGAAGCTTATAGTGTTTTCACACACATAGTTTTAGTACTAGTGTTTTCACACTGAAAGTTAAAACTTGGTTTTAACGTTAAAACCATAAACAGCTGATTTTGTATTCACACTGCAATTTTGTTAAATTCAGGTTTTAACTCACAGACTGTCTAATAACTTTGCTCAAAAATAAAATAAATCTCCTGCAGAAATGCGTGTATTTGTTGTTGTATTTTTTCTGCATTTTTGTTTGTATGAAAAACTCGGAAATTGCGTTGTAAAATGGAAATTATTTTATATTTTGTAAATAAATATTTTTAAATTATGGAACTAGTAATACAAAGTGAAGAAGTGTTTGGAAATCAAGTCATTGTTTATTAAAAATGCACAAATACATCAAAAAATAAAACTTTTTATCGTCTATTTTCTCTTCCTAGAATCAATGAAAATATCTTCATTGTTTTCCCTCCAAAAAAAAAAACTCTTTTTTTCCATAATTCTTTGATTATTAGTGCTGCTGCATCCATTTTTAAGTTGAAAATCTTTCAAGCGACATCTATTGTTATTCACTGTCATAAACATTATCAGCTGCTCCCGGTCATTTTAACTTGGCAGCACTAAATTTAGCACAGCGAAAACAACGTTGCACTTCATAAAACCAATTCAAAAATGGTTTAAAGTTTTTTGTAACAAAAACAATTCGTATGGCAAAACCAGGTTTTAACAGTTGGTTTTAACATTAAAACCAACTTTTATTAAAACCATGTCGGTGTGAAAATACTATAAATGTTAAGGCCTAGTTTAACCATACAGAAAGATGGTGTTAAAACCAATTTAAAAACAATTTTTTATTTGCTTTTTAGTAGGTTTTATAAAATGCAATCTTATTTTCGCTGTACTAAATTCAGTGCTGCCAAGTTAAATTGACAAGAAGCAGCTGATATCAACTATTAAAATAAGAAAGTATCTATTGGAAAACTCTATACTTATCGATGACATTTTAAAAGAGTGCACATTGTCAACATTTTGTGCTGAGTTTTTCGCAGACAAAGTAATTGACGTTTTAGAAGTCATCTACGAGAACAAAATATGTGATAGACCAGCAACTTTCTAATGCCATGTGCCCAAAAAAACGTAACCACTAATTTCTAATAAAAAACTGTTTGATTCAGACATGTATTTATTGATTTAAACTGTATCCAATCATGTTGGATTCTACACGCAAAGAAAAAATATGGTTGAAGTAACCATAATCAAACAGCAACATACTATGATTGAATTATATGGTTGCAAACTAATCATATTATTGTTAATAGAAAAGCAAACTTTAATAATATTATTATCTGAGTTAATAATAATATTATCTACATAAACAATGAACTTTGTTACACCTAATCTTAGTATTGTAAATTAGACAACACAATTGTTAGATGTGACTAATATATAATTGAGACTCACCATACCATGTTCTAGTATTATATTAATATTTTTAAATACGACCACAGTATTATTTAATATAATAATACTATTTTGTTTTTTAATCATATATTTATTGTAGAAACAGCTGTGCATTAAATTCGAAATAAAAATAAATTAATATTGTTGAAATAAAATGTATATATAAAAATGTATACTTAAACGACCTAAAGACATGTCTGCATAAAGAGATACAAAAATGTTTATATATTTTTATTGGTCTACCCTTTTGCTTATACTTTATTTATTTATTCATTTATTTAACACCACCCTTGCACTACCGATAGCTTAGAAACGAAATACTTAACTGACACATGTTTCTGAAAAATATTTTTTTAAAAACTTAAAATAGTATGGTTTTGGATAACATTATATTGTTATTTACATCATATTATTTTTAAATAATAATACAAATTATGTTGTGGTCATAAAGTTTTAACAAAACTATATTGTTAAACTCTAACCATATCACACTTTTTTATGGATGTGATAATGTAATTATTAAATTTAAACATTACTCTGTTTATCGTGATGAAATAAATGTTTAAAATAACAATCACCCTTATCGGGAATAAAAGTTCACGTGAAAAGTGTTCCCTTTCCCTAAAATTGTGATCGCCAATGTTTGCGTTGTTGTTGTGTTAGTATACTATTTTTTAATTTTGTTCACCATATTTTTGTTCATGGGAAATATTTCACGTGAACAAACTGTTCGCCTTTTATTCCCGATAAGTGTGAATAACTAGTTTTCAACGACTTCAAATTTATTTCAGAGAACACAATATTGTTTTCTAAACCATTCTAGAACCATATCTTTTCTTTGCGTGTATAAAATTGTCTATTAGTTATGTATGAAACTGTTTAACTTAATAAATACGTGTCTGAATTAAACTGTTTTTCATTAGTAATTAGTGGTTACGCTTGTGTGGCACACGGCACACATATGGAAACCCGGCCTAAGAAAACGTCTTAGAACTTTTAAAAAAAATATTGAAAAAAACAACGTTCTTTTAAACTCCGAAGTGGTTACTATCGCACAAAAAAGCATCTTGATTAAATTAACATTACGAGGATTGTGTATATGTGTATTTCAGTATGTTGGCTGTTTTCTTGCGTTTGCTCCCTGTAAAACGCAAGAACGCACACACACACACAAGCAAAAAACTGAACATATAAGCAGACATATAAGATTATATGATGAATCAGTATGTTCACCTTTTAAAAAATGTTGCAGCTATCTTTACATTTCTATCCGCTTTCAGTTACTCTACATGGTCCTGCGTAAAATAGAAGCAAAAAAATGATATCCACCAACTGATGGTGGCAAGTCCCTGGGCTTTAATTGTGCGGAGGCCTGGTGTTGTATGAGTAATATTTTTTACTTCTAACGCTCATACTCCTGCACGCACAAATATTTGCTTGTGAACACACGCATACGCTCACGTAAAGGTAGCGCTTATTGACTAACATGTGCTCTTATCTTATTTTGCAAGCAGACAATACACGTTCAGACAATAAACGTTCAAGTTGTTTTGTTGCCTTTCTGCGCTGCTTTATATTGTGTTTCGTTGATATCAACATCATGCGTTTGTTTCCCTTTTGAATTTTGTTTGTTGTTACTCCTGCTGCTATTTAAAGTTGTCTTTAGTAACACAAGGACTTTCGTTGTTTCTCTCTTTCTCTGTGTGAGTGTTTGTGTGTGTTTTTCACTTTACTTTTACTAAAATTTTGGCCAAAAGAACTTGAATTTTTTTTTTTATTCATGTATTTCAGGGGAAATGCTTTTCTTTTTTCTTGTTTTTATTCTTTTTAAATTCGTTTGAGGTAGAAGTAATTTTGGAAACATAAAATACTATTTTATGGTATTGAGTAATTTTATCAAATAGAAAATTTTAAAAGTTCCAGTGGAATAGAGAACATCTATTTTGATAAAATATGAACATATGTATATATTTATTTTTAAAAATATTTTTCTTAATTTTTGAAATAAAATATTAACAGTGTTTTTTCACACCCAAATTTAAATTAAATTTTTAACAAAACTATATTGTTAAACTCTAACCCTATCACACTTTTTTATGGTTGTGATAATGTAATTATTAAATTTAAACATTACTCTGTTTATCGTGATGAAATAAATGTTTAAAATAACAATCAACCTTATCGGGAAGAAAAGTTCACGTGAAAAGTGTTCCCTTTCCCTAAAATTGTGATCGCCAATGTTTGCGTTGTTGTTGTGTTAGTATACTATTTTATTATTAAATTCATACGCAGCCAGCGGATTTAGCGTTAACACTACAAGTGTAAGAAATTCAGCAGTTAACACACAGGTTGTGTAATAAATTTCTTCATTATAAAATATATTTCCTGCAAAACTAAGTATATTTGTTGTTTTTTTCTTCTTCTTTCTACTTTTTATAACATTTAGATGGCAAACTGTAGATAGAACAACTGTTTTTGTTTGTATGAAAACTTGAGAAATTTTACAATACGCTCTAAAATGGAAATACTTTCAGCAAATTGAAATGCGATGAATCAAAACAATTCACATATTCCATTTGCAAAACAGTTACGTATATAAAGCAGAAATCTACATCAACTGACACCACACACAGTGGACCAAACACAGAAGAACGCTGATGATGAAGGTGAAGTGGCCTTTGAAAACGGCTAGCTGTTCCGTTCAACTATGTATTGTCAGAATATTTACAAGTAACTTTGGTGTTATTTGTGTTTATTAATAATTATCACATGTAATTTGGGTTACAAGGTGATATGAACTTTAGCCCGTTAAATGTAGAAACAAATTAACAAATATTTTAAAATTATGGAAGCACTTATAAAAAATGAAGAAGTGCCTAGAAACCAAGTTTTTATTGTATATAAAAAGCGGATTATGAAAGGAAAAATTCTCTTGTGTTTAAAGCAGCAGCATGTGCAAAATGGCACATATACTTTTTCTGACATTTTGTGAAGGAGTTCGATGAGAAATTCATCCTTTTTATATGTATGCATGTATGTGCATGTATGTATGTGTGTGTTCCTTTGCGGCATTATATAAGCCGAACTCGTGACCGATTTTGATGATTGTTGTATCAATCGATTTGCCTTAATCTTGGGAGTGTCACAGTAGGATTTTTTTAATTACTACTTCTTATATGAAATATTTATTTTTCCTCTTAGCAGGGAGAGTATAGAACGTTCTATAAATGATAACCTAAACTAAACGTTTTTCCCGGCAGACAGATATCAGCCAATGAAATTATTTTCATTGCTTTCCGTCCAATTTTCGGAAATTTTTGGTTCTTGTTGAGATTTTATCCATTTTTAGGTTTATAATGTTTCAATTGGCATCTATTCTTATTCACTGGCATAAATATTACCAGCTGCCATCTGAATTACTTGAGATATAATGACTTACTTTTTTGATTTCGCTTACAAATCACATTGCGTAAAATTTTAAAAATATTAAGCAGAAGTTGAACATATTCTTTGGATTTTAAAAGATGTCGTGAAAATATTGCCAAAATATGTAGTTATTTGAAATAAATTAAATATATTTCTAAATTGCCTAATTATTTATTTTAAACAAAATAATAAGTACATAAATTTTAAAAAATTATTATTTAAATATAAGTACAAATTTCCAAATAATTTTTTTTTTTCATAAGTGTTTTTATGGGAATTGTCACAAGTTAAGTTTAAAATTTTTCAATCGCACTATTAAAATGCGATGAATCAAAACAATTCACATATTCCATTTGCAATAAAATGCTAAGTATATAAAGCAGAAATCTACATCAACTGACACCACACACAGTGGACCAAACACAAAAGAACGCTGATGATGAAGGTTTAGTGGCCTTCGAAAACGGCTGGCTGTTCCGTTCAACTATGTGTTGTCAGAATATTTACAACTAACTTTGGTATTATTTGTTCATTAATAATTATCACATGTAATTTGGCTTAAAAAGCGATACGAACTTTAGCCTGTTAAAAATCATAAATATGTTAACAATTAACAAAGTTGAAACATGAACTCAATAATCAACATGTTTTTTATTTTCTTACTTTACCATTACTACATTGGCTGACTTTTTTCAGCTTCAGCAGCCCGTTTCTATAACTTTCGTTACGCATTATAACGAACGATATAACGAATTTAGTGGTGTAACGAACGGCGGTGTTTCTATAAGTGTGGTGGCATTCATTTTCGTTAAAGTTTTCGTTATTATATGTTCAACAGAAAGTGTAGTGATATTTTGGGCAAAAACAAACATGAGTGAGGTAAGGTTGAAAAATTATACTATTGAGTGCAAATTATAATTATTAAAACATATTATTTACAGAAGAAAAAACGTACTGGTAAAATTTCCAAAGGCCAAAAGGAAAAGCTTTTGGAAATTTTACATGGCCACAAAAATGTGGCTATGGGGCAGTTTGGTGGACCAAATAGCGGCAAATCGGCACAGGCTGTTTGGGAAACAGTAGCGGCAGAGCTTAATGCATGCGGACCAGCATGTAAGACGAGTGACCAGCGGTTAATAGATTCAACCAAGCCACTGGGAATCGTCCTGCCACCGAAGGTCTGCCGCCGCCGCGAGAAGGGATGGATAAGGAGGTGCTGGAGTTCTTTCCAGCTGCTCTTGTTGGTGGCCATGGTGGAACCAAAGAGTAGGGATTCCAGTACGTAATTTATGTTTTTAACCCCCGACTAAAAAAGGGGTGTTATAAGTTTGTAGTGTGTGTCTGTGTATCTGTGTATGTGTGTGTCTGTCCGTGTCCACGTGCAGGCCAAACGGCTGGACCGATTTTCATTTAGTTATTTCGGTTTGAAAGATGACTTGATCGAGAGGGTTCTTAGTTACGTTTGAAGAAAATCGGTCCAGCCGTTTAGAAGATATAACATCTTTTCTGAAAAAGGTCGGGGGTTTTTAAAATTTTTAATTTTTGTTTTTATTTAAAAATTTAACAAATTTATTATTCGACATATTGTCAGAAGTTTATTTTAATTTGAAATTTATTGGCTAGTGGTTGTCTATATATTTCATAAAAAGTTAAGTTATTTTCAATTACAATTTTTGAAATTTAGGAGAATAATTCTGATATGGAAGTGCAGGAAATACTGGAGGAACTTTTGGCGACGCCTGGTAAAGTAGTGACAGAAGTGGTAAGCACAACAAAGGCAGAACGGACCGCCACTTCCTCTTTCTCAAGTGCTTTTGAGGAAGTCAAGGAGCTGATGAAGAAGCAGGAGGAGAAGAGCTTATTTTGTATGATGTAGGAAACTTCATGGATGGAGCGATGCAAACAAAATTCTGCCCATAATAATGCAATGCTGCTACCATCCTCAATGGTTTTGGAATAAAAGTTATTCTTACTCCGTCCTTCATGTAAGGGCGTATTTCATGCAATAACGCTATTGCTGCATCTTTTTTAAATCTAAAAAGCTCTTCAAATCGCGCTTCCGGGAGGTGAAAAGGGTCGGTTGAATCCCTTAGGTAGCGTCTATGTACACGCAGCATATTTCGCTGGTGAACTAATATTGCTAGTGCGGCAGCTGCAAGCATAGTCAAAAGCTTCAAAAAAATTAAATGAGTAAACAATTCACATTTACACACTTACTTTATTTATCTATACTTACTTTTTTTAATGAATAATTAAGCAAATCAATACAATACAATATGTTCAAGTAAAATATACAAGTAGAATTGAAGTAAACAAAACAACTAAGCTGTTACACATAACGAACAGTGTTTTGTTTCCACTGTTTCATAAACTTTATAATAACTCGCCACGCTCGTAACGAAAGGTAAGTTTTCTGAGTTGTAGAAACACTTCGAAGCAAAATTTCGTTATGACCCATTCGTTATGAAAAAAATAAAAATCAGTCGTTATCATAACGAAAAGTTATAGAAACGGGCTGCAGAGCAGAAATGAAAATTTTAAATGAAGTTGTTCACTAAAAGCTGTTCATTTAAATCTATACCTTGGTGATAACCAGGGAAACCAGAAATATGCTCTAAAAAAGGTGTTTTGTGCGCATACAATATGCACTAAAAACTTGAAAATATGCACTAAAAACTCAAAAATATGCTCTTAAAAACTAAATAAATAAATGAAAATATATTTTTAATTCAAAGAATCAACAAGATTTTCATATAAAATAAGACAGAAATAAAATAAACAAAAGAAAGGAAACAATAATAAAATTAGTAAAGTATAACTGCCGTACTATAAACAATAATTTGGGATTGAGGGGCACGTTGAAGCAAAATTGCCATAAAAATTTTGACTAAAGCAAATAATATAAATTATTTTTTTGGATACTCGTGAAAATTTAACTTCGATTTCAAAAGAGATCACGATATCAGAATTAAAGCTTTGTAACTGTATTTTTGATAAATAAGACAGTATTTTTATTTAAAATTTTTATTGCAATAAACAACAAAGTATTGACCTAGCCTTTCAAATAAAAATCGTTGCCTGCCACATCTAAGTAATATCTTAGCCATTGAAAATGTTCCTTCAACGTCTACTCGGGGCAGAGTCCGTCACAATTAGCAAACCGAATTTTTATTTAAACTAACGTCCATAATAAATGTATATACACATGGAACACATGGAATAGATGGTGAAAAATAAAAATAAAAATGTTGACCAACAGATAAGCAAGCTTGAAGGCATATTAAAATAAAAAATTCCATAAAGTAGTAAATTATGCCCTAAAATCATAAATTATGCTCTAAAAGTTAGAAAACATGCTAAAAATATGCGTGTAAGACTGATATATGCAAAATCATGCTTTAAAGGGTAAAATGTGCAAAAATATGCACTAACAAATCGATGCCAAAATTCATAAAAAGTTCTGAAACGGATAAATATCTTGTACCCGCATTAGTACGTCATACAAGAAAAAACATGCAATTGCATATTTGTGGTTTCCCTGGTGATAACCAATACTATTCTAGTATTGAGAAGAATATTTAGAACTTTTTTAGATTTTTCCTTGAGTGAGAATTATAGCTGAAGAAAAAATTCTTGCGACTTATAAATTTAATTTGATACTTAACAGTAGTTCGATTTGATTGCTTTAGAATAAAGCATAGTCAAGCAGTGCGAAGATAAAATTTTCAATCAAGTAATAAATAAAATAGCTAACCTTCAAGATTTCGTTATGAGACCCTCGTATACGTTTGCATATTCTTGCATAGCCTTCATTTTATAACCAACTACATACTATTATTGGCTTTAATGTTTATATTGTAACTTAAGTTTTATTATTTCTTGTTCTTTTTTGCCACTCACCCCTACCAGTGAGACAAAAATCTTTGCGAATGGGAAAATTCTGTTGAAAATATACATATAAGCAAAAGTATGGTAAGTGGAGGAAGGAGTGAGCGGGGAGAGTAAATGTGGAAAAAGTCGTCATAAAATTTAACTACATTTTAACGCGAATTTCAATTTGGAACGGATATAATTTATAGACGGCTGACTTTCATGATACAACACGTAAAACTATGTTGCAAGAAAATTGCTTCAGCCGTAAATGCACACACACACACACACACACACACACACACAATTATTTCACCCTATTGCCAATACACACGTAATGCAAAAAAGTAGTACAATAGAGTAGCGCCAAAGCCACTTGGGAGAACTTTATAATATTTTTAGGGGATGAGCAGAACACAATTAAATTTTTAATTTAGCAAAAAAAATATATAAAAACCAACAAATTTAGAAAAACATCTAGGCTTTCAAAAACAGGGCTTTCTGGGCACCTAGACTTAATACAAGATGCATGATATATGTGCAGCATGTGATCTTAAAAGATCATAGTGATTGCCAGATTTCACTTCTATTTATTTGTACAAATTTAGCGAAAAAAACACGCCAAAAAGCTCTAGTGGATTCGTATACCTTTCACCAAAAATGATATGTATATAAAGGTTTGTCTGCTGTTTTGCTGTGTATAATTTAAACAATATTTATTCATACCCAACCCATGAAAAAGCGATGTCCGTCTATCCGTTCGTCCGTCCATCCGTCTCTCTGTACGTGAAATCGAGTTTCCGAAGCTCCCAGAAGAGCTAGAGACTGCAAATCAGCAAATTTGCAAAGACGGTTTCAGAGCTGGAAAGTTTAAACTTTATTTTGTCATATAAAAGTAACTAGGTAAAACTGATTTTTGGGTTTTCCTTAAATAAGCACATTTTTTTATTTTAGTAAGAATTAAATGGGTATCAAAAATAAAAAAAAAGATTCCAGGGTTGGAAAGTTAAATTTTTTTTTTGGTATATAAAAGCAACCAACTAAAATAAATGTTTTCTTTTTCTTCTATAAACTAAGAATATTTTATATTTAAAAAAAAAGTAGATTGGTATAACAAAACACAGGAATATAGAAAAATGATTTTAGGGTTGGAAAATTTAAATCTTCTTGGTATTTAAAAGTAACTAGGTCAAATAAATATTTTCGTTTTCTTCATAAATTAAATGTATTTCATGTTTCAGAAAGAAAGAGTTTGGCATAAAAAATTTCAAAAATATAAAACAGCTCCAGAGCTGGAAAATTTTAATTTTTCTTTTTGGTATATATATGTAAGTAACTATATGAAACTAAATTTTTTCCTTGTTAATTACACATATTTTCTAACGAATTAAATTGATATTGAAATCAATAAAATCTAAAATAAGATTTCAGGGTTGCAAGATTGAAATTCTTTTTTGGTGCAAAAAATAAACTAAATAAAAGTATTTTTTTTTTGTCTCTTTAATTTATCATATTTTATATTTTAGGAAAAGTTTTTTTATTTTTTTTGTTCAATTTAGATAGGGAAATACAATTTGACCATGAACATTGGCACTTAGTAGTCTTGCGAAGTCTTGTGATATGTTGCTTATTATTTATAGAGGATTTTCATGTGAATACATGTTTTCTGTCGTTGGTCTTAGATCAACGTAAATAATATATCTTTGCGAATGAACAAATTTGTGACAAAATGGCATCGATTTGTTAGTGCATATTTTTGCATATTTTACAATAAATACATATTTTTGCATATTTTACTATAAATGTATATTTTTAATACATTTTTTTTTCATGTTATAAATCTAATTTTGTTTTTTTTTTATTACTTAAAAAGTATTTAAAAGCTGCAGATTTTACGACTGTGTAAGAACAAAAAAAGAGGAAAACGGGAAAAATTTACGATCGTATTTTTTGTGATATTATTCGATATACCTTGGGTTAAGTCAAGAATACCTACACCATTCAAAATTTAAAAATAAAAATAGCATGGTATGTGTAACGTTTTTCAACCCTCTCTTCTGGTTCTGCATTAATTTCATGTGGATATAAAGTGCTTTTGAAAGCACCTTTGCGTGTTTCAGCCTTTAATGAAAAATATCAAGTGATATGATACGGATACATCCTATAGTAACTACATAGATGGGGAACGTGGCAGAAGGCTGTCGGATACTTAATTTCTATTTATAAAATTAAAGAAATTTTAAAGTCAAAAACCGTTCCCTGATATGCAAAAAAATAACGTGTGCTCGAAGTGTACGTTAAATTAAAATTTCCATACAAAAACTGGTTTTAACGTACGCTTGAAGCTTAAATGTTGAAAAAAAGTCGATAAATGCATATTTTATTAGTTTTAAATGCATATATTTATATTTTTACTGCATATTTTATGTACATAAAACGTGATTTTAAGTGCATGAAAATCCTTTCCCTACTTATTAGGCTCTCAGCACAATAATGTTTTAAATCGATGCTCATACGGTGACAGCTTGCAACGAGTTCTTATTAATTTTCTTTTTGAATGGAGATAACATAAAATACATATATCGTTAAGGAACAGTCATAACTACAAAAAGTAATTAAAGAATTACATATTTCTCTGAAACAGTTTCTTTTCTGCTGAACAAACTCTCAAAATTCTTTGGGAATAAAAAGATTACTTGAGTAACTTCTGGTTTTATGAAAGAGATAGGGAGCGAGAAGAACAAACAAAGAGAACAACCATCGTATTATTATAAGCTAAATAATTATATACATACATATACAACATATATATTTGTACTACATCCTTTAGTTCCTATCAGAAGCATAGGTCATCGTAATTGCTCAGCAAAAATTGCTATATTTTTCAATAAAAGCTTGTTAGTAGACTTTCAAACAAATTCTTGAGAAATTTTAAATTCAAAAAAGTAAATGAAAAATAACATAATTAGTTGTTTTTTTATGGGAATTGTTGAAATTTAAGTTTAAAATTTTTTTAAACCCACTAATAATCCCAAATTAATATTTTACTTATTGAGTAAAATATTTTTTTTATTAAAAATATATTGAAATTGATTATTGAGGGGTTTAGCTGGATCCTATGCGCATTTCACTGTTGCTAATGCAGATTATCAGGGAACCTTTACCCAAAGTTTCTTAGAACAACAACAACAACAACAACAACAACAACAACAACAAAGAGTTATTATATTATAAAATTTCATTTAACCAAATGAGAAGCTCAACAACCAATAACAAAGTTGAAACAAGAACTCAATAATCAACATGTTTTTTTATTTTCTTCTTCTTAAATGAAAGTTTATAACATAATAACTCTAGTTGTTCTAAGAAACTTTGGGTAAAGGTTCCCTGATGATCTGCATTAGCAACAGTGAAATGCGCATAGGATCCAGCTAAACCTCTCAATAATCAATTTCAATGTATTTTTAATAAAAAATATTTTAACATTTAAGAAATTTATTATTCGACATATTGTCAGAAGTTTATTTTAATTTGAAATTTATTTGCTGGTGGTTCAGCGTTGTCTATATATTTCATTGTTGCTGTAACAAATCATCAGTAGACTTCAACCACACATTTTGAATAGTCACAAACCTCTTATCTTATGCACAGACTTTTAAAAACTATTTGTTACAGCAACAATGAAATATATAGACAACGCTGAACCACCAGCAAATAAATTTGAAATTAAAATAAACTTCTCACAATATGTCGAATAATAAATTTCTTAAATGTTAAATTTAGATTTTATTTTTCATTTTGCCTTATAATTACTTTTATTGTTAGTCCCAAATCACACTATGCAAGTCTTATTGCTATGCTGATTCGTTTCAGGGAGAGAGAGACGAGGGGAACAGCAACGTTTCTTTTCTCCCCGTCTCTCTAGCCTAACAAACTAATCAGCTTAGCAATAAGACTTGCATAGTGTAAATTGGGACTTATCCAATGGATTTCTAATTGTATAAAAGTGTAGAAAAATAAAATAGATTTAAATCGAATATAAATTATTTGCTGGGTTTTTTGTATTAGTTTCTAACCCTACTACGCTTATTTTTCTTTTGTGATTTTCAAAAATATTATTATTTGTGAATTCTCAAATAGTTTTTGAAAGTCTGTGCATAAGATAAGAGGTTTGTGACTATTCAAAATGTGTGGTTGAGGTCTACTGATGATTTGTTACAGCAACAATGAAATATGTACATAGACAACGCTGAACCACCAGCAAATAAATTTCAAATTTAAAAAAAATATTTTACTTAATAAGTAAAATATTAATTTGGGATTATTAGTGCGTTTAAAAAAATGTTAAAAATGAAAAAGAACATGACTTTAAAAAAAGGCCTTGATATTCTAAAAATAGTTAATTTTTAGACTTCATCCGAAAAAGTGCAAATTAATACTTAAATAAAATACACATAAAATAAAAGTTGTATGAAGTCGCTTACTAGAAATTTAGCAGTCTATATTTACATCTATCTTATACACAAATTTTGAATTCATCTTAACCAGACTCTACTGCATGTAGATGTCTTCGCATTAAAAGGGCAAAATGTTGTTGTTTTCATATCATAACGCATGTAAGGAATCAAAATTCTGAGCGCTCTGTTGAAGGGCCCCCGAAAAGAGGTTCTGGAATCGTTATACTATTGAAATGGAATGGAAGTTCTGGATAAGGAAGGACATATTTATTGATTAACTACTGATTCAAAAAGTTTGCTTATTGGAAGAAATTATAAATTTGCAGTCTTATTTAAAAAAAATAGTAAGGCTTTATGAAGTCTTTATAAGAAAATTTTTGTAAGAAAAACTGTTTTAAAAGCGCTTTTATGAAGCCTTAATAATTTTTATAAATAAGGCCGTTGATTTTTTTACGGAGTTTTTGAGTGACTTTTAAATAATATACAGTTAAAATATTAATTAATCAAATGTATCCACTAATTGGAGCAATACATACGACTATCAAAAGGTTAGTTGAAGCTTTAATGCTCGAAGTGATCTCACAAATAACTAGGCCTGACCGTTTTCGAGCGTCCTAGAATATTGATTGAGTTGAGGCCTCTTTATTTTTTTATTTTATTTTTTGTAACGCTGCTTAGTTTGGTACAGGAATATCTATTTATCTGTCTCTGGATGTATGTGGGTGTGTGTGTGCCTACGTGTATGTATGTGCACTTGCCTCAGTGTGTGTCTTGTTAGTAAATGTTATTATAGTTTAATATTATAAAATGGTTGCAACATAAACATAAAATACACATAATGGCTGTAACGAGTTGAAGGTTTAAAAAGTTTTCCATTTTCTTTATTTTTATTTTTTTACAAGAAATTGATTTAACAAAACATAAAACTCTTCGGCATATTTATTTCTCCACTAAACGAAAAATATAATAGGAAATAAGGAGAGAAAAAAAATCAATTTAAACAATTTTCTATAAATCATTTAAAATTTGGTGTTTTTAACAGAAATACATACACAAAGATAATTTCAATGCGAAATGACAATAAACTGATAATAAATACGAAATTGCTGTATAAGTAAAAAAAAAAGAAGAAAAGTAAGTGTACACAGTGTCTATATTGAGCAAAAGGAACGGAATGTAGCCGGCCGACCTCCTGCTTTCCTTAAATGTCTGCTGCCATTGAAGGAGGATATAAAACTATGAGTTTCATTGAAAAAAGCAACGACTGACTGTCTGTGCTATGGCTGTTGCATGAAGATGTTTTATTTTTTTTTTTGGTAAAAAAAATATTTAAAAATATTAGGGAGTGGCAATTTTTCTTATAAAAGCTTTTAATTTGTAACTGAAATGCAGAAACACATTTTGTTCTTCATAAAATTTTGTAGAAATAATTTTTTCTATAAAAGAGGGAAAATAAATGAAATTAACATTCTTTAGAATCGAATGTAAGTCAGATATTGCAAAGCTAGCAAAATTCGTTATTCTAAGAATATTGAAAAAATTACTCATTTTGTCCTGCGACTGTTTATATGCAGGCAACAGGAAAATTACCATCAAAAAATTTTTTTAATTAAAATTTATCTTTAAGGGCCATTATTACAACTTAAAGTTAGTTAAAAGTAGGATCTTATCGGAGGTATAAGAACTTTATCATTTGCAAAATTTTACTTTAATCTAAAGTAAGCGATAAATTACAGGCAAGTTTATCTTACCTCGTAAGTTAAATCCAATTTTCAATAATAGAAAGCTTTTTATACGTCCGATAAAATCTTACTTTTAAATAACTTTAAAAAAATTGCCACAAAAACTTCTTACAGACTTTGAAGTACACAGAGAAAACAGATTAGTTGTGGCAACCGAATTTGTTGCCAATTGAATTTTGGCGGTTGCAGCAACTATCATAGAATTCTGCTATAGCGACTGAAATTTTCTTGTGGTACCACTATATTTTAATTATAACCCTCAATAGTTGCAGCAACAGAAAAAATTGGTTGACAGTATGGAATTTGAAATAAATGTTATTCTTGCTACCGAAAATTTGGTTAATATAATTAAAATAATATCATAATTGGTACCTGTAAAAGAAAAATTGGGCTTCCTTGCTGAAATAAAAATAAGCAATAAACGCAAATAAAAATACACAATTTAAGAAATTTATCATTTGACATATTGTCATAAGTTTATTTTAATTGAAATTTATTTCCTAATGGTGAAGCATGTCTATATACGTTTCTTCAACCACACATTTTGAAAAGCCACCAACCAGACTTTCAAAAACCATTTGAGAATTCACAAATCACAATATCTTTGAAAGTCACAAAAGTTAATTTTTTAATTTGCTGTTATAAACTATGATAGTAAACTCAACCTCTAGTTAGTTGCAGCAACTGATTGAAAGTTTTTATTTTAATTTTAATATAGAACGACAATTTTTTAGTTGCTAATACCAAAAGTTGGTAGTAAAATCTAATTCGTAATATTTTATTCGGTTGGGTTAACCAATCAGTTTATTAGTCATGACAACAGCATACGCTCGGTTGATGCAATCAATTTAAGTATTGTCACAATCATATAATTGTTACAATTATGCCCTTATGGGAAAGAAAATAGATTGGTTTTTGGATTAATCTTTTTTCTGGGTGTAGACATATCGTGTCGTATCCGTAAAAAAAAAGTTTAAGCGACATGATTTTCGAACAAAATTTTTTAACCAAAATCGATTATTTGCGATCGTAAATCATCTACTTTAGTCAAAAAACGAAGTCCAAGAAATGTGTCGCTTAGATTTTTTTAGCGGTTATGGCTAAATATGTTTAGCTTGAAAAAAAAAATTAATTGCATAGCTCAGGAGCTATTTTAGGTTCGACCTTGCAAAAAATTTATATTTTATCTTTCTATTCCTAAAATTACTGAGTTTCTTTTTCAAAATGAAAATTAGCAGCAACAAAGAACTTACAATACAAACAATACAACAACAAGACTGTTGTAAATAAGGTTTGTTAAATTTGAGCTTTCATGATTGCATAAAAAGCTTTCAACAAATTGTAGCACGATGAACCAAAACAATTCATTTAATCCTTTTGCAACGAAAAGCTCAGTATATAAAGCAGAAATCTACATCAACTGAAACCGCACACAGTGGGCCAAACACAAAGAACGCTGATGGTGAAAGTGCAGTGACCTTCAAAAATAGCTAGTTGTTCTGTTATGCTAGTGTTTGTCGGAATATTTATAATTAACTTTGGTGTTATTTTTTCCTTAAAAATTATCACATGTAATTTGGCTTAGGAAGAAATATCATAAGTTTTTCCATGTAAGTTTCGAACTTCTTTTATGTTTGTTAGTAACTGTTGCCACCTTAATGAACACAGCGACCTGACCTCATGCCAAAGCAGAGATTTTTCAACCCTCATTTGATCTTTTTCTAGTCAGAGTTTGGTTTTTTTATCGTATTTATTTTCAACTTATAAACCTGCACACAGAGACTTTTCTTCATATTTGCACAAACTGTAGCAAAATAAATAGAATTTAATTTTATAATACTCGGTATTTCAGATCGATGCATAATATCGAAGGCATTATATGCAGGAGATAAGGTACGTTACAAGATTAGAGCACGTCTGCACATAAACATGAATTTTATTTGTCAATTAAAAAATTTGATTTTAAAATTATAAGATATAACACATTACATACACGTCATACTATGCAATTAAATTTCAAAGAAAATATATCTACAGGGTCTTCTAATAAGAGGTTTCATTTTGAGATGGAAGACGAAAACGTATATTTTTAAGCGACATTATCGGATTTTTATCTAATTGTTAGCAGAAGTCTATGCAATTTATAATGAAAAACAATATTAGCCAAATGTCCTCCACCATATTTTTTTAATGAAATTTTCCATTTTTTAATTAAAATTATCCTAGACAATTAGCAGAAGCCTTATCTTCCACGTAGCCTCAAATAATATAGTCTGAAGTGTGAAATTACAAGATATATGTGGCTTATTGCGATCGCCTCTTCGAGAAATTATACATTTACACATTTCACGCAAACTAGGGCTGAGATCGTTACTTGCGTGGGTACGTAGTTCTGCTGTCTTGTTGAAGATAAACATCTTTCGATTTTGGATATACCAAATCAGTAATCATAGTTCAAAAGCGCAATCCGTAATAGCGCAAACCGTAATAGTTCGAGAATGGTAAAACTGAACCAGCTTCCCATCCGTTGGGAATGGAGATGCTCTTCAACAATAATTCAACTTCTCTGAAAGAGATAACTTCTCTCGATTCTTATTGAGTTTCCTCAGGGATCGCACTATAAGACTTATTATAAATGGGATCTCATCAAACGAGTTCAAGGTAAATTCTTTCACCATCTCTATTCCTTATTTTTCTAAATGACCTTCTATATCAAACTTTCAATCCCATCTATTCTTTCGCAGACGACAACAGCATTTGCCATTCTTTCTCATTCAGCAATAGATCAAAATTGCCAGAGGTTGAGGTCATGTGATAAAATATGAAGGATACTTTGAATTAGGACTTAACAAAAATTTGTGAAGGGGGTCATCACAATAGGGTAGATTTTAGCGCTCGGAAGACTCAATGTTGTATGAAGCAGAATCATCGGCAGAATCATGGCTACTTAACACAGCTTTAAAAATTTAATACACCTCATTGACACCAGAGGCGCTGCAACACTGCATTATTAAACAACGTGCAAAAAGCAGAGTTGTAAAAGAATGAAGATCTTTTCTATCTTTTCCTTCACCACCTGTCTTCTCCATCACTATCCCTCTCCTAAAGAAGGTAACACCTAGTATTTGTAGTAAGCCGTCATTGCCCGAGTGTTATTACTCTTTAAAAAAAATAATAAGCAATATATATTAAATAAATTCATATTACGAGACTAGTACAACTCTTTATTAAAATGTTGCATAATATAAAAATAATTTCTTATTTGCTCAAATGTAATCTAGTTAATATATCAAGCAAAGAAAGATATTTGTTAAACAACTTTCATAATTAAGAGCTCATGTTCTCAGAAAACAACAATAACTTGTAAATGCAAAAGGAAATAAAAATTTAGGTTAAAATCTTTACAACATTTTAGTTGCAATACTTTCTTGAAGGTATTTCACATTCGTTGCACTCTGCCCAATATCAAACGAAATACTTTTGATTCCAGTTGTTAATTTATTTTCTTATAAATTAGGGTAGGAAATAATCAAATAAAGTTAAATAAAAGATTTCAAGTCTGCAATTGACTTCGTTAATAGTATTTGTGTGTATTTGTATACGAGCGCAAAAAAAATATAAAATATATATATATATATATATATATATATATATATATATATATATATTAAGTTGACCAAATTTTCCGTAAAAAGAAATTTAATTTTGAGGAATTTTGTTTAAAAAGAACCAAAAATATTTGGTAGTTAAAAAGAATATGTTTTAAGGTGGATTCTCCCATGTTAACCGGACAACATTTTTTTTTTACTGAGATTCACTCATTGCGAAAAATTTGTCCGCAAAATGAAAGCTGTAAACAAAATCCTTTAGTTTTACAAGGTGAATACTGCAACGATTGTTAATATTTTGCTTTATTTTCTTGGCGTATTTTACATATTTTAATATTAATATTACTTCTTATTTTTATTAATCATTCTTCAAAACAAATGCCAGAGTTCCCAGCAATTCCCAAATAAGTTTCGCAAAATTCCAGATTAAATTTTTTTTTTTTTTTGAAAATATTTAAAAACATGTTCTGTCTTAAGGTGACATGCAAAATTGTTTGGTTCCAGCCTTGAAATATGAGAAAAAGGCCATTCAATTCGATATTTTTAACGAAAATAGGTCTCCTTCGTAAGGATCCTGATTCCTTCTCTAACGAAAATTATGAATAAAAATTTTCTTTGTTATATTTATTACAATATTATCTTTTAAGTAAGTATCAAAAAGGGGTGGGTATATTTGCAATTTTTTTTCATAGTTGCGAAATAAATAACACACTTCTTTCCGCTAAATACGGCGAACAGTTGGCATTTTTTTTTAATATTTTAATTTAAATTGTGTATTACTTTTGACTTAATTTTGAGTTTAATACCAATTTTTTTAATATCAAAAAAAATTTTTTTTTTATTCACAAAAAGTTTCCTTTTGCAAATCGGACAATATTTAACTTTTTCATGCGCAGAACAGTGGACCAAAGTTGGCAAAAATTTTCAAATTCTAATTTATAAACAAAAACTCATATATGTACAGAACTTTTATTAAGCTCTTAGATGGGAAAAACTACTTGCAAAAAAAAATTTATGATTAAAAAAAGAGAGGTACATAGGTGTCTTAGGACACCCACTTATAACAAATCTCATGTGTGAAATAACAGTGCAATAAAATTATATTATATGATGATAATGTCAAATTCTCTGTAAATATTTTAAAACGTTTCCATTTATTTCCCATTATTTTCTTTTCTAGCGGCATACGATTAAATTAATGTATTGTTTGCGGGCGGTGGCGGCTGTTAGCCGGCTTACAACCGCTCGGCTGTGTTCTCTGGTTTGTACTCATGTTCAAAAGCAAATTGAGCAATCGTTCAAAGAACGAAACAAAAGAAAATCAAACAATTTGTTTCGTTTATTTTCGTACTCTGCCTTAACTGTAATAGTGTCAATCATTATTATTATTTTTGTTACGAAAATCACGTTCTGACTCCTGTAACGCACAATAAATAGCAAAGCTATAACATCACCTCGACAAGGATTTTAATTTTTTATATTAAAAAGTTCGCCCAGTTTGGGGTTTTGTGGATCCGTCCCGTGCAAAAAGGATTGTCAAAGAAAAAAGTCTTCCTCTATCTCTTCCTGCACCACCTGTAGTCAATATTACTTACCCTTTCCTAAAGAAGGTAACAACTAGTAATAATAGTAGGCATTCATTTCCTGAGTGTCACTTTAGAAAAAAAAACACACATCCCCAAGTGGTGTATGCAATTTTAAAACAACCGGACGGCCCGTTTAAAAGATGCAGCATTATTTCCATTTTTTTTTTTCAAAATACCCCACTGTGTATCATAAAAAATAATTACACAATGTCATTATCGTTACAACAAGCGAATAAATATATCGATAAATAATACGAGTTTTGGTCCAAAAAAAAAATGACTGAATTGCTGAATTTTTTAATGTTCAAAAAGAAACTAGAGCTTGAGACCAACTAAAAATGCCATTACTTATATTTAAGCAAATTTTTTAAATTTTTTAATTCAAAGCTGACTTGTCTCCGAGTAGCGATAAGTCAGCTTGGATTTAACTAAAATCCTTATGACAAATTTTCTGAAAACTCCTTTAATTAGTCCTCCATTATTTTTATGTTACAATTTAAGATTGCAAATAAAATAAATAAAAATACTAAAACTCTAGTCAAACTTAAAGTCAATTTCTTTTCTTTATTACATTTTGACCTTCACATTTTTTAAATACTCTAAATGTCCTTGTTACGCATTAATTAATGAAATTTATAGCTTTTCATTTTGGCCTTGACCTCAATATAACGACAAGCAATTGAACAACCTTTCGTTTTGCCTCCCACCCCACCACTTCTACAGTGCAATGTAACCTCATTAAGAACATAAAAATGCTAATGAAATTTTTACTTTTTAAAAACTTACGACTGAGATTTTGCTCTCGTTAATGTAAATGAAGAAAAAAAATTGCCGCAAAAGAAATGAAAAGTAAACTTTATTTAACAGCCCCCACACCCCATTTTAAGAACACTGGCAAGCAAAGAACTTATTTTTAAATAAAGCTAAATGGTCATAAAAACGCATAAAAAAAAGAAGCAACTACCCTTCGCCACTTAAGACAACAATCTAATTAGACTCAATATAATTATCACGCCATTCTGCTGTGGCCCACGAGCAGAGGGTGTTAATGGCCTAAGAAGCAGAAGAGAGATAAAATATGTAAACGAAATAAAACAAACGGAAGTTTAAATAATTTTAACGCAAATGTGACACAAAAAAAATGTGTGGTGGACAATAAAGGATGCATAAGGACCCTACACTAAAACAAAAGTAATTTCCTCAATTATTTGCTAACCGCAACACGAAGCAAATAGAAGGTTATAAGGTCTGATTTTTTGGCGGAGGAGTCATAAAAATTTTGTAATTTATTGTTTGATATCATTTAAAAGAAGCAACAATAAGAACTTTGTTGCTTTTAAAAAAGTTTGATTTTATGGCGCTATGTTATATAGAGTGTTTAAAAAAAGTTTATGTTTAGTAGATCGATAAGAAAAATATTGAAAGTAAACTAGAGGGCTGCGTAAACAGTCTTGAAATGTATTGTCGTAGCATGTATTATATATACTAAACCAATAATAAATGTTGTCGTTTGATAAGCGGAGCATGATGGATGTATTGGCGTACGTGAATATGAGTGTTATCAAGAGATGTCGCGAAGACTTCTAGTCTGTAACAAACACTCAAAAGAAGTAGTGTTGATGCGAGTATGATTGTTATTTTGCATATTGTGCGTTTGAGTGTGTGTGTGTGTGTAAGATGTAGATGATAAGCTATTATGTGTTTAAGGGTGGTTTTTTATACATATCATACACACAACGTGTGTATGCATGGCGTTTGTATACGTGCCCATGCGTATGAAGAAGCAAGCATCACAAATTCTTCCGTCACGAAGTATTTTCCTCTTTACTCCTATACCTGCAATAACTGAAACAAATTTTTTTAAACAGTGTTGCTTAAGGTGCCTATACACTACATGTTTTTTACATTGCACCTGTCAAATTTTAGATAATTCGGTAAAAACATGTAGTTGGTGACCTCAAAAACTTTGCTTGTGTAAAAATACACAAGCAAAAACATAAGACAAATTTTCAATTAGAGCATGTTCTATTTTCTTATGTTCACACATGTGTTTTCAAATGTCTATGCCATGTGAAAATATTTATCGACGACCGATATCATTAGCCGTCCGTTTAAAGTATTTGCATTAGTGATAAATTAATTATTTCTTATCTCATTTTAAAACAACAAGTGTTGATACAAGCTCAATAGTTTGCAGATTAAAAAGAAAAAAACTTAAATAAATATTTGTGACGCCGGCGCTTCAGTGACGCCGGCACTTCAGCAACGCTTTCCAGCGGCTTTAATGTTATAATAAAAGTTGTTGTAAACAATAATGGCCGATGTCACGTGTAATTGTACAGACAAGTTGGTGACCAAAAATTAAAAACCGTATGTAAATTAATCAAGTTTGACAGACACAAAAAAAACATGTGAATTGTAAACTTGAAAAAACACAAGCAAAAACATGTAGTGCATTGGTACCTTTAGCGTTTGTCTTAGAAGATTTCACTGTAGTAAAGCATTTGAAAAATCCATCATGTCTCGAAAGTTATTGTAAGTGGTCTTGTGCAGGGGTCTAAAGTAAGCCCTCTATAGAAACTATCACCCTCATCGACGTCACGTCAATAAAATGCCAAAAAATTGGAGATCGTTTATTTATAATTTCGCAAAAAGAGCAACAAAAACAATACGTACTTCAGGATCGTATTTTAAAATAACGCGAGTCAAAATGAATAAGAATTAAAAAAATTAATTTTTGAATTGTGATGTTTAGCAACAACGACATGCATCCAGGCGTACTAAGCCAACAACAAATAAATCTTTTAAATTCATAAAAAAAATAGTATATTAATGGAAAAATGTAACGTGCGACTCTGATTAAACAAATTTAATTGGAAAAAATAACTAATGATTTGTGGGTGAAATCAAAATTTTTTTAAAGGGACATCAGTGCACAAGATTTTAAAATTAGTCACATTAAAATATTGCTGCATTTTTCGCTGTAATCAGCATTTTAATCGTTGGCCACAAAAATATCTTAACTTTTTATCACTACGCTTTTACTAAGCTTGTTTTTTTATAATTTCGCAAAAAAGAGCAATAGAAGCAATATAAATATCATGATGGAATAAATGTCACATGAGACATGTCACGTGCGATTCTTATTAAAATTTATTTAAGAAAAATCTTTATAATAAATAAAATACTGCTGAAGGTTTCGCTGAAATCAGTATTTTAATCGTTGTTCGCAAAAACAACTTCCGCCGACCCACCCTGTAATTATAATGAAAGGAATAGCCTTCGAATTGTAACATTAATCAGGTAAATCAAAGGGAGAAATTTCATGCGGAATTTTATTCATGATAGCTTTGTATAATATACAAACTAGAAAGCACTTTCCTTCGTTTCGAAATACAGAATAGACTCCTTGTTTTTGTCACATGCGAATTTCTTCCTTTTTTTTGCAATTATCTCGAAAACGAAAAGTTGCTCAAAATCAAACTTAGCATCAAATCTAGGGTTAATTTAGTGCGGTAAGTTATACTGATTGTCAAAATAAAAATTCGCGACTTTTTTAACTTTTAATTTATGCGACGCTCACGTCCGACATCATGAAATGCCCATATATAATTTTTCTGCGTTCTAAACCTAATTGTAGACAAGTACGAGTGCTATATTCGGCTGTGCCGAATCTTATATACCCTTTACCAAAGTGCGTTTATGTAGTACAGAGATACATACTCAAGCACATACTTTTATGTACAAAGAAAAAAATAATAATTTTCAAACCCTAAAATCATAATTTTAGATTTTTCTGATTACTTATACCAATCTAGTAGTTCTTAAAAAAATATAGAAAGTGCGTTAAGTGAGAAAAAGGAAATTAAAAAAAATGTTTTAATTAGTTACTTTAATGTCTAGAAAAAAAATCATAGTTTCCAGCTCTGGAGCTGTGGCTTTTAGTTTTATAATTTTCTATACCAAACTTTTCTTTCCAAAACGTAAAATATATATAATTTATAAAGGAAAAGATAAAAATTAATTAGACTTAGTTACTTTTATATATCAAAAAAGTGTAAGTGTCCCAACCCTGAACTCATCTTTTTTGATTTTTCTGATTTCTTACACCAATTTCTTTCTTTTAAGAATTTAAGAAATGTTTAATTTATAGAAAAAAAGGAAAAATTTGTTTTAGTAACTTACTTTTGTAGAAAAAGTTAAAGTTTTCCAACCCTGGAATCGTCTTTTTAATTTTTTTAATTGTTTTTTTTTATATTGGAAATACCAATTTTATTCGTTATCAAGCATAAAATAATTTTATTTAATAAAAATAGATAAAAATTAGTTTTCGGTAGTTAAGTTTTTATATCACAAAGAATCCTCCTTTTTGGTTTTTTTTTATTTCTTACACCATCTTTTTTTAAGAATATAAGATATGTTTAATTTATAGTAAAAGAGAAAAAATTTGTAGTAGTAAGTTACTTTTGTATAAAAAATAAGATTTTCCAACCCTGGAAACGTCGTTTAATTTTTTTTTAATTTTTTTATTTTAAAATACTGAAGTATAAAATAAGTTTATTTTATAAAAAAAAAAATTAGTTTTCGGTAGCTAATTTTTTATATCACAAAAAGTGTAGATTTTCCAACCCTGAAATCAAACTTTTTAATTTTTCTGATTTCTTATACTAATCTATTTCTTTTAAGAATATAAGATATCTTTAATTTATAGAGAAAAAGGTATATTTTGCTTTAGTAAGTTACTTTTGTATAAAAAAAATTTAAAGTTTTCCAACCCTGGAAACATCTTTTTAATTCTAGAAGGTTAATCTTTAATTTGAAATACCAATTTTATTCGTACTAAAGTATAAAATAAGTTCATTTAATAAAAAAAAATAAAAATAAATTTTCGGTAGTTAATTTTTTATATCACAAAAGGTTTCAGTTTCCCAACCCTGGAATCATCTTTTTTGATTTTTCTGATTTCTAACATCAATTTCTTTCTTTTAAAAACATTAGATATGTTTAATTCATAGAAAAAAAGGAAAAATTTGTTTTAGTAAGTTACTTTTGGATAAGAAAAAAAGTTAAAGTTTTCCAACCCCGGAAACATCTTATTAATTTTTTGAAGTTTAATTTTTTATTTGAAATACCAATTTTATTCGTGGTGAAGTATAAAATAAGTTTATTTAATAAAATAATTAAAAAATTAGTTTACGGTAGTTAATTGTATATATCACAAAAATCGTAGGTTTTCCAACCCTGGAATCATCCTTTCTGTTTTTCTGTTTTCTTACATCAATCTCCTTCATTTAAGAGCATTACATATGTTTAGTTTATAGAAAAAAAAGGAAAATTTTGTTTTAGTAAGTTACTTTTGCATAACAAAAAAAGTTAAGGTTTTCCAACCCTGGAAACGTATTTTTAATTTTTTTTAAATTTTTTTTTCAGTTAGAAATACCAATTTTATTCATACTGAAGTATAAAATAAGTTTATTTAATAAAAAATTATTAAAAACTAGTTTTCGGTAGTTATTTTGTATGGCAAAATGAAGTTTAAGTCTCCCAGCTCTGAAACCGTCTGCTCGATTTTGCTGATTTTCAATACAAATCTTATTTCGACCATTTCTGATCCACCAGTCCAAGAACGAAGTCTCTAGCTTTTCTGGGAGCTTCGGAAAACCGATTTCACGTACAGACAGACGGACAGACGGGCAGACGGGCAGACGGACATCGCTTATTCGTATTCCCTATACACCTTTTACCATTTTTTGGTAAAGGGTATAATAAAATAAATTTTTCAAAACTCAAATCAAATATTTTAAATTTTGATATTAATCGTCATTATGTATCTAGAGTAAATCTTTAATTTCGCCATGTGGTTATAAAGTATGAAACGTAAATATCCACATACAACAGTTTAACTAAATATCAGTACTTTTCTTTAAATTTCCTGTTTAAAAAGCAAATAATTTATTTTATGTTATATTAGATCAAAAATAATTTCCAGACACCTAACTATATACGAGTACATTCATATGTAATTAGTTGTAACTATGCTTTCTTTTTAAGTACAAAGAATAGAATTAAATGGGCTGCTACACACATGACTTACTTCCTTCCTTCCTTTCCAGCGCCATAAACAACATTCTCGTAAAAACTCAAATTTACTAACAACACTCTTTGTAAGAAATTGCCGCATTCATTTTATCGAGAGAATAAGAGAGTAAATATAATTGAGCTTTAAGTATCAGGAAATCACAAAAATAGCAAGCAGAAAATACCAGTAATACAAAAATTCTACTTCTTATGGGAGTAGAAAATTTCTAATTAACTTTTTGTTTTCAAAACAACCAACCACTCACTCACTCACTCATCTCTTTAACATACTGAAACAATTTCTCTTGCAGTTTCACATCATGCTGTTGCTACTCGTACAAGCATTTTGAAAGAGGTTAGCTAAAGCTTTGCCCTGCCCAAACTCCCAAAGCCTACCACAGCCATGGGAAATTTATAATTTTCAATGTCAAGTTAAACGTTTTTGTTGTTGTTGTTTGCTATTTTCCAGTTTTTAGTTAAACTTTTTTTAGTGCAGCAGCCACCAGTTGCCGCTTTTTCATTTATGAATTTCATTCTTAATTTCAAAGCTTTCGGGAAAAGTCCTTGTTCCCACATAAATAATAGCTATGTTGCTGTTACGTGTTGAACAAAAGTCTAGAGTGAAAATTATTGTTGTCATTCATTCATTAGATGTTACTGGCGATGGAGGAAATTGGCTTTTGCAGAGCAAATGTTAGTAAGATTGTTTAAGGATTTTTACTTTGGGACACAATCAATGTTGAGTTCAGTCAATTTATGCTTGACCTTTACGGGGTACAAAATCAAAAAACATACATTCATACAAATGTACATAATAGTTGTGATATTAATGAACAACAAAATAAAACCATAAGCAAATCTAGGTTAAAAGTTTTTGTGTTGAACACTTGACCGGCAATTCGATATTTGCGAAATTGCGAAACAAAATTGTTCGATGTTTCTTCGCGAATCTAAAAAAATTCGAATGTTTGCTAAAGCGAGCTTTTCTGGATAGTTTCTCGAATATGTGATGACAGCTTAGTGGATGTGTGCTAGTCTGTTAGCATAGAGGTACATAGAGGTATAAAAAAATCTAATGTTCGCTTAAACGAACTTTTCTCGATAGTTTCTCGAATGTGTGATGACATCCTAGTGGATGTGTGCTAGTCTGTTAGCATTATAGGTACCGAGTTCTAGCCATGACTGCACCGTAAGTTCAGATAAATAAAAAAACACATACAATAATTATTGCACATATCCCAGCAAAAAATTCTCGACACTTAGAAGCACTAAAAGTCCCGGTTCACACGTTTCCACTTTTGTTGCTCAACTCGTAATTCAGCTGTAAGAAAAAAAAGAGATATTTGTACTTCCGTCTCAATCTTTCTTACAGCTGAATTACGAGTTGAGCAACAAAAGTTGAAACGTGTGAACCAGGACAAAGCTATTAGAAGCAACACATTCCATCTCTAGAATCACTGACGTAAGCGACACCATTAAAATATGTTCTACGATCGTGCACGAACAGTACACAATTATATGTGTATGTGTATAGTACAGGTAAACGTTTGGTGAATGATTTATTGCTATTGCTTCTAAGTGGTTCATGGCGAACGAAATTAATGCATTATAAAAGCGCAATTGCAAGTGATTCCGTTTCATGGTCTGCCTTACAAAAATGCTTCCAGGAGGCAAAAATTTTTGCTGGGATGTTATAATTGAACAGAAAAAAAATTTCCGCGAGAGCCTAGTGGATGTGTGCTAGTCTGTTAGTATTGAGGTATCGTCTTCAAATCCTGCAGTGTAAGTTAAGGAATTAAAAAATAAATAAAATAAGTTAAAATAAATAAATTAAAAAATAAAATTACTTTTTCTGCTGCCTTTTTGCCATATCGGAATTAGTTCGATATTGTCTCCCTTTTGATTTTAATAGCGAACCTATGAAATCGAATGTTTTTTGGAACAAAAGTGAGTGTCAATCTCGAAAGTTTTACACAATAAATGTTCGAGATATATTCGAAATCCATATCAGTAAAGAAAGTTTGGTCAACTGGGTAATTACTTTGAATATATGTACGTACAAAATATTTCTGTATTTCTATAGACAATAAAAAACATTCTCAGCTGTTAGTATAATCTCTTAAATGACACTTAATGTTTTGCACAAGCCAGCATAAATGTTTAATGTTAACTTATGACCTTTCAATTAAGCGCTTATGTAAATTTTTAAAATATTTTTTGTTATTAAAATACAATCAGTTTTTTCATATCTGCCTTAAACCGGTAGTTTTATTAATATACGAGTATATTTTTTTCGGTGTGTTCTTTTAATTTCTCTCCATTAAAACAGCTTGAGGAATATGTTTGCATATACATACTTTAAAGGAATTTTGGGAAACAATATTATCCCACGATATTTTGATTTGTGAAAGGGTTGATTTTTATTTTAAGAATATGATGCTTGTAAATTTATGCTAATCCATGTAAATTATTCAATGGCAAACATTGAGATACCAACATTAAATTGATTCGCTTCGTGTGTGAAAATAACTATCAGCCAAAGCGTATTAAATACAGGCGCTCGCATTAAATGCAACTCTGCGCTTTTACAAAGTAATTGTTTTAAAATTGTAAGTATCAGGCAAAACAAAGAACTAATCGTCATTTTTTGTTATTTTCGCAAAAAAAAATTTAACAAAACATCAGCTGATGAGCAATCTCGCTTATACGTTTACCTGTTTGTTATACCTTACTTTTTTCTATTAAAAATTGCGACGACTAAAAAATTATAATATTTTCAAATATCGTTCCTGCAAATGGCAACAAACAAATAAGTCAGGTTTCTTAAATGTTATTAAAAATCTGATCCATATCGCTCATTTACTAAAAAAAAACAACGTCATAACTCAAAAAATTTTCTCTTGAGACAAAAATAAAATTTTCTTTTTCCAACAGTCATTAAATAACAACACCACTCATTTTTCTGATGTGCATTACTGTCCGTTTGTGTCAGTTGTTGTAGGGAAGTTCAACTTATGAAGGCATAGTCACTGGTCACTGAACTATACCGACTTCAGCAGATGCTAATCCTAATGTAACATCAGAGCGCCCTCCTTCGTTGTGTATCAGGCGAAGTAAAATAACTGATAAAATGGCTAATAGCGCACACAACTAATGTCAATACATGTGTGCGTTTATATGTGAGTAGAAAAATAAAAGACCATACATACATGACGTTCGTATACGCGCCTATACGTATGAAGAAGCAAGCATTACAAATTTTTCCATCACGAAGTATTTTCTTTTTTACTCCTATATCTGCAATAACTGAAAGAAATGTATTGCCAACAGTATTGTTAAGCGTTTGTTTTAGAAGATTTCGCTGTAGTAAAGCATTTTAAAAATCTCTCATGTCTTAAAAGTTCTTGAAAGTTGTATTTTGCAGGGGTATATTGCGTATTTAAGGAATATTTAAGGTTTTTGTGGCTGCAGCGGTAAGCGAGTGGTAGTCACATGATTAGGACCGAGTTCTTATTTTGGCCGGGGAAGAAAACATGCAAACCGAGTACACATCTGGCACACATTAAATTAAATTCATATTTTTTCAACTTGAAATGACATTGATTCAACACGGCTTATTCTTGTCTTATTTCGAAGGTACGTTTTTCTTAATTTTGATTTAACAGTACGGGAATGTTAAATCAACATGAAATAAAGTTATTTCAAAAGGAACAATTTTCTTTGAAAATTACTGTAAATCATATTAGATTAACATGAAACATATATGGAATAAAATCATTACCAAAAAAAAAAATTAAAAATGTCTCAAAAAATTAAATTAACCTTGTTTACGTATATTTTAATGTGAAATATTTCTGTTTTATGAATTTTTAAAAAATGTTTAAATGTTTTAATGAAAATAAGAAAATCGTTTGTCAAAAACTTTTTTTTACTATTTCGTTTGATTTTGCACCATTTTTTCTTAGCTACTATACCATTTTTATGCTTTTATGCTCTGTGGTGGCGACACTGCTGCTGATATTTTTTATTTTGAACAATCACAGTGAGTGCAATTCACAATAGCAACATGATTCGTCGCATGATCGTCATAGTAACAAATGAAAATTCGTTCAATCAGCACTTTCGATTACAGTCGAAGATCGAAAGTTCTTCAAAATAAGGGCTTCAATTCAGTTTTAAATGGATTTAATTCATGGATTAAAAAAAACCTATTTACAAAAAAAAAAACTTGCCAAGCTTTGAACTTCATCCAACTGGATTTAGAAGTTATTTTACAGTGTGCTTCGTCTTGCCGATTAATTTTCCTGTAACACTTGTTCATTGCATGCATGCATAACATCATGAATCTACACAGTAAAGATCTGTGGTTTACTTTTTATATGTTTATATTCAGCGGCTGTAATTATATACTATCTAAGTATTTAAATATAAATTAACTCCGAAATACTTTATATATAAAATAAAAATTCTATACTGGAATAAATTTAATTCTTTTTTGGGTTTGATATATACATAAGTATATACACCGGCTTGGTATGAAAGTTAATTCAAAATTTGTTACAGTGTATAAGAATGCTTTATTCAGACCGAGAGCTTGCCAATGATCCCTCTGACATGCCCTGCATTTTAATATTTTTGTTTATTAATTGCAACCTTTTATCTCTTTAATAAACAATACTCTGTTTAAGGGAATTGTTTTCGCAGTGATGATGATAATGATCATGCATAGAGTGGTGGTTTTAAAGTCAAGTTTCATTTACTTTTGTATTGCATGTACATATGTAAGTCATTTTGGCAAGGGATAATTATAGTTTATTGGTAATCAATAGGATTTCTCACATTCATTTCATTTCATTCATTTGACAGTCCTCATTCATTGTCCTTCTTCGATTGCGTTTTTATTTCTTTCATTCATTTTACAGCAGCGTGTGTGTTTGTTTAGCAAATTTTCGTTTGCTCTTTCATTTCATCTGTTTGTTTATTCGTTTTGTCGCCACTGTTGTCGATATTTTTCGCATGAGTTTATCAAAATTGTTGTCAGCTTTAATAATGTAAATTGCTGCTTTCATTTGTTTGACACTAATCAAAGGTAGGGGAAGGAAGAAATACGATAAATTTACTGTTCGAATGACACTAATCAATGGGGTCGCCAGACAATAGAAAACAATTGAATTTGACATTTGGTTTATGGAATAGGAGGTGTTTCGTTTATGACAGCGAAAAGTTAGAGGGATAAAAATGTAACTTGTTAAGGGGATTATATTCTTGTTAGCACAATACACACACAATGACAGTTTGCCCTATAGTATGTTAAGTAGTTACATTAATTGATATGCTACTGTTTTGTACAAACGAGTACATAACTAGTGTTCTCTGTGAGTATTCTTAGGCAACTACTTTCTATTGAATTTTTTTAGAACAAAAGAGACCTTATAAAAAGCATATTTTTGAAGAAGTCAAAAGTGATAAAACTATGAGAAATTTAACAGTGTTACCGCAATATTTCTTCGCTTGGGAAGAAGAAAATTAACTAATTTATAGAGTGTGTCATCTAATTTGTAAGCAAAATATTATTATATATCAATCCTGCAATAA
Organism: Tachina grossa; assembly: GCA_949987645.1. Taxonomy (NCBI): domain Eukaryota; kingdom Metazoa; phylum Arthropoda; class Insecta; order Diptera; family Tachinidae; genus Tachina; species Tachina grossa. Next base: position 58,930,985 of record OX465276.1, on the reverse strand, counting down.
TATATTAATATTATATGAAGTGCGTGGCTGCACAGAAAAATATCGGCATTTCCCCCAACTATAAAGTCTAAGTTTAATTTTTCTGCTTTACTTAAGCCTGACTACAAATTATTTCTGATTAAAAATTCACTATAGTTCAATTAAAATCTAAAAATGTCTCAATTAATATTATATTATTTATTGTAAAAAATTTGTGGCAATTTTCGATTGAATGAATCTTAAACAGATTGTAAAAAGTAGTGCAAAAAGATTTAAGTAATAAGCGGCATCTCAAATAAAATGATTTTATCTTACATGTAGCAAACACTTTAAGACTTATTACAGCATCAAATAGAGATGGGCGTGTGTCGAATTTTTCCAGCACAAGAAAATTTGCTGGTTATGCGTGTTTGAAGATAAAAATATTAATTTTCTTCTTTACTAGAAATTCAGGCATATTTATTTTAAACCTAAAATCGCTTCGTATTTCTTCGTGCCGATATACATATCTAAAGACGATGAAACCCGACCACTTTATGTTGAGTCACGCGTGTTCATGTCACGAAAAAAAACATGACAAGCGTCAATCTCTAGTATAAAGTAAGAGCTGAATATTAATTTTCTAATAATTTAATATATCGTATGTAAATAAAAGTTTTGTTCGAATATTCGATTAAAAAATTTTTTACATGATCAGTTCAATAAAATTTGTTTTATTCAATAACCCCAGTAAACATTTCTTTCGAATAAAAATTTTCATTCGGGTAAAGAAATTATTAAACGAATAAATATATATCTTAAATATATAAAAAAAAAATTGAAGCTATTAAAAAAATTGCATTCGAATAAAACCTTGAATCAAATCAATTATTCAAAATCAAAACTGTTGAAATAGGAATTGAAACAAATTCTGTAAGATAAATCGTTCGAAAATATAAATTTTATATCTTATTAAATTACCCAATTAAAAAATGTTCTACCTCCAGTATTAAATTAAATTTGGGTATCATTCGCTTATCCAAAATTTATTCGAATGAAAATGTTCATCATTTTTAACCGTATGTTCAATGACGGTTCTCTTCACAACAATTGTTAAAAGTCAAATAAAAGTTAAAAATAAATTACTTTTTCAATAATCGCGTAAGTGAATAAAGCTTAAATAATTTTTCTATTATTCGAATAAAAATATCATTCCAATCACATTAGTTTTGTATTTTTATCAAACAAATTTAGTGGAACAAAATATTTAATTTTAATATTTCGCAAAAATTCTCTACTCGAGTAAAAAATTTATCAAAAAAAATTTATTTATGCAGTCAAAAAATTTTTAATAAAAAAAATTTATCATCTAATAACATTAGTTTTGTATTTTTATCGAAAAAATTTAGTGGAATAAACTATTTAATGTAAATAATTCGTAAAAATACTCTAATCGAGTAAAAGATTTACCAGAAAAAAAATTTTTTTTCGGATAAAAAAATTTTTCAAAAACATTTGAAAAAAATTATTTATGCGATCAAAACATATTTATTAAACAAATTTAGCATCTAATAAAATTAGTTTTATTTTTTCATTGAATAAATTTAGTCGAATAAAACGTTTAATTTTAATAGTTCGAATATTCGAATACATTTTTTTAACTCAATTATTAAAAAAAATAATATATGTATAATAAAATATTTTTATTGAACAAATTTATCATCTAATAACATTAGTTTTGTATTTTTATTTAACAAAATTAGACGAATAAAATGTTTAATTTTAATTGTTCGAAAAAATAATTTACTCGAACAAAAAAAATTTATTCCATAAAACATTTTTTTTAAAAACAATTAAAAAAAATAAATCAAACGATCCAAAAAAGTTTGTTAAACAAATTTACGGCCCTTTTTACAATGTACAATTAAAAGCTAACAGGAACTTTAACGGAAAGTTTTGTATGAAACTGTCAGTTAAAGTTCACGTTAACTCTTAATCATACATTGTGAAAAGGAATGTTAGTCAAATAAAATATTTAATTTTAATATTTCGCAAAAATACTCTACTTGAGTAAAAAATTTACCAGAAAAAATTTTATTCGAATAAAATATTAAAAATAAAACAATAATTAAAAAAATAAATCATGCGATTAATAAATGTTTACTAAACAAATAATTTATGCGATCAAAAAATTTTTGTACGAATAAAAAATTTTATTTAAATTACATTAACATGGAAGAATAATAATTTAGTTTTGAAATTGATCGAACTTCGAAATTGATAAAAAATATGTTTTGAAAGAAATCCATGTTTTTCGTTATTTGATTAAACGAACAAGGCTTAGTAAACCCTTAAGCACTGTTAATATTTCAGTTGAGAAACTTGTTCTAAGGTTTTTTTCTTAAAGCAAAATGTATTTGTAGTTTATGAAATTTTTCCAAAACACACGAGCGAAATAAACATGATTTGGCAACTCTGATGCTATCACAACTTTACCCCACTGAAATGTTAAGTGTTGTAAAGTAATTTTTTGTTCTGAAACAACTTTCTACAAGTTCGTGCAAACCAAACAAAAAGGACAACAAATATGAAATAAAAAGTAATAAAGAAATTTACTTAAATATGTTTAAGAAATAAAACAATAAAAACTTATAAACAACTTTGTCTTTGTCTATGCAGTTGCTGCCAACTAAATGGCAACAAACTAACGGAAAACAACAGTTTTATAACAATGTCTATCTGGGAAATGTCTGCTTATGACAATTTACAGTTTTATACTTATATTTATGTATATGAGTAGTAAGGAATCATAAAAATAAATATTGTGCATAATACCGGCGACATTTGGTATTTACTATGTACATATCCTTTCTTTGTATACGAACTTTGATAGCTGGCATTTATGTATTTCAATACGAATGAGAAGAAAACTATTGTGTGCTAATAACAACAACTTTTTAAATTTATCCGTAATGCCGAGAACACGCCATGGCATTTTGTGGCATCGCGATCACGGTTGCCAGAAATGCAGATTTATCTGGATTTTGCAGATTTTTGCCCTCCAAAAAGACGAAATGCAGATTTGAAGATTTTTGGCCTAAAAATGCAGATTTTTCAACTCCAATTTTAGTGCATTTTTTACATTTTTCCTAATACTGCTACTACTTTTTGTTTCTTTTATATGTGAAGGACTCATAGTTTAGACAGTTACAATTCTTGAACTTAGAAGGCTTAATTAAATTGTAATGTTTTTACCACATTGATTTGAAAATTTCGAAAGATTTTTCAGTCAAGTAAATTTGAATAAAACAACATTCGAATCCTTTGGATATTTATGCAACAAATTAAATGACTTTTTTTACATATCTGATTTATTTTCTCATTCATTTTATATTATTTGCACATAACTATGAAGAATTTTTATTTGTTTGTTGGTTATATGCATTTTTTTTCTCCTAAGGAAAGAGGGGTTTCCACACTCAAAGCTTACTTTGCAAAGTCTTGAGTCTGTAGGAGAGAAAAGAAAATAGATCTTATTCTATATTTTTTTTTCAACAAACTCAAGATTTTGCAAAGTTAACCTCGCGTCTGGAAAAGCCGCCAAACTTATCAGTAGACTTCAACCAATGTGGCAGCTAATTGTAAAAATGTAATGAAAAAATAATAATGGATTCAAAATCGAAGATGTTAGCTTGTAAAGATTTTTGCTTGAAGCTTGTAAACTTATTCTGCCGTATTCATAAAAATAGTTTTGGTTCTCAAAAGGTTTAAAAAACAAACTGCATGGATATTTGTTTGTTAAACGTTTTGTAACCCAAAATAATTTTTATGAATATTACCCATTATGCTGTTGCACGTAATTCTTAATAACATATTGAGAGTCATTCTATAAACATATCTACTGATGAATTTCTTAAGCAGAAACGAAATGCACATTCTTCAGACATTAAAGGGTTTTATTCATAAAAAAAATAAAATGAGCTTGAAACTTATATAATTATATTATATAAATTACATAAATTTTTTGAATAAAATATAAAAAAAGTTGTTTTGAAAATAGCTTTGAAGATTTTAAAAATGAAATGCAGATTTTGAAGATTTTTTCGTAAAAAATTGTTACATTTTGCAGATTTTATCCTTAGAAATTCTGGCAACACTGATCGCGATAGCCTGTACTAGTGGCAACGTTAGTCGATGTGTGCCATTGCTTTCCATGTGAAAAAATAATGTGAACGGCGGTGCACAAATTTTGAAAATGACACCACAAAATGTCAACGCAAGAAATGTCAGCATAAGATTGTTAAAAAGAAAGCAAAAAATATTTAGGTGCAAGTTGGCAGACACGCCTGTAAAAGTGACGCCCGAGAGCTTTAAACGAATTTCGGGGCATAGTAAAATATTTGTACAAGAAAGGATGTGTAATTAGGGCATAGAGCAGCAGCTATGATATTTTATGAAATATATAGGACTATCTGGTGCGGTGAGATTCTCACCAGTTTCTTTTTTTTCAGCAGCAACATTATTAACCACTAAAAAAGGCACCAAATAGTGTTTGTTATTATATTTAGTAACCTTAGCTTGGACAATCTCTTGTTAATTTTCCTACTGAGAACATTTTGCTTAGCGTGTTTTTTAGAGTGTCACAACTTTGAGTTGGCATCACTGCTTTATTTGAGAACCCATTTTACAGCTGATAGTTGCTTCTTATTTAATTTGCTTTACAATTTCATTATGAATCGAAATTTTTAATCAAACTAATTGTTCTATTCGTCAAACTCATTGTGCACTTTTTCCATTTTATAGAATATATAATCGTCCTTCAGAGCGGCTAATTCGAAGAACAATAGATCGTTTTCGGACCACATTTACTATTGCTGATAATGTGCATCCCGTGAGACACCGAACAGTACGCACTGAAGAAGCTGTAGCCGCTGCTACGTTGAAGATGATCCTAATCAATCAATTCGTCACCGCTCTCAGCAACTGGGGTTATGCCCTTATACTTTATGGAAGATTTTTTATGCACATATTATATGATTTGGCAGCTCAGTTCAACTTCGGCTGAAAAATTAGTTATACCTGGCAACACAGTTAAATTTTGTCTCGGGAAAAAATTAAAAGTCAACCAATTCAAGCCAGGGCTGTCAGATATGGCGATTTCTCGCCAAATGTGGCGATTTTTCAACTTGTTTGGCGTCCAAATTTATGGTTTGGCGACATGGCGATTTTTCTGGCGATAAATAAATTTGTTGGCGATTTTTCTGTCGACAAATAAATATGTTGGCGATTATTATGGCTATTTTTTTTAAACAAAATTGAACTTCAAAATTTTTCTAATTCAGGAAAATTAGTTTGTTGAAGGAGTAGTTCCAAAAAAAATCCTACCAAAACTCGTCTGCAAGAAGTTAAAGCAACTTGATTTTGATGATCTTTTTATATTAATTATTGTTCATAATGAATTTTTGTATTTGGATGGAGAAAAATTTACAAGAAATAGTTTTTGGCGATTTGATTTCTAATTTTTGGCGATTTTCTGACAAATTTTGACACGATAATATTATAAAAATTTCTATTAAAAAACTGTTATATCGAAACAAATTTATTATCACATATTTACTAAGAAAAACTGCATAAAACTCTTTTTTGGCGACTCTTGGCGATTTTTAAAATCAATTTGGCTAAATAGGTGGGAAACAATCTGACAACCCTGATTCAAGCTGAAAATGTTCCGAACAAAATTAGTTCTCTTATTCTCTCTCTCTCGCTCTCTCAAGAAGAGAATGGTCAAACTACATACATAAAAAATGTTCAGCGCTAATATTTTGTTCGGCAACAATGGGTGAATTCAATTTAAATGAGTACAGTAAAATACAAAAACCGTGGTCACTCGTAAGCCTACGCATCAAGATTAACCGGAATAAACAACCAACCACTAGGCTTTCATAGATATTCGTTGCACAGTTAAAGCGACTGTAACTAAAAGTTATACACTGTATCAACCAGAATTATCCGAATAAAATAATACTCTAAGTATTTATTTGGCTACACGTGAGTATATACAGGAGTATTTTATTTACACATACTTCAAGCATATGCTGCTGTCAGAAAAGTGAATTGGTGAAACTGTGTCCAACTGATTGCATGACAGGGTTGAAATGTGCAATTTAATAATTATCGACTACGGTAAAAAAGGTTTTTAACCAGGGTTGTCAGGTTTTTTCCAGCCTATTTCGCTTAATTGATTTTAAAAATCTCCATAAGTCTGCAAAATCAATTTTATTAGTTTTCTTTAATAAATATTTGATAATAAATTTGTTTTTGTATAAATTTTTTTTAGTATAATTTTTTTTTAATATAAATTTGTATAAGACAATCGCATAAAAATTTAGTGGAAAGTCGCCAAAAGTAGAAATAAAATCTTTAAAAATTATTTCTTGCAATTTTTTTCACCCAATTTCAAACACGTTAATTAATAATATGTATAAGAAAAATCGTTAATCAGCCTTATCGGTAATAAAAGGCGAACATTTTGTTCACGTGAAATATTTCTCAATGAACAAAAAATGGTGAACAAAATTAGAAAAAAAAATACTAACACAACAACAACGAAAACATTGGCGATCGAAATTTTAGGGAAAGGGAACACATTTCACGTAAACTTTTATTCCCGATAAGGGTGAATATCAAATGGTCTTAATTTCTTGAAGACAAGTTTTGGTACGATTGATTTTTGAAACTATTCCCTCAACAAACTAGTTTTTCTGAATTACAAAAATTTTGAAGTTCAATTTTGTTAAAAAAAAAAATGCCATAAAATCGCCAGAAATATCGCCATGCAGCCAAATCAAACACTTAAACTTACTCGCTACGTTTGGCGAACAACTGCCATATCTGACAACACGTTTCTAATATTTTCTATTTCTCAGACATATATTTATCACCTCAAAAATAACAAAATATCAGTTCGTTAGCGATTTTTGTTTACAAAATTTTACAAAAAAAAAAATTAGGAATAATATCTCTTGCTTAAAGGTTATATTCATTATCATATATAGTTTACCTCCTAACTATTTCATCAACATTCTACATACACAAATGATAACGCGAGCGTATGATGAATAAATACTCTGAGTATCATGCGTATATTAATTATGTCCGAGTATAAGCATACTCCGAGTATGACAGACAGTCAATATTCACAATACTTATATGCCTTTTTATTTATCATTGTTAGTTTCTTGCATAAAGCCTGATACTCTGTTCACAATTTCATGCGAAATGATGTCAAACTACATATAAAAGTATTTGGTATGAAATATTTACGAAATAAATTCGCAAAAGTAGTACTCTGTTCTTGTTGTGAAAAACATGTAAAATCATGTCTTTCCATGCAAAATTAGTCTGGCATCATTTTAGTTTAGCTGCGAAACAACATGAGCAGTGCTTTTTTCGCACGGAATTTTAACAATGTTGCATACTTTCAAGCAATAAAAGCGAGAAATTTATAAAAAAAACCCCCGCGAGTTGGGCTACATTTAGTACATGTCAAATTTTTCACGCGATATAATCAATGGTGCTGAAAATTTTTCACAACTTTGAACAGAGTACCAGGCTTAAACCCAGCAAAAATTACTGCTTTCCAGAGGCGTTTTTTAATTGCTGTTGCGCATGAATAAAACATTTTTTTGTTCGATATGAGCCAGCTAGAAACAATACATTTAGCTTCCAAAAAGCCGTGAATTCTTTTGCCTTACTAAAGTGATTCACAGAAGTAATAATATACTTATAATCTTTGTGCGAGCCCGCATTACTTTAGTGCTTTTCAGAAGCATTTTTCGAAGCTTTTGTTATCAAGTAAGCAATACATTGCTTCGCTCAGTTGTTAGTGCTTCAAAATTAATTTTTTTTGCTGGGAAGTAGAAGTAGAGATGCGCTTGTGTGTTTGGAATCGATTATAGTCCTAGTAGGTAGAAAGCAAATATGCGACCGCACGAATTGTTTGTGCTAGAATTATGAGTATACGCAGTTACTAAACTTTAGAGTATTTACTTAAGTACGAGTACTAGCAACCAACTAGAACACCATTTGCAGTTTAGTTGCCAGATCTGACAACTTTATAACAGTTTAATCTCTATATAAAATTGCAAGCTCTATAAAAACACCCCATGTGTACCTCACAAACCATTTAAAACTATACATATGTACATAAATATATGCTTTAATACATAAATAAAACAAAATAGTATTTAATTTAATTTAAATTGCATATAAATCAGCTGACTAGCCTGTAGCATTGAATCGGCGAATCAAATTACAAATTGGTCATTTAATTTATTTATTTTTTCATATGAATTTCCAATTTAAAAAGAAAAACAATAAAAACAAATTATTGGCCACCATATTGTATCACTGGCTGGAAATGAAGTTATACATACATACATACATACATACATCCAGACTATATGTATGCGATGACAAAACGTTGGCAAGGAACTTAGCGCAAGCACACTGTTAATAAAATTAAGGGTAGCAGGACAGATAAGATAGTAAATTTACTATAATTAATCAACAGTCTTTCAAACTTGGCTGCAAATATTTGGCATTATTATGATAAAAATATTTTTGCCAATAACTTTAAACATAAAGAAGAAAAAAAAAACTACGAACAACCATATTTATCCATTTAAGGCAGTTTGTAATGGCTTAAAATAATAACAACGACCTGTTTTTAGGACGACGACGTAAAAATTTCTCTTACATATTTTCTTGAGCCAACCAGCAAATATTTACAGTAGACACCGGAGCGTAACTAATTGCATGCGGCCAACCATCACACAAGGAATTTTTAACAAAAATTCATACTTGATGGCTGGAAGGAAGTGTTCATATGCTGTATGTACATATGTACTTGTTTTCTTGGATTTATGTATGTCTAAAAAAGTATGCCAAACAGTCGAATGCTGCAGCAACGAAGAACAATGGCCACCATGAAATTAAATTAGTGTTGTAAAAGTATTGAGTATTTCAGTACTGAGTACTCAATACCAGGAATTTTTCCCGGTACTCAATACACAAAAGTAACTACTCAATAATTTCAGGGTTGCATTTTATAGTATTCAAGCGAAAGTCTTCCTTTAAAATACATCAGAATTATACAACTCTGTGAGTTTGATACAAACAAATATGACTCTGAACCTCATGGAGTTAGTGTAACAAATACCAATTCTGTTAGGAATTATTTTGATACAAAAATAGCCACTAAAAAAAAGTACTACAGAATGCATTATTAAACTACTTCAGTCATTAACAAATAATATTTGACAGAAAAAGTGACCCTTTAGAATAGTGGAAGGAAGGCACGTGATACAATATAACCAGCAAGGTCCTCACAAACAAAAAAAAGATTTTAAATTCTTTCAATGTAGGTAAAATGTCATTTCTACATTTACACAATGACTAAGTAATAACATCAATTGTGAGAAAAAAATGTTTATTAAAAAATATTTAGAAGATAATTTAAAAAACGTTAAGAAATGTTTATGTACAAAAACTAATCTTCGAACTTATTTATTTTCATTTGTTATAAATTAATTTAATAATACTTGTATTTAATCTTTGTTTTTCCATAATCCATTATCTATAAAATAATATAAATAATAATTTTTAACTTCCCATATACATACATATATAAAGTATTGAGTAGTATCGAGTACCCAATTGAAAAAGTATCAAGTAGTACTGAGTATTCAAAAGTAGCCGCTTTTTACAACACTAAATTAAATTTTATGAAAAACAAAAGGAAAATTGCCACTGTTAAGATGCGAGTATAAAGTGCCAGTTAAAACAGTGGATCAAGGTATTATTTATATTTTCTTTTTATATTTTTTTTTTTTATTAAACGGAATGAATTCTTTCCATAGCATCTTCGCACATATTTAGTCATAATTAGCGGGAAATAGTAATTTATTTTTTGAAATTATTTATTATACATTTTCAGACTGAATGTTTCGAGCGGAAGTTCGTTCAGAATGGATCTAGTGCTCCTGCTTTAAAATTAAATTAAGCTGTCAAGCAACAACAAAATATTTGGATATATAACATCAACTATAACACAGAAAAAATTATTCCCAAAAAATTTTCCAACAAACGTGTGTTTTGAAATATAATTTAGTTTCAGTAAATATTTTTTACTGTTCCAGTAAATTATTTCTTCCAATTTTATTTTATGTAAAAAAAAAACTGTATAGAATGAAAATTATCTATATAAAGTAAAATTTGTAAAAAAAAATTTTAGATTTATTTTTTTTTTTATTTAAATTTGTTATTTTCAGTTAAATTTATTTTTATATACTGTAAAAAAATTTGTCTGATTTTTTTTTAATTTTAAAAAACATTTTATTTTTTTTTAAAGATTTTTGTTTGCGGTTTTCAAACTTATTATGTTTGTATATTGGGATTCTCAATATAGTATTAAGAGTCTTACTAGGAGTTTGTTAGCTAAATTAAAAAATTTTTTGGGTTGAAGTCTACTGACGAGTTCCAAAAGCGGTAACGAAATGCTTAACCATAAAAACAAGCCAATTTTTGAAAGTAAAAAAAACAGTTGAACCTTTCATTTGATTCGGTTATTTTTTTTTCAGATAAAACTTTTACTAATTTAAAAAAAAATTAAGAATTGTTATTGATTCAGTTAATTTATTTTCTGATAATACGAAAAATTTTAGTGAATGTGTTTGTAAATTATAAAAAAAAATGCTGAATAATACAAAAAAAAATCTGCAAAAATGTTTTTCTGTTCCTATTAATAAATTTGACTGAAAATATTTTGAGTTTCAGTTAACTTTTTTCTCTAATGCCATAATAATTTAACTAAAAATAAATTTTTTTTCCAGTTAAATTTTTACAAAATTGTTATCAGAATCTACAAATTTCTTTGAAGGTCCGCATTCACACAAAATATTTACTGATGCAATGAATTTGGTTACTGAAAACGAAATTTAGTTTAACATCAATATCAATATCGAATTTAATTTATCAAGCCATTCTTAACTCATATAAGTTGTGACTTTCTTAATAATTTACTTTTTTCACAGAATTCAGAATTCTCTACTGGAACTACAAGTTCTTGAGTCAGTGTATTTTAATGTATTATAACATATCAAAAGAACGATTTCTAAATATCCAAATACAAAAAGCCCACTAAAATATTCAAACATTTAATTTAAAATGCCAAAAGTACGCACACACAAGGGAGAAATGTAAATTAAAACACATTGGCGCCTGGTCATACAAAAAAAGTGTGAATATTAACCGCGCGAAAAGCATAAAAAGACACTCAAATGACGGTCAACATATCGTTAGCCAAGGATTAAATTAAATATCGAACAAAAAACTAAACAACAATAAAAAAAAATACAAAACAAACTCTCGAACAACACAATATTCTGCAAGAAAACTGTGTGACTGGATGAAAGGAACGGCAACAGGCTTCATAAACAAACAAAAATTATTAATAAAAAAGAACAAAACGACCATAAAGTCCGCACACATAATTATTGGGTGATAAATCATGGTCCCTATAAACAAAAGCTGGAAGAATAAGAAATTTAAATGATGACTTGACTATGGCAGCCATAATGATGATGTTTCTTTGCATAATTTTGGGTTTGTGCTCAACTTTTTTATACTTTATGATTTGTCATTGTCGCGTGTATATTTTATGCATCAAGACGATTGAAGGAAGCGCAGAAACAATATATATATATATATATATATATATATATATATATATATATAATATATAATATACAAACACTCAGTAACGATTTGTTGCACATTGCTTTCTAAGGCGTTTCAGGATATAAAAAACCAAGAAAATAATTGTCTGCCTTCAAAAGTTTTATGATAAATTTGAGCGTTACTGAATATTATAAACACAACTGTCATAAACAGGACGAAATGATATTTTTAACATGTTGCAGCAGTGTTTTATAAAATTTAATTTTAAGCAAACGTAAACCATCTTTCTTGCAAAGTTTTTCAGTTTATACGAGTAGCATTTCTTTGTCACTTATGTATGTAATCTATAATTTTTTTTTCTCTCTCTTTAACTCAAAGAACTGGGGATTGTTTATATATAATATGTATGATTAATATTAAGATAAATAAACACACATAAGAGTAATATGAATGTTTTTGTAATATTAATTAAAATATTTGTAATATCAATTAAAAAATTAATAAAATTTTCGCCGATAAACAATTTTATAATATCAATTAAGTTTTTTCACTCAATTTAATTAATACAATTAAAAATTTAATTAAATCAATTAAATTCGTAATTTGAAACATTAATTGGTGAATACTTTTTTCTGCGAAGATAGTTTAGGTTTTCTGTTCGTTAATGTTAGGGATTTTTCCTGGTATTTCCTTTCCCGGGAATTGCACTATTAAAATATCCCGATTGTCCGCGATTTTTTATGCGGGATACCGTGAAATATTAAAAAAAATAATTGTATAATTTACATTTAGAAAACAAACAGCTGCTTTTACTTTGGCATTTATGAAAACTTAATGCGAGCAGCGGTTTTTCTAACAAATTTTACATTTAAAAATACTTTGTCTTTGTTTGAAGGTAATTCATTGTTCTTTTTTTTCTTGTTCTTAATAAAAACAAAAATTAAAATAGCAACATAGTTAATTTTTTTTTCGGATAAAAATAAAAATGAAACCAATTTAAAGTGAAAATGTTCCGAACAAAATTAGTTATAAAATTTTTTAGTTATATTCCTTTCTTTCTTTCTCAAGAAGAGAAACGTCAAACCACATATATAAAAATTGTCCGTTCAAAAATTTTGTGAGGCAGCACAATGAGTGCAGTTGAAAATAAAAACCATACTCACACACAAACATCAAGATTAACCAGAAAACGTTTAACTATCAACAACTAACCACCAGACTTTCACAAAATTTCCCTAAATTACGCAGTACAAACGACTATAACTAAAATTTATACACTGTATCAGACATTATGTTTCGTATAAGTATAAAATACTCTGAATATTTATTCGGCTACACATAAGTATATGAGTAGGAATATTTTATTTGCACACACTTCAAACATGCGCTGCTGCCAGAAAAGTGAATTGGTAAGACGCTCAAGTGCCAACAGTATTGAACTGATTGCATCACAGGGATGGAGATTACAATTTAATAATTCTCGACTGTGCTAAAAAGATTTCTAACCAGGTGTGACAGATTTTTTCCAGCCTATTTCTCCAAATTGATATTAAAAATCGCCAAAAGTCACCAAAATAAATTGTATGTACACAGAAAAAACTAAATTTCATTTTCAGTAACCAAATTCGTTGAATCAGTAAATATTTTATTTGAATGCGGTCCTACAAATAATTTTGTAAATTCTAATAAAAATTTTGTAAAAATTTAAATTATTTAGAGTTCGGCTGAGAGAAAATGTTATTTCAGTGTGTTGGTGTTTATCTTCTTTGTTGATAGGAACAACGTGCAGAGAACGAAGCCGACGAAAAAAAGTCGGCGGCGGCGGCTGAGCACAAAATGAACCGGCGGCGGCTAAAAATCGGCTGTAATTGGCTTGTCATATTGTATCATATATGTCCGATTAATTTTTATTTGAAATATTGAAAAAAAAAAAAAAATTTATATTCTTTTATTCTTCTAATTATATTCACCTTAACTTATTTTTACACATTTTATATGTTTGACACGTTCTAGAATGACGCGTGATATATATACCGGAATGGTCTAGAAATGCTATGAAACACTGATACCAGCTTCGTCCATTCAGCACTAGTTTTTTTGGCTTTTTAAATTTTAAAGTTGTGTATCGTAGCCGGCCAAATAGTACGGAACTTCAATCGGCTTCCTATAGAAAAGAATACACATACACGAATATATTTCTCTGGTTGGCTAGCACTCCTGTATAGTGGAATTTCATGAAGTCGGAAAATATTCGGCTAAATTTTTAGCCGAAAGCAGCCGCCAGAATCGGCGGCGGCTGGCTGAGACACCTGCAAATAGGTCGGCGGCGGCTTAGCCGCGGATGAAAACCGGTCGGCTTCGTTCTCTGACAACGTGCTGTTGTGCGGTTATTGTTGTTTATTTTGACTGATCGTGTTGTATACATGTAAATGCCGAAAAGTAGCCGACAAACGTCGTGGCCTGTTTCTTCTCTACACAGTTTTTTGGTATACATTAATATAGTGGAACAGTACAGAATATTTACTGATACTAAGCTTGATTTCAAACAAATATTTGTTTAAAATTTTTTTGGAATAACTTTTTCTGTGTAGTTTTTCTTACAAATTTTACATTTAAAGATATTTTGTCAAATAGTTTGATGTTTTAAGGTAATTGATTGAAATAATTTTTCTGAAATTTTCTGATTGAAATAATTTTTCTCTTTTATCGTTTTTAAGAAGAACAAATGAAATTGTTTTAAATGGAAAACTCAATTATATGGACGTTTGTTTTTAAGAAAAAATCTGCTGATCATGTTTCCATCTCAAACCTCTTTATTGTATGTTAGTTTTTACCAACTGACATGTTATGTTTATGTTCACTTATTTGTAAGTGTACATACTTTAATCAAGTTTTTGTTAATGCCTAGTAATTTAAATTTTTACTATTTCTATAGAGCGGGATCCCGTAATCCCGAGATGTTTAAAATAAATTTCCGCTTTCCCGGGAAATGAAAAAGTGCGCTGAAAAAAACTCTAGTTAATACGAGAATAGTTTTCAGTCACTTTCTGAAATTGTGGTTTGACTTGTGTTAAGTAATACCGATTTGAATTAATTGAGAAAAATAAACAAAACAAAAATAAAATAATTTAATTTTTTTGATAAATTAATATACAAAGTTTTATTTCTTTATATGACATCCGAAATGAATCATGTGCTATGCCTTGTTTTTGATATTAAATAATTATTATAATTTTTTAAGGAAATGGTAAAAGTTAATTTGAACAATAACACAACTAAAATAGAATGACTGATAATATTCTGATTCACTGCGTTTTTTTTTCTGCAGACAATTATCGATAAAACTTAAAGTTAGCTATTGCGGAAAAAGAATATGAGAAGTTTTTAGAAATAATTAATAATTTGTACGCGACGGCTGGCGCGTAGAAGGAGCCATCTGAAACACCAATTTTCGACAACTTTTAGCAGCATTTGCTGTCCGTATTTCGCCGATAACTCCTCGAATGTTGAATTTCAGATGTTCAATTGGTTGTGGTTTATCGAAGTAGACAAGTGACTCAACATTGCCCCAAAGAAAATAATCTATCTAATGGGGTTAAATCACACGATCTTGGTGGCCATTAATTGGGCCCTTACGTGAAATTATTTTTTCATCAATAGTTTCTTTGAGTAAACCAATTATAGCGCCCGCTGTTGGAACCACATATCAGCAAGATTAATGCCTACACTGTTCACCATTGACAGTAACATTCTGACCATCATTGTTTTTGAAGGCATATGGGCCAATGACTCCGCCATCGATCGAAGCAAACTAAACAAGAAGCAACTATCAGCTGTCAAATGGCTGCTCAATTATAGCAGTGATGCCAACTCAAAATTGTGATACTCTAAAAAGACACCCTTTACAATAAAAAAAATATATGATTTAACTACTTCAGTAAACGCCACGACTTAACGTAGAGAGAACATTTTTTTCTTCTCGCAAGACTTGAGTATATATTATATTTGCATGGAATTTTAAAACGATACCAAAGAACGATACAATGATTAATACCAGCTTTGTCAACTTTTAAATTTCAAAAAGCACCGAAACCAAGAAAAAAGCGCGTAATTTAAGTAAAAAAGCACTAAATTTAAAATTTTATTATATTATTTAAAAAAATTTTACACATCGTTTGATTATTAATTTGCTGTAGACATAATGTATTTTGAATATACTGTGCCGCAAACCAATAACCAACCGACAATGTTGTAAATATTAATCATTAATTAATCAGATGCATTATTCTTTTAAAGTTAGAGCTAAACACAAGGAATGCATTTACATATTTTTACATTCAAGCAAATTCTTAAAGCTTTTAAATTCTTCAAAGAAAAAAAATTATTAAAGAAAGAAAAAACAATATAATTTCTTTTATTATTTCATATATTTTATGCCGACAGAAAAAAAAACCTCATTGTTACCATAAACTCAACTGAAATTATTACGCCTTCCGTTTGCATCGGACGGAGGGTTTGAGTTGCTTTTTTAATTACAGCAAAGCTGTTTTGCACTCTTTGCAAAACGAACAAATTGACTAAAAAAAACGCTGGCTAAAAGGAAACGTATACCACAGTGAAATAGGATATAATATTCTCTTTTTTTATATACCGAAATTGTAATGTACAATGTTCGCAAGCATAAGTATTGTTGCATGATGAGGTTTGGTGATGACGAGGATGATGAGATTGATAATGAACTCTTATATTGCTGCAAGTAGTGTTGAAAACAACTCGAAACACAGAAAAAAATAAAAAATAATGTTTCGCAATTAAACTGAAAATCCATCCAAAACACCAAGAATTTTTTTATTCACAAATTTTTGCACTGCAATTTTATTTTTTTTTTTCATTCCAAAACAAAGGCATGGTAGGTAATAGACCCCTGCACAAGAGCACTTACAAGAACTTTTAAGACATGAGGCATTTTTGAAATGTTTAAATGCAGCGAAGTCTTCTAAAACAAACGCTAAACAACACTATTGGCAAGACAATTGTTCCTGTTATTGCAGGTTTAGGAGTAAAGAAGCAAATACTTCGTGTTAGAAGAATTTTTGATGCTGGCTTCTTCCTACGCATGGGCGCGTATACAAACCTCATAAATGTACATACGCACACACATTGTGTGTATGATATTTTATTTTTATGCTCACATACAAACGCACAAACTTGCATTGACATTAGTTGTGTGTGCTTGCTTTAAAGAACAACCCTTAAACACATAATAGCTTCCCAGTTGGCCACGTCTTCAAGACATCTTTGTCGCAGAAGACATATTGAAGACAGCTCCATACAAATCGTCGACGAAATTTTCTTACAAATGTCGGCGAGGTCACACAACACGAGATGAGCGATAATGTCGCTCAGACTGTCGTCAAAACTGCTTTATTGAATACAAAACTTATGACACTGTCGCTCAGATTGTCCTCAAAAAAGTCTTACTGAATTCAAAACGTATGACACTGTTGCTCAGATTGTCGTCAACACGGCTTTATTGAACACAAAACGAGGGACATTGTCGCTCAGATTGTCCTCAACAAAGTTTTATTGAAGACAAAACAATTGACATTGTCGCTCAGATATTAATGAACAACGATTTTCTTTATATTGTCAATTAGAAAACCTAATCGACAAGCGACATGTCGTATATTAATCGAAGACAATGTCGCCTGGGTTACCATCTAAATCTTACACTCACACACACCCAAACGCACAATATGCAAAATAACAAGCATACACGCATCAACACTACTTCTTTTGAATGTTTGTTACGAACAAGAAGTCTTCGCGACATGACTTACCCTGCAAATAATATTGGAGCACGTGGTCCAATCTAGATGAAACAGACTAGTTACATCATGGTCCCATGTAATGCAGTCATGGATCATGACGTTTTCATACAAGCATTCAATGCTGTACGATAAGTGTTCGTGTTTAAACGATTATGATCGTTCTTCTTAGGCACTCACAACTTGTATGCGAGTAGTCTATAACTATTCCATATGGAGTAGTTTTGGAGTTAGTCCGATGTAATGCAAAGTTGGACCATGTGGTCCAACCCTAGGACATCGCAATGTTAAAACGACCAACTTTTTTCATATATTTGGAGTAGTTTTGTGGCACTCCTACTCCTCTTTGGACTAGTCTTTACATGTATGTATGGACTAGTCGCATTATTTGCAGGGTAAAAACACTTATATACACGAACATTAATACATCCATCGTACTTCGCTCATTAAACGACAGCATTCATTATTTGTTAAGTATAATACATGCCACGAGAATACATTTCAAAAACAAGACGTATTTACATATCAAGCCTGTTTATGCAGGCCTCTAGTAGGTAACTCAACACAAAAAAAACTGTAAAAATAATAAGTGAAATGTGGAAAAGTAAAATGATATTAAAAATAAGCAAATAATTTTATTTTTTTGTAATTTTTGTGTAAGTTTCAAATAAAACTGTGATAAAAACGCTTTAGGTTTGGTTACAGCTAAAACTCAACTAAATTCGACCCTTTTATTCAATTTAGTTTTAAGTAAGTTTTTGTAACACCACTAAAACTTCTTCTCTTTTTGATTTCAAATAAACTGCTAAAAGAATCCTTATTAATTAATTTCTTAAAGTTTTTTAGCAAAAAATTTCAATTAAAACCTCAGCCTTGCAGTGCATGCTGTAAAATACCGAGCACCTACTTTTAAATGTAGGGTTTGGAAGCAGCACAATTTTTACGGCAAGTGGAAATTTTTTCAAGCATGAATAACCTCCCTTCCGTTTTCGTCTGAACTCTCTCCGGCACATCAACAACATGGATGGAGTTTTGCTTTTGTTTTTCATTTCAAATGATTTTTTCTTTTTTTTAATGTTAGTTTTTTATATTTTTTGTTTCTGAATACCAGAATGACTGAATGAGTATTATGGTTAAATAAATGGATGGATGGATGGATGGATGGTTGGTTGGTTCGTTGGTTGGCTGCTGTTTTGTATGAATGGTTTGACTGGATGGTTGGTTGATTGTATAAGATGCACTTCTATGGAACAAAAACAACCACAAACCAGAGTTTATTGTATTCTACTACTTTTCATTACTTTCCTTTCTTTCCACTCTGGGATTTTTTAAAGTCTGTTGCAATTTCAATGGCATATCAAAAATTAAAATGAGTAACGAAAAAGTCTACGAATATGTTTGTTGTTTTTTTTTTTGTTTTTTAATTTCTAAAAGAAAATTTTTGGTTTAATCTTAACATCAACCTCAATTTTCTTCATTCGCCTTCAAATACACCTGAACATGCGAAAGTTTCTAATGGCATCGAAATAATGAATGCACACTTCTAACGGGTGACTTTTTTTTACTATTTGGTTTTTCAGTGTCAAAAAGTATTCACTTGTGGAAATGCCAAAAATTATTGGTAAAGTTTGTCATTTCACCATGAATATACCAATGCTGAGTGCACATAGCGGTATTTTGTGTCATAGTGTGTACTAATGGCAACATTTGTCATTTTCGATATTTTGTGGCACGATTTTACAAGCAAAGAACATAATAGCCCAATTTACAATCATGTGCAAAAGTTCTTACATCGTAGCATGTCCAAAATGGTATAGCATATTGATACCCACCACTTAACAATTCTTAGTGGTGAGTATCAATATACTATACCATTTTGCACACGCAACGATGCAAGACCATTTGCATAAGATTGCGAATTAGGCTAATGTAAACGCCAAAATGCAAACAAAAGATAAACACATCAAACGTACAAAGCTTGACAATTAGTGAATTTTAACATCAAAATTTGTGGTGTGTTTCTACCGAAAATTTGTCTTCAGCAACGGAACTTAGAGGGCATTCGATACCGAACGAAATTTGAAAATATTTCCACATAAACTCTATTGAAATATTTTTAATTTTTCAATATCGAGTGCCATAATTTGGCAGCAGTTTTGGCTCAATGGTGTTCGTCAGCTAACATAATTGCCGAATTTGGTGTGAAGAGTACCAGGGCATAGGTTGAAGTAGTTAGCACGTTGACAAAACCGAAGGACCTGGGTTTTAGCCCGCTCTGCGACAGTCATTAAATAATAACACCACGCATTTTTCTGATGTGCATGTTGTGTCCCTTTGTATCAGTAGCTGTAGGAAAGTTCAAGTGATGAAAACACAGTCTCACTGGTCACTTAACTATAACGGTTTCATCGGATACTAATCGTAATGTAACATCAGAGCGCCCCCTTTTGTCTCTAGTGTGTAGCAGAATAATCATTTAATACGCTTCATTGAGACCAGAGGCGCTGCAATACTTTTCATAATGCAGCTTTTCTCTACCCTTCCTTCACCACCTGTCTTCTCTATCACTATCCCTGGGCTAGAAAAGAGTAACACCTACCAGTCGTGGTAGGCAATGGTGCCTGAATGGTAGTTCTCTTTAAAAAAATATCAGACAGAGGTAGTTCAAGAGCTGCCAATGCTCCCTGATACATCAAATCAGTCAATCCCCATTGCAATGGAGCAAGAAACCGCGCGCGATGATTACCGACCTTTTTGGCCACAAATGAAAGAATTGGATTTGGTTGACATTTGGCGTCAACAAGACGGTGCCAAATGCTACATACGGCACGCAATACCATTAACCTACTGAGAGACGGGTTTGGTGAGCAAAAAATCTCACGTTTTTAAGACATCCATTGGGCGCCAAGATCATGCCATTTCGCACCTGTACGTTCTGGAATGGTTCAGTTGGACTTTTATCTCTTTTCTCGTGTTATGACTTTCCACGTACAATCGGATATTTACTGGTTTCTTTCAGTTTTATTGCATCCAATATGCAACAACAAATATATAAGAGTAAAAATTAAAGAGTGTTCCAAAGCGAGCAATGAAATATGTTGAAATCCTAATGTAATATACAGACAATTACATTTATTCACTTGAAATTTTCAAAAATTATGGATTTTTATGCAGACTACGCCAATTAACAATGAAATTTAAAAACCAAATTGAAGGGTTTCTATCAGTTAATGCAATTTTGACAACTTGCTGTATCTTGGAAACCGTAAGAGGCAAACTCTTACAGCCGTATTCATAAAAAAAGTCGATTGAGGTTTAAAATTCATATTAGTTAAAAAAACATTTTAAGGCTAAATAACGTTTTTTAAATATTGGTATTCATAATCAGTTTTTTAACTAAAAATCAATTAACTTGATTTTTTTTAAATATCGTGGCAACACTGTATTCTTTATTTGTCACTTGCATATTAGTTAGTACTCGTGTCTATATTTGTTTATTTGTCGCTTTTCAGAGAAATATTGTTTCTATAAAATAAAAGATGTATTCCAACTTGTATTTAATAAAAATATAAAAAAAGTTCACAACAAATCTTTGTTAAAAGTGCTTTTTATATGATTTATTTTATTGTAGATTAAGAAGCACTAGAATAACGAGCTTTATTGTGTTTGTTTTGAGTGTTTATACATCACTATGTAATTCTCTACAATTATATTATTTGTTTAACACATAAAATTAGAAAATAATGACTCGGAATGGAAACTGGATCTCTCCTTTTCTTTTAAATATTCTTTTGGAGTCTATTTGATATTTCGGCTATAGTTTCTTTTAAATTAAATTACATTGTTTTTTTCTAAATAACCCAGTGGTATGGCGTCCTAGCGATTCGCCTGTATATTCGATAGTTCTTTTGGAACTACCGCTAGTCCCAGTGCAATCTACAAGACATACTTTTGAGTGGCGAATTTAACATGGAGATGTCCTACGAGGTGGCATTTGACCCCCCACTGCATAACCATTATAACGTAGATGCCAACATAGACCTATACCTCACACTATCCCCAATTCAACTAACATTGTGTATTAAATTCATCAAAAAACAGACAAAAAATTGTTGATAATTTATAACGGGATCTGTTTATCATATACATACATATGTATAGGTTTTTACTCTCAAATTAACACTTTTTCCATTCAAATTAAATTTTTTACAAATCAAACTCAATTTTTTTCAAAGCAACTTCAATTTTATTCAAAACAAATTAACTGCCTGTTCCAGGATGTCACTCATTTTCGTTCGCAAGCCTTTTAAACGACAAACAGCTGTTTTGCGTTACACTAAAAGCCTTTAGCACGACAAGTCGAAAGAAAATTAAAGCGAACGATCACGTAAGCATTTCAATACAAATATGAGCCCCAATAAAATTTTTTCAGTCATTTGTACGAACTCAAATGCCAAAAGAAGGCACTTGTATTTTTATTGTCGACTGAGACAAAATACAACAAATTATTTTTATTTACATGAATAAAATATTTTGCTTTGCCAATGAGCAAATATAATACCGGCTTCGCTGGCAATGGGTTCATTGCTTAACCCGTCGTTGGCAATCTCCTCACGTCTGAGCTTGTAAGTAAGCGGTTTTGCGTCCTTGGCTGGTCTTTGTGATACTCTTCTCTCGGTATGTATGTATGTGTGTTCGATAACAGCTTCAATGAGTAGATATTTTCTGCCTACCACCACTTCCGCTAGTTATAGTGAAGGTTGGTTAGAAACTATCGGTCTTATGTGTAAGAAAAAACGGTTAAGAAGTTAGATAAATCACGCTGGGACTTAATAGTGGGCTAAAACTACATTATGCGCCGATTTTTATTTTCAAAATGTATGAAGGAACTCCTTAGCACATATTTCAATGTCGTCACTTACTTTATGCCAGTTTTTTCTTGTACATAAGGATGTATTTATTCATATAATCAGTTGTTCTACATATACAGAGGAGAGAGAGAAAATTATTGCACCCGTACAAAGGCCGACAAGGTAGAACACTTTTTCTGGGTCTGTTGGTATTTTAAAGATAATGACAATCACCCAAATGATAATGAATAATGACCTAAATAAATGGGCTATTGGTAATTTTTCCTTTTGGGTGATTGTTCACAAAATTTTGTATAGCTTGTGGTTTTTCATGTCTTTATTTATCATAAATAAAAACCCTTGAGTAATTATGTATGTACACTTTTTATCATTTACAAAAATTGTTTAGTCAAGTTCATTTTAATTTATTTTTGGGTGCCACTTGTTGCAGGTTAAATTAGAACAGAGTTTCATTTTTTAAAGCACAATTTACACATTTTAACGATTTTTTACTCCCAGTTGTCGATGAATGTGTGAAATTGTGGATGTGGCAATATAGATATTTGACAACGGGTATACGGCTTACGTTAGAAACGTAAAGCCTATCGAACGATAAGTCGAAAGATAGTGGAACACTTTTATAGAAGAAAATGAGTGACTTACTTTCGTTCTCTTAAGTTTTCTTTCGACATCGTGGGGGAGGCAGTAAATTATTTTCAACTCATGTCAATTTTTTTTCATTTCAAATTAATTTTTTTTCTGTTAGAATTAAATTATTTTTATTTCAAATTCAATTTTTTCCACTTCAAATTAATTTTTCCACGAATTCAATGCAGAAAAATTTTAAAACTTGTTTTTTTTTTCTTTTATTCGTGATTCCTTTTCTATTATTGTGTTACTTATAGTACTGGAAAATATTTTCCAGTACAATTATTTAAACGCCGGTTAACCCTTTCACTCACAAAACTGGTACGCAATGTTTCCCTTATTTCAGCTATGAACATACATGGCATTTTACATAAAAAAGTAATTGCTAATTCCTCGGTTAATACCAACATTTTCACACATTTCCTTGAAGAATTATTCGATAAATTAGCTGAATCCAACATCACAGATGCTTGGCTGATCCTTGACAATGCAAAGATACACAAAACGCAAGTGGTTAAAGATAAAATTGCTGAGTCCGGTCACATTTTAGTTTTTCTTCACCCATACTCCCCTATGCTAAACCCAATTGAAAAAGTTTTCTCAAAAACTAAGCTCTGTGCTCGTAATATGGTAGCTGATCCAGAGAGTAACATGGACTTGGTCAACATAATTAACCGATCAGTAGAACCCGTAACACCTTCAGATTGCAACAATTATTACGTTGATATGACTATGAATTTGTCATTAGCTGCAACTGGAGAACCGCTACATTGAAAATTTTATATAGCAAGTAATTGAAGCTTATTTTAAATTTAATTTTGTATAAATAAAAACAATTTTTTAAGTATTTTGAGTTTAATTAAAAAAATTAATTTGAAGTTAAAAAAATTTAATGTAAAATGAAAAAAAATTTATTTGAAATGAAAAATATTCAATACGATTTGTAAAAAGTTTAATTTGTGTTGAAAATAATTTAATTTGTTTTGAATAAAATTGAATTTGCTTTGAAAAAAATTGAGTTGATTGATTTGTAAAAAATTTAATTTGACTGGAAAAAGTGTTAATTTGAGAGTAAAAACCTATATATGTTTTCTACTCGTCGTTGAAAAAATTGTTTTCTGCATTACTTGGAGCTATATATATATTTTTACATTAAAGCATTAGACATTGGTGTCTAGAGAGAGATATAGATATGATTGGAATGCCACATGGGTAGCCCCTAGTGCGAATCGAACAAAAGCACTAACTACTTCGCAAGTCATTGGTGGCAATGGTTCCTTTTCATACCACTATTAATTAACACTAGCACATACACTAGCACTAGTACATACATTCACACATACAGGCAAAGTTAAAAATGTAAACAAAAACGAAGCAAAATTACAACAACGTCATCTTAAAATTGGTTTAAACATGGGTGCAATCAATTTTAAAATTTGCTGATTTACGAAAGGTTCAAAAAACGTTTTTTAAGCTAAAATTCTATTATGAATACAATTTTAGCGAATTTTGCTTAAACAACTATTGAAATGCTGTTTAAAATTTATGAATACGGCTGTTAAAATTTATAAAAATCCTAAAACAAAAAATCCCGAAAAAAAAAATCGCCAAAAATAAAAAAACGCTAAAACCAAAATAAATCGTCAAAAAACAAAAAAAATCGCGAAAGTCGAATAAAACACCAAAACAATAAAAAATGCCAAAAACCGAAAAATCGCAATAAATGAAAGAAAAAACTCCAAAGCAGAAAAAAACAAAAACCGAAAAAAAAATCCCGTAAGCAAAAAACTCGACAAAAATCCAAAAAAGCGCCAGAACTAAAAAATCAATGTGATTTTATAGATATTGTATAGATATTTAAAAAACCGCTACACTAAGGCCCAAATTTACAGTCATTAGTTAACTAATAGCAATAGTTTAACCAATAATATTTGATTCACAGCTCTTTGTTTACCATTAGTTAAACCGCCAAATGTCATTGGTTAACAAATAGTTAGACAACAGCTGATTCGCTGTAAAATTTATTAGTATTGGTGCATTATCAAAATTTGTATACACATTTTACAAATACATTATCATGCATCTTCTTTGTATTTAGCTGTAACACATTCTTTTTATTTTATTTTCTATTATATCTTGGTTTTTCCGAACCAAATTCAGCACTAATTAAATGTCTTGTACGGTAAAGTTACACGATCGAGCACCGTTTTATCGATTTTAAGAAATAATATAGCAAATGTAAACAAAAACCATATGCTGTAGCAGAGCTGACAATAGTGAAACTTAATTGTTTGATAGGGTTACCATGTTTTGCTCATATTAAGAACTTTAGTTAAGCAATGCTATGTGAATATGAAGTTATCATTTTAGTTTACTAATAATTAACTAATTACTGCAAATTTAGCCCTAAGGGAAAAAACGCGCTAAAATCAAGATTTTACGCTCGAAATCAAATCATTTTAATCTTAATAGTCTTTAAATGCGAACATTCTTGATCCAAGAATAAAATCTTCATTTTTTTCAAGATCGCATTTAAGATTGTAATCTTGAATAAAATCTCATTGTAAGATCAGATTCGAGATTTTGTTCTTAATAAAAATTTTAAATTAAGATAATCAGGTCTATTCGAGAATACGCGCTTCACTTCTTCGTCGTCGAACGTTCACTTTCGACAGGTCGACGTCGACACGTGCGAAGAAATATCGTTTTCAGTAATCGATATTATGTTATCTCTTATAGAAACATCAACAACATTGAAAACAGCTGACTTGTATGCAGAAAAAGTTGAAAACAAAACGGGATTTAAGAAGTTATTTACAGAAATAATTAATAAAAAAAACTTAACAGTACAAGTGCTAAGTAACATAAAAAGAAACAATAAACAGTAAAAGTGAAATTAATTACTTCTTTTATTTGCTTAAAAGACGTGTTTACATCTTTAAAAAACTTAAAGGAAACTTAATTGTCTTGTCTTGTAGAGCCTGAACAGTGGTAGAAACCATATAAACACTTCGTATCTCTTTTTTCTTTATTTATTTAAGCTTAACGCGCTAAAATTGGCGTCGAACGAATATGACATTAATCATGGTGACGAAGTATTTTAGAATACCTCCAAAGTGAAAGAAAACATATGTTTTCTATCACTCATCTCCAACGTAGTATTTTAGAATAGCAAAAAGTGAAAGATGCGCGTATTTGTGCTGAAAGTGACTTCCCGAATAGACCTGAATATTTGTAAAAATTTAAGTATATAAACTTTATCTTAAAAGATTACGTTCTTGATTTTAAGAATGAGTTCTTAAAGTTTAAGACCACGTTCTTGATTTTAAGAATTTATTCTATAAATTAAGGATTTATGTTTAAATTTGAGAACGTCAATCTTACTGATCTAATTTCAAGATTGATATTTGAAGGTTTCTGCAATTTAAGTTCAAGAATTTTGTTCTCAAATTTAGATCGTCATTTTCTATTAGAGAAAAAATGTATTATATTCTTAAAAGTTTATATTAGGTAAGATATTCGATTGTATAGACTAAAGTTGGTACCTCTATACATTTTACATTACATTTGTAGATGTATGTATGTACGTATGCTTAATGTATGCGCCATTTTGCTTGATTTGCCCATTCATTATGAATAGGCTGAAGGTTTTCGAACACGCAGAACATTTAAGAAATGGGCACAAAACGAAATTGCTCTTAATCCCGAATTTCAACAATAAGAACATTTTGTCTAGTGGTGAATTTAATTTTTCGAGTGATGGCAATCCTGGTGCCATTGTCAAAACATCATTCGATCTTGAAGACTTTCCTATTTTTAAAAAATATTTTTGCTATTCAATCGGTAGTCTTAAATGTCATAATGTCTTAATATTTTAACATAGTTGTGGCTCAATAAAAAAAAGTCATAAAATAATAAGACTTTCTGTGATTGTATATTGTTTTGTCATAATTACTCGTATAAATGTGAGAGAGTTTACCAAAGGAATTGAGAGAGCGAGTAAGCAATGTACAAAGGTGCTAAAGCGAATACACAAATAAGTACAATATTTATAATTTCAAATTATGATGGGTGGTTCACATGTTATTATTTTGAAACATATTAATTTATGGCTACAATTTGAATACCCCAATTATGTATGTCAGCCAGAACATTACATTACATATATGGCACAATTGAATGGCCTTAATTTAGAGGAGATAAAGTTTCGACAAGATAATGAAACATGCCAAATAGAGGGCTACTTAAACTTAAAATAGTCAGTCGAAATAAAAATCGAAAAAATTTTAAAAATTTTTGAAGTGCTTGAAAAAGTAAACGTTTTATTTTATTAAAACGCGTCCAATTTCGCTGATAATAAAATATGTATGTTTTACGAAATCACTTAAATAAAAGTGCCAAATATAACGACAGCAATTAGATGTTTTTTATGCATACATATGTGAGAAACCGAATAAAGGGTGTTTTTTATTGAGGTATAGAACTTTAAGTTGGCATCACTTTTTTAACTGGCGGCCATTTTGTCAGCTGTCAAGTGATTAATATTTAGTTTGGTTTGCCATTTCATCATGAACAGGTTGACAAAAGAACAACGCTTGCAAATCGTGCAAATTTATTTCGAAAATAATGGTTCAGTTCGCGAAGTTTACCGCAAGCTCCGTCCATTTTATGGTCGACATAATCGTCCATCAGAGCAATTAATTCGGTTAACCATGGATCGTTTTCGCACTACGTTTACTCTATGTGATAATACGCATCCGCAGAGACGTCGAACAGTGCGCACCGAAGAAACAATTGCCGCTGTAGAGCAAAGTGTTGAAGAGGACCCGAATGAATCGATTCGCCACCGTGCACAGCAATTGGAGCCGACTAACCGACTATTTTGTTCCCGAATTGGATGGCATGAATGTGGATGAGTTGTGGTTCCAACAAGACGGCGCTACATGCCACACAGCGCACGTCACAATCGATTTATTGAAGGAAACATTCGATGAGCGCATAATTTCGCGGAATGGACCTGTCAATTGGCCACCAAGATCGTGTGATTTGACACCATTGGATTATTTTCTTTGGGGATATGTGAAGTCGCTCGTCTACGCCAACAAACCAGAAACGTTAGGGGACTTGGAAGCCAACATTCGTGGCGTTATTGCCAACATACGGCCCCATATGCTCGAAAAAGTGGTTGAAAATTGGACCTGTAGAATTGGCTTTATTCGAGCCAGCCGCGGCGGTCACATGCCCGAAATCATATTTAAACATTAATGCCATAAAATTATCCTTCCAATAAAGCCAAATTGATGAACATTAAAACGATTTTCTTGTGTTTTATTTCAATTCAAAGTTCTATACCCCTAAAAAAAACACCCTATATAAAACCATTCTGACTTAAATTACACAAAAAAAAATCTTAACAACAAGCCTTCATCAAATTTTTAACAAAATGATGGTGTCATGTTCTCTATAAATGTAACCTAAAAGTAAACATGTGCCAATTCAGTGCAACATTGTTTCAAAACAAGCAGGAGGCAGGCAGAGTGCTAATGTCATTGTTATACAATGTACATACCAAATACTTTAAGACAGACAACGAAAGATGCAGACAGCAATGAGACATACAAATAACAAAATGCGAAGAAACCCAACCAAGCGGCCCAAAAGAACATATCACTCTTCACATACGGAGAGTTTACAATATAAACGAGTGCCTAATATGGGTGTTTACGACGAAAATATCATTTTGCCCACATCATTATTTTACATTTAGGGTGCGACTAAAGAAATTAAAATGGCCAGTATATAATTTATTTAACAAAAAAAAATACTATGTAATTAACATAATTATCGAAAATACTCTCAGAATTCTAACAACAAACTATATTATCAATTAGCACTTTAATGTGAGAGCAATAGTCGAAACGGGGCTTATCAAAACATGGTAAAAAACGCCGTAAAATGCAAGGCGGACACTCTAAATATCCGTGTTACCTTTGTTTATGGGATAGTAGAGCCGATGCACTTCGCTACCACTAGTACTGAAGGCCCCAACAGACCCAGTTTCAAATCGGACAACACAAAAAATAAACCATTGTGAACCCTGATCTTGTTTTAATGCTTACACAGCACTAGAGTGGTCGTTATTTTTTTTTTTTACACTGCACATAAAATTAGGTCTAATGACGCAGTTCGTAAAAGCTCTTCCTCAAAACTCTGAGGCTTTTCTATATTTAAAATCATTTTTCCCGAACTTTTAGAGGCTAAAATTATCGTTGGCCCACAAATAAAAACAAAATTATGGCGAGTGAAAAATGTATACAGCAGCTGTGTATCCATGAAAAACAAGCGTGGCTCAGACATAAAGCCAGTGATGCCAACTTAGCCCTTTTAGGGCTAGATTTAGCCCGTTTTCAGTCAGTCAAAACGCGAAAAAAAATGTTTAGCCCCAAACTAAAAAAGGCGCAAACCTAGCACCTTTTACAATAATCTTTTAGCCCCTTTTTAGTTTTTGCTCGATATGGCTACATTTAAACTTTTGCGAACTTTTTCTTCCTTTAATCTAGCAAAATAAAATGAGTAAAAAGTCGATATTGCTTTACCAATTTCAAAAAGAAGAATAATATAGAGTAATATTTTATTTCTTCCAAATTTTTTATGCCTTGAAAGTTATGCAGTACAGCCTAAAACAGATAATGTATGTTTTTGGAAGAGCGAGAAATCAATAACGGGCAATTTTAAATGTATCTACTTACATATGTAAACATACATATGTATATTTATTTCTATTATATATGTATGTATATGCTAACTATTTAATCTACGTATGTACATACCATATTGAAATGTAATATGAAATGTAAATGAACTATGTATAATACTGAAGTTCTCAAGCTATGTACATATGTGTTGATCTCATGATAGTTATTTATTTTCTAATAAATTACTTTACAAAAATTGACTTGATGTTTTTATTTTCAACAGAAACATTTTAATACTAGCCCCTTTTCCCGCTTTTTCGAAAAATTTTGCTACTTTTTTTTTATTTTTGAATATTTTTTCAATTTAGCCCTTTCTAGCCCTTTTTGCAAAAATTTTTACGCGTTTTGGGTCTCGAAAGTTGGCATCACTGCATAAAGCAGTCATCCATGGCTTCCTTGGAAACAAAATGCTGAGAATTACAAAGAGCTTATTTCTAATATGCTTGATGGCTTCTAAGTAATGAGTTTCAGAGTGTCACTTGAGGTGCACATGTTACTGCGCACATGGATAAATTCAAAGATAACTTGGTTTTCGGTATCAAGGACAATATAATGAGAACATAATGGTTGACGACATTTGGGGGCTCATACGAGAAAGTTCTGACTTTCACAAAAGAAATGCCCAAAATATTAATTTTTAAAGTTTGTTTTGTATTATTTTTTTTTAATTTTTGTATTTATTTATGTCGTCTTTTTTAATTAGAAATAATAAAAATATATAATTCCTCACTTGTTTTCCTTTTTAATTTAATTGAAATTGAAAATAGAGCTTTTCCATAAAACTCGAATTTTCATTCGGGTAGCTACACAAAAGCAAACTCTATTGTATAAAAATTTTTTTTTCATTCTCTAGTCGGGCAGAGGTACAGAACTCAGACTCAAAATTCATGTTGACCTGTGTAATCTGTCAAGGAAATGCATACGAAGATCTGCCAGAGCAAGACAGAAGCAGAGGAGATGTGAGATATTTTCCTCCTCTTCTTCATCATTATAACTGGAGGAGTAATCATTGTGCGGAACACCAATATGCTTAGCATGCCCAGCAAAAATTAATTTGGTACAAGTAAGCACTAAGGCAAAAAGAAGCGCTTCGGAAGCGCAGAAAAGTACACAGTGATGGATGCAATAATGTAAGCTAATGACAAAAATTAACAGAAACACTACAAAGTTGGTCTGCTGTTTATACTCAAACTCTCAAAGTTTTTTATTAGTGCATCCTCTCTCGCTTACCTTGATGAAAATTTGGACGCGAACGAAATTTTAACTTCGAATTTTTATTTTTTTATTTTTTAATTGAATTGTGTACAAAAATAAGTATGTGTGCTTCGATAGTTCAGTGGGCAGTATTATATCCTAACAGATGAAGATCCTGGGATCTACTCTTGATTTAACGAGTATTTGATTTTGTATTTAATATATAATAAATAACAAAATAAAATAAGGTATTGGAAGTTAATCTAAGAGTAGATATGAAATTCTGAGCTAAGGAGCAAATTTTGTAATTATTTACATATGAAAAAGGATTGAAATATGGGCTTCTTTCTGCACATCCTGAATGCATTTTAGAAGCTCATACCTCTTCTCTCTCTTCCTTACCAACCTGCTTCCAGGTAGACGAATATTTTTGCTGGGTGGTTTCCGAAGATGCAGTGGATGGTCAGTGCGGTCAAGAGTTTTCTCAAGTGCTTCCTAGTGAAGTTTATAAAGTTTTTAGTGCTGTGAAGGGTTTAGGCGAGGCCAAAAGGTTCTATCTATCAGCAGGTGGGCTCATTGCGCCATCTGTCTTGATCTGAGCGTCTTTAGCAGGATGAGACTACTCTGAGTAGGGTTCTTCTATTTGCCAGGTCATCCCCAACTATGTTGCCTGAACTAGTCACGTGTCCACACACCCAATTCAATATGATAAATGAGTGCTGCGAGAGCTTGTCGAGGCCCAACAGCATATAGTGAAATTTCCTTTAAATTTTCCCTTGCATCCAGAACGTTCGATATCTTCCGTGCTTGTACGACCATAACGAAATTCAATAAAACATTTTTATTGTACATACAATTGAAATTGATGTTGCGTGCAATATTTTGTTCTATGTCGTATTCGTTGCATAAAAAATTTAAACTGCTGGTCACCTTAATTTTAATATTGAAAATTTATGCACTTGTTTGACAATGATTTCTCTTGTACCTTATTTGTATTGTTAGGATTTTTGTGCAGGCTCTTCGTATTGCCTTTTTTGGCAGAAAAAAAATTTTTTTTTTCTTTTTTGTTAAAATATATGGTGGAGCACAAAAACAAAACCGTTATGGTTTCTTGAAAACGGAAAACAAAAGGGAAAGAATGTAAAAGAGATCAGGTTGACAAACAATGTGTTTAGTTTAATGCATAATAATATTTCTGTAAATTTTCAATTTTGGTTGCTGGTCAATGCTGCTGACGCTGGTGGTCGTCAAGGGGCTTGTGTTGCACTTGCTAATAAAAGCTTGAGACCAAATATTATAACTGTAAGATAATCCAACCACATTTAACCTGATGCCTTTTATCTAAGAGTGAATATAAAAATAATGGACAATATTTTAAAATAAATTTAAGGAAAATGTCCCATAAGTTTTGTTAATTCGTACAAAACCTAACATTTCTTATAGGAATGAAAATCTAGCTTAAGTAAGAACCACTAAAGGCACCCTCCTTCCGAAAAGAGCTTTTCTACAATTCCTGCTTAGAATTTAAAACCTTGAAAACTTGACAAAACAATGACCCTTAAGCTACATGTGATCCCATAATTGCAATAGAAACAAACTCCTTTTGTCAAGACCTGTTCCTGTTCTCCACACGTCAAGGGTTGTGAATAGAAAATGCAAAAAAACACGAAAAGCATAAAATTGCGAACACAATGAATTCAGCAAAAATGCCAGATGCAAAGTAAAAGCATAGAAAAGAATTGAATGATTCCAAATGTCTTAATGTACATATATTGCGCTCAAAGCGGATAGATGGATGGATGTGGTAGAAATGAAACAGGAAAAATAGACAAAGCAGTCTGTTTGGTTAAGTAGTTGGAGGTAAATAATAAACGGATGTGTATAGAATTTTAAACAATTTCAAATGCAATTTAGAGCACCTGCTTCACAACAGCAAAAGTGAAAAAGAAAAATAAGAAATTCAAATGGTTCACAAAACTCATATGCAAATATACAAAAAAAAAAGGAAGAAAATTGTGTGAACAATACAAACTAGAAAGAGATACAAGAGTAGAGTTTATTAAACTGGATTATTTAGAGATCCTACATTAGATGTTAGTTGTGTGGTTGCATAAAGGTCGAGCTTATTTGCTTATACAAGGGCTAAAATGCTTTCGGTAGTGAGCTTAAAAGTGTTTCCATTGATTTTTTTTTTTATTTAATAGAAGTAACACTCAGGGCTAGTACTACCACTGCCGAATGTTACCTTCTTAGTCCCAAATCACACTGTGCAAGTCTTATTGCTAAGCTGATTAATTTATTAGGAGAGAGAGACGGGGGTGTTCCCCTCGTCACTCTCTCCCTGAAACTAATCAGCTTAGCAATAAGACTTGCACAGTGTGATTTGGGACTAAGAAGGTAACATAGGGAAGTGTAAATGGGGACTTAGGAAAGGAATAGTGACAAAGAATACCGGAAATCTTCATTATTTTTACAAAACTGCTTCTGCAGGTTTTTTATTTGTTTCAGTGATGCAGCGCTGATATCAAGTACACTCATTAGCGAAGGAAGTTAACAATAACAGGCCCTGATGTTACATTAGCTTTAGTACCAACTGAAACCGACACTTTGCTTTTGTCACTTAAACTTTCCAATATCAACTGACACAGCGGCAGACTAATACACACCAAAAATGTGTTAGTACTGTTTTTGTTTTAATGACTTTGACGGATACTTGGCTCTAAGCCAGTAAATTTGATATTGTAGTCAACGCACTAAATATTGCAGTTGTGCTTATTTTTGTGTTGCATGTACCGCTAATTGTTCTAGAAAAAAAAAATAACTTATAGGTAAATCACCTCAATTTTAATTATTAAAATTGCACCAACCAACGAAATTGGTTAATATAACCAATCTGCAATTGTCATCAAAACAAACATTGCAGTGTACCATACTTTTAGTATATAAAAATATAAAGAAAAAATGTTCTCTATCGAAATACAATTTCACTTAGCAGCTTAAACTTTTTTTGAAAAGTTCTAAGAATTTAAAGGCCTTATTCGGAACCTTAACTGAAAAGGCAACACTGTTCCTGTCAACAATTAACTGTCACTTGACTCTTATCAAAATTTGAACAAGCTGCGCCATTAAGTTTATGTTTGCTAGCCATTGATATTAAACTACCGCATAATTTTGAAAGAAAATGGTAAAGAAAGAAGTTCTTAGCCCCATTAAAGTGCTACTCAGTCTATTTTACAAGTATCTATAAGCACTTTTATCACCAATATTTTTGAAGATACTCGGCGGTTCAATACTAAGAAAAGAAAACTAAATAAATTGCATACATTTTTAGATATTGCTTACAAAAAAACATATGTGACCTTCTCCGAGAAAAGGGACATAGTGTGTGAAAATGAAGTTTTGAGAAAAACGCATTTAAAGTTTCATAACGAATTATCAATTTGATTTGGTATGGTTAGTTATGGTTGGGTGCCGACTTTGGTGACGTCATGCCTATGTGGTGACGTATTGTTTTTTCACTTTTAGTGTGCCAATACCTTTGCTTTTCTTGCTGCTCTGTACACATTGTAAAAATAACTATAAGAAAGGAAAGGAATAAAGTGACGCTTCGTCTTGTGCCAACTGTATATCGAGTGTTAGCAATATCTCAAAAGTTGTTTTGCAAAAAAATCGAAGCACCGGATCACGAGAAAGGAATTGTCAAACGGAAGAAAATCGACGTACCAGATCACGAAACACCGAAAAAAAGTCCAAACTAAAAAAAAAAAAAAGAAGACTGATGAAAAAAACAACAATTTAAAATCAAAAAATCAAAATAAATAAAATTTTAATGTTTTTCTCATTTTTATCGATTTTCCCAAGTTCGTTTTGTACGTTTTTGTGGGGTAAATAAATTTTTATTAGAAATCTAACTGATTTCATCTTATTCTACCTACACCCTTTTAGGTACCAGAATCCACTCTTAAGTCCAAACCCGTTTTTTGCCACACTAGGTCCCTTTTACCGGAGAAGGTCAAATATGTATGTATTTCTTCAATAAGATAAACATATTAAAAATTTAGAGTCGCTTTAAGACGAAGAAAAATACCACAAACAACGCCACGGTATCGATGTCGAAACATATTACTTGTCAATTTGTTTAATACTTGATTTTGTAAAAATGCAAACCTTAAGCATAATTTTTGTGTAAAAAAAAATATCACTGAAACCCAATAATATATTCACTTTACTTTTGTTATAACTTATTTATGCCCTAATATTAGTAAAGATCCTTTGAGATAAAAAAAACGATCTGCCGTGGAAACGTGGCATAACAGTCCACGTAGCAACACAAAGAAACGGCAGTATTTAGTTAGTGTGAAAAAAAAATTAATATGAAAATATAAAATATGTACATATAAAGATAAAAGCTTGAATAAAAAAACATACAAACAATGAACGTCTGCAACCACTTAAGCACAACTCCTCCTTCTCCATGTATGGATGGCAGCAACAGAAGGACCCATACACACACACGCAACCCAATTACGTGCAAGAAAGCACTCTTGGCCATATCAAGACTGCAGTAGAAACCACCACAATAATCCATAACATTGCCGTCGTCATCATCCGTTGACACTTGAAGGAATTGCACAAATGCATAGGCATGTGTGTGAGTGTGTGTGTGTGTCAGTGCATGCACGCACATGTGTAATATATACACCCTCTTAAATTTTTACAAACACACATGCACACATTCCCATATACACACATACATATTCATGCATATTACATATTTGTATCTTTAGATATTTAATGCACTTGTTCGTAAACAATGACACATCCTTTTTGTTTCGGGCTCGTACAAACCCTTGTGTTAACTCTTATTGTTGGTTTTATGTACACATTTTTTTATGTCCTTGTTGTAGTTGTTTTAAAATTTTTATGTTGTCTTCAATACCATTATTTATTACTTTTGTTGTTTTAAGTCCCAAATCACACTGTGCAAGTCTTATTGCTAAGCTGATTAGTTTCAGGGAGAGAGAGACGAAGGGAACAGCAACGTTTCTTTTCCCCCCGTCTCTCTCTCTCTCTCCTAATAAACTAATCAGCTTAGCAATAAGACTTGCATAGTGTAAATAGGGACTAAGCATTGTAATTGTTTCAGTTTTATTTTTATTTTTTTCTTTTTCTATAAGAAAAAATTTATAATAATTGTTACTTTCGTTGGTGAAAAAGAGCTTCTAATTGAGATGCCAGCCAGCGTTATTACTCTAGATGAAACAGTTTCCCTACACTGGACTTTCGCTTAATTTAAATTAAGCAAGGAATATTATTATCAGATCAAACGGTCTAGTGGTAGAGGTCTTACTTAACAAATTCTCAGCGTGAAAATTTAAATGTTTTGATCTAAACTTACCGCTACAAGATGTTACGAATCACCTTCGGTGCAGCTAGAACAAATTTCATTAATAGTGTAATGATTTTCCATAAATAATATTCAATTAAACCTGCACTTGGACCAATACTATGCTACCTGACTTTGGACAAAAACGATTGGTTACATTATTGGAAGTGTATGGAAGTCAATATAAAAATATTTTTGTGTTAATAAAGTTCACGTAAATATCATGACTGGAATTACATATATCAGTACTTTTCTCCCAGAGGAAATCTTATTTTTTTAGAGGCTTACGCAGAGAAAATGTTCAAGTGGATCCCAATTTTTTTTTAGGCAATGAATGCCTACTACTACTACCAGGTATTACCTTCTTTGGGAAAGGGATAGTGATAGCGAAGACAGGTGGGTGAAGGAAGAGATAGAGAACAGCTTAATTTTTTTGCAATTCTGCTTTTAAAGGTTTTTTTTATAATGCAGTGTTGAAGCGCCTCTGGTGTTAAATGAGGCGTATTAAATCTTTGAAACTGTGTATTTATAAGCCATTTTATTGGTTATTGTACTTCCCCGATGATTCTGCTGCAATACTGATGAAGAAGTGCGCTCTGATATTGCATTAGGATTACTATCTGCTGAAGTCGGTATAAATCAGTGACCAGTAACTATGTCTTCATCACTTGAACTTTTCTACAATAAGGACCTTCGGTTTTGTAGTTAACGTGCTAACTACTTCAGCCAATGCCATGCTGGTTTATCTTTAGTCATAGTCTCCGAAAGGATATGTATTTTTTTAAAGACTTACACAGCAAAAATGTTTCAATTTGATTGACCTTTAGTCAGGCAACTCCTACGAAACCTGATACACACATAGGGTTCATCAGATATATGATCAAGCATAGCCAGATTATTTCAACAAGTCCAATTTAATAAAATATTATTTGTATTTGTTACCCACAGTGCTATTGGTATTTATAAAAGGTCTTTCGATAAGCACTTCCGAACTTTCATAGTGGGGGTATTGCATTCTCTGCAAATTTTACAATTGCTTCTGTCATATCACATACATAAAGAAGATAAAAATACTGTTAAGCTTTTCTTTTTCGAACACAAGAAAATAAAAGAAAGGCAAATCAACCCTCAAGAAAATAATGGAAAAAAAATTTTTTTAATTGCTTAAAATAGAAGAAGAGAAGAAAAAAAATATGTAAAGAATTTTTTCTACTATTTTCCTCAGTTTTTCATGTTGTTTTTGTCCATGTCTTGTTGCTATTTATCAAAAGAATTTTTTGATCTGAAGCTTTCATTTCATCTTTGTATGTGCTCATATGTCTATCATATGCATGAAAGTTGAAACGCAAACTGCAAGGATACGAGTATCTTACACAACGAGACATTGTCATTAACAGCCAAAAGGAATTGTACGAGCATTTCAATACGAATTTTATTTTTTATTTTTATGTGAGCAAATGTTTGGCGTCTAGTTGTTTATTGAATATGGTCGTCTTTATTGTCATCATCATCATCGAGAATCTGAATATTTATTTTTTGGTTTTATTTTTATGAAAAACAAAGTGTACACAAATACGTTTCACATTTTCTGTTTGTTTTTGTGTGCCTTGTCATTTTCAAAAGTAAGCGTACGACTGTTTGGCGGCATAAATATAATTTTAGAAAATTTTATTATTTGATTTTATTGTCTGCAAGTATGTGATGATGGCCTGTGTTGTAGACTTCTTGCTCTGCATGTAATAAAAGATGTGCAAATGAACTCATATCACATGTTTCATTTGTTATGTTGAATGCCTCAAGCAATTTATCCCCTCAGAATATTTAATATAATAATATTTAAGCAATATTGCTTTAATTGGGAATGATACTTCAAATAAATACAATTCTTTTATTCTAAGTATTATAAGAGTATACTCTCCGCTAAAAATTTACTGAAATTCTGGTTGTAGTATTAGTAATATATGCTCGAGATATTTATTTTATCTGAAGGTTCTTGTCTGATCTTTGAGTATGAAATCCATAACTTAAAGGCATGCATACCTTTCCTGACGCTGAAAATTTTTCGTGATTTTATTTCCAATATATCCTTGCTCTAAGCATATTTATTTTAGTTTTTTTTTTTTTGTAATAACTTTATAGTCCGATATTCTTCCTTTACAAGCAGAGTGCTCATTACTTGAGCTTAAGCACGGTGAGCTGGTTGTTTTGCCTGGCTTCTTGCAACATACAAATAATAAAGTTGACTCTCAAGGTTCACTTTTTTCTCTCTGCCTATCAAACTCTAATACTAAATCCAATATATTTTTTTTAAGAGAAGTAACACTCAGGCAATGAATGTCTACTACTATTACTAGGTGTTACCTTGCTTAGTAAAAGCACGACAGTAATAGCAAAGTTATGTGGTGAAGGAAGAGATAGAAAGAGGAAAGCTTCATTCTTTTACAATCATGCTTTTTTTCCTTTTTTCGCACGGTTTTAATAAGGCAGTGTTGCAGCGCCTCTGGTGTCAGTTAAGCGTATTAAATTTTGAAGCTGTGTTTAGTAGCCATTTTATTGTTTTTTTTTACTTCGATGATGATTCTGCTACACAATCCGCTGAAGCCGGTGTAGTTCAGTGACCAGTGTCTATGGCTTCATCAGTAAAACTGTTCCCACAACAACTGATACAAAAGGACACTAAGGCACAACAGAAAAATGTGTGGTGTTGCTATTTAATGACTGTCGGAGGCCGGGCTCGAACCCAGGACCTTCAGTTTTGGAATATTACACCAATATATTCAATTAATACAGCTACCAGCAACAATAAAAAAAACTAATAAGTATTAATTGTCTGATAAAAATTAATTTGTATTAATTTTGTTCTAATTACCTGCATCTGCTTTCAATATATAAAGAGTTTTCCGAGAGGACAGAGGTCTTACACAAAGGAATGCTATTAAATTCGCCTTTATCAATATTTTCTCACTTAGATGGAAAATTATGCAATTAATACACAAAAAGTAAAATCAAATAGATTTTTTTGAGTTCCCGGCAATTCCCAAAAAGATTTCATAAAATCCCAAAAATGGAATTTCTTGGTATTTTTGCTGTATTTTGCTTTTGCCGGGCGCAGATATTATTTTAGGAAATATTTAAAAACATAACATGTCGTAAGGTCAAATGACAAATGTTTTGGTATGACAAATGTTTTGATATTTTTAACAGAAGTTGGTCAATTTCGAAACGATCTGCCACCTTTAATAACGAAAATTTTGAACAAAAATTTTTTTTGTAATGTTTCTTATAGTACTACCTTTTGAAGAAATAAAAATATGTAGTTGGTATTATTGCAAAATTTGTAAATAACAGCGAAATAATTAACCCATTTTTTTCTGCAAAAAAAAGGCAAAAAATCGTTTTTTTTTTCAAATATTTAATTTAAATTGCGTATCAATTTTGACTTAGTAGTGCTTTAGATATCAAATTTATTCCAAATATTAAAAATTTTGTTCTTAACCCATACAAAATGTTTATTTTAAAATCGAACAAGGTTTGACTTATCCATTAGGTAGAACAGTGTACCAAGGTTGGTAAAAACCCCAAAATTTAAAATTTTTTTCTGAAATATTTCCTAAAGTGTAAACAAAACTGCATAAATGTAGGAGAATTTTTAAAGTCTTGGATAGAGAAATTCACTTGCAAAAAATCTTTTTTGTCAGATCAAAAACATCAGCTTGGCATCGGTTAGAATTTTTCATTGACCCGAGTTTGCCCACTTTGGGGCTTTGCGGCTTCGCCCCCCCCCCCCCCCGTCCCTTAAATATATATAATCCAAATTCCAGACTCAAGCAAGTAACACATCCTTAAATTCTGTATGAAATTTCATAACAATTGGACGGCTCGTTTAGAAACAACCACTTCCACTTCCACTTTTTTGTTTAAACCCCCCTCCCCTGTGTGCTGCCATTTCCCAATCCTGCAATAGCTGCTTGCCTAAATGGCTGTGTCTTTTGTTACATAAAGTTTCATAATCCTTCAGAATATGCTCTGAACTTTCATCCTCATGATCACAGAATCTGCGCAGACTGTTAATCTCAATTCCAAGTCTGTTGAGATATTTTTTTAGTCCTACAATGGCCTGTAATGGCCTATGGGGAAATCTGTAATCATTCCTAGATTGTTTCTATTTATGTACCTGGGAGCTATGAAACGATTTGATTATACGTTTGCAACCATTAGCTTTACATGCTTCAATTCAGAGTGAACCGGAGGTTTTGACTGATATTTTTGATCTCTATCAATTTACCTTCCCGGATTTTATCCAATTCAAGTCCATTTTGTATATAGCACTCTCTTATATAGCGCTGCTAAAATAGAAAAAGTTCCGTGCAACAAATTTCATGAAATTTCATAACAATAGTCATTTCTTCGTAAACTTACTTTTGGTTTATAAAAGTTCATAAAACAAATTATGTTTATATAATCGTTTTGTTCATGTGCGACTCCACTAGTGTAATTAAATCCCTCGGTGCAATAACAATTTCTCTTTTTCTTTTTTTTTTTTTAAATGATAATTAATCTTTATTCTTTAACCTTCTTATAACGACTCGACTTTTATTGTTTTGCAAGAAAAAACAACGATTCGCCTCGTTGTTTTGCTGAGCCCGCCCATCAGCCAAGACCGGCGGCATCCTTACCCGCGGCACATAAAGTATTTGTCGTTGCGTAGAAGTCACCGCGGGGACACGCATTGCCGCCGGTAATACTCGAGTTACACGGTTCGAAGGACCAAATGTTCATGTGTGACTCCACTAGTGTGATTAAATCCCTCGGTGCAATAACAATTTCCATTTTTCTTTTTTTTTAAATGATAATTAAACTTTATTCTTTAACCTTCTTATAACGACTCGACTTTTATTGTTTTGCAAGAAAAAACAACGATTCGCCTCGTTGTTTTGCTGAGCCCGCCCATCAGCCAAGACCGGCGGCATCCTTACCCGCGGCACATAAAGTATTTGCCATTGCGTAGAAGTCACCGCGGGGTCACGCATTGCCGCCGGTAATACTCGAGTTACACGGTTCGAAGGACCAAATGTTCATGTGTGACTCCACTAGTGTGATTAAATCCCTCGGTGCAATAACAATTTCCATTTTTCTTTTTTTTTAAATGATAATTAAACTTTATTCTTTAACCTTCTTATAATGACTCGACTTTTGTTGGTTTGCAAGAAAAAACAACGATTCGCCTCGTTGTTTTGCTGAGCCCGCCCATCAGCCAAGACCGGCGGCATCCTTGCCCGCGGCACATAAAGTATTTGTCGTTGCGTAGAAGTCACCGCGGGGACACGCATTGCCGCCGGTAATACTCGAGTTACACCAACGACAGCGTATCCCCACGGCGACTCATATCGCATAACATGTCGCCACGTCAACACGTTTTATAAAC
The DNA here is from genome assembly GCA_949987645.1 of Tachina grossa. Classification (NCBI taxonomy): domain Eukaryota; kingdom Metazoa; phylum Arthropoda; class Insecta; order Diptera; family Tachinidae; genus Tachina; species Tachina grossa. The sequence goes on along the minus strand of OX465276.1, from coordinate 58,889,202 downwards.
CAAAACATAACGTTGTAGCAACACGTTCAATAAATCGCTTTCAATTTTATCTCACATACTGTGTGTCAAAATTCTTTGAAATTGATAGCTGTGACACAAATTGATAATCAGTTTAATTTTTTAAATGCCACCGGCGAAAAAACAACTCAAATTTTGTAGCTTCAATCAATGTGTGTTGTGGCTAGCTGTTCAAATTGAAACTTAAATTGCCATATAAATGGATAGGTGAATTTGAAAGCAATCTAGTTAGTCTGAGTGTATAGCAAATTGAATGGAATTTAAAGGCAAAAATTGAACGTGTGGCCCCCAAGTAAATCAAAAATATTTTTTTATAAATAACAGGGATAATACTTAAATTTCACCACTCTAGTGGAAGATGTTGAAATATTAATAAACTGGTTTGTATATTCGATAACATTTAAATAAATGTCAGTGTTTTAAAAATTCTTTCAACCCTTAAGAACCCACACTAATGTTATAAACAAATATGTATAAAAAAAATCCTAAATTAAAAACTGTTATAAAAACATGGAAAATCCTAAAATCCAACTGTTCTCCATTGAACACCCAGGATTGAAACCCATATTTTTTTTCTCAAATGCAGACACCTAGTGTTAAGTAGTTTAACAAACATTGCAAAGGAGAAAAGAAACTCCTGTGCAGACATGAAATTTACTCATTCATAAAAGAAACTCATTTCCTGTTTTGTTTTAGCAAAAGCGCAAAGAGCATGCAAACCTCTTTCTGAGAATAGGAGAACTTTGAGTGAGAACAAACGTTTAAATTTTATGAAGGAGAAAACATCGCTGAAGGGTAAAAATTGAGTTTTGCAGAAGTTGTCTCTTATGAAAAGGATAAAGAGAATTTTTACTAATGTTAACAAGTTTGAGTGTTTTATGAAAAACAAAACGAGCGTGAGTGATTGATTAGAAAAACTAAATGAAAACTATTTTCCCTTCGGGCTGGTGTTACAATTTCAATGTTAGGGTTTAATTAAAAATAGTTAAATATTTTATAAATATGTATATGTATATATGTATGTATTTATTTATAATTTGTATTGAAAATCGACTGTGTATGTATGTATGTATGTATACGAGTATTTAAAAATATTACAAGTGTGCTGCCGTATTCATAAGAATTAATTTAGGTTTAGAAAAGCCTTAACAACGTCCAGTTTCACAATATCGAAAGAAAACTGTCGACTGAAAAATTTTCATATTTTATTGTTGTAATGTACTTACAGTGCCGGATAAAAATATTCACACAGCACCCGTCTTTGATTTCGACCTTTTATATATCTATTTTGAATACAAGAATACACTCATATAAATTCTTAACAAAAATATTTGTCTATATGTTTTTTATATATAAATGCTGCTTGAGCGAAATAAAAACAAATTTTCTACACTAAAAAAAAGACATATACTATTATTACGGAAAAAAAGTTTCTAAATTTAAGTAAAAAAAATTTCTAAGTTTAAGTAATTTTTTCTAAGTTTAAGTAAATTTTTACAAAAAAATTTTTTGCAAAGCTCCGAATTTTATGGGAAAATTTAACTTAATTTTAGAAAAATTTTACTTAAATATGAAAATAAAATTACTATAAACTAGTTCATTCATGAACTATAAATTTAGTAAATATTTACTGGTTTCAAGTAAAAAACATTTTTGGCGCCAGGGTTACTGTTCATCCGACTAAAGTCGCAATTTGACCCGGTGTGCGAATTTTTGTGAGACTTTTTTTTTATCACCGACTTTTGCGACTTTTTTAATTTTGTTGGGACTTTTTAGTTTTTTTTTTTTTTTTTTTTTTTTTGAAAAGACTCACAGAAAACATTTAAGTTGCAGTAAATTAAAAATGTCATTATTTTTTATCAAAAAAAAAATCGTCAAAATTTAAAAGCAATTCACAGATTATTGTTCATTTGGAAGCACTTTTATTAATTCCAACCTTATCACATGTACAATGTACATATTTAATAAATTGTTCGCAAATTTTCTGTAGAAGTTTCGAAGAATAGTTTTAGCAAAATAAAATGTTTAAATAAATAAAAATTGTGGTTTTGGAGTGCTTATTTTACAAAATTATTTTTACCCACCGAATCAATGAAAGTTGTCATAAAATACATATATACAGGTGTATACGAACATGTGAACATTTTAAAATTAGCCTTGCTTAATAATAAATTAACTAATAAACTAAAAGTAACATGCAACTCAATGCTGTCAGCTTTAAATTTATTAGACAAAGATATAGAAGACTAAATTTCTTCTGATGACCTTATTTTTGAATACAGAAATTAAATTTCAAAATAGCAATATTTATGTTAAGAAAATATTGTTGAAGTACACATACATACATTCACCCAAAATATATGGCGTCAAGATCAAACGGACTTTATTTGGAAATGTTTGTCAAAAATGTCTCAAGTTTGACTTTTTTAGCTTGATTTTTTTTAATGAATCCTAATCCTTTGACTTCGGCAGCATACGACAGCCAAATTTATTAAACTTAAGTTAATTTGTTCAGTATACATACATGAAAACATCTATAGAAGCACATATAATGGAATATGCATTGTTTCAATTTATTTTTTTATTGTGCTATGCTTTTTATTAATAAAAAAAAATGTGAAAAAAAGATGTGCGACTTTATTTTTATAAAACGACCTTTTGTGCGACTTTTCAAAAATTCCTAACAGTAACCCTGTTTGGCGCCATACGACAACTTTTTTTTACGCAAATTTAGAAAAATTTTTCAAAGTTTTATGCCCTAATTCTGTTCGACGATAGTACCGTCTTGTCTATGGACGGAAAAAAGCCGCAATTGTGATTCTTTAAAACAATTATTAGTAATAGTCTCTGCTAGAAGGTGCGTGTACTTGCTTTATGATTTTATTCCAAACATTGTATCCAACGCATATTTTTTCATATATTTTTCAAAATATTGTATAATACTTTCATTTAATTTTTATATTTTAAAAACATGGCAATAATATTTTTATTTTTCATTGTCAACAACAACAATCATTTTGAAGAAAATAATTTAGAGAATTCAAAAACAAGAACTCAAAAGTATTTTCAAACAAAAACGCCCTAAATCTTCTTACTGAATTAGGGCATTAATTAGTTATTTTTTGAGTGTTGAGTTTGCTATAATTCTGAGCGGCGCCGCTAGGAAATAGTTATAACCTTTCAGAAATGGTGTTAAAAATGCCGCTCGAATACACCGCTTTATCGCATGCCGCTCGCTGCTTTGCCGCTCATTGCGTGGCCTCGGCCTTACAGGTTAAAATAACTCCGTATCCTTGCAGCCAATTGTAGAAATTATCATCTCTGTGTCTATATTTATCAAGAAGGGCAGTAGCAGAAATATTCAGAAGTGATGGCCAGGTGGGGTTTTAGATTGAAGACAGATTTGTGTATTACGCATTGTGTCTTAGTTCTCGCCAAAAACAGGTTTAATTCATTACTCTCAATATATTCACCCATTAAGTCTGGTACTCTGTTCAAAGTAGTGATTATTATTCGCGTGAAAAATTTCGCGTGAAAAGTTTGACATGTACTAAATGTAGCCCAACTCGCGTTTTTTTATAAATTTGTCGCTTTTATTGCTTGAAAGTATGCAACATTGTGAAGATTCCGTGCGAAAAAAGCACTGCTCATGATGTTTCGCACCTAAACTAAAATGATGCCAGACTAATTTTGCATGGAAAGACATGATTTTACGTGTTTTTCACAACAAGAAGAGAGTACTACTTTTGTGAATTTATTTCGTAAATATTTCATACCAAATACTTTTATATGTAGTTTGACAGCATTTCGCACGAAATTGTGAACAGAGTACCAGGCTTTAGGTAAGACTTTTTTGAAGTTAAACCAACATGGCTTAAGCTTTTCCGTCATACATTTCTTGTAAACCTAAAAAATTCGATATCGCATCCAAATCAAATTTTAACAGAAATGAAAAGTAGGTAAAGCAAATCGCATCAAATTCCATGTAATCAATGGAACAGTTTTTATTTCTTGCAAATTTTTTTGAGTCTATTGTAATTTACTTTCAAGTACTTTTTTATCCAGCTTTCAATTTCGAGGTGTGCTCAGCTAATTAATTTAATTAATATTTTTTTGATAACTAAATTTGTTCATTCAAGACGTTGGTAGTTTTCTGCATATTAACAATTTTGTAGATTTTATTTTTATTTCAAACTTTATTCTTTATATTTATTTTTGGTGCTGTAATTGTCTTTTTTAATTTTGTCATCATTAAAATAATTGCAGAAGGAAAATCATAACTTTATTTCAATTTCTTTACATTTACTTTATTGTTTGGCTCAAGTGAATAAAAAATAATTATTATTTTCGTCTTAATATCCTGGTCTATTCTTTATTTTTTTCTTCTTTTTTTTTTTGTCCAGTAGCTGTTTTTGCCACTGGCACAAATTGAGCAGAAAAATACCAAAAAATAATGAATGATGATAATGGCTTAGACGAAGTGTACGTGGTATTTAGTGGAGATTCACTGAATAGCCATTAAATAAATGGTGATAATAGTATAAATAAAAAGTAGAAGGTGGATACGAGCAATATATTGTTGAAGGTAATTATTATGTATTTCATTTTAGACGTACAATATTTCATGGTAGCTGTGAAAGCTTAAGGTACGAATAGCAATAAGAAAATTGAATATGATGAAGAGGATGAATGGAAAACGATTGGATACGATTTTATATATTAAATGAATAGTTATTTTGATTTAAAACAACTTGTGGTGGCTACTTTCGCCGCTTGTACTTTGAATATCTCTCAACACCAAAGCAAATTGATACATATATGTAAGAGAGAGACAGCGCAATTCACTTTGAAAATTTTCTGCTTTTAATGTCAAAAAATGTGTGTTGACATCTAAAGGATAGTCAAATTACAAGTGGCGAAAATAATGAGCTGACCACACTGCTATTGTGCGTTTTTTTTTATAATTTTTAAAGCAGCGTTGCGGCGCCTCTAGTATTAAGTAGGAATATTATTTTGGGCTTTGTAGCCATTTTATTAGTTATTTTATTTTTCCGATTTCCGAGGATTCATTGTTAAAAATGTCAAGAAAATATAAGTGACATTGGTATGACTGACTTCGACTAGGGATTGAACTTGGGCCTTCAAACGCCATCATTGGCTTTGTAGACGATTAACTAACTACTTCAGGCAACAGCAGCCTCTTCTCCGGGTATAACAAACGGGTCAATTGATCTCCGAGTGCTTTAGATTTAAAGCAAGAATTTTGTTTGTAAATCCCTCCTAGATAGAACAACCTTATTAGATTTTCATTATATTCATTACAAAAATAATTTGCATATATTTCCCATTAACAAATTTCTAACTTAACTCAATTATACTTTAGCTTCTTTTTTACTTTTCAGTTTTCACTTAATTACTTATAATTAAATATATTTATAATTTTTTTTTCTGTCCAGGCTCAACAATAAGTGACAGTATAAAGTTCAATCACGTACATACGAGTGTGTACATAAGCAATGGAAAGTTGTTTTTAAAAATTTTACTCTACATGATTCAATTCAAAAACTCATTCATGTATTAATAATATAATTATAGCTTCAATCTACGGTCTATTATTTTATTTCAATTTTCGTTTTGAGTACTTTATATCCTCAAGCCATGGCAAACCATTAGCAATATTTTTTAGTTATTTATTATGTTAAGTTTACTTCATATAATAAACAATAAAATTAAAATGTTATTTAACAAACTATTCATTCCTTTAGAATATTTTGCTTTTGGGTGCGTTCACAAGTATTTATTAAAAACATGAGCATACAAGTGCGTTTACATTTAATACTTCTAAAAATGTACTTTTGCCCAACAATTAATGTACCTATCACGGTTTTCAACTTTTAAAATAGTTTGAGTGGAATTGATAAATTTGCATTGCCATTCTCCACTAAATTAACAGTTGACTTTTCAGTTGTGTTTTGGTACTGTCATTTACCACTCTGCGTAAGTTTGGTTGAGAAAAGCGTTGAGTATACACAACTGCTTTTTAGTAGTTGGGTCTGTGGTTGGGTTTTTTTAGTTACTGGTTGGTGCGATATAAAAAGCAGAAAAAGTGGAAAAATCGTAATTAGAAATATAGGGTGTTTTTTTAAGAGGTATAGAACTTTGAATTGAAATAAAACACAAGAAAATCGTTTAAATGTCCATCAATTTGGCTTTATTGGAAGAATAATTTTATGCCATTAATGTTTAAATATGATTTCGGGCATGTGGCCGCCGCGGCTGGCTCGAATAAAGCCAATTCTACAGGTCCAATTTTCAACCACTTTTTCGAGCATATGGGGCCGTATGTTGGCAATAACGCCACGAATGTTGGCTTCCAAGTCCCCTAACGTTTCTGGTTTGTTGGCGTAGACGAGCGACTTCACATATCCCCATAGAAAATAATCCAATGGTGTCAAATCACACGATCTTGGTGGCCAATTGACAGGTCCATTCCGCGAAATTATGCGCTCATCGAATGTTTCCTTCAATAAATCGATTGTGACGTGCGCTGTGTGGCATGTAGCGCCATCTTGTTGAAACCACAACTCATCCACATTCATGCCATCCAATTCGGGAACAAAATAGTCGGTTAGTCGGCTCCAATTGCTGTGCACGGTGGCGAATCGATTCATTCGGGTCCTCTTCAACACTTTGCTCTACAGCGGCAATTGTTTCTTCGGTGCGCACTGATCGACGTCTCTGCGGATGCGTATTATCACTAGAGTAAACGTAGTGCGAAAATGATCCATGGTTAACCGAATTAATTGCTCTGATGGACGATTATGTCGACCATAAAATGGACGGAGCTTGCGGTAAACTTCGCGAACTGAACCATTATTTTCGAAATAAATTTACACGATTTGCAAGCGTTGTTCTTTTGTCAACCTGTTCATGATAAAATGGCAAACCAAACTAAATATTAATCACTTGACAGCTGACAAAATGGCCGCCAGTTAAAAAAGTGATGCCAACTTAAATATTTATACCTCAATAAAAAACACCCTTTATTTGTTATGCTTAATAACAAATTTTTTTAACAATTTCATTATCGGCGGTATATGGGGCACATACAAAGATTTCTTTAAATATGGTTTTGGTGATGGTTGGAATCATCACGAATTTTTTTTCTGATACGTAGCACATCTACAATTGCGACTTCGTTTCCGTCGTCATAAAATAAATCTACACATATTTGTATCCATTTGGTATGATTTCTTTGAACTAAAACACTAAAAATAATACTTTTTCTAAAACTTTGTGTTTTTTTCGTGTCAAACTAAATATTTAAGTTGGCGACGCGATGATAATTTCAACTAAAAAAAAAAACAGTTGTGGTTCATAATACTAAAACACAGTTTGGTCGTGTGTAAGTTTGGTATACTCTTAGACGACCAAACTGAATTTAGTTGAGAACCGCGATAGGGGCATAATGTTTTAAAAGTATTTTCATTTTTAAAACGTTACTTCTTGCAGAATAGTTTTTATCAAGATCAATGTCCTTGTGCCAAAATCTTTCTTTTTTAAACAGATGATTTTTAAAATTTATTTTTTGTAAAAAGTGCTAAGATGGTACTTTTTTACAAAATTACTTTATAATACTATTTCACAAGTGCACTTCTTAAAAATTTATTTAAAAATATATAATTTTTTAAAAGATAGTTTTAAAAAGGTGCATTTTTAAGAGGTTAGCTATTAAAAAAGAAAATTTTTAAAAAGGTACCTTTTAATACATACTTTTTGAAAAAGGTGCTTTTTAAAAAGGTACTTTCTTAAATGTCTGTTTTGAAAGGAACTTTTTCAAAATGGTTCTTTTTGAAGGGCGTACTTTTTGAAGAGCGTATTTTTCGGAAAATATACTTTTGGAAAGACACTTTTGGAAAAAAGTACTTTTTTAATGGGGTACCTTTTGAAAAGGTACTTTTTGAAAAATATAGTTTTTGAAAAATTTACTTTTTGAAAAAGGCACTTTTTGAAAAAGTACTTTTTGAAAAAGGTACTTTTTGAAAAAGTACTTCTTGAAAAAGTACTCTTTGAATGAAGTACTTTTTGAAAAAGGTACTGTTTTAATTAATTTGAATTAAAGAAACACATTTTCATTATTATGTAAGTTCAAAGAAAGTTTGTGGTAAATAAAATGTTTTTAAAAACTATTTTTTAAAGGCTGGTAAAAACGTAGATTTTAAAAATGCTAAAATACTAAAATAATTTTTTTAAGTCAATAAATATTTTTTTAAATGGTAATTTTTGAAAAAGGTACTTTTTTAATTAATTTAAATTAAGGAAATATTTCTTTATTATATTATTGCAACAAAAGTGTGATGTGGATAAAATGATTTCAATAATATTTTTTTAAAAAGGTGGTCAAAACGTACTTTTTTCAAAGTTACTTAAAAAAAAACAATACTAAAATATAATAAACCTAAAATTTTCAAAAAGATACTCTTGTCAAAAGGTACTACTATTTTAAAAATTTACTCTTTCAAAAAGTTAATTTTTAAAAAGATATATTTTTTAAAAGGTACTTTTTTAAAAGATGCTCATTTAAAAAATACTTTTGAAAAAATAATTTCTCAAAAAGGAAATGTTTAAAAGGTACTTTTTAAAAATAAATATTTTAAATAAATATTTTTAAAAGGTACTTGTGAAAAAGCGTTCCTTTTTAAATAAATGTAATTAAATTGTACTGGTTTAAAATGTTAGCTTTCCACGACAATAACCTTTTAAGAAGATACTTTTTCAAAAAGGTACTTTTTTCAATATGTATATGTTTTAAAAGTAATTTTTAAAAATGGTATTTTCTTAAAAAGGTACTTTTTTTAAAAATGGACTTTTTCTCACCTTTCTTACCTTTTTAAAAAACTCACTTTTATAAAGTTGAACTTTTTTAAAAAAGTACTTTTTAGAGGAACTTTTTCTAAGAAGCTACTTTTTTTAAAAGGTACTTTTTTTAAAAAGGTACTTTTTTAAATACCTATTTATATATTTTTTTCAATGTGTTTTTTTAAGGTTCCTTTTAAAAAAGACAATTTTTTAAAAATGTACTATTAAAAAAAAAAACTCTTTAAAAGCTTTCTTTTTTAAAAAGGTACTTTTATAATTGATTTAATTAAGGAAAGATTTCCTCATCATTATACCAGTTTAATAAAAAATCTTTTGTGGACAAAATTCATGGCCTAAATAACATATCGTTACATTAATATAGAAAGGCCCTAACCCGTTTTTTTTTAAATCGGGATGTTTGTATATTTCGCTAGAAGAGCATCTAATGTATCAAAAATTGCAAAAATCACGATTTCAAAAAATATATTGAGTTAGGGCCTTTCTATATTAAGGTAATGATATATATATAGCTTATTAAAAAAGTTTAATATGAAACAAAAATTAGTCAAAACACTCACCGGAACAGTGTATTTGAAGAAGCAGTTGCAGCAAACTTTGTAACGCGTCATCTTTTATTTGAAAAGAAGTAGTTTTGGTGATTAGAGATGCCAACTTTTCAATGTGATTCAGGGAATATGGACAAGCAATAAGAGGTAAATGAGTCGAAATTTGAAATTTTTTTTACACTCACTCACGACGAACTTTTTACTTTCATCGAAACTTAGATCTTTGCTATAATGATTTTTAAAACGACAGCAAGCCACTCACGAAAGAATTGTAGAAAATTAAAAGCGATTTTTTTTTCGCGACGAAAATTTTTATACTAATCTTTACTGAACGAAACACACCGAAAAACATTTAACAAGATTTCTCTATTTCCAGCAGATTTCAGAACTTTTCAATCAAAAGACGTCACTATTAAGGCAAATTAAGCACAATTAATTAAATTTATTCTCTCAGGAAAAAGATGCATAAAAAAAATTAATTAAACTAACGAAATTATCACATGAATGCAGCAAATAGATAATGACTCACAATTGCAATAACACTACAAGCCGCGCGTTCGAACTGAAAAGAGAAAGAAGAAAAAAATATTTATAAATAATTACGATAATATTATATGAAGATTTGTTACGAGTCAATAAACTTAATTTTTTTAAGAAAATCTTAACCTTTTAATCAGAAATAATTTCTTATTCGGGCTTAAGTTCAGTAATTTCAATTCTTATTGAATGAAATATTTTTATTAATTAATATGAGTTCCTAAAGAAGAGAAGAAAAATTAAACTAGACTTTTTAGCTGGGGGAAATACCGATATTTTTCTGTACAGCCACGCAATTCATCAGCACCCTAGTCTATCTACTTGGGTATAGATTATTATTAACATCAGTTATTTAACGTAAATTTTTAATGAAACGGAATATGAGAAATGATTGAAATTACTGAATTTAAGCCCGAATAAGAAATTATTTCTGATTAGAATTCACTACAGTTCAACTAAATCTAAAAATGTTTCATTTGAAAATCTTAACCTTTTTTTGCGGTTATGACTCGATATGTTCTGTATTTCCCATAAGCTCTTAACTAACATACTTTGGATTTTTCGATCTACATATCGTCACCTAAAATCCAAACGGCCGTAAGTAAGTACACTTTTTACTATTTTACAGGAGAAGCAAAAAACTTCATAAATTTAATACTATTGATAATTGAATAATGAATAAAATCGGTATTTTTGAACATATGTATGTGAGTAAAATTTTAGGAAAATATGTATTTTGGTTAATCATATCATAATCAATCAAAAAGTCTATTTTGAATTTTTTGGTTGTTACGGCCTTTTGGATTTTAGGTGACAATATGTACATTCAAAACTGATGAACAAAACAATACCGAATCTGTTATTTTAGATCGCAATGAAGCATAGCAAACATCCAATGTAACGTGCCTTTTTTTATAAGACAAAAGAAAAATTTCGTTTGACAATTTGTATTGAAAAAAAAAAATTATATTTATGATTTGATTAGGGTAAAGTTCATATCTCTTTGTAAGCCAAATTACATATGATAATTATTAATGAACAAATAACACCAAAGTTAATTGTAAATATTCTGACAAACACCAGCAGAATGGAAAAACTAGCTGTTTTCATCAGCGTTCGTGTTTGGCCTACGAATGCGAACTTAAGTCTAATCAAATCATAAATATAGAAACAAATAAAGTTCGAACAATAGTAATAAAACTAACTAAAATTTTTTTTTTTTTTTTATTATTGTTTTCAATATAAACTGTTGAACAAAAATTATCTCTCATTTCGCTCACTTGCTTGTTCTGCAGAAATACCAATATCTAAGACTTCTAGACCTAGGAGGCACTCAAGATGTGTTGCAATCAAATTAATTTGGGAGCTTAGTAGCTGCCTTGATACCGAAAGCATTAAAAATTTAAATTCAATTCTTCCCTTTTTATATAAGACTAACTGTCAGTTTACAGAAGCCATGTAAAAATTCTCGTCTGTCTATTTATATTGAAAACAAAAACAAATTTGAGTGATTTGTTTTTGTTTTCAATATAAATAGGCAGACGAGAATAATTTTTACATGGCTTCTATAAACTGGCAGTAAGACTTCAAAAAATTATTTCACAAAATAATTTTTTGTAGCGTTTAGGCACTTTATACTTTATACTCCATTGCAAGGAAAGTGATATTAATACATATTCGAAATACTTCATACTTAAGCAGGAAGGATAAGCTTTAAATATATTGCTTAAACAAGTTTAGCACAAAGTAGTCGATATTATTACAATTGAATAAGATTCAGCCACTTTAAAACCTATCGAATATGCTTAAATAATAAAACTATAATGATGCTGTTTTGCATTATTACGTTTCAATAATTTTAATGCAATATAAAAAAAGCTTAATGAAGTAGTAAAAAAAAAAGTCATAATAGAAAGAAAATTGAAAAAAGTTACATTTAATAAAACTTTGAAAGCCAGCAATGGCTGACTGTTGCGCTATAATCAGAGATAGAAAGGTTGATAATTTTGCGTTTCCTTAGTACTTTTTTTTTTGACTTATAAAAAAAGTACACAAAAAAAACTAAATTTCGTTTTCAGTAACCAAATTCATTGAATCAGTAAATTTTTTGTGTGAATGCGGACCTACAAAGAAATTTGTAGATTCTGATGACAATTTTGTAAAAATTTAACTGAAAAAAAAATTTATTTTTAGTTAACTTATTATGACATTAGAGAAAAAAGTTAACTGAAACTAAAAATATTTGCAGTCAAATTTATTAATAGGAACAGAAAAACATTTTTGCAGATATTTTTTGTATTATTCAGCAAATTTTTTTTTATAATTTACAAACACATTCACTAAAATTTTTCGTATTATCAGAAAACAAATTAACTGAATCAATAACAATTCTTAAAATATTTTTTTTTTTAAATTAGTAAATGTTTTATTTGAAAAAAAATAACTGAATCAAATAAATGGTTCAAATATTTTTTTTTACTTTAAAAAATTGGCTTGTTTTTATGGTTAAGCATTTCGTTCCCGCTTTTGGAACTCGTCAGTAGACTTCAACCCAAAAAATTCTTTTATTTAGCTAACAAACTCCGTATGTTTATAGTAAGACTGTTAATACTATATTGAGAATCACAATATACAAACATAATAAGTTTGAAAACCGCAAATAAAAATCTTTAAAAAAAAATGTTTTTTATATCTATAAAATAATTTGCAGAAAAAATTAAAAAAAAAATCAGACAAATTTTTTTGCAGTATATAAAAATAAATTTAACTGAAAAAATTCAAAAAAAATCAGACAAATTTTTTTACATTATATAAAAATAAATTTAACTGAAAATAACAAATTAACTAGCCGTCCACACGAGTAATAATGTTGGCAATTATTGCCATGGCAATTGTCAAATTCGATTGCCGACGCAATATATTAACGTGTAGACCATATGAATATGTGTTCGAATATATATTCAGCAACAAATGTTAAAATACATTGCTGAGCAATAATCTCTTAACACATGCTGTCAAATTGAAATAATATTAATTTTTTTTTTTCAACAAAACAGTAAGAAAAAATGTTTGAAATAAATAAAATAAATATTATTTCAATTTACAACAAGCAAAAGATCTAATACAGGATAATTAAGGTATGTATATGCATAAAAATTCAAATATATTTGAATATACGTGTTCGCCACCTCTATCATTCTGCCGACGTTATTGCTTGTGTTAAGACACATCAAATTGCTCGTGTGGTCGTACTGTTAAATATAAAAAAAATAAATCTAAAAAATTTTTTTACAAATTTTACTTTATGCAGATAATTTTCATTCTATAGAGTTTTTTTACATAAAATAAAATTGGAACAAAACTGGAACAGTAAAAAATATTTACTGAAACTAAATTATATTTCAAAACACACGTTTGTTTGAAAATTTTTTTGGAATAATTTTTTCTTGGAAATCTGAACTATTTAGCTTTTTAAAAAATTACTTTTTGTTGCCAACAAAGGCATGAATGAAGTGATCTAATGCCTTTGTTGGCAGTATAGGAAATATGTTGATTCAAAGTAATTGACTTGTCAAGAATGACCGTTAGGTGTTGAATTTCGCCGAAGATCACGATCATTGAAGGTGGGGTTTCATGAGTGTAAGTTACAACAATTAATTGTATTTTCCTAGTTAATGGGGAATTACCTATTTTGCACCATTTTTCAATCAAATTTAGAGCTTCTTGCATCCATTTCCAGATGGTTTCATTCACCTAAACTACAATAGATATGATTATGTAGTTCGTCGGCACAACTATAAAAATAGTTGATATCGTATGGTTTCTGGGATGAAAATGTATTAACAAAAAATGTGCTGTGATATCATTTAAATATATCCTGGTGGAGTTAAATTGGTATTTCACAACGAAAAATTTTGGACACAGTTGTGGTCAAAAGTTTAAACAAAGTTAGTGTCGAAACTAACCCAGCTTTTGATACCTTCAGTGTAGCTGAAGTTAAAAATTCGATCAGTACAACAAAAAATTAATATAATCTAAATTTTTACTATCAATAATTTTGTAAGAAACATAAAATTTAAAAAATTGATTTTGTAACAAATAATTTGTTACTTGTTGATAGAAATATTTACAGAAAGTAAGTCGTAAAAATATGAAATTACAAAATATACTAAACAAGAAATCAATGAAGAAGATACATGTCTTCAAGTCATCATAAAATTATATATAAAAATTTATACTTTTAGGGTAAATTTCGCCAACTCTATTGAAATATCAATTCATATTTAAATATGGATTTTCATTAATTTTTGTATGGTAAAATTACTTTTAAATATGAATTGATATTCAAATAAGTTGGTGAAATAGGCTTTTAATAATAAAAAAAGTACTTTTAAAGTTGAAGCTCATTAGTATTTTAAAATCCAAATATCGCATGTCCGCCTTATTGTAATACAATAAACAGGAATACCAATAGAATTGTAGCAATGGAATGGCCAAAGTGCCAGTGTTGGTAGTAAAAGTGCGATTATAAGAGATGGGAGTTTGTGGATGTCAGTGTGCGAGTCAGTATTAACAATTATACGTATCTAGAATATTTAACAAACATGAACAATAAAAAAGTGCTTATTATAAAAATTCACGATTTGTTGAAAATGTATAAGGTACGAACGAGTATAAAAAAAATGTAGGGAAAAAATCAGCATCCGAAGTACAAGTAGAAAAAAAAATTGAAATGGCTTTTTAAAAAATCATAATGGCAGCTAGTAACCAGAGTTGTAAATACAACTAGCAATGAAACAAAACAACCACCACCACCATCACCACCTCCACCACTACAACCTGATACTCACTCTTCTCCTCCCCCCTGTACCATACCATACATACATGCAACACAGAGTCACTGGCTCACTGACTGCTTTACGTTTACAGCACACCATTGTGTCCCATTAGCAGTCATCAAGTTCAGTGTTGGTATGATGAGGCTGATGATTATGTTGATTACGATGCCACCCACCCACCTTCTTACTTATCCCTTGGCTTTGTTTTTTTTACTAAATTTCAAATGAAAGACCACTTAAATATAAAAAAATGGAAAATAAAGAAACAACAAGCAATGTATTCCGCATTTCAAACTGCAACCCACAAAACATGAGTGTGTGTATTGTGTATTTTTTTTATTTTTATTTTTTTATTCTTAATTTCACAATCAACCACCACCCCATATTAGTTTGGTCCATTGACGCTGAAGGCTTCTAGCAAAGAATAATAGCAGCATAAAAATTCAAATAAAAAAACAGGCATACCTCCTGCATGTAAAAGCTTTAGAGAAAGAAAAAAAAACCAGCTCCGGCTTTGCATTTATGCTTACTCAGCATATTCCCTCTTTGCATTTAAAATCTTTTTTTTTAATTTTTTATGCTTTTTTTGCCATTATACTTATAATTCTTAGTGGAATACATACATACATATATAATGTACACAAACACACACGCACGCAATTGTATTGAAGGAAAAAAATCACTCTATGCAAAATGTAAACACCCTCATACTCCTTCATATCTGGGTAGTTGGTGCAGGGTTTCCCAACTCATGCTGGTGGAAGAGTCATCAAATGCTCTCATATTAATTAAATAAAAATGTATAAAGAAATTGTTAAAGTTTTGAAAACAAAATTAAATGAATGGAAGAAAAAATTGTTAGGCAATATAGATTAGGTTAGGTTAGGTGGTGTTGAAAAGCGAGGCAACTACGAGGGCGGACTTTTTAAATGAAACACGATTTTTTTTTTTTGCAAAACAAAGATTTATTTTTCAACATAATCTCCTTTAAGCTTCATACACTTAGACCAACGTCTCTCCAGTTTTTGTATTACTTCCAAAAAAAATAGAATTTTTCGAGGTACTTAAAATAGGCATTTGTATGGTCGTTGGAAGTAAATCTGTTTCCAGCGAGCCATTTCTTTAGGTTTGGAAATAGGAAGTCGTCACTAGGGGCTAAATTCGGAGAATTTGGCGGATAGGGTACTAATTCGTAGCCCAATTCATAGAGTTTTGCAATTGAGACTGCACACGTGTGCACTCGTGCATTATCTTGATGAAAAAGAACTTTTTTCTTGGGCATATGGGGTTGTTTTCATTTGAAATCCTCATTAAATCGGTCTAGTAAGTTGGCATAATATTCACCATTTATTGTTTTTGACTTTTGAATGTAATCGATGTAGATTGTCCCGCGTGCATCCGAAAAAACTGTTGTCATCACCTTATTGGCCGACAAACTCACCTTGAGCTTCTTCGCAGCAGTTTTAGACTGTTGCTTTGTCTCCGGGTGCAGTAAAGGATCCATGTTTCACCCACAGTTACAAAAAGCCTCAAAAACTTATTCGGATTGCGGTTAAACAACTCCAAACAATACTTTGAAGTTGTCACACGTTTGCGTTGAGAGCAAATGCGGCACCCATCTTGCAGACAACTTTCTTAAGCCCAGCTGATCATTTAAAATCGAGACCACACTACCATATGAAATGCCTATGGCATCAACAATCTCACGCAGTTTTACTCTACGATCGACCAACACCAAGTCATGGATTTTTTCAACATTTTCGGGTGTACTAACCTCAATTGGCCGTCCAGAACGTTCAGCGTCATTTGTACTTGTGCGATAGCAACGAAATTCAGTAAACCTCTTTTTACCATTGAAATCGATGGTGCAAAGTCGCCATAGTATTTATCGAGCTTTTCTTTGGTTTGATTTTTTCGCAAAAAATAATGTTTAATGAGCACACGAAATTCACTTTTTTCCATTTTGTTATCAAAAGTCGAGGTATTCTGTTATCAACGACTGCCAAACACAAACTAAATGACACAGCTTGTTCAAATTTATATAGTTGTCAACCATTTCAATCAATAGACGGGAAATTCAAAAGACACTGAGTTAATGATCCACCCTCATATGTAGGCCTAATGTCATACGGGATTGAACTTATTTATAGCCAATTGGGGGGCATGTTGTGCGCTCTATTCGATGATGCGGGGTATTCCCAATTCAACTATCTGCCTAGAAAAACATACTCGCGACAAACGAGTTACGCCAGCTACATATATGCGTTCTCTCAGGTCTGTACAATAATAGTCCTGATACAAGTTGTTTTCCAGTATTTTGTTCTTCTTCTCTCATACTCTATATGGCAACCTTAATTTATAGCTAGAAATTAAGTAAAGGAAACCACGCAGAATTTTCCTCCTTTCATTCATGGACGGACTAAAAAGAAGGGCGGATTTTGTAGCTATGCTATTTATTGCGAATAACCGATACTATTACAGCTATAAATTTATATTTGTTTTGATTTCTTTGTAATTAAAATTAAATTAAATTTGATTTTGTCTTTTTTCGATCTGCATTCACAAATGAAATTTGTTTTAAATATATAACTAAGCAGGATATCTATCTAAAAAGAAAATGGTCGCCAACAATTCTGAATGTCATGCAACAGGTGAGGAGGAATATTTAGGCAGTTCGATTTTAGCCCGTTAGAGGAAGCTGCGGCAAGTCTGTTGCAGTTTCAAAAGTAACTGAACTCTGAGGGAGCAGGTCAAGGATAAAGTTGAAAAATGTAGCTAAGGAATTAGTAAATGCAGAACATCTTATATTATTATTATAATAATCAAACAATACATCTACTGAAAATATTTAGAGAACTGTATTTGATGTGTTGAAATAAACGATAAATAGTCAACGTCGTCATCATGTTTTTATAGAATACTAAAATGTGACTACGACATTAACGACTACAACTGTTATATGTTTGATTGTTGAAATATCGCAGCATCTTAAAAACGATGGCCTGTGGAATTATTGTTATGCATTTTGTAAAAAATGCCGGCCAGAACTTTACACTTAGTTGTGGCACTCATAAGAGCCTTTTTGTAGCACAATTGCATATTCTTTATATGTTGAAACTGGCGGTGCAACATGCCATACAGCGCTTGAATCAATTAATTTATTGAAAGAAATGTTCGGTGGACGAATACTTTTGCGTAATGACTGCATGAATTTGTATCCAAGATTATGCATTTTAATGCCGCTGTGCTTTATTTTTTGTGGCACGCCGAAAATTAAAGGACGATAATACCTTGAAAGAGAATATTGGCTATGTTACCACCAACATACCGCCTCTGAAAAACTACTAAAATATTGGATTCCTTTTCAGTGATGGTATTTTGGTGCGTTTCGGGTATTTTTTGGTGCTTTTTGCCTCTTCATAAACGCGAAATTTTGGCTAATATCCTTTTTTAAAAAGCGGGTATTTACAGTGCTTTTAACAATTTCTTACAATAAAAATATTATTAATTTACAAAACTAAAATACTTTTAAGCGCTAATATCAGCATCTTTTAACTGAGGCTTATTAAATTGGTTTTAATGACAATAACGGAAACTGTGTTAAAAACAATCTAGAAAACTTTTCATAATTGGGATTAAAAAATTTTTTGGAAAATAAAAAACAGAAGTAACTGGAAAGTACCACATAATTCTCTTCATAATAATTGATTGAAAGTAGTATGGAATAACACATTTGTTAAAGCTTACACAAATATTTAATCGTACTATAGGGTGGCTAAATTTTAAGGGCCGATTTCGATTGAAAGCATGAGGTTATCAATAGCAGTCAGTTGTTTTAGACAACGCGTAGCCAACCCCCAATATTTTTCATATCGTATTGACGTGCTGTCAATGTTGACAACTATAATAAGGTTGAATATCGCAAAAACAAAAACTTTTAAGTTAAGAGTACTTAAGAAAAGAGTGACGCTTTTAATGCATTCTTTATGTGTAAATGATTTTTCAGTAACATACATATCTTAATCTAAGCCTAAGCTTCACCTACTATTGTATGTATGTATGTATGCGAGTATATGCTACTATATATATTCGGGTATGTTCTGTATTTCACGTGAAATTAAATCGTTCTGAATTGCCATAGCATTGTTATTGTAAATACATAATTATTTCCAACAACAATTCTACGGCAATTCCACACGTTTTAATTTCACGTGGAATGCAGAACATACCCAATTATTTGACTCATGTTTTTTTTATTATTTGTTTTCACATACTTATTTTTATTAAATTAAACAAGATTTTGTTTTAATTAATATGTTAATAAATTCTGTTATTACATCTCAAATACTTTGTTTATTTCGAAGCAAAAATTTTAAATTATATTTTGAGCTTTTACGCTCTAAACTCTCCTTTTTAAATTGCTTAATGTATTAAAATTAAAAAAAATATTTTGTTGCTTTTTTACCCTCTTTTTCGTATTTTTTGCGCTTCTTACCCTTTTTGCAACAGCTTAATGTGCTTTTGCTCTTCGTAGAGATACCAACACTGACTGCTCCTTTTAATTGAACTACACCTGAGGCAGCCAAGGTGGTCATGTGGGGGAAATAATGTTCGAAGAAAAATTTTAAAAATTATATTACCAATTAACTCAAATTTATCTTGCTTTTCATTTATTATATATAAGTTTTATTTAAGCTTTAGGTCCTTTTGTAAAAAATTTATAACAATTTTATTAGTTTATCGATATTTCGCTGCAACATTGTGTAGCTTCTTCAGGAAATAATAAAGTTGTAAAGAAGTCAAAAAACTCCTGTATATCACATATACGGGATTTACACGATGACTTTTTCCCCTGCATTTTTCTTGAATTCTCTTTTATATTGCTACCCCTTTAATCACCTTTGTACCCCTTTTGTTCATAAACTCTAGGAAAGTCACGGTAAAAAGTCATGGTGTAAATCCCGTAATACATACATATTTCGATAATGACTAAAACATTCCAATATACCAGGGCAAAAATTACGGCAATCGGTATCGATCGAAATTTAAAAATATTTCCACATAAAGTCTATTGAAATATTTAGAAATTTCGTTCGATATCGTGTGGTGGTAATTTTCCTCCAACTGTTTTATTGAAACAATTAAATCATTAAAAACTTCTACAATTTTATTAAAAATATTTTAGATTGAGAAACTCTGCCTTAGCTTGCAACTGTGTATGCATGCCCTTAAAACATGTTTATGTGTGTGTTTGTGTGTGTTTATTTTATTTTTTTTTTTTTTGTATATCCCATATCGGAATATAGTCCGCTTGTATTTGTATTGCACAAGTATATATGTAAATTTATTTGAATGTATTTGTTACTAAAACATTATAATTTTTATGCTTGGCTTTCATTGCCTCCATTTCATGTTGTTAGCAACCATGTTGTTCTTGTTATATTTCTATATAAGGATTTTTATTAATTCTTTTTTTTCGAATCAGATTTAAGGTCCTGCTACATTATACATTCATATTTTTTTCGACTACAGAAAAAAATTCTATTACTTTGACTTGTGTCAGTGTATTTGCATGTACATATTTATTTATGGTTTTGTATTGCTTTCTTTTTTTTTTTCTTACAAAAATACACTGAGAAAAATATGTGAATTAAATAATAATTTTGCTTATAAAGGGAAGATTTGGAATGTTTGGCAAATACATGCACACAAAAAAGTAATATGAATGAATTTGTAACATTAATTAAAATATTTGTAATATCAATTAAAAACTTAATTAAATTTTTTTGATAGTATCAATTAATTTTTTCCACTCAAATAAATTAAAACAATTAAAAACTTAGTTGAATCAATTAAATTCTTAAGTGAAAATTTTAATTGGTGAATACTTTTTTCTGTATGACGTTTGAAACTTACGTTGATTGTTCTCTGAAGCCAATATCCCACTCTCGTCCCAATCTACCAATTTTCGTCGGCTCACTGAAATAAAGTCATAAGTAATGCAGTAATATGGCTTTAATTCTCAACTAATTGAAAAATAAGAGCGTGATTGCACCACACTGCAGTGGTAATAAAGCCATAAAGACTTATTTTAGAATTAATTGAGAAATAAAACCGTTTTGGATTGTTACTTATGACTTGATTGCAGTGAGCTGACGAAATTTGTGTGCCGATTATGGGATCTCGGCTTAAGATGTTAGAGAGCGTGGTGTTGCAACACACCTCCACTCGGAAGCCCAGTTGGATTCATTGTGATTATTAGCTAGGTAATGTTAGGCTGAAATGTCATAGCTCACTTGGGTTCATCAAGAGGTCCTATTGTGATTCCTTTTATTTAAATGACCAATTTGTCAATTTATATTTTATCTGAATATTCTTTGAGCAAGTTTTCGAACTTGAAGCAGTGTCAGAGAAGATTTTCGATTGCTTCGTTGTGT
Source organism: Tachina grossa (assembly GCA_949987645.1). Taxonomy (NCBI): domain Eukaryota; kingdom Metazoa; phylum Arthropoda; class Insecta; order Diptera; family Tachinidae; genus Tachina; species Tachina grossa. The sequence continues at coordinate 58,867,947 of OX465276.1, read as the reverse complement.
TAAATATCGGTACAAGAAACTATGAGGTCTATGCTTACCAGCTATTATTATTAAATATTTTTGTGGAACATATTGCTTCTTTAAATCGCCATATAACGTTATTTTTTACTATATTCTAACAAATCTCAAAAAAAAACACCCCTAAAAAGGGGGAGAGAGGGAATGAAACAGTCTACAAAAATATTGGCCCGGAAATTTTACTCTATATGTCAGAATACAGCAAAGCCCAAAAATTAATGAAAACAGCAAAAACAAGCCAAACTAAAGATTGCCCATTTTTATTCTTACAAATTCCCTTGTGGGATAATTAAAAACCGAAAAATATTAAACTCAAACAAAGGAATTTTTAAGGATAAAAATGGGAAATTGTCGTAAAATATTATTGGAAAAATTTCAACTTTAGGTTTCTTGCTGGGCCCGCAGGGTATGGCTGTCGTCCTAAAAGAACAAGCCTAGGTTGTTTTATCGCAAAAAACAAACCATGCAACAGAAAATTGTTAATTTCTTTTTTATATCATTTTACAACGCAGTACCGAAAGAGGTAAAACGGCAATATCCCTGCATACTTTCTCACCTAAAGGCTTGTAAGTATACGGTGTAGGCGATCAGGATTCTAAATTACGCCATTCAATATCCATTGAAATTTTTAAATATCTCAATGTAAGCTGCATGGAAAAATTTCGAAATTTTGCTCGAAATCGATAGCCATAATTTTATCTCAAGGCCGCCATCTTGCTTTAGTCGTCTATTAACAAAACAGAGTTACTAACCATTTTCACACTGGCACCTAAGGACAAGGTAATGAACTATTGTGTGTAGTGAACTAGAGATGGGCGCGTGTCAAATTTTTCTAACACGACACGCACGAACACGAATACCATGATGTTCAACACGTACGAAACACGCACGCCAAAAATTTTCCCAACACGAAACTGCACAACACGCAAGAAATCAAATACAATAACAAAAAATCGTTTTTAATCAGTGTTTTTTATGGGAATTGTTACAATTTAAGTTTAAAATTTTTTTAAGCGCAGTAATAATCCCAAATTAATATTTTACTTATTAAGTAAAATATTTTTTTTTATTAAAAATACATTGAAGTTGATTATTAAGGGGTTTAGCTGGGTCCTATGCGCATTTCTCTGTTGTTACGATTTTGTTTCGTGTTTTTCGTGTCAATGTTGCTGAACACGATGCGAAACGAACACGCACGAAATCAGATTTTCTAACACGAACACTACGTGCTGAATCGTGCGTGTTCGTGTCACGAAAAAAAAACACGACACGCGCCCATCTCTATTGTGATCTCTCAAATGAATCTATTTAAATTTTTGTTTTAGCAATTTCTTAACTTATTTTAACAATTGTCCTGCTATTGTGAATTACAGCTAATATCCAAAATATTGTGGAAACCCACAACTACTGTGAATACATATAAAAATGTTTTGTAATTGTGAATGATATGATAGCATTCAATCCATACGATTAACATACGATTTGTACTACAATTATAATAAACGTTATTTATTTAGTTATATTAGAAATAAATGTTTTAGTTTCATACTTAATAAAAAAAAAATATATAAACTCATTTCTCTTAGTGCTTCTTGTTAACATTTATACAATATTTCTTTTCTAATTTCATGTACATGATTTTCCTCCAATTTGTATGGATTTTCTTAACCATTTTTGTTTCTTGTTCTGAAGCACATAAAACAATTTATATTTCTTCATCATTTGCACTCATCGGCTTTTAATTTTATATACGATAAAAGTATATTTTTATTTTTCATTCAATTTCCTTTTCTCTTCGTACTATTTTTTTGTAGCATTTTCGTGACTTTTATGCATTATTTCTATGCATTAAGGCCAGCATGAAAATAACTTTTATGATGAAAGGAAAAAAATAATAATAATAGAAAATGTATCTCTGCCTTTTACGAATTGCTAATGAGATCTACTCAAACTAAACAAGCCGTGGCTAAAGAAGCTTCTTTTTTTTTGTTTGCTTTCTTTTTAATTTCTATTTATTTTCCAATTCGACGATAAAATTATGTCCTTTTCGAGTTGGAACGAATGTACGAAAGAGCGACCGACCTCCTTGTCCGCATTAAGAGCAGCAAAACCATTAAAAAGCACCCCTGTCACCCCAACTAGAGCGTACCGTAATGTGGCGTTAAACTCCAAGTGGCTGACATGCCCTTCTTTGCTGAAGCGCAACTGATGCCTGACAACTACAAACAAACAAGCAACTCAAACTAAAATAAAGAAACAACAACAACAACAAAATATATAAAATCAAGTCAAGAGAAAAAGAACCCAGTAAGAAAGTGAGCGAGTGAGTGAGTGAGTGTCCTTATAAATTTTACTTGCAAGTAAGTGTACGTGTATGTGTGCGAGTTGTGTCTCTTTGTATGTGTTTGATGTTTTGCGTTTGTGTTAAATTAGAAAAATGTAAATTTATTTTAATTAAGATAAATAAGTAACAAAATGTTTTTATGGAAATTACATTAACGAACGATGGATGATGATGTTACTTGTGTACTTGCTTGGCTACTTCGTCCTAAACCTCCCACTTCCCACTCCAAACATTTTATATTACTTTTAAATTTCTGTCTTGCTTTTTTTTTCTTTTTTTCTTTTTTGCTATAGGACTCTACGCTGACGTGTGTATGATTTTCCAACAAGTTTTTTGATTTTTTTCTACTAAGTTTTCTCCTGCTTAAAGGTTTTCCATTTTCTTTTTTTTATAAAAAAAAAAGAAAAATATAAAAAGAGCAGAACAGTAGTTTGGTAAAAGGAAAAATAGTTTAAAAATAGTTTAACTTTTTCAATCTAAATGTATTATTTCTGCATTTTTACATACATATTTCTCAGTGCAAAATTAGATGCCTGTATACATGTATGTGTATCGGAATATGCTGATCTGTATCAAGAATTTTAGGATATTTATAGGATATAAATGTTGATTTTTTTATCAACTTTCTTTTTGGCAACACTGTTTTTGGCAGCTCAACTGTTTTTGTGCAACATGTTGCTGTTAAACATGTTCAGTTTGGTCTGTAACGGACAACGCTTGCAGATTATTGAATTTTATTATCCAAGCTGTATCCGCCAGTATTTTTCATGACAATGAATTATCTATTCGCCTCACACCTCTCGAAACAATGACCTAATTGAGAGGCGAGCTAGGTGAACAGTTTATTTCTCGTTTGGGTCCGGTCAATCGGCCGCCTAGGTTGTGCGATTTAATGCCTTTAGAAAAATTTTTGTGGGGCTATGTTAAAGCTTCTGTCGCAATGGTCGACGCACTGGAAGCCAATATTGTAGATTTTATTCGTGAGATACTGGCCAGATATTTTGGGTAGAGTATGCCAAAATTGAACCCAGCGTATGAACGATTTGAGACGTATTGAGACGAATTATATAGATCATTCGTCTATCGACTCAAATAAAGGTTTCATACTTTTCTCTAAATTTCATTTGTTTTTTTTTTATCAAATCCGAAAGCTCTTAAAAACCACCCATTATATAGATTTGTCATTCCACAATATTTATATTCATTTTATTTCCATATACGACTACATAAAGCATGTATATGTAATGCCGGGTCTTCATGAATAGGGATTTCGAATAAGGGATGTCCGTCTGTCTGTCCGTGAAATCGATTTTCCGAAGCTCCCAGAAGAATTCGGTCTTGGACTGATGTGTCACAATTTTTTCTTAATATGTAGACGGGCATGGAAAATCAGCAAAATTAGTGAAAACTGATTATGGCCATGAGGCTAGGTTTTCGTGTTATGAATGAATAAATTAAATTAAATTAAATTAAATCAAAAAGACATTTCCAGCTCTGGGAAATTTTACCTTTTTTTCTATATAACTAGCTTAATATATATAAATTTTTTTTTTTTGTTTTTTATTTTATATTTTAGGAAGAAAAAGATTTATATTGAAAATAAAAAGAAACTAGAAATACGGTTCCAGGGTTGGAAAATTTAAGCTTTTTTATATACAGTGAAATACGCATTGATCGGACACTAACCTTCACGGTATTTTTGTCCCGTTACTGAAGTTCGGTACTCTGGTATCACTTTGACTTGATTTGTCACACATATTATAACTTAAAGTCAAACTAAAATTTGTTCGAATCGAATTACAACTGGATGCATATTGATGTTCTTTACGAAAACATTTTAATTCATTAATTTGATACAGCTTATTTATTTTATTGCTTGACCATTTTTTTATAGAAAAAATCCATTTATGCAAAATTAGGCCTATTTCGGAACAAAATATTAATACTAGGCAATTTTTTTTTTAATTTCGTGCATTTTATACTCCAAGCCATCCACTGTGCAATATTAATTGAAAATAAATACCGGATTACAAATACAACATTGAAATTATGGTCGAAACTTTCTTGTATTGCAATGGCGAATAATAGTAAAAAATTCAATGAGAGCACGGACACACACACACACAACACACACGCATAAGTATATTTAACAACGCTTTCCATCCATATTTCAGCGAAATTTTTAAACTTTTTCATTGAAACCCATCGATTATTTGAACAATTTTATTTTTGTTTGCATTTTAATTTAAAAACTTTTAATTAACAACTTTAATTCGTGAAGTTTGCTGTTGATTTCAGTAAGCTTTTCAAACATGCTCTTCAGCACATTAAAATATCAAAATGCAAGGGCCGAGAGAGAGAGATAATTTTTTTTAAGTTACATATATTGTTAAAAAAAAAGCAAAATGAATGTGATATACTAAATATTCTGGCTCATTTTGTATGATAAAAGTTATTGAAAAGTATTCATCAACGATGTATCTTTACGGCTTCATTACACTTATAGAGTATTTAGACCTAAACAAAATCAGGCATATTTCAATTAAAATCCGTATCAAAATCTATACCGTTTACATCAAGGTTTTTTAGTTATTTATCAAAACATTTCTCATCCTAAACAAATTTCCTAAACTACAACCAATCAACTGCAATCAGCGTTGTCAACTCGGTGCTTTTCGCACCGGTTTTAGTGCTTTTTGAAATTTTCGACGCGACAAATTTTGAATTTAGCGCTCAGTGCTTTTTTTAATTCATATTCGGTGCTTTTTGTTTCGAGGCGGTCGTTACATATTTTTTTTTCGAGGAAGTCTTTCATTCAAAAACATAAGCTCTGAAGTTAGACTTGAGGCTCCATGAAAAATCGCCCAAAACCAAATCGCCCAAAAATAAAAATGAAAAATCGCTCAAAAATTTTCCATACAAAATTTGGGTGATTTTTCATATGAAAAAACGCCTAAAAATTTTGGGCACTTTTTCATTTTTTTTTTTTTGGTGATTTTTCATTTTGAAATTTTGGGCGATTTTTCATATGAAAAATTTTTCCATGAAAAATCACCCAAAACCAAAGCTCCGCGCCCAAAAATAAAAATGAAAAATCGCCCAAAAATTTTTTCATACAAATTTTAAGTAATTTTTCATATGAAAAATCGCCCAAAATTGTTCAAACATTTAAAAATTAAAGGGAAAAATACACCCAAATACCATGGTGGAGAAAATTCTTAAGGCCGGCAGTACAGGAAAATGTTATTAAACAAAAAAACTTGGCAAAGCAGAAAATCTTTATTAATCAGCGTCGTGTGGGGAAATACCATGGTGGAGAAAATCCTTAAGCCCGGCCGAAGGCCGGTAGTGCAAGAAAACGTTCTTATTTTAGGCAGCGCCGTGTCGGAATACACCATGGTGGGGAAAATCCTTAATCCCGGCCGAAAGCCGGCACTGCAAGAAAACGTTCTTAAGCAGGAAAACTTTGCAAGGCAGAAAATATTTATTAGGCAACGCCCTGTCGGGAAACACCATGGTGGAGAAAATCTTTGAGCCCGGCCGATGGCCGGCAGTGCAAAAAAACGTTCTTAGCAGGAAAACTCTGCAAGGCAAAAAATTTTTATTGGGCAGCGCCGTGTCGAGGAACGCTATGGTGTACAAAATTCGCGAACGAACGAACATTTTTTACGCTTCTCTATAACTTTTCTTTTTTCATTTTAATATAAAAATGAAATTACTATAATTTTAATTTTTTTCTGGTGTTTTTTAATTTTGGGCGATATTTCATTTTTTTGGGCGATTTTTCATTTTTTTTTTTGGTGATTTTTCATATTGAAAATTTTGGGCGATTTTTCATTTTTTTGGGTGATTTTTCATTTTGAAATTTTGGGCGATTTTTCATTTTAATTTTTGGGCGATTTTTCATGGAGCCTAGACTTGAACATTTTAATCATAATTCATGTAAACCGTGTTTTGCCATACAACAAAGAAGACATAATAAAAGTATTTACTCAAATATAGTCTAATAGCGATATTTTGTCTAGTAGAGACAATGGATGGAGGAAGATTGATTGACTTAATGCAATTATCAAAACTTGCATTCCCATCAAACTTCTGTTACTTCCAAATTGAAACGCAGAGGTCTATCGAATGAATCGATATGAATATTTTTTTTTATATGTATATAACTTGATAAAATTGGAAATCATTTTTTTTTAATTATTAACTTTGTTATTTATATTGTTTTTGCTGCACAACACTTTTGACACCTTTTATTTCCATCAAAATTTATTAACTTTGTCACATAGTTCATCTGATTCGAGAGATTCGTTTGTTCATTGGCGAAAAAAAAATTTTATTTTTTTTTATAATTACTTGAAAATGCTTCGTCAAATTGATTTAAGAATTCACTTATTCTTATAGAAATAAAATGTGTATCGGATGCCTCAAATTCGAAATTTTAGGAATAGATTGCAAGGTCAACTGATTCCTATATTTTTTATGTACATGTCGTCGTTTGCGGCACAGTATATTCAAAATGCATTATAATGTATAATTATACATGTTTACAGCAAACCAATAACCAATCGACGATGTGTAATTTTTTTTTAATAAAACAATAAAATTTAGTGCTTTTTACTTAAATTACGCGCTTTTTTCCTGGTTTCGGTGCTTTTTGAAATTTAAAAGTTGACAACGCTGACTGACTGCAATGTAGCACACACCTTTTTAAGTACAGAGGATTACATTTTATAGGGCATTTACATTGCCTCGAAATCTAGTACTTAGGAGATTAGAAGCTAAACCGAGTTGCTTTTTACTATATTTCCCTTACCAAAGGAAATCTATTGTATTATATCTATCTACTTAGATTTGTAGGAAATCTACTGAAAACCTAATATTTTTTTTTATTTTTTTCTCCCATGTATAATATATTTGTAAAGAATATGAGTGAATTTGCTACGGTCTGCTTAAAAAGGTGTATGAATTAGCTTTATTGCATTTGATTGGTTGTACTTTTGGAAAATTTTCAGTTTATGGGATTTGTTTTGGATAAAAAATCTTGATAAATATCAAAAAAAAAAACTTGCTGTAAACGGTATAGATTACGAGTATCATAAAGATTTTAGTTAAAATCTGTTATACTTTGTGCAGGTGCCCTCTTAGTGCAATTTTTATTTTAAGTAGATTTTGGCAAAATGTAATATCGAATTATTGGTTTTGATCGAAATAACGCAAGTAAGTTTTTAATAATTATTTTTTAAGTCGGTTGAACTTTTTTTAAAAACCTTTACTTTTAAAGTGTTAGTGGCAATGTTTTATTTTAAGGGGCGTGGTCACACCTAATTTCGCATATATTAGTGGTCCCAAGCACTTTTCTAAATACAAGATATTTTCACTTTCGAAGCTCAAGTTGTGTATCAAGTTCCGTAAGAATCCGTCATGTAGAAGAACGTGAAATATAATATAAAGTTTTAATGGGCATAGTCCTACCCACTTTTTTGGCAATAGGACTAAATGGAAGCTGCAACCTTTAGGACAGAAAAAAATAATTTCTAAAATCGATCTAAGGATTACGCAATGTGTGTTACACATAAAAAATACAGAATTGATATCCTTCTCCTCTTTGAAAGTCTGTTAACAACTGAGAGAAATTGAAATTTTATGAGGCCCATGCGTAAAGTAACATTTTTCAAAAGAACACGTTTTCCCACCGAAGTTTGTTAAGTTATACACACATTAGTAATATTATTGTGCAATAATTGATATTGTGCAATAATTGACATTGTGCAATAATTGATATTTTGCGATAATTGACATTGTGCAATAATTTATGTTGTCCAATGATTGATTTTGCGCAATGTTTGATATTGTGCAATAATTGATATTGTGCATTAATTGATATGGCGCAATAATTGACATTATGCAGTAATTGGTATTGTGCAATGATTGATATTGTGCAATAATTGATATTGTGCAATAGTTGATATTGTGCGATAATTGTTATTGTGCAATAATTGATATTATGCAATGATTAATATGGCGTAATATTTGATATTGTGCAACAATTGATATTGTGTAATAATTGATATTGTGCAATGAATGATATTGCGCAATATTTGATATTGTGCAATAAAATTTCCAGTGTGCATATATTATATTAGTAGGTGACATAAGATTATATATTGGAGGAAAACAAATGTATTTTGATTTGTATTGCGCAAAAACGAATATTGTAATCTGTTTGAGGCATCGTACATTGCCCACCACCCATATCACTAAACCATTATCTTTCCAATTTTGTAAATTATTTTATTCCTTTTCTTCTTCTTATTTCTTCTGGCTCCCGGTGGAGCATAGGGTCCCAACAAAACTTCGCCATCTATTCTGTTTTAGTTCTTATAGGCATACATACATATCGAGCCCTTTTTTCAATTTAATCGTAAGCGACATGTAGTAAAAAATATGATTTTTTTATTAAATTTTTACGAGTTTAAAGTTATCAAAATGCCAAAATTGTTGATGACTTTTAAGATACGGGTGGTATAATTTTATCGTAAGCTACAATTTACGTATATAAGACATGTTCGAATATTATAAGAAACAAACCCTTCTCCAGAAAACTTAAATTTTTGTCGCTTCCGAAATAGGGCTCGATATGTAAATTTGCTCCATACTTTTTTCATATTCTGTAAAATATTGAATAGTGTGGAGCAAATCTACAATATCTTAGGACACCCGGATAAAGCTATGCTGCTTAGCTATAGAAAACAAACTTAATATGTTAAATAACAATTCACTGAAAGGAAAACCTTCATTCAGACAATGAAATTCTTCATTGTATTAATGAAATGTTTCATTAAAAGTCAGCTAATGAAGCCCTTCATTGGATCAATGAAGAATAATTCATTGTATTTATGAAGTTAATTTTGGCGGCTATGTCATAAACAGAATGAAACTATTTCATTAGTTCAATGAAACTTTTTCATGAATATAATGTAGTTATTTTATTCATTTAATGAAGTTTTTACACACTATAAATGAAGTTTATTCATTAATATAAAGAAAATTTCATATATGTATATAATGATATATAAGCAGTAAATAATAAAAATTTTCTATTAAAAACATGAAATCATATCCCTACTTAATAAAAGATATATAGATTTTTTTATTTTATTTAATTAGAAATACATATGTACTTAATATATAAGCATATGTATGTATTTATTAACGTAAAACATTTAAAATTTAAGAAACTCATCAGTAGAGTTCAACCCAAATAATGTTTAAGTAAGCCGAAAAACTTGCACGTTTATAGTAAAACTCTTAATATGTTGTTGAGAATCACAATACACAAACATAAGTTTAAAAGAATCAAACAAAAATCTTAACAAAACAAGCATCTTTATAAGATGTTTGGCACAAACTTCTTGCGTTTGTATAGTGGTGAGGGACGTGAATGGATAAAAAAAAGAGAAAGAGAGATATCTGCTATACAATGAAGAATATTACATTGTATAACTGAAATGATTTCATTGCATTTATGATGACCATACTGCTTTGAAATTAAAAGGATTGGAAAAGTAAGAAATAGAAAATATATTTTAAGAAATAACTTTTTATTTATTTAAGTTTGACAAACTGAATACAGTAAGAAAATAAAATGTTTGAAACTTATTTATATTTGCCTCAAATTCGCCAAAAAGAAAATTCGTTTAAACAATGTAACGATTTTCATTAATACAATGAACTATGAAGAACACATGAAGAGCAGAGATGGAAAGATTTCATGCATACAATGAAATTGTTCGTTGTATTAATGAAAAGTTTCATTAATATAATGCAGAACATTTAATGAAACCGTTTCATTCTCTGAATGAATGATTTTCCTTTCAGTGCATGCACTAAAATTATAGTATATGCCAAATTTGCCGCAAATATTTCAAAACTTTTTTATTTGCTTCCCATTATTTTCTTTTCTAGCGGCGTACGATTAGATTAGTGTATTGTTTGTGGCGGGCGGCGGCTGTTAGCCGGCTTACAGCCGATCAGCTGTATTCTCTCACTTGTAATCATGTACAAAAACAATACAAAAACAAATTGAGCAATCGTTCTCATGGTTTTTGTTTCACTCACTTCAGAGAACGAAACGAAACAGAATCAAATAATTTGTTTCGTTTATTTTCATACTCTGCTTTTAAGTACAAAGAAATAAAAATAGAAATATAACTATAATAGTATCGATTATTTTTATTACGAAAATCACGTCCTAACTCCTTTGTCGCTCAATAAATAGCATAGCTATAATAACAATAAAGTACTCAATAATATTGTGTAGTCTATGTGTACCTTAACGGAAAACAGTACTACGTTTTTGTAACCAATGTGATAAATTTTCGAGTGGAAAACCTTTTAACACCTTGTGAATTAATTATTTAAGTTTTTATATGAAAAAAACTTGTGTCAAATAGGACAACCAATATAATTATATGTATAATTTTTCTCGATGCAAAAACTGATCACAAAATACAGAATCGAGACACAGATCAGCTGATTTGCAAAGTACACGTTTACGTAAGAATTCTCGCTCTGCTGCTTTAAAATTACACCTTCGTTGCATTTTTTTGCCAAACGAGTTGATGCAGAGTAAAAAAAGAAAACAATAAAATTATTGACTGCAACAATAAATGTTGCAACATGATAATGCATTAAAAATGCAATTACGTTTCCAAAGTACGCACTTAAGCGGACACATAGACACACACACACACTCACAAAAATTCATAAATGCATTCATTAACACATACACACATACATTCACATCACATCTTTACGATAAACAAATACAACTACAAACATTATGAGTTTTTTTTTTTGTATGCCTTCAATATTCATACGAGTATTTTGTGCAAATACATTGCATGACGTAAATTTAAAAAAAAAATAAAGAAATAAATTGATGGCTGGCTGGATTTTAAGCAAATCATATGCAAATCATAATCATATGCAACGATAGTACTCAGACACTTCAAATCTGCATTCCATAAAATTCAAACAATTCCTGTGCAAACGAATAACAATGATGATGTGTTTCTTTTTTTTATTTTTTCTTTGCTGTTTACTTGGCTTTTACAAACTTAAATGCAATATAAAATAGTTGAACAGAGAAAACAAATTCTAAGTGAATGCAGAAGGTATAAAACGCCACTGTAAATACTTGAACGAGGGGAATAGAATGTTAAATAGATGCAGATTAATGAATAGATAATAGATAGATATAGATATAAGCAGGTGCATCGACTGCAGAATTTACATAATCTTGTAATTATTATCAAATGAGTATATTTTAGGTTTTTTTCATTAAAATTATTTTTTCTTTAATATAAATAAAATAAAGACTTTATAAATTACATAGAGGCGCGTTGCAAAACAAGAATTTAACTCAAACACTATTGCAAATTAGAGATGGTAAAATTGAGCTTTTATTACAAAAAAGCTTTCAGTAAATTGTAATACGATGAATCAAAACAATTCGCAAATTCTAATTGCACTAACAAATGTGTATTTATGAATGTATGTATATAAAATATAAAGGCTGAGCCTTTTACGTTACATCAAAGATGACAGCCCCATCAATCAAAAGGCTTAGAGCCTTGGGTTAACAACCTACTGCTCCTAAATCATAACTGTTATACTAAAACCAATAGAAAATCAAACAACAATCGAAATTTGGCAATGACTTAAGCATGAAGACACGGACACGAACTGCAATTTGGAACGTAACAACTGTCTCAAGTCGCAAGAGAAGCATCCCTTTTATAAATCAAAATTCCAAAGCAAAATGGCCTAACTACGGCGAACACAAAATTACATCTGGCCAAGTATTTATACACTATGGACTAGGCATCTCACCATTATGGCGTTGGCTTTCTGCTCAGCTCGCAAGCGTTCCCATCTCTGATCAAATGGAACCCTGTTGACGGAAGAATTATGACTAGAACCTTCCGTAGTAAAGTATGGAATATCACCATAATGCAATGCTACACTCAGAAAAAAAAACTAACTAAAACTTAGGAAAATTTTCTAAATTTTAGTAAAAAAAAAGTTGTCGAATGGCGCCAAAGCTGTTTTTTACTTGAAATCAGTCAACAAAATATTTACTAAATTTCTAGCTCATTAATGAACTAATTTATTTCAAATTTAGTAAATTTTTCAAAGTTTTTTCATGTTTTTAATTATGGTACTTATTATTATTTTTAATTAAATTCTATACCACATGCCATGTTTTTTATTATATCTTCATATTATATTCTTCATTAATTCACCATACATACATTTTAATTCTTTGAGAGGAGACAAGTATTGAACCAACAACCTTCTGACTGATAGCCAAGCACTCTAACCAATTGCCCAACAGGGCAGCCTGAATAAGCATTGTTAATTTTTGAGTTTTAAAATTTTATTTTATTTTCAAAAAAATATTTTTCAATTTCAAATATTCCTCGAAAATATGAAAAACTTACCTAGATTTTTTGTTTAATGTAAACAAAAGATATATTTTATAATTTAAAGAAAAAATACTTACAACTTTTAAATATTTTTCTAAAATTTAGAATATATTTTAAGTCAAATTTGATGAACTAATCAGGAGTAAGTCATTTCCTAAAATTTATTTTTTGATTTAAAACGAGATTGACTGGTTATTAGGATACAATTTCCCTAAACTTTTAAACCATTTTCCAATTTTTGGTAAATATTTCCTTTAAGCCAGTAAACTTGTCCTTGAATGTGAAAATTTTTTTGTGTATTTTTATGAACTATTTTTAGGGATATGAACTTTTTATTTTTTACTCATATTAAGTAATTTTTAATAGATTTTTGTAAAAATTTACTTAAATTTAGAAAAAATTACTTAAATTCAGAAAAGAATTTTACTTAAATTTAGAAACTTTTTTTCCTTAATAATAGTATACATATATCTTTTTTTTGAGTGTATGCTGCCACGGAAACTTCACGTACTTAAGAACATAACTCTACATTAAAATCTTGCTTGTGATATGAACGCCAAAGTAAGTGACAACAACACTGACCAAACACAAATCATGTCAAAGCACGGCATAGTTACTAGACCACTGCACAAGACCACTTACAAGAACTTTTAAGACATGAGGAGTTTTTCAAATGCTTTGCTACAGCGAAATCTTCTAAAACAAAAGTTAAACAACACTATTTGCAAGAAATTTGTTGCAGTTATTGCAGGTATAGGAGTAAAGGAGAAAATACTTCGTGGCGGAAAAATTTGTGATGCTTGTTTCTTCATACGCATGGGCGCGTATACAAACATCATGCATGTACATACATACATACACACACACATAAGTTGTGTGCATGATCTTTTATTTTTTTGCGCACATACAAACGCACACATGCATTAACATAAGTTGTGTGCGCTTGCTTTAAAAAACCATCCTTAAACACATAATAGCTTACCATCTACATCTTACACACACTCAAGCATACAATATGCAAAATAGCAAGTATACACGCATCAACAAATTCTTCTGATTGTTTGTTACAAACAAGAAGTCTTCGCGACATCGCTTGTAAACACTCATATACACGTACACCAATACATCCATCGTGCTGCGCTTATTAAATAACATCATTTATTATTGTTTTATTATAATAGTGTCCTACACAAGATCATTTATAAGACCTTTCAAGACTTGAGAGATTTTCCAAATGCTTTACTACAGTGAAATATTCTAAAACAAACGCTAAACAACACTGTTGGCAAGACAAACAACTGAAACAAATGTCTTGCCAACAGTGTTGTTTATCGTTTGTTTTAGAATATTTCACTGTAGTAAAGCGTTTGAAAAATGTCTCATGTCTTGAAAGGTCTTATAAATGGTCTTGTGCAGGACACTATAGTATAACACATGCTACGACAATACATTTAAAAAACAAGACATATTTATATTTCAAGACTGTTTGGCAGGGCTGTCAATTATGGTGATTTCTCGCCAAAAGTGGCGATTTTCAACTTATTTATTTGGCGTCTGAATTTTTGGTTTGGCGACGTGGCTATTTTTTTTTTACAAAATTTAAATTCAAAATTTTTGTACTTCAGGAAAATTAGTTTGTTGAAGGAGTATTTAAAAAAAGAGTAAATCCTAGCAAAGCTCTTCTGCAAGAAATCAAAACAACTTAACTTAACAACTTAATTAATTTATTTTTAATTTGGATTAGAAAAATTTACAAAAAATAATTTTTGGCGATTTTATTTTTACTTTTAACGATTTTCTGTAAAATGTATATACAATTACTTTATAACTACATAAAACTGATTTGGCAATTTTTGGCGAAATAGGTCAGAAAAAATCTGACAACCCTGATGGGTGGCACCCTTTTCCCCTATAAACGGACCCATAAGATCACCTGGGTTTCCTCAGACGGCCGAGCCGAAAATCATGTCGACCACTTTTGCAGAAACAAGATATGGTGGTGCTGCTTACTAGATGTGCGAAATAAGCGGAGGGCAGGGGTTTATTATGTAATTCGATTCGAAAAGAAAACTGTTCGAATTTGTATGTTATTAACATTATAATTCGAAAAGATTTCCCATCGATTTGGATTACGTAATAATCCCCTGATATTGTCGCACCGACAATCGCAACACCAACATGGATGTGTCATAAGCTAAAAGGCCTAACTCCACAAAATAAAAAGTTGAGTAAATTAGTAATGTTTGTTTCCAAAATTTATGAAAATTGCAAAAAGTACAAAATATTTTTAAGGTATTTAACAGAAAAAAAGAGGGCAGAAAGAATTCCCGCATAACAGATACATTCGATAGTTTTATAAAATTTCGTAAAACATGGAAATTTCGCTTGATTAAACCAATGCTTATAATTCAAATGAAGTTAATTGAATTAGCTTTTGAAAAACTTCAAATAAGATTCAAAGCCAATTTTTCATGTTTTTAATGGAAAATATCTAAATAATAGAAGAACAAAATAATTTCCATAGAGTTCACAACTAATTAGATAATAACTATCTATATAACAAAATTGAGAAATTTTCGAAAAGTGGAGTTAGGCCTTTTTAGCAAGAAGAAGAACAAAATAATTTCCATAGAGTTCACAACTAATTAGATAGTTATATAACAAAATTGAGAAATTTTCGAAAAGTGGAGTTAGGCCTTTTTAGCGTCTGACACATCCATATATCTCCACTCTTAAAAGTTCAGCAACTTAGGGGTCATGGCTTTAGATTGAGATACTGCCAGAAATTACAGTCCAATATTACAAGCATACAATCTGATAACAATATTGATGCCAAGTGGGCTGCCACAAAGAAAGCTTTCCAAGACTCCTTTTGAAACAACATTTCATGCTGCTAATTTAATTTAAAATTTCAATAAGTAAATTCAGTCTTTGTCATTTGTAATAAATAAACTCTTTAAACTTCTTATTTAAAATATTAAAAGTTTTCTAAATAAATAAAGCTGTTAGCTTTATATTTTTCACTTTTTATTATAAATAAATGTATTCTTTTATACTTAAACAAATAAATTTGAAATTTTAGAAGAACTTGTTTTATAAATTCTATACAATTTCTTCTAGGACATGCTGTTTATGCTGCCTTTAGCTGGGGAAAACAATTCAAAACATAATTTAATCTAATTAAGATTTTTTGAGCTTAGAGTAGCGAAGTGACTACAATGACTTTGAAGAACCTGTTTCTTTTTAGACTACAAACAAAACGCAATAAAATATAATTTTTCTAAAAATGTCCTTTCCTAAATTCAATTTCTACAAAGAAAACAATAAATACAATAAAACAATTAGCATAAGAATGAAATAAGAAACTAAGAATTGAATTGTATAAAATTAAAGTGTGACATTAAATGAATGAACACTGTATGATGCTGCGGCATGTGTAAGTTATTTCATAAATAAATATTGAAATTCTGGGAATTATGAACGTGGGAACTTTTGGGAAAAAGAAAAATTTTTGGATAATTAAGAGGCTGGTATTTCATAAAACTGAATCATACACTTACTTATACATACTCTTAAGTGCACCACTTTATTTTTGAGTTGAAGCCAGCAAAATAAAAAATAAAAAAAAAGAATCAAAAGAAGCAAGCAAAATATTGACAAAATTCTATACCTAGATTTCATTTCATTCAGCACTAAACAATATTTGTCATATCCTTACATATCCTTATTGTTGGAAGAATAAAAAAAAAAAACAAAACAAAAAGGTGATTGTTGTAAGTAACCCTTTGCATTTCGTTTGTTTCATTTCACTCACAAAAATAGTCAGTGTGATAATATAATTCAATTTTTATTTTTTTTTTTCATTTTCTCATTTGCGTATAGGACCTGAACAGCATCCTTTTGTATCTTATGAAAGAAATCA
This sequence comes from Tachina grossa, assembly GCA_949987645.1. Lineage (NCBI taxonomy): Eukaryota > Metazoa > Arthropoda > Insecta > Diptera > Tachinidae > Tachina > Tachina grossa. The sequence goes on along the minus strand of OX465276.1, from coordinate 58,851,170 downwards.
TAGTGATTTTCATATGCGTCTGTACATATTAAAATTATGTACGAATGTGTGTATCCTACAGGACATCATGCGAGTTTTGTGTGTCAAAGCTGTTTGTGTGCGTCTTTTCCTGCTTGAATCTATTTTTTTATTTTTTGTTCTATTTAAAATTCCGTAAACGAGTTACCCCTTTTTTCATAGAGAAAATACTCCATAAAAAGCCTACAAAAATTCTTATTTTTAAGCCTACATACTCGTATTTGCTACATTATTTCCTATTTTCAAAGGCTTAAAATTCGTTTTCCCTTTAACAAATGCTTAGCAAGTTTTGGCGGAATTTTTACCTGTTTTTTTATTTTTTTTTATTGTCAATATCAATTGTATCTTAATCACGCATATATTTGCATACTTGCACAGATGTTGAAATGTTTTTTTTTTCTTTTATGTAAAAGTTGATGGAAAACTATTTATTTTTCCCAGACGCTATGATGTAAATGTTGTATTAAAAATATCAATTGTTTGTATTATATAATATCCCAGCAAAAAATTTCAAAAAAGGTAATCGAGTTTGGATTTAAGAATTTTTGGTGGAAGCACTTCCCTACTGGATTACCAACTTAATTATTTTAACAAGGCGTGAGACTAAAATAATCCATTCTTGAGAAGTACCTACTTTTTGATGTGTAAACATCTATACGCTAGAGGGTAAAAATCTTTTGACTTTGATTTCTTTGCTGAGATTTCTTTGCTGAGATTTCTTTGCTTTTCTTTCACAGCATTGTCAAATCGGTGTGAGCTATGTATGAGTGTATTAGTGTTTGAAAGAAGCAATACCAAGCAGAGAAACAAGTCGACCGGCTCGAAGCCGACGGTGCGCCGCCGCCGGTTATTTCTCTGTATATTTTCGTACACCAAAGGTGAAAATGAACCGTAAGAGCTACGGACTTGAAATTTGGACACAATGTGTAGACATTTGGCCACTACAACAACAAATACATCAGAGTTAAAAACTAAAGGGTGTTCCAAAACGAGCAACGAAAAATTTTTAAATCCCATGTAATATTCATACAATTGTATGTACATATATACACTTGAAATTTTAAAAGTTAGTGTATTTTTATACAGACTACAACAATTAACACTAAATTTAAAAAATTTAAATCAATGGGTGTTCCATCAGTTAATGCAATTTTGAATTTGTAATTTTGACAACTTGCTGTATCTTTGAAACCGTAAGAGTAAAACTCTTGAAATTTCCAAAAACGGTAAAACTAAAAAATCAAAAAAAAAATATATAAAATTGCCAAATATAAGAAAATCGCCAAAACGAAAAAAACACCAAGTAAAAATAAAATCTCTAGGACTAAAATAAATCGCAAAAAAAACCGGAAAAATCGCCAAAATGAAAAACATCCTTAAACAAAAAAATCGCCAATATGAAAAAATCGCCTAAATAAAAAAACCCCAAAAACAGAAAAAAATCGCCAAAATGAAAAAGACCCCAAAAACAGAAAAATATCGCCAAAATGAAAAACTCGCCAAAATGAAAAAAATTGCGAAAATTAAAAAAACCCAAAAAGAGAAAAAACGCCAAAACGAGAAAAAAGCGATAAAACTGAAAAAATCGTTTAAACTGAAAAAACTTAAAAAAGGAAGAAAGCTAAATCAAAAAAAAAATGATCAAGACCGAATGTGCGCGAGTCAAAGTCGCACTTTACTGAATTTATTTTAATTGCAATGCATACACAACAACAAGAACAGCAACAACTAAACGATGAACAACAGGAATTAAAAATTAAAAAGTAAAAGTAAAGGCATTTACCATAGATGAGCACTGCAGTACCACTAAAGTTTCAGTAAAAACAATAAAAAATGTTTAACAAGTAAATATTTACTGATTACTAAAATTTTTTTCTATAATTTTATAAATTGCCTAAATGATTTGTTATATGATGAGGTGCATTCAATTTTCAGTAATCAGTAATGCCTGTATTCATAATGAAATTCCACCAAGTGACTAAATGATTTTCATACAAAAGTTTCAAAATTTGAATGAAAAAACTTTGCCACAATTTTATTATGATTACGGCCCTACGATTTTACTAGTAATGCAAATTAAATTTCATTAGCAGTAATAATTTACTGAATTTTTTTAGTAATCAGTAAATTTACTGCTTACTGCAATTTTGAATGCAGTATATATACATATACTGCAGTGTTCCCATTTACTAACCAAATAAGTTTAATGAAACAAATAAAAACCAACAGATTCATATGTATTTACAATATTGAAAGTTTTGATAAGTACATAAGTACTTCCAACAAAAATTTTCATTACTAGATGTTTACACATCTCCTCTGTGATCGGACTCACATTGCTTTTTATTTGGCAACTTGTTCACGTAATATATTTAATCTAAAAAATCATTATCTTCAGTTAGCAACTTGTACATCATTTTTTCAAATTTTAGGGAATCAGAAAAGTAAATCATTATATGGCAAGTAGTTCTACTAGTAATGTGTAATTTTTTGCTGGGATGCTTCTAAAAGCTAAGAATAGTGTGACTGGATTCACGCACAGCAATTCAAGTTGCTCAAGACCTGAGCCTGTAAAATAGGGAGGTGAGTAAAATAGAAAGGTACACATAATTGCTTGTACTCCTTATTTCATCTTATTTTGTCATTCGCATATTTTCGTTTTTTAACCTCGGATGGATATTTGAGATTTCTCTTCATTCTCACATTTTTCTCTTAAAGAACTTTTTTCACAATATGGCGGCGTAATAACTTTTTTTCAAAATTAATATTGGAAAATATACTTAAAATTTTAAGAAGTATATGAAAAAAGTGCTCATGTAGTGGTTCACATTAGACCCCTGCACAAGACCACTTACAAAAACTTTTAAGACATGAGGAATTTATCATATGCTTTACTACAGCAAAATATTCTAAAACAAATGCTAAACAATACAGCAGTGCAGTACACTGTTGGCAAGACATTTGTTTCAGTTGTTGCAGGTATAGGAGTAAAGAAGAGAATACTTGGTGACGGAAGAATTTGTGATGCTTGCTTCTTCATCCGCATGGGAGCGTATATGAACGTCATGTATGTACATACGCACACACGTTGTGTGTATGATCTTTTCTTTTTCTGCGCACATGCAAACGCACACACATGCATTGACATTAGTTGTATGCGATTAAACACACCTTAAAAAAATAACAGAAAGAATGTATCCATTTTATTTGCTCAAAAGAAATAAGTGGTAAATAAAACGCGTATTTTTAGCTGATTAAGCCGCCGCCATAGTTTTTATTTCTTAGCCGAAGTTTTTTGGCCTGAGTCGACTTTCAGCTGCCACTGTAGATTATTTTGTCCAGCCGCCGCTGGTCAACAACCTAAGTCGGCAGACAGACAGACAGACAGTCTGGTTTTTTCAATTTTCCTATTGAAGTAACTTCTTGGTACAAACAAATCTGTACCCCTCTTATTTCTTTGTTTTTCTCTTTTCACTCTCATAAGCTCAGACTTGCTTCAAAAAAAAAAAAAAACTGCCGTGTCTAAAGCATGACTATGAGTGAGTCCAGTCTATGATATATGTATACATACATCAGTCCTTTTGTAGAAAAAACATCATAACTCTAAATTAATAAATTTTTTTTTTCAATTATCTCGCAGTTTGCAGAAAGAGACAATCAGTTATGTGTGTTCCCATTTTAAAGATATTTGAGAAATATATTTACTTCCTGTTTTCACGAAACGCACGATAGACTTGAGTAAAGAAGTTACATGATAATTTGGATAATTTTTTAACTGCCAGTTTATAGAACACAATAAAAAATTCTCGTCTGTGTATTTATATTGAAAACAAAAACAAATTTGAAGGGTTAATTTGTCTATCATCTACCAAAATAAAGTTAGTGTAACAAAACATTTTAACTTTTAAACTAAAAATCTTATAAATTTTTCTATTGAATTAAAATTTAATGAAATAAAATCTCCTTAGTCTGCCTCTTTGCAGAAAGAGGTAACAAATTATTTGATATTATAATCCCATTGAGACATCTTTCGTTTTTAATTTTTCAAGTGTTACATTATAATTTGTCAGAGTTTTAAAACAAATAAATAAAATAAAATAAAATAAAACTGAAAAGTAAAATATTAGCTGGTATAACTTTTACTCTATTTGAAATTCGTCATAATATGGAGTGTTATTTAAACAAAATTTCAACAAAAAAAAGGAATATAAATTTATGCATGTATGTATGTGTGTGTGTTTGTGTGTGTGTGTGTGTGTGTGTGTGTGTGTGTGTGTGCGCGTGTGTGTGTGTGTGTGCGTGTGTGTGTGTGTGTGTGTGCATAAAAACAGGAATTAATCTAGAATGGGAATGAGAATGCGGATAATGAAAAACGGCTCAAAATTCAACATGATGAAGAAGACAGCGTTGATATTTATGACCAAGCTCTTTATGGATCCTCTTAGCATTTCTTTTTTCTTTTTTTTTGTGTATGACGACTTGATTGTTGTGTTGAAAAATTTCAACGAAATGAAAAACTGATTTAAAGACCACCATCAAAACATCATTGCAAGCACACAATCGCACACACAACCAACATCATCTCATCTTTGTCATCATTATTACTTTTATTATTATCATTTCAATCTTCAATGACAGCGGCAACATTATTTAACATCAACTTTGGTATCATGTAATTAAAAGTGCACTCTTTGCAACAAAAAAGAAAAAGAAAAATAACGCAAAAACAAAAGCTAAATCACCAGCACATCGCAGTGCACACACACACACACACACACACACACACACACAAAAACCGAAACGGCAACTGACACTAGTCTCCTGCACAATACATCTTTTATGAACTTTCAAGACATGAGGGATTTTTCAAATGCTTTACTACAGCGAAATCTTATAAAACAAACGTTAACAACACTGTTTGCAAGAAATTTGTTTGAGTATTGTAGGTATAAGAGTAAAGAAGAAAACACTTCGTGACGGAAGAATTTGTGATACTTGCTTCTTTCTACGCATGAGCGCGTGTACAAACGTCATGCATGTATGTGTGTATGATTTTTTATTTTTCTGCGCACATGCAAAGGCACACACATGCATTAACATTAGTTGTATGCGGTTAATCACATAATAGCTTACCATCTACATATTACACACACACTCAAACGTACAATATGAAAAATAACAAGCATACACTAATCAACAGTATTTCTTTTGAGTGTTTGTTACAAACAAGCTGTCTTGCGACATCGTTCGTTACAACTGATATACACATACACCAATACATCCATTGTGCTTCGCTTATAGTACGACAGCATTTATTATTGGTTTAGTATAATACATGCGAAGTAAATACATTTAAAAATCATGACGTTTTTGCATTTCAAGACTGTTTACGCAGCTCTCTAACTGACACTCAACTCAGCTCCAGAAACTCACACAGATTCAAACACACACATATACACATACATCTTCTTGCCTTGCCTCATGCTGCAGAGTTTAGTTGAATGCATATTAAATAATTCAAGACTTTTGAATAGACATCGTCATCAGGTCTGAATACTTAAACATCCATCTTAGACAAACAGGCAACAAGAGGCAACAAATAAAGAAAATTATACCAAATATGACGACAGTTGTATTCAAGAGCTCAAGAATTGTTTTTAAATATACTCCAGGGGATTAAAACGACAAATGAGGATATAAAATATTTATTAACAGAATACTTGTATTTTAACTCCTAAGATGCGACTATCTGAGGCCAAAGCGTTTAGCACAAGCAAGGCCTAAAACAACAACAGCAACTTGTTAAAAATATTTATTTATATTTCTTTTTTTGATTTATAAGAAACTTGTGATACGTAAATTCCTTGCTACATAATGATCACATTATCTGCGATCCTTAATGAAGATGAAATGATTGAATAATTGTTTCCAATGAAGTGCTTTGCGAACAGCAAAAATCCTTGTGGCACAAATGACCGAACATGCGATAAAGTGAATTATTTTTAGAGGCGGAAAACTTTAAAAATTTTATTGCATAATTGTTGGCAATTTGCGACACTTTAAAAAGACATACCCGCAAAAAGTAATGCAAGTCATAACACAGGTTCTGTATGGGCATACCTTCTACTTCTTAGAAGTCCTTTTGTGCTAAATGCCCTGTATAAGGTCTTCGTCGACCTCATTGTGTTTCGAAAATAAAGAATTTGCGAATGTGTGTGTTCATCTCATTTATTTACCAGTCTAAACTTAATTGGGAACAGCTATCCTCAAATAATTAAAGTTGTTCCATCTCCAGAGTGAATACCCTGTATTATATTTACTTCTTAAATTTGCTTATATGGTAATGTGATCTTGGGCGCTATAAACTTGTAGAATATTTCTACTGCAAAACTAGTACTTGCAATTATTTAAACACAATAAGAAGATTTTCACAGTAAATTGTTTGCAAAAAAAAATCGTGAGTTTTTTTTCTTTTGTTATTTATTTAAATAAAACTGCATTTTAAAATTAATGATTGATGAAGCTGAAGTGAAATGAAGTAACAACCCATTTAGAGTTAAATGGAATGCATTACATGTATGTAAGTATATTGATGGAAATTTTCTATAATAGGTTGACTTGGGAATGTATTTGGTTGTACAGGGTGGGCCAAAAGAAACCAAGGGGTGTAAAAGTTTAATAACTTTTTTGTTTATCAACTTTTTTTTATTTTTTCTTTCAGATTATATAATATACAAAATGGAAATTTTTTTACACTAAGTATGAAAAATGATGTCTCTTAAATGACCACCGTTTTCAGCTTCGCACTGATGGGCTCTTTTTAGAGCATTTTCCATAACATCTTTCAAAACTTGTGGCTGTAGCGTTCGAATTTCTGCAACAATGTTTGCCTTGAGTTCAAGGATTGTCTCTGGCTTGTTCACATACACTCGCTCCTTCAAAAAACCCCAAAGAAAATAGTCGGGTGCTGTCAAATCTGGCGATCGCGCTGGCCAAATAATTTCCGAATTTCGAGAAATTATTCGCTCTCCAAAAATTTGACTTAAAAGTGCCATTGTGTCTCGGGCAGTATGGGCAGTGGCTCCGTCCTGCTGAAACCACATACCAGGTCTGTTTTCAAGAGCAGGACGTAAAAAATTTTCTATCATAAACCGATACCGCTCTCCATTTACGGTTACAGCACTTCCATCTTCATTCTCGAAGAAGTAGGGCCCAATGACATTTTCAGATGTGATCCCACACCATACTGTACACCTGATGGGGTGCAATTGGCGTTGATGAATGGCTCTTGGATTTTGAGAACCCCAGAACCTACAGTTCTGCTTATTAACAAAGCCATTCAAATGAAAATGAGCTTCATCACTCATAATCAAATTTTCAATAAAGTTGATTTCATTTATTCATTTCTTGTTTTCTGATTTTCATTTATTATTTTCATTCATTATAAATTCTCCAAGTGTTGTCTATATAATCTGAAAGAAAAAATAAAAAAAAATTAATAAACAAAAAAGTTATTAAACTTTTACACCCCTTGGTTTCTTTTGGCCCACCCTGTACTTGGTAAGTAGATATTTAAGATGATCCTTCTTATAACAATGTCGAGTTCATGTAATAATTCAGGAAAGTCTGATGGGAAATAGAAGGATAGTTGCAGTGAAAATAATGACCCGGAAGCACTTGTAAAAATTCTCAACAGTTCTCTGCCATGTGACCCACAGGTGTGCACACGAATTTTTTCCGTGAGGCCATATGCACCACCGCGGTGCACAGGTGGGTCACACGTTGCATAATATTGTAAGACTTTTTTCACTGTGACCACCGCTGGGCCACATGGCACCATATGTATGCTCCTGTGTAACACTTGAGTGCCGCGTGACCCACCGGTGGTCAAATTCTAAAAACCCAAAACCAGCACAAACGTAAAACTAAGGACTAGGGATGTAACGAATACCAGTTTAGCGAATGCGAATGCGAAAACGAATAATGCATTTGAATTTTTGCGAAAGCAAACGCGAATGCGAAAGCGAATGCAAATACTTACAATACGGTAAAAAAAATCACATCAAACTAAATTTGTTTAAAAACATGAAGTTGTATTATATACATACATAGATGTACTACATATAGCATTTTATTTAAATTGAGTCTTGAATTGAGCAAATATTTATTAATTTATTAAATTCTTAAAACAGAAAGATGTATATATGAAATTATATTGAAATAAGCATAGATAATAAAAATAAATTTACAAAATGTTAGGCAATTAACCCATTCGTACTTTGGCCCTAAACTCATGAAAAATTTTTGGAGAAGTAGTACTTTGTTCATCTTGGGAAAAACATATGAAATATATCTTTAACATTTTAAGTTTTCAGGCGAAATAATATGCGTGGCACTTGTTTCGCATAAAATTTACAACAAAGAACTGCTAGTTAAAATTGTTTGCATTTAAAATTTTCTGTGCGAAGTAATGAATGGTGCTCAACATTTTTCAAAAGTTTGAAAAGGCTAGTTTTAAGTATTTTTCAAAGCTGTATTTTGGTTTAGTATTCGCTTGAAATATTCGCATGCATTTTAGCGAATGCAAAAGCGAATGCAAATAGCAAAAGTAAGCGAATAATTTGCGAATGCGAAAGCGAATGCGAACATTCGTTACATCCCTACTAAAGACGCAGAACGGTTCATTAATACTTAACATACACTTTTAAACAAAGAAAAACTTTTGGCACACTGGTAAAGTGTTTTTTTTAATATATGGCGGCAGCGAACGTGTTAATGGAAGCACTTGAGGCTCAGTTAGCCGACTGTAATGGAATGTAACAGCAATTGTGTTGGACGTACAATCACGGAAGATACCTGAAACAATTAAGATAATTCACCATATGGTATTGGACGATCGTGAAGAAAGTGAGAAAGATTGTGAAACCCAAAGGTATTTCAGCTCACTTAAAGATGACTTGGGCCTTAGAAAGCTTTTCACAAGAAGGGCGATGATAATCGACCAAAAATGCAATCCCAGGAGTGATCAACAGCAGTATTGAACGGTTTTTCACGCCATTCCGTAGCCGTGGACGAAACCTAGATCGACTACAATAGACTAGTTTGTCAGCCAATAAAGTTTATGGCGACCTTTTTTAGGATACACGCGATATAATCTATATTGGCTACCTTCAAAAGAGTAAAAAATCTTTGAAATCATCTCTCATGCAATTACCTATTTTGATGACCTCCATAAATCTTATTTTTTGGAAGGTATAAAAAATTGGAAAAACTTTGTACAAAATGTATACTCAGCTAAAAAAAAAATATATATGGGCCATATATTTTTAATATATTAATGTATATAACTATATATGAATATGTATGAATTCATGTATGGAAATGTATGGGATTATACATGGCAAAACTATTATATATGAACTAATATATGGACTTATATATGAATTGTATTATAATATATGTATCAGCTCATATATGGAAATTTAATTATGAAGCTCTTCATATGTGGATCCATATATAGAAATAAAATTTAATATATGGACACTCACATAAAATCGTTTTTGCAATCAAAAGGCTTGGTATTTTATCAGTGCTGAATTGGAAATCCATCAGAATATATATATACGGTATGCAAAGTTTAAAAAAGAAAAACTTTTGTTACAAAAAAAAAAACCATTCTTGTATGATTTTATACATTGTGGCCCCATTTAATATATCAATAATCAAAAGGATAATCGTGTCATTAATTTTATAGAAAATAACAGAATTCTCTAGATAAGAAACAAAGTTCATATTACTGCAAAAAATTATATTGAAAACTATTGTTAGACGGACTATTTTTTCTTTCATAATTAATTGCATTAGTTTTTAATCTGATTTCTTAAATTAAATTTTATGTGCGAATATGAGTTTTCTATTTTTTAAATAATTTATTGACCTTTTGACTTAAAATGATGAATGAAATGACTTTTAGTTTGATTTTCATTATTTGTCCAAACAAATGTTTCATTAAATACAACCTCCCTGTTCAAAATCTAAAAAAAAAAGTAATTTATTTTATTGGACAGCAGTACGCTTTTGTGAATCAAGAGTGTATGAATATGAACTTTGCACACTGTAGAGGGAATACTTACACATACATGTATGAATACATTATGAATATATATAATCATATATGCCCATATACCCTCATTTTTCGGATCCGAACCATATATGGGATTTCATATATGCTCCATACATATTTTTTTTAGCTGGGTAGATAGAATGATTTTTGTTTACAGAACCTTTATTTCAAGTATTTGGGAGTCAAAAATGTTTTATAAGGCCCTATTATGAGTTTCATTCGACTTTCGATCTTCGCTGGGTATCGAACATCGAATGCTAAATTCATATTATGGGCATTGAAAATTTCTCTGAGCAACGAATTTTCTATCGAACAGAATTTATGCCCTAATTATGTTCGACGATTGTATCGTCTTGTCTATGGACGGAAAAAAGCCGCAATTGTGATTCTTTAAAACAATTATTAGTAATAGTCTCTGCTAGAAGGTGCGTGTATTTGCTTTATGATTTTATTCCAAACATTGTATCCAACACATAATTTTTCTCGTTCAAATTTCCTAAAATCAGCTCTACAGCTATAGTCGGTAATAATAAAATCTTCTTAAAAAAATTTAAAGTCCTTACTTCGGATTATTTATATTTTTAATTTAATCGCGAATTCTATTTTCTTTTCGTTTGCTAATTTTATTTTTAAATTTGCGATAGGAATTTTATTTTGCATTTTTGGATTATTTTTTTTTCGTTTGAATAATAATTCTTTACAATATGGAAAAAAAATCGTTCGAATTTAATTTAATTACCCAGGTTGTTTGTTACTCACTGATAATGTTAATAAAACGATAAAAAGCGACAAAAAAAATTAAAGAATAAAAATAAAAACCGATTTTAAAACTGTTTAAACAATCAAACCTGAAACTATAATTGACCTAACCAGCCCAAAAATTTATTTTTTGGAAAACATCCGATCTAAGTATAAAAAACCGGTTCTGCACCGGATAAGAAATAGCCTATGTTTGACGCTAGTAATGTAGCTGTCTATTGGTGAAAGGAATTTCAAAATTGGTCTAGTGGTTTGCGCGTGAAAGCGTAGCAAACAAACAAACAAACTCACTTTCCCATTTATAACATTAGTAAGGATAATATCAAAATAGTCTGTCTCTAACTTATTTTCTTGATAAAGATTCGAAAACTTGCTTAAAATTTAAAAAAAAAAACTTCACCAAATTATTTAAAAAAAAATTTAATTTAATTTAAAAAGCCTAGACAATTTATAACATTTTAATGGGGTATTTTTTTTATTTAATTTAAGCATGAGATGAAAATTAAAAACAGATAATTTCCTTTTCAATGAATATGCAACCAGAAAAAAAGTCAAAATTTATGTCATGTTTAGTAACTGACATGTTGTCAGACTTGTTTCTGTTTCTATTTTATTGCGCCTGTTCTCGTATTTTTATCCAAATTTTTTTTTTAACTTTTCTAACATAAAAACCAATTTTTATTAAAATTTATAGAGCTTCCGGTGTTTTGTTTCCTTTTTTTTTTTTTTTTTGTTTAAAAAAAATATTTAATTTGTACTTCAAAAAAGAAAAAAAAGAGAAACACAAAAACTGTTACAATTTAAATGGATTATTATAGTTTTTTTGTTAAACACATGAAAAAAAGATGATAAAAAATACATTTTTTTTTAAGTCAGCAGGAATTTTTTAAATATTGTTGGCTGAGAAAAAAAGGAATTCAATAAAATTAACTTGGAAATTATGAGCGTGTCAAATAAAAAAAACACAAATTCTAACAACCCGTCAGCACTTTCAAGCACACAAAACACAGCCTTTACATTCATACACATATTTTTTTTTTTTTTTGCTTTAAGTTTTTACACAAAAAAGATCCGAATTGAAATGTTTTTATGCGTAGAAAATTCAACACTTTTTTGTCTATTTTTTTTAGAAAATTTTAATGCTGCATTTGGGGTCGTTTTATGAATATTTAGGGATGTTTTATGCGTATATACAAATTTTTTTTTTTTTTTTTTTTTTTGTTACAGTCTTTTTGTGTAACTATTATTTGAGCCCACCCCTCGTGCTGATTATCACCATGAGCATTTTTTGTTTTACTAAAAAGCAAACTTTTTTTAAACCTAAGCTGTGAAAATATTTTTTTTTATATAAAAATTTTAATTTTTTTGGGCAAAAAAAATTGAGCTGAAATAACAACTGCTTGATTTTAATTGTTAGATAAAGTCAAAAGAATTTTTGTTGCAATTATGTTTTCATTTTTAATGAAATAAATCTAATTTTTTTTAGTAGTCAAATGTGTTACTGAAAAATGTGTTTCTAGTTTTTTTTTTTTAAGTAGAACAAAAGATTTTGACATGTGCACTTTATACGTGTATTTTAATATGATATGACAGTTAATTTAAATAGACGACGTATGTATACCAAACTTTATTTTGATAAAGTAAGATTTAATGGTTTTATTAAAAATAAAACATTATATTCTACCTCAGCTCCTTTTTATAGAACTAATTCTCAGAAAAACTCCATAATCATTAAGGCCTAGACACGATCAAAATAGTTTAAGCCAAATTCATGTACATGTGCTAAATTTTTTGATGTAAAAATGCTGCATGGCCCATCAAGCATTCAGTTTACGTTTTATTTCGAGGTATCAATATAATACAAATGACAGATGTGCAATTGCTTTACGTGAGTACCTGCCATTACGGCCTAATATCACGTGTGCCAAAGCACTGGGTGTGGGTTAGACGCCAGACCAACGCCCCCATGCACCCTTTTAGAATGAACCTATGGCCCACTCCATAAGGCACATAGGTTGCAATCTTTGAATATAGTTATCCCTGTATTATATTCGATTACCTTGCTGAGGTAATTTGAGCTATCTAAACTCTGCTGCTATGTCCGTGCCCATAGCAGCTCTGTTGAATGGCAACAGCACCTAGAATAGTGTCTGGCTGACCGCGTCAGACCAACCATTAGCATTGATTTCACTCTGGGAAGCCAAGACTATTCTCCCAGCGATTTCGGTAGCAACCACAACCACCACGATAATTCTCCGGCTTCCACGCTATGGTGTTGTGTATACACCTTAGCGAGGTCCCCAAGAAAATTCCTCAACCATTGCGGACACAGCTAACCACTCATCCATAATGAACGCATGCCTGTGTCGCCAAATAACCAGTGCCTACTTCACACATACCAAAATCATGCCTTTAACCCCGTGGGGTAGGACGAACTCGGCATTTTAGCAAAGGAAACTGACGACCGCTATATGCACTCAAAACTTCAGAGCAGCGAGGACCACTTACGCGAGAAGAATGCAAGCTCGTCGCCAAGATCCTGTGCCTATTACAATCGATCATGCTTCATAAACGCCCCTTGAACCCAGGAGGTAGGACGCACAACTATTTTAGCACAGAATCTTGACAACCGCAATGCATTTATCTCTAAGCAGCCCAGCTGTCGGGCAACCGGCACCCGTGGTACCAGAAGTAGCCTCTGGTTAGACCTCGAAGTTCCGCCACAAGGGCTTCACCTCTATCGTCTTTTGAACTCAGGGTTAGGGATGAAACGATACGAGTAAATACAAGTAAGTACTCGATACTTTTTCTCAGAAACCAAGTACTTTTGGTATCGATACTTTACTACCGAGTACCAAGTAGGTATCGGTAAAATGTACTCGTATCGGTCAAAAATACTCGTTTCTTATCAGTTTAACAAAATTTCATTTGCTCGTATTAAATCTAAATTTATGTTTACAATATATCTGTGGGAAGAAAGAAAAAGTGCTTAAGTCGAGATAAGCTGTTTTTAAGTTGACGGTACCCATGTAATCTCCATATTACAAAGTATCCCTGGCCAAAATTGTATTAATTTTATGCGATTTTTTAGGAAGTTATAGCGCGATAACTTACTTCTTATCTTTTTTCGTTTTATAATCTCATATGGAATATTACCTTACTTTAGCTTATACTTTGGTGTATTTCAAATCGAATGTATTATTTATAGTGTGTAGAACGAAATTTTCTAAAAGAAATTTAAGTGAATACCGAATTTCCTAATTTAACTGTGAAAGAAATACTCGTAGATTTCCGAAAATAGAATTGAAAGTTTTAAAGTGCTCTGGCAGTAGAAGAGCATTAAAATATGACTTAAGCACTGTTTCCTTATTGTATTTGCTTTTATTTTAAATACTACTTCAAATCATGTGAAGAACTTGACCGATACAAGTAAGTATCGATACTTTTTTTTCGATACTGAGTAGGTATCGATACTTGTGAACCGATACTGTATCAAATAAAAGTATCGATACCTTGGTGGTATCGTTTCATCCCTACTCAGGGGCAGTTCTAGGTGACGCTGCACCTAACTGACAACAACGGGGGTACAATATTTGTTTTCCTTTTATAAATACGTGCACATCCTTCGCTCTGTTTGTGTTCAGAGATCGTGTAGTAACACATAAGTTTTACGGGTAATGAGCCAAAGGTCCGTCAGTGGAAAAAGCTACATTACCCTTGCTGGGGCCCCGGGATTGCCACACCCGTAGTCTATAAATAGACTCCCGTGGGGCTATCATACAAATGAAAATGGGGTATCATTCATTTTGAGTTTCATTTGGTGTTGCCATTTGTGTCATTTTTACGATGCCAATAGACGGAGAATATTTTGTAGCAATAATACCATTGTGTTTGAAAAAAAAGTATAAAAATAATAATAATACTGCCAAAAAAATCGAATTGATAGAACATTTTCGAAAACTGGAAGTAAACTCTTTCAAACAAAACAAAAAAAAAATTTAAATCTGTTGGTTAAGAAGAAGTACGTGAAATATAAAATTAAATTTTAATGGGCATGCATGCGCCCATTTTTATAAATGCAAGACTGTGTTTTTCAGAGCTCAGTGTGTGTGTTAAAAGTTGTAAAAATCTGTAAAGTAGAACCACTTAAAATAACATATTAAATTTTAATGGGCGTGACTCCGAACTCTTTTTTAAATAGAAGAATGTGTCCATTTAAGACCTCAAGGTGTATGGTAAGTTTTGTAAAAATCGATTACAATGGGACCAATTGGAAGCTATACCCTCTCCCTCTTAAAAAAATGTACAAACGGTCTAAACAGTTTTGGATGTAAGTTTAATCATGAATAGCACTCTCTCTATGATCGCTCCCTAAGAAGAGCACGAAGGAACAAGAAATTTCGAACACGTCATCGAAGAGACATTGAGAACTGTAATTTATAAAGGCGCAATTATGGAAGTTAGTTTAATTGATGATCTAATTAGCAAAGATAATGACGAAAAGGAAAACGAAAATGCAGAATTTGTACAGGAGGTTATGGAGAAAATTTATTTTCAAGGGATAATGCTTAGGATTTGATTTGAAGCTAGTGGCAGTTCCATTGTGTTTTTGCAAAATCTCACTTAATTTCCCTATAGACTCTATAGAGCGCCCCTTGGCGAGGTGGAATATTTTTGAAGAGTTACCAAGAGGGGCGACACCGTATTTTTAGTTATATATTTTAAATCACTCAGATCATTATAAGAAGCATAGGGGCGCTCCAACAGCTTCTCCTTCACAACTGTCAACCTACCCTACTCGATGCTAAATCGCTGCAGATGCGGTGACTACGTAGACGATTGTCTGACTGCCGTAGCATTATCACTCTCTCTGCAGGAGGACGGGAATACTTCTTCTTAGTTACTCCTTCTTAGTTACTGCGAGACACTCGTTTGAGGGCAACCAGATGCACTCGAAACAGTTTCCAGACATGGGTGGTTTAACCAATTCCTTGCTTAAAGAGATGAACCATGATTTTGTGTCGCACTTATTTGCACTGCAACCCACAAAAAAAAAATCGTTTCATACATAAATTGTGATAAAAAAACGCACTCAAAATAGTTGACGTGTTTTTTAATTAGCCACAACACCTCAATGTTGCCTATAGGCAACGATGTGCAGGACTAAGAAATTTTTGTCAATTAATTTTTTTTTTTTCAATAAAAGAAGTACCACTCAGGCAATGAATGCCTGCTATTATTACTAGGTGTTACCTTCTTTAGGAAAGGGATAGTGATAGGGAACACAGGTGGTGAAGCAAAATATAGAGGAAAAAATTTCATTCTTTTACAACTTTTTTTATTTTTTGTTTAATAATGCATAGTTACAGCGCCTCTGGTGTCAATGAAGCATATTAAATTCTTTGAAGCTGTGTTTAGTAGCCAATTTATACCGACGAAGGAGTGCGCTCTGATGTTAATGACTACGTCGGTGACTGGGCATGACCTTCGGTTTTGAAGTCAGAGTGTTAACTACATCAACCAACGCCACCCTCATAATTGAATTTAACTTTAGGACATATTCGATTTGAAAAAAAATTTCCCAAAGTCCATTTTAATTCGGGTGTATGAAAATTAATTTAATATGTATTAGAAGTCCCACTTAGTTCGTATTAATTTTGATATTAGTATGTATGTAGGTATTTAAAATTTACTCATTCTTGACTAGCTTTTACTATAAAGCTCGAAAGCTGACTCAATAAAAACATTCACCTAATCTGTACTGAGAAATAACAGTTATATTATACATTCATTGGCATAGTTTAAAAATCACCATAATCTTAATTTGTTATTATGACAAATAATAATTTAAAATTTTACTAACCACTTGCGTTACAAAAATTAGAAATACCGATTTATTGAATTAGGTTAGGTTAGATTAGGTAGGGGTGGCAGTCAGAAACCCAGACTCACTTAGACCGGTTTGGTCTATTGTGATACCACGGACACTCTGCCTATGCGGAGTCTCCAACGTCGAAACAACCAGAGCTCAATATAAATCTATTAGTACGTTGCAGTTCAACACTAGCAACGTCAGAAGGTTCCCTGAACTCAAGAGTATCCATTGTGGCCAATCTCTTTCTTGCAAGTCCAGAACAGTGACAAATAAAGTGTTCTACACTTTCCTTTTCATCGATATCCTGGCAGCTACGGCAAAATCGTTATCTTTAACCTTTAACCTTTGTGCATGCATGTCCGGTTAGCACGTACACTAGATTGAGATTTGTTTCCTATTCTTCAAAATTAAAGAAGCCGTATTTTTTCCTATTTATATGAGTCCATAAGTGCCTTGTAATCACGCAATCATTTCTTGTGATCCACCTTCTATTTGTCTCATCCTCTGTCCTGCGCTTAAGTCTGAGTTTGCAAGAGAGTAGGGGTAAACCCACACATTCCAAATCCGATGGAACCTGTAAGGTTGTCCCAATTCTAGCACGCTCATCAGCCCTAGAATTCTCCTGAAAGCCTCTATGCCACGGGATCCAGATGATACTAATATCAAACTGTTCTGCCATCTCATTTAGAGATGATTGGCAGTCGAGGGCTGTTGTTGTTCTTAGAAGCGTATATTCGAGGGCCGTAATAGCTGCTCGACTATCGGTGTATATGTTAATCAAGGTCGTTGAAGTGACATTCATATTGAATAAATTATTCATAATTGTACGAATAGGTTCCAAAGAGGAAATATATTTCCAATCACAAGTCCATATTAAGAATATTATAATGTAACTGAAATCCGAATTCTTCCATATCCCAACAAATAGCCTTCGTTTTTCAGTAGAATACTTCTTAAACTTAAGATAAGTTTTTCAGATTTGCTGCATAGAAAAGTAATCATTGAAATATCATTGTTTAAAATTTGACATTGAATCTGCAAATTGATTTGTTAATTATAAAATCAGTATCCTCACCCAAATTAATCATTTCAAATGTTTGCATATTACAACAACAACAAACTGCAATAGTTTCCTTTTCCCATCGCTTCTTACTTAGAAAATTAATCATCCTTAATACTATTACTACTACTATTAACATTTCATTTAATACAAAATACATACACTTCAACCGCAATCACTTGAAAATTTCACACAATAACATTGGTCCTTGATTGATGCAATCACAACAAAACACTTTATTGATTTCATTATAGCTATTGAAATAGAAACATTAACATTAATCCCCCTAATTATAAAAGGAAAAAAATTCTATTTCCATTGATCTCTTTCACATTCATTGTTAGTTAAACTATGAATACAAAAAAAAACATCAAATCAATACAAATTCACACCACAAAATGATCAACAAATTGTTCATCAATTCAATGGTATCAATTATGGGCTCTAACTGGAATTTTGGTACTAAAGAAAATCAATTGAGGGTAAGGATTTTTTTTTAATACCTTTCTTTCCCTTTTGAAGTTGGCAGTAAAATGTTTTAACGAACGTTTGAGGGGTGAGAGTTGAGAGTGTCAGAGAGTGCATAGAAAATGAAAATGAGGACTGTTCATTTATAGACTGACTGATGACGGTTTGTTGCTTTTGTAATAGACTTTTTGAAAAATGATTGTTATACATTTGTTGCATAATAAAGGTTAATAGGCTTAAGTCGTCAATTTTTTATATTCCATTGCTTGTAGTTATTTTTTTGCACTTAACTAAATAAATGAATTTTTGGGAGTAGTTGACATATTAATCTTTGCCTCTTTTTTTCTTTTTGATCTGTCATTTTTATTGCCTTGTTAATTTTTCATCATTTATTTAAAATTTAATAGAGTGCTTTCGAGTCAAAGCAAATTTGCTCAATGTTTTATTAGGGCTTGACAGAAAATGTGGGCGGGTTTCTTTTTGGGAAATAAATGATCGCTTTTTTTTGTAACTTAATTTAACCACTGTATGCAAATTTTTCGGGTTCTTATAATCTTTCAAAAAAGTAAGTCATTTTAGGACAAGTAGTTCAGATGATAATGTCTAACTTTTTGCTGGGTATATTTCTATGTATATATATACATATATAATGGGCGTGGTTTTGCCCATTTTCTCAACTTAAAGGTTGTGTCGTTTGCTAAGTTTCGTTTTCATTCCAGAATACGGAATTGAAATGTTCTTCAGACTCCCGAACGAATGTAGTATATTACTGGCAGAGTTATCTACCATCAAAAGAGCGACACATTGGCTAAGGTTCTATCAGATTTCAACTAGAGATATCCTAGAGATATGCTATTAAGTCCTTTATAGGGGTGTATACCACATCCTTTCTTGTCCAAGAATGTCGTACGACCCTGAATGGACTTCGGCAGCACTCAAATATCTCGTTAAACTGGGTGCATGGACACGGGACTATTTTAGGAAACATAGTTACGGATGAACTGGCAAAGATGGGAACCCTATTAAGAGTGGCCGATATCGACAATATTTGTGGACTCCCACTCTCATCCTGCTGGAGACGTTTCGATGTTACTTTTCCTGAATTAGCTCAAAACAGATGGCGATATGAGTCCGCCTGTATAATAGCGAGAACAATCTGGCCTCGCCTGGACTCCCGTAAAACGGAAAATTTCATGAACTTCAATAGAAAACACTTTAGCAATATCGTGGCCACATTGAGCGGTCACTGTACCTTCGGGTTTCCCGTATAATGACTGCTACTACAGTGGCAATAAAGAGGAGGAGGAAGAAAGTATCATGCATCTCCTGTATCTTTGTCCCGCTCTAGATGATCTTCGTCTGCAACTCCTTGGCAGAATATCCTTCGGAAGCTTATCCGAGTTATCGGAAATCGGGCTCAAGCCCTATATTAGAAATAGTGGTTGGTATAATCGCTGACCCCCCCCCCCTTGCCAAATTTCTTGACCCACTCTCACCTCACATCCCCCTGAACAATCTTCTCTCTCTCTTTCTTTCTTCTTTCAACTTACGGTCAGCACAAAGGGATCATTATATTGGACCCAAGTGAGATGGATTCTAACTTTCTACTTTTCCTTACCAGCAGCCTGCTAAGCTAACCTAACCTAAGTTTCGTAGCAATAGGATAAACAAGATATCATAAAATCTCCGCACACATTTTTGCAATGGGACCAAGTGGAAAGTACACCCTCTCAGAAAAAAAATCGGTCTGAAAGGTGCCAAGCTATGAAGTAACATAATAAAAAAAATACAGACGAATTTATAACCTCCACCTTTTTTGAAGTCTTTTAAAAACATAGAAAATAAATGAATAAAATGTTAAACTTTCGCCTGTATGTACATTAGAGTGGCCGCTAGTTGTATGGAGAATTTCTTTTTTATTTGTTATATTCTCTCCCCCCAAATCGGTTCAGTTTTATGTAAAAAAATACAAAAAAATTTCATAGCGATAAGTTGTGTTTTAGGGGGTGCGTCCGGTTCTCAAAATTGGCCCTCAAGCCCATTTATTAAATGCATTTTTTTAGTTTTGTTTCGACTATATGAACATATGTATATGTACGAAATAATTTAATAGATATAAGCTCTTATTGTAAATGCTTAATATAAATAATTTCCATATAAATATAATTTTGGCATATAAAATGTATCGTGTTGGTTGTTGAAGAAAATACTTAATTATTTTCTAAAATATTAATTTTTGCAGAAAACTTTCATTGAGAGCTAAAATATTGTTATATATAACAGCTGTATTCACAAAAATTTTAAACAGTGTTTCAAATGTTGTCTAAACAAAATTCGCTAAAATTGTATTCATAATAGAATTTTAGCTTAAAAAACGGTTTTTAAACCTTGCGTAAATCAGCAAATTTTATAATTGACTGCCCCGATGTTTAAACCAATTTTAAGATGAAGTTGTTGTAATTTTGCTTCGTTTTTGTTTACATTTTGAACTTTACCTGTATGTACATATGTGTGCATGTATGTATGTACTTATGTATGTATGTATGTATGCATATGCCAGTGTTATTTTAGAAGAAAACAATGTAATTTTTTTTATAGAAACTATTGCCGAAATATCAAATATACTCCAAAAGAATATTTGAAAGAAAAGGAGTGATGCAGTTTCCATTCCCAGTCATTGTTTTCTCATTTTATGTGTTAACAAAAATAATATAATTGTAGAAAATTAACTAGTGATGTATAAACAATCAAAATAAACAAAATAAAGCTCGTTATTCTAGTGCTTCTTTATCTGCAATAAAATAAATCATATAAAAAGCACTTTTAACAAAGATTTGTTGTGAACTCTTTTTATTTTTTTATTAAATACAAGTTGGAACACATCTTTTATTTTATAGAAACAATATTTCTCTGAAAAGCGACAAATAAACCATATAGACACGAGTACTTTGTGAGTTAACAATCGTTGTTTTGCAGAACTAATACGCAAGCGACAAATAAAGAATACAGTGTTGCCACGATATTTTAAAAAAATCAAGTTAATTGATTTTTAGTTAAAAAACTGATTATGAATACTAATATTTAAAAAATGTTATTTAGCCTTAAAACGGTTTTTAACTAATATGAATTTTAAACCTCAATCAAATTTTTTACGAATACGGCTGCAAGGATTTTATGCTAAAAATTACATTGAAAATGGTCTTGAAGGCCAACTTTGAGGGGCGGACGCACGCTCTAAAACAAACTTATCGCTATGAAATTTTTTTGTATTTTTTTTACATAAAACTGAACTGATTTGGTGGGAGAGAATATGAGAAATCAAAAAAATAAAAAATATTAACGGTCACTCTAATGTACATAAGTATGTATCAGAGAAGCGCAATGAGTAGTGAAAAAGTGAGTAGAGTTGAATCATGATTTATAATTTCTTGTACTTATGCGCACTCATACATATTGCAATGTTGTCTATGAATCATATCCACTCGAAAGTTTGAAGTTCTCATCGCACTCATACTTAGTAAGATTTATGACGTTGATGATTTCGACTCTCTTGAACTCAATGTTTATAGACGATGCAAAATAAGTATTGTATGGCAAAGCCAACTTTGTATACGAACATTAAAATACTCATTATGAGGTTATGTGTTTGCTCATTATAAGGTTACAAATGCGTTTTTTATACACTTTATACTATTGTAGTTGTAGTTGTACTATATGGATGAGTTGAATGAGCCGAATCAATGTAAGCGGTATAAGTATTTTTTTTTGAAATTATAATTCAAACTGAGGTGATTTATGAGTGTGAGTGTGATATGAGTATGATGTCGACGTCGCACTCATATTTATTGCAAAATTTACTTATAAATTAATACTTTTGTGACTGTGCGTAAATCAGAATAGTTGATCGCAAATGATGTCTACTCACTTATATTTTAAATTTTGTGAGGCATTATGAATAGCGAAAACATGATTCATTGCCAATCACTGATATGTATATCGGCAATTAAATTCTTTAGTCGAAAAATCCCCATAGCAAAAGAAAAAATTAAAATTTTGCTTTCGCAAAAAAATACATATCGCTCAAAGTCATAACTCAAAAAGTGTAGTTTCACAAAAAACGAGTTTAAGCTTATCGATTTACACATAGCTTAAATTTTATTTTTCTTTCAAGAGGTGAGTATAAAAAATATTTGTATAAAATTTTTACACAATATAATTAAAAATCTGAGGATTAATTCTGTATTATTTACTCAAACATTGAATTTTTTTAGTTATGAAATTGTTTGCACAATCGAGCGATGTGTATGTATGTACTTATGTATGTATGTATGTAAATCAATTCTGGCCACCGCGAGAAATGTATTCGCGTGTGTATATTAATTTTTTATAAGAAACCGATTGATGTTCGGCAATAGTCCCACTTTGGCCGACTGCGATGTGGTTAAATACACACGTCGATGAAGGATATATAAGATTCGGCACAGCCGAATATACCATCTTTACTTGTTTTTAATTAAATTTATTTTATACGATCCACATCATTCATTTTTTTCTTTAATTTTTTTCTTTAACTTTTTCTGTAATTTTTTTTTTTTATATTTTTTGAATAATATTGTTCCAAGGACCTAACCGAAATTTCAGCTTCAACATTACAAAGTAAAATATTCTCTTTGAAACTACTTTGTTTGTTTGTTTTCTTTCAATTCCACACAAGATTTCTAACAGACCATAAATAAAATAAAAAAAATAATAACGATTCTGTAAAGAACCCCTAAAGCCCAAAGATTTTACATAATTAACTGTGACTGCTGGGGCACCACAAGCAGTCAAACATGAAAAAAGGAAAAGCGAACACAAAAAAATTAAGAAATTTGATATAAAAAGTTCACATTTTATCTTAATAATTTTTAATTTTCTTATTTTTTAATGCTAAAGCAAAATTGCTAAAGACAGTGAGGAAGAAAAATGGAAAATCATCATGCTACAGCGAGTGCAACGTAGACCCACACAAAAGAAATATGTATCGATTAATATTTCCAATTAAAAATGTAATTAATTCAATTAAGAATTTTATTGATTCAATGAAGTCTTTAGTTGGCTAGATTAAATTGTTAATTACTTCAATTAATTCAGGTGTAGAACTTTGTTGATATTATTTTTTTACAGGAGAAAAGTTAGCTAAGTCCCTATTTACACTATGCAAGTCTTATTGCTAAGCTGATTAGTTTATTAGGAGAGAGAGAGAGATGGGGGAAAAGAAACGTTGCTGTTCCCCTCGTCTCTCTCTCTCCCTAAAACTAATCAGCTTAGCAATAAGACTTGCACAGTGTGATTTGGGACTAACCAATTAATAATTTTATATTTTATTTTTTTTATTTTTTGCTAAATTAAGATTTTTACAGTGACGAAGAAAAATGAAAATCATCTTTCATCAGTTAAAATATTTTGTTGGTATTATTTTTGACAGAAAAAAAAAATAAGTTAACTAAATCCTTTCTGTTAATTCAATTTATCTGAAACCCTCTTTGGCAATTAATCCAGATTTAACGAATTCATCTTGAATCCCTGCTTCGTTTAAAATAAGATCTACCGAATCTAGAATCTCTAAACCTATCGAATACAACTTGAGTCAGTTTATTTCCAGAGCCACAGAATTTCTGTCGCGTGCATTGGCTACACGACTTTAGGACCCACCGAATATTTCCTGACTGCCGACGCCTGAAACGTACATGTACCGTCTACACGATCGCCCTCAATAATTGTTTCGTCTACGCAACGCATTGTACTCTGTAATTCTAAGATATCCTACGTAGTATAAATTTTCTTTAAATAAAGATTTAAATATTTTCTTAACACCTCAGAAAGTGACCTTTGAGTTTGAGCCTGGACAGACTGAGTTGTACCCTAGCTGGAAAAATAAACCACGTTACACGTTACAGATGAAGAAAAACAACTGACATTTCAAATGTCAGCCATTTTTTTCGATAATTTAAATTTTTAGTACATCTTTCAAAAAATATACACTGCAATGTCTTATTTCCCAACTGCGAAAGAAAACTTCCCACTTACAATTTATATTGAAAACAAAAACAAATTTTGATATTTTATTGTTGTTTTCAATATAAATTGTAAGTGGGAAGTTTTTTTCGCAGTTGGGAAATAGGCCATAAGACATTTTTTGTCCTTCACTGTACATACCAGATATAGTTCTTTGCATTAACGAAATTTTCTTTTACATTTTCAAAAGCGGCAAAAAATATATAGTTTGTCAACGGCTAAGGAATTATGGCAATAAAACATAATCAAAGCGGAGAAAAAAAAACCTGTTAATATTATAATAAAAATAGTAAAAGGAAAACTTAATTGAACCATGAAGCAAAATAAAGAAAACATATTTACTATGTATGTACGTATGTATATATGTTTGTCAGTTCATTTGTAATGAGACTGTATAGAGAGCAATTTGCACGGAAGATATAATTGAAAAGATTTTTCCTTAGAGGTATAAACTTAATAGCAAATGAAATATTACAATTTTTGAATTATTATGTGAAACAAAAACATATGGAAGAAATAAGGAAGGAAAAAATACTCACACTTACTTACTACAAAGGAAAATATGCAATTGTAGTATGCAATACAACGTAGAGTCACGGACACAAATACAGACATACAAACACTTCGTATTAGGCAAAAAGGACCACTGGCGTTTAAGCTGCACAAAGGCACGGAGACGCCGCAGCATGAGCTTTACAAAAAACAAAACTAGTAAAACGTACAAGGAAGGAAGAAAACAAAACACTATGTGTAGAAAGCTTTTTTAACAAAAATAAAAAAAATTGAAATTACAAACTACTACATTTATCTAATAAAGAAACCCTAGCGACTTTTCTAATAAGGAACATTTAATAAAGACATTTCAATAAGATAATGCACGGCTGAGAGAAAAAAATATGATTTCTGTAATCTGCAGAATTTTTAGTTAAAAATAAAGTAAAGGTTAGAGTTCATTAACAAAAATCTTTAGTATTAAAAGGACGAATTAAAGCACACAAATATATGCACATATCGCTCATATATTGCACCATATACATTTCGTTATATTTATCATGATAATAAATGATAAAAGTTACTGAATCTAGGTTCAGTAACTTTTTGTGAACTGAAAATCCTAATATTTATCGATATATTTATTCGTTTAAGGGCTATTATTATGACTTGATGATAAAGTTCCGGATATTTAATCCCAACTTTAGCAAAACTGAACTTTAAAGTGACCTTCAAAGTTTTTCCATTATTGCAACTGCCCGATAAAACAAATAATACAATTTTTGATGTGTAAACACCTATACGCTAGAGGGGTAAATATCTTTTGACTTTGATTTCTTTGCTGAGATTTCTTTGCGTTTGCTTTGCATTGTCAAATCGGTGTGAGCTATGTATAAGTGTATTAGTGTTTGAAAGAAGCAATACCAAGCAGAGAAACAAGTCGACCGGCTCGAAGCCGACGGTGCGCCGCCGCCGGTTATTTCTCTGTATATTTCCGTACACCAAAGGTGAAAATGAACCGTAAGAGCTACGGACTTGAAATTTGGACACAATGTGTAGACATTTGGCCACTACAACAACAAATACATGAGAGTTAAAAACTAAAGGGTGATCCAAAACGAGCAACGAAAAATGTTAAAATCGCATGTAATATACATACAATTGTATGTACATATAGACTTGAAATTTTAAAAGTTAGTGTATTTTTATACAGACTACAACAATAAAAAATTTAAATGAGTTAATGCAATTTTGACTTTGTAATTTTGACAACTTGCTGTATCTTGGAAATCGTAAGAGTAAAACCCTTGAAATTTTCAAAAACTGTAAAACTAAAAAATCAAAAAAACATAAAATCGCCAAACATAAAAAAATCGCTAAAACGACAAAAAAGCACCAAATTAAAAAAAATCTCTAGGACTAAAATAAATCGCGAAAAACCGCAAAAATCGCCAAAATTAAAAAAAATCCTTAAACAAAAAAATCGCCAATATGAAAAAATCGCCAAAATTAAAAAATCTCCTAAATAAAAAAACCCCAAAAACAGAAAAAAATCGCCAAAATGAAAAAACCTCAAAAAAAACAGAAAAAAATCGCCAAAATGAAACAATCGCCAAAATGAAACAATCGCCAAAAGGAAAAAAAATTGCGAAAATTAAAAAAAAACCAAAAAGAGAAAAAACGTCAAAACGAGAAAAAAGCGATAAAACTGACAAAAATCGTTTAAACTGAAAAAACTTAAAAAATTAAGAAAGCTAAATCAAAAAAAAAAAATGATCAAAACCGAATGTGCGCGAGTCAAAGTCGCACTTTACTGAATTTATTTTAATTGCAATGCGTACACAACAACAAGAACAGCAACAACTAAACGATGAACAACAAGAAAATTAAAAATTAAAAAGTAAAAGTAAAGGCATATACCACAGATGAGCACTGCAGTACCACTAACGTTTCAGTAAAAACAAAAAAAAAATTACTGATTACTAAAATTTTTTTCTACAATTTTTATAAATTGCCTAAATGATTTGTTATATGATGAGGTGCATTGAATTTTCAGTAATCAGTAATGCCTGTATTCATAATGAAATTCCACCAAGTGGCTAAATGTTTTACATACAAAAGTTTCAAAATTTGAATGAAAAAACTTTGCCACTTGCTATGGCCCTACGATTTTACTAGTAATGCAAATTAAATTTCATTAGCAGTAAAAATTTACTGAATTTTTTTAGTAATCAGTAAATTTACTGCTTACTGCAATTTTGAATGCAGTATATATACATATACTGCAGTGTGCCCATTTACTAACCAAATAAGTTTAATAAAACAAACAAAAACCAACAAATTCATATGTATTTACAATATTAAAAGTTTTGATACTTTTAATTAATTAATTTAAAAAAAGTTACTAAAAGCATAAGTACTTCCAACTTAAAAAAAATTTCATTACTAGATGTTTACACATCTCCACTGTGATCGGACTCACATTGCTTTTTTTTTTTTTTTTTTTTTTTTTTTTGATGGCAACATTTCTGTGGATATTGTGGGTATTGATTGTTAAAAATACTTACCCCCTTATGCAAAAACGTTTGTTAAAGCTAAAGCATGTGTTAAAACTGGTTTTGCCAAACAAAATTCGTTTGTTGAACCAACTTTAAGTTTGACAATCGTTTTTGCATAAGGCGTTTAATGCTTTTATTTTGTGCCATATTTTCATTAAATAAAATATTGCGGTTCATATGAATATTGTGGAAATTACATACATACATATACATATGTATAGGTATATACATGTACACTAGATCGTATCAGAAAAAAAAAGTTCTTCGTACACCAGCGAATATAAAGTATTGTTCAAAGGACATTTAAAAAAAAGATTTTTTTGACGAACGTAGGGGTCACCTTTTTAGTTTTTTCGTTATATCTTCCATATTTACAGTCCGATCTTAAAGTTTATCTCAGGGAGCCCAATATTTTTGTTCTTATGTCCATTGACCTAAAGTGTAACGATCTAGCACTTACCCCCCAAATCTCATTTCCTGACACCCTAATGTTAGAAATTTATAGCTCGCGAAAAATCATAAAACTTTTGCTAAGAAAGTATTTCAATAATTACAGCACAACTATTTAAAAAATGCTTTCGTAAATTCATTGTTGCAGATCGTATGGGTCATCTTTTTAAGTTTGTCATAGCTTCAGTATTTACATTCGGATATTAAAGTATAATATATCGATGAGTTTGTCTGTTGCAGACCAATTTTTTTTTAATTCAAAAGTCTTTGACCTCAAGTAACCTTTACATCATACCTCAAATTATACAACAAGGAATAAGCAACAAAAAGCAAAGTAAAATAATAGAAATTTTAGTCGATCATAACTCGGCGTGATTCAAATTGGCTATATTGTTGACGGCTCTCGAGTTTAGAAAAAATGTGGCCCATGCGTTGCTCGTCGGTGACCACCATGGCAGATTCATGTACTACATGAATAATTGACAATTCTTTACCAATACGACAAAATATTTTGTTGAAGCCATTTTAACAACAAAATTGTCAAATCAACCTAGGTTTTTGTTATAATTACCAATTTTTCCGAATTTCCGTTATTTGTTTTCATTTTATTTGTTTTAATTCTTTTTGTATAAGTTGAGATATGATGGGTTGATACTATAGACGTACTTGAGGTTTTGGAATTAAAAAAAATTGGTCTGCCACAGACAAACTCATCGATATATTATACTTTAATATCTGTACATTATACACCCGTGGTCGGCAACCTATACCATTACATTTTACAATTGTGTGAGTTATACTCTCATCACGAGCCGGTGTTGCCAGTGAAATTTTCGTCTAATTTCCCTAACTTGAAATTTTTAATATCCAAAACCAAACTTGATTTTATTATGGTCATAAGAAACCCTCAAGAAAGACATCTTTTGTCAATATAATGGTGGGTAGAGAGTTTTTTAGGAAATTTTCTTAAAAAAATTTAAGTATATGCTTGAAAATGCCTTTGCATGTCATATTTTTTCATACATGACAAAGTACGTTGACAAACCAAAGCTTCTGGTTTGCATAATAATTTTCTGAAAATAAAAAATTTAGTAAATTCTCATCACTAGAGTTGGGCATAATTGTTCCTTTTGCGGATTGTTCCTTTTTGTTCCCAACAACAAAAAGAACTAGTTCGTTCTTTTCGTTCAGTTGTTCTTTTCGGTCAGTTGTTCAGTGAACAACAGAACAGAAATTGTAGTCGTCGAATCCTCTTCAATGTTTTCTTCTTAGTTCTTATTAGTGACTAGTGTTGTCATTCGAACAAAAATTTTTCGAATATTCGAACAACTTTTTATCTTTTTTGTTCGAACGAACAAAAATATTCAATTTAGAATAAAAAATTATTCGAATCATTTTGTCGAATATTCGAACAATTTCCTTAACTACTTTATATAAAAAGTATTTTACATTTCATTACTTTTTAATTTGTTAGCAATATGATGTTCAGTAATCAAATTACTCCAAATTATAAATACTTGTGTAAGCTTGTTTGTATGTACACATATAAACATACATATGTTCGCTAAACTCATCTTTTTTCTTTCTAGGAAAAGGTAGTGCTTCTTTCATGGAATTAAATATAAGGTGCCTTATAGTTTCTGATAAAGAGATTAAAAAAAAACTGATTTTCTCTAATAAAAAGCCTTAAAAATCGAATTATTGAACGACATAAAAAAGCATTAAATACCAACTTAACTTAAAATACGTCACAAAAAGAGAGAAAAAAATTATAAGTTTGTAGTGAGGGTCTGTGTATCTGTTTGTTTTTACGAGTCCAAGTGACTTGATCGAAAGTGTTCTTAGCTATGTTTGAAGAAAATCGGTCCAGCCGCTTGAAAGTATCACTTCGTTTTTAGATATATTCTGTTAGATCTGCGTGTCTTTGACGCCGTAGCTCCCGAACGGCTTGACCGATTTTGATTTGCTTTGTTTTCGTTTGAAAGGTGACATGATGGTATATCTTCTAATTTATACTTGAAGCAAATTGGTCTAGTCGATTGGAAGTAATCTTAAATTTTCTATATATTAATTTACTCTCTTCTTTTTTGCGATTCTGCTACTTCAATAGTATTAGTGGAACACAGAGTTCTTAACTTATACTACAGCGTCAACTGCGGCAAAGGTTCTTAAAATTTTTAAGTTTTGTTATTAATATTTCTAAATGTGTTATTGAAATCATATGTTTTTCTTGTGTGATGAATAATTTTTCGTTTGTTAATAAAAAATAAATAAACTAATACACATACGTGTCGTTTTTTGCAATTTTTTTTAAGATTATTGGAATATATTTTTTTATTCTTTGTTCGTTCGAATATTCGAAAAAAAATTCAAAATTATTCGTCTGTTCGAACAAGAAAAAAATCACGAAATTTTATTCGAAGAAATATAAAAGACGAATAATTAACAACACTATTAGTGACCTTATTCGTTGCGTAGTTTTTATAAGTAAATGGTTAAAATTAATATTGTTGATTGAAAATACTTAAAATGAAGTCAGTGATCATTTGAAAGAAAATTTTAATCACTTTTTTAATACAACACAACAAATTCTTTTTTTTTTTTTAATTTAGTAAAAATGTTTCTTATTCATCAGTATTTTTATTTGCACTTTGTGTTATCATTCGCAAGTAAGTAAAAGTTAAAAATTAATATTTTTGAACGCAAATTTTTTAAATGAAATCCGTAGTCAGTTTAAAACAAATTTTAATCACTTTTTTAATTCTAATAATCTTTTTCACAATCTGTCTTTTAATTCAATACTATAAATTATTTCTTTTAATTTTGTAAAACTCGCTTGTATATTTCACTGTTTGTTTGTTTTGATTATTCTGCTAAAAATTTAATAGGCACACTACAGTTGCCTCTTTTAAATGAAATGTTTTGCATGTTTATTGGTCAGCAATAGAGAATAAGATAAACAAAACGAAATTAAGACCAAAAACGAACGAAGGAACAAAAACGAACGAAAGAACAAGAAAGACCAAAATATCAAGAAAGACCAAAAGAACAAGAAAGGCCAAAAGAACAAGAAAGACCAAAAGAACAAAAAGGAACAACTAGACTGAACTAGTTCACATCGTTCACTTATGCGAATAGTTCAATTGAACTAGTTCGTTCTTTTACAGCACAAGTCTACTCATCACACATATTTTCTTATTGTTAGGAAAATATTTTCTTTTTTCTGGCAACGCTGATCCGTAAGAGTATGTGATACACACAACTTGTTCTCAACAATCCCTGCAAATAATATTGGAGTACGTGGTCCAATCTAGATGAAACAGACTAGTTACATCATGGCCCCATGTAATGCAGTCATGGATCAAGTCGTTTTCATGCAAGCATTCAATGCTGTACGATCAGCGATGCCAATTTAGCGCGTTTCGCGCTAGATTTAGCGCGTTTTAACTATGCCAAACGCGCTTTTTTACCGTGTTAGCGCGTTTATTAAAAAAAGCGCTAAATTAGCGCGGTTTTGAATAAAGTCAATAATATCATTTTAGTTCAATCTTTTTTTTAACTTTTTTTATATAAATTTAACAATTTTCTAATATCCCAAAACTTCGATAAAATTTTTTAAATTAGTAAATGTTTCAGCTGTCGCAAACAAAATTCGCTTGACTGTGGTTAGACTAAAAAACGCGTTTTAATAGTGTGTGTAATGACAAATATTTTGAAATTTCACAAATAAAAATATGTACTACATACAGTGACCTCAAAAATGTACATTACTTACAAAGCATCTATTATAGCTGAAGTACAAAAAGCATTTGAATCGCAAAACTATTCGACAATTTATATGTTGTTACAAAGTTTTACAAATAAATTAAAAGTAAAAACTAAGCACTTCGATTATTGTAAAGGCGTTTCTGATTCTGTATTAAATGATTTTAGTTAATTAGAACATAATGTCGAGGAACCAATATTGCAAAATCTGAAAAATTAATTGTATATACGAGTACTAATACATACATACATCGACTTTTATTGAAATTTAATTTAGCGCGTAAAAAATAGGGCGTTTTTGCTATAAATATTTGACAATGCTGTAACTTAGCGCGTTTTAGCGCGTTTTGAGAAGGGTAGTAGCGCGTTTGGGTTATAAATAGTTGGCATCGCTGTGTACGATAAGTGTTCGTGTTTAAACGATTATGATCGTTCTTCTTGGGCACTCACAACTTGTATGCGAGTAGTCTATAACTATTCCATATGGAGTAGTTTTGGGGTTAGTCTACTCCGATGTAATGAAAAGTTGGACCATGTGGTCCAACTCTAAGACATGACAATGTTAAATCGACCACCTTTTTTCATATATTTGGAATAGTTTTGTGGTACTCCTACTCCTCTTTGGACTAGTCTTTACATGCATGTATGGACTAGTCGCATTATTTGCAGGGATGCGTGTGTACACATACGAAATAGAAAGGTATACTAAAAGGCACGGCGCCCTTAGTTTGCCGAAAACGGATGTACACCCTTTACCATTTTTGGTGAAGGGTATAAAAAATAAAAATATATCAATCAAAACTTACCAAGCAATCCAGCAAATGAAAAAAATAAAAGCAGAAAAAAAACAAATATGTATGTATGTATATATGTATATCAACTGACAGCTGTTTATGGTTACGGCAAAAAACCAAAACTCAAATCGTGTATGGCAAGTCACCAATCAAATACAGTGTTGCTCATAAGGTTACTTCGATCAGCTGTTTTGTATAGTTATAGTTAGAGATGTGCAATCGCTTTACGTGAGTACCTGCCGTTACGGCCTTATCTCACATGTGCCAAAGCACCGGGTGTGGGTTAGACGCCAGACCAACGCCCCCATGCACCCTTTTAGAATGAACCTATGGCCCACTCCATAAGGCACATAGGTTGCAATCTTTGAATATAGTTATACCTGTATTATATTCAATTACATTGCTGAGGTAATTTGAGCTATCTAAACTCTGCTGCTATGTCCGTGCCCATAGCAGCTCTGTTGAATGGCAACAGCACCTAGAACAGTGTCTGGCTGACCGCGTCACACCAACCACTAGCATTGATTTAACACTGGGAAGCCAAGACTATTCTCCCAGCGATTTTGGTAGTAACCACAACCACCACGATAATTCTCCGGCTTCCACGCTTAGATGTTGTGTATACACCTAAGCGAGGTCCCCTAGAAAATTCCTCAACCATTGCCGGCACAGCTAACCACTCATCCATAAAGAACGCATGCCTGTGTCGCCAAATAACCAGTGCCTACTCCAAACTTACCAAAATCATCCCTTTAACCCCGTAGGGTATACCCCATTGGGGTAGGACGAACTCGGCATTTTAGCAAAGGAAACTGACGACCGCTACATGCACTCAGAACTTCAGAGCAGCGAGGACCACTTACGCGAGAAGAATGCAAGCACGCCACCTAAGTTTCTGTGCCTACTACGGCAAGACACTAAAGAGTGAAAGAGTCCTGGGGTCGTATCCAGGACAATAGCCATTTTGGACCAGAAATTTCCGGCAACCGCAATGCATTTATCTCTAAGCAGCCCAGCTGTCGGTCAACCGGCACCCGTGGTACCAGAAGTAGCCTCTGGTTAGACCTCGAAGTTCTACCACAAGGGCTTCACCTCTATCGTCTTTTGAACTCAGGGGCAGTCCTAGGTGACGGTGCACCTAGCTGACAACAACGGGCGTACAATATTTGTTTTCCTTTTATAAATATGTGCACATCCGTTACTCTGTTTATATTCAGAGATTGGGTAGTAACACATAAGTTTTACGGGTAATGAGCCAAAGGTCCGTCAGCGGAAAAAGCTACATTACCCTAGCTGGGGCACCGGGATTGCCACACCCGTAGTCAAAAATAGACTCCCCTGGGGGTAGTTATAGTTACATATGGCAGGTCTTATTGAACCTTAACAGTCTTATGTTTAACAAAAACTGCATGTTGATTAGCATAAGTTGCAAAGTTGAATACGGGCCAAACGATTTTTGCCATACAAATTTACATTAAAAATTAGGATAGAATTTAATAGTGGGTTAAAACTACGAGTACATTACGCGCCCATTTTTAATGTCAATTTGTATGGAGGAACTAACTCGTTACGATGTTTGTCGCTAACGCTAACTGCCATGAAGTTGAACGTTATACAAAAAAAAAAAAAAGAATTGGTAATTGAAGCAATCCTAGGGTAATTATTAAAACTTGGCGTTAGTTAAAGGTAAGGTTTAATCGGGCGTATAAAAAGTTTTTCAAATCAATTTCATTCTATGCAATTTTATTAAACAAATTATCTCACAGCAAAATCTCCAAGAAACTACCTTCCATACTCAACGTCCTGTATTGCAAGCCCTAATGTTTTTCGCCATAAACTAACTAAAGAAATAAAAGCGTGCATCAAAATATTGTTGCCAAGCAGAAAATATGTTTCCTGTTACCTTCTTTTTTTTTTGCACCGTTAATAAATTCTTCTTGCAATATAAGAGCCGTTATAATTAAGAAATATTATGGAAAATATGCTTAAAATTGAGGAAATGTAATTTACCATTTCACAAAATGAATTCATTCATATTCCCGCATACTCTGCTCCTGCTACTGAATTTTGATTCATTTCTTTTTCTCACTTCTTCTTCCTGCCGCTCTCACCTTTTTTTGTTCGTTTCTGCAACAAACCGTCAACGGCAAAGTGAAGTGAAAAAAAGTTTGTTGCTTTTGGCATTAGTAGTTATTGTGGTTGTATTGGGCGCGAATGAAGATAAAGTTGAAAAAAATATATTACAAAACGAAATGCTTTTGGTTAAAATACAAAATGGCAGCCCATTATACGAGTATTTTTGTCTGTCCGCCATTGAAGTTTTGCATTTTTAGTTGTTGCAGGCGTATTTTTTTTTTTCGTTTGCACTTGCTTGTTTTACGGTTTTTATTCTATGCTTCTTTAGTATTTTTTTTTTCTTCCTTTTTTTTTTGTATATCCGTGCTGTTAATAAAGTTTTTTCTCAACTTCCGGTTCGTTGGTTAAACTATAGCTCATTTGGTTTTACACCATAACTTTACTTTGTTGCTGTACGAGTAGCAGTTGTATTTCAGATTTTACAAGTACGTAATACGAGTGCTTCTACTATTATTAATGTTGAATGTTAAATATGTTCGAGTGTCCATACGAAGGTTGTTGTATCTGCAAATTGATGTAATTTAAAAAGCACTTCGTACCGTCTACAAACTATATGTCGTTCTGAATTTCAAATTACATGTGTATATAGTGTATGAACAGCATTCTTAATAAAAGACTTGGCATTTCTAGCCATCAAAATCAGCTGATCGGTTAGAAAGCCGTTTATTTTTTTCAGCTTAAGAATAATCTACTTAATGGCATCCCAAAAAGATTACGATTACATACAGACACAAAAAATACCAATGTAAAATCACCATGCAAAAAGTTTGATTCAAATTCATTCAAATCATACTAAATGTACAAGAAATAATATGTTGCTTAAGTGTGTTGATGTTTATTTGCTTTGTTCATAGCTGCAATGCACTTTTGTGCTTATTTGTGAGTTGTTTTTGTATTGTTGTTGTTTTTTCGTTGATTTTTGTAAACAGCCGACAAACTGATGCAGGCTGGTAGTCAGTGTACTAGTCTTACAGTCGGCTCGAATCCTGGAGTCAAGTGAAAGTATTTTATACATATATATATTTTTTTTTATAACTAAAACTTCTCAAATAAATTGTATGTTAAATGACCAATGAAATAATGTTGAATTAAAATTTTATTCATGATGGTACATATTTAGTAAGTATCTAAAGAATATTTAAAACAAAAATCACGTTGACTCTCACGCGATGAGTTTCGAGTTCAAATCTTGGCCGGGTTTAGCCAATTTATATACAAAAAAAAAATACATTTTTCTGATGTCTATGTCAAACCAACGTGTAATTAATAAAATACAACTACGGCATCAAATTAAATTCGTGTTGTTCCAACTTGAAATAACTTTGATTCAACAGGATTCTTCATTTTGATTTTAACAGTACGTAAATATTAAATCAACATGAAACAAAGTTATTTCAAAATGAAAAATTTTCTTTGCAACTTACTATAAATCATGTTAGATTAACATGAAACACATATGAAGCAAAATCATTGCCGAAAAAGATAAAACTAACCTTGTTTACGTAGATTTTAAGTTGAAATTTGTCTGTGTGTATCGCTGGCTCAACATGCAAAGGCTCTAAGTCCATATTTTAAAATTTTACAATTTACAAAACACTCAAACTACTGACGCGTTGATATTACAAAAATTGGCGTACATTTATTATTATAAAACAGTTACTCGATTTTTTTTAATACATGTGATTGAAAAATTTCACAGAAATTGTTAAATTGTACATTTTATAGGGATTTCATTTAAAATTTTTTTAAATCTAGAGGGCCGTAACTCAGTTAATTTTTATCCGACCAACACACTAGAGTATGGGGTGATAAAAGAAAATCATATATTTTCAGTGATAAACAGTTTTCCAGATTTTTGGAAATATCTTTGTAAACTGCAAAATAAACTAATTTTTCGCGAGTTATAAATTTATTTTTGTTTTGATTTCTTTGTACTGTTTTTAAGTACGAAAATAAACGAAACAAAATGTTTGATTTTGTTTTTTTTCGCTCTTTGAAGTGAGTGAAACAAAAACAAAGCACAAACAATACAATCATTTAATCCCAGGCTGTTCAAACTGCCACCAGAGTGCCGAACATCAATCGGCTTCTTAGACAAATGAACACACACACACTAATACATTACTCTCGACGTTCTCTCAGTGGCGACCCTTGATTTAAGCTTAAATTAGACGTAACATAGCCATAATGCCATAGCCATAACCAAACCAAAATTCAATTGGTTTCTAGGGTGAGAGTTATGGCGTTATGGCGAGTCACCTATAATCAAATACAGTTTTGACCATTAGTTTGGTTCGAACGGCTGTTTTCTATGGCTATGGTTAGTCACGTCTGATTGAGCCTTTAATCGCAGAAAAGAAAACAACAATGGAAACGTTTTGAAATATTTGATGCGAATTGACATCATAAAATATAATATTATTACTTTGTTATTAAACATATTAAGGGCCATTATTATAACTTATCGTTAGCTAAAGGTAGGATTTTATTGAATGGATGCACTTTTTCATTCTTACAACGTCATTTTAATCAAAAGTGAGAGATAAGTTAAAGAAAAGTTCATCATTCCTGTAACTTTTATCGTGTATCGGTATAGTAATTTGAAGTTGCCATATTTTCATCCCTTGCCACACTTTCTACTTTATTAATTACAGCCAAATTTATTTGGTCAAAATATGGCATAAAAGAAAAACAATACAACACAAAACACATAATAATAAAACAAAAAAACAAAAGAATTGACAAAAATGTTTTCATTAGTTTGTAATTTGAAAAATAACCAAAGCAAGTTGCCACTAAAGGCGGTTTCAGACTATAATACAAGTATTAATACTTTTGACGAAAGTATTTCCCTGATCTAATTTCTGTTTAAAAAATTTCAAAAAACAATAACAACTCAACATGTCAGAGTTGCATTTTCCACAAAAGCAGTTTAGCAATCAATATCAGAAACACAGAAATGTTGACACCAAACAAACAAACAAATTATTTGTTTTATCGGACAGTTGTAATAATGAAACATTTTTAAAGGTCACTTTACAGTTCAGTTTTACTAAAATTACGATTAACTATCCGGAACTTTATCGTCAAGTCATAATAATGGCCCTAAGTTTGAAAAGCTATAGAATGTTTCATCTGCTGGCAACACGGCATCAAATGAATGATTCAGATTGTAGCAGCCAAGCCCTGCTACAAAATATTGTCAGTGTAAATGCACTAGGCTTTTCGAAGAGACATTCACAGAAAATGCAATGTTAGTAGAAAAACTTGAAATGCATTTGGTATAAAAACTTGTTTCACAACCTTCGCATTTCATGATGAATTCAATACTATTGTTTTATTGGTATAAATGTGCTTACAGATGTACATACATACATACGTAAATATGTATGTAGGTATGTATTTGCATTTTGTAATTTTTATTCTGGCCATAGAATCTATTCATGCATTTAGCATGAGCATTTGTGAAAGTTTTAAAATTTTTTCCTGCCCTAACAACCAAGTTAAAATAATTTGCTTTACAATTTCATTGCATTTACAGTCTCATCAGCACCATCTCATCATCATCATTTTTTTCGTGTTACCGTTTGTTCTCATTGTAAGCATCAGAGGCAATATCATCATCATCATCATCATATTCTTCCATCATCATTATCATGATTGTGATTATGATTATTTCATTACATTTTCATTTAATTAACTACAATATGCAACTTGTTTCGTTCGCATTCATATTTCTGCCTGGTTTGAAATACTTTTTTTTCTCAAGTATTTTCCGCCAAATTGAATAATACTTTTGGAGTTACAAGTTCAGATTTTAATTACAGCCGCATACAATTTTTTTTTCTTTTTTGCAATTAATGAGGTATAGATGAATGTTATGATTATAAAGGTATGAGAGATGTACTTATAACTGTGTATAAATTAACGGCTATATTTGTTGCAAACAAAAGTTTACATACATACACCTCTGCAGGGCTGTATTGGCCCCCATCGAAAATTTATTAACAAGTTTGGTCATGACGTTCTGTACAGAGTGGAAATTCATACCAGGTTAGAGCCAGAAAACTTTACAATTATGTACCTCAAAAAAAAGCTTAGCTCTTTGAAGAAGCTTAGAAAACTTTTGCGTTAGCTACGAAATAGTTCATTAGATAAAAGGGTACATTCGTTTAATATTTTTGGATTATTTCTGACATACACTGAATGAATTTTGCACAAGAAGAGTAAGAAAATTAATACAAAAATCATTAAAATTAAAAAATAAATAAAACAAATTACCAAAATTTGATAAACATAAAAAATCAGAGATTTATGGGAACAGGTACACATTTTTCATTTTCCACTTCTTATTGCTCATAGTCATAATTTTCAACTAATATGCATATTCATTGTCATATACTGCACTCATTTTATGCCTTATTAGATAATAGAATTCTCATTCGGTTCGTGTTAAAATTAATATAAGTAAAGCCAGCCTTTTTACGAATGCACGATATAGATTTTATGACATGTTTTCG
Organism: Tachina grossa; assembly: GCA_949987645.1. Taxonomy (NCBI): domain Eukaryota; kingdom Metazoa; phylum Arthropoda; class Insecta; order Diptera; family Tachinidae; genus Tachina; species Tachina grossa. The sequence continues at coordinate 58,812,095 of OX465276.1, read as the reverse complement.
TACAAATACGATATTTGATGTGATTGTTTCCTTTATAAATAATTCTGCCAAATAAAACCGACTTCAATGCAAAGATCTGATAGAACATTTTCGAAAAAAATTTATGGAATATAAAATTAATGGCCTGTTTCTACATAACAAGTAAGCTCTCAAGCAAGCAAGCGGTACACAGGTGAGTACGTAACAAAATGAGTTTTTATGGTACACTTGTCTAGCTTACGTCGTATTTGGTATCACTTTTTGTATATTTAATTTCATTATTGCCATGGTGTACAATTTGGTATTTGAGTTAATTTTTTTCAATACTAGAAGCATTACTTAATGGCAGCCCTAGGAGAAAATCGAACAAAATAAAAAACAGCTGCTTTTAAATTACAATGCAATATTAGATCAGTTCGTTTATTTTTCAAGCAAAATCGAGTAACTGAATAAATCCTGAGTATTTTTACTATTAAGCATTAAAGAATGTTTGGATATATTAAAAAAGCTGCATCCTAGATTCTTAATTAATAACATCGATAGTGACATACTTTTTTTTCATTTACAGTATGTTATGATTTTTTCACAATTATAAAAGCATTAAGATTTTGCTGAAACAAGTCAAAAAGCTTTCATGCTTCATGAATGGATTTCATCCATCATATACGATATGTACATAGATATATCGTCAGATGGTTACTAATTTCCCGCATTTAATGGAAATACTCCAAATCTTCTTGCTTTGTATACAGCTAGATCCAAGATAATAATGAATTAAAAAACTTTACATTGAAATGTGGTTCAAAGCACAGGAGTTTATATATGAACCAAAATAATATGCCTTTTATGGTGGTTAGGAGGTTAATGTCTTTCAATATATTTTAAATGTGGCAAAATGTATTACAGATATAAAAAATATATTTCATATACATAAAACCGATGTATATTCTTTTTTTAACCCCCGACTAAAAAAAGGATTGTTATAAGTTTGTAGTGTGAGTCTGTGTATCTGTGTGTCTGTCCGTGTCCACGTGACCGATTTTCATTTTAATTTTTTCTGTTTGAAAGATGACTTGATCGAGAGGGTTCTTAGCTGTGTTTGAAGAAAATCGGTCCAGGCGTTTAGAAGATATAACATCTTTTCTAAAAAAATTCGGGGTTTTTAATTTTTGTTATTTAAATATGCTACACATCATACAAGAAAATGATTGAAGAATTTACTTAGAAATAAAATTCACAAAAAAGAAAAGTGCAAGCATTTATTCAGTAAGAGCTTGCAATTACTCAGTATCAAATTACAAACGAACGAAATTCAATGTAATACAGCGAAGCTCAGTAAAAAGCTTCAGGTAATCGAACAAACCTATTATTACTTTCCTTGAACAAATTTATGTGAACAAAATTGGAAATAAAATTGTGATGAAAATACATGGGATATAATGTAAGAATGTTTGGATTTATGCTTACAGGTTCCATAATGGTTCAATTAGACGATTGTGTGGACATTCGATTTCTTCTTTAATGAATAAAAACCTATTTTCATTTGCACACAAGTACTAATTTTTGATTGCCTATATTTGACATTAGATACAATTGAAATTGTTATGTAGAAACAACAAAATAAAAAAGTATTACGTATTTTACTCAGAAAAAGGTGACACTTGTTTTATGAAACCCCAAAGCCAAATTTTGTACTCATATGCACAAAATTTTTTAGTTACTTGTAATGTAGAAACATGCCATAAATTAAATTTTTTAAATGCATGATTTTGTGTTCTTCAGAGCTCAGGGTGTGTGTAAGTTTTGTAAAAATCGGTTGAATAGAACCAGGTGATATATAATAATAAATTTTAATGGGCGTAGACCCGCCCATTTTTTCAACTTTAAAATTGTTTAATTGCAAGAACCATAGGTTATATATATGTACATTTTCTACTCCCGAACAATATGACGTAATTCGACCCAACAGTGGGAATGCTGTACTGGTATCCGGAGGTAATTGTTAAATCTCTATAAATTTGAAGAATGATGGTGTAATGGGACTGATTTCGGTTAAACATTTGTGCCACATGGCATCCTCTAACACTTCTGCAGCTTCCAAAATTCGTAAAGACCTTGTCAATGTAAATATTCATCCTTATTCAAGATGTCGAACATCGACGTCACTTTAACACAATATTTACCAAAAATTTGCGGCTTCTTTACTCGCTCTCGAGAACAATTTTGTGCTGCTGAAAATCTATTTTCGTTCCCTAAGGTATGGAAAATAGCATACAGGTAGCAACTGGAGTCAGTTGTTTTTAACAACAACAAGCACAAGCCCCAATTTTTTTATATTGTGCTAAAGTGACGTCGATGTCGACAACTGGAATAAGGGTGATTAAGTCGGGAGATCAATTCACTAAGTTATCAGCTATAGAAAGAAAAATATATTTTAAGATAGCTTTGGAGTCTGGATATAGGCTGGAAGTTCTACGGTGATAAGCAGGAGTCGGATGGAAAGAGTTTGAAATCTGCGAGTGTGCACATGCCTTCCAGCTGAAAATAGTAAACCACACTGAGGTGCAAACATGGCTGGTCTACTCAAAGTTGGCTTTATGCCAATCGATGTATTAGAAAACCCTATGACGACCGAGCAGACGGCTCTGGTGAAGGAGACCGTAAATCTTACAGCTATTCCAGCAATAATAAAAAGAGGAGAAGTCTATCCTTAGGTTAACTCATGGTTAGTTGTACAAGCAAGAGAACTGCTGATTGTCTTAAGCGCAATGTCAGCTATATTATGAAGAAGTGCAACGTTGGGGTAAGCACAGTGGAAGAGTCGGATTTTCCGCTATCACACTTTCTCAGAGACTGGTTCCCACGCACATATAAGAATTAAAAAAACTTGAAGACTTTTGCAATAATCGCGGCTCAAAATAATTTTAGAGCGAACATTTGAAAGGTCACATTGAGGAAGTACGAATGACCATTCATAAACCTGATAATGGCGGCAGACGACAATTTGTGGTCTCTAAAAATTTACTTTTACAATTCATATTAATGTGAAAACATTATTTATAAATTTTTATTACTTCAAGCTTAAGAAATATTTTTCCTACATGACGCCTTTCGCACACGCAAAGTTTACTTTGCAAAGTTTTGAGTTTGAAGGAAAGACGAAAGAAGAGCATTAGAGCTCTTTCCCTTTCTCTCTAACAAACTCAAGAAGTTTTGCATGTAAGAAATGGGTAAATAAAAGATTAGAGCCTAAAAATAAAACGCACGGTTTAAGAGCTAATGTTAATTATTTGTTAATAAAATTTCTGCTCCAAGCATTCTAGGAGCAAATTTCAAGTTTTTCTTCTTGTTTAGTATTTATCATACTAGCATGTAAATAGGAAATTGCAATACACAATATTGATAGATTGTTAAAAATTTCATATTAATTTATCATGAAATCTTAATTATAAAAATAATTTTCTCAATTTTACTGAAAAAGTTATTTTTAAGTGTTCAAAATTTCGTATTTATGTGTGTATGTATGTATGTATGTATGTTTGCACATGAAAAGCTCTGCCATAAAATGAATATGTACCCTTTCTTGCAATCCATTTTAATATCATTGTTACCTTAGCACAAAATAAATAGCTTACAAGTTTATGTAAAAGATAAATTTAAATTTTATCTATCTAAACTATAATCTTGTAAATTATTCCGTTCTACAGAAACAAACATTGAACATTTACCTTTAAATAATTACATAAGTTAAGTTGAAGAAAAAGAAATAACGTATTTAGTAAGTAACACATGTATTTCATATACAGTGCACAAGAAAATTAGTACACCTTGAAAGAAGTTTCCTTGAGAGATGGTTTTACGTCACTGCAAAAAATTTTTCATATAGTGTGAAAGCTGTAAAGGTCAGACCTTAACGTTAGATGAAAACATTTTAATGAGACTTGTAAAAACTCTTTCACTAGCTCGTTTTTGACACAAACCAATGATCAAACCCATGTAATTTAAATGGGTTTGATCATAGGTTTGTGTCAAAAACGAGCAAAAATTATAAGATGCCTTCAAAACCAACAACTTTTCAGTAAACGACGAATAGTTTTTTTTTGCCACTGTACGTGGGTACGTAATTGTCTATCAAAGAGCATTGCAATATTGAGCATTGGAATATGTGTGTTGCAAATTCAATTAGATTTGAATTCCACATGAATTCTTGACGGATATTTTAGTGTAGTTGCTTTTATTGCCTGTCACTTTATAGTTTTTTTTTTAAGTACTTATTTAAATACAAGGTTAATTATGATAAATTGTTAAATTTCTTGTGCACACGTTGAATATTTTAATAAAATAAATGTAAGTAATAATATATGTAGCTTTACATACTTGACCATGTAAAAATTAAAAATTCTGAAAGATTAAGACAGTCGTCATCTTATTATTATTAAAAATAATAAGCAAAAAAAATATAACCGGTTTGGTTTTCGGAAAAATTCGGGTTCTTGCATACACTAGTACGCTGGCACTCTTAGTTTTGGAAGTTTTGAAAAAATTTTGGATGAGCTAATAAACTTACCACAAATTGTTGCATGTTGTTTTTGTGTATTAAGGCTCAGTTAGCCAACTGTAATGTAATGTAACAGAAACAGCTGATCGATATTGTTATGTGAAAAGTAATGAAAATAGTTATAGAGATGTAATGTAACGTAACCTACTCTTCATATAAAAATATCGATCAGCTGTTTAGTACGTTGCAGTTACATTCCATTACAGTCCACTAACTGAGCCTTTAGACGATTTACTTCTACTGCATATCGTCATGTGAGAACTTCAGTGTCCAATACGCCACTATAAACTATTGGATATTGTATACTTAAACTCTCACATGACGATATGTAACTTGTTCATATACAAATAAACTTGGCAATTGTTATTAAACAATAAATTAATATGTGTATACTTATGAGTATACATACATACATACATATGTATTTACGTACTATATAATTACATAAATGAACTTTTTACATACATAAATGTAATATAGGTAATTAATTTTACACATTCTTATTCGAAAATAAACAATCATTATTATACTAATTCTTCTTTATTATTCACTCAACACATACGATGCAAGAATTAGAAAAACAAACAAAAATTGCTAATGCATATTTATTGTTTATATGTACATACATACATACAAATATACATACATGTTTTTGGTATTATTTGCGACATTGTTTGTCAGACTGAGCTAAGAAAAAGTCTAAGAAGAAGAACAACAAAGAGAAAAAGTGACATTTAAGAACAAACTTTACGCACGTTTTACTTAATTATTTTCGAACTTTTTGAAAAACAAATTACATATATTTGCAAGAAACTGATGCATTTATTTATAATATTTAACACTTTTCTTTAAAAACTATCAACTTTTTACCACTTTTATTTATAATTTAATAAGAGCTTCTTTTACACTACTTGTGCGGCCGGCCACTTTACGAAAATAATAAACAAAAGAAACTGGCCACGGCGAATTAACATGCGTGGGCGAATAAGCTAAAGGTATACATATGTACATAAAAGCAAGTACATCGATGGCACTATCGACACTAAAGTGCTGCGTAAATCGTTCTAAAAGTTTTGTATTCTAGTTGACACTACTGCCAAGCGGTCTGTTTTAGTGCAAACATAAATAACAAAACAAAACTAACAAAACATGACTCTCACTAAAATCAATCAAGCATCAGCGTTGTCAACTTGTGGCGTTTCGCACCATTTTGGGTGCTTTTTGAAATGTTTTGTGCGAAAAATTCCTCAGTTGGTGCGTGGTGCGTTTTTTTTTTAAATTTCGGTGCGTTTTTTAATTTTTGGTGGCACCAACGCAAATTTAACACAGCAGTGGGTTAAAACCGGAATATTCTTGTTGTGAAACTTACCAACTTCCTGATAGTGTTAATTACCATATTAATACTAATAATGTTTGCAAAATATCACAATTTGAAATGAAATCTGTGTTATGGCCCAATGATAACAATAATGATGAAAATATTAGCTTTATTTATTTGGAATAATTAATTCTTGGTTTCTTTTTAAAAAAGTTTTAAACAGAATTTATAAAATTAATATACAAAAATGTATCATCTTGGACAAATGAATGCAAAGATATGTATGTGCCCCTAATTATGAAAGTTGTATAAGTCTTATATTTCTTTGGTCGATATATTTAGCAGATTACATTGGAACAAATCCAAAAATATTTTTTTTTTTTTTTTTGTTATGCAACAGTTTAATTTAGAGTTGTTCTAGTCTGATCAAAATGTACTATATCGAATCAAAAATGGTATGACCTAGACCACTTTCATATGTACACTATGTATGTACAAGTGATGTAACGAATGCCAATTTTTGATATTCGCGAATACGAATATTTGAAACGATATTCGCGAATGCGAATACGAATATTATATGCAATATGAAATATTAAAAAATTGTTATGAAAAAGGACTTCACACTCTTGTTGGCGTACTTTAAAGTTAATAAAAAGTACCCAAAATTTTAATGATCGTCATTAAATAATATTTGAGAATGATACAAAGCACAAATTTCTAAAAAAAAAATTAATATATTTGTACAAACTAAAATTTTTAGTCATTTATTTAAATTTCGTTTAGGATTTATGCATTTATTTATTTAATTTCTTTGGAAAAATATTCGCATTCGTATTCGCCTGAAAATGACCGAATATTCGACAATTCGAATAAGAATACGAATATTCGTTCATCACTAGCATGTACGAATTTGTTTAGTTTTTTTTATTGTTTTTTAATTATGTACATATATTGTAAAAGGCTGTTTATTTTTATTGTTATATTTTTAATATGGATATGTTAAACTTCTGATAAAAAAATTTAAAAATATTTGAATAAAATGATAAATAAAGAACTTTTATTAGTTTTGAATCCTTTCTATTAATCCTTGATCTCTTTAAAAAGTTTAGTACAGAATTTATGAAATTAAAAAATATTATTATCTATGTAATACAAATGAATATAAACAAATTTGCTAACACTGAACTGTTAAATCCTCTTTTAGTGTTAAATTTTTAACACAAAATAAAATGTACTTTTATACATAATTCAATAAACAGTTTAAACTAAAAAAATAAATTCTAAAATTGGTGCGTTTTTTTGTAAATGGCGCGTTTTTTTCTCCATTTTGGTGCGTTTTGAAATTTCAAAGTTGACAACGCTGTCAAGCATCATTCGAATAGTTTTTCTCTGCAGTGTTGTTAGTGCTTGTGTTCTAAAAACAATTAGAACATCAAAACGAAAAGCGAGAATGAAACAAAACAACAGTAAATCACAGCAGAAACATCGAGTGCACTAGAACACGAGACAAACATGCAAGCTATGTATGTATATATGTATACATATATTGAAAATAAAAATTAACAAATTATTATAAATACATATATGTATAAATGTAAATAAGTATGTATGATATTATTTCATAGTAAATAAAACCTCTTTTCCGTTTTCATATTAATAACGAAGCGCAATGTTTCTTTTATATGGAAAATTATCTTTGCTATCAAAACATTCAAACATGTTTTGAATGCTCTGTGTGAATTTTGATGTTCTATTTCATTTTTGTTTTGAAAGGCTTATTTTTACTTCAACATTGTTCTATTGCAGTTTTGTTCTGTACTGCAGTTTTCTTATCGTAAAGCAAAACACTTCTCTTTTGAAAGTTTTGTTTTAAAATAATGGAGCAATATACACACACATTTTGAAATTAATGAGAGTGCTTGTAAGCTTTCTTTTAGGGCTTGTGCCACGCTCTAATCGATACCATCGATAGTTAATTTTTTTTGTGACTATCGATGTTTTAATTCTACCATCAATAAATATGTACATGTCTGAATCAAACAGTTTTTCATCAGTAATTATTGGTTACGCTTTCTTTGGCAAATGGCACACAGATGTAAAAGCGGCCTTAGTGCCAGGCGGTAACATTCGTGGCGGCGCTTCTGCCTTGAAACTTAGCCAGTGCAGGAATCGAGTTGTTTGATTTTATAAACAAACAAAAAACACAGCTGTTTTAGCGTGCACCAGCAGTTTGCAACGAAGAGTGATTTCCACTAATAAAAGTGATTTCCAACTTTTGTTTTTGTGTGTGGTTCCAAAAGAAACATTATTGTGAAAACGAAGCATGCAACATTAAACCGAAAGCGGCACGGGTGCAGAAAATCTTCTATAAGCGAAACCAATTTTCAAAACACCAATGAGAAGGAAATTCTTTAATACCTCCCACAGTGCAGCAATGGTAAAAATAAGTACATAGTAAAAAATTCAATTTAAAAAGTTCAGACTGCAATTAAAAAAATTTAGATTTTTCTATTTCACTAGAAAATGTTTTAGGTATTTATTATCAATTCCCTTCTGGGAAACAATATTAAGAAATTTCTCTCTAAAAATCGCACAATTGGAAAATTCAAAATAATTCCTACAAAATTGTCTATTAAAAACAAAAATTAAATTTTGGTTGCCATTAACACTTTTTGTTTACTTTTCGGACATTTATTAAGTTTGTGGCCACTTCTCATAAAGTAAAAAAAAACTACACCACTCACTCATAAAAACCAAAATTTCACTGAAATGTAGGAAAAACTTATTAATTTTGATTCAATGATTAATTTAAAATATCACTTGAAGCTTAAAAATCGTATGCGAAAACTACGAAATGAGACAAAGTTAATACATACTGATATTTAAGACTGCGGTTTCAATCTCCCAATTATATTTATAATCATAAGCTAGTAGATGTATAAAAAATAAAAATTTTTTCGACCTCAGCTAAAAGTTATAACACAATTTGACCAATAATAAAATTAATTAATTTTTCGGAAATCGTTTAAGGATATTTATTTGATTCGTTTGATATTATATAAATAAGTTCGATATACATACATACATATATATATACATAGTTTTTTCTATTTAATAAAAATGCAAAAATAACTTACCACTAAATTTAACATCTTGTTTCTACGCACTATGCGATCCACTTTTACTGCAGAACTTGTTACTATTAAACTAATTAACCCAAAGTTTATATAAAAAAATTAGTATGTATATTGTCGTGTTTCTTCAAACAATTAAGTAAATGCATACATTACGTTAATTGTAATTTAATTTTGTACATAGATTTGGGTGTTTTTACACTTTACTTTCATTTTAGTTTATCACTCTATACATAACTCAATCCCCTTATTCGAAAACATTGTTTGCGTATTGTTCATGCGTATGTAAAGTTTTATTATAAAACAAATAGAAAAAATCTTATACATAAGAACATACACATGGTTGTACATATACATATCGTTAACTTAATACGAAAAGGCCCTAACTCATGTTTTTCATAGTTTACAGGAGAGGGAAAAAAATAAAAAAAGATGCAATATTGATACAAAATTTTTTTAAACGCAATATTATGTGCTTATGTAATGTGTTTTTAATAAAAATTGCGTTTAAAAAAATTTTGTATCAATATTGCATTTTTTTTATTTAGTTTTTTCCTCCTCCTGTAAACTATAAAAAACATGAGTTAGGGCCTTTTCGCATTAAGTTAACGATATGTATATGTACAACCATGTTTTCTTATATTCTTTTCCCCAAATCGGTTCAGTTTTATGTAAAAAAAATACAAAAAAATATTTCTTAGCGATAACTTGTGTTTTAGGAGGTGCGCCCCTCAAAGTTGGCCTTCAAGCCCACTTTCAATGTAATTTGTTCGCATATGACTATCTTTAAAAAAAACATTTTACAAGAATATGATAGGTATATGGAAATATTTTAGCTCTTCTAGTCAACAACATTAGTTGTTTGATAAAATTAATATTTTAAAAAATAATGAAGAAAATAGCCAAGAAAGTACCAAAAATTTATATATACTAAAATTATATTTATATGGAAATTATTTATAATAAACGTGTTCAATAAGAGCTTACATCTATTAAATTATTTCAAAAGAAAACTAAACAAAATATAGATTAAAAAAATACATTGAATGAATAGGCTTGAGGGCTAACTTTGTAGTGCGGACGCACCCCCTAGACCCCCTAAAACACAACTTATCGCTATGAATTTTTTTTAATATTTTTTTACATAGAACTGAACTGATTTGGGAAAGACAATATGAGAAATTAAAACAAAATTATCCGTACAACTAACGGCCACTCTAATGTACATATGTATGTATATAGATATAGGGTGTTTTTTTAAGAGGTATAGAACTTTGAATTGAAATAAAACACAAGAAAATCGTTTTAATGTCCATCAATTTGGCTTTATTGGAAGGATAATTTTATGCCATTAATGTTTAAATATGATTTCGGGCATGTGGCCGCCGCGGCTGGCTCGAATAAAGCCAATTCTACAGGTCCAATTTTCAACCACTTTTTCGAGCATATGGGGCCGTATGTTGGCAATAACGCCACGAATGTTGGCTTCCAAGTCCGCTAACGTTTCTGGTTTGTTGGCGTAGACGAGCGACTTCACATATCCCCAAAGAAAATAATCCAATGGTGTCAAATCACACGATCTTGGTGGCCAATTGACAGGTCCATTCCACGAAATTATGCGCTCATCGAATGTTTCCTTCAATAAATCGATTGTGACGTGCGCTGTGTGGCATGTAGCGCCGTCTTGTTGGAACCACAACTCATCCACATTCATGCCATCCAATTCGGGAACAAAATAGTCGGTTAGTCGGCTCCAATTGCTGTGCACGGTGGCGAATCGATTCATTCGGGTCCTCTTCAACACTTTGCTCTACAGCGGCAATTGTTTCTTCGGTGCGCACTGTTCGACGTCTCTGCGGATGCGTATTATCACCTAGAGTAAACGTAGTGCGAAAACGATCCATGGTTAACCGAATTAATTGCTCTGATGGACGATTATGTCGACCATAAAATGGACAGAGCTTGCGGTAAACTTCGCGAACTGAACCATTATTTTCGAAATAAATTTGCACGATTTGCAAGCGTTGTTCTTTTGTCAACCTGTTCATGATGAAATGGCAAACCAAACTAAATATTAATCACTTGACAGCTGACAAAATGGCCGCCAGTTAAAAAAGTGATGCCAACTTAAAGTTCTATACCTCAATAAAAAACACCCTATATATGTACATATGTACTATACATATACATATTTGTACATTCTTTAATAAAAGATTCATCATTTATGCACTGCACTTAATCAACGGTTTATTTGTTTTTCTAGTATTGGCAACATCGCTGTCAGACTGATTTAAGACAATCGCTAAGAAGAAGAACAACGAAGAGAAAAAGTGCAATTTAAGAACAAACTTTATACACAGTTTTCTTAATAACTTTCGGACATTTGGGAAAATAATTTATATACGCAAGAAACTGACACATTTATTTTTAATATTAAACACTTTTCTTTAAAAATTATCAACTTTTTACCACTTGTATTTAAATTTTAATAAGAGCATCTTTTTACACTGCTTGCGGCCACTTCACGAAAATAGTAAACTAAAGAAAGTTGCCACGGCGAATTAACAAGTATACACATGCTTGGGCGAATAAGATAGGCAGCGTTGCCGATTTATGTGTTATGTAAAATGGGACAAAAATTTAATTCCTAGAGTAGTTTAGTAGTAGTAAAGTAAATTTATCAATCAAACTTTTTAACTTCATATAAAAAGTAAATAGAATTTTGTCATGGTATAATTTGTTCAAGGAAATAAAGGTGACAAGTGGCATCATGACTTCTAACCGGCCAAATTTATATACATAACTTATTTCCTTCTTAAGCCTGGGGAAAATTAAAAAATATTTGTTGTGGTTCAATGAATCTATGTGGAGATCCATAGAAAGAATGTTTGAGTACGCTATAGAATATGCAAAACCCGGAACCCATAAGCCGGTTAACCGGTCTTTGGCTTTTCTGAAAATAATTTTAATTTTTTATGTGTGGATTGACCGGCGTTTTTATTGAAAATATTTGTGAATTTTTTTACAAAAATATTTAAGGCCTTATTCATACAAAAATAATTTTGACTTAATAACGTTTTTGCATACAAAATTTGTTTTATAAACGCTTCATAAGACTAAATTATTTTTTATTAATAAGTCAGTTAGTTCGTTTCAAATAGTAATCTTTTTTAATTTTTTTTCCATAGTTTTGCAAATAATCAAAGAACATTTATGGAAGCATATTCAATTTTGTCGATTTTCGTAAAAAATATATATGTCATGTCATCGAATCTAGGCTTAAGTATGTGCAATGTACATAGTACACACACACATATATACATACATATGTAAGTATGCACATATACATGTTTTTCTTATTGATTTATTCATTAGTTTGATGTTCAAAAAAAATTATTGAAAACAAAACCAAAACGTACATATGTACATATTTAAATACCGGCTAACCGTTTGTTTTTTGCTCAAAACTCTATTTACAACCGGGTTTTTACAAATAAGGAATTTTTAGAATCAATTTTCAGAGCAATTTCGGTTTTGCATACAATAGTACACCAGAACTTTTAATTTCTTAAAGTTTGAAAAATATTGATGAACTAAAAAAAACTTACCACAAAATGTTATATGTTGTTCTTGTGTACTATACGATTTACTTCTACTGCATAACTTGTTCACATACAAATAAACTTATCAAAACTTATAAAACGTTAAAGGTCTGTCCCACGATTTCAAAGAAATATGTATAAAGAACTTTTTATATATGTACATACATATGTTTAATACAATTCATTTTATTCCAAAATAAATACTCATTATTATAATTCGTCTCCATTATTCACTCAACACACACTGTGCAAGAATTAGAAAAACACAAAACAATTGCTTATGAATAGTTTTATGCATACATGGTTTTTTATTATTGGCAACATTGTTATCTAAGAACACCACTAAGAAGAAGAACAACAAAGAGAAAAAGTGATATTTAAGAACAATCTTTACACACGTTTTACTTAATTATTTACGAACTTTTTGAAAAACAAATTATATATGCAAGAAACTGATGTATTTATTTATAATATTTAACACTTTTCTTTAAAAACTATCAACTTTTTACCACTTTTATTTATAATTTAATAAGAGCTTCTTTTACACTACTTGCGCGGCCGGCCACTTCACGAAAATAATAATCAAAACAAACTGGCCACGGCGAATTAATATGCGTAGGCGAATAAGCTAGAGCTATACAAAAATATGTGTGTATGTATGTATATATTTAACATACATACATATAGTAGATATTCGCCTTGCAGGTGGTTTTTTTAATGCAGCCAGGGCATTCAGAATAGTTTTATCAATTTATTGCATTTTTTATCCGAGCACCGCTAACAGCAACAAGGCGATTTTAAATTTTTAAATAGAATAGAAGCAACCATTCAACCAACCAAATGACATTTTTTTGAAAAATTAATTAAAACCACCACTACACTTTATAAGTCATAATAAAACTTGTCTACAATTTTTATGACAGTAATCATTACTTTTATGCCTAATAACATTAAAAAAAACTGCTCTCCGGTAAAACTTTAAAAATTCTAGTTATGTCAGTTAGTGTAAACAGTGACAGACATGTCGTATGCCACGTTCATTTTGATTAATTTTAAATATAACGGTATATCTTGAAATCTAGCACCAGTTTTATATAGAGGAGTTTAAATTTGAATTTTGCATCCAAATTAATTGAGAAAAAAATTTCGATACACATATTCAGTCCAAAACCTTGCATGCTTATTAAATTCTCAAAGGATTTGAACAAAAAAAATATTATTTTGGATCACGGGGAACAGGATTCGAGTTTAGACTGCTTTTGTAAGAAAATTTAGAATTCGTTTCTACTCGTACCAAATTTTTAAATCATCATATAATAGTTTACTCTGTGCTACTGAAAGTACGAGTAAATACAAATGTAAAGGTACCAACAGACATGTTTTTTACATGTGTTTTTTAAGTTTTCGACTCGTATGTTTTTCTTTATGCTTGTCAATATTGGTTAATTTACATAAGGTTTATAATTTTTGGTCACAAACGTACATGTAGTATCACTTCTTCTTTTTCAGTACATAAATATCCACGTAGTTTGTTTTATAAATGGCTTGCAGCCGTCGAAATATTTTTGGTTCCGTCGCTGTAGTACTGGCGACGCAAATTTGCTTTTTTATTTTTTTCTTTTTAAACAAGACGTTGAGGTTGTATCTAAAAATCTATACATTTTTGGACTTATTTTAATAAAACGACAACGTTAAATTAAAAAAAAAATATATAATTAATTTGTCATGCAAAATACTTCATTCAGACGGCTAATGATAGTCAGCGTGACCGTTTGACCGACTAAAGTGGCAATTTGCCACTTTTTCGACTGCTTTTCCCCTTTTTCGTCTGCCTTGCCACTTTTTGACCCGCTTTATTTAGGGTGAGTTATATGAAAATACATTAAAAATAAAAAGTTTAGTGCAGTTTTCTCGTATTTTTTTTAATTTTGCCCCTTTTCTTTGATAAATCCCTATTTGGTGCCACTTTTTGAAAAATGTCATCGGTCACCCTGATGATAGTGGACATAATCAACCGCCGACGAATTTGTTCGCACGACATAGACATTTGGAGCTGTATGTTTAACATAAGAAAATAGAGCACACTCTATTTCAAATAATGTCTTATGTTTTTTTGTCATGTTTTTTACACAAGCAATGTTTTAAAGGTAACACACGACATGTTTTCGTTTAAATATGTAAATTCTGGCACATACAATGTGAAAAACATGTCGTCTGTTGGTATCTTAAGTTAGATGCTGATGATCCGAAGGGTATAACTTGGGAGCCACCTGGTAGCATCAGCTAACAATATGCTTCAAAGAGAAATGTCGTCATATTTTATAAGGACGCATATAATTTCACTATTTTTAGTAAATTAAGCAGAAAATAAAATAATTTTAAAAGTTCCTTGGTTATGGAAAAATATGTAAGAAAAGTACTTTTGGGAATTGGCTCGCCTTCGAACATTCTATATAAACCTATATAAATCTGGATATTCGCCCGATAACATATATTCTTATTGATTTCCATATTTGTTCTTTGCATTTGTGCCCATAAAACTGAATTTGTCAAAAAAAAAAAAAACTGTATCTTAAAGCAAATAAAAAAAAACAAAATTTTACGTATGATAACTTCGGCTCCATGGTACATCAAAAATTCAAATATACATCGTGATTTAAATATGACACAGTGACTGAAGAAATTGCAAACTGCACAGGCAAATACTTAACAAAACTCGAATCCCATCCTAATCCGCTTGCTCGTAATATTTTGAACTTTACTGGACACATCCGCCTAAAAAAGAGGGACACAAGAGCTCTTATACTACTCAACACTCCAGATGGGACTACTTGAAAATACTTTTTTTTCCTTTTTGATTATCACTACTTATGTATATATTATTTATAACTATCACTATGTTTATGTCCGACAGTGGTCGGGCCTAATAATTATATTTTAGATTTAAGATTTGAATACTTATTGTTAGTTCATATTTGAAGATACAATAAATAAATACATGTATTAAAAAATAAAAAAAATTAAAGCAAATCTACTTCATAACTTTTAAATTTGAAATAAATATGTATGCTTAATTTTTATACGTTCCAAATGTTCCCTATTTAATAAAAACAATAAATTTATTAACTATAAATAAGACAAGAAAACTTATGTTTATTACGATGTGTCTTTATTAAAGGCGGTTGCAAATGCAACAATAGCATGTGAATATAGGAACGAATATTTACTACCACAATCATTCATTTAAGCTCAGTGGGCAGTGATCTCAAATAAGGCAAAGCAAAATACAAATCACATTTGCATTTAAACATCTGTCTGACTACCATAATCTTTGAATTTATCTATACAAGCTGCTTATCTACTCGTTTACATAGATGGATGTAGAGCAATTCGAAGAGAAAAAGCATTAGCCACAAAACGACAATGAAACGACATGAGCCAATTATGTTGAAAAATGGAAAACTATCAAGAACCTAATGAATTTTTATTGCCAATTAATTGTTTATAAGACGAAACATGAAAATAGACAATTCAATAAATGATTTTTAACATAAAAATTCATAAAAATTAAAGAAATAAATTAATGCCAACGGCAGGTTGGTTGATTGTTTTGCATTATTGATCCTTTTAACATTTTATGTGTTCATATCATTACGGTTATTAAATAAATTAAACAACTTTATTTGAATTGAATTTCGCATTGAAATGCTCACACAAAAGTGGTTTTGGTCACTGAGCAGGTTTCTTTTTGTCTATGTCTATATATTCATTAAATTTTTTTTTAAGCGGTTTGGCTCCGAAGAATTGGTTTGTGCAATTCAAAACTAAATAATTGGTAAAAGAATTTATAATATAATTTTTTATTTACGTACATACACATCTGTTAGTTAAGCGCGAATGTGCTTATACTATGTTTAGACGACGAGTTGAATCACATGCTTCGCTCTCTGAATCTTGTTTTTGAATCTTGCCGTTTATACGACGCCTTCGTGCTTCGTGTGCAGCGTGCCAATTTAGTGCTTTTCGCACTAGATTTAGTGCTTTTTAATTCATAACAGTCCGGAATTTTTCAACTAGGTGCTTTTTTTAAATACCTGAAATTGTTGCTTTTTCACCTTTGACTTTAGTGCTTTTAGTGCGTTTAACAAATCCACAAATATAAATTTGTGATAGTAAAATAAAATAAACATTTTTCACTTTTCTGTCTGATTGTCATAAGTAAAGAACGGAATATGCTACTGTAATAGACTTGGGTCGAACTCGTTCACTAGTTCATTTTTGCCACAAACCAATGATCAAACCCATGTAATTTAAATGGGTTTGATCATTGGTTTGTGGCAAAAATGAACTAGTGAACGAGTTCGACCCAAGTCTATACTGTAAACTTCTTGGTACGCTTTTGTAGAAAATTAAACACTCTATAAAAAATTTAAAATTAAACTAAATCTGAAATAAAAATATTTTTAATTTCCATTCCATTCACTTATTTATTACAGCTATGGATAAAATAAATTGAAAAACTTATAAAATTGTTTTATATTTCTCTATTATAACGAAAAACACTTCTTTGGCACTTTTATTTTGTATGGAACTTGGTAAAATTTTCTGGAATAACATAATATTTCTGTAGTTTTCTTGAAAAATCGTATAAATTTAGGATAAATTTTATTTGGACTGTAAATACCTTTTGATCCAGCTAACTTATCAAAAATTTTTATGTAACTTTTTTTATAGAGCGTTTAATTTTCTACAAAAGCGTACCAAGAAGTCCACTGTAGGACATTCCGTTCTTTACTTATGACAATCAGAATGAATAAAATCAATTTATATCATGTAAATTGTATGGGAAATTGAAAAGTGCGATACGCATCATCTCACCGTTTATATTATGAGCTGATATTGTAACAGGCCTATTTTTTACCTAAACTAAAGTTTGAAACCTGGTTCTGAGAAAAACAAAGGAATTCTTTTTTTTTTTTGAGAACACCCTAATGTACATTCATACATAGTAAATAGTTTTTGTTAATTCATTGACACATGCCTACATATTTATACGCATGTACATATACATAAATACATACAAATTCTTTCGATTTGTAGGCTAATTACACGCAGAATTCATTTTATTTCGATTCTATTTAGTTACAATTACTGGAGTTACAGTAACAAATTGATGGACTCGATATCGACCAAAATCCTACATTTCCACATAAATTTTAATCAAGTGTTTTGATATTTCGTCTATACGGAATGATTTAATTTAGGCAGTTATATAAAAGAGTACAAATAAAATTTTAATTGAAATCTTTATTCTGTAAATAAAATTACTTTGTTTCTGAAGTTTAGTTTTATGTATTATATAAGCTTACGAGTTCTACTTTATTTTTCCAAAATTATTATATTAAATATCCCATTACTTAATTGTTTAATTTGCTTTTGTCTTGAACTTAAATTATTTTCCTACTCATATTCTACTTACAACTGAACAAAATCGAAATATGGCTTTATTGTATTTAGTGCTTTTTTTGAAGGCACAGTGCTTTTTGCTCTGAAAAAGTTGGCATCACTGTTCGTGTGGCATCTTTTTATTTATATTCACACATTCATACATATCATACGCACGCATATACATACCCAGTGGGAAAAGATAATGAATAGTAAATTATAAGGTAATGCACATCATGTATAATTTTTCATTTCTGAATTGATTACTGTTAACACAGAACATGTCCTAGGAAAGTAATGAATTATTTTAATTGTGTTTGATCAAATTAGCCTATCGTTTTTAAGGGATGCATTGTTTTGCTTTGGAAAACAATACTTTATGTAATTAATGCCTACTTTTCCAGCTGGGTACATACGTATCATATGCACTTATATACATACATACACATAAGCATACATACTTACATACATTCGACTCGTTCAAAATTTTGTTTTTGAAGGCATTCCTATATTTTCTTCTTATTTTTCCTTTTTTTTGCTATTCATAACTTAATTAAATTTATTTATATTAAACTCACATCTATGTTTTTTGGTTTGTTTTTATTTGTTCAAACCCATACATACACATATACATATTTTGTTTTGATAGCTGGTTCAGCTAAACTGCCGATAAACTGCGATAAAAGTTAGAGAAGATACCAATTTTACGTGCTTCGCAAGTAGATTCATATTGAATCTACTTGATTCGCTCTCATAATTTTGTATGGCGAAGCAAGTTGATTCGGTCATGATTGGGGTGTGAAGCATGAATAGAGAGCGAAGCACGTATCGTGTAAACATACTGTTAGTGTTATAAATACACAATTTTCGAATAGGTGGGCTATAACTAGGGTTGGATTTTCCAGTTTTTTAGAAAAATAATTTATTTATCAATTATATTTTTTAATTAATTACACAGTGGAACAGTGGTTTTATTGCTTTATTAAAAATAGCCAATCCTCATGTATTTTTATCTGCTGATTACGTAAGCATCATTAGTTTTTCTCCGGCATTATTTGCATAATTTTTGCCACTTTTTTATAATTCGCTTACTATATGACGAATGGTCCCCCGAACTTAAAAATACTTTCTGGATTATAAAATTTCATTAAATTCTCTTTGAGCAGATGATATATTACTGTTATTACATGGATGTTAAAAATCGTGTCTTTTTGTTTTAGTTCTTCAATTTTTTTTATTTAAATTTTTGAAATTAAAATAACTGATTCTCATATATTTTTTCCGCTGATTACGAATATAGTTTTACTATTTTTCTATCACCTCTAGTCTTACAAAAAAAAATTCTAAAAAAATTTTCTTTCTCATTCCATCCAAAAAATTTATTTTTTGTATCACATTTCTGATCAATGCAATTATTACGTATAAGAAATGTTGTATTGACCAGTCCAGAAAATTTTTGTTTTGTAGTTATTATATCGAAATTTTCAGCTTTTACGAAAAAAAACAATTTTAAGGAAAAATTTGAATTTTTAATGCAAAATTATTGGGCCTGACCACGAGTGTGGTATTCGACTATTTTGTACTAGACTAAAGAATATTGCATTACAAACTCGTCGTATTCGAAATACGACACTCGTAATTAGGCTCACTAAAATAATCACAACTTATCAAAAAATAGAGGCTACATTCAAAATCAGCGACGTCATATAATTAGAAATAATATTTTTTGGTGGCGTAAGAAAAGAAAAATTTAAGATATTATTTTTTAAATATAATGCACAAATCTCTGAAACTAGAGGGTATAAGAATATAAGAAATCTTTATTCGTAATTAGCCGACAAAAATACATAACGAGCAGTTATTTGGGTAAAAAATAGAATAAAAAAGTTTGATGGACTAAACTATGCTCCTCAACGTAAAGATATCCAAATGAAAGAAATTATTTTACAGGTTAATAATCTGAAAGTGTTTTTAAATTTTGAGGACGGTTCATGATATATTAAGCGAATAATACAAAAAGAGGTGTAAATTATTACGATTTGTAAATTATGTAAATTTTAAATATTACTTTCCTTGCTAGATAAAAGTTAAATAACGGAATCGTAATCAGGAGATAAAAATACATAAGGATCAGCATTTCTTATCAAAACAAGATGAAAACCTCTCTTTTCTGGCTGTGTTTTTATATCTTTTAAAGAAAATTTTTTTTGCTTTTTAAGCTTATTTTTAAATTGTCCAGCTATTTTTTCAAAATCCAGGTGATTTTTTTCCATTGTCCAGGTATTTGACTTTTGGTATCTGACAACCCTAGCTATGACACTGTACAAAAATAAAACATATAACGACTGATTCTGGTAGAGAAGACAAAAAAAAACTAAATACATATGTATATGTATGTACGTGGATTAGCATTTTTAAAGCTTCACTAAAAAGTTAAAGTTCCTTCAATTTTGTGAATCATTATAAACTTTGTTAATATGTGATTCTTCCGACGAAGTTTGCTTTAATTTAATTTGCAATGTTACATTTTGCTAGTGCTTGCAATAATAATTTATAATTAACTTTGGCGTTATTTGTTCCTTTAAAATTATCACATGTGATTTGGCTTATAAGATGATGCGAACTTAAATCGAATCGAAAAAAAATTAATAGCTGTGGTCTTGTGGCTGAGTGGTAGCGATGGTTCGAATCCCGCAACAGACCCTGAGTGTTTTCCGCATACAAGCTAGTCGCTTCGCGGGTTGTGTTGGTTTAAAAAAAATATACCTAAGGCCCAAGGCTCAGTTAGCCGACTGTAACGTAATGTAACTGCAACAGTGGGAAACAGCTTATCGATATTGTTATGCAAAAAGTAATGAAAATGGTTATAGAGATGTAATGTAACTTAACCTACTTTTCATATAAAAATATACGTCGCATTTGCATTACATTACAGTCGGCTAACTGAGAATTTAGTTAGAATACTGTAAAGGAAACAGCTGATCATATTGTTATGTGAAAAGTAATGAAAATAATTATAGAGATGTAATATAACGTGGTAAATGTTTTAAGAACATATTAGACCATATTTGGATGCAATTTGTTGGCGGTTTGGTACCGGAAATCACAGAATTTTCAAACAAGTTGACGACCTCCAACACTTTGTCCTAATTTGCACTTTGCAAGTCTTATCGCTAAGCTAATTATTTTGTAGGACAGAGATACGAGGGGAAAAGATACTTTTCTGTTCCCCTCGTCTCTCTCTCCTAAAAAACTAATCCGCTTAGCAATAAGACTTGCATAGTGTAAATTAGGACTTTGCACATATTTTTTCATGTATTTTATGCCTGTATGTATACTTTTTTCCCATGTATTTTGAATATTTTTGCCACGGTCGTTGTTATTATAATTATTTTTTTATTTTTTATTTTATGTATAAACATATTAGCACACTAAATATTGGCATAATTAATTTTTTGAATTTCTTTCCAAGTTTCCACAAACTCCAAAAAAAAGAAAATGGGTGTATGTAGAGTTTATTACTAAACTGTATATAGGTACTTTCTATTTATTGAAAATTATCCTTAAATTAATGGAAAACAATGCTTCAAAGTAGGACCCATTCCATTTAAGGATAGTTATGGAACCAAGTACCCCTAAAGCATTCTTTAATTTTAATAAAACACAAGTCTGTAATCAAATATCAGTATCTAATATTAATGTTGGCTGCAAAATATTAATCTGATGTGACTGACAGTTTAATAAAACCCAAAACCCAAACACAGCGTGATCTTTGCAATTTGCAGACACATGCTTTAAAAAACGAATCGTTAAATTTAACCCTTTAAAAAAACGGTATCTCATATCTAACAAAATACAAGTATAGACGGCGATGATGATAGTGATGCTGGTAACGAATGTTAGATGAATGTTTGTTTGTAGTAGCTGCCTGGTAGACGAATTCTTATTAAGGGTAGTCAGTGGACTAAATAAAAAAATATATGATAAACTGTCCCATGTCCGTTTTACTTTTATTTTTCCTTTTTAAAATTTTTTTAAGCTTTATATTAAAGTACACATAGCAGCCAGCAAAAGCAAACAATAGGGGTTTAATTTTGTACCAAATTATCAATGTTGCGAGGATCGTGCCGTGTAGCGTTAATGAATATTAAATTTTGCAAAAGTTATTGTTCTAGAGCAGCTACGTCCAAACACGCATACTCTGGGGCCTAATTCCTGCAGTCGTGATCGGAATTGCATTCGAATAGAAATTAATTTCGATGGCAAGAAATTTTCGGATGATGGGATGATGTCACTCGCTACCAAGCGAATCGAGTTTTTGTTTCAGTGTTGGAAAAAGCAAATATATTTATATATAAATTCATTTCACAACACTGAATAAATTGTAAGCAAAAGCATATGTTTATATATATGTATGTGTGCAAAAAAATATGTATGTACGTACATACACACGTATATGCAGAAAAAAGAAACGAATATACATAAATATTATTTTCATTTTATTTTAATTAATAACTTAATAATAATAAATTATTGTAAAGTTAGAGAATAGAGCACTAGCTACATTTAAAATTCTTTTATTGGTTGACCAGAAGCAGTTAATTTGTTATTTAGATGCTCCCAGAGTTGGTTGATTTTTTTATATTTTATTTTATTATTTGCCAAGTCAGTGTGTTTTGTTATATTTGAAGTCAACTAGAAATTTTTTAATTTGTATTTTTATACGTACATTTGTGTCTTCATTCATTTATAAATAAATAAGTCAAATATTGAACATACATTTTCCTTTTCTTCGCTTTTTCCTATGTTAAACATGATTTCGAATGCCTTTTTGCTTGCGAGTAAAAACACAAACGGTTGCATTCGAATGTCTGCACGTTATCGAATGCTGTCATTAGAAATTTCGATATGTTAAAAGTTAAAAAACTCGAACATTCGAGTAATAACTCGCTCGCAATCGAATGCGAGAATTAGGCCCCTGATATTTACATTTGAAGCACAAAGAGCTTTGAAAGCTCTTAAATTGGTTTTTGTTTTTTTGCAAAGTAACAGCAGGCATTGTTGTCGCAGAGATGTGATTGGCTGTTGTGCTCTCGTCGGTGTGAAAGCACGAAAGCTGTTTTGTAGAAGTTTGTTTGATATCTTATTTGACAGTTGGCATACTTCGAGTTGTTGGTAATATGTGCACTGTTGCCAGAACTAGGGTGAACTAGGGGTGAAATCGTCAAAAACTACAGATTTCTGTGCAAAAAATCGTCAAAATCGTCAAGTCATTTTAGAAAATCGTCAAAAAACGTCAAATCAAAAATATTCATTTTTTTGTATTTTAATTGTTTTATTACAAAAAGTATTACAATGGTTCAAACTTATTAACTATGCTTTCAACAAATATACACATATGTATACATCAAATATATGTATATTACCTAAACATGAAAACCATTAAAAAAATAAAAATTAAAAAACTTAAAATGAAATCAGAATTCACATACTACGTACATATATATTTATTTTTAAAACAGATAATTTATAAAAAAAAAATAATTAGCATTTTTGTTACACAAATATTTTATGTATAAATATCAGAATTTAACATTTTGAACACAAACAAATCATAACACGTCAAAAAACCAACTCGAAAAATGCAATTCTAAAAAAAGTTGCCATATATAATATTAAATTTAGAACAATCGTCATTTCTGGAGCTAAAATCGTCACTTGTGTATTTTGAGAGGTGAAAATCGTCAAAATGCAGAGAAATCGTCAATTCTGGTAACAGTGAATATGTGGCCGTATAAATTGCACAAATCAAGTTTTGTACGTACACACATACATATACATTATTGGCTGATCAGAGTAGATGATCATGAGGCCACTGAGCATGTGTGTACTTTGAGAACGTCCAACTCCAGCGTCTGACAGTTTAAAGTGTGTCCATTGACGACCCTCGTTGCCGCACATTAAATATTCTATTTCAATGTGGTCGATAATTGCTTATTTAAGCGCGTACGTCCTTTTTTGGGATAATATTAAATGAAATCAACAACGACAACAACAACAACAACAGCAATCAAAACAAAGCAAAGAGCTAAGAAAATACAACAACATCAACAGGCAAACAAAAGCAACAAAAAATATCTGAAACGGACAACAGAACAAAGAATATTACAAATAAAAAACATGATGTTCTTTGTGTGTAATTATGAAAAAATCGTTCGTATGCAAATGGTGCAGGAAAAAAGGGTTAAATTGGGTACTCATACTAAAAGCACACATATACACAAATATATAGAAGAAAAAAAAACAATAAGAACAGAAGGATGGCAAACAATGAAAACAAAGGATTCTTGCCACTACGCCAGTATATTGTTTTGTTGCCTTGATTTTTTTATTAATTTATTTTTTATTTTTTTATTTTTAAGTACGTATCTACACACATACATATAATTAAATGTATACAGCTATACATATATGTACATACATATCGATATGCATTATAACAGTGCATCGTACATACATACACACGTGTACATCATCCATCCGAGCAGATGTTCGTTTAAATTTGATGCATGTTTTGTTGACCCAACGACGGACAAATAAATCGCTTCATATACCTTTAAAAACTTTTCTATAAAAATAAACTTCATAAAATATTAAAATAAATTTTTCGCTGATATAAAATGTTAATCCCTTTTTAGCCGCGTTATCTTTATATTGAAATCAATTAAATTTCAGGTTGAATGAGTTTATTACTCAAGGATACATGCAGAAATATGTAAGTTTACTTGGTGGTCAATTGCTCCAATTGTAGCAAAGATGGTCTAATTTATGTATGTAAACTCTACATTGCACTATAGGAAATTTTACCCATTTTGTGGCTATAATTAATTACAGCCGAACGACAGCAGCGATTTAAATAATTTTTGGGAATCAAACTTCGGATGCTTCGCTTTTAAAAGTGTCAAAAGCTGTTATCACTTAATATCACAGAGAAAAAAAATTTTATCAGTCACGCTCAAGTTCTCTAATGCGTGAAGCATTTCAACTAATATTAATAATACATTCACCTTCGACATTACATTTTTTTTTTTTTTTTTTTTTTTTTTTTTTTTTAATGCATGTATTTATTTATTGGATCTTCATATATGAACTAACAATAAGTATTCAAATCTTAAATCTATAAAAAAAAATTATTAGGCCCGACCAGTGTCGGACATAAACTTAGTGGTAGTTATAAATAATACATTAGTAGTAATAATAAAAAAAAGGGGGGGGGGGAAGTATTTTCAAGTAGTCCCATCTGGAGTGTTAGGTATAAGAGCCTGTGTGTCCCTCTTTTTTAATCGGATGTGTCCAGTAAAGTTCAAAATATTACGAGCAAGCGGATTAGGATGTGATTCGAGTTTTGTTAAATATTTGCCTGCGTATTTTGCAATTTCTTCAGTCACTAGTGGCATATTTAAATCACGATGTATAATAGAATTTTGGATATACCATGGAGCCGATGTTATTAACCGTAAAATTTTGTTTTGCCTTCGTTGGATTCTCTCGACATTGGAAGCTGAAGCAGTGCCCCATAACTGAATTCCGTAGCACCATATTGGCTTCAAAAGCGACTTGTATAGTAAAAGTTTGCAGTCTAAGCTGAGTGTTGAGTTTCTGCCAATCAACCAATATATTTGAGTTAACTTAAGTTTCATCTGAGTTAACTTAGAGTCAATATGATGTTTCCATGTAAGTCTTCGATCAAGGTGTATACCAAGGTATTTCACTTGGGAATGTTGAGGAATATTTTGATTGTTGATTCGAATGGGGGAGCAAGTATCTCTTCTTAGGGTGAACGTTATATGGACACACTTTTGTTCATTGACTTTAATTCTCCATAAGTTCAACCATATTTCCAGCTGAGTGATATGTTCCTGGAGATTGCGGGATGCCTCATAAGGGTTTTCGTGCACACTCATACAGGCTGTATCATCGGCAAAAGTAGAAATATGGATATTATTGCTCACAGGCATATCACAAGTATATATTAAATACAAGACAGGACCCAGGATACTACCCTGGGGCACACCAGAAGATATAGATTCGGGCACACTCGTGAACTCTCCTTCCATAACAGTGAACTTCCTATCAATAATATAACTTTCCAAAAGCTTTTGAATGTTTATTGGCAGATATGTCTTCAATTTTAAAACTAGGCCTTCGTGCCATACTTTATCAAACGCCTGAGAAACATCAATAAAGAGAGCGGAACAATACTTCTTTTCTTCAAATGTTCTTCTTACAACTTGGACCAGTCTATGCGTTTGTTCAATCGTGCTGTGCTGACTTCTAAAGCCAAATTGATGGTCCGGGATGCACCCATTATCAGTTAAAATTTTTGACAATTTAGTCATGAGCAGCTTTTCAAAAAGCTTTGAGATTGTAGATAGTAAGCTTATAGGCCTATATGAATCAGTCTTGGTAAGATCTTTGCCCGCCTTTGGAATCATTTTGATCTTGGCAAGTTTCCAGTTATGTGGAAAATACTGCATTCTTAAAATAGCATTAAAAATAAATAGCAGGATTCTTATTGCAATATGAGGCAAGTTCATGAGCATTTTGTTACTAATGCCATCAATACCTGGAGATTTCTTCGGGTTGAGTTCAGCAATTACTTTTTGTACTTCACGCATCTTAAACCTTAAGGGACGAGGGGGTAGAGAAACTACACTCGGTAAATCAGCAGCACCCGTACATGAATTGGGAGTGAATACAGATTTTAAATGCTCAGAAAATAAGTTACCTTTCTCACTATCACTTCTTGCCCAGCCTCCGGTCGCAGTACGCAATGGTGATTTAAGATCAACGGGTCGTTTAAGATTTCTAGTAGCGCGCCATAAAGAGTAATTAGATGCGGACGTTACATCAAGACCTTCTAAATACTTTTCCAGTAGTGCAGTTTTTTCCGACGATAGCAGCTCTTTGAGTCGCTTAGTACATTCTTTAAGTCTGATTTTATTTAGGGGTGATCTGTGTTGTTGCCATTCTCTTCTAGCTCTCCTTTTTTCACATACAAGACGTTCAATTTCCGTAGAATAAATTCTGTTAAAGCCGGTCTGCGGATAGGAGGTAGTGGCGTGTTCAGCAGCCTGTTTAATATTTTCGTTAAGATTGGCAATGTTAAATTCAATATCATCGCATGATCTAAGCTGAATGTTTTCTACGCAGTGACTACTAAGATATTTTTTGAATGCCAGCCAGTTGATTCCATTAATCATCTTCACATATGAGTTAGTTAAATCACTCCTTAGTGGGTTGAAAATTGTAACTATTGTTGGAGAGTGATCGGAGGACAGATCTAGAGAGGCCTCTACATGAATTAAGTCCCTATGAATATTTTTCGTGACGGCAAAATCTATAACATCTGGAATTTTTCTTACGTCAGTAGGCCAGTAAGTAGGCTCCCCACTCGAAATGACATCTAAGCCCATTTTTGAAATTGTATTGAACAAGGCTCGACCTCTAGGTGTAACAAGACGCGATCCCCAGTAGGTATGTTTTGCATTGTAGTCACCAGCTGCCACGAAACAAGATCCAAGCGATTTGTAGAACTTCTCATACTGATCTTCGCTAACTGAAAATCTGGGAGGTGAGTAAATTGATGATATCACGAAATTCGCACAAAAATTTTCTACGAAAATATTCGTTGCTTGCAAATATTCTTCACTAACGTTGTCAAGGACATAGTGCTTGAGTCTTGACTTAATCAGAATTGCTGACCCACCACATGCTCTCTCTCTCGGGTCCTTTGTATCATATAAAGTGTAACCATTTATTTTAAATAAGCTTCTTGAGGTCAAATGAGTCTCAGAAACCAACATTATATCAATATTTTTTTCCATGAGGAAGTGCTCAAGTTCATTTTTATGTTGGCGAATGCCGTTTGCGTTCCAGAAACATATTTTTAACGTGTTCATGGTTTATTAACTAATGCTTGAAGCAGTGTATTCTGCATTCGCAGCATTTCTTGCATCATACTTGTCATATTTGTAGTAAAGTTGTTTATAGTTAGCACCAGATTCTCAATAGTAGCTTCAAGGCGACTAAAGTTAAAGCTTGAGTTTGAATTCGTTGAATTATTTGGCGGTGGAACATTTTGCGTGGGAATTGAACTAGTCTTAGCAGCATCAGCATACGATACACGTGAAGTAACTGGTTGGCTGATTTGAGCAAAAGTGTCGGAGTTCGCGTTTACTTGTAGAGCTGGAGTTAGCTTGGGTTTTTGACCCATAGCCTGTTTAACGAAAGAAAATACAGGGCACCCTCTATAGTTAGCTGTGTGATTACCTCCACAATTACTACATTTTTTTTCTGCTTGATCTTTTGGCTTAGTGCAGCTAGCAGTACCATGCAATTCACCGCAGATAACACACACTGTAGGTAACTTGCAGTAAGTTTTCGTATGGCCATATTCTTGGCAATTATGGCACTGTACGGGACCTGAACGCTTACGTGGCTCTTCAACTGTGATTTTTCGATGTAATAGATACTTTACGTTATAAACTGGATGGGCTTCATTTTTTTTCAATTGTATGTCGTTCGGCTCCAGTTCAACCCGAAATAGGGGTTGGGGGACCTTTTCTCTATTAAATATGTTGGTAACATTTTTTACCTTGAATCCTTGGTCGACAAGTGCACATTTTACTTCTTCGGGTTCAACATATGAATCTATGCCCTTTAATACTATCTGTAGGCCTTTAGCACTCTTAAGTTGGTATGTGTAAAAATTTGTTTTATTTTTTTCGAATTCACTAACAATTTTTCGGAAATCTTTTTCATTATATATTTGGATTTTAGTTTCATCAATATTACCTCGTTTAATTGGAATGATGTGAAAAGTATTTTCACCAATGGTCGACAGTAGTTTTTTTATAAGCGCGTTAGAATTTTTTTCTCTCAGATAAATAGGTGGTGGCTTAAAAGACTTTTGCGATGATGTAGAGGGCTTGTCGTCGGTGTCTTGCAATAATGAAAAACGATTTTGACGATTGGTAGATGATGCGCTGTTATCCCTAGACATCTTTGGAGCAGATGAAATTTTTGAAGAATTTGGGCTTCGCCCACGCTTTACCACTGTTATATATCTGTCCATTCCCACTTGTACCTTGGGTTTTGAGCTACTGTTATCTGTAGTGATAACTTGGTTTAGTGATGAGGGCGAGCCCGATGCGGTTGATATCGCAGACTTAAATGAAGAAGTACTAGGCAATGGTAATGTTAACGATTCACTAGTTGGCATTGGACAAAGCGAAGTTGATCGCTGACGAAAAATTGGCTTTGCCGTTAAAAAAAGATTTTCATCAGATTTATTATTTATATTTTTTTCATTAAGAGTTTCAGAACTCACAGTAAAATAAGCATTTCTGCCGTTAGAACTCACTTCAAAATTTTTTTCCTTTGAGGTACTCATACAGAGTATTATTCCTCAAGGGAACTTTGTTTGTGTTTACGGTTTTTTTTTTTGTTTTTGCTATTTCTTGCTATGTAAAAAATATTAGTAAAGCCAATAAGCTTATTTATCAAGGTGAATATGTATTACGAATATTTTTTGTATGATTTTTGATTTTGTTGTTTTTTATATTTGTTTCGTTTGTATGTATGTAAAAAAAATCCGCTTTAATGTCTCTTCACTATGAAGGTTCAACGAGAACTGTCGACATTACATGAATTTTTTTTTTTTTTTTAATTTTCAAAATCTATAAATTTTAATATGAAAACCTTTGCTACACTCAACTGCTATTCGAAATTACACACTAAACAGTTGATAGTGACAGTAAATCAAAATTTTTTAATAATTTTAAAGAAGACTTGTTTTCTTTGTACATAATTATTTTTATATTAAGACAAAAAAACATTGCGCACTCACGCTCACCCATTCTGATTCCTGACAATTTTTAAACATTCCTTTTTAGACCTTTAAAAGTTTAAACAATAATTAAAAAACTTTTGTTTAAGCTGGATTTAAGAAAAAAATTATTTTCGATTCCTTTCCTGTACAGTTAATAAGTATTTCGTTTTAGTTACGTAAAATTTGGTGACTATTCTGGAAAACGCGTCTGGAAAACAAAAACAAAGTTTTAAAAATTATTTTTGATTGCACTACATTTCTAAAAAAAATATAGACGTGAGAACTTTTACACGTTTCTCGAGTTTCTTTCAAAAATGATAAACAAAAACAAATTTTTTTTACTTTTATGCAGTTTGTGTTTTGTTTTACATGTAACTTTCACCAAGTCGACGCGTATTCCAGGATAAGCACCGTAGTGCTTTTTTAATGCAAATATTTGCAGCTGAAATGTTTCAAGTTGGGAAGATAATCGATTGTCTTCATTGGCGTGGCTATAAACTTTTTCTAGGGGGCATTATAAATCGTGATTTTCATGAGTAATAATGTAATGTTATAATGTAGTTATTCATCCAATTTTTAATAACAACAGCAATTATTTTTGGGGAGGGGGGCAATGAACACCCTAGAATAGTCTTTCTATGCCTATGATTGTCCTAGAGAAGAGTGAAGATCAACATTTAAAAACCTCTATTCTTGTGTAATTGCTTTTGCTTCTACTTACGCTTCTGCTTCTTAAAATGTAAACAGTCGCAGTTAAAGCAAAAGCAAAGAACGAAAATTTATAAACAAACAAGCTTTTAATAAATTAAGAAGTTGAGGCATTGGAGATGCTGTGTATTTCTTTCTTTTTAACTTTGCAATAGAGCTGGCTCCAACTCGCTTAGTAGTTCATTTTTGACACAACCCTATGGATCAAACGCATGTAATTTAAACGGGTTTGATCATATAGGTTTGTATTTAAAATGAACGACTGAAGGAGTTGGGCCCAGCTCTAATATTTGTACAGACACAACATTTCTGCTTCTTTAACTTCGGATCTGTTAAAAGCAGCAGTCAGTCAACTGTTGAATATGACGACTGCTGAAGTGCTTCATTGTGTATAAAAATTCAATTGAAACGTAAGCCATAACCATACAAACCAACTGTTCGAACCAAAATTATGGGTGTTTGATTATTGGTGACTCGCAATAACCATAACCATAACCATAGAAACCAATTAAATTTTGGTTTTTCGCCATAACCATAAACAGCTGTTTGCTATTATATTTGATGTTATATTTTTGAAATGAATAAATAAATAATAACAAACATTTAGAATTTTAAAAACCCCAAACTTTTTTCAGAAAAGATGTTATATCTTCTAAACGGCTGAACCGATTTTCTTCAAACATAGCTAAGAACCCTCTCGATCAAGTCATCTTTGATAATATGTATAATGGTTTTTTTTTTAAATTTGATTTATAAAGCAGTAAAAATTTTTATATATACAGAAAAAAAATTCAAATTTACATAATTTTCTTCAATAGCGAATTATTAATTTGGTTATCTTCATTGTCCACAGTTTTTTTTTAATGTAATTATACTTGAAACACCCTAGTTTTAAATGAAAAAAAAACCATAAACGCAAATTTAAACAACTTTGTTTAACAAAATCCTTTTAGCACAGGAAAATTCCATTTACTACGTAGTTTTTCGCTTTTAATTAAAAGGTCAATGAATTTTTTGTAATTAAAAGGAAGCAAAATGCAAAATAAAAAAACGAGCCAGACGAAGAAAAAGAAAAACTGACGGCTGTTGTCACAATGAAAATCTCATTAAAATTTTAACCCTTTTTCGTGCTAAACTTGTTTTTCCTACCATCAGATTCGAGGGGAGTATGACCCAATTTTTCCAACAAAACACACTACGCACACATACAATAAGAATAAAAATACAGTGGGTGTGTGATGGGGACTATGCATGCATACATACATACATACATACATACAAGTGTTGGAAAAGTGTGAACTTTTTTACAAATAAAAAAAGGACACAAGTTCTTGTACTCGTACACAAATCATTCGAATAAAAAGGGTTTGTCAGAGTGCGTGTCTGCAAGTCTAACACTGTATTGGTGTCCTTATCTTTGAAGAGAAGGGGTAATGGACGTTATTTATCTAAGGTCGTGGTTATGGAAATAGCTGGTAATGACAATAAATGTTATTTCGCAAAAGCTTGGGTGAGTCAGTACAAGTTGTTGTGGTTCTGTTTTAATGGCCCTGACCTTGGTGCAGATTTCTGGCTTTTAATTAAAATAGACTGCCAACTCAATGACCTTACTGACCCCTTTTTTTAATTACAAAACTGGACGACACACAAACATACACTAAAACGCTTATACATACACTCATGGATATATATGTACATACATACATATTTATAAACAAGTGGAATTTAAAATAAAAAAATGTATATCTTTTAAGGACACAGTCGCACAATTATTTGAAGCAGTTAACGACCGAATACAACGAGCTGGTAAAAAAACAAAATCATGACCCTTCCCAAGATTTTTAGCATTAACTTGGTCAAAATATTAAACGGTGATATTCCCACACTACGCGTCAGGTATACGATTTAAGAAACTGGTTAAATTAAACAGCTGTTTGATACAAAAACATTCCCGTCAGTGTTTTTTTTTTTTACAATTCATTTTACAAATATTTACTTTCCCAGTGAACATATTTTTGTGGCATGACTGGTATCGGAATTTACTAAGCTTAACATTACAAAACTGAATAAACTAAATAAAAAAGAATAATATTAAATCAAACAAAATAATAGGCATTTAAAATAAAATTAATTTAAAACTAAACAACGAAATAAAAACAAATAATAGAAAATAAATTAAAATATAGGAAAATAAAATAAAATTAATTAATAAAATAAAATAAAATGAAATGTATTGAAATATAATTAAATTAAACGGAATTGAATAAAATAAAATATATTTAAATAAAATAATATAAAATAAATTAAATAAGATGACAGGAAAAAATATAAAATAAATTATATAAAATGAAATAAAATAAATTAAATAAAACAAAATAAAATTTAAAAAAAAGTCATTTGTTGTGAATAAGCACATCTAGATGCATTTCTTTGCTGCTCAACCAACTCATCAGTAGATTTCAACCATGATTCAAAAAAAGCTTATCGTAAAAATTTAGTGATGAGTTGTTGTGAGCGAAATGCGGCTAGATGAGCTTAACAACAAATCAATTTTTTTGCATTGTATACATTTTGGCACGCGTTAAAAAATATAATACTGAAATAAAACAAAATAAAACAAACAAAAAACATATAAAACAAAAAAAATATAAAATAAATTTTAAATAATTAAATTAAATAAAAAAAAATGAAAAAAAAAATCAAATAAAATGAAATGAAATCAAATGAAATGCAATAAAATGAAATAAAGTTAAATGAAATAAAATAAAATATAGCAAAATAAAACAAAATAAGATAAAATACATCAAAATAAAATAAAATTAAATTAAATTAAATAAATTAAAATAAAATAAAATGAAAAAAATAAAATAAAACTAAATCAGATAAAATAATAGAAAATAAAATAAATTGAAGTAAAATTAAAAAAAAAAATTAAAATTCAAGGAAATTAAATAAAAAAATAATAAAATATAAAAAAATTTAAATGAAAAAGTAAAATAAAATTAAATAAAATTAAAATATAAAATATTACATAAAATAATAAAATAAAATAAAATAAAATAAACTAAAATAAAATAAAACAAAATAAAATAAAATAAAATTAAATTAAATAAAATTAAATATAACAAAAATTAAAAATTTTAAAAACCCCCGACTTTTTTCAGAATAGATGTTATATCTTCTAAACGGCTGGACCGATTTTCGTCAAACATAGCTTAGAACCGTCTCGATCAAGTCATCTTTCAAACAGAAAAAACTAAATAAAAATCGGTCCAGCCGTTTGGCCTGTACGTGGACACGGACAGACACACAGACACACAGCCACACACTACGAATTTATAACACCCCTTTTTTTAGTCGGGGGTTAAAAATAAAATAAAATAGAATAAAATAAAATAATATAAAATAAAACAAAATATAATAAAATAATATAATAGAAAATAAAATAAATTAAAGCAAACTAAAAAAATAGTTGAAATTAAGGGAAATTAAATTAAAATATAATAAAATATAAAAAATAATATAAAAAAAATGAAATGGAATGGAGTAGATTTAATGGAATAAAATAAAATAAATAAACTACAACTTAACTGAAATAAAACTAAATATAAAAAATAAAAGCATGTGAAATTAAATTAAATTAAAAAAGACGAAATAAATTTAACTAAATAAAATGAAATAACAAAAATTCAAAATTTTAAAAACCGCCGAACGTATCTAGAAAAGATGCTTTATCTTCTAAGCGGCTGGATCGATTTTTATCAAACTTAGCTAAGAACCTTCTCGATCAAGTTACCTTTCAAACAGAAAAAACTAAATCAAAATCACTCCAGCCGTTTGGTCTGTACGTGTACTCATACAGACACACAGATACACAGACACACACTACAAACTTATAACACCCCTTTTTTTGGTAGGGGGTTAAAAAGAATAAAACAATACAAAATAAGAACAGAACAATAAAATAAAATAAAAATAATTATAAATTAAAAGAATTAACAAAATAAAATTACATAAAGCCGATATCCGATAGTGGTTTTTTCTTTGTTTAGTTTACTGTAATTTTACAAAATTTCTAACTAACAACCTCGTCTGCAGAAGTACGAAATAAAACAGTAACTCTAATCAATTGCACAGATTTTTTATTTAAAAAAAATATATTCCAGCTGATTCACAACAAATTAAATACAAATTCCGTCTTCAAATGCTTGCTGATCAGCTGATGTAAACATCAAGGCCTTTTACGCAACTTGAAATATGAATTCGCAATTTTATCAAATTCGCTAAAAGTGTTCACTGGGCTCGCTCATGTGGATCATGAAATATATAAGTATATGTGTATGTACCTCATGTGGCATTGCTAGAACAGGAATGGCCAGGAGTCGACCATGGTTATGGTGTTATTGTCCTTCACATTGACATAGTTTAATGGACTTTTGGTAACCAGTAACACAAAAACAACATGAAGTAGGAGACAATAAGCAGGTTGGATTCTTCTCACAAATTGCTATTTCGTTGTCACACATAGATGCATATGGACATGTGTATACATCCAGGCTGCCCAGAGAAGCGCCAGAGTGTCGAACATCATTCGGCTTTTCATACAAATGAATACACATACGCTTATAGATTTCTTTCGGTTTTCTCTCTGTGGGCAGCTCTGGTATACATGTATGTATGTATGTATACAGCCATATGAAATTTTAGTATTGTTTTTTCCCTTTGCATATTGTAAATATTATTTAACCAACAACAATTGTATGCTGCACTCAGCGATTGTATTAGTAATCTTTACGGGAGATTTAATTGAAAGTGACCCTTTAACAATTTAAAAAATATTTGTATTTACATGCAAATGTATGTACATATGTATGCATTAGGGTTTGCCAAAAACCGTGGAAATTAGAAAACCGCGGTTTCCGGTTTTAAGCTACTAAAACCGGTCGGTTTCGGTTCGGTTTCGGTTTTAAAAATATACATGTACATATATAAATATGTATGTATGCTGGAAAGATAAATGATTATTTAAAAATAATCATACCTATCGTGAAAAACAAAGGGAATTTTTCTTCATGTTAAATTTTCATTCCCCTCGAAGAGAAAATTGCTATCTTGAATATCCCGTGAAATTTTTTCCCCGCTATCAGTCTACATGAATGTAAAAAAGGAAGAGTTTTTGTAAACTTTAAAAATTAATGCAAAATCGGACAAATTTAACTTGAATAAAAAATCACACACATTTTAGGTTATAAATGAAAATTATTTAACTTTAAAGTTGTACTCATGGAGGCGCTTCTGTTGATTTACCTATTTTTTTCATTAAGTATAGCAACGTGGTGCACCACCATGAAATTTACTGTCTGTGAACCAAAGAGATTCATACTCTATGAAAAAATTTGTTGTAGGGAATTATTGTTAACAATCGTAAGCTTTACTTACTAACCTTGTTCCAAAAATTAATAATATACTAGCTACACCCGGTGTGCTTCGCCACCCCCATTTTCTTTTCAATTTCATTAATATTGCTATGAAAGTGTTGCGCATTGGTGGTGCAATATGAAAATTGGATTTTGCCACGACCCTCAGCCCGCAGACCGAAAATAAAAAAATCAGACTTCATTCACAGTGTCCCCCGCCTGAATATTCTGAAGATTCCCTGAAAATTTCATCAAAATCGGCCAGCCGTTTTGGATTCCATACGTTACATACATACATACACACATCCTCTTTTATATATATAGATAATTCGAAGAAAAATATCGAAATTATTCGATGTAATAGTTCAGTTCGCCTGCAAAAATAAAGTAAACAAAACCAAGGGAAAAATGAAAAAATGCACGTGAAAAATATTCTGCCTTATCGTGGTTGGAGTATTTCAAATACGACTACGACTATGTGGTAATAGATTAAAGAAGACAGTTTTTCTTTAATCTATTGCCAAACAGTCGTAGTGGTATTTGAAATACGCCAACCACGATAAGGTAGATTATTCATGTTAAGGGGAACCAAAAAATGGAAAATATTTCTGGGAAAAATTTTTCGAGGGAAAAAATAGTTACTATAGGGGTGATAAAGTTTCTCTGGTTTGTATTCAATTCAGGTACTTACATTAGAAAAGGAACATTTAGGAGCGAGTATGTGTATAAAAAGCTTAAGAATAAAAAATTTATATTTAATTATCAGAAACGTTAAAGCGTTCAATGTAGAGTCGTTTAAACGAAATCTTATTTTTGTGCAGAAGTTACCAGTGACAGAAAACACTCTTTCGCTTTCGGTAGAAGAGGGCTTTATTGTGTTATTGCCTTGTGAAGCAATAATATGTTGGTTGTTTTGTTGTTCGTTTTTTTATACAGTACAAATTCTTGCAGAAGAACGTTAAAATTATCGTCTTTTTGCTTTACATCTGCTAGAGATTTTTTGATAACAGATTACAATTCTTCCTGCAAAGAATTGTTATAATTTTCTTAAAATTCTAAAATTCTTTTACCTTTCATTGTTACAGAATGCTTAGTAATGTATAAAAGTCTTCAATGTAGAGTACATTTGCTGTATTTTTAAACAACATAATAATGTTAAAGTAAAACTTAAGAACCGACGCTTTTTTGTCGGTTTCGGTTTTTATGGCTTAAAAACCGCGGTTTCGGTTTCGGTTAAAACCGAACGGCAATCCCTAGTATGCATGTATGTATGTATATGGAATATTTGCTACACCTGCTACACCTTGTCGCAAAGGAGAACATACAATAAAAAAAATGGTTTAAGTGTCAGGTGTGTGTGTCAGTGGAAAATACCATCCAAATCTAATGAATTCTTATTGTTTTTTGAAAATTTTCATAGCAGGGTTTGTGTTTTCTGAAAAGTCGTGCGACTGTAGAATAGTGAATACTAGACATCGCAATCCTCAAATTTCTATCCTGCCTTATTTCGCTTTTTAGAATTTTAAAGTTTTAAATATATTATTAGATTTTTATTGAAATGTAACTAATAAAAATTCAATCCAAATATTTGTAGCTCAGCCTTCACTATTTTTAACCCACTTCAAAAAAAGGAGGAGGTTAACAATTCGTCTCTATTTTTTTTGCGGTACATTTCACACTGATTTTAAGAATTATTTTTTGTCTGAGAAGGTTAAAGCTTCCCATTGGTCTCATTGTAAAAAAGTAGGCGGAACGCGCCCACAATTTTTTACTTAATTTTATCATATTCTACCTATTTGATTGCTGCGAAACCAGCAGCACCTTTGGTTTTTGTAATTACACAATTAAAAAGTTGAAAAAATGGACAAGGTTATGCCCATTAAAATTCATTATATTTCAAGCGGTTCTACGTATCTGATTTGTATGAAAATTCCCACACACTTTGAGCTCTAAAATAGGCACAATCCTACATTTAAAAAATGGGTGGAGTCACGCCCATTAAAATTTAATATTTTATTATACGTACTTCTTCTTATCTTTTTCTATCAGATCTTTTCATTGAAGTCGGTTGTTTTTGGTAAAAAGAATTATTTAGATCACATTTCTAAACATTTAATGAAGAGTTTGAAAGTTATTACTGCGTTAGTTTTTAAGATATATTTTTAAATAGACATTTTCTCAACTTGAGAGGAGCGACCGACGCTCACTTGTCCAATCCCTATTATTTTGTATCAGAATCAGCGGAATTTCAAGTTTGTGGTTGTATAAATTTATAATGACACAAACATTGTGCTTTAACAGAGCTCTATTAAACTCTGTTAAGCTATAATGCATTTGGACAGGACTTTCTCAGTAAATCAGGCAACCGAAACGGAAAAAATTAATTTATTACTGAAAATCATCAGATATTCCCAAGTTTTCAACTTGTTATTTTCTGAGGGATACGCCCTTTTTTAGGAGCCAATGCGGGCGGATAATATTGGTCATCGATTAATATTCAAGTAGTCCTCTAAAAACGTTCACACTCAGAATTTCTTGAAGTTCGAGTTTTTTTCGAGTTCTTCAAAAAACTTTAAATTCGCCCTACTATGTTAACATTTTCTAATGTTATGCCGAGTACACACTATGGCATTTTGTGACATCGCCATAATACTATTGGCAACGTTTGTCATTTCCGTTATTTATCGTTGTCTGGCATTGCTTTCTACATAAAAAAAAAACATATTGTGAACGGCGTTGAAGAACACATTTTGAAAATGACACCATAAAATGACAATACAAGAAAGGCCGGATGTGTACTCGGCATTACATATTACTCATTGCGCTTTCTAAAAGATGTTTATTTTTAAATCCCGATTTTTGGCGGTATATTCTTCAAAATCCCGCTTTTTGATCGATCATGTCCCGCTTTTTGTGAAAATCATCTGGTCACGTTATGTATGCCTATCATTCCTGTGTGAAAAACATATAAATTGCAAATACCGAAATTAATACTTATTTTTAGATGTCTAGAGAAAGGAACAAGTTCACGAAAATTAATGACTGCTTTTACACATGTAAAGTAAACTTAGCGTGTGTAAAAGCCGTCTTTATAATTTTTTTAAGGGAAGTACAACTCAGGCAACTGAAATTCCTACCAGCACATATCGTACTAGTTCGTCTAAAGAGCATCAATTCAAAATGTTTACTTTTTGCAACATAAATCTTACATGATTTTCACCACTCCTTCCCATAACCTAAGTAGATAGTTGTTTATTTAATTTTAATTTATGGGATATAATTTAAATTATGATATATTTGTATGTGTCTCAAATCTAATTTATACGCGGCCCAATTCGCTTTGAGAAATTTGTAATTTTAATGTCAAAGAAATGTACTGAAAAATGTGTGTTGACATCTAAAGAATATTCAAATTACAAGCGGCGAAAATCGTCAACTGATCGGTTGCGAACACCTAGTGTGGTTTAGACTTACTTCCATATATACGTTACTTACTATTAACTTACCGTTTACACATGCAAATACAAGTGCAAGTAGCTCAATACATCGACATATTTTTACTAATACAATCATAATGCTACAAGTTGTAGGCTCACTGGCAAGAGATTTTCATTACAAGTAATTTTTTCACTTGCATGTAGCAGAATTGTCAAAAATAAACAGTGTTAACCTTTAAGGATTTTATTTTAATTTTAATGGATAGCTTACATGGAATAATTTTTAAAATGTTATTATTTCAACTTATATACAGAAAAAAATAAAACAAAAAGTAAGAACATGTAATCAAATATGACTTATTATTGATTTGCAATATAAATTTATCATTTATTTTGGTACAAAGTTGATCACTAAATTCGTTTCCCTGTAATGTTCCTATACCAAAAATTTGGCAGCCCACACATTAAAAACTAATATCCACGACAAAAAGTAATAAGATTTTTTAATTTTTCTTTTCGAGTTTATTAACGACTGTTGTAAATTTAGAGATAGTGAAATTGAGCTTTCATCACAAAAGAAAAAGCTTTCAGCAAATTGTAATACGATGAATCAAGACAATTCACATATTTCGTTTGCAAAAAAAAGTTGAGTATATAAAGCAGAAATCTACATCAACTGACACCACACACAGTGGACCAAACACAAAAAGAACGCTGATGATGAAGGTGTATTGAACCTTCGAAAACAGCTAGTTCTTACGTTCTACTAAGTATTTGTCAGAATATGTATTTACAATTAACTTTGGGGATATTTATTCATTGATAATTATTACATGTAATCTGGCTTACAAAGCGATGCGAACTTTAGCTAAATCAAATAATAAATATATACCTCGTTTATACGCAAATCTTATTTGCAAATAAAAACTATTTGCAAATACTGAACTCACCGTTTATACGTAGATAGAATATATTACTATCTGTGAATGATATTGCCACACATTGTAAAATTTGCACTAAATTTCTTACAAAACAAAAATAGTTGGCAATATTTTACACCTTATATGCAAATAGTGCGCTATTTGCAAATAGTTTTCGTGATTTATTAACTTACAATTAAAAAAAGAAATAGGGCAAAGCTTTCCAGTTTTATTTGCAAATAAGAAGTGCGTATAAACGGGATAATAGAAACAAATGAAGTTCGAACAATAATAATAAAACTAGCAAGGTTTTATATTCAATCTTATATCCAATAAGAGAATTTTTGAATTTAACCTTAAATCCAAACAGGTGCTGCAAAACATGTTCATACATACATGCATACATATCGCACACTAAATCATAAACAGTCACAACTCAAAATGATCAAACTGGTTTTGTTTTTTTATGAACCAGTTAATTGAAGAAATCTCTAACGAGC
The DNA here is from genome assembly GCA_949987645.1 of Tachina grossa. Classification (NCBI taxonomy): domain Eukaryota; kingdom Metazoa; phylum Arthropoda; class Insecta; order Diptera; family Tachinidae; genus Tachina; species Tachina grossa. The sequence continues at coordinate 58,771,181 of OX465276.1, read as the reverse complement.
GCACCAATTTATTTTACATAACAGTCTTCTTGAAGAATATAAAATACCGTTATGTTTGTTTTTATTTTATATAATTGCTTCATATGTACGGTATCAATAGTTGTTTTTCACTACTCAGCATCTGAAATTTTTTGAGTTGCGACTCTTTATGATTTAGTATGCGATATGTACATATGTGCATACACACCGCTCCTTTATTGCAACATAGTCATATCTCAAAAAATGTGTTTTTGGCAGTTAATAATGCAGAAAAATCGTTTCTACAATTGGACGGTTGACTTGAGTAGAAAATTTATATGAAACACACAAAAAAGTAATTTGAATGATTTTATAATATCAATTAAAAAATGTAGAGCTGGCGAACGAAACCAGACTAGTCCCGTTAACGGTTTTTTACAGGAGAGGCAAAATACTGAACATTTTAGATAGGGGCTAGCAAGGAAAAGTCAGTTTTCTTTATTTTCTTAAAGTATGATCGAACTTGTTTTGAATGAAAATATTTCGTGACGTCATAGATGTGTACTTGGAGAACCCGAAAATAAAATTAAAAAAAAAATCATGTACTGAGGACATGTCTACTTTTGTTCGCCAGCTCCTCAAATTAATTAAATTTTCACATCTAAAAAATTTGATAATATCAATTAAGTTTTTCCACTCAAATTAATTAATACAATTGAAAATTTAATTAAATCAATTAAATTCTTAATTCAAAACTTTTTTTCTGTGAAAAGCACTTATTTGTTTGAGTGATTTTCATACGAGTCGCCTGCCTGAATTGTGGAAACAGCGTGTTAATTTTGTGTAAAAATATTTATATAAAAGGCCTCAGAAAAGAAAATATATTTTTATAGCTTCATTGAGTTGTATGTAAATTGAAAACTTAAGTTATTTTCTGCAAAACTAGCTTTTTCGAGTTATGGCTCTGTTGCAATAAAGGAGCGATATGTGGCATATGTAAATATGTATATACTTGAATAGGTAACAACAAATATTATAACGGTGTGGACTGAGTGACTGACATTGTCAGCAAAAAAAAAAGAGTAATAATAAAAAATCAGACATACATACATATGTATGTATGTATGTATATACATATTTTAAACAAAAATCGAGTTCCATTTCAGAGTTCAACGTGTATGGAATGTTTACAAAAAAAAAAAAAAAGAATAGCCACATTATGTACTCCCAAGCATTCATACACGCAAAGAAAAAATATGGTTGAAGTAACCATAATCAAACAGCAACATACTATGATTGAATTATATGGTTGCAAACAAATCATATTATTGTTAATAGAAAAGCAAACTTTAATAATATTATTATCTGAATTAATAATAATATTATCTACAAAAACAATGAACTTTGTTACACCTAATCTTAGTATTGTAAATATGACCACACAATTGTTAGATGTGACTAATATATAATTGAGACTCACCATACCATTTTCTAGTATTATATTAATATTTTTAAGTACTACCACAGTATTATTTAATATAATAATACTATTTTGTTTTTTAATCATATATTTATTGTAGAAACAGCTGTGCGTTAAATTCGAAATAAAAATAAATTGTTAAAATAAAATGTATATACAAAAATGTATACTTAAACGACCTAAAGACATGTCTACATAAAGAGATACACAAATGTTTATATATTTTTATTGGTCTACCCTTTTGCTTATACTTTATTTATTTATTAATTTATTTAACACCACCCGTGCACTACCGATAGCTTACAAACGAAATACTGAACTGACACATGTTTCTGAAAAATATTTTTTTAAAAACTTAACATAGTATGGTTTTGGATAACATTATATTGTTATTTACATAATATTATTTTTAAATAATAATACATATTATGTTGTAATCATAAATTTTTAACAAAACTATATTGTTAAACTCTAACCCTATCACACTTTTTTATGGATGTGATAATGTAATTATTAAATTTAAACATTACTCTGTTTATCATGACGAAATAAATATTTAAAATAGCAATAACTAGTTTTCAATATCTTCAAATTTATTTCAGAGAACACAATATTGTTTTCTCAATCATTCTACAACCATATCTTTTCTTTACGTGTACATACTCGTATGTACCTACATACATACATATGTACATACAAATGTATGTATGTACATATGAGTGAAAATTGCCCCGCTTAATATTTTTTGTTCGCTCTTAAATTTATGACCGTCTACCCATCTAATATTTAAAGGAGGCCATAAATCTAGTTCATTTTCGATTTAAATACAATACGACACACAAGCGCCAAAACACACGCAAACAAACGCTTTAACATTGCAACAAGCTCGAACTGACTGTATTTGGCGTATTGGTCTTAAATATAAATAACAAAGAAAAAACTCCAAAAACAGAAATAAAATATTTAGAACGTACCACAAACAAATTCGTTTGCATTTTTATTGCTTTTGGTCTTGTCGTTTTGCATTAAGAGCCTGGAAATGATCGTGAGAGGCAATTGAAAAACATCTGCTGTTAATGCACAAACATGTTGCAGCAGCGTCGAGAACAACGATGATGACGATGACCAGTCAATGATAAAGGTGACATTTTTCGATTAGCGATTAGAAAACATTTAGAGCTTTTAAATATTTGTTTGTCATTAGTTATGTCTGACCGTTCACCCGACCTTCCGTCCGTCTGTCCGTCCATTCCTTCGTCTGCCTCCTTTTTTGTGTACTTAGCTTATAGCAGGCACGCGCTCGCATTAGGACTGCTTGATCATGGTTGGGTTGTTAGTTGTGTAAAAAAAGAAACAACAACAGCCTAAAGGATTCATGATAATCGCTTTTTTGGCGAAAACAACATCATTTTGGTAGTACGAAAGAACATGTGTTTTCATGCTACTTTATTTATGATTAAAAAACCCAAAAAAAAAAAGATCTTCCAAATACTATAGAATTTCGAGTATACGGGAACGTTAGGTCTGATTAAAGTTTATTTCTTAGTTTCTCTCTCGAAAAAATTCAGAAAATGTTGGCATGTATAATTCAAGGCAAATTCATGCCAGGTGGCCTCAGTTTGAAATGAAATGCAACACTTCAGAAAAAACCGCCAAATACATCTAGAAAAGATGTGGCTGACATCTTCTAAACGGCTGAACCAATTTTCTACGAACATATCTAAGAACACTATCGATCAAGTCACCTTTCAAACGAAAAATAATAAATTAAAATAGGTCCATTCGTGGACTCGTACATACACACAGATGCACTGAAACACTTTACAAACTTATAACACCCCTTTTTTGGTCTGGATTATATTATATATATGTATATTTATTAAGGCTCAGTTACATAGAATCCTTATACTTCACCTTTTTCAACTGACATTAATGCAACGAGGGAGGAAATTGCCACAATGAATACTTTGTTGACGGAAACATTTGAGCTGCTTCTATAGGCTTGTGATCCATTTCATTAATTAAACTCAACTTTTTTTTATTTATTTTAATTTTCTTTTTGCCGAAGAAAGTGTTGACGGACGCCTCCAAAACACAAGAAGGTGTCGGCTATGGAGTATTTTTAGGGGTTTTTAGGTCTTCGTATTGCAAAGCGACTTCCAGGCAGAAATCCTTGCTATAAAAGAAATTACGGATTGGTCGAAAGTGAATGTTACTTCAACGACTTTGATTAAGATATACACTGATATTCGAGCAGTTATTATGGCCCTTGAATCCCCGCTTCTAAAAACAACAGCCCTCGACTGCCGATCATCTCTAAATGAGATGGCAGAGCTGCTTGATATTAGGATCATCTGGATCCCGGGGCATAGAGGTTTTCAGGGGAACTCTAGGGCTGATAAGCTTGCTAGAACTGGGACAACCTTACAAGTTCCACCGGATTTGTGTGGGTTTACCCCTAATCTTTTGTAAACTCAGACTTAGGCGCAAGACAGAAGTTGAAACAAATAGAATGTGGGTTACAACATTGTGTTACATCGTGTGATCACAAGACAATTATGAACTCATCTAAATAGGAAAAAATACAGCTTTTTTTAATTTAAAAAAATGGAAAACAAATCTCGATTCTAGTGTCCGTGCTAGCCGGATACTGTCTCACAGGTACAATGCTCAAAGGTAAAAGGATGGATGAAGAGGAAAGTGTAGAATATTTTCTGTGTGACTGTCCTGGACTTGCAAGAAAGAGAATAGCCACAAATGGCTCTCTTGAGTTCAGGGAACTATCTGGTGTTGCTAGTGTTGAACTGCAATGTATTAGTAGCTTAATATTGAGCTTTGGTTGATTCGACGGTGGAACTCCGCATAAGCAGAATCTGCGTGTTATCACAATGAAACAAAACGGTATAAGTGAGTCCGGGTTTCTGACTGCCACCCCTACCTAACCTAACCTTGTTTCATTTTATTCTTGTTGTATGGCACGTCTAATTCTGTCTAATCTGTAATTCGAAACGAAAGAAAATGCTTTCGAATTTACATGGTATTAAGATACAAATTCGAAAGTGTTTGCTTTCGTTTCGAATTACAGATTAAATTAGACGTGCCATACCGTATTTCCATAGCCATAACCAAAATTCAATTGGTTGATATGGCGTTATGGCGAGTCACCTATGATCAAATACAGTGTTTCCCCTAAGTTTAGTTCGAACAGCTGCTTTGTATAGTGTTATGGTTATGTCACGTCTAATTTAACCTTAATCGAAATGCATTTTCGAGCGATCTTCTTGATCTATGTCTTACTTTTAGACTGGGATTGTTTTTCAAAATTTATTTTCACGTTTAGCCGACTTTAGAGCTTCAATATCTTTACTACTTTATAGCCCTGTTTACATAACCCAGACAGACATACGATTTGAGTATGTCTGAGACACATACTGCTCATGATCATGCCATAAGCATGTGTTGGTCAATTTTCAATTTTTATTAATGTATTCATCACACAGACGAAATTAAGATAGTTTTGATTCTGAAATGAACTCATACTGCTGACAGTTTTTCAAATGAACAAAAAGTGAATTTATTAATTTTTCTGATATGTATTTCTTTAATTTGACGCTTTACTGAAAAAAAGAAAGTAAAACCGACAAAAAATAAATTTAAAAAAAAAATGTGTAAAGAAAATACGTATTTTTTCTTAATTTCTTGAATTCTACCAATAATTGTTTTTGTTCTCAAACGCATGTTTATTTTATAAATTTTTATTTTAAATGATGATTAATAATTTTGTCGTAAAATATCAATTACAAACGTATGCCAAGGGTTCATTGGCAGTAGCTGCAAGTAGTATGTATCTATGGGGCCCTTAAAAAATTTATATGAAAGGCACCAATTCTTTTAACTGATTTCCACACAAGTTTTCTAGACGAGTTGACTGCCTGGTCTGTGTAAGCGGGGACTATGTTTTCTTACTTCTTAGAGTGTCTGTCCTCAAACTATTTTTACTTTATTTTTCTAAATGGTCCACTGCTACAGCCAATTAAATGTCAACAAAACTCAAATACTTAATAACATTAAAGTTATTATAAAAGAAAACACATAAAAAAAATTAAATTGTCGAGTTAAAAGTTTTGTGCAATATCTTTTAAAATACACGAGTGCTACGTCCATCCACCTTTCAATCGAGCGACCATTGCAAAAAGCACTTGAAAAAAAATGTAACAAATGTTGGTGTAGAAAATTAAAAAAGTACTAATTAAATTCTTATTGTACGCAGCTGCAAAAAAAGTAAACCAAAAAAAAAAGACCCATCATCTACAATATTAAAATTTTAAATTGAACAAAAGTTTTCTCTAAAATAAAATTAAAAAAAATTGAAGTGGAGAAGAAAAAACGAAAACAGTCAAAAGCGTGATAAAAAAATATCCCAGAAATAAATCGGAAACAAGAAAAATACGTTAAAAATGAAAGAAAGCACGATGTACACATATACATACAAATAAAGGAAAAAATATAATATTCCATTAAGGGTTTTGAATGGTGGCATGCATGTGCGTGTAATAGGAGCAGGAGGAGGCGAACGATATGAATTACATAACAAAAAGTAAGTTAAAGAAAACTTTCGAAAGATACTCACTCATGCCTTAAGAGAACAAATGATTTGGTTCCTTGCTTTGACTTGTCCTGACATGGACATTTCGAACTGGAAAGAAAGATTGAAATTGTTATAGAATATACAGATGTGAGTTAAGACCGCCTGTGAAGAAGCTGCTACATGAGGAAATTTTATTTAAAAAAAAACTGCAGGGCATCCATGAAACTTTCCGCTAAACTGCACATTTTGGTAAAATTTTCGGCATCCAAATCACTTTTTAATTCTATAAAAATCACGGCATATCTAAAATCGATTGGAAGAAGATTTTTGAAGTTATTAGAAAAATATATATATATATATATATATATATATATATATATATATATATATATCTGCCAGCAGCAATCGATTACATTTTGAACTTGATCGGCTTTGGTTATACTAAAGGTCGTGTCAGATACAACTTCAGCGCTTTGCGTGACGTTTCTAAATTTGGGGAAAAAAGCGTGAAGCAAAATGTGTATGACACAATAAAAACTTTGGCAACACTCACTGTTTGTTTCACTGTTTTGTTTTATGCATAAAACACAACTCAATTCGATTACTGTGGCATCACAGTTTCGTTTTTTTATGTAAATTTACCAAAAGTTAAAAAAAAACTTCATATTGACATGCAAGTTTGGTCAAACAAATTAAGAAAAGTACACCAAAGCACGTAAAAAGTTGAGAGTTGCCTTCACTTCGCTTTGCGTTAAAAGTACTTTATGTGATATGTTTCATATAAGCATGTAAATTTCATCTTAGATGTCAAAGCGAATCTTCAACTCAACACGAAGCAAAAGTTTTATCTGACAGGGCCTTAACAGGTTGCTGAAGAAAAAGAAAAGTGTTCGGCTTACTTCAGGCCCTTTAAATAGTATCCCTTTATAGAAGAAAGAAAGAGAGAAGTTTAGAGAAAATAGAAGAATTGATAAGGGCCCGGTTACGTACGTGCTAAAGTTTCTGCAGCTAGAGTCAGCGATTGAATAAATAAATACAGGTCCTTACGATCAACATCTGATAATTCCGAAAGGCCACCGAAATCCCGCCTCCCTTAAGTGCTACTTAGTACTTTAAAATTTTTTAAAAAAACAATTTTGTTAAAATTTTAGAAAACTTTCGAAATCTACCAAACCACATCGATTAAATATCTAACGACATCTAAGTATGCAACAAATTTTCTTCCCATCCGTTGACCCGTTCTTAAGTTATAAGATGTTCATAAACACACACACACACATCCATATGGATATCATAAAGGCCTCATTAGTTTTTACTTTTCGTTGCCGTTCTGTTCTGTGCTGTCCGTTCTTTTCACAAAATTTTGAACCACATTTTGCTACAGCTTCGCTTATCTCGTCAACGCAGCACTGAATTTCATCTTTCAGAGTGTCAGTTGTTTCTGGTTGGTTCACTTGCTAAGTCCGGTCTTTCAAATTAAAAGTCACAAATTTTACAATAAAAATTCTTTGTTCAAGAGCGTAGCGTTCAATGGTTAACATTTCCAAAGATAAAAGCTCAATTCTTGACATTTCATTATTTGACAACCAATTTACTTTCTAACCTTGAATTTGCCCACCCTTTGAATCAAATATTTTTAAAATCAGCGCTTTTAATTGAAAAACCAAAAGTCAATCAAAAATTTAAAGGTGTCAATTAAACTTTTAAACTAACTTTGTAAGCAAAAATTTAATTGAGTCAGTTAAATTTTTTCTTACACCTTTAATCGATTAAATTCGTAAAGAAAAGTTTAATTGTATTAATTAAATTTTTAACTTATTACTTTTTTTTAATTAAATTATCAATTATTTTGTATTCAATTACTAAATTCAAAAAATTAAATAATATTTTTTCGTAAAACTAAAAAGTAAAATTCGTACAAGTTTAATTGAATGAAAACCACATTTTTTCTTTATTGAAATAGTTTACTAATTTTATAATTTACATGAAAACAAATCAAGAATATAATAAAACTTAAAAGCAGTTTCAAAAACCTTTTTGTGTTATTAAAACATCTTAAGACATTTGTCATGGTTTTTCTGCTAACTTTTTTATACTTTAAAGCTATGTTCTTTATGCTACGACACAGTAGCTGGAACGTGATTTTTGGTTCAAATACTCCTCTGTGCAACGTAAAGAAACCAATTACTTACCGTCTCTTCCACTATTTCGAAAGAAGGTCTTCATTCGCATTCTAAGCGAAAGAAAACTCATTACATTTCTCTATAATACTTTTGTAGGAACATTGACTCGAACGACAAGTCTCAAGAAAACGCAAGTGTTTTCATACAGATTTTCATACCACCATTTTCAACAAAGCGAACACTATGTCAAAATCACTCACTTATAAGATTATTATTTTTTTAATTCACATTTCTTCAATTTATTTTTTAATTGTAGTTAAAAGTCATACAATATTCATAAAAATATTATTGAACACTTTTGTTTTGATTATTGTTTTATGTTCATTATAAAAAGTACTCGCACATTTTAAACAAAACGAATGTAGTTGTAAAGTAAAACAGTAATAACATGCTGTTGCTGTGCGACTATTTTGTTGAATTCTTTTTCGTTGTTCAATATGGTTGATTTTCTATATTTGTGATTTGAACGGGCTAAAGTTCGTATCGCTTTTTAAGCCAAATTACATGTGATAATTATTAATGAACAAATAACACCAAAGTCTGTTGTAAATATTCTGACTAACAACACATAGTTGAACGGAACAGCCAGCCGTTTTCGAAGGCCACTAAACCTTCATCATCAGCGTTCTTTTGTGTTTGGTCCACTGTGTGTGGTGTCAGTTGATGTAGATTTCTGCTTTATATACTTAGCATTTTATTGCAAATGGAATATGTGAATTGTTTTGATTCATCGTATTTCAATTTGCTGAAAGCTTTTTTGTATTGTAAGCTCAATTTTATCATCACTGTTCCGTTCAACTATGTGTTGTTAGTCAGAATATTTACAACAGACTTTGGTGTTATTTGTTCATTAATAATTATCACATGTAATTTGGCTTAAAAAGCGATACGAACTTTAGCCCGTTCAAATCACAAATATAGAAACAAATGGAGTTCGAATAATAATTAAAATTAACTAAAAATGGTTGTATTTATTTTCATGCAAATGTTAGTAAATTTAAAAAAGTCGCTAGAAATAAATAAAAAATAAATCAAAATGGCATACGTAATCACAACCGAAAGAAAGCTGACGACATAGTGGAATAATACTTTTTCATTTCGAGCGACTAGGTTTCTTTCGCAAAGCTTTTCTTTCGACATAGTGGAAGTGGCAATTATTCATTTTCTGTGGTATAATCGAAATTTTTTTCGAAAATGTTGAATGTAAAACGTTTATTTGTTGTGCTTGTTGTGCACTTCTTTGGTAATTATGTCAACTCATTAGTAGACCTTAAACCAAATTCTGGTAAAGCAGATTGACTCGTCATGAAATAAAACTAAAAAATTTGGAGGTTTTGCAAATGCTGAAAAATATTCCAACATTTATAACTGAAGAATTCATATTTATTTAAATATATCTAATAAGCATTTATCCAATCAAATCTTAGAACAAATCAATAACATTTCAGTTATCCTGTAGCGATGGCTAGAAGTTAAAGGAAAGATGTTATTATTATCCTCTTTTATTTTATATCAATTTTTGCTTTGCTTTAGTGTTGGTAATTACGTACTGTTCATAATGCTCGTTAGTCAGAGGAGTTTTTTCTATTTTTTCTTTCCTTTTATTATTATTTATTTTTTAATGATGAGGGGTGGATTTGTTTTTATATATTTTTTATGTACATACTTCTTTTTTAAACAATTCTAATAGAATGTCCTGAATGAGGGTAGCCTCATCCCATTAGAGGGTGTTTGGCGTGTACAACATATACATACATACATACATACATACATACATTTTTATAGACACACACACACATTTTTTCTGTGTTATTTTTTTCTATACCATGGCTGTCATTGCTAACCCCTGCCCTCTAATAGACATTGTTTTAATTTTTTTCTGTTGGTCTCATTCTTTTCTCTTCAAACCGCCGGAAACCGCCATTTTTTATATGGATTTTTTTTTCAATTTCACAGAAAAAAAAAACGATTTTTTTCGTATATGAGAGGGCGTCATTTGACGTTGTGATGATGGTGGTGCGGTGGTGTTTTGCTGGCATAAATGCTTAGCCAGACCTAATAGGTATGTATATAACTTTTTAACCCACTGTAATTTTTACATAATTTAGTAAAAATGTGAAATTTTGCTCCGTTATTTATTTTTACTTAAAAAAAAATCCATTTATATACATAAGTATTTGTGTCTTCCTTTTGTTCAGTTAGCGTTTGGAAAAAATTGTGGCTTTATGGTAAATTAGTAACATCAATGTTAAATTTTTTACGAAATAAATCAAGATTATTTTATGTTACCGAGATGTTTCATTTTGATTGAAATATTTTAATGATTGGAAATCGATATACATACATAAATAAATGTATCTTTTGGAGAGTCTAGAAGTAAGAATATCTAAAATAGTTGGATAAGTAATTTTTATTGAATAATTATGCTAGAAAACCGACTTCAATGCAAACATCTTATAGAACATTTTCGAAAAGAAATTATGGAACCAAACTCTTTCAAACAAAAATTTAAATTTTCGTTAAGAAGAAGCACGTCATATATAAAACTAAATATTAATGGGCGTACCTCAGCTCATTTTTTAAATGCAAGATTGTTGGTTTTTCACAGTTCAGGGTGTATGTTAAATTTTTAAAAATCGGTAAATTAGAACTACTTAAAATAAAGTATTAAATATTAATGGGCGTGACTTCGCACATTTTTTTAATGGAAGATTGTCTCAGTTTAGAGATCAAGGTGTGTGGTAAGTTTCGTAAAAATTAGTTATGTAGAACCACGTGAAATATACTTATAAATTTTAATGGGCGCAGATCCGCCCATTTTTTCAACTTCAAAATTATGTAATTATAAGAATCAAAGGTGTTTGCTAGGTTTTGCAAAACATTAAATATATAAGTATAATGTCATAAAATCAAATTAAAAAAATTGTGGGCGTGTTTCAGAAAAAAAAATTATTTTAAAAATTTCACAATCGGTGTAAAATCACTACTTTTGATGGCAGAAATTTTGGAAAGGAACTTAACCTTTTTCACATTTATGTTTTTGTGAAGATCGAACTATTTTTGGAAAAGTTTTCCTTAATAAAACATTTTAAACTTAAAATTTCAAGTCTGTTTTATTTTTGTTCATGATGACTTCACCAGTTCAAAAGCGCAGAGGTTCATAAAAAAATGGGCTAGAGCGGAATGGATGTAGGATTGTACACCTAGGAGTGACCTCGCCTACTTTTCTAATGGCTTCTCAGACGAAGTACTTTTGAAAACGCAAAATTATAGCCTTGCATAAGTGCAATGCGGATGCAAAGTTTCAACAGAGTGGCTTGTGTTTTAATTTTTGGGTTTTCCGATTTTTCTAGTTGGTAACTTAGCTAAGTCAATTTGTCTGAAAAATTTTAGCTCCCTACTGTATAATACTACGTTACGGTTACAGATTTAACAATCTGTGCTTTAGGATTTTTCCAGTTCGTAACTTAAATTTTAAAAATGAGTGTTTAAAATGAGTGTCCATGATTTTTCTTGGTAATCTCTGACTTAGATTTATTTGTGTATCGAATTTCAGCTCTCTAGTGTGAATTTGAGTTTTAAATCCATGGCTCCACCCCCTGGATAATACTTCTGGACTTAAAAATATTTCCAGTTGCTCAATCATCTACACTTACTTACTTTCATATAAAATTTCATATTTCCACCGTGAGTTCTATCTTTAAATCTTATGGGCATTACACCGCCCACTTTTTTAAACTCAAAATTTTGTTGAGAGCAGCGCTTATTATTCATGTTCATTTTCGTAGTAAACGGCTGATACGAAGAATAATAGATTTAAGTCTGCTAAGCCGAAGTAAATGAAACACAAGGCTAACATTTTATAGGAGTAATCACTCCCACTTTTTAAGATTATATTTCGAAGCTTTGCATACGTGCAATGTGTATGCAAGTTGTCAATAAAATGGTTTGAGTTAAAAGCTGTATATTCAGTTTCTAATTCACAGCAATATTAGCGTAATACACTGAACCAAAAAGGTACATAAATTCAACGAAAAAATTCGTTGATTCAACAAATTTATTCCTTATTTTTCACCTAAGGAACATGTTCATTGAATTCAACGTATGCCAATCATTGGCTTGTTGAATTCAACGTAGAAGTTCGTTGAAGTTAAGAATCCATACGCTGAAACCGTACGTAAATTCATTAAACCTATATATTTATACTTTGTATTTAATGAAACAGTTCCTTGAATTTAAATAACATATTCCTTGACGCAATGAACACATTCATTGATTTTTATGAATTTATTCCTTGACCCAATGCACCTATACATTCAAAATTTCACTTTAATAAATATTATAATAGACAAGTTCATATTAAATTGAGTATTTTATTTAAAAATTCATATAATAAGAAATAATTTACATATATATATATATATATATACATATATATATATATATATATATATATATATATATATATATATATATATATATATATATATATATATGTATGTATATATATATGTAAGTATGTATTTACATAAAAAAATTTGGTTATGATAGTATCATAGTCTAACAAATTATTACTGCCCTATTTATAAAAATTATTAAAGCTTTATAAAGGGTTAATATGGAAATCTGTTTTATAAACACTTTATAAAGCCTTAATAATTTTCAGAAATAAGACTGTTAATTTATAATTCATGTATGATACTCACATATCGAAATCTACTCGGTTTCTGATACTCGGGCCATCTTTTAAAAACTTCATTAATTCTGCCTGTCAAGTGCTATTGAATTCCTCTGCACTCGAATTGTCATATCTGAGGCTTCTAATGCAAAACCTCTGCGTTGGTTCCGAATCTTTAAAATTAGCATACATAAATATGTATAGTATATGTATAAAATTATGCTATCTAAATACCATCTAAAATACATAAAACTTGAGAGTTTGAACCAATAATTTCAGGAGTAAATGCATCTGGAACTTATTTTCCAGCTTTAGAGTAGTTCAGCAAGTTCCTGATATACGGGATATTATACAACTATATTTCTTTTTGCAATTTAAATTAATTATAATCACTTATTATTATTAACTTACTTTTTGGCACTTTTTTATTTTAAACTTTCTTTTTTAATTGCGCACAAACTTATTTGTTAAACGAAGAGCAACAACTGATTGCTCTTTATTTATTTTTTCTTTTCATTACATTTTTACCCCGTTATAAAACAAGGAACTAGTATGTTGAATTGAACCAAGTAAAACAAAAATTCAAATGGTGGTTCCTTGAATCAAAGTACTCGTTCATTGAATAAAACATCTTCTTCTTGTTCTTGAAGTCAAATTCAACGTACATTACTAAAAATCAATGAACGGGTGCCTTGAATCAAAGTACACTTTCTTGAAATTTACTAAACTGTTTTCTTTTATTTATATAAGAAGGAACGTGTTCCTTAAATTCAACGTATTATCCGTTAAATCAATAAACTAGTTCGTTGTTAAATTCAACGAATAATATCAAGGAATGGTTTCAACGTTCACTTCACATCTACATAAAATTTTACATTGAATTTCAAAGAATATTTTTTTGAAACAACGTATAATACGTTGAATTTCAATGAATTTAAATCAATGAATATGAGTTCGTTGAATTTATGTAAAACTGTTTTTTCAGTGTATGTATTAGCCGTCCTGGTTACAATTTTTGGGTTTAAAGCTTTTTCAGTTAGTTTCTCACCTTGACCTACTTGAGTATTAAATTTCAGTTCTCTAGCGCAAATTTATTTTTTATCGTAATCCCGCCCATTTAAAAAAAAAATTGGCCAGCGCTTATCATTCGTTTCAAGATTTGTTGAAAATGGATAATAATAAATACATAAATAGTATATTTAAATGTGCTGAGCCGAAGTACATAAAATAGGAGGCATAAATTATGTGATAACGGCCACTTTTTTTCAACAAAAATGTATAGCCTTATATTATCGCAATATTTATGCCAAATTTGAATGAAGTCGCTTGAGTTAAACGCTTTAGATTTGTATTTCAAATTCTTAGCTTTATGGCCCCTGGCTATAATTTCTGGGTTTTCATATTTTTCACGTTAGTTGCGGAAGTGCTTCATAATATTGATGAGTGAGTTAGTGAGTATGTCTTATAATATGCACCTCCATATATGAGGAAGCTTTCATTGTGAAACTTTCACAGCCTTATGTATAAGAAAAAACTGACATGAAGTTAGCATAAATGGCAAAATTTAACATGATCTGGAAAATATTTTCATTCAATTTCACATTAAAAATCACGCTGGGATTTAATAGTCGGTATGGAGGAACTCGTTAACACCTAATTCAATTTCGTAACTTTACAACTCCTCGCCAAATAATGTAAAATTTGAAAATAATTTTAACACATTTAGAAAACACATTGTTGATTTTGCAAAATTTAATACATAATTGAATAGAGAAAATGTTATAAACTAATTTATTTATTTAATGATTGTAATGGATATGAAAAGTGTTGATAATAACTACTAATAAAGAGATTATTTATTTATTATTTATTTATTTATAGTACATATTCTGCAAAGTAAATTTGCAGAATATGGTTGCACAAAAATGGACAGGTGACTAAGACCATATGTCCATGATGTTGTTAACAGTATTCTTAAAAATGTTTGTGTGACTGACTGTACACGACCTATGCCTTCACATAGGAAGTAGCAACGTGGTTGTTAAGGAAATTCCACAAAAGAACCGCAAGATTATACGGTAATCCGCTGCAGATCAGTCAACCAGTGCGAGTTAGACGCAAAAATCTCGAAGGCCTATAAATAACAGTGGCCTGGTTGCATTTAAGAAATAATCGCCAACGACGCAAGATGTTGACTCGCCCAGAGCTGATTTACGACTAGATTATTTATATTTATTTACACTTACTTATGCTAACTTCATGCCAGTTTTTTTATACATACATACATAAGGCTGTCAAACTTCACGTATGAGGTTACATAAAATGATTCTAGTTATGGTTTAAGTTTTAGAATTTTACGATTGCTGGGAACGAAGTTATGAGAGGGTAAAAACACGTATAGATTTCACTATGTGCATAGGCCGGAACTTGGCCTGGCGCACGGCCAGTAAGTCCAATGTTAGTTCAACGGCATCTAATGCATATTACCTGAAGTTTTTTGTTACCTTTTGGCGTCAATAACAAAATAAAAACATAATTTGATGTAATATATATTTACATGTACATACATATTTACATACCTTTAGCATACCAACTCTAGGGCCGCATTTTTATGTAGTTCAAGACTATAGATTAAATTTGCCTTAATTTTCATTTGTGGCTTTTGGGCAGTCGATTAAGTATGTGGTTTTACTGGCAAGTTTAAGCGTCCAAACGTGGTGGATTAATCGTACATTAATACTGATAACATACACTTGTGAAAGATGTAACTTTTTTAAAATATACATGTATGTATATTTTTTATTACATTATATATTATTTATCTATTTCTTTTAACACGCACAATATTTTACTTGTAAATAATAAAATGGTACAGTTTCTTCTTCTTCTCACAATAAATCAAAGTGTATTAATAACAAAATGGCTATTGCACAAACAATATTGCCACTATTTTGTTCCTCAGTATGGAAATACTATAAGCCGTTAAAAGCATCGATGTGAAGAAATCGTACTTTTACAGCGTACCGGGACTCAGGGTTGCATATGTTGGTACTTAGTACTAAATATTTTTTTTTTGCTATTATGGTGCAAAAAGTAGCAAGTACGCACATTTGCAACCAATTAGGTGAAAAATTATGCAGAAAACAAAATGTTTGCAGCACATGCAAGTTTTTGAATATATTAGCTTTAAATAATGAAATTAATTAAATTATTTTATATTTGCACATGGATTTTCAATATATATGCAAAATAATTATAGTATATTATTATTGTTACAGTGTATGTGTGGGGAAAATCGGTTCTATTCCATTCGTTCTTAGTAGATCGTGTGGCAGCACTGGAATTCATCATGGCGTCAGTATTTATTCTATCCATTCCAGAAAATGAAGTGTGAAGAAAAATTATAAAACGCTACAATTGAAAGCCGCTGGAATTTATTGTGGCAATATTTCAAAAAGAATTTTGATGGTGTAGTAAATTCGGTTGAAACCTACTTGAAAACGCACGTTAAGGGTGGCCCGACGGGAGGTTCTGGTATTCATTATGGTACTTGGGAAAGTGCTGTTTACGGTTTGGCTCATTCCGGCGAGTTACGTGGAATACGCAGTCAATTATACAGTGAAAGACTTCCCAAGTTTCGACCTGTTCTCAAGCGTCGCCCCCTCATCTTTCGTTCTGAAATTGTCAACAGTGTTTGCCATTTCCCGGTTCTGATCGTTCGGTAGTAATGCGTTCCCAACGTTTCCTTTATGAACAAGAGCGTAAACGACCCATACAAATGCATGCTTACGTAGCGCTTGGATCATATTTTACGGCTTCTTTGGTGGCATTCTTTGCGGTTTTATTTGGCATTCTCACCAAATTCTCCATTGGTCGTCGATTGCTACTTAAGTATCCAAAAATTTTCTCTCTGGGCTTAGTATCACACGAAGGGCCGACAGAAGCTGCCATGGAAAGAACATCCTTCTCAATTGTCATGAAAGCTTTGGGTTGGCCGCAGTCGGAACGTTTGGCAGAGCCTACAGATCAATACACTGATCCACCAACGAAATCATTAATGGTTAAAGTAAGTGGGCCTAATCCTGGCTATGGTTCCACTTGTGTTGCTTTGCTTTGTTGTGCGTCAACAATACTTAAACAAAGTAACGAAATGCCTGGTATCGGTGGAGTACTTTCTCCTGGTGCTGCTTTTTCCAAGACCAGTTTAATAAGTGAATTGGAGAAATACGAACATGGCATTAAATTTGAAATTATGGCCAATAAATAAACTAATTTTTGATGGGGCATTTACATAACTATGTGTGTTATTTATTATGAAATGTTATACATATACAACATATTGAATTAAATTTCCTGTTATATTTATAAATTTACGTTCGTATATACTATTTTTATTTTTTTGTGGAATTTTTAATGCATTTTTATAATAAAAAATAAAGCTTGCATTCTTTAAAAGATAATCATGCATATGATACAAGCCGAATAATTTGAAAAGGTGTGCGTTGTACTAGGTTCCATTCGAGCATATGTACGAGTATATATCGCACACAATCAACAAGAGGGTATTAACTCGAAATTTTCAGTAGAGAATTTATTATTTTTACCTTGAATAAAGGCTCAAATCAAAATAATAAATTTTCTTAGGAAAATATAAGATACATTTCCATGTCCACTTCTCTATTAACTCAAAATAATAACTTTTTTTGATATAAGGGTAGTCATTAGACAATCACAAAAATGGTCTCAAATGCGGTTTCAGAGATGAAAGAGTAATCGGAATACGTTGAAATTTTTACAGTAGATAGATATTGATGTTGTTAGTTGATTTCATGCAAAAAGTGAAATATTGAAAATTTTGAGTTAATACCCTCTTGTTGATTAAGTGCGATATGTATGTATATTATGCTAACAAAAGTATTGGTATGTGCATTTGAAAATAATGAAAAATTTTGTATCTTTATTTGTGTTAACAAATTTTCATATCGCTCGAAAAGTTTCTGGTAGGCCAATATTCAGTACTTTTGTAGTGATAAGGTCACCTGTATTACCGAGGGGACACAATTTCATCTATTATTTCAGTTTATTGAATTATTTTCAAGGGTCCTGGGAGAGTTCAAATTATCGAGAGTTTCAAATTAACGTGTTTCATAACACATTGAAACTTCATTACAACGAAAAACTTAATATAATGTATGTTTTATTGAGTTCCTTGAGAAAACCTCATTATTGCAAAGTGTTTCATACAAAAATACACTATAGGTATAACAAACAAATTCTGAGCAGAAAAGACTCTTTCGAATGCCTCAATATAACGAAATCATAATAAATCCTAAATGGTAAAGTCCCGTTATAAAAACAGCGAAGTCTAAATATATTTACAAGCACATTTGTAAGGCCGACAACGAACGAAGTACTCGTATAACGAAGTATTTTCGGAACCCCTTGGAATTGTAAAAATGATGACACTATAGAAGTTTCAATACCCCCAACAAGGCATGATGACATACATGCTTGTGGCATTTACGAGGACGTTGCCATTGTTTATGGCTATAATAACATAAAGAAATCTTTGCCTGCTTTTATGCAAATTGCAAAGCAATATCCGCTAAATAAACTTACCGAACAGTTAAGAGAACAAGTTGCTCAGGTTGGTTTCACTGGAGCTTTAACCTTCAAGCTATGCTCTCGAGATGATGTTGCTCGTAAACTGAATAAGTCAATTGAAGAAATGCCTGTGGTTCCTATATCTAATCCAGACTTTGGAATTCCAGGTGGTAAGGACCACACTACTGGCAGGTTTGCTAAAGAAAACGGCGGGATTTGAAATAGTTCATGGTTTGTTGTATCGTGTTATGCAACTGGTATAGACATACTATGTATAAAATAAGTTGTATAAATACATACATATGAATTTTGCATGTGAGTGAAACGCGTGATTCAATTTCAGCATAAAATATTATTTTATTTTTCTGTAATTTCTTTTGATAAATTTTTATCAGGTATAGACACTATGTTACATGTGTGTCTAAATAATTTTCTAATTATAAAATAAGTTGTATAAATACATACATATGAAGTTTGCATGTGAGTGAAACGCGTGACTCAATCCTACGCAATGATGAATATTCAAAAGTTTCCATCACATTTTGCCCTTAATAACGTGAGAGAAACTTTGTTCTACGTAATAATGAATATATCCTGCGTGACTTCTAATCAAATGACCGGTCAATTGACTGATAATATTCTTGTATGGTCGATTTCAAATTCTCTATCCAGCTTTTTTTCAATTTACAATATATACCATAACAAATCAGCTTGCTTTGAAATTGCTTTCAATTTAACAGCTATCAATTACATGAATTCCTGAAAGAATTATGTAAAGAAATTGTAAATAAATAAAATTAAAAAGTCTTATTGTAAAATTTACGCAAGAGTTTTCGAAGAATATCAGCTTTATCTTCTCACTCATCTCTTTGGAATTTTTTTATTAAGAAATTTACTTTCTATTTATATTGAAATATGTATAAAAGATTTATTTTGGGTGTATAAATACAACACTTAAAAAACATTTCATTTCGTTTCATTGCCACAGTTACCTAATGCTGTTGCCAGACCTAAAATTTTCAATCAATTTAAACGTGCTGCCATATGTTGAACAATATGAATGAAACAAGAATTTCACCATACACCGAAAATATATTTCAATTTGATATACAAATAATTTAGATTTTGGCCTAGTATGAAATTTTACTTAAGGGTGGTATACCCTCTAAATGGCTAAAATGCCAGGAATGACATTCCTATAGCCGTTTAGAGGGCTCTTTCACCTATTCAAAACTGGTCTTCTTTTTTTCACACCATTAAATTTACAGATTTTATTCAATGGCGCACTTTTGATTTTGGCCTAGTATGAAATTTTACTTAAGGGTGGTATACCCTCTAAATGGCTAAAATGCCAGGAATGACATTCCTATAGCCGTTTAGAGGGCTCTTTCACCTATTCAAAACTGGTCTTCTTTTTTTCACACCATTAAATTTACAGATTTTATTCAATGGCGCACTTTTGATTTTGGCCTAGTATGAAATTTTACTTAAGGGTGGTATACCCTCTAAATGGCTAAAATGCCAGGAATGACATTCCTATAGCCGTTTAGAGGGCTCTTTCACCTATTCAAAACTGGTCTTCTTTTTTTCACACCATTAAATTTACAGATTTTATTCAATGGCGCACTTTTGATTTTGGCCTAGTATGAAATTTTACTTAAGGGTGGTATACCCTCTAAATGGCTAAAATGCCAGGAATGACATTCCTATAGCCGTTTAGAGGGCTCTTTCACCTATTCAAAACTGGTCTTCTTTTTTTCACACCATTAAATTTACAGATTTTATTCAATGGCGCACTTTTGATTTTGGCCTAGTATGAAATTTTACTTAAGGGTGGTATACCCTCTAAATGGCTAAAATGCCAGGAATGACATTCCTATAGCCGTTTAGAGGGCTCTTTCACCTATTCAAAACTGGTCTTCTTTTTTTCACACCATTAAATTTACAGATTTTATTCAATGGCGCACTTTTGATTTTGGCCTAGTATGAAATTTTACTTAAGGGTGGTATACCCTCTAAATGGCTAAAATGCCAGGAATGACATTCCTATAGCCGTTTAGAGGGCTCTTTCACCTATTCAAAACTGGTCTTCTTTTTTTCACACCATTAAATTTACAGATTTTATTCAATGGCGCACTTTTGATTTTGGCCTAGTATGAAATTTTACTTAAGGGTGGTATACCCTCTAAATGGCTAAAATGCCAGGAATGACATTCCTATAGCCGTTTAGAGGGCTCTTTCACCTATTCAAAACTGGTCTTCTTTTTTTCACACCATTAAATTTACAGATTTTATTCAATGGCGCACTTTTGATTTTGGCCTAGTATGAAATTTTACTTAAGGGTGGTATACCCTCTAAATGGCTAAAATGCCAGGAATGACATTCCTATAGCCGTTTAGAGGGCTCTTTCACCTATTCAAAACTGGTCTTCTTTTTTTCACACCATTAAATTTACAGATTTTATTCAATG
Organism: Tachina grossa; assembly: GCA_949987645.1. Lineage (NCBI taxonomy): Eukaryota > Metazoa > Arthropoda > Insecta > Diptera > Tachinidae > Tachina > Tachina grossa. Next base: position 58,750,219 of record OX465276.1, on the reverse strand, counting down.
GCGCACTTTTGATTTTGGCCTAGTATGAAATTTTACTTAAGGGTGGTATACCCTCTAAATGGCTAAAATGCCAGGAATGACATTCCTATAGCCGTTTAGAGGGCTCTTTCACCTATTCAAAACTGGTCTTCTTTTTTTCACACCATTAAATTTACAGATTTTATTCAATGGCGCACTTTTGATTTTGGCCTAGTATGAAATTTTACTTAAGGGTGGTATACCCTCTAAATGGCTAAAATGCCAGGAATGACATTCCTATAGCCGTTTAGAGGGCTCTTTCACCTATTCAAAACTGGTCTTCTTTTTTTCACACCATTAAATTTACAGATTTTATTCAATGGCGCACTTTTGATTTTGGCCTAGTATGAAATTTTACTTAAGGGTGGTATACCCTCTAAATGGCTAAAATGCCAGGAATGACATTCCTATAGCCGTTTAGAGGGCTCTTTCACCTATTCAAAACTGGTCTTCTTTTTTTCACACCATTAAATTTACAGATTTTATTCAATGGCGCACTTTTGATTTTGGCCTAGTATGAAATTTTACTTAAGGGTGGTATACCCTCTAAATGGCTAAAATGCCAGGAATGACATTCCTATAGCCGTTTAGAGGGCTCTTTCACCTATTCAAAACTGGTCTTCTTTTTTTCACACCATTAAATTTACAGATTTTATTCAATGGCGCACTTTTGATTTTGGCCTAGTATGAAATTTTACTTAAGGGTGGTATACCCTCTAAATGGCTAAAATGCCAGGAATGACATTCCTATAGCCGTTTAGAGGGCTCTTTCACCTATTCAAAACTGGTCTTCTTTTTTTCACACCATTAAATTTACAGATTTTATTCAATGGCGCACTTTTGATTTTGGCCTAGTATGAAATTTTACTTAAGGGTGGTATACCCTCTAAATGGCTAAAATGCCAGGAATGACATTCCTATAGCCGTTTAGAGGGCTCTTTCACCTATTCAAAACTGGTCTTCTTTTTTTCACACCATTAAATTTACAGATTTTATTCAATGGCGCACTTTTGATTTTGGCCTAGTATGAAATTTTACTTAAGGGTGGTATACCCTCTAAATGGCTAAAATGCCAGGAATGACATTCCTATAGCCGTTTAGAGGGCTCTTTCACCTATTCAAAACTGGTCTTCTTTTTTTCACACCATTAAATTTACAGATTTTATTCAATGGCGCACTTTTGATTTTGGCCTAGTATGAAATTTTACTTAAGGGTGGTATACCCTCTAAATGGCTAAAATGCCAGGAATGACATTCCTATAGCCGTTTAGAGGGCTCTTTCACCTATTCAAAACTGGTCTTCTTTTTTTCACACCATTAAATTTACAGATTTTATTCAATGGCGCACTTTTGATTTTGGCCTAGTATGAAATTTTACTTAAGGGTGGTATACCCTCTAAATGGCTAAAATGCCAGGAATGACATTCCTATAGCCGTTTAGAGGGCTCTTTCACCTATTCAAAACTGGTCTTCTTTTTTTCACACCATTAAATTTACAGATTTTATTCAATGGCGCACTTTTGATTTTGGCCTAGTATGAAATTTTACTTAAGGGTGGTATACCCTCTAAATGGCTAAAATGCCAGGAATGACATTCCTATAGCCGTTTAGAAGGCTCTTTCACCTATTCAAAACTGGTCTTCTTTTTTTCACACCATTAAATTTACAGATTTTATTCAATGGCGCACTTTTGATTTTGGCCTAGTATGAAATTTTACTTAAGGGTGGTATACCCTCTAAATGGCTAAAATGCCAGGAATGACATTCCTATAGCCGTTTAGAGGGCTCTTTCACCTATTCAAAACTGGTCTTCTTTTTTTCACACCATTAAATTTACAGATTTTATTCAATGGCGCACTTTTGATTTTGGCCTAGTATGAAATTTTACTTAAGGGTGGTATACCCTCTAAATGGCTAAAATGCCAGGAATGACATTCCTATAGCCGTTTAGAGGGCTCTTTCACCTATTCAAAACTGGTCTTCTTTTTTTCACACCATTAAATTTACAGATTTTATTCAATGGCGCACTTTTGATTTTGGCCTAGTATGAAATTTTACTTAAGGGTGGTATACCCTCTAAATGGCTAAAATGCCAGGAATGACATTCCTATAGCCGTTTAGAGGGCTCTTTCACCTATTCAAAACTGGTCTTCTTTTTTTCACACCATTAAATTTACAGATTTTATTCAATGGCGCACTTTTGATTTTGGCCTAGTATGAAATTTTACTTAAGGGTGGTATACCCTCTAAATGGCTAAAATGCCAGGAATGACATTCCTATAGCCGTTTAGAGGGCTCTTTCACCTATTCAAAACTGGTCTTCTTTTTTTCACACCATTAAATTTACAGATTTTATTCAATGGCGCACTTTTGATTTTGGCCTAGTATGAAATTTTACTTAAGGGTGGTATACCCTCTAAATGGCTAAAATGCCAGGAATGACATTCCTATAGCCGTTTAGAGGGCTCTTTCACCTATTCAAAACTGGTCTTCTTTTTTTCACACCATTAAATTTACAGATTTTATTCAATGGCGCACTTTTGATTTTGGCCTAGTATGAAATTTTACTTAAGGGTGGTATACCCTCTAAATGGCTAAAATGCCAGGAATGACATTCCTATAGCCGTTTAGAGGGCTCTTTCACCTATTCAAAACTGGTCTTCTTTTTTTCACACCATTAAATTTACAGATTTTATTCAATGGCGCACTTTTGATTTTGGCCTAGTATGAAATTTTACTTAAGGGTGGTATACCCTCTAAATGGCTAAAATGCCAGGAATGACATTCCTATAGCCGTTTAGAGGGCTCTTTCACCTATTCAAAACTGGTCTTCTTTTTTTCACACCATTAAATTTACAGATTTTATTCAATGGCGCACTTTTGATTTTGGCCTAGTATGAAATTTTACTTAAGGGTGGTATACCCTCTAAATGGCTAAAATGCCAGGAATGACATTCCTATAGCCGTTTAGAGGGCTCTTTCACCTATTCAAAACTGGTCTTCTTTTTTTCACACCATTAAATTTACAGATTTTATTCAATGGCGCACTTTTGATTTTGGCCTAGTATGAAATTTTACTTAAGGGTGGTATACCCTCTAAATGGCTAAAATGCCAGGAATGACATTCCTATAGCCGTTTAGAGGGCTCTTTCACCTATTCAAAACTGGTCTTCTTTTTTTCACACCATTAAATTTACAGATTTTATTCAATGGCGCACTTTTGATTTTGGCCTAGTATGAAATTTTACTTAAGGGTGGTATACCCTCTAAATGGCTAAAATGCCAGGAATGACATTCCTATAGCCGTTTAGAGGGCTCTTTCACCTATTCAAAACTGGTCTTCTTTTTTTCACACCATTAAATTTACAGATTTTATTCAATGGCGCACTTTTGATTTTGGCCTAGTATGAAATTTTACTTAAGGGTGGTATACCCTCTAAATGGCTAAAATGCCAGGAATGACATTCCTATAGCCGTTTAGAGGGCTCTTTCACCTATTCAAAACTGGTCTTCTTTTTTTCACACCATTAAATTTACAGATTTTATTCAATGGCGCACTTTTGATTTTGGCCTAGTATGAAATTTTACTTAAGGGTGGTATACCCTCTAAATGGCTAAAATGCCAGGAATGACATTCCTATAGCCGTTTAGAGGGCTCTTTCACCTATTCAAAACTGGTCTTCTTTTTTTCACACCATTAAATTTACAGATTTTATTCAATGGCGCACTTTTGATTTTGGCCTAGTATGAAATTTTACTTAAGGGTGGTATACCCTCTAAATGGCTAAAATGCCAGGAATGACATTCCTATAGCCGTTTAGAGGGCTCTTTCACCTATTCAAAACTGGTCTTCTTTTTTTCACACCATTAAATTTACAGATTTTATTCAATGGCGCACTTTTGATTTTGGCCTAGTATGAAATTTTACTTAAGGGTGGTATACCCTCTAAATGGCTAAAATGCCAGGAATGACATTCCTATAGCCGTTTAGAGGGCTCTTTCACCTATTCAAAACTGGTCTTCTTTTTTTCACACCATTAAATTTACAGATTTTATTCAATGGCGCACTTTTGATTTTGGCCTAGTATGAAATTTTACTTAAGGGTGGTATACCCTCTAAATGGCTAAAATGCCAGGAATGACATTCCTATAGCCGTTTAGAGGGCTCTTTCACCTATTCAAAACTGGTCTTCTTTTTTTCACACCATTAAATTTACAGATTTTATTCAATGGCGCACTTTTGATTTTGGCCTAGTATGAAATTTTACTTAAGGGTGGTATACCCTCTAAATGGCTAAAATGCCAGGAATGACATTCCTATAGCCGTTTAGAGGGCTCTTTCACCTATTCAAAACTGGTCTTCTTTTTTTCACACCATTAAATTTACAGATTTTATTCAATGGCGCACTTTTGATTTTGGCCTAGTATGAAATTTTACTTAAGGGTGGTATACCCTCTAAATGGCTAAAATGCCAGGAATGACATTCCTATAGCCGTTTAGAGGGCTCTTTCACCTATTCAAAACTGGTCTTCTTTTTTTCACACCATTAAATTTACAGATTTTATTCAATGGCGCACTTTTGATTTTGGCCTAGTATGAAATTTTACTTAAGGGTGGTATACCCTCTAAATGGCTAAAATGCCAGGAATGACATTCCTATAGCCGTTTAGAGGGCACTTTCACCTATTCAAAACTGGTCTTCTTTTTTTCACACCATTAAATTTACAGATTTTATTCAATGGCGCACTTTTGATTTTGGCCTAGTATGAAATTTTACTTAAGGGTGGTATACCCTCTAAATGGCTAAAATGCCAGGAATGACATTCCTATAGCCGTTTAGAGGGCTCTTTCACCTATTCAAAACTGGTCTTCTTTTTTTCACACCATTAAATTTACAGATTTTATTCAATGGCGCACTTTTGATTTTGGCCTAGTATGAAATTTTACTTAAGGGTGGTATACCCTCTAAATGGCTAAAATGCCAGGAATGACATTCCTATAGCCGTTTAGAGGGCTCTTTCACCTATTCAAAACTGGTCTTCTTTTTTTCACACCATTAAATTTACAGATTTTATTCAATGGCGCACTTTTGATTTTGGCCTAGTATGAAATTTTACTTAAGGGTGGTATACCCTCTAAATGGCTAAAATGCCAGGAATGACATTCCTATAGCCGTTTAGAGGGCTCTTTCACCTATTCAAAACTGGTCTTCTTTTTTTCACACCATTAAATTTACAGATTTTATTCAATGGCGCACTTTTGATTTTGGCCTAGTATGAAATTTTACTTAAGGGTGGTATACCCTCTAAATGGCTAAAATGCCAGGAATGACATTCCTATAGCCGTTTAGAGGGCTCTTTCACCTATTCAAAACTGGTCTTCTTTTTTTCACACCATTAAATTTACAGATTTTATTCAATGGCGCACTTTTGATTTTGGCCTAGTATGAAATTTTACTTAAGGGTGGTATACCCTCTAAATGGCTAAAATGCCAGGAATGACATTCCTATAGCCGTTTAGAGGGCTCTTTCACCTATTCAAAACTGGTCTTCTTTTTTTCACACCATTAAATTTACAGATTTTATTCAATGGCGCACTTTTGATTTTGGCCTAGTATGAAATTTTACTTAAGGGTGGTATACCCTCTAAATGGCTAAAATGCCAGGAATGACATTCCTATAGCCGTTTAGAGGGCTCTTTCACCTATTCAAAACTGGTCTTCTTTTTTTCACACCATTAAATTTACAGATTTTATTCAATGGCGCACTTTTGATTTTGGCCTAGTATGAAATTTTACTTAAGGGTGGTATACCCTCTAAATGGCTAAAATGCCAGGAATGACATTCCTATAGCCGTTTAGAGGGCTCTTTCACCTATTCAAAACTGGTCTTCTTTTTTTCACACCATTAAATTTACAGATTTTATTCAATGGCGCACTTTTGATTTTGGCCTAGTATGAAATTTTACTTAAGGGTGGTATACCCTCTAAATGGCTAAAATGCCAGGAATGACATTCCTATAGCCGTTTAGAGGGCTCTTTCACCTATTCAAAACTGGTCTTCTTTTTTTCACACCATTAAATTTACAGATTTTATTCAATGGCGCACTTTTGATTTTGGCCTAGTATGAAATTTTACTTAAGGGTGGTATACCCTCTAAACGGCTAAAATGCCAGGAATGACATTCCTATATCCGTTTAGAGGGCTCTTTCATCTTTTCAAAACTGGTCTTATTTTTTTCACACCATGAAATTTACTGATTTTATTTAATTAGCGTACTTTTTCAGAATCAAAATATTTTTCTTTAATTGCTTACATAATTGTTTGACATATATGATAGTTAGTAGTTTCTCACCGCAGTTTAAATGCAACACTGTATGGAAAAATTATGTGGAATGGAACAGAATTTCTCTTATCCACCACGAATTATTTCAGCAGGGTTGAAATAAATTGGTTTTGGCTACATTTTTTGCAAAATTCAATACTTTTTTTCCTACTACATTTTTTTTTCAACTGTGGGTAAAAGGTGGAAGAAATCGGTTTGATTCCGGTGCGATTTCTTCACACGCGTGTTAAAAGCATACATTCAAGGCACAAGACAAGCTTATGTATATATGTGTTACCCTGTTATCTAAGACACGACCCCGTTTATAATACAGGGAAATTATCAAATTTGGTTAGTATTTTTAAGATTCTGTGTGTGACTTGTGCGTAAATAGAATTAAAAAATTGAGTTCATAATTTCATATGAACATAATGGCGCATATTCATAGTCAAAACAAAGTATACTTATGAATTTAAAACCATAATTATCTTCCATTATTATAAAAAACTGGGTAAGCAAAGTTTCTATTTGCATATATTAAAGGTTGGAAAAAATCTTGTCAGCTCCGTGCGACATCTATACCTCAAACAGACAAGCAAACTTGAAACTGTATCTACTTAATGCAAGCACCTAGTTGTTCTAAAAACAATTTACTGCATTTCCTGTGATACTAACATCAGTATTGTCCAATTTTTAACGAGATGGTGTGATAGGTCTAGAGTGTAGGAAGAATTAGAAATTTTGATAACTTTGACCATGTATTGCATAATATTAGAAACAATCTTGGAATATAACAGTTTGCATTGACCTGGCAGGTGGCAGCACATACTATTCACCATTTTCCTTTGTCATTGTTCGCTCTAAATAAAACATCTGTTTTGCCTTGCAGCTGTCAAATTCCTATAGCCGTCATTGGTACTCCCAAAAAGAAAAAAAAATTGTGTTTTTTAATTAAATAGAAATACAATATATTTGTTTACTTTCTGTTCATTTTTTTAATTGTTTATTGAATAAATTCGATCAAACAAAAAAAGTTTAGAAATAAATGTTGAATTGTGAGGGGAGAAAAAAACCAAAAAGTTATATTGGTTTTTTCTTCAATAATTGAAGGCTGTGCCGTTGTCATCGTACGCTTGTCATAATTATTTTATCGCCACTTCGAGTTTTTGTTGTTGTTGGCACTGTCTAATTTAAGAGGCTGTTTGTTAGGATTCTTGGAAAAAAAGTTACTAGTGAAAATATTTTTTAAGGGACATTGCAGCGAGAATAAAGCAAATTTGTATGTTAATATGAATATAGAATCTTCAGCTTTACCCTCCGAGCTACTGGTAGCACCCCAACCTTTAATTGGCTTTTGTGGCCTGGATGTAAATCGTAACACGGTTCACAAAACCATCTGGGATGCATTTAGCAGTAATCGTAAATCAGACAGGTAACTTGTAAAGTTTTTATAGTCTTTAGAAAGCTTAAAATAAAATTATGTTTTCTGTTTTGCAGAGCCGCAGTACAATTTAAACTTCTTCCAAACAACTATGACTTTCCTGTTGCCAAACCCAAGAGAAATTCCTATGAATGGTATCATCCAAAGGGGATTTTAAAACGCAATTGGATGTTGAAGCATTTGCATGTGCTGCCGGCTGTGGTAGTTTTATTTCAGGATATAGAGTGGAATGATGTTAACTGGACAGAAAAACAGATGCAATGTGCCGCCACTATACAATCGCTTAAAAATTCCCTGCAAGAACGTAATACACGCATTTGTTTGGTTTTGTTACAAAAAGCAGCACCATTACCGCCCGGTGAAGATATGATAGCTTCCGAAAGAGCAGCTAGTCTCACCTCTGCCTGTGGTATCAATAGTAAAATGTTATTTGTCTTACCGCACACAGAACATTTAATGGGTGAGTTATTGAAATGTGTATTATAAATTTATGTAAATCATTAATCCTGTAATGTTACAGGTTATGCTCTTCGTTTGGAATCTGCATTCTTAGATATGGCGCAATCGTACTACACCCTTATGTCAAAACGTATACGTGCCCATAGAGACCAACTGACTGCTGCTCATACCGCTTTGAAAATAAGACATCAATTCAAATTGGGTTTTGTAGCCGAAATGCGTCAAGATTTTAGTACAGCTTTAAAGTGAGTAGTATTACATTTTATTGCAACAAGTTTTCAAAAATTAAATTAAATATCTCTTTCTTTAATAGACATTATACTCAATCGTATACAACTTTAGATGAAATACGTGTGAATGAGGCGAATTGTTTAGAAATAAAAACTATTGGCGGTTTCCTGAACTATAAAATATGTCGCTTAATGTTTAAGCTGAAAGTGCCCAGAGATTCGATTAATCATTTTAATAGCCACATTGAGAAGTATAAAAGCCGTATTGGATATAAGGATTTAGTATTTGAGCATTATGCTTGGCTAAGTAAACAGTAAGTAGATTTGATATAAATTTAATTTAAATACTAAAATATGCAACAGTTTACAGACGCCACATTTCTTGAAATCAATTTTTCTTTTATTTTGCAAGTCTTATTTTGTAAAATTGTTTTCACAAAGTCAACATTACCCTTTTCAATCCTATCGGAAAAATTCTTATTCATATTTTTGAAAAAAGAAAAATCAAATGAATTTCATTAGAGTTGACTTTAAATTGTCTTTTCAAGCTCAAACGGGACATGCAGAAATCGTGGGATTTTTTTCGGGACATGCAAATCCCGAATGCCGGTATTTTTTAAATAAATCCCAAGTTACGGAATTCTTAAAAATCAATCCCGACTGGCATCCCTAAAATGCATGTGACCATCGTCGTCGAAGTGATTTTCAGAATAAGAACACAATTTAATCTTTTTTTTATTACAGCTACTCGTATAAAAAAATACGAAAGTAAATTTATTGGATGTTAAGTCAATAAGTCCTAGTTTACGCTATGCAAGTGTTATTGCTAAGCTGATTAGTTTGAGGGAGAGAGAGACGAGGGGAACAGAAGCGTTTCTTTTCCCATCGTCTCTCTCCTAACAAACTAATCAGCTTAACAATAAGACTTGCATTGTGTAAACTAGGACTAATGTATTAATATGAAGAATTTTTGTTTTTTATTGGTTAAGTGCCAGCCCAGACTTGCAATTTTTGTTGTCACAATTCTGGAATATGTGTGAGAGTGTTGAAATAGAAATACATATCCATATACATTTTGTGTTCCTCTCTTACTCTTTTTCACTAAAAAAAAAAATAAAAAATTGCTGCAAAAAATTGCAAGACTGGTCCGAGACTTAATTATGTCATATGCACATACATATGTACTTATGTACATACTTATATACATACATATCGTTGATCACAAGTAGAAAGGACCTAACTCTAATAACTGGCACTTTACAGGAAAAGGTAAAAACATAATAATAAATAGTACAACTGCTTGTAAAAGCGTTATTTTTTACACTATTGTATTGGAATCACTGATAAACTCAATTTCGTGAAAATATGCTTTAGGTCTTTTCTACTTGTGACCAATGATATGTATTTCTTTTCTGTTTAAGAAACTCATCAGTAGTCTTCAACAAAAAATTCTTGAGAAAGGCTAAGAAACTTCCTATATTTATTGAAAAACTCTCAAAATGTTGCTGATGCAACAACAAGACAATCTTGCAGTATTTTGTGCGAACATGCTATCGCGTTTTATTGTATGGCTTTGGCGATGCCCATTAGAATTTTGTTCTATTATCGGTCTCAAACAGAGCTGGGTTCAACTCGTTCAGTCATTCATTTTAGACACAAACCTATGATAAAACCCATCAAAACACGTCAACTCAAAAAAGTTAACTTTTCAGAGCGAAAAAACTAGTTAATTCGCTCAATATTGTAAAAATAAATGATGTGCCTTCCATAATATGGTTTAGATATACTTACTAATTTATACGTCTGCAAAAAATATTTTATTTTGCACAGGTTTGCCTATTTTTATGAGATAGCATGTTTTAGTCGATCCAAAAACAAATATTTTCTTAGAGTTAGCATATCTTGTCGGAAAAAAATATGATTTTTTTAATATATTTATTTTTTAATCAATTTGTGAAATCTTTTACTCAATACTAGATATTAGAATTGAAAAGCTACAATAAAAAACTTAAAATACCTTTAAAAAATAACATAACCCTGACTGAAAGCCTCTTCAATCTCGAGGTGGTCAGCTTAAGCAATCTCTAACTCACTCTCTAGTGTAACAAGGTCACTATAAATTATCAATTTCGAAAGCTTATGTCATTGACTATTATCGGTCCATACATAATGTTTCTATTCGATTAACAGTTTAAAAGTTATACATACATTACCAATTTTTTTATCGGAACCCCTCTGTACTAGTATATTAAAAGTAACCATACTCAAAAACTAGCCATAGGATATGAAAATCCTTACCAGATTCGTGTTTAGCATGCCAAATGCAATGATATATGAGGTAGATTTATAATAAATTACTCATTTTTTAAAAATATTGGAAATTTATATGGTTAGTTAGCATTTATTTTCACACAAAAAATTATACTTTGAGATAGCAGAATAAGAAAAATTGATATAAAACGGGGAAAAATCATTTTTTTGATTCGAAATTTATACTAAGATGAATATTGCACAGGGGAGCTATTTGCCATCGGAAACTCATTTTGACCAAATTTGAGTTATAGGTTCTCGCCATGTAATTTAGGTTTTTGTCTAAAATGAACGACTGAACGAGTTGGACCCAGCTCTGCCCAGCTCTAATCTTAAATACGAGTGCAGAACTTAAAACATTAATAAGATTCTTTTTTTTTAATATATTACGAAATAAATTCATTTAAAGAGAGATTTTAATTACTTATCGGCGGCTTAATATAAAAAAGGCGTATCTCGATTTTTTTGAAATCGCTTTTTTGACGTTTTCTGGTAGATAACGTATAATTACATCCTCCATAAAAAGTTAAGTACGTTACAGTTAAAAAAAAAAAAGATTTATATGACCACTTAAAACTTTTCGATATGGCTAAATTATAAATTAAAAAATTATAGTTTTTACCAAAACGCAAAAATATTTTTCAAATCTTTTTCATAGGCACAGCATTTTTGCAGAATTATTTTGTGAAGCCATTAAGAACGGACTGCCTGCCCTGCAAACCCAACATCCCGGTATATATTTTCACAAAGCTGCTGAATATATACAAAAGCGAAAAGAATCATTTATGATATGTAATGGTAAGCAAGGAAACAATAAATTAATCAATAAAATCATTTTATGACTACATTTATTTAATTCTCAAATCACAATAGCAACATTGAGTCCCACTGAACCCCAAAATAGCTTTAACTCACAATTAAATAACATCTCCTCAATGTACACGGAATATTTTGGCATTATATCGTCAGCATCGGGTGAACCTATTAACGAACAACAAATAGGTTTAATGATAAGAGAAAATGAGAAATTATTTAATTATTCGGTAAATTAGAATACTAACTCTCTTCATTAGCTATAAAACTTACAAAAAAATATAAATTTATTTCTTTTAGAATGCCATCATTAATTTATTAAGTTTGGCAATGGCTCAATTTAAAATTTACAAATGTTTAAGATTTCGAAAAAAATTGGCAATTGATATGGCTGATGAGTATTTCAAAAGCGGAGACCATGGCAAAGCTTTAACGTAAGTAGTTTATTATAATGACTTTATTTTTTTTTTAATAATGCTTTATTTTTTAAGCTTATATTCCCTGATGTTACCTGATTATCGTCATGATAACTGGCCGTCGTTGTTCTCGGATGTATTATTAAAAACTATGCGCTGTTCACTACTATCTGCCTCAGTGGTTGACTTTATCTCTTGCAGCTTGGAAGCCTTATCACTTAAAATAAACTATACGTCGAGTGAAAGGGTTATTGTGTTGGAAAATTTGTGGAAAGTTTTGCAGGTGAATCGAATATAAAAGTTTAATTTGAGATTTAAAAAAAAAATGTGTTGGTTAGGATAATTTTCGTTTCGGGTTTGATTGTTAAAGATTATTTTAAGACCGTATTTATGCATTTTTTTAGCAGATCAACGTGAGCAGAGCTGCTGGTAAAATCTAGTTAGAAATAAAAAAATGTATTCAATTATGTAAACAAATAAAGAAGGAACAAAAAAATAAAAAAAAATTGGAATACATATTCGAAAATAAATTACATATGTATGTATATTTGTTCCTTTTTACTGCAACAAAGTTATTCCATTCAGATGTATTTAATTTGAACTTCGTACGACCTAAACATGCTGCCTCGGACTCTAGTTTCTCGTCGAAAAAAAAATATTAAGAAAAGTTTTTATTCGATTATTCGAATGCATAATAAATAAATAAGAAGAAGAATAACGAAAAAATTTTATTAATAAGAAATAATCTAGAATTATTAAAACATGCCTGTCTAATCTACTCTAAAATTACTCATGAATGTCGCCACTTGTAATTCCCCCCACAGAATTTTTTTTTTAGCTACGCCAATGTCGTTGGCGCAATCAAAATGGCTATAACAGCCAAAAAGCTTAAAACTGTGTAGGATTTTTGGACCTCGTTCTTTTGACGAAAATCGATTACATATTTACGATAGCAAATGATCGATTTTGGTAAAAAAAAATAAGTTCAAAAATTATGTCGCTTAAGCTTTTTTGGCGGTTATGGCACGATGCGCATTTTTCTTATTCGAACCTAGCTCAACCAAAATCTGATTAAATCGAAAACATCTGTAATTCGTAAAAAAGGCCAGTTCCTTGCGATTACAAACTATCGGGGTTCTACTGTAGTAATCTTTAGTGCTTTATAGTATACCAGCTAAGATAGTGAATAGAATATTAACATAAAAGTAGCTTAATACATATTTGATTTTATAAATATATCAACGAATGTTATGGATGTAAATTTGTTCATTGATTTTTTTTACAGTGTGAACCGCCAGTGCCAACAAATCAAAATGCTCCCGAAGTACGTTCATACTGGGAAGAAGCTCTGTCTAATATCAAGAATCCCCTGCAAATAGATCTAGACAAACTAACAGAATTGATAGAATTTTGTGCAACTTTCGAAAAATTTGAATTGAAAAATGATGATATAATAAAATTAAATCTAGTTTTGAGGTAACACATTTATAAAATATAAAATATTTCTTTTAATATTTATGTATGTATATTTTGTTATATTTCCACCTTAGAATACAAACTGATGTTCCTCTCAAGATACATAATTTACAAATTATAATCACTGATGGCTCCAACAATTATAAATTGCAAGCCTCGCAATACAGCCGACTAGATGATCTCTTGGCACTGAGGAATCACTTTACAAATGACTCGGACGCCGTAGAAACTCCTCTACAACAATTTGAGCAGAATTTCAAATTGGAGCCCACTTACTATTATCGCTTTATTTTCACTACAGAGGCGCAGCAATTTTTGGAAAATACTCAACTACGTGTAGTACGCATAGAGGCATTGATTGGTACAGATAAATTATCTGTGATATTGTCTAGAAGTTCACCGTTTGTGAATAAGGCTTTCCGTTATCACAGTCGTATTCGTGATTTAGATGACAATATCATAATTAATCCAATTTGCTATATTACTCCCACGTAAGTCATCGCTATTAGTATAAAATTAAATAACTTTAAAATTATACAGTTTGTTTATTGTGATTAATTTATAAGGAAGTGCTTTAAATGCTTTTGTATCAACAGTTATACGTATTTCATATTTACATTTATTATTTTATTCTTTGTGATGAGTTATTATATGTATATTTTTGTTGTTTTTTTTTTCTATGTATGTATTTCGTTACAGATTCCATTTAGTCACGCAATGCAATTTAGGCAGCGAAACAATGCTTGTGAATGAATTTTATCCGGTAACAACGACTGTCAGTAATCCCTACAAAGTTTTTCTAACTGGTATCGCCTTAAGTATAAGTGTACCTAATAGCTTGAGAAATAAAGGTAAGTGATAAAATTGAATTTAAATAAAAATACAATTGACTCTTGATAATTTGAAACTCAGGGCATCATCAAAAATGTTTACGTTTGAAGCTCAAATAACCATGAATATAGTATATTAAAAAGTTAAACACACGAGAGTTTATTTAAAGTCCTGACCCATGGTGTCGACAGAAAACGTTCGATTGAGAACTTGTATTGAAAATAAAAAAATAAGTAATCGATCGAAAAAAGTTTTCTGTCGATGGCTTGGGACAGCCTGTGAAATCATTTTCTCAGTGAATTAAAAATGTGTTCTTAAACCGAATTTAGATTTCGCAGTAAACCAAAGAAAAACTAAGAACAATAGTTTTAAAGATAATTTTATTATAATAGCTAATGTTTTAAGTAGAGTTACTTTTTTTTCTTAAATTGAACTTTAAAGTGCTTATTGAATTGACTTTGAAAACAATGCTTCGAAACTAAAATAAATGACTAAAATAGTTGAAATTGCATGCTAAAGGGTGTCCCAAAGTGATAGCAAGTTTTTAATTAATCGCCATGGATGTCCCAAAATTAACACAAGGTTTGAATTTCTCGCCAATAATGAAGATACGTTGTTCTATCTTGTAACGCTCAATTTTTAATAACCCTAACTGTCAGCTGTTTTTTTAGAGTTGCCAACACTTTACTGCACAAATGGCGACAAATTCAAATCTTCCAATTTATAACATATCGAGCCTGCAACATGCCAGTCCTATAACTAGAATTTACAAGGATGCTAAATCACATCAATTTATTTTAAATTTATTGAACGTTTTTCAAATGACCACAAATTATAAAAAGATTCAAATCGGGAGTAGACTGTATCCATAAAACAAATTTGAAGATTTAAAATAGCAAAACCTGAAACATTTCGTAAGAATTGGTTGGGTAAATATTGGTTATTGTGATTCCGCCACTTTTCCAATCACCAGATTGTGTCTTTAGGAGATTGCATGATGCCTGCAAAATTGCATATAAATCGTGCCAAGTTACGTAAGAATCGGTAGAGTAGAAATATGTGAAATGTAATAATAAATGCTAAAGAGCGTGGCTACGCCTAGTTTTTTTTTTTTAATTTTCTAAATCACATATTATGCCGTTATAAGAGTTCAAAATGTGTGCAAAGTTTTGAAGGAATTAAATACATTAAAGTTTAGTGGGCGTGCCCTCGTATATTATTTTGACTGTAGGACCAAACACTAACCGAACTTTAGTTGCGTTACCAGTTGCCAAAGTGGTATTACAGATGGCAACTGGCAACTGTTGATGATGTGGCTTTTTACATGCTGTGTACTGCAGGCTAAAAAATTACCGAATGTTATTCAGTAACCAGTAAAATTAACTTCTTAAGGTCGTGATACACTATCCTATACAATCGCACGATTTACTAAAAAAATACAACCCTGGTATGATGAAGTCTATAAACATTTTCAGAAGACAATAACAATTCATCAGATGGGGGGGGGCAAATTACGGCATTCGATACGGTTCGAAAATTTAAAAAGTTCAATATAAACTCTATTGATATATTTCGTAATTTCGTTCGATAACGAGTGCCGCAATTTGCCTCCAGGGTTAAATTTTTTAGTAAATCGTGCGATTGTGTAAGATAGTGAGTCATGGCCTTTAGTGAAGTTTTATTCAGTAACCCGGAAGTCTCAAATTCGAAAAGAAAATAAGAGTTTTCGAATTACAGAGTAAGCCCCCCCCCACCCTTTTTTTTACCTTTTCCTGAAATTTCTTTTAATTATTTTTTTATTTTCATTTACTAATTACTGAAATGTTTACTGCATTTATTTCGTAACATTATTATTTTTGTTTTTTGACATTGTATCTCAGTTTATAATTAAATAAATTTATAATATAAACTTTTAAAAATTTCGCACTCAACTGTTTACTGCTTTAATTATAAATGGCTTATATGCCACAACGGATGTATAAATGCTCGGATATCCTGTGGGTGCACAGCCCGTACCAAATGAATTAATACCACACAATTGTCCGTGATATTCTAGGGGTCCACCAAGATCACCTTTACACGTATCAGAATTACCTGGTGTATAAGCACACATCATTGTATTTGTTAAACTTAGCACAGAATTATAACTTTGAATGCACTTTTGTTGGTCTATCATTAAAACTGCAGTTACGCGTAATTGAGCTGATGCTCCTAGCGTCTTAAGGTTTTTGATTATTGTACCCCAGCCGTAGACTTGAACCCAGCTCATTGGTGGTATATCAATTGTACACAAAGGTATTGTAGCAATATTATTTCCTCTCATTGGTCTACTTAGTTGTAATACTGCAACGCCGTTCGTGATAGTATTCGTGTTAGAGGCATTTGATCTAAAAATCCGCGCAACCGTACGTCTAACGCCTATTTCATTCAAATAGGTGACACCGCCATGAACTATTATTTGATTAATTGTCACTCCTTCTAGACAACGCGCTGCAGTAACGACATGTTGAAATGTAATCAAGGATCCAGCACAAAACATTTGACCTCCTCTAAAACGTAGTGATACCAAATATTTGGCACTGCTGATTGTTGTGGTACTGCCTCCAAATATAGCACTTAGATCGGGAATTGTTTTTAAAGTCTCTTCTTGTTGACTTAATGAAATTATGAATGTTATTAAAAAAAATTTATAAAAACGTGACATTATTCCTGCGTTTAACTTGTTCAAAATCTCAAGTTAGAATGAAGACTACTTATCAATGCGGTGCTATTTCAATAATTCACATACTACATATTTTGGTTAACTGAATTTTATTTTATGTAACATTGACCCATTTTAGATATTGTGTTGGTTTTATTTGAACAATTGTGTAAAGTTGTACGGCCTTATTGTAAAAAAAAAATAAATTTGCTTACAAAACGTTTAACAAACAAATTTTCTTATAAAATTTTTTTTGTAAACCTTTTGTAAATCAAATTATTTTTGATAAATACGGCAGGTAATGTTGAGGAGTTGAGAACCAAAAAAGAAAAGAAGAGCAAAAAAGAAAATTCTCAATAATTGAGCTTCAAAATTATTTGGTCCCTGTTATATTCCTATTGTTAGTAAATGTTTTGATCAATATAGAGCATTTTGAGGTTATCACAATAGTCTGAATTTTTTATTAAGCAATATATATTTGTATTAAGTATTTGGCACTTGTACCCATTTCCTTCTCAGCTCCTTAATTGTAAAGAAGCTTAAGAATATTATTATGTATTACAAAATTATCTTTTGCATATTACATATTCTTTTACACGGCTTTTGTACTTTCAAAGTTTACTTTTTAATGTCTTGAATTTTTGGGAGAGAATGGACAGGGGGCCCGGGGTTGCCACACCCGTAATCCAAAAAAGTAAACTTTGCAGTCTTAAGTCAAACTCCATAACAGCTGTTTTATGAACGGAATAAAAAATTCAGTCAAGTACGACTTTGACTCGCACACCAAAGGTTCCTTACGGACACTACGTATGTACATATTTTTTATTTTTTATTTTTTTTTTTTTTTTTGAGAGAGAAGTAACACCCAGGAGATTAATTCCTACTACTATTACTAGGTGTTACCTTCTTTAGGAAAGCGAGGGATAGTGATAGGGAAGACAGGAGGTGAAGGAAAAGATAGAGTAAAGCTTCATTCTTTTACAACTCTGCTCTTTGCACGTTAGGGTTAATAATGCAGTGTTGCAGCGCTTCTGATGTTAAGTCCTAATTTACGCTATGCAAGTCTTATTGCTAAGCTGATTAGTTTGTTAGGAGAGAGAGAGAGAGAGAGAGACGAGGGGCATCTCGATTGGCATCTCTAGTTAAAATCACACCGAAAATACAAAAAAACAGTGATTTACAGATCGAAAGAAAATCGTGTGATTTCTTCGTTTCAGTAAATCAAGCAACATATCGTTCTAACATTCAACACACTAACAGATAATGTTCTCTGAGAAAAAAATAAAACTAACAGCCTGGGCCCCGATGTGGAAAGATAACGTTCGATCGATTACTTATATTGAAAACAAAAACACATTTTCTTGTTTTCATTACATTTTATTATATTTTTATATTGTTTCTCAGTTTATATACATACATACTTTTATAATATGAACTTTTCATAATTTCGAATTCAACTCTTCGTTGCTTTAATTATAAATTTCTTAACTGCATTAACAGACGTATAAATACCCGGATATTCCGAGCGAGCACAGCCCATACCAAATGAAACAATACCACATAATTGCCCGCGAAATACTAGTGGTCCACCAGAATCACCTTGACACGAATCCCTTACACCTGGTACATAAGCACACATCATGGTATTTGTTAGATTCAGTATAGAATTATAATTTTGTGTACACGTTTCTTTGTCTACCATTCGAACGGCAGTTACGCGTAATTGATTTGAAAGCTTATTAATGTCTTCGGTTACTGTACCCCAGCCGTAGACTTTAACCCAGCTCATTGCAGGTATATCATTTTTGCACAAAGGTACTGTAGCAATATTATTTCCTCTCATTGGTCCACTCAGTTTTAATACTGCAACGTCTTTCGTAACATTATTCGTATTAAAGATATAGGGTTTAAAAATGCGCACAACCGCACGTCTAATACCTATTTCACTTAAGTAGGTGACACCGCCATGAACGACTATTTGATTACTTCTCGCTCCTTCTACACAATGTGCTGCCGTAACGACATAACGGATTGTAATCAAGGATCCAGCACAAAACATTTCACCTCCTCTTGTACGTAGTGATACCAAATATTTGGCATTTTTGATTGTTGTGACTCGGCCTCCCACTATACGATTAAGTCTGGGATTTGTTTTCAGAGTCTCTTGTTGTTGGCTCAATGTAATTACGAAAGTAATTAAAACAATTGTGTAACAACTTGACATTATTCTAACGTTTAACTTGTTCAAAATCTCGAGTTAGAATGATAAGACTATTTGTCATTTCGATTCTATTTTAATAATTGACACACTACATATTTTGCTTCATTTAATGTTATAAATCATTGACCCATTTTAGATATTGTGTTAGTTTTATTTAAACAACTGCTTAATGCTGCTACTATAATGTTTTATTGACAAGTTAAATATTGTAATTGTAAAGAAGCATAAGATTATTGTTATTATTATTGTTAAAAACTATTAAATTTATTGTTTGATACAAGGTTTGTTTATTCATATAAAATACATATAAAATCAAGGCGAATCCATATTAGGTAGTCGCCGCATGTAATTTGAATATACATACGTTGGATGCCAAAACACATTTTTTTTGACAAAGCGTATTGGGCTGAGTATACCTTATATGAATTTGTATAAGACAAGACAATTTCAAATAAGGTATACTCAGCTCACTTCGCTTTCATCCAACATATATTTAAATTACAAGCGGCGAAAATATCTTTTGCTACCACCTAGTATGAATTCGCCTTGGTATAAGATAGACTCGCCTCAATTCGCTTTGAAATATTCATAATTTTCAAAAAAAAATGTAGTCACCCGGGCGGTTGAGGCCACACCGAGATTTTGATTTCATTTTCTAAAAATAGGCAGCTAAATATCTGACAAATACATGATTTTAAAATTTTATCGCTTCAAAATTATATGGCTTAATAGACATATAACACAGTACTTAAAGACCGAGACACATAGAATCTGTCGTACGTTATACATGGCACATCTGGATGCATTTCGTTGCCGCTTATGCAACTCATGAGGGTGAAGTTGGCTGAAGTAGTTAGCACCTTGATTATAAAACCGAAGGTCCTGGGTTCGTGCCCGGTCATCGACAAATCATTCAATAACAACACCACACATTTTTCTGTTGTGCATTAGAGCCCCTTTTTATCAGTTGTTATAGGAAAGTTCTAGTGATGAAGGCATAGACACTGGTCACTGAACTACACCGGCTTCAGCGGACAATAATCCTAATGTAACATCAAAGCGCGCTCCTTCCTCGGTATTGTATAGCAGAATCATCGGCGAGGTAAAATAACCAGTAAAATGGCTACTAAGCATAGCTTCAAAATTCAATACGCCTCATTGACACCAGAGGCGCTGTAAAACAAAATTATTAAAAAGCGTGCTAAAAAAGAGCAGAGTTGTAGAAGAATAAAGCTTTTCTTTATCTCTTCTCTATCACTATCTCTTTCCTATCAGCCTCTCTCACTATCTTCTCTTCAACACACAAAGGGATCATTGTATTGGACCCAAGTGAGCTATGCCTATGTTCGGTAACTTTTGTGACAGCTTCTCCAGATGAAAACTTTGTTATCATTCTGTGAAAAAAAGGATGAGTAACAAAAAACTTAGTTCCTTGATCAGGTTTCTTGTAAG
The DNA here is from genome assembly GCA_949987645.1 of Tachina grossa. NCBI lineage: Eukaryota > Metazoa > Arthropoda > Insecta > Diptera > Tachinidae > Tachina > Tachina grossa. Next base: position 58,729,526 of record OX465276.1, on the reverse strand, counting down.
CTTATATCAGATTTTATATGAATCAGCCTGTGGAAAACAAGACAACCAATATAATTGTGTGATTTTTCTCGACGTGAAATCTCGCAAGTTACAGAACACAGGTACTGGGTTCTAAATTTGAACCGTCCTTACCAGCAGCCTGCTAACCTAACCTAACCTAGGCAACTTATCAATATACATACATACTTCAACCACAGTTAAAAAAAAACAAAGCTTACAAAACTTCTACCCTTATAGAAAATTCTTCATAAATTATTGAGAACTACAAAGCTCCTGCATTTATAGAAAAACTTCCAATAAATTACTGAAAATTACAAAAGTACAAAAAAAAGATCCTTTGCCTTTTTGTTTATTGTAGTTTTGAACTTCTCAATAATTTAATGGGAGTTTGTCTATAAGCATTTGGGTTTTGTGAGCTTTTTTCTTTTTTGAATTGTGGTTGAAGTCTACTGATGACAACTGATGACTACTGCAGCTTTAGATGTTATGTTGGACCTTAAACCAATAAAACTAACTGCTCCGAACGCGGCATGCAAGTCCGTAATCCGACTCAGGACAACAGGACAGATGTCGTACAAACCATTTGGTCACGGTTAATTGCTGGAAGGCGTAGAGTGTAGCTCGGACTACATAATTCCAGAAATTAACTTCCTTGCGAAACCACAGATCAGTATAAGGGAAGAAGGCTATCTCGAAGGTCTTAACTATAGTGGTTATAGTTTAAATTTCTTCACTGATGGCTCAAAGATGGATGAAGGGGTAGGAGCTGCGGTTTACTGCCCGGAGCTCAGTATAGAGGAATCTTATAAACTTCCTGCAGGCAAAATGGCTGCAGAATTAGCTTTCACTCCTCAAACCATGAATGCGCGTGTGAATATATATAGACAGTCAAGCAGCAATTAAGACTATTTCAGCAGACTGTAACTACTCCTCGGTTGTGCTCATGTGTAGGAATGCCCTAAATAGGTTATGTGCTGGCAGACAAGTACATGTTTTTTTGGGTACGAGGACACATAGGGATTGAGGGAAACGAAATGGCAGATACACTGGCCAAAAGGAGAATTCAATTACCTGTGGAAGAAACGGTATATTTCCGGAAACCAATTCAACACCTGAAAAGACTAGACTCTAAGATTAAAGAAGAAGCGGAGGAAAGTTGGCGCGCGACGAAAACTTGCAAAACTTCTAAAATCATGTGGAGTTCCTATGATCCTAAATCGACCAAATTCCTTTTATCACTAACCAAAAGCAACTGTAGACTTCTAGTGGGACGGCTTCGTATGCCGTCAAAATAGGACAAATACTTGACGGTACCTTCAGGAAATGTAAGGAATTGAGACAGTAGAACATCTACTGTGCCACTGTTCGGCTCTAAACCTCACCAGATATGACTGTCTTGGTGATCACACTTTTCGTAGTCTTGATCTTGTATCGGGAATAGAAATGTGTAGGCTGCTAAGGTTTGTTAGATCTGTGTGGGAGTCATTCGATACAGACACAGCGAGCTAGGCCGCCATACTTACAGGTTCCTTGTCATATTCTGGTATCGCTAAGGATCAATCCTGGTCTATGCGAGGTCCTTGACCACCCAGACTAACCTAACCTAACCTAACCTACTGATGAGTTTCATAAACAGCAAGGAAATGCATCTAGCCGTACTTAACCAACACCAAACAAACTTTTTTTAATGCAGCTACGTCCAAAGTTTGGACTCCAAACACACATACTCTGCATTTGAGGCAAACAGCTTTTATTTTTTCATTTTTATTTATTGTTGTTTTCTTGCAAAGTAAAAGCAAGCATTGTTGTCGCCGAGATCTGATTGGCTGTTGTGCTCTCGTCGGTGTGAAAGCTCAAAAGCTCTTTTGTATAAGTTTGCACATTGTGCATATGACTTGAACGTACATAGCTGTTTTAAAGCATGTAAAAGCTAACAGGGACTTGAACGGCAAGTTTTGTATGAAGAACTTTTAGTTAAAGCTCACATTAACTCGTAATCATACATTTTTAATCTGCTTATTCATTTTATTTTGAAACAATCAGTAGCAAATATTTACAGTAGATAATATTTATTATTTTTATAAAATGATACAGTTGTTCTGAAAAAGTGAGGCAATATAAATTTATTTTCTTATAATTTTGATCAGTCATAACATTTTTGTTATTTAAGCTTGCGCCTTCAATGTCATTTATTAATTACATACCTACATTCTATAATTACATCTAATTTGTTTTTGTTTTCAAATACGGTTTTGTTTATTTACTTTAAAACTTATGAGGGTTACTATATATTTTGTGCGCCTAATAATAAACAATTTTTTAAACTTGCTACAGCACTTTTTCGATTCTGGTTAAAAAAATTTTCATTAAATTATATTTGGTTGGTGGCTGTGTAATTCAGCTTGAACTTATGCGTGTTCGTTCATTCAGAGAAAAAATTACACTAATATGTAACTTTTATTTCTGCTCGAAAATGTAGAAATCAGCAGAAAGTCTACTTTGTAATTCGAAACAAAAGAAAAGGGTTTCGAAATTACATGTTATTAAGACACAAATACGAAAGTTTTTTCTTTCGTTTCGAATTAGAGAGTAGACCACCAAAAATAAAATAAAAATTACAAAATAAAAATTATTTTGCTTGAATAAATAAGAATCTACAATAATAATTATTGCTGCTCTAATAATTAAAAATCATAAACTGATTTTTATTTCTACTCAAAAATATAAAAATCAAAAAATAACTTGACTTTTATAATAAAAGTTACAACAATTACGTTCCCTGTTTAAAATAAATAAACAATTATTTGCAATTAATTGCTTGCTTTTCTCGATAAAATACACATTTTCTATTGAATTTTGAATTTATAAATACCAAACGAAAATGTTTATTTAATTTACAGAAACAGGCAGTAAAAAATGCATTGCTTCCTCGCTGCATTCATAATTTCATAGCTCGGTCGATAAAATTTCTTACAGACTTAATATTTGTATAGACACCAGGAAAATTTGTTCTGGCACAGCCAACACCCCAAGATACAACACCACACAATTGATTTTGATAGACAGCCGGTCCACCAGAATCGCCAAAACAAGAATCTTTTCCTTTTAAGTCTCCAGCACAAAACATTGTATTCGTTATTCTGCTGCCATCTTTTCTGTACATATCCGAACATCTTTTGCGTGTTATTAAAGGAACTCTTATCGTACGTAATTGATTCGATTCCCGATTGTTTTGTTCGCTCCTCGCGCCCCATCCATAAACATCTATAAAATCTCCAAGCTTCCAAGTCGCCTTACACAATTCAATCGTGGCAATGTTTCCACCACTCATGTCGCCCGATAATTTAAGTACCGCTATATCTGTATGATAAGTTCTTGCATTATATTCCTTGGGTGTTATAATCTTATTAACGCCACGGCGTACACCCAACTCCGAAAGATAAGTGGCTCCACCTACCACTGTCAATTGTGATGGATTTATATTCTGGACACAGTGAGCAGCGGTAATAACAATTTTTGGTGTAATCAACGAACCGCCACATATAAATTTGCCATTAAACCGTAAATTAACTGTAAAGTTTGCACTTTTTATGTTGGCAGTCACACCATTAACTATGCGAGCACTATTTTCACTTCCTTCTACGCAAGTTGGACAATTTGATAGAAATGCACATAATAAATGTATGATGATAGTCTTAGCATATAAATATTGCCTCATTTATAAAGCTTTATCTTTGCGATTTTTGTACCAATATATTGTATATATATATATATATATATATATATATATATATATATATATATATATATATATATATATATCTATATATATATATGTATAATAGTATTTTTAGTTTGTTCTTGCAAATTTTTTTTTGTTCGTTTCCTTTTTTTTTAATTTTCATATCATAATATATTGCAAGTGGCGTAATTTTACGAACAACACGTTGTTTTTTATATGCTATTTAAACATCGAAATGATTACAAGTTTTCCGGCGAATGCAATATTTATATGAAAGCTTGATTCACAAAATGAGAAATACAATTTCGAAGATACTTATCTTTATCGTTAACAAAACAAACAAAAAAAAAATACTGTTATTAAAAAAGTGAAGCATGTGTAAATTAATTAAAATATTTTTGTATGTTGTTTTTAACTTGCTATTCTAAAGCTAAGCATACACTAGGCCAGGGGGCGAGTTCAGCATTTTTTGTTTGTTTGCTTCCCTGAACTAAGCCAGTAAAAGGAGTTCAAAACAAAACATATCGCAGCACTTCTTCCCCTACAGGGGGTCATCTTAAAATTTTGAAATTTATACTTTTTGTAAGAAAACGATATACAGTGACCATACCTCTACCTACTGTAAAAATCTTACAACATTTTCTCTAAAAAAATACAGGTGTATTCCTCTTTGTGATATAAAAGTGAATTAAGAAAACAGTTTTTTGCCTCTACTGAGAATTTGTAAAATTTTAGTTGAATACTTTTAGAGAAACAAATACAATCGATATCTTAAAATATCAGGGGACTAATCGTCGCTTTCGCTGATTCAATCACGATTTTTCAGTTTGAGATTATGGCATTCGATATCGAACAATATTATTACATTGTTCGATTGTGAATACCGTAATCTAAAACTGAAAAAACATGATAGAATCAACTCATTATCGAAAGCGATGACCCCGTCCTCCTGCCCCCCCCCCCCCCCCCCGAACAGGTTAAATCAACTAATACTTACAAACTTTTATGTGCAGTTTTTTACCTGAAAATCCATTTTTTTCTTCTTCTAAATTTACCGTTTTTCAAAAAAGTATTATGGCAACGCTGTCTGTATAGCTCTTCGTTTTGTTCTCTATTTGTTTTTCTCATGAGTCGCAAAAGAATTACATAACTTTGTAAACCTGAGAACCAACTTAAAATCTTATTTTGCAACATTACTTTTTTTGTTCTCGGACAATAAAAAACAATTTTAATTTGTTTGGGTTTTATTCAAAACAGGGAAAGCTTAAAATTCAAGATACATATGCGTTCCAAATTATGCTTCCAATTAATAAATTTTCCTGCCTTTCTTATACATTACTTTTTCAATAAAACTTTTAACATACATTATATTCGTATAAACTCCAGGATATTTATTACGAGCACAGCCAATACCCCATGAAACAACGCCGCATAATTGATGATTATATATGGCTGGCCCTCCTGAATCGCCACTGCAAGCATCTTTTCTCTTTAAATTGCCTGCACAGAACATGGAACGTGTTATTTTTCCTTGGTCCTTGTACATATCGCTACACTTTGTCTGCTCTATAATGGGTACACTCACTGTTCGCAATTGATTTGAACTCGATGCAATATGTTCGGATGTTTGACCCCAGCCGTACACCGTCATATGATCATTAGGTTTCCATTTTCATTTACACAATTCCATAGTTGATATATTGGCGCCTCTCATATTACTGGATAATTCCAGTACAGCTATATCCATGTCAACAATATCAGGATTGTACTCCTTGGGAATAACCATTCTTGAGACACTCCTTTTAATGCCTTTGTCGGAGAGATAAGTTGCTCCACCTACTATACTCAGTTCAGATGCTTTAAGTCCTTCCACACAATGGGCTGCAGTAATTACGAATTTTGGTGTCACTAAGGTACCGCCACAAATAAACTTTCCCTTTCTTCTTAGATTAACAACAAATTTGGCTCTGTTAATTGTTGTTAGGCTGCCTCCAACAATACGCGAGCTTTCTTCGGTTTTATTTAAAGGCAGAGCATTTATTTGATTCAAGTAAGGCAGTACTAATATCAGCAATAAAAAGCATAAAGCTGTCATTGTGCAGTAAAAAATTATACTAAATATTTTTTATTAGAGCTTCCACTATATATAAATAGTAATTTTATTTTAATTATATTCTGTAAAAAAAATTTGCAATATTTTAAATTTCTTTGATGATAAAAAAAAACCTTTGATGAAGGCTGTTTTATATTTTATAAATTTATTTTATTGGAAAAATACACCTATCTATGTGTTTGTACAATAAATAAAATTTATTAAAATATATCGCATTCGTTGTCAAATAAAGCAAATTTTTGTGCATTGAAATTTGCTTAATTTTTTTAACGTTTACATACATATTTCATATATACACTAGGGGTGGGATAGTGCACGACTTTTTGATTTCGATACGCTAGAGCCCCAATTTTGAGAAGTTTAAAAAAATTCATGTGCCAAAAAATTATAGGGCTGTGATGGTGGTAAATGGCTCCTCATCGGGGTCAAAACTATAGGGAAACGAAGCAAAATCCACAAAAAGCTTCACAACTGTCAATGAGTCGCTCCTAGAGGAGTAAAAATTAAGTACAGCCCCCCACTAACATCCCCCCCTCCCACTAAATTTGTTATACAAAATATTATTTTTTATAAAATGATCCCCCATCGCCCTAACCACTCCCAGATATAATTATTCCATCACGAAGATAAGCTGTTTACGTAGAATCTCTATTCCTTTCTTTCTGTTGCAATTTGTCTAAGTTCGTTGAAAGATTTCCCTGTCTCAAGGAAGATAGTGCGTCTCCAAGTAGTCTCCGGTCTTCCCCGCGAGCGTGCACCTTGTGGGTTACTTTGTAGTGTTTAACACGCCCCAGAGGAGGTCAAATATATGACCGACCCCCAATATGTTTGTTACCCCAACATTTGCTCAGAACATACCTACCCTCCATCTTCAATCATTAGGGTAGTCCCCATACAAATGACTTTTATAAAGGTTCACTGTTTCTTTAAAAATTATAAATTGCATTTAAATTATTTTGCATGGAAAGCAAAATTATTTATTAAATTACATACAATTTGTCATAACTATTGTTTTGACAAAAGCACTTATTCTCAAGCTGGCGACATTTGTATATACTCCAGGAAACTCCCTTCGGCCGCAGCCAAATCCCCACGAAACTATACCACACACTTGACCATTGTAGACAACAGGACCTCCCGAATCACCAGAACAAGAATCTCGTACACCGGGCACAGAAGCACAAAACATTGTACTCGTTAAATATGCCTTGCCAGCATACTGATTCAAGCAATCTTCTCTAGAAATTACTTGAACACTTGCAGTACGAACTTGATTTGAAGGTAATTGGTTAGTTTCGCTTGTTATACCCCATCCCGATATTTGAACAAATTCTTTGTCGCCAGGACGATTAGAACAGAGTGGTATAGTAGAAATCTGGGGGCCTTTTAAAGCTTCACTTAACCTCAGCACAGCCACATCCATATCGAGCGTTTTGGGTGAGTAAAATGTTGAAACAAACGATTGCTGTACCTGCCGCATTTCTCCCACATCTGTCAGTTTTGAAGTTCCTGCATTAACAGTCAAACTAGATGTTGGCACTTCATGAACACAATGGGCTGCTGTCAAAACACATTTGTGTGTAATTAATGAACCACCACAGGAAAACTGGCCATTGCGTCGTAGATTGATTAAATATGGCACTCGTTCAATAGTAGTTTCAACGCCTCCAACTATACGAGGCTCACTTGAATGGCCAGAATTTTCCACGATTAATAAGGCCAGTACTATGACAAAATATATACAATTTATGATGAATGACATTTCTCTCTGAATGGCAAGCAACTTTAAAAAAATAATACTACGAGTATTAGTTGCTATTTTGTCAAACAAAAAATGCATGCCCTTGCAAATTAAAGTGATTAACGCAATTATTATGGCTGCACCCTACTGATCAAAGGGAGGGTATTTTGAAACGGCTTTAAAAATGTAACCACAAGCATTTTTTGTTTTTATGTATTTATCTTAATCGTTTATTATTCTAACAATATTTTTTACATAATTAAAAATGTGTAAAAAATCATACTTGTGCAAAGGCTGGGATATTTTGAGGAAGCGCAGCGGAGAGTGGGTGATGAATATTTTTGCTACATAAAGAAACTCAAACTTATTTTTCATAATTTATGTACATATGTACATAAATCAGTCGTTAAGCAGCTCTGGGTTGAAAAACAGCTCTCGCGTCATCGTAATTATTTCTTAAGTGCGGTCAGGCTTGTGTGTGTTAATTGGCCTTCGAGAGTTTTTCGTCTCGCTCGCACTGGTTGACTGATCTGCCACGGATAACCGTTTAATTTTGCGGTTCTTTTGCGGAATTTCGTTGACAACCACGTTACTACTTCCTATATGAAGGCATAGGTCGTGTATAGTCAGTCACAAAAACTTTTTTAAAACACTGTTAATAACATCTTGGCATATGGTCTAGTTACCCCGCCCATATTTGTGGAACAATACTTTGCATATTTATTTTGTAAAGTATTTATAAAATAAATAAATAAATGTATGTATGTATATAAATTATTGATTTTTGTTTTGATAGATAGTCGTCTATGCTCAGACTTCCTTATCGTTTTCACAAGTTGTCTTGTGAGTTCGGCTGTTAAAATACGTGCTACACCTTTTTAAGTTAAATTTTAGAAAATAAAAATTAATAGCATGTGTTCTCTAACATCCGAATTTAGAACAAAAAAATTAGAAAATTTTGAGCGTTCGTTAAATAGCGAATTCGTCAAACTGAGTACATATTCGTTAAACCGGGATACCACTGTGTTTTAGTTTTTAGTAATCATAATATAAATTGGAAGTCAGTAAAATTATCAAATATTATTTTTCAATGAATACGCCATATTAGTTGCTTTTAATTTTAAATGCTCATCATTACATATCTAAATTACATAAGTAATGTACATAAGTAAACATGCATATTAAAATAATAAAAATAAATAATTGTTTTTGAAAAAACTGCAACTACGATCAGGGTTGTCAGATTTTTTCAACCTATTTCGCCAAATTGATTTTAAAAATCGCCAAAAGTCGCCAGAATCAATTTTATGTAGTTTTAATTAATATATGTGACCTTCTCCGAGAAAAGGGGCTTAGTGTGCCAAAAAACGGGTTTGGACTTAAAGTGGATTATGGTGCCTAAAAGGGTGTAGAATAAGATGAAATCATTTAGATTTCTGATAAAAATTTATTAAAACCAAATCGAATCTCCAAACTCAAGGTGTGTTCAAAGTGATAATGCGTTATGAAACTTTAAATGCGTTTTTTCTTAAAACTTTATTTTCAAACACTAAGTCCCTTTTCTCGGAGAAGGTCACAAATATTTGATAATAAATTTGTTATTATTAAACACTTTTTTAATATAATAGTATAAAAAATAATAGTATAAAAAATTTTAAAAAATCGCAAAAGTAAAAAATAAAATCGATAAAAAGTGCGAGTATTTCTTGTAAATATTTCTCATCCAAACTCAAAGCGAGCACTATAATTAATATAAGAAAAATCATCAAAATCAAATTGTTTTAATTTCTTGCAGACTAATTTTTGTAGGATTTATTTTTGAAACTACTAATTCAACAGACTAATTTTCCTGAATTACAAAAATTTTGAAATTCAATTTAAAAAAAAATGGCAATAAAAATCACCAACAAATTTATTTTTCGCCAGAAAAAATTTCCATGTCGGCAAATCAAAAATTGAGACGCCAAGCAAATTGAAAAATCGAAACGTTTGGCGAGAAATTTGCAATACCTGACAACCCTGCCTACGATAGCGAACTGGATATACATACATATGTACATATCGATGGTTTACTAACGCAACCTCGTAACTTAAAAACTACTACTTTTCAGGAGAGACAAAAAATGATTTATAACAAGTATTTAAACATTTTTAATATATGTTTTTTTATAATCTAATTTATTGGATGATTTTTGTTAAATTTTCAATTAAATACTTGTAAATTTTCATTAAATACTTATTATAAATCATTTTTTGTCTCTCCTGAAAAGTAGTAGTTTTTAAGTTACGAGGTTGCGTTAGTAAACCATCGATATGTAGATACTTTGAAACCAAAAATAATATGTTTAGTATGTGTATTAAATGTAAATATTATTATTTTTAGTTAAAGCCACTAAATCTTAATTTGGAATAAAATTTTCAGCCACCTAATTCGAACGATCACCGAACACTGGTAACAAGTGATGTTTTAAGTACTAGAATAGGACAGTGACACATTGACAAAATAAAGTGAAAAGTTTACCCTTAATCGTCGTTTGCGATACGCAAAGAAGGGTATTGTGTTTATCGGCCTATGTATGTATGTGTGTTCCTGTGCCGCACTATATAAACCGAACGGGTGGACCAATTTTGATGATTCTTACATCAATTGATTTGTCTTAATCCTGGGAGTATCACTAAAGATATGACAGTCGTCAAAATACGAAAAAAATTAAAAGTCGACGAACTATATCAAAATGGGTATCATTCGACAAGTATTTTAAAATCATCTTTAGGTTTCAAAGATCGTGGCAGGCGGATTCTTTTAATTACTACTTTTTGGTCTTTTAAAATTTTTGATTATTAATTTGTTGTTAATAGAAAGATTTCATAAGATTTGTACATTCAAATATATGTAAATATGTAAACAATTATTACCAAAGAGAAATATCGTTAAAAGTAGCTAAAAGTAGCTAAAAGCAGACCAATTTTCTCATAACAACAAACCAGACGGACGAGGCTGAAAATACATTAGCCCAATTCACAATCTTGTGCAAATGGTCTTGCTTCGTAGCATGTGCAAAATGGTATAGTATATTGGTACTCACCACTAAGAATTGTTTAGTGGTGAGTATCAATATAATAATCATTTTGCACATGCAGCGATGCAAGACGATTTGCACAAGATTGTGAATTGGGGTATTATATTATAATGATTTCAACATTTTTGTGTGTTCTTTTGTAAATACCAAACAGTCACAGTCTAAGAAGCAAAAGCTTTTGCTTTTAGAAGCTTTCTGTAGGTTCAATCAAGTATTTTGTGGTGTTTGTCATGTTTTTGTTGTTGTTTTTGCACATCAGACAAAAAGCAAGCACAAACACCACTTTACTGCGATTGCTTCAAAATTCTAAAAGCAAGATTTTTTGCTTCTTCGACTGTAACTGTTTGTGACTTGTAAAAGCATATAGACTGCTTCTGCTTTTACTTGAGATGCTAACCAAAAGCAAAAGCAAATCAAATTCAAACTTTTCAAATCGTCCACTGTTGAAAGTACTGCGCAATGGGTCATAAATCGTTTTGTAGTTTTACTTTGACTGAAACTGTTGTATTTTTCAAAAGCGAAAGCAGAAGCAAAATGAAATGAAATGAAAATCACTTCAGTTTTTTAAACACTGATGAAATGTATTTTTTTATCAGCTGGTAGTCGTCTCGCAATAGACTGACAATGCTACATATTTCAGGCAATATTGTCTATTCATACGGTTTTAACCACATTTTATTGACAATATTATAAGATCTGACATATGTATGCACATACCTTAATGCATTAGAAAAAAAAAGTGTTAAAAACAAACAAAGATGACGCTAATATTTACTTATGTTTACATCTTCATTCCATTCAAGATGATCAATAATCTACACAAATTATTTAAAATAAACATATTTTGTAAATATCATCAAAAACTAACCTTCTTTCTAACAAACAATTTAAAAAAGAATATATACATATAAACAATATGCATAACTGTTTTGTAGTTAGTTTTTAAAATGATGTCAAAAACAACAGTTTCAATTTTAATCATTGCCTTCATTGAGTTGCAGTTCCGTAGCAGATTGGCGGAATCACGAACGGCTCGTATTGTTGGTGGTAGACCAGTATATCATGTAGAAATTCCTTATATTGTCAACATACGTAAGAAGGATATATTTCACTGCGGGGGATCTCTAATAACACGTCAATGCATTTTAACAGCTGCCCATTGTGTACATGAAAGTAAATCACAAGACTTGATCGTACGAGCAGGCGTAACCTTCTTAAATGAAAACTTCTATAAACGAAATGTTAAAGAAATTTTCTTACCTAAAACGTACAATAGGAAAGACTTTGATAAAGATGTCGCCATACTTGTATTAAATAAACCCATTAATGAGGAATTTATAAAAACAGTTGCATTTTCCCAGCACATTCCGGAAAGAGGAGATTTCGTTAAGGTCTCTGGTTGGGGTTTGACTAGAGAAAACGGATATTTATCCCAACAATTGAGATCAGTTTATGTTCAAGTTTTGGGAGACGAAGAATGTCGTGAGCTTTATAGAAATTTTCGTAATATTACGGAAAGCATGTTCTGCGCTTCGATACCGGGCCTGAAAGATGCTTGTAAAGCTGACTCTGGTGGTCCAGTTGTTCTTGATGATAAATTGGTTGGTGTTGTATCCTGGGGCAGAGGTAACGAGTGTGCACGAACAAATTCGCCCGGTGTTTATGTGAAAATTCATACGCTTAAGCCTTGGATTGATAAAATTATGAATAAACGTTGTTAAAAATGGTTAGATAAATAAAAATCAACTCACGAGTATATAAATTGAATCATTTAATTTCAATTAAAACAACCTTGTTTTCTTACAGCCTTATTTATAAAACTTAAGGCTTTATAAAGGGATTTTAAAACAAATTTTCACAAAAGAATATTTTTTAATAAGTTTTAATAGTTAGATTTTATTATTAAATTTTGCTGTGTTAAAGCTACTTCTTTTAGTTGTTGGCCCTTTTGTTTCTGTTTAGTGCTGTATTTTACTTTATATGAGAACATAAGTATTAGCATTTCTGTGGTAAAAAGATTTTCAATTGATGAAATATTGCTTTTATTGCAAAAAAAAAACACATAAAACTTTTTATTTTTGATGTGAAAGCCAGATTGAAGTACAATGCTTGAAACAGTAGTGAAGCGTGGTCCGACCAAAACGTACAAAAAGTTTTTAGAGAACTATCTTAATATTTTTTTTACTATAATAGAATGATCTACGACAATTATGTGTAAAATAAAATATCGGCCAAATGCTCAACACGGCATAGTTATCTCTATTTGATGGTTCATATTTTCAATGACTCTGTCGTTAATTTTCCGGATTATGTTATCCTTTAGCTCTTGAATTGTTCTTAGCTTATTGATGTACACATTTTTTTTTTTTTTGAATATCCCGAAAGAAAGAAGTCCAATGGTGTCAAATAACATGATCGTGGCAACCAAGTAACATCTCCTGGACGTGAAATAACACGGCCATTGAATTTCTCGCTCCAAAGAGCCATTATTTTGTTGACTGTGTGGCAAGTGGCACCATACTGTTGGAACCACATATCGTCCATATCCATATCTTCAATATCTGACCACAAGAAGTCCGTAATCATTTCGCGATAGAGAACACCATTCACGGTATCAGTGTGGCCGACCTCAGTTTCGAAGAAGTACGGCCGATGACGCCGCCAGCCCATAAACCACACCAAACAGTCACTCTTTGTGGATGGATCGGCTTTCAACAGTCAATCGTAGATTCTCATGTGCCCTAATGTGGCAATTCTACTTGTTAACGAATCCACTCAGGTGAAAGTGTGCCTCGCTACTGGAGATGATTTTCTTTGTAAAGTCACCATTCACTTCTGTCTGTTCAACCAACCATTCGATGTGTTGACGACGCTTGAAATGGTCAGTAGGCTTCAGCTATTGAGCCAATTGAACTTTGTAAGCGTGTAAATTTAAATATTTATTCAAAATTCGCATCAGTGATGCTCGTGAGATGTTCAATTGTATGGCACGACGACAAGTCGAGATTGACGGCTCTTCTGTCACACTGTCGCGAACAACAGCATTTTTTTTTTCGGAGAACCAACTGGGCGAGACCCGGTTTGCTGGAATTTACTCATAATTCTCCCAATTGTGGACACATTTGGTCGAATATGCTGATCAAAAAAATCACGAAGTGCACGAAATGCATTTTGATTTGAAAACGCTCATTTTCTTAACGCGCTGCTTAATTGTGTAGCTTTCCATGGTTGAATTTTTCAAACACTGAAACAAATTTTTAATGTATTATTATATAATTCGCTTTAAAAAAAAGTGGGACAAAAAGTGGCAAGACAGTCGAAAAAGTGGCAATTTGCCACTTTAGTCGGTCAAACGGTCACGCTGTTAACATCGTGCATTATGATTGGACCAGCCTTTATAACAAGTCTTGTGCAGCGCTCTAGTGTGAAGAAAACCCGAGCATATAATACAATATACATACATACAAGGTATTAAGTTCCATTTTGCCAAATTACATTCCAAACAATATTTAAAAAGTTTAGTAAAAGAACTTAAACTTAAATTTCCTATAACAAAATTTTCAGCCTTACTCAACAGTCAACTTCTTATTTAAATATTTATTTTTTTTATCATTACAGTATTCCTTACCACAGATATATCTCCCAATAAGCAAAAACTGCATTCTACTATACACATAGACATTGGCGAACTGTCAATGCAAAGTTCCAACAACGCCTTATTTTACATATTCAGTCTCATCGAGACAACGATTACCTTGCAACAAAAAATTTGTTATACAACCGATGTGCTGAAACCAAAAGTAACCACGGCAATTGTGATAAACGATACAACACCCAACAGTACTGACGAATCTCCGGAAGCTATATTGGCTGCCAAGAACTTTACATCAAATCAAGCGATTCCAACACCGCTGCCCATAGTAACACCCATACATCTGGAATTTTTAAATGAAAACAGTTTGCGCAAAACTCAGGATACAGTATTAAGTGTACGATGTGATGGTGAATTTGAGTTCAAAGGGCAATTTTATACACTGAACAGAATGCCGCTAACGAAAATCTATCGTGGTGAGAACTTTCTATTTCGTGCCGGTCTCTCAATACAGACAGATGTGGAGTTGGATATATTGGAAACCTATTTTATTTGTGTAAGTTGGTAACATGCTAAGCAAGTGAATGTGATATTAGATGAGTTGTCAAGTTTTAAATTTTTTTTTTTTACTTTGCGTTCCTAATGGAACCAAAAACGGCAAATGCACGATGGAAATATACCTTCGTGTAGGAAGAGGAATTTCCAAGATCCACTCCTTGAGTTATTAAAAACGTTTGCACTTGACAAAATAACTAACTGGAGTCGTTACAGTTAGTTGCGGTAATCATTAACTCGCACTGGTGAGACCCAAAATTCTCCAAGGCCAAACAACACACACAAGCCTGATGACACTTAACAAATAGGGTGTGTTCGTAAATGCATCACTGCGCTGTAAATGGAAGTTTGAATGTCCTAAACTGCTTCACTGAAGTAGATAACGCACAAATAAATGTCAAATATGGAGTTCTAACATGGTAACTACTCGTATGATGCAAAGCAGAGTAGTGATGCATTTACGAACACACCTATAATTACGATGACACGAGAGCTATTCTGCATCCCATGGCTGCTGTACGACACTGTCAAGTTCTTAATATGCAAAACATAAAAACTAATTGCCACGCATTTAAAATGGTATTTATTTGGCCCTTATTATGAGTTGCATTCGATTTTCGATCTTCGCTGGCTGTTGAACATCGAAAGTCTAATGTTCAATTCATATTATGAGCATCAAAAATTTCGTTGAGCAACAAATTTTCTATCGAGCAGAATTTAGCTTTCGATGAAGTATTTTAGTACAAAAAATTATTGTAAACGGTTGTTTTTATTTTTAGGTAAAGTTGTTGCAAATTTTAAAAATGACTTTGAGTGATATTCACTGTCCTTATTATTCTTTGCCAAATGCTCGTCACAATAACAAATGAAAATTCGTTCGATCACTACTTTCGACTACAGTCGAAGATCGAAAGTTCCTCGCAATAAGGGCCTACACTGCACTACTTACTATAAAAAAAATTTCTTTACATATGTGTAAATTCGTAGTGTATGTTTGTTCCTCATGCATGATCTCTGAAATTACAAGAGTTGTGGAGCTAAAATTTTCAACATAGGTTCGGGTCAACACTCAGTAGGTTTTCGTTTTATTTTTGACCCAACAAGTGACCAATGTGTGAAGTAATTTGTAGTTAAAAAATTTAATTGAAGGTAAGAGAACGTTTGCCGGGCCCAGCCAGTGTTTTATAAAAAACTAGCTGAGCCCGACAAACCTTGTCTTATCCTCAATTAAACTATTTTGTTTTTACTACAAACTACTCTACACAATGATCACTTGCTGGGTCAAAAACAAAACAAAAACCTACCGGGTATTGTTGAGAATCTTTTTGGAGAATTCCAGCTCCACAGCTCTTATAGTAACAGAGAGCATTCGTTACGGACATGCGTTATTTATATTTTTATATATTAAGGTCGTTAAAATTAATTTTAGTAGGACTACCCTCATTGTTACTTCCGAATAGCGACGCTTGGTTCAAATCTGATTAGCTATATGATGGTATTTACAGAGGAGTAAAAATAGGGATGGACATTGGTAGATAGTTCTTTCAGAGTACCGAATGAATGTAGCCTTTTCAAATCTGAGATCTTGGCCATCCTCTCGAAGGCTTTATGACCAAATCTTGACTTAGAAAGATCCAAACTGCTACCGGACATGAATAGGCAGGTTTTAGGAGTATTGATAGGCGTGTTGACTGGCCACTGCTTGGTTCAGAGAGAGGACCATAATTTGGGAAACTGGCACTCCATATTTCTGTAGGATGTGCGAGGATGATGAGGAACCAAAAACAATTGCGCATATTATCTACCATTGCCTAAGGCTGCAATGCCATAGGCTTGAAAGCATTAGTTATATCGCAAAATGCAAACGGAAAGATACAATGGGCTTCATCAAGAGAATTGAGTAGCTTTTTTTTTGTTGAAAGAGAACTAACACTCAGACAATGAATGTCTTCTACTATGTACTAGTAGGTGTTATCTTCTTTAGAAAAGTAATAGTGATAGAGAAGCCAGGTGACCAAGGAAGAAATAGAGGAAAGCTTCATTGTTTTGCAGCTTTTCTTTCTTCAAGTTTTTAATAAGGTAGGCGAAGGAGGACGCCCTGATGTTACATTAGGACTAGTATCCGCTGAAGCCGGTGTATTTCAGTGACCAGTGTCCGTGCCTTCATAACTTGAACTTTCCTACAAGAACTTATGCAAAGGAACACTAATGCATATCAGAATAATGCGAGGCTCGAACCCAGGACCTTCGGTGTTGTAATAAACGTGCTAACTATTTCAGCCAACGCAAGGATAGGTTAGCAGGTTGCTGGTTAGGAAGGTTGAAATTTAGAGTCCAGGTCACTTGGGACCAATACAATGATCCATTTGTGCTAACTTTGACTTGAAAAGAAGATAGTGAGAGGGTGATAGGTAAGCGATAGTGATAGAGAAGACAGGTGGTGAAGGAAGAGATAGAGGGAAGCTTCATTATTTTGCATCTCTGCTTTTTTCACGTTTTTAATAAGGTAAGGTAGCAGCGCTCCTGGTGTCAATGAGACTATTAAACTTTCGAAGCTGTGTTTAGTAGCCATTTTATTGGTTATTTTACTTCGCCAATGATTTTCTACACAGTATAGGCTAGTACCCGCTGAAGCCGGTGTATTTCAGTGAACAGTATCTATGCCTTTATAACTTGAACTTCCCTACAACAACTGTTACTTAATGACTTTATCGGTGACTGGGCTCTACTCCAGGACCCTCGGTTTTTTTTAGTAAACGTGCTAACTACTTCATCCAACGCAAGGATAGTTTAGCAGGTTGCCGGTTAGGAAGGTTGAAATTTAGAGTCCAGGTCACTTGGGACCAATACAATGATCCATTTGTGCTACCTGTGAGTTGAAGAGAATTTATTGAGAGGGTGATACGGTGTCGATAAGGCGTATTAAATTTTTGATGCTGTGTTTATTTTATTAGTAGCCATTTTATTTATTATTTTACATTGCCGATAATTTTGCTATACAATACCGAAGAAGCAGTAATCTCCGCTGTTACATTCGGATTAGTATCCGCTGAACCAGGAGTAGTTAAATGAACAGTGTCTATGCCTTCATCACTTGAACTTTCCTACAACAACTGATATATAAAGAGACTCTAATACACATCAGAAAAAAAATGTGTGGTGTTGTTATTTAATGACTATCGAAGACCGGGCGCTAACCAAGAACCTTCAGTTTTGTAGTCAATGTGCTAACTACTTCAGCCAACGCCACCCTCTCGGCCAACGCAAGTAATTGGGACTTTTCTGGGTTAATGAGGGTTAATCTTAATAACGGATAAAAATATCTATAAGGGAATCTTAATGTACCAATTGGGTCTCTGAGTGCATGTGTGTTGCAATACTACACTTCCTAACCTAACGTAAACTACATATATGTACACATCGCTCATTTACTAGAAAAAACGTCCTAACTTAAAAAAATAGGATTTTCCAGTTAATGATGCAGAATTAATTAACCTTCATATTGTTTAAAATTTGATACAAATATATTGTATACTCATTAGAAAAATTAAATTTTTTTCCATTAAGTTGTGTGAAAATTGTCAACATTAAACTCGTTTTCTCGCAATCTGGTTTCTTTGAATTAAGACGTTGTTTTAGTAAATGAGCGATGTTAAAAAAAAATATAATAAATAACGCAAAACTTATTTAATTGTCATATTAATTTTCATTTTATTTAAAGGATCATAATCTAGTGCAGTCAACTTATAGTTTTAAAAGAAAAAAATTCACCAACTCTTATCAGCGTGGTGAAAGGCTTGAAGATGTTGTAGTTTTGCGCACAAATAACACCAGCGAAGAATGGTTAACGGCCAAGGATTATGAGCGTACTAAAAATGAAGTACAGCCAAACATTTTCAATCGTCTACGAACATCAAGGAGACATTTAGGGAAAACAAATGACGCTACTACAGCCTTAAATGCAATATCATCTAATCACATGAATAGAAGTCTAATGGGTAAATTGCCAACGAATATGACAATAATAAATAATACTGCCTCCTCGAATGCACTCATGGTGTCTAGCCAAAATTCCAATATGAGTACATCAACTACATCCGATGATGGAAAAGTCAACAGCAATAATAATAATAATAGCAATAATGTTACGAATGAAAATGGGGCGCAGGCGTTCAAACCAAATCTGCACACTCGTTTAGTTTACAATAAAACTTTGGATGCTATACAAGCTACAGGACATTTGAGAGGTTTCCTTAAAGCCTCTCTGCTATTAGATACAACAAATCAAACCCTGCAGCAGCAGACATCATCACCGTCTCTAGTAAGCAATCAGATGGTTTTTGGTTTCTATTGTATAAAATGGCGTCGTACTGGTGGCAAGGAAGAGAATGAATCGAAATTCGTTATAAACGGTCTGCCTATTGTGGAGCCACCCTTGAATATCTACTGTACGATTGAAGAGAAGATGTTTGTAAAGATGCCAATGACATTCAAGGTTGTTTTAAAAAATCCCACGCCAAAAGTATTGCATCTCATAGCAATGCTGTGTATAAGTAACACCGACAATTTTATATGTTCAGGTCACAAGCAGGTAAAGTAAATTTTATTTAAACAAAATACTTTAAGTAATTTAATTTTAATTTCATCCGCTTGCCAATCGTACTCGTTATTTTAGCTGGACATTTCCATATTTGCTTTTGGTGAAAAGGAACTTGTCTACAATCTATATCCTCTGTATGTGGGCTGGCAAAATTTACCTGAATTAACGCTGTCGTACAATACGCAAGCTGATCCTTCAAAAGACGAAACACAAAATAATTTGCTAGGGGAACTAGTACAGCGATCAATACCCAAAAAAGTATTTGTTTTGGTAAGATTAGTTTATTTTACTAGTTTTTTTTAATAAATTTTTTTTAATAAAATCAAGTCTTTATTATTAAATATTTGTTTAAAAACTATTTTAAAACTTTTTTTTTACATTTTAGCCACCATTAAAGCAACAAATTAAATAAAAAGCTTTCCTAATGTTAAACGTATGAACGTGGAAGCTATGCAAATAAATAATCAGCAATAAATAACTACATACATAGTTATTTGCCTAATTACAAATTGTATAAACTTAATAACTTTTATCAGTTCATGATTATTAATTATTTAATGAATGAATACTTAAGACATTTTTCTTTTTCGTAAATTAATTTTAGTCAAAATCCTTTAATTACATACATACATATGTATGTATGTGTGTATGTAAGTAACTCCCGTTTGGAGATATTCCATTTCTAATTTTATTTAGTATTTTTATTGTTAAATAGTTTTCTTTGAAATTTTTTATATTAAGATAAATTTTATTTTAAGGAGGATTAAAACTTTTTAAATTTCGTTAAATGTTAAAAGCGAGTTGTTTTAGTAATTCGTAACCACGTATGTATGTATGTGTGTAGAAACCACAATAGAAAACAATTTTATGCTTTTCCCTCATATTTTTCTTCTTGGTGATTTCTAATAATAAAACGTATATAATTTAAAATTAAATATTGTATGTGTATTCAATTAACTAGTTTAAAAATAAATAACATTGTATGTATTAAAAAAAAATAAAAAATAAAAAAAAACATATTTAGAGAAAAAAATGTAGAGTAATTTATTAAATTTTTATTTTAATCCTTAACAAATTAATTAATACACAACAAAAACAGAAACAGTAAATAAGTAAGGAAAAAAACAAACAGTTGATAAATAAATGGAAAATAATTTGTTAAATTAATACTAATATTGTTGTGATTATTTACTAACTTTATTTTAAAAACAAAAATTTAGAACTTTTGAAATGATTAAATAATCTCAATCACCCTTATTCCAGTTGTCGGCATCGACGTTACCAATACCAAAAAATTGGGGCTTGTTTACTCGCTCTCGAGAACAATTTTGTGCAATTGACAATCTATTTCTAAGGTATGCAAAGTAGCATAAACCTGCCAACAGGAGTCAGTTGTTTTCGCCAACGGTATTGTGTTAAAGTCACGTCGATGCCGACAACTGGAATAAGGGTGATTAAGTTTTTTCTTATACAATCCTGGCTTGTGATGTTCTACTAAAAGTTCTGAATCGTAGACATTCTTTTGTAAGGATAAGCAGCTAAATTAAATCTTCTTTTTCACACTTAAAATTACATACATACATACATATGTATGTATGTATGTAATATGTATGTATGTACAAGTTTTTAATTGCACCGTCGTCGGAGTTATAAAAAACTGCACCTAATTGACACCAATTGTAACAACTTGTTTTTCTCTCTTTATCGCACCATCGATTTTTGTTATTCATCAATCAACATAAAAAATGCAGCCGCATACTTTTTTAAGATACTATGTTGTTGTGTGGTGACGTCAAACACAAAACAAAATGAAATTTGTTTAAAATTGGCCACGAGGAGTTTTCTGGATACCAGGCGCACAGAACAGCAAAAAGGTGTGTATTTTTTTTTAATTCCTTCACATACTTTAAGGCATTTACTAAAGCAAATACTTGAAACACCGTGTGCAAGTTTTTCACAGCAGCCTGACTCAAATACTTGAAAGCGCCGAAAGTTATGCTGCGTTTTTTGTGAAATTATGAAACAGCTTGCTGTTTTTTCAAGATTCTGTGCTCCTGTTACCAGAAAATTAATTTATGTCTGAATTTCGATTTTTGTGTTTTGAAATTAAGCGTGACGTCATCAAACGCATGCAACGGAAGAAAATAAATTGATTGGTTATGGAATTTGTTAAATAAGATCTGATTATTTTTATGCATACTTAGACGTGTTGGAATAGAAAAGTTTTTATATACATACATACACATAAGTAAAGGATGAGCGAATTTAAGGCTAAGAAGTAAATTGGCAATTCTTTTTTTTTTTGACAAATTCAGTTTTATTCAGATATGTGATGAAGAACGATTTAGAAACAAAAACAATTTGAAAACAATAAAAGGTGTGATGTTTCTCATAGTCGTTTTGTCAATAATTTTAAAACTTGTTTTTGATACTTTTTCCAAACATTTTTGATAAATTTATTTTGTTTTTTTTAATTAATACCAATGTAAAGTAGATTAATAATGGAATATGATGTCGGACAAATGTCCACTTCTAGCACTTCGGCAGACGTCCCGCTCTTTTCACTAAATTTTGAACCACATTTTGCAAGAAAGCTTCTCTTATCTCGTCAATGCAGCGCCAAATTTAGTCTTTTAGACCATCAGCTGTTTCTGGTTTGTTCACGTAATCCCGATCTTTCAAATGGTTCCAGAGAAAATAATCCAGCGGCTTTAAATCATAAGAATGAGGCGAGGCGGCCATTGGCATTGCCAAATCGTGAAATTATGCGGCCGGAAAATTTCTCATGCAATAACTGAATTGTTTGGTCTGTTTGGCTTGTGGCGGTATATTGCTGAAACCAAAGGTCACTGATGTCAACATTAGCCAATTGTGGCCACAAAAAATTGCTTATCATGGTTTGGTAGCGCAGAGAATTCACGGTGACGGTGTTTTCTTGCTCATGTTCGAAAAAAAATACGGGCCGATGATGCCGCCAGATCACAACACTCTTTGTTCAAGAGTGTAGCGTTCTATGGTTAAAATTTCCTAACTTTTTAGTAAATAAATGTCAAAGGATGACAGCTCAATTCTTGACATTTCATCATTTGACAGCCAATTCACTTCCTAACCTCAAATTTGCCCACCGTTTATATACATACGTATGTACATATGTCTTAATTTTATTGTTTGCACTTTATTGATTAAAAATTTTGTTAGATCCTCTTTTTTACAAAAAACAATCAACAACAATAGTTTATTTCAATGTTTGCTTCAACTTTTTACAAGGTACATTCTGAAAATCACATGTGATTTTAAAAGTAATGATGGTCCTGCTGACATTTTTAAAATCATAAACGATAAATTTCTTCCAGAAATGATGCTTAATGCTCTATGCAATAGAAAAATTTTAAAAAGAGTGAAGTGCATGACCCTATTACTTTTAAAATCACATGAGATTTGAAAAATGTGATTTTCAGAACATGCCTGTATAGCTTCTTCAGGCAACAGAGGCAGTTTTTTTCACCGAATCGAACAAAATAAAACTGAATTGATGTGATTTCAAATTACTTTTAGTTCAAAGTGAAATACAGAACACATCTGCTTTTAATTTTATGTATGTTTTTTTATTAAAAAACGCTACTGTGAAAAATATGAAAAAAAGCTGAGTTGTAATCGTCGATTTCGATAACGAGTCGATTCAATCTCAAACTGAAAAAACATTTTCGAATCGGCATATTATCGATAGCGAAAATTAAACCCTTGACATTTAGGTTTAGTATAATACATATAGCAAAAATTAAACTGGAAAGCATGCGCATATAAATAAATAAATATGTTTAGCAGAAACTTTCTAAATTCAACATAAGAAACCTCGCAATTTAAAAAATATTTTTTTAATTTCATGAAGTATTTGCGTGGTATAAATTACGGCCTAGATCCTTAAATAATTCCAACAGAGTTTCAATCTTGTGCCATATCTATAATTGAATTTTGAATAGTCCGCGATTGAAAGTTTTATAGTTTTCGAAGGCTTATCGTTGCCGTTTAAGTTTCCTTCTCCCAAATATGCGATAAATAATTGTGAGTAAATATAAATCGATTAAAAATTTGTGCTGATTGCACTAAAAAGCAGTTATTAAAAACAAGCTTACAAGCATATATATATATATATACCATATGCTACACAAGTTTTCCAAAAAAAAAAGGTAATGCGTACTTTGAGGAGGAATATCTACGATCTTCTTTGTGAATACTGTAGCAGGCTAATTTATTTGTTGCTAGAAGAAAATTTAAACACACCCTTGCGTTGGCTGCGATTTTCCCCCTGCAATAAATAAAATAAAAAATAAATAAATAAAATAATAAAATAATAATATTTATGTACTTACCGCGAAACGATTTCCGAAGAGCATTATTGCTTTATCTTCTTCGGGCGGTGATGAAAATTCACTCTGATTCGTAGTTGGCGGCCGACGATGTATTTGTAACTTTTGTTTTATTGCTTGGGACAAAATCACTTTACGACTAACCGATTTCATGGCCAACAACAAATCTAACCAGGTCCATGTAACATTGTGATATTCTAATGTGGGTATGACCAATGAAAAATCTGTAATATCTTCTAAATTCTTCTCTTTGTTGCCCTTGTAGCTGACACGCACAGGCACCTCCGGTATTTTAATGTAGATAAACAGTTTGTTCTTTTCGGCGCGCTCTTTCATTTTTTCAACATCATCCTTTTCGATTTTGACATAAAATTCGGAATCCTTAGAGGATTTTTTCGATTTAGGAGGCTTTTTGGAACTCTTCGATTGCAGATTCGAGGAAGACGATGAACTTGAAGAGTTTTCTTCTATTTCATCAACAGCTTCAGTTTCAGATGCGTCTCTATCGGGAAAACAAAACTTCAACATGGTGGAATAAAATTTCTTAGTTATTGCTATAGTTATGGGAGCCACATTGATTTCGAAATGTTCCTTAACCGAAATACCACCCACAGGTGGCTTTTCGCGACAAAACACTCTCAGGACACGCTTGTGGGTATCGACTGGCATGTCTTTTTGTATTTCGGTTGGCACCAAAACTTCTCGATATATTTCTCGTGGTATTAAATTATTCATGCGAATATTCCCCAGTTCCAATAAATGCTCTACGGAATCATCGCTTTTGGATTTTTTTGTATACAAGAATGCACTCAATACCAAATCTGCTATACCAATTTGACCATCTGTTTCGGTAAGACGCCACTGAGCGCGTTTGAAACAAATTTCATTGGCTCGTACTATGCTAACGGTCTTGTCCGACCGTACATTAGAGATTTTGCTCAATTGCGACAGCTGAGTCTCTTTGTAGCACAACAACATCATATCAAGTTCTTCGCTTAGCGTATTTAATTCCTCCTTACTATCTCTTATATGTTTTTGCACCCTGTCGTATTCCAATTTCCATTCCATTGTGTCACTTTCATCGGCTCTTTGGCTTATGAAATGAATATCTTTCTCGAGCGAACGAATTTTCATGAGTAAGCTTCTAATCAGGGTTTGTTTCTGCTGTATTGGACGTTTCTGATCTTCAGTTGAGTGCAATTGTAGTTGAAAACGCATTCGCGCGAGTTTTTCCAAAGCTTGTTTTCTTTGCGGTTCCACATACAACAGTAAATTATTGACAATATCCAGTATCATGGCATATTGCAAGGAATTCGTACAAACATCTAAATCGTGATGCATGAGGGTAAAGGCATCTACAGGATCATCTTGTCTTTCCCAGGGTGATAAAGTTTCTTCAGAAGGTGGTGGCGGCATGTCGGTAATAGTGTTCGGATCAATTGTATCACCATAACTCACATAGAAAAATTCACATTTACAACGTGAAACTATACGCTGCAATTGTATGGGTTGGTTTTCACCTGTATTTTCGTAGGATGCTGCTCCCACAGTCTCGGAGACTACACCACCCACACTACGACCACTGCCCACCAAATGCGGTATGTCTGGTAAATCATTTATTACCGCATCGTCTTTGTCTTGTATATTGTCCACAGTTAACCACATTATTTCACGTTCTAAAAGGGAATCGTGTTCCCCAGCACTGACCGTGGCATAATACTGCATGCATTCCAATAAACCTTTCCAAGTGGTTTTCGACACTAGAGAACGATCCCGCCAAACTGGCCGATGTACACGCTGTAAAATTTCAGCTTTAGCAGCACTTATTATCACATACCCTGAGGTTTCAGATCCCTTAAGTAAGACTTGAGAATTTACCAAGGAAATCGACCAATTCTCATGTATAACATCGTGAGCGGAGCACGCTTGCAAGCCTTGTAATTGCAGCTCTCGGGATTGAGTACTCTGATCATCGCTATAGACATTGAATTTATGATCTGCTTCAGCTATAAGTTGTTGTAACATGGCTGTCGCATGACTGGCCGGTTGAGGTTTTTTTATGGTTGTATTAGAATTTGCAACTGAAAGGGAAAGGTAAATAATTTAAGGTTTTATGCCATTCCGTTTTAATTTTTTTTTTTTTTTTTTGTAGTTTCTGTGGTCAAATGATTATTTATCGTTTATTCGTCAGTTATTTGCGGTTTAGCGATTTTAAACTGATCTTATAGTTTCTTTCCAACGTTTGTCCTAAATTTATACAGCAACTTTCCATCACGGAAATCCGTGTTGGGTAGCATTTTAGAACTCTTTTTTAGGTTAGGGAGGGTTGTTCTATAACACACCTCAACTCGGAGACCCAGCTGGGTCCATTAAGATTCCCTTCTATTGACACCCGTTAATAATAATATTTAACCCCGTTTGTAGCCAGAACTGCCCCAAATTATCTGCCATTAAGCCACTGGATTTTCATGATGAAGCCCCTGATATCTTAAAGTTTACACTTTCCGATATCACTAATGCACTTATCTGTTCAGCCATCTAACCCCCATATGCAAAAAAAAAACAACGTGAGCTTGAAGTGTACGTTAAAACAAAATTTCCATACAAAAACCGGTTTTAACGTACATTTGAATGAAGCACACGTTATTTTTTTGCACATGGGAGTAAGATTATGGCGTTGCAGCTTCGGGCAATGTCAGATAATATATTCAATGGTTTATGGTTCCTCTTCATCCCCGCAAATCCTACAGAAATCTGGAGTGCCAGTTTCCCAAATGCTGGCCATTGCTTTGGCCGAGCAGTGACCAGTCAATGCGCCTATCACGACTCGCATCGCCTTCCTCAACAGTCCCGTGATCAGTAACCCAACATAGCCTGACAATATATGTACCTATCAACGTAGAAGGTTACCTAATCGCCTTCACTTATGTATAGAAAACCTCCATTTGTAGTGAAAATTATTCTATTTTGGAATAGATAAACTTCTTAGCGATTACTGACTGAGATAGTCACAATCGCAGGGGATATACAAAAACGACAAAATAGTAAAGAGCAATATGTATATGTATGTATGTATTTCACTTACTTGGCATCACTTCTCCCGCATTACTCGTTAGCGCAATTGTACTATCACTTCGTTTGTTTTTTATAAGACTAGAATTGCCCTCTTTCCGATAAC
The DNA here is from genome assembly GCA_949987645.1 of Tachina grossa. Lineage (NCBI taxonomy): Eukaryota > Metazoa > Arthropoda > Insecta > Diptera > Tachinidae > Tachina > Tachina grossa. The sequence goes on along the minus strand of OX465276.1, from coordinate 58,702,558 downwards.
TTTTCACAGCCTCCGTTGAGAGATTATTTTTCAATTTTTGCGATTTCATAAACGAATCAAACAAGGCAAAAGCCACATCACGATTATTTTTTGTCCAAGCACCTTTCAAATCATACACGACCAGTTTATGAGTGGGCGTGGTTGACTTTGTTTTATTCGTTTCTTCTTCGTTGCCAGTTTGTATCAGAGCCTCTCGGCCATACGATACACGACCAACACTCAAAAAATAAAAACGCACCTTGTTGCAATTGTCAGCGCTCGTAATATTCTCTGATGAACTGTCGAATTTTTCGGTTTCAACACTTTTAAGCCAAATCTCAGCATCATTTAATTCACAATTCATATAAATAGTCGACCAATCGGCTCGCAGTCTATGTATAAGGCCATCGTCTATGGGCGACAAGGACAGCAGATATTCAGAACAGAATGATACCCGTCCACCGTTGAGCTGGAAACCTTTGTGTCTAGCGTGAGACATCCAGTAAAGAACTTGAAAACGATGTAAACTCATTTGCAGATTAGCCTTTCTATAGTGTCGACTCAGTTGCTTTTTACGTGGACGTACATTATTGAAAACTGGTCCCCTTCGTGTGGGTCGTGTCACTCCTGACAGTATAAGCTTCAAGCTTTCAAACCATCTCAAAGTACTGCCATATAAAACCAAACTTGGTATATCACTTTCAATTTCTAGGCCCGGTCTTGGTTTTGTTTCAAATGATATCCATATATTTAAATTAATAGAACGAAAGGCTCTAAATGAATCATGGACTTGATTGGATGAGTATTCCGGTAATTTGTCGGGGGCGCAAGGCATTACAGCATGATGGTCATTGGGATTTGCCAAACATGCCCAATTCAATTTAAATGTTAATTTCAAATGGGGGAAATGCAGCAAGCGGCAATCATCGTAACGTGAAGCTGTACGCACAGTTACATTTAATTCTCCTTTGAACATGATTTTGGCATTCGTCCAAACAATGCCTGCATTGTTCCAAGTGAGTTCCATTTCTTCGGTAGTGTTGTAGGGATCCAAAGAAGCATGCAATAGCACAGTAAATTGTTTAACAATCATAGTTAAGCGCCCATGAAATAAAAGACGCATCTTATCCCAGAAGGATAATGGAGGACTGGGATCTTTGGATGGAGCTGATATTTTTTCGAAACTTAGATTACATTGTGCCATTACTGGCTCCCAACAGGGCCCAAATGCATAACTGCAAAATTCTAAATCGCAATTAAAATCGTGGTAGAATTTTAAAGTGGTCATGCTTCTTTGCACAACGCCCGTACCAAAGGGTTCTCCCACCTCTATGAAAACATCACGCTTGGCACGTTTGGAGGCAGCTTGTTCAGCGCCGCACAGTATGCCAAACAGACGCATAGTCTTGACATAAAACATGGGCTGAGGAAAATCTCTGAGCATAAATTTCCATTCCGAGCAGCTAACGTGAACATTGCGGCACCACAAAGTGGTAAACTCTAAACCCTCTTCCGGCCATGGGCTTTCTGAATCAATTTCCCTCATAATCCTCGTAACATTGGAAGTTCCATGTATGGAAGGATCAGCCATGGCCATGATTTCTACATCGGTCATAATCCAAGCAAGTAAACGAGTGCGTACTGGGCCACTTTCACGTATTTTTTTGGAGCGTTGTATGTAAATTTCTGAATTTTTTTTAACTAAGGTGGCATGCAAAGATTCAATTGTTCCAGCTGGTACCAGTAGGGTTTTGGAACATATTTCCGCAATCTTTTTATCAAAGAGTGTCTTCCTCTTAAGACCCTCCAGATATTCGTCTACAAGTAAAACGTAGTTGTCGCGCAGTTTCACTTCGAAAGGATCATCACTTATTTCCAATAGGAATTCTTTGATCTGAAATTCAAATTGAATTGAAATTGAAAACCCACAGACAACTAAAATTTAAATTACTTATGTATTTATTTACCTGAATTACTACATCACTTGGTAGAGATGAGTCGGCGGTAAAAGGTTTCTTTTTGTAGTTGTGCACCAATTTTAGCCACTTAAAGTGTGAAACAAACTGATTTTGTACCGCATCATAGAAATCATGATCATAAGGAAAAATTGCCTTAAAAAACCATACATAGAAATTACTTGAAAAGAAATTTATTTTTTTTGGAGTTTTCACTTACCTTAAAAGTGCCAATAGTTGTTACCCATACTTTATTTGTTGGCAATAAGAAACCCTCGCAATTGGCTCTTTCATGTGTTAGCATATCCAATTTCGCCAAAGAATGTACATCCACATCTTTTAAGGTAAATATATGTTCATCATCGATTTTTATGAAAATATTTTCAGCCGAAATAAAATTTCCTTCTTTGTGGCTGAAAAAAAGATTTTCTACAAACCACTGCATGGAATGGCGATCGGATAATTTAATCTCAAGTACAGTACTTCGCTCGGCCGACAATTCAATTACTAATTTCTTACTATTCGGGTCTATATTAGGAAATACAGGCGAAGAATTGTTTTCTTTTTGTGGCAAAGCTAAAACACATTTCAGTTCTTGTATATCACGAGCCAAAGTCAAGATATGCATGTGCAGATTTGAATTCCAAATAGCCTCTGTATTGCCCGGTATGTATACCGATAATTTAGGTCTCTTGTTCTCCAACTTTTCATATTCCAGCCGAATCAATTTACAATTTGCAAATATATCTGTGAAGTCTGTTAAACACAAAGAAGAAGCTGTCATAGAACGCATTATGGCCATTTGAAATTCTTCCAATTTCAGATGGGAAATTTGATGTGTTCTGGTAAGAGTTATTTCCGAAAAACTCAGTAGCAAGCACGCTCTATGATGATTAACAAAATAAGCTGTTATATCTTTAACTTTCGCCGATACCAACAGATTAATAGGCGGTTCCGTGGTTTGCAAAGGTTTTTGTTGGTCTGAATTACTTTCCGTTTTAAGGCCTCCATATTGTTTAATACAATTGACAGTTTTTATTACAAAATTTGCCAAAGTCATGCTGTATTCCGTTCGTAGAGTATGTATAGATACCTCCAGCTTAGTGGCATTCGAATAGGAACTTAATTTGACTAAGCTTACGCCCAAAAAGAAAGGAGAACCGGGAGAATGCGATTTCTTTAGATTGTTAGTATCATTTATGGAATTACCCAGTGACCACCATAACGACTCAATCATAAGTTCAACACTCCAGTGACGTTGATTCAGTAATAAATTAAATATTTTAGTCTTGTAATAAGAACTCCTCTTTTCATCAATCTGTTCGAGTACCAAACGTGTATGACTAACGCTCATGCCAGCATGTTCATCTTCATCCAATTTCATTAGCATGGAAACATTCCATAATTCAGCACAGCCCTTAATAACAATGTGTTTCATTATAGTTTCAAAAATTCCACTTTTACTTTCCGAACTTAAGCCTCCCGCGACACCTGCATCAGCATATTTCCTACTACGATGCATATCCAAGCATCCCAGTCCATCGGGCAATGATTTTTGTTTGTAGTGTAGCAGCATTGGCTGTTGCTTTTGTCGTTTACTAGACAGGAAGTTGTTGTGTACCCAATCATAAATTTCACAGTGATTGTATATTATTTGGAAAGTTTTCAGTTTCACGTACAAATTTAAAATATCATTTTGTAACTGCAAAGTGGAAACAAATTAAAAGCACTCACAATGAAAAGATTTGGAGAAATTAGTAGTGAAATTAAGAAAAAATATTTTCTGGTTGTGCAATTATGGGCTTAAAAGAAATTCACCAGGGACCGTAGTAACGGTTATAATTTTTATTTTAAAAATTGCATTTTAATAATTATTTTTTCAGTTTTATTAATCCATTAGAAAATAAGAGTTATTTTCTATCGAAATATACAAAAAACTCTATTTAAAAAATAATTAGTTAGGGCCTTTTTATATTAAGGTAACGATATGTATATGTAAACCGGTTAAATTTTCAAGAATACACACTTAATAGGACGAAAAATTAACATTGTTTATCCCACAACTTTACATACAAATCTATATTAAGTTCTCAAGAAGAATAGAGATTATATAGAATAAGAAAAATCAAATAAAAAACTTACCATTGAATCTATAGTAAACTGTTCAATAAATAATAATTTTTCATATTTGGTATCAATATCCAAGTGTTGTAATGTTAATTTTGTAAACACTGTAGGCAACTGAGCACTTTCATTAAATGATTTTGAATTAAATTCTCCAGTTACCTGAAAATTTCAAACAAAACCTTAAATCCAATACACATTCCACATACATACATACATAAACGAAACTTACGCTAAATAATTGCATTTTCGCACTAAAATCATTCTGCGAATTTTCTTTAACAGCTGAGAAAGTAGCTGCTTGTATAATAAAATTAAAGTTCTTTGGTATTATGGGAGCAATTTTTTGATATGATTCGTTATTGTAATTTGGGCATGTGGACCGTTGGTATGACGATGCAGATGATTTAGAAGATGTTGAAGTAAACTTATATGTATCTCGGGGAAGCGTACGTTTCTTAGCTTCTCTTAGAAAATCATAAAGGCCACCATGTATAGTAGATTTGGCATTATTCATTGCCAAGGATAATTTCTAATCGAAAAAATATATAATTCTATGTATTTTAATATGTATCTAATTTTAAACATCACTTACATCGACGGATAAAGGTCCCTGAGCAATTAGTGTTGCATCTAAGGCAATATCAAAACTGATTTCGCCCAAACAAGGCCGAATTTTATTTAAGTTTTCCAATGACTGACGTCTTGTTGGACAATATCTCAACATTTTGGCCTTAAAAATAAGATATAAAAAGTTAAGCAAGTTTTTCATAAAATTCAATCTACATATACTATCGACACGAATTCTAACCTGAGCCTCATTTAGTACAGCATTAACTAATAATGTTTTAGCATTATGCACAATACTGCCATCTAAATGTAGTTCTTTAGCTAGAGCATGTATATACCAGCCGGGATCAAAGTCATTGTACATTATTAAAATAGATATATTGTTAATATGTACCGCCATAAACTGAGCAAACGTCAAAATACTCGGTGGAACTTTAGTCTCCCTGAAATCGGGTACATTTTTCACACTTGCTTCGCCCGGTATCTCACTTGAATATCCTTTATGATCTTCCTGTGGCGTGCCATCATTTTTTGATTTGATATCCTTATTAATTTGTATATCTCGTATGTAAATCGACAATAATTTTGTAACTTCTGGATTGAAAAAACTACTGCGTAAGCAAATTTCTTCGATTTGCTAAAATAAAATAAAAAATATTAAGAAGTATTGGAGTTACTAATGTATGTATTATATTAATTTATTATCCCGGGCAAGCCCGTTTTCAACAGAGAATGAGATTCAAACTACAGAATAAATACACAATACAAGCTGAAGTACCAGTCATTAAAAAAGCAGCAAACTGAATGAGGTAGTATTTGATATACAATGGATACATATGTCCATATTTTTACGAACAGCGAAGCTGCGATCAAGTCTCTATCGAGTGTCTACAGAGCATTCAAAAATTTCAAAAATTTACCAGAAGTCTCTTGTAACGGGTTTTAGTACCCAATATCTCAAAATTAGGGACATGAAAAAAGTCATCAATCAATCCAATCGATTTGGTATGGAATGCATCATTTATAAACGTATGTACCCGATAAAACAAATTTCTTATTAAAGAAATTTTGTTAAAATTAGATCTTTGGTTTCTTAAACAGATAATGAATTAATGAATTTAAATTTATAAGGGAAACACAGGACACTGCGACCTATTTTGTGCTCTAGAAGTTTGAACTTTCTTTATATGACATGTACTATTACTTTTCGAGTTGAAGCCCTGGCAGTTTCTGGATACTAATTTGTATATTATTCCTTCTGAAAGCAATACGAAGAAGATAATGTTGGATATTGCAAGCAGATAGTATCAAAGTGCATACATACATATATACATATGTATAGAGCATACATACACAAATGCATATGAACTCATTCGATAATTGTCTAAAAGCTACTAGTATAATTACTAGAATATCAAGAACTAGTTCAAAAAGGGTTAAAGTTGTTGTGTAAAATTAGTAGTGCTAATGAGTACTGGTATACGAATTAGTTCCAAGGTACCACATTGCAAAATAAATTTTGACTGTCTAACAGAGCCCTTTCACTGTATGGAAATTGTTACTTTTTTTATTTTTCAATTTTGCTAAATAATGACGAATTTCAACTAGCAGTTGTCACTGGGTAACAAAGGAATAAAACCACCAATTTTATAGAATTTTTCTTTACAAAAGAACTAGTAATAAACTAGTACCAATGGTACTAGAAGTTTTCTAAACACACTCAATGCATATTTAAGCATTAAGCTGGCATAGGAAAGTTTACAGTTGGGAACTAGTGGTGATGATTTCTGTATTAGTAAAATACCAGTTGGACACTATTTCGATCTCTTGCAGGGTATGTACATAATTGAAATACAAAATAATTAATAGAAAATGTAAATTTTTAAACTTACCACCGAAAATCCACTTTTGCTGATGTTCACATTTTTTAGTGCCAAATACGGTAAACTTATGCGTCCAATGCGTACCTTAACTTTGAATTTCTTAATCAAAAACCAACTAATAGCTTTAGGCAAAGCCCTAAAAATTTCAGATAGAATTTAATTAAAGAAATAACGATTAGGGGACTTTCTCCAATATATTAATCATTATTTGCAAACCGCAATTGAATAGAAAATTATCTACTCCAATAATCTAGCCTTAACTCACCAATATATCAATACGAAGAGTATTAAACCAAATGTAAGCAATTTTAGAATCATTTTCATATAATTATATAAATTTATTATAATATTTTAGGGGCCAAACATTTTTTTTGTAATTTTAGTGAAACTAACAAAAATATACTGCCGTTTGTGGTAACGCAAGAAAAATTAGTGAACAATCTTCTTTCTTGCACTATTCTTAAGAAAAACAAGATCACAACAAAACTAAGAAACTAATTATGAAATTCGAAAATTGACAACAATTAGTGATGCCACATCTTTATATAATGCCACTTAAGGGAACTGCCAGCTCAAACCAAATTCATCCTTGTATAATTTCATCCAATTGTAAGCACTACAGTATTTTGCAATTGTGTGCCCAAACGAAAAAAAAATATTTTACTTTTTCTCAGCAATTAGAGATTTTTTCCATATAATCAAAATTTAAAAACAAAAATTGTCTTATTAAATGCCAATGTTCTTAAGAAAAACTATTAAAAATGTGTAAAACAATCAGTAGTAATTTTTGAGAAACAAAATTTGGTCCAAAAAATCTATGAATTTAATCGAAAAATTCGATTGATTGAAAGTGAAATTTTTACGTAGAGTGGCCTTAGTGCTCACTGAAATATCACAAAAAGCAGCAAAACATCAATATTACTTGTTCGAAAACTTTGGTTATTGTTGGCGGTGGTGGTGGTGGTCATCACCAGCACAAGCTTTGCCAGTTTATAAAACGTTACGGCTCCAATAATACAGGAACGTTGCATTAAGTGCGTGTGTGGTGTAAGAACAAAAACAATTTCATACAAGGATCAATTTAATATAAATTGCGAAAGATTAATAAGACGGCGTATCCATAATCGGCAATATTAATAAACAAAAATGATTATTCAAGAACCAGTTCAGGTAATGTTTATAAATATTTTACCTAATGAAGTTTTATTATAGGAACTATTTAATTATTTTTATAGGCTGCCATATGGCATTGCCTCAATCACTACGATCACAAGGATGCGGTATTTTTAGCAGAACGTTTATGCTCTGAAGGTAAGCATATCGCTAATCGATATCCTATTAATTCTATAATCATGTGTAATTTTTTGTGGAAAAAATCACATTGCACAATGTGCATATGTATACAAAAAAGTGTATATGAATGTACTCGTATGTATATAAAAAATGTATAAGACTTTTTAGGTGTGAAATGGATGAATTTTACAAATAAATTAACGGACATGAGGAAATATTTCGGAAAACAAAGTGTCAAGTGAAGATACATATCATATGATTATTAAATTATCAAGACTGATTTACTAAGCAGTGCTTTCCACTTAATTTATAATTCCATTAAGAATGCGATATTCTGTTTCTTTATTGATTCTATTTAAAATACATATTCTGAAGTTTCAGACCCTACATACAATATATCATAACGATAACTGTTTTCTTTCTTAAGAAAAATTTATCTATCTATCTATTTGAAGGAACTTTCTGCTCTTTTAAAATTGTTCAAAATGTTAAATGTGGCAGTTTGCGGTAACAATGCAATACGTACAATACCTTTTATCAGTTTTAAACATATATTTTAAATGACACCAGAAACTCTTCTATGAAATATTCATATACCTACCACATCTACTGAATCAAACTACTTGAAATTTAGGTAAAAACCAATGAATTTTACATTGATGTGTTATTAGAAGCAAGTGGTTTGCTTTTGACATTTTTTAAACTCGATAAAAATCATTTTTTTGTGCTAGAAAAATTCGAAATTCGGGAGGGAAAATAATTGACTTCACAAAAGTAGTTAAAAAGTTTATTCATTGATTAAAATCACTTGTATATGGTTTGAAAAGCAAAAAGGTTGAATTTATTTTTTTGTTATTTTATTACATTGTTATTTTTAATAATGCAAATTTTTTAATTTGAAAAGCCTTAAATGTAATAAAAACACTTGTATTTGGCTTCAGCCAAAAAAGTAATGAATTAGCTGAAAACAAAGTAGTGATTTAAAATTCCATTTGATATATGGTTAAAAATAACTTCTTTAACATCTAAAAATATGCATTAGATACTTTCGAAGAAATTTAAAATTGGTTCGTAAGGAAGTACTCGCTCTCCAAAACAATTTTTGTGCTATTTCTGTTCCCTAAGGTCTAGAAAATATTATGAGCCTGTCAATAGCAGTCAGTTTTTTTCGGCCACGGGTAGACAAGCATCAATTGTTTGGTATCGTATTGATGTGTCGTCGATAATGACAAGTCAAAACTTTAAATTTTTTGTCGAATACTTATTTTACCATTACCACTTTTGCTATTTTCAAAATTTTTAGTAATTAAATATATTCTCAGTTTCGTATAATTTTTGACATTTTCATTAAATCAGCCAATAAATTTTATCTTTTATTTCAGTGGAGACCGATGAAACCATCTTTATTTTAGCCACCAGCTACTATCGTTCAAATTTTATACATCAAACTTATTGGTTATTACGGGAGAAATCTCGACGTTCGCCACAGTGTCGTTTCCTTCAAGCGAAATGTGCTTACCAACTGAAGAAATATTCAGAAGCTGAATGCGCTCTCACTATAAATGGATTCGGTGACATAAAAAATTGTTTTGACGACATTTTGAAAGATTTCGGAGAAATAGCATGCTTTGTATTGCAGTTGATAGCACAAATTTGTGTTAAAACGGAACGTAATAAAATTGCTACAATGGCTCTGCGCAAAGCATTAAAACTGAACCCTTTTATGTGGCAAGCATTTGCCGATCTTTGTCAGCTGGGTGAATGTCCCGACGCAAATAGTATTTTTCAAATTCCTAATACTGATATATTCAATACATGCCAAGGTAATGTGAATACAAATTCAATGATACTGTTTGGTGGAAGCAGTGGAGTAGTTGGAAATCTGGTTTCAGCAAATGGTAGTTTCAACGAAAGCTGTAGTGTAAATTATACAAATTTTAGTACAACAAACGCAAATGTTTCTACCGACGGTGGTTTTGTTAGTCAGTTGAGCAATAATTCAAATTATATACTATCGACACCGGTAGATCAACAGATTCTACCACCAGCTAATAACAATAGCATGGGAGCATTGCAAACATTAACCACGCCAAATAACAATAATAACTTAAATAGTTCCATATCAATGCTGAGAGGCACGAATGTTGGACAAAGTGTTGGTGTCGGTAGTGTTGGTCAAGGTGCTACTCTGCAAAATTCAAGCATGACGATGTTAGTTGATACTCCAGTAGGTTATACAACCAATTACGAGCAAAATAGCATTACAGCTCAAGGACAACAATTTGATGGTGGTGCTGGTACACCGTTTCGCAAACAGTTCAAATATCTCTCTGCAATGTCGCCGACAACGCCCAGTTTCGGTATACTTCCTATAAGCAGTCCGTGTGGTACAGATTCTTCATTTCTGAGCAGTTTAAGTGCTGGACACATCCAAGCAAATCTTAATATGACTAATTCCCCTTTGCCCCAAACTCTGGCCGAAGTTAATCAAGAGCAAAAAGTTATAGGAAAAAAGATGAAGGGACATGTTAGTTCTTTAATAAATCGCAAAGAAGTTTCATCGAACACTGCTGGTAGCAATAAACCTTCTGTGTTTACACAAACCGGAAATATAACTCCACGTACACCAAATAATGGTGGAAATGTTTCAAATGGTAAGTGAATAACGACTGTAATTTTGTTTATAAATTACTTATAAAAAAACAAAATATTTATTTGTATAGTTCCTCTAATTCCTGCTGCTGTGCGTCGAAGCTCACGCCTCTTTAGCCATAGTGCTTATTCTGTGAAGGAAAACAATAAGTCACCTAATATATCAAATAAGTTTGTTCAACCACGATCGCCGCCGCGTAAAACCAAAACTCGTATGGGTAAAATTTGCCTCAATAATGAGCTTATCGAAGATAAGTCCAATGCCAACCAGGCAAACAGCGACAAAGGTTTAGAAAAGAACATACGAAAGGAAAAGGAAAAAATTGAGACAGTTACTTCACAGACTGGCAATAATCGCTCAAATGATGATGCCAAAGTACAGCTTAATAATAGCCTAAATAGTGCCCAAACAGTGAGCCATCATCTGCTCGCATTAAAAAAACAATCCGCCGATGGATTGATGACACTGCTTCGTGATCTAGGCGAGGGCTTCAAGCAATTAGCACACTTCCAATGCAAAGGCGCAATTAAACATTTAGAGGCTACAATACCAAAACATCATTTTTCTTCCAGTTGGGTGCAATCACTGATCGGCATGTGCCACTATGAATTGCGAGAATATGAAAATGCAGTCGCGATATTCAAACGTATACATGTCCAAGAACCGTATCGCTTAGATTATATGGAAACATATTCCTCGTCTCTGTGGCATTTGCAAAAGGAGGTGAGCCTATCGGCCTTGGCACAAGATCTCATAAATCAAGATAAAACCTCGCCCATAACTTGGTGTGTGGCAGGCAATTGTTTTTCACTGCACAAAGAACATGAAACTGCTATAAAATTCTTTAAGAGAGCCGTACAAGTAGATCCAGAATTTGTGTATAGTTATACACTTTTAGGACATGAACTTGTTCTCACTGAAGAACTGGACCGCGCTATGGACTATTTTCGCTCGGCTGTTGTCAGAGATCCACGCCATTACAACGCATGGTTCGGCATTGGTACAATCTATTCGAAACAAGAAAAGTACGAATTGGCCGAGTTGCATTACATAAAAGCACTGAAAATAAATCCCCAGAACTCGGTTATTCTTGTTCATATTGGTGCTATGCAATACTTTATGCAAAAGAAGGAACAGGCATTGCAAACACTCAACACCGCTGCAACATTAGACCCGAAAAATCCTTTGGCACGTTTCCATCGTGGTTCTATTTACTTTTCTTTAGGAAAACATCAAGAAGCTCTGAAAGAACTGGAAGAACTGAAAGAAATCGTTCCCAAGGAGTCCGTTGTATTTTATTTAATAGGAAAAATTCATAAAACTTTAGGCAATGTTGACTCGGCTTTAATGCACTTCAGTTGGGCTACAGACCTAGATCCCAAAGGGGCCAATAATCAAATAAAAGATGCCTTCGATTCTATGTCACATCCCTGCTGTCCAACCTCAATGAATGAGGCCGGTTTAGATGCAGATCTCGAACCAATATCCGAGCGATCAGATGAATCAACACAAGCCCAGGATGTCAACTACGATAGTGACTTTTAAGCCACATTTTTTCATTACTTAATGTCCATTATTTCGACTGATATTAAAAAAAGGTGGTCTAATTCATATCTGTAATGACAGTAGAGTTGTAGTAAATTTATAATATTTTGTAAAATTGTATCTCCTCCTTTTAAATGATTTTTACACTTTCCTTCGAGTTTTGTTTGAAGCTGCAAGCTACATACATACATAAAATATAATGATATAATGTTACTTGTAAACATATAATCGGAGTTACATTGTTTTTTTAATGCTTACGAGACGTGTGTGTTTGTGTGTGAATGTATGTAATTTATCGTAGAACAACTGAAAAACATAATTGATACAAACCACCGATTTCTTTTTTCATATTCTTTTTTCTTATTTAACAAATTGCAATTTGTGAAAAATTGAATAGTAAAAAACGAACAGAAAAAAATCTGAATTTGAGATCGGTCAAAATATTATTTTTTCATTTCTGTAGTTAATAACAAGTCGTTATAGACATGTAACTCCATGATCTTTAATTATTTAATTTTAAATTATTAAGAAAACGAAGAAAACATTTTGCTATGTCTAACATCAGCAAATAAAAAATAGAATCATTCAAATAAAATTAATTGAACTTCTCTGCTTGGTGTTCTCCTTTATAAAAATTAATATAAAATAAATATTAAATACAGCCAAAACAAGTTAATGTTAAGGACTGATTAAAAAAAATAGCAGACAAAATAAATAGAAATAATTTAAGCTTAAATGGACATTTTTTTAATTATAATTTGCTTATAACATACAACATATAAAAGAACTTCACTTTGTCCCTATTTACACTATGCAAGTCTTATTGCTAAGCTGATTAGTTTATTAGGAGAGAGAGACGGGGGGAAAAGAAACGTTGCTGTTTCCCTCGTCTCTCTCTCTCCATGAAACTAATCAGCTTAGCAATAAGACTTGCACAGTGTGATTTGGGACTTTGAATTAGTAATACGGTATAAATTTAAAGAATGATAATGCAAACAAAAAGAAATAATTATTAGTAATAAAAACAAACAAAATGATGTTTTATTTAATAAATTAAGAGAGAAAAAGAAACACGGTGGAAAAAAGCTCATTCTGTACTTACTTTACCATTTGTGCTTATCTTTGTATGTATGTATGTAAATGAATAAAATAAAGTTTCAGTTTACTTTCACTGCAAAGAAACACATGCATACTTACACACATACACACGAGTTTACACAATAATACTCGTAGTCTAAAATGTTTTCTGTACATAAAATCAAAACGATGTTATCAAAATGCTGGATATACATATATATTTACATAACTTTCTCAAAAAACATTACGGGTCTTTGCTCTACAAACCTGCAAAATTTCATTTCTCTATCTTAACAAAGTTCGAAGTTATTGAAAATTTTCAGAAAACTGTAACCAAAGCGAAATTGGCAAAAATGATTGTTTTTACTCAAGTTGTAACTCTCATATCTCGGGAACCGATGTGTATTTTTGAATGAAAGATGACAGCTTCAACTTCAATATATAAGACTTTTGTACTTTCTAAATATATGCAAAATAAAGCACGAAGTAGGAACTATCTTAAATTTACGCCTATTTTTATCGACTTAAAAGCGGGCGTGTCAGTTTTATTTTACACATAACATTCTCCATTACGTTATCTATCAACGCACAACATTTTATGCAATTATCTCAAAAAAGAACGGAGATATTACAAAAAAAAACAGAAAACTGTAACCAAAGCGAAGTAACCGGAAATGAAAGTTTTTACTTAAGTTGTAACTCTAGTATCTCGGGAACCATTGGGTATATTTGGATGAAACTTTCTCTTGATGAAAAGTCACACCCTCAGCTTCTACATATTTCATTTTTGGAGTTTCTAAATATAAAATAATCCACGAAGTAAAAGCTATTTTAAATTTACGACCACTTTTAACGGCTTAAAAGTGGGCGTGGCAAATTTTTGCTCTACACATAACATTCCTCATTACGCTTTCTATCAATCCACCAAAATTCATGCAATTATCTCCAAAAACACAGGAGATATTGCAAGAAAACTAAAACTGTTTTTGAACCGGAAACATATTTTTTTTTGTAAAACACCAGGCCAACAGAAGCTAGTAGGAGGTGGATTTCCGGAATCGATTTTTTTCAAAATGGGCAAACTTTGGCCCGCCTGTTGGCCCCATGTTAGTCAAAATTCGAAATTTAAGTTAATAATCCTTGTATCTCCCAAAGTAATTGTCGTGAGAAATGCAATTGACTTATATACGAAGCGCGGATTTTTGCTCTACAAACCTTTATCTTAACAAAGTTCGAAGTTATTGAAAATTTTCAGAAAACTGTAACCAAAAATGCGAAAATGCTTGTTTTTACTCAATTTGTAACTCTCATATATTGTGGAAACCAATGTGTATTTTTGGATGAAATTTCTGGATGAAAGATCACAGCTTCAGCTTCAATATATAGGGCTTTTGGACTTTCTAAACAAAAAATAAAGCACATAAAAATAATAAATAAATACAAAATAAAGTAGGAGCGATCTTAAATTTACGCCTACTTTTATCGACTTAAATTTCATGCAATTATCTAAAAAAAACAACGGATGTAGTACAGAAACCCCAGAAATCTGCAACCAAAGCGAAGTAACCGGAAATTAAAGTTTTTACTCAAGTTCTTATTCTCATATCTCGTGAACCGATGAGTATATTTGGATGGAAGTTTGAAAGATGAACCATTTAATTTTCCTTAATGAAAAATTAATTATTAAAGGTATTCACATCAGTTTTTTTCTTGTTGTAAAAAATTACGGCCTGGCCCACGATGTCGACAAGAAATTATCTATCGCTTACTTATATTGAAAACAAAAACAAATTTTCTTATTTTGCTTTTGTTTTCAATATAACTAAGCGACAGATAATTTCTTGTCGACATCGTGGGCCAGGCCGTTACATTTTTCTATTTTCCCAACAAGAAAAAAACTGATGTGAATATCTTTATTAATTGTTCTATATGAAAAATGGACCATGTATATATAGCCCATTTAATTTTTCTAAGTGAAAAAAGTACGGTGTATAGCCCAATTAATTTTTCTTTTTGGAAAATGAACTATATAATATTCGTATATGAAAAATTAACCACGTATATCGTCTATTAAATTTTTCTATATGTATTAAAAATGAACCATATCTAGTCCATTTAATTATATATTGAGTATTACATACATATGTATACACTGTCCGTACGAACCCCTTCGAATAATTTTTATCTACTGTTTTTATACGTGTTAAAAGTTAATCCTTCAAAATTATTCGAATAAAAGAATTTATATAAGTATCAAAAATACCGAAGTATATACTCGTATATTTGTTTGGCACTCAGTCTTTAAAGTGCTTAACCAACAAATTAAACAAAAATTCTTACTTCCTCATTAAAATAAAATTATTTTATTTTATAAAGGGTTTATAAAACAAATTTTTTATCAAAATCTATTTTTAACCCCCGACCAAAAAAGGGTGTTATAAGTTCCCAGCAAAAATTACACATTACCATCAGAACTACTTGCCATATAATGACTTACTTTTCTGATTACCAAATTTCATTACTCGCTTACAAGTCACTTTACCTTAAATTTAAAAAAAATTAGTTGCTGAATGAGGTGAATGATTCTTTTAGATTAAATCGATTACGTGAACAAGTTGCCAAATAAAAAAAGTAAGTAATTCTCAAGAATCGATTATTTTAGTCTCACGCCTTGTTAAAATCATTAAGTTGGTAATCCAGTAGGGAAAAGCTTCCAACAAAAATGCTTAATTCCAAACCCGATTACCTTTTTTAAAATTTTTTGTGTCCACGTACAGACCAAATTGCTGTACCGATTTTAATTTAGTTTGTTTGAAAGGGGCTTTGATCTAGATAGTTCTTAGCTATGTTTGAAGAAAATAGGTCCAGCCGTTTAGAATATATTGCATCTTTTCTAGATATGTTCGGGGGTTTTTAAAATTTTTAATTTTTGTTATATAAATCAAAAATATTTTTTTAGTATTTAATTTGAATAAAATAATTTTTTATATTGAAATTGTTACTTGTGACCTAATATTCATAAAATTTATTTTTGGTTTATTAAACAATTTTTCGTCTAACTTATTTTGTAAACTTTTTATAAATTAAAAAAGTTTTTACAAAAGGGATCCTTAGTATTTTCTTTATTATTAAAACTGCAGTTGCAATATTGGAAAATGTTTTGTTCATGTTTTATTTTCATTTATTCGCTTTTCAAAAAAAATCTAACTTAAAACTAAATTTACAATGAAATAATATTTGTTTTTTTTCCTTGTCATAATTTTAAATTATAATCTTAAATTTATATATATGTATATGGATATATGTATGTATGTATGTATGTATAATTTACTAAAACAACATTTTCAGCAAAATGAATTTGTTCTGTTTTCATCCATTCAAGATGGCAGATATTAATTATAAAAAAAATATTTCAATGTATGTACTTAAATTTTTGTGAAGGAAATTAATTTTATTTTTTTACTGTAAGATTTTGTTAAAATTTTTGATGATTTTTTTAATTATGAGCTAATTATGGTTATTTTGGTAATGAAGGTTTTTATGTATGTATGTAGTATGTATGTATATATGTAATTTGGCCTACATTATGTATAACTATCGGGTGTTACTGTATAAATTTTAAAATAATTAATAAATTTGTTAAAGTAAATATATGATACATTTTTCTTTAATTACACGATAGCATTCTTACTATTATTTTTCTTACTTGGAATTTTTAAATTTAAGTTGATTTATTCTCATTTTGTTTTTTATTTAAATTAATAATTAAGAAGGTATTTTCAAAATATTAAATAATACATGTACAAGTTAAAAAACTTGTTTTTTGATTCAGAAGCCAGGCTTCTTTATAGAGTAATTTAAATTTGACAATTATAATTTTATATTTCTGTCTCTTTAAACAGCAACTGAAAATTTATGTATATTAAACCTTGTTTATGCTTTAATTAAATATATAATTTTATTTACAATACATACATAACTGCTTTCAATAAAAAAAAAATCTGTTCCCTTTTTTACAAAATTTTATTTGTTATAAATTTTTACATGAAAATATATGTGTGTACATACAAATGTACGTATGTACATTTCAAAATTTGTTTAAATCAAAAGGGTATTGGTTTTCTTTAATGCCGGAAAAAAGTGTGTTTATTCATACTTTGAGCAAAACTGTAAACAAACGTTGGAGTGCTTCGGAAACCAATTTTTTATACTTAAATGTATCCAACTGCATGTAATTTGGTTATTATTTGGTTATAAAACACCTCAAATTGTAAATGCAAATTGTTTTTTTTTTAATAGCATTATAGGTAACACATACATATAAACATTTTTTATTTAACTGAATGTAATTTATTTTTAACTTTTTATAGCTTATTTTTTGTATTCGGTTAATTTTTTTTTAAGTTTAATTTTTAAAATTTTTAGTACAAATTTTTGCAAATATTAGTGTTCGCCCACTTTTCTAAATTCAAACGCGCGCCACTTTCAAAGCTCAAGGTGTGTGACAAAGTTTTGTAAAAATCGGTCAAGTAGAGGCACGTGAAACATTATATTAACCGTTAAGGGACATGGCCCCGCCCACTTCTTTAAGCACAAGATTATGGCATTTCAAGATCACACACTGTTCGCCAAGTTTAATAGGTATCAGATTAATCGAAATACTTAATAATTTAATAGAAATTTATTTGCTGGTGCTTAAGCATTGTCTATATACTTCATTGGTGCTTAGCCAAATCATCAGTAGACTTAAAAAAACTGAAATTAATGCCTTTACTATTTATTTTTTCAAATTGAATCGAAAATAAAAAAAGTTTAACTTTAAATATTTTTATACACACGAGGTGTGGTGCTGCCTTGGTAACTAGTGACTTCTTCCCCGTTTAATTACACTTTCTCTCATGTCATGAACAATTTTATCAGACCTACAGATTTCAGAATTTTCATTGTGTGAAAAATTAAGAGTTTGATCCTAACTAAAAAAATTATTCATTGAAACAAAAGACAACCACGTATTATTTTACAAGTTTTAAAATATAGAATTATTTCTTGAGTCTCAGATTTTGAAAAAGCATACATATGTATTTGCCAAAAAATTATTTTGAGTTTATCTAGCGTGTAATCGAGTACCAGTTAGACGTATTAGCTCTACAACCATCGAACACATGTTTAAGTTCTACCTTTCAAAAAGAGGAAGTTCCTGATTTCAGCCCGATTTTTTGCGACATACTAAAAATACATCGAACATTGATTAAAATCGTTTGATCAGTTCAAGAAAAATTTCAAAAGAGCACTCACTTTATTTTAATAACTCCAAAGTCCATGTAAAATTGATTTTCAGCGGGCTAATAGTCGCCTTCGATAAAACAGCTGATTCGATCATATTTTTCAGTTTGAGATTATGCCATGAGTCGTAAAGCAGCTCTGGGCGAGTCAACATCACGCGTCGTTGGCAATTATTTCTTAAATGCAACCAGGCCACTGTTGTTTATTGGCCTTCGAGAGTTTTGCGTCTCACTCGCACTTGTTAATGGTTACCGCAACTAACTGTATCGCTTACAGTTAGTTTTTTGTGGAAATTTCCATTATCAAGTGCAAACGTTTTTAATAAGATTAACTGGTGGAGACCATAAAAAACTCTAGGAGTGGATCTTGGAAACTCCTACTTCCTATACGAAGGTATAGGTCGTTCGCAGCAACCGAAGGAAGCTTCTACACGTGGGATACCCTGGCTTTTTGGCTACGTGCTTTTGCCATTTTTGTTTCATTTGGAACACAGAATACAAAAAAAAAAAAAAAAGATTATGCCATTCGCTATCGAAGAATGTAATAATACAACTCGATATCGAATGTCATAATCTCAAACTGAAAAAATGTGATGAAATCAGCTAGTTATCGAAAGCGACGTAGATCCCAGGATTAACTTACTTTTTTGAACTTAAAAAATTGCTTCAAATGACGCAAATTTTATGTAAATTGTTAAAAAACATTTCGGAATATATTATTTGTTCCATTACACCATACGATCTTGTCAAAACAATATCCTCGGTTCATTTGCATTTTTTGAATGAAAAAAAAATGTGGCAGATGTTGCAAATTCCACCTTAATTGCTTGATCGGTTAAAAAGATATCGTTGTCGAAAAAAATTGCATGTTACTCTGAAAATAATTAGCGGTATATTTCAAGAATGGCCTCCAATGTGAACGGTTTTCCGTATACATGCATATATTTTATAGTATGTATTTGTAAAAAGAAAAAACACGCAAATGTGTAGTTTGTAAATGTGTTAAAAAAAATGAAATAATTATTTGTTATAGGACTAATATTAATATAATAAATAAAACACAGCATAAGATAATTAAAGGCATGTTTCGAAAGTCTAAAATAATTTTACAAATTTTATAACAAAAATAAAAATAAAAAAAAACAAATTTACTTACACTTTCATCCCGCATTATAATCAGAAGGCCAGTTTTTATTTCACAAAATTAAATAAGCCTCGGAAAAATATATATCTAGATTGTTGGCTATATAGAAAATTTGTCTTCTAATCTGATTGAACGGTGGCAAAGTTTCGTTCTCTTCAACACATGCTCATCATCTTCTATGATCAATTAATCGTATGCGTGCTGTTGAGCTCTTATCTCTTTTTATGAACGGTTATGTTAACCAGTTTCCTGGGTGTTGGCCCATTTAGTTTTAAAATCTCTTTTGTCTGTATACCTTTTTTAGTGTTTACTGTTGCTTGAGTCCAGTTATGAGTTTGTGAAAAGATTTGACAATATCGCTTCCGATTATATATGTACATATATATATATATATATAGATGCCCCGGAATCCACATTACCCCGACATCTCGTTTTTACATTGAAGGACGATTCGAAATTGAAAATCCGAAAAGCCGTAACAATTTCTACTTTTTTACGGAAGTAAAGAAAACACTAAAAATTTTAGAGTATTGAGCTTTTATTGGGCTTTTGACTTTTCTTATTATTAAAATTGGTATTTTTGAACATTTTCGTTATACATCCTCGTATATTTGGTCAAAACGTCGATATATAATTTTTTGTTTTATAACTTTTTTAAATTTTATATAACGATAAATTTGTAACTTTTTAAAAATATGGTTTGAAGGTCTACTTGCAGGCTTCCAAAACGTATCAATATAGAGTTTATATACATTTCTGATGCGGTATTTATATCGTGAACAGATATAAAGTTGCGTAACATTGTAACCATGATGTTTGCGGCGTTCTTAGTACTTGTCGACGGAATTTTGAAAGGGTGTGCATTGTCAACATTTTGTGCCGCGAAGTTATGAAACACAACACTTCGAAAACAAAGCAATTGACTTTCCAATACAAAGCAATTGACGTTTTAGAATTCAGGCTATAAACTAACTTAGCCCACAACATATAATAAATAATTTTATGGAATTGAAAAAATAGCTCAAATACAGTGAAACCTCTCATAACGGACATCTCCTACAACCTATACCTAATAACCGGACAAGTTTCGTAGATCCAACACGTTCTTTAGTTTTTCCACACAAAATGCAGCCTCAGAATCGGAGGCGGACACTAAATTTTAAAAAGTTTTGTTCTAAATACCTCTCATAAGCGGACAGAAGCGGTCTTTCTTTATTCAACTATCGATTCATAGTTGTATTAGTGTCAATGATATTGGTGATTCCCGGTTAAAGCAAATGTAAATACTGATACGTTGAAGACGGCAAAGAAATTCTTGTTTATTTGAAGAAGTTGTTTGCTTAGCTCGTGTTCAAAAATTCCACAGGAAAAAAATTATGAGAGTAATCATAGGAATAATTTCGAACAATACTAATAGAGAAATCAAAAAAATTCTAATTGAAAAAGGGAGAAATTTGTCGCGGAATTTTATTCATGATTTCCCCGTATTTTTATCAATTGAAAAAAATTAACATTTTAAACGAGTTTGAAAAAGAAAAATGTTCGTGCGAAGATGTAAAGTTTCTTATGTATTTTAACAATTGATATTGCTACATTTCCTATACAAATTGCCCGTTCGAAGCAAATAAGAACATTGAAAGTCATCCAACAGCTGAAATTATACCAATTTAAGTTGAAGAAGTCTACTCTTAATATAATTTTTCAACTACAATAAACTACCAAAAATGTGTACCTGTCATAAGTGGAAACCTCTAATCAGCGCGACGGCGAGTGTCCGGTTATGAGAGGTTTCACTGCAATATTAATTTAAATTTTTGTCTTTTATTAATTTTTTAAGCAGGTTTAAAGTCAAAATCATGATCTTTATATACATTGTTTTGAAGAGAGCCGAAGCATATGAATTGAAGTAATAGTTTTCATCCAACGAGTCGTCGAATAGTCTCCTTTGTTTTTATAAGTTTCTCGCTATTCTCTAAAGGCCCTGATTCACGATCGCATGATTCATTCACAAGAAAATTTTGTAGAAGTCTGACCGACTTTAGAAAATCATTTCGAACTGGTGTTTTAGGTGCCACACTATCACACAAAAATGATGCAAAAACAACATGCTTAGCTGTCTGGCAGTAAAAACAACTCTGATCGCATGGCACGACTTGTCAAAAAAAATCTGTCATCAGATTTTACAAATTTTATTGGACTTTTATTATTATTTGCTTATATCTTTATAATAAACTTCGTTAGAGACATGGGGATTTCATGTAAATATAAGAAGTTTCGTTTGCAGAATATTATAGCATTTAGAACTCGATTTTTTCTTAAGTCGCTTTAAGCTGTAATTGTTTTTAAGCATAGATATATTCCCTACTTACTAATGTACTAAATATTTCAAGTTCATAAATTTTACCCTAAATTAAGAAAGCCGTCAAACATATTCAATTAATGTTTTTTTCATCCAACGGATCTATGGAGAGCTTGGCCTGAAAGACTGCGTTGATGTTAAAATTAATGGTTAAGTCAAATCTATGAATTTAAAGATGAAAATAAAATATGAAAAAAGGAAAACCAAATACCACATCAGATATACATACATACATACATACATATGTATATACGTATATATATATATATGTATGTATATTTTTTTTTTAATTTTTTCTGTGTGTAATTGCTTTAGTTTTTATTCAGTTTTTTCCTTCTCCTGTAAAATATAGAAAATTCGAGTTACGTCTTTTTTATATTAAAGTATTTGGATGAATATGATGATTAGAGAGAGAGAGAGAGAGAGAGATAGAGAGAGAGATAGAGAGAGAGAGATAGAGAGAGGGAGAGAAAGAGAAACCGTGTGTTTGTTTTGATACACTCTAAAATTTAATAATATTTTGTGATTACTATATACAAAATTAAATAATATACATAATTGTGTTTCATACCATATTACTTTTTTAAACTTTTATTTAAGATTTTTGATGTTGTGATAATTTTTTATGTATGTATATACTATATTTATGTATATATGTATATATATATATATATATACATATATATATGTATATATATATATATATATATATATATATATATATATATACATATATATATATATATGTATTTATATATAATCAAATACTTAAACATAATTTAAAAAAAAGAAAAACAAATCATTTGATTTATTATATTTCATATATTAATACATTCATTAATATTAATTACTAAAAATTTTGTTTCTTTACTCTTTGCTAGCTGGCTTATAATAATAGTTAAACGTCAGTGTTTCTTTTTTTTAATTTTTTTTTTTATTTCTTTTAAAAATATATAAAATGTATATTAAATATACTAGGCTTGGCTTATATAGAAAAAATAATAGTGTATTATAATTGTTATTAGTAAAATCAAAAATTTGCTAAAAATTAATTTAAATAAAAAAAAATCATATTTTTAACGTTATGTTTACATATGTATACATATACAGATGTATATATAGTATATATGTATGTATGTACATATATCTACACATATGTATATAAAAATTAGACAATTAATGCATTTTAAATTAAAATAAATTAAATTAACAAATTTAATGGATGAGAAATATAGTTGTAGTAATAGCTTTAATTTAAAATGAATGTTGTTTGTTTTTTAAGAACTGTTTTTTTATTTTTATATATTCTTTTTAAATATGTATATAAAAAACTTACAACTATTTTCTTCTTCTTTCTTATTGTAATAATATATTTATAATAAAAAAAAACAAGTGTCTCAATTGAATTTTAGCTGTTTGCTTTTTTTTATAACTTAGAACTTGTGTTTTTAGTTTGTTTGTTAGCGAACTTGTGTATTCATTTTTATTTTAAAACTATTTCCAAAAAAAAGTTAACTTAAATTATACTAATTTTTTTTTAGTAAAAGTGTTAACAATTAATGTTAGCATTATATATTTGTATGTATAATTATGTTAATTTCTATTATATACTAATTTATGTAATTTGTTTATTTTTCATTTTTATTTATATGTACTTTACAATCTTATTTTCCCATTTTTTTTAAATATTGTTTTATTATTAATATTATGCTTCTATAAAATTGTGTTGTTCCTTTTACTTAATTGTACTAAGTTTAATATTATTTACTTAATTTTGTGTTTTTTTTTTAATTTTTGTATATAATTGCATTTTCTGTATATAATGTATATATATTTAGTTTGAAAATTGATCATATTTTTACAAATAATTTTTAGTATTTTCAATTTAATTTTTTTCCTTACGTTGAAACTTTTTTATATCAAATATGTATAATAAATTTAAATTTTGTTCCTTCTTTTTTTATTCAATATGTGTTTACAATAGAGTGGACATATGTAAGTTCCTTAACATGTTTCTTATTATTTTTATTTAATTTAGGGATTTTGTTCATGATTTCCTTTATTAATTCTATAAATTTTACTTTTTATATATTTACAATTTCTATTTAATTTAATTATAATAATTTAAAACTCAGAATATTTGTAAGATAATTAAGAATTCAACATATGAACCACTTTAATTTTAAGATTTAGATATTTTATACGAAGCAGAATATTGTATTTATATAAGTATGTACAGCGAACAAATTAGTTTAGATTAGACCTAAAATATATACACCTATGTGTGGAATTGAGCAGTTGTAAATGAGAGAACAGCTGGGGACTGCTTCCCAAAACTTACAAGTGTTGTAATACAAGTAAAATAGTTGTGAAAATATTTTATTTATATAAAAATAAATAATTACAGCATTTGCAAGTTTTGAGAAACAGGCCATTGGACGTTATTAAACCTTTTACTATCGCAGTCGTAAAGCAGTTTTTAGCTGAAAAACAGCTCTCACCTCATCGTTACTATTTTTTAAGTGCTATCGATCAGGAGTCTAACCGTTTCTTTCGCCAACGAACTGATTCGATCACGTTTTTCAGTTTTAGATTATGGCATTCGCTGTCGAACAATTTAATAATATGGTTCGATATCGAATGCCATCTCAAACTGAAAAAAAACGTGATCGAATCAGCTCGTTATCGAAAGCGACGATTAGACCCCTGGTTTGAGCGTGTTATTTGGCCTTCGAGAGTTTTACGTCTCACTCGCATTTGCTAATGATTACCTCAACTAACTGTACCACTTACAGTGGAATTTCACATTGGTGGTTATTCGGGAAAACGCGTCGAAGAAGTGAAACTTTTTATTAAAGCAAAAACAAAGTTTCAAAAATTGTTTTTGTTGTCCACACAATTCTAAAATGAAATAAACGTGAGAATTTCAACGCGTTGCTCTCTTTTTTAAAAACTGTGAATTTTATATGATAAACAAAAACAAATTTTTAACATATATGAAGTTTTGTTTTTGTTTTACATGTAAATTTCACCAAGTCGACGCGTATTCCAGAATAGACACCATTATCTTTTATGGTGGAGACAAAAAAAAAAACTTTATGAATGGTTCCCGGAAACTACTATTTCCTATACGAAGGTATAGATCGTTTGCAACTGCCGAATGAAACGCTCCTACTCGTTGGATAAACTAATCAGAGCGGAGAATACAAAAATAAACAAGATATAAAAATATATTAATGACATTAATCCATCAAAAGCTAAATACATTCGTTAGCTAAAATGCAAAAAGGCGTAACTAAGAAAAAATTCAAAATCGAGTTTTTGATTGATCATTATGAATTCCATTAAACTACAAGTCTTGAAAAAAAATTACACTTCTGCGATCAAAAATGCCGCTTTTATTAATAAAAAAAAATTGGGGACTTAAGTACGAGTTTGTTTAGTTTTTTGCTTCTCGTGTAAAATTAAATTTTTGCTAGTTACGGCTTTTTGCATTTTAGCTAACGATATACAGTTGTTCTGTAATTTGAACCGAAAAAATATTTTTTTTTAAGTGCAATGCAGAAATTATACAGATTCGAAAAGTTTATGGATTAATGCATCCGCCTTTAGAATACATAAATAGAGCCAATGTTTATATCTTTACAGAAAATAGAAAACGCCACATCTAACATTTTGAAATTTCTCCAGAGGAAGCAAAAACTTATTTTAAAAATATTGTTGGACGATTTTGAAATTTTGCAAGATGTATTTTTATCTACCAGGCCAGTTTTAAGAGAAATCAAAATTTTTTTGTTAGATAGAGCGGTTTTCATATTCGATGACGATATAAAAAACAAAAAAAAGTTATTGGAACAGGAGCCGGATGAATTTTGAAGTGTTGGTCAATTTCAGTGTTCACAATTCCCCGCACTTTTTCCAGTGAAAATTGTTCACATTAGTGTTCACTATAACTGTCAAAGTAATTCACACATGACACAATCATCAAGTTAACACTGAAATTGGTGAGTACTTCATTCAAAGTTCATCAGCGGAATCCGGCCCCAGCAGTGGTTTCACAATTATGTGAAAGAACTATTTATCTTTAAAAGTTCAAAACTTTTCCCTGTTGACAAACATTATAGAACTTCATATATGGCATTGTTTCACATTCTCCCTCTCAACTTGTCTCTTGGAAAAAAACTTTCTCTTGATACGAAGCAGACAACACTGTGTAGTTAAGTTCAAAAATAAAACATTGCAATGCGGAAATATGTTCCTTCTGTTCCAATTAAAAAGTAATCCTATTGATGATGCCTTCTTCTTGACTCCTACAAAGAATACTTATCTATCTTGGGAGCGGCTTGTTAGCTAATAATAGTTCCACTTTTTCTGCTTGGTTTCACTGGGAATTATGGTTTTAATCTAAAACACATACAAAGAGATGAAATGAAGCAAATAACTTAAAAATTCAAGGATATAAAAATATGTTATTCTTGACACAAAAGTTGTTGAAAGTATTAAATATTAACCGAATTCACGGTTCATATTATTGTAAAGAATGTTTATTGTACCAAACTCCTATAAATGAAAGCGATTACAATAGGTGTGGTTCTTTACTCTACGTTCCCGTACTCGAAAATTGGGTAAATGAAAGAGGTTTTGTGAGAGTAATGACCTTCTTCTTTTTGCATGAAAAAGCCCTTACTTTTTCTTCGTGCTAGATTGGACACAGAAAATTAATTTGCAATTTACAGAATAAACAATAACAAAGATAAATTACATTTTCCTAAAAACTAAGAAAAAATTAAAAATTTATGGAAAAATATTTAAAAACTAGTGGTGAACAAAGTTTTATAAGTTTTTATATGAAATTAAGAAAAAAAAAACTTCTATATATCGTCGTGGCGAATGCAATAGGTTGTATGTCAAAAAAAAAAATGAATTTGGTTTTATTGTATCGTTGTAACCAAAATTGGGGCTCCTACAACTGCAATTTATCTTAATAAGATTGCAATAGCGCGCAAAAGATCTATTGTGATTGCCTGAACGGCATAAGATAAATTGCAGTTGTAGGAGCCCCAATTTTGGTTACAACGCTACAATAAAACGAAATTAAATCTTTTTTGACATACGGCCTATTGCATTCACCACGACGATATGCTGAATCATTTAAGTACATCAATAGTGGCAACTGCGAGAATACCGAGAGAAATGTATTCGCGTATGTGAATTCATTGGTATAAGAAGTCGATTGATGTTCGGCACTCTGGTGCCAGTTTGGACAGTCTTGAAGTACATAAATACGTATGTATGTATGTATGTGTGTGTATGGATATGCATACATACATGTTAAAAATGTTGGTTTTTCGCGTTCCCGTGTTTTCGTGCATTTTTGTATATTATTGAGAGAAATTATAGTTTCCTCTCATTTTACTGAACTTTAAGGTGCAATTAGATGTGCCATAGCCATAACCAAACTAAAATTCAATTGGTTTCTATGGCAATGGCTATGGCGTCATGGCGAGTCACCTATAATCGAATACAGTTTTGCCCATTAGTTTGGTTTGAATGACTGTTTTCTATGGTTATGGTTATGACACGTCTGATTGCACCTTTACCCAAAATTTAAAGAAACAGAGCTAATATCTACTACAGTTTTTAGTATTATAGATGGTGTTAACAAATATATAAAAGCTATTCACATCAGTTTTTTCCAACCAGAAAAAAACTGATGTTAATACCTTTATAGTTAAATAAAAATATATGCATTTTGTAGTTGCCGTGTTTTAAATTTACTAAGATTTACTAAAGCTACAAGATGTAAAAGCTCTCCCCAATAGCCAGCCGTGAATTCCGCTAATATTAAAAAATAGAACAAGAGCTTTTACCAAGTACCATGATTTTTGGGGTGACAATTGCTTTTTTACTGCAATTCCAAACACTATAAACACACAAATATAATTCCAGCAATACAAATTATTTTCGCCCAAACAATATATGTACATATTCTACAATTACAAAAATTTCTAGATTTACTTGTAATTTTCGCCATTTTTAATAGACTTTAATAAATGTGTATATAATAATGAACTTTTTTGATTGTCGAATTGTATACAGATATGAGAGGAAAATTACGGCATTCGACATCTAATAAAGTTTCAGTGCATTTCTACTTAATTTCTATTAAAATTTGTTCCAGTTTCGATTAATATTGAACAGGGTAGTTTCCGATCATTCACAAATATTTACATTTTAAAATTAATTACACATATTATCATACTATTATAATTATTGGGTCTAATTAAGAGTGTCGTATTACAACTACGACTACGACGACTTCGTACTAGATTAAAGAAAAAATGTTGCTATGTTCTTTAGTCTTCTACAAAATCATCGTAGTCGAAGTCATAATAGGACACTCGTAATAAGGTCCAATGACTCTTATCGTGGTTGGCGTTTTTCCACTTCAAATTCGACTATTTGCAGTTCATTAAAGAAAACAACCTACATTTTTCTTTAGTCTAGTATAATACGCCTGACTTTCGCCGCAAAATCGCCAATCACAATAAGGGTCAATATTTCAACTGCAATTACATGTTACATATTATAATTATCACCGAAATAAAAATCAAATGCAATTGCGATTGTGTACCTGCAATTGATTTTGTCCTTTCAAGAATTTTTATTTAAATCATACATTAAAAAAATTTTGATTTTGTTCGATAGAGTTCGCTCTACTTAATTTAATTGAGTATTTTTCGTGGCAATTATAAATAATTAATACTGAATTTTTTACTTATGATTACAAGTATGTAATTGAAAATTATTATATTTCATTACAATTAGAATTTTAATTGATTTTATTATATAATTTTTTTTACAATTATGTAATTGCAATTGTATCAAAATATAAGTGAACAAAACAAACACCTCTCTTTTTGTGTGACGTTTATATTGATTTGGACGGCATTTGATTTTCACAAAACGTTGCGATATTTCATACAGACCGTTAAATAATTCAATTTTAGTTTATGTATTTAAAATGCATTGGATTGATTTCAATGCGATTATTTGAATTGAAATTGAATCATTATAGAAAACTTCTTTCGAATTCGAGAAGAATCTAATAATAATTTGAACAACATACAAATTCGAAGTTTTCTTTTTTAAATATACGGGTATGTTCTGTATTTCAAGTGAATGTGCGGAATTGCCCTAGAATTGTTGTTGGAAATACATATGTGTATTTATAAGAACACTGCTATGGTACGTGAAATACAGAGCATACCCCATAGTTAGGCCAGTATATGTGGTTTGATCTACGACGTCAACCATTAATCTTTGCATGATTATTGCTTTACTTCAACTAATTGTATCGCTGCTTATGACTTTTGTGGAATTTTACACTGTCAATGAAACCGTTTTTAATCTAATTAAATGGTGTAGACCACAAAAAATAAATCCAAGAGCGTATTTTGGAAAATTCCTTGTATGACCGTATAGGTAGATTGGAAGCTCTTACTCGTGGGATGCCCTGACGATTTATCGACTTGCTCCTTCCATGTATGTAAATTAAATAATTAAATTAATAAAGGTATTCATTTCGTTTTTTTTTTTTTTTTTGTTGGAAAAATGGAAAAATGTAATTTTTTTACAACAAACACAGGAAAAAATATCCACCAATAGTTGTAAAAAAAATTTAAATTTTCCATTTTTTCATTTTTCCAACACAAAACATACATACATACAAATTCGAAAGCATTTGCTTTCGTTTCGAATTAGAGAGTAGACACCCAGGTGTATTATAATAAACATATACACATACATATCGCAACGAGAACGCAAAATGCCCTAAAAACTGCTGTATTTTTTAGTTAATGAAAATAGTACAATAATTCTTTATTGGTCCAAACCCAAGCTAAGAATGAATGTAAATGAAACTAAATGTGTTCATAAGTGCAAATGAATAATAGGGCTAGGGCTTTTTGCCTTTCAGGTGGCGATATGTCGCAAACGATGTTAATTGTTTATATAAATATGCCGAATTTAAGATTATATTTATCAAAGAAGTATATAAAAACCCTGGAAACCATAGTAATAATAATTATAAATGTATTATTTGTAATACATATGTATATACATCTCGCTCATTTACTTCAATAGTGGCACAACTCAAAAAAACCAGTTTTGCAGAAAACGCGTTTTAAGTTTTTATTTTGCATACAACTCAATGGAGAAATGAAAAAAAATTCTTCTCTCAGGAGGTGATGGTACAAGCTGTTTATATGAAATTTTTACGCAAGATAAAATACAAAATGCCGCATCTTTCTGCATTATTAACTCAAAAAACTCATTTTTTGAGTTATGCCACTATTGAAGCAAATGAGCGATATCATCGCTAACTTCGAGCATATTTTGTACTTCCAATATTTTTTTATTTGCAACTTAATAAACACACTAAATACATAGAAATAAAATATTTTTCAATAAGTATTTATAATATCAGATTGCAGTAGCTATTATGCTCAATATTTTATAAGAGACACAAACGGATTTAGCAGCTTTATACTCTAAGCCGTCGACCATGGAATAAACAAAATTTTCTATTGGTTTAAAACCAAAACGAAAAATTATTTTGAGTAAGAATTTTAAATAGTGCTGTTTAATTTAATTTCTTTCTTTTTTTTTTTTGTTTAATTGAAAGACTAAAACAACATTTCAACAACTTATTATCCCTATTCCAAGCTGTTTTATTTAAAATGTCGCTCGCATATTTTATATACATTCGTATTTAGTTTATCGTTAACATTGAAGAACTAATTTTTCTTACAAATGCTCTCTAGTTTTAAATCTTAATATTTCATAGAAAATACTTAACTAAAATCTCTAAAAAATTTCTTACTTTTTTTGAATTTTTATATTTTTTATACTTTTTTTATCAAATTACTTTTAATTAACAATTAATATTTTAAGATTTATTATACAATTGTTTATTTTACATCTTTTTAACAAACAGAAATGTTTTTAAAATTATTTGTATAAGAAAAAGTGCAAAAGAAAACATTAGCAATTATGTATATGTATGTATGTAGTATATAAAATAATAATTTGACAACAGAAAGAAAGAAGTGTTTCAAAATACTACGTCAATTCAAATTTATCTTGGCTATAAAATCAAACTTACTACATTTTTAACGTTAAATTAATTGATTTTGTTTGACTGAAGAAGCCTCACTTGGAAGTTCGAAAAAATAACGGAAGCATTAATTTTAGTTTATGTTTTTTTAATATACAATACTTATGTTTTTCTCTTAGAAACTGTTGTTGTTCAATATATTTTTTTATTTATTGTAATACAAAACATATGAACAATTAATAATATCAGAAGATGTGAGTAAAGAGAAAAGGGAGCACTTCTTAAAATAAACAATTATTAGTTTTTCTGAATATCACAGAAATGAAAAATTAAAAAATTTTATATATAAAAATATAAGAAATTAAAAATAAATTTATCGAATATAATAAATCTTAAACAAAGAAAAAGAACATGCTCTAAATTTAATGCACATGAATGATGTGTGTTTTTTGTGTAAAATAAAAAAAAATGCGAAACAAAAAATTAGTTATATCATAATAGATCAAATAAAACATGTATAAATAAAATAAAATTAATAAAGACTTTTTTCTAATTTTTGTTGCCTTTTTGTGTTTTTTATTTTTAAGTAATTGCAGCTGTCAAGTAATAGAGATCCATCAGGGTCTGTACATTGATGGGCAGACATGATAAACGATCATGAGTATTCGAGTCTAATGCCAACCATGACAAGGCATTATAACCTTCAAGTACATAACGTAAGACATCGGCCGTCAGAATTGAGTCCAACGGATGATCTGTGGCCGACGAATGGGCATTGGTTGAGTTTAGTATGTCATCGGTGGTTTGTATGTTCGGCACGTGTATGTGCAGGGCAGTTTTCAAAAATACCGGACATACATCTTCCAAATGTGGACAAGCTGACCAAAACCATGATGGCATACGGCCAGTGGGTGCAGTTGAGACCATGTAGCCTACTGCCAAAGGTTGCTGATTAATTTGACCGACCTGTAATTAAAAATTTTAAGTTATAAAATGCCAATATGCATACATACATAAGTTTATTTTTAAATGAGATGTCAACAACCGGCATGAAATCAGTAGGCCGACATATTATTCTAATGGTTATTTTTTAATATTTCACTAATGAAGATAATTTTTGGTTAATTTGGCATATCGATAAGCAACAATAAACCATTTGGTCTTATGGTCAATGGCGAATAGTAACGCTTGGATTACAAGTTACTTTAGGCGCCAACGCTACAGTTTGTGAACAAGTTATTTCTCGAAAAGGCGAAGACCTTTTTAGCAACTCATTATACTCTCTGGGATTATTTGAAGTTACTGATTTATGCAAACTCAGAACCAATTGGAAAATACCACATGCCTACATTATATTTAAACAATAATGGCATAAAATTATTCTTTGGATTTATGTCAGTTCAGTATATCATTTCAATTCAAGGTCATTGACCTTGAAAAAATTAACAACCTAATTTAAGTATCGTGTTTTTAACAAGACGGAGCATTATTTCTTTAAAGGTGGTGTTGGTTGAAGTACTTAGCACGTTGACTACAAAACCGAAGGTCCTGGATTCGAGGCTGTTCACCGACAAAGTCATTAAAATAACAAGAGATCGCATTATTATTATGATGTGCATTAGCGTCCCTTTGTGTCAGTTGTTGTAAGAAAGTTCAAGTGATGAAGGCATAGTCACTGGTCACTTAACTATACTGACTTCAGCTGTTATTAATCCTAATTTAACATTGGATCGCCCTCTTTCGTCGGCATTGTGTAACAGGTAAAAAAAATGGTTATCAAACAAAGCTTCAACATATTAATGCGCCTCTTTGATATCAGAGGCGCTGCAACACTGCCTTAAAAATAAATAAAAACGTGCAAAAAGCAGAGTTGTGTGAAAGTATGAAGCTTTCCTCTATCTCTCTCTTCTAGAGCAGCGTTCAACTCGTTCAGTCGGTTGTTTTAGACACAAACCTGTGATCAAACTCATTTAAATTACAGACTCAGCTCTACTTCCTTCAAGACCTGTCTTCTATATGACTATACCTTTCCTAACCAACCTTCCGTTGCAACATGCAAGTGCAAGTGAAAAAATACTAAATACACTCACATTTTTTTTCTAATACCACAGCCACACTTGTGCCACTTGCAAGTCAACTTGCAATGAAATTTTGAAGCAAGTAAATGTTTACACTTATTGCGAGTAAAAAAATATAATGCATTTTTTACTCATTCAGCCCATAAACAAAAATTCCGCATGAGTTTTTTCACTTTTCCCTTTTCTCCTATTATGATTTTTTTATTAAATGCGGGCATAAAAAAACTCCCCGGGAAAAAAGTAGATATTATGAAAACAAAATGTACATAAACACTTCACATAAATCACATACTTCCTCAGCGGGAACTAGAAGGATTAGGGATGCCTTCTAGAAGGCCTCTGTACACCTTCTTTTGGATAACTTGTGTTTTATAGTTCTTGTATTTGGAAAAACACAAATAATACCCAAATAAATCATTTATAAACTTTTTTTTTACATATATTTTTCAAGTTGGTAAATTTTAATAATTTTGTTTACTCTCTCACTCATGATGTAATTATACAGATGACTGCGTAAGGATTTGTTATACAAAAATATGACAACCATAGCTGTATAAAGAACCGAAGAACGCCAAAAGCATAAAAATAATTGTACTAAAACCAAACAAAACAAAGTTTTTGACATTCGTTAGCTAAAAAGCACACAGAGCAAAAAGTTATCAGCTGAAGCAGCGCTTCCACCTAGTTATATAGACCTTACTCTCACTCAAAAAAAAAAAAAAAAAAAAGAGAGAGAAAAACAAAATGTCAACAAGCAACCAAAACAAACAACGAGCTTCGTTCGTACTGCGGTAATACTACGTATTACTCTTTTTTCTTCCCAAGGAATTTATGATTTATGAAAATTAAATTTTTAATGAAATTTTTTATATGGAGATAAAATAATTAAAAATGTATTCTTCTTTGAACTAACCTCTTCAATATCTTGATGTTGTGTTGAATTGAAATTATTACCACCAACACTCTGCCAACTTCGGTTATCCTCTATACGATCGGGACTGTTGTGATTAGACATACCACGGCCTTTAGAAAATACAAAATAAAAACAAACAAAAAAAATTTTTGTAAAATGACGATATTAATTGCAATTATCAGCAACTTGAAATCGATTTCGTAATTACGGTCTATAATAATATAATAATTGTATACATATGTAAATAATCTCACCTGAAGTTCCACCATTATCCCACTGACCTAATAAATCATCCATTAGATCGGCGTCTTTGAAAACATCATTTTCGTCTTCATCATTGCCGAAATTAATGAAATCTTCATCAAGATCGACTTGCGTTTCATTTTGAAATTGACGTGTAAAAGACTAAAAGAAAAAAAAAGACAGCTATTAAAAATCTGTCGTCTTTGGAACAAGTGGTGCAAAAAAAAACTTACCAAACATACAGCACTTGTGGGAAACACTAATATATGGGTGCAAGTAACATCCTGCGGTGTTGATAGTGGATTTTGTATCGATATTTGTGAGAACCGTTCATCTGGTGTAAATTGGTCTGGCATAACACGCAGTTTTGCATCTGGTTCCAATGTCACCAAACATGCACTCAATATCGTAGGCGGGTACATAAGTTGACATTGTTTACACATATCCTTCAGTTGTTTTGTTGCCTTTTGCAGATTCGATTTTCCCAACAAATATGACCACGACTTGAGTTCGTTGTGGCCAATGCGACCGATTCGACCTACAACTAGACGCCATGTTTGTGTTGTCTGTGAAATTAGACCCAAAATGTAATCCATAAGTTTGTTTAGACCAATTCGTCTGGCTGGAGCTCGACGGCGCCGCGTGCGATTTGGTACATCAATGTTAATGCAAACTTTCTCCAACATTTCTCCGCGATCATCGGTGACAGTGGCTAAAAGCCAGGACTGATCTTCACTCAGGCAGTAGTTACAATACATAACAGAGTATTTTTGATCAGTAGGATTGCCGCGCATACCACCCCAGGCAGCTCGCGAGAAGTCTGTTTTATCGTTTTTCTCATGCATGGGTGCGAGAATATAGGGTGGTGTATACATTTTATAAGGCCTTCGATTCTTTTCATCTTTGGTTTTGAGGAATGCCTCTACATTGGCTGCAGTGCCAAAGCCCGTAAGACTTTTAACTGCCTGCGCATGTACCATATGTCGCTTGCATTGCGAGAATATGTTCAAAGCCAAACACTTTATTTCGTCTGAAAATCTTTTGCGATTGCGCGAACGGCCAAGTTCAAGTATCGACTCCAAAGAAATTATTTGTATATTTATGTGAGATCTCACTGATTCTGGTATTGACTTCAGCAATTCTGAATACATTCGTAAAAGGGCGATGCAAGCAAGTCTTTCCAATTCGGGTGAGTCAGAACCGTAGGTAAACGGTTCAACTACATAAAGTACTATAGCTGTGGGATTAACTTCTTCTAAACATTCGGCGACACCAAGAGGATCTCCCAAAACTAGAGGAGGTTTAACATCTGGTTTCTCAGTAGTAGGCTTGTTTTCATTTAGATTTGCTTGAGTATCTGTGCCAGATTGTGTAGAATGTTGAGAATGCTCGCCTTGACTGTGGTCCATACTTGCAGAATGGTCGGATGTTGCAGTGTTGCCACGCTGTTCGCTGCTTTCCTGGCCGGTATTAGAGCTACCACCGTTACCAGCTACTGATGAAGCTGAAGAACCAGCAGAAGACATGTTTCCCGCTGAATGGCGTGTATTATTATCTATGGGATTTAACAGAGTCTTGTCGTTTGGTACTCGATTAAGATATGGGGTTAGCTGGTGTTGGAAAGCATAAGCATAAAGGCGTAATTTCTCCGCCAGCGCGGTGTCTTCCAGCGAGCGTAACCAGTTGTCGATGGTAGTTGTAAAAGATTTGTCCGTGGGCGGTCTTTGTTGTACAGTCAGCAAGCCATTCCAACCGCAAATTGCTGTATGCTTACCCAGTTTACACATTTCATAGGTGGTACTCAATTCTTTGAAGTAGGTTTTCGTTTTATTTAAAACATAATCGTTATCTGGTGCAATTACCAAGTAAACCACATCCCTGGCATATGAATAGGGTTCGAGTAGAAATTTATCCCAATAGTGTATCGCCAGTGGAGCTACTGAAATCCAGTCTTTATCGTGACCCACTATAACAGAAGGTATTGGTTGAGGCTCGCATTGTCCTGATGCTCGGCCAGCGAGACGGTGAAATTGTCGCCACGTAAGCGGACCACTTACAATGTATGTAGCGTCTTTGGCTCCAGCAGCATTTCGAGATTTTGAATGGAATGCATTTTGTAGCATAGGTTGTACGGACTTCATGGTTGAAACTATATCCTTGTTGCTTCGCGAAAACCCTACCGATATATAAGGCCATTTGTGAACGTTGACGCGCCCTGCTAATGCCAAAGCCAACTGTGTATTCCCGGATTGCTTTCGGTGCGTGGAGAATTGTACAATTTGATGTTCCATAATATCCATACGTGAACTGTCGAATGCCAAACGAGCTTGCTCTAAAGCCAAAGCAATAATATCATTGGCATCGATGTACTCTAGAACGTTGGCAATGGCAGCCACAGATTGGGGTTTCTGCGACTTTTTCGCCAATCTTCGCCGATGACGTTGCAAAGAGCGATGTATAGCGCTGCTTGATGTTTGCATAATGGAACACTGTTCCAGCAGTAAATCGAATATGGAAAAAGCCACTTGTTCCACTGATTTGTCTATAATACCGTTGCTGTTGGTGGTATTGTTGTTGTTATTAATGGCCTTTGAAGTGAGTGTGGTTATTAACGTCAGCAAGGAATGTTTTTTGTGTCGACCAGGATCTTCTGCAATGCCTGTTATTTCCATTTCATCTTCGTAAAATAGACCCGCGTTACAGGCCAGACGTCTGTTGATAACGGCACTGAAACCGCATGTGCACTCTACAGCATCATCATCCACATATCCGGTTATATATTGTTGTGCATTATTGCCTGGTGTTGTTGTGGATGGTGTAGTGGAAGAACTGGAGCCAGCTCCAGCCAACGAAGCAGGTGAATCTAATGAATTCGCAATGCCACCGCCTAAACCCACACCTCCACCACCCAATCCAACCGAACCAAAGGCACTTACGGCACGTAATGAATTCGACGTACCCAAAGATGATGATGATGTTGGTGTAGGGTTAAATGTAGTTCCTGGCAGCGGCACATAAACACCTGAATCCGATCCACGTATATTGCCGAAATGTTGATTGTCGGCATTACAAACACATACTGTACTACTGTCGAAGTTGTGGTCTCTAAAAACATTCAATGCTGTATCGTACAGTAAAATATTAACAATCACCGAACTCACTTCCGGCAGTTCGCGGGTAATCGTATTGCAGTTATTGTTATTACTGTTACTATTACTGTTGCCTCCACCGCCGGCATAATAGCCGAGACCGGGGGCTTCACGATTTCCACCTGGTACACTGTGTGGACCACCAATTGTTTGCATCTGATTGTTAACACTTTGTGGCGGCTCTTGAGAATGATAAGGTCTATTGAGATATGCTGGAGTTGATGAAGCAGTGGATAAGGCAGGACTTGAGACGGCAACTTCGTATGGAGGTGGCGGATGTATTGGTGTTTGTCTTTGCTGTTGCTGCTGCATCATGGGGCTAGTGTGAGGGAACGGAACGTGAGCTGGTGAAATGGGAGACATACCGGTACGTTGCATTAGTTGTTGCATTGTTGGTGGGGTGTTGGTTAGAGCAGCCTGCGGACAATTGAGTTGGTTCAGCAACAAGCTTCCACTGGCACCCCCTCCACCGCTACTAAGAGGTGTAGGTACGGTATTGTGCATAGGTGATGAAGACATAGGACCCAATGGGGTTCGAGGTTGTTGCAAGGGAGTTCTCGGAGCAGCTGATAACAGTTCATGCAATTGCTGATGATGATGATGATGATGATGTTGTTGTTGCTGTTGCTGCTGTTGATGTAACTGTTGTTGGTGCTGCTGCTGTTGTAATTGCTGTTGTTGTTGTTGCTGCTGCTGCTGATGTTGATGTTGTTGGTGGGAACTTCGCGGCTGTTGCCATGACGGTTTGTATCGACAATTGGGCGGTATAGCTAAAGGTGGCATTGTTAGACTCGGCAAATTGGTTAGAGGTGCATATTTTGAAGATCCCACAAACTTTGCTTGTTGGGGCGGTCGGAAAACATATGACCAATCTTCGATGGGCTCCTCCACCGGACTTCCTAATTCAATGGAATATTCCTGTTTAATCTTTAACATTCCACTTATACCTAAGCCAGTGTCTAAAGTTTGTCCCATCATAGCGGAAGAAGTAATAACACTCAAATCTGTCATTTGTATATCCATTTGGCAGGGACTAGAATTCGGATGATGCTGTTCGTGGGATGGGGGTGTAGGAAACATTTTGGTCAAGTCCTCAGCCTGTATAGTATTTGCACCACCAACACCCCCACTGCCTAAGCCTGACAAACTACCGGCACTATTGTTAAGAGATGTCACAGCAGCTGAAGATGCATTAGTATTACAATTTTGTAAGGCCACCATAACAGCTACATTGGCAGCTGCGCTGCTATTGGCCTGGACACTTGATGTACTAACTAAAGTGGCATTTGTG
Organism: Tachina grossa; assembly: GCA_949987645.1. Classification (NCBI taxonomy): domain Eukaryota; kingdom Metazoa; phylum Arthropoda; class Insecta; order Diptera; family Tachinidae; genus Tachina; species Tachina grossa. Next base: position 58,663,902 of record OX465276.1, on the reverse strand, counting down.
GTGCGTTTTAATTCCTCAATAGTATTGGTTGTAATGGCACAACCATTTGAGGGATTATTGGAATCTGGAGGTGTATGTATTTGTACACTTCCACATTCATCATTAGATGATGTTTCAAATAATTGTTCTAAGTCATTGGGTGATGGATTGAGTCCCTCTACTGTAAAAAGATTTCCACCTATGCCACTTTTCGTATCTTTACATGGTGACGTGGATGAAGCCCCCATGCTCGACATTATTTCCGTTTTTATATCCAACTCTTCGAAGAAATTTCCGGAAGCTGCAGCATTTACATTACCGCTCATTACACTACCCGTGGAACTCTCATTATTTTTACAATCTACTTGCTGGTTATTCATTGAATTGTTACCAGCAATACCAACCAAACCTGAACCCATATTGGCATTTGGATCAAGATTTTGTGATATACAGGCCAGTGACGCCGACGGATCTATGGATAGCAATTGTGTGCCATAAACTGAACGTGGTGAAGGCATTCGAGGTTTTGTGTGCGTATGACCTTCGTAAAGTTTTTTTGTACACGTTACACGACATTGCTTGGAGATTTCGTTGGGTTTAAAACGTTTAACAGGATGATTTGCCCTAAAACATTTTTTAGTAAAAACATTAATTTATGTCAAAATGAATATATAACCAACCAATTATGAATGATTGGCTGATTCTTCTCGACAGGTTCAACTTGTTGGTTTATATTTGAAACATACGAATTCTCAGTATTTTTTATGTAGTATGTATTTTTAACTGTTTTCGTTAATTTTTAATTCAAATCACAAACATTTTTTATTCTAAGAATCAAAGATGACATTAACTAAATGCTTTATAGAAAATATCCCTTTAAAAATTCTACATTGCTTAAAGGATAAATTGTAATAGAGATTGAAAACTTACCAAGCATCCTGTACGGTAAAATCATATAGAACTTCTAATTTCAGGCAGTCTTCATTTGCAAACGTATCAATATCTTTAATGTTGATTTTTGGCGGTTTATATAAATTCAAAAAATCTTGCATTGCATTTGTAGCCGAGGACAGTGCTGATTCATTTCTACTCAAGTTGTTATTAGGCAAAACAGAACTGTTCATTATGCAGTTGGGATTTAGATTGTTGGTATTTGACTCTAATTTAATATCAATTGAATTGGTAGCAGATGCAAAAGTACCAGTTGTATTTGCACCCATATTTAAAGCAGCATTGTTAAGAGGAATTAAGGCAGCAGGTTGTAAATCAAATTTCTTAACGGATATGGAGCCGCATTGTTGCTGCTGTTGATGTTGTTGCTGTTGCTGAGGTGTGGGCGTACAGCAACCAACACTTGAGGGTGGAGGCACACTTCCAGGCCCCATACTGCCACCGGCACCTCCACCACCCATTGTAGTATGCATTCCTTCTACTGAGGGAGGTGGTTCAACACTTGGTGCTGGATGTACATATGGTGATGCTGTGATACTTTTATTATCATGCTGATCTGTAGGTGTGGGAGCTGGAGTATTTTTATCCAACAACTGATCTATTGGAGTTGGAGGTTGTTGCAAATTCGATACTGATGTTGGAGCACGGGGACTCATGGATAAAAGCTTTAATTAAAGAGAAAAAAAAATTATGAATATAAAATATATGTATAAAAATTTTAGGCTCATTTTCCAAATGTAAATATTAAAATTCTTTTGGGAATGAATGTAAGGAAGAAAGTGGCCTACCCAGTTGACCTATTTGTCGCAGAGGACATTTTCATCAACGAGTACTTAGGAAGGGTGGTGCTATAACACACCTCCACTCGTATACGCACTTAAGTTCATTGTGTTTCCCTTCTGTTGACACCCGTTAATAATAAATTATAAACCCCATTTGTACCCAGAACTACCCCCAATTATCTGTTATTAAGCCACTGAATTCTCATGGAAACGTCTGCTCAGCCATCTAAGCCTATGGCGTTGCAGTTTCGGACAATGGCAAATGATATGTTCAATGTTTGCTGGTTTCTCTTCTTCGCACATCCTACAGAAGTCTGGATTGCCAGTTTCCTAAATGCTGGTCCTTGCTCTAACCGAGGAGTGACCAATCAACGCGCATCGCCTTTCTATTCATATCCAGTAGCAGTTTGGATCTTCCTGAGTCAAGTTTTGGCCATATAACCCTCCAGACTCTACAATCCTCCTTACTTCGCCATGAACTGTTGGTCCTGCTCCCTACCCAATTACTGAGTTCCCTGTAGTAATGACCTATCGTTAATTTCACCGATCTGTCACACATTCCTTCATCTAACGCCGACCCTATTCTTGACAGCTCATCGGCAATTTAATTTCCCTTAACACTGTTGTGGCCAGGAGCCCAACATAGTCTGATACTATATTTGTCCATAAGCAAGTTGAGAGCTCTACTAGTCACTAAAAAATTTCGATTCGACATTGTGCCTCTTTAAAGCTTTTAGCGCTGCCTGGCTATCGACGTATAAGGTTACCTTCTCACCTTCAACTCATATAGCTGATCGGATTTGGCCCAATAGCCCCTATACGGAATGACCAGTGAGTGTTTTCTACTAAAATCAATTTCAACGACCTTATAGTCCGTCAGCCCAGGGGTTACGGATCCCTGATCACTAAAACTTATCTCATTTAATATTTATGTGTGACTTGTTATTCCTGTCCTCACCAAACCTGTTTCTACGAGTCTAAAGCCTACAGTACACGGCATGTAAAAAACCACATGCGCATGTGGTTCTGACGTAATTTTGACGTCATCACGATGCTACATATGCTACATGCCGTGTACTAGCAACATATGTACATGTATATATTAACATGTTTACAGACGAGCTGTCCCAGAAAATGTCTTCGATTCGGCTACATATGCCACATCTGTATTTTGGAACAAAAATACTATAAAAATTTTACGGCATCTAGCCACTACTAGTAATTTTAGAAAATGCAACTAACATGCTGAAAATTCTCGTGACGTCATCGCTACATACGCATGTGGCTTTTACATGCCGTGTACTGTAGGCTTAAGGATACTTCTAGCCGCCGTTCTCACCACAAAGTCCTCTGAAATCCAAGTCAGCCCACTATACCACACAATATTAGGAAATAACCGGTCTGGCAACCGATGTGTAAATCCAGTTTACAATCTTCGGTTGCAGACACCAGTTCCTTCCCATGGAGTTCCTGAAGGCGTAATAGGCATTGAGCCCTTTCTTTAGCCTTTCCTGCGTGTTCCTTTTCCAAGAAAGCCTGCTATCTAAGAAAACACCGATGTATTTCGCTCCCTCTGCTAGTCTCAGATCTACCCCTCCCAGTCCTTTGCTGCTGGCCCAGGAGAAAGCTCACCCAACGCCGACTGCATGACTTCACTGATAGTAGGAGGAAATTTCCCGCTACCAGTAAATCCACGTCATTTGCATAATCAACTATCTGCCGGCCGCTCTTCTCAAAACGCCTAATAATTTCGTTCATTGCCAGCAACCATAATAGGGGTGATAAAACTCACCCCCCCCCCTGTGGTATACCTCTGGTCACTAACCTCTTCAGTTTTCCCCTTCCCGTACTCGAGTTAATGATTCTGCTGCTATGCATGATAACTATCCACTGCACTAGAAAGTTGTGAACCCTGAGTGTCTCCAGCGACTCCCTAATATCTTCTATACTAATGTTGTTAAAGACTCCCTCAATGTCTAAGAATGCAGGCATTTTGTAATCCTTATGCTGCAATCCTCTCTCTAAGACATAACGCACGTCATGAAGCGCGATCTCAACAGACCTGACCTTTTGATAGACATGCTGAGCACCAGGCGGTAATTGCTTTTCTTAGATGCAGATCAACCAGCCGAAATACTGATCGGCCTGAAATCCGTCGGCTTTGAGTGGCTTGCTTTAACCCGCCTTGGCTATAAATATGACCCTAAGCTCTCCAGCTTTTCGGTGTAAACGTCCTACGCAAGCATATCTTAAAGATATTCACCGGAGACAGCAGTATGTGCTCTGGAACATTCTGCAACATGGCCGGAAATATACCATCTGAACCCGGTGATTTATACGGCTCAAAGGTATTTATTGCCCATGTTGCTTTTTCAATGTCATGTCGTCCACTCTTTTCTTATTTCCGTAGTCAGGAAAGTGTATGTATGTATGTCCATCAGAACAGAAAGAGTATCAAAACTGGATTCCGGCCATGAGCCATCAATTCTTTGAATATTTCCAGAAGCCCAAGTTATTTTTACAATATTCGGCGGAATCTCGATAACTCATTTACGGAATCAATCTCCTTACAGTATTTCGACCATGAGGCTCTTTTCGGCTTTTGGAGATCACCTTTGTACTTATTATACAACACTTTATAGTTGTTCCAATCTTCAATCCTGCCTGTGTGTTTCACCCTATTGAACAATCTTCTTACCGAGGACCTCATATCTTTCAGATCATTGGTCCACCATGAAGGCTGTTTTCTTTTACCTGGGAAACCCAATGGATAAGATTGCTCGATTACAGTTTTTTTAAGACAATCTAACAGAAACCGTATTCAGACTGCGTAGAAGAAAACCTACTCAACAATGTCGTCCACTCTTTTCTTATTTCCGTACAGTCAGGAAAGTGTATGTATGTATGTCCATCAGAACAGAAAGAGTATCAAAACTGGATTCCGGCCATGAGCCATCAATTCTTTGAATATTTCCAGAAGCCCAAGTTATTTTTACAATATTCGCCGGAATCTCGATAACTCATTTACGGAATCAATCTCCTTACAGTATTTCGACCATGAGGCTCTTTTCGGCTTTTGGAGATCACCTTTGTACTTATTATACAACACTTTATAGTTGTTCCAATCTTCAATCCTGCCTGTGTGTTTCACCCTATTGAACAATCTTCTTACCGAGGACCTCATATCTTTCAGATCATTGGTCCACCATGAAGGCTGTTTTCTTTTACCTGGGAAACCCAATGGATAAGATTGCTCGATTACAGTTTTTTTAAGACAATCTAACAGAAACATGTATTTCATGGAAATAACCGGTCTGACAACCGGTCAAAAGCTTTTGCTAATTACATAAAAAACAATACAAGTTCGTATTATTCAATGATCTCCATTAACGTTAGAAGCATTTCTTCAATAAATAAATTTGATGAATTTAAAGCTCTAGTTGCTAGGTTACCACGGCTACCCTACATAATTGCAGTTCAAGAAACATGGTTCATGGAAAATCTAGCTCAACTGTACAATATTCATATTATATAATTATGGTTAACTAGAAAATGTTTCTAAATTATGCAATATATTATTGCCAACTCGCCTCTAAAATGCCTTCAAGGCGCAGGGTCACGTACTTTGTAATATAATTGTATTTTAGAAATAAATGAATTTAAAGAAAATTTATTATTTGACATATTGTCAGAAGTGTATATAAAATAATTGAAATTTATTTGCTGGTAGTTTAGCATGTCTATATACGTATTTCATTGGCGCTTGAACCAAATCATCAGTAGACTTTAACCACAAATTTTAAACAGTCACAAACCTCTTACTTTATGCATAGACTTTCAAAAACTATATGAGAATTCATAAAATAATAATATTTTTGAAAATCACAAAAGAACAAATAAGTTTAGTAGGCTTTGAAACTGATACAAAACCCAGCAAATAATTTATATCCAGGTGAACTCATTTTATTTTTCTACATCCTTATACAATTAGAAATACATTGGATAGCAATAAAAGTATTTACAAGGCTAAATGAAAAATAAAACATTAATTGAACTTTAAAGGAAATTAATTATTTGACATATTGTCAGAAGTGTACATAAAATAATTGAAATTTATTTGCTGGTAGTTTAGCATATTTATATACGTATTTCATTGGCGCTTGAACCAAATCATCAGTAGACTTTAACCACAAATTTTAAACAGTCACAAACCTCTTACTTTATGCATAGACTTTCAAAAACTATATGAGAATTCATAAAATAATAATACTTTTGAAAATCACAATATGTCAAATCATAAATTTTCTTTAAAGTTCAATTAATGTTTTATTTTTCATTTAGCCTTGTAAATACTTTTATTGTTATCCAATGGATTTCTAATTGTATAAGGATGTAGAAAAATAAAATGAGTTCACCTGGATATAAATTATTTGCTGGGTTTTGTATCAGTTTCAAAGCCTACTAAGCATATTTTTTCTTTTGTGATTTTCAAAAGTATTATTATTTTATGAATTCTCATATAGTTTTTGAAAGTCTATGCATAAAGGAAGAGGTTTGTGACTGTTTAAAATTTGTGGTTAAAGTCTACTGATGATTTGGTTCAAGCGCCAATGAAATACGTATATAGACATGCTAAACTACCACCAAATAAATTTCAATTATTTTATGTACACTTCTGACAATATGTCAAATAATAAATTTTCTTTAAAGTTCAATTAATGTTTTATTTTTCATTTAGCCTTGTAAATACTTTTATTGTTATCCAATGGATTTCTAATTGTATAAGGATGTAGAAAAAATAAAATGAGTTCACCTGGATATAAATTATATGCTGGGTTTTGTATCAGTTTCAAAGCCTACTAAGCATATTTTTTCTTTTGTGATTTTCAAAAGTATTATTATTTTATGAATTCTCATATAGTTTTTGAAAGTCTATGCATAAAGTAAGAGGTTTGTGACTGTTTAAAATTTGTGGTTAAAGTCTACTGATGATTTGGTTCAAGCGCCAATGAAATAGCTATATAGATATGCTAAACTACCAGCAAATAAATTTCAATTATAAATGAATTTATTAAACAAAAAAAAAAAAAATATTGGGCCTTATCGTGGTTGGCTTTGACTCCGACATTTTGGTACTAGATTAAAGAAAAACTGTTGCGGTGTTCGAAATACGTCAACCACGATAAGGTGGATTATGGAAATAGTCAGTTCTGTAGGCGCAAGGAAAATATTCGTACAGGATATCGCTCTTGTCGAAAATTTCCTCATGATCTGTTTAACATTGTCGTGCATATGTACGTCCTGCAACATGTCTGAAAAACATGGTCCACTGGCAAGCTATTATTGAATTTTTCTTCATGCGAAAGCTTCTCACAGTAGTATTAGTATTAGTACAAACAAAACAAAATCGAAAGAATTGGAATTTGCATGTGTTATTGAGTTGATAATTTTCTCATTTTTAAAAATTCGATTACGCCTCAAAATCCAAAGTTATTGATTATATAAAAAATAAATCTTTTGGAACGAAGTAGAAAATTAAGTTTTAGTTTTTGTTCAAAAAATAATTGGGGGACTCAAACGCCAGTCTTAAGGTACAATAATTGGCTTTTCAATTAAAATGTCGTTTAGCTAATTGCCACCTAAATTTAAGTTGCATTAAAATGTAGGTTAATTTTTTTAGGGGTTAATTATCAGCAAGCAAGTTTTTTGTGGCATATGCCATCTTTGTTAATTTAGCCATTTCTTCAATAATTGCTTCTTTGCAACCTAGAAGGAATTTATATGTATATATATTTATGAAAGTTATACGAAATTCTTTTTAATACGACCACATGATGTTCATTTCCATATTTTCAATAAACACACACACAAGCACAAAACATATATGTAGTATGCGCGCAAAGCTTAAATTGAATTTAAATACACACAAGGTTGGGCATTTAATTTTCATTTAAATGTCTCTCAAATTTATAATGAAAAAATGAATTCGATACTTCAATGACATTTAAAGATAAATAAAATTAATTGGGGTCCTTAGTGTCATTATGGCACTTAAGACTACTGTTTGAATGCCATAAATATGTAATTATTTCTTGAAATTTATTTTATTGCTTGGAAAATGGATTATTTTTTAAATAATTTCGATCTTTGGCCGAAAGAAGAAGAGAGTGAAGAGTTAGAGGCTTAAAATGTTCTACAAAAATTTTCCCCATACCAACAAAATTTACTTAATTCAGAAAACCTCTTGTATCTTTGTATCGATTGTATTATCATATTAAATACAATCCTGTAAAATTAGTTTTTGGTGATATATTGTTACGTAAAAATATTCCTACAGGGTTAAAGCAAAGAACTATCTGGAAGTATTTAACTAAAGCACTAAACGTACACACATATTTACGTGCAAACACTATAGCAACAACAATAATTGTGTACATAGCTACAGACATACGCACATACAAACAAAAATGCGAGCACTTATGGTAACCACCCTGTACTACCAGTAGCACACCGCATTGCCAACATAAGAGTCGTTACTTTGAAATTCAAAAATAACGGCCAATCGAATTATCTACAAACGCCTAGAAGCAGCAACATGAATTTTCCCGATTGTGCTAGAGGACTGTTTGAACATCTGGCTACCAATAGTAAATGACAATACAGATGTCATCATGCATAGATGCCATTACTAAGTACAGGCATGTTATGACGCCACCTATCGGTCGAACATTCGAGAGCCGATTCATCTACTATAAAAAGTGGCAGCATGTGCGAGAATGGAGCAGTGGTAATCAGAAAGTAGTCAAGTTAAGACCTCGTTGAAAGAAGTAGTTAAGTAAAGACAAGTTGTAATTTGCTTCGTTAAGAATAAAAGGAAATACAGTAGCAAATAAAAATTGTGTATTATTTATTTTTATTTTTGAGCAATCAAAAGAACTCACACGTTTAATAAAATTTAAACGTAACAATATGTATATATAAAAATGAAATACACCATTACATTTTTATTTCACATGTTTTTACAACGTTGTACATATTTAGAGAGAGTCAGTCGTAAAGCAGCTCTGGGCGAGTCAACATCACGCGTCGTTGGCAATTATTTCTTAAATGCAACCAGACAGTGGTCCGTTTATTAGTGTTTATTGGCCTTCGAGAGTTTTGCGTCTCACTCGCACTGGTTGACTGATCTGCCACCAGCGTGACCATTTTAGCATTTTTGCAGCTAAATTTAGCTTTTTTTTTGTTGATTTAGCTGCAAAATTTTCGATTTAGCAGTTAGCATTTTCATTAGCATTTTCCAATTATTTATTTAGCATTTTTTCATAATAATAATCCACATAACTTTTAACAATATCGGTTATATGTAAAAAAGGCTGACTTCCAAAATGTCAACTGCCTTGCCTCTCAAGAAAGTGGTTTTTCCTAACACCGCGAAACAAAACATTGACAATGCATACCCTTTCAAAACGTTCTTGACAAGTATTAAGAACACCGCAAACAATCAATCAGCGCATCGGTTGCAAAGTTAGTGCTCATGGTTACAATGTTTTGCAACTTTGGATTTGTGCACGTGGTAAATACCGTATCCAAAGACTGTACAAACTTTGTACTTTTTACAGAAAAATGGAATAGACGAAAGCTTTGGAATATTTTACAAAAACCAATTTTTAAACGTTGTTTATAAACGAAACGTAAGTAAGAAACGGATTCTTCTCGAAGAATCGTCCGCGAATTAATTTTTTTGGTTTGCTTTAAATACTTTATGTATAGTGGTTAGCATAACCCAGCAAAAATTACTGTTTCTCAGAAGTAAGGGATACAATGTTACAGAATCACTTGCTATTGCGCATGAATAAGGCATTTTTTTTTTTGTTCGAGATGAGCCAGCTAGAATCAGTACATCTAGCTTCCAAAAAACCATGCATTTATTGCCTTACTAAAGTGCTTCATAGTAGTAATACTCAGATGGAAAAGTTACTGGCCTTATGTTAGTGCTTCAGAAGCATTTTTTGAAGCTTTTGTTATCAAGTAAGCAATCCATTGCTTCCCTCAATTGTTATTGCTTCCAAATTACTATTTTTTTTTTGCTGGGAAGTGACGAAATTTAACTAAGTTAAATTTTCTAGCAGTCTAGAAGAAAACGTTTTTAGGCAGGGAAACTTTGCAATACCATGGTGGAATCCTTAACCCCGGCCGAAGGCCGACAGTCTAGAAAACATTATTAATTAAAAGTCGGCGCATGATGTAGTTTTTATCCACTATTAAATCCTAGCATGATTTTTAATGTAATAAAATTAGAGGCCAAAGATCGTGAAGCGTATGTTTCAGTTTGCCACTTATGCTAACTTCATGCTACTTTTTCAATATTGTAATTTAAAAAATACTGTTTCATTCATTACAAAAATAAAAACTTTAAAAGAAACAATTTAATTAAAAAGAAGTAAATATTAAGATTTAGCAGTATGTTTGTAGCACTTTAATTATTTTTTAGCATTTTTTAGCTTTATTTTGAAGTCAATTTATCTGGTCACACTGTCTGCCACGGATTACAGTATAATCTTGCGGTTATTTGTGGAATTTCCTTAACAACCACGTTGCTACTTCCTATGTGAAGGCATAGGTCGTGTACAGTCAGTCACAAAAACATTTTTAAGAATACTGTTAACAACATCATGGACATATGGTCTTAGTCACCTGTCCATTTTTGTGCAACCATATTCTTCAAATTTACTTTGCAGAATATGTACTATAAATAAATAAATATTTAGAGAGAGACTCTCTGGGAGAATTTGTACGAGGGAGGATCAATAAGTCCGTGTATACCTTGTTCTTCGTTTGTCATTAAAAATACAAAATAAATTATTACACAACGATATAAATTGTTGTGAATTAAGCATTTGTTTAAGCCCTAGTTTACACTATGCAAGTCTTCTTGGTAAGCTGATTAGTGTGTTAGGAGGCAGTGACGAGGGAAAAGAAACGTGTCTGTTCCCTCGTCACTCTCTCTTAACAAACTAATCAGCTTATCAATAAAACTTGCATAGTGTAAACTATGACTTAACAATATTTACAAAATTATTTAAAATTCAAATTGAACAGTTAAACTTACTTGATCTGCTGGGGGAACTGATGTTGGTTGAGATAATGCTGAATTTGGATGAGGAGAAGCCGCGGGCGTGCCCGGTGAACCAACTGATGGTATTGGCATACAATCAATTATTGAGCTGCGGGAATAACTAGACACACCACCTTGCAAAGGAGTTCCATGACCAGGTGTTTGTCCGGAAGATGATGTTTGTAAAAAAGTCAATGACCTAAAATTATATAGGTTTTTATTTAATATATTTTTAGGTATAAACATTTTATAAAATTTGGTGTAAATTGTTTCATTTATATATTCAAGGTACTCGTATACATTTATATTGCTTGTATGATGTATGTATGTATCTATATGTATATTGAGTGCGCTGAGTCGTTGTTGTTGGTGATATACAAATATTTAAAACAAATAGGAAAAAATGCTCTCTAGACATATGTTTACAATCAGGAATGATAAAGTTAGTACAATTGTACTTTTTTTGGTACAATTTAAACCTTAAAAGTACGTTTGGTACCCCCGTGACTCATTTGGTACTATTTGAAAAATTTGCGAGAACCTAATATTTTTTTTTATACAAAAAATAAATAGCGATAATTTAAAGTATATCGAGTGTGACAGAAAAGTGGCGAATTTGATTTGTTGTTGAGAGAGACTACCTTGTTAGATATGCATTACACTTGTTTGTTTTATTATAAAGAACTACATCTAACTTCACCGGTGTTTCGTTTTCAATATGATAGAGCGCTATAGCGACGCCTTCATTTATTTTATCTGTTGTATTACTTTTCTTATTGAAAAATATTCCCAAAAGAAAATGGAAATTATGATACTATAAATAACGAGTTTCGAGCTTTGAAAAATTAATTAGATGAAGTAATGTTTCTGTAGCTTTCAAAAGTTATCAATATAATTTGTCAATTCCAAACTCATCAGCGAATGTTGAAAGAAATTTTCATAATTAAAACGAAGAGTCTAATACAAACAAAATACACCTCGTCACAAAAATTTATTGCAATGGTATAAAAAATAAAACTTTTATAATAATTTTTACAAAAATATTACAGGGGGTCTACTGTGTAATTCGAAACGAAAGAAATTGCTTTCCAGTTTGAATGCTTATAACATGTAAATTCGAAAGCAATTCCTTTCGTTTCGAATTACAGAGTAGACCCCAGAAAGAATATTACAGTTTCTACTATGTTTTTATCTTCTGTAAAATAACAATTAATTGAGTTAGGACCTTTCTTCTTGAGACCAATGATAAGTTTTTACTGCCTCTTCCACTATGTCGAAAGAAAAATCATGCGAAAGAAGACTAGTATCTCGAATTCTAATAAATTTTAATTTTTGGGTCAGTGATGCAGATTAATCCTCATATAGTTCTATTTTTTTTTAAACAAAAACAAAATTTTCTTATTTCATTAAGTTGTGTGTAAATTAAAAACTCTAAACTTGTGTTCTGGCATACTAGTTTTTTTAGTTATGACGTTATTTGTGTAAATGAGCGATGTGTTTTAAATATATAATAAAATAAAGTTAAGACAAAAAACCGAATTTAGTACTATTGGGGTCGAAAAAGTACAATTTTAAATGCTAATTAGTACGAAATTAGTTTTCTCATTTATCATCCCTGTTTACAATTAAACCAAATACCTTTTTAAAGCTAGAAGCATGCCAAATGTATTCCAAAACCTTTTTTAACATATATATACCAGAGTTTTCATTCGAATAATCGCATGTTTTTTTATCTATGTATGTATATATATATATATACTAGTGATGTAACGAATGTCAATTTTTCATATTCGCGAATACGAATAACGAATATTTGAAACGATATTCGCGAATACGAATACGAATATTTAATGTGAAATTTATAGGCATTAAATTAGCGTTCTATTTACACCTGCAATATGAAATATTAAAAAATTGTTATGAAAAATAATTTCATACTCCTTTAAAGATAATAAAAACTACACAAAATTTTAATCATCGTCATTAAATAATATTTGAAAATGATACAAAGCACAAATTTCTGTAAAAAATTCAATGGATTCGTACAAACTGATATTTTTATCCATTTATTTAAATTTCGTTTAGCATTTATGCATTTATTTATTTAATTTTTTTTTTTTGGAAAAATATTCACATTCGTGCATCACCGGTATATACATATAATTATTCAAGTGATTTTGGTCAAATGTTTTCATTTAAAATTGCTTCTAAAAAATTTTAAATAATATGTAGAACGTGTTAAATAATGTAAAACAACGTTGATCATCCCTCACAATGATCGAAAATTTTATTTCAATCTTTAAATGCGTTAATAATGCTTTAATAGAATTTAAATTATATAGGTTATACAGATCTTAAAATCTTATTATTATCTGATCTAAGTAACGCTTTGAAACCCATCTATATAACAATAATTAAGGGGCTAGAAAAAGTTAATGACTCTATAATATAAGTAGAAGGTATCTTATAATTTCTTATGAAAAATTAAAATTGTTTTTTTATAGCTTTAATCAAGCGCTTTAAGACTTGAATTAATGAAAGGCTAATAAAAAACAAAAATTTGAATACGGTTGACCTTGCAATCCATCACTGAAACGTCCCGCTAACTTCAAGCTGAAAGCGCTCGAAAATCCATAGATTTTGGGAGCAATTTAAAAATAAAAAAAAAATAAAAAACATTTTCAAAACTTCGCAAACGATACCTTCCGAACCATTTAATCCATTTACATAAAATTTGGGGTATTCCACGCAGTTTTTTAAGTAAAAACATACATAGGTAAATGAATCGCCAAAATCGATCTGACAAGAACTTTTGGAGTTGTTCAAATAAAGCGTTTCAAAAAGTTTTAAAGTTTTCTTAGAGGACATCTCTCGAATGAATCGATTTAAATCAAATTTACAATAGTCGACGTTATTTTTTAAGTTTAAGAGCTGATTAGATTTTGGATTCAATCGGTTCAGCAGTTTAAAATTTATTTAAAAAAATTGTTTTTTAGTCTGGACCACGATGTCAACAGAAAACGTTCATTCGTTTATATTTTGTAAAAACAATTTTTAAATATAATTGGGTTGTGTGAAAGTAGAGCTGACTTTCAGAAGACAAAATTCACTTTGAGTTGAGAACGGGAATAATTAATAATAAATCTACAATAAATGAATACCCACCTCTTTTTAGGGTTCAATACACCAAAGGTGAAACAGAACCCACCCTATTATTTTGGCTCGAGAACCGTAAGAGCTCGGACCTGCAATTTTCACAGAATATGTACAACTTTGGCCGCTACAACAACAAATATATGACAGTTAAAAAATGAAAGGGTGGACTAAAGCGAGCAACAAAACATGGTGAAATCCTAATGTAATATACAGACAATTATGTACATACAGTGATGTTTGATGAAATAGAGCCACCCTATTTCATATTTTTCCAAACTAAAAATAATGGTCAAAAAGTATAACAAAAGAATTTTTTTCTTTTTCTTCTTTTTACATACAAATCAAAAATATTGCAGCGCACAATTGAAAATTTAAAACTTAAAAAAGTTCTCATACATAAACCTAAAAAAATTTCAATTTTGTATAAGATTTTAAGTTAGTGTATTTTTATGCAGACTTCACTAATTAACACTGGAGTTTGAAAACTAAAAAAATAAAATTAAAGGATATTCTATCAGTTAATGTAATTTTGACTATGTAATTTTGTATCTTGGAAACCGTAGGAGGTAAACTATTGAAATTTTCAAAAACGTCGCTAAAAACCAAAGAGAAAACCGCCAAAATAAAAACGGAACGAACGAAAAATAAATTGCTAAAACTAAAATAAATCGCCAAAAACCGAAAAAATTGCCAAAAACGAAAAAACGTCAAAAAACTGAAGAGAAATCCCAAAAACGAAATAACGCCCAAACTAAGAAAAAGCGACAAAGCTATAAAACATCGTTAAAACCGAAAAAAGTTTACCGAGTACTTAAACTTTTTTAAAAAAATGTCTAGTTTAGCCCCTGTATTCTATAACTTGCTAAATCTAAACTCGATCGCTAAATGTTGAATATTCTTCTTTTAGTTTTATAAAAAAAAAAATATTTATTACAAAATAGTACAATGTGAGTGAAAACTTATGACAAGCTAAACTATTTTTCAACTTTTTGAAATATAGAAAACAAATATGCCAAAGCATAGTAGATTTAAAATTTACATTGAAACTAAAGTGTATTTGAGCAAAGTACATACATAGTATTTCCAACACTAAAGTGCTGAACAAATACAAAATTTAAACTTTGTCTGATTTAGCAATACACGTTTAAAAATTATATTCGAGTTACAGAATATGCGGGAAGATAGGATATTCAATAATATATAGGCTAAAGTTCGTATGGTATTACACATGTAGTGTCCGTACGGAACCCTTCGTGTGCGAGGCAGTCGCACTTTACTGAATTTATTAGCACTTATTGTGTCAGAGATGAGTTTAGCTTTTTCTTTCTTCTCATAATAAGAGATAGTTCAAAGCGACAATAGACAGCAATATTTCGTCTTCAAAAAAAAGCATTGCCAAAAGACAATAAGTGTGTTCGTTTACTTTTGCAGTAAAATGCAGTAAATGAGTAGTTACTGCAAAAATTTTAAAATTTACTCTCAAAAAGAGCGATAGCCAAAAAAAGTACGCGAACGAAAAATAGTAAAAATTAGTAAGATTAAAGAAACAGCTGACTCTAACTCCACATAGTGTTGAAAAATATATAATCTTTGTACTATGCAACTCTTTTAATTATTGGTACTCGATACAATATTTTTATAACACGGACAATATAAGAATAAATTCTGTAATGTATTTCATGGTAATATTTGTAATTCATTTCTTTTTGATTTCCTTGTTTTGTTGTTGGCTAAATTACTAAAAATTACATGACTATTTGTTAATGTTACTGATTACCTTAAAAGCAAGTGCGATACTAAGTACCCAGATACTTTACAACTCTGAGTAATTAAAATAAAACCAAACCAAAAGGTTCAATAAAATATGCTACAAAATATGTATATTAACAGCTATTATTATTATCATTTATAAATTAATTATCTTGTTAATGACTTTCACGATTTCCATTTAACCTTTTTTAAAATTTTTACACTTTTCATTTGCTTACTTTCCATTTGTTTACATTTTGAATCATATGTTTTTATCTTACTAAACTTTACTACGACAAATTTCTGCAGTAAAAATTTGCAAACCACTCAGTCAAGAACTGTCACTTTACTCTCTCAATTTGTGTTCTCATTTACTGTATTTTGGGTAAACGAACGCAATTTAGTAAAATGCAGTAAAGTTCCGTAAAAATTTGTAAAAACTTTTGAGTACGCGAACGCAATTAATGTAATCAGTTTTGTGACAACTTTTCCGAATTGCAATTATGGTTGTACTTTTTCAGTCTTCAATGTTTTCATAAAAGCATTCTTGCACAAAATACATTCTTGTACACACAATTTAAGACGACACTAGAAAAAGTTTTTGTGTATAAAAGTCAAATAAGATTTTTTTCACTTTCTCACAGACTAATAAAAATTAGAGAGCTCTGAGCGTTATGGTAAAAAAAATATGGTAAAATAAAGAAAGAACAACAACGTAACATATTAATTTTTTTAATGCTTTTAAAATCGGATTTTCCAACAAATAACAACTCTTGGTGTTCTAATTTATGTTGATTTGTATATATTTAAAATGCAATCCCACGGAATAAACCAATATTCAAGCTGAAAATACATTGATGCATGTATATGTACATATTTACAATGATATATGGAGGGAAAATACTTTAAAATCACAACTCTACATATATATGTATATGTATACACCGATTGTTCAGGTAGTAAATGTATATATTAGTTATATTGTGGTTCGAAGATTATTGTATGTATGTATGTAATTGGGTACATACCCAGCTAGCCAAGAGCTGTTGTTTAATAGGCGATGGTATTTAATATACAACTCCTAAAAGAATCTTCTGCTGATTATTTGGAGAGTGATATTCGGGTATGTTCTCCATTCCACGTGAAATTAAAACGAGTGAATTGCCATACAATTGTTGTTGGAAATATGTAATTAAAACAACAATGCTATGGCAATTCCACTCATTTTAATTTCACGTGGCATGCAGAACATACCCCATTGTAACATTTCTGTTTAACTCTCTCTTATAAATCTTGCAATATTTAATCGACGATACATATATCTAATTATTGAATTATTAATTGAATTTTTGTTAGATCTTTGCCATTCAAAGTTCTTGCAGCACCCCAAAGACAGAAGGGATAGACAATTAAAAAAACAAAATTCAACATAGTATATAATCATAAATTTTCTATGTACAGAGACTGCCCAGGCTGTACTCATAACATTAATATGATAACGCCGAATGATCGTCCCCCGACTCTTGTTTTCAATGTTGTCACAATACTCTAAATACAAATTTATAAGGTCTTCACAATGGAAATTTCCCAACTTAAGTCAAATTTTTGTATTTACGGTGTTGAAGCGGTAAATAATTATTGTGCCTTATCGTGGTTGGCGTATTTCAAATACGACTACGACGTTTGCTAATAGATTAAAGAAAAACTGTTGAAGTCTTCTTTAATCTATTACCAAACAGTCGTAGTCGTATTTGAAATACGCCAACCACGATAAGGCAGATTGTAAACGGGATATTGGGAAACTAACGTCGAATTTTTGTATATACAGTGTTGTAGTGGTATAGCATTACTAAGAACGCGATATTTGTAAACGTTAAGTTATATTTTTGTGTTTACAGTACTGTGGTGGTACAAAAATTATGGAAGAGTCGTAACTTTGTATTTACAGTGTTGTGGTGGTACATATTTTTTGGGCAGAGTCACAATTTCTGCCTGGGTGGTTGCATCTACATACATATTTACATAAAATAGTCTTTAATCAATTAATAAAGAAAAGTTTTTAATTAATAGTACTAACAAATTTAATTTGTTTTTTTTTATATTTAAATTGCAAAATTAAAAGCATAGTGAGTATTGTACGTGAAATGATTTGGGGAATAATCATTGTCGAATTATTCTTTTACAACTCTCCCAATGGCTCATATGGATTCTCAATGTTCTTCAAAAAAGAGTTGTAAGATAATATCTATGATCGCATCTACGACTAATAAAAGCGCCTTCTGCGGCTCTTGTACACGAATCGTCTTCGGTAACAGTTTCTCCCGTGCGAATATCTGCTCGTCTGCGATTGAAAATGCTCAGCATACGATTCAAAATAGACTCTTCTGCGATTGAAAAGACTAGCTGGGTACATATGTATGCATTTCATGTTGTTAAAATAATTTTAAATTTATAATATAAATACGAGTATGTTGATGTATTCAAAGTCCATAAATAAAGTTAAATTGCGACTTTTTACAATTTTTATGAATAAACGTGTTGAAATAAGTAATGGTTTCAGAGGATAGGGAATTTTTTTCTTTATAATACAACGATGAAAAAATACAGATCGATTTGACTGATATTGATTGATACTCAATTATTGACTGATATAAAAAACAGGGTTCTAATAATCGCCTTCGATAACGAGCTGATTCGATCAGGGGGCAAATCGCGGCACTCGTTCTCGAACGAAATTACGAAATATTTCAATAGTTTATATATATAGTATATATAATAGTTTGAGATTATTGCATGCGATATCGAACCATATCGAATGCCGTAATCTCAAATTTGAAATACGCGATCGAATCAGTTCGTTATCGAAAGTGACGATCATGCCCCAGATATTGCTTCAAGTAGAAAAATAGAAAAGTTTAAATAGGACAACACAAACCTTTGTTTTGGTATGGTGTCTGAGGAGCAAGAAGTGTAAGAGAATGTTCCTGAATAGCAATCGGCAGGTTTATTGAATTTGTTTGCAGAATTGGTAGTGGTAGTAGTACTGGAAGTGAATTGAGATAAGGAAGAATTCTTCACAATTGCACTATTATTAATATTATGGCTTGTAGTGATGTTAGTGCCAATGATAGCGGTATTAGCGTTGTTTGTTGTCGCTGCATACAATTGATCGCAAGCGGTGCGATGATGTTGTAACCAAGCATTATTGTTTACATCATCAGCTCCACCATCATTAATATCAACGTTAACATCCAGATGACGCTTATGGAATGGTATTTTTTGTATTTGGAATGAAGTATTCTTGATACTATCGCAATGTTGGCTTAAGGGTGTGGTATGCCGCATGTCGCAATATTTTCGTGTAAGACTGTGATGCATATTAGGCGAACTAAATGAATGTGTTTTATTCAATGCCATTGTCATGGAACTACTGCTAATACGTGCTGCTACCACTGCTCCCAAAGAAGTCATTGAAGTTGGACTTAATGCTGATGCTGCTGTGCTTGGCGATACACCCATATAACCACTTGAGGAAACATTAAAAATGATGAAGAAGTAACTGAAGTTCTTGTTGATTTTAAACTAAATTGAAAACTAAAAATTGTTTTGCATTTTTTCTTTAATTTTGCGCATTTGATTTTCTACCGAAACAGAGTACATATTGCTTTAGACGATATATAATAATATCCAAAAAGTTTTTAAAAACTTAAATATTTTGCGATACACCAATATTTTTTCTCTTGCTTTTTTTGGTCTACGGAACACTAATTTTAAAAATGTTTGTTAAGTAAGCAATAAATAAATAATAATTCTGCAAAAAAAAACCGACTTAAATGCAACGATCTGATAGAACATTTTCGAAAAAAAATTTATGGGATAAAACTGAAAGTAAACTCTTTCAAACAAAATTTTGAATTTGCTGGTTAAGACTAGTGATGCACGAATATTCGTATTCGTATTCGAATTGCCGAATATTCGGCCATTTTTAATGCGAATACGAAGCATTCGAAGACTTCAACAGTTTTTCTTTAATCTATTACCAAACAGTCGTAGTCGTATTTGAAATACGCCAACCACTATAAGGCATATTATTAATTGAGGATCATTAAAATTTTGGGTAGTTTTTATTAACTTTAAAGTACGTCAACAGGAGTATGAAGTTCTTTTTCATAACAATTTTTTAATATTTCATATTGCAGGCGTAAATAGACCCCTAATTTAATGACTATGAATTTCACATGAAATATTCGTATTCGTATTCACGAATATCGTTTCAAATATTCGTATTCGCGAATATCAAAAATTGGCATTCGTTACATCACTAGTTAAGACGAAGTATGTGAAATATAAAATAAAATTGACGTTCCTCCGCCCAGAGCTCAGGGTGTGTGTTAAATTTTGTACAAAACGGTAAAGTATAAAAAAATCGCGATGTGATTTTTGTTTGCCAGTTTTAGGTAATTTGAAGCAATTGTAAGGCTTCCTTGCAGCGTTGCAATTTTTTGCGAATTTTCGCTATTTTGCAATAAAATTAATTTGAAAGATGTTAAATGAATCTAAGTGCTCGTTTCCCCATCTGGATAACTATATTGTCGTGATGTGGTGGCTTAAGTGCAAGCTGTGGTTACTGTCCTTGCTTCAGCGGCCATTGTGATTTTCTGAATTAAGGGCTGCGACTATAAAGGTATTCATACTAAAGGTTACCCAGTTACAAGAAGTGTCTGCTAGAACACCGACACACTTTTTAAGGTCAAGGTAATAGAGGGCTGTGCCGATGATCTGAATGGCTCTAATTTAGTGGATAAATAAAATTAGTATCTAGCAGTAACCCTCCTCCAAGGCCTATGGCACGGGTTGGTTGTAGACAGTTTTTCCTAGTCCGCGCACGCCGTTACTGCGCAGATGGTCCTCTCATTTACTAGCATACTCGTGGGAAATAAGTAGAAACTTCAAAAATAAATATTCTAAAGGACGATGACGTTGACTGCACGCGCGATACGTTGGGGGGAGACGAGTTTCTGAGTCTGGTGCATGAGAATTTGCTCACGCAGGATAGTCAGTTACTCAACGAACTGAAGTGAGTCGATAAACTCAATGCTCTATCGGGTGACTTAGATGCAGGGGTCAGTAAGAAGCTAGGAGATCTATCACTGGAGTCGGACGACGAGAGGGAAATCACACTGATTTCAACTAGCCGTCAGATTTCAGGGGCGGGTCTTTCAGACTATGGATCCAAGCAGAGAAATAACTGGGTGGGTAAGGGAGGGCATTCATCTTCCTCAAATAAAATTGTCCGACAGGACGCCTTGCCAGGAAACATGGTCAAGGATGGTCGGACGAAATTGAATAAGGCCAAGAACGGCATTAGGAAATTTCTAGACTTTCTGGAAAAGATTGCCAAGAGAGACCCGAATCTGTATACGGCAAAGGAGAGACATCTGGTCAGGCAGGCAGGGCGTTAAAAGTTCGAAAGAATTTACGGCCCTGAAAGGAGGCATCGAAAAGAGCGAGATCTGGCGATGACATACTCCCTACGTCAGAGAAGGTGAAGAAGTCGACGAGCCAAGAAGGTGATCTTCGGGCAACTGTCATAGATATTAATGATCCGAATGGGAGGATCAACTCTGAGCTGTGGCAGCTGTTGGAAGGTAGGCTGATTGCTGAATTCGGCCTAGCGGGGGTAGAAAAGGAGGAATTACAATTCCATGGCGCGGACTGGGTGAGGGGTGCCAAACTTGTCAACTGCGGCAATAAGAAATCATTTGATTTCCTTAAAACCGTCGTTGACAGGCGTGGCAACCTTCGCCCGGAAGATAAACTGGAGGTAATTCCTGCCTCAGATCTGCCTCTCCGAGCAGTGGTGAGAGCGTGGTTTCCACCACCCATCAGATCGATGGAAACCATACTGTCGGATTAATAAATATAGGGTTTGGGGATTAAGGATCACGGGCTACACATTGTATGTCTCTATCACAAAGGATAAGGTAAGAACTTGCATTTTAGCAAAGGAGGAGCAAAGATTAACCTTATTTAATTCTTTTTGTAACGGAGACCTTACAGTCTTTATTGGAGGGGCCAATGGTAAGCAGGGAATTGTGCTTGCATCGGTTTATATGATGCTGTTGATCCACCAGGTACTGACGTGCATAAGCTGACCGAGTATAAAAGGTTAAGAGAGGTTGCATTGGTACTCGGCTGCGACGCTAATGCGCATCATAATCAGTGGGGGATATCACCAACATTAACAAACTAGGTAAGTTAGTGTTTGATTTTATTACTTCTAGCAATATGTTTCTTTGTAACAAGGGTAATGTACCCACGTAACACTAACAGAGATAGAAACCTAGTAGAAAACTGGATGGTACGTTTTCAGACCACAGTAGGATATCATTCAGTCTTAATTGCAGGAGAAAGACGTGACCCATATAGGAATCCAAGAAAGACTAACTGGTATACCTATAGGGCCACTGTTGACATTAGAGCAAAGAAAATTCCGCAGGGTGTGGACACACAAACAGGAGTGGAAGAGTAGGTGGAATATTCCACTAATATTTGTAGGGAATGTTTTCAGGCAAAAGATAGCAGCCTTCGTGGTGGACCAAAGATCTGAGGTCCTTGGTAAGAAGATGATTCAATAGAGCAAAACTCACAGGAAGGATTGAAGACTGGAAAAACTATAAAGTGTTGTATAATAGGTACAAGGATGATCTCAAACGGGCAAAAAGAGCCTCATGGAGGATATACTGTGTGTAGATTGATTCCGTAAATGAGTTATCGAGGTTTCGGCGAATATTGTGAAAAGACCGTAGGGCTCCTGGGAATATTCAAAGAATAGATGGCTCATGAACGAAATCCAGCTTTGAGACACTTTTTGTTCTGCTGGACACTAACTTTCATGGCTGTAGGGAAGTAAGAGGAGTGACATTGAAAAAAGCAGCATGAGCCCAGATGGTATTTTGCCGTTCTTGTTGTAGAATGTCCCAGAGCGCGTACTACTGTTTCTGGTGAGTATCTTTAAGATATGCTTGATTAGAAGGTTTATGTTGAAAGGCTGGAGAGAGGTTAGAGCCATCTCTATATACAAAGCGGGTAAAGTAAGCCACTCAAAGCCAAAGGATTTAAGTCCGATCAGTCTTTCGTCGTTTCTTCTGAAAATATTAGAACGACTGATTGATCTGCATCTAAGGAACACAATTGATATCCGCGTCATTAGTGGCCTGACGAAAAAGGCAGGTCTGTTGAGAGTGCGCTTCATGACGTGGTTGGTGGTATAGAGAGGACTGCAGCAGAAGGATTATACATTGAAGGAGCCTTTAAAACATCAGTATAGAGGCCATTAGGGAGTCGCTGGAGACACTCAGGGTTCACAACTTTCTAGTGGAGTGGGTAGTTATCGTGCTTAGTAGCAGAATCATCAACTCGAGTATAAGAAGGGGAAAACTGAAGAGATTAGTGACAAGAGGTACACCAGGGAGGAGTTGGCGATCTATCCTCTTGGGCCAGCAGCAAAGTACTGGGAGTCAACCCAGAGAAAACCAAACTAGTCCTCTTTTACAGGAGATACAAAATAGAAAGTTTTGTACTAGCCATGATAGGAGGAGTAGAGGTGAGACTAGCATACGGAGCGAAATACCTGGGTGTTTTCCTAAATAAAAAGCTTTTTTGGAAAACGAACACGCAGGAAAGGCTAAAGAAAGGTCTCAATGCCTACAACGCATGCAGGAACTCCATAGGAAGGAACTGGGGTCTGCAACCGAAGATAGTAAAATGGATTTACATATCGGTTATCAGACCTGTTATTTCCTATGGTTGTGTGGTGGGAGGTATTGAGGAAGGAAAGGCACAGGAGATTACTAGCTAAGGTTCAGAGGTGTGCCTCGTTGGGTATCACAGGTGCTCAAAGGAGCTCACCTCATGCTGCCTTAGACGTCATTCTTCATCTACTTCCTATAGAGGACTTTGCGGTGAGAACGGCGACTAGAAGTATCCTTAGAAAAAAAGTTTTGTCCGTAGAAAAGTTTGGTAGGGACAGGAATAACAGGTCACACATCAATCTTAAATGACATCAGTTTTAGTGATCAGGGACTATAAGGTCGCTGAAATTGATTTTAGTAGAACACTTTCACTGTTAATTCCGGATAGGGACTATTGGGTCATATCCGATGAGCTATATGAGTGTAGCGCGGTCCTTACAAACGGATCAAAAATGGGGGAAGGCGCAGGGGCTGGTGTCTATATCTTGGGAACGAACATTCGTAGTTCTTGAGAAACTGCCACTCCAGATTTCTGCAGGATCTGCGGGGACGAAGAGGAACCAGAAACCATTGAGCATATTATCTGTCAGTTCCCGAAGCATGCGTTTCCATTAGTGCATAATTGATATCGGGAAGTGTAAACTAGAGGACATCAGAGGCTTCATCATGTGAATTCAGTGGCTTAATGACGGACAATAGGTTCACTTCTGGGTGGTTAAATATTACTTTTTAGTGGGAGGTGCAATTTTGGCACCACCCTTCTTAATCTAACTTAACATAACCAAGGGCTCGTTTCATTTTTTCGCGAACTTTAATAACAAAAAATTTAATTACAAATTTTTAAAATAAATTTTTGTTACCTACTTTTTTGTAGGTAATAGTTTTATTGGCTTTTATTACGATAAAAACGTGTCAGGATACCAATTATGTTTTTATAAATTTGGTAACAAATTTTAACCATGGTGACTATTGTGCCAGAATATGCCTCTAAGACCCTATTTCACCAACTTATTTAAATATCAATTCATATTTAAAATTCATTTTTCAATACAAAAATTTATGAAAATCGACATTTAAATGTGAATTGATATTTAAATAGAGTTGGTGACATTGGCCCTAAGAGAGATCTTTATTTAATTTTTCTATCTAAGGCAATAGAATGTAATGTCGAGTACACACTATGTCATTTTGTGACATCGCAATATTGTGTACAACGTAGTGACAACGTTTGTAATTTCCGATATTTTTCCTTGTGTGGCATTGCTATCCATATAAAAAAACATAATGTCAACAGCGTTGCACACATTTTGAAAATGACATCACAAAAAATGCCAAATGTTTACTCAGCATAAAAAAAGAGACCGTTCTGTCTTCTTATGTATTGGAAACTAAATCTATATATATGTATATATATATAAAATCGTATTGTGTTTTTGTTCGTAACGCATGATCTCTGTAACTATAAGAGCTGTGGAACTGGTAGGTTCTCGTTTTGCTTTTAACGCAACAAGTAACGACAGGGTGGAATAATTTGGAGTTTAAAAAAATTAATTATTGAGAGTACGACAAAGTTTGCCGGGTTCAACTGGTAAATAAATAACTATACATATAAAAGAAATTCTTGTTTGATCCTTAAAAATAAATTAAGAAGCTGCCTAAATTCCTTTTAATATTTACACGCGTAATTAAAATATTTGCTTTTATAATATATTCTTCTTCTCGATATATGAAAATCTTTTTTATTATTATAATGATTGAACTAAAATGACGCTCTTTGATGTAAACACAAAGAAAAATGTGATCTTGACTTCATATCCTTCTCATTTTTTTCATTATTTTCTTATGTAACAAGTATTCCAACTTTTTGTAATTTTAGATTTAAAAAAAAAACAAGTAACTAAAAATTTACTTACTTTGTGCATATACATGGAGCTTTCTGTGTGGGGTCAATAAAACCCCATATTTGTTGTTGCTGTTGCTTTTGAGATAAAGCTGTTGTATTTGGTTTTATATCAAGACTGTGAGAGACGTCTGTTTGATCCACTCCTTCCCTTGGCGCATTATCATTGACAGGTGCCATCGCCCCAGACGAAGACGTCGTAGTCGTTGCCGACACATTTGAAGAATTTGAATTAGAGGTGGATAAATTGGTGGTGTTGCTGTAGGAGTTGCAGGAAGCTGAAGTTGTAATTGTGCCATTTAAATTATGTTGCACGTGCAAGACATTTGTGACGCAATCTTGCCAAACTCTTTCAGGCATTTCACATGCAGCCTGCGGCGGGCTATGAATATTTGCAGTATTGCATGTGAAATTCCGTGTTTGTATGTCATAGTACGGCTGAACTTTTGTACGATCAATTTTTAAACGTTCGACCACGTGGGCCAAAGATGATTTTGTTCCATTTATAGTTGGCGGTGACGCTGTTGGTAATTTATTATTGGAAAAATTTTCCATGAGTGGTTTCCTTGTATCAGTATTATTACGATTATCATTTCCACCAGCTGTTTGATTGGCCGATAGAAGTGATGCCAATGCAGCAGCTTCCGCTGAAGAAGATGTCCCCAAAGCACCTTTTTGCGATGCAGCTGCTTCCATTTCTTCCATGTCATCCAAATCAGTGACTAGTACATAAATCGATGGATGATACATTTTATGACCGCCTAAAATATATTAGGAAACAATAACGAAAAATATTATATGTACATAATATCTAATAATAACATCAATTTAGAAAAAAAGTATTGAAGCTCATACCTGCTATAACTTCCACGACCGGAGGCACATCACTGTTCTCTTTATTGCACAATGGGAAAAATGAAGCCCAGTCGTCAAGTATTTTTTCAGCCATTGGATCATTAGTTTTATAACTGTTGCCCGTAAGTGTGGCCGCCATTCCAAATGGAGCCAATATTACTTTGCGGGGTTTTGGACTAACGCTTTTGTTACTGTTTGTGTTGCTATTATTGTTGCCGTTGCTATTGTTATTGTTATATGCATTTGCTGAGGCTGAAAAACTTTCGTTTTTAATACTCTCGCCTGCAGCTGCATTTGGTGAATTTGGTGATGTTTGTTGTTGTTCAGGTGAATTTGCATTCGATGCAGCGGCTGCAAATGCAACTGATGCTTCGGTTAAATGTTCTTTGGTAAGTGGACGCACTGCTGGATGTTCTCTCAAATCAATTGATGCACATACAGTATCACCATGCACAAAGAATGTAAACGAAAATGACAAATGTTGAGAGCTGCAAAAATTTTGAAGATTAATTTATCTCAAAAAAAAAAAAGACTTTAAGGGAGATCGGGATTTATGTTTTTTTTAATATCTACATATCATAGGCCTGTTAAGTCGTTTAAAAATGACACTCGTATTTGATTGTCCGATATTTAAAAATTATTAGAAATTTATAAACCTTTATCACAAGTTGAACGACGAATAAACTTATATCTTCACAATTTATTCACAGAGGACTTGTTTTTTTTTTATTTGGGATTAATTATAGTTACACTCAATTTATTAAATTAATGTCTTATTAATTTAAATGAGTTTTAATCCAATTCGGAATATTGATTACCATAGTGCAAAAAACTTATTTGTACACTAATTCAAATCATTTAATTCACATTCAAGCACTAGTGGCAAAAAGTTATATTACCAATGAATCTTATTATTACTCGTATACATACATTATTTTTATTTTAAATTACTATTAATCAATTTTGAAACTTAATATAAAATGGGCCTATCTCAGTTTTTTCGAAATCGCGTTTTTAACGTTTTCTGGGAGACAACGTATAATTGCATCCTCCTTGAAAATCTTAGTACGTTACAGTTCAAAATCAAGAACTTATGTCCACTTAAAAAATTATTTGTGCATGTAAATGCTTTAGTTTTCCTTCAGTTTTTTGTTTTTCTTATAAAATATCGAAAATTCGAGTTCCGCCTTTCTTATATTAAGGCATCGATATACATATACATATGTATATAATTTAATTGATATAAAAAAATGTTTCAAGTTGAACGATGAATATATCTATATCTTCACGATTCATTCACAGAGAACTTGTTGCTTAATCTAGGATCAATTAAATTCGCATTATTATAAATATTAATAATGAGACGATTTTTAAATATAATCCAGTTTAAATACGTACATATTTGAAGGAATTATTTACAAACCCTTAAGATACAACATATCGTAGTTGTAATTAGAGATTACTTGACTTTTTGATCTTATCTCCAAAAAAAAAGTTCTGGATAAAATCAATTAGAAGATATGTTTGATACATTACAACAAAACCTAACTTACAGTCGTTAGAACCTTAGAGCCTGTCCCACGATGTCGACAATGTTCGACTTGTCGCATAGTTACATTGGAAATAACAGCAAAATTTTAAAATTTGTTTTTGTTTTGAATGTAAGTGTGCGACAAGTCGAACCTTGTCGATATTGTGGGACAGGCCCTTAATTTTATTAATATTTTTTACAGTGTAATATATTACGGCTTGTATACTATGTGTCCTATAGACAAACATTCGGATTCAGAGTAAAACATAGCATTATACAATAAACAACTGTTAATATTGCTCATTTGCTTTTTTTTTTTTGTTTTTTGTTCAATTTTATATATTGACCGCGACTAAAACAGGATCTCATCCAGTTTAAATTTCATTTTAAAATTTTCTACTTTAATTAACATTTATTAATATTAAAATAATTAAAGCTATCTCATGATGAATATATGTATACATATATGTATGTAATAAAAGAAAAACAACTTAAGTACGAGAGATTAATACTAACCTTCTTCCAAATATTCGTTCATTTGAAGTACAAGGTTGGACAAACCATTTACCAAATCGTACAATATCTTTTGTTAGCACAAATCTAAATTAAAAAATAATGATATATAATTAATAAATATATATGTAGAAGTTTCAAATAAAATATTTAAGAATTACCTTTCTATAAGATTATGAAGTGCTTTAAAAAGTAATGAACGACATTCATAAGTCAAACCTCTTTCCCAAGTGCCATTCCACATCATTTGATTGCCTAAAAAAAACAAGAAAAATTTTACAATAATTATTTAAAGTTGATAAAATGTGTCATTAAAAAACACTTAAACAAAAATAAGAATATACATATATAGATGGAAGCAACAATGTCCATTATTTGAGACAATACAAAATTTTCATTAAATAGATTTTGAGAATGTATCATGAGACATATTTTGATATCTTATGATCTAAGTTATTCATTGCCTCAGTGTTACTTCTCTTTAGAAAAAAAAATTACCTAATGAAATTCAAATAAGTGATATGTGTCCATACCCAACAAAAAATTAAATGAGTACTTCTTTACAAAGTACTTCTAATTTACTTCCAAAATAGGTTATGCATTTTATTCTGGTTTAATGAAGTTATCTTTAATCACATATCTAAAGTAATGACAAATCACCTATTTTATTATTATTATCCTCTAAAATAATAACCCAGTAAAAGTGATGAAAAAAAGTAGAAAAAGCACCACAACTAGCGATACGAACCACTTCAAACTCCGAGCAAGCCCGTAAGCTAATAAATTGACTGATTGATTTAATTGTTTAAAAGTACCAATTCTTCAACTTCAGAAATAAACGAAAACTAAAACAGATCTCCCTTCTTTTTTCTTCTGAGACAATTATTTTAATGAGTAGAATACTTTTAGGAATTAAGTAGCTTCCATCCAATTGGGTTATTAAATAACGGCACTATGTATAATCAAAAATTGGCATGAAGTTAGCATAAGTGACAAAATTGAACTACTTGTTGACGAGTTCCTCTATACAATTTGACATTAAAAATCACCGCATAATTTAGTTTTAACACACGATTACATCCTAGCATAATTTTTAATGTAAAATTATATGGCAAAACACGTTGAGATTATGTTAAATTTTGCCACTTATGCTAACTTCATGCCAATTTTTGATTATACATAGGGCCGTAAGTGAATAAGCACCACTTCCTAAATCATAGATTTAAGAGCTTTGGAAAAGTGGTTAAGAACCACATCCTAAATGTAAAATATATTGGATTTACTTCACCAATAAAAAATTACACCTTATTTTAGAGTTTTTATAGCAAATAAAAAGTAAATCTTATTCACTCACGGGTTGGCAAAAACAAACCACTTCGCTCCAATGACACGCTAATGTAAAATGTTTTCTATGGCATCCTGCGACATCGCAATATTATAGTGGCCAGGTTTGTCATTTCCGATATTTTTCGTTGTGTGGCATTGCTTTCCATATAAAAAACATAATGTGAACGGCGTTGCACACAATTTGAAAATGACACCACAAAATGACAACACAGAAATGCCAGATGTGTACTCAGCATTAGGTATTTGTTGGAAATCTTTCTCGATTTAAAATAGATTGAAAAACGTAACAAGTTATGACGTACTCATTTATTTCGATCTCATTCTGGTTTTGATGACAGAGGAGATGGAAAACGTAATTTGTATTTTTACACGACTGCGCAACGCAAAGAAGGGTATTGTTTTTATCAGTCTATGTATCTATGTATGTGTGTTCCTTTGCGGCACTATATAAACCGAATGCGTGGACCCATTGTGTTGAGTCTTACGTCAATCGATTTGACTTAATCCCTGGAGTGTCACTAAAGATATGTCAATTGTCAAAATTCAATAATGCGGCCAACAGACGCCATTTTGTAATTACGAAAATAAAATAAAAAGTTGGCGATCTATATCAAAATGGGTATCATTCAGCAGGAATTTTAAAATCGTCTTTAGGTTTCTCTTATGATTTTTCATTTCGAATGATAACTTAGGATATTTAACGGTTCAAGTTTTTTTTTTGGATTTTTTTTTGTATAAATACTTGTTTTTGTTTTTAAATCGAGTAAGAGGGCGTTCACGATTTAAGAATTTTTCTATATTTGGACAAAATTTTCGTGCAATAACAACTTGTGTTGAACTGTAAGTAAAATTCTTTAACTGAGACATGTTCCTTCCTAACTTATCGTATATCATTGTTAATGGCTGGAATATGGCTTCATTTTTGCCTTTGATGATATTTTAACCTGAATGCATTTTTGATATCTTGGGTCATCTCCCTCTATTTCCCAATTTTGATATTATATTATAGTTGTAGACTAGTCCAATTGGTCCAACGGCTTCCGACATGTTTTTGAAATAAATAAATAAATAAAATACGACACTCGTAATACGGGATATTAATCACGCGTTATTGCGTGAGTGTGACTTAAAACAAATACTCGTGCGTGATCGTGCGTGAGCTATTTTTAGTAATCACGCACGAATTCTCACGCTCTCACGAGATATCATTCCTGGGCTATTGTTATAATTTTTTCAGTCGTAAACTGGCTCTTATGAAATTCAAAAATACTCGGTATCAATATAGAAAAATAAAATTATTTTTACATTTTTTTATGGTACACAACTATATTTTACCTAAATTTTGAAAATTTTCAGAAAATCTGCGCGGATGTCCGCATTTATGAAAAGGCTCGCTTAAATTTTAGTTAAAAATGCTTAAAACTATCTACATAATAAAATGTGGCAGTTGAAACTTTCAAAATCTACCGTCACAACTTTTTATATGCGCTTAAACACAAAAAATATTTTTAAAATTTACTGTTGAAGGACATTGCTGAATGTAGGGTACATCTCCAAAATACAAAATAATTCACTCTAAGGACATTCTTAATGCATTTTCTTTAGCGCTATATAATTAAAAAGTGAAAGTATCAGATTTTTACAAAACTGAAAATGATGAAGATACTTAAAAAAAACACATGCCTTTTTCAGGGAAATTTTAAAATTTAGATTTTTAGTCTTTTTTCGATTTCACGAATGGAGATATTAATAATTTTTTTTCCTATTTTTGTTTAAAATTTTGTCAAAAATTTAATGCTGTTTTTTAATTTAAAATCCAACAACAAGCTGAAAAGTAATAGGCGAAATACTTAGAAAAGTTAAGGCAAAAAAAATTTTTTTGCCTTAAGTAAAATATCTTATGTGAGAAACGGACTAATCTTGGAAAATTATTTCTTAAGAATTTCAAGTTTATCTCAAAATGCTTTATCCGGTAAAAATCAGATAATTTTTAAAAAAAGTTACAAGCCTCAAAAGTTTTTTTGAGTCCTAGGTAGTCAACTTGAGTCCACTGTAACTCCTGTCCAGCTCAAGCCAGAAGTCTATCACGACATGTGTTATAAAGCCTAAGCCCTCCCCTACAGATGTTAGGAGTTTCATATAAATCCAATCAGTAGTTTAGAAGCTCCAGATTTAGTGCCACTTACTTTGTAAAAGTCCTCACTGTGCAATGCAAATTTTACATATACACGCTTGTAAAAACCTATTTTTCAACCAAAAAAAAAAAAAAAAATACAAAATGGATTACATACATTTTCGTGAGCGTGCGTGATCGTGACAAGTTGTAAACTACTCGAGCGTGATTAAGAATATTTTCTTCGTGAGCGTGCGTGATCGTGAAAATTTTCAATATCATTCGTACGTGAAAGTGCGTGAGTAAAATATTTTCCTGCGTAAGCCTGCGTGTCCTGAGTAAACAAACACTCACGCGCACATCTCTAGTCAATAGTGTAGAATAGACCTACTAGAATGTACTAGTTAGCCTCTGTTTTCAATGTCTACATATGGTCCCAAAGGATGTATCTAGTCAATAGTACCAACTTCAGTAGTTAATTATAAATGACACGCACATGTATATAACAAAAACCATTGAATCGTCAGTAGTACTTGTGAAAAGTAAATCTCGTCCTAACCCAAATGAAAATTCGTTCCAACAAAAAAAAAAACATTAAAATTTTAAAACAAACCATCTTCATTGTTAATTTAAATCGTTTCATTTTTAATACAAAAATAATTAGTTTTAAAATAGAAACGCTTCATTATTACTTCAAGAATATATATTTTTCTTAAAGAGAAGTAACACTCAGACAATGCATGCCTACTACTATTACTAGGTGTTACCTTCTTTAGGAAAGGAATGGTGATAGAGAAGACAGGCGGTGAAGGAAGAGACAGAGAAAAGCTTCATTATTTTATAACTCTGCTTTTTGCACGTTTTTCATAATGCAGTGTTCCAGCGCCTCTGGTGTTAAATGGCGTATTAAATTTTTTAATTTGAGTATGTTTAACTTTATATCAAGGTTGTTGTCTTTTTAAAACAAATTTTTTTTATTTCAAAATATTTTTCGTTTTTAAAACAAGAATGAAAATTTTAAAATAACACAAAACAAACTTAGTTCTATTTCATAAAATTGTCATTTTTAAAATGAAATTGTTTCTTCTGGATTTTAAAACTTTTTTTGGGTGTAGGCATATTGCTATTAATTTTATATTACATATGTATGTATGTACTTTCCATACCTACATATCGAGAGCCTATACTCAAAATACGTCGACTCAAATTTGGTCTAAATGAGATTCCGATGACAAATAGCTCCCCTATCTAATATTCATCTATTTGAATCAAAAAAATTATTTTTTCCGTTTTATACCTATCAATTTTTTTTATATTCTGCTATCTAAAAGTATAATTTTTTTTGGTGAAAATAAATGCTAATGGGAAAATGTTCAAAAATTTTAAAAAATTAGTACATAATTTATTATAAATCTACCTCATATCCCATTGCATTTGGCATGCTGAACACGAATCTGGTAAGCATTTTTGATATCCTAAGGCTAGTTTTTGAGATATGGCACTTTCAACATATTAGCACATATTTGTAATATATGTATAACTTTTAAACTTTTAATCGAATAGAAACATTATGTATGGACTGATCATAGTCAATGATATAAGCTTTCGAAATTGATATTTTGGAGTGACTATGTTAAAATAGAAATAAGTTAGAGAGTGCCAAAGCTGACCATCTGGAGATGGAAAGGCTTTCAGTCAGGCTTAAGTAATTTTTTCATGGTATTTTCAGTTTTTTCTTGTAGCTTTTCAATTCTTATACCTAGTAGTATTGAGTAAAAGATTTCACAAATTGATTAAAAAATAAATATGTATATTAAAAAAAAAAACCTATTTTTTTCCGACAAAATATGCTAACTCTAAAAAAATATTTGTTTTTTAATCGACTAAAATATGATATATCAAAAAAATACGCAAACCAGTGCATAATAAAACCATATTGTGGAAGGCACATCATTTATTTTTACAATAATGAGCGAATTAACTAGTTTATTCGCTCTACTGAAAAGTTAGCTTTTTTGAGTTGACGTGTTTTGAATATAGACTCTAGATATAACTGATTTTATGTACATATCTACATACATACATTTGTATGTACACAAGTTTGTATCTATATAATTGGAACCTTATTGTAAATTTCAAATGTGGTAGAACAAGTTCATCAAAAATTATTTAACCAAATTTTTTTCAAACCTTATCATTTGAAAAATAGTGTTGCCAACGAGATACATTTTTTATACTACATATTTTTAAAATGCGGGACAGACAAAACAAAATGTACATTCTTGAGAGCAAACCAAACAGCTGCATGTACCAGGGAAGGCATTGATAATTTTAAAATTGTACCAACAACTTTATAAAATTGTACTTTTTTGACCTTAATTCAAATTACATATTTTTATTTGTTTTTATTAAAATAATTGACTTTGGTATGGGCAGCGAATCGTTTTCCAAATTTGCTTTGAAGTTACACCTGTTGTCCGATGATTTTGAAATTGAATAGTTCACATTTTTTTTTGATTTTCTTGCTGCGTTTTGCTTTCACAAGACTGTTTTCAAGGAGAAGAATATGAGTTTCATTGTTCAAATGTGAAATTTTACATATGCAATCGTTTGAAAAGAAATACGGAGTGAAACTGCGAAGATTCCTTAAATGTACTAAATTAGTCATTGGTGTACTATTGTATTTTCCGATTTTAAAAAGTACCAAAAAAGGTACAATTGTACCAACTTTGCCATACCTGGCATGTACTATAGGAAACTCCAAATATTAAGGGGTTTATTGGATTGAAAGAGAAAAATTAACAATTTAACAAAAGGCAAATGAAAGAAAGAGAACAAAACAAAGAAAATATGTAACATATGTAGTTATGTTAGGAAAACGCACCACCAGCAGGCCAGTAGTTCATCCAGATTAGGCTATACTACCAAAATCAAAATTCACACCAAACGCAAAAATACAAAAGACTAAAACAAACATAAGCCAAAGCAGAAATAAGAAAAAGGTAGAAAAGAAGCACAAAATACATACAATATGTATGATGTCTTATTAAAAAGTTCAATGCAATGCGCAGAAATATCCAATAAGAGAGCTGCAATAACGAAAAACTGCAAAAAAAAATATAAAACCTATAAAACTAAACGAATAGATTATAAAAACGAGAAAAGAAATTAAAAACCCAACGATGTACTTTTGGGCAGTCAGAATATCAATTTATTGTTTTGTTTATGTACAGTGGCGAGCACTGCTGGATACATACTTACTAAATACGACATAAAATCGATGTAAAATCCATAAAATATAAGAAAACATCCAGGTTTTTTATTTAAATGATAAAATAAAAGAATAATTAAAGAAAACAAAACGAAGTTTATGAATATCAAAAGTAAAAGTTAAGATTGAGTCAATTTTGGGAAAAAAGTTTATGTATCCACTTCTGCACGTTTAATTTTTTTTTATTTAATTCATATTATTTAGTACTTTTTCGACCAGTTATTGAATTTAATTAAGCTTTTAATGCTTCACTTGGTTCCGTCTGGGTTCATTATCAAAAATCGATAGTAATAAGAAAAGAAGATTATCTTAGCATCATAAAAGAGAATGTATATGATTTTGTGGAACATAGTGGTCACACAGCGGAAGAAGTTGTGTATCAACAATCTGGAGATCAAAATCATACGACCGAAAATCGTTAGGAATTGGCTTTCAAAGCAAAAATTTAACACAATGCAATAACTAGCATAAGGATTCTGGTCCAAAACCATTGAAAATGTACGGGATTTAAAATAAAACTTCTTGCACTGCCAACATTTAATGAATTTTGGTTCCGAGTCCAAACGGAATGGGCGAATATTCCAAATCTTACCGCTTGAGTTTTGGTCAAAAATACCCCTAGGTTCATTAAAAGCTTAATTAAATTCAATAACTGGTCGAAAAAGTACTAAATAATATGAATTAAATATAAAAAAAATTAAACGTGCAGAAGTGGATACATAAACTTTTTTCCCAAAATTGACTCAATCTTAACTTTTACTTTTGATATTCATAAACTTCGTTTTGTTTTCTTTAATTATTCTTTTATTGTATCATTTAAATAAAAAACCTGGATGTTTTCTTCTATTTTATGGATTTTACATCGATTTTATGTCGTATTTAGTAAGTATGTATCCACCAGTACTCGCCACTGTACATGCATATGTACATATGTATGTATGTATGTATATATGTATGTAACATACTATGTATGTAGATTCCTGGAATATTATAACTTTAATCTGAACTTGCCACTTTTTGTGTTTTTTTTTTCTGTCATCCAATATTTTATAATTAAGAAACCACACAAGAATGCTACCAGCCAGACAATATAATTATAATATTTTGCAGACTTAAAGGTACGTACATATGTATACATATCTTTCAAACTTTATTTTATTTAGATCAAGTTTTATTCTTAATGATTAATTTAGTTGAATAAATTAGGCATATGCTATACGACTTTAAACAATTTCAGCTGACTACTGAAAAGAAAAATTAAATCAAGAATAATAGGTGTGTTTTTTACTTTTGCAGTAAAATGCAGTAAATGAGTATATAGTTACAGCAAAAATTTTAAAATTTACTCTCAAAAAGAGCTGTCGCCGTAAAAAGTATGAGAACGGAAAAATAGTAAAAATTAGTAAGATTAAAGAAACAGCTGACTCCAACTCCACATAGTGTTGAAAACTATGTATATAAACTTTTGACTATTCAGCTCTTAATTATTGGTACTCGATACAATATTTTTTAACACGAACAACATAAGAATACATTTTGTAGTTTATTTCATGCAATATTTGTAATCGATTTCTTTTTGATTTCCTTGTTTTGTTGTTTGTTAAATTAATAAAAATTACATGACTATTTGTTAATGTTACTGATTATCTTAAAAGCAAGTGCAATACTAGGTAACCAGATACTTTACAGTTTTACAACTCTGAGTAATTAGAATAATTTGCTAAACAAAGGGATTAATAAAATATATTCCAAAATATGCATATTTACAGTTATTATTATTGTGCTTTATAAATAAAATATTTTTTAATGACTTTCACAATTTTTATTGTCATTTTCTAAAATTTTTACACTTTTCGTTTGCTTACTTTTTCATTTGTTTAAATTTTGAATCATATGTTTTTATCTTACTAAACTTTACTACGACAAATTTCTGCAGTAAAAATTTCCAAAACACTCAGTCAAGAACTGTCACTTTACTCTCTCAATTTGTGTTCTCATTTACTGTATTTTGGGTAAACGAACGCAATTTAGTAAAATGCAGTATAGTTAAGTAAAAATTTGTAAAAACTTTTGAGTACGCGAACGCACTTAATGTCGAGTCTACAAAAAAACATAGCATTTTCAAAAATTTTGTAAATTTTAGTGCTCTTTTGTGCAAAATAATTAATTTTATTACAAAAACAAATAAAAAATAAATCATATATAATTTTTTTATTACCGAATTCAAAGTAAAATGATTCAAAAACAACCAAGTGATTTGATATCGTCAGGCAAATGGTTGGTCGGTTTCAAATCACGAGATCTCAAAAATTTTTGTGCGTAGAACACATTTTCAGTGATTTCAAATCACTTTAGTTTAAAGTGATTTACAGAACATTCCTGCTAATGGATGGAATAATGTATGTATAATAAAAAAATATATCGAGATTTTGAAAGCCCATCTTGAAGATGGTATCATAAGAATGGAAATAGCTGAAAATTTTATATTTATAATTTTATACCATGAGGCTTTTGTACAAAACCCCAAAATTGATGGAAACTTTCACTTTCCATCAATCGCCAGATATAAATTTGTGGCATCACTTGGACAGAAAAATTAGAAAAAGAAAAATAACATGAAAAAGTGAATTGATATTTGTTCTACAGGAAGAATTGTCAAAAATTCCATATGAAATAGCACAAATTTTGATCGATTCGAATTCAAGGGGACTGCAAGTCATAATACATAATAAACATAAGGGGATCACATACTAATTACTAGATTGCAGTTCGAGAGATTTTTCAAAAAAAATACTACAAAGTGAGCACTCATTTTATGCGCTACAAAAATTGAGTTATATAAGTTAAAAAATTATGTTTTATTTATTGGTACTAGGTATATGAAATACATATTTTCATTTGTATTGTGTAGGTATAACTTTAAAGTTGACTTATAGTGTTTTCACACTGAAAGTTAAAACCTGGTTTTAACGTTAAAACCATAAACAGCTGATTTTGCTTTCACACTGCAAGTTTGTTAAATTCAGGTTTTAACTCACAGGCTGTCTAATAACTTTGCTCAGAAATGCGTGTATTTGTTGTTGCATTTTTTCTGCTTTTTAATAACATTTGTTGGACATACTGTTCAACTGTTTTTGTTTGTATGAAAAACTGAGATATTTCACAATGCGCTCTAAAATGGAAATTATTTTATATTTTGTAAATAAAATTTTTTTAAATTATGGAACTTCTTATACAGAATGAAGAAGTGCTTGGAAATATTGTTAATAATATAAAAATGCACAAATGCATTATAAGATAAACCTTTTTTATAGGCAGATGAATGTCAGTCATATTGACTTTTTTCACTTTCCACAGTTCAATTTAAAATATTTTCGTTGTTGTCCTTCCAAAAAAAACTCTTTTTATCCATTATTTTTTGATTATTGTTGCTGCTGCATTAATTTTTAGGTTGAAAATTTTTCAGGCGCCATCTATTGTTATTCACTGGCATACCATTACCAGCTGCTGTCGGTCATTTCAACTTGGCACCACTGAATTTATCACAACGAAAACAAGGTTGCATTTCATAAAACCAACTTAAAACCAATTCAAAAATGGTTTTAATTTGGTTTTAACAAAAACAATTTGTATGGTAAAACCAGGTTTTAACAGTTGGTTTTAACGTTAAAATCAACTTTTATTAAAACCATGTCAGTGTGAAAACACTATTAAAGTGAACCAGAAATACGGTTTTAAGTTAAAAATTTTGTATGCAAAAAAATTTAAATTACAAGAACAAAACACATACATAGTACATACCCACATACATACATACATACATACATACATACATATGTATGCGTGTATAATGATTTTATTAATGATAAAATAATGACCTGTTTAACGATATCGAAAAAATAAGTATGTATGTAGATATGTATGTACCTAATTATTTTAGTGAACGTTTACTTCAAAAATATTAAAAGGAGGAAGATTGGATATAATTTTAGCGATGTGTGGAGTTGAGATTTCTTCTTTATATTTTCACTTCCAAAAACCCCTCATTGAAGTTCTCATTCCAATAGCAAGTAACCACTGTTTTTTCTCACATGAAATTTACAAATAAGTGAATTTTATTTTACTGTTGCTGCTTTTATCAGTTTCCTGAACAAGTCTGAAAATAAACAAAAACAAATGAGCATGAACACAAAATAATAACAGAAGCAGCCTTTTTCAGTTATTGTGTTTTGTGAAGCACGTGTGGTCGTGCACATGTTGCTTTAAATATCATAAAATACATAGAAACAGGAGAGATGAAATAAACAAAGAGTATCTGAAAGATAGCTAGAGAGAATGTTAATGACCAGAAATTCGGAGAGAAATACTTTTAAGGTCATTGCAGTGTTGCCAATTAAACGAAATTAGTAAAATTTCATAGTTTAAAAAACCCACCTAAGTGGATTTTTTTAGAAAATGAGTTATTTAAGTCATAATAACCCCTGTTTAAAATTTTTATGACCATGTAAGCATTAAGCCTAGAGCAAACTGCATGTAAAAAACCACATGCGCATGTGGCTCTGAAGTAATATTGACGTCATCACGAAGCAACATTTGCGATTAGCACCAAATACTGGTCTGATTCACTACAACAAGTGAAGGTCTTTGTTATTATGCTCGTCAAACACATAAGACATAATTCCCATAATGCACTTTTTACTTTTTATTTATGTAAATGTATTTTATTTTATTTATTTTTAAATATGAAATATTTTTTACCGATCATAAGGCACTTTTCAATCACAGAATTTGTAAATAAATTTATAAACAAAAACAACTTTTGACAATTTCTGACATAAATGTACTCAGAGCGAAAATAGTCATGTGCGTTGCTCCACCAGCTGGTTACCCAGTCAACAATTGGAAGATTGTTTTTAAAAATATCGCCAAAATTTATTTTTTAAGACTGCCTTAGATGACCAAAAACTGATCAATCACTTGGGCGCTCAGAAAACACTAAGAATTACATACCTATTTGGCAGTCATATTTCGTGCAGAAAACTCCCTCAAAAAATTTCTTTCAGAATAGTCACGCAGAGGAGTCGAAATAGACTTGAATTTGATAAAAAGTTTAAAAAAATGCTGGCTGGGTAAATACACCTTGAACAGGTTTGTACATACATACATATGTACATTTAAAGGGTGTCCCAACAAGAACGCAAGATTTAAGGCCCAACTATAATATGAATAAGCAAGCTTAAGCAATTGTGCGGTTACATATAAAACGTATGTGGCAAACTATAATGTACTTAACAAACTTTTCGTCAAGTTTCGTCAAATGTCATTTGCTTAAGTAAAGTGCCAAACTGAACGCACATTCCGCAAGGAAACAACTGTTTGTGCATTTTTTAAACTCAAACAAGCAGCAGCAGAAAATATTAATTGATTTTAAATATTTTTTTATTGTTTCGTATTTTAAACTCAGAAAATAAAGCAAACCTTTTATTTTCATTGTTTGTTTTACAATACACATATACACACATACACATGTATTTACTTATGTATATTCACTCTTGTACTTTTTAGTAGGCAAAACAAATAAAACAAGTAATAAGGTGATGGATATATGTATTTATATGTGCATTTTTAATAGATTAGGACATTCTTTCAAGTTAGTTTGATTGAATTGCATTCATTTATGAGTTATGAGAAGAAACAAAATTAATACAAAATTATTGACAATACCTAGATGTGCAGCTGTGGCTAAAGAATACTTAAGTGCATGTAAGTACATTGTGGCCACCTAAAAGTCACATCTGAATTGTTTAAGCATTTGACAGACTTATCGTTCAATTCTGACATTAGCTTAAGCCAGCTTATTCATATTATAGTTGGGCCTTTAAATTTGGCGCCATTCGAAGTGTCATTGTTTGACATTTGAACAATTGTTATTGTTTGCTAGTAGAAGGAACGAGTTTAGTAAAAATGAAGCGCTAGACGAATGAACAACGCATTCTCATTGTGAAATTGTTTTACCAAAATGGTGAAAGTTTGGCGGCTACAGTTCGCAAATTTGCGATCAATTTGGGGTCACAATAATGCTCCAAAAGAGTCAACTGTAAAGACATTAATGGATAAATTTGCCGAAACTGGGTCTGTTAGTGATGTAAAGACAACAACGCGCCTTCGACCAGGTCGATCGACCGAAAATGTCGCAGCTGTACGTGATGATGTCGCTCAAACGCGGGTCAAGCGCAAACAGTCAATGGTGTTCGGTATCGTGAATTGAATTGAATTGAAGAAATGAATGTGGAGGGCATGTGGTTTCAACAAGACGGCGCCACATGTCATACAGCCAGAGAAACAATTCAATTGCTACATCAGTCATTTCCCGGTCGTGTTGTTTCGCGTTTTGGAGACCAGAATTGGCCGCCTAGATCGCGCGATTTAACACCATTAGACGTTTTTCTTTGTGGTTTTTTGAAGTCGATGGTTTACGCGAATAAGCCGACGACGACTCAAGCCTTAAAAGAGGAAATTGGACGCTGCATTAATAAAATGCCGCATCATTTATGCAAAACGGCCATTGAAAATTTCATTAAAAGATCGCGTGTGTGCCAGCAAAGCCGCGGCGGCCATCTGCACGATTTGTTGTTCCACACATAACCTCATTTTGTCTACTTTACGATATAATAAAATTTCACGATTTTTTTTAAATATCTGTGTTTTATTTAAAATTTAAATCTTGCGTTCTTGTTGGGACACCCTTTATATGTATATACGTGTCTATCCTAACACAAAACAATGAATGAATTTCAAACTGTTCATAAATGGCCTCATACAAACGCAATTTATGTATTAAATTATGTTAACATAATTGCTAATTAGCAAACATGACCAATATGTATGTACTTATATAATATGTATGTACTTATATAATATGTATGTAGGTATACCTACATACATATATGTACATATGTATGTGTACATAAGTATCTATGTATGTATGTACTTAGAAATAAAATTTCTAAGCAAAAATTTTTATATACAATACGTAGGTACAACGATTGTTACTATAACAACAACTCTCTAGATTTTATATTATTCGCTCTACATATATAAAAGTGTTACCGTGAAGTTAAGGGTCCAAAGAACTGTTAATACATATCTCATGTTTTAGACTCGGCAGTTTTTCTTGAAGCAAGTCTGACTTTATGGGAGAGAGAGGAAAGAAGAGGGGTACTGACTTGCTTGTACAGAAAAGTTACTTGAATTTTCTTTTGTTATTTCATTCGCAGCATTAAAACAATAGCAAAATTTAAGAAGAAACCGTCTGAGTGTAAACAAACGAGCAGTTTTAAAAGAGAATTGAAGAGAACTGCTTCAAGAAAAAATGCCAAGTCTAAAACAAGACTATTGTGTGAAAAAATCATACAAATATCTTGTACACTCACCTGCTGAGAGAGGGATATTTTTAACATCTTCATTAAGTTGTATGTAAGTTGTAATTTTTAAAATTATTTTTAAGCAATTGCATGTTTTTTCTTATGTGACGTATTAACGCCCAGATAAGATATTTATCCATTTCAGAACTTTTTGTTATTAATTTTGGAATCGATTTGTTAGTGCATATTCTTGCATATATGTATATACCCTTACCCTTATACAGTCTTATACGCACATTTTTAGCATTTCTTCGAATTTTTAGAGCATTTTTGACACTTTTAGGGCATATTTTGATATGTACATATCGAGCCTTATTTTCGATTTTATCGTAAGCGACATGTTATCGAAAATAGACTTTTTTATTCCAATTAAAATTTTATGGGCCTACCCATAGTTTAGAATTATCAAAACGCCAAAATTGTTGATAACTTTTAAGATACAGGCTGTGAAATTTTATCGTAAGCGACAATTTACGTACAAAAACATATTTGAATATTCTAAAAAAAACCTTCTCCTGAACAATTTAAATTTTTCGCTTAGGATAAAATCGAAAATAAGGCTCAAATATGTTACTCAAACTACAATCTAAATCTAATTTCCAATGTTCTATGCATGTAGTGCCTAGTGTATACATTTGGCTTATTACGCCATACTATATTATAATTTTTTTAATAAACACGCCATACTATATCGAACATTTTTTTCGATTTTATCGTAAGCGGCATGTCATCGAAAATTGACTTTTTATTGAAATGTAAATTTTATGGGCTTACCCATACTTTTGAATTATCAAAATGCCAAAATTTTTGCTAACTTTTAAGATACAGGCTGTAAAATATTATCGTAAGCGACAATTTACCTACAAAAACATATTTGTATATTTAAAAAAAAACCTTCTGAAAATTTTAGTTTTTGTCGCTTACGATTAAATTGAAAATGAGGCTCGATAATGTGTGTGAAGATAAATTCATCAAATTAAATTCATTTTTCAAAAATATCGCATGCGATCATACTATTAAACTGCATTTACAGTATCTGAATTGTATTTGTGAAATTTTTTAGAAAATATGACTTGGTAAAAAAAATCTTATTTTTCGGGTTCTATGAGGGAAGTGACCACTGTGGTCAAACTCTTCTTCCTCAGCGAATCAAACCTAGTCAAAAATGAAGACAACAAATTATGCTATTAAACTAGGTTTGATTCGCTGAGGAAGAAGGGGGTGGCTATAGTGAACATTTTTATGAAGAAACCCCTGAATTTCAGTACAAAATTCGTACCAAAAAAAATATTGCATGCGATATTTTCGAAAAATGAATTTAACTCGATGAATTTATCTTCGCACACATGGCTCGATATTATAATTCTTTTAATAAACACAGTTGCTTTTAATAAAATTAATCACTTCACAATTACCCAGCATTTTGACGATTCAATAAAAATATTGGATGTTAATTTCAATAAAAATTTGGTTTTGCTATTTGTGGCGGGGACGTTGCCTCGATTACACCAGTAGAAGTTGAAAGAAAATTATCAATGTATAAAAGTTTATTTAGATGTGGCAGGCAACGATTTTTATTTGAAAATCTAAGTGAATATTTATTCCATATACAGTTTCAAAGTTTTACTGCCTAGCTCACGATGTCGACAAAAAAATTTCTTTCTCTTATTTATATTGAAATTTAGAAGAGATGAATTTTTTTTGTACATACATACATAAGCTTTTTCATTGAGTTGTATGTAAATTTAAAACTTTTTTGAGTTATGCCTCTGTTGCAATAAATATCACAAAATATTTTATTTTCATATTTTCAACTAAAGGGTGTTTTTTATTGAGGTATAGAACTTTAAGTTGGCATCACTTTTTTAACTGGCGGCCATTTTGTCAGCTGTCAAGTCATTAATATTTAGTTTGGTTTGCCATTTTATCATGAACAGGTTGACAAAAGAACAACGCTTGCAAATCGTGCAAATTTATTTCGAAAATAATGGTTCAGTTCGCGAAGTTTACCGCAAGCTCCGTCCATTTTATGGTCGACATAATCGTCCATCAGAGCAATTAATTCGGTTAACCATGGATCGTTTTCGCACTACGTTTACTCTATGTGATAATACGCATCCGCAGAGACGTCGAACAGTGCGCACCGAAGAAACAATTGCCGCTGTAGAGCAAAGTGTTGAAGAGGACCCGAATGAATCGATTCGCCACCGTGCACAGCAATTGGAGCCGACTAACCGACTATTTTGTTCCCTAATTGGATGGCA
The DNA here is from genome assembly GCA_949987645.1 of Tachina grossa. Classification (NCBI taxonomy): domain Eukaryota; kingdom Metazoa; phylum Arthropoda; class Insecta; order Diptera; family Tachinidae; genus Tachina; species Tachina grossa. The sequence goes on along the minus strand of OX465276.1, from coordinate 58,619,198 downwards.
TGAATATGGATGAGTTGTGGTTCCAACAAGACGGCGCTACATGCCACACAGCGCACGTCACAATCGATTTATTGAAGGAAACATTCGATGAGCGCATAATTTCGCGGAATGGACCTGTCAATTGGCCACCAAGATCGGGTGATTTGACACCATTGGATTATTTTCTTTGGGGATATGTGAAGTCGCTCGTCTACGCCAACAAACCAGAAACGTTAGGGGACTTGGAAGCCAACATTCGTGGCGTTATTGCCAACATACGGCCCCATATGCTCGAAAAAGTGGTTGAAAATTGGACCTGTAGAATTGGCTTTATTCGAGCCAGCCGCGGCGGCCACATGCCCGAAATCATATTTAAACATTAATGGCATAAAATTATCCTTCCAATAAAGCCAAATTGATGGACATTAAAACGATTTTCTTGTGTTTTATTTCAATTCGAAGTTCTATACCTCTGAAAAAAACACCCTTTATTTAAATTGCTTATCAGACAACGAATACCAGTAACATTAAGTTGATTCTTCTGCAATTATTACAACCAAGTCTTTTGCAACATTACATGTATGTATGTATATACATACATACGTACATATGTATGTATGCATATATGTATGTACATATGTATACATATAATTATTTACATACATATGTATGTAAATGCATACAATAATTTTGTGGCATGTGTATCGTAGTGTTGAAATTCATACAATGACTTTGGCTTACTGTCAGAGTGATGTCTTAGTTTAGTGTAAAAACCAAAATAAATGTAGTTCGCTGTAAAATACCATCATCAAAGCAAAATAAAACACAATAAATATGATGTTGAAGCAAACAACAACTTTTAAAACGCACACGCAATGTAAGCCATGTTGCCACTTTTCTTCTCTAACATTATTTACATATGTACATACTTACATATGTACATGTTGCAAAGTAAGAAGAAAATAATTAATATCGAATATATGTATTTCGTTTATAACAGCAAAACTAATGCAAGTTGGATCAACTTAATATACACATACATATACATACATACATGCACAATAAAAAAAAGTTTGTCAAAAAAAATTTTTCATATCTGTAAAAAATCAAATACTCTTCAAAGAAACGCATTGTAAAGTGAATTACAAAAATTTTGGATATTTTTTTATGTGTATCGCCTCAAAGTTGTTTATATCTATGTATATTACTTAAAAAAATTAATATCACTTCAATAAGAAGTTTCTAATGATAGCTAAAACGAAATATTTCAGGTTTCGTATTGTCAAATAAATGTTTTCAAATTTATATCAATAAACAGTATGCTTATTTCCCTAAAATGTATTTTTTCTCTACTGATACTTTGTGTGCCCTCCTTGAGCATCAATTACGGTTTGAAAACATCTGGACATCAAATGAAGTAGCTTGTGTATACTATATTCTTCAGGTATTTTCTCTCACTTCTCTTTTATAACCCTTAATTAATGATACTTTGTTTTTCCTAGAGCTTTTTCTTTAGGTGAGCCCACAAATTTTCGATGGGGTTCGAGTCAAGACATTGGGCTGCAGTGTCAATCTTTTCTACAGTTATGTACATAGCAACCATGTCCTACAGAGAGACGATTTGTGCTTATGGTCGTTGTCTTGATAAAATTTATAATTACACTTTCCCGAGTTTCCTGTGTTAAAAAAATTAATAATCGAGCACAGATAATTCTATCTTCAGAATACCACGACAAGATTCCTAGGTGAATTATACCTTCTAAAATCCGCATTTCACCAACTCCTTTGTATGATATACAATACTGATTTGCTTTGCCAGTCCTCTAGTGCTGGAAGTCGCTTTTTCTACAATAATTCTTATTATTTTAGTTACAATATGCGGAATAATATTTTTGCCTGCCTGTCGAATGCTTTGGTTCCAGTCTACGTTCCTTCGTAGCACGGTTAATGATATAATAAACTGTCTTGAGATTAAGGGAAACAATTTCAAGAATTACTTTGCAGGATTTTCCAATATTATTGTTAACCTTTTTAAAATGAATTTCAAGCGTCACTTGTTATAGGTAAGACAAATATTTTATGAGTGGACCCTAAAAAAAAGTTTTTGCATACAATACCATTTGGATCCTAAATCCAAAAATTTAACACAAAATTCTATAACTATGTACATATGCAACTGATTTCAAGACGACAAATGCAGTTAGCGGCAAATGAAGTTGTGATGTCGTCCTTTATTTTGGATATTTGAAGTGATAATTTGAATTCAGCACACAAAATTACATATGTACATATTGTGCCATAACCGCCAAAAAAAATTTAAATCTAATCTTGTAACGTGTAACTAATCCTGAGTTTCTTTAAACTGAAAACTTGTACATATCGCACACTAAATCATAAACAGTCACAACTCAAAAAATTTTAGATGCTGAGAACTGGCAAACAACTGTTTATACTGCACAAATGATGCAAGTATGTAACATAAAAACAAGCATAACGGTATTTTATATTCTTCAACAAGACTGTGTTGCAAAAGAAATTGTTGCGGTCGTTAGAGACTCGTTCAAAGAATACACCAAGATAATCCTTGTTACATGTACTACCTTTAGATGCATTGATTTTTATCTGTTTAATTTTTATAAAAAAAAAACTAAACTTCACCGATTATTTTTGATTTCTATATATTCCTCAGAAAATAAAAGTTATTTCCTGATTTAAGAAATTTATTATTCGACATATTGTCAGAAGATTATTTTAATTTGAAATTTATTTGCTGGTGGTTCAGCAACAATGAAATGCATATAGACAACGCTGACAACCAGCAAATAAATTTCAGGTTATTTCCTGATTTTTATTTATTCGTCAGAAAATAAGTTATTTTTTGAGTTTTATCTATTCCTCAAAAATAAGCCTTTTTTGAGTTTTATTTATTCCTCAGGAAATAAGTTATTTTTAGGGTTTTATTTTTTGCTTAGAAAATAATAGTTTATTTTTGATTTTTTTGCTTAAAAAAAATGTAATTTTTAAACTGTATTTTTACAAAAGTCGTACGATTGTGTAGGATAGTGAGTTCTAGCCTTTAGCTAATAATGTCTGGTATTATGGAAAACATTTGCACATATGTATGTATTAGGTTTGTTCACCTTACATTTCCGTAACAATATGTGTATGTTTAAATTTAATATTTTTAAACAAATTTTGACACAACACCTTTCATACTCGAAGAAAACATATACAGTACAACTTCGATAGTCCGGACATGCGCCAGTCCGGTCACTCCAGTAATTCGGACGCTTCTACATTTCGGACAATTTAAAATTTTTACCTCCACAATCCGGAAAAAAATTTTTTATGCAAGAACAAAAACTAAAATCCAAGCAAAACATGCGAGTTAACGGGAATTTTTGTTTTGTTTTGTTATTCGTAATTTGATTTACATTTTTCACTGTTATTGCTTCAGTTTCGGTTTCGCAAGCGTGTTTGTTTAATTCCATTCGAAGTGCCATATTTTTAAATAAAAAACGCAAACATAAAATACTAATCTTACATTAGAAGTGTGATATTTTAAAATGTCTTGATGAGGAAAAGCTATTAGGGAGGTTGCGGAAAATTTCCATGTTCCTAATTCAATGACATTAAAAAAAGTAGAAATGGATGCAAAAACAAAGATCTCTAATGCAGATGCAAAGAAAGCATTTCCAATTTGAATTCAGTGGGCTGAGGAGAATAAGAGAGACTAGAGCAAAAGGCACAAATCAACCACCTCAACAAAGTTAGTCAGCACAAAATAGCTTCATCTTTTTATATATCATAGTATGTATGTATATACATATATACATATGTATGTATGTATGTATTTAAATCACTTAGATTATTTTAATATTTTCAACTGCTATAGTCCGGACAACTCGTTAATCCGAACGAGCCTAAAACTATATGTGTCCGGATTGTCGAAGTTGTACTGTAATATTAAGAGCGCTGCTATCGACCAAATATAATCCGACAAATTTAGCAATATTTTCGAGTATTTACATATGTATGTACACACATACATACACATATATATGCACACGTACATACATACATATACATATATGCACACGTACATACATACATATATATGTACATTACCCTGAAGGAAATGTCGATGGTGAAAATGTACTGTGTCGCTTTTGACTTTGTCACCAGTACTACTCCACAATTATTCCCCATATAATACTTTGTGCTATAGACATTTAGCATGTGCTTGTCATTGAAATTCTACTAGTAACACTAAAACAATTGACTACATAGTGAATTCATAGTTCTTATGGGAACATGGAGACATACCAACCAGAAATTTACTGGTACATTTCTATGCCTTAATTTATGTATAATGATAATTTCTTGCAAAATCCACCAGAAATACACCACATCTGTTTTCTCTCTTTATTTTATACTGACGAATAAAAGAGAAATTGTAGACAATGTAATTACTACTAGAGTTTTAGTGTTGACATAGAGACACTTGGCCCCAGTCTGACTGCAGGGTATCTTATCGAAAATGAAATACATATATGTACAACTGATTTAAAACAGTGGTCTGCGGTATTATTGCAGAGATTAAAAAATTAACTATGAATGTGAAGTTTATATATATATGTACCCAGCAAAAAATTAAAGGAGTACTTCCTCACGAACAACTTTTAAATAACTTCGGAAGTATCTAATGCATATTTTTAGATGTTAAAGAAGTTATTTTTAACCACATATCAAATGGAGTTTTGAATAACTACTTTGTTTTCAGCAAATACATTACATTTTTGGCTCAAGCCAAATACAAGTGGTTTTTATTACATTTAAGGCTTTTCAAATCAAAAAATTTGCATTATTAAAAATAACAATGAAATAAAATAACAAAAAATTAAATAATTTAACCTTTTTTCTTTTCAAACCATATGCAAGTGATTTTAATCACTGAATAAAAAGCAGTTTTTAACTAGTTTTGTGAAGTGAATTATTTTCACTCCCGAATTTCGGACTTTTATAGCACCAAAAACATGATTATTATTGCATTTAAAAAATTTCAAAAGCAAACCACTTCCTTCCAATGACACTTCAATGTAAAAATCATTGGTTTTAGACCGAAATTTGAAGTTGTTTGATTCAGTAGATGTGGTGCTTTTTCTACTTCTTTTTCCTCACTTTTTTTGCTGGGTATAATCAAAAAATGGTATGCGGTATTATAGAATAAGTGACAAAATTAATCTACGTTTTGCCGAGTTCCTCTATACAATTTCACATTAAAAATCGCTGCATAATGTAGTTTTAACACACGATTACATCCTAGCATGATTTTTAACGTTACATTTTATTGCAAATACTTTAAAACCATGTTCAATTTTGCCACTTATGCAAAGTTCATGCTAGTTTTTGATTATACATAAGGCCGCTGGTTTCTTCGATGCCTAAAAGGCTTAGACTTAAGAATACTGCGTATGTACACTTTTGCAATCGGATAAAATATTTAATTTTATTATTTTTTTGCTTGTTTAATATCGTTTACAGAAATAAAATGTGATATTTTTATTCAATTTAAATTACTTCTATTTTAAAATGAAAAAAATTTGAAAAAATTAATGATTTTCTTATAAAAACAAATTTTTTTTAAATATTAACTCGTATGTATAGTTTTGTGGCTAAGTGTACGTTGACCAATCAATTAAGCTTGTATTTTATATGAATTTTTGCATTTTAATTTTTCAATAAATTTTTAAATACTTTTTTCTTTATTTGCAAACAAATCAACAGTTTTTTATTAGTAATTAGTGGTTAAGTTTTTTTTGGCACTTGGCACACAGATGTAAGCCCGGCCTAACAAAAATTACGATATGTAATACAGAAAAAAAGTTGTTATCCTTGCTTAAAATGCTTAATAAATATTTTCAATTATCAATGCATATGTATGTATGTATGTATGTACATATATAAAATATTAAGTGTAATTGAGTTTCAGTTTTCCACTCAAGTCTTCCATTTTATCTTTTAATGTTTAATACAAAACATCAGGTAGAAAAAAACAATGCAAGTTGAATAACCTCAAAAATATGTACGCTTTAGAGACGATACTGGCTTGCATACATATGCATGTACCAATGAAATAAAATCTCCATACAAAATACAATGCGAATATCAAAAGCCAACGTGAACAATTTCTTATATGTACATATGTATGTACATACATCCATATGTATGTATGTATATATGTATATACATACATACGTACATATCCCCAAAAACGTTAATTATTTTATAATTTTCAAGGTAATTAAAACTTAAACAAACATTTTTTTATCTACCACTTGCATTAAATTTTACTATACATCTTATGTATATGTATATTACATACATATGTATGTATTAGTGTTCTCATTCGAATAAAAATTATTTGAATATTCGAACTTTTTTTCATTTTTGTTCGAACAATTTCCTTAATAAGTTTGTATAAAAAGTATTTTACATTTCATAACTTTTTGATTTCCCTAAACGCATCTTTTGCTTTCTTGCTGAGAAAAGATAATACATATTTAATGGAATTGGAAAGTGTCGTTCAATTCCTGATAAAGAGTTTAGAAAAAGAAAAATAACTGGTTTTCTACAGATCTAATCAAAAGTCTTAAGAATCGAATTAATGACAACGTAAAATAATCATTAAATGATTTAATGTTACTAGGATCGCCCGGTGGTCTAAATTAGACATAGTATGTCTTTATTTATAACAAGAACATGTGTACAAAACAAAAACAAAGCAGAAATTTTCCATTTTTCAAGCAAATTTAAATCGTTTTTTCTTACTATTGAGCCAAGAAATCTGAAAAAACATTAACATTATGCATATCTACATAAAAATACCTTTTAAACCATATATGTGCCCTTAATTATGAAAGTGGTCAAGTCATATATTGCTTTTATCCAGATATAAAAAATCGAAAAATATTTTTATATTAAGCAGCATTTTAATTTAGAGTTATTCTAGTTTCGATTTATATAAATTTATTTAATTATGTTTAAATATGTATTGAAGTTTTTCAAAGATTTATTTGATATTTCGAAGCAAAAATGCACATGACTTAGACCACTTTCATAATTAAGGGCACATATATTTTACCAATATTGATGGACGATAAGATACTTAAAAGTGTACGACAAAAAAATGTGTGCCGTATTTATATATAAGATTCCTTAGCTTTCCTATCCAATACTAACTTTTTAAAATATGCCAGCCAAAGTGAACAAAAAAAAAAGAGTACAGAAATACTTTGTTTTCACCACTATTTTGTAATAAAAATATCGCAAATAATCTCAACTACGATGAAGTATTAGATCACATTTCTGAAGTAAGTGATAACGCCCCTTATCGTGGTTGGCGCATTTCTTTTCAGTAAATTAAAGAAAGCTGAACATTTGCTCTTTAATCTAGGACAGAACTGTCGTAGTCGAAATACGCAAGACCCAGTTGGGTTCATTGTGATTAATGATTTATTAACTGCTCCCTTATTCTGTAACTCGCTAAAGCTAAATTCGATCGCTAAAATGCAGAACAAATATAAAATTCAACATTTTTGGCGGAGCCACAAAACAATAAAATTTCAGCGAATTAAATTTTTGAGCCAATGCCTGCTTTATACGGGATTTACACGATGACTTTTTCCCCTACATTTTTCTTGAATTCTCTTTTATGTTGTTACCCCTTTGATCACCTTTGTACCCCTTTTTTTTATCAATAAACTCAAGGAAAGTCACGGTAAAAAGTCATAGTGTAAATCCCGTATTAGCAATATACTTTTGAAAATTGTATTCGTAGCCGAAAATCGATTAATCGACTTTATAGAATTTTAGCGATAAGAGATTTAGCCTTAGCGAGTTACAGAATACAGGGCTTATCTAAAAAATTGTATCAGTTGAGTAAGAAATTGTGCTAATATCAAAACCGTCAACAACAATTTTCGAAGGAAAGTTTTCTACTTGTTCTTTTAATAAAAGTAAAAAAAAAAGAATCATATACAAGCTAAAAAGTGGGATTATCTTCTGTTTGAAAAGAAATTAATGACATATTAAAACATTTTTTTAAATGTTTGTAAACTAATTTCCTTCCCTATTTATTAATAATATTTCTAAGCTTGTTATTAAAATTATTTGTTTTTCTTGTTTAATGAATTATTTTTTGTTTGTTAATAAAATAAATTAAACTAATACACATGCATGTCATTTTTTGCAAATGTTTTTAAAATTATTTTTTAATTCTTGCTCGTTCGAATATTCGAGCAAAAGTTCAAAATTATTCGTCTGTTCGAACGATAAAAAATCAGGAAATTTCATTGGAACAAATATAAAACACGAATACATAATTATTAATTAATAATATATAATAACATATATAATAATAGTATGTATACATTACAAAAAAATTTCCCAGTCACCGATATTTCAAGACGATTATAAAAAAAATTTTGCCATGCAGCACAGGCGGAACACTGTGACACTTGGCTTGGAGCCTATTTAACCAATGCTATTTAAATATCCATTCATATTTAAATGTCGATTATCATTCATTTTTTGTATGGAAAAACTATTTAAATATGAATTGATATTTAAAAAAGTTTGTGAAATTGGCTCTTAGTATAAAATTAACTTATTTTCTAGAGAAAAAACATATGTTTAGAATATACTAGTAATGCTGAATTTTTTTAACAGTACCCTTCACGATTTTCAGAAGAATCGGCTTAACATTGGCCGGATTCTGTAATCAACAGCTGCTAAATCTTTTTTTTTTTAATGCATATACATTTTATTGTATCTTCAAAAATGAACTAACAATAAGTATTTAAATCTTCAATTTAAATATAGTAATTAGGTCCAGCCAGTGTCGGACATAATCTTATTGATAGTAATTAATACCCAGCAAAAAATAAAAGGAGTACTTCCTTACGAACCACTTTTAAATTACTTCGAAAGTATCTAATGCATATTTTTAGATGTTAAAGAAGTTATTTTTAACCACATATCAAATGGAGTTTTGAATAACTACTTTGTTTTCAGTAAATACATTACATTTTTGGCTCAAGCCAAATACAAGTGATTTTTATTACATTTAAGGCTTTTCAAATCAAAAAATTTGCATTATTAAAAATAACAATGGAATAAAATAAAATAAAAAGCTTTGTTGAGTTCTTTTTTCTTATAACTCCCGCTGCGTGCCAGCTTAAAACGTCCATTATGCCAGCTGCAAAAACTTACAAGTGTGGATCCTGCAATGATCCGATCAACAAATCTAAAGGGAGTATTCAGTGCAGTGTTTGCAAGCTATGGTTACACCTTTCATGTGCTAACGTTGCTGAGAAGCACCTTGCGCTATTTATCGAGAAACAAGCTTGCTTTTCATTCACTTGTGCTACTTGCTCTGATTCCTCTCCGGAAGGTGGCTCGCTTCGTGATGAAGTTCGGGACATTAAGAAAACATTGGATGAATTTATAAGGAGTAATAATCAAGAAGATCGTGAAAAATATAGATCTCTTGCTGAAATTCTCTCTGACTTTAAAAACGAAATGTTATTCTCCAACAATATAATTAAAGAAGATGTTGCTACGTGCCGAACTTTGATAAATAACTTGGATTCTTCCCACACAAAGAGAATCAATAAGCTTGAAGTGGAAGACCATATTCTCTATCGCAGACTATATAGAAATGATATTGTGTTGAGTGGATTGCCTTCTGGCCTGACTGAATTTGCAACAATTGTGAACACTCTTGGCTCCCTTTTTGGCATAAATATATCTGAACGTGACATCAACTGTGCCTGTTATATTAATAATGGTAAGGCTATTCTGATAAAATTCAACTGTGTTCTTATGCGGGATAAGATTATGAAAGAGTACTTCAAGAGGAAAACTTTAAGCATTAAGGATATTCTTGGTGGTGATATAAATAGCCGAATGTACTTTAACGATCACTACTCCCCTGCGGCCTCAAGACTCAACGCTTTATGCATAAAATTAAAGCGACTGAAAGTGATACTTAAGTTTAAAATTTTAAACTCTGATAGAGTGCAAGCCAGGCTTACCTTAGCAGATGGTAGTGAAGTTGTCAACTCGTATGAACAATGCTCGTTATTGTATAATCAAAATCAGAATTCAAATCCACATAATTGAACTCATTTGCTTACTTTTTATATTTAAATAATGTGATTCTTCAGTAAGTGATATCAAATATCAATATGATCTCAAACATTGTATTTACATACACACAAGATTGTAATTTTAATTTTTAAGCTTCCGAACTGTGAATTAATTAACTTAATTGTTAACTTGTACATGCACATTATATAATTCTTTAATTTTTATTTTCAACTAGTCTTCTTTTCTTTAAATTGTGTATACATATTGGTTGTCTTCTGTATTTCTATAAACCATATTTTTCTGATTTTGAAATTTAAACTCTTGTATTTCTAATTCATCAGACAACGTTTATACATATATATGCATTTTTGGGGTAACTAATGAATAACTGTTGACTAGTTCGTAAACTTTATATATTTCTACATTTCTTTTTTTTTCTAATTTTTTTATTTTTATGATGGCTGAGCATATCTTATAATATCTTATAATATAACGCTTAAATTTAAATCTATTAATGCATTTATACAACATACTGTTGCACTGTTGGCTCCCTGTCTTAACTTGTTTTTATGACTACAGGTAATGAAAACATTGGTCCCGTGGTGAATGGTGGGTCTTCTTTTAATCTGGTCACATAAACTGTCAAAGTACAGGGTGGGCCAAAAGAAACCAAGGGGTGTAAAAGTTTAATAACTTTTTTGTTTAACTTTTTTTTATTTTTTCTTTCAGATTATATAATATACAAAATGGAAATTTTTTTACACTAAGTATGAAAAATGATTTCTCTTAAATGACCACCGTTTTCAGCTTCGCACTGATGGGCTCTTTTTAGAGCATTTTCCATAACATCTTTCAAAACTTGTGGCTGTAGCGTTCGAATTTCTGCAACAATGTTTGCCTTGAGTTCAAGGATTGTCTCTGGCTTGTTCACATACACTCGCTCCTTCAAAAAACCCCAAAGAAAATAGTCGGGTGCTGTCAAATCTGGCGATCGCGCTGGCCAAATAATTTCCGAATTTCGAGAAATTATTCGCTCTTGAAATTTAACTGCAAAATTTAGACGTTGCCGATGATCTGCGGGTTTTAATTCTTGGACCAATTGCACCTTATATGGGTATAACTGTAAATCTTTTTTTAAAATGCGCCGTAGTGACGTACGAGACATTTCTAGTTGAGCAGAACGCCTTCTGCCAGATGTTTCTGGTGCTTCGTTAACACTTTGCTGTACTCGTTCAATATTTTCCGCAGTGCGACTTAAACGTGGTCTACCGGTTCGAGGCAAATCTCTTACGCTGCCATGTTGGTGATGACGATTAACTAAGCAACGAATCATCGCTTCAGAGGGCGAAATTCTGACGTTAAAATGTCGACGATATGCTCTTTGCGTTAAAATAATTGATCTCTGGTTTAAATAATAAAATTCTATTGTTCTGGTTCTCTGTTCAGTTGTGAACCTCTCCATTATAAATTCTCCAAGTGTTGTCTATATAATCTGAAAGAAAAAATAAAAAAAAAATGAATAAACAAAAAAGTTATTAAACTTTTACACCCCTTGGTTTCTTTTGGCCCACCCTGTATAAGACCAAATGGTAGCTCTGTCAAATTTGATGAGCTAAAAGTCATTATAAGTAGAAATTTTGACATCTTTGCATTATCAGAGACCTGGTTAAAGCCTCATGTTTCAAATCTATCTCTTAAAATATCTGGATTTACTCTGGTAAGGAATGATAGATTATCTAGACGTGGTGGTGGTGTTGCCTTGTTTGTGTCTGATAAATTAAATCATAAAGTAGTTCAGGTGGTGTCTGACCCTGATGGAGTTGAATCGCTTTTTATTAAATTAGATATTGCTAATAACAGTGTTCTGTTTGGTGTTGTATACCTACCGAGTGGTAATCTTACATGCTTTGAGGAGAGACACTCTGATTTATTAGTTCGTTATTCAAATACTATTATAGTTGGAGATTTCAATTGTAATATGTTTGATGAGCGCAAATCAGCCATGGTAAGATCTATGTGCCTTAGATATGGCTTGTCTATTTTTCATAAATCTAGACCGGCTCACTTTGATGTTTATCACTCCTCTACTTCCCTTTTGGATTTCTGGCTGGTTAACGACCCATCAACTATTTGTTTTTCCGAACAGGTGCAATGTCCTTCTATTTCTAGGCATGCGCTGATTTTTGCACCTTATCATTTAAAGTTTTAACCTCTGATAAATTCTATGTGTATAGGGATTTTAATAAAATTGACTGGAATGGTCTTCTTTTCTGTTTAGATAATGCTGATCATCTACCTTTCTTTCTTTCAAATTGCGTTGATATCCAGTCGTCTTACCTAAATTCTTTAATTGCAAAACTTTTTACTTTCGTCCCAGCCGTTCGTAAGAAAATTAAAGGTGAAGAGGATAGGTGGATGAAATCAAGGTCTGTGTTACTAGCTATTTCTTTGAGAGATCTATCTTTTACTGCTTTTAAAGCTGCTCCTACGGATGAGAATTGGAGAATATACTGTCGTCACCGTAATAGGGCGAAAAATATTATTCGTAGTGAAAGAAGGAACTACTTTTCGAGTATTTTTTCTGGACTTGACTCGGCAGGTATGTGGAGGGTATTGAGAAAAAGTGGTTTATTGGGTGAGGTCACACTGATGGATGGCCTTAATGTTGACGATATTAATAAATATTTTGCTGATATGTCTCAATCTTGCAATGAGGAAGTTATTGATTTTGATACGATGTCTGGCCCCTTTTCTTTTCGCAATATTACTGAAGATGAATTATTTTTAGCAATTTGTAAAGTAAAGTCTAAATCTGTTGGTGTGGATAATATTCCTATCAATTTTATCAAAATTATATACAACCATATATCGCATCTTATTCTACACCATTTTAATACGATATTAACCGCATCCAACTTTCCCTCTGCTTGGAAACTGGCTCGTATCGTCCCTATTCCGAAGACCAGTAGTGTAAACAGCACTGACGATTTGAGGCCTATCTCTATCCTTCCTGCACTTTCTAAGATTTTTGAGCATATCTTGAAAGATCAGATTCTTTTGTCTCCGACCGTATGTATTTCTCCCTCTCAATATGCTTTCCGTAAAGCTCACAGTACTGTCTCATTACTTATCGGTTTGACGGATGTTATACGCAATAATATTAATGATAACATAGGGTCTGTCTTAGTGTCCCTGGATTTGAGCAAAGCATTTAACTCAATTGATTACGGTGTTTTAATTAAAAAACTGGCACAAATTTTTGGTTTCTCTTCGTCTGCTTGTAGACTTATCTACTCGTACATATCGGGGAGGCGACAGTTTGTTGAAATTAATAATGTCCGCTCGGGTGATCTTTCATTGAACTCGGATGTGCCCCAAGGATCAGTTTTGGGACCACTTATCTTTATTTTATACATTAATGACCTTTCCAATTACATTGATAGCAGGATATGCTCGTTGTTTATGTTTGCCGATGATGTTTTTCTTTTGTTTAATGCTGGATGTGATACTATTGAAAGATTTGTGATGGGTATAAACCGTTCTCTTGAATTTTTTTCGCGTTGGGCATCCTTAAATTGTTTAACTATAAATCCTTCAAAGTCGAAGGCTATGTCGTTTGGATCTTCTTTAAGTATTTCTCCGCTACTTGATATTTCTATCGGTAGCAACAAGATTTCATTTGTTGATAGCATGAAATGTCTAGGCATCTATATCGATGAGGGGCTGATGTTTGAGACTCATGTGAATCATGTTTATCGTAGAGTTTTTGGGACACTTCGTAGGATCTATTCTAACAATATCTTTCTGCCATCCTTTGTAAAAGCTAGGATAGCTCATGCATTATTAATACCGCATTTATGCTATGGTTTAGAGGTTGTATCTGGGTGTTTTGGGTACACACTTGATAGGTTAAAACGTTTGGTAAATTCTATAGCTCGCTTCGTATATAATGGTGGTAGAAGGATGCATATATCTGGGTATGTGATATTGCTTCTTGGTTGCTCTTTCCATAATTACATAAGTTATCGGATTTTATTTCAGCTTTTTAGAGTTGTTAAGAGTGGACAGCCCGTTCAACTCTGCTCGAGGTTTGTTTTTTCTCGTTCTACTAGAAATCCTCAATTAATTATTCCTAGAATTCGTTGTGGGTTATTTGAGCGTTCGTTTCTGATTAGGGTTGCTAGATGTTGGACTACTTGCCTATTGACCTTCGTTTATTCTCTTGCTCTAATAATGCTTTTCGTGTGAAAATATTTAAACATTTTTCAGATTACCTCCATCGTGACTTGACATTCCCTTGAACTTGTCTAGCTACCTACATTGATTGATTGAGAGATTTTAGGGATAGATTTCATTGATTCGTCTTACTTTATATTATCTATTCTTTATTCTTTTTCTTTTTTCTTGGTACTGATTCACCTTTTTGGGATTCTGTTTTTTTTTTTCAAATTATTTCTAAGTTAATCTTTTCTGGCTGGGGAGCCACTGTTGCAACTTTTTTCTTTTTTCGAACTATTCTCATGATTTTTTTGTATTTTTGATTAATTTTTTATTAATGAATTAAATAGTTATTTTCTTTTATTATTAAGTATAGCTTAATTATATTTCATTTAAATTCAGGAATTATCTTTGTAATATACTTTAATTGGCCGATAGGCTTCCATATTACTTTCTTGAAAAATAAATAAATAAATAAATAAATAAAATAACAAAAAATTAAATAATTTAACCTTTTTTCTTTTCAAACCATATGCAAGTGATTTTAATCACTGAATAAAAAGCACTTTTTAACTACTTTTTTGAAGTGAATTATTTTCACTCCCGAATTTCGAATTTGTATAGCATCAAAAACATGATTTTTATTGAGTTTAAAAAATGTCATAAGCAAACCACTTGCTTCCAATGACACGTCAATGTAAAATTCATTGGTTTTTTACCTAAATTTGAAGTGGTTCGATTCAGTAGATGTGGTGCTTTTTCTACTTCTTTTTCCTCACTTCTTTTGCTGGGATAATATATAAGTCGTGCTAAGCAAAAAATAACAAATATTTTCAAGTAGTGAATCTGCTAAATCTGTAAATTTTGTAAAATTTTAACTTTGACCTCACTTGGACACGACTTAGAGTTGTACTATTTAGCTCGTATTTTCACCATATCAGTTTTATATAATATATAATTATATAATTTCACGTGGAATTTTATTCATGATAGCCGTGATAGTGACTGGTCAATGAACTATACCGACTTTAGCAGATACTAATCCTAATGTAACATCAGAGCGCCCTCCTTCGTTGTGTAGCAGAATCATCGGCGAAGTAAAATAACCGACAAAAGGCTACAAAAACACAGCTTCATTTAATAACAGAGGCGCTGCAACGCTGCATTATTAAAAACGTACAAAAGCAGTGTTTTCTCTATCTTCTCTATCACTATCCCTTTCTTAAAGAAGGTAACACTTATGGCGTTTTCTTTTCTGAGCAATATGCTACATTTATACTGCCTTTTACATTTCTTTTTGTTCTTTTCTGAAAAGTATGTACTATTTAAAAAATGGAACGCGTTCTTTTCTGACAATGTTACCCTTAAAAAGAAGAAAAATGTTACATGTTCAGCACTCATTTTCATTAAAGGGGCATGAGTGCAGCATTAAATTAACAGCTGTTTTTGTTATTGTCTGTGAAAAAAAAATAAGTCATTTTCTAGTTCGTCATTGTTTTATGACAAATCTTGTTAGAAAATTGTTCTTTTGTAAACTTAAAATATGCAACACTTCTTAAAAATCAGGTGAACATTTAAAAATGTTGCCAAATCACATGTAACATATATTTTACACTTTTGTTTTAGAAAAGAAAACGCCATTAGTAATAGTAGTAGGCATTTATTGCCTGAGTCTTACTTCTCTTTGCAAATTTTTTTATTTTTGTCTAAAAATATCTGGCAACAGTTTTTTGCCATAATATAGTAGATATAGAGAGCGGGAAACTAGTAAACCCGCAATTATTATTTTGTATTATTCTTTATTCGATTTTGTATCCACCTTTTTACAATCATTGGAGAAATCAAAACAAAATAATAGGTTTGTATTCTTAAAACTTAAATAAAAATATGTACATATATAGAAGTATAAATATAAGAATGTAGAACAAATAAAACTATCAAAGAAAAAGAAATAATAAATTGTAATCCCATGGATACATATCAATGAATGTACATGTGTACATACATACATACATATGTATGAAAAGATAATCAAGAGAGTAGCAGCATGATGGTGCATGTGCAGTGGTGGATTCAAAAACACAAAATACCAAACAGATGAAATTTATAAAAATACAACAAAACGGTGGGGTATGTACTCGTGTTTAACAAACGAGGCAGAAAATACACATACATACATACATATGTATATATATGTGTATAATAAATATAATTTTGAACTCATGCTCTACTGCTATTTTGTAATGACATTAAACATTCCATAGTAAGTACCTTTCTTATGCCGGGTTTACATCTGCGTGCCATGTGCCACACCAGCGTAAAAAAAAGCGTAACAACTAATTAGTCCCAAATCACACTGTGCAAGTCTTATTGCAAAGCTGATTAGTTTCAGGGAGAGAGAGACGAGGGGAACAGAAACGTTTCTTTTCCCCCCGTCTCTCTCTCCTAATAAACTAATCAGCTCAGCAATAAGACTTGCATAGTGTAAATAGGGACTTTCTAATGAAAAACAGTTTGATTCAGACACGTATTTAGTCCCAGTTTACACTATGCAAGTCTTATTGCTAAGCTGATTAGTTTGTTAGGGGAAAGAGACGGGGGGAAAAGAAATGTTGCTGTTCCCCGCGTCTCTCTCTCCCTGAAACGAATCAGCTTAGCAATAAGACTTGCATAGTGTGATTTGGGACTTATTAACTTAAACATTTTCATACATATCTAATAGACAATTACCTGATTTACATTAAGCATTTCTTCATGAAATTTCATGAATTTTGTTGCACGCAACTTTTTCTATTTGCTAATTGCAGCGCTATAAAAGAGAATGTTATATAAAAAAAGGCGTAGAATGAATCTCTGATGCATTCTTGACAAGTTTTTTGATACAAGTTGCTCTTCCAGGCCTCCTATTGACAAATAAAAAATTTTCATGCAACTAATTTCATGAAAAAACTGCTTAATGTAAATTAGGTAAATTTTATAGAATCCGGCATGATTGCAAACTGTTTAAATCAATAAATACATGTCTGAATCAGTTTTTCATTAGTAATTAGTTGGTTACGCTTTTTTGGGCAAATGGCACACAAGAAATGCCAGATGTAAACTCAGCCTTAGTCATGTTTTAGACTCGGCAGTTTTTCTTGCTCAACTTTTGATTTTATATGAGAGAGTTGAGAAAGTAATATATACTTTTTCTATACCTATCTTTTTCTTTCTCATTATAAAATCAAAAGTTGAGCAAGAAAAACTGCCGAGTCTAAAACATGACTGACATATTTATGCCGCTATTTATAATTGATTGCTACATTTAATGGTAATTTAACGTAGGAATTTTGTATCAAAAAACAGATTTTGAGACTCACCAGCAACTTTCAATAATTCGGCATCCACCAAATCGGTTAGATCGGGCTCTTCACCGTACCAAAATATCCATAATTCTTTGGCGGCAGCTAGTGATAGAGGTGGATGCACTTTTGATGTATTGACCACATCAAACATTGCACTTGGATCAGAGTTATCTTGTCTGGTCGACTGGACACGTCTCCAGACACAAAGAATGTCAGCTTGCATGCATCTTGAGTAGGAGCGTAATATGGGATCATCCAGTGGATCGCTGGAAGCATTTGGTCGCTCATTATTAACAAATTTGCGCCATTTGATACCACATAAATCAGTCTAGAATTAGAAAAAATAATATATAAACAAAAAATAATATATAAAATATATATAAACAAAAATTCCTGTTAGAAAAATCAATGTACACAGATGGACAAAAGTCACCGTCATTTGGTATCTAGAAGATTATAACCGCTCTCAAGCCCAGAAAAGAATGGAAACATAAAAAGTAGTATATTTATCAAAAACTATTATTTATTTAAATTTTATTTCAGTTTAAAGATAACGCTAATTCAAGCGTTATTTATAAAAAAAAATGTTATATGATTGCTGTGTGCATTTTTGGTGGACAAAAGTCACCGTCATATAATAAAAAAATACTTCATCAAGTAAAGGACTAAAATTATTTTAGTATGAAGTGTGTTTGCCATTGTTTTTGATGACATTTTGAAAACGTTTCTGCACCGAATGAGTAAATTTTTTGGTAACATCTGGGCTTATTTTCTGCCATTCCTCTAGCAGTATTTGCTTAAGTATATTTTTGGAGGTAATGTGATGCTCCCGAATCCGTCGATCCAAATGGTCCCATAAATGTTCTATTGGAATCAGGTCTGGTTACTGTGGAGGAGTTTTCAGGGTATGGGGGACCCACAAACGAACTATTTCTGCGGTGTGCTTGGGGTCATTGTCATGTTGAAAGTAGTAGTCTGATTCAATGCCAAGCTTTTGAACACTTTTCTGCAGATTTTCTTTGAGGATATTCAAATAAAGTCCTTTGTCCATTATTTCATCTATAAAGGCGAGCTCTCCAACACCAGCCGCCGACATGCATCCCCATACCATGACTCCAGCACCACCGTGTTTCACAGTTGTTTGTATATGCTTCTCATCTAATGCTTCGACCGACTTTCTCCACGTTAAAATACGTCCGTCCGATTTATATATGTATTCAAAATTTGCTCTCATCAGAGAAGATAACTTTTTCCCAGAAATCTATATCCTTGCTTAAATGCTCCTTTGCGAAGGAGAGACGCAACCTTGACCTTGCTGATCTGTGGTTTTTTCTGCATACTCTGGCACTATAACCAGCGGAATTCAGCGCTCTGCGCACAGTACGTGGGTGAACAATTGTACCAGTACTTTCCTTTATCTACAGCAATTTCTGTAGACGGGGTTTTGGGCTCTTTTTTAACTATTTTTATGATTTCACGCTTTTCGCGTACATATAGTGCCGGCGGTCGTCCACTCCTTGGGAGATATTTGCATTCTGGTTCATCTTTAAATCTTTTTATTATTGCAGTAATAGTGGACGATTAACTAATGAGCATATCTCCAGAATGGTCTTGTTTTGGTTGTATGCATTTAAAATAATTTTCCTTTCTTCAATTGTCGTTTCTTTCCTTTTTTTATTCATTTTTAACAATCGTGCGGCGTCAGTAAATTTTTTTATTAAGTTCCGTTATAAAATGTATAAAGATCAGTCTTAAATCTGCCATACTAAACGAACTGAAGTGACGGTGACTTTTGTCCACCAAAAATGTGGGCAAAATATATTATGTTACATGTTTATAAAAATAAACCTAATTAGAAACAGACGTTAAGTGTGAAATAGAAATTAAATAAATCGTAGTTTTTGTTAAATATACCACTTTTTATGTTTCCATTATTTTCTGGGCATGGGAGCTGTTATAATTTTCTAGATACCAAATGACGGTTACTTTCGTCCATCTGTGTATGTATAACCCACCTGCTTTCACAACACGGACGGATGGTCGACTTGAGTATACAATTTATATGAAACGCACTCGTTTTCTTTTTGTTGAGTGATTTTCATACAAATTTTCTTCACGAGCCTCATGCCTGACTTGTGGAAACAGGGTTTAGGTTAGGAAGGGTGGTGCTTTACCGCACCTCCACTCGGAGACCCAATTGGGTCCATTGTGATTAAAACCGGGTGTAAGAATCTTTTATTTAAGCCATTAAAAATTAAATAAATAAATACAGTAGTTTTCCGATTTAACGAACCATCGGTTTAACGAATTCGGGATTTAACGAACTCATAAAAATTTTGAATTGAGTATTACGAACACCGTAACTTTGTACCGTAATTTTGTACTCGATATAACGAACAAATGCAAAACAAAAATTAACAATTTTTTCCGTTGAAGCCATTTAAAATAGATTTGTATTAGTAGTAGTTCTCAAAAAAATAAGCTTGAAAAATTATTATTTTTTTGTTAGATTAAAAATGAACTTTTTGTTTAGTTATTCTTTGTTAACACGATTCTGATGCAAGATCTTAATACAAATTCATATGAATTGCATTTATTTTAATTATTACTCTGTTTATAATTAAAATAATAATAAAGGCATACTCCAAAAATTTTAGAGTTGTTATTTCCATAGTTTTTGAGTAAACAAACTTTGCCATAAATAGTACTCGGTTTAACGAATTTTTCAATTTAACAAACAGGGCTGGCATTATATAGTTCGTTAAATCGAAAAACAACTGTACGAGCAAAATGTATTTATATATGTATGTACTAGTCTCCTGCATAAGACTTCTTATAAGAACTTTCAAGACATGAGGGATTTTTCAAATGCTTTACTACAGCGAAATCTTATAAAACAAACGTTAACAACACTGTTTGCAAGAAATTTATTTGAGTATTGTAGGTATAAAAGTAAAGAAGAAAACACTTCGTGACGGAAGAATTTGTATTACTAGCTTCTTTCTACGCATAAGAGTGTGTACGAACGTCATGCATGTATAGGGTTGCCAGATACCAAAAGTCAAATACCTGGACAATGAAAAAAATTCAACTGGATTTTGAAAAAATAACAGGACAATTTAAAAGTAAGCATAAAAAGCAAAGTGTTGATGCTTTTTGAAAATATTGTTTTGGTTGTAAATTGCCAGTGATGTACAAAATAGAGGAACTAATCAGTGTGAGGGAAAATTACATTTGCAAGCACTATTGTTTCTTTTTATTTAGTATTAAACATTTTTCCTTAGAAGGTATAAAAACACAACCAGAAAACAGAAATTTTTCCTTGTTTTAATAAGAAAAGCTGATCCTTATGTATTTTTATCTCCTGATTACGATTCCGTCATTAGTTTTAATCTGTAAAACAATTTCCTTTATTTCGATAGCTTTACATTGTACATTTGCAAGCACTATTGTTTCTTTTTATTTAGTATTAAACATTTTTCCTTAGAAGGTATAAAAACACAACCAGAAAACAGAAATTTTTCCTTGTTTTAATAAGAAAAGCTGATCCTTATGTATTTTTATCTCCTGATTACGATTCCGTCATTAGTTTTAATCTGTAAAACAATTTCCTTTATTTCGATAGCTTTACATTGAGGAGCATAGTTTAGTCCATAAAACTTTTTTATTATAATTTTTACTTAAATAACTAGTCGTTATGAATTTTTGTCCGCTAATTACGAAAAAAGATTTCTTATATTCTTATACCCTCTAGTTTCAGAGATTTGTGCATTTTATTTAAAAAATAATATCTCGAATTTTTCTTTTCTTACGCCATCAAAAAATATTATTTTTAATAATATGACGTCGCTGATTTTGAATGTAGCCTCTATTTTTTGATAAGTTCTGATTATTTTATTGAGCCTAATTACGAGTGTCGTATTTCGAATACAAAGAGTTTGTAAAGCAATATTTTTTAGTCTTGTACAAAATAGTCGTAGTAGAAGTCGAAATACCACACTCGTGATTAGGCCCAAAAATTTTGCATTAAAAATTAAAATTTTTCCTGGTAAAAGCTGCAAATTTCGATATAATAACTACAAATAAAACAAAAATTTTCTGGACTGGTCAATACAACATTTATTATACGTAATAATTGCATTGATCAGATATGTGATACAAAAAACAAATTTTTTTTTTGGAAGGCATGAGAGAGCAAAAATTTTAGTCTTTTTTTGTGAGACTAGAGGTGATAGATAAATAATAAAACTATATTCGTAATCAGCGGACAAAAATACATAAGAACCAGTTAATTTAATTTCAAAAATTTAAATAAAAAAATTTAAGAACTAAACCAAAAAGACACGATTTTTAACATCCATGTAATAAGAGTACGATATCATGATATACTCAATGTTCATCTACTCAAATAGAATTTAATGAAATTTAATAATCCAGAAAGTATTTTTAAGTTTGGGGGACCATTCGTGATATACTAATTGAATTATAAAAAAGTGGCATAAATTAAGCATATGCTAATTGTCACTATATCTTTAAAACTAGAGCTGCTGGGGAAAAACTAATGATGCCATCGTAATCAGCAGATAAAAATACATAAGGATCGGCTATTTTAAATGAAGCAATAAAACCACTGTTCCGCTGTGTAATTAATTAAAAAATATAATTGATAAAGAAATTATTTTTCAAAATTTAAGAAATAATTTTTAACTGGATAAATTCTATGTTAGCTGGTAACTGGATGAGGCTCTAAAAACTGGAAATCCCAGGCCGTCTGGCAACCCTATGCATGTAAAGGGTGTTTTTTTTAGAGGTATAGAACTTCGAATTGAAATAAAACACAAGAAAATCGTTTTAATGTCCATCAATTTGGCTTTATTGGAAGGATAACTTTATGCCATTAATGTTTAAATATGATTTCGGGCATGTGGCCGCCGCGGCTGGCTCGAATAAAGCCAATTCTACAGGTCCAATTTTCAACCACTTTTTCGAGCATATGGGGCCGTATGTTGGCAATAACGCAACGAATGTTGGCTTCCAAGTCCCCTAACGTTTCTGGTTTGTTGGCGTAGACGAGCGACTTAACATATCCCCAAAGAAAATAATCCAATGGTGTCAAATCACACGATCTTGGTGGCCAATTGACAGGTCCATTCCACGAAATTATGCGCTCATCGAATGTTTCCTTCAATAAATCGATTGTGACGTGCGCTGTGTGGCATGTAGCGCCGTCTTGTTGGAACCACAACTCATCCACATTCATGCCATCCAATTCGGGAACAAAATTTTATGGACAAAGCGCCAATTGCTGTGCACGGTGGCGAATCGATTCATTCGGGTCCTCTTCAACACTTTGCTCTACAGCGGCAATTGTTTCTTCGGTGCGCACTGTTCGACGTCTCTGCGGATGCGTATTATCACATAGAGTAAACGTAGTGCAAAAACGATCCATGGTTAACCGAATTAATTGCTCTGATGGACGATTATGTCGACCATAAAATGGACGGAGCTTGCGGTAAACTTCGCGAACTGAACCATTATTTTCGAAATAAATTTGCACGATTTGCAAGCGTTGTTCTTTTGTCAACCTGTTCATGATGAAATGGCAAACCAAACTAAATATTAATCACTTGACAGCTGACAAAATGGCCGCCAGTTAAAAAAGTGATGCCAACTTAAAGTTCTATACCTCAATAAAAAACACCCTTTATTTGTGTATGATCTTTTATTTTTCTGCGCATATGCAAAGGCACACACATGTATTAACATTAGTTGTATGCGGTTAACCACATAATAACTTACCAGCTACATATTACACACACACTCAAACGTACAATATGAAAAATAACAAGCATACACTAATCAACAGTATTTCTTTTGAATGTTTGTTACAAACAAGCTGTCTTGCGACATCGTTCGTTACAACTGATATACACATACACCAATACATCCATTGTGCTTCGCTTATAGTACGACAGCATTTATTATTGGTTTAGTATAATACATGCGACGTGAATACATTTAAAAATTATGACGTATTTACATTTCAAGACTGTTTACGCAGCTCTCTAGTATGTACATACAACATAGCATGTATGCCCATGTACATATACATACATACATACGAACATATTATATAAGTACGAGTATGCAAGCAATATTATTGCTTGGCCCACGTCCCGTGAATTCCCGTGAAAACACTAGTTGGGAGTTATTTCATTTGGAATACATACATATTAATGTATGTATGTATTTCTCTTTTTCCTTTAGTTAAAAAAAAACCGCAGAGAACCTTGTCAATCTAAAATCTAGAACATTTTAGTACAAATATTGGACCGATTCAGAATTCTTCCAACATCAGTTTTTGGCAACACTGGTGTGGATGTCTCTCATTTTAGAACAGTAACCCGCAAGCCACAGCACCAGCGTGACCGTTTGACCGACTAAAGTGGCAATTTGCCACTTTTTCGACTGCTTTTCCCTTTATTCGACTGCCTTGCCACTTTTTGACCCGCTTTATTTAGGGTGAGTTATATGAAAATACATTAAAAATAAAAAGTTTAGTGCAGTTTTCTGGTATTTTTTTTAATTTGCCCCTTTTCTTTGATAAATCCCCTATTTGGTGCCACTTTTTGAAAAATGTCATCGGTCACCCTGCATAGCACAATTGTGCGGATGAAAATCACACACATGCTTATGCTCTTTAATTTAGTCGTCACTGAGCAAGCGACGAATTAAGTTGTGCACGCATGTGTTAATTTTTTCCTGGTTTTTTGTTTAGTTTTTTTGAGCACACGGAACGAAATTAAAGTTCAAATTTAATAAATTTCTACAGACAAAAAATTGATAATATAATTATGGAAGCTGGGAAGTATTTCGTGATTAAAAATGTTTTTGGCAATATGCAATGCATTTTATGTTATGAAACATTAAAAAATAATAGGGAAAATAGATTAAAAAGGCATTTTAATAGTATCCACAGATCTGTGAATAAATTTTATTTTGAATTTATACACTAAATTGTTGAATGGTTATTAAATTTTTACTTTTTATTTAAGTTTTTATTAAATTGCTTATTTACAAACAAAAAAATTCAAACAACTAATAACCACATCATGTATTTTATATTGCAAAAGTTTTCTTCAAGTGCAAGTTTATTTTACTCTCATTTTTCTCACCAATACAAACATATTTTATTTTGCGGGACACTGTTTTAGAATAAGAAAAAAGAGGAAAAACAAACTAAGCTATTGCAAAAAAAAAATTTTAATAAAAATAACAACAAAAGAAAACCTACAGAAACATTATTGCAGTATTAAGATTAAAATTTCACATGGAAACATACGTAAATACATGTGTACATAATTCATAAGTAAGTACTCGTATCAGTGATGCAAAATGCGGCATAATTGGGCCATTTGTGGCACTTTTGGATGTTTGGTGGCCCTGTGGTACTCTATAAGCTACTTTGCCCCTTTCAGTTTAAAATTCAACTCAACAAAATAAAAAATAAAAAAAAAATAGTAATGGGTAATGGATTGCCAACTTAAAATAATCATTCTTCTCATCAATTAAATTTTATGTAATGTGTTTTGTATGTGAGCAATTAAATTTGGCAACTAGTTCTGTTGGCAATGTCTAGTTCTGATGGTAACATCAAATTCTGCATTAATTTAATTAACAATAGTTAAGCATGGCGGTAGCAGTGTTTGGGTGTATGTGCCAATGTAGTGTCGTAGTTTGTGGTATACGTTGTTCTAGATTCTTTCGGAGATAATGCCATGTAAATACTGTATCATTTTCATGAATGAAGAGGTGGTAAAATTGAGCTTTCATTACAGAAAAGCTTTCAGCAAATTGAAATATGATGAATCAAAATAATTCACATATTCCATTTGCAATAAAGTTGCGTATATAGAGCAGAAATCTACATCAACTGACACCACACACAGTGGACCAAACACAAAGAACGCTGATGATGAAGGTGTAGTGGGCCTTCGAAAACAAATTAACTGTTCCGTTCTACTAGTGTTTGTCAGAATATTTACAATTAACACAATTAAATTTGTGTTATTTGATCATTAACAAAGAATATATATTGTATAGAATGCGCATCTGAGCTAAAAAATTAAAAAATTTTTGCTTACGCTTTAGATGCGGGGGAAAGTATAAAGCGCAAGCATACACACACTGAGAACATTATATTCTTTGCTTTTATCACCAGCGTTGCCGTTGTGCGACTTAAGTCGCATTTTGCTACTTCTTCAACAGCAAAACATGTGGCCAATTGCAAAAAAAATCTATGTAAAAATATCCGAGTTTTCCACAAAAAATAGCGATTTTCGGAGGAAAGTTGCTGTTGCTGAAATAAATCTTGTTTTAAGGATGATAAGTTTCCAAATTCAGTAGTTGTAAAGTTATTGAATTACACCTTATTTCTTCATCTTTTTAAAATATAATTTACATAGTATAGGGTGTTTTTTGAGGGGTATAGAACTTCGAATTGAAATAAAACACAAGAAAATCGTTTTAATGTCCATCAATTTGGCTTTATTGGAAGGATAATTTTATGCCATTTATGTTTAAATATGATTTCGGGCATGTGGCCGCCGCGGCTGGCTCGAATAAAGCCAATTCTACAGGTCCAATTTTCAACCACTTTTTCGAGCATATGGGGCCGTATGTTGGCAATAATGCCACGAATGTTGGCTTCCAAGTCCCCTAACGTTTCTGGTTTGTTGGCGTAGACGAGCGACTTCACATATCCCCAAAGAAAATAATCCAATGGTGTCAAATCACACGATCTTGGTGGCCAATTGACAGGTCCATTCCGCGAAATTATGCGCTCATCGAATGTTTCCTTCAATAAATCAATTGTGACGTGCGCTGTGTGGCATGTAGCGCCGTCTTGTTGGAACCACAACTCATCCACATTCATGCCATCCAATTCGGGAACAAAATAGTCGGTTAGTCGGCTCCAATTGCTGTGCACGGTGGCGAATCGATTCATTCGGGTCCTCTTCAACACTTTGCTCTACAGCGGCAATTGTTTCTTCGGTGCGCACTGTTCGACGTCTCTGCGGATGCATATTATCACATAGAGTAAACGTAGTGCGAAAACAATCCATAGTTAACCGAATTAATTGCTCTGATGGACGATTATGTCGACCATAAAATCGACGGAGCTTGCGGTAAACTTCGCGAACTGAACCATTATTTTCGAAATAAATTTGCACGATTTGCAAGCGTTGTTCTTTTGTCAACCTGTTCATGCATGATGAAATGGCAAACCAAACTAAATATTAATCACTTGACAGCTGACAAAATGGCCGCCAGTTAAAAAAGTGATGCTAACTTAAAGTTCTATACCTCAATAAAAAACACCCTTTATTTAAGAACTATGCATAATGCTTTGAAAGAATAGTATAACTATATCTGTGGAAATCAATAATAATGGCTTAAATTTACATAAGTGCTTTTTCATTTTATTACATATTCTTATTCTCTTCTTCAAGATCTATCACTCAACCAAATTTCAATTAAAAAATGTCATTATTGATAAAACTATACGCATTTATATTTTAACTTAAGTCTTCTTGGAAAATAATACGTAAGCCATAACATCTTACCTCATTTTTTTTTTTTTTTTTTTTTTTTTTTTTTTTTGTAGCTACATCAATATTAAAATATTTGAGCATAAAAACTTGTAAGTTAAGTTAAGTTCAATAACTAACATGGCATCCAAATTATTCTTCATTAAAAAAACTTATATTTAACTAAGCTTTTACAAAATTATCTTATCTCAGGTTTTCCGCATTTTTCAATTTAACCTAAAGCACTTATCTCGACTTACCATCAATAAAAATTATTTTGATTTCCAATATAATAGCTTAAGTGCTTTATTTTTTTAATTTTAATTTAATTTTTATTTTCCTAGCAATGGATTTTTTCATAACATCTTAACTAAAAAATAGCGAATATTAACTAATAAAACGTTTTAATTTTTTATAAAATTAAAAGTTTTGTTCTAAATAAATGTGCATCTTTTTCGGAGGCTAAAAATTTTATATAAAAACCAAACACAATTCATTTTAGACAAAACCCTTAATATCTCAAAACATGAAATTTCGACTTAAGCCATTATTATTTCTCGGCACAGATATTATCCTCTTCAGAATCGAATTTTAAAATTTTCTACAAAACTTTAAATGATTTTTCCTCAAAGAAAATTTTTTGAGTTATGCTGGTTTTTAAGGAAATAAGTGAGATGAACCATGTAAAATATATGTATTTATGTTTTTACAGTCCCTAATTTTTTTTTTTTAAATCTTAAGTAATTGGGTAAATTACGGACCTCGATATCGAAAGAAATATGCATTTAATTTCGATTGGAATTTCATTCGATATGAAATTGATTGTTGTTTGTGCAAAGAGAGAGATAAAATTTTTTTGTCGTTCATAGGCGTAAGAAATACTCGTAGAAATAAATATATTGCAGATTTCGAGTATGTGTATGTGATGTATGAGGAATACAGATGCTGTA
The DNA here is from genome assembly GCA_949987645.1 of Tachina grossa. Classification (NCBI taxonomy): domain Eukaryota; kingdom Metazoa; phylum Arthropoda; class Insecta; order Diptera; family Tachinidae; genus Tachina; species Tachina grossa. Next base: position 58,590,965 of record OX465276.1, on the reverse strand, counting down.
ACAATTCCCCTTAAATTATCTTTTCTTTTCATAATTATTACAACCTCCAATTCCAAGAATTACAGATTATACTACAAAATTATTTCCCAAATGTTAGAAAATATAATTTTTTTTCGGATTTTATTCTTTTACTGATTAAAATTGTACACAAATGCATTTTGAAATAAACTGTGATAGTGCTTTCAGAATTTAAAAAAATTAATTTTTACCAAAAAAACCTAAACTATATTTTAACATAACAATGGGCGATGCAAAACTCATCACTTTAGTGGAAAATTGTGACCTTTATGGTCAGGAACAGCTGATAAGTTATTACAGAAAAAGTAACTATTAAAATTTAGAAACAGAACCGCACAGCACAGAACAGAACAGAAACAGAAAGTAAAGACTAATGAGGCCTTAACTTAGCTCTGCGTAAAATACTATCAAGATCAACAAGCCCCAAAAAAGTGTCATAATATAAATTTTAATTTAATAATATTATTTTAAGGATGAGGTCAATATCACACACACAGTCACATTTACACAAACTGCAAACAAAGCTAACAAACACTATAAAATAACAGAAATTCAACACCTGTTATTGCAGTTTTTGTTGGTTTTATTTTCACCTTTTAGTTTCTTTCTTTTTTGTGCAACAGTTATATTTTTGTACTATTTGACAAACTCATTCACATGTACAACATAAAAAATTAAACACACATACACTAACATCCCTTCCTCATGCTTAATGTACGTACATATGTATGTACGTTTTTGTTGTCAGTTTTGTTGAAATTGCTTCTACTATAAACTAGACAAACAAGTTTAAAACAGGTTGTACGTATGAGACAACATTAAATATAAAATAAAATTTTGAAAAATACAACACACTTATAAAATATATGCCTACATATAACAACATCTAACATAAAAAGAAAATAGAAGTAGGTACATACATACATATGTATATGTATGTATATGGTATGAAAATTATTAAATTATTTAAAATGCGTTCCCTGATGTTTATCATTATTGTTGTCTCTTTGGCAGTGTTGCCAAAGGATTTAAGAGCAAAAGTGCTAGATTGCAGCAATAAATGTGCTAAAATGTTCTACAGGGGCCTAATTCCTGCACGCGTGATCGGAATTGCATTCGAATAGAACTTAATTTCGATGGCTAGAAATTTTCGGATGATGTCACTCGTTACCAAGCGAATCGAGTTTTTGTTTCAGTGTTGACAACACTGAATAAATTATAAGCAAAAGCATATGTTTGTATATATGTATGTGTGCAAAAACATATGTATGTACGTACATACACACGTACATATATGCAGAAAAAAGAAACGAATACAAATAAATGTTATTTTCATTTTAATTTAATTAATAACTTATAATAATAAATTAGTGTAAAGTTAGAGAATAGAGCACTAGCTACATTTTCGATTCTTTTATTGGTTGACCAGAAGCAGTGAATTTGTTATTTAGAGGCTCCCAGAGTTGGTTGATTTGTTTTATATTTTATTTTATTATTTGCCAAGTCAGTGTGATTTTTTATATTTGAAGTCAACTAGAAATTTTCTAATTTGTATTTTTATACGTACATTTGTGCATTCATTCATTTATAAATAAATAAGTCAAATATTGAACATACATTTTCCTTTTCTTCGCTCTTTCTATGTTAAACATGATTTCGAATGCCTTTTTGCTTGCGAGTAAAAACACGAACGGTTGCATTCGAATCTATGCACGTTATCGAATGCTGTCATTAGAAATTTCGATATGTGTTATTCGAAACCGAATGCGAAAATCCCAAAAGTTAAAAAACTCGAACATTCGAGTAATAACTCGCTCGCAATCGAATGCGAGAATTAGGCCCCAGTACACACGACGAAGTGCTAAAATCAGTTAACATTTTTAGTTTCTCTTATTTCTTAAGCGACCCAAAGTTGTGAATTTTTTGTAATCCATATCATCGCTAACGTGTATATCATATTCATAGGTGGCACAATACATTATCGGCCTGGCCCACGATGTCGGCAAGAAACTATCTAACGCTTACTTATATTGAAAACAAAAAAATTTTCTTATTTTGTTTTTGTTTTCAATATAACTAAGCGACAGATAATTTCTTGTCGACATCGTGGGCAAGTCCGTATGTTAAGTTTTTGAGTGTGAAAAAAATTTCGCCATATTTTTTCAAAGATTTGTATCAATCATTTCCTATTATGGGTAAAACCGACATTAATATCGATGTTGTTGCGTAGAAGGTTCGACTTTTTACGTAACCCCAACGATGTAAACAATAACATATTCAATAATATTGTATATATAAGCCCGCTTAAAATATTTAATTTATAGATTTTGAATCCAGCTGCGAATGGAATACCAAGAAAGAAAAAATCTTTAAGAGTGTTAAATAGAGTAGTTAAGTAAAAATAAATTTAATTTCTACATAGACAAATCAGATGAACCGATTTAATTAACAGATATGCCAATTGCACACGCTGTATGTATGTATAGTTTTACTGAAACAAAATCGTATAACAGACAACTAAACTCTTGGGCTCACTTTAGCTTATACTGTGGTTTTTGTCAAACGTAATGAACACTATAAGCTCTTATGAAGAATAAAGCGTAGAACAAGTTTTGTTAATTTAGTAGTTTAAATGGTGCACTTCAATATATTCATATATATAGTCCTTTAATTCCCAGTGGAACGTAGGGCCGCTACAAATGTTTTCCATTGTATTTTATCATTACACAACAATTTCATCTCACTCCAGGATACACCATGCTAATGCAACTCGTTCTCAATTTGTCGTCTCCAAGTATTTGCAGGTTCAAGGTCCTGGAGACCTGGAGTTATATTCGACGGATTTTCTAGTTAAATCGCTAGCTGGCTTTCTCTTTGTATGCCCCAGCCAGACGAATTTACGCAAACGTATGCTCAAAGCCAAAGGAACCTGATTTGTTATATCCCACAAATCTTTATTTGATATCGTGGCTGGCCAGAATATTCTAAGTATACGCTTGAGACAACGGTTTACAAAAGCTTGCATAGTATTCAATTCGCGACTCGATATACTCCATGTTTCACACCCATATAGAAGCACAGATTTCACATTGCTGTTAAAAACCTTGACTTTGGTGAGCACTGAGATATTTTGCGTCCTCCAGAATTTGTTGAGGGTACCAAAAGCTTAACTTGCCTTACGTCTATTTTGAATATCTTCTTTGCTGCCCCCACTTTTTTAAACTATACTCCCCCGATTACAAAAGTTTTCAACATCATCAATGCATTGCCCCGAAAGCTGGAAGTTCATCATGTTGCATGATGAGTTTATTCGCATAGATTTAGTTTTGTTAATATTAATCCCCAGCAAAAAATAAAAGGAGTACTTCCTTACGAACCACTTTTAAATTATTTCGAAAGTATCTAATGCATATTTTTTAGATGTTAAAGAAGTAATTTTTAACCACATATCAAATGGAATTTTAAATCACTACTTTGTTTTCAGCAAATTCACTTTTTTTTGGCTCAAGCCAAATACAAGTGGTTTTTATTACATTTAAGGCTTTTCAAATTAAAAAATTTGCATTATTAAAAATAACAATGGAATAAAATAACAAAAATTAAATAATTTAACCTTTTTTCTTTTCAAACCATATACAAGTAATTTTAATCACTGAATAAAAAGCACTTTTTAACTACTTATGTGAAGTGAATTATTTTCACTCTGGAATTTCGGATTTTTATAGCACCAAAACCATGATTTTTACTGAGTCTAAAAAATGTTAAAATCAAACCACTTCCTTCCAACGACACGTCAATGTAAAATTCATTGGTTTTTAACCTAAATTTGAAGTGGTTTGATTCAGTAGATGTGGTGTTTTTCTACTTCTTTTTCCTCACTTTTTTTGCTGGGTCTGTAAGCCAGCTTTAGCTGCACGTTTGGCAAAGGCTTCACTCTTAGATTGCATGCTGGAGAAACGGTGGGATAGAAGACAGACGTCATCTGCATAACCAATATCATCTAGCCTATCGTGAACGCCCCACGAAATACCATGTTGCGTATCCCTAGAATGGTTCATAACTACGTCAAGTACAATGTTAAATAGCATTGGAGACAAAACACAACCTTGGCGAACTCCGACGTTTACTTTGATAGATCTGCTTGCTGAACCCTCATGAAGTATAGAACAGTAGGCGCTGTTGTAGAGTTCCTTAATCAGTTTGATTAACTTCTCGGGAAGTCCTTTGCATCTTAGAGCTTCCCAGATCGCATTGTGCTGTAATGTGTCAAAAGCACGTTTGAAGTCTACGAACACTAAGTAAAGGAGTGAGCGCCATTCGACCGACTGTTCAACGATTATCCTCAAGCTATTGATGTGATCAATACACGACTTGTTTGGCATAAAGCCCGCTTGTTCCCGTCTTAGGTGTGGTTCTATGATTGTTGAAATGCGACTGTGAAAGATGTGAGCTATGTTTGTTTGCCATGTTTAAAAGAGTTATACCTCTCCAGTTGGAAAACTCTTGCAAACTTCCTTTTTTTGGAAGTTTGATTATAAGGCCTTCTCTTAAATCATCAGTAATTTTCTCATTTAACCAGAAACTCGAAATTAAGGGTTGTAATAATGTTTTTGTTAGAGTGATGGCTGCTTTTAGAATTTCAGGAGGTATTCCATCAGGGCCTGCAGATTTACCGAGCTTCAGGCGCTTAATAGCAGCTGCTATTTCTTCGGATGACGGTGTTGCGATGTTTATATCGTTGTTTATGTTATTTATGTGATGCATTGGCTCGCAATCACATATTTTTGTAGATGCTGTCGGATTGAGAATAATAGTTCTCCCACAGCTCCAGCTGCTGATCCTTGGCATAGATAAATTCACCCTGATCATTCCTCAGAGGTTTTATGATGTGCTGGCTATGACCGGAGATCTGTTTTGTAATACGATATAGGTCTTTGGATCGACCAGTTTCGCTGGCTATTTATCAGCCCACTTCCGCTTATCATCTTCTGCACTCTTTCCACTTCAATATATTTGTACCCCAATGTGCATCTCAGAGCGATTCAGTTATATGACTCCTGTCATACTAAACACGAAGATAAACAAATTTGATAAACATATAATATTTATTGCCTCACAATTTATCTTAAGGAATTATCCGTGGAAAATTTGTAAATTTAATGAATTAAAAAGTGCAAAAAATATGCCAAATAGTTTTAAGAAAGTGCTAAACTAGCACTTAGCATTTACAAAATCTTTACTGCTAAACGAAGAAAAAGGTGCTAAATCTAGCACTAAAAGTGCTAAAATGGCAAGCCTGCTCTTTGGCTTCATAATAGATATGTATGTATGTACATATCTAGATACATATGTTGTATATATTTTGTAAATAAACAAATTATGTAGGTATTATCAATAGGTATAAGCATGATATAAATATATAAGGTACTTCCATTCTCTATTTGTTTTGAAAAATAACAGCCTTATTTATAAAAATTATTAAGGCTTTATAAAGACTTTTTAAGAAAATTTTGTATGAAAATTTGTTTTAAAACCCCTTTACGAAGACTTTCTAAGTTTTATAAATAAGGCTGTAAGAATTTTAATAAGTTTGTTTTTTAAGAGAAATAAAGAAAAATCTTCCCCTAGAAATTTTTTACAAAAATGTGTAATTATCTTAACAAAAAAAAAGTTATATACATAACTACATATCTGTGAAGTTTAAAAAGTGAGTATATAATAACTTATCTCATATTTTAAAGTTATCTGCTTAATACAAATCTTTTAACTATATTTTCATCTAAGTTTGGCGTTGAGAAACCAAATTTATCGATGTTTTTGATTAGTTGATGAATTTCCATTAATTTTAACAAATTGTATTCTGAAAGGACTTTTCTTGTCCATACTTTGAAAAAATTAAATAAATATTAATTGATATTTCATTTTGTTTAATCTACATAATAAAGGTATTCACATCAGTTTTTTTCTTGTTGGAAAAATGGAAAAATGTAATTTTTACAACAAACACACAAACACCAAAACTTGAGTTTAAAAACTCAATTTTAGGTGGAATTTTTTTCCTGTGTTTGTTGTAAAAAATTACATTTTTCCATTTTTCCAACAAGAAAAAAACTGATGTGAATACCTTTAGTATGTTTCTTGTAGATTGTAAAATCTTATTCTAAAAAAAAATTGTTTTAATAACCAGTCAGATCTTTTGGCAAGTCTATTTTATAGGCTCTTAGCCACTGTTGACAAGCACCAGGAAATGAAGGGAATTTAAAAACTGCTGCACTCTTATTTTTTACTTATGTCATAATTCAGTAAGAAGATTTAGTATGTTTTTTTGTTTGAAAATGCTTTCGAGTTCTTGTTTTTGAATTCTCTAAATTATTTTCTTCCAAAATGGTTCATGTCTTTGATAATGAAAATAAAAATATTATTACCATGGCGCATATTCAGAAATTATCACTAAGTGTTAACTTTTTTAAGTACCTATTTCAGTTATTCATAGTTGATTACTTTCAGCAGTAAAAGTTTACACTTAATTATGGGTAAAGCTGTAACTAAATGCCAACTAACTAATATATTCAAAGAACAGCTGACTGGTTTCATTTACAATTTATTTGAAAAGTAAAATCAATTTCTGTCTCTTTAAAATGCACAAAACAACAAATTCTCTTTATTTTCTAAAATGTTTCTATATAATAAGCTTTCCTTTTTATATTTACTTCTTGCATTTATTTCTATTGCGTCCAAAAAAAATATCCATATAAAGCAATAAAATAAATTAGAGATATGTTTTTGGTCAACAAAATTCTATTGAATATTTTTATTTTTACAGGCCCATATTTTAATTCATTTACATACAGCCTATAACCAAAAAATTACTTTTATAGATTTTGTAAATTTTTCTATGGAAATAAAACTATTTTTAATAGATTCATAAGCTTTTTAAATAATTACAGAATTTATCGTTCAAAATATTATCGACATTTTATGCTCTCTACATAACAATACGCAAGGTTGCATTTCGTTTACCAGCTGAAAGCAGCTGCTCCACTAGTTATGAATTGTGAATAGGAACTATAACTATCTATGAACTATATTTTAGTTGCTGTTTTATTAGTTTCGACTTTGGTTACGATTTCTGAATATGCGTCCATGTTTTTAACCCCCGACTAAAAAAAGGGCTGTTATAAGTTTGTAGTGTGTGTCTGTGTATCTGTGTGTCTGTCCGTGTCCACGTACAGACCAAACGGCAGAACCGATTTTGATTTAGTTTTTTTTCTGTTTGAAAGGTGACTTGATCGAGAGGGTTCTTAGCCATGTTTTAAGAAAATCGGTCCAGCCGTTTAGAAGATATCGCATCTTCTCCAGATATATTCGGGGGTTTTTTAAATTTTTAAATTTTGTTATTAAAACAAAAAAATTAAATTAGAATATTATACAATAGTTTGAAAAACATATGAAAAAATATGTGTTGGATATAATGTTTGGAACAAAATCATAAAGTAAATACACCTAGCATAGCAATTAAATAATAATTGTTTTAAAGAATCACAACGGCGGCTTTTTTCGTCCATAGACAAGACGATACAATTGTCCAACAGAATTAGGGCATTAATTGTTTAATTTATAAATTCTGTATTTTATAAAAACAGTTTTGAAATAATTTTTGATTAAAATTCTCAAACAGGAAACAAAGGGGAAATATTAAATTAATACGGTAGCACGATTTTACCGGAAACTTCACTATCCTTATACTTGTCAGAAGGCGAATGTCTAGACAAAATGAGAGAATGGAAGTAACTTCCATATTTATATCATGGGTATAAGCAAAGAATATAAATCATATAGAATGCGCATCTCATACAAGCTAATATTTTCTATGACGGGTATTTCCAGTACTACCCGTCCAGCGTACGCACTCTTAATTTCTTTCTGCAGTGTATGCTACGCTCGCATTGCTGAGAGCAGCGTTGCCGTTGTGACAATAAAGTATCACTTTTGACCCATTTTCGTGCCAATGACACTTTTTATGACCTTTTTTCAATTTATCCCTTTGTATAATTTTAACAGAATGTATTAGAAAAAGAGCTGTTCGTCCAGTTGGCGATATTTGGCTCGATGATGTCGATCATTTTATTGTTTTGGTCGATAGAAAAGCCAATAAATGGTGAAAATATTGCAAAAAATCTGACACCCAAATCCTTGATTCCAAATGCAAATTATTTCTCGGAGTATCACAATTTAAAAAATATGTATTTTAACTTACTTTCATCTTTGATCTTAATAAAACTTTTTGTAAGTTAGTAAGTAAGATTTTATAAAATGTTTATAAGTTAAAAAAGGTTCAAATGAAGTAAATTTGGAAGCCAAAATTGGAGCCTTAAAGTATACATGTATGTATATAAATGATCAGCATCAAAAAAAGTAAAGTAAAATATAGATGGAAAAACTGAAGTTAGTTCATTTTCTTTTTATTATAATTTTTAATTTATAAATGAAAAAAGTAAAAATAGTTCAAATAATTAATTAATTAACTACGAACATATTTCTATAATACCGGCTAGTAGAGTATTTACATACAGTCTTTAATTGCAAATAAGACGAGTATAAACGTATTATAGATAGCTGCTAATTGTAAAAAATCATGAAATCTAAAAAAGAGTGGTCAAGTTGCAGCATTTCATATCGAATGAAATTCCAATCGAAATTAAATGCATATTTCGTTCGATATCGAGTGCCGTAATTTACCCAATTACTTAAGATTTATAAAAAAAATAGAAACTGTAAAAACATAAATACATATATTGGACATGGTTCATCTCACTTATTTACTTAAAAACCAGCATAACTCAAAAAATTTACTTTGAGGAAAAATTATTTAAAGTTTTGTAGAAAATTTTAAAATTCAGTTCTGAAGAGGATAATATAGCTATACTATTTTTTCAAGGCATTATGCATAGTTCTTAAATACATATTTTTTTTAACTGAAAATCCTGTATTTCTTAATAAGTTCTTCACTTGGAATCTAATCTTTGACAAGTGTCTACTTTCAAGTCTATTTTATAAATGTGTAGTAACGCTGGCAAAATGCGACTTAAGTCGCACAACGGCAACGCTGGTGATAAGAGCAAAGAATATAATACGTAAAATAAGAACTTTTAAATGCTCCCGACGTTTATTATTTTTTCCTTAATATTTTACGGGGAATTTTAAACGCATTAGCCCATTCGATCCCACTGTACTTGCTCTAGGGCAGATATATTATTTACAAGTAAATATAGATTTTCGAATATCAAAGCCAAAGGTAGAGAAGTCAGTGGTTGTGAAAAAAAATAATTAAAAAATGCAGGAAGAAGGCAAGAGCTGCTCAAAAATTGGTAAAACTATTGGGAGAACATATTGATCCATTCAACGCGTCATATATAATTCCCCTTATTGTGATTGGCGTCGTCGACGTCACATTAAGACGACACTAAAAACTGTCACTTGTCTACTCTTTGTCGACAATAATTTACTACTACTAACATGTTCCATTAATTTACAAACCCTTAGAGATTAGTTAGAGATTCTAAATGAGATCCAATTTTTTGCCAATAAAGAGTATACAAGTGACCAAATTTACTGTCGTCTTGATGTGACGTCGACGACGTCATTCACAATAAGGGGGAATGTAAAAAATACACGAATATTAGCTTTAACGTCACGATCCGGACGCCCAAAAATTTTATCTGTACGAGAAGAACAAAAAATAGTTAATATGACAAAGAGTAGTCCTCGTATTGCTTCCAAAAATATTATTGGACACGTCGCTCAGAAAGTTTCTGCAGAAACAGGCAGAAAAATCTTACGGAAATCAGAATATCATGGTAGGGTTTCCCGTAAAAACCCATAAATATACGTATGTATTTATAATGTAAACATTCGTAAGCGTATCCAGGGGGGTATTTCGAAACGAAAGAAAATGCTTTTGCTTTTGTATGTTATTAACATTGCATTTCGAAAGCATTTGTTTTCGTTTCGAATTACAGAGTAGACCCCCAGTTTGCTCACGCCTAGGCTTGCCAGATGGTCGGGATTCGTCGGGAAAATCCCGACTTTTCGCGTAGATCCAGAGTCCCGAGTATTGAGCTGATTAAGGGGGAAAATCCCGACTTTTTTGTATTTACAATAGTTATGAGAATAATAGCGCAGTAACAAAATTTTAAATAAAGTACAAAAAAAGTGCTATTCTCATATGTACTTTTTCCATCATATAACATATATGTATATATAACATATGTTATTTTTCCATCACTGGTGTTTTTAGCTTTCTCATCACTAGCAATTTCTAACAGCTGATGCTACCACAGCTGTTCATAACAATAACAAAAGTACGAAGTTTATTTTAACAAGTGGTTCGCGTTTGAACAATAAATATTTCAATTAATGCTAGAATCATTTCATGAAAATCGTAATCCTTATGTAAGTTATAATCTTCTTCTATGTTTTATAGAAATACAACTGTTTTTTCTATCCGTAGTACAACAGCAAAAAATGAGCGACAGCGACAAACCCACTTCTTCAAAAAGGAAGAAGTATACAACATTCTGTGAAAAATGGAAGCAACTACCAGAATATTCCAAATGGATCAGAAAGATAGATGAATTTACTGCAGAATGCAAATGGTGCCTCAGTCAATTTTCAATTAAATTTTAAGGATGTCGTGCAATAAACAGACACATGAAAACGAAGAGGCACATTAATATTGATAAATCACTTACTATGTCCACAACAATATCAAAATTCACAGTGCCCATCGAAACGGGTACAGAAACACTTATTTCCAGAGCTGAGTTGGCGTGCGTTTTTCATAATGTTGTCCACAGTCTAAGTTACAACAGTCTTGATTGTCAAGTAAAATTATACCCAAAAGTTTATTCTGATAGTAAGATATGTCAAAATATGACTTTAGGACGAACAAAGGCAGCTGCAATTGCAAGAAATATTATTGGTCCCTATGCGCAACAAATGTTAGTATCTGCTTTACAAGATTCCTTGTATTTCTCTATTAGCAACGATGCTTCAAATGTTGGAAATGTAAAAACATATCCTTGTGCAGTACAATATTTTAACGAAGTAAAGGGAATAGAGAAAAAAGTTTTGGATTTTTATGAAGATCCGGCAGAGAGGTCAATCGATATATACAATAAATTAATGGAAATTACAAATAATAACAATTTACAAATTGACAAGGTGACATCCTACAGCGCAGACAACGCATCTGTAAATTATGGTGTTCACAATTCAGTATACCAAAAACTTAAAATTGAGAATCCAAAAATAATAAAAGCTAACTGCAACTGTCACGTCATTAATAACTGCTTAAAAAAATCTTTAAATAAGTTGTCTTGTGATATTGAAAATATCGTAATAAAATCATTTAACGAGTTTAGTTCATCTGCAAAAAAGACTGAAAAATTAAAACGATGCTTTGAATTTGCCGAGATCCAGTACAAAAATTTATTGCGTCATGTGCCAACAAGGTGGCTCTCGTTATTGCCGGCAATCGATCGACTAATATTTTCCTGGCCCGCTGTTAAGAAGTATTTCTTATCGAAAGGTGAAGGCAACTGCCGTGCGGAGATTTGGAATTTTGTTTCCCGAGGAGTTTCAGATTCGCAATTGAACAGCGACCACGACGAATGTATGATGGAAGGTATATCTGAGGCTTATCTATACTTTTCACAAAATGTTTTGCAAGAATTTCATACGGTCATATTAGCTCTAGAATCGGACTCGTTTACTATTGTTGAACTACATGGCATAATGAATAAATTTTTGAATAGCCTTCAAAGCAGGATGGATGATAAGTTTTATGGTAGCAAAGCAAACTCCATAATTAAAGGGCTTTCAGCGAACGATAAATCAATTTTTGAAAGTGAGGTGAACTGCTTTTTCAAAACAGCAATTGATTATTTAAAAAAACGTTACGACTTTCAAGATATGTCAACTTTTGGACGAATTGCGGAAATTAATCTAAAAGAATCTCTATTGACGTGGGAGAAATTGGTAGAAATTCCAAAAGTTCTACAAATTGCAGATGCTGTGGACAATGACATGTTGTACACCGACTACTGCAGTCTTCGAGCTGTTTATGGAGACTTGCCCAAGGATATGCCAAATGACAAGATATGGTCTCATTTTTTTTACCAAATGTGGTAAAGACAATCACCCGAATTTGTTTATTGGTCTCTTTCATATTTTCTATACCGACAAGCAATGCTCATTGTGAAAAGGTATTCAGTATTTTAAACAATTTATATACGAAAGACAGAAACCGAATGTCTTTTGATCTCATAAAGGCTGAACTAATCATAAGATTGAATATGGATCAAAGTTGTCAGGAATTCCTGTCATTTTTGACAACTGACGCGGGAATAAAACTAGTCAATTCCGTAAAAAACAATACAAAATATATGTGGCAAAAATAATAATACCTAATAGAGTATGTATAACTTATCTTTGAATATTGTTATGTTTGATTTTTTGTTTTAATCCACTAATGGCAGTATGAAACTGCATTCTGTTTATAAATAATTTATTTTAATAAAAAAAAATGCCAAACTCAATGGAATGTGATTTTTTCGTTTGTCCAAAAATTATTTTGTCAATTGGTTTGATAAAGGGGGGGGGGGTACCCCTGGTCCCGACTAATCCCGCTTTTTTTCTCAGATTTCCCGACTTTTCCAATTTGGGCCTGGCAAGCCTACTCACGCCTAAATAGATCGGACTCTTTAGTTTTGGAGACACGTGAATTTTTTGGATGATTTTTGACATAAAACGCCATCAAATAGTCAAGTCTGCTCTTGAGAAGCTAAATGTAGTTGGTACAGTTAGACACGGAGGTGGTGGAATTATGGTGTGGGGTTGTTTGGCGGCTCCAGGTGTAGGTCCGCATATTTAAACATTTTAAAAAGTAATTTAAATGTGAATGCTGAAAAACTTAATTTGACATCTACATTTTGGATTCAATAGGACAACGACCCATAGCACACAGCGGCGTTCGTTAAAATTTGGCTATTGTATAGGGTGTTTTTTTCAGAGGTATAGAACTTCGAATTGAAATAAAACACAAGAAAATCGTTTTAATGTCCATCAATTTGGCTTTATTGGAAGGATAATTTTATGCCATTAATGTTTAAATATGATTTCGGGCATGTGGCCGCCGCGGCTGGCTCGAATAAAGCCAATTCTACAGGTCCAATTTTCAACCACTTTTTCGAGCATATGGGGCCGTATGTTGGCAATAACGCCACGAATGTTGGCTTCCAAGTCCCCTAACGTTTCTGGTTTGTTGGCGTAGACGAGCGACTTCACATATCCCCAAAGAAAATAATCCAATGGTGTCAAATCACACGATCTTGGTGGCCAATTGACAGGTCCATTCCGCGAAATTATGCGCTCATCGAATGTTTCCTTCAATAAATCGATTGTGACGTGCGCTGTGTGGCATGTAGCGCCGTCTTGTTGGAACCACAACTCATCCACATTCATGCCATCCAATTCGGGAACAAAATAGTCGGTTAGTCGGCTCCAATTGCTGTGCACGGTGGCGAATCGATTCATTCGGGTCCTCTTCAACACTTTGCTCTACAGCGGCAATTGTTTCTTCGGTGCGCACTGTTCGACGTCTCTGCGGATGCGTATTATCACATAGAGTAAACGTAGTGCGAAAACGATCCATGGTTAACCGAATTAATTGCTCTGATGGACGATTATGTCGACCATAAAATGGACGGAGCTTGCGGTAAACTTCGCGAACTGAACCATTATTTTCGAAATAAATTTGCACGATTTGCAAGCGTTGTTCTTTTGTCAACCTGTTCATGATGAAATGGCAAACCAAACTAAATATTAATCACTTGACAGCTGACAAAATGGCCGCCAGTTAAAAAAGTGATGCCAACTTAAAGTTCTATACCTCAATAAAAAACACCCTTTACAATGCTCCTAAGCAGCTAAAAACACCCTCAATCACCTGATCGCAATTCCACTGAGCACCTCTGGCATTTTTAGAGAAAAAAGAAATCACCAGCACGTCATAATAAGCAAGAGCCTTCGCAGTGTTATGCAGACAGAGCGGACTAAAATGACAGCTGAGGAAGCACAGAGGTTGATCAATTCCATGTAAAATAGACTAAATGAAGTATTAAAGCAGCGTGGATATCCAAAAAAAATATTAAATTAAGGTTTTCTTGGAAAAAACTGTATTCCTTATGGTAGAATTAGTAGAATCGTATCGTGAGTTGACGGATCAGCTAACAAAATCTGTAACATTAATAAAACATGTTGCTGTTTATTTAATATGTATCGCAATTGTATGTGAGGTAGAAATCTACAGAAAATAGATTTCTACGTCAACTTCTCTCTTACATACATTCACACACATGCAGCGTGACCGTTTGACCGACTAAAGTGGCAATTTGCCACTTTTTCGACTGCGTTTCCTCTTTTTCGACTGCCTTGCCACTTTTTGACCCCCTTTATTTAGGGTGAGTTATATGAAAGTACATTAAAAATAAAAAGTTTAGTGCATTTTTCTCGGTTTTTTTTTTTATTTTGCCCCCTTTTTTGGATAAATTCCCTATTTGGTGCCACTTTTTGAAAAATGTCATCGGTCACCCTGCACACATGTATAAAGCGAAGAGAAATACATTCGTAGATTCAGAGAACACAGTCGGTCGCAACCAGTGTTGCCAGAAAATGATGATGAGAGAATGCTAGATCGGTCAAAAAATTCTGCTAAAATGTTCTACAGAAGAAAAGTATAATGTCAGATTTAAATGTAGAAAAAAATATTGAAATAGCTTTTAATTTCATGTTTATACAAACTTATTAGTATTTAGAGGTATTTTTATAGCACTACAAACATAAAATAGTGAATAATTGGGGTTACAATTACGTTTAAATTTTTTTTTTTTTTTTGACGCACTAATAATCCCAAATTATTATTTTACTTATTCAATAAAATATTTTTTTATTAAAAATACATTGAAATTAATCATTGAGGGGTTAGCTGGATCCTATGCTCATTTCACTGTTGCTACTGCAGACCATTAGGGAAACTTTACCCTGCAATACATGTACATTTATGAGAAAAATCCTATATAGAGAATTCGTGTAAAAAATTTATTTTCAACAAATTCTGCCAGAGAGCATTTAGCAGAATATTTTGAAAGTTGAATGCTTTTTAACTAATGAAAATGCCAGATCTAGCAGTGAAAATGCTAAACTGGCAACAATGCTCGCAACCTCACGTTTTTATTAACTAACATCCAGAATTGAAAGATACGACCACTTCAAAAGTAACAGGATCATTGTTGCCATTTTAGCATTTTCACTGCCAGATCTGGCATTTTCATTAGTTAAAAAGCATTCAACTTTCAAACAATTCTGCTAAATGCTTTCTGGCAGAATTTGTTGACAATAAAAAAAATTTAATTTGTTAAAAATATTCTTCTGAATATAGGATTTTTCTTATAAATGTATATACATTGCAGTGTAAAGGTTCCCTGATGATCTGACTAGCAACAGTTAAACACACATAGGATCCAGAGAACCCATCAAAAATAAATTTCAATGTATTTTTCAAAAAAAAAAAAAAAAAAAATTTTTACTGAATAAGTAAAATAATATTTTGAGATTATAAGTGCGTTAAAAAAATTTTAAACGTAATTGTAACATATCCAAAAAAGACCAATTATTAAGTATTTTATGTTTGTATGTGCTATAAAAATACCTGTATATACTAATAAATTTATTATAAAAATTAAATTCAAATATTTTTCAATAATTTTCTTCATTTAAATCTGGCATTATACTTTTGTTCTGTAGAACATTTTAGCAGATTTTTTTGACCGATTTAGCATTCTCTCATCATCATTTTCTGGCAACACTGAACAGGATACGATTCGACTAATGCGAGGAACACAATTGGGACGAACGACGAATTTCGTCCACGTCGACGAATTCGTCGATAAGAATTCGTTGCTTAATTCGTCGTGTGAAGCATAATAACGACGAATTTACTCAGCGAATGCAGCTATTATAATTGATAAAGTTGGTTATTGTCAGTGTGACCATATTAGCTAATTTTGGGCTAATTTTGCTTATTTCTTCTGGATTTAGCTTTAAAATTTTTTATTAAGATCTTAGCTTCTTTTTTTAGCTTTTTTTAAAAACGCATTTAGCTTCTTTAGCCTTTTTTAATCCAAATTGCATATTCTCTAAAAATATATTAAAGACATACGTGATTAGCTTAATTTTATTTTAAAATCTGGTCACACTGTTTATTATGTATGTAAAGAGAGTGAGAGAAAATTGTTTTTTTCGTCGTTCGGCGGAGTATAAAATAGACATCATGGTACAATTATACCAGGTACATGCACGACTACAACAAAATTACAACACCAAAAAATACATGCATTTTGTTGGTATAAACAAACTTATAATTGTCAGAAACATGCATTTTGTTTATAAAAATAACAATTACAGGGTAACTAAAGTACAATTGCAGACGCGGCATTCGTGAATGATTAAAGTCATTCAGTGTTGCCAATAGGTTTGTAATTACACAGAGTGTGCAATTACTCTCATATGTAGGCCATGTAATTAGATTCATGTATAATCTGTGTGTAATTCTATTTTATCTTCTATTTTTATTTAGTTTTGTTTTCATTTTAACCTACAAAAAACATGTGTAGTGTAATCCTCTTCAATATGTAATTGGAAACACATCCATGTGTAAACTCATTGGCAACACTGTAATCATTTTATTCACACACATACACTAACATTTTTGCAGCTTGTAAACAAAGTTTGACAACTAATTGTATTGTATACAATAACAGGCTGGGCTTGTGCATGTACCTGTTATAATTGTATCATGATAGAAATAAATCGATCTCAGAGTTCGTCACGCACGACGAATTTCGTTCTACGGCGGTGTTGTGTTCATTTTCATATGAACAAATGTGTTTTATTTTTTAAGACGAAAGTTCGCACCGAAAAATTCGTCGTTCGTCCCAGTTGTGTTCCTAGCATAATTCTACCATTATTGATTGAATTGCATCTGAACGCAGACTTTTTAGTTGCAATATTTATGTATGTACATACTTACAATATTAAATTCCGCTATATGAAAATTGGTAAAAGAAATGTACATTTTGTTATTGGTTTTTGAAAATATAGGGTTTAAGAAAGACTTGTGTAAAAAGAAAAATTAATATCAATTAAACGTTTACGTGTTATTTTAAAATCACTTGAAATATTATTAAGGTAAACGAAGACTTTCTGGGCTTTGTGTACATCGTGGTATAACTATTTACATATGTATCTATTTATCAAATTAATTATAGGTAGGTACATATCGTCCCTACCACGTAAAACTATGCAAATTTGAGAGCGCGAAGTCCCAATAATTATGAATTTAAACTCATCGTATTCCTAAAAGTGCTAGGCTTAAAATATTTCTTATTGAGTTATCTATCGTCCGGGAGAATTTCAGCATTTTGAAACGAGACATATCGTTAAAATTAGGGTACCAACATAACGAATCTAAAAAACAAAATTTGCAAATTGAATAGTTTGACGTGGTAGGGACGATATGTACATATGTATGTATATAAAATCTAAATAAATAACAATACGAATGCAATATGCATACGTATGAAAATAAGAAAATAACATACTACTCACCAAGGCAAAAAAGTTTGTATGGCAATCCTCCAAACTAGCGCCGTTAGTCTGATGTGATTGATGCGTCATAGTTCATAGATTTTACTTGTAGTACAACAGCTCCTCATTTTCTTAATTGTTGATCTTAATTTTTTTGTTATTATTGTGTTGTATGTCAATGATGGATGATTACCAAAGATAATACATAAACAACAATGTTTTTTCTTGTTTGTTGTTCCTTTTTTATGCTACTTTTAGAGCTCAGGCTTTTTTTTAATTTAGTGAAAATTGTCTGAGTGACAGATATTATTTAACAATTCTTCTTGTTTTTTTGACATTTGTAAGAAGGCGATTTTTTAATAATATAGGTACCTATATTTATTTTGTACTTAATTTATAGAATTATATAATTGCTATTGTTTTTACAAGAGGTAAAAAAACGCAAACACTTTCAAGCAAACACTTTAAACTGCATAAATGTATGTACATATATACTCTCATTAAAGAGTGTATTCAAAAGACATGTGTTATTAGAGAGAGAGGGAGACTCATGAAGGGAACAAGTTTTTTTGTGAGATGATATACATACATACATAGGTAGGTAATTCAAATACATAGAAAATTTTTTATAAACTAATTTTTTTCATGTTGCCTTTTTTCCTTGGCGGACCGGCATATGTATGTATACATACATAGGAATAAAAAGTTTAACCCTTAAATGCGCAGTGTATCTTTAAAGATACAACCAATAAAACTGGTGCTATTTCCACATTTATAAAAAAACTAAGAAATATTTGATGATTACTTCTTAAAACCCTTTTTTCTATTATCCTGTATTAATTTTATATAAAAAATTTAACGCTATAAAAAAATTAAAACGCAGTTTTTAATTGTGTGGTTATTTACATACAATATATTTGTTTCATAAAGATACAAGAACGTGCGCATTTAAGGGTTAATTTTGTTCAACACTGTTTCTTTTATATATAGCTATTGTTAGTTTTTGCTTTTGTTTTGTTTCTTATTTAGGTACCTATGTATATGTACATGAATTTCACATAGGTACCTATATCTAATCAAAACCAACACTGAATTAAATAATCTAGATTTTCAATTTTTTCTTTTATTCAATAGTACTTGTTATATTTTCACAACAAATGACCACAACAACAGCAATTATATTGTACGTAGGTAGATGGCAGCTTTGCTCTTTTTTAATTTTTGCTTATTTCACCAAACAATCACTTACTACTTCCACTAATGAATTTACAAGGTACATTGTATGTATGTATGTACCTATTTACTTTTTGTAAAATTTCATCTCACTCGCGTACATAAAAGAAATGTTTACTTTATGCTTTTATTAACAGTGAACCGACCCCAACTGACGGGCGCATTTTATTACGAATGTGTTGTAGGTATTAAAAAATATATATTTTTATTATCATATGTAGGTATGTACATTTATTGCTTTATTCTGATGCTGCTATTGTGATATTTGTTTTATACAATTATTTATTATTGTAATTTATTTTTTACACATTATACCTAGCTAAGGTATTATTTATTTATGTTTTTGTTTTGCTCGTTTTTAACATAGTGCACGAATTTACTACAAAAAAAAAACACAACATAGTGTGGAGAAAATAAGAGTACAATAATTCCTAAGAGCAAGTGGAAGTGAGAAAGAGAGCGTACGTGCACAAATTACACATGGAGCGTTCTTATTTTTATACTGATATCGTTGAAAGTCATCGAAGTAGATAGCAAAAATTAAAAAAATAAAACGAAAAAATTCACAAATTACAATAATACTTCATTACATACATGCATACATATATATTTATATGTGTATGTACATATTATAATTTTTAGTGAATTTGCCTAATAATGAAATAATATGTACTTTTTTTAGTTTGCCTTTACTAGATGACACAATTCATCGTCGTTTTTCTTTTGTTTTGGTTTTATTGTACTGGTATGTATGAAGAAAATAGCAGCCAACCGTAGACATTATTAAAGATGGCATAAGGCAAGTAAATATGCATATAGATATGTATGTATGTATGTACCTACATACATATATATATATGTAGATATGACCCGATGATTTATATATCACTTTTTTTGTTATAACCGATTTCTAAACATTTATATAGGTATACACCAATTTTAACATTTTATAGGTATTTGTTGTTAATAGCAATTTGACTTTTGAGATTCCTTTAAAATTATTTCTCATAGGAACTTTTTTTATTATATATACGAATAAGTATAGTTGGGCATTTATAAGCTAAAACAAAATTTTTGAACAAGGTACATAACATGTAGGTACATATGTATACTTTTTATAAAAATAATATAAAGAGCGTATTTAAAGCAAAATGTTAACAACCGCACACGACTACTGCAGAACGAATGAACGGCGACATCGATTGTCTACATAATGGAAATTTTGCTGGTTTTGCTTTATTGTCTTTTTTAAATTTCAGTGTTGCCATATTGCAAAAAAAAGAGTGACTAATGCAAAAAGTTTTCGAACCATCTTGAGAAGAATATCTATGAATAATGCATTTACATACATACATTGATATATAAATGCAGATATGTATCTAAATATATATTTACGTATTATAAGAAATACATTTAACTTGATTGTTGCATATGTAATCTTTTACTGACAGATTTTTATAGATATTTTTAATCTAATTACTTTTCATCCTTACACAATTTGTTTTAAGAAATGTCGAAAGCCGCTAAATTTTAATGAAACAGAAACTTTTAGTTCAAACAATACACCTAAACATCTAACCTATACATACATACATTTATTATAAAGCTGAAAAGAGGTTATCCCAGAAACTTTCGGTAAGATTTTAAAATTTTTCCAACAAAATGAAGAATGGAACCTGAACAGACACACGCTATACTAGGTTCCACTAAAGTGGTTAGGATAGGACCCATGGGCGAAAGCCCTCTATACTCAAACAATATTAACTATAGTTTTAGAAGAGATTTATTAAAGCATTACAGTTTCAATGCTCAAAAAAATTTTGTACCATTTTATTAATTGTCAAAAGTTAAAGTCGAAAAATAAATTTAAGATTTTTATAGGTATTCAAAATGGGAAACTAGTTTTTAAGATACTTGAATTTGATTTGGAAATGGTCGAATTCGATGTAAGAACCTATATATATTATATATATATATATATATATATACATTTGTACAGCACTGTGCAAAACAAAAGCAACATACTCTGCAAAAATTTATATAGTCGATTATTTCAGAATATATGTACATCATATGTAGCAAAAACTATTACCATAATTTATTTATATTTATATGCCTTATGTAACGTACTAAATAAAATATTTGTTAAAAATACTGGCGGAAGTATGTATAAGAAAAAACTAGCAAGACGTTAGCTTAAGTGACAAAATTTGGCATACAATTTTACATTAAACATAATGCTAGGATTTAATAGTGGGATAAAACTACATTATGCGCCGATTTTTAATGTCAAATTGTATGGAGGAGCTCGTTACCACCTATATCAATGTCGTCACTTAGCGCCGTGGGTTTTCAATAGGTATTTAAATAGTATGTATAGTATGAATGTATATACATACATACATATACATACATGCATATGTATGTATGTATATGCTTATACATATAAATATACATACATATATAATCACAATGGACCTAACTGTGTCTCCCAGTGGAGTTTAGTTGCAACTTCACATTTCCCAAAGATGTAAGTACTTAATAACGACGGTATTTAGGGGCTAATCACATATTACGTGACGCATCAGAGGGGAAGGGTTAAGGATTTGTTATGGTTTAGGAAATTTTGTAAAAAATAAACGTTTATTTTGGTGGGGGTATGGAAGCTCCGAAAATAGAGTTACGTAATATGTAAATAGCCTCTTACAAACGATTGTTAAAATTAAAATGTCTTTTAACTTTGAAAATCGTTTGAGTATCGCTGTATTATATGTTTTATGCCTTATTAATCACTAAATGCTTATAATATGTCAAAATACACACATGTATAAACATAAATGTCTATATCGTTACCTTAATATAGAAATACCTTAACACATTATTTTTTGTCAAATCTAGTTAACCCGGGTTTTTTATTAGAAACAGGCTTTGAAATTTTAAATTAAAATAAACTGTGCATAGGTTTTCAATATCAAAATCAAAATTAAAAAAAATATTACGGCCTGTTCATCTAAATGCGAAAGATAGATTCGATAGAAAATTTATATTAGAAACAAAAACTGAAATTTGTTTTTCTTTCCAATACAAAAATATTCGATCGAACTTATCGTTCGCATTTAGATGAACAGGACCTTAATGTGTTCTAAAAGCTTAAGATATGTACATATATAAATGTCAATTTAAATAATTTCATATTGGTCACACTGTTAATTAAAGCAGACAAAAAGGCAAATGAAAACGAGAATATGACAACAACAAAATCTCACATGAACAAAGAAAAAGCCAAACAAACAAAAAAAAAGCTAATAAGTGAGTTCGGTTATTCGATTGTACTTTTTATCAGTATCTACTGCTGATCCAAAGCAGCTCAATAGAGTAACCGGCTCACTTCGTTCAGTTTACTGATTCCTTCAATTGCACTCGTTCTAATGTTTTGATGCAAATAACTAAAACGTTTGTCAGACACTTTTTTGTACCATTTTATTTGATTTTGTACTAATTTTGTTTAGCTTCCGTACAATTTTTTAGGCTCCTTTGTGGCAACACTGATGCAGAGATCACAACTATTAGGACATGAAAATCTTTTTATACATTTTATACCTACATACATACTTTGTTTTGTTTTGCTTTTTTTAATTTCTTTAAGTTTTTTATGCCCATCTATGTATAATTTTAATTTAATTTTGTTAATTTTTAATGTAATTTCACTTGGCACCATTATTAATTAACTGCCTTTATTTATTTACAAAATGCATATGCATGTACATGTACGTATGTATATAACTTATATATGCATGCACACATCGATAAATAAATGCTTACATAGGTACATTCATATATGTATATTTAAACACTGCATGTATTTTTCCTAGCTTTTTATGTTATTGCAATTTATTTACGCTTCTTTTGTCTATTGTTATTTTTATGAGAACTTAAAATCAAGTCGAGGGCGATGCACGTACACAAGAGGTTCGTTTTGAATACTGAAAGGAGAAAAAATTTAAAGCCACGGTTGCCATTTTGGGTACATTCAACAAAAATTGCATGTAACGGCATGTAAAAAGCCACATGCGTATGTAGCGATGACGTCACGAGAATTTTCAGCATGTTTGTCGCATTTTCTAAAATTACTAGTGGCTAGATGCCGTAAAATTTTTGTAGTATTTTTGTTCCAAAATACATATGTGGCACATATAACCGAATCGAAGACATTATCTGCGGCAGCTCGTCTGTAAGCATATTAATATATACATGTACATATGTTGCTAGTACACGGCATGTAGCAAATGTAGCATAGTGATGACGTCAAAATTACGTCAGAACCACATGCGCATGTGGTTTTTTACATGCCGTGTACTGTAGGCTTAACTCTTTCTATTGTTGGCATGTGCAGTTTTATCGCATTTTCATTACTTTTAAAGATAATAATTACGTATTAATTTTTTAATTTAATTTCAAATGGGTACTAAAAATTTAAAAATCATCCTTTATGTAGCAATTTTACTCAGCGGTTTGGAAAAAAACTGAAAACGCTTGCAAAACTAACACGTCTCTAAAGTAAAAATACATGAAAATGTATGTAACTACTAGTGATGTGCCGACTGTAAATTTTTGATAATCGCGAATACGAATATTTGAAACGATATTCGCGAATACAAATATTATATGTGAAATTTAGGGACATTAAATTGGGGTTCTATTTGCGGCTGCAAAATTAAATATGAAAAAAAATTTATGAAAACGAAGTTCATACCAGGAGTATGTCAGTATGTCGTACTTTAAAGTTAATAAAATCTACCCAAAATTTTAATGATCGATCTATGCTATGTAACATTTGAAAATGAAACAAAGAACCAAGGTGTATCTAACTAGGTGGCAGCGCTACTTCAGCTGATAATTTTTTGCTGTGTGCTTTGTAGCTGAAGAATGT
Organism: Tachina grossa; assembly: GCA_949987645.1. Classification (NCBI taxonomy): domain Eukaryota; kingdom Metazoa; phylum Arthropoda; class Insecta; order Diptera; family Tachinidae; genus Tachina; species Tachina grossa. Next base: position 58,567,078 of record OX465276.1, on the reverse strand, counting down.
CAGTCTTCAATTTTGTTTTGGTTTTAGTACAATTATTTTTGTGCTTTTGACATTCTTCGGTTCTTTACACATCTATGGTTGCCATATTTTTGTATAACAAGTCGTTACGCAGTCACCTGTATAATTACACCATGCAAAGAACAAATTTCTATAAAAAAAATTTTTAGTTTTTTACAAAAATATCATTTTATGCCAAACAATGTAGAGACAAATTGTAGCAAACTGTTTAAATGGTTTTCATTTCTTCATCTCTTTTCCCTCTACATTTTTAAATATTTTTAATACACACAAATAACTTATTCCCATACCAAACTACATTTATTGGCAATAAAGGTAAAATATACATAGAAGGAAATTATTTTGCAGAAGTTTATGAAAATATTCATTTCAATTCTAATGGACAAAAGGTGTCCTTTCAAAAAATATATTCATACATGGATATCAAATTACAAGTTTTAAAATTGTTGTTGGCCCACTTGAGGCTACATCGTAAGAGTTTTGACAAATGTTTGACAAATAAATAAAATTTATTAATGAAAAATTTCACATATATACGCATTTTCAAAGGGATATTTATTATTTTAATTTTTTATTTAACCGAATTAATAACATTTTTTTATAAAACAACAGATACATATATTTGCAGCCTTATCTATAAAAATTATTAATAGTGCTTTTACACCTGCACAAAATCTAGCAGATTTTTATTAAAATATTTATTAAAATCTATACCGTTTACATCAAGTTGTTTTGACATTTGTCAAGACTTTTTTATACAAAATGCAACCCATTAACTCAAAGATTTCCAAGACTACAACCAAACAACTGCAGTGTATCCAATTCACACACCTTTTTAAGCAGACCGTAGCTAATTCAATCATCTTTTATATAAATATGTTATACAGGGTAGTAAAAATAAAATAAAAATATTAGATTTTTAGAAGATTCCTTAAGGCCGTGATACACTATCATACACAGTCGTACGATTCATTCACTGGAAAATCGTATTGAATTCTGTCACACTCCAAAAAAAATCGCAACAAAATTTCTAATATGTGCCACACTATTCCACAAAAAAGATGCAAAACCAGTGATGGTACTTTGGTGCGTTTAGGGTATTTTTTCCTCTTCATAAACGCGAAATTTTGGTTAATACCCTTTTTTATAAAGCGATTATTTACAGTGCTTTAACAATTTCTTACAGTGCTTTTGGTGCTTTTTTGTTAAATAAAAATATTATTAATTTACAAAACTAAAATAGTTTTAAAAATCTTATTTTATTTTTCATTCTCTTTAAAAGTTGCTTCCAAAATCATTTAACATTCATAAGATCATTTTTTCCATGTTTCTAGTTTTTATTATTTTTTTCTTCCAAAAATTGTATCAGTGCTGCCAGTAGATTTTTAAAAAATCTGTTTTTCCCCTACATGTTAAAAAATTTACCCAATACGAAAATCTACAAATTTTAGTAATTTAATTTAAAGAAAGATAAATTAAAAAGATTTAAGGCCTCAATGATCAAGCAGAATTGGGGTAGAAACACATTTTCCATAAAAATTGACACAAAAAAGTAGCGCCAGAAAGCAGTCGAGAGATAGAGTCTATTTTATTTTGACAGCGTTTTTCTTATCCTCTCACATACAAATAAGTATTCTCTTAGCAATGCTACCAAAGACAGGTACTTTGACACCAAAATAATTAAATAAAAGTCTTTGTAATTTCGAGCAAAAACAAATTTTGAAACGGTTTATGAGCAAAAATATATTTTTAATATAGTTATTTTTACATTTATGCACAAAAAATGCAATATGAGAATAAAAAATACTTACATTTTGTCCAAAATAAAACATTTTTCCTATATTCCCTATACTCATATATTAGTGAAAAAAATACCTACAGGTGACACTGTTTTGTGTTAAAAAAAGCTGTTGTCACATTCAATGAAAAAATAAAATAATGCAACATAAAAAAATTAAAACATGTGTAAGGAAAATTTGAAAAAAAAACTCGTAGAACGGAAAATGTGATTTTTTTTCTACCCCTTCTGCTTTTCTATACCCTTCGCCTACAAACTCTAAAAATCGTGTTTCAAAAAATCATTGAAAAATCAACGTGTGAATTACGTGTATGTTAAAAACAATGTAGAAAACTTTTCATAACTGGGATTAAAAAATTTAATTTTTTTTGCAAAATAAAAAACGGAAGTAACTGGAAAGTACCACATAATTCTCTGCATAATAAGTGATTGAAAGTAGTATGTAATAAGCATTTGTTAAAGCATACACAAATTTTTAAAAATACTATAGGGTGGTTAAATTTTAAGGGCCGATTTCGGAATTTTCATAAGGCTGTTAATTTGTAAGTGCAAAGTAAATCAAAATCTTCACATCTACAACAAAATGTAGGTAAATTTGTATTCAACGCAAAAGAGTGGTTAAATTTTAAGGCCCGATTTCGATTGAAAGCATGAGGTTATCAATAGCAGTCAGTTGTTTTAGGCAACGATTAGCCAACCCCCAATTTTTTCATATCGTATTGACGTGCTGTCAATGTTAACAACTGGAATAAAGGTGAATATCGCAAAAACAAAAACTTTTAAGTTAAGAGTACTTAAGGAAAGAGTGACGCTTTTAATGTATTCTTTATGTGTAAATGATTCTTCAGTAACATATGTACATATCTTAATCTAATCCTAAGCTTCACCTACTCTTGTATGTACGTACATATGTATGGGTGTATATGTTACTATATTATTTGACTCCTGATTTTTTTATTATTTGTTTTTACATACTTATTTTTATTAAATTAATCAAGATTTTGTTTTAATTAATATGTTAATAAATTCTGTTATTACATCTCAAATACTTTGTTTATTTTGAAGCAAAAATTTTAAATTATCTGTATTTTAAGTTTTTACACTCTAAACTCTCCTTTTTAAATGGCTTAATGTATTAAAATTAAAAAAAAAAAAAATATTTTCGTGCTTTTTTACCCTCTTTTTCGTATTTTATTGCGCTTTTTACCCTTTTTGCAACAGCTTAATGTGCTTTTGCTCTTCGTAGAGATACCAACACTGTGCAAAACATTTAAAATAATTTTTATGTTTAATTATTTTGCATTTCTAAAGAAATAATAACGCAAAATGTAATTTTCAAAATGTATCGCTCTATCTTTAAATAAATGAAGCAGAATTTTCTGTTTTCTTATCAACTGCCTTACAAAATGCATCTCTGATCTAATAGAAATTATGATTTTATGAAAATTTTCATAAGCTTTTGGAAATCGGACAGACTTGTCAAAAAATCCGTCACACATGTCAAATTTTAATCCACACTATCATACTTTTTGAGCACACACGATTTTTTGACAGATCGAAAAACTGTGTATGATAGTGTATCACAGCCTTTACAAATCTACTGGTAAACTAGATTTTGTTGTATGGGAAATCTAGTAAAAAGCAGCCAGATTTAATGTAATGCAAATACCCTATAAGGCTTTAAAAACCATTTGTTTTTAAAACAAATTTTCGTACAAAATTTTTCTTATATGTTATATTTTAATATGGGTATATAATTTTCGGACAAGTATTATCTAGAAAAGTACTTTAACTTTTTAATGTTAATTGTACAAGAAGTATTTTTTATTGGTTTTTAAGTTGAGTACGAAAATTGATTTTAAATATTTTTAACCCCCGACTAAAAAAAGGGGTGTTATAAGTTTGTAGTGTGTGTCTGTTCGTGTCCACGTTCAGGCCAAACGGCTGGACCGATTTTCATTTAGTTTTTTCTGTTTGAAAGATGACTTGATCGAGAGGGTTTGAAGAAAATCGGTCCAGCCGTTTAGAAGATATAACATCTTTTCTGAAAAAAGTCGGGGGGTTTTAAAATTTTTAATTTTTTTATTGATAAATTATTTAAATTTCGTTTAGGATTTTGTATTTATTTTTTTAAATATTTTTATTCGACTGAATTTGGAATAGGAATACGAATATCTAAAAACGGCCGAACATTCGGGAATTCGAATACAAATATTCGCACATCACTAGTATGTACCTAAATATGTATATGCTATTTCGGTCTTAATTCAGCTTACAGCTGTGTTATATTAAAACAGTTATTTTATCACACTAACGCCCGTGGTTTAACTAATGATTTTTTTTTTATAAATTTAATTAGTTATACCAGCTTCATTAGTTAACTAAAGACAGTGAATTTGAGCATAAAAAGTAGGTGTTTGAACACAGATTTCTCAGTGCCGAATTCAAGAAAAGATTGAGTAACTTTTTGTAAATTGAAATTGATATCATTGGGGTATCACACACGGGAGTAATTTTTATGCCGGCACAATTTTTGTTCTTTTTAGAACACACGAGACTAATTCATTTTGCATAAAAATGTATACGTACACACAGCTTTATGTGTATTAGTGTTTTTCGTATTCTTTTAACATCCCTGCAGATAGTGCGAATAGTGAAAATGTACTGAGTCGCTTTTGACTTTGTCACCAGTACTACTCTACAATTATTCCCCATACGATACTTTATGCTATAGACATTTAGCATGTGCTTGTCATTGAAAATCTACTAGTAACACTAAAACAACTGACAAGGTAGTGAATTCATAGTTCTTATGAGAACATGGAGACATACCAACCAGACATTTACTGGTACATTTCTATACCTTACGTACATACAAATTTATTTATATTGACAAGTTGTTGCAAAATCCACCAGAAATACACCACATCTGTTTTCTCTATTTCTTTTATACTGACGAATAGAAGAGAAATTGTAGACAATGTAACTACTACTAGAATTTTAGTGTTGACATAGAGACACTTAGCCCCAGTCTGACTGCAGGGATTTGCTGTTTTTTAAGTTGTGTGTGTGTATTGGTTTTGTGCCGATGATGCGGGGTTGTTTCTGATTGAAAAATTATGCCAAACACAATACCACTCTCTTTGCCTCTCTAACCAACAAACTGGCATTTTATGCCAGCACAATTGTTCTCGTGTGTGATAGGTGAATCACCTAACATAACATGCCAGTTTATAGGCACAACCCCGCATCATCGACACAAAGCCAATACACACTCAACTTAAAAAACAGCAAATGTTAACAGAATACAAAAAACACTAAACACAAAGCTGTGTGTACGTATACATTTTTGTGCCAGATGAATTAGTCTCGCATAAAAATTACTCGAGTGTGTGATACCCCATTGAGCTGAACAAATGCACATGTTAAAGTACCCTTATATGCATTATTAGTCCTATGGAAGGGTACATCAAGTAGCTTAGCCAACCTAAGATTTCTAGGAGGTATGGGGATCTGAAATTATAGTTTTTATTGATTTATTGAAATCACCGTGATTTGACATGTCGTGATTTGCAGAACAGGCCCGACAATCACAATTTTGTACTACAATTTCAGAGGCCCATAACTCACAGCAAATTTGTTTCTTATTTTTCAATTTTCTATAGGATAGGATACTTTTTTTTTAATTTTTACGAGGTGCCTTTTGTTCCCTGCCTTTTCAATAATTTTGCGTAAGTAAGCTATTTATTGGAATGGTTTTAAAATTTAAATTACATTTTTCACTTCTCCCTAATAAAGAAAATCAATTCTATTTTAATTGGTTGCCATTTTTTGTTTTTGTAATCGCTTTCATTATTTAACCTTAAACTTTATAAAAGCCACAAACTTATTTCAACAGCTCAACAAGAATAGGAAGGTACAATACATATTTACAATTTTAATAAATAAAATTGTCAACATAAAAATACCTATAGAAAATCTACTTTATTACAATTTAATTTTAAAAATAGCAAAAATAAAAACTTGATCAACAATTGATTTATAAACATTTTGTAGGTAAATATTTTATATTTATTGTGATAATATGTATGTACATGTGCACATAACTCTTGTGTGCGGGCAAACAAATAAATAGTTTCAATATTTTTGGTTTCTCATTTTTTGTATTTTCTCTTTGATTTGTTTCTTTCCTTATGTATTCAACAAAGAACAAGAAGAAAAGAACAAAAGGAACGTATAAACACTATCAAATTTACTGGCTCTGTTGGTGGTGTATAGGAGCTCGTTTGCTAGTTTGTACATGTATGCATACATTTTTACTTTTTGTAGTGTAATTTTTTGCCATCTTATTATACAAAGTTAAAAATGGATGTGCTCCATGGATGGAATCCATCAATACACTGAACCAAAAAGCATTCTTAAAACAAGAATTTTGGAATTCGTTTTCAAAATGCTGCTTTTTTGTATAATAGTTTTTTTATATTATTAATACATATACATAAATGCATGTACTATATAAAATTGTTATTTTCATAACGAAACAGTTTTAGAACAAAACTGAGTAAAAATAATATTAATAAAAACATGTTTCGTTTTTAAAATGAAATTGTTTCTTTTTTTGGGTGTACCACCAACCAACTCACGAATAAATATCAAACAACCGCACAAAACACACACAAAAATAAAGCAAAGACAGTAAAAATAATAAAAACACAAATGAACTTCTGCTTCATGTTGAATTGCTGCTGCTACTGCCTTCTGCCGTCGCTTTTATTTTTGTCGTTGTCGTACTCAAAGTTGTCTTTTTTCTGCTGCTTTTAGGTGATTTTCTTCCCTTTTAACGGAAATAGCAAAAGAGAACACAATAATAAAAAAATTGCAAAATTACGCGTCATATAGGAATTTTTTTCTTTTTCAGATATTTAAAATCGATCGAATTTTTTTTCTTTGCATTGCCATTTTGCTTTTTAATCAAATATCTTGAATTTTTCCACTATAGTATTGCTCTCAAGTATACTTGATACATTTTTCTGACTTTTTACTTAATTTTTTTAAGTGTATTTAATAGTTTGCCCATTAACTATTTTTGCTCCACTTTCCATTCACTTGTGATTTTTCTAATCGATATTTGTTTTTTAATATTACTTAATAAATTTTCCAATGCACTATATTAAACATTTTTTTAACCAAATTTATAATACAACCTCAGGCGGATACACCACTTTATTTGTTAATTACCGTAATAAATTTTTTATTTTAATTTTAATATTAAATCAAATAAAACAGAGGGGACACAATTTTTCTTTAAAACGCGTAGACCAACATTGACGACGACATGACGTTTACGACTGCGACGACTATAGAAATGAAAATGGCGTTGGCGAGCAGAATTATACAGATTTTTTGTCTTCTATTATACTGTCCTACAGTGTTGTATTTTTTAGTACTATTCTCACAAAAACAACCAGAAAATAAGACCATATTTAAAAAATTTATACCTAAGGAATCCATTACGATCAAAATAAATTATTTTTCAATAAAATATTTTCAGATATTGCCGAAAAACAGTTTTTTTAATAACTCTTTTTGAGTTTTTGCAACTCTGCGACGTCATTGTTGCCATTTCTTTCAAACCATATACAGTAATCATGTACTCACACTTGCATTACTAGTTAAGCCGTATTTTAACACACACTATGACAAAAATAATTGATTTTCTCTCACTGCAAAAACAAAACATATATAAACTTTCCCTTAATTTACATGAAACTGTTCCTTTTTAAGCAAAAATAAACAAATTAATTTTCTATTACCAACATTTTAGTTGTTTCTAAATTTTTTCTATACCATTAAAGCAACAATTAGTGCACAAAATTGCGTTTTTTTTCTTGGTAAATTTTCTATTCTTTATTATAAGCTTACTATTTTCCTCTGTCACTCTTCAAGATTTTAAAATCTATTTTAGTTTTGTCACTTTCTTTCATGTTGTCGGCTAAAATCTCCAACACACACTTTACAAAAAAAAAAAAAAGATTTCCATCTATACACACACAACCTACGTACACATTAGCAACAATGCCAAATATCTGTGTATAACCTTGTCAGAAAAAACACAATTATATTTCTTTTTAGTTTACTTATTAAAAAAATTTTGTTTTTAAATAACAAATGCTTTTTTCAACTTTTTCCTTTACAAAATTTTAAAATTTCCTTAGACTTTATTTAGTCTTCACAGTAACAATTTGTTTTCAAGTTCACAGAAGTTTGTCTGCTGCAAAAAAGTAAGAAACGAAACTGATTCGATTGCAACTCTTTCCTTATTAACAGTAATGGTAATGTAGCGACTTTCTTAAAAATCTAAAGGTATTGGCCGTGGTGCAATTATATCAGGTGAATGCACCCCTATGCTCAAGGCCAAGGCGAATTGATTCCTCCTGCTGTCAGAATATTTCCTAACATATGGTCTACACCTAACATAATATGTAAGATAAGAGCGTCAAATTCAATCGCAGAGCGAATCATGTCACGTGTAGACTTCAAATTAGTGTTATCTCAATCTTATAAGATTTTTTATGAGAGCGTTGTTATAAAAAATCCTATAACAACAATCCTATGAGATGAGCTGTCAAAAAACACTCGTACTTGAAAGTAAATTAGTATGCATTTTATTAAAATAAATGAAAAACAATGTTTTGGACAAAATTTCTGGGATTTTATAAGTTTAAATGTGTTTAATTGATTCCTAAATTAAATTTGGCGTGAAAAAGTGAAAATAAAATAACTAATTATACAAAAATAAAACATGTTAACTCGATGAGAATTTGCATTAAATGAAATGTTATAAGAAAACTGAAATTAATTTTTCCTGTTGTATGAGATGAAGAGAAATATCGGCATTTTATTTTTGTTATTCTGCCGAAGTTCTCTCACATATTATGTCAGAGTTAATCGCAGTTGTAGACGCTATGTAACGTTTTGTTTGATTTGGCAGCAGAGAAGGTATGTCAGCTGGTGAATTAAGACCACTTCACATGAATTCGCCTTACTCAAGGCGTTGGATGTCAACACACAGTTTTACATATTTTTTACATTTAAAATTTCTCAAAAATCAAGGCGAATTGATATTAGGTGGTTTTGATTTGCAACTCTGCATATTCGTACATTTGTTAACGTAAAATTTCCTGCTGTCAGAAAATTTCCGAGCGTTTTGCTTTGATTTAACAGCAGAGAAATTAACCCTCCGTCTAGACTGGCAATAAATATTTTGGCAATATAGCAATAACGCCGGCAGAATAGCGGAACAATATTGCTTATTGCTTTACTTCATGGGTGACCAAGATAAATTTAAGGTTGTGTAAGTGAGCGAAAAAGATAAATACACAGGCAGAAACAATTAATAAAAGTAATTATTATATGATTTGCTTTATGAAAGAATTTTTTTCTAGAAAACCGTTTCAACAAAAAGTAATAAATATACATTATTATTCACTTAAATTCTGAGTTTAAAACTACTAAAAACCAATTTGTAAGAGAAAATAATTTTTAATTTTCACGTAAGCAAAAGCATTTTTTAACATAAACAGCATACACAATAAATTTCTAGCAGTGCGTTTGAGAAAAATGAGTAAAAAGATAAACAAAAATTTATCTCAGATAAGACTAAATGAAAGAGTATAAGAATACGTGTGAATTCGATTTGCAAAAATTTGCTACATGATGTTCACCCATGCTTTACTTATGTTAAGGCTATGGAAAATCGTAGCCACAATATGGAAAAAGTCAACAAGAAATGTGCAGAATAAAAATATAATTCACTAATTTTTAGATTTTTAATTGAACTATAGTGAATTTTTAATCAGAAATAATTTTTAGTCAGGCTTAAGTTCAGTAACCTCAATTCTTCTTATTGAATAAAATATTTTATTAATTAATGTGAGTTTCTAAAGAAGAGAAGAAAAATTAAATTAGACTTTTAAGCTGGGGGAAATACAGATATTTTTCTGTGCAGCAACGCACTTCATCAGCACCCTAGTCTATCTACTTGGGTAGAGATTGTTATTAACATCAGCTATTTAACGTAAATTCTAATGAAACGGAATGTGAGAAATGATTGTTGTGTACAATTATTGATTTACCTTTGGTAAATACATATGTAAGTATCACTATTTATTTTCCCTGTTTTTCCATTTTTGCATTTTTCTATTTAGGTTAGCACGAAGTTATATTACTCTACCTACGTAGTAGGTTTTTTTAAAAATCAATGATAGCATAAATATTACTCAAGTTTGACTGTTCATAATTGAATAATATATCCCCCACAATTGAGTATTCATTTATGATTGATATATTGACAGCAAATATAATTTTTATTTTATTTGCTTTTTTATTATAAAAAATAACTTTAAATTACACAAGTATATAGCATATTTAAAACAAATAATAATACAAATAAAAACACCAAATAACTGCAGCGGTATCTAGCCCTGTTAACACCTTTTCATCTCAGACGCACCTTGCCCTTTACAAATATCTAAAATTTTTAAAATAAATATAATTATTAAATTAAACTTTGTGAATTTCTTTTATTCATTATTTTACTTATCTTTTTAACACTTTTATAACCTTTTCACCGACAGAATGAATTTTGTACTACCGCCTTCTTCAACCCACAACGCATCTTGGTCTTTCCAAATATCTAAAAATTGAAAAAGACGCGAAAACATACATATGTATGTACATATGTGTATTTTTAATTAATTTTGTTCATTATTGTTTTTATCTTACTTTTTCACAAACACCATAATTCTTATTACCACTTTTATAATTTATAAATTTAATTTTACAAACCGAACGAACTACAAATTAATTTAAATGATTATTTTCAGTAAAATTCAATATTTTAAAAATTTTGACATATGTATATTAGACGTTCCACTCTAGCATATATGTAAGAGTAGAACAACTATAATAACTGTTCAATTGAATGTAAAATTGTTGCAAATGTGTTAGTAAAAAAATTTTGTTTGTGTTAGTTTCAGTCATTCATTTCTTGTAGGGTAATCAGCTTAGCAATAAGACTTGCCAAGTCTAAACACTTTGTCTCGTATAGACGAAGTGTTAAATTCAGCTATTTACACTGCAGCCACACGTTCAATAAATCACTTTCAATTCCATCACACATATTGTGTGTCAAAATTCTTTGAAATTGATAGCTGTGAAACAAACTGATAATCAATTTCATTTTTTAAATACCACCGACGAAGAAACAACTCAAATTTGTAGCTTCAATCAATGTGTGCTGTGACCAGCCGTTCAAATTGAAAACTAAATGGATAGGTGCATTTGATATCAATCTAGTTTTCAATTCAAAAAGGTTGATTGTGTTAGTGAAAAAAGTGTGAGTGTATTGAAAATTGAATGGAATTGAAAGTCAAAAATTGAACGTGTGGCCCCCAAGTTAGCTAAAACTATCGACTGTTGAACTTTTTGTAACGCCGCTAAATAAATTCATTGGCACTGGAATCTGATAGCCTTACAACCAGGGATGGCAATGTTGTACAGATATACCTTTTTTGGTACTATTTAAACTCAGATAGTACAAAAGTACACTATTTTAGTACATTTTACGAATATCCTGTTTCACTCCGCATATCATTTAAAACGATATCATATCTCAATTTTACACATTTTAACAATGAAACACATGTTTTTCTCACTTGAAAACAGTCTTGTGAAAGCAAAATGCAGCGATAAAATAAAAAAATGTGAATTCTTCCATTTCCAAATAATTTTTCTTCTAAATTCGGATGCTATTAATTTGTATATTTTAAATTTTAACTTAACCAGGTGTAACCAACCATATGCTTTAACATCCCAACTTACAAGCACATTTGTAAAAACGATTTGGTAGCCAGAACAGTCGATTATTTGAATAAAAACAAATAAAAATACATAATTTAAACTAAAAAATAATTTAGTACAATTTATGTACAAAGTACAATATTTGAAAGTTGTAGGTACTATTATCAATGACGTCCCTGCCTACAACAGAGAGAACGTACCTTGGCATGAACTGAATATACAATTTAACCACAAAGAAAATGCAGGCAAACTTAAGTAGAGCTGTGGGATTTCATTTACAACAAAGAAGCGTGAGAATATTACAATAAACTATAGTAACTGTTTAAATCTTTGCTGAGTTTTATTTAGATCACTTGGGCAAGATGTTATTCAACCCAAGTAAAGGCAGTTGGTCAAATTGAGTCTATGGCGCAATCCATCAGTGATAAAGGGTAAGACAAAGCAACTATTTAAAATAAAATCATTAAATAAATGTTTATGTAGATTTTTGAGACCATACAAGGCTTATGAGCCTCCGTCTAACGTTGAAGAAAAGATTCATGCCATATGCGCAACTCTACAGATACCAAATAAGCAGAATTACATTCTGAAAAGCTTGGAGGAAAAATTCAAACTTCTGCAATCTTGCTTTAATGATTTGCGACACTACGTGCCCAATTCGCAGGTGCATGAAGTAAAGACAGTAGGTAGGTAAATATAGTTAAATTAGGAAATAAACAAGGGTTGACTATCTGTACACTTCAAGGCGATGTTGTCAAGTTTTATCAAACTTCTGTTAATACAACTGTACCTTATGATGCTATGAAGCAAATGCAGCTTCCAGAAAACTTGCATATACAGTATGACTATGTAAGATTTAATCCGGAGAAAGATACCAAGTTCAATGGAAAAACCGCATTTCCTAAGAGTTCCACCTTGGTAACAGGTCTGAAATATCGCGGTAAATATGAGGGTCACGAGGCTAAACGATCATGGCCGTAAGATACCGAAACTTAGCGATTTTAAATTTAAATCATAATTTTATTTGTGTGTTAGAACATATATATTATTTAATTAAAGAAAAAAATTTCATTATTTAAAATTTCATTATTTAAAATTTCATCAAGTTTTCTACCGTAGAAACTAAATTAGAATCCATTAAGGAATCTAGTGCCTTCTGTACTCTTATGTCCCGGAGCAAATCCATAATCCGATCATCTTGTTGTACGGCGTCTAGTGTAGGATATAGCAAGTCATAATGGGTTTCCGCCACTGATGGTTTGTTAAGAATGTTTAGAATTTTTTTCTGCAGTTCTATTTCAGGATCCGGTATGGTTTTAATTTCTTCATCGGCAGCATCACCCAATTCCACTTTGAGTTGCAGTTCTCGTCTCTGCTGTAGGTATTTAATAATGCGATCATATTGCAAAACTGTTAAAGGCATGTTTGAAGCCAATAGATTTAATAACATTTGTGTGGCCTCTGGATGGCGCTCTTTTAATGGCGGTGCCATATAATTCGATGCATTGGCCGGTATAATGGGCACTGGATTTGGTAAATGTGACATCTGCTGTACATTCAATGGAACTGGACCAATATTTCGCTGCTGTTGTGTGTTAGCAACCGCTGATGTCTTGTCTCGCATCATTTTCTTGCGGAAATCGTCGCCTACTAACTTAATAGCGTCTTCGACAGGCATATTGCGATGTTCAGCAGGCTGCCCATACAGAATATTGACAGTTATGCTATTATGTTCCTCATGTTGATTTGTAACAAGTATGGCATATAAGCAACCACGAGATGCAATGTTGGAAAGCTTGAAATTAAATAAAATTAAAATTTAACATTAGATAATGAACTCCTTGTCTAGTTTCTTTCGTATCAAAGTAATATATGGTTTTGATACACATATTTTGTCCACACGTACATCCATATTAGTGTTTTTCATACGGGATTTCCCGGGACCCCGCGCATTTTCCGGGAAAGAAATCCCGGGAAATTTCTGCGGGAATTCCCGGGATTTTTTTTTATTTTATTATTGCAACTTCAGTTTCTATGTACACATTCCTTGATGAGTGTCGTTATTCACTTTACGAATGCCATAGTGTAATAAGAAGGCGATGGTAATAGGACAATAGCTAAAACTTTACAACAACTAAGCGCGAGTTTACATCTGGCACTAATGTGCTCTGAGACTCAGAGGCCTTTATTTTCCAAAATCGGGAACGCGACGCTCAAAATTTAATCCTACAACAATTCAGAAAAGTATAAACAGAAATGCACAAGGAAATAAAAGAAAAATTACAAAAAAAAAGAACGATTCTGTTTACTAAAGTCCTATTTTCAAAAAAATATTTTGTAATATTTTGTAATAATTATAATTTGTTTTTTATAATATTAGTTTTTATGTATTACTAATATATAAAGAACGGAAACGGTATTAGTCTTTTGACTAATGTTTTTATAAAACGTTATTATTTAATCGATCTCATGAATTATAATTTGTTTTTTGTTGAAATAAATATAAAAAATATTTTGTATTGTTTTGCACTGGGCGGGAATTCCCGGGAAACCGAAAAGTCGTTCCCGCTTTCCCGGGAAATGAAAAAGTCCGGGAAAAGAAAAACTCTAATCCATATGTACATATGAGTACATAATAGGGTGATCGATTATTCGACTTTTTCCAGAAACCGATTTTCGAATAGTTCGTATATTTGAAATTATGAAAAACCCGGTTTCGGTTTTTACAATTCAGGAAAAATCGGTCAACCGTTTTTTTTAAACAAGAAAATTATACAAAAGTTTTGATTTTAAATTGCTTTATAAAAAAAGGGTTAACAGTTCATGTAAATACTATAAAACAATACAGAAATTAAAGGTAAAACATAAAAATTAACTTATAGTACATAAATATTTATATATAATATACAGTTGAGGAATAAACTCTACATACAACCATCATTTTTTGGGTTTGTGGAAACTTGGGAAGAAATTCAAAAAATTAAAGTTCTATTCAGGTTCATTAAGAGGCAATATTGATATTCTCGAGAGAGTTGTTAGAAAAGTTATAAGATATGTATTTCAAGTTAGAGTACGTGAGCATGATCATGTTACAACACTTGTGTCTGAATTTGTAGGATGTAATTTCCTTGACTACCTTGACCTGCGTTTGCTTCTTTACTTCTACAAAATTATTAAAATAGGACAGCCTACACTTCTTGCAAATAACTTTTCGTTTATTAACTCTACACGTAATGTTCAGATTGAATTTCCTCGCATATTCCTCTCTAATTTTGAACGGTGATTTGAAATAAGAGTCTGCAGGGTTTGGAATAGTTTACCATCACCTTTGAAACTATTCTCATATTCAATTTTTATGTATAAATAAATGCTTTTAAACTGGTTTAGCTTGCGAATATAATATTACAATATAACATCTAACATATCGGCGACAATTTTTGGATCTTTTTTGGGAGCCACAGAACAGACACTGAGACTTATTCATTTAATTAATAAATAATTTTTTTATAATATATATTCTGTAGCTTTAAGTGACTATTAATATAATTCTATAGATACCTGTATAATTGACCTTTTAGGCTTCCTATGTATCGGATTGAAATAAATAAATAAAATATAATTAAAAATATGGCTGCGACTCTTTAGTCTATATAAAATGCATTGAAAGTTCGATTAATTCTAGTAAAATTCACAGATTTGTCAAAATATACATATATATGTACCCCAAGACCGTAGGTATTAGAAAAGATCTTAAATAATCAGCCCAATTATGAATTTTCCAGGGAAAATTTAAACAAATAATAAAAAGAATGGGAAAAAGGGAAAAACTCTCGGGGAATTATTATTCATAATTGGTCTGAATATAAAAATTAACACTTTTTCATACGTTTGATAAAATACTAGTTTTAACTAATTTTGACTTGTAATAATGACCCTAAGATATCTAGGCAATATAATAGACTTCATTAGAACATAATTTCACTTAATTTTGACTTTAAAAATTCTTACGTTTTTAAAACTCAGTGGTGTATGTGATTTATGCAAGAGGAGTCTGGAAAAAGAATTTAAAAATTGTATATAAAACAGGGTACATACATACGACCGCAAAACATCCACCTATCTGTCTTTCAATCAACCATAAAGGCAGCACTTACCACCTACATATGTGGCTGTGTGTCGCTACGAGTATACGTAAAAAATTAAAAATTGTAAAAACCCCCAGACATATCTAGAAAAGATGCGATATCTTCTAAGCAGCTGGACCGATTTTTTTCAAGCATAGCTAAGAACACTCGATCAAGCAACCTTTCAAACAGAAAAAAACTAAATCAAAATCTGTCCAGCCGTTTGGTATGTACGTGGACTCGTACAGACACGGACACACACTACAAACTTATAATACCCCTTTTTTAGTCGGGGGTTAAAAACTACTTTGATAAATATCACAAAATATCACATTTAAATTAAAATTGCTGTGCTTTTGTTTAAAATGAAATTAAATTGTGTATTATTTAGACAAGTAAATAAAATATATTCAATGACAAACATATTTACATACGTATGTACATATGTACATATTTCTACTTACCACTTTACCTAGTGGAACATCAGCGTTAGGGAATAAGACATCAACTCTCAAGTTTAAACACTTCAAACGGTCTTCGATCATTTCGGCATATTTCCTTAAAAAATAGTTTTTGATTTCTAATTATTATTTATTTAAATTATTGTCACTTCCTATTTTTATTTAAGGAATGTCAAAATGCATGCCACTGATGCGTTGCTTACAACGCTTATTAATACCGGCGTTAAAAATTAACCATTAAATTAATTTCGGAACTAGTATGATCCCTGTGATGACAAAAATATGATACATATGGCTATTTTCAATATGTAAATCAAGTTATTGTAAAGTGGTTGACATATTATAGTAAATAAATAGCCAAAGTTTACAATTACAAATAATTGTACATACAAATTACGAGAGCTTCTATTAACAACATTGTAATTCGTGCTACATA
Source organism: Tachina grossa (assembly GCA_949987645.1). NCBI lineage: Eukaryota > Metazoa > Arthropoda > Insecta > Diptera > Tachinidae > Tachina > Tachina grossa. The sequence continues at coordinate 58,550,380 of OX465276.1, read as the reverse complement.
CTAACTAGAGTTGAGTCTAATACTTACGTGTTTTTGCGATCGACAACAATAATTTCACAATCATTATAGTTGGCATTGTCACCCGTATCCAAACCACTACCACCTCCAGCAGTTGACGAATTTCCTCCAGCACCAGCTTGTGCCGGCTGCACCCAATTGTTAGCACCATTCTGCTGTCCTTTCTTATATGTGCCAGCGTTGCGCACAGTAATTGTATTACCTTTAAAAGTTGACTTGGTCAAAGCTGATGCTACTTTATTAGCGATTTCTTCAGATTCAAATTGAACAAAACCAAAATTTTTCTGCACTAACGAACCCAAGACTTTGCCATAGGGCAAACATATACTTTCCAGTTCTTCTCGAGTGCATTGTGGCAAATTACCAACAAATATACGATGTGAGGCCTTATTGGGATCTCGAATTATAGCTGTATTAGATTTGTCTTCAGACATTTTGTTGTTCTTGAGAATTATATAGACAAAATGCAAATTTGATCTAATTAAATAAACAATTCTTTAAAGTCAGGTCACTTTTTCTTCTTCTTCAATTCTTCTATTCACCATGGTTTAATTACAGGTCTATAGGTTTGACTGCCTTGCCCAAGATAATTGATAATAGCGTGGACAGTCGTCAGTGCTTACACGAAGAGTTTCATTTATTTTGCGTTGGAGGCACACTGGCAATTATATTTTCAATTCTCATTTGTTCTTGCCTGAAGCTTTGGCAAAGGCTTACACGGGTTACATATTAGAAATTAACTAAACCCTAAAGCAGCCCATACACGATTCAATTCAATTTTCAATTGAGTCGGTTGTTGTACAAATCAAAGCGTGTATGGCTTTGTCAATTGATTAGTTTGGCAGTTGTCGAGTTGGTTGAAGAAAAATCAAAAGATTTTGATTTTTCATGTTGATTTTCGATTGTGCTGTGTGTGTTCGAGTCTCTTGATTAGCTATCAAAATTTATGTTTGTAGCTTTATTTTGTATAGAAAAAGTTATGTATTTTTAAAATTGTATTTAATTTGATTGAATTCTAGATATAAAATACAAAAATAAATGAATAAATACAATAGAAGTTTTAAATTTTTAGTTGTGAAAAAAATATAAATTTGACAGTTGAATGAAAATCTTTCAATTCAGTTTATGAAGTGTGTGGCCAAGAATCAATTCAATTGAAAGACTCAATTCACAATTGAATTGAAACGTGTATGGGGTGCTTAACTCATAACAAGTCTTGTTTTTTTCTCTTTTCTTTTTTTGCTCTAGTTGGTTGCTAACATTCGGAGATATTATATTATATATTTTTTTTTAATCTCATTTGATGAGACAGGCTGCGGAGCCAGATAGTTTAGAACATTTAAATAATAATATAAAATTTAAAATTTAGAAATATAAGATTTTATTGGAAATTGAGTTTCCATTAATACATATTGTTGTTATAATTAATTATTGTTATAATTAATGTTAATTCTTTAATTATAATTAATTAACTGAGTTTAGTTTACTCAGACATCACAAGAATAATATTACTATGTAATACGCGTTTTTGGCCTCAAAGAATTTTGTATTACATTAAGGATGAAATAAATAACTAAATAAATAAATAAATAAATAATGTTTGCTACTACATACACATTCATACATATGCCACATCGTATGCTCGTAAAAACTTAAATATGATTTAAATACATAAGTTTGGACATTTAAATGCTTATCAACTTTGTACTGAAAAACTGAATTTGGTACTTAAATGGCACTTAAAGATAAATGACACTCAATTGAGAAGTCAATTATTGGGCCTAAGTGGAGATTTTTTTCGTCAACTGAAACAACAATTATTTCGTAACGGAAGTTTTGACAGTATGTATTTTTCGCAAATTCTTATCAATTTATAGCGGATTTGAATGTTTTAGACTAAAGAGCTAAAAGAATTTCTGTGTATGCAAACATAATTCTATACAAAAGGGTACACGATTATTTTATGTAAGTTTGCAAACATGAAATTCCGGAAGGATGTGCCGGTCTTTATATTTTGAATAATTAGTGATTGCAAATTGATTTTCTGACGGCGAATACTCCAGTCTTCAAAATATCGCTGCTATCGAAATTTCTTCTATGCTATCGAAACATCGCAAGCACCATCTTTTTACAGTTACCGCTTTTACGTGTTCTGTCAGGTCGCGTCGAATTTTTCATTCATTTTAATGAATAAAATTTAATAATAAAACAAATGTGTTCAAAAAATGATAGTGATACTACTTATTGTTCAGAAGTAGAAGAATTGCTGAAAAGTGAATATAAGAAATGTAGCTTAACAAAAGTTGGTGAGATATGTCGTGCCTTTCCAAAAGTTGACACTGGCGCCATTGGAGTGCCAAATAAATTTTGCAAAGAAATGAAATTAAGACGGTCTCAGCGATTGTCTCAGAAACTTATGCGATCTCATATGTTATGTGGACAAAATGTGGATACTATCAGCAGTGGAAAAGTAACTAAAATAACAAATATAAAAGATAACAATTATGTGCCAATTGACTGTTGCATCCAAGATGTATGCAAAGAAACGCAAGAGATGTGCGATCAACCTTGTTTATCATTAAATAAAAATAAATGTCGCGCCAGTCAAGCAAAATACATACCGGAAGCTGCCGGCGCACCATTAGATTTGTCAAAGAAAAGTAAAGTTTTAAAGTGTGGTACGCAAAAACTGGAACTAAGCGGTGCAAACGAAACTATTAAATTAAACACTAAAATTACGCCGTATGTTCCTAAAAGTTATAATAAAGGTAAATGTCGGCAAAATAATTCATATAAATATTTATTACATATCGATGGTCTCAAATAGAAACGCCTTAACTAGTACTTTTTACGAAATTAAAGGCCTTTCTACTTGAGACCACGGAAAATACTAATTTTAAGGCTTAGAAGATTAAAATGTTTTTTTTAGCGTTAAACCTACATACATATGTACTTCTTACCCTAGTATAAAGTTAAACCAATTTTTTTTTAAATTAGAAAATGCAAATACATCACTACTTCAAAAAAAATTTGTGCTTACAAATAAATCCAAACGTCAAAGGCAATCTTATAAAACCTCTTCAACTGTAAAGGTTTATAGATCTTCAGTAAAAGAACTTGTGAACCCGATTCAAGATGGGAAATATTTCAAGAACACTTTGCCAGCTAATAAATACTCTTACAAAAAGTCTAACAAAAGTACTCAATCTTTGAAGAAGAAACTTTCGTCATCGTCTGATAATAGAAAAAACTCACCTAATGGACTTACTAACAGTTTAACAAGAATGGAAAGCTTTCCAGAAATATGCAAACACAGTTTTATGCACAGCAAGAAATCTACGCAGACAAGAAACCGTTGTGGAAATAAAACTTTCAAACATAAATTAGACGAAACGTACGATGACATTGATGTCAACTGTTCTGAAAATATACTTTCTGATAAAGGAAATTCTTGCAAAAGGCTTAAGAACAGTTTTCAGAAAAATTCTTTATTTCGTTCCAATAAGAGAATAAAACTATCGAAGCAAAGTAAAAATTTAGGCGAAAAGTCTAAACGAGGATTGGTGCAGTGCTATCCCAGAAAAGTTTCTGGTAAGGGGGTTCTTGCCTCTGTTGCAAGATCGTTTTGTAACGAACTTCCCGCGCATGCACCGCCGAAAAATCAAGACCCCAATGAGAAGATTTGCTCTGAAAATAAAAAATCCCATAAACGTAATAAAAATTCAAACTTAGTTTCGGGCAATAGAAAAAAGTTAACCAATGAACATAATAACAAATTAATAACAAATAATACTACTACTAATAGTACTAATAATTGTAAAAATTCAGCTGAAAGTTATGAAAAGAGAATTAAATTAAGCAGCTTGGAAATTAAAATAAAAAAAGAAACTGAAATAAAAAACATTCCTCCATGTACTAAAAAACAAGCAGTCAGAGGCTCTCAGAAAAGGAAGAATGAATCAATTGAAAATATATTAGAATCAAACTCGGATTCGTATGCATTGCAACATATTCATCAAAATATTAAATCTGAACCGTTAGGCACAAACACGCTTAGTGCCATAAATCCAATAACAACTGTAAACGATTCTTCTCATCGTTCTAGAAAACTTTTTTCCGAAAAGAATTTTACAAGGGAAATCGTAAAAAATATGTCTCAAAATAATTCTTCACAACTGAAAAATGAAACATCTGGTCTTGGACTGACTATATACCCCAAACCTTCCAGTGAATTAAATTCTAGCAGATTATTACGAAGCGCAACTAAAATAATGACTGAAATCAGTGGAAGTCTTGTTGAAAACAAAAAAATTAAAATGGAAATTTTTTCTCAAAAATCCACTGAGGGAAAAATTCAAACAAATTCACAAACGCCTTACTCGGCTAAAATAATAAAAAATCCTTCTAGTCAACACATCACTAAAGAAGAATTTAATAAAAATGAAGCGAAGAATATGATTGCAAATACATCATCTAATTTCAAATCCAATGAAAGAAGTCAGTTAAAAATTGAAAAAATTGAATCCGAAAAGCCAACGCTGATCAAAAACTATATAAAATCTTTTGATAGAAGCCAATTCCAAGATGAAATACAAAAAGCCAAAAATCATATTAATATGCTGGCAGCTTACAAAAATAACACTTTTGAAGGTCCACCAACACCAGCGGAAACCCCTCAAGACATATCGAAAAAATCAATCTTATCTGATGTCTATACTTCATATGTTAAACAACAAGTACCTTCTAACCTATTGAATCTTCAGTCGCATCCTACACACATTATTACACCCGATGATACCATTTCTTCAGAACTGTTCGACTCGGCATCCAGTTCTCCTTCATTACCAGAATCTTTATGTGAACTTTTTAACACCAAAGATATAAAAAACATTTTAAATGTGGAAAGAACATCATATCGGCTTCACAATTATCATATACGAGCTTTAGCTTTAGTTTTAAACCTGCGCTTGGAATATCTGGTCAAGGCTTTGGAAAAAATAATTAATATTCACCCCCATGTTTTGAAAAATATAGACAAAGCTGTAAAAATGCCATTTGTTCCCGATAATGACATATTTTCAAGCTCCTCCGCTGAGATATGGCCAGGCAGTGATATTGTGCTTAACAGCCAGAGTCCAAAAGAACGATGAATATCAAAAATATCAACAACCAAAGACCAGTCTAAAAGTCGGTAAGTCAAAAATAAATTTATACTCTTAATTTTATTTATATTTTTTTTTGAATGACTTTTTTATTAAAGTGTTTTCAAAACAGAACTTTATTTAGATCCTCGGTATTCTCTTACTAATGTCAGAGTTTAATTAAATACCTTGTCCATTGTGTATACCTTCTAATTACGAAAATTAACTGTTCCATAAACGAAAACTCAGCATTGTGTTGCCTGTCGTTGAGTCACCTGATACCCATGATAAACCCTTTGATATCCAAACAAAAATATACCACATAATCACAATTTTGTACTACAATTTCAAAGGTCCTTAACTTGGAAACTATAACTCGCTGACAATTTTTTTACTTTTGCTCGTATAGTATTTTATATTTTTATTTTTGAGAGCTGGCCCAAAACTTGATTTGTTCTCAATTTTTCTGTAAGCGATGTACAACATCGGTTTACAATTTTTAAAATCTATTCGTTAAAAAATTTGTTTTGAAAAGTATTTGAAACGAGTAGTAGTTAAAAAAAAAACATCTTTTAAAAACAATCTTTTAACGTATTATACTAAACAGTTTTATATATGATATTAAAATTATCAAAAAAAAAAAAAAAAAAACCGCCATCATCAGATCAGCTCTATGTCATAATAATATTAAGTGCGTATGAGTACTTTTCCAGTAAAATCCAGTAACTGAGTAAATACTGAGTAATTTAAAGAAATTACTCTCAATAAAAAAGTTTGCATCTAAAAGAACGCGAACGGAAAAATTGTAAAATCCAGTAAAATATACATATACAACAGCTGATTACCAATTTTGGCGCTAAAAAATTATACATATGAAATACAAGATAGAATATTTTGTTTAATAATAAAAGTAATAGATATGGACATATGTTTTTATTTAAACTTATTTGGCCGGTCCACGATGTCGACAAGAAACTTTCTATAGCTTAATTACATATATTAAAAACAAAAATAAACTTTCTTATATTTTGTTTTAAATATAAGTAAGCGATAGAAACTTTCTTGTCGACATCGCGGGTCAGGCCGTTAAAGTTTCTAAGCTTTTTACCCTGAACGTGAGAAGTTATTAGGATGATATATTCAAGACAACGAAAAACTGGGAAAGAATTTAAAACAAGTATGTACACAAAGTAAATTTTTTAAATGTTCCATACGTCAAACCAGGAACCGTCGACCTGACGATATGTATAAGCAAAAATTTCAATATAATAATCTATTAACTTGATTCACGTTTAAAAACAATCGGTTATGTTCTGAATTAAATGTGAAATTAAATCGTTCGGAAATGCAATAGCATTTTCATTTAAATACATACATACATACATATGTGCATGCATACATATTTCCAAACATTCTATGGAAATTCCGCACGTTTTAATTTCACGTGAAATACATAACATACCCGAATATTTTTCTAGCATCAAACTTAAATAAATGTTATAATGCTTATAACTTAATACATTTGTTTTTTGTTATTTTAAAAATTTCATCAAAAACTAAACATTTTTGTTTCCCCTTATTTTTCTTTGTTTATATTTAAAAACATATGGTTTCGTTTTACTGAATTTTACTGGCAAAAATTTGTCCAGTAAAAACGTGCATTTACTCAGTAAATGAACTGTCATTTTTCTCTCTCAATTCGACCTCTCATTTACTGGATTTTGTGTACTCTAACACAATCCAGTAAAAAATAGTACAAATTTGTACAAATTTTTGAGTTCTCGAACGCACTTATTGCATTGTCATCCGATTTATACATGCATGCAAAATTTCAGCTCAATCGGAAACCGGGAAGTGGATGAAATTTAATTTGCAAGATTTGATTACAGACACAACGGGACATGTGAAACTAACAAAAAAAAAAAAAAAAAAAAAGAAAATTAGGGGGTTTTACATCTTATAAATAATTGTGAAACATTTAAGCGCTTTGCTCGTTATTGCATGTTGTCAACACAAGTTGCATTAAGCAACAGCCGTGGTTGTTTACATTTTCTTGGCTGGCCAAGACGTACTCAAATAATTTAATACGCACGTGCTTAAAAAGTTTTTTTTTTATAAGTTATACGTTTTGTTAAGTTAAAATAACTTAAATAAATAATGTACTCAGACAATGAAAATGTTGCTGATAATTTATTTAATGAAGTCGACAGCCCAGATTTCGTAGAAGAAAATGTCAAACGTCGTACTGTAGTGGGACCATGGAAGAATGTGTAAGTGAATTGTAATGAAACGAAAACAAAACTGATTTATAAAAGATTTCTAGTGCTGAATTTAATAAAGTGTATGAGTGGATATTTGGAGCAAACTATTCTGCGGACACACGTCAAAAAGCCTTAAGTCAAATACGAATATGGAATCTAAGGCGCAGCACATTATGTCCAGCTGCAGTTTTAGCTACCAGCGTTATTTTACACGTACAGCTAAAAGATACTACCGAAAGCAAGTTAGATAACGAAGAATTGCAGATACTATATGCAAACGCTTTTACACGCTTCTTCAATTTCATGTCTTCGATAATGCAGTCACATAATATGCGCACAATGTATCAAACTGCCAAAGAACTGGGCTTGCAATCATTTGTGGTCGATTTGCGTCACATCTGTGCTCATGGCCAAGTTTTGCCGCCTCTACAGGTCCTCCGAAATACAGCAGAATATTGTGTCTCATGGTTGCATGACTACTACTGGGCCTCTCAGCGTAATACTATGCGCGATATTGACGCTGGCCATATCGGACGTACAGACAAAAATGAATTTGATGTGAAAGTTTCTGAATTATTTCAAATCTATGATTCCGCTTTGGAAGGTCATATGAAAGGTGCTACCACCGTAAAAACACTAAAACGTCATTTGCATGGAAAACGTTTCAACTGTTTAAAGGAATTCTATATGCAAAACAACTTAACTTCGCTAGATGCTGCTTTTAATGCTATAGTGCAACAACTTTGCACTTTGGTAAAAGGTGGTTTGGCCATTAAGGATATGGCGGAAATTTATGTCGAAGCATTTCTAAAAATGAAATTTTTCTTTAACGTACACCAGTCTCACACATCCGATAATGATTTGTTATCTTTAATAACTGCTACACAGACGTTGTTTCGCATGTTGGCTGTATTTGGTTTTGTGGAAGATTTGTTTTTGTCTCTTATCGAAATAACCGAAAATCCTATAGCCAAGGCATGCAAACGGGCTGGTGCCAGTTTTTGGGCTGTTCAAATAGCCAAAGGATTTCAGGCTTTTCGTCAGTGCAAAAAAATGTATAAAGCCGAACTAGATGCGGTAAGTTGCATTTGTGAGTTTATTTTGAATAAACAGAAATTTTCAACATTTTACAGGATACCACCATCCATGAAGCACCTTTCGACAATAATGACTTAACGGAAATTTCGGAAGGTACTAGAGAGTTGCTTATCTACAGTGGAATCGATATGCAAAGAACAATTATATTTGGTGATCATTTTCGAAGACCTTGGGTATATGTTTTTGAGCGCAGTTTCATCGAAGATCGTTTAACAGCGGTGAATGAGTATACAGCACCCATATTAAAGAAGTACGTATTAAAGTCAAGTAAAAACATTTCTAAAACTTAAACTCATTTTCTACTCCTCCAGCCTATTTCCCCTTATTGTACCAGAGCTAAATAAAAGTGAAATGAACGCATTGACCCTACTTGTCGATTGCTTTTTTGATTCCAACAATGACGATACCTCGCAGGAAATAAAAGCAGACAACACCAGTAAAATCTATACAGATTTGGACTTATTAGAGATAGTAAATAAAACCTCTGACGCGGAAATGGAATTGGATGAACACAATATTGAAGCCGCAAAAGTACAACATGGGGTGTGGACTGTAATGCCAGGTAAATAACATTTGATATGGTATTTTTATAATAAAAAGCAAATTTTATTAAAGGTATTCGGAAATTTGAAATATTATTGTAATAATTGATGTTGTACAATAAAATTGCCTGTTCGCATATTTTAATACATAGTTGGTGGCAAATATTTTGTGATTGTACAATATCGTTACTAAATATTTTAGCCCTTATTCATAAAAAGATATTTTCATACAAAAATTAAAAATTTTAAATACCCCCTAGTATATCTAGAAAAGATGTAATATCTTCTAAACGGCTGGACCGTTTTTCTTAAAACATATCTAAGAACCCTGTCGATCAAGTCACATTTCAAACAGAAAATCAAAATCGGTCCAGCCGTTTGGTCTGTACGTGGACACAGGCAGGCACACATACACAGACACACACTACAAACTTATGACACCGCTTTCTTAGTCGGGGGTTAAAAACAAAATGATATTTTTTATGAATAAAGCAGTGTATTTTTATTAACCCCCGACTAAAAAAAGGGGTGTTATAAGTTTGTAGTGTGTCTGTGTGTCTGTGTTTCTGTGTATCTGTGTATCTGTGTGTCTGTCTGTGACCACGCACAGGCCAAACGGATGGACCGATTTTCATTTAGTTTTTTCTGTTTGAAAGATGACTTGATCGAGAGGGTTCTTAGCTATGTTTGAAAAAAATCGGTCCAGCCGTTTAGAAGATATAACATCTTTTCTGAAAAAAGTCGGGGGTTTTTAAAATTTTTAATTTTTGTTATTTTCTTAATTATTTTAAAAGCCAAACAAAAATTACATTAGAAAATTTGTTGTTGTTTTCGATATAAGTATTCGATCGAACGATTTCTGGTGACATCGTGGGATAGGCCGTTAATTTGTTTAACTTTGCATAAAAATAAATTTTACAGTTTGCCTTAAAATATGCATTCTTTAATTTTACTTACATAGAAAATTATATAAGAAAATTGCAGCCGCATTTTGTTTAACAACACTAATATTTTTTAGACTAGTGTGGAACAAAATGGCAATGATAAAAGCAATCAAATATACAATAATATTGTACAATCTGTGGGTACCTTTAGAATTTTATTCTTTCAAAGAAAATATATGAAATAAAATATGTTTTTTTCAACAGATGACGAATGCCATGATTGGAAATCATGTGCTCTGGGCCGTTCACCGTGGGAATAAAAAAGTGTTTGCAACATTGTAAATAAAGGCTGTTGTGGAATAAATTTTTAATATAAAAAATATTGATTATGATTTTTCTTTGTTAATATTAGGTGTGTTCATTTACTAAAAATTGTTACGAATTTGTAACAATTGTTACTGGAAAGTGTTCATTAACTCAAAAAGCTTTCAAAGAGAGAGCGTCAAAAGGGATTCTTCACCTGACATAAAATGACTAACTTTAACATTAACTTCAAGCTAATGTTAAATGTAGACTGCTCAAGTTAATGCTTTTTTCAAGTTATAACATTATTTTTAGTGCATTTGTTTTAACAACTCAGTTATAATTTCAAGTTATATTTCAATTCAAATGTATTACTTATAGTGAATTATTACTATATATTACTATAAGAGAATTTCCCACTTTAACAGTAACTGAAATAAATGTCTGAAAATCGACTTGCACGCTTAAAAGTGCCCTCTTGAAAAACAGTAAAATATGACTTTTAAGCATTTTTTCCTTAGTCGCTATTCACACTATGCCTTTTTAGCCTGCCTTGTATTGACAATTTTCTTTTGAAACCCCTACGAAAAGTCACACACATTTACATTAAGCCTTATTTATTCATGCCTTTTTGGCATTTATATACACGTTTAATGCTGAGAATACGAAAGAGGCAAAGAGAAATGTCATAAATCCCCTCGAATTTTCATTTCGTCACCAATAAACTTAAAAAGCCTGCCTGCACAGGCAAGCAGAAAAGGCATAGTGTAAATTGCGTCTTATTGCCACAGAATTGTCCAGACAGCTGTCTATGATTTTGTTTTCAAATTAATTATTTGAAAAATATCTGAAAAAAGGAAAACTGGAAAATGTGCATTTCTTTATTTAAAAAATTTGACGGTCTTTGAATAAATGAGCGATATGTAATACTATTCGAACTTTAGCCTTTACAATAAATATAAGTTTTCAAATTTTGTTCGGTTTTTGGCGTTTTTTTTTAGTTTTGTTTTTTTTCGTTTTTTCGGCCTTAGCTATTTATTTCAGTTTTGAGCGATTCTTTTTCTTTTTTTTTGCGATTTTTTAATTTTTGGAATTTTTTAAATGTAGCGTTTTTGAAAATGTCAAGAGTTTGCCTCTTACGGTTTCCAAGATACAAGTTGTCAAAATTACATAGTCAAAATAAGGATTTAAAAATTTTTAGAACACCCTTTAATTTTTAACTGCCATAGATTTCTATGAAAAAAAAAGATTCAGCTGATTCGTAACAGAACAGAAAACCTCGCGATAAAAGTTATAGCTAGGGTGAACTTGTCTTTAACTTATCTGATAAAATCCTACCTCTAACTAATGCCAAGTTATATTAATGGCCCTAAGTAACATTTTGTTAACTCTGTTTTTTTTTTGTCCTATCGTAAATAATGGATTTCAGGAAAAAAAATTAAAATCAAAAATTATTTTGGTTAAGTTCAAGTCAACAAATAAGAAAATTTAATTGAGAAATACTTTGTTGAAAGTTAATTTATTTATTAACATCAGTTGCTATTACGGGCTTATTCTTTTCCAATAACTGCTCATCTTTGGTTTCATTTTCTTGCGAATAATTATTCCATTTTTGCACGGTCGAATCGGCAAAAACACAATAAACAATACCGCAGCCAGTTACCATGAAACTGCAAATGAGGAAAACATTTGTCCAGGCTGCAGTAGTTTGCTGGAATTAAAAGATTAAAAAAATAACGAACACATACATAAATGATTGATTGATTTATAAACTTACATTATTCAATGTTAATACTCCAACCAGATAGGCTGATATAAATCCCGGCAAGCAGCCAATTGTGCCACAAATACCAGAAATAACACCAGCGTAATTGGGTGCTATATCGATCATAGATGAGAGAGCTCCAGAAGAGCCAGAGCCTTGCAACATTGTTGCTAATGATATAAAAACAACAGCCCGAATAGCACTCTGTGCAAAATATGCCAATGCTAAAAACACCATACCCATACCAATGCTACCTGAAATAATGAAAAAGGCAGTTAATTTTTTTAATAATGGCAGCAAATTTGATACAATTTTAAAAAAGGGTTATTTTATCTCACTTATAGCTGTGGCCAGTTTCCTTATCGCCGTACGTTCCATTTTATTTGTCCTTAGCAAATAATCGGCATATAGGGAAAATGCGTATGCAAATATCATTCGCAATATATGAGGAATGCCGGACAATATGCCAGTCTACAAATAAATTAATACAAAATCTTGATTAGTCAAAAATATTATTTAAAAAATAGTTTTTTTAAGTGCTAAATATGTAGTTTGTTGCAACACATTTGGGGGATTCAAACTGTAGTCTTAAGGGTCATAGTGTCATATGACATTATAAAATGTTTTAAAATTTTTATTGGAAAAAAAGAAACTAAAGCAAGAACAGTTATATAAAAATAATTTAAAACATTATGACACTATGACACTTAAAACTACCGTTTGAATCATCCAAATATGTATTACGTACATATGTATGTATATTAGGGCGAGTCGTTTTTTTTTTTGCTAAAATCGTATAGCAGAAACGTAATCTACACAATTTTGAGGAAATTCTCCTATACCGCGCCTCTCGACATACAAATGTATTTCCTCTTCTTTAGAAATTTTTTTTTCAAATAAAAAAATGTATGTATGTATTGAAATAAACGCTACTTATGTAATTCAAATAAATATGCTTCCTCCAACGTACGAACTCCCGGCTTTTAATTTTTTCATGAGCTACCATAAATTTATACATAATAATTGGTTACTCATCTTCATCTTTAAAGTCAATGTCTTTACATAAGGTAGACAGTAGCAGCTCTATCAGAAATGCCGAGTCTATCGCACATTATAGCAAAGTTTAAGATTAATTATTGCTCTAAATTTCAATAACTTTTTTTTTAACGACTCGGAGAAACAAATTCTTTACGATTGTAATTTTGATTTTTTTTAATATTTCGAAAAGTATTGAAGGTGTGAGAATAATTTTTCTTTGTTTGCAAAACTAAATGTATACTATTGAACTAAATTAAAATGTTTCCCAATATATATATTTATTTAAAATAAAAAAACAAAAATTACAAAAAATAATGTACAATTTGTTTGCCACATCCAAACAAATTGCTAATTTTCGACTAAGGCTTTATGTAAGGTGCACCATCAAAAATTTCTAAAATTTAATTCACAGTCTTTTTTAGTGCCTTCTCACTCAGAAACAATCAAAGTTTTTATCAAATACTTAATAATTTTTTAAAATATTTCAAAAAAAATTAACAATACTTTTTTCACAAAATATACAAAATTTTCTCATAATTTTCAAAAATCTAAATTGAAAAATTATTCCTTGCTACAATTTTTGAGATATCAAAAAAATTCTTTTTTCATATAAATTGTAATGAAGTTTTCTTTCAAAAACAACAAAACCAACTGATTTTTGCCAAGTAATAAAGAAGTTATGTATTAGCGATTAAAAAAGTCAGGGCCAAAAATTAAAAAAAAAAGAATTTTCAATTCAAATAACTTGAAAACTGTAAGAGATAAAATAGTGCTCTAAGCATGTTTTATATTTGTTTCTTAACGTTGATTGTCCCGCTGATATCGGTTAAATTTTTCAAAAGTTACAAGCTCCGAAAGAATTTCCACACCCGCAGTTTCGCACTTTGGGCTCTTTGGAGCTACCCTGTCTTACAACAGGGTGCCTTCAAATATATTTTCTCAAAAGTTCAACACTTCTTCTTTCCAAAACAGTTAGTTTCGGTTCACTATTTCGAAAGTTGCGGACTTTTTACCACTTTTTTTTATTTCACGCCACTGTGCTACGGCATTCGATACTGTCCGAAATTTTAAAATATTTACGGCCGTATGTATAATCAAAAATTGGCATGAAGTTAGCATAAGTGGCAAAATTTAACATGATCTTAACGTGTTTTGCCATATAATTTTACATTAAAAATCATGCTAGGATGTAATCCTGTGTTAAAACTACATTATGCGGGGATTTTTAATGTCAAATTGTATAGCGGAACTCGTCAACACTTAGTTCAATTTTGTCACTTATGCTAACTTCATGCCAATTTTTGATTATACATATGGCCGTTAATGTATTGTGTTTTATTTTAATAGGGCCAGCATTCAGGGGAAAAACCCTACTTATGCAATGCATTGTGCTAGAACTAGGAAAATAGGTTATGTGGGAAGAGGATAGAGGGAGTAGTGTCTGTGAACAATCGATTTTCAAGCTGAAAATGACAGGAAAGACTTCCGCAGGTAGTTTGTTCCACATACGAACAGTGCGGCCAACAAGTATTTATACAAAAAAATAAAAAAACCCGACTGCGACCAACTTTGAACAGTTATATATTCTAAATGGTCATTCTAGATGAAAAGTCATAAGAAACAACTAAAGATGATTTCAAAGTACCTGTCGAATGATACCCATTTTGATATAGTTACATTTTATTTTTTCATGTTTACAAAATGGCTTCTCTTGGCCGCCATATTGAATTTTGACAACTGACACATCTTTAGTTACACTCCCGGTTTTAAGACAAGTTGATTGACGTAAGAATCATCTAAATCGCTCCACGCGTTCGGTTTATATAGTGCCGCAAAGGATACTCCCTGGATTTTGACAGTTAAAACTCAATACGTAGAATAATTTTCTAATTAAGATTAAATTGAAGATGTGTGACTTAAATTATTTGCAATTTCGAACTTGAGTAGATAAATGTTTATTATGAAAATATATGCATATATGCATTCTTTGCTCTACGAATTTTTTTTTCTTTCGAAGAATACAATTGGTAATATAATTTTATTAGGGTTAAAAAAAAAATATTAAACTTTCATTCCTTACCGCTCTTATATCCCAGTAATGTATGACCTTAAAATATGTAGGTGACTGTGTCATTAAAGTGTATAGACCCCAAACACCACTCCATTGTCCTATAACATTCATCCACACGGGTCTTGAGGTCAATATCGCCTTCCAGGGCGTACGATAATTTTCCGGTGTCTGCTGGACACTTGTACCCAATGTCTTTTCAATATATCTTAATTCGAATTTCGAAATGCGTGGATGCTCTGCAGGACTATCATACACCAATGTCAGCCACCCTAGCCACCATATAGTGCCGATAATACCACAAATATGATAAACCCATGGCCAGGAGGCGTAGTGCATGACATAAGCAAATATGGGATAAGAAGCAGCAACACCAATTGAACCGCCAAAGTAGGCGGTTACAAATTTACTACGCTCATTGGGCGGTATCCATTTAGCAATCATTACATGCATAGCAGGCCAGGCCAAACCCTGCAAATATGCAAATCGTTTTAGTTCATTGATTTAGGCCGAAAGGTCAAAGTAACCAAAGTCTTACCGCTATTGCTCCTTGTATTATTCGAACTGCAATAAGGAGTTCTAAACTGAAATATGACGCCATTGGTATGAAAAAGCAAATCCAACAGCATACAACATTGGATAAACCAAACATCAATTTGGTGCCATATCGTTTTGCCAAAATGCCACCTGGTAATTGGGTCAACCAGTGCAGCCAAAAAAATGAACCCAATGCCAAACCCTGCTGGTACTCATTCCAATTAAATTTTTCGAGTTTTCGTTTTGTCTACAAAAAAAAAAAAAAAAAAAAAAAAACAAATTAGTAAATTTACAACAATTATTAGTTTCATATTAAACAGGAATAATTTCTTGATCGGGTTTGAGTTCAGTAATTTCAATTGTTATTCAATCAAATATTTTTAATAATTATTAATGTGATTTTCTAAAGAAGAAAATAATAAATTCAGTGAAGTGCGACTTTGACCAGCGCACGAAGGGTTTCGTACGGACACTACATATGTAATTCAATACGAACTTTAGCCTATATAACAAATAGTTTTGGCTTTTTTTCGTTTTTGGGTTTATTTGGTTTTGAGCATTTTTTAGTTTTGGCGTTTTTTTTTGTGCGATTTTTCGGTTTTTGGCGTTTTTTTAGTTCTGGCACTTTTTCCCGTTTTGTCGATTTTTGGCGTTATTTCATTTTGGCGATTTTTTTCATTTCGGCGATTTTTTTATTTTGGCGATTTTTTCATATAGGCGATTTTTTTCGGCTTTTGGCGTTTTTTCAATTTGGCGATTTTTTTTAATTTTGGCGATTTTTTCATTTTGGCGATTTTTTTTCATTTAGGCGATTTTTTAGTTTTGGCGCCTTTTTCGCGTTTTGAAGATTTTTTTCGGTTTTTGGCGCTTTTTCAATTAGGCGATTTTTTCCATTTTGGCGATTTTGTTCCATTTGGTGATTTTTTTCATTTTGGCGATTTTTTTCATTTGGGCAATTTTTTTAGTTTTGGCGCCTTTTTCACGTTTTGGCGACTTTTTTCGGCTTTTGCCATTTTTTTTTTCATTTGAGCGATTTTTTCATTTTGTCGATTTTTTCGGTTTTGCCGATTTATTTTAGTGCTAGAAATTTTTTTTAATTTGGTGCTATTTTTTCGTTTAAGCGATTTTTTGGTTTTTGGCGATTTTTTTTGGTTTGGCGATTTTATAATTTTCGGATTTTTTAGTGTTACCGTTTTTGAAAATTTCAAGTGTTTGCTTCTTACGGTTTCCAAGATATAGCAAATTGTCAAAATTACATAGTCAAAATTGCATTAACTGATGGACCACCCTTTAATTTAAATTTTTTTAAAATTTTATTGTTATTGTTGTAGTCTATAAAAATACACTAATTTTATAAATTTAAGTGTCAATATACATATGGTCATGTGAGAACTTAAGTGTCCAATACGCCACTATAAACTATTGGATATTGGACACTTAAGTTCTCATGGGATTTTAACATTTTTCGTTGCTCGTTTTGGAATACCCTTTAATTTTTAATTCTCATGTATTTGTTCTTGTAGCGACCAAGGTTCTACATACTCTGTCCAAATTTCAGGTCCATAGCTCTTACGGTTCCTGAGAAAATAGCGTGTGACGGACAGACGGACAGCGTAGCGAAAACAATAGGGTTCCTTTTCACCTTTGGTATACGGAACCCTAAAAATTAAACTAGACTATTTAGCTGGGGGGAAATGCCGACATTTTTCTGTGCAACCACGCACTTCATCGAACTGGTTTTTAATGAAAACATTTAGTGACTTCATTGATGTGTATTTGAAGTGCCCGAAAAATATTAAAAAATTTTCAAGTAGTATGTATGCTCGCGGTGCTTTAATAGTTGATAAAAAAATAGAAATATGTAAATATAAAAATGTGGCAATACTTTTTTTTATTTATTTTAAAATTTTTTGTTGTTAAAAAAACTGCTTTTATTACCATTTGAAATATTTTTTGAACGTTTCTTTTAGGCCCTAACCATGATCATACAAAACATCTGGTCAAACCAAACTTATGGGCAACACTGTGCTTGATTATTTCGTCCCTACCACGTCAAACTATCCAATATGCAAAATTAATTTTTTAGATTCGTTATCTTGGTACCCTAATTTATACGATATGGCTCGTTTCAAAATGCTGAAATTCTCATGGACGATAGATAACTCAATAAGAAATATTTTAAGGAGGACACTTTTAGGAATACGCCGAATTTAAATTCACAATTGACGGGTCTTCGCGCCCTTCTGAAAATTACTAATTTGCATATTGGATAGTTTGACATGGTAGGGACGATATGTGACTCGCCATAACGCCATAGCGGCAAACAATGAGCTTAAATTAGACGTGCCATAGCCATAACCAAACCAAAATGCAACTAGTTTCTATGGTAATGGTTATGGCTATATTATAGAGCGAATGATTTTATAAATGTGTATTCTGTATAACGAATGGCAAACAGATATTAAACAAAATTAAGCAAAAAACATGTGATACCGTTGGTGTGCATTTAATATCTTATTTTAAAAAAAGTTTCCCTCATGCTTATTATTGTATTTAATCTTTTCTACAATAATAATAGTTAAAATAACACTTGAAAAAAAACTTTGCGATATAATGAATTTTTCAGTATAACGAATGGGCCTGGCATTATATCGTTCGTCATACCGGAATTTGCCTGTACTTTCAAAAATATCTGCTTTTGTATGATGTTTGTATAATGATGCTATTGATAGTTTTCATTATTACTATGTATTTTTAAATGTTTTCTTTAGTAAAATTTAATTCACACCATATTTAAGCAATTATATAATTGATTAATATATAATATATATAGTAATATAATAATTTGAAAAAATGTTCACTTACTTCTGTTGTATTAACTTCGACTGATGACTTATTTGCATTATCAAATGTTGATAATGCGTTGTGGTTCGGTTCTTGTTCAGATTTAAGAATAACCATATCGACAATTGTTATATTTAGATTTATAGTAAACATGTAGTTAATGACGAATCCCCAAAATGCCATGTGCCATAATATTGTTCGGCTTTTCACTAAAAGAAAGAAGAACAAATGATATATGTAAGTTATGCTTATATTTCGGGAACTGGCAACAATAGTTAAATTGTGGCAACACCATAATAAAGTTTGACATTTTTTTTAGCATAAACGTACTAGCAACGTTTTGATGTACAAGTGCTATTTGTTTTGTTTACAGTGAGTTCGAAAAATAAATTTGACGAAAATATGGAAATTTCAAATTTCGTTGAACTGATAATGCAACATCGTCATGTGACATATTGCGGAATAGAGGCATCCTTGCACATTCGTTCCACTTCAATTCACTCGATTTGCATGAACACTTAGTTGTAAACAAAAATACCCCATAATTTATCAATACCTAAAAGAAAGGCTCGCTCAAATGGTGTAAGAAAATTATTAAAAAGTTCAATCGTGGTGCTTCAAAAGACGCCTATAAAATCGTGACAGGTGACGAATCATGGATATATGCCTATGAGCTGGAAACAAGACAGCAAGACGAGCATAGGAAAGCAAATGGTCACCTGTTTCTTCGGCCGAATGGGTCATGTGGCCACTGTTCCGCTTTAGCAACGTAGAACTGTCAACTCTGAGTGGTACACGACCATTTGTTTGCCGCAAGTATTCAGACTAATTCGTAAAACTAACCTCCGAGGTCGAATCATTCTTCGTATAGTCCTGACTTGGCACCCAATGACTTCTTCTTGTTCCCGAATAAAAAAGGTAAACTGTGTGGTCAACGATTCACGAGCGCCGAAAAAGCAGTTGAAGCGTTCGAAAACCATGTTTTGGAGGTATCTCAAGAGAAATGGAAAAACTACAATGACAAGTGGTTTTAACGAATGCAAAAGTGTATAGATCATCAAGAGGAATAATTTATCTGAGGTGGCGTTGGCTGAACTAGTTAGCGCGTTGACTACAAAGCCGAAGGTTCTGGGTTCGAGCCCGGTCTCCGACAGTCACTAAATAACAACACCACGCATTTTTCTGATGTCACTGCCTAGTCACTGGTAACTGAACTATACCGACTTCAGCAGATGGCAATCCTAATGTAACATCAGAGTGCCCTCCTTCGTCGGTATTGTGTAGCAGAAATATTGACGAGGTAAAATAACCAATAAAATGGCTACTAAGCAGCTTTGAGAATTTAATACGTCTTATTGACACCAGAAGCGTTCCGTACGGATACTAGATATACAATACTATACGAAAAATCACGGTGATTTAAATCACGGTGATTTCAAAAGTAAACTATTAATAACTGACTTGTTAGCGGGTTTTTGTTGTATTTTAAGTTTTTGTCATGTATAATAGAATATTTTAATGCAACTTCCATCGCTATAAATTGTCAAATTTAGAAAAGCAATGATTTAGGTTTTATTGATTTGTTGAAATCACCGTGATTTGACATGTCGTGATTTGCAGAACAGGCCCGATAGTTGTGGATTTTTTTTAATTTTTGGGATTCGTTCGGGTTTTTGGCGTTTTCTTAGTGTTTGCGTGTTTTTTTAGGTTTTTTTTTTGCTTTGGACGTTTTTTCGGTTTTGGCGAGTTTTTGGAGCATTCCATGAGAAAGTGCAAGTCTGAACGATTTTACTAACGTAAATTTTTTAAATACTTTTGCTACTACGTAGTTGGATTATGTTCTCATCTTAAATAATTTATATAGATCATAACGAATATATGACGTTTTCTCGAAAAACCGTAAATTCTTTGAGACTAACAGCAAGTAGACTTTTTAATTTACTTTTACAACATATTTTTCTACGTGGCTGTCACTACTGTTAGTGAGATAAAAACAAAATTTCTTTTGTCAGTTCAAGTGCGTAGTGGAAAATATTAAACTGCATAATAATTTACTAACTTTTAGTGGTCTAAAAATTTACGAACATTTTTTTTTATAAAAACAGTGTAATAGTAGTTGATCCTTGGTGACTAAAAAGTGTCTGTACGTGACGCAGAGAAATAAGAAATATAATATCCTTCGATTTTATTAATATAAACTGATTACTGCCTACCAATTTTAAATAACACAAATATGAGTGGCGAACAACCTTAAACCAACTCTAGCCGTATGCAAAAATTTCGCGAACAGCGTAAGGAAGCAGATCTGAACATCATTAGTAATGAAACTAAAATAATATGCAATAATATGCAAGCGAAGAAGTGAAAATATTTCGGAAAGTGAGCTAAAAGCCTAAGAGATTAACATACACGCAGAAGGGCTATTTCCTGGGGGGGGGGGGGCATTTCCATTCCCAAGAATTGCTTGTGCCCCCCCCCCCTTATTCCTATTAAAAATTGCCTGCAATTACTTATTTTAATGTTACTCATGAAAATCACCAGTCATAATGCCCCCCACCCCCGCAGGAACATTTTATTTTTAACTATTCAAATGAGTATTAGGGAAAGATTTAAGAAGGCATTGTAAAGAGCCCAGAAGCGGGTTCAATATACAAATGTTACTGGACCATCTGTAAGCACCGAATCTCCATTTAAAGCTGTTCAAAATGTTACAATCACAAAGAAAGAAAATAGAGGAAGTAACCGAACTAGCGCATAAAATGTCGCGATGAGATTTTCAAAGTTTTGTAGTCTGAAACCGAAAAAGGTGTTGCTTATGAAAGACAGTCCTGCAGAGCAGGGCAAATTAATAACTTGCAGCGATAAAACTGTGTTTAACTACTGATATTTGTTTATTTTATATACATATAAAAATTGAACTACATATGTCTCGTACGTTACACTATTTGTCTGTACGTGATAAAATATAAAAAGCAACTTTTAATTATAAATATGTATTTAAATTAAAAGACTGACCCACTATATCGACAACGTTCGACTTGTCGCGCACTTACATTTGAAACAACAACAAAATATTAAAATTTGTTTTTGTTTTGAATGTAAGTGTGCGACAAGTCGAACGTTGTCGATATCGTGGGTTTGACCCTAATTTTTTTTCGCCAACATCAAGTTTGCTTTTTACTTATAATTTGCTTCTTAGACACTTTTTGTCTTTACGTGACGGTGGAATGCTCCTATTATAGTTTTAGAGATTTTATTTGGTTTTTGGCGATTTTTTTCATTTCGATGTTTTTTTTTCATTCTGGCGATTTTTAAGTTTAAGCGCTTTTAAAAATTTCAAGAGGTTGCCTCTTACGGTTTCCAAGATACAGCAAGTTGTCAAAATTATATAGTCAAAATTACATTAACTGATAGAACACCCTTTAATTTAATTTTTTTTTAAATTTTAGTGTTGATTGTTGTAGTCTGTACAAAATACACTTTGCAAATTTCAAGTGTCTATAAATAATTGTATGTATATTACATTTGATTTTAATATTCTTGTTGCTGATTTTGGAACACCCTTTAATTTTTAACTGTCATATATCTGCGGTGAATTGCATGGTACTGCTAGCTGCACTAAGCCAAAAGATCAAGCAGAAAAAAATGTAGTAATTGTGGAGGTAATCACACAGCTAACTATAGAGGGTGCCCTGTATTTTCTTTCGTTAAACAGGCTATGGGTCAAAAACCCAAGCTAACTCCAGCTCTACAAGTAAACGCGAACTCCGACACTTTTGCTCAAATCAGCCAACCAGTTACTTCACGTGTATCGTATGCTGATGCTGCTAAGACTAGTTCAATTCCCACGCAAAATGTTCCACCGCCAAATAATTCAACGAATTCAAACTCAAGCTTTAACTTTAGTCGCCTTGAAGCTACTATTGAGAATCTGGTGCTAACTATAAACAACTTTACTACAAATATGACAAGTATGATGCAAGAAATGCTGCGAATGCAGAATACACTGCTTCAAGCATTAGTTAATAAACCATGAACACGTTAAAAATATGTTTCTGGAACGCAAACGGCATTCGCCAACATAAAAATGAATTTGAGCACTTCCTCATGGAAAAAAATATTGATATAATGTTGGTTTCTGAGACTCATTTGACCTCAAGAAGCTTATTTAAAATAAATGGTTACATTTTATATGATACAAAGGACCCGAGAGAGAGAGCATGTGGTGGATCAGCAATTCTGATTAAGTCAAGACTCAAGCACTATGTCCTTGACAACGTTAGTGAAGAATATTTGCAAGCAACGAATATTTTCGTAGAAAATTTTTGTGCGAATTTCGTGATATCATCAATTTACTCACCTCCCAGATTTTCAGTTAGCGAAGATCAGTATGAGAAGTTCTACAAATCGCTTGGATCTTGTTTCGTGGCAGCTGGTGACTACAATGCAAAACATACCTACTGGGGATCGCGTCTTGTTACACCTAGAGGTCGAGCCTTGTTCAATACAATTTCAAAAATGGGCTTAGATGTCATTTCGAGTGGGGAGCCTACTTACTGGCCTACTGACGTAAGAAAAATTCCAGATGTTATAGATTTTGCCGTCACGAAAAATATTCATAGGGACCTAATTCATGTAGAGGCCTCTCTAGATCTGTCCTCCGATCACTCTCCAACAATAGTTACAATTTTCAACCCACTAAGGAGTGATTTAACTAACTCATATGTGAAGATGATTAATGGAATCAACTGGCTGGTATTCAAAAAATATCTTAGTAGTCACTGCGTAGAAAACATTCAGCTTA
Source organism: Tachina grossa (assembly GCA_949987645.1). Classification (NCBI taxonomy): domain Eukaryota; kingdom Metazoa; phylum Arthropoda; class Insecta; order Diptera; family Tachinidae; genus Tachina; species Tachina grossa. The sequence continues at coordinate 58,527,077 of OX465276.1, read as the reverse complement.
GATCATGCGATGATATTGAATTTAATATTGCCAATCTTAACGAAAATATTAAACAGGCTGCTGAACACGCCACTACCTCCTATCCGCAGACCGGCTTTAACAGAATTTATTCTACGGAAATTGAACGTCTTGTATGTGAAAAAAGGAGAGCTAGAAGAGAATGGCAACAACACAGATCACCCCTAAATAAAATCAGACTTAAAGAATGTACTAAACGACTCAAAGAGCTGCTATCATCGGAAAAAACTGCACTACTGGAAAAGTATTTAGAAGGTCTTGATGTAACGTCCGCATCTAATTACTCTTTATGGCGCGCTACTAGAAATCTTAAACGACCCGTTGATCTTAAATCACCATTGCGTACTGCGACCGGAGGCTGGGCAAGAAGTGATAGTGAGAAAGGTAACTTATTTTCTGAGCATTTAAAATCTGTATTCACTCCCAATTCATGTACGGGTGCTGCTGATTTACCGTGTGTAGTTTCTCTACCCCCTCGTCCCTTAAGGTTTAAGATGCGTGAAGTACAAAAAGTAATTGCTGAACTCAACCCGAAGAAAGCTCCAGGTATTGATGGCATTAGTAACAAAATGCTCATGAACTTGCCTCATATTGCAATAAGAATCCTGCTATTTACTTTTAATGCTATTTTAAGAATGCAGTATTTTCCACATAACTGGAAACTGGCCAAGATCAAAATGATTCCAAAGGCGGGCAAAGATCTTACCAAGACTGAGCCTATAAGCTTACTATCTACAATCTCAAAGCTTTTCGAAAAGCTGCTCATGACTAAATTGTCCAAAATTTTAACTGATAATGGGTGCATCCCGGACCATCAATTTGGCTTTAGAAGTCAGCACAGCACGATTGAACAAACGCATAGACTGGTCCAAGTTGTAAGAAGAACATTTGAAGAAAAGAAGTATTGTTCTGCTCTATTTATTGATGTTTCTCAGGCGTTTGATAAAGTATGGCACGAAGGCCTAGTTTTAAAATTGAAGACATATCTGCCAATAAACATTCAAAAGCTTTTGGAAAGTTATATTATTGATAGGAAGTTCACTGTTGTGGAAGGAGAGTTCACGAGTGTGCCCGAATCTATATCTTCTGGTGTGCCCCAGGGTAGTATTCTGGGTCCTGTCTTGTATTTAATATATACTTGTGATATGCCTGTGAGCAATAATATCCATATTTCTACTTTTGCCGATGATACAGCCTGTATGAGTGTGCACGAAAACCCTTATGAGGCATCTCACAATCTCCAGGAACATATCACTCAGCTGGAAATATGGTTGAACTTATGGAGAATTAAAGTCAATGAACAAAAGTGTGTCCATATAACGTTCACCCGCTCCCCCATTCGAATCAACAATCATAATATTCCTCAACATTCCCAAGTGAAATACCTTGGTATACACCTTGATCGAAGACTTACATGGAAACATCATATTGACTCTAAGTTAACTCAGATGAAACTTAAGTTAACTCAAATATATTGGTTGATTGGCAGAAACTCAACACTCAGCCTAGACTGCAAACTTTTATTATACAAGTCGCCTTTGAAGCCAATATGGCGCTACGGAATTCAGTTATGGGGCACTGCTTCAGCTTCCAATGTCGAGAGAATCCAACGAAGGCAAAACAAAATTTTACGGTTAATAACATCGGCTCCATGGTACATCCAAAATTCTATTATACATCGTGATTTAAATATGCCACTAGTGACTGAATAAATTGCAAAATACGCAGGCAAATATTTAACAAAACTCGAATCACATCCTAATCCGCTTGCTCGTAATATTTTGAACTTTACTGGACACATCCGCTTAAAAAAGAGGGACACACGGGCTCTTATACCTAACACTCCAGATGGGACTACTTGAAAATACTTTCCACCCCCCCCCCCCCCTATTTTTTGATTATCACTACTAATGTATTATTTATAACTACCACTAAGTTTATGTCCGACACTGGTCGGGCCTAATAATTTTTTTTTTATAGATTTAAGATTTGAATACTTATTGTTAGTTCACATATGAAGATACAATAAATAAATACATGCATTATAAAAAAAAAATATATATTTGCTGTTGTAGCGGCCAAAGTTCAACATTTCAGTCTGTGACGCACAGGCGGACGGCGTAGCGAAAACAATAGGGTTCCGTACACCAAAGGTGAAAACCCTAAAAACATGCAAAAAGCAGAGTTGTAAAAACTGTATCTATTCCTTAATTGAATGAGCGCTACTTATTTTAAAAAAATGAGACGAAGTGCTGCATGCAGTGGAACTTTAAGCAGCCTAATATCAAAGGTTATTAGCTTTCTGTGTAACGAATTCGACATGGCGCTTCCAAGTCAGCATACTAACAAAAAAAAAAAAAAAAAAACTAAGTATTTGAAAACCTCAAAATAAGGGATATACATACATATATATCCTTTTATCCAAGATTAAAATTTCCTTAAGAGATTGAATTATAAGCCAGTGTCATAATAGAGCTCAAAGAATTATTCAACAACACTTCTTGATTTATCAGTTACCATAGCCAACAATTCAGTCGTCTGCGTCATAACATGCATATCAAAAGAAAAATATTCATTTATTTATTATCTTTGTTATTGCAGACAAACTTTTAATTTCGGAAACACATGCAATAAAATGGTCGACTTGGGCGATCTTCATTATCGATAACAAAAGCTAAGTGAAAAAAAAAATGTTCAGCATTATATAATATGGTTTGTTGTGTTTAAAAAATTCATCTCGATTTGCAGCGAGTTATGCATGTATGTATCTGATTTTTTTTTTGTTGCATATGAGACAAAGCGCTGCTCGTGGCTTCAATGTCACAAATTAAAGTTTAAGCTAGAGATGTGATCGTGATTGTTTTTTGGTCTTATGTCACGCACGCTCAACATTAAAAAAAACTATTTTACTGGCATACATCCTTTTGTGCACGATAAATTTAAAATTGTTTCACGACCACGCTACGCTATTGAATATCTCTAGAAAATGTGTAGTGAGCTAAATGGAGATTATGTTGACAAATAAAGAAAATTGTTCCCAAAATGTTTGTGTTTCTTTTGTAAGGTGGGTTTGTTTAGTGTACTGTATTTAAATTTGCATTGGGTTTATTAATAGTACTTTCGTAATTTAATTTTATATATTTACAAACCAAAAAAAATGGACTACAACAATATTTAATTTTTAACCGACTTCAAAAAAGGAGGAGGTTAACAATTCGTCTCTATTTTATTTTTGGCGGTGATATTTCATAAGTCGGTAGATTTTAGACCGGTTGGACGTTTTTTGTATGTCTGAGAGGGTATAGCTGTCCATTGGTCTGATTAAAAAAAAGTGGGCGGATACAAGCCCACTATTTTTTAAATTTAATGCGAAACCTATCAAACACCCTTGGTTCTTGTAATTACATAATTTAAAGGTTGAAAAAATGGGCGGGGTAACGCCCATTAAAATTTATTATAATATTTCACACGGTTCTACTTAACCGATTTTTACGAAACTTACCACACACCTTGAGCTCTAAAATAGACACTATACTCCATTTAAAAATTGGGCGGATGCACGCCCATTAAAATTTAATATTTTATTTTAAGTGGTTCTGCTTTACCGATTTTTACAAGACTTCACACGCGCCCTCAGCTCTGTAAAGCTTGCATTTAAAAAATCGGCGGAGGTACGCCCATTAATTAATTTTTAATTTTATATATTTCACGTACTTCTTCTTATCTGCTTCTATTAGATCTTTGCATTGAAGTCGATTTTTTTTTTTGGCTGAAAGAATTATTTAATGTGAATTTGTAAGAAACAACTCGTTCAGACTATGTTAAATTTTTGCAATTGTGCTAACTGGCATGAAGTTTTATCTTATACATAATGCTGTTCATATGTATTTGTTTTGAATCGAAAAGTGCTCAGTATTCAGTTCCTAAGAGAACTCTGTAAATGCTTTCAAAAAGTTAATAACTTCTAAATTAAGTTGAAATCAGTTAACAAAATTCTTGCAATATCTATATTCATGAATTTATTTTTTCTTATAAAATTTCCTTAATTTTGTATTGTGAATACGTGAGAACTGTTGCGCTATTAGTTATGCATTGAATCACGACACAAAAAAGTCCCAACACTTGCACATCTCTAGTTTTAGCTCTAAAAGAACAAAAACAAAAACACTGCGTATGACTTTGGGTTCCGTAATCAATCGTTGCCTTATCGATCTCGCGTTTGAATATTTTTGCTTTATGCACATTTAAACTTTAAGTTTTAGTATTTTTATACAAATTAATGATTTTAAGCAAATTTAGCAAACTCTCATCATGGAGTTTGTGTATGTATAGGGTGGTTAAATTGTAAGTGCAAAGTAAATCAAAATGTTCATGTCTACAACAAAACGTAGGTAAATTTGTATTCAAAATTTAACCAACCTTTATATATAAATATATCAATAAATTGCAAATTTTTTACCTTTCATTGTTATAGTCTTATTAATATATATTTTATTTAATTTAACACTTATTATATTAACGTTACTTATTATTATTGAGTTTTAATGAATTCATTTATTTTGTTGTATTCTTGTTTTGCTGAATAATTATATCATGTTTTTTTTTTAATTGTAGAATAATTTTTTTTTTGATTTAAGAATACATATCTCTTAACATATTCACACTTCGGAGTTTAAAATTGATATGCGTTAAAATTTTTTTGCTTATTTGAAATGAACTTGTGTTTAGAAGTATAAAAAGACAAGTGATAAGAGTTTATAAAAATTTTATGAGAAACTTGCACATTGCACGCTACTTTTTTTTAGCGCAAACTTTTTTGCTTGTCAAAAAGTTTATTTTTAGCGAAGTGTTTCTTTGATAAAAAATCTTTGTCAAGCAATATGCTTTTGAAAAATCTAGGGGTATATTTTTTATATAAACAATACCGAACTATATTTATTTATTTGAAATTTAATCTTTAATGTAAATATTAGAAATTTTTGCGTTTTTTCCTTTTTTTGTTAAGCAACGGGTATATGCATTTCGTTCAGTGTTTTCACACTGAAAGTTATAACCTGGTTTTAACGTTAAAAGCATAAACAGCTGATTTTGCATTCACACTGCAAGTTTGTTAAATTCAGGTTTTAACTCACAGACTGTCTAATAACTTTCCTTAAACATAAAATAAATCTCCTCCAGAAATGCGTATATGTATTTGTTGTTGCATTTTTTCTGTTTTTAACTAACACTTATTTGACAAACTGTACACAACTGCTTTTGTTTGTCTGAAAAATTCAGAAATTTCACAATGCACTCTAAAATGGAAATTATGTCATATATTTTGTAAATAACTATTTTAAAATTATGGAACGTAATACAAAATGAAGAAGTGTTTGGAAATCAAGTTACAGTAGTTTTCGTTTATAGTCACTATCGCTTATTGTCACATTAATGATATAGTCCATATTTAATGTTTTTTGTGACGTTTGAACTTAATTTCATTCAAAAAGTTGACGATATAGTCCATTTACTATATAGTCATATTTGACATATATGCACCAACTTTGTGGTAGTCAAAATCCAAATTGTATGCAAATAATTCGCGTTATAGTCACAAAAATTTTCAACAGATTTTTTTAGTTATTTATTTAAGTCATAAACCAAAAAGTAAATCTAAATTTCAACCTCCATCTACTGTTTAGTAGAAGAACATGTCTTTAGAACAAAACATTGTTGCATAAAAGGCCACACAAATGGGCCTTTTAAATACAACATTGTTTTGTAATTGACATCCTCACAAAAACATAAATGTGAAAAACGGCCAAGTTCCTATCCAAAATTTCGGCCATTAAAAGTTGTGAGATATAAATTTTGACCAAGTTCTTCTTTGCCACAATACCTAACACAGAAATATATTATGTATGATATAAATTTGTAATCGTAAGAGTGTCATATAATATCTAGATAATCTGATAACTTGGCAAACTTCGCATATGAGGTTATATGAATTTATTCTAATTATGATTTAAATTTCATAATTTTACGGTCGCGGGGAACAAAGTTATGAGGGGGGTAAAAACAGCTCGAATGGCTTCGTGTAAATATACACACTGCGTGCATTGGCCAGAACTTGGCCTGGCGCACTGCCGTGCGCCTAGATAATTGGATTGTATATACCTCTGCGTGGCATATAAAAAAAATTAGGCTTATAGTCACATTAGCGATATAGTCCACAATTTCTGTGCAATTTTAAGTGTGACTATAAGCGAAAACTACTTACCGTATTGTATATAAAAAAATGCACAAATACATCACAAAATATAACTTTTTTATCGGCGATTAGACGTTAGTCATATCCTCTATTTTCACTTTGCAGAGGTCAATGAAAATATTTTCGTTCATTTCCTTCCAGAAACCTCTTTTTTCCCATAATTTTTTTAATTTTGTTGCTGCTTCATCCATTAAACATTATCAACAGCTTCCACTCATTTTAACTTGGCAGCACTGAATTTATCACAGCGAAAACAAATTGGCATTTCATAAAACCAATTTACAACCAATTCTAAAATGGTTTTAAGTTGATTTTAACAAAAACAATTTGTATGGCAAAACCAGGTTTTATCAGTTGGTTTTAACGTTAAAACCAACTTTTATTAAAACCATCTCAGTGTGAAAACACTATAAGGAACTCATCAGTAGACTTCAACTCAAAAGTTTTTGGAATAAGCTAAAAAACTTCATCACCCCTATCGTGTAATTTTTCCCCCCTCGAATTAGAATTATTTCCCCTTTTCGCCAAATTCCAATCGTGAGTTTATAGAAATATTTTCCCGTTTTTGATACCTTTTATCATTAATAATAATTTTCACGGAAATTTTTTTCACTTTTCCCTTACTCTTGTTCACTTTATTTTTGGCACGTTGAATTATGAAATCGCATAATTTCGATGTTTTCTTTCGAATTCAATGTTAAAAGTTATAAATATTTATTTTTAGGACAAGATTAGTAAATAAATTTTACGATTGTTAACAATAATTTTCTGCAACACCTTTTTCATGGACTATGAATCTCCTTGGTTCACACAAATTAAATTTTATGGTGGTGCACCGCGTTGTTATACTAAAGACACAACTTTAAAGTTAAAAAACTTAATTTGGAAAACCTAAAATTTGTGTATTCTTTATTATACTTGAATTTAATTGATTTTCAATTAATTTTTAAGCTTTACAAATCTTCCTCCCTTTTTTACATTCACTGAGACTGATAACTTGAAAAAAATTTCATGGGTGATTCACGATAGCATTTTTGCTCTCGAGGGACATAAAAATTTCATGGGAACATAAATTCCACATGTTATTCACGATAAGGGTAAACATGTTTATAGTAAGACTTTAAATATGTTATTGATAATCATATAAATATGTCTATGTATACCTACAAAACAATTTTTAAAACCTCAAACAAAAATCTTTGCAAAACAAGCAACTTTATTCGTTTTTGCATTTAAAATAGTTCTCTGCCAAAAAATTCCCTTTTAAAGAAACTGTCTCTATAGAAAGTATGCTTTCCAAGAGCACAAAAAGTACACTTTAACGAACGTACTTTTCAAACATCTAGCACGTTTTCGAAACGTTTCTTAAGAAAAAAAAAAAAACGTTGAAAAAATTATCTTTTCAAAACAGAGCCTTTTCAAGAAATATATTTTTTTTTACAAAATGTGCTTTGAAAAAGTATCAGATGCTTAAAAGAAGGACGTGACAAAAGTCCCTCAGGGAAGTTTTCGCAGGAAACTTAAGAACAATATGTTTACAATTTTTGTTTCGACAATATTTCTTTTTAAAAAGTACCATGGCATAAAAGTACCTTTTATAATATAATAATTCAACTTATCAAAAGGTATCCATTCAAAAAAAAAAAAAATTATCTTTGAACATGTGTATTTTCAAACAGTAGTTCTTCTAAAAATATCAATTCCAACTAGTTTTTTTTCAAAATAGTAGACTTTTATTTTTTTCGGAGAGTACCTTTTCCTAAAAGTACTAAACGTTTTTTTTTTGTGCTAAATGTACATTTTGGAAAAAGTTTATTTCAATAAAACTTCTATTTCGTGAAAATGTTTTTCAAAAAGTACTTTTCCAAGAACAGCCGCATTCAGAAAACGCTTCTTTAAGTACTTTTTCCAATATGTGTGTGTATCTTGTCTAAGAAGTACTTGTTGTGACAATACTACTTTTTCGGGAAGACATTTGTTTTAAATTTACTTTTCCAAAGAGGAATTCGTATAATTCCCCAGGGAGATTTCTCCCGGGGAACAATTTCAAGCAATAGCAATCATGAAAAATAATTCCACGAGAAATTTCTCCCTTTTCCAATTAGAATTTTTTGATTTCCCTATTATTTGCTATTGTTCGAAATTATTCCCCGGGAAGAATTTCTCGCGGAATTTTGTTTATGACTGTCTTCAGTGTTTTTTTGCAATAGTTTGCTTTGGTGATTTCGTTTGAGCATCTTTTTCCGTTCAAGCCGTTCCATATTAACTAATTTTAATTCCCCGTAAAATTTTTCTCGGGGAACAATTCCAACTAATAGCAAGTAATAGTGAAAACAAAAAATTCTAATTGGAAAAGCGAGAAATTTCAAGCGGAATTTTATTCACAATTGCCCTGATTGCTGTATTCTTGAAATGTGAGAAATTTGCTGGTTTCAACGATTTCTGAAAACAAAATTTATTTTAGATCTCGACGTTTGGAGATTATGGGAATCAATATATTATATTACGACGATGTCTGTTTGCATACATGTATTTGCGTGTTCGTGCGTTTAAGTAAATCGGTTGTAAATATGCAAAAATATTTAAATTTATAGGTTACCAATCTATTGGGCAATTGTTTAGAAGAGCGACACTAGGTAGCGCACATACCCATTGTTCTCAGTTAACCCAACAAACACACAACCAAACTTTATTGACTACATATTGTGTATCAGCACATATTTTTACTTGAGATTGTCCTGACACAGAACAACTAAAAAAAACTCAATCGTTATTTAAGTTGTGAATGGCAACACCAATGTGAAAGTTGGTCTGAGTCTCAGACGACCAAACTGCATTACAAATTTCTCAATTTAACTTTGTCAAAAGAACCCCAGCAGAAAAAGTAGGCATTAATTATATATGTGCCCTTAATTATGAAAGTGGTCTAAGTCACATGCATTTTTGCTTCGAAATATTAAATTAATCTTGAAAAAAATTCAATAAACATTTAATAAATGTTAAATAAACTTGTATTAATCGAGACTAGAACAACTCTAAAGTAAAATGTTGCACAATATACAAATATATTTTGATTTATTCAAATGTAATTTACTAAATATCTCAATCACAGGAATATATGACTTATACCACTTTCATAATTAAGGGCACAATATATAATGGGAGAAATAATGTATTATTTTCCAAAGCAAGACAATGCATTCCCTTAGAAACAAGAGGGTAATTTTATCAAACACAATAATTACACATTGATAACCACGTGCATTACCACATAATATGCATATTATGCATATTATGCAGAAGAATGATGTATAGTTTTTGCTTGTAAAGAGTGTTAACAATTATAAAATTCATTCATCGGACGTATTAAAATAATTCATTAATTTTCTATGACATGTTCTGTGTTAACAGTAATGAATTCTGGAATGAAAAATTATATATGCTGTGCATTACCTTCTCCTTTACTATTAATTACCTTTTCCCACTGGGACGCTTTGGTCCTACAATTTATATATTTATATTGAAAAAAAAACATTACACTAAAATTTGCTTATTTGACATCGTTGATCAAATTCTTTTAGTGTCGATTTTATTCAATCGATTTAATTTTTTTCTTTCTATTTATTTTCTTTCTATTGATTGTGTTATTTATTCCGCAATTCATGGAACTTAAAATTAATTTTTTGTGAGATAAGCAAAGAAATATTTTTTTGTTATTATTATAAAATAATCGTTAATCTTAAATGGTAAATTAATATTCATATTTGTTCTATCATATTTGTTTTATCAAAAGTATTTTTAAAATTTTGATTGAGCTCCACTTTTTTATAAGTTTTTGCATGAAAACTTTTGATTTTTTTTTTACTACTGATTTATTTATACATATGTATGTATGTATATCGTTAGCTGAAATGCAAAATCATGTAACTACACTTTAACTCCTGTATGAGACTGAAAAAAAGCTAAACAATTACTATGGCGACTGAAGTTAAGTTTCATTTATAAAGGTTTGAAGATTTGTACGGACATGTCCTAGCTAATAGCTAGTTGTTCCGTTCTACTACGTGTTTGACAGAATATTTACAATTAACTTTGGTGTTATTTGTTCATTAATAATTATCACATGTAATTTGGCTTACAAAGCGATACGAACTTTATCCTGATCAAATCATAAATAAAGAAAACGCGATTTTGTCTCTGTAGGTTTTGCATTTCACTGACGATATGTATGTTTTTGCATTATTTTGTTATACAAATTTAGGCACAAATCCTTAAATTTGTTTTTAATTATGAAACAATTTTTTCTTTTCCCCAAATGGCAATCGCGAAATATCTCCCATTTTTTTGGATTCGCCTTATCATGAATAAAATATAGAAGGTAATTATGAATAAAAGTCTGCGAAAAATTTTTACCGGGAAACCATACCAACTAATCGCTAGTAATATAGGAACAAATTTAATTGGAAAAGTGAGAAATTTCTCACGGAATTTTGTTCATAATTGTCCTGATAATTTCAATATTTTCCTTCCAATTAGATATTAAAGATTATAAATACTTATTTTTAGGAAAAGACCAGTAAATAATGTTCACGATTAAGTACAATAAATCCCTCATACCCAAAATTTGTGTATTTCTTATTATTAAGCTTAAACTTTTTTGATTATCAATAAATTTTTAAGCTTTACAATTCTACTTCCCGTTTTTTTTTACATTCACTGCGAACTCATGGGAAATTCACCAAAAATTCTGATAACTAATCCCGATAGGGGTGAATGTCGTTTTTTTACAATTGACTGTTTACTTAGAAAATGTTTTATTTACAATTAATATTTTAACTGTGTGGCTTTGTGTTTGGTGGGTAGCTCGCAACCTCAATACATTGATAGTCAGCGTTGTTCGTTTTTAAGTCGATTGATGGTTAAATTAAAAGTCCAAACTAGACCTGCTTACACGAAAACACCTGAATTGCTAAATAAATTCAGTGAAGTGCGACTTTGACCCGCGCACGAAGGGTTCCGTACGGACCCTAGATATGTAATTCAATACAAACTTTAGCTTATATAATAAATAGTTTTGGCTTTTTTGAGCGTTTTTTAGTTTTGTCGTTTTTTGCGTTTTTTCGGTTTTTGGCGCTTTTTTAGTTTTGGCACTTTTTTCCCCCGTTTTGTAGATTTTTTCGATTTTTGGCGTTTTTTCAAATTTGGCGATTTTTTTTCATTTTTGCAATTTTTTTCATTTTGGAGATTTTTTTTCATTTGTACGATTTTTTTAGTTTGGGCTTCTTTTTCGCGTTTTTGGCGATTGTTTCGGCTTTTGGCGTTTTTTTCATTTTGGCGATTTTTTCGTCTTTTTCGGTTTTGCCCATTTATTTTAGTGTTGTTTGTTTTTTTGCGATTTTTTTTTGGTTTGGCGATTTTATAATTTTTGAATTTTTCACTTTAACCGTTTTTGAAAATTTCAAGAGTTTGCCTTTTACGGTTTCCAAGATGTAGCAAGTTGTCAAAATTGCATTAACTGATGTAAAACCCTTTAATTTAAATTTTTTTATATTTTACTGTTAATTGTTGTAGTCTGTATAAAAATACACTAATTTTACAAATTTCAAGTGTCAATATACATATGTACATACAATTGTATGTCTATTAGATGGGATTTTAACATTTTTAGTTGCTTGTTTTGGAACACCCTTTAATTTTTAGCTCTCATGTATTTGTGTTGTAGTGGCCAAGGCTCTTTATCCTCTGTCCAAATTTCAGGTCCTTAGCTCTTACGGTTCCTGGGAAAATAGCCTGTGACGGACAGACGGACAGACGGACAGCGTAGCGAAAACAATAGGGTCCTTTTCAGCATGGGTGTACGGAACCCTAAAAACAGTGTTGCCAAAAAGAAAGTTGCTAAAAAATCACCCTTTACATACCGAGGTTTGACTGTATATTGTCTTGCACTGTAACTTCTAGTCCACTTTTTGAAAGTAAATAAAGTGCTAATGGTCCAAAACTGATTGTGCACTAAATTTTCATTACACCTTTCCAAAAGAAATAATTTTAAAATCACTGGATTTTCATTACAGCGAAGCAAATAAATATTTTTCATGTTCCTTTTTGTTCGAAATTTTCAAAGATTAGCCATTCTATATACTCTTCTATTGTAGCTCTTTATGGGTTGATTTTTAAACATGCTTCTAAAAATGTTATCTTGTAGTAACCGTTTCTAAATTGCATTGGTCAAGCTTATATCATACGAATCTAATTAATGATATATTTACATTGTTAAACTAAGACTATCCTACGCCTTTTATGCTGAAACCACTGCTAAATTCCTGAATACCCGTAAAGAAAACATACCAATCTATTTGTACATAAACAACAACAATTACAACAATTGCCTCTTGCTGGATAGAACCAGTCCAATGAATTATGGAAAGTTAATTGTAAACGTGTAGCAAAGGGATTGTCATCAACCACCACGTATGTATAGTACGGCTGTGCTAAAATATAAAGAAAACTTTAAAATAATGAAAAAAAGTCAAACTTTTTTTTTAAGTTTTGTAAAATGATGGCAGACTTTAACGAAAAAGGAAACCAAACAAAAAGTATAAGTATAAGATATGTAGGTAAAAAGGAAGAGATGTGTATGTATGTATGTACATTCGTATGTGAAAGAAGTAAATATGTATAAAAAAAACATTGCAAATTCGCACAAATTGACGGCAACATACCTTTAATGTTGCTGAGTTTATTTGTACGCGCAAGTGTGTTTGAACTTGATATGCCATAAACGCAAAAGTTTTATGGTTGTTACCAAACAAACCAAATGAAATGAAATGAAACGAAGCTAAATGTACTGGCAATTGGTAATGAATGTTAGTATAGTTGTCAACATGGTCATCTCTATGGGGACTGTGGAAGATGAACGAATCAAAAAAAAAAAAAAAAAAAAAAAAAAGTAACCCCAAGGAAGCGAAAAAGGGATAGCGGTCTCTAAAAAAGCCCTTTTTCTTACTTGTTGCTTCTTGTTCAAGCCAATTTGTTGCAAGACACTTTCAAAACTTATAAAAATACTCTGCTGCATACAGATCATACGGAACAGCAAGTACAACTATGCACAATGGGTCTATGTTCATTATTATTACCAGTTTATACTACACATTTTCTTTGGTTTACATGATTGATTGTTGATAGCAATCACGTGAAATTGAGAGATTTACTTAATAGTATTTTCACACTGACATGGTTTTAATAAAAGTTGTTTTTACCATAAAAAATGATTTTATTGAAACAGACTTAAAACTATTTTTGAATTGGTTTTAAGTATGTTTTTTGTACCTCTCTGTAGAACGAAAATGGTACCGGCCACTCGACGATGAAGCTAGGGGATGGAGGATTGACCAAACCTCCCCTGCTCTACTACACCTGCTCTACTAAAACCTGGATACCATCCACAGAATTGTGGATGAATGTGTTGATTTTTATACGAACAGCTCCAAAACACAAGAAAGTGTGGACAGGCAACGAAGCCGACCTGGTTTGTCAACCGGCGGCGGCTCAAGCCGAAAAACGTCGGCTAAGAACTAAACACTATGGCGGCGGCTTAATGGGCTAAAAAGGCACGTTTTATTTACCATTTATTTCTTTTGAGCAAATGAAATGGATAAATTTTCTTTCTGTTATTTTGTTTAAGTTGAAATGCCTAAATAATTATACATTTTAATATAAAATTAACGGCTCAGCCGGTGTTGTCGACTGAAAATTTTAGCCGATGCAAGCCGTATGCATCGGCGGCGGCTCATGGTGCTCAATATTTATCGGCGGCTGCTCAAAGTCGGCTCTGATCCGATCAGCTTCGTTCCCTGGGTGTGGATTATGGAGTCTGTTCAGGGTCTAATGTCTTCGTATTGCAAAGCGACTTCCATATCACTGCAGCGTCTTCCAGGCAGAGATCCTTGCTATAAAAGAAGTTGCGGATTGTTTGAAAGTGAATGTCATGTGAAGTCGTTGAGACTTTGATTAACATATACAGTGATAGTCGAGCAGCTATTATGGCCCTTGAATCCCCACTTCTAAGAACAATAATAGCCCTCGACTGCCGATCATCTCTAAATGAGATGTCAGAACAGTTTGATATTAGACTTGTGCCATTTAGTTCATTTCAGTTACCGGTCATTTTAGTTCATTATTAGTAAATGAACTAGTTCGTTCATTTAGTTCAATCGCTCTTTATAGTTCAATGAACTAGTTAGGTCTTTTTAGTTCCATCATTTTTCATCTTCAATTCTACATGCATATGTATGTATGAGTGTTGTGGTCTTTGACAATATTAAAAACACAAATTCTGTGATTAAAATACTTTATGAAAACTGAAATTAATTAATTCATTAATAAATAAATTTGCTTTATAAAAAAATCTTATAAATCCAAAATATTTTTGGTGAATAAGGTAGTATAAGTATTTACTTGTGTTTTCTTGTTTATTGCATTTTTGGTAGTAGCCAGCGATGAACAAGAACTTAATATACATACATACATACATATGGATGAGTATAGAAGATAAGCAAACAAACAGTCAAAAAGTAAACCAAAACATTGAAAACATTTAGTTCACAGCCTCTGTGTTAGTTCATTTTGTGTATTAGTTCTTAGTTCAAAATATGAACTAGTTCAAAAATTGAACTAGAGAGCGTAAAACAATTGAACTAGTTCACTTAGTTCAAAGCACTGAATCGTTCATTTGAACTAGTTCGTTCATGAACTACGCAAGACTATTTGATATTAGGATCATCTGGATCCCGTGGCATAGGGGCTTTCAGGGGAACTCTAGGGCTGATGAGCTTGCTAGAACTGGTGCAACCTTACAAGTTCCACCGGATTTTGAATGTGTGGGTTTACACCTACTCTCTTTGCAAACTCAGACTTAGGCGCAAGACAGAAGATGAAACAAATAGATGGTGGGTCAAAAGATATGATTGCGTGATTACAAGGCAGTTGTTATGGACTCATCCAAATAGGAAAAACACAGCTTTTTGAATTAAAAAAAAAAAAAAAAAAGGAAATAAATCTCGATTCTAGTGCCCGTTCTAACCGGACACTGTCCCATAGGTAGGCATGCACAAAGATTAAAGTTCGAAAACAATGATTTTTGCCGTAGCTGCCAGGATATCGATGAAGAGCAAAGTGTAGATCATTTTCTGTGTCACTCTCCTGGACTTTCAAGATAAAGAATGGTCACAAAAGGCTCTCTTGAGTTCAGGGAACTTTCTGACGTTGCTAGTGATGAACTGCAACATATTATTAAATTTATTTTGAGCTCTGGTTGGTTCGACGGTGGGAACTCCGCATAAGCAGAGACTCCGTGGTATTACAATGGACCAAAATGGTCTAAGTGAGTCCGGGATTCTGACTGCCACCCTTACCTAACCTAACCTAAATTCAGTGCTGCCAAGTTAAAATGACCGAAACCAGCTGATAATGTTTATGTCAGTGAATAAGAATAGATACCAATTGAATGATTTTTAACTTAAAAATTTATGCAGCCGCAATAATCTTTTGGACGTAAAACAACGAAAATATTTTCATTGACCTCTAGGAAGTGAAAATAGACGATATGACTGACATCCATCTGAATATAGAAAAAGGTTTAGCTTGTAACGTATTTGTGCACTTTTATGTAGGTATAACTTGATTTCCAAACACTTCTACATTTTGCATTAGCAGTTCAATAATTTGAGATGTTCATTTACAAAATATAAAATAATTTTCATTTTAAAGCGCATTATTGGCAAGACTGTTAAAAATTTAAAGATGTTAAAATTGAGCTTTCATTTCAAAAAAAGCTTTTAGCAAATTGTAATACAATAAATCAAAACAATTCAGATATTCTATTTGCAATAAAGGCAGAGTATATAAAGCAGAAATCTACATCAACTGACAGTGTTCATTCTTCATTAATAATTATCACATGTAATTTGGCTTACAAAGCAATACGAACTATAGCTTAATCAAATCTATGAATATAGAAACAAATGAAGTTGGAACAATAATAACTAGAAATTAGTCTAATTTGGCAACAATTAGAAAAGTTGCCGTATAGCCGTGTTGTCGTGAAAATTATACGCGTAGTATTCACGTCTATTCTATACCTGGTGTGGTAAATGTATTTAGTATTTAAGTCGGATATAAATACACGAATTGTAAAACCAATTTTCTAACAATTAAATCTACATCTAAAATATCCCTGCTTTTTAAAATTTACTTCATATTGTGTACTAACATTACTGTAATTTTCGTTATACTCGTACAACTTTTTGGTTTAGCATGAGAACTGCACTAAAGTACATACAGTACTTGAAAGTACTGCACAGTAGTAAAGTGTGATTTATAGCACATCTTGATAAACATATATGATATATATGGCAAAATGAAATTTTTTGTATAAATCATATAGCTGTTTGACCATAGTGCAATAAGCAAATGTAACTAAATACAATTCAGTATGAACGCATAATTTGTTACTTTTTTTATAATAAATTTTACTGCATTGTTTATATTTTCCTTTTTAAACTTGCATTAATTACCATTAATGTTTTGATGGAGGCACCCTACTAAATCTTCATTGCGATCAAACTATAATATGTATAATTTTTTTTTTTTTTTTTTTTTTTGGAAAATTGTTCAAATTGTAACCAAGAATAAAACAAAACAAACCACTCAACCAGCCAATCAGGCAACCAACCAGCATCAGCATCATTTATCAACAATTATTGTTTGAGTTGGCGATCAGCAGGAGACGAACATTTAATCGACTTGTTTGGGAGTATAAATTTCATTTAATTTTTATTCTCTTTTTTTCAAAATCATCTTGAATTGACGTTGATATCTTTGGATTTTAACGATTGCCAATATTTTGGGTGAAATCGTTGAAAGTGCCACGTTACGTGGTCGCCTTGAACTTCAACGTATGTACAATGGCTGATCAAAATTCCTAACAAGTGTGTAAACATTTTTCGAGTTCTCCTTTTTTTTGTATGCGCAGCGAATTTTTGTATTTGATTGAAAGCCTTGGGCTGTTGTGTTGAATTTAATTTAAATTTAGCAAAACCAAAAAAAAAAAAAAAAAAACAAGAAAAATTAGTCCAAATACCTGATGAATGCATCCGTTTTGCTTTGACTTTGTTTTTATGTTTACCTCCTTCTTTTGTTTAGGCAAAATATTTCCTATAATTTTCAAACTTTGCATGTTTAATTTTAAAGTTAGGAAATTATTTTCTTTTAAATATTGCAATTATATATTATTTATTGCAGGCAGGGCTGTGCAAGCTGAAACACATTAATTTCAATGATTGCACTATGTAACCCAACAAACACGCAGGCTTAATTTCAAATTGAGAATGACTTGAAATCAAACCTTTTCTCAAACGACAAACATTTGAAAATTATTTGAAAATAACTTGAAAAACATAGCATTCTCAACAAAAAGGGAAATTATTTTCAAATTGAGAAATTCATTTATTCTCAACTTACTTTCAAACGTTATTCTTAATTATTTTTCAAATGTGGATTGTATGGAACATAAATGAAATACAACTATTGCTTTCTAGGTTCATGTTTAATATTTAAATTCATGGAATTCATTATTGACTGACATATTTATGTACTTGTATGTCCATATAAAGTTATAAGTAAGTAGTATTATTCTTTTTCTTATTCGCATTCTTAATCATAATGAATTTTTTACTGACAAATAATAAGTATATTTTTTTCACGAGCCTGCAATAATGCAATTTTTATTTACTTGTAATACACTTTGATCGGAATATGTTTAAAATGTTTACAATTTAAAATGCGTTTTAAATAGTGTTAAAATCAAGCCGAATTCATAAATAAATAAAATGCTTTGGTTGCTACATGTATTTATAATTTGAGAATGACACTTGACATCAAGTTGAGAAAAAATAGATGAAACACTGGTTGTCAAAGTCATTATCAACTTGAATTCAAGTGTTAAATACAAACCTTCGAAAAAGATTTGAGAATTGTGCTTGATGTCAAATTATAAAGTCATCTTATTTAAAAGGTTTGACTTCGTGTTTGGCGGGAAGGTTCTAACGACTGATTCTGGTATAGGAGACGAAAAATTTATGAGAATTTTAGTGGGAGTGCCCTCGTCTACTTTTGTAAAAAGATTAAATGCTACTAATCCGAAGTACTTAAAATAGAATATTAAATTTTTGTAGGCGTGGTGGCGCCCACTTTTGAAAACCTAGATTTTTAGTTTTGCATAAGTGCAATGTGCATGTAAATGTGTTGACAACCTCTTGGTCGGATATACTGTACATGGATAGATTCAAAAGATGATGTTTTCTTTCAAAGAGCTATCCTTGTTTTACCAAACAGATGACAAAGTGAATAAACGCTTATTTCTTCTTCAATAACATTTTACTCTTGCCTGGCCTCCTTTTTATTTTGGTTGCATCAACCTGATTCTATTGTAGTGTAAACGTTTCTTATAAAAAGAAGTTAAATATTTGAAAATAACTTTAAAACTAATGGACTAGTTTGCTGCACGCAATTTCTAAAGTCTTGAGACACAATTTTAAAATTTCTTTATTCCATTTATCAATTAAGACAGCCAAGCCAGTCCATCAAACACAATTTTAAATGTGCAAAAAGAATGCATAGAAACAAAGTCTGCCTGTCTCGTTCGTGTATTGATTAAAAGAATGAAAATAATTTGGAAATTTTTGTTTTAGTCTAAATCACAGTGTTTAAAGAAGTTAATTTATGGCATGTTGTAGGTGTTTTGACTTTTTATTAACACTAACCAACACATTTCGTACGGTTTCCTTGATTTTTTTCGCCTTCACTGCTGATTTTGATGAAGTGGTGTCTTAGATTTTTTTTATCTTATTCCGTCAGTTTATTTTAATTTGGTTTTTTTTTGTAGCTAAATGTAGACAAAATTAAAATCAATGTAGAATTATTTATGAAGCCGGTATTTCATTTTGTTAAAATAAAAAAAAAAATGCTATCTTGTTTATTTTGCAATATGACGACTTTAAGAGTCACGCAACAAATTTCAAAGTCTATAAATATTAGAAAAAATATAGTAACTGCAAGGCAGACTTTTATGCACGTTAAGAAATTTTAGTTGAATTGTAGAGACTTGATGAGAATCAATTTGAAAAATATGTACATAAACGTACAAAATGGCCTGCTATTAAGGTCTATTATGATTTTGCAAGACAGGCAAAACTCACCGACATATTTTTTATGTATGATTGTCTAGGATGGTTTGAAAAAAAGCCAAACAGTAATTTTCTTCTATTTTTTTTTTTTTTTTGAAATCTAAATTAAAACACATACATATGCACAAGGTGACATTATTTACCTCTGTGACTCTCAGCTGTTTTCTTCCCAACTGTCAAACTTAATATGCAAACAGTGAAAAAACAGAATAGCAATATTATGTTTGCTTGCTTAGGGTTCCGTACACCAAAGATGAAAAAACCTATTGTGTTCTGTCCGTCACATGCTGTTTTCTCGTGAAACGTAGAGCTACGTACCTGAAATTTTCACAGAATACGTAAAACTTTGGCCGCTGCATCAACAAGTATATGTATGACAGTTAAAAATGAATGGGTGTGTTACAGCGAACAAAGAAAAATTCGAAATCCTAATGCAATATACATAGATTTATATGTACACATACTAGAGAGGGAGCGTGTCAAGTTTTTCCAACACGACACGAACACGAATACCAAGTCGCTCAACACGTACGGAATACGCACGCGAAAAATTTCGTCAACACGATACTGCACAACACGTACGAAATATTATTGGTATGGTATTGAGGATCACAAAACTTAGTTGATTTTTTTAAAAGTCACTTTTCTAAATATAGCATCGAATTGGGACTGCCAGCTGATACTATCTGTCACAAGAGCTGATACTATTGGTTTACGTACAGAACTTTAAGCTTCAGTGGCCCATACAATATCGACAAATATGCTCATATTGTTTGTTTGACGATACAAAATATTAAATTTTGTCTCTACTGGAAAGTCATTCATACATATTTTGCATCTAAAATCGTTTTTTTTCGTGTCATTTTTGGTCAACACGAAACGACCCGAACACTCACGAAATCAGATTTTTGTCACGAAATCTTCTTGTTGAGTCGTGCGTGTTCGTGTCACGGAAAAGAACACGACACGCGGCCATCTCTAATACAGACACTTGAAATTCGCAAAGTTAGTGTATTTATATGCAGATTACACCAGTTAGCACCAGTGTTGTCAGATTTGTTTTGAGCCTCCTCGCCTAATGCCTTGTCGAATCTCGCCAAATATCGCCAATATAATAAAACATAAAATTTTAAATACAAAAAATATTTTTTGGCTTAAAAAGCGATACGAACTTTAGCCTGTTAAAATCATAAATATAGAAACAAATGGAGTTCGAATAATAATTAAAATTAACTAAAAAAAATATTTTTATTTTTTAATTACATTACAGATATTATTAAATTTTAAATTTAGTAGGAAATGTCTATGGTGAAACCTAAAAATTGAGCGAAGTGTTAAAGAAAATACTTAAAAATAACTTATTCCAAAAGATCAATCTAAATAGGATATATTGAACTTAAGCACCAACTTCAAAATAATTTTTTAAATCTTATGATAAAACTGAACTAACAAATACTTAAATATTTGTTTAAGTACACATATCATATCCTTGAAGTGGTAAGCAGCATCATCGTAATCATGCACTTTAGGCGATAACTCGTGCATGATTTTTGGCGCTTTATTATAAAAATATTGGCTCCAATTTATAAAAAGAAGTTTTCTCCAATGTCTTTCATAAACACCAAATAAAATTTTATGGTACGTCATTTTTTTCAGAAAATTTTGTTTGAGGTAAAGCGTTACAACATTTAGAATTTTTTGCACGAAATATTTGATGTTGTAGAAAAAATTTCTAACGTAAAAATTTTCATATTTTTATCAATATTCTATTTTATTGATATCATAAAAATATAGTCAAAAATATCGCCAAGGAGTGCAAATATCGTCAAGTAAATCGCCAATCGCCATTTAAAAATTTTCGTCGCCAAAAACTAATTTTTGTCGCCACGTTTGGCGAGATATCGCCACATCTGACAACAGTGGTTAGCACTAAAATATAAAAAATTAAAATTAAAGGCTATTCTATCAGTTAATGTAATTTTTACTATGTAATTATGACAACTTGCCTGCATCTTGGAAACCATAAGAGGCAAACTCTTGAAATCTTCAAAAATGCTAAAACTAAAAAAAAATACCAAAACAAAAAATCGCCAAAAAGAAAAAAGCGCAAACACCGAGAAAAATTGCCAAAAACTAAAAAAAAGTGCCAAAACTAACTAAAAATCGCTACAACTAAAAAATTTCCAAAAACTAAAAAAATATATATACACTTGTGGCAAAAACTGAAGCAACTGAGCTAGTGTTATTAAAACTCCCACTGAAATATAGGACGCCGAAAAAAGTGTATCGTGTGCTTAATTTTTTTTTAAAAAGCCTATATCAGGTAAAGTATTCGATTATATACGGCTAAGGTTCGCACAGTATTACATATCGTTACCTTAATATAGAAAGGCCCTAACTCATTATATATTTGAAATCGGGTTTTTTATTTATTTCGATAGAAGAACATCTAATGTATCGAAAAATGCAAAAATCTCGATTTCATAAAAATAATTAGTTACGGTCTTTCTATATTAAGGTAACGACGTGCAGTGTCCGTACGGAACCATTCCTGTGCGAGTCAAAGTTGCACTTTACTGAATTTTTTAGGTATGAAGTTTGACAATTGGACATAACGGCTTGGTGGTATATATGAAAAGTGTTTCTCAAAGCAAATTCATATATACTTACGTGTTACATTAGTAACATAAAGCTGAGTAGTCGTTTCATTTTCCCTGAGGATCTACTCTATAGTTCGAAATGAAAGCAAATATTTTCGAATTGTAATGTTAATAACATATAAATTCGAAAGCATTTTCTTTAGTTTCGGAATGCATAGTAGATACATACTTTGTTTTCTGTCGCCTATAAAGTAACAATATTAAGTGCGTTCGAGAACTCAAAAATTTGCACAAATTTTTACTATTTTTTACTGGATTGCGTTCGAGTCCACAAAATCCAGTAAATGAGAGGGCGAATTGAGAGAGAAAAATGACAGTTCATTTACTGAGTAAATGCAAGTTTTTACTGGACAAATTTTTGAAGGTAAAATCCAGTAAAACGAAACCATATCCCAATTCACAATCTTGTGCAAATGGTCTTGCATCGTTGCATGTGCAAAATGGCATAATATATTGATACTCACCACTAAGAATTGTTAAGTGGTGAGTATCAATATACTATACCATTTTGCACATGCAACGATGCAAGACCATTTGCACAAGATTGTGAATTGGGCTCATATGTTTTTAAATAAAAACAAACAAAAGTAAAGGGAAACAAAAATGTTTAGTTTTTGATGAAATTTTTAAAATAAAAAACAAACGTAACATTTATTTAAGTTTGATGCTAGAAAAATATTCGGGTATGTTATGTATTCCACGTGAAATTAAAACGTGCGGAGTTTCCATAGAATTGTTGGAAATATGTATGTATGCACATATGTATGTATGTATGTATGTATGTATTTATAATAACAATGCTATTGCTATTGCATTTCCGAACGATTTAATTTCACATGGAATTCAGAACATAACCGATTGTTTTTAAACGTGAATAAAGTTAATAGATTATTATATTGAAATTTTTGTTTATATATATCGTCGGGTCGACGGTTCCTGGTTTGATGTATGGAACATTTAAAAAAATTTACTTTGTGTACTTTTTTTTAAATTCTTTCTTTCGTTGTCTTGAATATATCATCCTAATAACTTCTCACGTTCAGGGTAAAAAGCTTAGAAACTTTTACGCTTACTTATATTTAAAACAAAATCAAAATAAGAAAGTTTATTTTTGTTTTCAATATAAGTAAGCTATAGAAAGTTTCTTGTAGACATCGTAGACCAGCCAAATAAGTTTAAATAAAAACATATGTCCATATCTATTACTTTTATTATTAAACAAAATATTCTATCGTGTATTTCATATGAATAATTTTTTTAGCGCCAATCAGTTGTTGTATATATTTTACTGGATTTTACAATTTTTCCGTTCGCGTACTTTTAGATGCAAAATTTTTTAATGTGAATAATTTCTTTAAATTACTCAGTATTTACTCAGTTACTGGATTTTACTGGAAAAGTACTCAAACGCACCTATTATCAATAAGACTCGCATGGTGTGAACATAGACTTATCGCAAAAATTTAAAAAAATAATGTGAGAATTATTTATTCACAAAATTTTATAGATTTAAAAAATTTTTGTAAACGAATTATTTTTTTTACCCAACTGCGCAACACAATACCCTTAGTATTGTGCTTACCAGTCTATGTATGTATGTATTTGTGTTCCTTTGCTGCACTATATATACCGAAAGCGTGGACTGATTTTGATGATTCTTACGTCAATCGATTTGTCTTAATACCGGAAGTGTCATTAAAAAAATAAAAAATTTGCGAACTATATCAAAATGGGTATCATTCGAAAGGTATTTTAAAATCATCTTTAGGTTCTTCTTATGATTTTTCATTTCGAATGTCCATTTAAGATGTCTAACGGTTCAAAGTTGGTCGCAGTCAGGTTTTTTGATTTTTTTTTTTTTTTTTGTATAAATATTTGTTATCTTTAATAATTTAATTGATCTCAAGAATTTCAACGTTTTTTTCTTATTGTGAATTAAATAAGTAAAGTTCGGCTTCGGTCTCGCTTCACTCGTTAGGAAGTTAGGAAATTTGGCCTGGCTTCGGTTTTGGCTACAAATAAGAAATCAAATGTACATACAAGTACATATATATTATGTATTTCTGGATAGAATTATTCATGACAAATTCACCCTTATTCCAGTTGTCAACATCGAGGTCACTTCAACACAATACCAAAAAACTTGGAGCTGGTGTACCCGTTGTCGAAAAAAAACTGAATCTTGTGGGCAGGCTTATGCTATTTTCTACACCTTAGAGAACGGAACGGAGAGCGAGTAAACAAGCCCCATTTTTTTGGTATTGTGTTAAAGTGACGTCGATGTCGAGAACTGGAATAAGCGTGATTATTTTGGAGTATATAATAAACTTTGTCGAAGAAACTAACTTCTGTCGGTATTTTCTTATTTTTTTTTTGTAGTATAAACTGTTTTTAATTTGGATTTTTAACCCCTGATTAAAAAAAGGGGTGTTATAAGTTTGTAGTGTGTGTCTGTGTGTCTGTGTGTCTGTGTATCTGTGTATCTGTGTGTCTGTCCGCGTCCACGTTATTCAATTGGGGGATTCAAACAACAGTCTTAAGTGTCAGTGTGTCATAATATTTTAAATTTTTTTAAATATAATTGTTTTTACCTTTGTTTTTTCTTGCAAATAAAAATTTTAAAACACTATGACACCATGACAGTTAAGACTAAGGTTTGAATCTCCCAAATATATGTAAAAGAAAGGGTTGGGGGTGAAATAACAATCAAAATTAAATAAAAATTAAAATTTAAGAATTATTATGGCTAGAAAAAATAATAACAAAAATTAAAAATTTTAAAAACGCCCGACTTTTTTCAGAAAAGATGTTACATCTTCTAAACGGCTGGACCGATTTTCATTTAGTTTTTTCTGTTTGAATGATGACTTGATCGGGAGGGTTCTTAGCTATGTTTGAACAATGCAGGAGAGTAATGTTAACGGTAATCTGTAAAAATACTGGTTTTGTAAAAATTGTCTTTTACAACGTTATTCGCGGCTATGCTTCAATTGTTTAATCCAAATGAATAAATCATCTTTAATAATTTTTTTTTTCAATTCAGCTAAGAATTATAAAAAATACTTGTAATAAAGACAAATTTTAATTAAAGAAAATTCAATAGAATTTTTTCAAGTGCACTTGCATGCTTTAAAATGTACTTATGTTATGACTTGCAATCAATTTTTTGTTTTCCTTAGCAAAAGTAAGTCCACTGGTCTTAACAATTATACAATACCATCATCGTTCTTTTAAACAAACTTTACTACATGAGAGCAATTAATTTTAAAGCAAGAAATAGAAAATAAAAAATCTAGTCAAAGAAAAAATGCAAACTTAGAAAATATTCACTCCATACTAAGTCCCAGTTTACGCTATGCAAGTCTTATTGCTAAGCTGTTTACTTTGAAGGAGAGACAGAGAGACGAGGGGAACAGAAACGTTTCTAATCAGCTGAACAATAAGACTTGCATAGTGTAAACTAGGACTAAATATGATGGTTAAGATCTACAAAAGTATAGTTTGTTTGCTTTCGCCACTTGTTGACTGACGTTGGTTCTTGACTATTATTAATGTTGCAGTTGTAGTTGTAGTACTTGTTGTGGTCGTTGATATCGTTATTCCAAATGTTCTACTAGTAGCATAACAATTTGCACTTTAAGGAGTCTGCTTGTGTTTATAGTGAAAAAAAAGTTATTTTTCATTAAATATTTTAGACCGTTTTGTGTAGTTGGACCAGATTAGTTCCCAGCAAAAAATTTCAAAAAAGGTAATCGAGTTTGGAATTAAGCATTTTTAGTGGAAGCACTTCCCTACTGGATTACCAACTTAATGATTTTAACAAGGCGTGAAAGTAAAATAATCGATTCTTGAGAAGTACTTATAGTTTTTTTTATTTGTCAACATTTCACGTAATCTATTTCGTCTAAAAAAATCATTCTCTTCATTTAGCAACTTGCACGTCATTTTTTTAAATTTTAGATAATGTGATTTGTAAGCGAGTAATGAAAATTGGCAATCAGAAAAGTAAGTCATTATATGGCAAGTAGTTGTAATGGTAATATGTATTTTTTTGCTGGGTTGTACCTACTCCTTCCTACCTCTCTCAATATGGTTGTCTAAGTAGAATAATAAAATAAAAGAAGAAAATTTAATTCCTCAAGGCTGTAAATAATTGAATAGATTTCTATTATAATTAAGCTTATATGGTGGAATTTTCACGCTGGTGTTTGAAAGTGCAGCAGAATGTTTAATTTTAAATGCCTTTCATGGGGTGCTAAACAAATTTGAAAACTTTATGTGTAATTTGTGGTTTGCAGAATGCGATATGTTGCAGTTTTGGTCTTTAGTAAAAGAACATGAAAATGGTCATATAGATTTAGAAGAGATTTATTTAATAAAAAAAAACATTAACATAAATTTATAAAAAATCAGCTTGGAAGTATATTTCTAGACTTATTACCAAATCATGCAATAATTCTAATAGGCAAACAAACTGCTTACAGACAGCCAACAAACAATCAAGTAGCAATAATATCAACACAAAATTTTGCTCATGCAAACATATGGAAAAATATGCATTTGCCAAGTATGAACTAAACCCAATCAGTTTGTGGCTATA
Organism: Tachina grossa; assembly: GCA_949987645.1. Taxonomy (NCBI): domain Eukaryota; kingdom Metazoa; phylum Arthropoda; class Insecta; order Diptera; family Tachinidae; genus Tachina; species Tachina grossa. Next base: position 58,500,308 of record OX465276.1, on the reverse strand, counting down.
ATCTACTTTTTGTATGTACATACCTACAGCGCAAAGACCGACGGTCAGATAGACAGACAGACAGACAGATAAGCAAAATGAATGTAACAAATACATCTCAGCAGCAGCAGCGACAGCAGCAGCCACAAAAACAGCCTGCGACCGGCAGTAACATAATCAACAGCAATAAAAGCAACACACTGCATTATAGCAAGTGCAACTAGCAACTTGAGTGGCAGTATTGATATCGTGCTGCCGAAGAATTTGTTGTTATCCCAGCACTGCTGGTGGGCATGTTCAGCATTTTAATTGACACAAAAGCGGATAAAAGCGAAAATAAAAACATTAACTTAAAAAAGAAGAAGAGAGGTGTCTTACGACACCCGGTTATAGCTATGCTGCTTAGCTATATAAAACAAATTTAATGTGTTGAATAATAATGCAATAAAATTATTAAAATTCGCCGCAAATATTTCAAAACGTTGCCATTTACTTCCCATTATTTTATTTTCTACGTACAGCCGTCAGACTAAACGCAATAGGCGCATGGATCCACCGACTTTGGGGGCATGCAAGTATTTTAGGTATAGTGGATAACATACCGAATCTTATAAACTACTGCACTCCGAAACCATACTTCAATAGGAATTTTAAAATTTCCATTGACAGAAAGGTTTTCGCCACTAAACGGAGCCATACAGGTCTTCACGGACGGTTCAAAAAGGGGGAGGGGGAGAGTTGTTGGTGGTGTTTATATTCCGGAATACGGAATTGAAATGTCAAAATCTGAAAATTACAGCAAATCTGCTATTAAGTCCCTCATAGGAGTGTACACCACATCCTTTCTTGCCCAAGAATGTCGTAAAGCCCTGAATGGACTTGCGTAGCACTCAAATATCTCATTAAACTGGGTGCGTGAACACAGGACTATTTCAGGAATCATAGTTGCGGATGTCCTGGCAAAGAGGGGAACCTTACTAAGAGAAGTCGACATAGACAATCTCTGTGGTCTCCCACTCTCATCCTGCTGGGGAGACATTTCGATTTTACCTTTCTTGAATTAGCTCAAAGCAGATGGTGCAATGAGCCCACCTGTGCAATATCGAGAACACTCTCACCTCCCCTATACCCACATAGAACGAAAAATCTAATGAACTTCAATAGGAAGCAATTGAGGAACCTCGTGGCCACGTTGGCCGGTCATTGTGCTTTCGGAACGCATGCTAAACATATGGATCTCCCATGTAATGACTAGTGCTACAAATGCGATGACTAAGAAGAGGAGGAAAGTATCCTGCATCTCCTGTGTCTTTGTTCCGCTCTGGAGGACCTCCGTCTGCACCTCCTTAGCAGAATATCCTTTCGCAGCTTATCCGAGCCTTGAGCCTTTATATTAGGAATAGTGGCTGGTATAGCCGCAGACCCGTCCCCCCCCCTCGACAAATTTTTTGACCCACTCTCACCTCCCTATACAACTATTACTTTCTTTTCTCCTCACACTCTCTATCTTTTCTCAACAAAGGGATCATTTAAAATGAACCCAAGTGAGCTGGACTCTAAATTTCTAATTTTCCCTGCCAGCAGCCTGCTAAACTAACCTAACCTTGTGCCCGGTGGCCGCTGTTAGCCGGCTTACAGCTGATCGGCTGTGCTATCTGGCTTGTGCTCATGTGCAAAAGTAATACAAAAACAAATTGAGTAATCGTTCTCATTGTTTTTGTTTCGCTCACTTCAAAGAACGCAACAAAACAAAATCAAATAATTTGTTTCGTTGATTTTCGTACTCTGCTTTCAAGTACAAAGAAATCAAATCAAAACAGAAATAAATATAGCATAGCTATAAAAAAAAATTATGCTGCAGCAAATCACAGTGGCGGGCGGTAGAGTGGCATTAGCCAACTGTATGTTGATCGGACTGTTGTTAGTCTCTGTGCTCTTCTTTTAATGCAGAAATATTTCAAGAAAAGTGAAAAAAAAAAACAACCTGATGAACACACACAAAAGTTCCGACTCAGCTTCCAACAATGTTCACAGTTTGGATTAGGATTGTTTTTCAAGGTAATTAAGACATTTTTTCATTCCTTCCGTTGATTATTTTCCACGCTGATGCATAATGCTCTTATGCTTTATGTTGTTGCTGCTGTTGTTTTGTTTTACAACACGAATGAACAACAGAATAAAAATGTAAAAAAAAAACAAGAACTCAGATAATAAATGCAAGATTGTAGGGCGTAATGGAAATTTAATGTTTAATCAAATGAGTTTCATTTCTTTTGCGTTTACATATCTTAAATATTTTCCTTCAGTTTGTTTCAGCAAAATGTTTTTATATATATTTGTTGCACTATTTTATATATATTTGTTGCACTATCTATCATGTATTGAAGAAGTCTTAAAGTAGCTCGTGATGTTTTAGTTCGCTCGGCTTTGCTGCTGCAAGACCCAGTAGTTTTGGTGATTTAAAAAAATATAAATTTTTTTTCTTAAAGAGAATGAAAAGTTTTAAAAGGCTATGGTATAAATAATTTTCCCTCCAATATAATTTCAAAAGAACTATCAGCGTAGAAGCACTTTAAAAGATATACTATTCTGCAAGAATAGCTTAATTTTTTTGCTTATGCAAAGTGAAGTTTCTTAACATATTATCCAAGTCACAAATCATCTGCTTTAATAGCGTACACAGACGACAGCGTTAATTTGCATTAAAATATCACTAATGTGAATTAAAAATTTACCCTGACAGACGACAGTATTTGCATTAAGTAAACAAAATCTGTACATACCTTTCGTGCCACACACTTCGATAATTTTAAAATGGAAAAAATGTGTCTCGATTTTAATATTTCTTTGCTCTTTTTCTAAAAAACAATTAAAATAACTTATATTTTCTGACCGAATCGCACTTTAATTTTGAAAACCAAAACAATTTGCCAACATTTGATTGATTGTTGTCGGTGTTACCATATGAGGACTGTGTTATCATATAGCTGAATTCAGTATTAATTCACTGTCATTTAGTGCATTTACGGATGAGGATAATTCACAAGTTAATTTGCATTAAGACAGTTAATGCAAATTAACGCTGTCGTCTGTCTATGCTATAACGTGGCCCTGTTAACTAAATAACATAACTCTGTTAACTAAATAACATAACTCTGTTAACTAAATAACATAACTCTGTTATATTATTTAGTTATGATATTGACATTGACAGCATTGCCACTTTTTGTGCAATTTTGCACAATTTTTATTTCTGTGGTTAAAAGCGATAACAGCATAACAGCTAAAAAATTCTACAAACGAAACTTCTTACTTGCGAGAAATCTGCATGTCTCTAACGAAGTTTATTATAAAGATATCTATGAAGAAAACTTTGACCTAAGTCTTAATAGAAGCCCAATAAAATCAAGGCATATCAAACAGGTACACGTATCAGGCATATTGCTCATCCGCTGATTTTTTGTTCACAGTTTATAACGAAGAATTCGTTTGACAATTACTTTTGTGCCTTGTTTGATGCACACAATTTTTTGACAATTACTTTGTAAAACTATGTGAGAGGCACAGAGTTGCCACAGGGTTGTGCCTAATGCATGTACCTGTAGTAAATGTGCCTTGAATAAAATTTTTAGTAAAGGTCAAATCATAATGTGTGTGAAGTTAAATTTCAAAATTTATAACTGCTGACACAAACCTTGTACTTTAACAGAACTCTGTTAGCGTGTTAATAGAGCTGGGTTAAGCTATAAAAATTCGACTAATGCCTTTCGAAAGGGCTTTTCCATTAAATGAGGCAACAGATACGGAAAAAAATAATGCAAATTTATAGACAAGGTGCTCCTTTATTATTATCCATGAATCTATATCTGAAAAAGATGAATTTGAACCAAATAATGTAGACTTTTCAACTTGGCCTTTTCTGAAGCATGCGCCCTTTTTTTTTGGGAAGGAGCCAATGCGGGCGGGCAAAAGTGGTGACCTATTATGGACCACATTGTACTCTAAAAACGTGCATACTCAAAATTTCTGGAAGTTCGAGTGTTCAGGAGTTTTTTGAAAAATTTTAAAATTGCCTTCAGTTCCGGTAACTAGTTCTGGTAACGAGTTCCTGATTTTGAATAGTCCCCATAGTATTTATCAAGCTTAAACTTGTTTCGAGTGATTAAAATTAAAGCACTTTTTTGTATTTTCTTCTCAAATCACACTGTAGTCTGCTATCAATGCCTGTCAAACATAAAGTAATGGACGCAGCTTGTTCATATTTTAACAGCAGTCAACTGACAGTTGCCTGTTGACATCAGCAGTGTTGTAATTTCAGATAAGAAGCACAAATATGCTGTTTTCATCACACGAGCGCTATTTTTTTTTTTTTTTAATAAATTGAAGTATCACTCTGGCAATGAATGCCTACTACTATTACTAGGTGTTACCTTTTTATTTAGGAAAGGGATAGTGATAGAGAAGACATGTGGTGAAGGAAGAGTTGGAGGAAAGCTTCATTCTTTTACAACTCATCTTTTTAAAATTTTTTTTTTTAATAATGCAGAGTTGCAGGCAGCGCCTCTGGTGTAAATGAGACGTATTAAATTTTTGAAGCTGTGTTTAGTAGCAATTTTATTAGTTATTTTACTTCGCAGATGATTCTGCTACACAACGAAGGAGGGCGCTCTGATGTTACATTAGGATTAGTATCTGCTGAAGTCGGTATAGTTCAGTGACTAGTAGCTATGCCATCACTTGAACTTTCCTACAACAACTGATACAAAGGGACACTAATGCACATCAGAAAAATGCATGGTGTTGTTATTTAATGACTGTCAGATACCGGGCTCGAACCAAGGACCTTCGGTTTTGTAGCCAATGTGCTAAGTATTTCAGCCAACGCCACCCTGACGAAGGTGTGGTGGCCTTGGAAAACAGCATCTTGTTCCGTTCTGCTAGCGTTTTTCATAATCATTTATAATTGTTTTCCCTGAAATTTTTGTCTTACCACCTTTTTATGTTTTTGTAAGTGTATTTCAGTTTATATGTGAATGAGTCTTTGGAAAAAGGGACAATCTACCTAGTTACAGAAAGCAGGCACAAACAAAAAATTTTCAAAACTGGTATTGTATAAATTAGTAAATTACTTAATAGAAAGCAGAGTTGTAAAGAGGATAGAGTTTCTCTATTACTTTACCATCCATCTATCTTGTCTACAGAATCTTTTTATTTTTTAAGGCAGTAACACACACGCACATGTCTATCAACATAAACATTTTCCCCAAAACAGAAAGGCAATTTAATGATCTAATTCTCTACATAAAATATTAGATATCTCAAAAAAAAAAATAAAGTAATTTGCAATAATTGCAAAATTACCAAAAAAATGCTTAAATGAAATCTCTTAATAAAAAGTAAATTTGAATAATCATTCACTATAAATTATCTTATTGTTTTGCTATAATAAGAAAATGCAAAGAAAATATCTTATTTTTTCAACATTAACTGCAACCTTATCATCGGCATCATTCATTCATCATCAGTGTCATCATTACTCTCCTTACTTGGTAATTATTTCTCATTATTGTATAACTAATTAAAAGGAGAAACTAAAAACATGAATGCATTAATTTTATTTGTAATTATTATCGTAAAAGTACTTTTACAAAGTGCTTGGCATATTACACAATATGCCGATATTGCAAAAGAAACTTTGCCAGTTTTATTATGTTTTTTATTTATTTTTTTTTTGCATTTTCAGCATCATAATATTTTATGTTGATTGGATGTATATTTAAATTGGTATAAAAGTATTTATAATTAAGTGTAATTTTTGGGCATTTCTTATTGTTTGTGTGCCGAAATCAAAAAAGAACAAAAAAAATTTAAAGATATTTTCTTGGTCAAGGAAAAATTGGTAATACTTTTTAACTCAAATCATTGGTCTGATCATGAATTTCGATTGGTAGCGCCTTCCTTATAATTTCTTATATATTTTTTTTAATAAAGTTTGCGTGCTTCCTATTAGAGATGGGCGCGTGTTGAATTTTTGAAACACTATACGACACGAATACGACTACCAAGGCTCTCAACACGTACGAAACACGCACGCGAAAAATTTCTTCAACACGATACTGCACAACACGCACGAAATATTATTGGTGTGGTATTGAAGAACAGAAAATTTCATTGAAATTTCTCAAGAGTCACTTTTCAAAATATGGCACCGAGTTGGCACTGCCAGCTGATACTAACTTTAAGCTTCAGACGCCCATACAATATCAACAAATATGCTCATATTAAAAATGTTAAATTGTTTCTCTACTGGAAATTCATTCTTACATATTTTACATCAAAAATCGTTTCGTGTTTTTCGCGTAAATTTTGCTCAACACAAAACGACCCCAACACGCACAAAATCAGGGGACAAATCACGGCACTCGTTATCGATCGAAATTGCGAAATATTTACATAATATTTCGTAATTTCGTTCGACAACGAGTGAAGTGATTTGTCCCCAGATTTTTCGTCGAAGTGTTCGTGTCACGAAAAACAAAGACGACACGCGCCCATCTCTACTTTCAATGGACTGTAACAAGATTTTGAACGTTGCGCATTGTTCATGTAGAAGTCAACAAATGAGTACAACACTTAAAACAAATCAGAGTATGTTTAATTTTTTTATCGTGACAAGTAATATTTCGATCAACGGCGCGTCATTGTTAGTTGGTCGTATAGGTTGTGTACGCTAAAAAAATGAGGAATTATTTATTGACTTAGTTTTTTTGATAAATGGAAATCACTCGTATAACTTTCAGTTTCCATGATTTTTATTATAAATTTATTATTAAAAATAATTAAGGCTTACAAAAGAACTTTATATGTTTATGGCTCGTTTAGGGATAAACCCAAACTTCAGTTACGATGGAAGCTATTTTGTGCTTTGGTGCATTGACACCAGAGGCGCTGCAACTCTGCTTTATTAAAAACGTCAAAAAAGCTGAGTTGTGAGAGAATGAAGCCTTTTTTTATCTCTTCCACTCTTCCACATGTCTTCTCTATCACTATGCCTTTTCTACAGATGGTAACATCTAGTAATAATAGCTGATATTAGGCATTCATTGCCTGAGTGTTACTTCTCTTAAAAAAAAGAATTCTGCTGCTTGTTCAATCAATATCCTCACAGTGCTAAATTGTTTAATGCACGAGCTGCCATGGCGGAATCCATCCTAAATATTGAGCATATTATCGTTTAGTGTTTCCCACATTCTATCCAAAATTTTCTAATTAAATATGTAAAAGACAGGAGGTAGTAGGGCAATTTCTCGCCAGTTATTGCATTTATTTTTGTCACCTTTTTTTGGAAGCTTAATAATACTTCAGATTCAGGCAGAAGAGAAACTGGAAACTCTGTACGGGAAGATCATCGTTTCCTGCTGCTTTCACACATTTCCATGCTCTTTATTGCCACTCAAACCTCATTTATATCTGTAGTATCAACATTGATTCGTCTGTCGCGGTTCAATTTTCTTTCTATTACGAGGCTGTCAACTTCAGTATGTATAATATTGAGCATTTTCTTTTTCGTAATCTACGACATGCCTACATAAAGTTACCAAAAATAGTTTAAAATTGGTGTTTGAGTGTCTAAATAAAAAAATTATCGCTAAACATTCACAGTTTTAATAATCTTTAACATTTGGTCTGGTGGTTACTGGTTTGCCGCACAGTATATTCAAAATACATTATTACTGCAGCAAACCAATAACCAACCGACGATTTGTTAACGCAATATTCGCAATAATCGCAAATTATTATTTTACTTATGCAGTAAAATATTTTTTTTTATTAAAAATACATTGAAATTGATTATCAAGGGGTTTAGCGGGATCCTATGCGCATTTCACTGTTGCTAATGCAGTTCATCACGGAACCTTTACCCAAAAATTTCTTAGAACAACTAGAGTTATTATGTTAAACTTTTATTTAAACAAATGGGAAGCTCAAAAAATAACAAAGTTGAAACAAGAACTCAATAATCAACATATTTTTTTATATTCTTACTTTACCATTGCTACATTGGCTACATTGGAAAATTATTTGCCAGCTCAAGGTTCAATTACACGTGCCATACCATAATGTCATACATACCCATAACCAATGATATAACCATAAATATATATTTGCTTCACCTATTAGTGTTGCCATAACCATAGGCAGCTGTTTATGTTTTCATTTCGTCGCCCCAGAATAGTTTTGCTTCACCGATCAATTTTAAAAAAAATGTGTTATATATGGAATATATATATTTTGAATACCCTCTTTCTGAATCAAAAACGCCTTTCACGAAAATTATTATTATTATGTATTTATTGTTTATTATTATTCTGAGATATTTAGCATTCATTTTGCTTCATATCCACTATTTTTAGGTTCAATAAGTACCCGCCACTGTTTGGCGATTATGTCAAATTCTTCATACAAAAATGTACAAGGTAAAGTTAACTCCTGTTTTGTTTCATTTCTATAATAAATGAATCATAAAAAAAGAAGGTGCCGTAAGAAAAATTTAACGGCGACTGTTTAGCAAAAACATCATCACCCAGGCACAGCCGCCGATTACATGTTTTGATATAAACTTATTAAATACTAAAATCAAATAAATGAAACCTTAATTATGCATGTTTTAGCAAAACAGAAATCATTTATAGTCCATTTACACTGTCTCGAAATCTAGTACTTACGAGATTTCGAGCTAAATCTTGCTTCTTTCTACTAGATTTCCCATACAAAACAAAATCTATTTTGTTACTAGATTTGTATGAAATCTAATCAAAATCTAATATTTCTATCTATTTTTTACTACCCTGTACAACATATTTATAAAAGAGATGAGTGAATTAGCTACAGTCTGCTTAAAAAGGTGTGTTAATTGGCTACATTGCAGGTGCTTGGTTATAATTTTGGAAAATTTTCATTTAATGGGTTTCGTTTTGGATAAAAAAATCTTGATAAATGTCAAAAAAAAAAACATGATGTAAGCGATATAGATTTTCATGCAGATTTAAATTAAAATCTGCTAGATATTCTGAAGGTGTAAATGCCCTATTAATTTCATTCTTTATATTAAATACACTTCAAATACTTGTTTTTCTTGTATAAGTGCTTAAGCGGATCGATAGTTAAAAATATTACGGCGGTGGCTTTTTTTTTGTTTTGTTTAATAATTTCAAAAATGCAACTACAAATATGTCCAACCAACAAACAGCTGTTTATGGTTACGACGAAAAACCAACATTCAATTGGTTTCTATAATCAACTATAATCAAATACAGTGTTGTCCATAAGTTTGGTGCGAACAGCTGTTTTGTATGGTTATGATTATGGCACATTTAATTGAACCTTTATAATACGATATTGATATTCAAAAATTCATTTATCCAGAATTTATTTTTCCAAAATATTCGACCACTACTCGTACTCCAGCATATAAACTAATTTTTAAACACTAGTGCGCACCTCATCCAAAAAATGTCTACAATTATTGAAAATATTGAAGAAGGGAAATTTTAAATTAATTGGCCTATAACCAGTTAACAAGGAGTAGTTAAACTTGTACTTGTTGCAACCATTTTTGCTAAACTAAACGATCGGCAAACTTTAAAAGTGCCGATCCTTTTTATCTACTCAAGCACTTGTGAGCACACGATTGTACATACATACTTACATATAATGCGTTGTAAAACTTATTTATTACACAAAATTTCGTTTAAAAGCAAAAAAAAAGTAAAATAATAATTTTCATTTAAAATTTTATGACTTCGTTGCCAACAACAATAACAATAACAACAACAAGTGGGAAGTGGGAAACCAACAAATCAGTCCGTGCGTCTTTTATGAGAGTGTTTTTAAACGACGGCGCGCGCGTAAGTTTGTTAAAATGTGTGTGCGTGAAGCTTTTTAGCTTCTGGTTAAAAATGAATGTCAAAAGTCTTATTATTATTGCTGCTGTTGTTCAGTTATTTTGCTGTTGTACTTGCCTTAAGCCCAAAGGGTTGATTGGTTGGTTGTTCTGATGTTGTTCACATATTTTTATATGGACGAAGTTGCATGTATACACTTGTGGATATGCCTGATATTTTAAGGTAATAAAAAGTGTCTCTATAGGACTGTGGCTGTTATTTGGAGATGGATGCGCATCCATATTGTGATACTATCATGTAAAGAATTTGGCTTCTGATTTGATTTCATTGCTTTCAAGTTTATCTTCGACAGAATGTGATAAGATTCTGTCGGTTTGCTTGATTGCAATTACATACTCGTACATATATTTTGTGTTGTATGTATGTGCGCGAACAGATGACGTTTACACTGTGAAAAATTATTGGGTGTACGAATAATAAGGGGTGACCACTTTGGAAAATATTTATAACGAATAGCAAATCAAGTCGAATTGACGTAATGCAATCAAACGCATGTTCATAAACGGAACTTCTAAATCTTACTCTTGTTGTCAAACTCAAATTATAAAATTAGGTATATATGTGAAATGGGGATGTCCGATGACCGATTAAAATGAAATTTAGCGTAGAAGTCATTTATACAATTATATTAGTTGATATACGAACGGTTTTAACTATGTATATAAACTCAACAATTTTGAAATTCAAATTACTCTGAATTCTAATCAAACTCCAATTTCGAAAGTAGATTGTATGAACGAGAGAGTGAGTCATGTCCTTGGAACGATATCGCTTTAATTTTTCTGAAAATTTGCATTAAGTCCTATTCTATACATTTCAATTTTGCTAATTCTTTATATGGAGACAGAGAATTGTGTTTCGTATTGAAGATTATTTAAAAAATCTTGACAGAGGAAAATAAATAGAATTAAATAATTCTTCAAAAAAAAAAAAGCAAACCGATTTCAATGCAAAGATCTGGTAAAACATTTTCCATACAATTTATGGGACCAAATTGGAAGTAAATTCTCTAAAACAAGAAAAAAATTTGAAAATTTGCTGGTTAAGAAATTAAATTTTAATGGGCGTAGCCACGACCATTTTTTTAACTGCAAGATTGTGTGTTTTTTAGAACTCAAGGTGTGTGGTAAGTTTCGTAAAAATCGACAAAGTAAAACCATGAAAAATATATTAATAAATTTTAATGGGCGTAGCCCTGCCCATTTTTTCAATTTTAAAATTGTGTAATTACAAGGACATAAGCTGTTTGCTGGAGTTAGCAGGAATCAAATTAGCAGGATATCAAAGAACAATTTTTTTGGGCGTGCTTGCGACCACTTTTTCTTACAATAGGACCAATTGGAAACCAAGCCCTCTGAGAAAAAAAAAGAATTTTTACAATCGGTATAAAATGTACTTAGTTATGTCAAAAAAAGTATAAGTACAGACGAATTGGTAACTTTCTCCTTCCTATTTTTGAAGTCGGTTAAAAACTATATTTAACTACACTGAAAGAATTTTTTCATAAGTTCTATGAATTTCGACATTAATCCAATGAAAAAATTCATTAAAATTCAACCAACGTCACGCTTCGTTGGATTAATGGAACCAGTTCCGCTGAAATTATTTTAATGAAAACTTCGTCAAATGTATTAAACAGTGTCATCAATGCAATGAAATAACTTCACCGAAACAACGAAATAATTTCATTGAAATAATTTCATTAAAACCATGAAATAGTTTAATTAAAACAGCGAAATAATTTCATCAAAAAAAAAAAAAAAAAAAAAAAAAAAAAACGAAATAATATCATTCAACAATGAAAAAACTTCATTAAAACAATCTAGTTATTTGATTACAACAACGAAATGACTTCATTAAAACAATAAAATAATTTCATTAGAACAATGATATAACTTCATAAAAGCAATGAAATAGCTTTATTAAAACAATGAAATAACTTAAATATTTATTTATTATATCTATTATATTTTCATATCGTTGCCAGATCGATAAAACTTATCCCTGAAGAAGCTGAAAAATACCAGCGAAACGTTGGATAAATTAATGTAATAATAGTTTTTTTTACATTTTAAAATACAATAAAGACCTTGAAAGGCCATATTAGATTAATCTATAATATTCAGAAGAAACAACTGTAAATGTTTCTTAAATATGAAGGGGTTTCTTAATAATTAAAAAATATTGTTATCATAAATCCAATGAAATATTAATACGAAACTAGAATACCAACGAAGCAATTCCAATGAAATTCTTTCACAATATTCGTGAAATTTTCATTAGATATGTGAAATTATCATTAGATTATTTATTCGGTGTATTGAACTTCAAAATTAAGAAAATAATATTTTGAAGATTTCATCAAATGATTTGTAAGACTTCATAATGAATAAAAATTTATGCAAACATTTTTAAAACTCCATGTTGGTCACCCTAGTTCTTGTCTTATTTTGCACAGGTAAAGAAATAATATTTAATGTTGAGCAACGCAAACGAACAACATTGAATTTATTTCAATTCAAGTGTTAAGATCAATGGCAATTCAATGTTGTTGTGTCAGTTGTACATTCAATTTAACGTCAGTCTGGCTGCTGCAGGCGCATCTTTAAGATGTCGCTGCCGCTTAAGATGTCTGTCAGCTGCATTTTTAGTTGATTTTCGTTTTATTGACTTTACAACATTTATGTTCCCAGAGTAATATTGATAAATATTTGTTGAAAGTTAATTTTCAAAAGATTTATAGGAAACTATGAGCATAAATAAAAGACTACCAAATTGCAACCCTTTTTCCATTCAAAGTAAAATAAATTTAGGTAAATAAATATTAAAATATTTCAATGCATACAAATCAAATGGGGGGACTTTTTGTTTAAATTCGTGAGGGAAGTATGTCTCTGTGTGGCTTATTGTTGATTCTCCAAAGCAAAAAAAAAAAAAAGAAGAAATGTTGTTAAACACTAAATTTACTGAACAAAATCAATTGTTAAAGCAAAAATTTTTTTTTAAAGGCCAATAAAATAAGCGTTAATTGGTTCAACAAATGTTAACACTCGCACTTGATTTCAAACAATACAATACAAAGTACGAAAAAAAATTTCTGAAAAAGAAAAATTTTATTGAATACGAGTTTCTTTTGTATTTATTTTAACTTCGTTTTAAGTTTCTTTTATTTTCTTTTTTTTTTACTATTTTTTAGTTGTTAAAAGTTTTATGCCATTGTTTGCTCGATATATTAACAATTTTAATTGTAGTTTGTACAAAGCCGATGTTTATTTATTTAATTTTTTTTTCAACACTAAGAGAAATATTTAGTATGCAATATGTAATTTGAAAGAAATGTATAAATATTGTTATCTTAATAAAGAAAGGCCCTAACTCATTTTTTTTTTGTTGAAAACGAGATTTTTTTATATTTCTATAGAAGAGTATCTAATGTATCGTAAAATGCAAGAATCTCGATTTAAAAAAAAGTTATGAGTTAGGGCCTTTCTATATTAAGGTAAGGCACACATATATCCCAAAAGTTTCTCAGAAAGGGGATTAAACTCAAAATATTGAAACAAGAACATGTTTTTTATTTTCTTACTCTACCATTGCTACATTGGCTGATCTTTTTCAGCTCGAATTGTAGTTGTAAGAAGTATGTAAGGAAAATAAATGTAAAAAACAACAACTTAAACTTAAATTCAAACAATTCCCAAAAACACTAATTACACGGTGTTACAGTGAAAAAAAAACTTGGAAAACGACCTAGCATGAGTTGTAGATCTTGTTGAGTACATTACAAATTGTGTCAAAAAATTTGAGAAACACCCTCAAATTCAGAAGTTATTCTGAAAATACCGTTTTCGGTGATGTTCGTTAACTTATCGAACTGTAACTAAGTCAGTGTTTGTTAGATCTAAATTTTTTTAATATTTTTAGAAAGAAAACTGATTACGCTTTACAACGATGTGTATATCTTGATATATTTGTAAATTTTGAGTATTGCTTTTGTTAAGAATATCCAAAAAAATAATAAAATTTATCAACTTTTTTGATTTGCGTAGCTTTTCATTGCTTATTTTGATATGAAAGCTTACAAAAATTTATGCTAATATATAAAGCAAATTTAGTTCTTAGCAAAATATGGTTTTAATGATTCAAATCGGATAAAAATTGTGAAAGTTATTAAACTTTTCATTAACACCCTTTTTTAACCCCACGTCTATACTTGATATATTTTTATCATGACAAATGTCTAATTCCATATAGGAAAAACAGCTAAAATAAAAAAAATTATTTTTCAATATAAAATTTGACTTTTGTTATAATAAAAATATATCAGGTATAGACAGACGTAGGGTAACATTTTCTCCCCCAGTGCGAAAAATTTGAATAAAAACACAGTTAACGAAAGAAACAAATTCATAAACTTAATTAGGCAAATTTTTTTGTTTTTTTTTTGTAATCTTACAGTTATTTTTTTTTTGTATATACTTAAAGCCTTATACATAACAAAAACCTTCATGCCAGTTAGCATAAGTAGCAAAATTGACTATGTGTCTTAACGAGTTTCAAACTATTTGACATTAGAAATCAGAGCATGATGTAGTTTTAACCCACTATTAAATCCTAGCCTGAATTGTAATATAAAATTGTCTGGCAAAACTTGTTGGGACTATGTTCAGTTTCGTCGCTTTTTCCAGTTTCTCGTTATGTATAAGGCTGTTAATAAGTAAAGTTATTATATTCGGTGATGCAGAAATAAATACACTCTTTTTTATTGTCAATTTGTCCTAAACTGGAAAAAATTAAACTGGAAAATAGTACAGATGAATGGGGGTTATTTTGTCCTATTTTTTTTTTAATTATTAAAACAGTTTAGAATGTTTTTATAAGTAAATTTCTGCTATATATATTTTGATAAACACATAAAATAAACGAATTTAATACGAGTACCAACACAATGCCAAAGTGTGGTGAAGGTTATTGTTTTTAGAAAAGAGTAAAAAATTGTAACTAGATTAATATTTATTTTAATTAAAATAAGTATGTTTGTAGATTTTGTAATCATCATGCAGTGTGTGATAAGCATAATATGTTTTTTATGTTTGCGGTTTGAATTCTACTGGAATACCTGCGCGGAGCGGACAGCCATGCAAAAGATGCCTTCAAAACAGATTTTGACTGCTCATATAGTTCTAGGAAATGGTATGAACCCGAAAGTACTTGTACAAGCTGTTCCAGTGTACTTAAGAAAATTAGGTCTGAAGAGTTTATAATCCCCTCATTACCATTATATTTCTCAATGATTTGGCATCATCAAACATTCCATAAAGCAGAGGACTGTAATTTGTGTGAAGTGGCTTACCAAAAGAAGCCTGCAATCGCAATATTTGTACTTTAGAAAAAGTTTAATAACTTTTACAAATATTAATCGATTCTAACAAATGATATCTCATTCTTTTGTACATAAAATTTTCTTTAAAGTTCTGTGCAAAAAAGATAGGTCTTCATAAAAAAAAATTAAAATAACAATTGTTTATTTTAAAAAATTACGCAAAAAAATGAAATGCCCGATAAAAACTTACCCAATTTCTTGAAACATACAATTAATGCATAATTTTAAAAACCTAATTCTTTGCCTTTCCAAAACTGTTTAAAATTTTAAAATTGGTCAAAACATGAGTGAGCTAGAGGTACTAAAATACTACGACCCACCCTAAAACAGTTTTTTCAAAATAACTCGAATTTTTGAGGGTGTTTCAAAATCCTTGAAAACGGTTCTTGTATTAACATCACCTAGGCCTACAAGTCCAACTAGGTCGCTTTTCAAGTTCTGACAAAAAGGGTTTTTTTTGTAACACCGTGTTATTAACTTGACTGCACCCGGTCAAAAAAATACTTGTGTGGCAACACTCTATTCTTGAATAGCTGTTGTTGTTTTTTATATTTATTTTCCTTACATACTTCTTACAACTACAATTCGAGCTGAAAAAAGTCAGCCAATGTAGCAATGGTAAAGTAAGAAAATAAAAAAAAGTTGATTATTCAGTTCCTGTTTCTACTTTGTTATTTGTTGAACTTGTTATTATTCACTTAATAAGTAAAATAATAATTTAAATGTTAAACTTGTATTTAAACAATTCCCAAAAAAAACCTCTAATTTTTTTTGGTTAAGAAATCGAATAAATTTTAATCGAATAAATCTCAGTTTTTATTTGAATATTCGAACCATTAGCGATTAAAAAAAATATTATTTGAATATATGAAAAAAAAATCTTTCGAATAATACAATAAAAATTTTTATTAGAATAATGGAATAATAAATTCAGTAAAGTGCGACTATGACTCGCACACATAGGGTTCCGTACGAACACTAGATATGTAATTTAATACAAACTTCATCCTATATAATATATAGTTTTGGCATTTTTTTCGTTTTTGGGGTCTTTTCGGTTTTTTTGTTTTGTCGTTTTTTGCGTTTTTTCGGTTGTGGCGATTTTTTTAAGTTTTGGCTCTTTTTTAGTTTATACACTTTATTTTCTTGTTTTGGCGATTTTTTTCGGTTTTTTGGCGTTTTTTCATTTTGGCGTTTTTTTATTTTTGGCGATTTTTTTTAATTTTTGCGATTTTTTGTTTATTTAATTTTTTTTTTAGTTTTGGCGACATATTCGCGTTTTGGCGATTTTTTTAAATTTTTTGCGTTTTTTTCATTTTGGCGTTTTTTTCATTTTGGCGATTTTTTCGAATTTGGCGATTTATTTTAGTGTTAGAATTTTTTTTAATTTTGGCGATTTTTTTCGTTTTGGCGATTTTGTTTAATTTTTGGCGATTTTTTTTTGGTTTGGCGATTTTATAATTTTCGGTTTTTTTAGTTTTACCGTTTTTGAAAATTTCAAGTGTTTGCCTCTTACGTTTTCCAAGATATAGCAAATTGTCAAAATTACATAGTCAAAATTGCATTAACATTAATTTAAATTTTTTAAATTTTAGTGTTAATTGTTGTAGTCTGTATAAAAATACACTAATTTTACAAATTTCAAGTTTCAATATACATATGTTCATACAATTGTATCTATATTACATGGGATTTTAACATTTTTCGTTGCTCCTTTTGGAACACCCTTTAATTTTTAATTCTCATGTATTTGTTGTTGTAGCGGCCAAGGTTCTACATACTGTGTCCAAATTTCAGGTCCGTAGCTCTTACTGTTCCTGAGAAAATACTGTGTGACGGACAGACGGACAGCGTAGCGAAAACAATAGGGTTCCTTTTCACCTTTGGTGTACGGAACCCTAAAAAAATGTGTGAAATAAAATTTAATTTTAATTAACAGAGACAAACAGCGACATTTTAACAGAGCCCATTTAACAGTTAACAGAACACAGTGGGATTTCGTGTCATAAACCCTATATTTCGATCGCTCAATTTCAATAATCTAATGTTTTTTTAGCGATGTGCACGTGAGTGTTTTTTGACTCACGACACGCACGCTCACGCCGAAAAATATTTTACTCACGCACGTTTACGGAAGAATGATATTGAAAATGTTCACGATCACGTACGCTCAATAACAAAATATTCTTAATCACGCACGAGTGGTTTACAACTTATCACGATCACGCGAGCTCACTTTGTTTTTTTTTTTGGGTTGAAAAATAGGTTTTTACACACACATATGTATGTATGTAGATATGTACATTAGTGAGTCCCAAAAAAATTTTTTTTCGATTTTTATAGGTACCCCAGCATTTTTTGAAAGCTTATAGAGTTAAGTATTAGTGATTTTTTCAGATTTTTGTGAAGAGGTTTAGAGGTAGCTCAAATCGATTTTAACCCAAAAATCGGGCACGATTCATAACTGGCAAACACATTACAATATTTTCAATTTCACAAAATGGGTACGAAACTTAAAAAGGGTATAACTTTGGAACATTAACAGCAAATTCAATATTTTTTTCTTTAAATGACTCAGAATTTATTCACCTTTTAAACTCAATCATTATTTTTTTTTTTAACTTCAATAGAAATTTATACTAGATTTACAAAAAATGTCATATCCACATGAGCAAACAAATAACCGAAACTTATAATATCTGCACAGAGAAGTAAAGTTTGAAGAGTTTTCTTTAAAAAATTTACTTAGTAACAAAAAAAAAAAAAAAAAAAAATCGTGCTAATGGGCCGCGTAATGAACAAAATTAAAAAAGTCGAGAAACCCCGATTTTTGGATTAAAATCGAAAAAAAATCACAAAAATGCTTTACCCTATAAGCTTTCAAAAAATGCTGGGGCAAAAGAAATTTTTTTTGGACTCCCTAATATACATACACATGTATGCACGTGTGTATGTAAAATTTACATTGCACAGTGGGGACTTTTACAAAGTAAATGGCAATTGATTGGATTTATATGAAACTCCTAACATCCGTAGGGGAGGACTTAGGCTTTATAACAGATGTCATGAGAGCTTGAGATGGATAGGAGTTGCAGTGGGCCAAAGTTGTTGGATTTTAAATTAAAAGACAGCATTAAATTTTTGACTAAATTTTAAATAAAAATAGGAAAAAAATTTATTAGTATCTCCATTCGTGAAATCGGGAAAAGGTTAAAAATCTAAATTTTAAAATTTTCCTGAAAAAGGCATGTGTTAACTTAATTATTTTCAGTTTTGTAAAAAACTTTGTTTAATACATTCACTTTGTAATTACAAAGCGCCAAAGACAATGTATTAATAATGTGCTTAGATCCATTTATTTTGTATTTTGGACATGTACCCTACATTCATCAATGTTGTCCTAAAATAGTAAATTTTAAAAATATTTTTTGTGTTTAAGCGCTTATAAAAAGTTGTGACGGTAGATATTAAAAGTTTCAACTATAACATTTTATTATGTAGATAGTTTTAAACATTTTTAACTAAAATTTAAGATTACCTTTTCATAAATACGGATATACGCGCAGATTTTGTGAAAAAAGTCAAGATTTAAGGAAAATATAGTTGTGTACCATAAAAAAATATATTAAAATAATTTTATTTTTCTATATTGGTATTTTTGAATTTCATATGAGCCAGTTTACTACGCCTTAAAAAATTGTTACAATAGCCCAATTCACAATCTTGCGCAAGTGGTCTTGCATCGCAGCATGTGCAAAATGGTATAGTATATTGATACTAAAGGGCTGCGTAAATCGTTCTAAAAGTTTTGTATTCTATTTCACACTACTGCCCAGCAGTCTGTTTTAGTGCAAACATAAATAACAAAACAAAACTAACAAAACATGACTCTCACTAAAATCAATCAAGCATCATTCGAATAGTTTTTCTCTGCAGTTTTGTTAGTGCTTGTGTTCTCAAAACAAGTAGAATATCAAAACGAAAAGCGAGAATGAAACAAAACAACAGTAAATCATAGCAGAAACATCGAGTGCACTAGAACACGAGCACAGACATGCAAGCTATGTATGTATGTATAGGTATATATGTATACATATGTTGAAAATAAAAATTAACAAATTATTATATATAAATGTACATACATATGTACATATGTAAGTATGTATGATATTATTTCATAGTAAATAAAACTCCTTTCAGCTTTCATATTCCTAAGGAAGCGCAATGTGTCTTTTATGTGGAAAATTATCTTTGCTATCAAAACATTCAAACATATTTTGAATATTCTGTGTGAATTTTGATGTTCTATTTCATTTTTGTTTTGAAAGGGTTGGTTTTACTTTTTTTTTTTTTTAAACACAAACACAATTCGGAAAGCATTTAGCTTGTCTGCGAAATACACCCAGGGTCTATGGGGGGAATCGAACCCACGACCTCTGGACTGAGAGGCTAGCATCGCTACCACTCAGCCACAGGGGCACCCAAACAACAACATTGTTCTATTGCAGTTTTGTTCTGTACTGCAGTATTCTTATCGTAAAGCAAAACACATCTCTTTTTAAAGTTTTGTTTTAAAATAACGGAGCAATATACACACACATTTTGAAATTAATGAGAGTGCTTGTAAGCCTTTTTTTAGGGCTTGTGCCACGCTCTAATTGATACTCAGCGTGGTCGTGAGCGTGAGAATTCGTGCGTGATTAATAAAAATAGCTCACGCACGATTAATTTGTTTTAATTCACGCTTACGCACTCACGCGTGATAAATTATAAATTTGATCACGATCATGCGTGAATCACTCGTGACGCGATAAAATCACGATATTTGCGCATCTCTATTTTTTTTTTTTACTATTTAACACTGCTCGTTTTTTGCCATTACTGATTTTTATTACTATAATTTTGCGATATTATTTTCATTTTACTACAATAAATAATTTGTTTTACTCGTAACATTCTATTTCTCTCAGTGCTTTATTTTTCTATGTAATTCTTTGCTTAATCATTAAATAAACATATAACAAATTTCCTAGAACTGTCGTTAATTCATGTACATTCTGCCCCCGATCGCCGAAAAATCTGAACAAACAACAGTAGCAGATTTTGTTGAAGTTTTAAATAGTTTAAAAATGCTATTAAAGAATGTTATTGTGTTATTTTTATCATTAAACATGCCTACATACATATGTATGTATAAATATATATGTTTAGAGATCACAAACAACAGCAAAAAAAAAAAAAAAAAAAATAAACCATGGATCGAGTTAACGTGTCTGTCAGTCGGCGGTGTTGTTTGTGTTCATTGAATTTTTTTCTGTACTTTTTAATAGGAATATTTTTAGTGGGTTAATTAATAATAGAAGTAAAATAACAAGAGAAATAAAGTCATTGTGGTGCTTTATGAATTGATATTCTTGGCATTCATTTATTGTAGACTTTGACAACTAATTTCGAAGTCATTGCTATTGATGAGATAGATCATTTTACACCTGCTGAAATTGTGCATTCTTCTGAGATTTGTTTTTCCATCAACTATTCTGGCGTTTTAGTTAAATCTTAGAACTGTGAGAAAATTAGTTAGTGTAATTTGAAAATTTGATCAACAAAAATATTGTGGTAAGTTGTTCTAGAACTTTTCAAGTTCTCTTATGTTAAAAGTTTGAAACAAAAGGTCAGTTACCGTTTTTTAATAAGCGCGGGAGCTTAGTTATATTGATTTTTATAGACAAAACAACAGCAGCTGTTGTAAGCCTGCCATACACGACATGTTTTTTACTTCTGACATTGAAAATTTCCCACTGCAAAGTACATACGTACATGTCGTTTGTTACCTTTAAAAAAGTTTGCTTCTGTAAAAGTCAGATGCAAAGGTTTCTGAATTAATCAATTAGAAAAAACCTTTTGACATCATCTGTTTTTATTATACAAGCTGTGTGACCTTTATACAGCGATAGACATAGAAATAGATGGAGAGAGATAGATATAGATAGATAAATATAGATATACATAGATAAAGAGAGATAGAGATAGAGAGATATAGAGAGATTTGGAGAGAAATAGAGAGAGATAGAGAGGGATAGATATAGAGAGATATAGATAGAGATAATTAGAGGGAGATAGAGCGAGATATAGAGAGAGATAGAGATAGAAATGGGAATAGAAATAGAGATAGAGATAGGGGTAGAGACAGATATATAGATAGTGATAGAGATAAAGATATAAATAGAGAAAGATATAGAGATAGAAATGGAAATGGAGATAGAGATAGATAGAGAGGTATAATGATAGGTAGTGAGATATAGAGACAGATACAGAGATGTATGGAGACAGAGAATAGATAGAGGTAGAGAGATACAGAAATATAGAGAGAGATACAGAGAGATCGAGACATAGAGAGAGAGATAGATATATGGAAAGATAGTGAAAGATAGAGTGAGACATAGGGAGAGATAGAGAGATAGATATACAGAGATAGCGAGAGAGACAGATATAGAGCGAAATATAGAGATAGATAGAGATATTGATAGAGATGGAGATGGATATAGAGATAGAGATAGACATAGACATAGAGATAGATAGATATTTGCACCAGCAGTTTGCAACGAAGACACACTTCTGCTAATGAAAAAAAACTTGAGTATAATAAATTTTTATTATTTTGGTGTCAAAATTTCATAATCCTTGTAAAAACGGAACAAACGGACGGAGCTAACTTCACACACATTATAGTAGTAGTATTAATTAAAAAAAAATATTATTTGCCTTAATTATGCAAGATCATTGTGCAAATGTATTTAATTATGCAAAAATTTAATTAAACTGGCACTGACTTTTGAATCTCTTTAAAAATTTAAGTTTTACTATTTTTTCTTCTATCACTGCTCAAAAGTAAAAAATCGATGTGGCAAAAAAAGTACAAATAAAACAAAAAATTTACACCAAAGTATACAATGTAAATTAAGGCTACTGCATTTTGACCCTAGATACAAGATTGTGTACACACAATAGATTTAATTTAAAATGTTAAAGTTTTTCTTTCAAAAATGTGTTTGCTGAAAATGTAAAACATTGTTATTTGCTGTTCTTGTTTATTTGTTGCTTATGGCTTGCACTTAGGAAAAAATTTTTTGTTAAAATTTAGTTAAAAGTTTATTTTTTTAAATCCTAGAATTTGTTTATTTTATTCACTCAGCCAAACAAATTTTTAACTTTCGGAATATTGCAAAGAGAGAGAACACCCAGCAAGAAAAATCTGAGTATCCAACTGAAAAAAGGTTTCACTAGGTATGTAATGCAGTTCTGGGCACCGAGAGAAATGTATTTGTGTGTATCGTTGCCGAAAACCCAAAAGTACGTGTGATTAAAAAATTATTCAAAATCATAAGTATGATACGTTAGCTTAACTTTTTTAAACATTACTTTCGCCATCTGCCAGAGCAGCAAGCCGACCAAAAAATTCCGGCGGCGGCTGAAAGACAAATATTTTCGGCGGCGGCGGCTGAACGGCTTAACGCCGATTTTTTAAGCACATAAAAAAATGTTTCAACCCAGTCTGTTTCTAGAAAAGTACGTGAATTATTGAATCACCACGTTGTAACATTAATTATTTTGCAATAGTTTGAATGTTGGAGTAATTGATGTCCTAAATGCCAATAAAAATAACTTCGTAAATAATTTGTTAAACCATAGAAACTTGACTATAGATAAATTTCATTTAAGCTTCCTGATTGAATTAAAAATTAGTTACTTTATTGCAACACTGATACGGATGAAAATAAAAAGCTTTGATCAAATAGTTATAAAAAGTCGGCTGACTGCTGCAACAAAAAGTCTATGTAAACGTGCATGGATTTAAGAAGGGACTCCAATAGAGAACGTAAGTTTTGTCGCAGCTACGTTAGTCCCGGTTCACACACTTCAACTTATTGTTGATCAACTCTTAATTCAGCTGTAAGAAAAAAAAGACATTTGTACTTCTTCCTCCGTCTCTCTTACAACTGAATTATGAGTTGATCAATAAAAGTTGAAGTGTGTGAACCAGGACTTACTGTTCATATACACATTTTCTCTCTATGTGGAAGCAAAATCAACTATTTTTCAGGGACGCTCGCTACCATATCAATACGAAATACATATAAATAAAAACTATAAACAAGTTGAGTAGACACAATATTAAACATAATTCAAAAAGTATAAAAATAAAAGACAACATATCGGCTGAGTATTAAGCCGCCAATAAGCCGAGTGGTTCGGTGGATACTTGGCTTGTTGAAAAAAATTGGCTGAGTGGCTAGCTGCCAGCCGCGCCGTCACGGCTTGCTACTCTGCCGTCTGCAAGTAAGTAGTAAAATCTTTTTTATAACCTTTGGATTATCAGAATCAGGGTCGGTTGGAAAATGGGTGAACTGGTGTGAATTACATAATACAGCATCGATTTGTTTTGTCTTCAATATAATTTTTTTTTTATGAAATTCAAATTATTTATATTGTATTATTTAAATGATAAAATTATTACTTTTATTTTCTTAGTATTAATTTTAGTGAAACTTCATTCTTGTTATCAAAAGAAGATAATATTCTCATATTTGTTGAGTTTGAGGTGTTTTTTTTTTATAAAATTTTAATTGATTTTTTATTTATTAAAGGGTACTCTAAAGCGTGTAACAAAACATGTTGAAATCCTAATGTAATACATATACAGACAATTATGTATATGTACATAGACACTAGAAATTTTCAAAGTTATTGTATTTTTATGAAGACTACGCCAATTAAAACTGAAATTAAAAAAAAACCAAACCAAAGTATATCCTATCAGACAATGTAATATTGAGCTGTGTCTTCAACACCGTAAAAGAAAAGTTCTTGAACATTTAAAAAACGCTAAAACGAGAAAATCGTAAAAATAAAAAATTCCCAAACGAAGAAATATCGTCAAAATAAAAAAATAGGTTTAAAGAAAAATATATGACCAAAAATAAAATAAGTACCTAAAATGCCAAAAAAAAGTACCAAAAGTAAAAAAATGTCGCCAAAAAAAAACTAAATAAATTGCTAAAAAACCGAAAAAATCATTGAAACGAAAAATGCTAAAACTAAAAATATGTATTGTAAAATGCAAAAAAAAAACAAAGAAAAAATATCACCAAAAACCGAAAAAATCGCTAATATTAAAAAAAAACGCCAAAACTAAAAAAATTACAAAAAAGAGTACAGAAAAAAAGAGATTTTTATATACAATTAATTTTTTTATGATTTTATTGGGCTATAGTTCATAATGAACAAATAACACCAAAGTTAATTGTAAATATTCTGACAAACACTATATAGTAGAACGGAACTACACCTTCGTCATCAGAGTTCTTTCTGTTTGGTCTACTGTGTGTGGTGTCAGTTGATGTAGATTTCTGCTTTATATACTCAGCCCTTTTTTATTCATCGTATTTCAATTTGCTGAAAGTTTTTTTTTGTGTAATGAAAACTCAATTTTATCATCTCTAAATTTAAAACAGTCTTGCCATACAACCATATACGGACACCACTACGTGATGAAAGACAAAAAAAAAAAAAAAAAAAAACCCGTGTCTCCCAGTTTTGCCCCAAGTCATGCACTTTGTTATGGGCCCCCAAAGATTTGGGGCCTCGGTGTCATATTTGCATTTTCTCAGGCTCATATCTTGCAAACCGTTTGGAATTTCGATTTACTCTCTGAGGCAAAATTGTAACTCTTGTCATAAACAACAAAAATTGTGAATATAATTTTTAAGATCATCTTCAAGATCAAAATTTTAAAAAATTCGGTTTTTTTATCTTTCCAGGTCCATAGGTAGCAAACCTAAGATCTAAATAAATAAATTTCTACAACATATGAACTTCCTAGGAATGATTCTTAACACCGTTTAGGTAACGCTTAGGTATCCGCAAAAGTGAAAATTTTTTTTAATTTCATTTGTTTGACAGAAATATGCAAAAATAGGCTGTAAATGGTAAAATATGCAAAAATCTGCATATTTGCGGTTTCCCTGGTAATTACTTTCAGTGCACATAAAAAAAGATAACATAACTCACTATCCTACACAATCGTACGATATGGCAAAAATATAACTCTGATCTATTGAATTCTTGTTGCCATTTGCAAATTTTTACAAACACCATCCTGCCAGGGTTGTATTTTCTCAAAAGTGGCACGGTTAAGCAGGATAGGCTTTAACAAGTGCATTTCCTCGCTGCTTTTCTAACGACTAAACGCAAGAACATGTGTAAAGCCATTGCAACTAAATTGAGCTGTGAAATGGGCAACATTGCCTTGGAGCGTATTTTGGGTCGGTAATATCATTTCTTGCAGCCTATTATCTTACTTCTGCAAATATAATTAATATTTTTAATGTTTACACATTAACCCCCTTATGCAAAAAATATTTTACTTTAGCTTTAAAGTTCATAGTAGTTGATAAGCACTTTAAGGCTAACATAGCTTTATTACAAAATCATATGCAAAAGACAACTTTAAATATTTTGTGATTTAATAATGAATACTGGTAACACCACCGTGTTCAACAACCACTTCACAGCTTATGATGTACAAAATTGAATACAATTTCATTCGGGTATTCAAATTTTTTTTTTTTATTTTAATAAATTAATTTTTATTATCTTGAAGTAAAGCAACCTAATTTAAAAAATATGAGCTTCTGACTTAATAGGAAAACAGATAAACACAACCATAAAGTAAAAGTAAAAAAATGTGAAAAATTATCACAATTTGTTTTATTCGAATGAAACGAGTATTTGAATATCCAGCTTTTTTCGATTTGTTTTGATTGTATGTACATCTTTAAAACATTTTTGTATAATTGTATTTATTTTAATATTTTTTTATGGATTGTGCTATGTATTTCGAATCAGTTGGATAATTTGGTGATGTTTCCCATTACATGACAGAAATAATGAATTTAAGAAAGAGCAGGCACTTCTAGCTTCATTTTCAGATGTAACATGAAACAGTATGTGCTATATTAGTAAAAATATTTGAGGTACAAAATACACATTTTGGAAATATCAACTTAAAGTAGTCTTAACAAACGTGGGTGCCTACTTTAGAATTTTTTTACAATAATTTTTTTAGAATACAACTTTACTTAACATTGCTTGGCAAAGCTTTATTAAGTTTTTTTGCATAAGACCCTAAATAATTAGCTTAGCAAACATTAATTTTCCAAGTGTGTTCTTAATTATTTTATGCACTGTAGCTGGATTTTACGAAAAATACACTATTCTCTCTAGTGGTAATTTTTAAAAAAACTAAGCATAAATAATAGATTTTATGAATGTAGAATAGCTTATGTGTAACGAGTATCAATAAATTTTCCAAGTGTAGGTGTTACAAAAAAAAAAAAAAAAAAAAAAAAAAATTAAAAATTAATTTGAAAAAAAACAACATTTGGACATATTTCTTACCCTTTTCGTTGCTACATTTGTTGTTGGCGATTTGGACTTGGCACAAAAACTAGCTGACTGACTGATTTAAACAGAAAAGTTTAAGCAGCTGCATGGATACGAGTTTGAGGCCACTTTTAATCGATCTGTTGTTTAATGATTAAGCACGCGTATTGCAGTAATACTTTTTTTTTTTTTTTATTCCTACTAACGCTTATTTAGTTTTAGCTCTAAACACAATAGTAAAAAACAAAAAACGCTTACAGTACCACATTCAATAACGAAATGAAACCCATTACTCTACCCCAGCAAATTGAAGCTGAACAAAATAATAAAATGCAAGGAGAGACCATGACGCAGCGCCCAGGTGTACGTTAAATTCTCGTTACTATTGCAAAAACAAGAAAAAAAAAATAAATTAAATAGATACAGATACCTGGATTATGTGCATGTTATATTTTGTTTTTTTTTAGCATTCAGATGCTGGGTCGGTCTTACTTTAGTTTAAGAGTTTAATAAAACTATTTTTTTGGTTGTTGTCAAATTGATACTAGAAGACTTGTTAGCTAGCACTCGCTGTCTTAAAGGTAGACTTTTATTTATACACTTTCGGTTTGGTGAGGCTGCATACCTTTTTTTTTAATAACAAATCAAGTTTATAAATTGCTACCAGGTATAATTTTAATCAAGTTTGTGTGGATGCAAATGTAGCCAGCCCAGTCTTGGTTAGTGAACGTTAGATAAACCTTGAGTTGTGCCCCTATTTATGAATTTACAAATATTTTTTTTTTTTATAAAACTCAGAACTTATGGAGCGACGACGCCTTTTGATTGTAAATAAATTAAGCTAAATATGTAGATTATGATTTTTTATTAAATTTTTGAGTGGAAAAGCTTTTATTATCCATATGATTAATGAGTCTAGAGAACATACAAATATACAATATAACCAGAAAATGATATTATATACATAATATTAAATAATGTTTAGCCTATTATATTCACCCTCATCGGGAATAAAAGTTCACGTGAAAAGTGTTTGTTAATAGTAACAAACCAAAAAAGTTTGTCTTAAGTAGAACAAAAAATAAGCAAGTTAAATAACATGTGCATAATTAGCAAAGAACAAACAACAATGGCAAGACTGTTGTAATTTTTAGAGATGGTAAAATTGAGCTTTCATTACAAAAAAATTGTAATACTATGAAGCAAAACAATTCACGTATTTTATTTGCAATAAAAGTTGCGTATATAAAAGCAGAAATCTACATCAAGTGGCACCACAGCAGTGATGCCAATTTAGCAATTTTCTGGCTAAATTTAGCTATTTTTCATCCCATTTAGCCGGAAGAAAAGTGAATTTAGCTATTAGCTATTTTTTTAGCCATTTTTATTTTAATTTAGCTATTTTTCCAAACATGAAATTTATTTGTAATATTTCATAAAAAATTTGAGCTCGCATCTAAGGAACATTTATTTACTACCAAAAGAACACAACGGAGTTTTGTTTCGCATTACTATCAATGAATACTGGTTCAAACTTATAATCGTTGCCATGTTGTTATAAGTTATCGGGTCTAATTGGTGGTTTATGATATAAATCAAACAAGGGTCATCTTTGTTTTAAACGAGTGAAAATAAAAAAAATCAAAGTTTAAATGAAAGTTTGAATAATAACAAAAATTAAAAGTTTTTAAAACCCCCGACTTTTTTCAGAAAAGATGTTATAATTATCTTCTAAACGGCTGGACCGATTTTCTTCAAACATAGCTAAGAACCCTCTCGATCAAGTCATCTTTCAAACAGAAAATGAAACTAAATGAAAATCGGTCCAGCCGTTTGTCCTGTACGTGGACACGGACAGACACACACATACACAGACACACACTACAAACTTATAACACCCCTTTTTTTAGTCGGGGGTTAAAAATAGAAAATGAATAAAAATTATAAACAAAAATTTCGCAACCCAAAAATTTAAAGACTGAATAGCAGAATGTACAAATGAATACAAGGCATATTGCAAGTATTGCATATTCGCACTATATGCACATTTGTTTGACTACCTGAAGAAAAATTACTTTATTTATTACTTACATTTGTTTTTATTTATTTAAAAAAAAATCCGATTTGCTTAGAAAAATTAATGTACGAAATACCTTCTTGTTTTTGCTAAAGTTCATGATTTTTGCATTCGATGGCGCTTAGCTAGTTTTTAGCTAGTTTTTAGCCATTTTTTTGTATACATTTAGCCATTTTTGGTGAAGGAATTCTGGCATCACTGCACCACAGACTGTGGACCAAAACAAAGAAGGCTGATGATGAAGGTGTAGTGAGGTGGCCTTCAGCTAGTTGTTCCGTTAAACTACGTGTTTGTCAGAATATTTAAAATTATTATATATGTTTTTAAGCAGACATTATTGGAGGGAACAATTTATATATTATAATTATACTATTTGATATGTGCTGGATCTAACCACGTCGAACTTGTTCAGTGTCGTTGAATATATTTGTAATATTATATTGATTCCCAATTAAATTGACCAAATATCAAGAAGATACATCACGACAATGGTGAATATGTAACCATTTACAGGATATAT
Source organism: Tachina grossa (assembly GCA_949987645.1). Taxonomy (NCBI): domain Eukaryota; kingdom Metazoa; phylum Arthropoda; class Insecta; order Diptera; family Tachinidae; genus Tachina; species Tachina grossa. The sequence goes on along the minus strand of OX465276.1, from coordinate 58,470,942 downwards.
CTTTTTTCATCATATACTACTCCCTACTTTTGTTAAAACTCATATTTTCTCAGGTCATAGAACGAGTACGTTTGGATCAATAGTCAACAAATTTTCTGCAGGAATGTTTTCGGAGTTGCCTATATGTTGGTGATTTTCCATGAATTGTTTCCCTACATCATAAATATGTGCCCTTAATAATGAAAGCGCTCCAAGTCTGATGCATTTTTGCTTCGAAATATTAAATAAATCTTAAAAAACTTCAATAAATATTTAATAAATATTAATTAAATTTATATTAATCGAAACTAGCAAAACTCTGAATTAAACTGTTGTTTAATATAAAAAATATAAATTTTGATTTGTTCAAATGTAATCTACTAAATATATTGAGCAAAGAAATATAGGACTTAAGGCCGGGGCACAATGAATCCGTCATACGTTAAACTTCGGCTTTTTCAACTGACAGCTAAGTTGAAATACATGGTTTCTTATGAGGGCTGTTACATTCAGTACGTGTCCGTCAACGCAAAGTACAAAAACTGGTCAACTTTTAACTTTTTGCGTACGTTGAGTAGTTTGACAGATATTGGTTGGTTTTTTTGGTATGTTCTGAATTAGATTTTTGTGTTTTATGACAGCAAAATAAAATTAAAAAAAAGAAATAAACGAAATAAATAAAAAAAATTTTAATTAAATAAATAAAATGGAGAATCAGCCTATTGAAGCTGTTCAAATGCTTCCGTCAATAAAGTACTCATTGTGCCAACCTTCTCCGTCGTTGCGATAATGTCAGTTGAAAAAGGCGAAGTATAACGTATGACGGATTCATTGTGCCCCGGCCTTTAAACCACTTTCATAATGAAGGACACATATTACGTCCTCAGATCACGAGTGGGAAATCAAGCATGGAGGAAGGGGTTCGGCTAGGCGGATACATATATATGTATATGTGGCAAAAAGGAAAAAGTGCTTAACTCGAGATAAGCTGATTTTGAGTTAATGGTACTTCCGTAATCTGCATATTAGAAAGTACACCTGGTCAAAATTTCAATTAATTTGTGTGATTTTTCTGGAAGTTATAGCACCATGAATTGCGATTTATCTTTTTTAGATTTCTAATATCATTTGGAATAATAGCTTAATTTAAGTTATACTATGGTATATTTCAACTTAAGTGTTTTACTTATAGTGTGTAGAAAGATGTTTGCTCCACGAAATAAAGATTAACAGAGAACTTCCCAATTTAAAAGAAATAAATTTTTGAAAATCGACTTGAACGCTTAAATATGCACTCCTGCAAAACAGTAAAATATGACTTAAGCAATTTTTCCTTATTGCCACAGGTATTTTAAAAATACTGAAAAACCATTGGCAAACTATTTGTGGTTTTGAATATTTTGTTTGTTTGTTTATAAAGTAATATATAATTAAATAAAAAAATTGATTTAAAACCCGTGTTTTTTTTATTGCAAAATGACTTTGTGACTTTGTTTAAAAAAAAGTACAACTTACTACATTTTAATTGCTCGATAAAAGTATATTTTTTTTTGTCAATTCCCTGACACACCCAATCACCAGACTGACTTTTATTGTAGCAACTGCTGCGATCAGATAATGTTGATTGTGTTGGGGCGCTGGCTGCCTGGTTTTTATTTTCAAATTGCATTTATTCATTTCTAATTGTTGTTCTTTATTCCAGTTTAGTTTGTTTTTTTCTCTTTGTTTTCAAATAATTGTTTGTTGAAAACTAAAACTTGTTTTTATAAATTCTTTATACGATCTCAAAATTTATATAAAAAACAACAATCGCACACAATTTATTCATAATTCCCTTGTATATGTGTGTAAAAAAAATAAAGACAAATTAACTTTCCAATTTAACGTTTTCATTTATAAATTGAAAAATTAAATTGTCCGTTAAATATTGAATAAAGTAAAATTAATTTAAAAAAAAAATAGTATGTATGGTTTCCTTTCTAAATTATAAAATATGAAGTTATTTTTTTTTTGTGCATAAGTTATTAAGGTTAATCAAAGACCCCCTCTGAGACTGTGTTATTGAAAAAAAAATAAAATAAAAAATCTTCACATATAAATAAGCTAATTGTCTTCAATATTTTTTCTACTTTAAAATTTTTTTCAATTTTCTTTCCCTTTCCAAGCTCTGTTATCGATTACAACATGAGTTTGATAACCAACCAACTTCATGCATGATTCTGAACAACTCCAACAAAGTTGATGGTCATTCATTCATTCATTCATGCAGTTACTTGTTCAAAAAAAAAAAAAAAAAAAAAAAAATGTGTTGAAATTATGATGATGAGGCAGAAAAATAAAATTGTGTTTACAAAAAACCCCCAAAAAAAAAAATTATAAATGTAAAAAGATTTTTTGATTTCTAATTTTCTATTTAAAACGGCATGAAAAATCTTTTAAAATACCATGAATTTGTATAGCATCAACATTGATTGTTTTCAAATGGATATCGGTTTGTTGAACTTGTTGTACTTCATCAAATTAGTTACTTTATTTGTTTGTTGTTTTTGTTTCTTTTTTTTCTCTTCGTCTGTTAACAATTTATTGATTGATCATTGTTTGCCAGTTGTTCACAGTTGGGCATCGACATTACAAATGAATGCTTTTTTTGGGCCTTTTTTTCTATTCTTTAAATAACGTTTTTCATTAATGAGATTAGATGTTTTGCACAGTAATGGTTTTAGGTGACAGGGTGATACAAAAAAAAAATGGGACAAATTGCTTACTTTCATTTCCGGCATCTTGACAAATTTATATTGAAATTAAAATGAGAAAAATTTAAATATCCAATTCAATATGAAAATAAACCACTTCAAATTTATAACACATGCAGAGCAAATGCCACACTGGATTTTATTTAAAGTGAAAAAAGAGAAGAGCTGCTGTAGAAGTCAAAACGAAAACCGATATTACTGATTATGATTTTAACGTATATATGTTTCTCATAGCCAGAAGTTTGTTGTTAAACATAAACTTTAAGGCCCAAATTCACAGTAATTAGTTAGCTAAAAAAAGCAATAGTTTAACCAATAATATTTGATTCACAGCTTTTTATTTACCCTTAGTTAAACTGCCAATGTCATTGGTTAATAAATAGTTAGACAACAGCTGATGTAAACCAATACCATATGTTATAGCAGAGCTGCCATTCTTTGCTCATATTAAGAACTTTAGTTAAACAATACACTGTGAATATAAAGTATTAGTTAAACAATAGTTATCATTTTAGTTTACTAATACTTAACTAATGACTGTAAAGGCCATAAAAAACAACACGCAAGAATTATAGTTTAATCTAAAAAATGTTTTCACTGTTCAATTGGCATTAATATTGAAAATTATTTCAATTTTGGACCACTTTTTCGTGCACTACTGGCCATATGTCACTAATAACATGAACAATGTTGGCCTCCAAGGCGTCAATTATTGTTGATTTATCAGCATAAACCAATGACTTCACGTGGTCCCCCCAGGCAATAATAGAGAACCGTTAAATATCATGACCTTGGAGGCCAATTGATCGATTCCATTTCTCGAAATCAGCTTATCGCCAAATGTTGATTCCAATGAGTAGATGGTATGGCCACTTTATGACATGTAGCACCATTCTATTGAAAAAAACATCTCGCCCCAATCGATGTCATCCATATTAAAAAAAAAAAGAAAAGTGTCTAAAGACACCCGGTTAGAGCTATGCTGCTTAGCTATATAAAACAAATTTTGTGTGTTAAATAAGTCCTAGTTTAGACGGGCGATCATTTGAAAGGAAAACATCTGGAATTCTCTGTTGTTTTCTTCTCGGTCACACAGGCGAAAATGCTGCCGGCGACATTCTAATATTATAGAATATGAAAACAAAGCGTATAGCCGATTACCGAACACAAAAATTATTCTCTCTTCCCCAGCCGTAAATTGCTACTAAACTAAATATTTCCCTTCCAAATGTTTTCGTGTCTAAATGCGGTCTAACAATACTATAAAATTATAGAAGTACTACCTCTTTGTTAATTGGCTTAACTGATAATATCAGAAAGAATATAACTGGAAGGAATGTTTGCGTTTTACTTTCGTTGGATTTGGCAAAGTCTTTTGATAGAGTGAGCCATTCTCGTCTGGTGTATAAGTTGTATAGATTGTTTGGATTTTCTAGATCGGCTTGTAAATTGTAAATTGATTTATTCTTCTATTGCCAACAGGAAACAGTATGTAGTTAGTAATGGGTGTAACTCTGGAATGCTTCCTATTATTAGTGGTGTACCACAAGGATCTGTCTTAGGTCCCCTATTGTTTATATTATACATTAATGATCTTTTTGGGACTCTAACCAGCAATATGTGCCAGCCATTTTCCTTTGCAGATGATATACAACTGTTGTTTAATGGTAGTTGTGATTTTCCTGATGGGTCTGCAAAATATGATTGATTATACTGTCGGTAAGCTTAGTGATTGGATGGATGATAATCAACTGTATATTGTTACGAAAATAGCCGTCTACAGGTTTAAGCAGCATTACACACAAATATTCCAACAGGGTTAATGTAAGTGTTACGCGAAAATATTCCTACAGGGTTAAAGCAAAGAATAGTCTAGAATAGTAGCCAACAACTAAATAAGCATGCCTAGCTTGATTAAACGTAAACAAGCAAAAGCAACAACAAAAAGCGTCTGCTTATTAAGAACATTCACATATTTACACACATACATACATGCCAATTCAAACGAAAAGTAAAAGATAAACAACCACCGTGTATTGCTTAGTTAATGGTGTACACACGTATGCATATACACATGTATGTACATAGTTACCACATGAACTTAATTAGGCAGCATATAAGATGATAATGATCGTCTAGACATTGCTTGAAACTTCTGGTGGTGTTTGTGTGAAATATAAAAAGACGTGACGCATCCAATCAGTCAGTTAGTTGCGAGTTAGTTGCGAGTCAGTTATTGTTGTGTTGTGAACGAGTTGCAGTTGCGAACAAGTCAATCAGTTACGAGTGAACAAGTTAGTTGATAATAAAGTTGTGAATTAATAATAGTCTGCGATACAGTGGTGAGTTGATAGTTAAGAACAGTCTGTGCTTTACTCGTGAGTTGGAGTAAAGGAGAAACTATAGGACAGTCTATAGTGACAGCAAAGTCTGTCGGGGAATTGAGATTAGTGTGGAGTCTATCGTGTCGAGTGGAGTAAAGGGAACAGCGCAGCGAATAGACGTGTATAAAGGTGTAAGTAAAGCCAGAGGGTCTTTATTGGTGTATCAACTGTGAGTGTCGGCAGAGTGTGTGCCGTGTGTGACAAGCAGCAGACAAATAGGTATTGGTGTATCAACTGTCAGTGACGGCAGAGTGAGTCTTGTAAGTGACGAGCAGCAGACAAAGAGGTGTCACGTGAATACTTGCGCAGCCAGCTAAGAGACGTGTGTAAACATAAGCGAGGAAGGCGTAGTGGTAACCAGTTGTGAATATTTGTGTGTAATTCAGTAGTTTAAGTTGTATTAGTTTATATAAGCTCTTGATTAATTTAGTTTAAGTGTATTTGTAAATAAAACTTGTATCATTCTTAACCCTAATTACTACACTCGGCTCTTGTATTCATTTGCAAATCTTCGGATCTACGGAAAAGCGTTTTTAAAGAGAGAAAAACGTAACAATATTAATGCCTCTAACACCAAAGCGATGCTTTTTGGTGGTAGTGGATGTCTTAATATTTCTATTTTATTGGTAGGTGTCTCAATTGAATTTGTTGACAAGATTAAATGTCTTGGATTTATTATTGATGTTAAGTTGAATTTTGAGAGTCATATTAACTCTGTAGTTTCGAGCGTTAACTTTGTGTTACGTAAACTATATAGCTTGGATTTGCTTTTACCTTTCCACATTAAGAAACGTGTTGTTTATGGGTTAATTATGTCTTTATTTTTATATGCTCTGGAAGTTTATTCTGGAAGTTTGGGTTATATATTCAAGAAGATTCGCTTAGTTTTTAATAGAGTTATCAGGTATCTTTATTCACTTAGATTGCGTCAACATGTTTCATCGTATGTTTTAGATTTTTTAGGTTTGTCATTTGCAGATTTTGTCAAATTTCGTAATTTATTACACTTCTATAAGACATTTAAGTTGCAAGTACCTATATTCCTTGTTGACTTATTTGACTTCTGTAGATCACGTAGAAATAGGCAAATTAGGATACCAAGTTTAACAACAATCTTGGAGCGTTCATATAATGTAAGAGTAGCTAGGCCATATAATGAATTACCATCTGATTTAAAAGTATTTAATTTATCTGTGGAAACTTTCAAAAGAAAGCTTTTTCTACATATGCGTCTAGATAGCGTATTGTTGTAGTTTTTTTATTTTTATTTTTTCCTTTTTTTTACCTTTTTGGGGTATTAATATTGATGGTTTATAGGTTTTAAGAACTGTATACCTTGGACCACTGACTGACGCCAGCTTTCATACCTCTATTTCCTTCATCTTGTGATGACGGTCTTCCAGCTAATAACTTGTGCTTTATTATTTATTTTTATTTTTTTATTATCACTATTATGCATTTATTAATTTAATTGTTTTACACTTTGTTTAGTATACATTTATATTTATATAATTTTGGTTACTACGTTAAGGATTTTTTGTTTATTGTCTGTTATATTATTATATTGGTTAAATATTTATAGATATTTTTACATATAAAACTATTGTAGCAGTACCTTTTGTAGTAGTATTAGTGAAATGATTATGGCCATGAGGCTAGGTTTTCGTGTTATGAATGAATAAATTAAAAAAACACAAACACAATTCGCAAAGCGATTAGCTTGTCTGCGAAAAACACCCAGAGTCTATGGTGGGAATCGAACCCACGACCTGTGGACTGAGAGGCTAGCATCGCTACCACTCAGCCACAGAGGCACCCAATTAAATAATTAATTAAATTAAATTAAAAATTACATTAAATGATGATGTTAAAACCTTACCATTTATTTCCCGTTATTTTTTTGTCTAGCTGGGTACGATTAAATTAATGTATTGTTTGTGTTCATGTGCAAACAAACAAATTCAGCAATCGTTCTCATTGCTTTTGCTTTGTTTTTGTTTCACTCACCTCAAATACGAAAGAAAATAAAATCGTACTCTGCTTTTAAGTATTAAAATCACATCCCAACTCCTATGTCGTGACATAAAGAGCATAGCTCTAAAACAATTCTAATATTGTGGTGCGGTAACGATCACCATTGACTGTAACACATGCTCCGTCTTATCAAATGGTGCATTTTGATGGATGTATTGGAGTATGTAGAACCTATTCTGAATTAGTTTCACTCCATATGCTGCAAATTTCTTGATTAATGAGCCGTCATCATCAACACTATTTTGCTTTAAAAAATCGTACAAGTTTCCCATTTCCCATTTCGTAGCTTTAATTCTTGCATCAGCCTTACACAGAAGAATTTCAAATTAAAATCTACGTAAACAAGGTTAATTAAAAATTTTTCGGCAGTGATTTTGCTTCATATATATGCGTTTTATGTTAATTCAACATAATTTACAACAGTAATCTTCAAAGAAAATTTTTCATTTTGAAATAACTTTAATTCATGTAGAATTAATAATAATAATTCCTTTCCGTTTTCTCAACTATAAATCAATAGCCCGACAGCCCGAATTCAAGCCCTGGTCAGACCTTAGTCATATCAACATCATAGATTTTTCTAATATGCTTTAGTGTCAATACTTATATATATTGCAGCACCCTGCTTATGCGATATTTGTAGGAATTAATCTTCGGCGAAGTAAACTAACCAATAAAATAAAACGTCGTAGCATAAAGTAATACCTCTACTTAACACCAGAGGCGCTGCAACGATGCTATAAAAATTAAGAAAGCGCAGAGTTATAAAAACGAAAACAAAAATAATTAAGTTTCGCTTCCCTCTATTTATATGTCATTTCACTATCTGTACTTGCACTATCCCTTTCCTACTCTCAAAATTAAGAAATACTTCTGAATTAATTATCTAAATGTTGTCAATAATCACTTACTGAAAAAAATACACACTTACTGATACGAGGTTGAATCAATAAGTCCGTGACTTTTCGCAATTCCCTCGTAGTTATATGAAATGCAACATTGTTTCTATCAAGCACCAGCTGTTAGTAGACTACTGTCAAATTTAGAGCAAGTGTCGTCATTTACTTTGCGTTTAAAAGCTGTTCAAAACATACAACCTCGTTTATTTTTTTTTTTAAATGGAAAAAAGTGAATTTCGAGTGCTCATTAAACATTATTTTTTGCAAAAAAAACCGTCAATCAAACTAAGCAAAAGCTCGATAAATATTATTGGGACTCTGCACCATCGATTTCAATGGTAAAAAATTGGTTTACTGACTTTCGTTGTGGTCGCACAAGTACAAATGACGGCTGAACGTTCTGGACGGCCAATTGAGGTCAGTACACCCGAAAATATTGGCCGATCGAAGAGTAAAAGTGCGTGAGATTGTTGATGCCATAGGCATTTCATATGGCAGTGTGGTTTCGATTTTAAATGATCATGATGGGTTTAAGAAAGTTGTCTGCAAGATGGGTGCCGCGTTTGCTCTCAATTGACCAGAAGCGCTATCCGAATGCGTTTTTGTGGCGTTTTGTAAGTGTGGATTAAACATGGATCCATTACTGTACTTCGGAAACCAAGCAGCAGTCTTAACAATGGGTTTATCCTGGTGAACCTGCTCCGAAGAAGGCCAAGGTGAGTTTGTCTGCCAATAAGGTGATGGCAACAGTTTTTTTTTGGTATGCACGCTGGATAATCACCATCGATTACGACGGCGATTATTATGCCAACTTGTTAGACCGATTTAATGAGGATTTAAAAAGAAAACGACCCCATATGGCCAAGAAAAAGTTCTTTTTCATCAAGATAATGCACGAATGCACACGTGTGCAGTCTCAATGCCAAAACTCTATGGGCTACGAATTGGTACCCTATCCACCACATTCTCCGGATTTAGCCCCTAGTGATTACTTCCTTTTTCCAAACCTAAAGAAATGGCCCGGTGGAATGAGATTTAGCTCCAACGATGAAATTATTGCCTGTTTTAAGGACCTCGAAAAATCCTATTTTTTTTGGAAGGGATACAAAAACTGGAGAAACGTTGGACCAAATGTATTGAGTTAAAAGGAGATTATGTTGAAAAATAAATTTTTGTTTTGCGAAAAAATCTGTGTTTCATTAAAAAACTCACGGACTTATTGATTCGCCCTCGTACTTTGGAAGTAGGGGAAAAACAGTTCCTCCATACATACTTCTCATTTTTTTCGCCGGCTTCTCTAACTAAGCAGGAATAGAGAATGCTCGATGTCATTCTCATACCTCAAACTCAAATAAATATTAATTTTACTGATTTCAAAAAAATAAATCACTTCCTAAAAATATTACACAACATAATATATTCCGCCAAAAAATTATATTAAATCCTCGTTTTCTATATTCTACATTAAATTCTGACACTAATTCAGATTTTCCTTCTGTCTTTTTAATATATCTCTAAAAATGTATAGCATTCTGTTGACATTTCAAAGTTACCAACGCTTTAAAAGAAATATTCCACTCTATAGAAGAAACCTTCCGGTTAAACGGGTCAAGCAAGTCAATGCTGCAAACATTCTGATTAATGAAAACAATATCAGAATGTAGTTAAAATTGTAATACACATTTTATGTAGGTTTTTCTTAGCTTATTTTGGGTTACCTTGTTAATATTTTTTATTGTGATCACTTGAACATGTGTGTTGATTGCGTTGCTTCGTATTCTTTAATTGTTGTTCGTAGATTATTGGGTACAAGTTTCAAATTAGTTTTACTTTTTAATTAAATTTTTTTTCCATTAATTTTAAAAGTCATGATCTGTTGCATGAAATGCTTTATAAAATAATAAAACTTGTTAAAATGTTTGATAGATAGCTACGAATTGGTGCCGATAAATTTGTTGTTTATTAAAATTTGACTGTTTAAAAGAATTTTTTTTAAATTTTTTTTGTTAAGTTTTTACAGAATATTTTTGTAAAATATTTTAAGCCTTCACATCCCTGCTTAAAAGGAATTACTAAAAAAAAGATCCATACGGTTTCATGGTTTTCTATGTCAATTCACCATAAAGTTTTATTTTTTGAATGTGACAGTGATGCCAGCGAGCTTAAGTAAATGGTGGGCAAATTTGAGGTTAGGAAGTAAATTGTCTGTCAAATGAAGAAATGTCAAGAATTTAGCAGTCATTCTTTAACAGTTATTTAGTAAAAAGTTGAGAAATTTTAACCACGGAACCCTACGCTCTTGAACAAATAACTTTGATTGGCATTTTCTCTTTATTTTAAATATACATTTCTTCTATTCAAAAATTTATTTGTTTTATTATTATTTTTTTTTTCAGTAACAAAAATCTGCTGACCTTAAGTACAAAAAACTACATACCAACATCTTTGTGCAAAACCAAACCTAATGGTAAGTTTTTTTTTAACAATAAAAGATATTCTTAAAATATTATTTATTAAGGGAAAGTATTAATTTAAAAATGTTTTGTTTGATCTAATGCATGATTTTACTTTCGTGTGATCCTTGCTTTCCATATGTCGCATTTTAATTTAACTATAGAATTTGGATTTGACTAAATGAATATCCAATATCTTACAGCAGCAATTAGAGAATTTTTGTCAAAAGAGAAGTAACACTCAGGCAATGAATGCCTACTACTATTACTAGGCGCTACCTTCTTTAGGAAAATGATAGTGATAGAGAAGACAGGTGGCGAAGGAGGGGATAGAGGAAAGCTTCATTATTTTACAGCTCTGTGTTTTTAGCACGTTTTTACGTTTTTATACCCTTTACCAAAAAATGGTAAAAGGGTATATGTATATAGGTTTGTCATTCCGTTTGTAATTTTTAGAATATTAATAAGCGACCCATAAAATATATACATAATTATGGATGCTTATGCATAGGTAAGAATAAGCTATGTCCGTCTGTCTGTACATGAAATCGGTTTTCCGAAGCTCCCAGAAAAGCTAGAGACTTCGTTCTTGGACTGGTGTGTCAGAAAAGGTCCGAAATATATTGAAAATCACTAAAATCGATCAGACGGTTTCAGGGCTGGAAAATGTAAACTTTATTTTGGCACATAAAAGTAATTATCAAAAACTAATTTTTATTTTTTTATTAAATAAACTTATTTTATACTTCAGTTTAAATAAAATTGGTATTTTAAAAAATAAAAAAAAATTTAAATTAAAAAGACGTTTCCGGGGTTGGAAAACTATAACTTTTTTTGTTATACAAAAATAACTTACTACACGCAAAGAAAAAATATGGTTGAGGTAACCATAATTAAACAGCAACATACTATGATTGAATTATATGGTTGCAGTCAAATCATATTATTGTTAATAGAAAAGCAAACTTAAATAATATTATTATCAGAGTTAATAATAATATTATATACAAAAACAATAAACTTTGTTACAACTAATCTTAGTATTGTAAATATGACAACACTATTGTTAGATGTGACTAAAATATAATTGTGACTCACCATACCATGTTCTCATATTATATTAATATTGTTAAATAAGACCACGCTGTTATTTAATATAATAATAATATTTTGTTTTTTAATCATATATTTATTGTAGAAACAGCTGTGCATTAAATTGGAAATAAAAATAAATTAATATTGTTGAAATAAAATGTATATATAGATATGTATACTTACACGAAATACAGACATGTCTGTATAAAGAGATACACAAATGTTTATTTATTTTTATTGGTCTAACGTTTTGTTTATACTTTATTTATTTATTAATTTATTTAACACCACGTGTGCACTACTGATAGCTTAAAAACGAAATACTGAATTGACAGATGTTTCTGAAAAAGATTTTTTTAAAAACTTAACATAACATTATATTGTTATTTGCATCATATTATTTTTAAATAATAACACAAATTATGTTCTAGTCATAAATTTTTAATAAAACAATATTGTTAAACTCTAACCATATCACACTTTTTATGGATGTGATAATGTAATTATTAAATTCAAACATTACTCTGTTTATCGTAACGAAATAAATGTTTAAAATAACAATAACTAGTGTTCAACGACCACACATTTGTTTCAGAGAACATAATATTGTTTTCTCAACCATTCTACAATCATATCTTTTCTTTGCGTGTAAAACTAACTTTCCTTTTTTCTATAAATTAAACAGCTTATATTCTTAAAAGAAAGCATTTGGTGTAATAAATCAGAAAAATCAAAAAGTATGATTCCAAGGTTGGAAAACCTACACTTTTAGTGATATAAAAAAGTAACTAGGTCTAATTAATTTTTTTTTTTATTAATTATATATATTTTATGTTTTGGAAAGAAAAAATTTGGTGAAGAAAATTATAAAAATTAAAATCACAGCTCCAGAGCTGGACACTTGTAACTTTTTCTGGATATTAAAGTAACTAAATAAAACGATTTTTTTAATTTCCTTTTTTCTTTGTTCACTTAACATACCTTATCGGGTATGTTCTGCATTCCACGTGAAATTAAAACAAGTGGAATTGCCATAAAATTTTTGTTGGAAATATGTAATTACAACAACAATGCTATGGAAATTCCACTCGTTTTAATTTCATGTGGAATACAGAACTTACCCGTATATGTAAATATATTTAAGAACTACTAGATTGGTACAATGAATCAGAAAAATCTGAAAGGACGATTCCAGGATTGGACATTTTTTTTTGTACTTAAAAGCAATTAGTCAAATTATTTTTTTCTTTTCGTGTACAAATTATTTATACTTTATTGTTTATAAAGAAATAGTTTGGCATAAAAATTTTGAAAATAAAAAAAACATAGCTCCAGACCTTGAAAACTTAAACTCTTTCGGGTATATAAAACTAATTAAATAAAATTAATTATTTCTTTGGTAAATAAATACATCTATTGCATGTTTTAGAAAGAAATAAATTAGTATTAAAAATTACAAAAAATCAAAATTATTGTTCCAGGGTTGGAAATTAAAAAAAGATACATTTCTGTTAAAAATATAACCAAAAACAATTTTCTTCCAATTAAACATATTTCATGTTTTAGGAAGACCTTTACTCTAGATTTTTTTATATCTTTTTAATTTTTATTTAAGAATAAATGAAGGTTTGTGCCATATTGCTTATTATGCTCTCGGTACAGTTGTGTTTCAAATCGATGGTATTTCGTTGATAGCTTGTAACCAGTTGTTATTAATTTTTAGTAAATAGAGTTAAAAATAAAATTTTTCGCTAAAGAACAGTCCTAACTATAAAATTAATTAAAGAACATGCTCAGTTTCATTTACCTAAAAACGTTCCTTTGTGCTAAACAAATTTCAAAAAATTCTTTAGGAATAAACGTTTACATGATACCGCGATATATACCATTTGCAATGGGATGTTTAAATAGAGAGAATTAAACAGAACACCAAATATTATCAAATAAAACAATTTAGCTTACTTGGTATAGCGGTAGAATACTAAGACTATTTTATATTAAATAGTAGTACGGTTTTAGAACATTTCGAGTGCCAGTGAACAAGCACCGATTTTTTTGGTATTGTATGACGTGACGTTGTTTTTGACAACTGGAATAAGGGTGAATGTAAAATATTTCTTAAATATAGAACTTATTGCTAATATCGAAAAAAAAATATTTAATCGAAAAAGACCGAGAGGTCGCTTACAAAAAATTGCACCATAACAAAAGTTATAAATTTCTTCATGTATGTATGTATATATCTGTATACTACATATACGCACATTGGTGAAGGGTATATAAGATTCTGAACAGCCCAATATAGCACTTTTACTTATTTTTAAATAATGCAGAGTTGAAGCGCCTCTGGTGTAAATGGTGTATTAAATTTTCGAAGCTGTGTCATTTTATTAGTTATTTTACTTCGCCGATGATTCTGCTACACAACGAAGGAGGGCGCTCTGACACACAGAAAAAAATACCAATGTAAAATCACCATGCCAAAAGGTTGATTCAAATTCATTCAAATCACATAAATTTTACAAGAAATAATATGTTGTTTGAGTGTGTTGGTGTTTATTTGCTTTGTTCATAGCTGCAATACACTTTTGTGCTTAGTTGCCGACAAACTGCTGCTGGCTTGTAGGCAGTGTACTAATTTTGTATTCGGAGGATGGCAGGTTCGCGTCCTGGAGTCAAGTCAAAGTATTTGCTGTTTTTTTTTTAACTAAAACTTTTCAAGTCAAAGTATTTTGTTTTTTTTTTATAACTAAAACTAAAACTTTTAAATTAAATTGCATGTTAAATGATAAGAAATAATTGGGGTATTCACACGGTAGTGTTAAAGTCATAACGTCATAATGTTCTAAACTTTTAAACTAGTTTAAAATGCGACTGCTGTGTAGAGCTGCAAAACTATCGATAGTACTATCGATAGTATCGATAGTTTTGTTGTAAATGAAATATCGATAGTTTTTTCCACTATCGATACTATCGGCAAAAAAAACAAGTAATTAAAAGAGTAAAAATAATCGAAGTCAGTAAACAGTAGCCGGCAGCTTTGAAGCAAATTATCCGTAGTTGATTTATGCTTTTGTACAGCGATGGAAAAGTTGGTACAATTGTATATTTTTAGCGCTATTTGAATGCCAAAAGTACCGTAGCACCGCAATGACCCATTTAGCACTACTGGAATCTCTTTATATTATATTACATGCCAAAAATAGCATTAAAATATATTAACCCCCTTATGCAAAAAATAATGTGTGCTTGAAGTGTAAATTAAAAAAAATTTCCATAGAAAAACCGGTTTTAACGTTCACTTATTTCTTTAGCTCGAAGGTATTAGAAAATTAAGTAAATCAAACGATGTTTTCCGGTACTTAAAGAATTGCTGGAGGAATGTTATTTATTCCAAATTCATCTGCAAATGTGGAAATTTTGTTTTCCTACCAAAGGGAGAAGCCGACTATTTGCATCGACTGTGAACAATCTAATAAAAAAAAAGGTTATAAACGTAGTATATCGTAAATGTTACTTTTGTATTCAGATCCCAGCAACTAATATTCTTTGTGCACCTTCTGGCGTTTTGTTAATTGATTTTTAGTTAATTAAAAAGTACAAGTATTAAAAAAATATAAATAAAGAATTAGTTACAATCGTACTGAAAAAATTAAAATTTTTTTTTGAAAGTTAGTATAGAGTAAACGTAGTGCGAAAACGATCCATGGTTAACCGAATTAATTGCTCTGATGGACGATTATGTCGACCATAAAATGGACGGAGCTTGCGGTAAACTTCGCGAACTGAACCATTATTTTCGAAATAAATTTGCACGATTTGCAAGCGTTGTTCTTTTGTCAACCTGTTCATGATGAAATGGCAAACCAAACTAAATATTAATCACTTGACATCTGACAAAATGGCCGCCAGTTAAAAAAGTGATGCCAACTTAAAGTTCTATACCTCAATAAAAAACACCCTTTACAATTTGTAAATATGACATCGCATCCCTGCTTCTGTATACATAAGTGCTTATATACATATGTATGTATATGAATTTATTTATAAATCCAAGTGTTATTCGACAAATAGTAGTCACAAGTATCGTAATAAATTCAACATCGTCGACACAAAGATAAATTTTGGTGGTACTGATATCGCGACGGCCGCCAATCGTCTCTTACGATAAAACTTTACAGTTAGTGCCTTAAAAGTTATCAACAATTTTCGCATTTTGATAATTCTAAACCATGGGAAGGCCCATAAAATTTTAAGTTCAATAAAAAAGTATATTTTCAATAATATGCCGCTTACGATAAAATCGAAAAAAGGCTTTATATATTTTTATATACTAATGAAAATGTTGAGGACTCTGGGAGGTTATTATGTAATCCGAATAATAACATACAAATTTGAACAGTTTTCGTTTCGAATCGAATTACATAATAACCCCCCTGGATTTTTTTTCGAGTCAAATGTAGTTTATGTGGCAACTTTTATAAAACTATTCGATACTATCGATAGTATCGATAGTTTTACATAAAACTATCGAAACTATTGAGTGGAGCGACTATCGATAGTTTTGCAGCTCTACTGCTGTGAGCAACCCCTCATATTTTAGTGTGTTAGTTGAAACATAAACAATATGATACAAAACAAATGAGAAAAAATATTACAAAAATTAAATAATATTTGGTACGAATATGCAAAATTATGAGAAAATTATTTAACGGCTTCTATCTGTTTCCGATAATTATTTGCGAATTTTTGCAATATGTAAAACAAAATTTTTTCGAGCATTTGACCTTTTAAAATTTTAAGGCCTTGGAATTTATTTGCAAATTTTCTTAAGTTTTGCGATCAGGTAATTTTTGATAAAGCTTATTGCTCTTCTTGTGTGTAATTTTAACAAAATAGGATTGAATCAAGCCACATCATTGTCTGATTGAATTATTTTTGTTGTTGCAGTTTTTGCCTTTTTTTACACATTTGACGACTTTTATTTTATATCACACTTTGCTATCATTTTGGTTTTAGCAAGTTTTTGCAAATTTTAATTTTCGCGAATTTTTCCGATTTTTTGGAATTTCTTATATCTTTAAGTATTTATGTGTTATTTTAGGGCTTGCCTTTTTACCATTTTACCGATTTTTAATACATCTATCTATTTATGCGAATTTTCATAATTTTGCCAATTTTCTGCGATTTTTGGAATTTCTTAGATCTTTAGGTATTTCTAAGTAATTTTGGAGCTTGTTTACAATTTTTGCAATTTGTTGCAAATTTTTGCAATAAAAGTGATTGTTCCCAATTCTTTATTATTTTTTTTAACAATTTTAAACTTTTTTTGTTAAGTATCAGACTTTAATATATTTTTGATGTCAGCAAGTTTTTGCTGAAAGTTTTCTGCATTCCTTACAATTTAAGCATTTTTTAAAATAAATTTTAAGTTTTTTTCAATTAAAAAATTATTCGCGAATTTTCGCAAATTTTTTGCACGTGAGACAATTTTTGATTCATAAAATCTACTGAGTTTGCTCGTTTACAGCTTTTGAGGCTTTGGAAATGTTTAGAAGATATTCGTATTTTTGCAAGTTTTCGCGATTTATATGCTGTAAGTCTATACTCGAGTTATTACTTTTTTTTGCGGTCTATATAATTAGCTTTGGGATATTGTTTCCATTATTTTAATCCCTTGCGAATTTTTATATTTTTTGCAATATATAATGATTTGAGTAGAAATTTGCTTAAGAAAAACGCCACGTATTTAAACGTAAATGGACATTTTGTCGAAAAAGAAAACTAAAAAGCAAAATAATTAGTTATGACAGTAACAAATACACAGAGTGAAGAATTGTATTAATATAGTACTCCTTTTATATGAAAGAAAATAAAATAGTTTTAAACTGGTTTAAAATGTCAGCACTTTATGACACTTAGGACACACTTGTGAATACCCCAAATGTTAAATTATAATATGATTCAATATGGTACATATTTAGTGCGTATCTTAAGAATATTTAAAGTTGTTGTGGCTGCAGGGGTAAGCACATTGACTACCACGCGATGAGTTCCCAGTTCAAATCTTGGCCGGGAAATTCAATTTAATTTATATAAAAAAATTTTCTGATGTCTATGTCAACCACACGTAAGTAAAATAATTAATAAAATACAATTGCTGCATTAAATTAAATTCATGTTGATCTAACTTGAAATAACTTTGATTCAACATGATTCTTCATTTTGATTTTAACAGTACGTAAATGTGAATTAACGTGAAATAAAGTTATTTCAAAAGCAAAAATTTTCTTTGACAATAACTATAAATCATGTTAAATTAACATGAAACACATATGAAGCAAAATCATTGCCGAAAAATATTAGATTAACTTTGTTTTAGTAGATTCTAAGTTGAAATTTTTCTGTGTGGATTTTACATTAGGATTACTATCCGCTGAAGCCGGTGTATTTCAGTGATCAGTGACTATGCCTTCATCATTAGATAATAAGCAAGTCACTACTTGATCACTTCCAAGTAATGCACACTGTACGTAGCAAGCTATTGAAATGTATCTAGTTTTATAATTGCCACGTATTACCAAGAATTGTTTTATGGAACTGCAAAGTTAAGCTCACTTTGTTAAATTCTCTTTTCAAAAATTATTCTCCCCTATTCCCATGTGCATATTTACATATATATACTAATAGACATAAGCTGGAAATAAGCTTTCCTTGAAGCTTCAAATCAAATTACCTTTTCAAATTTCCTGCTCTTTGTAATAATTTATGAGCAACATGGAAATTTATGATGTCTTTTGGCAAAAGCGCCTATTTGTTATAAATAGTTTAATATTTATTATTTTAAACGTCAGTACAAATTTAAATTCTATGGCTGCCTGGGCTAATCGAACGAAGTCTGCTGTTTGCATTAAGCGTTCAACATTCAATAATGAAACGAAGGCGACAGCTTCTGCGGCACATGCCTCATAGCACACTTATACTTTGTGTTCGTTTCAAGTTTTTTTCTTTTTATAGTTCTTTTTTTTTCTTGCCAACATTAGTATTATTATTACTAAAGTTGTTGTTGTTATTGTTACTTGTATTGTTGTTTTGTTGTGCCATCAAGTAAAACATAACATCTGAATGCATCACTGCACATCATATAAAATCACATGCATTTTCGTGCGATAGCGTTTACATACAGACCCGAACAAACAATCGAACACAAGCATGAATTATAAAAATATGAAATACACACAAAGAAGTTGCAAAAAAAAAGAATAAATATGTATATGGAAAAAATTGAAATATCGCAAACGTTGCAAGAAAGGAAAAACAATCGATTTATGAAACTCCATCGTTATCGTCAATATGCAGAATGTGCAGACACACATAAAAACATGAATGCAGGCAGTCTTCCTGTGCAAGAAAGAAGGTATGCTTTTAGTCACTGGCAAACAACCGCAATCAGACGACAACGACAACGACAACGACGACGACGACTGAATGTCGTCTGTAGTAGCAGCAACCTGAAAATATGGAAGTAAGCAATATGTATGGAACTACATACAATACCAGGGGCCTTAAAAAGAGCACAACACACACTATTTTACACACGACTATGGGTATTCCTTTTTGTATAATACTCGTACTTTCCATAAAAAATTGCATTGGTTCTGAAGATAGAAGTTCTTAGTTACTACTTTCCATACTTGTTCAATTATGCCTTCTTTCTTCCTACGAGTACACAAAATACAATGCGATTTCCATATTTACCTTTTATTTTGATGTACATATGAAGGATAAAATTTAAGAGTTTTGAAAGAATGATAACTTATTTCAATATATTCTAAGTTTGAACCAAAGGAATAGCATGGAAGCAGTTACATATGAGGAAAACATTTATGCCCATATTTATTTATATATCACTATGATACTCTAAGCCTGGAAAATACCATACTAAAGTGGGATCGTATAGACCTATAAGCTTATTGCCTAATATATCTAAACTATTTGAGAAACTGCTTGTGAATAAGTTGACACCCATACTATTTGTACATCCCAGATCATCAGTTTGGTTTCAGAAAGACAACATAGCACTGTCAAGCAAACGCATAGGCTTGAGAATCTAGTTAGAAAAACATTCGAAGAAAAGAAATATTGTTCTGCTCTTTTCATTGATGTTTCGCAGGCATTTGATAAAGTATGGCATGAAGGGCTAATAAAGAAAATAAAGCAAAATTTACCCTCCAACATTCATAAGCTATTAGAAAATTCATCATCAGAGAAGGCAATTTTCTAAGTACACCTCAGATGATCAATGCAGGGGTTCCTCAAGCTAACATTTTGGGTCCTGTATTATTTCTGATATATACCTCCCACATCCCAATAGGCCATGATATTCATACATCAACTTTTGCTGACGATACAATTTTTCTAAGCGTAAACGCAAGTCCTCTAAAAGCATCCAGGAAATTGCAGGAGTATATATCGCATCTGGAAAAATGGTTAAAGCAGTGGAGAATAAAAATAAATGAACAGAATGCGCAGGGAAACATGTCCGCCTATTTATATAAATATTCATATCATACTGCAGCACTTTGAGGTTAAATACCTAGGAATTCACCTTGATCGTCCTCTAACATAGAAGACCCAAATGAATTCAAGGCTGATCCAAATGAAACTTAAAGCTATTAAACTTAATTGGCTCATAGGAAGAAATTCCACTCTTAGTCTGGATTATAAACTTCTTCTATACAACACGGTACTAAAAGCAGTTTGGTGCTATGGTATTCAGTTTTGGGGCACTGCCTCTGCATCAAATATAGAGAGAATTCAAAGTTAACAAAATAAAATTCTTCGTTTGATTACATCGGCACCTTGGTATGTCAGAAACCAGCGCATCCATAAAGATCTTGATGTTCCAACAGTAAAGTCTATATTTTCAAAACATACTTCAACTTATATAAATAATAATTATAATATATATATAATAATAATAATAATAATAATTATGGCCCGCAATATCTTAAACTTTAGAGGTCACACTCGGCTGAGAAGGAGAGACGCTCTTGCTCTCAGTCAATCACGAGTCACGTAATAAACCTGAAGTAGAATTTACAGAACGTAATATTTTGTCTAGCAGTGGCTGTACTAATTATTACAATTTACTTTTAAAATTTGTAAACTTATTGTTAGTTCAATTTATAATTTGAAGATTCAGTAAATAAATTTAAAGCTCAAAAAAATTTATTAGATTCCATCGGTTGAAAATAATAGAAACCTCCATCGTGACTGCTTGTGGAACTGAACATTATTATGATTTATATCTTCTTTCCTGTCACATTTACAATGCAAGCAAATCCCAACACCTGTGCTGACCACCAATCTGTCTCTTATTACTAGGGCATTGGTGCGAGGAAAAAGTGGAAATTTGTTTGTTCTCAAGAAAGTTGAAAATGCCAACAATTGAATCTCCTCTATTTCAAAATAAAACAATGCAAACTACCAAAAAGGTCAAATATCTAGGAGTGATACTTGATAGGAGAGTATCCTCGAAGTATCATATAGAAATCAGAGCGATTAAGGCTCAACGAGTTTGAACCTTTTCCACGAGATATATTGGATCCAAATAACGATTAAGTACAAAATGACACACTGGCTTTACACGAGTGTGGTATGAACAGTCATAACGTACGCATCCTTAGTGCGATGGATATATTTAGAAAAGAAGGTTAATGTAAAAGACCTTCAAAAATACAGAGACAATGCTGTGTAAGCATCTGTGGCTAAATAAGAACCACATTCACTAAAGAGATGGATAAAATACAGGTTAAATATGAGCTTTGGCATTCACAAGACTGAATGCCTAACAGGACAACACACAACCAAGTACCAAAGTATAATACATACCTGGGGAAACGTCCCCACCGTCATGTGTGATAAAATTGCAACTAGATATGTACAAAGCAACTGCCATCTCCATAACGTCTGAACGTCCCTTTACAAAAAAGTTATCGAAGTCTTAAGAAATCATAAAGTTCAATCTTGAAGCTTCCTTCAATGAAAAAATTTAATAAACTCATATACCTATTATATAGGAATCGGTATAATATGGATTCCAGGACATCAAGATGTCTTCGGAAAAGAAGAGCCTTATAGGCTTGCAAAAATGGGCTAATTACAGTATAATGCTAGGTTCTAACCACTGTCATACTCTGCGATTTCTTTTGGCGAATATCGAGAAGCTTTTGGTCTCATGGAACGGAAATCAGATAGAAGATCTTAAATTTTTGGTTTTAAGGCGCTTACATCAGTGATATAATTCGATGAAAAAGAGTCAATTGATCATCTCTTGGATTTGTATGTAGACATATAGGCATATTCTTATTTCAGGACCTGAATGCTTTCAGGGGATAGATGTTCTGGGTCCATAATCTCCAAAGCTTTAGGGAGCTTTATGGAGTGATTGGTGTAGTCAAGACTATTTCACAAGGAAGTGAGGATGAACTGGCTAGGGGGGGGGCCTCTGCTGCTCCGTTTATGGGTTCAGAGCCGTTTGGGGAGTAAAGTGGTCGACTGTAATCTCTCTGATCAAAGGAAATGATACTTCCACCGCAATTGGAATGTGGTTGGCTTCCTCCGGTTTCACCAAAGCATTGATGCAGCCATATTGATGCATTGATGAATCTCATCAGGAATGATTTATGACTTGTTACTGGTTTTCTTTCTGGTCACTTTGGATTGAAATGTCCTCTGTGGAAAAGTAACCAAGTTCGTTGAGCCTTGCGTTATGCGAGTGTATGATGTTATGTAACAGTAGAAGGCGTGTTTTTCCTTCTGAGTTTCTGTGTTCAGTTGATATTAGATGGGCTTCTCTAATCTCTGACTTTCATAAGGAGAGTCATACATAGAGAGCTTGATTTAATTTACAGATCTATGTCACAAAAGGTCGATCAGGTGTCGCAGTGCTGCTCTTTGAACTAGATATTTGCCCTATTCTATTCTACATATGTCACAAATGGCCCCGAGGATCCTCTTAGACCAACCTAACTTAATTGTTCCCTTCAGCTGCTGTTGCTGTTTTTTATATTTTGATGAGAAAATGTAAAAAAATTCTTATGAGTTTTCTCTTTTGCTGTGGTAATTTACTTTTATTTATCCTTCAGAGATCTGTTATCATGCTAATAGCATTCTGTTAAACTCGATAATTTGTGTCTGGGGCTAAAAATTAAAAATTTTAATAAAGACATGATTCAAAAATGTATCTTTTACTTAACTGAAAAATTTGTACAATCACAATGACGTTGGTTTATTTTTGAAGATTGAATTCCTTGCTATAACTGTTATAAAACCTTTCATACTTTTACTTTATATTCAAATTTATTTACAAAACTATACGTTGGTGAAGTGAAGTTATTTTTATTATTGTTGGGTGTTCGACAACACCAACAAACACAAGTTAATTCAAAAAATTACAGAAATCTCTGTAGGCTGATTGCGTAGATGGTATCCATCCGGACAAACATGAAATATGACAGTAAAGAGAGCACAAATATAAAAGGAATTCAAAATGTAACACAACCATCCATCTGTATATGTATATTGCAAAAAAAAAAGAAAAAAATCTTTTTTTTTTATACGCCATAAAAGTGAACAAAAGAATGATGACGATTATTCTACACACAGTGCAAAATTTGGTTGCCCAAGATACGAGCATAAAAAAATGTTGGTACATTGAATTTGCCATAATATTAAAGCCTGTATCTTAAGTAACCACCAACATGTAGCGCAAATAAAGGGACAATGCATAAATTCACGTAAGTATGCTTTGAAGGTAAATGTACATAAAAGGCAACAAGGCAAGAAAAAAATAACAAAGTTTGCTGTTACTGCCGCAGTATGATTTTTATGTTGAACGAGGACAATGGCGACAATAACAATATGATTGCGCATGAGGCAAACAACCACAGATAAGCTGATGCGCAGCAGCTCTTTATTTCTACTTTATTTCAGAACATATGAAGAAACAAAACTCTCCTGGTGCATTGTCAACGACATTTGGCAAGAGAGATAGATGGTGTTATCATACCTATGTACATATGTACGTATATGAAGATACATTTATTCAGTGTTCGCATTGTGCGAACATTATTGGTAAGAAGTGTACATAAAACTCAATTCGGAAAGACGAACTTTCTACACGCAAATTAATAATTCTGAAGATCATATTTTGAGGTTTCCACGATTCAAAGAAACTAGAAAACCACCACCAGCTTTAGATTCTTTATATATTGGTTTCCTTAGCTTCTAAAAGATGCCTAGGCCCTCAAACTTTTGTTTGAGATTTCGTTAATCCTCGCTTAATTTAAGATGAGGAGTTGATTGGGCTTCTGCATGCAATGCTGGATCTGAGGCTGCCAGTACGTCTCCAGGAAGACAGTTGACAGTGAAGATTTATTTGCCACCGTTTGAGAGGTTTATACCGCCCATGGTATATCGTCAGACCTTCTGCAGGTAACAATAAGGTACGTCGCGTCTAGGTGAGGTTAATAGTTGTAGGAGAGGCTGTGGATCGCATCACTACACACCTCTATATATCTCTCTATGCTATTTCGGCTTAGCATTAAGCTGTAGAAAAGCATTCTGTACAGAGCTAAACATATAACAGCAAACGGAGAGTCTTTTAGGTTTGCCAAGATGGGATCAGAACGTGAAATCTTTTAAGAGACTCAAAACCTAACTCAAACAGTGGTCGTGTGAAGAGCATGAGATAGTTTGGCCAACGCTGTGGTAAGAGTAACCAGAATCTTATGGAGAGTGGTTAGCATAAAAACCGGCCCACAGAAGATGAGATCTCCTCGAGCTCGCATAGAACTCATAGAGGAAGGCACATGCAGAACATGCGAGGAAGGGGACGAAGCACTAGAACACCAACTATGTCATTGTCCGTTTAGCGACATTAGAAGACATATTTTACATAGGGATAACGTACCAGGACATAGAATGTCGTAGGGACTCGGATTGGAGGGATCAAAGCGAATACATAACCCAGACTAGATTCTTGACGTGACCGGTTTATCGTATATGAGTTTCAAGGCAAATATGTATATTAAAGGTATACTTAATCATCGTAAAGAGCGCACAACCCGCCTTATTGGGCTTAAGCGTATTCTCGTATGGAATTGGGTGAACCTAGTTGCCCCTCTTTTCAACCTAACCTAGCCCCACCACAGCTGTAAATTTTACACAAAACTATATTTTCCATATACCCATTTACCTGAAAATGTTTTTATTTAAAGATAAGTAACACTCAGGCAATTAATACCTACTACTAATACTATGTGTTACCTTGTTTTAGCCAGGGGATAGTGATAGAGAAGACAGGTGGTTAAGGCAGATACAAAGGAAAGCTTTATTGTTTTACAACTCTATTTTTTTGGCACGTTTTTAAT
The DNA here is from genome assembly GCA_949987645.1 of Tachina grossa. Taxonomy (NCBI): domain Eukaryota; kingdom Metazoa; phylum Arthropoda; class Insecta; order Diptera; family Tachinidae; genus Tachina; species Tachina grossa. The sequence goes on along the minus strand of OX465276.1, from coordinate 58,445,909 downwards.
AATGCTGAGGTGCAGCGCCTCTGATGTCAATGAAGCGTATTAAATTTTTGAAGCTGTGTTTAGTTATTTTATTTTGCCGTTGATTCTGTTACACAATACTGACGAAGGAGGGTGCTCTGATGTTACATTATAACATTATAGTTCAGTGACCAGTGTCTATGCATGCATTACTTTAACTTTCATACAACAACTCATACAAAGAGGCACTAATGCACGCCACAAAAATGCGTGGTGTTGTTATTTTTAATGACTTTCGGAGACCGGGCACAAACCCAGGACCTTCGGTTTTCTAGTCAACGTGCTAACTTTCTCAGCCAACGCCACCCACGAAATGCTTATGATCTGAACAACTTACTTTTTTTTAGCCAATATATCATATGTTTATATATGTTAGACTCTCAAATATACGAACCCTGGCCTTTTGTTCTTCAATGCCCCCGCATATTTGAGCCACAAAGACTTTTAAAAATGGAATTGTTATACTTAAGTGACAACATGAAAGAAAACTTAAGAAAACAAAAAGAATAAAACACATACTTAAAAAAGAGGAGAAAAAAAAATTATTGCAAATTTTATTATTTATTAAAACAGATCAAGTTACAGATTAAAGAAAACTTTAAGTTTAATATTCCAAAGAATACAAGCCATAAAGATTTTTGACATGATAAAAAAGCAAACTTTATCAAGAGAGAAACACTTTAGTTATTTGCAGAAAAATCGGCAATATCTTCTTCACATATTTTTGATAACAAAATTCAATTGAAATAATAATGCTTGTCCGAAAGAAAAAAAAAAATCAATTATATTTTTATGGCTCGATTTGCACAAACAATAAGACAGATACGAGTAAACAAACCTTTTCCAAAATGAGCATAAAAGAATTATAATAATTTAAAAGCTTTGAGAGCAAAGGCAACCAACCATAATTTCATAAAACAATTGTTTAAAAAAAAGGAAGAAAAAGGAAAAGAATACAAAGAACCAACCACGTTGAAAAGGGCTCTCATGATTATTTTGGAAATTTTATTTAGATGAAATCTCTTATTGGGAGCATATTTGACCAAAGCCTAAATACATAAACCTTAACAAAGAAAAAATGAAATAAATAAAATTTACCATCAGACAGGTAGTAAGATGTGGCTGCATTATTTTTGTACTTTTGCTAAAGGTTCATGTACGCAAATTATCAAAAAAAAAAAAAAAAAAAAAAAAACGAAAAAATATAATGCATATTGATTAACCGTGTTTAAGGAGCAGAGAAAAAGTGGTTGAAAAAAGAGTTATTAACGATGAAACTTTGTGTATGCTCTTGGCTATCATTGCAAAAGTTTAGTAAACTTCAAATTTTATAATTACTAAAGGGTCGTCCAATAGAGGTTTCAAGATTATTTCGGCAAAATCATCGGTTGTTTATTTAGTTGGTGAAGAGCAGGGTGTGCCATAAATAATAATAATAAGTAATATAAAACAATTGAAGGGCCATATCCTTTTCATGAAATTTCCCACCACAAATGTGCACATTTGCGCAAAATAGCGATGGCAGTCATTGACTGGACGTGCTCTATCCCAGCAAAAATATCCATCTACCTGGAAGCAGATTGATGACGGAGAGAGAGCCCAACTCTCTCGTACCAACCTGCATCGGTAATCCATGATTTTTGTTCGTGATGTCCCACTTGGTAGGTCCAAGTATGAGCTTCTTTCTGCACATCTTAGATGCATTAAACTCATGTCGTATTTATAAAAAAATCTTCTCCTTATATTTGAATCATTAGTCAGTCGATCCCAGGATCTCCGTATGGTAGGCTAGAACACTATCCACTGACCTACTGAAGCACTTATTTTGCTTTGATAGTACGATTGCGGTTAAATCGCTACATGTTGTATATACGATAGTAACGATAGTAAATTTGGTTTACGAATACCAGGTGTTGGTTGGTGTATTTCGACATTACAGCGCATTTTTCATAAAGACTCAGGTCTGGAAGCTTTTGAAGTTCAGTTCACATAAAAAATCTCGTCTACCGAAATTATAATCTCGCTTCTTTGCTGATTGAGTCCTTGAAATGAATCAAACTGGTCAGAAATTTAATCAAAAAATCATCTTGAATCAAAAGGCCGATTTTCACTTCGGAGTTTACGATATCAAATAGACTTGTCGTACGTGTTGATTGATTAAGAGGAGTTGGAAAATATTCAGCCAGATTACGGTTGGTGTATTTCGACTACGCCTAGTATTAGGTTAAAGAACAACGAAAAAGTTTTCTTTAATCTAGTACTAGGCTTAGCCGAAATGTCCCAAGCGTAATCCGGCTGAATATCGCCTGATATAGTTACGAAACATCTAGTGCGGACGGGTTGCTAAATCTGGAGCTTGTTTGCCAAATTGGCTAACCAGCAGATGATAATCCTAATATAACATCAGAGCTCCCTCCTTCATAGATATTGAGTAGCAGAATTATCGGCATAACCAATAAAATAGCTACTAAGCACAGCTTCAAAAACTTAATACATCTCATTGACACCAGAGGCGCTGCATCACTGGTGAATGAAGAGGTAGAGGAAAGGTTTATTCTTTTACAACTCTGCTCTTTTGCGCGATATTTAATAATGTAGTGTTGCAGCACCTCTGGTGTCAGCGAGGGATATTAAATTTTTCAAAGCGGTATTTAGTACCCATTTCATTGGTTATTTTACTTCGCAGATGATTCTGCTACACAATAATGACGAAGGTTTGCTGGCTCTCTTATGTTACGAGGGTGGATCATTAACTCAGTATCTTTTTAAATTTCCCGCCTTTTGATTGAAATGGCAATACTGCTCCTGTCAAGAGGCAACTTTCACTTGACTCCTGTCTAAATTTGAACAAGCTGTGTCAATTAGTTTGTGTTTGGCAGCCGTTGATAACAGGCTTCCTCGCCTTTTGTGAAGAAAATGGAAAAAAGTGAATTTCGTGTGCTCATTAAACATTATTTTTTGCGAAAAAACAACTGTCAATCAAATCAAGGAAAATCTCGATATATACTATGGAGACTCTGTACCATCGATTTCAATGGTAAAAAAGTGGTTTAATGACTTTCGTTGTGGTCGCACAAGTACAAATGACGCTGAACGTTCTGGACGGCCAATTGAGGTAAGTACACCCGAAAATGTTGAAAAAACCCACGATATGGTGTTCGCCGATCGAATAGTAAAAGTGCGTGAGATTGTTGATGCCATAGGCATTTCATATGGCAGTGTGATTTCGATTTAAAATGATCATGATGGATTTAAGAAAGTTGTCTGCAAGATGGGTGCCGCGTTTGTTCTCAATTGACTACCACAAAGGAGGGCTGGCTCTCTTATGTTATATTAGGATACTAATCCTAAGAGAAATTTCATATTAAATGCGTTAACAGTTGGCTATTCAGAGCAGTTATCATTTGCAACCTAAGTAGTGCAGAAAATGCGTAGAATTTGCTTTAAGCGTTTGTTGTAAAATGTTTGTATATAGTCTCTTTCGAAAGGTCTGGGTAGAGCTCCATACAGAAGTATAGATTTGATGCGTAGTTAAAGATCTTAATGGGCTGTCCATATATTACGTAACGTTGTTTTCCCCGATTTTTGACCCACCCCCCTCCCCCCTAGTAACAGATCGTAAAAAAACTGTGAACCCCCCACCCCCAACAAATAACGTAACAATGAGATGAAAAATAAATTAAATAGTTAAAAGTTTTTATTAAAAAAATTAAATTTAATTCAGTATTTTAAATTCATTTGTTAGACTAGCACAGTGCGTAGACAAAAATTAAATAAGCTTACATATGAACGTACTCCATATATTTTCGAAAATATTTTTTAAATTTCTTCCCAAGTGTCCTCAAACTCCAAAAATTATGGTTTTATAGAGAGCTTATTCCTAAACTGTATGTATGCATTAGTGATGTGTATTGGAATTCCAAAACATTCGGCCGTTTCTAGATATTCGTAATCGTTTAAAAAATATATAAAGAAATTCATAAATCCAAAACGAAATTTAAGTGAATTGCACACAAATAAATAGTTTGTAATAATTAAAAAATTTTATTTTTATTTTTTTTTGCGCTATGCGTTTTTTGCCAAATAATCTGCTATAGTTTTCCGTATTGATGACTGAGCAGTATTTCAAACATCAAGGTGAGAATTGGCATTAGCCTTGCGGTCGGTTTCACTAGTTTCTATAAGTGAAGTCGTCGGGTATTTCAGAGAGCAATCTAAAATGTGCGTGAAACAAAAAAAAATTATATCTAGGATCAATAAAGGTTGCCATGGTGAATTACATTCTACAACATTACATTTTCAGTAGATATTTGCCCATTAAAAAAAAGCAATGTGAGTCCGATCACAGGGGAGATGTGTAAACATCTAGTAATGAAAAATGTTCTTAAGTTGGAAGTACTATGCTTTTAGTAATATTTTTTAATTAATCAATTAAAAGTATCAAAACTTTCAATATTGTAAATACATAGGAATTTGCTGGCTTTTGTTTATTTTATTTAACTGATTTGGTTAGTAAATGGGCACAGTGCTGTTTAATGAAATGTAATGCATGTAGTTATTTTACAGCAATGGTTTTCGAACTATACAGCGCTAGCACAATTATATGTTAGTGAAAATTAGTAGCTAGTTACTATTGCACACAAGATGGTGTTTATATGAAGCTGTTAAGTTTCTCCGTACTTCTTGTTGTCCGTATGAATGACGTCATACGGACAATTAGTAATAAATTCAGTAAAGTGCGACTTTGACCCGCGCACGAAGGGTTCCGTGCGGACACTTTAGCCTATATAACAAATAGTTTTGGCTTTTTTTTCGTTTATTGCGTTTTTTCGGTTTTTGGCGATTTTTTTTATTATTTTTACTGAAATTTTAGTGCTACTGCAGTGCTCATCTATGGTAAATGCCTTTACTTTTACTTTTTACTTTTTAATTCCTGTTGTTCATCGTTTAGTTGTTGCTGTTCTTGTTGTTGTGTACGCATTGCAATTAAAATAAATTCAGTAAAGTGCGACTGTGACTGGCGCACGAAGAGTTCCGTGCATTCGGTTTTGAGCATTTTTTTGATGTGGCTTTTTTCCTTTTTAAGTTTTTCCAGTTTAAACGATTTTTTCAGCTTTGTCGCTTTTTCCTCTTTTTGGCGGTTTTTTTCTCTTTTTGGGTTCTTTTCATTTTCGAAATTTTTTTCATTTTGGCGATTTTTTCCATTTTGGCGACTTTTTTCTGTTTTTGGGGTTTTTTCATTTTGGCTTTTTTTTATTTGTTTTTGGGGTTTTTTATTTAGGCGATTTTTTTGTTTAAGGGTTTTTTTAATTTTTGCGATTTTTTTTATTTTGGCGATTTTTTCATTTTGGCGATTATTTTTCTGTTTTTGGATTTTTTTCACTTTGGCGATTTTTTTCATTTTGACGATTTTTCCGGTTTTTCGCGATTTATTTTAGTCCTAGAATTTTTTTTAATTTGGTGCTTTTTTCGGTTTTGGCGATTTTTTTTAGATTTGGCGATTTTATAATTTTTTGATTTTTTAGTTTTACCGTTTTTGAAAATTTTAAGAGTTTTGCTCTTACGGTTTCCGAGATACAGCAAGTTGTTTAAAGTTACAAAGTCAAAATTGCATTAACTGATGGAACACCCTTTAATTTAAATTTTTTAAATTTACTGTTAATTGTTGTACTCTGTATAAAAATAAACTAACTTTACAAAAAAAAGTGTATGTATATTACATTTGATTTTAACATTTTTCGTTGCTCGAATATATTTTTTGAAAGGACTCTTTTTTTTTGTCCACGAGAATTGCAAGAAACCTTTTCCTAAACTTCTGCAAATATCATTTCCTTCTATGTATTTGGTGGATTTAATGTTAATATATGTTGCAGTTTAATATAAAAAGAAGTTTTTATGTACATACATATATTTAGAATATTTAAGAATGTAAATGGATAAAGAAAGATGAGGAATTCAGAACCAGTTCAATTCAGTTTGACTACAATTTATTTAATTTATTATAAAAACTTTGTATAATTTTCAAATGTTATTTAACAACTATTAAATTTTTGGACAGTTTTCATAAACTTTAAGGAACGTTTTAAATATTCGAATTCGAATTCGCGAATATCAAAATATGACATTCGGCAGATGAATGTAGTATACATACTCGTACATAATATATGCAGGCAACACAACAATTAAATATATAAATGAGAAAAACATTCGTATTTTTGTACAAAATTAGTAATTTTTTCTGTTACGTAACATTTTCAAAGACCCCCTCCCCCCACCATAACAAATCGTAACAAAACTCGAACACCCCCTCCCCCCTAGAGCGTTACGTAATATATGGACAGCCCCTAAGTTTTGTGTTGGTTGAAATGTTGCTTGCACGCATTATTCTCTGCAGGGAGCGGAATTCTATCCGAGCTTTGTTGATTCTATCCGTTCAAGGGCATAGTAACCAACGTCTTTAAGTAAGTAAGAAAAGTGTGGGGGACAGAACACAGCCCTGCTTCACGCCTGTGCTGGTCTTGAAGGGAAGGAAGATTTTGCTCCACTTAAATGTAAACCATACTGTACTTCTTCTCACTATTAGTTGTTTCGTTAGTTTTAGTCTGCATAAACGCATAACAAATTTTAATGATTCTTTTCTTTTATAAAAAGATGATGGAAGCAGATTTGGGGATATAATTAATAAATTTGCAGAAAAATAAGAATAATTTGCAATAACATGCATTTCCATCTGGTAATTTTTTCTAATCTATTTTATTGCTAAATTAACAAGTAAGTATGCCTACAAACATTTTTAACGACATCCTTAACGACCGGCTCTTTTTAATGTAGGGTGCAATTTTTGAACTCTTAGATACCCCTTTAATGATATTTATTAACCTCAAATCTGACTAAACTCCTAGAAGCAATAAGCAGGCGCATGCTAAACCGGATTTCCAGCGACAGAGAATAGCAGCTAAATAAATCAAAAAGGGTTTAAAGAAATTTAAAAAAATATGAAGTCGTGCCACAAAAGAATATTGAGAGAAATTAGTGCAAAATGTACACGAAGTTGCAAAGCATGACATGATTGCTGCAGCAAAGATTGTGGCAAGCAAAGCCAAATGGAAAGAGCTAAAAGAAACGGGAGTAGTTAAAATATATAAAACATTTGATTGGAATAATGCTATAAACACAATCAAGTCCACCGACCATCGACTACAAGATGTCAAAAATAGAATACATGCGTGCTTATGAGAATAACTCTTTTAGCCGCTACACGACTACCGACTACACGGCTACTTTTGTAGCCCGTAGCCAACTTAGGCTAATTTCTATTTTTCTTGGCTACAAAAAACAGATTAGTGCTGCCAATACAATAAATCCATGTCAAAACAGATGTTTATTTTTTGTAGTTAGTGGTCGGTAGTCGTTAAAAGAATTAAGTAGCTGGCGACTTGGCTATTTTTGTAGCCAGCTACTTTTGTAGTCGGTAGTCGATGGTCGGTAGCCTTTGATTGTGTTTATAGCATAAGAAGGGAGACAGAGAGGGAGACCTTGTTGGAAAATTGCAGTGGACTTCAGCCAAAGATAAAAATTATTAGCCAAGAAGCAGAGAGCAACAATTATCTGGCAAGAGAGACTGGAATACAGAGAATATTCCAGCGAGTGGAAGTGGCAGCAAAAAGAGTAGGAGAATGATTTTTTTTTTAAATTAACTGCAGGTATCCATAAGATACAAAATTCAAACAGGCAGTCAGTAGCGTTTATGATGTCGTGCCATACATTTACAAAGTCTGCTTGGTTAAATAGGAAATTTTTGTTTAAATTTTTTCTGAATTGCTTATTTTCAGAGAATTGCTTTTATTAATTTTTATTAAGTACCTGTGGATTGTATCTTTTTCTAAGCATCTACAATTTTGTATTTTTTTAAGCATTTTTATTTGCTCTTTAATAGAATTCGATTTGGTATTTGCTTAATGATTATATTTCACAATTTAAAAACTTTAATGTCCTGATTCTATTTTGTAATAAAAAGTGAATTATCACTTTGTTATCAAAGTAAAATAAACATCAATGTCTTTGCTGTTCCACAAGAAACAAAAAATAAAAATAAAAAATTAAAAGTGTGCTTTTATCGCACTTACATTCATGTTTGTTTGCCTTTGTACTTGCAAGCACACACAAATAGACGACATCCATCCACAAACACTTTTGCATCAATAAAATACTCAAATAGTTTTAGTACAACCATACGAACGTTGATCAATACTCATGCAACACAATTGTATACAACTCGAACACATTAAATAAAGGTGTGTTGTGTAGGAGTGACAGTTTACAGATAAAGTGATATAATGTCTGTAGTTAAAACAAACACAATACACCACAGCACACCGCAACACACCATATAGCCGGCTAAACAGCCAGAGAGTCAGGCAGGCAGCCAGGCAGTTAGCCAGACATACACCTCTTATTTTTGTATGTTCGTATGTTGTCAACATAAAACCGATTTATACTATAAGTTCCAAGCACATTTTATTTGTATTTTATTTTATTTATTTTCCCTTTTTACAGATTTATATTTTTTACTTTTAAATTTTATTTCTAAATGACAAATCTTGGTAAGTGCTGTGGCATAGAAGTGATCACAAAAATAGCAACAAATATTTTCCAATTAAACCTGTCTTTTGGGTTTATAAAACTAAACTCCACGCAATCGTGTTCAAAAACTCTATTCGACAACAAAAATCACAAAAAATTATAATTTTGGAACGATTGGTTCTCTTTAAAAGTAAATACAGCAGAGTTCCGTTATAACGAACTTCACGACATATTGTCAATTTTATTCCTTATAATCTGTTTAAATATTTTCTTCAATTCCAAGAAAGTAACTAAACATACACAACACAATATATTTTATATTAGAAAAATACAAATCTTTTCAAAATATAATTGAAAATCAACTGGCAGTTATTATTTTAGATTTATTTTAGAGCTGCGAGAACAGCTGTTTAAAAAACCCACATAATAACTTTTGATTTGTTTGTTCCTTATAGGCGTATAATTTTGCTTAGAGGACTTAAATAAATTCAGTAAAGTGCGACTTTGACTCGCACACGAATGGTTCCGCATGGCGCACAGTGGTTCAGAATTGTTTTTCGCTAGCCAAAACTATATAACTTTTGAACCAATGAAGATTTTTTTTAAAATTCTTTTTTTAATTAGTTTATTTTTAATTTTGTATAGAAATACGCGCTTTTTTAATAAGTTTTTTTTTGTTTAAAAAAATAATAAATAATAACAGCCTTATTTATAAAACTTAAAAAGGCTTTTTAAAAAAAATTTTGTATGAAAATTTGTTTTAAGAAACCTTTATAAATACTTTTTAAGCTTTATAAATAAGGCTGTAAATAAATAAAAATATGTGGTTTGAACTAAAAAAAATCTTTAAGTACAATTAAGGTAAAAAAGCTACAAATTTTGAAAGTTGTTGGAGATTTTTTCGCTTCTTAGCGATGTTTGTTTGTTTTTCATAATAGCCCAATTCACAATCTTGTGCAAATGGTCTTGAATCCTTGCATGTGCAAAGTGGTATAGTATATTGATACTCACCATTTAACAACGTTGTAAATGCAACGATGCAAGACCATTTGCACAAGATTGTGAATTGGGCTAATACATATTTTTAGTTTTAGCATTTTTTTGTTTTAGCGCTTCTTTGTGATTTTTTAGCTGTTGGCGGTTTTTTAATATTGGAGATTTTTTTTTGGTTTGGTGATTTTTTTCGGTTTTGGGGACTTTTTTAAATTTTTAAGCGACTTTTTAATTGTGGTGATGTTTTTTTTTGCATTTTAGCGATTAATTTTATTATTGGTGATATATTTCAATTAAGCGCTATTTTCCTTTTTGGCGATTTTTCGTTTTGACATTTTTGTTAATTTTGCGATTTTTAAGTTATAGTGTTTTTGAAAATTTCAAGAGTTTACTTACCCTGACTCCTGCGACTCCTTAAGCGACATATTTTTGGAACTCAATTTTCGATTATTTACGATTTTTCGTAAAAAAAGAAATTTAATAATTATTTCGCCTAAGCTTTTTTTGGTGGTTTACGACGGCACGTTATAATTGTCTGTATACACAGAAAGAATTATTCCCTAAAAATTTTTAAACAAATATTTGTTTGTAATCAAACTTAGTTTCAGTAAATATTCTGTACTGTTCCACTAAATTAATTTACACCAAAAAACTGTGTAGAGAAGAAACAGGCCACGACGTTTGTCGGCTACTTTTAGGCATTTACATGTATACAACACGATCAATCAAAATAAACAAAAACAACAGCACGTTGTTCCTATCAACAAGCAAGATAAACACCAACACACTGAAATAACATTTTTTTCTCAGCCGAGCTACGATTAATTTAAATTTTTACAAAATTTTTATCAGAATTTACAAAATTATTTGTAGGACCGCATTCAAATAAAATATTTACTGATTCAACGAATTTGGTTACTGAAAATGAAATTTATTTTTTTCTGTGTATATGTATTACATTTTAAAATTTATCTCTTTATAGAGAAAAATTCCTCGTGATGTCAAAATAATTTTTTATAAAAAGAAATCATCGTGAGCGCCAAAAGTTATATCTTTATGCTACTAAAGAGCCCACTACTGTAAATGTTTGCATAATAAACTCGTAAATACCTTTTAAAGTATTTTTTGTCCGTCTGTCTTGCTGTCTGTCTGTTCATCTTGCTGTATAATTTTTTGTTTGTCGGGTTATATGAACCCACACCGGTACCAGTACTATATTATACCGCAGTCCAACATGATTATTGTCTTGGCGAAAACTTCGTTTTATTTCAAAATAAATTTATTCTTATTTTGACTGGATGGTTGCCTCAGTTCAGTTCAGTTCATAAATGGATGCTCTGACTGACTGTATGTATACTTATGTATGTAAGTTTTTGAAGTCGTGAATGTTCTTTCTCTATGCTTCTTTTTTTTTTGGTGGCACGTTGAAAACACTGATGATCATTATCATAATAATAATAATTTGTTTTGGGAGGTTTTCAGCTCTGTGTTTCAATTTCATGTGCATTCAGCGCCTTTCTTGCAGCTGTTTTCGCTTTTAGACTTTTTATTTTCAATTATTCCATTCGTCACTCATACTCACTCGTTCTCGTGCAACAAATTTGAAATGTACGAGCATGAGTAACTGTGTTTTATTGTTCACTATTGTTTATATATTTATATGTATATATTGTGATGTTTGGTGTTTTACGAAGTATTGCACTGCGCCTGCCTGCGTGCTATTTCTTTATTTTTATTTTGTCAGCTTTTGTTTAACAGTTCTGCCGTCGGCCTGTCGCCAATGTCAAGTCTGACAAGTTTTTGGCAATAATATTTTTTTGAGTATTCATTCTTTTGTTTTTTATTTAACAAATCCATGTTTTTAGTTTGTGGCTTCAAAAAAGAAAAATTCAAGGACTTCAGTAATGCATTTTTATTGTGGGTTTCATTTGTTTGTTTATGTTGCCATAATACAAATAAATAATAAAAAAAATTTAAAACATTTATTTACTAAATTAATGCATTAAAAAAACACTTCATATCAAATTTTAAACTGACAGTTTGCTAATTTTAAGTGTCAAAAGATGTCAGAAATCTTCTTTTTTTTACTGGTTAAAAATTTGATATTTTTATACGACCATGAACTTCATAATGAATATGCATTTGTAAAGATTTTTGAAGTTTTGAAAGATTTTGATTTGGACATTTTACCATTTTACATGTTAAATTTTGGCATCACTTTACTGAAATTAAAAAAAAAAAAAAACAATCTATTGTAAAATTTTACTATTGTTTGGTGATGGCCTGCTTATGTTGATCTTGAGGCCTAAACAAAAGAGTTCACTTTAAATAGAAATAAAAATAATATTCCGACCAATTCGAAATTATGATTAAGACACAGTTTTCATTTCAATAAAGTTGTATTTTAAGTTATTTGTGTCTTTGGTGTGCTGTTGAATTTTGGAATGAGTGAATTTTACATGCAGCGCCAAGCTATTATTGTAGCTCTACTCCTTGCTAGTGCGCTGACTAAAAAAGCAAATTACGATCTTCGAGAGTCCGAGTTTGATACCTGGCAAGATACAGTCATAGATAGATTTTTCATGAATTAGTGTCTATGTTAGTGTACCTCGTAGCGCCCTCCTTCACCGATATTTGCAGCAATAAAGCGTCGGTAAAATAACTAATGAAATGGCTAAATAGTTTAAAAATAGTGCGCCTACTTGGCAACACAGGCGCTGCAAAAATGTTATAACATTAAGTGCGTTCGAGAACTCAAAAATTTGTCCAAATTTGTACTATTTTTTACTGGATTGCGTTCGAGTACACAAAATCCAGTAAATGAGAGGGCGAACTGAGAGAGAAAAATGACAGTTCATTTACTGAGTAAATGCTAGTTTTTACTGGACAAATTTTTGCCAGTAAAATCCAGTAAAACGAAACCATATGTTTTTAAATATAAACAAACAAAAGCAAAGGGAAACAAAATTTTTTAGTTTTTGATGAAATTTTTAAAATGACAAAAAACAAATGTATTAAGTTATAAGCATTATAACATTTATTTAAGTTTGATGCTAGAAAAATATTCGGATATGTTATGTATTCCACATGAAATTAAAACGTGAGGAATTTCCATAGAATTGTTGGAAATATGTATGTATGCACATGTGTATGTATGTATGTGCATATTTATAATAACAATGCTATTGCATTTTCGAACGATTTAATTTCACATGGAATTCAGAACATAACCGATTGTTTTTAAACGTGAATAAAGTTAATAGATTATTACATTGAAATTTTTGTTTGTGCATATCGTCGGGTCCACCGACGGTTCCTGGTTTGACGTATGGAACATTTAAAAAAATTTACTTTGTGTACTTTTTTAAATTATTTCCCAGTTTTTCGTTGTCTTGAATATATCATCCTAATAACTTCTCACCTTCAGGGTAAAAAGCTTAGAAACTTTAACGGCCTGACCCGCGATGTCGACAAGAAAGTTTATTTAAAACAAAATATAAGAAAGTTTATTTTTATTTTCAATATAAGTAAGATATAGAAAGTTTCTTGTTGACATCGTGGACCAGCCAAATAAGTTGAAATAAAGACATGTGTCCATGTCTATTACTTTTATTATTAAACAAAATATTCTATCTTGTATTTCATATGTATAATTTTTTTAGCTCCAAAATTGGTAACCAGCTGTTGTATATATTTTACTGGATCTTAAAATTTATCCGTTCGCGTACTTTTAGATGCAAACTTTTTTATTGAGAGTAATTTCTTTAAATTATTCAGTATTTACTCAGTTACTGGATTTTACTGGAAAAGTACGCAAACGCACCTATTATCAGAATGCACTACAGCAAGGTTGTACAAATGCGAACAAAAATTAATTAACCTACCCCCCTACTAGTATATCTGTCAATTCACCATCTGCATTGGCGCTGTCTCTTTCCTAGTCTCAGGTAACACAAAGAAACCTATTATTTGTATATAATCGAATATCTTACCTGTACCTGGATTCTGTAACTTTTTGCGAACCGAAAATCGTAATATTTATCGACATATTTATTCGTTTGTGGTAACGATAATGTGATTCCGTAATTTCTTTTTTACGATAGTCTCCAACATTATCTTAATCGCCATTTAATTCAATATATTGCAGAATCTCTGTATAGAAAATGTAAAAATAAGTGAAAAGCATAACGAATGATAAAGAAAAACTCAATGAATTTGAGCTTGTGACTTTATGTTATTTTCCTCCAACCGACAGCGAATATCGTTAAAATATGTTACTGAATAGCAGAGTACTGATGTAAACATTTAAAAAAATTCTAACAATTTTCTAAAAAAATTTTCCGGTTTTGGCGAGTTTTTTTTAGCTTTGGCGCTTCCTTAATTTTTCAAACTTTTTTCGTTCTTGGGATTTTTTTCAATTTTCGGCGTTTTAGTTTTTTCTTTTTTTTTGGTTTTGCCGTTTTTTTTTAATTTTTGGCGATATTTTTAGTTTGGGTGATTTATTTAAGTTTAATTTTTTTTAGTTTTGGTGATTTTTCGTTTTTGCGATTTCTTCGGTTTTTTGCGATTTTTTTTCGGTTTTTGACGATTATTTTATTTTGGAATTTTTTAGTTTTAGTGTTTTTGAAGGGCAGACGGACATCGTAGTGAAAACAATAGGGCTGCTTTTCACTTTTGGTGGACGCCACCCTGAAAGCTAGAATAATATTTTAACTCCTATTCTCGATTATTAGAATAGAAAGCGATTAAAAAAAGTATATTCGAATAATACCAAAACACAAATAGGACACAAAAATTAAGAAAAAAAAAGAAAATAAGAGAAAATATTTTTATTCGTTTAATAAAATAAATAAAAGTTTTATTCTTCAATTCAAGTAAATAACAAATAAAAAAAATTAATCCAATAATGGAATCAATTAAAAAATTTGGTAAGAAAAAAATGATCGAAATAAAACTTTTAATACATCATAAAATATGAATTAACAACATATGAATAAATAAATTTATTATATACATAACAGTTCTTAATTATGAAAGTGGTCTAAGTCATATACACTTGCTGCAATAAATATCCGTACACTCATTTCATAATTATACATCTCTATAAATCGAACGTAAGGTAATTGTAGACTTTCATAAGTTTTGTATTATACTAAAATAGCACTCTTCACTATATTTTCTTTTTATAATGCATTCAAAAAGCTTGTATAGGGTGTTTTTTATTGGGGTATAGAACTTTAAGTTGGCATCACTTTTTTAACTGGCGGCCATTTTGTCAGCTGTCAAGTGATTAATATTTAGTTTGGTTTGCCATTTCATCATGAACAAGTTGACAAAAGAACAACGCTTGCAAATCGTGCAAATTTATTTCGAAAATAATGGTTCAGTTCGCGAAGTTTACCGCAAGCTCCGTCCATTTTATGGTCGATATAATCGTCCATCAGAGCAATTAATTCGGTTAACCATGGATCGTTTTCGCACTACGTTTACTCTATGTGATAATACGCATCCGCAGAGACGTCGAACAGTGCGCACCGAAGAAACAATTGCCGCTGTAGAGCAAAGTGTTGAAGAGGACCCGAATGAATCGACTCGCCACCGTGCACAGCAATTGGAGCCGACTAACCGACTATTTTGTTCCCGAATTGGATGGCATGAATGTGGATGAGTTGTGGTTCCAACAAGACGGCGCTACATGCCACACAGCGCACGTCACAATCGATTTATTGAAGGAAACATTCGATGAGCGCATAATTTCGCGGAATGGACCTGTCAATTGGCCACCAAGATCGTGTGATTTGACACCATTGGATTATTTTCTTTGGGGATATGTGAAGTCGCTCGTCTACGCCAACAAACCAGAAACGTTAGGGGACTTGGAAGCCAACATTCGTTGCGTTGTTGCCAACATACGGCCCCATATGCTCGAAAAAGTGGTTGAAAATTGGACCTGTAGAATTGGCTTTATTCGAGCCAGCCGCGGCGGCCACATGCCCAAAATCATATTTAAACATTAATGGCATAAAATTATCCTTCCAATAAAGCCAAATTGATGGACATTAAAACGATTTTCTTGTGTTTTATTTCAATTCAAAGTTCTATACCCCTAAAAAAAAACACCCTATAGTTACTCGAACGTTTGTTACAATGCCGCAAAGACAATGTGGCAACATTTTGAATCAGAAAAAGTGTCCGTATTTGCATTGTCTGGTAAGGCCGTAAGTTAACGGTGCTTTTTACAAAACTTAAAGTGTTTTTTATTATGCATGTGTAATACACATTGTGTATACTCTTATTTAAACGTGTGTGACATATTTTGCGTTTTTATACTGTTGTATGTGAAAAAATTAAGAAATGAGTCTGAAAAGCAAAGAAATTATTGCTGACGAAAGGAAAATTATTTTAAAATTGAGAAATGAGGGAAAATCATACCGCGAAATAGGAAAAATAGTTAGACGAAGCCACTCTTCAATACAATACGTTATTCAAAGTTTCAAAAACATCGGCTCAATTTTATCAAGACCTAGTTCAGGAAGACCTTCTAATTAACTATTCGGGAAAAGCGCACAATACTATCTTCAGTCAAACAAAATCTTAGAATAACTGCTTCTAAAATCTGTTTAAATATAAAAGAATCATTCGGAAAAGACATTTACGAAGACACCGTCCGAAAATTTTTAAAAAAGAAAACTATCACGGTCGTGTGGCACGTAGTAAACCTTTTATTTCTGAAGTGAATAGAAAAAAACGCATGGACTTTGTAAATGAACACGTTCGAGTTCTGGGAACGTGTTTTATTTTCCGATGAAAGTAAATTCTGATTATGCATTTTGGATCAAGGAAAGAAAAATGGTGTGGCGAAAGAGTGGCACCCCTTTGAAAAAGACAATCTGTTGCCAACAGTTAAACATGGTGGTGGTGTAATGGTGTGGGGGTGTATGGCTGCTAGTGGTGTTGGTAATGTATCATTTGTTGAGTCTACAATGGATCAGATTGGATATCTGAAGATTCTCAAACAAAATTTGAAACAAAGCGCCGAGAAATTAGACATGGGTGATGATTTTTGGTTTCAGCAAGATAATGATCCCAAACACACAGAGCATAATGTAAAACTTTGGTCAATCACCAGATCTAAACCCAATTGAACACCTATGGGATTTAGTTGAGCGCAAGATTCGAGAGCATAACATTACCTCAAAGGAAATGCTAAAAAACGTCATCACGGAAGAGTGGGCAAAAATAACAAGAGAGGATACTTCAAAATTGGTAAAATCAACAGCGTTGTCAACTTTGAAATTTCAAAACGCACCAAAATGGAGGAAAAAACGCGCCATTTGCAAAAAAAAAAACGCACCAGCTTAGAATTTCTTTTTTTAGTTTAAAATGTTTATTGAATTAATTTTATAAAAAAGTATATTATTTTTTTGTGTTAAAAATTTAACACTTAAACAGGCTTTTACAGTTCAGGGTTAAAAAAATAAAAACTATAAGAACTTAACAAATTTGTTTATATTAATTTTTATTATAAATAAATTCTGTAAAAAACTTTTTAAAGAGATTAACGATTAATGGCAAGAATTCAAAACTAGTAAGAGTACTAAACTTTTTTATTTAAATATTTAAAAAAAAAAAAAATTATCAGAAGTTTAATACATTTACCCATATTAAAAACTACAATAATAAAAACAAACAGCCTTTTACAATGTGTACAAAATTAAAAAACCAAAAAAAAAAAAAACCTAAAAAAATTCGTACATACATGGTACACATGTGTTCTTAATTATGGAAGTGGTCCAAGTCATACGCATTTTTGATTCGATATAGTAAAATTAATTTATATTAATCGAGACTAGTACAACTCTAAAATTAAACTGTTGGATAATAAAAAATATTTTTGGATTTGTTGAAATGTAATTTACTAAATATCTCGACCAAAGATATGTATGACTTATAAACTTTCATTATTAAGGGCACATATATATGTTTGCAAGATGATACATTTTTGTACATTAATTTTATAAATTATGTTTAAAACTTTTTAAAAAGAGATCAAATTAATAAAGCTAATATTTTCATCATTATTGTTATCTGTCCCGATGATAACAGACAAATTGTGATGTGTTATAAACATCATTACTATTAATATGGTAGTTAACACTATCAGGAAGTTGGCAAGTTTCACCACAAGAATTTTGCGGTTTTAACCCATTGTTGTGTTAAATTTGCGTCGGTGCCACCAAAAATTAAAAAACGCACCGAAATCTTTAAAAAAGCGCACCACGCACCAACTAAGGAATTTTTCGCACAAAAATTTTCAAAAAGCACCAAATTGACAACGCTGAAAATCAATGCCAAACCGGCTTGCTGAGGTTTTAAAAAGAAAAGGGTTTCCTACAAGTTATTAGTTTTTATTTATTTTTTAAAAAAGTTGAATTATTTTTAATTTTGCCTTTGTGTACGAAAACATTTTCTTGTGAATTTCGCTGATATTTTAGTCTTTTTTTTTGGTTTTTTTAATGCTAAGAATTAAAAATTAATTTTAAAACATTTCATTAAATAAAAAAAGTTTGTAAAAGAATTATTTTTTAAACATTTTTTCTTAATTCTCTCTTCATCATTTGTATTTTTAAGATTTGGGTTGCAACAGCTCATGTGTACCGACATTTATTCTAGCAAGTGTATATCTTTGATGGATATATTTAGAATAACAAAAATTAAAAATTAAAAAAAAACCCCGAATATTTCTACAAAAGATGTGATATGTATCTTCTAAGAGGCTGTACCGATTTTATTTAAACATATCTAAGAACCTTCTAGATCAAGTTACCTTTCAAACAGAAAAAACTAAATCAAAATCGGTCCAGCCGTTTGGTCTGTACGTGTACTTGTACAGACACACAGACACGCAGACACACAGACACAAACTACAAACTTATAACACCCCTTTTTTTGTCGGGGGTTAAAATACATCTGAACAAATTTTTTATATTATGCAACATTTTAATTCAAAGTTGTACTAGTCTCGATTAAAATATATTTATTTAAAATTTCTTAAATATTTATTTTTTTAAAGATTTATTTGATATTTCAAAGCAAAAATTCGCATGACTTACACCACTTTCATAATTAAGGGCATATATGTATATGGAAGTACTTTATTTATTTATTTTATAATAAGCTTATGAAAATATCTAATTTACTATCTAATTTATCTAATTTTATTTAATCAGAAAACGATTTTTTTTTTATATATGTATATGATTTCATTAGGCTAAAGTTCGTATTTACATGTGGTAATTATTAATGAACAAATAACACCAAAGTTAACTGTAAATATTCTGACAAACACATAGTAGAACGGAACAACTTGCAATACGATGAATCAAAACAATTCACATATTCAATTTTCATTTCAACTGAAACTACACACACTCGACAAAAACACAAAGAACGCTGATGATGAAGGTGGCCTTCGAAAACAGCTAGTTGTTCCGTTCTACTGCGTGTTTGTCAGAATATTTACAATTAACTTTAGTTTTATTTGTTCATTAATAATTATTACATATCAGCCTAATCAGATTATTTTTTTAATTTAATTTTTTGTTACATTTATCTTTTTTCCTGTCTCTTCCTAATCTCTTTTTAATTCTATTCGAATGACAATTTTTGGCAAATAAAATTTATCTCATAAGTACTTTTTGTATAAATTTTAATAATTTTCGAACTTGTAACGTTCCATTATTTTGTATGTACCAACTTATTTGTTTTTTGTTATTACAAAAGCTTATTAAATAATTTTCTTTCTATTTTTCAGATACATAAAATATAAATATTTCAACGAATCAGTTTTAAAAATCTATATATTTTGTTCAACAAATCTTCAAAAAACAAGCCATAAAAGGTGAGCCAATGATTTCCATCTCTTACCTCGTTTATACGCAAATCTTATTTGCAAATAAAACTATTTGCAAATACTGAACTCACCGTTTATACGTAGATAGAATACATTACTATCTGTGCATGATATTGCCACACATTGTAAAATTTTTATTAAATTTCTTACAAAACAAAAATAATTGGCAACATTTTACACTTTATTTGCAAATAGTGCGCTATTTGCAAATAGTTTTCGTGAGTTATTAACTTACAATAAAAAAATTATACGGCAACGCTTTCCAGTTTTATTTGCAAATAAGAAGTGCGTATAAACGGGATATCTATTATATTTTTAGTCCAAATATTCGTTATTATCAAATTTTTTATCTTCTTTTTCGACCCTTTTTTTATATGTGCAATTAAACAATTTTTTTCAAGCTTTAAGTCTGTTTATATTTTTATTTTTTAGTTTAATACTTCGTTAAAATTCGAACTAAAAAATAAACTCGTAACTACATATATTTACATATGTATATATAATGAAAAAGTACAGTCTGTAGCTAATCTTCTGTTACAAAATAATGAGTACGAAATATAAATTTCTTCTAACTTCTCTCAAAAGACACATACATTGACAATGTCACCCGGCATCAGCGTTACCATATATTTTTAACCGATTTCAAAAAAAGAGGAGGTTATCAATTGGCCGCTATTTTTTATGTTTGTTACTTCATAACTCGGTATCTTTTCGAACGATTTTAAAAATTCTTTTTTTTTTGCATCAGAGGGTACAGCTGCCATTTGGTAAAAAAGAGGTAACACGCCCACTCAAATTTTGTTCTTTAATTTTATGACCTTTTACTGGTTTTACTGCTGCGAAACTTAGCACACACCTTGGGTTCTCGTTATTGCTTGAGCTCTGAAGAAGACTCGATCAAGCATTTAAAAAAGTGGGCGGGAAACGCCCATGAAAGGTTAGTATTAAATTATATGTAGTTCTACTTATCCGATTCCGACGAAACTTGTTAAAGAGTCTCTTGGAATGAAATAATTTGGTGCTCAAAGAAATGGGCAGGGTCGTGCCCACTAAAACTTAATATTATATTTCACGTGCTTCTACCTGACCGATTTATACGAAACTTGGCACTTACCTTGAGATCTGAAAGGTACACGAAGTTGAATTTAGACCAGACATTGCTATTTGCAAAATTGGGCGTGATCACACCACTAAAAATATAAATTTGGCGCTAAAATTTAAAAATATGTTAAACTTAAAAACAAAATTTAACCGACTTCAAAAATAAAACATGTTTTATTTGTTACCTAAAATGCGCTTCAAAATCCAAAATTCAATAACAATGATAACTAAAATCATAAATACAGTGAAGTCGCGATATTATGAATACCCCAAAACATGAAAAACTTTTTGCTTCCAAAATATAAACTTAATACAACAGCTTTAAAATATGAACAAAATATTTTTGTATATTTTAATGGATTTTATCTACACACAGTGTTTTAATTTAAATTAACAGAGTAGTGTTTAAATGATGATTTAACTGAATAATAATTTGGGGATTTCCCTAGATATTTGCTTTAAATTGTCTTCAAAATTTTTGACATATGTAGGTGTTTTAGTTAGTGCTTACATTCAGCTGGAATTCTATATTCATTTACTAAGTATAAATTTAACTGATACATATTTAAATTGAATCTCACTAGAATGAATTTTGTATGCATAACTACTCATTGTCTGATTTCGGTTTTTTTCATTACAAATGCATTTACCCAAGGTAAATCAATAATTGTCTCATATTCCATTTCATTAAAAATTTATGTTAAATAGTTGATGTTAACATACAATCTCTGCCCAAGTAGATGAAGGGCTGATGAAGTGCGAAGCGGCACAGAAAAATGCCGGTATTTTCCCGCAGCTAAAGTCTAGTTTAATTTTCTGCTCTTCTTATTTAAATTAGATTAATTAATAAAAATATTTCATTATATAAGAATTGAAAATACTGAACTCCAGTCCGGTTAATAAATTATTTCTCATTAAATATGCATACAAAAAAAATATACGTTTTCAACTTGAGATGAAAAATCGGAAATTTTAAAACATTTAGCAAAAGGTCCAATTTTTACCGATTAAGCGAATAAGTTTTGCCTAAAAATATCTACAATATATGTAACAAAAAATCCATTAGATGGCATTCGCAAATATAAACAATATTGCAAAGTGAACTGGCTTGGTTTGAATTAGTTCATATTGTCAAGAGCTCAGTGTGAGTAAAAAATATAGAATTTGTAAATCTGATTGGTACCGATTTCGAATAGCGCTATAGGCAAAGAACTCTGAATCTAAACTACGAGTATTTTTAACTTCTAAGTGCTTATTTTTGAAGTCGGTTCAAGTCTTTTTAACACCCGACTAAAAAAAACGGGTGTTAAAAGTTAGTAGTGTGTGTCTGTGAATCTGAGTATCTGTGTGTCTGTCCGTGTCCACGTACAGGCCAAACGGCTAGACCGATTTTCATTTAAGGGGCCCATACACTACAACAGCATGCATGCGCAATCAAGTGTTTGTGCCAGCGGTTTGGTCGTGTATGGGAATTTTGTGCGATTGCACGGTTTGCTGTAGCGATGTCAAGTAGAGTTTGATATTTTGCTGATGGTACCAGCTCGCTGGTGTGGTATATGGTGAAATTAGCTCAGTTGAGCAAAGTTTTCATGGAGCAAACATGCATTTAAGTAATATAATTTGTTGAAATATAATTTGTTTCAATGGTAAACAGAATTTTAGAACTTTAGTTATACATAGCTGCTAATTTTAACAACATACCATAATTGCAACATAATTGCAACAAAATATGTGTCACTATTCATAACCAACCTTCCCGAAATTTTGTAAGAAATGAATATTGTACCAGTTTGCTGGTATGTTGTGTGGTTCGAACATGCATGCTCAATCGATTGATTGTGCGTGCATGCTGTTGTAGTGTATGTGCCGCTTTAGTTTTTTCTGTTTGAAAGATGACTTGATCGAGAGGGTTCTTAGCTATGTTTAAAGAAAATCGGTCCAGCCGTTTAGAAGATATAACATCTTTTCTGAAAAAAGTCGGGGGTTTTAAAATTTTTAATTTTTGTTATTTAAGTTTTATTTAAAAAAATTTTTATTTGTGAAAAAGAACTAAAAAAAACTTTTTATAATCCTTAATTCTTAATATAATATTGTAAATGTGAAAGTCAGTTTGTTAATTTGTTTGTTTGCTATGTCTCACGCCCAATCCACTGAACCGATTTTGAAAATTCTTTCAAACACAGCTTATTTTTATCCGGTTTGGAACCGGTTTTTTAAATTTGGTTCGGACTTTTTCCGCAAAACACATATTTCGGCTGGTAATGGGCAATTTTCGTTTTGAGTTTGGCTGTTTAACCAGCTTTAAAACCGGATTTTATTCTGTATTTTAACAGCCTGGCCCACGATATCGTCAACGTTCGACTTGTCGCTCACTTACATTTGAAACAACAACAAAATATTAAAATTTGTTTTTGTTTTGAATGTAAGTGTGCGACAAGTCGAACGTTGTCGATATCGTGGGCCTGGCCCTAACTTTTTTTTTATCTCCTTTTTATCGGTTTTTATCGATTCTTTTTACATTATCAGTGGGTAACAAATAACAAAACATTCGTAAATTTTAAGTAGAGTTTCCAAAATATCAGATCAACACGTAACGTAAAAGCTAGTATATAATATTTTAGATTTAATTACTAACTTGAATCTCCTAAAATGTTCGCTTATTTGCACTCAATATTCAATTTATGTTTATTCTTGCTTTGTTTAAGATAAAAGTATAAATCATAAAAATAAACGTCGCGTAACGTTTGAACAATTTCATAATAACCCATAAAAAATGCACTTCAACATTGACCAAAAAATCGTTGGTGTTAAAAGCAACACAAACATTTTAAATATTTTGTTTTAACACTTTAGCTACCACAAAACAAAACCGATATTTAAATAAGAATAAAAAACCATTCATTCCGTCCGGTATAAATATTTTATGATGACCCGCTTTTAAGCAGCTGCAATTCCATAACAAATCTTATGGATTTACACGACCAAATACAATTTTGTACTTGCTGCTCGCTCACTGGCTTTTTTGCTGCATCAGTGACTGGCTTAATTCCATTTCATAAACTCTGTCAACATTTAAAGCCAACAAAAGCAAAATAAAACAGGACAGAAAAAAACGTTATGAAGGAGTGAAGACAAAAAAAAAAACTTAATTAACAACAATGAACAGAAATTTTGTTTAAACACACAAACCAACGGATCAACGAAATTTTTGCAACAAAATAAGAAAAAGACGAAGAACAAAAGAGTGCCAAAATGTAAACAATTGCGCGAAAAATTCAAACAAACAAAAAACATATTGACTTCTTCATCAGCTGGCTCCTTTTGGTTCGGTAGCGGCAAACATTTACCCAGAATTAAAAATCCATTTAAGCCGCAAAAGCTTAAATATGGATAAAGATCGAATTGAGAAATAAACAGAATAAAAAATAATATGGAATAATATTAAGAGTTGAATATATTGAACAATGCTACATACCCACTGACTGTCAAACTATAAAATCAACAAAAGGATTTTTTTTTGCACCGCACTTGTGTAGCTGTGGTGTTTCTTTTGTGGCTTAAAGGTGACAAAATTTACAAAAATACAAACGACACGCGCAAAAATTAAAATAGAAAATTTATTAAATTAAAAAAAAAAACCACTGCACAAAAATTTTAAACTGTTTCCAAAATTACGGGGTTCTTACAATGGATTCTGTTAGATAAAAAAATATACGCGTGTTTTATTTAAGTAAATTTTCCTCCCTTTAGCCTGTTCGTGCAGCATATCGGCATATGAAACTAATAACCAAATTGAAATATTCCCTTGGAATTTAATTCTCACTGAAAATAATTTTCTAGAGAAAAAAAATTCCTCCAATCAAAAATTCTTTGAGAACAAATAAGTGGCATCACCGCATTTCACAGTCAGCTGTTTGGCTTGTTGCCATGAAAGACAAAACAAATAAACTTGTGTTTTGTAAGGGGAAGATTTTTAGTGCAAAAAAAACAAGTTCAATTGCGTTAATAATACTCACTTTTTTCCCGGGGGAATTTTTTCTTTTCCCATTGCGCTGATTTACACGGGCATAATTGTGCTGGCATAACATGCCAATTTGTTGGTGAGAGAGGCAAAGAGAGTGGTTTTGCGGTTGTCATAACCTTTCAACCAGCCACAACCTCGCATTGGAAGCATAAAACCAACACACGCACAACTTAAAAAACAGTAAATGCTAAATTAATACTAAAAACACTAACACACACAAAGCTGTGTATACGTATACATTTTGTGCCAGATCAATTAGTCTCGTGTAATTTGGAAAAGAACAAAAATTGTGCGGCTGAAAAATTGTTCTCGTCTAAACTACCTCATTTGGAGTAAAAAACAAATTCGTAATAGGAGAACAGGGAAAATTAAAAAAAAAACTCGCACGGAATATTTGTTTATTATTGTGGCTGTCTGTGTTGTTTACATCTGAGGTATAGAAAAAATTTACCCAAATATTTTTGTGGAACATAGTCGTATTAACCCTATAATACCTGCTTTACATTAAGCATTTTTTCATGAAATTTCATGAATTTTGTTGCACGCAACTGTTTCTATTTGCTAATTGCAGCGCAATGGAAGATAATTTTATATAAAAAAGAGCGTATAATGAATCTTTGATGCATTTTTGACAACTTTTTTGATATAAGTTGACCCTCCAGGCCTCCTATTCAAAAATAAAAAAATTTTCATGCAACTAATTTCATGAAAAAAGTGCTTAATGTAAATTAGGTATAACTGCAATTTTTGGCTTTATTTTAATAAATCACGAAAAGCACTGTTAAAAATCGGAAGAGTGTGGATGAAATTTTCTACAATAATGTTGCAAAACCCAAAATCAACTCAAACTCAAATTCCTGACCACAAGGGGCAAATATATACATATATTGAGGCTTTAATGCAATATAGTCATAACTGAAAAATCTTGTTTAGCAGAAACAGATTTGGCATTTTCGACTATGAAAGAAAATTGTATTATTCTCTTATATCGAGCTATAACCGCCAAAATAGCTTAAGCGACACATATTTTGGACTTCTTTTTTTTTTGACGAAAATCGACTCTTTACACAGAAAAAAATGATTTGTAAATACAATTAATTTTTTTGTTATATCAATTAAATAATTAATTGATTTTGAACCTACAACGATTTTTGTAAATACAATTAACGAAATTGTAAGTTGAAGGAGAATCTTAAAAATATTTTCAATTAAATATATCAACAAATAATTTGTTGAAATTGATTTATTTTTTCAACATTTATTTTTGTTGAATTTCAAAGTTATTTCAATTAAAGTTATTGTTATATTAACAATGTGAATTGTTGAATTTCCGTATCATAATTGTTATATTAACAAGCTTTTTACCTGGCAACGATTTTTGCTTGTCTGCGAAAAACACTAAATGTCTTTGGGCGGACTTGAACCGGCAACCTCAGGACTAATAAACTAACTCACTTACCTCTCAGCTAAAGACCAACACTTTATTAGATAAGCAAAAAATGAATACACACAAAAAATGATTTCTTGTTTCTTCTACATGTGCGCATTCCGTTATGAAATAATTTAACAAATAATTTTGTTGAGTAGTTTAATTGACTACAAAAATTTTAATTTGTTATATCAACAATGATCATTGTTAATTTTTAAATTAAATATTAACAATTTGTTTTGTTGGTTGCTTTTCGATGATATTTTTTTCTGTGTACGAAAGCAAATAATCGATTTTTGTCAAAAATAGAAGTTTGAAAATTATGTCGCTTAAGCCATTTTGGCGGTTATGGTACGATATGTTGAGTATAGAAGATATTTTGGTTGAAATTTTAAACAACATGAAGAATGATTGTTATGACTATTAATTCTGCATTATTAACTAAAAAATCAAATTTTTTTAGTCATGCATCTATTGCATTAAAGACTTGATATATATTTTGCAGTGGGAAATTTAAGATGTCATATGACCACTAGTGTTTTTCATACGGGACTTCCCGGGATAAATTTCCCGGGATCCCGTACATTTTCCGGGAAAGAAATTCCGGGAAATTTGTGCGGGAATTCCCGGGATTTTTTTGATTTTATTATGGCAACTTTAGATTGTGTGAACACATTCCTTGATTAGTGTCGTTATTCACTTTATAAATGCGATTGTGCAATAATAAGGTGATGGCACTAGCGCAATAGATAAAACTTTATAACAACTAAGGCCGAGCTTACATCTGGCCACATGTACTCAGAGACTTAGAGGCCTTTATTTGCCAAATGCGGAACGCCATGTTCAAAT
This sequence comes from Tachina grossa, assembly GCA_949987645.1. Classification (NCBI taxonomy): domain Eukaryota; kingdom Metazoa; phylum Arthropoda; class Insecta; order Diptera; family Tachinidae; genus Tachina; species Tachina grossa. The sequence continues at coordinate 58,418,999 of OX465276.1, read as the reverse complement.
TTTAATTCTATAACAATTCATAAAATGAAAGACAGAAAAGCGCAAGGCAATGAAAGAAAAATTACAAAATAATTACTGACTCTTTTTGGTAAAAAAAAACGGTTCTATTAATGCTTATTCTCTACTAAAGACCTATTCCCAAAAAAGTAGTTTGGAATATTTTTTAGTAACATAATTTTTTTCTTTTTGCGTTATATCAATTCATTTGGCTTTGGATTTACATATAATATTGGTATTTATGCATTACTATAAATATAAAGAACTGAAATATTATTATTTTTGACTAAAGTGTTTTAATCGATCTCATGAATTACAATTTATTTTTTGTTAAAATAATTTAAATTAAAAAATATTTTGTATTGTTTTGCACAAAGCGAGAATTTACGGGAATTACCGGGAAACCGAAAAGTCGTTCCCGCTTTCCCGGGAAATGAAAAAGTCCGGGAAAAGAAAAACTGTAGTGACCACCAGCTTTAAGTAACTAATACCGAGTTTACATTGGGCATTTCAAATGTTGTCATTTTGTGGTGTCATTTTCATATGTATGCAATGCCGTTCCCATAAAATTTTTCGATGACACACAATTTTGTTGAGTCTTTGTGACAGAAAGAGTACCATCCCTAAATAATGGCAATACGGTATCTTTGTCTACATCAAGAACTAATTTTGACATAATTACATTTAATGTCGTTTGATTTAGTGAGACTTTGATTTTCGTATTGTTTGTTAATTAATATTTATATAAATGGATAATCGCAAAATTATTCAATTGGCTAGTGCCACCGCGTGTTTATCAATAATAAGAAAATCTAAAAAACTTCAAAGAAAGTAGCGGAAAAGACCAGGGCTTACTATGCGTGCCACCAAAGGATTCTATTGTACTCTGCATTACAGTTTACGGAAGCAGGATGTCAGTTGGTTGGTGGACTTAACCACACCGAAATTTCTGCCTGTTTTTGCATTTCTATCCCTATAAGTGCTATATATACATACATATTAGTCTCCTGCACAAGACATCTTATAAGAACTTTCAAAACATGAGGGATTTTTCAAATGCTTTACTACAGCGAAATCTTATAAAACAAACGTTAACAACATTGCTTGCAAGAAGTTTGTTTGAGTATTGTAGGTATAAGAGTAAAGAAGAAAACACTTCGTGACGGAAGAATTTGTGATGCTTGCTTCTTTCTACGCATAAGCGCGTGTACAAACGTCATGCATGTATGTGTGTATGATCTTTTATTTTTCTGCGCACATGCAAAGGCACACACATGTATCAACATTAGTTGTATGCGGTTAATCACATAATAGCTTACCATCTACATATTACACACACACTCAAACCTACAATATGAAAAATAACAAGCATACACTAATCAACAGTACTTCTTTTGAGTGTTTGTTTTGTTTTGCTGTCTTGGCGACATCGCTTGTTAATACTGATATACACGTACACCAATACATCCATCGTGCTTCGCTTATAGTACGACAGCATTTATATTTGGTTTAGTATAATACATGCGACGTGAATACATTTAAAAATCATGACGTTTTTACATTTCAAGACTGTTTACGCAGCTTTCTAATACATATCTATGTTTCCATACAGCCTCACGAACCTCCACAAGCTGAATTAGCGTGTCGTCATGAATTTCTCTAACACTCTCCTATGCTTTTCCACTTTCTTTTTCGTTTTCCATACTTTAAAATTTTTTTACCCGCACACATTTAAACTTCTATCGGTATTTTCTCAATGTCAAAATGTCAACACGCTGACATTTTCTTTTTGTGTTTGCAATGCAGCCAACTTATTCTCACAACTGTTTACATCAGATACGTAAACAGTTTGTTTGGTAATGCCACACAACAAAAAATATCGGAAATGACAAGCGTTGCCACTACTTCCCACTGTTATTTTTGCCATATTTCTCGCAAAATAGCCACATTGTGTACTCGGCCTAAGCCTTGAGATTTTACTCCTAGTATAATAAAAACTGGCTTTAGGGGTAGCCCTTGTTAACACTCTTAAGAAATTCGTTTCCCATTTTTCCCTTTGTAAAATATTTCTTATTTCTTTTTTTTTTTTGCCTTTTTGTTTTGATGATGTTAATCACGTAATGTTTCTTGCCATGCAATAGTTTGCTATTTTGCCTTAAAGTCAAAAGAAAACTTGTGTTTTTTAGTTGTTTTCAGTTATTTTATGCAAACACCTTTGATACTTCTAGATAATAGTTATACGAGTATGTATGTAGACAAACTATTTTAAAAAATTTGCAATTTTAATTTTAAAATAACATTTTTTTCCTCGAACTTATTTTTCACTTACTCGTTTCTTTCTTATTGATTCTTTTTTATGTCATTGTTTTAAGTAGCAAAAATTCACATTACAAGTTGCACTTTTTTTTCTTCTTCAAATTTCTACCTTTTGAGTTTCTTTCAATACGCCCATCATTATTATTATATGACAAAAATTATTATTGTAAAAGGAAGCAACAGAAGAAAAATAGTGCAAGGAGTTTGTAGAAAATAAAAGTTTTATACAGAAAAAAGTACACAGCAAAAATGTTTCATCAATTAAATTTTTTTTAGGAATTTAGTTGATTGAATTAAATATTTAATTGCTTTAATTATTTTGAGTGGAATAACTTAACTAATATATCAAGTTGCTTATAGGTGAAATTTAAATTAATTTTTAATTGATATTACAAAATTTGTTGCATTACTTTTTTCTGTGTAATATAAAAAATTTGGTAATATCAATTAATTTTTCGTAATATCAATTAAAAATTAATTAAATTTTCGCCTGACGAAATCAATTAAGTTTTACCATTCCAACTATTTAAAGCAATTATATATTTAATTGAATCACTTAAATTCTTAAGAAGATTTTTTCTGCGTAACTTTAAGAAAATTTAAAATGAATATTTTTTTTCGAGCATCTAAGTTTCAACCATTAAAAATTTAATACAAGATAAAAACTAAAAGCTGAATTCTGACGATTTCAAAGGTCAACAGCGTATTTTTAACAATTTATAACAAAAATTAAACCATGTCCCCTATTCTAGTTGTCAACATCAACGTCAAATCAATACAATAGCAAAAAATTGGGACTTGTCTACCAGTTGTCCAAAACGCCTGACTACTATTGATAGACTCATGTTATTTTCCTGGACTTTAGGAAACAGAAAAAGACTATGAATAACACAAAATATTAGGTATTGTATTGACGTAACGTCAATGGTGACAACTGGAATAAGGGTGAATAGTTTATAAAAAGTTTGTTTTGTTTTCAATATGAATTATCGTTATTGTGGGATGGGGCTGCATAATTTTCAAACTCGAGTATGAATTTGAAGTTAGAACTAAAAATCAATACTTATTTTCCTTATCGTGGTTGGCGTATTTTGACTTTGACTACGTCGTTTTTGTAATAGACTAAAGAACACAGCATTATTTTTTTTTAAATCTAAGATCAAAATGTAGTCGAGGTCTAAATATGCCAACCACGATGAGGCCCAATATCTGTTACTTATAAAATATATTGATAAATCTGCACTATTTTCGCTGTGACCGACACGCGAATAAAACTTCTTGGAAAAAAAAGTTTGTTGTCCTGCGGAGCTGATAGTCGACGTTAATTACAATTATCGACTCTACTTTTACAAAATGCGAATATTTTCCCGTCAATTATTAGCTTTGAATAGCAGTGGAATAAGAAACACATACCGTTACATGTCACAAGTACCCAGCATAAAAGAGTGGCAACGTCTATTAAGCGTCCAACCCATTTGCAATATGAATGGTGTATTTTTCCGTATCACAGAATAATATCGCCAATGTGTATGTCATATTCGAAAGTGGCACAATACAATATGTATACATACATATGTATTGGCAAATATCGTAAGACTTTTAATTTTTATTGTACAATCAAGACAATTGTGCAATGTGATGGCAACATTGTTCACTGATGTTTACTTTTTCACTGTCAACAAAATTGGAAAATATTTTCTTTGAAAATATTGTGCCATTTATTGCATAGTATAGGTCAAAACGACAATAATATGAACAACAACATATGCAATAATATTGTATAATGGATAGGCCGCTATAGAGACTCCATCCAATCTAGGACAAAAGTTGGTGATAATATGGCACTTAAATTTTTAATATGACTGGATTTTTCGAGTCAGGGTAAATAAATAAAGTAAATACTAAAAGTCTATTCGAAAACTTTAAATAGTTACATTAATCACATCATGTGCAACAAATGAGAATTCAACAATGCATTATAACACACATTGAGCTTTTTATTAAAATACTTGAAAGTTGTCAATAAGAATTAGATGATATGCCTTTGCTGAAGCTGTACGAGTGAAGCAATTGTTATTCCTTAAATTTGTTGTGGGTACAGCTAAAATTCTTTATTATTTACTAGACTAGATAACATGGACTTTTAGATTTCTCAATTTTATTTAACGTTTAGCCAAACAGAGCAGACCCTTAAGGCTGGGTTAGCCGAACGTTGCTGTTGCTGTACCGTGCCGTACTGTACTGTTAGCACGTTGGTGCACTTACAGAACATTTAAAAACGTGCGTATGCTTTACTTCGTTTTGTTGTTTTAATATTAAAAAGGAACAGCTGTTCACAAAACAGTGATGGGAAATAAAAAAGTTCAAATGGTGAATGTAGCGAAGAAAAAGTACCTAAAATATGTAAACGCTATAAAAACTGTATACTGTCTATTATACATTTATAACAAATAAATATGTTCATACATACATACATATCGATGGACACAAGTATACCTCGTCACAAAAATTTATTGCAATATCGTAAAAATAACACTTTTAAAAGCAGTTTAACAAAGCAGTTGTGTTGTTTAATATTATGTTTTTATCTTCCCCTGTAAAATTACAATTATTTGAGTTAGGGCCTTTCTACTTGTGACCAACGATATGTATGCAACATGAAATAATTTTTACATGTGTGCATACACAATAAGAAGTTTTGATACCATTTAAAACCTTTAATACATATCACATTTATATTTTACTCATACATATTTATGCATTTCTTTATTACCCTGCAGAAAGTGCGAATAGTGAAATTGTGCTGATTTACTAGTGACGTTGTCAGTAGCACTACTGACCAGGTGTACCCCAGCCAATGGTATCATCTATTGACATTTAACATTAGCTTGTCATTGAAAATCCACCACTAGACTATAGCACTACTGACTTAGTAGTTCTTTCGGTACCACATGGTGACATTGGCACCAAAGATTCACTAGTAAATTTTAGGGGCTGTAGTCTACAATATCGATATATTCTCTCTCGTTGTCAATAGTAAACTTATAGTGATTTTCTAGTGACATTGTCAATAGTGCTACTGACTAGGTGTACCCCAGCCAATGCAAATGCCTATTGACATATAACATAGGGTTGTCATTCAAAATCTATCAGTAGACTTTAGCACAATTCAGAAGGTAGTTCTTTTACGACCATATGGAGATAATTGAACCGAAGATTCACTCGTAGATTTTAGTGACCCTCGTCTACATATATTTATTTAATATTATTGCACAACATAATAAAAAAGAAAAACAAACTATTGACGCGTTCATTGACAATATCACCAGAAATACACTAGGACTGTCGTCTCTAACGTATCTCTACTCGCGCATAAAAGGAAAGTTGTCGACATTTTAACTAGTGCAATTGTCGCTGGAGAAAGAGTATTGACATAGAGACATATGGTTCTAGGTTGACTAGAGGGTATATATAAGTACATATACATACACATGCATGAATATATTTGTGTACATAAGTATGTATATATGTACATTCCCAAATATTTATTTATATACTTATGTTTTTCCACACAGATATTATTAACAAAAGTACCAAAAAACAGAGCCAAAATGCCCCTATTCCATTTAACTTACAATGACACCATCACTGGCTTACAAACGTCACTTAACAACGTTAGAAAATTCTATTTTATACAGGTTGAGACTTGCCGTCAACGTTACAGCAAACTTCGGTAAGCGTTTGCATTGTTTTCAATCAACAAAAACGATCAGCTGTTTCGTTAGTTTACGTGGACGTTCGGCTAATTCTACCTTTAGATCGGTTTTCTCTGCCCTTTATGTGACTTTAGAATATTGAACAAAGTGTTTAAATTAATTTTTCCAAGAATATTTATACTTGGCTACATTTATTAGTATTTCTTCTTTTAGTCTTTAGTTTGACAGTTGCCAGTTTTTAAAGATGTATGCAACATGCTTGTACTTTACTTTATTGTTGTACAAAATGTACTTGGCAATGGGTAATTTGTTGCATGCAAGTTGCTAACAATGGTGTGTATTCTTTTTATTTTTTTGTTGATAGTTGGTAGCATCAACAATATAACAAACAAATAGTGAAAATACAATAACAAACTGGGCACAAAAACAGGCAGGAGCATTAACAATCATCGCGTGCGTTCGTGTGAGCGCACACCAATGATTTATTTCGTTCTTTTGTGACAACTTGCTGTACGTTGCAAAGATGCAAATTTTAATTTTTACACTCAGCGCAACACTGCAACAAACATACATACATACATGCATATAAAGTGGATGGCTAAAACAATATTTACCAGTACTTAAGGAGACTGTAGTAAGTACGTTCGTTTTTTTTTTTTTTTGTAATTTTTTCGGTGTTGCCTGTTGTGTTCATACATCAGTGGGCGATAGATAAGACTAAGATATTCGTGCAACTATAGGGTGTTTTTTTAGAGGTATAGAACTTCAAATTGAAATAAAACACAAGAAAATCATTTTAATGTCCACCAATTTGGCTTTATTGGAAGGATAATTTTATGCCATTAATGTTTAAATATGATTTCGGGCATGTGGCCGCCGCGGCTGGCTCGAATAAAGCCAATTCTACAGGTCCAATTTTCAACCACTTTTCGAGCATATGGGGCCGTATGTTGGCAATAACGCCACGAATGTTGGCTTCCAAGTCCCCTAACGTTTCTGGTTTGTTGGCGTAGACGAGCGACTTCACATATCCCCAAAGAAAATAATCCAATGGTGTCAAATCACACGATCTTGGTGGCCAATTGACAGGTCCATTCCGCGAAATTATGCGATGGACGATTATGTCGACCATAAAATGGACGGAGCTTGCGGTAAACTTCGCGAACTGAACCATTATTTTCGAAATAAATTTGCACGATTTGCAAGCGTTGTTCTTTTGTCAACCTGTTCATGATGAAATGGCAAACCAAACTAAATATTAATCACTTGACAGCTGACAAAATGGCCGCCAGTTAAAAAAGTGATGCCAACTTAAAGTTCTATACCTCAATAAAAAACACCCTTTACTTGTAGTTGAATGTGGCAGACACACACTGTGTTCACTTCATTAATTTTCAACATGCAAAAAGAAAAGTTCGTTCGTGCCACAAGCAGAAAGAAAGAAACGAAAAAGCAATTTCCAATAAATTCTTACGTATGTTTTAATTGTTTTCAAACTTACAACAACAAGATTAACGTTAAATATGCCACAAAGAACTTCAACAAAAAAAAACCATATGAACACAATGTATTAAAAAGTTTATTTCGAATAATTTCTGCAAGTCTCTTGTGTGGGTTTTAATATTAAATTTTACTTAATCCAACTTCCTTCGTGGCATTTTTATTTCAACATTATGTTAATAAGATGTTAATAAGTTTCTTGGAACACAAAAAAAAAAAGAAATATTTTCTTGTTACAGTGTTTTCACACTGAAAGTTAAAACCATGTTTTAACGTTAAAACCATAAACAGCTGATTTTACATTCACACTGCAAGTTTGTTAAATTCGGGTTTTAACTCACAGGCTGTCTAATAACTTTGCTCAAAATAAAATAGATCTTCTGCATTTTTGTTGTTGCATTTTTTCTGCTTTTTAATAACACTTGTTGAACATACTGTTCAACTGTTTTTGTTTGTATGAAAAACTGAGATATTTCACAATGCGCTCTAAAATGCAAATTATTTTATATTTTGTAAATAAAATTTTTTTAAATTATGGAACTTCTTATACAGAATGAAGAAGTGCTTGGAAATAAAGTTATTATATGTAAAAATGCACAAATACATTATAAGATAAACCTTTTTTATAGGCAGATGAATGTCAGCAATATTGTCTATTTTCACTTTCCAGAGTTCAACGCAAATATTTTCTTTGTTTTCCTTCCAAAAAAACTCTTTTTCCCATAATTTTTCGATTATTGTTGCTGCTATTTACATCCATTTTTAAGTTGAAAATCTTTCAAGCGCCATCTATTGTTATTCACTGGCATAAACATTAACAGCTAATGTCGGTCATTTCAACTTGGCGGCACTGAATTTATCACAGCGAAAACAAGGTTGCATTTCTTAAAACCAACTTAAAACCAATTAAAAAATGGTTTTAATTTGGTTTTAACAAAAACAATTTGTATGGTAAAATCAGGTTTTAACAGTTGGTTTTAACGTTAAAACCAACTTTTATTAAAACCATGTCAGTGTGAAAACACTATTACACAACTTAAAGTTGTATGCCGGCCATAGTATCTGTGAGGTAAGCTTCCGTTCATATTTAATGATTTGTACTGTCAAACAGTCAAGTTGTCATTTCAAGAAAATAATTACATATAAAGTTACATTGCATGAGAATTTGTAGTTAGCAGAATATCAGCCCAATTATGAATATTCCCGGGGAATTTTTTCCCTTCCCTATCATTTGTTCCCAGGGAATAATCCTCCTATTCTAAATAGCAGGGGAATAAGCAAATACGGGAGAGAGTAAAATCTGGATCAGCTGTTTAATGTTTACATATTTTTCTGCACTAACGCAAAGTTCAGCAATATAAATTTATTAAAAATGTGATAAGATTTCGTGTTAATATAATATTTGTTTTTGTTTAAATAAAAATTAAATAAACAGTGTATCCATTCAGACATGCGGAATAACTTTGTGCTGAGAAAGTGGAGTTTAAACTGAGTCAGGTCCAGTGGACTGTGTGGACAAAGGAAATTTGTAAATTTTATCAAGTTTTTCTTATCAGTCTTGATAATATTAGAAGGAAATAAATCTTCGATTTATCTATTATGTGAACTGCAAAATTTATTGTTTTAGTATTTGTTCTGAATACAGGAGTAGTTTATGTTTTTGAAGTGCATATGCGCAGGGTTTAGATAAAAATGCAAAAATACAAAATACAAAAGGGAAATATAATAATTCGGTATTTATTTAAACTTTTTGTTCTAAATAAATGCTTATAACTACTATTGTTTTTCAACATTTATTAATATGATTTTTAAATTTTTGCATTAGTTCCCTTCAAAATGTTTGGGGAGAAAACTCTCAACAAATTCTCGCTCTCCCTCATATTTAGAATACCTACTTTTTTCCCAGGGAGTTTTTTCCCGGGGAAATTTTAATTCATAATAGGAGGAATGGGAAAAGGGAAAAAACTCCCGGGGAATTGCTATTCATAATTGGGCTGTATATGTATATATGTATATATATATATATATACATATTTATATATATTTCCAAACAAATGTGTTAAAGTATTTTAACACTTTTCTCAGCACTTATTCATCAATCAGTATTTTGTAGTATAGTCTGGTTTTTCATCATCATGCATTTTAATATTTTTGAAGTCATTTGTACGGAATGATCGTTTAAAATTGCATTTTATGCGCATTTCACTGTTGCTAATGCAGATCATCAGGGAACCTTTACCCAAAGTTTCTTAGAACAACTAGAGTTATTATGTTATAAACTTTCATTTAAACAAATGAGAAGAAGCTCAACAACAAATAAAGTTGAAACAAGAACTCAATAATCAACATGTTTTTTTATTTTCTTACTTTACCATTAGTACATTGGCTGACTTTTTTCAGCTTCAAATTGTATTTGTAAGAGTATGTAAAAAGAAAATAAATGTAAATAACAACAACAACTATTTAAGTATAGAGTGTTGCCACGCAAGTATTTTTTTTTTTTTTTGACCAGGTGCAGTCAATTTAATAATTAGTTGTTTTTTATGGGAATTGTTAAAAAGCGAAACGAACTTTAGCCTGTTAAAATCATAAATATAGAAACAAATGGAGTTCGAATAATAATTAAATTAACTTAAAATTTAAGTTTAAGATTTTTTTAAACGCACTAATAATCCATAGACTACAACACAAAAGTACCTCATAGTACCCCCATTTAAATTTTACAATTACGTTGTTCAAGTGTTAAAAAAATCCGTACAAATATTTAGCTATCACTTTTAATCACTTATTGTAGTTTTTGTCTACGTGTTCAAAAAAAAAATCACTTTAAAGCAATAATTGCAATATTGCGATGGTGACTAAGTTTGAATAATAGAACTACTTGGAGTTGAGTTCATCAATGCTGTAACTAAGTTTTTGTTATGATTATATTATTTATTCAATATTTCGAATCAACCCATTATTTTCTTTCTATAGTTGTAATTTATGCTTAAGTTGTCATAAAGTATCATATTATGTTAAATCCCTACTTAAAAAATCATCTTGATAAGTTGGGCCTAAAGTACCCGATGCACAGTGGGGTTTTTGTAAAAAAAATGTTTAATTATTCTGCAGTTTCTAAACTATCTGTCCGATTCTTGTGAAATATCATAAAGCATTTGAAAAGGTATCACAGAGCTTAAGTCTAGAATTCGGACTATATATCACTTTAAAGGGAGCGGAGCCACAAAGCCCCAAAGTTGTCAACATAGAGTTAATGAAAAATTAAAACCAATGCCAAGCTAATTTTTTTTTCTATCCAACAACTACAAAAAAGTCTGCTACATTTATGGGTTTTCGCTTCCAGTTTAAGAAATATTCGAGAAAAAAAAATTAATTAATTAGCAACTTTAAAACCTGTTCTGCTAAAGTAAAATATTTTTCGATTTAGAAAAGGAAATTCATTATTAAATTGAATTTTTGAAAAAAGTCGATTTTCGCTGTTTTTTGCCGAAAAATGTGGGTTAATTATTTCGCTATTATCGGGTCTATCATGAATGAAATTCCTCGTGAAGTTTTTTTTTGGGAACAATTCCAAATAATATCAAGTAATAGGGAAAACAAAAAATCGTAATTGGAAAAGGGAGAAATTTCACGCGGAATTTCATTCATGATAGCACGGTATAAAAAATATTGCTTAAATACCAACCAAATATTCTTGCTTACTCAAAAAGTAATACTATAAGAAACATTACAAATAAATTTTTTGTTCAAAATTTTCGTTTCGAATTTTTGTTATAAACATCAAATTTAAGCTTTTTTTTTTTTGCCAAACTCCAAAGCTGTAACCAAATAATTTATTATGCCACCTTAAGATAAGATATTTTTTTTAATTGTTTCCAAAAATCTAATCTGCGCCCGGCGAAAAAAAGAATTCAGCAAAAATACTGAATAAATCCCATTTCCAGGATTTAGCAATTTTTTTTTTGGGAATTGCCGGGAATATATATATATATATATATATATATATATATATATATATCTACCCTGCAGTCAGACTGGGGCCAAGTGTCTCTATGTCAACACTAAAATTCTATTAGTAGTTACATTGTCTACAATTTCTCTTCTATTCGTCAGTATAAAAGAAATAGAGAAAACAGATTTGGTGTATTTCTGTTGCATTTTGCAACAATTTGTCAATATACATAAATTTGTATGTACGTAAGGTATAGAAATGTACCAGTAAATGTCTGGTTGGTATGTCTCCATGTTCCCATAAGAACTATGAATTCACTACCTAATCAATTGTTTTAGTGTTACTAGTAGATTTTCAATGACAAGCACATGCTAAATGTCTATAGCATAAAGTATTGTATGGGGAATAATTGTAGAGTAGTACTGGTGACAAAGTCAAAAGCGACTCAGTACATTTTCACTATTCGCACTTTCTGCAGGGTATATCTACACAAACACACACACACACACACACACACACACACACACACAATATATATATATATATATATATATATATATATATATATATATATATATATATAAGATATATAGTCCAAATTCCAGCTCTCTGATTTAAACATTTTTCAAATTTATTTTTTATGTCACCTCTAAACATTTTTTTCTTGGCTTTAAAAGTTTATAAAAAATTATTTTTGGTAGCTCTCATCATAAATTTTTAAACCCAACCTTACTTAAAAATAAGTCATCTTTGACCTGGCCTCATAATGGGCAATAAAATAATTCCTCAAGTTCATAAAGAAATAAATTGGTATCCTCTATATTTTCTTTAGTTGAATAGCTTTTATAAAAGTGCTGAATTATTTTTCACATTATGATTTTAATTTTTTTAGGGAAATAAAACCAGTCTATTCTATTCATGTTGAAATGCCAAAACAAATTAAACATAAATCACTTGAAAGCTGACAAAATGGCCGCCAGTTAAAAAAGTGTTACCGACTTAAAGTTTTATGCCTCTATAAAAAATACCCTTTATAAATAAATTAAATTTAACAATAATTCAACAAAATTTCTGAATATTGCTGTATCCTCAGCTAGGCTTCTTATATGTGGCCTGGAGCTAAAAATGTAAAAAAATAGATTTCGAAAAATTTGTAGCTAGAATGTGAAAATTTAATACTATTTTTTTTTTCTCTTAGACGCTACTGTGCACCAGTTAGGAATTTGCTCCCGCGATTACAAAAAAATCACAAAATAATTTTATCACAAATTTTTCCCGCGCACATAAAAAATTTAAATTTTATTACAAAATAAAAAAGTCGAGAATTTCAGCATGTTTGTGTACGACGTTGACGTTAGAAATATTATTGTTTTCAAATACTTTACTACATCGAAGTGTTCTAAAGAAGAAAACACTTGGTGACGGAAGAATTTATAATGATTGTAAAAACGTCATGCATGTACTTACACACACACATGCATGGACATTAGTTGTGTGTGCTTGCTTTAAAAAACCACCCTTAACAGTGTTGCCAAAATATTGTAGGCCTTTGCCGCCATATAGCCCCTGAAAACCCGCTACCGGAGTAAAAATGCACGCTAATAAAACCGCTGATTTTTTAATAAGCAATTTGTTTCTTTTTTCATGGTTGATTGGTAAAAAAATAGAATGAGATAAATTTTATAAAATATACATATGCATATATATATGTCGGAGTTGCATAGTTCGCCAATATTTGTAAGCAAAGGCCAGCCAACTCTTTGAATATTTTATTTTCTGCAGTCTTCCCATAATCGAACTTCGAACTAGAAAAAAGTAGAATCTAAGGGACTATTCCATCTTATAATATTAATATGTTTATTCCGATTCAGTATCTTTTCAATATTTTCTGCGATAGACCTTAATTATTCTAAACGTGTGGAATATCTTGCCGTTTTCCTTGAAATATGAAACTATTTATTTTTGTTAAAATTTCCTGATTTTTTGAATATCTGAAATAAAAAAAATAGTGTGGATAAAATAAACTCTATGGTTCAATTCGCATTTACTTGAAATTTTATTTCAAAGGAAAATTTAATCAAAAAGTCTCTGATGAAAAACAATTATCCAGAAAAACTTATTGTTTTGAGATTTTTTTTGATTTTCTTTTCCTCAATTACACTGATCCAATCACCCATTTTTCGGTTTGTTTTCCTCTTGTCTAAAGATTATGTTAATCATTTGCTTTAATGCGAAAAGAAAGATTAAATTGATTTTCAACATAATTTTAATCTTGAATCAAATTTTATTCACTAAAAATTAAATTTGTATACTTTTATATATATGTTTTTATTTTTAACTTATTAAAGTTTCACTTTATACTATACCACCACAAAAAAGTGACGTGAGTTTCTTTGAGGTACGTGTTTATATCGAAGAAACTCAACATAAATACCAGGATACGTGGTGCATGGCTGCGTTAAAAATAGCTTATTTTGAATCAATATCTTTCTTAATAAGTTTAAGAACGGTTTTAACGCCAACTAAGAAATTGGTCGGCTAAAAAATCCGCTGGCGGTTTTTTTAATAGACTTGCAGCTAATGACAACTTAGTATTTACTTTCTGTTGCTGTTCTGTGCCGTTCCCTTCTGTATAAAATATTTTGCAATTACTTTGTCTGTGAAAAAAATCAGCTGGCAACCTGTAGAATTGATTACACTTGTACACAAACTATCACAACACACTAATACATACACACTTTTGGCTGTCACTTAACGATGAATTCTATTTTCTACAGATTCGTCCGCAACAGAACAGAACGAAAAAGTAAAAAACTAACCACACATACAGATTTTCAACTCAACAGAAACAAAACAGCTGATTCAGAACAGAATAGCACGTACAAACTCATTCTGCCTTAACTGTGTTCGTTTACTTTTGCAGTAAAATGCATTAAATGAGTATTTACTGCGAAAATTTTAAAATTTACTCTCAAAAAGAGCTGTTGCCGAAAAAAGTACGCGAACGGAAAAATAGTAAAAATTAGTAAGAAACAGCTGACTCTAACTCCACATAGTGTTGAAAAATAAATAAAGTTTTGACAATGCAACTCTCTCAATTATTGGTACTCGATACAATATTATTATAACACGAACAGTCTAAGAATAAATTTTGTAGTTTGTTTCATGTAGTATTTGTAATTAATTTCTTTTTGATTTCCTTATTTTATTGTTTGTTAAATTAATAAAAATTACATGACTATTTGTTAATGTTACTGATTACTTTAAAAGCAAGTGCAATACTTAGTAACCAGATACCTTACAGTTTTACAACTTTGAGTAATTAGAATAATTTGCAAAACAAAAAGATTAATAAAATATATTACAAAATATAAACATATATTAACAGCTATTATTATTATATTTACTTTATAAATGAATTATTTTTTAATGACTTTCACTATTTTTATTTAACCTTTTCTCAAATGTTTACACTTTTCATTTGCTTACTTTTCATTTGTTTAAATTTTGAATCATATGTTTTTATCTAACTAAACTTTACTACGACAAATTTCTGCAGTAAAAATTTGCAAAACACTCAGTCAAGAACTGTCGCTTTGCTCTCTCAATTTGTGTTCTCATTTACTGTATTTGGGGTAAGCGAACGCAATTTAGTAAAACGCAGTAAAGTTCACTAAAAATTTGTAAAAACTTTTGAGTACGCGAACGCAATTAATAGCTTACCATTTACATCTTATACACACACAATAAAACGTACAATATGCAAAATAACAAGCATACACGCATCAAAACTACTTCTTCTGAGTGTTTGTTACGAATAAGAAGTCTTGGCGACATCGCTTAAAAACACTCATTTACACGTACTTCAATACATCCATCGCTTATTAAACATTATTTATTATTGATTTAGTATCATACATGCTACGACAATACATTTAAAAAAAAGACGTATTTACATTTCAAGACTGTTTAACCAGCCCTCTATAATCTATTACAGAAACGTCAAGATTTCCATCGTCAACGTCTTACACAAACAGAAACTTAAATAAATTTATATTTTAATATATATTTATTTTTATAAATTTATAAAAATTTTAATAAATTTAAGCAGCAATTAACAATTAACCTGCTGCATTCGTATATAAAGGGTGTCCCAACAAGAACGCAAGATGTAAATTTTAAATAAAACACAAATATTTAAAAAAAAAATCGTGAAACTTTATTATATCGTAAAGTAGACAAAATTAGGTTATGTGTGGAATAAAAAATCGGGCAGATGGCCGCTGCGGCTTTGCTGGCACACACGCGATCTTTTAATGAAATTTTCAATGGCCGTTTTGCATAAATGCTGCGGTATTTCATTAATGCAGCGTCCAATTTCCTCTTTTAAGGCTTGAGTCGTCGTCGGTTTATTCGCGTAAACCATCGACTTCAAAAAACCCCAAAGAAAAAAGTCTAATGGTGTTAAATCTAGGCGGCCAATTCTGGTCTCCAAAACGCGAAATAACACGACCGGGAAATGACTGGTGTAGCAATTGAATCGTTTCTCTGGCTGTATGACATGTGTCGCCGTCTTGTTGAAACCACATGCCCTCCACATTCATTTCTTCAATTCTAGGCACGAAAAAACTGGTTATCATTTCACGATACCGAACACCATTGACTGTTTGCGCTTGACCTGCGTTTGAGCGACATCATCAGGTACAGCTGCGACATTTTCGGTCGGTCAACCTGGTCGAAGGCGCGTTGTTGTCTTTACATCACTAACAGACCCAGTTTCGGCAAATTTATCCATTAGTATCTTTACAGTTGACTCTTTTGGAGCATTATTGTAACCCCAAATTGATCGCAAATTTGCGAACTGTAGCCGCAAAACTTTCACCATTTTTGTAAAACAATTTCACAATGAGAATGCGTTGTTCATTCGTGTAGCGCTCAATTTTTACTACTAACCTCGTACCTTCTACTAGCAAACAATAACAATTGTTCAAATGTCAAACAATGACACTTCGAATGGCGCCAAATTTAAATCTTAAGTTCTTGTTGGGACACCCTTTGTTTGCTGCAATTTATTGAAAAGGCTGCAATTATAAAACTACGCTGAAAAGTGTCTTTATATCAATTTAAATGAAAATTTTGTTTTTTGCTTTCTGATGTTTATAGTTTTGCATAAATGAATCGTTTTTTTTTTGCAATGTTTTTATACTTTTTTGTTATAGTACTTAATGTTTTTGTTATGTTGATTGTATTTGTATTGTGTTTCAACCGGAAACTCTTTAATAAATTATGTTCAATTGAGATTGTGGAAAAAAAAAATTAAGTTATAAAAAAAATTAAACAAGAATACGAAGCCCTGACGCAATTCGGTCGGTGTCAGTGACTTGTGCGCCGAAATAATGTCAAGAAATTATTGAAATCGTGGTGATGTAATGAATAGTTTAATGGATTTTATTAAAAAAATTAAACTACAATTGCGTAGAAAAATATACAAACATTAATATATACATACATACATAATGGGTGTTTTTTATTGAGGTATAGAACTTTAAGTTGGCATCACTTTTTTAACTGGCGGCCATTTTGTCAGCTGTCAAGTGATTAACATTTAGTTTGGTTTGCCATTTCATCATGAACAGGTTGACAAAAGAACAACGCTTGCAAATCGTGCAAATTTATTTCGAAAATAATGGTTCAGTTCGCGAAGTTTACCGCAAGCTCCGTCCATTTTATGGTCGATATAATCGTCCATCAGAGCAATTAATTCGGTTAACCATGGATCGTTTTCGCACTACGTTTACTCTATGTGATAATACGCATCCGCAGAGACGTCGAACAGTGCGCACCGAAGAAACAATTGCCGCTGTAGAGCAAAGTGTTGAAGAGGACCCGAATGAATCGATTCGCCACCGTGCACAGCATTTGGAGCCGACTAACCGACTATTTTGTTCCCGAATTGGATGGCATGTATGTGGATGAGTTGTGGTTCCAACAAGACGGCGCTACATGCCACACAGCGCACGTCACAATCGATTTATTGAAGGAAACATTCGATGAGCGCATAATTTCGCGGAATGGACCTGTCAATTGGCCAGCAATATCGTGTGATTTGACACCATTGGATTATTTTCTTTGGGGATATGTGAAGTCGCTCGTCTACGCCAACAAACCAGAAACGTTAGGGGACTTGGAAGCCAACATTCGTGGCGTTATTGCCAACATACGGCCCCATATGCTCGAAAAAGTGGTTGAAAATTGGACCTGTAGAATTGGCTTTATTCGAGCCAGCCGCGGCGGCCACATGCCCGAAATCATATTTAAACATTAATGGCATAAAATTATCCTTCCAATAAAGCCAAATTGATGGACATTAAAACGATTTTCTTGTGTTTTATTTCAATTCGAAGTTCTATACCTCTAAAAAAAACACCCGTTATGTGTGTATGCATTTGTTTACATTGACTTTTTAATAGTTTTAATTGATTGCACTTAAGCTTTTAGACTTCTTTTTTTATTATTTATGTTTACTTTTATAAATTTTTGTTATTTGATTTCGTTGCAATGGAAGGAACTCCTCTCATGCAACCAGAATCCCAGCGTTTGCAAAACAATCACATCATTCAAACCTAAGCCACATATGTTTTGTTTATTGACTTTTACTTGAAATGTCTCATTTGCAGTATTTTCCCTTAAAATAGTTTACGCTACTTGTTGATTATTTTGTACGTTGTATATTTGTTTTATTTTTCTCAAATCAGCAGTAAACTGAAGTGAAATATCGCATGTTGACAAAACAGAAATAAGAGGGAAAAAGAAGACGCAGCAGACCACCCTGACACAAATGCTGACACAGCAGCAAACTAAATTGCTCTGCCAATTGTTTGTTAGTAGTGGAATCAATTTATTTTTATAGAGTATTTTTTCTTCTTATTTTTCTTAAAATTTCTTGTTAATTTAAAACGATCTCAATAAATAAACACAAGTCTAAGATGAGCGTAAGCATGTGTTAGGGTCGAATTTGCCAGCACTCTACACATAGAGGCAAGTTGCAGGGGATTACATCAGTGTGCTGGTAATCTTTTTTTTTTAAAGACACAAAACATTTAGTTGGATAGGTGCTGGTGGATATCGTGGCTGTTTTAACTAACTGAACTAACTGACATTTTTTTTTTTGAAAAATGAGTTAAGTCCTTTATTAGACTTAGGGCCATTATTACAACTTCAAGATAGTTAAAAGTAGGATTTTATCGGACGTATAAAAAGCTTTCCATTATTGCAAATTGGATTTAACTTACCAGGTAGTATTAACTTGCCTGTAATTTATCGCTCACTTTAGGTTAAAGTAAAATTTTGCAAATGATAAAATTTTTATACGTTCGATAAAATCCTACTTTTAACTATCTTTAAGTTGTAATAATGGCCCTTAATAAGTCATAATACACATTGTCTATAATTTTCATGACTGTAAGCATTACTTTTGTGCCTATATAAGTAAAAAGATTTCTGACGCTGCTTTCCTGTAAAATTTTAAAAATGTTAGTTAGGTCAGTTAGTTAAAACAGCGACGATATGTGCCCTATTTTGACAGCTTGTACATATGTACTTTATTTTGGAAAATCTGATTTTGACAGAGCGTTAAGTAGTGAAGTTGGCTGCTAAATAACTGTTGTTGTTATTGTTATTGTAAAAAATCCTCACGTCTTAACAGTATAGGTTCGATAGTACATACTACCACAAAGGGAAGTAAACCCCTATACTCAGTTTGGCTCTAAAAGTCCACTAAATAAATCTCATTAACATATTACCCCGAAAAAATTATTTTTTCATGCACTTTTTTTGCATTTCATTGCATTTTTCATTTGTTTTAGAATAACTAACTGGGACTCCTAATATTTTGCTAACAATATTTGGCAATGTAATCTGAACTTTCTAGGCACTCTAATATATCATACAAAACACTTTTTAATTCAAAAATTCTCGTTCTCCACAATTTTTTTACGCAAATTTTTTTTTGTAAAAAAACGAAAATTTTACATCCTAATTTATTTAAAGGATCAGTCAGATAACTGTTTTACATTTCAAATGCTGCAACTCTCCGTTATGTATAGCTTTTTGTTTTATGCGTTCGCTTTGACTGCGACTGTTTTCATTTTCAGAAGCAGAAGCAAAAGCAAATGCACAAATCAGAAAATTTTAAATGATGCTTCTCAATACCTCCTAACTAGAGTGCGCAATGATTTTTTTTATAAACATGTAAAATACACTTTTCCGAATTGTCGTTAAATTTTAAAAATGTGCAATGGTCTACTCAAGAGGTTTAGAGTACTATCTAAAAAATATTTACATTGCACCGATGGATTAACGGATAAGGTCAGAATTATATTCGAAAGTTTTCATTGATATTTATAAAAGAAAAGTAATTCACGAAAATTCTCAATTTCAAACTACATATTTAAAATGTTAATTCCTAAAACTTTTACGTATATTGCCGGGCCTCACGGGCCTATACGTAAATCCACCACTGGGTATGGAACTTGAATGTTAACGCTAAGCGGCATAGAACACAACGCTAGCCTCTTTTGTTTAGGTATTTCTGTTATTGTGTTGCTTATCGCCTAGACAATTTAATATACCAACTTAAATGTACAAGAAAAAAATAAAAATTAAAATAAAAAATAAAACGTTTGCAACAACGCAAACGAGAACGAATAAAGTAGTCAATTTAAATTTCAGTTTTGCGTCCAACTGATCGTTGACAAAACAATTTTATTTCATTTATTCAATTCGCCAATAAAAATTATACTTACATACTAGTGTATCTATCAATGATGCTGATGCTTTGTATGCGAACTACTCCATATTGCACGAATAAGAAAAAAAAATATCTAAATACAATATGGAATGTAGTGCAGCTACTTAATTAAGAACTAAAACAAGTCCAACCACTTCGTCCACAATGCCATACATACATACATAATTTCATATCTCTTTTGAAGGGAACTCCCTTTTTAAGAAAATTTCCTAAGAAATCGATGTTATTGTTGTTGTTCCGTTTTTGTCTTCTGTTTGCTGACAATTTAATGCTGGCGAAATAAAACTTGAATGCAAAATTTTAATTGAATGACTCAATTTCAAAAAAGAAATTCTTTGTTGCAAAACTATATTGTATAAATATTTATTAATGGATAAACAAGCATATGATATGATACGGGCGCAAGTAATAATAGTCAGTATTCAATTTTATATAAAGGGTGTTTTTTATTGAGGTATAGAACCTTAAGTTGGCATCACTTTTTTAACTGGCGGCCATTTTGTCAGCTGTCAAGTGATTAATATTTAGTTTGGTTTGCCATTTCATCATGAACAGGTTGACAAAAGAACGACGCTTGCAAATCGTGCAAATTTATTTCGAAAATAATGGTTCAGTTCGCGAAGTTTACCGCAAGCTCCGTCCATTTTATGGTCGACATAATCGTCCATCAGAGCAATTAATTCGGTTAACCATGGATCGTTTTCGCACTACGTTTACTCTATGTGATAATACGCATCCGCAGAGACGTCGAACAGTGCGCACCGAAGAAACAATTGCCGCTGTAGAGCAAAGTGTTGAAGAGGACCCGAATGAATCGATTCGCCACCGTGCACAGCAATTGGAGCCGACTAACCGACTATTTTGTTCCCGAATTGGATGGCATGAATGTGGATGAGTTGTGGTTCCAACAAGACGGCGCTACATGCCACACAGCGCACGTCACAATCGATTTATTGAAGGAAACATTCGATGAGCGCATAATTTCGCGGAATGGACCTGTCAATTGGCCACCAAGATCGTGTGATTTGACACCATTGGATTATTTTCTTTGGGGATATGTGAAGTCGCTCGTCTACGCCAACAAACCAGAAACGTTAGGGGACTTGGAAGCCAACATTCGTGGCGTTATTGCCAACATACGGCCCCATATGCTCGAAAAAGTGGTTGAAAATTGGACCTGTAGAATTGGCTTTATTCGAGCCAGCCGCGGCGGCCACATGCCCGAAATCATATTTAAACATTAATGGCATAAAATTATCCTTCCAATAAAGCCAAATTGATGGACATTAAAACGATTTTCTTGTGTTTTATTTCAATTCGAAGTTCTATACCTCTAAAAAAACACCCTCTACTTACATATTTTATTTATTTTTAAAGTTAATTTTTTTAATAATCTTCACATGACACCATAAACCTAGTGAGCTTGAATTTGCTAAAATATAACAGACAATTTTTTGTTTTCAACAACGATTGGTTTTTACCAGTCGTACGTAAACTGCCGTAATTGTTAAGATTATTTAAATGTTTGTTTACTTAGTTTGTCATTAATTAACTAAATATTTTTGAACATGCAAGTATTTCCAACTCACAGGAATAATAATATTTTTTAACCCCCGACTAAAAAACGGGTGTTATACGTTTGTAGTAGGGTGATCGACTCGGTTTTTCAACCGTTTTTAAAACCCCGGTTTTTTCAAAATACGGTTTGCTGTTTTTTCAAAATGTTGATTTTTCGAATGTCGAATAGTCCGGTTTTTTTTACAATTTAAAAACCGGCTGAGTCTTTTCGAATGCTTTTCGATTTGTACATTTTGCATGTTTTGTTGATTTTGGTAAGTATTTTTTTTAGTGTAAAAACTCTTAAGTTTTTTTTTGAGCATGGCACCATTTACTGAAATATGAAATTTAAGAGAAATTATTTTATGGGGTAATAGCAGAGGCGAATTTAATTGGCCTTATGGTGTGCAATGTATGTCAAAATACAGTTGCAAAAAGTGTTTTTTTAGTTTTGTTGACATTACGTTTCATATTTTATATAGAGGTAGATATCCACCTTGTCCATACAATTCATATGTATATACATATATCCCATTAGGGAATAAACTCTACATACAACCATCGTTTTTGGGGTTTGAGGAAACTTGGGAAGAAATTCAAAAAATTAAATATGCCAATATTTAGGTTGCTAATATATACATATGTTTATACAAAAAATAAAAAATTAAAAAATAATTATAATAACAACAACATAATAGACCATATTTGGGTGCCATTTGTTGACGGCTTGGTACAGGAAATCACAGAATTTTCAAAAAAGTTGACGACCTCAAACATTTTGCACGTATTTTTTCATTTATTTTATGCCTGCATGTAGACTTTTCTTCTAAGTGTTTTTAATATTTTTTTTTGCTACTGTAGGTGTTATAATTATTTTTAATTTTTTGTATAAACATATTTATTATTAAATTGGCATATTTAATTTTTTGAATTTCTTCCCAAGTTTCCGCGAACCCTAAAAATGATGGTTGTATGTAGAGTTTATTCCTCAACTGTATATTATATATAAATATTTATGTACTATACATAAGCATATGAAGTTAATTTTTATGTTTTACCTTTAATTTAATTTTTTTGTTTTATAGTATTTACATGAACTGTTAACCCTTTTTTTATAAATGAATTAAAAATCAAAACTTTAGTATAATAATTTTCTTACTTAAAAAGCCGTTTGACCGGTTTTTCCTGAATTGTAAAAACCGAAACCGGATTTTTCATAATTTCAAATATTCGAAGTTCGAACTATTCGAAAACCGGTTTCTGGAAAAAGTCGAATAATCGATCACCCTAGTTTGTAGTGTGTGTCTGTGTATCTGTGTGTCTGTCCGTGTCCACGTACAGGCCAAACGGCTGCACCGATTTTCATTTAGTTTTTTCGGTTTGAAAGATGACTTGATCAAGAGGGTTATTAGCTATATATAACATATTTTCTGAAAAAAGTCGGGGTTTTTTTTAATTTTTAATTTTTGTTATGTGACAATTAGTTCTCTTGTAAGTTTATAAAGTCCGGTGGAGCTTGGAATACTCTAGAGGAAGCTAAAGCAAACAGTTGGTGGAACAGCATGCTAACAGTGCTTGGTTTATAGCAGCGTTACGCTAAACAGAGCTTTGCTTCTCGTAATCTAATTGAAGAGAAACAAAAACAGTCTCTCGTGTAGGAGTACACGCTTTTATGTTAAAATAATATTTTTTATGTGTATGAAAACTTCTTTCTAGCAAGCTTTAGTAATCATCAGCCTAAAATACGAAATCTTTTGTTTAGATTTTAAAATCCACTTAAAAATTACAAGTATTTTTTTAGTATTGGCTTGCGCCCAGCCAGAATGCTTTCAAATTTTTTATCAAATCTTTTTTCACTCCGAATTGAAATAATCATGTTTAGGCTCGCTTTTGAGTAAAAAATACGTTCCGAACATCTGTACAATTATTTTTGTATTTAGAAAATGGATTGAAATTTGACAACTGACATATCTTTAGTGTCACTCTCCGGATTAAGACAAATCGGTTCACGCGTCCGGTTTATATAAGTGCCGCAAAGGAACACACTGTTGGAAATTACGTTAACTTTAAACTAGCTTTAAGCTAACTATTTCTAACTAACTAGGACTGACGGACACTTGGATTACTTTTTATGTAATCAACTGACTATTTTAACATTGCGATGTCCCAGGCAATTGTCTCGCTCTACATTACTTTCAGCTAACTAAAAGTTAATATTTTTAAATCACCTAGTAGTCAGTAAATTAAAAAAAAAAAAAAAAAAATCTGGGGTTCCAACATGTATCGTCACACATTGTACAGTTAACGCTCTACTACTCAGCTAAGGTGACATCTAAAGCAATAACAGCAAAATATCGATATAAAACCGAAATGAATTTCAAAGTAGCTGATAATAAATTTGCTGGCTGTCATCAAATTCGATTACGTACTCAACTTAAGAATTAATTTTGGGTTTGTTGTAGATGACATTGCAGGTAGCTTTTAGTCAGTCTAAGAAAAGTTAACTATAAGTTAACTATTTTTGTAGTCAGCCACACATTCTCCGACCGGGAGGGTACATAGGCTGATAAACACAATACCCTTCTTTGTGTTACGCAGTTGGGTAAAAGGGGGATGAATTTTTAAAACGCCGATGCACACATATTTTTTCTTAATGCATTCTGTACAAATTAGTTAGTCTGTATTAGAACTCTGTTATTTTATCTCTTTGGTAAAGTTTTCTGAAGTCTTCCAAAAAAGCAAATTTTTAAAAATTAAAAATTGAAACTCCTTGTCTTATGTAAAAATTATTTATTATGTTTTTTTTTAACTTGTGGTTACTCTAAGTTAAGTTACATTAAAACAAATGAAAAATGGCGCAAAAAATCTGAACGAAGCTTAAAATCATAGTGTAATATTACAACAAAAATTAAAAGAAAACTTGATACTCTTCAATAAATATCGTTAAGAAGAAGATGAGAAGATAATGATTTTTTAAAGGCCTGTGTTGCAACTGGCAAGTGTAAGTTTGCACATATCAACTAAATTGAGAACAACAGCCTGGAGGTAATGATGCTTAAAGTTATAAAGAAAAAGTTACAAAACCTGCAGCATCAAGAAAAATTTCATAAACAAGTATCAGATCTCGAAAGCAAACTTAAAAAGAAAACAAAAAAAAAAAAATTAAATCGTTTATATTGGTCTGAACGACAAGAGTAATAACAGCAAAAATAAAAAATAAAATAAATAAAAACTAATAACTACTTGTATATGTTCCTCAACTGGAAGCTGTAGCTACTGACTCTGCAAGCAGCAGCATGCAGCAGCAACAGTAAACTTGTACTTAAAATTGTTATCCTCTTTTAAGTTGGTGTTACTGTTACTGTTTCTGTTGCTGTTACTTTTTTTTATTGTTGTTATTATTTTGTGCATCATCTATAACTGATACAATACCTCATTCTTAGCAACAAATGCATCGCATATACGAGTACCAATTACATACTCGCTTCCGATGATGTTTCTGTACTGCACGAAGTAGAGAAAGAAGCACCTGCAGGTGCAGGCAGAAAAGACTAAAAGCTTGCCTGCCTGCCTGTCAGTTGTAAACTTATTTCTTTTGCACTTGTTTTTTTTTAAGTTTATAACAGCATTCAATATGTTTTATATTCATGTGCAAAGAGCTTCTAGCAACGAAGATCATTAGTGAATTTAAAATATTTATTTATTTCACGATTATTTCAGTTCGTCAATATAACTGCCTTTGACTAGTCTTTTATAATTCTTACAAAGCTGTCCAAAATTGTATATAAAATGTGAAAATCTCTCAGGCAACCCTCGTTTATGTTGAGGTAAGATTTACTGTTGCTGGTGCTTTAATATCGTTTACTATTAATTTTATTTAAGTTTGTTCTATTCTCTGACTTTAAATGATAGGAAGGCCATAAGATTTTATAAAAGCATAAAACTGGAATATTTTTGCTTAATATCGTACTTGCGCCCACAAAAAGAAAGTTTGCATAAAATAAGAACATACCGCTCGTTTTTGCTCGAACAACGTCATAAGAAAAAAAAAACCAGGGGTCTAATCGTAGCTTTTGATAACGAGCTGATACGATCACTTTTTTCAGTTCAAGATTATGGCATTCGCTATCGAACAATGTAATAATATAGTTCGACATAGAATGCCATAATCTCAAACTGAAAAAACGTGATCTAATCAGCTGGTTATCGAAATCGATAACTTGGGATCGAAATATTTACAATTGTGAAAAGTGCAGTCCTAACAATCATAATTTTGCAGTGATGCTAATAAATGTAGCACAAAAATGTTAATAAAACTTTGCTTAGGACTCACGCAGAGTCCAAATTCTATCACCGTTTCAGTATCGTTTTAAAAGTCACATATGTATGTGTGTATAAGCGATAATATTGCTGTGAAAAGATACCGTGTTGCCCTAATACCGCATTACCATTTTAATGTAAATTTCTCGTATTTATGCGTCACTTTAAAACGGAGTAACAGTAGCCAAAATTCCATATGGCGGCCAATAGACGACATTTTGTTAATACGACATAAATAAAAAATCGGTGATCTATATCAAAATGGGTATCATTCGACAGGTATTTTAAAATTTCTTATGATTTTTGATTTCGAATGACCATTTAGGATATTTAACGGTCCAAAGTTGGTCGCAGTCGAGTTTTTTAATTTTTTTTAATTACTAATCACGTGTATTTTTAATGGGATGCGTGGGGTATCTCTGTAGCCTCACCGATTTATTCAGTCCTTTCAAAAAGCTAAGCATTTTATATGCACAGCGACGATATCCCTGCATATTAAATATGTGTTGTAATATTTGCCAGCGTTTATAAGATTAATTTTTATGTTACAAAGTAAGTAAATGTTGTTTATTATTACCGAACACCTTTAAGAGACCCTAATGGAAATCGCACAATGACCAACAGCATAATTTTAGGGAGAAGACTACTCAAATATTGATAAGGCGAACATTAAAGCCTCAATTCGATAATCTATAGGATTTATCGCTAGAAATAAATCAAATAAAATACAGGGTGGCGCAAAAGTAATCCTCCTATCAGAAAATGCTATAAATTTTGCGATTGGCGCCTAATGTCAGTTCTGTTTTGACATTTGTGTAGTAAACACATGCGAAATACACGTTAATAAACAATGTTACGCTACACTGCTCCAGAACGCGGAATATTGGTGACTATTTATTTGACCAATAATCGGTCGGTGACTTTGGCACAACGTGAATTTCGTCGCAGATTTCCTGGCCGTCCAACGCCTACTTTTTGTGGGGCTTTTTGAAGTCGCGGGTTTATGCCAACAAGCCTCAGACTCTTGCAGCTCTTAAAGACAATATCCGTCAAGAATGTGAGGACCTATCGCCGGAAGTTTTGGCTAAAGTGATGGAAAATGCCATAAAAAGGGCTCAAATGACAATCAACTGTAGCGGCGGCCATTTACATGACATCATATTCTCGACTTGATGTAAAAAAATTAAAAGACCAAATAAAAATAATCCCCAAGAAGAATCAAAGTTTTTCATTTTTTTTTTTAATTACAGCCAAATAACATCGGAAGGTTATTTTTGCGCCACCTTGTATATACCTTTAGGAAAATTTTCAGCTCAATTAAATAATGATTTGGCTTAAAAAGCGATACGAACTTTAGCCCGTTCAAATCACAAATATAGAAACAAATGGAGTTCGAATAATAATTAAAAATTAACTAAAATTAATAGCCATGGGCCTGTGGCAAAAATTAAATAAAAATATACTTAATAGTAACAAACCAAAAAAGTTTGTCTGAAGTAGAACAAAAAATAAGCAAATTAAGTAACATGTGTATAATTAGTTAAAAGAACAAAAAACGACAATGGTAAGACTGTTGTAAATATAGTGATGGTAAAATTGAGCTTACAATACAAAAAAGTTTTCAGCAAATTGAAATACGATGAATCAAAACAATTCACATATTCCATTTGCAATAAAATGCTAAGTATATAAAGCAGAAATCTACATCAACTGACACCACACACAGTGGACCAAACACAAAAGAACGCTGATGATGAAGGTTTAGTGCCCTTCGAAAACGGCTGGCTGTTCCGTTCAACTATGTGTTGTTAGTCAGAATATTTACAACTAACTTTGGTGTTATTTGTTCATTAATAATTATCACATGTAATTTGGCTTAGAAAGCGATACGAACTTTAGCCTGTTAAAATCAGAAATATAGATTTATTTTTTAATTTTTATATTTTTTCCGGAATAATTGCAAAGTTTTGAGGACTTGAGGACATCTTCACCGTTATTTTAGAGTTAATATCAATTTGTTTCAACGTCAACATCAATTCCATAACAATTTAAAACTCTAAAACAATGGCTACAATGTGATCTATTAAGCGTTTATTACCTAATTTATATTAAGCATTCTTTCATTAAATTAGTTGCATGAAAATTTTTTTCATTTATCAATAAAGGGCCTGAACAAGCAAATCCAATCAAAAAATTTCATGAAAAGTGCATAATGTAAATTAGGTATATGTCAACATTTATCTCCCAGTTTATAGAAGACAAGTAAAAATTCTCATTTGCCTATTTATATTGAAAACAAAAATAAAGCACAAATTTGTTTTTATGTCCAATATAAATAGACAGACGAGAATTTTTTACTTGTCTTCTATAAAACAGCAGTTATTGTTTATTATATTTCAGCAAAAATTTTATCAAAAAATATTTGATTTATTCAATGAAGTTTGAACAGTAAAACAAGGAGGATACATATACATACATGTTTTTGTATAACTTCATTTCTTTCTTGGATTTATTTAATTTTCTGTAATTTAAAAATTTTTCTTAGTGAAACAATTACAAATTTTGTCCGTTATCCAAAAGCGTTACTGGAATTTAGTAAATCTTAAGGAATTTTTCCTGCAAAATATTTCATATTTTTGAATTTTATATACGAGTATTTTCCTAAAGCAAAAAAAATTTTGAAATTTTTGCTTTTATCAAAAACCAGTGTTGATTTTTGGCCTGACGAGAAAATGAGTTTTGAACACTAGCTGCGCTCAGGGTATGGCGATTTGTTGCCAAACGTGGCGATTTTTCAACTTCTTTGGCGCCCAAATTTTTGATTTGGTGACATGGCGATTTTTCTGACGATAAATAAATTTTTTGGCGATTATTATGGCTTTTTTTTTTTTTTTTTTAACAAAATTGAACTTCAAAATTTTTCTAATTCAGGAAAACTAGTTTGTTGAAAGAGCAGTTTCAAAAATAAATTCTACCAAAACTCGTCTGAAAGAAGTTAAAACAATTGACTTTGATGATTTTTCTTATATTAATTATGGTTATTAATGCGTTTTAAATTTGGATGAGAAAAAATTACAAGAAATAATTTTCGGCGATTTTATTTCTAATTTTGGCGATTTTCTGATAAATTTTAACACGATAATTTAAAAAAAAAATAAATTATATTAAAAAAGTGTTATATAAAAACAAATTTATTATCAAAAATTTACTAAGAAAAACTACATAAAACTGATTTTTGGCGACTTTTAACGATTTTTAAAATCAATTTGGCGAAATAGATCGGAAAAAATCTGACAACCCTGGCTGCGCTTACCAAAAATTTTTGGCATAACATTTTTACCCGACTGCGCAACGCAAAGAACCAGCGTTGCCATTTTTTTTTTCTATAGCTTATCCTCAATTTTTGATTTTTCAAACCCGAAAATCCCCAAATTGAGCTTTTTGATTCAAATTTTTTCTTTTGTGAAAAATATAAAATTTTTTAATTTTATTTAAAAACTAACATATTAATACAATTAAATTAATTTAAAGCGATAGCTATATTTACATTCATATTAATTTAATTTGTACTTATAAAACAGATAATGATTTAACAGAATTGCGGCATAAACACATTTTTCATACAAATTGACACAAAAAAGTAGTCACAGAAAGCAGGCGATAGATACAATCTATTTTACATTGACAGCGATTTTTTCTTATGCTCTCACTTACAAGTACTAGTGTTGTCATTCGAACAAAAATTGTTCGAATATTCGAACAACTTTTTATCATATTTGTTCGAACGAACAAAAATATTCAATTTAGAATAAACAATTATTCGAATCATTTTTGTCGAATATTCGAATATTCGAACAATTTCCTTAACTACTTTATACAAAAAGTATTTTAGATTTCATTACTTTTTAATTTGTTAACAATATGATATTAAGTAATCAAATTACTCCAAATTATAAATACTTGTGTAAGCTTTGTTTGTATGTACATATGTATGTATGTATACATACATATATTCGCTAAACTCATCTTTTTTCTTTCTGGGAAAAGGTAATGCTTCTTTCATGGAATTAGAAGGTGTCTTACAATTTCTGATAAAGAGATTAGAAAAAAACTGATTTTCTCTATTCAAAAGCGTTAAAAATCGAATTATTGAACGACGTAAAAAAGCATTAAATACCAATTTTGTAAAAAAAGAGAAAAAAATTTATAAGTTTGTAGTGTGTGTCTGTGTATCTGTTTGTTTTTACGAGTCCACGTACAGACCAAACGGCTGGACTGGTTCTGATTTAGTTATTTCTGTTTGAAAGCTGACTTGATCGAAAGTGTTCTTAGCTATGTTTAAAGAAAATCGGTCCAGCCGCTTAGAAGGTATCACATCGTTTTTAGATATATTCTGTTAGATCTGTGTGTCCTTGACGCCGTATCTCCCGAACGGCTTGACTGATTTTAATTTGATGGTATATCTTCTAATTTATACTTGAAGCAAATCGGTCTAGTCGATTGGAAGTAATGTTAAATTTTCTATGTATTAATTTACTCTCTTCTTTTTTGTGATTCTGCTACTTCAATAGTATTAGTGGAACATAGAATTTTTAACTTATACTACAGCGTCAACTGCGGCAAAGGTTCTTAAAATTTTTAAGTTTTGTTATTAATATTTCTAAATCTGTTATTGAAATCATATGATTTTCTTGTGTAATGAATAATTTTTCGTTTGTTAATAAAAAAAAGTTAAACTAATGCACATACGTATCGTTTTTTGCAAACTTTTTTAAGATTATTCGAATATATTTTTTTATTCTTTGTTCATTCGAATATTCGAACAAAAGTACAAAATCATTCGTCTGTTCGAACAAGAAAAAAATCATGCAATTTTATTCGAGCAAATATAAAAGACGAATAATTAACAACACTAATAAGTACTCATTCTCTCAACAATTCTACCATACTTTCAATAAAATTCATACATTTTGCGAACAAAACTACAACGAAGAATAAGCACGAAAGAAAACGAAACAAAAATTATAGAGTGTTTGAAGTTATTCCCGTAGATTTTGTTATGGGCTTTATTTATTTGACAGCGATTTTGCCGGAAGTTGTATCATATCATCATATAGTTTAATACTCACAAGTATAATAAAATGTTTAACCAAAGTTTACCATTTCAAAAACTTCAGAATCGAAATCTTCTGAATCATCAGCCTCAGAAATTTTGTTGTCATAGTAAACATTTGTATTAAAAAGTTTTAGCATTTCAGCAGAAGGATTAAATTTCTCATAACATTGTAAAGGGTGTCCCAACAAGAACGCAAGATTTAAATTTTAAATAAAATACAGATATTAAACAAAAAATCGTGAAACTTTATTATATCGTAAAGTAGACAAAATGAGGTTATGTGTGGAACAACAAATCGGGCAGATGGCCGCCGCGGCTTTGCTGGCACACACGCGATCTTTTAATGAAATTTTCAATGGCCGTTTTGCATAAATGCTGCGGTATTTCATTAATGCAGCGTCCAATTTCCTCTTTTAAGGCTTCAGTCGTCGTCGGGTTATTCGCGTAAACCATCGACTTCAAAAAACCCCAAAGAAAAAAGTCTAATGGTGTTAAATCGCACGATCTAGGCACTGATGTAGCAATTGAATCGTTTCTCTGGCTGTATGACATGTGGCGCCGTCTTGTTGAAACCACATACCCTCCACATTCATTTCTTCAATTCTAGGCACGAAAAAACTGGTTATCATTTCACGATACCGAACACCATTGACTGTTTGCGCTTGTCCTGCGTTTGAGCGACATCATCACGTACAGCTGCGACATTTTCGGTCGATCGACCTGGTCGAAGGCGCGTTGTTATCTTTAGATCACTAACAGACCCAGTTTCGGCAAATTTATCCATTAATGTCTTTACAGTTGACTCTTTTGGAGCATTATTGTGACCCCAAATTGATCGCAAATTTGCGAACTGTAGCCGCAAAACTTTCACCATTTTGGTAAAACAATTTCACAATGAGAATGCGTTGTTCATTCGTGTAGCGCTCCATTTTTACTACTAACCTCGTACCTTCTACTAGCAAACAATAACAATTGTTCAAATGTCAAACAATGACACTTCGAATGGCGCCAAATTTAAATCTTGCGTTCTTGTTGGGACACCCTTTATTTTGTTATGCCGAGCTTACATTGGACATTTCAAATGTTGTCATTTTGTGGTGTCATTTTCATATGTGTGCAGTGCCGTTCCCATAAAATTTTTCGATGACACACAATTTTGACAGAAAAGAGTCCCTTCCCTAAATAATGGCAATACGGTATCGTTATAAAAAAATCGCTGAAAAATCCTCTAAAATTTGGTTATCAACCCCAACAAGCCCTCAGATCTGCAACACGTAATTTTTGTCCCCAATTGGGGATTTGTTCTCAAATTGGGGAAAAATTGGCAACACTGCAAATAATTTTGTTTATCAGCCTATTGTGTATGTATATATGTATGTGTGTTTTTTGTGTATATGTATGTTTGTTCCTTTGCGGCACCATATATTGATGATTCTTACGTCAATAGATTTGTCTTAATTCCGGTAGTGTCACGAAAGATCTGACATTAGTCAAAATTCATAATGGCGGCCAAAAGATGCCATTTTGTGAATACGAAAAAAATTAAAAGTCGGTCAGCTAAAGCTACGGTCACACTTGTCAAACATTTGCCCAAAAAAGCGTAACCACTAAATGCTAATGAAAAATCGTTCAATTCAGACAAAACTTTGTCAAGTTAAAGAGTAGCCAATATTGTTGGATTCTATGATATTGTCCATTAGTTGTGTTCGAAACTGTTTAATATGATGAACAAGTGTCTGGATCAAAACTTTTTTCATTAGTGTTTGTGGGTTACGCTTTTTGGGGCAAATGTTTGGCAAGTGTGACCGTACCTTAAGTATATTAAAATGGGTATCATGCGACAGGTATTCGAGAATCATCTGATCTGATTTTTCTGATGATTTTTCATTTCAACTGACCATTTAGGATCTTTAACGGGTTTAAAGTTGGTTACTTTTTTAATTATTTCTTATGTCTCTTATTTTCTGCACGTTGTTCCATTATTCTCAAAGTGTTTGATTTTGGGTAGCAATATATTATTTTCTATATATATATATATATATATATATATATATATATATATATATATATACATATATATATTTTATTAAGACCAACTTTATTGGGAGTTATTTCATTTGGACTTGTTTTCATTGGCCATTATTTCATTTAGCCTACATTTTCTACTAGACTTTAAACTCCAACTTTAATTGGTCTTCATTCATTTGCACCATAAAATTTCGAAATGCTCATATAAATACGAGTACGTACATAAATTGTTGTTTCTAATTTGAAAATTCTCTGGTCAAATCTACTTCTAGCAGAAGCATTAAGTAGAGTGCTATTTACAACATGATCCCTAAAACACATGATAGAACACGTCGGCCGACCAGCCTCGAATGTTGTGGCAGTAAATAAGTATGTCTGTATGTATGTACTCTTAATTGTTGGCAGACAACAAATAATTGTATTACATGTTAGTTGGCAGGCAGGCAGGCTGGTAGACAACTTTTGTTTCACTACAATTTGACCACAATTATGATGGTGTTCTGTTTTATTTTTTTTTTTTTACAAAATAGTTGAACAAGAGAGTTTTATTC
Organism: Tachina grossa; assembly: GCA_949987645.1. Taxonomy (NCBI): domain Eukaryota; kingdom Metazoa; phylum Arthropoda; class Insecta; order Diptera; family Tachinidae; genus Tachina; species Tachina grossa. The sequence continues at coordinate 58,385,134 of OX465276.1, read as the reverse complement.
AAGTCCCTTCACTTCTCTGCTATGTAAAACCTTTTTGTTTTAATGCCATATACGCCCAGGCCGTGGAATAGTTTCCCCTTTTGGTTTTCCATTTAAATGAAAATTCTGGACTTAAGAACTTTAACGCTTATTTGCTGTTATCCGGTTGTGGTGCGGTACGGTGCGTTGCGTATGTATTGTTGCACCTCAAACTGCATTTATTAGTATTAATGTTGCAATCGGCTGCTTCTGCTTTTTTGTTGTTGCTGTTATTGTTGTTGTTGTGTATAAGACGTTCTTAACTTCATAAGTCTTGTTGCAAGTATTTTTAATGCTTTGGCTGCATCTTCTGGTCAATTTGAGTTTTTATTTCATTTTATATATGTATATATTTGTTGTTTAAAGTGTGTGTAGAAGTAGAATAATAAATAAACTTTCTGTAATGTTAGCAGGAAGCTATTGACTGGTTTTGCTAATTGGATGAAGTACATGCAATTTTTAAGATTGTTGCTTCATGCAACATTGCAGTTAACTTAACCGTAATGTCCAGCATGAAGTATGTAAGTGTCTGTTCATTGGAGAAAATTTTAAAAGCAATAAATATATATTTTATATGCAGTTGTGAGTGGAATAATAGAGATGAAATAAGTTATTATTACTCAAAAGTATTTGCTAGTACAATGATACGCTTATGACAATGCCGAACATTTCGATTTTGCGTGGATTAAAAAATATGCAGAGTACATACAAATATATAAAATTTGTATGGGGACTGATCTAGCAGTATACTTTGTATAGTTAGAGGGGGACGAGGCCAAATTTTATAAAAATGTTATTTTAGCTCTATATTTATGATTTGATCAGGCTAAAGTTATTATAGCTTTGTAAGTCAAAGTATATGTGATAATTATTAATGAAAAAATAACATCAAAGTTAATTGTAAATATTCTGACAAACACGTAGTAGAACGGAACAACTAGCTGTTTTCGAAGGCCACTACACCCTCATTATCAGCGTTCTTTGTGTTTTTGTCCACCGTCTATGGTGACAGTTGATGTAGATTTCTGCTTTATATACTCAGCTTTTAATGAAAATGGAATATGTGAATTGTTTTGATGCATCGTATTACATATTGCTAAAAGCTTTTTTGTAGTGAAAGCTAAATTTTACCAGCTCTAAATTTACAACTGTCTTACCATTGTCGTTTGTTCTTTACTAATTATTCATATGTTAGCTAATTTGCTGATTTTTGTTCTACTTAAGACAAACTTTTAGGTTTCGTACTACTAAGTATATTTATTTAATTTTTGCCACGGGACCATGACTATTAATTTTAGTTAATTTTAATTATTATTGTTCGAACTTCATTTGTTTCTATATTTATGATTTCTACATCAACTGACACCACACACAGTGGTGATGATGAAGTTGTAGCGGCTTCGAAAATAGCTAGTTGTTCCGTTCTACTACTACGTGTTTGTCAGAATATTTATAATTAACTTTGGTGTTATTTTTGCATTAATAATTATCACATATACTTTGGCTTACAAAGGGATAAGAACTTTAGCCTAATCAAATCATAAATATAAAATTGTTTTTGTTTGAGTAATAGAACATTTCTTATTTTATTTAAATGAATACCTAATCTTTACTTTATTCTATTTTATACTTATATTTTTTATCGTTTCAGGGTGAGTGACTTTTGTGATAATTATTTGAAATATACTTGCGATTATATTTAGGTGAGTTAATACTAGACAAGTAAAATAGGGAAAAAATGCAATCGAAATCCTGATACTCCGTTTGCAAATTTATTACCATAGTTTTCTCAATCGACCCCACTGTGGTCTGTTGTTCATATATCCCCAGTTGTAAGCCCTAAGTATTAGGTATGATCTACCTCTTTATTCTCCATCACTAAAATTTTATGAAGCCATTTTAGCAATTTATAGATATGAACTCGATTTTGTAATGTGTATTTGCTGAATTTGGCAGTGTTTTCAAAACTTAATTCAACCTATTTTTAACCAACTTCAAAAAAAGGAGGAGGTTATCAATTCGTCTGTATTTGTTTTTTTTTTTTGAATTGTTACTTCATAACCCGGTACATTTTGCCCTGATTGTAAAAATTATTTTTGTGTATGAGAGTATACCTCCCGTTTGGTCTCATTGTTTAAAAAGTGGGCGGGTATACGCCCACTAACTTTTTCTTTAATTTTATAATCTTTTACTGATCCGATTGCTGCCAAACTTAGTTAGCAAACACCTTGGGTTTTGGCAATGACACAATTTCGAAGTTGAAAAAATGGGCGGAAACACGCCCATTCACATTTATTATTATAGTTCACGTTCTATTTCTAGTTCTATTTGACCAATATTTCGCCCTGAGTCCGAAAAGAGACACAATATTGCATTCATAAAAGCGGGCGGACGGAGCACGCCCATAAAATTTTAATATATTTCATGTGCTTGTAATTAACAGATTTTCACGAAACTTGGCATACATCTTGAGTTTTGAAAATGAGACAATCTTGCATTCAAAAAAGTGGGCGGAGCTACGATCATTAAAACTTAATATTATATTCCACGTTCTTCTAATTGATATTTTTTACGAAACTTAGCACACACTTTGAGCTTAGAAAAATACTTAATTTTGTGTTCAAAAATGTGGGTGGGGCCATGTCCATTTGAATTTATTATTATATATCACGTTCTTCTACTTTATAGATTTTTACTAAACTTGGCACACACTTTGAGCTTTGAAAAATACTTCAAATTTTATGTTCAAAAAAGTGTTGGGGGGTCACGCCCATTTAAATTTATCATTATATATCATATTCTTCTACTTTACCAATTTTTACGAAACTTGGCATACACTTTGAGCTCTGAAAAATACTTAATATTGTATTAAAAAGTGGGTGGGTCTACTTCTATTTATCCGATTTCCACGTAACTTGGAAAAGAGTTTCGTCTCTTGCAATGACATTATTTTGTGCTTAGAAAAGTGGGCGGGGCCGTGTCCATTAAATATAAAAACACTTTATTTCACGTATTTCTAAATTTATAGAATGACACAAGTTTAAATCATAATAAAACAAGGAAATATATTTTTAATATCAATGAAAGGGGATTTATTGGAAATAAAATTTTATTAATTATTTTTTAAATATCATTTCTGCCAATTGGCCGCCACGGCTGGCGCCTCAAAGGCGCAATCTGGAACACCAATTTTCAACAACTTTTCGCAGCATTTGCGGCCGCATTTCGCCAATAACTCTTCGAATGTTGATTTCTAGATGTTCAATTGTTTGTAGTTTATCGACGTAGACAAGTGATTTAACATAACACCCAAGAAAATAATCAAATGGGGTTAAATCGCATGATCTTGGTGGCCAGTTAATTGGGCCATTACGCGAACTTCTTTTATCATCAAAAGTTTCTTTAAATAAGTCATTTGTAGCGCCCGTTGTGTGGCATGCGGCTCCGTCCTGTTGGAACCACATATCAGCAAGATAATGCCACGTAACTGAGGTACGAAAATATTTCGAATCATGTTCCTATACCGTTCACCATTGACAGTAACATTCTGGCCATCATCGTTTTCGAAGACATATGGGTCAATGACCCCGCCAGACCATAAAGCGCACCAAACAATAATTTTCTGTGTATGTAATGGTGTTTCGAAAAAAGCTTGTGGATTCTCCTCAATGCAAATGAGAAAATTCTGCTTATTTACGTACCCATTCAACCAGAAATGGGCTTAATCAGAAAATAAAATTTTGCATGGAAATTCAAAATCAATATCAATTTGTGTTTCAGCCCATTCGGCAAATTGGCGGCGCATACGATGGTCATTTGGCTTTAATTACAGCACAAGTTTACTTTTGAAAGCTTTAAAGCCAAGATCCTTTCGTAAAATCTTCCATAAAGTGGAAGGACACAACCCCAGTTGCTGAGAACGGCGTTGAATTGATTTCAATACTTTCCTGTACAGCAGCTACGCACTGAGGAACGTACTGTTCGGCGTCTCACGGGATGCACATTATCAGTAACAGCAAATGTGGCCCAAAAACGATATATTGTTCTTCAAATTAGCCGCTCTGTACTCCATAAAATGGAAGAAATGCACGATGAGTTTGACGAATAGAACAATTATTTTGATTAAAAATTTCAACAATTTGCCCGCATTGCTCTGGCTTAAGTCGATTCATAATGAAATTTCAAAGCAACTAAGCAAAAAGCAACTATCAGCTGTTAAATGGATGCTCAAATAAAGTGATGCCTACTCAAAGTTGGGACACTCTAAAAAAACACGTTCTACCAGACCGATTTTTACGAAATTTAGCAAACACCTTGAACTTTTAAAGTGAAGCGATGTTGAATTAAGAAAAGTAGGCGAACACTAATATTTGCCAAATTAGGCGTGACCGTGCTCCTAAAAATATAAAATTTGCACTTTAAACTTAAAAATAAAACTTTACAAATATTAAACCGACCTCGAAAATAAACACTAAAGCAATAAAAATAATTTAGATTCAGTTAAATAAAGCACTTTTGTGTGTGTAAGTTATATTGCTATTCAATAAAAATGATAGCTAAAGGCATAAATAAGTAAATATCGTCGGCTAAGAGTGTAAACCTGTTTTACTCACTTCAAACAAATTTTACAGGAGAGACAAAATACTGTAAACCGTTTCTATATATAACTTAAGAAATTAGTTTTTTCGACATGTAGAGTTTCAAATTAAGATAAATATTTTAGCCAGTTGATGCGGCGTCTCTTTCTCTTTCGAAAGGTGTTAAAATGTCCTAAGTGGACTTAGGAGGTTTACACTCTGAGCCGACGATATATAATTTGCTAACCTGATTGTCACCGACTTCGAATAGCATTATAGGTGACACATATAAAATGTTTAACTTAACTGATTCCAAATTATTTTTAACTCTTTAATAATTATTTTTGTAGTCGGTTTAATTTTTTTTAGATGTTTGTTGTATTTCTTTAGTTTCTTACTTCAATTAACTTTTTTTTTTAATGTCTTTTCAAACTTATTTTTGTTTCTCTGTTTCATTTACGGCCTGTCCCCCGATGTCAACAGAAAAGGTTCGATCTATTACTTATAGTGACAACAAAAACAAATTTTCTTATATTATTGTTGTTTTCAATACAAGTTATGTATCGAATGTTTTCTATCGACAACGTGAGACAGGCCGTTAATAAGCCAACCTTTTAACTATAGAAAATAGTTCTATAATTTTCCACCCAAGTGTACATAGATAAATAAAGGGTGTCCCAACAAGAACGCAAGATTTAAATTTGGCGCCATTCGAAGTGTCATTTTTTGACATTTGAACAATTGTTATTGTTTGCTAGTAGAAGGTACGAGGTTAGTAGTAAAAATGGAGCGCTACACGACTGAACAACGCATTCTCATTGTGAAATTGTTTTACCAAAATGATGAAAGTTTTGCGGCTACAGTTCGCAAATTTGCGATCAATTTGGGGTCACAATAATGCTCCAAAAGAGTCAACTGTAAAGACATTAATGGATAAATTTGCCGAAACTGGGTCTGTTAGTGATGTAAAGACAACAACGCGCCTTCGACCAGGTTGATCGACCGAAAATGTCGCAGCTGTACGTGATGATGTCGCTCAAACACAGGTCAAGCGCAAACAGTCAATGGTGCTCGGTATCGTGAAATGATAACCAGTTTTTTCGTGCCTAGAATTGAAGAAATGAATGTGGAGGGCATGTGGTTTCAACAAGACGGCGCCACATGTCATACAGCCAGAGAAACGATTCAATTGCTACATCAGTCATTTCCCGGTCGTGTTATTTCGCGTTTTGGAGACCAGAATTGGCCGCCTAGATCGCGCGATTTAACACCATTAGACTTTTTTCTTTGGGGTTTTTTGAAGTCGATGGTTTACGCGAATAAACCGACGACGACTCAAGCCTTAAAAGAGGAAATTGGACGCTGCATTAATGAAATACCGCAGCATTTATGCAAAACAGCCATTGAAAATTTCATTAAAAGATCGCGTGTGTGCCAGCAAAGCCGTGGCGGCCATCTGCCCGATTTGTTGTTCCACACATAACCTCATTTTGTCTACTTTACGATATAATAAAGTTTCATGGTTTTTTTTTAAATATCTGTGTTTTATTTAAAATCTAAATCTTGCGTTCTTGTTGGGACGCCCTTTACATTGAACTGGTTGATTTTATTTGCCTGCACAAGTATTTGTAAATGATTAGAATTTCAAATCGAAACCACATTAAATATCATTGGGTGGTAAAGTATTTGTAGATGTTTAATAAAAGAAAAAAAAACTACCAATTTATAGTAATATAATATATAGATTGGATGTATGCACCACTTCCTTACTTTCTACAGACAAACTTATTAGAGCCAAAGATACTCCAGTTGATTTTACATTAAGATTAATTTACAATCTCTGATTGAACGTAAGTAAAGTGTTCGTTGGTAAACCGAAATTCTATAATTTGATTTTGGCTTAACTAGAATTTCATGTTGCTTTTATAATACCAACTAATGGAAATTATAACAATTTTGTATGTGTTGCAGGCAGCAGCAGCTTGTCTTAATGGGTTTGTTGCTATGTTGCTTTTATAGATTTTGTGCTTAAAGATTTATTATCACTACCAATCCCTCCCCACCCATATTTGCAAATAATAAAATACGACATGTTTGTAATTTTAGCTGAAATCTTAAAATTTTCTTTTAAATTTATTGTGCAACTATAAAAAATATTTACAACAGAGGTCATAAACAATTGACTGTCATCTGAACTTTGCGAGAGATATTGTGCGCATCAATGTCAAAATGTTTAGTTCCAAATCATCGAACTTCTTGTAACGAATTATGGCCATGGCCATACAGCATCGTCATCATCAATATCTTCTAAAAGGAATATGAAATAATAGTTACAACAAATCAGTTTGTGTGCAGCAGCAACAGGCTTCCTTATTTGTTTTTCAGCTACACATGGGGAATGTTGCATTTAAGCTTTAGAATTCTTGTAAGATTGTGTTTTGTGTTGTTGATTTTATTCTTCGTTTTTTTTTTCTAAGCAATAATTTTCTTTTTATACTCGTGTTATATGTTTTTGCTGCTGAAAGAGATTTTGTTTTTTATTAGACAAACAACAACAGCAACAATAACAACCATCACATATTGCCATCTTCAGATCGGTTGTATGTACAACATGTTGCAGCAGAGTAACAAAATGTTTACATTCATTTAGTTAGAAGAACAGTAACATCAAATGCAGAAAAACAAATAGAAAATAGTGAATGAATGCAAACAAAATACTTTTTAACAAACATAATTTACACAAGAGTAAAAACGAAATATTTTTTTTTAATCTCATTGAGGGAGAAATACGAATTTTGAATGCCTTATGTTAGACTTGGGTAGAATTGATTCACTAGTTAATTTTTGACACAAAACCATTTAAATTAGCAGGCAGATTTTGTAAAAAAAATTTCGTTTCTAAACGTTCCACATTTATATGAAAAATAGCGAAAATTCATTTCAAAAAATATTTTTTCCATAAAAATTAAAAAAAAAGCTTTGGCTGAGGTAGTTAGCACTTTGACTGCAAAACCGAAGGTCCTGGGTTCGAGCCCGGTTCCTACAGTCATTAAATAACAACACCACGCCTTTTTTCTGATGTACATTACTGTCCCTTTGTATCAGTTGTGGTAGAAAAGTTCAAGTGATGAAGGCTTAGACTCTGATCATTAAACTAAACCGGCTTCAGCGGATACTAATACTAATGTAAGATCTGAGAGTCCCTTTTTCCTAGGTATTGTGTAGCAGAGTCATCAGCGAAGTAAAATAAACAATAAAATGCCTCCTAAACATAGCTTTGACAATTTAATACGTCTCATTGACACCAGAGGCGCTGCAACTCTGCATTATTAGAAACTTGCAAAAAAAAACAGAAATGTAAAATAACGAAGCCTTGCTCTATCTCTTTCTTCACCACCTGTCTTCTCTTTTACTATCGCTTTCCTAAACATTATTTAGAAAAAGTAATAGGCATTCATTGCCTAGAAAAAAGAAATTCTCCTTTTCGATCCCTGATCACCTAATTAATTGGAAGCGATTCTAAGAAAAATTTTCTTTTTTTGGCATTCTATAAAAATATTTTCTTCTAGAAAAACTCGTAAAAAGTTAACTATTTTCGCACTTTGTTTCTTTTTATGCGAATTAAGAAACGCAAAATATTTTTTTCATGTAAATTTCGGTAAATAAGTATTAATTTTTAGACAAAAATTAATTCCTAAATTTCTTTAAAAAAATCTGTTTTGGTGCATATTTTATAAAACCATTAAAGCCCCGTTCAGACTATTATACAAGTATTAATACTTTCATCACATTTTACGATACAGAAATCTAAATACATTCGTTGCGACTGTCAAAAAATCTAACGTAAAATCACATATTGTGTTCAGACTATCACACTTCAAATCAAATGTGTAATACAAGTAGAAAACAAAACAGCTGTTCAATGAAAATGTCTGTGCTATTCATTTACTAGCGGCGGCAAAGCGGTTTCATGCAGGCGGGGACGTGCCGGCACTTGAAAAAATTTAGCAGTTAAAAATATTCTATGTAAATAACAGAAAAAAATTTAAGAAAAGATGTTACAAAAGCATTAAAAAATTACGTCAACGAAATATACTTCCATACGATTCACTTATTCAAAATGTTGTGCCGATATACATATGACAAAACAATACATCAATGACGACACGCTATCGGGGGCGAAACAGCTGACTTGGAAGTTTGGTTTGTGTGAAAATGCAACCCTGATCTAATGAAAAGTATTATCGTTTAGAAAATTTTCTAAAAACGAAAAAGTCTTATGGGATGTCAAAAATTTTATCGTATTATTTGCCACTTTGATGACATTTTGCGTTCAGACTATCACACTTGCACGTATTATTTGAATTTTTGACAAGTATAAATACAAAGTATAATAGTCTGAACGCGGCTTAAGGAATTACAAAATTTTATATGATTAAAATATATAATTACTTTTTTCCTGCTATTTATGTCCATATTAAAAATATCGATTTTTTTTTGGACGCACTGAAAATGTAGTTCCTTAAGAATGACTTCCAATTTTTTTTTCACTGCAAACAAAAACAAGTTTTCTTTTTAAGGGTTCCGTACACCAAAGGTGAAAAGGAACCCTATTGTTTTCGCTACGCTGTCCGTCTGTCCGTCACACGGTATTTTCTCAGGAACCGTAAGAGCTACGGACCTGAAATTTGGACACAGTATGTAGAACCTTGGCCGCTACAACAACAAATACATGAGAATTAAAAATTAAAGGGTGTTCCAAAACGAGCAACGAAAAATGTTAAAATCCCATGTAATATACATACAATTGTATATTGAAACTTGAAATTTGTAAAATTAGTGTATTTTATACAGACTACAACAATTAACACTAAAATTTAAAAATTTAAATTAAAGGGTGGTCCATCAGTTAATGCAATTTTGACTATGTAATTTTGACAACTTGCTATATCTTGGAAACCGTAAAAGGCAAACTCTTGAAATTTTCAAAAACGGTTAAAGTAAACAAAACGAAAATTATAAAGTCGTCCAAACAAAAAAAAAAAAAAAAAAAAAAAAAATCGCCAAAAATTAAAAAAAAAATCGCCAAAACGAAAAAAATCGCCAAAAATTAAAAAAAATTCTAACACTAAAATAAATCGCCAAATTCGAAAAAAATCGCCAAAATCAAAAAATCGCCAAAATGAAAAAAAGCCAAAAATCGAAAAAATCGCCAAAACTCGAAAATGTCGCCAAAACTAAAAAAAAAAAATTTTATATAACAAAATCGCAAAAATGAAAATAATCCCAAAAAATAAAAAAAAAATTGCCAAAATGAAAAAAAAAACGTCAAAAACTTAAAAATCGCCAAAACGAGAAAATAAACTGTCAAAACTAAAAAAAGAGCCAAAACTTAAAAAAATCGCCAAAACAAAAAAAAAAAAACCCAAAAAACGCCAAAAAAAAACCCAAAAACGAAAAAAAATTTCAGAACTATATATTATGTAGGATGAAGTTTGTATTAAATTACATATCTAGTGTTCGTACGGAACCCTTAGTGCGCGAGTCAGAGTCACACTTTACTGAATTTGTTTATTGTTGTTTCAATACAAGTTTTTGATCAAAAAATTTCTGCCGATATTGCCAGACAGTCTATAAGAATCACGTTGAATCAATGTTGTTTCAAGTTGGTACATATGTATGTCGTATCTGTGGTAAATAATCGATTTTCGTAAAAAAAACGAAGTCCAAAATATGTGTTGTTTAAGCTTTTTTTTTTGGCGATTATGGCTCAATATGTTGATAGCGCCAAAAAAGTCTTCTTATTTCTTTCAGAAAATCTTTATACATACTTGTTTCTTTTTAAATTTTTAACACTTTTAAATCAACATTGATTTTTCTTATTTCTTTACAAAGCAACAACAAAAAAATCAACATCAGCTACAAAAATTACAACAAACTCAATATTTGTCAAACAATTATTGCATGTAAGTTTTTCATTGCTGCGACTTACTATTGTGTAGTTATGTATGTGTGTAGAGATCTATGTATGTTCATATGTATGTATATATTTGCGGATGCATGTGTGTTTGTTAAGTGTACACACACAGTAAAAGATGTAGTTAGTTATTGCCAATTTGCCAAATGGAACTTCAAGATGAAATACTTTTCTTTAAACTTTTGAAATTGTTTAAGGTTGCACTTTAGCTGAAAGATGCACCAGCACAAACACATGAATTAATTGCATATGCAAACAATTCTTCTGCACCAACACCACTCTCATTTATGACCCAGCAAACAAACACAATGTCAAACAATGGATGTGGTACAATGGTCGCTTACTTACTTACATATCGGTGAAATTATTGATGGGTGATTACTACTGTTAACTCAGTAATTGGGTGGTGAGCAGAACCAACCGTTCATGGGGGAGTAGGAAGTATTGCAGAGTCTCAGGAGCTATGTAGCCAAAACTGGACTCACGAAAATCCAAAGTGCTATCGGATATGATTAAGCGCCTAGACTGGTCACTGCTTCGGTCCAAGGAAGGACTAGCTTTTGGAAAACTGGTACTCCAAATATCTGTAGGATATGCGAGGATGAAGAAAACCAGAAACCATGAACCATGTTATATGCCATTGCCCAAAGCTGCAAAGCCATAGGATTAAAAAGCCGTAGCAGACGTTTCCATGAGAGCATCGGAGGCTTTATCATGGAAATGCAGTGGCTTAATGCCATGTACAATGTAGGTTAAATTCTTATTAACGGATACTTACAGAAAGGAATCACAGTGTACCCAACTGGGTCTCCGAGTGGAGGTGTGTCGCAACACCGCCCTTCCTAACCCAATCTAAACTACTCCGTTTATTGATTGGCCATTTATAGCAACCCATACTGGCCAAGTGTCTCGGTCTTCTCCACTTCTCCATTATCTTACGTTGAGCGTAGAAAGATTTTTCTGAACTTGTTCTTTCTAATGGAGTTTCTGTAGTCCCCTTTTAAGTTTTCTTTCGCAATCAAATTCAAACGCTCATTTTTGCTGGAGCATTTTTATTCAATTGTTCGTCCCGACATCTCCCAGCCAGCGCACTCTTTGGCTTTAAACATGTTTCCTTCAACCTCCTCTTTATTTTGACTCAATGTTTAACAACATTTTTGTGATTTCCTTCACAGCTAAATAATGAAAAATAAAGCAAAAATTATTTCACAGTAAAAATAGCAGAAACAAGGGAAACATATTTTATTGTTACGGACGACGAGATTCGTTCTTGTGAAAGTTAAGTTATTAAAGTCATTCACATTTACTTGTTTATTTGAGTTTTTTGTAAGGTCGAGTACACACTGTGGCATTTTGTGACAAATATGGCAAAAACAACAGTGGGAACTAGTGGCAACGTTTGTCATTTCCGATATTTTTCGTTGTGTGGCATTACCAAACAAACTGTTTACGTATCTGATGTAATCAGTTGTGAGAATCAGTTGGCTGCATTGCAAACACAAAAAGAAAATGTCAGCGTGTTAACATTTTGACATTGAGAAAATACCGAAAGAATTTTAAATGTGTGCGAGTATAAAAATTTAAAAGTATAGAAAACGAAAAAGAAAGAGGAAAAGCATAGGAGAGTGTTAGAGAAATTCAAGCGCCCTAGATGGGACTCTTTTCTGTTACAAAGACTCAACAAAATTGCGTGTCATCGAAAAATTTGATGGCAACGGCATTACACACATATGAAAGTGACACCACAAACTGACAACATTTGAAATGCCCAATGTAAACTCGGCATAAGTTAAAGCAAAAAATAATAGAAAAAAGTAGTTTTTTTTATGATTTTAAGTTATCCCAATAAGCACTCAAAAAAATTTAAATTCAAGCACTTGAAATTTCACTGGAAACAAAGTTGAATTCAACCATTTTTTCATGTAATATTCAAGTTTGAAAATATTTTGAAATAAAAAATCAAACAACATACAATATGTTCAAACCTTGTCAAATAAGTAATTTATTTTTCAATAAAATTGAAATTGTGGTGAAAAATATCAAAGATAAATAAAAAACTGATTTCTTAAAAAGCAAAGTGATTCAAATCGTGAAAGCAATAGTGAAGGTAGATATGCAAAAAATTATAAGAAAACTTGTCGATTGCATTTTCCTTTCTATTTTAAAAGCCTTGTGTTTTGCAGCTTGAAATACACTTGAATTCAATTGTAATACAAGGTTGAATTACAGTATAATTCAAGGCTTAAATTGAAATGTAATACAATTGAATTGTTCGAATTGAATTCAAGTTCCCATTTCACTGGAGAATGCTATTGAAATAAAGTTTAAATCAAGCACACTTCAAGCCTTGACAATTGAATATGTGGCTTGCACGCAAAGAAAAAATATGGTTGAGGTAACCATAATCAAACAGCAACATACTATGATTGAATTATATGATTGCAGTCAAATCATATTATTGTTAATAGAAAAATAACTTTAACAATATTATTATCTGAGTTAATTATAATATTATCTGAGTTAATTATATTATAATCTTAGTATTGTAAATATGACAACACTATTGTTAGATGTGACTAAAATATAATTGAGACTCACCATATCATGTTCTAATATTATATTAATATTATTAAATACGACCACAGTATTATTTAATACAATAATACTATCTTATTTTTTGATCATATATTTGTTGTAGAAACAAATGTGCGTTAAATTCGAAAAAAAATTGATATTGTTGAAATAAATTGTATATATAGAAATGTATACTTACACGACATACAGATATATTTGCATAAAAAGATACACAAATGTTTATATATTTTTATTGATCTACCCTTTTGTTTATACTTTATTTATTTATTCATTTATTTAACACTACCGGTAGCTTACAAACGAAATACTGAACTGACAGATGTTTCTGAAAAAGATTTTTTTTTTAAACTTAACATAGTATGGTTTTGGAAAACATTATATTGTTATTTACATCATATTATTTTTAAATAATAATACAAATTATATTGTAGTTATAAATTTTTAACAAAACTATATTGTTAAACTCTAACCATATCACACTTTTTTATGGATGTGATAATGTAATTATTAAATTCAAACATTACTCTGTTTATTGTAACGAAATAAATGTTTAAAATAACAATAACTAGTTTTCGACGACCACACATTTGTTTCAGAGAACATAATATTGTTTTCTCAACCATTCTACAACCATATCTTTTCTTTGCGTGTGAATAACAATTGTTTTACACTTGATTTCAAGCAAAATTGCTTATTGAGCTTTGACGTTTTAATATTAAAAAATAAAATGCCATCTCGTTAATTTCAAAAGAAAAATAAGTATACCCAATAAGCAATTTTGCTTGAAATGAAGTGTAAAACAAGTGTTATTCAATCCACACAATCAATTGTCAAGGCTTGAATTATGCTTGATTCACACTTTAATTCAATAGCATTCTCCAGTGAAATGGGAACTTGAATTCAATTCCAACAATTGAATTGTATTACATTTCAATTCAAGCCTTGAATTATACTGTAATTCAACCTTGTATTACAATTGAGTTCAAGTATATTTCAAGCTGCAAAAACAAGGCTTTCAAAATGGAAAGCAGAATGCAATTCCTTTGTTTTCTAATAATTATTTTCTGCACATCTGCTTTCGCTATTGTTTTCACGTTTTACTCACCTTTGTTTTCCAAATTCACTTTTATTTATTTGTTTTTGATATATTCATCACACTATCAGTTTTAATAATAAATAAATTACGTATTTTACAAGGTTTGAGCATATATGTATGTGGTTTGATTTTTTATTTAAAAATATTTTCAAACTTGAAAATTACTTGAAAAAATGCTTGAATTCAACTTTGTTTCCAGTTCAATTTCCAGTGCTTGAATTTTAATTTTTTGAGTGCTTATTGGGTACCGGTTGTTAAGAGAATTTTCATTAATTCTAAATCACAATTGCAGTTACTTTTACATACAGAATTTTATGAGTGTAGAAAACTGAAAGCTTTTTGGTTGTCACTCACGTGCAAATGATCGTTATTCGTTCGTTATTTTAAAGAACATATACAAGATATTCATTTTCAAGCTGTAAGACACATACGAGTACATTTTTATTTAAATTTTTGTTTTCATATCGTTTGCAAGAGCTTTAATTTGGCGATTTAATTGTTTGCAAACAATTTTCAATTGAAACTCAAGTTAACTTGCTTATTGGGAAGCTTTCCTATATATGTGTGTTGTGTATGTTTGTGTGACATTGTGTATATTGGGGTTCGTCTGGATGTTCAACAATTTCCTTAATGTTGCTGTCATGTTTAAACATCATACGAAACATGTTCAACAATCTAAATGACTAATTTTTCTTACTTAAAGTCAAAACCTTTGAGAAAACTGAAGAAAAACATTTTGTCTGTGTGTATGTATTTTTGTATGTATGTGTGTGTGAGTGTGTTGCTTTTGTTTTATATTTGCAAAATGTTTTACATGGCAATCACTATTAAATTTTACATGACATTTTTATAGATTGTCTAAAGTACTGACTAACAAACTAAATGAACATTATTTAATTAAATGAAACAAAATTTATTAACAATAATTAAAAGTTAAAGGCTCCGACCATGTGTCCTCTGTCTTGTTATCGAATGCGGTAGAATCCATTAAATTGTTAACAAGTTGAGGAGATTGTTGCAGGCAGTAATAAGTAATTTGAGAATGTTGTTCAGAATATTGGACGATGATAACTTTTTAATTAATTGTATGGATATATAATTAAGTTTGCCTTACTTTGGTGATGGACAACACTTATTGTTTTGTTTTGTGTGGTAGTAGATTGAAGACATCTGGATGGTAAGCGAAAGATTCCTCAAACGTATCGACTGCTGCAACCAATTTAAAGGCAGTCACTTAAACGACACATACATAAATATGTCAACTTAAAATATCTCCGCAAAAATAGTTAATTTAACCTTTTTCGGCAATGATTTTGCTTCATATGTGTTTCATGTTAATCTGACATGATTTGCAGTAATCTTCAAAGAAAATTTTTCCTTTTGAAAAAACTTTATTTCATGTTGATTTAACATTCTCTTGATGTGAAATCAAAGTGAGGAATCATGTTGAATCAAAGCTATTTTTTTTCAAGTTGGAATAACGTACATTCGATACTGAAATAACACAAACAACCAGGTTGAATCAAAGTTATTTCAAGTTGAAACAACATAAATTTATTTGTATGTAATCATTTTATTTTATTATTTATTTAACTTATGTATGTGTATGTTGGAACAGGCATCAGCAAAATGTTCGTATGTATATAATTGGCTTTCATGGCCAAGATTTGAGCTCGAAAATCATCACGTGGTAGTCAACGCGCTTACCACTGCAGCCACAATAACCTTAAATATTTTTTAGATACATACTAAATATATACCATCATGATTTAAACTTTAAATCAACATGATTTAATATGATTTCAACTCAACATTTTTGCATGGTGATTTTACATTGGCATTTTTTTTCTTTGTGCAGTATTTCGTAAGTAATGGCAAAGTCCAAGCATTATAATTAAATAAAAACTTCTTCGAAATCAAAGCTTTTATGTTTGTTTTTTTATTTAAATTTAAATTTACTTTTGAAACCGAAAAGTGGCTGAGCCTGTACTTCCAAAACCACTTTAAATTAATTTTGTACACGTTTATTCTAAATTTCAAATGCTGCAGATAAACTTTTAAATATGAGTTCACTAGAAATGTCATAAAGAAACTCATCATGATGATGATAAAACAATAAAAAAAAACCAAAAACAAAATTTTATACAGAAATGCCGCAAATGCAAATCACACTGGGCATGCGCTTGTGGACAAGGACTACTATCGTGTAAAGAAAAACAATTGAAAAAAAAGCAAATCCATTAAAAACCCACACACTCATTTCAGCCGAAAGCAATGTACTTTTAAAGGTAGAGCAAACACTCTTAAAAATAAAATAAAAAAATAAAGTTAAGCAGAAAATGAAAAATGTACCTGCTATCAGATGAAATTAATCAACAAGTTGATGTTAAATATACAAGCATTAAAGTTGTTAAGAATTAAAAACATATACAAATTAAGTAAACAGTAGAATATTTAAAAGGGTCGGAGAAGAGAACAAAATAAATAATAGCATGATTTGGTATGTACATAGTAAAGGGCTGCACGAGACATTCACTTTTACATTAACTCAAAGATTTATTTCAGAGCCAAAGAGAGTTTAGTTAATTAAAATAAACAAAAGCTTCAATAGTCAATAAAATACCAGCGACACATTTAGTTTGCTTCAAATGTTTTAAAATGCGAATAAACAAACCCAAATAAAATAATTTTAACATAAGAAGGTGATATCCTCAAGACCAGTTTGAACAGATTTAAGGTTAATATTTAATAATACCTAATCTACATCAAGAATTTTTTTTATGAAATTAGTTACATGAAAATTTTTTATTTGTCGGTAGGAGGTCTAGAGGGCATCCTATATAAAAAAGTTGCCAAAAATGCATTATAGATTTATTCTACGTACGAGGGTGGATCAATAAGTGCGTGACTTTTTGAATGAAACACAGTTCTTTTGCAAAACAAAAATTTATTTTTCAGCATAATCTCTTTCTAACTCAAAGTCCAATTTTTCCAGTTTTTGTATATCCCTTCCAAAACATAGGATTTTTGGAGGTCCTTCATTTGGTCAATAATTTTATCGTTGGAGCTAAATCTCTTTACACATTAGTGCTGGGATACTATCGATAGTACTATCGATACTATCGATAGTTTTAAAATATCGAAAACATCGATAGGAAAAAATATCGATATCGATATTATGCAGTTTCGAAAACCTGAGGTATTATTAAATTTTTTTTAACTGAAAGCAAAATTTTTCAAAAACTGTCACTTAAAATAACGTTTGTAGATACATACATAAATATTAAAATAAACATAAGTCTATATAAAGGGTGTCCCAACAAGAACGCAAGATTTAAATTTTAAATAAAAACACAGATATTTAAAAAAAAATTGTGAAACTTTATTATATCGTAAAGTAGAAAAAAGGAGGTTATGTGTCGAACAACAAATCGGGCAGATGTCCGCCGCGGCTTTGCTGGCACACACGCGATCTTTTAATGAAATTTTTAATGGCCGTTTTGCATAAATGCTGCGGTATTTCATTAATGCAGCGTCCAATTTCCTATTTTAAGGCTTGAGTCGTCGTCGGTTTATTCGCGACTTCAAGAAACCCCAAAGAAAAAAGTCTAATGGTGTTAAATCGCGCGATCTAGGCGGCCAATTCTGGTCTCCAAAACGCGAAATAACACGACCGGGAAATGACTGATGTAGCAATTGAATCGTTTCTCTGGCTGTATGACATGTGTCGCCGTCTTGTTGAAACCACATGCCCTCCACATTCATTTCTTCAATTCTAGGCACGAAAAAACTGGTTATCA
Source organism: Tachina grossa (assembly GCA_949987645.1). Lineage (NCBI taxonomy): Eukaryota > Metazoa > Arthropoda > Insecta > Diptera > Tachinidae > Tachina > Tachina grossa. Next base: position 58,367,071 of record OX465276.1, on the reverse strand, counting down.
TTTCACGATACTGTACACCATTGACTGTTTGCGCTTGACCTGCGTTTGAGCGACATCATCACGTACAGCTCGGCATTTTCGGTCGATCGACCTGGTCGAAGGCGCGTTGTTGTCTTTACATCACTAACAGACCCAGTTTCGGCAAATTTATCCCTTAATCTGTTTACAGTTGACTCTTTTGGAGCATTGTTGTGACTCCAAATTGATCGCAAATTTGCGAACTGTAGCCGCAAAACTTTCACCATTTTGGTAAAACAATTTCACAATGAGAATGCGTTGTTCATTCGTCTAGCGCTCCATTTTTACTACTAACCTCGTACCTTCTACTAGCAAACAATAACAATTGTTCAAATGTCAAAAAATTACACTTCGAATGGCGCCAAATTTAAATCTTGCGTTCTTGTTGGGACGCCCTTTACTTTCAATAAAGGGATAAAAAACTAACTGTAACCTGATAAAAAATTAGTTATGTATATATTTCTTTCTCAGGTACAAACGTTCAGTCGATAGTAATATCGATAGTATCGATAGTGAAATCTGAACTATCGATATATATCGATAGTAGAATATATCGATAGTATCCCAGCACTATTACACATACCCACTTCTTTAGGTTTGGAAATATAAAAAAGTCACTAGGGGCTAAATCCGGAGAAAATTGCGGATGAGGTACCAATTCGTAGTGTAATCTAATTCATAGAGTTTTGCCATTGAGACTGCACACGTGTGCATTCTTCCATTAAGTTGATGAAAAAGAATTTTTTTCTTGGCCATATGGGGCCGTTTTCTTTCTAAATCCTCATTAAATCGGTCTAATAAGTTGGTATGATATTCGCCGTTTATTGTTTTTCCCTTTAGAAGGTAATCTATGTGTATTATCCGTGTGCATCCCAAAAGACTGTTGCCATCATCTTATTGACCGACAAACTCACCTTGGCCTTCTTCGGAGCAGGTTTAGACTGCTGCTTGGTCTCCGGATTACAGTAATGGATTCATGTTTCATACACTATTACAAAACGCTGCAAAAACTCATTCGGTTTGCGGTTAAAAAACTCCAAACAATCCTTTGAAGTTGTCACTCGTTTACGTTTATGGTCAATTGAGAGCAAACGCGGCACCGATCTTGCAGACAACTTTCTTAAATCCATCATGATCATTTAAAATCGAAATCACACTGCCATACGAAATGCCTATGGCATCAACAATCTCACGCACTTTTACTCTTCCTTCGATCGGCCAACATCATATCGTGGATTTTTTTTCGATATTTTCGGGTTTACTGACCTCAATTGGCCATCCAGAACGTTCAGCGTCATTTGTACTTGTGCGATCACAACGAAAGTCAGTAAGCCACTTTTTAGGGTTCCGTACACCAATGGTGAAAAGGAACCCTACTGTTTTCGCTACGCTGTCCGTCTGTCGCCATGTAATTTTGACAACTTGCTGTATCTTGGAAACCGTAAGAGACAAACTCTTGAAATTTTCAAAAACGGTATAACTAAAAAATCCTAAAATTATAAAATCGTCAAATCGAAAAATTAAAAAAAAATTCTAACACTAAAATAAATCGCCAAATTCGAAAAAATCGCCCAAATGAAAAAAATCACCAAAATGAGAAAAAAAAAACGCAAAAAATCGCCAAATTTCGAAAAAGGCGCCAAAACTAAAAAAAATTTTATATGAAAAAAAAAATCGCCAAAATGAAAAAAATCGCCAAATTAAAAAAATTCGCCAAATTAAAAAAACTTCAAAAACTGAAAAAAAATGGCCGAAACGAGAAAAAAGTGTCAAAACTAAAAAAAAACGCCAAAACCCAAAAAACGCCAAAACTATAAAAAATCGCTGGAAACCGAAAAAAAAACGAAAATCGAAAAAAATGTCAAAACTATATTTTATACTTATATACTTTTATACTTCATATTTAAAGACACAATAAATAAATAAATACATGTATTAAAAAAAAACTATATTTTATAAAGGCTAAAGTTCGTATTGAATTACATATCTAGTGTCCGTACGGAAACATTAGTGCAAGGATCAAAGTCGCACTTCACTGAATTTATTTTCTTACCATTGAAATCCATGGTGCGGAGTCCCCAGAGTATATAATCGAGCTTTTCCTTGACGTTTTTTTTTCGCAAAAAAAAAAAAAAAATTCATGAGCACACGGAATTCACTTTTTTCCATTTTCGTCTCAAAAAGGCGAGTTAGTCTGTTATCAACGGCTGCCAAACACAAACTAAATGACACAGCTCGTTTAAATTTAGACAGGAGTCAACTGACAGTTGCCTCTTGACAGTACTTAGAGTTAATGATCCACCCTCGTACTTTTTTCTATAAAATTCTCTTCTATAGCGCTGCAATTAGCATATAAAAAATTTGCGTGCAACAAAATTCATGAAATTTCATAAAAAATACTTAATGTAAATCAGGTACAAAATTACGTTTTCAATAGAGCCAAAAAGCAAAAATAAAGTTCTTGCATTTATTTTGTTCACCACTGTAATTATTATTATTATTGAGCTCTGCAGTGTTGTTGTTTTTTCATTTCAATATTTGAAGAGGAAGTTTGTGCTGTATGTTTTTTAACATTTCCTTTGCTGTCTTATTGAAGTTTTTTACTTTATTATTTTTAATTTTATTTAAAGTGCTCAATAACGAAAGTGAGCGAAAGCAAAATATATATAAAACGCAAACAAAAAGTGAGTTTGGTTTATTTGCCTCCAAAGATAAGAGGACAGACAGTTGGTATGTTCAAGAGTACATGGTAACCATAGAAATAGCCAAGAGATAAAAAGCTAATAAAAATTATTAATAAAGAAATTATTAAGAAGTAGGAGTACGAGTACCAGAATAAGAGACAGTAGGAGCACAGAGACAAGTACGACCGGAATTTGTTCTTAAAATGTTTTAAACGGAGTATAGTGAGGATACTTTGAAAATCAGGAATAGGTAGAAAAGCTTTATTTTTCAATTATATTTAAGTCCAGTGGTATTATTAATCAAATTATGCAGAATAATTTGGCAATTCATATTTTATATTGTATAAAAATTTAATATAAATTAGTTTGTACTACACCTCCTGAGAGAAGCATATTTGTTCAGGTCTTCATAGAGTGTTATGTACATATTTGTACTTAAAGACTTCAACTCACAGTTCTCGTATGGCGCCAAAGCTGTTTTTTTTTTTGTTTTTTTTACTTGAAACCAATAAAAATATTTACTAAATTTCTAGTTCATTAATGAACGAGTTTATAATAATTATATTTTTAATATTTAAGTAAAATTTTCCCATAAACTTCGGAACTCACTATTAAATTAAATGCGCGATATATGGGCAGGGCTGTCAGATGTGGCGATTTCTCGCCAAACGTGGCGACTTTAAAGCTAGTTTGGCGTCCTAATTTTCGATTTGGCGACATGGCGATATTTTGGCGTTTTATAAAAAAGTTGGCGATTTTGTTGGCTATTTTTGATGAGCCATGATTTAGCTTGAAAATGGTTAAATATTATTTTTATTATGGTATTTGTCTCGTGTAGATAATGTGCTAAGAACATTTAATACTACTATTAACAGCAACCGTTTTAGAAAACTTGGGCAAATTTCTGCAACTCGTTGGTTGTTTTATGGAGCGGGTATAAGACGAATTTTGGAGTAATGGGTAGAGCTTAAACATCATTTTTCACTTATTTCAACTTCCGAAAATGATGAGATTGCCCCAAACATATACAGGGTGGGCCAAAAGAAACCAAGGGGTGTAAAAGTTTAATAACTTTTTTGTTTATTAATTTTTTTTTTATTTTTTCTTTCAGATTATATAGACAACACTTGGAGAATTTATAATGGAGAGGTTCACAACTGAACAGAGAACCAGAACAATAGAATTTTATTATTTAAACCAGAGATCAATTATTTTAACGCAAAGAGCATATCGTCGACATTTTAACGTCAGAATTTCGCCCTCTGAAGCGATGATTCGTTGCTTAGTTAATCGTCATCACCAACATGGCAGCGTAAGAGATTTGCCTCGAACCGGTAGACCACGTTTAAGTCGCACTGCGGAAAATATTGAACGAGTACAGCAAATGGTTAACGAAGCACCAGAAACATCTGGCAGAAGGCGTTCTGCTCAGCTAGAAATGTCTCGTACGTCACTACGGCGCATTTTAAAAAAAAGATTTACAGTTATACCCATATAAGGTGCAATTGGTCCAAGAATTAAAACCCGCAGATCATCGGCAACGTCTAAATTTTGCAGTTAAATTTCAAGAGCGAATAATTTCTCGAAATTCGGAAATTATTTGGCCAGCGCGATCGCCAGATTTGGCAGCACCCGACTATTTTCTTTGGGGTTTTTTGAAGGAGCGAGTGTATGTGAACAAGCCAGAGACAATCCTTGAACTCAAGGCAAACATTGTTGCAGAAATTCGAACGCTACAGCCACAAGTTTTGAAAGATGTTATGGAAAATGCTCTAAAAAGAGCCCATCAGTGCGAAGCTGAAAACGGTGGTCATTTAAGAGACATTATTTTTCATACTTAGTGTAAATAAATTTCCATTTTGTATATTATATAATCTGAAAGAAAAAATAAAAAAAAGTTAATAAACAAAAAAGTTATTAAACTTTTACACCCCTTGGTTTCTTTTGGCCCACCCTGTAGAAAGAATTATGTGACGAAAAGACAAGACTTTTTTAGATATTTATAAATCCAATAGTAAATGAAATAAACCATTTAAATCTTGAATTTCAGTCAGATAACATGCATGCAGGCAGTATGCATCAGAGGCTATATTCTACTCTTCTTTCATTTTCCTCAAAAGTTTTCAAGCCAACAATTTCGAATGAAACTCATAATAACGAAAAATTGATAACCAATGAATGTTATTATAGCTATTGATATACTAAACACTTTTCTCCCACTAAATGCAATCGATTTTGGGTCAGCATTTGAAACTGAATTAAGCAATGTTGAAATGGCTGATGAACATTTTGAAATACTTGGAGAATATTGTTTTTCGTATATTAAGTTGCTCGTGAAAGAATTAATAAATAGAATACCTGAAAACATGAATATATTTAAAGTTTACGAACATTTTTCCATTATAAAAAGTTGCAATCCATTATCACAAACAAAATTTGTTTTTGTTAAAGATATTTTTATTATTTTTATGAATCCTAACATGCCGCTAGATGTTTATGAAACACAATGGACAAAATTACCGCTTGTGGATTGGGAAGATTATTTTAATGGTGATATTCCATCTAACTTAAATCAGTTTTGGCCAAAAGTTTATGATTATAAGGATACGGCAGTCACGTACCATTTTATAGAACTTGCTTTGGCTGTACTTTACATGCTGGTAATTCCAACAACTAATGCCTGCGTTGAAAGGGTATTTTCAATAATGAACTCAACTAAAATGCGCTTCCGAAATATCATGCAATATTAACTTCTTGACGCGTTATTACAAGTTATAAATTATATGAATGTAAATAACACATGTTGCACTTCTTTTATTCGCAATATATGTTGAAAGAGTTCAATTCTCATACGATGTATTCAAAAGAAGAAGACAATATGGAATGTCTTGACGATGAAGTATCGGGTGTTTTTTTTAGAGGTATAGAACTTCGAATTGAAATAAAACACAAGAAAATCGTCAATCATCCAACCATCAATTTGGCTTTATTGGAAGGATAATTTTATGCCATTAATGTTTAAATATGATTTTGGGCATGTGGCCGCCGCGGCTGGCTCGAATAAAGCCAATTCTACAGGTCCAATTTTCAACCACTTTTTCGAGCATATGGGGCCGTATGTTGGCAATAACGCCACGAATGTTGGCTTCCAAGTCCCCTAACGTTTCTGGTTTGTTGGCGTAGACGAGCGACTTCACATATCCCCAAAGAAAATAATCCAATGGTGTCAAATCACACGATCTTGGTGGCCAATTGACAGGTCCATTCCGCGAAATTATGCGCTCATCGAATGTTTCCTTCAATAAATCGATTGTGACGTGCGCTGTGTGGCATGTAGCGCCGTCTTGTTGGAACCACAACTCATCCACATTCATGCCATCCAATTCGGGAACAAAATAGTCGGTTAGTCCGCTCCAATTGCTGTGCACGGTGGCGAATCGATTCATTCGGGTCCTCTTCAACACTTTGCTCTACAGCGGCAATTGTTTCTTCGGTGCGCACTGTTCGACGTCTCTGCGGATGCGTATTATCACATAGAGTAAACGTAGTGCGAAAACGATCCATGGTTAACCGAATTAATTGCTCGGATGGCCGATTATGTCGACCATAAAATGGACGGAGCTTGCGGTAAACTTCGCGAACTGAACCATTATTTTCGAAATAAATTTGCACGATTTGCAAGCGTTGTTCTTTTGTCAACCTGTTCATGATGAAATGGCAAACCAAACTAAATATTAATCACTTGACAGCTGACAAAATGGCCGCCATTTAAAAAAGTGATGCCAAGTTAAAGTTCTATACCTCAATAAAAAACACCCTTTATATATCGTTTTAGATATGTAATAGAACTGCCACTACATACAAATGTACATACATATATCTAATATTTGATGAATACTAAGCTACTTTACATTGTACCTTTTTATGTTCATAATCATTTTTACATTGTTATAAATAAAAATAAACAAAATATATATAATGGCGATATTTTTCCCATTTTTGGCGAATTTTAGCGATTCGGAACAATTTAATTTTTTATAATTTATAAAATAAATTTTTAATAATTTATAAAATACATATTTCATTGTCAAAAACTAAAAAAATGAGACTTTGGCGATTTTTGACATTGGATTTATCGAAAAAAGATGAAAATAAATCTGACAGCCCTGTATATGGGGACTTGCATTAAAATATATCAAGTCATTTCTGGCTTACCACCTTTGCATGCTCTTTATTTACATTTTCCAAAAATAAAGTAAAATTAAAAAAAAGAACTATAAATGCATATTCAAAAATTTCTCAACAAAACTGCATTATTCGATTTTTGAAATTGAATGATCGAAAAATATAATTTTTGCTGCAAAAATCCCACTGTGCGTGTTACTGAGTCCGTCATATTAATAGGAAGCTTTCAAAAAAAAAAAAAAAAAAAAAAAAAAAAAAAAAAAAAAAAAAAAAAAATTGTAATTTCTTCCGAGATGGAAGTTTAGTATTAACACTTCGACTACGACATTTTTGTCCAAGAGCAAAGCAAACATTTTGCTGTGTTCTTTAATCTAGTACGAAAGCGTCGTAGTTGAAGACGAAGTAAAAATACGACATTCGTAATTGGGCCCAATATTCTTGGATAGAATGAATAGACGTCTCCAAGTCTGGAGGAAACTAGATCCGAAGTTCCACCCGCAATTTTAATAAAACAGAATTTCACGTTGCTACTTGATTGCTTGAAGTTAACAAGCAACCACATAAACCAACCCGTAGGATTTTTTTTATGAAACTTCTGCAATTACATTCACATGGATTCTTACATTCTTAAGTTTAAACTTTAAAGCACAGTCCTAAAAATTATATATGTAAATGTTTTTCTTTTTTCTTTCTTTGCTGGGAAGTTAAGTGTTTTTTTTCTGTCACACTTGAAAATTTTCCTGTCAGCACCATTTTCTTACGTGTTCGTAGGCGTTCTTCATCTTCGCTCTTTCTTTCTGTCAAAATTGTTCGTGCTCATATGAGAATGTGACAAAATTAAAACATCCACGCATTTCGTGTCGTTATGGTTTAAATATTTTTTATATTCATTGTTATAATTTAAATTTTGTATAACTTTATTTTCTTGAAAAATTCATAGCAACTTTATTTTCTCGTTTTTTTTTTTTTTTTTTTTTTGGTTCAGCAATACCGCAAAGATGTTCCTTTAAATTGCTTTAATATCAAGATACACGTTTTGCCATTGTTTTTTTTTTTTTGTATTATTATTTTATTTCTACTCGTAGTTTCAGTTACCTTCGTCTGCTGATTAAGCTTTTCATTATGTTTTTTTATTGGCTTAAAAAGAACTTTCCTTTTTGCAGTACTCGTAACAATTTACGAAATTGTTAAATTTGCTTGGATTTAATATTTAACTTTCAAAAGATATGAAAATGTTAGACTTCTTTGAGTAAAATTATTAAATGGATTATCACTTAATTTAATTATCGTACTTTTGACTTTTGCAAATAATTTATTGTACCAACAAAAGAAAAGCTTTTTTAAAATTTCTACAGTTGTACTGGGGGTTTTAATATATCTGTGGCAAAAAGGAAAAAGTGCTTAAGTCGAGATAAGCTGATTTTGAGATAATGGTACCTCCGTAATCTGCATATTCGAAAGTACACCTGGTCAAAATTTCAATTAATTTGTGTGATTTTTCAGGAAGTTATAGCACCATGAATTGCGACTTATCTTTTTTAGACTTCTAATCTCATTTAGAATAATAGCGTAATTTAGATTATACTTTAGTATATTTCAACTGGAATATATTACTTATGGTGTGTAGAACGATGTTTGAACGATGTTAAAAAATAAAGGTTAACAGAGAATTTTCGAATTTAACAGTAAAAGAAATGAATTTCTGAAAATCGACTTGAACGCTTAAAAGTGCCCTGGTGCAAAACAGTGAGTCCTAGTTTACACTATGCAAGTCTTTTTGTTAAGCTGATTAGTTTTAGGGAGAGAGACAAACAGAAACGTTTCTTTTTCCCTCGTCTCTCTCTCTCCTAAATAACTAATCAGCTTAGCAAATGACAAATGCATTGTGTAAACTAGGACTAAAATATGACTTATGCTCTTTTTCCTTATTGTTGCAGATATATTTTTACAATTGACGCTAAGATTTCATTCGAGTTATATCGAAAATGTGTGTGTGCTCGTATTTTTATGCATTATGTGAAGAAAGTTTTTCTTTATATTTCATTCGAATAATCGCATGTACTCGATTATTCGAATAATAAAATACACCTGCAAAATCGTTTCTGTATTGTAATAATTTTTTTTTTATTTGCTTACTAGTTATTCGATTAATCGAATAAAATGGTTGATTAGATGTACATGTATTTCACAAACAAATTAAATTAATTTTAGGTTTTGATTTCCAGTTAATTTTATTAAAATAAAAAAAAACTCAAAAATTTTTTACTCACTACTGTTAGCTTAATCGAATAATTTCTGATAACTAAATATATATTCGATTAATCTAATATAACCTTTTATATATATTTTAATAAACAAAAAAATAAGTATTCGTATTTATTTCCATTTTGTTGCTTAACATGCAGTCCACTGCAACTACTCATTCGATTAATCGAATAATATTTTTAATTCATTTTCTCCTTGATCTGATATAATATTCAATAAGGGTTTGGGAAACGGGAATTCCCGGGTGGGAAATCCCGGGAAATATCTACCTGATATTCCCGGGAAATTTTTTTTATTTTCCCGGGAAAACTGGAAATTAAAAGTACACGTTATTTCATAAATATATAGACTTTTGTGAAACACATATTTATGAAATGGCCTGATGGTCAGATTTATTTTCATTTATATAAAAACTTTGTTTTATATAAATTTAATTTAATATCAAAATTTTCATTGATTTTTTTTTTATTACAAAATGTCGTTTGAATGATTGTATGACTAAATTTACACGATGAAATTGTTTAAGTTATCTTTTAAGTTTATACTTATATTTAAACACTAATACCCTGTTTATCGATGTCGAAGGAAATTTTTCATTGTAACAATTTCATTTAAAACAAAAACAAATTCTAAAATTTTGTTTGTTTCAATTGTAATTGTAAGAAAGAAACAATTTCTTCGACACCGATAAACAAGCAGTAAAATATGCATAAAATTTTTTTAATACAAAATAAAAATGAGAGCTGTTCATGTTTATACGGAAATTTCATAAAATTGAAGTCATACAATTTCTCCTAATTCGTCTAAATACGAGAAAAATTATTGTTCTATTCGAAAACTACTTGCAAGATGCATTTAGTAAAGGCCGTTTCAGACTATAATGCAAGTATTAATACTTTTGTCGGATATGAAACTCTGACATGTTGAGTTGTTTTTTGTTGAGATTTTTGAAAGAGAAATTAAATCAGGGAGACATTTTCGTCAAAAGTATTATTACTTCTATTAGAAAGCCTTAATGACTATCTTTTAATCACTATATCATAATGGTCCACATACAGTTAACAAAAACACAAGGAACGCTGATGGCCTTCGAAAACAGCTAGTTGTTCCGTTCTACTAAGTGTTTGTCAGAATATTTATAATTAACTTTGGTGTTGTTTGTTCATTAATAATTATCACATATACTTTGGCTTACAAAGCTATACGAACTTTAGCCTAATCAAATAATAAATATAGAAACTACTGAAGTTTAAAATTAACTAAAATCAGCGCGGTCGTAAAATTCAATCGATTAATCGAAGAAAATTTTCGATTGATTGAAAATATTTTTTGTGTTTTAGCTGTATATTATTCCTTATCCGATTACATTTTTCATAGCTACAATTCATTCGAATAATGCTAAAATCTTTTCCGTTAATTTGAATAAATCTTTTATCCGAATAACTTTGATCCGCATTAATTTTCAACTTGTTCATATATAAACAAAATATATGTGACTGAAATAGCTAAAAATATGGAAGTAATATAGATATCACATCATACCATTTAGAAGCCCTTAAGCACAAAATATGTGTGTGTGTGTGTGTATATTTAATTTTTTACTTTTGGAGTCAATCAAAAACTTAAAAAGAGCCACCGAAACATGTATGTACGTTCTTTATAAAAAAATTTAAGTGGTCTACCTAATCAAGACTAGATTTCTTTTAAATGATTATTGCTGCGAATCTGGTGTTAAATAAACAAATGGAAATACAGACAGATAGACAGACAGACAGATATACACATTAAAAATTTATTGCACGCATTCCTCCTTCTTCTATCTCGATACAAGAGTGTTGTTTTCTTAACAAATTAATCGCTTTGAAGTGTGTGTAAATAGCCGCAAGCATTTTTTTGTTTTAAAGTACGCCTTCTTAATGATGCTCTTTCGAATAAAATAACAAACCAACTCACACAAAAACACTTCTTCCTATCTCGTATGTTTTATCTCTTATTGATAATATGATGATTTCGGTTAAGTATCTTGTATACAAGAGAAATACAAGAGCTTCAAGTTTCAATTAGTTCAAAATAGGTGGTGTTTCCACTGACAAGTAGAATTTAAAAAGCTGTTAAAATTGTTGTTGAAAATAAAAAATAATAATAAAATATCAAACTAACAAATGTTTGGCGCGATTTAGGAGGTTTCGTTAATAACATGTTGCTGTCATAATTATTTAATGGTTTACTTAAGCTTTCGTTCACTTGATGTGTGTCTGTCATATGGGAACAAAGTTCTAATTTTTGCAATAATAAATTTATAACACAATATAAAATTAATGGCGTTTTTTTCCATTCATTTCCTTGTACATACATATGAATAGAGTCAATTTACTCGTAGCATAAAGCCAAGTAATCAAGACAATCTTCGTTGACTTGAATGGCTTATTATGGTTTGCAACAAAACTTCAGTTCGATTGCCACTCTCCACGTAACGTATAAACTTATACAATAACAAGACTATTTATAAGACCTTTCAAGACATGAGAGATTTTTTCAAATGCTTTACTACAGCGAAATATTCTAAAAGAATCGCTAAGCAACACTGTTGGCAAGTAATTTTTTTCGGTGGTTTGTCTTGCCAACAGTGTTGTTTAGCGATTCTTTTAGAATATTTCGCTGTAGTAAAGCATTGGAAAAAATCTCTCATGTCTTGAAAGGTCTTATAAACACTCTTGTGCAGGACACTAGTTCAAATGTAGCAGAAGATTAAGATTAAGATTAAGATTTTAGATAAAACTGCGAAATACATCCTTAACGTAAAATGTAATGATGAATAAGTATGCAATTAATCCTTAAAACGTATTTCAAGTTTTCAATAATTGACGGGTTTTTTTTAGTTGAATTTTGAGCTTTGCGCTATTCAGAGACTTATACGACCGTATTTTGAATAATAATAAAATGGTGGGGTTTCTCCTCTTCCATGTACATTTGTTTTAAAAAAATAATAAAAAAAACTTTTAAGTAAAGTAAAACAGTTGAAAACAACATAGGTGGCCTCGAAAATTCAAAATTCTCTATGGTGGGGTTTCTCCTCTTCCCTGTTGTTCACCTATTTAAAAAAAATAATTTAAAAAACTTTTAGGCAAAATAAAACAGTTGGAAACAAAATAGCTGGACTCGAAAATTCAAAATTCTCTCTGCCTTTATATTTCTCCCTCCCTCCATTCAGGGTTCCCAGTTTTATTTTATACTTTATCCCCAATTTAAAATATATCTTATCACCAAAAATCCCCAAAATAGTTATTTCCTTATCCCCAGAAGCACCACAGTGGCTTAAAACTAAAACTATATTATTTGGAAAGAAAAATTTGCATTTATTTATTTTTATAATTAAATCTATTTTTATTGAACGTTATAACCAACTTTAACTGAAATTCGATAAAAACGAATGCTCACTAAAGCGAAGAAATTTCGAAACAAAATTTTTCGATATTTGCTTGCAAATTAAAAAAAATTCGATTGTTCGCTAAAGCTTTGAACTTTGAACTTCTCTCGATAGTTTTTCGAATGTGTAACGGTAGCCGAGTGGATGTGGGTCAGCCTGTTAGTCTAGACGTACCAAGTTCGAGCCATGACAGCGCTGTAAGTTAAGAAATAAAATAAGAACACATACTTACATATGTGCAATAATTCAACAAAAAATAATTTGCCACGATAGCCTAGTGGATGTGTGCTAGTCTGTTAGAATGGAGGTGGTGGTGACATGTTCAAATCCTGCAGCGTAAGTTTGAGTTATTAAAAAAAATAAATAAAATAAGTTAGTTAAAATAAATAAATTAAAATAAAAAATAAAATTATTTTTGCGACTTCGAAATAAGTTCGATATTCTCTCACTTTTGATATTGCTAGCGAAAGAAACTTTGATAATGAATGTTTTTGGAACAAAATTGAGCTACCAGGTGAACTTTTTTCGATTCATTTTTGAGTGTCACTCTCGATATTTTTATACGATAAATGTTCGATATATATTCGAAGTCGATATCAATAACGAGAGTCTTGGTGAACTGGGAAGTGTAGTGTGTAGTGTGTGTATGTGTATCTGTGTGTCTGCCCGAGTCCACGTACAGACCAAACAGCTGGAAAGATTTTAATTTAGTCTTTTCTGTTTGAAAAGTGACATGGTCGAGAGTGTTCTTCGGGCCAGCCGTTTAGAAGATATCACATCTTTTCGTGATATATTATGTTCAATCTGTGTGAGTTTCGACTACGTAGCTCCCAAAAAGCTAGACCGGTTAAAAAAAATACATCAAAACTTAAAAAAGGGCACCACGCACCAACTAAAGAAATTGTCACACAAAATATTTAAAAACGCATCAAAAATGGTGCGAAACCAAGTTGACAACGCTGCTTGTCAGTGAACTATCTTACACGGACTTTTTCGGTATAGAATAATATAAATTATATATAAATGACATTCCGACATTTAACTACAACAATGAAAACTTATAAATTGTTTTATTGTTACAAATGTAATGTTATTTTTTTTTTAAAGAAGAGATTTTTTTGTGACTCGAACTAGCAGGCTTGCACACTATCCACTCGATCACAGGGACTTAGGTCCCTAGGTGCAGTTAGGTACAGTTACGGGACTGGTTCCAGAGTCTCGTTGAAGGGAAAAATTAACATTATGTCTATAGTATTTAATAGGTCCTGGATTCAACTACATCGAACATATTCCGTACCGTTTATTAAAATACTATATAGACTGAGTCCCAATTAAATTGACTAAATATCAAGACGATGCAATACCAAAATGGTGAAAATATAATAATATACGTGATTAGTTTTTTTTTACCATAAACTTGTACCTACTTATGGCAACACTTCCATTTTCTCGAGTCATAGCACGAGTACGTTTGTCACCAAATTTTTTGCAGGGTAATAACACACTATTTTTATACTTGCCAGGTATAAATATTTAAACAATGAGTTTTTTTTCGGTGTTTTCACCAGCATTAGATAAAATATGATTACATGAGTTTAAAACAAAAAATTAAAAAAGAAAACCTAAATAACAAGATTTTTAATTATCTCCAGCGAAAAAAGTGAAGTTTTCTCGAAAAATCATTCAAAAAAGTTTCCCATTTGAGGAGAAATGGCGCTGTCGCCATTTGTTGAGAAAAGGTGGATATTTTTCTCAGAAAAAAAAAATTAATATATAATAAAAAATAGAAATAAATAATAAAATAAATAATAATAAAAAATAAAATATAATAATAATTAAAAATTAACTAAAAAAATTAATTCCCTGGGAATTATTTTCCGCGGAATATTTAGTAGAATCGGGGTGGTAGTAGAGATTCATTGAAAATATTTTTGGCGAACTTTTCAATGTAATTTTTTAAGCTCTTTTCCAAAAATTTACAAAAAGACCCATAGGTAGAAAATTTATGAGGAAAAAAGTTCAACAAAAGTACATTTTGTAAGGTTTTAAATAAAAGTGTTGTATACGTTTTGATGTGTAAATATCTATACGCTATGGGGTAAAAATCTTTTGACTTTGATTTCTTTGCTGAGATTTCTTTGCTTTTGCTTTGCATTGTCAAATCGTTGTGAGCTATGTATGAGTGTATTAGTGTTTGAAAGAAGAGCAGAGAAACAAGTCGACCGGCTCGAAGCCGACGGTGCGCCGCCGCCGGCTATTTTTCTGTATATTTCCGTACACCAAAGGTGAAAATGAACCGTAAGAGCTACGGACTTGAAATTTGGACACAATATGTAGACATTTGGCCACTACAACAAAAAATACATGAGAGTTAAAAACTAAAGGGTGTTCCAAAACGAGCAACGAAAAATGTTAAAATCCCATGTAATATACATACAATTGTATGTACATATATACACTTGAAATTTTAAAAGTTAGTGTATTTTTATATAGACTACAACAATTAACACTAAATATAAAAAATTTAAATCAATGGGTGTTCCATCAGTTAATGCAATTTGGACTTTGTAATTTTGACAACTTGCTGTATCTTGGAAACCGTAAGAGCAAAACTCTTGAAATTTTCAAAAACGGTAAAACTAAAAAATCAATAAAATTTAAAATCGCCAAATATAAAAAAATCGCGAAAACGAAAAAAAGCACCAAATTAAAAAAAAAAAACTCTAGGACTAAAATAAATCGCGAAAAACCGCATACATCGCCAAAATTAAAAAAATGCTTAAACAAAAAAATCGCCAATATGAAAAAATCGCCTAAATAAAAAAACCCCAAAAACAGAAAAAAATCGCCAAAATGAAAAAACCCTAAAAAAACAGAAAAAAATCGCCAAAATGAAAAAAAATTGCGAAAATTAAAAAACCCAAAAAGAGAAAAAAAACGCCAAAACGAGAAAAAAGCGATAAAACTGAAAAAAAATCGTGTAAACTGAAAAAAACTTAAAAAATTAAGAAAGCTAAATCAAAAAAAAAAAAAAATGATCAAAACCGAATGTGCGCGAGTCAAAGTCGCACTTTACTGAATTTATTTTAATTGCAATGCTTACACAACAACAAGGAACAGTAACAACTAAACGATGAAAAACAGGAATTAAAAATTAAAAAGTAAAAGTAAAAGTAAAGACATTTACCATAGATGAGCACTGCAGTACCACAAAACATACAGAAGTGTCACGAGACGGAAGATACGGGTATTTTTCAGTTTGTCTCGTTTTCCCTCAAATTTTGTCGTCGGTTTTGTTTTGCTACGTCTTTCTAGTGCAATACATTTTTATTAGCTGTGTTAATTGGTAGGTAGTAATACACTACAGTATCATATACACTATACTTTTCTCTTTCTTCCATGAATTTTAACAAAAACCTGATTGGAGCTTTTATTTCCTGTCACTTTCTTCACTTCTGTGTATTCTGTGGCAGTACCACTAAAGTTTCAGTAAAAACAAAAAAAAAATTTACTGATTACTAAAATTTTTTTCTACAATTTTTATAAATTGCCTAAATGATTTGTTATATGATGAGGTGCATTGAATTTTCAGTAATCAGTAATGCCCGTATTCATAATGAAATTCTACCAAGTGGCTAAATGTTTTTCATACAAAAGTTTCAAAATTTGAATGAAAAAACTTTGCCACTTGCTACGGCCCTACGATTTTACTAGTAATGCAAATTAAATTTCATTAGCAGTAAAAATTTACTGAATTTTTTTAGTAATCAGTAAAATTTACTGCTTACTGCAATTTTGAATGCAGTACATATACATATACTGCAGTGTGCCCATTTATTAACCGAATAAGTTTAATAAAACAAACAAAAACCAACAAATTCATATGTATTTACAATATTGAAAGTTTTGATACTTTTAATTAATTAATTTAAAAAAATATACTAAAAGCATAAGTACTTCCAACTTAAAAAAAATTTTTATTACTAGATGTTTACACATCTCCTCTGTGATCGGACTCACATTGCTTTTTTTTTAATATAAAATTTGAAAATATCATGGTTTTTTGAAACCGATTCACCATAAACAATATGCAAAAGTGAAAGAGAGAACTTCAAACCACCTTTTTTTAACAGGTTCCAAATACGACTACCAATACTTTCGTAATATTATTTCGTGTGATCTGCCAAAATAAATTGTTAGAATTTCTCTACATTTTTTGCTGTTTAAATAAATATTTTTACTTATATTATATAACGTCTAAAAAACCTATTTCTTTTTAGTTAAAAATAAATAAATTTATATCATTTTTTAATCGCAAATCAAACACAAAAAATTGAATACTTAAAATGAAGCCTTAAAAGTTAAGCTTTCAAACTAAAATCCATTCTATTCATTTCTTTTCGATTTGCATAAAAATCTAGTTTAAATCAATATAAATTAGTTTTTGTTGCTTTGCATTTAAAGAAAACTGCCTGCTGCTCTCCTCAAAATTCGAAACTCATGAGCTTTTTTGTGTTCGATTCATTTTTAATACAATTTAAAGTAAATAATAGTATTTTAGTAAATAGATTTGTATGGCTGCATATTAAAATGTATGTACGAGTATGAAAAAACAACAGATTTTCTGTCTTTAATCTTCTTGGGTCTTTTTTGGTCTGGTCTAGTCTGGTCTGGTCTGGTCTTTACTCGTATTGTAGAAAATTTTTATGAAAAAAAAAAAAACGTTTAGTTTAGTTAAGTTTATTACATTGTAGATCCTAAAATAACAATTTAAAGATTTACTATACTTGTACAGAGATACTTAAATAAAACATACACTCACTCATTCGTATGTTTTGCGATTGCAATTTATGTATTGGATATGTTTTTCGAGATGTTTGTGTTGTATAAAGATACTTTCTGTACATCTGGACACTGCACACGAAACATATGGCAGCAGCAGCAGCAGCAGTAGCAACAGCATTCATTGTTATCCTTTTGAGGAAAAGAAGAAATCAAACAATGAACACATAACATCAAATAACAAATGGAATTGGAATTAAAATGATATGCTTTAACAAATAAAATAAATATAAAAAACTAAAAGAGTATTACAAAAGATATTTAGTTTCATTTTTTGGTCAAGAATAGTTTAAAAGTCATGCTACATTCGGCATAGAGGCTTTTTACTCGATTGCGCAACGCAAATAAGGGTATTGTGCTTATCAACCTGCATATGTATGTATGTTTGTATTCCTTTGGGGCACTATATAAACCGAGCGCGTGGACCGATTAGACGTCAGTCGATTTGTCTTAATCCCGGGAGTGTCACTAAAGATATGTCAGCTGTCACAATTCAATATAACGTCCAACAGACGCCATTTTGTATTTACGAAAAAAATAAAAAGTCGGCGAACTATATCAAAATGGGTATCATACGTCAGTAGTGCGATTCACTAACTTTTTTTTTAACGATAATCGCATCGTTAAAATAATTATAGCGAAAGTTTTTCGAATTCGCTGTTCAGTAAAATTTTTAACGATATTCGCTGTACACTCAAAAAAAAAAAACTAACTAAAACTTTGGAAAATTTTCTAAATTTGATTAAAAAATAGTTGTCGTATGGCCCCAAAGCTGTTTTTTACTTGAAACCAGTAAAACATTTACTAAATTTCCTGTTCAGTAATGAACTAGTTTATAGTAATTATATTTTTATATTTAAGTAAAATTTTTCTAAAATTAAGTAAAATTTTCCCATAAAATTCGGAGCTTTGCAAAAAATGTTTTTCATCTTTGATCTCAAATACAGCAAATTTTCGAAGTATTTTTATTTTCTTAATTCTGGTACTTATTTTTATTTTTAATTAAATTCTTACCACATGTTATGTTTTTTATTATATCTTCATATTATATTCTGAATTAATTCACCATACCATACATACATATTAATTTCTTGAGAGGAGGCAAGTATTGAACCAGCAACCTTCTGACTGATAGGCAAGCACTCTAACCAATTGCCTAACAGGGCAGCCTGAATAAGCATTGAAATTTTTCAGTTTTAAAATTTTATTTTATTTACAAAAAATTATATTTCAAGATCAAATAATCCTCGGAAATATGAAAAATTTACTTAAATTGTTTGTTTAATGCAAATAAAAGATATATTCTATAATTTAAACAAAAAATACTTAAAACTGGTAAATGTTTTTCTAAAATTTAGAATACCTTTTTATATCTTTCAAGTAAGTCAAATTTGATAAACTAATTATGAGTTAGTCATTTCCTAAAATTTATTTTTTGATTTAAAACGAGATTGATTAGTTATTAGGATACATTTTCCCTAATTTTTTAAACCATTTTCAAATTTTTGGTAAATATTTCCTTTAAGTCAGTAAACGTGTCCTTGAATGTGGGAATTTTTGTGTGTATTTTTATGAACTATTTTTAAGGATATGAACTTCTTATTTTTTACTTATATTAAGTAATTTTTACTAGATTTTTGGAAAAATTTACTTAAACTTAGAAAAAATTACTTAAACTTAGAATTTTTTTTACTTAAATTTAGAAACTTTTTTTCCTTAATAATAGTATATGTCTTTTTTTTTTTTGAGTGTAGGTTAACGTCAGCTGTGTCGTTATTTAAGCGACAATAATTTATTTGCTGTTAATTTTATCGACAAAAATAAACAGAAAATATCAGCTGCGTCACACAATCGTTATTGCAAGCGACAAAATGTATAGACTAAAGCTACGATTGTCGGATCGTTAAAAGATACTGAATCGCACTACAGGTATTTTAAAATCATCTTTAAGTTTCCCTTATGATTTTTCATTTTGAATGACCATTTATTATATTTAACGGTTCAAGATTGGTCACAGTCGGGTTTTTTAAATTTTTTTTTGTATACATACTTGTTCAAATATTGTAAATCGGTTTTTACACTTAACAAAAAATAATCAGACATTTCTTAAATTTAGTTAAACTATAATGCATTTTCATAAGGAATACTTTCTTTATCGGGCTTAATTTCAGTATTTTCATTTATTTCATTCAATAAGAATTTAAAATACTGAATTTAAGACCGATTAAGAAATTATTCCTGATTAACAAAAAATATTTATATTAAAAAAATTATGAAAACATGTTCGCACGCATTCCATAGTAGTCGAATATGCTAAAGGATCTACTTGGGTATGCGTAGCGACAGGGTAATCCTGAACAGAGTCTTAGCGAGTAGTTCAAGTTCTCCAATATGACAAAAAGTTTCTAACATCGACTTGACGCGTGCAATGTGGCGAAAATTTTTTCACACTTACAGGCAAATGGCATTTTAGGGAAGGTACTCTAGGCTTTTTCTCTTTATTATAATAACTACTCGAAAGTTCACAAATATACAAAACGATGTTGAAGTAAAAAAAAAATTGTGAAACAATTGTAATGTTATACCTTCTACTTATTAAAAAATATACAACCACACAAACACATAAGCCAACGCAGACGAAAGATTACAAACAAAAAAAAGCTATAAAACTTTTACACACCTTCCCACTTCACCAAGACTTTCGTTAATGATATCGATTTCGAAAATATCTCAAACATTTATCGTGTAAAACTATAGAGAATGACACTAAAAAAAATGAATCGAAAAAAGGTTACCTCTCGCTCAGTTTAACTAACATTTGATTTCGAAGGTTACCTAGGTATATAAAAAGTGCGCCACTATCGAACTAATTGCGATATCGCAAAAAATGCAACGGAAAAGTATTTTTTTATCTTTATTTCTTAATGTATTTATTTTAATTTATAGGGTGTTTTTTTAAGAGGTATAGAGCTTTAAATTGAAATAAAACACAAGAAAATCGTTTTAATGTCCATTAATTTGGCTTTATTGGAAGGATAATTTTATGCCATTAATGTCTAAATATGATTTCGGGCATGTGGCCGCCGCTGCTGGCTCGAATAAAGCCAATTCTACAGGTCCAATTTTCAACCACTTTTTCGAGCATATGGGGCCGTATGTTGGCAATAACGCCACGAATGTTGGCTTCCAAGTCCCCTAACGTTTCTGGTTTGTTGGCGTAGACGAGCGACTTCACATATCCCCAAAGAAAATAATCCAATGGTGTCAAATCACACGATCTTGGTGGCCAATTGACAGATCCATTCCGCGAAATTATGCGCTCATCGAATGTTTCCTTCAATAAATCGATTGTGACGTGCGCTGTGTGGCATGTAGCGCCGTCTTGTTGGAACCACAACTCGCACAAACGTAGTGCGAAAACGATCCATGGTTAACCGAATTAATTGCTCTGATGGACGATTATGTCGACCATAAAATGGACGGAGCTTGCGGTAAACTTCGCGAACTGAACCATTATTTTCGAAATAAATTTGCACGATTTGCAAGCGTTGTTCTTTTGTCAACCTGTTAATGATGAAATGGCAAACCAAACTAAATATTAATCACTTGACAGCTGACAAAATGGCCGCCAGTTAAAAAAGTGATGCCAACTTAAACTTCTATACCTCAATAAAAAACACCCTTTATATAGGATGTCTGGTAGCAGATTTATATTTTCAAACTTAAATAAAAAACGTAATAATTTACACAAAGTTTTATTAAGAGCATTGAACGATAGAATGGACATGCGGATTTTAGTTTTTAAAGAGTATGTCATCCAGATGTGTTTCGTCAAGTTGAACACACTGTTCAAAACGGAGCCTTGTGTTCTGCGCCACACGCTGCAGTAAACTTGGTCCAATTGAGCTGATTTCTCGACGAATATTTTCCTTTATATGCAATGGTTTTTAGTGTTTCAATCGAGGGTTGCTGATTCTTGGAGACCAGTAACGGCAGTTTTGCTTGTTGATGTGGCCGTTTAAGTGAAAATGAGTCTCGTCGTTCTAAAAAATTTGATTTACAGTGCGAAAACGCTCCAACATCGTTTCACAAGAATTTTTGTGCAAATCAAAATCACTTTCTTTCAGTTCTTGAACGATTGGAATTTAAAAAGGATGGAACCTCAAATCCTTTTTTAACATTTCATAAATAATTGCTCTTAGAAGTCCCAGTGAGTCTGCCCTTTTCCATATTGAAAGTCATGAATTTTCATGTAAACTCCTTTCAACCGGTTCAATGTTTTCGGGAGTCCTTGAAGATCGACTAGGCCCTGGTCGTGGGACATTCATAGCCGAATTAGTTACGCGGAATCTCAGCACCCACGAACGAATTAAATTTTGCACTCGGTCCATCACGTATTCGTCGAATACCGAACATTGAACAAGATTCTCGATGAGCAATTACGTAAGAATCATTACTCTTAAAAATGTATCCGCAACGAACGCGTGATGCTCACTCGACCACTGCGATATCGTGACTAACAAATCCGCACAATCTGTAATTCCAACAGCACCACCCTCCCTCCGCACTGTCTATTGCTTTTTGAAATAATCGTATTTAAAAATATAAATTTGCCACCAGACGCCCTGTATTATTATTTTTTAATTCTTTAACTTACGCTGCAGAATTCGAACACAGTACCTCCGGGATAACAGACTAGTAATTACATATCCACTAAGCTGGCGTTTTACTTTCGAGAAACTATCGAGGGAAGCTTAGCGAACATTAACATTTTTTTATATTCGCGAACAAATATATAAAATTGTTTCATAATTTCTTCGCATTCACTTATATCGAATCTCAGGTAAAGTGGTGCTACGTTCAAACACACTTTCTCTGACATTTGCATTTGAGTTAAACAGCTTTGAAAGCTCTTACAATTTGTTCTTGTTTTTTTCCGCAAACTGAGCAGCAAGCATTGTTTTCAGCGTTGTCAAGTTTGAAATTTCAAAACGCACCAAAATGGAGAAAAAAACGCGCCATTTACAAAAAAACGCACCAATCTTAGAATTTATTTTTTTAGTTTAAAATGTTTATTGAATTCATTTTGCATAAAAGTACATTATTTTTTTGTATTGAAATTTTAACACTAAAACAGGATTTTACAGTTCAGGATTAAAAAATAAATAAAACATAAAAAACTTAGCAAATTTGTTCATATTCATTTGTATTACATAGATAATGATTTTTTTTAATTTCATAAATTCTGTACAAAACTTTTTAAAGAGATCAACGATTAATAGATAGGATTCAAAACTAATAAAAGTTCTTTATTTATCATTTTATTCAAATATTTTTAAATTTTTTTTATCAGAAGTTTAATATATCCATATTAAAAAAATAACAATAAAAATAAACAGCCTTTTACAATATATGTACATAATTAAAAAACAATAAAAAAAACTAAACAAATTCGTACATACATAGTGTACATATGAAAGTGGTCTAGGTCATACATTTTGATCAGACTAGAACAACTCTAAATTAAATGTAATAAAATGTAATCTATTAAATATCTCTATCAAAGAAATATAAGACTTATACAACTTTCATAATTAAGGGCATTCATTTGTACAAGATGATACATTTTTGTATATTAATTTTATAATGTCGGTTTAAAACTTTTTAAAAAGAGACCAAAAATTAATTATTCCAAATAAATAAAGCTAATATTTTCATCATTATTGTTATCATCAAGCCATAAAACAGATTTCGTTTCAAATTGTAATATTTTGTAAACATCATTAGTATTAATATGGTAATTATTCAGGAAGTTGGTAAGTTTCAAAACAAGAATTTTTCGGTTTTTAACCCATTGCTGTGTTAAATTTGCGTTGGTGCCACCAAATATTAAAAAACGCACCGAAATTTAAAAAAAAGCGCACCGCGCACCAACTAAGGAATTTTCCGCACAAAAAATTTCAAAAAGCACCCAAAATGGTGCGAAACGCACCAAGTTGAGAACGCTGATTGTTTTCGCCAAGCTCTAGTTGGCTGTTGTGCTCTCGTTGGTGTGCACACCAAATTAGTAGTAGTGGCTACCAGTGATGGGAATTGTAAATCTTGATTTCGTGCCAAATCTGCTTTTAAATAGTGCCAAAATCACTTGAATAGTGCCAAACAACTTTTTATGTAATTTTAATGCTGGCACTTGATGTTCATTTAAATTATGGTTCTTGAATGATAATTTATTGTGTTTATATACAAAAAACACGGTCTAAAATTATTTGTATATATACATTAATACATATCGATCCCTATTTTCGATATAATAGTGAAGGACATGTGGTAAAAAATTAACTTTTTTATTATCAAAATTGCAAAATTGTTGATAACTTTTAAAATACAGACTGTAAAGTTTATCGTGAGCGACAATTTACATATCGCTCATTTGCTTCAATAGTGGCATAACTCAAAAAATGAGTTTTTTGAGTTAATCATGCAGAAAGATGCGCCATTTTGTATTTTATCTTGTGTAAAAATTTCATATAAACAGCTTGTACCATCACCTCCTGAGAGAAGAATTTTTTTTCATTTCTCCATTGAGTTGTATGCAAAATAAAAACCTAAAACGCGTTTCCTGCAAAAATGGTTTTTTTGAGTTGTTCCACTATTGAAGTAAATGAGCGATATGTACTCGTCCAGTTGTCGACATCGACGTCACTTTAATACACTATCAATTTATTTTTGTGGTTAAAATACTGTCGAGTTGTACAAATTCGTGCACGATAAAAATATTAATAATTGTTAGCTATTTATTTTAATCAAATAAAGATTCTGTCGGTATAGTAGAATTTGTATTGCTTTTTAGGTTCATAATTTTATATGTATTACGATTATAACAAGATCTATTGTTAGACTTCAAAAATCTTTACCATGTATTAAAGATGCTAAATTTTATAATTGCAGCCCATATAACATTTTAATTTTGATCAAATTTCGAACTAGAAATATACTTTCCACGTTTGATGAAGAATAGAGAATAAACAGAATACCTTGAACGATTCGATAAAAATTACTTAAAAATTGTTCATTGAAACTATTGTTTGCGTCTCCATGTATTTGAAAAACAAAAGAAAATAAAAAATATGAAATATGAATATAGTTTTATCATTGCATTATGACTAAAAATTTTCTAATATGAAGAAATATTTCACAGGCTCCCACTGTTCAAATACTCTATCTGCAGCAACTTGACGAGACAACCAACGGTTTGGGGAATACTTAAGAATTTCATAAATTTCAGAGTTGAAATATTTGTAAAAATTTATAAAATCATCTATACAACTTGAGCTGTTACAAACAAATTTATGTACATATGCATTTTAATAGATCGTCAATGTCTCTGGGCAAACCGTTACTTTTAACTATCAGAACCGAAGAATTGTCAGCATAGACTACTAAGTTTTCATTACTTAAAAACGTAAACAGTAATAAGAAAAGTTTCCATATTTAATGGACAAAGTGC
Organism: Tachina grossa; assembly: GCA_949987645.1. NCBI lineage: Eukaryota > Metazoa > Arthropoda > Insecta > Diptera > Tachinidae > Tachina > Tachina grossa. The sequence goes on along the minus strand of OX465276.1, from coordinate 58,342,143 downwards.
CAGAAACGGAGCGAGAGTGCCACAGTGCCAGGCAACAACCAATAGTGCCAAAAATGGCACAATTGTGCCACATTTCCCATCACTGGTGGCTACAGCCGGTAAAATTTTGATAGTAGATATTTTTGTTTCAAAATACTAACGTATCACATGTAGCCGTATCGAACACATTTTCTGAGGCAACACATCTACAAGCAGGTGAATATCTACATGTACATGTGTTACTAGTACACGGCATGTAGCAAATGTAGCTTCTTGATGACGTCAAAATTGCGTCGGAGCCACATGCACATGTTGTTTTTTACATGCCGTGTACTATAGGTACATGTGGTACTATTTGACTCATTTGGTACTATTTGAAAAATTTGCGAGAACCTTATATCTTTTTTTTATTCAAAAAAAAAAAATAGCGATCATTTAAAGTATATCGAGTTTGACAGAAAAGTGGCGAATTTGATTTGTTGTTGAGAGCGACTACCTTGTTAGATATGCATTACACTTGTTTGATTTATTATAAAGAACTACATCTAAATAACTTCACAGGTGTTTCGTTTTCAATATGATAACGCGCTATAGCGTCGCGTCGTCTTCATTTATTTTATATGTTGTGTTACTTTTCTTATTAAAAAATATTCCCAAAAGATAATAGAAATTATGATACTATAAATAACGAGTTTTGAGCTTTGAAAAATTAATTGGATGAAGTATTGTTTCCTTAGCTTTCAAAATTTATCAAGATAATTCCAAACTCATCAGCGAATGTGGAAAGAAATTTTCATAACTAAAACGAAAAGTCAAAAGTCTAATACAAACAAAATATAGCTCCCCTGCAGGAGAACGAACTAGTGTTCAACTAGTATATTTCTAGTACAGAAATCACCACCACTAGTTCCCAACTGTATACTTTCCTATACTATCTTAATGCTCAAATTAGCATTGAGTGTGTTTAGAAAACTACTAGTATCAGTGGTACTAGTTTAGGACTAGTTAATTACCAGTTCTTTTGTAAAGAAAAATCCTATAAAATTGGTGGTTTATTCTTTTGTTACCCAGTGACAACTGCTACTTAAAATTAGCAATTATTTATCAAAAATTCAGAAATGCAAAAGGGTAATTATAATTATTTAAAAAATTAATTAATTAATAATTTATAAAATTTTAGTAATTATATGATACCAATTTTCATACAGTGCAAGGGCTCTGTTAGACAGTCAAAATTTATTTTGCAATGTGGTGCCTTGGAACTAAATACTTCATATACTAGTACTCATCAGCACTAGTAATTTTACACAACAACTTTAACCCTTTTTGCACTAGTTCTTGTTATTCTAGTATTTATACTAGTAGCTTTTAGACAATTATCGCCTATTCTTCTGCCGGGTCGTCACAAAAATTCATTGCATTAGTATAGAAATAAAACTTTTACAATCATTTGTACAAAAATATTACAGAAAGAATATTATTACAGTTTCTATTGGGTTTGGAGAAGGTATCTCCTGTAAATTAACAATTATTTGAGTTAGGACCTTTCTTCTTGAGACCAACGATAAGTTTTTACTGCCTCTTCCATTATGTCGAAAGAAAAATCCTGCGAAAAAAGACTAGTATCTTGAATTCTAATAAATTTTAATTTTTGAGTCAATGACGCAGATTAATCCTCATATAGTTCTTTCTTTTTTAAAAAACACAAAATTTTCTTATTCCGTTAAGTTGTGTGTAAATTAAAAACTTTAAGTTAAAACACAAAAAGAAACCGAATTTAGTACTATTGGGGTCGAAAAAGTACAATTTCAAAAGCTAATTGGTACGAAATTAGTTTCATCAATTATCATCCCTGATACCAGAAGTGAATTATTTAACATCGTGTGTCTTAAAAGCTCTTGATATGAGTGCTGAGTAATTAAAGTGTTCTGGGGGTCTACTCTGTAATTCAAAACGAAAGGAAATGCTTTCGAATTCACATGTTAATTACATACAAATTCGGAAGTATTTTCTTTCGTATCGAATTATAGAGTACACCACCTGATTTGATTAGAATTATACACTGTGGACTTTATATATAATTGCTAATATTCGAACCTACAAAAATAACGTTTTTCAAGAGAAAAAAAAACGTAACAATGCAGTCTCGTAAAATTGAAAGCAAACGGAATACGCAGTATCAATATTGCTAATTAAACAAATTTTCAACACAAGTGTCGCTGTGGCTGAGTGGTAGCGATTCTGGCTTCTCAGTCTAGAGGTCGTGGGTTCAATTCCTGCCTTAGAACCTGGGTGTTTTCCGCAGACAAGCTAATTGCCTCGCGGGTTGTTTAGTTTGTGTCTGTTAAAAATTAAAAAAAAAATAAAAAATGTAAAATAGGTTTTTTTTTTAGTTGTGACTGTTTATGATGTTCAGAGGTGGCAGAAAACTATTGATGCTGTACAAATGACGTATAACAATATTTAATATGTTTAAAGAAGACTGTGCTGCAAAAGAAGTTTTGTGTTGTCGTTTGAGATTTGTTCAGTGAACACCACCAGGCATAGCTGCCTGCTCCAAAAGTGTAGGTAGCTCTCCCAAACAAAACAGAATTAAACTGTACATTCATGGAGGCCTAAATCTGTAGTTTGTTCATTTGTATGTTTTTTTTTTTATATTTGTTAGAGTAAAAGAAAAATAATAAAAAAAGGATTGCAATCATTTTGAAAAAAAAAAGAAAAAAAATATTTGGTAGTTGATTTGATGATAATGCCACTTGGACTACTTTTAACAATAATACTTTTTACTCAGCAGGCAGACACTCAAAATTGTTGCTCATATTAAGATTATTTTTAAAAAGTTCAGTAAAATTTTAGCATATAAAGGCGATTTATTTAAGTAACGAAAACAGACCATTTAAAAAAGAATTTTGCTTGTGATTGAAATTTCTGCTTGTCCAGAGTTAAAAGTTTTCATTATTTTGTCCTTTTACAGATAAAGTTGAGGTGGCCGCAGATAATCCCAGAGCAACATATTTTGTTTAAATTACTTGGTTTTAGTACTACAATAAAAATAAAATGTTAATACATAAATTTTATTGATGGATTTGAAAATTTACATCTGGATGTTTTACTAAGATTTGGTGTTGGAAGGTGAGAGGCGGTTGAACGGGTCAACGTTAACATGGTACTTCCTGTCAACCATTTTAAATCATGAAACTTTGTGCAACTTTTTAAGCTTCTAACTCTTCTCTGTACTAGTCCATTTTATGCAAAGGGGTCTTTCTATACACCAAAGCTCGAAATTCGATTTAAAATGATGTAATACAGAGGTATAATCACTTCATATGATATAGAGGGAAATTTATGAAAATTTTTCAATTCGGCATCATTGCAATCGTTATCGAATGAAAATTATCGTAGTTTAAGATCTTAGCATTCGACATATACTAAGCAAAGATCTACATATGTATATCGAGTTTTCATTCGATACTAGATCCTATCGTATACATAATACGATAAACCGATATGTACATAAAAATCAAAGTTTATATCCAGGATTAAGATTTGAATACTTGTTAGTTCATTTCTGGCAATACAACAAATAAATATATACACACATATATAAAAATAAATAAATCGATGGCTTAATATAAAAGAGGCCTAACTCGAATTTTCTATATTTTACAGGAGAAGCAAAAAACTGAAGAAAAAATAAAGCATTTACATGCAGAAATAGTTTTTTAATTTGCCATAAGTCCTTGATTTTGAACTGTAGCGTACTAAGATCTTCAAGGAGGATGCAATTATACGTTGTCGCCCAGAAAACATTAAAAACGCGATTTCGAAAATAATTGAGTTAGGCCCTTTTTATATTAAGCCATCGAAATATATATATTCAAAGCTTAAAACTACAAAACAAAATAAGACGCAAAAATTATGTCTGCAAAAAAAAAATTAAACCTTATTACGGTCGTCGAATCGACTTCGGTTCTTGTAATAGCTCAAAGTAACACAAAATTTTTAATTAAAGGGCATTTATATTTGCATAAAATCTAGCAGAATTTAATTTAGCTCTTTAAAAATCTATACCGTTTACACTACGTTTGTTTTTATATATTTATGAAAAATTTTTTTTATCCAAAATAAAACCCATTAACTGAAAATTTTCAGAAACTACACACACCTTTTTAAGTACAGAGGCTGACTTTTTAGAATAAATTTGAAAAAAAATCTTTTAAATACTATCTAGATATTGCTCAAATGTAAACGCAATAATTTAATACAAATTGTCTAGTCGATTTAACAACCGATGTAAAACAAACTGGATAAAGTTTTTAATATGTCGATACGATAGCTTTCGAATGCAGGGTAGTTGATTTGATCACGTTTTTTCAGTTTGATATTATGGCATTCGATATCAAAGCATATTATTACATTGTTCATTGGTCACTAAGGGCCAAATCCACGATGTCGTCAACGTTCGACTTGTCGCACACTTAAATTCAAAACAAAAATAAATTTTAATATTTTTGTTGTTGTTTTTAAATGTAAATGTGCGATAAGTCAAACGGTGTCGATATCGTGGGCGAGGCCCTAAATTTGATGTAGCCAACTCTTAAAACAAAGTACATGTTTCGACAAAATTATTATTACATTTATCCCTCGGTTTACACTATACCTTTTTTTACACGATTTAACTTTTACACGATTATTTTGGTTTTCGTGTTAATTGAGAGATTTATAAAATACCTCAATTTACACGATTTTTTGTGTGTTTTGAGTAAACGGTTTTGATATTTTTAATTTTATTTTTGTTTTTATGAATAGCATTTATTTTGTTTAATGAATAAAGGTAAACGCTTCTGATATTTTAAAAACTAAGTTGAAATACATATATATAATTTCTGAATAAAATCAATTTTTTACGCGATTCTGCCTTTGTTTTCGATTTACACGATTTTTCATACAAAAATTTAAAATTTCGATTTACACGACTTTCTCAGGAACATATCTATCGTGTAAATCCAGGCATAGGTGTATTTATTATTATTTTTATTATTTTTAACCCCCGACTAAAAAAGGGGTGTTATAAGTTTTTAGTGTGTATCTGTGTGTCTGTCCGTGTCCACGTACAGTCCAAACGGCAGGACCGATTTTCATTTAGTTTTTTCTGTTTGAAATATGATTTAGTCTAGAGGGTTCTTAGCTATGTTTGAAGAAAATCGGTCCAGCCCTTTAGAAGATATAACATCTTTTCTGAAAAAAGTCGGGGGTTTTTAAAATTTTTAATTTTTGTTATTATATTATATTATTAATATTTTTCCTATATCTGCCGAACTACTATAGTGAGGCGCGGGTGGTCCCACCCCCCCCCCCCCATACAAGGTGATTATTAATTAATTATTGTTAATGATTGCTTTTTATATAAAAAATATCAAAGCAGCATCAAAATGCATATAAACCGTGTTTTATCAATAAAACAAGCAAAAATTCATGATAATAAAAAAATTCACGCACGCTCCTGATGAGTTGCCTGCCATTGACTAACTTCGAATACGAATTGTACAAAATTGATTGTTAACAAGCTTAATGCCGAGTTTACATTGGGCATTTCAAATTTTGTCATTTTGTGGTGTCATTTTGTGACAGAAAAGAGTCCCATCCCTAAATATTGGCAATACGGTATCGTTGTCTACATCAAGAACTAATTTTGACATAATTACATTTAATGTCGTTTGATTTATCGTTTGTGAGACTTTGATTTTCGTATTGTTTGTTAATTAATATTTAGACAAATGTATAATCGCAAAATTATTCAATTGGCTAGTGTCAGTTGGTTTAAAATTTCATGTGCATGAAGACCTAACTCTGCATATACATAGATACATATCTATGTTTCCATACAGCCTCACGAACCTCCACAAGCTGAATTAGCTTTGTGGTCATGTCATGCGTCCAGGGCGCTTGAATTTCTCTCACACTCTCCCATGCTTTTCCACTTTCTTTTTCGTTTTCCATACTTTTAAATTTTTACACCCGCACACATTTAAATGAAACTATTTTTTAAGCTTTAGGTCAGTAAATTTTATATACTTTTAGTTTTTTATCGATATTTCGTTAAGCTTTTGTTAACTTCTTCTTCTTCATTTAAAATTCTTTCGGTATTTTCTCAATTTCAAAATGTCAACACACTGACATTTTCTTTTTGTGTTTGCAATGCAGCCAACTTATTCTCACAACTGTTTACATCAGATACGTAAACAGTTTGTTTGGTAATGCCACACAACGAAAAATATCGGAAATGACAAACGTTGCCACTAGTTCCCACTGTTATTTTTGCCATATTTGTCACAAAATGCTACAGTGTGTACTCGGCCTAAGAAATTTAGATGAAGTCACACACGTTATTTGCTTAAATCATTATTATACATACATAAATGCAACACGAGCACGCGTGACTAATTTTTGACTCACGCATAGTAAATCTTGGCATTTGCACTTCCATAATAGAAATACATAAAACAATGACAACAACAACAACAAAAATGTTAGCAGCAGTCGTTAAGACCTTATTGTTTGTTGGTAAACTCAACGCGTGAGCCTATTACTGATTCGTGCATAACTTCTGAGGCGCACAGATGCTCAGCATACATTTTTCTAAAATAATGCAGATTCGTTCAATCTTTAAAACAAAGTTAAAATCTCTCAATAATTGAGCCCAATTTATAACTTTATGTTTAACCTAAAATGATAAAATTCATTTTTTTCGTTTTTTTTTGTAGTGAATTTTTAGTATTGACGTTTGTTTTAGTTTTTGGCGTTTTTTTCCTTTTTGGCGATTTTTTTTAACAATACATATTTTAAGGGACCTAAGGGTAAAAACCGGTTTTGTTCAGGAGAGCCATTTTAAAGATTTAATTACGTGTATCTCTGGTGTACCATCACATCATAAAACGCGCATATCTCTGGGAGGGAACACTTTTGGGGCATGGGATCGGTCTCATTCGATGCTCAGATGTTGTCCACATCAAAAAAAAAAAAGTGAAAATTGATTTTTTTTTACCTTTAGGTCCCTTTCTCTATGCGCTGTTACATATTGGTTTTAGGGATTTGATTTTTTTCCAATTTTTTTTGGGGTTTTTGGCGATTTTTTATTATTATATATTTTTTATTATTGATGTTTTTATATTTTAACGATTTATTTTATTTTCGGTGATATTTTTCATTTAAGCGTTATTTTTCATTTGGACGATTTTCCGTTTAGGCAGTTTTTTTTTAGTTTAGGGGCTTAGCCGTTTTAAAAATTTAGGCCCCTATTATGATTTACAACTAAATGGCTAGTTTAGTTGTAGTTGTAAAATTTTTATTATGGATTACAACTTTTTTCACCATGAGACAACTGCTTTTTATCAGTTGTATTTTGGTTTTTATTTCGAGTGTTGTATTAGGTTTGCTTCATTATTCCAGACGCCAACCAATCCCATTTGTCAACCAATATTGTTGCCATATTCATAAAACATGAAATCTAAAAATAAAAACTAGGCTAAATCTTAAAATATTTAAAATGTTTTGTGATGGCTACTATGGTTTCAAAAAACATAGCATATATAAAAACCTATTCTTTTCGAACAATGTTTCGAATACAACTAAAATTAGTTGTAATTCAGAATGCCAAAAAGCAGTTAAGTTGTTTTAAACTTAAGTTGTTAGAATTTCAACTAAACTTGGTTGAGTTGTAAACCGTAATAGGGGCATTAAATAGTTTCCCTCTTACGGCAAAGTTGTCTTAGATTACAACGTAAAAATTCCATTAAATTTTTGGAATACCCTTTAATTTTGATTTTTAAATTTCAGTGTTAATTGGCTTTAGTCTGCATAAAAATACACTAACATTGAAAATTTGCAGTGTCTATCATATAATTAATTGTTTGTTTAATTATTGCAGTAGGATTTCAACATTTTTTGTAGCTCTATTTAGAATATCCTTTAATTTTTGTTGTTATAGTGGGTAAAGTTTACACATTTTGTGACAATTTCTGGTCCGCAGCTCTTACGGTTCTCGAGTTCTCCTTTTCATCTTTGGTATACGGAACCCTAAAAATAAAATTTGTTGAAAAGAAAACCTTTAATTAATCGAGTTAGCTGCTTTCCCAAAGGCAAGCTGGTGTATGTCATAAATAGTCGTGGATTAGCAACATAATATAGTTGTCGCAAACATGGCGCCACCGGCATGTTTTCTTTCTGGGTCCTTGTAAATAATTATCCAGCTTTGCTCTTAATTTTATTTTCTTATTTATTTGTATTTCGAATTCAATATAAATTGCTGCCATATGTTTATTCGACGAAATACAATCAGCCAATGTTGCCAATTCCATACAAATACACTCTAATAGAGAAGACCAAGTCCTCGTAGTTGTAGTCATGGTATTCTGTTGTTGAAAGATTTTGAAGTTGTTATTTGTTGTTCAACATTGATCGATTGAATTGATGAATAAATTTTAAAGAAATTCCCAAAAAGAAAAAAAAAAGATTTCAATATAATATTGATTGTTGTTGCTGATATTAGTTGTGTGTATCAATACGAATTTATCTATTTGTTCCATTGTTTTCTTCTAACAGGGCTTTCTCTTGCAAATCCACACAAGATGGTGGACAACAACAACAACAATATTGTTCATATGCAAATGATGCTTGCTTGTCATGATGACATCTCTGTAGGATTTTTTACGTAAAGACAAACAAATTCATTTGATTTTTTTATTCACAAGTACTCGTACATTTCTCCATTTGCAAGACGAAATCTACGAAAAAAAGAAAACTTTTTAAATGACAATCTAAATATGTATATATTTGAATTTGAATTTTTGCTGCTGCATAAAAAAAAGTTGTTACTATGTAGTTACGTTTGTTTGGTTTTGATGTTGCTGTTGCAACTGTAGCAAGTACATATTTAGATTTGTTGCTGATTTTGCTTTAGTTTGTTTTTTTTTTTGCTGGCAAAATGTCATTGTTACTAAAAGTAATAAATCACCGTGTTCAAGTTGTTTGTACTTAAATGTTATTGATGGATAATTTTTTGTTGTTTTTGTTGTTGCTATTTGATTGTTTTCCTCTCAATGCTCCAGTTGGTGTTGTTGTTGGTGCTGTTGTGTTTTGTTGCAAATTTATACATTCATTTGATTTACAGTTAATAAAACTTGGATTTATTTTTATTGTTCAATGAAGCAGGGTTAAAAGTCAAGGATTGGTTTGCTTTTGAAATAAAGTAATCCTGACATTAACATCAGGACTATTAATGCAAAAGATCAAGGACAAATTGAGTTTTCCTTGATTTTGATTGCATAAGTTCTTCTTGTAATGATTTTAGTCATGGGATAAAAATATCATGATATTGATATTTTTTTTTTGAAATTTAAAGCAAACTCATATTTTATTGTTGTTTCCAAAATCAATTGTTGAAAGAGTAATTTAATTGTTTTTCTACAGAGCACAGTGGGATGAATCCCGAACCTAATCAAAATCATTAAATGTTCAGTCTATATGATTTTGGACTGTTGAATTCGATAGTATGTACAAAAAGTCTCTGAATTCTTTTAAGGAAATACGATAGAGTCTCGCTATTGCGAATTAATTTTTTATATGAGATTCATAAATTTGCATTAGCTTTTATGGCCTATTTCCCACCTGCGAAAGAAAACGTTCGACTTACAATTTATATTGAAAACAAAAACAAATTTTCGTATTTTATTGTGGTTTTGAATACAAATTGTGAGTCGAACGTTTTCTTTCGCAGGTGGGAAATAGCCCATTAATCTTTTTAGTGAATTTCGGAAGTTATTTATAAATTTTTACATCACTTAAGGAAACAGTGAAGTTCAGTTATTGCGTACTTTATATCCCAATTTTTTATTTTTTTTTTTTGTGAATAAGCAATCCATTTAATTTTTTATTTTCAGTGTTGCCTAAATAACAGAAATTTTTTGAAGTATGTGCAAATTATGATTTAATATTAAGTAGGCGACCCACAGTGGGACAAATCCCGAATAAAGCTGGACAAAATTAATTAATGGTTAGTCTATGTGGCTTTGGGCTGCTGAATTCGATAAAAATGGTTACAAATTCCAGCAAAAATTTTTTTTAAGGAAACACGATAGAGTTTCGCTATTGCGAAAAAAAATTTAATAAAAAATTTCTATGTCACTTAAAACAGTTAAGTTCAGCTATTGCGAACTTTATATTCGAAGATTTTTTGTAAATGAGTAATAAATTTAATATTTTGTTTTCATTCTTTTCTAAATAAAAGAAATCTTTTAAAGTATAAGCATTTTATGATTTAATATTAAGTAGGCGGCCCACAGTGGTACGAATACCGAATCTATCTGGACAAAATTATTTAATGTTCAGTCTGTATGGCCTTGGGCTGATGAATTCGGAAAAAGTATTTAAACAATTTTAGCTACTTTTTTAAGGAAATACGAGAGAGTTACGCTATTGCGAACTTCGGTAGTATTAATTTTTTTATAAAAGATTAACATATTCACATCAGTTATTGTGGGAAAAGTTCAAGTGATGCAGGCATAAGGCACTGGATCACTAAAACTAGACCGGCTTCAGCAGATGCTAATCCTAATGTAACATCAGAGCGCCCTCCTTCGTTGAGTAGCAGAATCATCGGCGAAGTAAAATAATCAATAAAATGGCTACCGAACACAGCTTGAAAATTTAGTATGCTTCATTTGACACCAGAAGGCGCTGCAACACTGCATTATTAAAAAGCGTGCAAAAAAGCAGAGTTGTAAAAGAATGAAGCTTTCCTTTCCTCTCTCTCTCTCTCTCTCTCTCTCTTCCTTCTTCTTCATACTTCACTATCACTATCCCTTCCCTTTCAACAGCTCTCACTAACATCTCTTCAACACACAGGTATCACAAAGGGATCATTGTATTGGACCCAAGTGAGCTGGACTCTAAATTTCCCGCATCCTTACCAGCAGCCTGCTAACCTAACCTAACCTAACACATTCACATTTGCCTTTTATGTTTTAGTGAATTTCGGAAGTCATTAACAATTTTTTAAATCACTTAAAAAATAGTGAAGTTCAGCTATTGCGAACTTTATATACAAATTTTTTTTAAATAAGTAATCAATTGGATTTTTTGTTTGTTTTCGAAATAACAGAAATCTTTTAAAGCATAATATATTTATGATTTACAGGAAAGTTAAGTTCTAACGAATAGAGAATTAAAAAAAATTTTAACATATATTATATAACTTGAAAAAAAAATTTTATTAAAATAAAATAAGAATTCATTTCATAAATAATTAAAAATAAGTTATATTATAATATCTAATATTCTTTGCTATTGTATTAAATATTATTCTAATTGCTGTCATAATCCATATAACTGTCATTATCATCGCATCTGTATCTTTTTCATCAAAATTGGTGCTCTGGTTCTGACAGAATTCTAAAATAGTTAAACAATTTTAACTTAGTTTTTACAAACAATTCAAATATACAAGTGGGACAAATACATTTTATTTTTCTTTGCAATCTACAATAAAACCTGAAGACTAAAATAAAAAAAAATTATCAGTACTTTTAGAGCATTCAGAAATTAACTTTTTTATTTTATGGAAACATATCTGTGACAATAAGGAAAAAGGTATGAAGTCATATTTTACTGTTTTGTAGAAGAGCACTTTTAAACTTTTAAGACGATTTTCAGAAATTTATTTCTTTTGCATTTAAATTGGAAAATTCGGTTTTAATTTTAATTTTGTTAAAGAAAATATCGTTCTACACAATATAAATAATACATTAAATTTTAACTGCCGTATTCATAAAAAATATTTCGGTTTTATAAGAGGTTAATACAACAAATTGTTTGCAACAAATTTTCTATGGAAATTTGATTAATAAACCTTTTATAAAACCAACATATTTTTTTATGAATTAGGCCGTAAATACATTAAAATGTAAGTTAAATTAAGTTGTTATTCCGTATGAGATTATAAGTCGAAAAAAGATAAGTAGCAAGTTATTGCGCTCTCACTTCCAGAAAAATCTCACAAACTTAATTAAGATTTTGTCCAGGGGTACTTTTGACTCTGAAGGATACAGGGATGCTATTAACTTAAAATGAGCTTATCTTGACTTAAAAACTTTTTCCTTTTTGCCACAGATACATATATCACTTTTGTCCAGCTGGATTCTGGATTAGTTCCAATGTGCACCGTGGGACTGATAGTTAATTAATGGGAAAATTTTTTCTTACATTTTATTGCAGTGAAATATTTTTATTTATACAATTGCAATTACATTTTATAAAAATTCACATTGAATTTGTGTTGTGGTGGCACCACCACGATACTTTACTGCATAATAATGTGGGAAACGTTATGCACTTTGATTTTAATTTCCTTGTTTTTTTTTCTTTAATGTTCTTAAAACAATATTTGAATTATTTAAATTTATAGAAATGCTTGCAACCGTATCAAGGGACTACAAACTCTCACTTACCACCAACTCAATCTTTCACTCGCATGCATAAGTTGCACCCCTCCTACATGGAATTAAACAAATGTCTTCAATAGGTTTCTTGTTTAAGCAATTCATATAATTTTCTTATAAGAAATATAAAATACTTTGTGCTTGATCTAGAAAATCAGATAAAATGTTTTGGGTTTTGAAGACGTAAAAAATTTCCCACAACTTAAGTAAGTGAAGAAGTTGTTTAATAAAAAGGTGGTGGTTGTTGATGTTAACAAAAACAAAAATTATATAAAAAAAAATCAAGAAGAAAACATTATTATAAGTGAAAGAAAAACAATAGAGTCTTGTAATGTTCTCAAGAAAGTTTATGGTTGGGTTAATTTAATGGCAATTACACATATGAGTTTAAAATATTTCTCTCCCTCTCTCTCTCTTTTTTTCTCTTGCTGTCATTCCATTTGGAAAATAAAATATTTATGGGGGCTTTAATAGTTTAAATAAATTCACATTCAAATGTTTTAATTGTGGAAGGAGAGTTCACCGAGTGTGCCCGAATCTATATCTTCTGGTGTGCCACAGGGTAGTATTCTGCGTCCTGTCTTGTATTTAATATATACTTGTGATATGCCTGTGAGCAATAATATCCATATTTCTACTTTTGCCGATGATACAGCCTGTATGAGTGTGCACGAAAACCCTTATGAGGCATCCCGCAATCTCCCAGGAACATATTACCCAGCTGGAAATATGGTTGAACTTATGGAGAATAAAAGTCAATGAACAAAAGTGTGTCCATATAACGTTCACCCTAAGAAGAGATACTTCCTCCCCCATTCGAATCAACAATCAAAATATTCCTCAACATTTACAAGTGAAATACCTTGGTATACACCTTGATCGAAGACTTACATGGAAACATCATATTGACTCTAAGTTAACTCAGATGAAACTTAAGTTAACTCAAATATATTGGTTGATTGGCAGAAACTCAACACTCAGCCTAGACTGCAAACTTTTATTATACAAGTCGCTTTTAAAGCCAATATGGCGCTTCGGAATTCAGTTATGGGGCACTGTTTCAGCTTCCAATGTCGAGAGAATCCAACGAAGGCAAAACAAAATTTTACGGTTAATAACATCGGCTCCATGGTACATCCAAAATTCTATTATACATCGTGATTTAAATATGCCACTAGTGACTGAATAAATTGCAAAATACGCAGGCAAATATTGAACAAAACTCGAATCACATCCTAATCCGCTTGCTCGTAATATTTTGAACTTTACTGGACACATCCGCTTAAAAAAGAGGGACACACGGGCTCGTATACCTAACACTCCAGATGGGACTACTTGAAAATACTTCCCCCCTTTTTTTTTTTGATTATCACTACTAATGTATTATTTATAACCAGAGCAAGGATTTATATGCACCTAAAAATCGAAAATATGCGCATAAAATATGCACTAAAAAACCTGAAATATGCACTTAAATATGCACTAAAACTGCTTAAAAAATTAAAAGATATGTAACATTTTATTTTATATGAATAGATATTTATTAAAAAAAAGATTTGTACTTTAAAATTCAGGCAAGAAGTACATTTTTAATGTCTTAAAATAATAAATGCAAAATAAAAATTTACGTGTGGATAGGTAACACGAACATTTTTGGGTTTTAACAGACATCAAATACATATGAATTTATAATTTATATATATAATAAAATAGACAGTGGTTAAATGTTTGATTTTAAAAATAAAATACATGCAAATGTATGTATTTATGAAGCAAAATTTTTATTTGTATAAATAAATAAATTTTTTTTTATATTGCCAAAAAGAAAACTCTGCCTATTAGGACGCAAAAAGCTTTTATACATAGAAAATGTGCGCTCAACATCTACAGACGTTACTGGAGCGTATTTGAATGAAGCTAATTCTGTTGGCGTATATTCCTTTTCAATTTTATCTTGGCAGTCATTTACATCAATTACTCTTGCAATACTTTTTAATTCTTTGAAGCCTGTATTCTTCTGCAATACGCTTTCAAGTTTTTTTTTTTTAATTTGATTAGAAATGTCTCCCTCTGTATTGCAAATTTTATATTCAGCTTCATCTAATAATTTAATTTGCTCTTTTAAAGAATTAACTCCTTGTAGTTTAGTAATAGTTTCAGAAAGAAAAACATAATTTGAGCACACAAATGCTAACTGATTCTTAATGCCATCATCTTTTAAAATTGCTTTTAATTTTTTAATACACATAGCATCACTATCATCAAACATACTAACTATATCTTTAATTTGTTCAAAGTATGTTGAATAATACTCAACAGCTTTTAGCCAGGTTCCCCATCTTGTAACAACTGGCTGCGGCGGAAGAGGCACTCCGGGAAATTTTTCTTTGAATAAAGCAATTCGTGAGGGTGCCTTTACGAACGTTTTTTTCCCATTAGAAATAAGCAGATCTATTTTTTCAAAATGTGATCTTATTTCTTCACACACACGATGTAAGCCATGGGCCAAACATGTAACATGGACGAGTCTGCAGTAAAATATTTTTAAAGCATTTGCAGCCTTTACCAGGTAAGGAGCAGCATCAGTCAGAAACAAAAGTATATTTTTTTGTCAAAATCTTCTCCTAGCAAATTTATTGAATCGTTGAATGCACGAGCGACTGTAGCATGGGTTACTTTATCCAGTTCAATAACATTAAGTAAAAATCATAGTCCGACACATATTTGTTCAGCAATACACACATTTGTTTCTTAGATTTTGGCATTTCTGAAAATCGTATAGTTTTGTTTACATTAGCGTACAAAGAATAGGTTATCCTATGGAAAGCTTACCTATTTTCTGAGCCTGAACGGAATGAAAACAAATTAATTATAAAATAATAAACTGTTTGGAAAAAGTTTGAAAGAATTTATGCTTTGGGCAGCTGATTTTATATGGTTACCAGATGGGTAATTTACTTTTTGGCGACTAAAAAAGTTAAGAATGTACAATTTATATTTTTCTGGCAATCTTATTGTCGAGTAATCGACTGTGCTAACAGATACAGACTAGTTACCAGTGAGACAGGTATACGTATGCAACTGTTCATGTTGCCAAACAATTTTTTTATTTCTTAATTTAAGCGGATTAATCGTTTATATCTGTAGTTAATTACGTGGTAGATTTTTTATTCTTGATATGATGCAAAAAATGCAATAAAAATACGCATTTATAACAAAATATGCAGAAATATGCATTTATTGCAAAATATGCTGATATATGCATTTATTCAAAAATATGCTAAAATATGCACTAAAAAATCGATGCCATTTTACTGCAAATTCTTCGATTCGGAAAAGTTTTTTATCAGAATGTACTTTGCGTGAACGACTACAAACATGCATTTGCATACTAGTACTTGCCCTGTTTATAACTATCACTAAGTTTATGTCCGACACTGGTCGGGCCTAATAATTTTTTTTTTTTTATAGATTTAAGATTTGAATACTTATTGTTAGTTCATATATGAAGATACAATAAATAAATACATGCAAAAAAAAAATGTTTTGATTGCAAATTATTCAAAAAAAAAAAAAAAAAAAAAAAAAAAAAAATTGAATGTGGAAAAACAATTATTATTTCAATTACATGCGAGTACATGACCATAAATTAATGTTAATATTGTCAATATTTTGTTGTGTATGATTATTAAAACTTTATTTATGCAGATTATTTTAATGCCACATCCCTCCTTAAGCTAGGGTCACACTTGTCAAACATTTGCCCAAAAAAGCGTAACCACTAAATGCCAATGAAAAGTCTTTCAATTCAGACAAAAATTCGCAAAGTTAAGAAGTATCCAATATTGTTGGATTCTATTTACATTGTCTATTAGTTGTGTTTGAAACTGTTTTATATGATAAACAAGTGTCTAGATCAAAGCTTTTTTCTTTAGTGTTTGTTGGTTACGCGTTTTGGGGCAAATGTTTTATAAGTGTGACCGTAGCTTTAGTCGCTCCATCGTCTACTGGTGGCTTGCTTGCCACATTTCAATAATCTGTTAACATGCCACTACTCTATGATTAGCAATAATTTCACTTGGAGCTGCCACTAAAGCAACGACCAACCATCTAACCAACCAACCACTTGAATGCGACTTCAATGTTGTGTTAAAACTAAATCTTTTAAGAAAAAAAAAATATATGTATATAAATGTTGTTAATAATACACAAAAATATATAGTTTAATATCACTGCTTAAAGAAGTTTGCCTGGTCCGAACAAAACTTTTGCACTCAGCAAACCGCAACAACATAAACACGCTGGCGGTTTGTAAATATTTTGAGCACGTAAATCATAAACAAAACTTTAGGCAAGCTGTAAAGAATGTAAAATTAAGTCAGGCCAAAGAACTACAGTTGGTAAAGGACGACTGTAGCGTTTTTGTTTAATAAATACACTTTATTTTTGGAGGAATTAAATCTCTAAAAATAAAGTTACAATTTTGACTTATTGTTTTATTTCTATTTTTCTATAACTTTGCTAGCTAAAATAGCTTAAGCGACACATTTTTTGGACGATTTACGATCGCAAATAATCGGTTTTTGGTCAAAAACTGAAGTTTGAAAATTATGTAGTTTAAGCTATTTAGGCTATTTTGGCGGTTATGGCACGATATGTGCCCTTAATAAGTAATATTAAATTAATCTTAAAAAAAATTCAATAAATATTTAATAAATATTAAATAAATTTATACGAGGGTGGATCATAAACTCAGTGTCTCTTTGAATTTCCCGCCTCTTGATTTTAAATGGCAACACTGCTCCTGTCAAGATGCAACTGTCAGTTGACTCCTGTCTAAATTTGAACTAGCTGGGTCAGTTAGTTTATTTACTCGCCTTTTGAGAAGAAAATGGGAAAAAGTGAATTTCGTGTGCTCATTAAACATTATTTTTTTGCGAAAAAACCCGCCAATAAAACCAAGAAAAAGCTCGATAAATACTATGGGGACTCTGCACCATCGATTTCAATGGTAAAAAAGTGGTTTACTGACTTTTGTTGTGGTCGCACAGGTACAAATGACGCTGAACGTTCTGGACGGCCAATTGAGGTCAGTACGCCCGAAAATTAAAAAAAAAATCCACAATATGGTGTTGGCCGATCGAAGAGTAAAAAAGCGTGAGATTGTTGATGCCACAGTCATTTCATATGGCAGTGTGATTTCGATTTAAAATGATCATGATGGGTTTAAGAAAGTTGTCTGCAAGATGGGTGCGCGTTCTCAATTGACCATAAACGTAAACTTGTGACAACTTCAAAGGATTGTTTGGAGTTGTTTAACCGCGTTTTGTAACTGTGAATGAAACATGGATGCATTACGGTACTCCAAAGGCCAAGCAGTCTAAATCTGCTCCGAAGAAGGCCAAGGTGAGTTTGTCGGCCAATAAGGAGATGGCAACAGTTTTTTGAAATGCACGCAAAATAATCCACATCGATTACCTTTAAAAATGAGAAAACAATAAACGGCGAATACTATGCCAACTTATTAGATCGATTTAACGAGGATTTAAAAAGGAAACGACCCTATATGGCCAAAAAAGTCCTTTTTCATCAAGATAATGCTCGAATGCACACGTGTAAAGAAGCCGTCGTTGGAAGTACATTTAAAGAAGCACAAAATTTTGAGCCAAATTGAGGCAATTTGAGGCAAATTTTGAAGAAAAATTTGAAAATTATTAGGTTTGAAAGGTTATAGAACTGAAACTTCTCTCTTAAATGTTTCAATGTCTTCACAAAAAATAAGTGAAATATCGTTACCTTTAAAACAAGTCTACTCCGATTAAATTGGTTCAACGTATCAAAAGCTGTTATCAACCAAGTAAAAACGTATTTTTGAAACATGCCATTTTTTAGCCAAAAACCTTTATCGATTTTGAGCGACCCCTAAACCTTGATCAATTTTCATGTTTAATATACCAAAATTTTCCTTTTTTTTAGTAGAATTAGAAAACAACTTGTGCCATTGAGATTAAAAAAAAAATTTTTTTTTGTGAAATGGTCTAGTGTGCAGTCTCAATGGCAAAACTTTATGAATTAGGCTGGGCTATGAATTGGAACCCCATCCGCCATATTCTCCGGATTTAGCAATTAGTGACTTTTTCCTATTTCCAAACCTAAAGAAGTGGCTCGGTGGAAAGAGATTTAGCTCCAACGATGAAATTATTGCCTATTTGAGGGACCTCGAAAAAATCCTATTTTTTGGAAGGGATACAAAAACTGGAGAAACGTTGGACTAAGTATATTGAGTTAAAAGGAGATTATGTTGAAAAATAAATTTTTGTTTTGAAAAAAAAAACTTGTCTTTCATTCAAAAAGTGACGGACTTATTGATCCGCCCTCGTATTAATCGAGACTTCTAAAACTATAAATTAAAATGTTGCATAAGAAATATATGACTTAGATCACTTTAATAATTATTTGATATTAGAAATTCAAATAAATTCAGTAAAGTGCGACTTTGACTCGCCCACGAAGGCTTCCGTACGAACACTAGCGGCCATATGTATAATCAAAAATTGGCATGAAGTTAGCATAAGTGGCAAAATTTAACACGATCTTAACGTGTTTTGCCATATAATTTTACATTAAAAATCATGCTAGGATGTAATCCTGTGTTAAAACTACATTATGCGGGGATTTTTAATGTCAAATTGTATAGCGGAACTCGTCAACACTTAGTTCAATTTTGTCACTTATGCTAACTTCATGCCAATTTTTGATTATACATATGGCCGTAGATATGTAATACTATACGAACTTTACCTTATATAATCTTGAAGAAGAAGACTTCAACAGTTTTTCTTTAATCTATTACCAAACAGTCGTAGTCGTATTTGAAATACACTAACCACGATAAGGCAGAATATATACTTTTGGCTTTTTATTTTAGTTTTGGCGTTTTTGCGTTTTTTAGATTTTGGTGATTTTTTTTAGTTCTGGCGGTTTTTTTTTCGTTTTGGCGATTTTTTTCGGTGTTTGGCGTTTTTCATTTTGACGATTTTTTTTGACTTTGGGTGATTTATTTTAGTTTTAGAATTATTTTTTTTTAATTTGCCGTTTTTTTTTCGTTTTGTCGATTTTTTCTGTTTTTAGCGATTTTTTTTCGGTTTGGCGATTTTATTGTTTTGCGATTTTTTAGTTTTACCGTTTTTTGAAAATTTCAAGACTTTGCATTTTACGGGTTTCAAGATATAGCAAGTTGTCAAAATTACATTAACTGATAGAACACCCTTTAATTTAGATTTTTTAAATTTTTTTTTTTTATTTTTTTTTTTAAATGCATGTTTATTATTTATTGTATCTTCAAATATGAACTAACAATAAGTATTCAAATCTTAAATCTATAAAAAAAATTATTAGGCCCGACCAATGTCGGACATAAGCTTAGTGATAGTTATTAATAATACATAAGCAGTGATAAGCAACAAAAAGAAAAAGGTGTTTTCAAGCAGCTTCATCATCTAGAGTGTTGAATATTAGAGCCCGTGTATCTCTCTTTTTTAAGCGGATGTGTCCAGTAAAGTTCAAAATATTACGAGCAAGCGGATTAGGATGTGACTCGAGTTTTGTTAAATATTTGCCTGCGTATTTTGAAATTTCTTCAGTCACTAGTGGCATATTCAAATCGCGATGTATATTTGAATTTTTGATGTACCATGGAGCCGATGTTATCATGCGTAAAATTTTATTTTGCCTTCGTTGAATTTTCTCTACATTTGAAGCTGAAGCAGGGCCCCATAGTTGAATTCCGTAACACCATATTGGCTTTAAAAGCGACTTGTATATTAAAAGTTTGCAGTCTAGGCTGAGTGTTGAGTTTTTGCCAATCAACCAATATATTTGAGTTAACTTAATTAAGTTTCATTTGAGTTAACTTAGAGTCAATGTGGTGTTTCCATGTAAGTCGTCGATCAAGGTGTATACCAAGATATTTCACATGTGAATGTTGAGGAACAACTTGATTGTTAATCCGAATGGGGGAGCAAGTATCTCTTCTTAGGGTGAACGTTATATGGACACACTTTTGTTCATTGACTTTAATTCTCCATAAGTTTAACCAATGCTCCATCTGGCTAATGTGTTCCTGAAGTTTGCGGGATGCCTCATCAGGGTTTTCGTGCATACTAAGGCAGGCTGTATCGTCGGCAAATGTGGAAGTATGGATACTACTGCTCACAGGCATATCACAAGTATAAATCAAATATAAAACTGGTCCCAGTATGCTCCCCTGTGGCGCACCGGATGAAATAGTTTCAGGCCTACTCGTAAAGTCTCCTTCCACAACAGTGAACTTACGGGAAATAATGTAACTTCCCAAAAGATTTAAAATGTTTATTGGTAAGTAAGTCTTCAATTTTAAAATTAATTAAATTAAAATTAATTTTTAAATTTTGGTGTTAATTGTTGTAGTCTGTATAAAAATACTTTAACTTTACAAAATTCAAGTGTCTATATATAATTGTATGTATATTACATGGGATTTTAACACTTTTCGTTCCTCGTTTTGGAACTCCCTTTAATTTTTAACTCTCATGTGCTGGCTGTTGTAGCGGCCAAACAAGCGGACCGGACAGGCAGACGGACAGGGTAGCGAACACCTTTGCTGTACGGAACCCTAAAAAGAAAGTTTTTTTTTTTTACAAGATCAAGCGCGTTAATTTTCTTGCAATAATTCACAATAGTAACAGAGAGCTGCAACGACTGCAACCATAAAGATCCATTTTATAATTTGCTGCTGATAAGCAAAATTATGAAGTGTAAATCAAGGCAATAATATTTCAGCTTTTGCTACACCATCATCTTTTTTTTTTAGATGAAAAAAAAAAATGGGCGAAAAATATTGATTAAAAACAAAACCAATATATCATCTTAGCAAAAATTTGTATTTCAATATGCAGTAAAAGTTTATGTACGTTTTTATGGTAAATTATGCTAACGAAAAATCTTATTGTTTTTTTTTTACATAAATTGAAGCACCAGGTACTCTCATTCTAGTTTGGCCAGTGTGCTGCTGTCTGTGTGCTGGTGGCAGGACAGTTGGAAATTTTCTAAAAACCTTTTACAGTTACCGTTTTACTCGAATAAATGAGAGTAATGCAAAATAGGTAAAACTATTTATTAGAGTCTTAAATAAAAACTGAAATTTGTTTTTATTTCGTTCGAATCTATTGTTCGCATTTAGAGAAACTGTGTAATTTGAAACGAAAATAAAAAGAAGAGATGTGTCTTAAGACACCCGATTATAGCTATGCTGCTTAGCTATATAATGTAATTCTAATGTTTTAAATAACAATGCGATAAAATTATATTATTATTTATTATTATTTATTTATTTCCATTAGACTTTAAGAATAAAATTTCAGTTCAAAAAAAATATTATGTAATGTGCACCATATTATAAGTAAATGTATTGTTTGCGCCCGACGGCGGCTGTCAGCCGGTTTATAGCTAATCGGCTGTATTCTCTAGTTTGTGCTCATGTGCAAAAACAATACAAAAACAAATTGAAGAATCGTTCTAATTGTTTTTGTTTCACTCACTTCAAAGAACGAAATAAACAAAATCAAAAAATTTTTTCGTTTATTTTCGTACTCTGGTTTTAAGTACAAAGAAATAAAACAAAAACTAAATTTATAACTGTAATAGTGTCGATTATTTTTGTTACGAAAATCACTACCTAACTCCTGTAGCGCGCCATAAATAGCATAGCTATAAACAAATGCATTCGAATTTGTATGGTTAAAACATGTAAATTCGAAAGTTTAGTTTCGAATCACAGAGTATTCTTATATATTTTTTTTTGTATTTTTATTGTTATTTTTTTATATGTGCTTAGATTATTAGTTGTTATTATTTCTTCTTTTATTTTTTTAGATACATATGGAAACATCATATGAATACACTTTAACGAGCTGGTTTCAAAGAGCTGCATATATCATTAAAAAAATTTTCATAAAAACACACCAATAAAAAAAGGTAAGTGAGTATTTTTTATCTTTATTTGAAGCTTATTAAAATAACTATTATTATCATGAAAAAGCGAAAACTCTAAGGGCCATTTTCACTTTGACTAGATCTTTTAAAGGAAAGATCTTTTTTTAAAGTTCCTAAGAGAAAATTATTAGAATATTGGATAGAAATTGTTTAAAAAATTTGAGTGGAAATCATTTTTCTTTGTAAACTGCTGTTGCAAATATTGTTGATGTAGCAATTCTAAGCTACACATAGAAAAATTTCAGCTCAAAATCTACGCGAACGGGGTTAATTTAATCTAATTAAACTGTCAGTTAAAGTTCATGTTAACTCTTAACCATACATTGTGAAAAGGGACGTTATGTGTAGAATTTTTCAAAGAAAATTTTTCCTTTTGAAATAATTTTATTTAACGTTGATTTAAAATTTACGTACAGTTAAAATCAAAACGAAAAATCATGTTGAATCAAAGTAATTTCAAGTTGGAACATCATAAATTTAACTAAATATAGTAATTCCATTTTGTTAATTATTGTTAATTATATATGCATTAGAAATATTTTTGTTTGTACATAAATTGGCTTCTCCGGCCAAGATTTGAACTCGGAACTCATCGCGTAGTAGTCAATGCACTTACTCCTGCAGCCACAGCAACTTTAAATATTTTCTAGAATATACATACAGCCTTATTTATAAAACGTATTAAGGCTTTACAAAGGCTTTTTGAAACAAATTTTCATACAAAATTTTTTTTAAAAAGTCTTTATAAAGCCTTAATAATTTTTATAAATAAGGCTGTTAATATATACCATCATGAATAAAATTTTAATTCAACATTATTTAATTGATAATTTAAAATCAATTTATTTGAAAAAAAACAACAAAATACTTTGACTTGTCTCCAGGACTCGAAACTGCGATTCTACAACTACAAGACGAGTTCACTGCCTACCAGCCAGCAGCAGTTTGTCGGCTGTTTACAAACATAAAAAATAACAACAATACAAAAACAACTCACACAACTAAGCAAAAACGAGTCCTTGTCGGAAATTGCGTTAACTTTAAACTAACTTTAAGCGAACTTTTTCGCAACTAGTACTGACTGGCACTTTAATTACTTTTCAATGTAATGAACTGACTATTTTAACATTGCGATGTCCTAGGCTTTACTCAATTGTCTCACTCTACATTACTTTCAGCTAACTTAAAGTTGATTTTTTTTTAATCACCTGGTAGTCATTAAATTAAAATTTTTTTCCTGGGGTTCGAACATGTATCATCACACGTTGTGTACTCAACGCGCTACCATTCAGCTAAGATCTAAAATCATCTAAAATAACAACAGAAAAATGTTCATATAAAACTGAAATGAGTTTCAAAGTAGCTGAGAATAATTTTGTTGGCTCTCACCAAATTCGATTACTTACTCAACTTAAGAATTAATTTTGGGTTTGTTCTGGATGACATTGCAGTTACCTTTTAGTCAGTCTAAGAGAAGTGAACTATAAGTTAACTATTTTTGTAGTCAACCACACATTCTCCAACAGGGGTATTTCAACTATGAACAAAGCAAACAGACACCAAACACTTAAACAACCTATTATTTCTTGTAAATTTAAATCAAAATTTTTGCATGGTGATTTTACATTGGTATTTTTTTCTGTGTGTATATATATGGTACATTTTGCAAATTAAATACAAATCATATAATTTTTTGCATATGATAAATCACACCAGTTCCTCTAAATCAAGTAAAAATTTTGCAATTTGTACTTTTTACTTATTTTTGTTCATTAATTATCACATGTAATTTGGCTTATAGAGAGATACGAACTTTAGCCTACACAGAAAAAACTAAATTTCGTTTCCAGTAACCAAATTCATTGAATTAGTAAATTTTTTGTGTGAATGCGGACCTACAAAGAAATTTGTAGATTCTGATAACAATTTTGTAAAAATTTAACTGAAAAAAAAATTTATTTTTAGTTAACTTATTATGGCATTAGAGAAAAAAGTTAACTGAAACGCAAAATATTTTCAGTAGAGATGTGCGCGTGAGTGTTTTCTGACTCACGACACGCACTCTCGCGCAGAAAAATATTTTTAATCACGCATGAGTGGTTTACAACTTAACACGATCACGCACGCTCACGAAAATGTATACGTATAATATAATTTTCATGTTTTTTGGGTTGAAAAATAGGTTCTTACATATACATATATACATGTCTATGTATATATGTATGCTCGTGTTTTTGTAAAATTTACAATGTAAATTAAAATAAAGCAAAGTTAATTTAATATCAGTTAATTTTAATTATTATTCGAACTCCATATGTTTCTATATTTATGATTTTAACAGGCTAAAGTTCGTATCCCTTTTTAAGCCAAATTACATGTGATAATTATTAATGAACAAATAACACCAAAGTCTGTTGTAAATATTCTGACAACACATAGTTGAACGGAACAATCAGCCGTTTTCGAAGGCCACTAAACCTTCATCATCAGCGTTCTTTTGTGTTTGGTCCACTGTGTGTGATATCGTTTTAAATATTCGTATTAACGGATATCATTTTAAATATTCGAATTCGAATTCGAATTCTCGTATATCAAAAATTGACATTCCGCACATGTATTTATGTATACATACATAATATAAATGTGAAGGTAAGACGTATGATCAATTAAGTAAATGATAATCAAATAAATGAAAAAAGCATATTATATGAGAAAACATCCAAATTTCTAAAAATTTTCTGTTACGTAACATTTTCAAAGACCCCCCCCCACCCCCACCATAACAAATTATAATAAAACTCGAACCCCCTCCCACCTACAGCGTTACGTAATATATGGACGGCCGCTAAAGCAAAACACATTTTCTGCTGTACAATTCGTCAGTAGTATTGTTGACAAAGGAACTGTTGAATCACTAGTGTTTCTCAATTGATACTTCCTACAGGGTATCTAAGAAACATACATACAAAGGTGTATGTAACCATCAAACAAAATGCTCCGAATTCGTAAAGAATTCGTAACGATTGGTCGACAAAATCTTCCGATTTCGGCACCGAAATATTACCGAAATCGTAACAATTTTTGTATGAAATGATTGACACGACTTCGTAACGATATGTCGGTACGAATTCGTAACGACATGTAGGTACGATTTCTTTTTGCTTTTATAGCAGAGTACCGCTTCATCGTTATGTTGCTGCTATTGCCGAAATAATTTGCACATACTCACGTTTTTTAATATTTGTTACAATCCTTTTTTTATCAACATATACATATTTATTTAAAAAAAATTTTCACAGACTTTTACTTATGTACTCAAAAATCAAAGTTTTACACCCATATTCAAAAAATATTTTACTTGACCTTTAAAGTTCATAGTAGTTACCAAGCACTTTAAGACTAACATTGCTTTGTTAAGAAATTGTATTCAAAAGACAACTTTAATTATTTTGTGATTTAATAATAAATTCTGGTAACTCCACCATGTTCAACAACCAGCTTATGATGTACAACATCGAATACAATTTCATTCGAGTATTCAACTAATTTTTTATTTTATTAAATACATTTTTATTATCTTGAAGTTAAGCAACCTAATTTAGAAAATTTAAGCTTCTGACATGGAAGCAAAACAGATAAACATTTTTATGAAGTAAAAGTAAAAAAATATGATGAACATAGAAAAGTTATCTCAATTTATTTTATTCGAACGAAATGAGTATTTGAATATCCAGGGGCCTAATTCCCGCATTCGATTGCGAGCGAGTTATTACTCGAATGTGCGAGTTTTTTAACTTTTGGGATTTTCGCATTCGGTTTCGAGTAACACATATTGAAATTTCTAATGACAGCATTCGATAACGTGCATACATTCGAATGCAACCGTTCGTGTTTGTACTCGCAAGCAAAAAGGAATTCGAAATCATTTTTAACATAGAAAAAACGAGGAAATAGAAAATGTATGTTCAATATTTTACTTATTTATTTAAAAATGAATGAATGCACAAATGTACGTATAAAAAAATACAAATTAAAAAATTTCTAGTTGACTTTAAATATAACAAAACATATAGGCTTGGCAAATACATAATGTTTTGCCCAAGAGTTTTCTCGGGGAAAATAAAGAAAAAAATCAACCAACTCTGGGAGCACCTAAATAACAAATTAAATGCTTCTGGTCAAGCAATAAAAGAATTGAAAATGTGGCTAGTGCTCTATTCTCTAACTTTACACTAATTTATTATTATTAAGTTATTAATAAAATTAAAATGAAAATAACATTTATGTATTCGTTACTTTTTTCTGCACATACGTGTGTATGTACGTACATACATATGTTTTTGCACACATACATATATACAAACATATGCTTTTGCTTACAATTTATTCAGTGTTGTGAAATGAATTTATATAAATATATTTGCCTTTTTCCAACACTAAAACCAAAACTCGATTCGCTTGGTAGCGAGTGACATCATCCCATCATCCGAAAATTTCTTGCCATCGAAATTAATTTCTATTCGAATGCAATTCCGATCACGAGTGCAGGAATTAGGCCCCAGCTTTTTTCGATTCGTTTTGTTTGAATGTACATCACTAAAACATTTTTGTATAATTGTATTTATTTTAATATTTTTTATGGATTTTGCTATGTATTTCGAATCAGTTGGATAATTTAGTGATATTTTCCATCACATGACAGAAATAATAAATTTAAGATAAGAGCTACTAGCACTTCTAGCTTCATTTTCAGATGTAACATGAATCAATATGTGCCATATTAACAAAAGTATTTGAGGTACAAAATACACATTTTGGAAATATCAACTTAAAGTAGCCTTAACAAAGGTAGGTGCCTACTTTAGAATTTTGATATAATAATTTTTTTTTGAATACAACTGTACTTAACATTGCTTTTGAAAGCTTTGTTAAGTTTTTTTGAATACGGCCCTTAATGGTTAAAAAAAATTGATCAGAGAAACTACCGAAATGTCTTAACGAATTCGGTATGACAAGTTTGACTTCAGAAAAAGTCGAAACATTGTGTTTGGGGGTATTCATTATGTTTGTAAGCTCATACTACCATACATATTACTATACATATATGCATTTATTACTATAAAATAATTTATTTCAAATGATTGAATACAGTTACATATGTACCCGTGCAGGAATGTTATCTCGTGAGAGCGTGAGAAGTCGTGCGTGATTATTAAAAAAGCTCACGCACGATCACGTACGAGTAAATTTTTTTCAGTCACGCTCACGCACTCACGCGTGATTAGTTATAATATTTGATCACAAATCACGTGAATCACGTGTGGCTCACGCGTGACACCATAAAATCACGACATTTGCGCATCTCTAATTTTCAGTCAAATTTATTAATAGGAACAGAAAACCATTTTTGCAGATTTTTTTTTGTATTATTCAGCAAATTTTTTTTTTATAATTTAGAAACACATTCACTAAAATTTTTCGTATTATCAGAAAATAAATTAACTGAATCAATAACAATTCTTAAAAAATTTTTTTTAAAAAATTAGTAAAAATTTTATTTAAAAAAAATAACTGCATCAAATGAAAGGTTCAACTATTTTTTTTTACTTTCTAAAATTGGCTTGTTTTTATGGTTAAGCATTTCGTTCCCGCTTTTGGAACTCGCCAGTAGGCTTCAACCCAAAAAATTTTTTAATTTAGCTAACAAACTCCGTATGTTTATAGTTAGACTCTTAATACTATATTGAGAATCACAATATACAAACATAATAAGTTCGAAAACCGCAAACAAAAATCTTAAAAAAAAAAATAAAATGTTTTTTATATCTATAAAATAATGTGTAGAAAAAAATTAATAAAAATCAGACAAATTTTTTTACATTATATAAAAATAAATTTAACTGAAAAAATTAAAATAAATAAGGCAAATTTTTTTACAGTATATAAAAATAAATTTAACTGAAAATAACAAATTTAAGTATAAAAAAAATAAATCTAAATTTTTTTTTACAAATTTTACTTTATATAGATAATTTTCAATCTATACAGTTTTTTTTACATAAAATAAAATTGGAACAAATAATTTACTGGAACAGTAAAAAATATTTACTGAAACTAAATTATATTTCAAAACTCACGTTTGTTTGAAAATTTTTTGAGAATAATTTTTTCTGTGTAAACAAATCATTAATATAAAAATAAATAAAGTTCGAACAATAACAATTTTAACTAAAAATATTGATTCCATAAAAATGAGTTCCTAGACTTATCAAGGAAATTTCATATAAATGAAATTCAACAAAAACAGTTGATTAAGAAATTGACTTAGCTTTCCAAAACATATTCCCTAAAATAACATATACCTCCATTTCCTACCTAAATTTCCTATGGGGCTTCAATTTTTACAGCCTGAGCAGTTACGCTCTCCAATAAATTAATGCATCAGTAAATATGGATATGGACTATAGATGCAGTCGAAAGTCTTCCCTGTACTTCAGTGTGTGTGTGCTTATGCCCGTCTGCACCTCTTTTTTTCTGTGCAAACATATTTGCAGTGAAAGAATGCATAAATGCTGTTTAAAATTATGTATATTTGCTGGTACACAAACTAAACTGGAAATAGAAAATAATCTGAAACGAATTTATCATAAAACGTGCACAAATTGACATCATATGCAGCAACCAATAACTGCCGTTTCTTTTTCTTTATCTTTCTTCTTTACTACGGTGTTATTTTTTTAGCGCTGCTCCTCTATGTATTTTGGTCCAACAACCATCATCTCTTAACGCTTTCCAATTCAATTTTAGAAGAATTTTTGTTGTTGCTGCTGTTAAATCTCTAAATGGGGCCAACATAAAAAAGCCAAAACACTTTTACAAGGTGTGTTTCGGTTGATTTGTCCATATTAAAAATATGAAATAGAAATGCAAAAGATCAAATAGAGACCAAAAACTTAAACTATAATATTTAATGGTTGCTCCAGAGATTATCCAGTAGGATAAAGCGCTATTAGGAAACCAGTTTGAAAGCTTTTTACTACGTTTGCGGAAAGGAAAACAAATAGAAAAAAAAGTGAGTTACTGTTTAATACTTGCACTCAGAGAATTTTTAAAGTTCTGAAGGCAAATGTACTATTCTTATTAAAGTCCTGCACAATACCCCTTACAAGAATTTTTAAGACATGGGGGATTTTTTAAATGCTTTACTACAGCGAAATCTTTTTAAACAAACGTAAACAACACTGATTGCAAGAAATTTGTTTCAGTATTGTAGGTATAGGAGTAAAGAAGAAAATATATACTTCGTGACGGAAGAATTTGTGATGCTTGCTTCCTTCTACACATCATGCATGTATGTGTGCATGATCTTTTGATTGACATTAGTTGTATGCGATTAAACACATAATAGCTTATATATACATATGTATATATATGTTTCCGTCGTTCCTATAAGGAGCTGAGGACCTCCTCATAATAGCTTACCATCTACATATTACACACACACACACTCAAACGTACAATATGCAAAATAACAAGCATACACTCATCAACACTACTTCTTTTAATTATTTATTATGAACAAAAAGTTTTCGCGACATCCCCTGTAAACACTCATATACACGTGCACCAATACATCCATAGTGATTTGCTTATTAAACGACATCATTTATTATTGGTTTAGTATAATACATGCTACAACAATACATTTAAAAAACAAGACGTATTTACATTTTAAGACTGTTAATGCAGGTCTCTAATTCTTACTGAGGTAACATCTTCGCTGTGTGCGGATGTTTTTCTTTATAAATTTAAGGTGGATACTGTTCGTTTCACTTAGAGGTAAGAGCAGTCTATCTGGGCCATACGTTAAATGGAAAAAGAGGCGTTGGTCTGCTCAGGCACAATATCGTGGCTGGCTTTGGAGGCAGGATGAACAGTTATTTGGGGTACCGCCGACTATACGAGTTTAGTAGCACTTTAACATGCCTGTATCCTCCTAATCCTAGCTGCACCGAAGTTGTTCTGGTTTGCTTCGGCAGTAGTCTCTCATGAAGGACTTCGTTGGTGGTTGAGCCCTTACGATGGTGTAGGATCTTGATGGCTTTCGTGATTAAGTTAATGTAGGACTCCATCTCTTATTCATTCCATCACTGTAAATCCGAAAGTCCTTCCGATTGTGTCTTGGCAAGGTATGATGCATAAGGAGCTGATTGTTAGTTTGTTGCCACAAGCGGCATACCATATGGAATTGATTGCTCAACAGCATATTATGCCATCTGACTGTTAGTGTCTTAGTCTCCTGGTGAAGATGTTCATTATCTTGACACAACCGGCTAAGCTCCACGGCACATTATTTTGTTTGTAGATTTTGCTACCGAGTCTCACTAAGGGATGGTGTCCAAATTAGAACCGCTCAGTTGTATACTTACCGACCGATGGTCTTGTTTATCGCTGTGATTATCTCCTTATTCATGCTCCATGTGGTGCCCACTAGCACCTTCAGGACTCTCGTTATTGATTTCACCCTCTAGCTCACGCAGATTGGGCATGTGGTGAGAAGTATAAGAGACCGTCGAAGACCACTACGCGGATTTTTAGGGTTTTGGATCGCAGGTATACGTCTGCCTTCGACTGAGCTTTCCAATTGACTTCTTACTTCTTTCGTCCATGAAATAAAGGGAGACACTGATAGCCTGGGTTATCTTCCTGTAAGAAGTAGGCAATGGTGTTCAGGAATTGCTTGATTCAGATACTCACGTCGTTTACACAATACGCCCGATAAGAAAAACATGCAATCATCGCTAAAAAGACACCAGAAAGAAGCCATGCGGATGCTTAGAAAGCTTCGCAAGATAAAAGTTAAAGGTTATGGGCAACAATACTCCAACTTGTGGCGCACCCATTTTTATCTTAAGGTATTCCAATTTTCTTGCCAACGTTTGGATAATTGTTTAATGTTAATGGTTAATGTTCGAGTAAAAGATGTATTTAATCAGCATATAGTGCGCAGTGCATGGCTGAGCCGATAGTAGGTCGACTAGTTTTGGATTGAACTCATTCATATGATTTCAGCTAACGCCACAACACAATGACAACCCTAAACTTGAAAGCCACAATGATCGTTAACGTTGCCAATCAGCAGCGACTGTGTCGATGTTAGGCTTGAGTCGAACTCATTCAATCGGCGGTTTTGATACAGACGAACGAACGATTTCATATAATTTAACTCCATCATACCAGGGTTGTATTTTCTCAAAAGTCGCACGATTGTGTAGGATAGTGAATCACGGCCTTTAGTAGAATTGTCGAGTAATATGGTAATGAGTATTAATTTTTCGGCTAATCAAGAATTTTTCTGAAGTTTTGAAATCAACATTGAAATATTTTTAAACTCTAGTTTTGCATGGAACAATGATCTGCAATGAATCTTTTTTTCGCTAATCATACTGACTCGTGAAATTTTAAATCTAAATCAGTAGACATCGTTTAAACTCAACTACTCTGGTTTACGCACACTCGCGATAATATTGATTTATAAGTATAGGTTGCAATAAATATGAATGCGACGTCGACATCATACTCATATCAAACTCCCACTCATAAATAACCTCAGTTCAGAGTTGCCCACAGAGAGAAACCGAGAGAAATGTATAAGCATATGTGTATTCATTTGTATGAATGATTGATGTTCGGCACTCTAGTGTCAGTTTGAACAGCCTGTCCTCAGTTTGATTTATAATTGCAGAAAAATACTTATACTACATTGATTCAGCTCATTCAACTCATCCATATCAGTGATTGGCAATGAATCATGTATTCCCTATTCATACAATAAATATATATGCGACGTCGATATCATACCCATACTACACTCACACTCATAAATCACCTCAGTTTGATTTATAATTTCAGAAAAATACTTATACTATTTACATTGATACAGCTCATTCAACTCGTCCATATAGTACAACTACAACTACAACAGTATAAAGTGTATAAAAAAAAAAAACAGATTTGTAACCTCATAATGAGCAAACACATAACCTCATAATGAGTATTTTAATGTTCGTATACGAAGTTGGCTTTGACATACAATACTTATTTTGCATCGTCTATAAACATTGAGTTCAGGAGAGTCGAAATCAACAACGTGATAAATGTTACCAAGTATGAGTTCGATGAGCGCTTCAAACTTTTGAGTTAATATGATTCATAGACAACGTTGCAATAAGTATGAGCATGCGTATAAGCACAAGAAATTATAAATCATGATTCAACTCTACTTACTTTTTCACTACTCATTGCTGATCCCTGGTATGTAAATCACACCTTTTATATAAAAATACAATTTTGATATTTTTGCTTGTATGTAAAGCAAAAAAATGAAGTGGAAAACTACATAAATTTTCGAACTAAAACTTTTAAATTATTTTTGTCTTAATTCAGCATTGGCTTTAGACTTGGGTCGAACTCGTTCACTAGTTCATTTTTGACACAAACCAATCATCAAACCCATGTAATTTAAATGGGTTTGATCATTGGTTTGTGACAAAAATGAACTAGTGAACGAGTTCGACCCAAGTCTAATTGGCTTGCTGTATCCCGCCAATAATTTCTTCAAGTGTAATTGCTTTAATGTTTTTAAAACAGTTTATAGTCAGCACCAGTATAAGGCAATTTTTTTAAGCACTTAAACACAATATTGAATTTTTTTTTTATATTGTTGGCGTTGCTTTAATATACTTGTGGAACAATAAATTATTAAAACTGCTTTCAACGTACCTTCTCCCAGAAATAGAAAAACGTGCTTTATTAATAAATATGTAAAAAAAACTGAAAGCAAAAATAAAAAAACAAGAGAAAAAAAAGCCAAAGAAATTACTAGAGAAAAAGAAAGATAAACGGAAGGATAACGATTTTCTTAAGTTCATATCAATTTTATTACAAACAGATTTTTCCGTTTAGTATTATTTCTGTTATTTTTTTTCTTCATAAGCAGCAACACATGTTGCTTTTTTTTAAGTGCCCAGAGTTGAAAACTCCCTCCGGTTTTTTAAAGAAATGCAGCCGCATGCATTATAGCATAAATGTATGTTGGAGTGAAAGTTTGCAGTTTCCAGTAGCAACTGTTTTAATTTTTTTTTTTTTTTTTTGTTAAACGTTCATGCAGAGTTCAAATCTATTTTGCATATTTTTTTGTTCATGTTTTTTCTATTATTCCAATTGTTAACTCCTTATTAAAGCCATGCCATTTTCTCTCTCTTTCTTTTCGACTTTAGTCCAAAATATTTCTGTAGAAATAATGCGTAGCTTAAAATTTTAAGTTTAAATTTTTTTCCTTAAATATTTGTGTGAATTGTAAACTTTAATTAAGGTTTGCTGCATATGGAATTTTCTCAAATTTATGCACTTCTAATAACTGCTATTACAGCTTTAATACTTTAATGAAACATTTTGCTTGGCCATAAACGATTTTGTTGCAGAAAAAATAAAAAATAAACTTAGAACTTGCATAACATCATTGTAACTCAAGTGAAGATATTGCTGTTCGCGAGGGTTGTAAGAGGAGTGTATTGATCGCTAAGATATTTTTTTTTGTAGGAAAATGTCCAAGAAATTGGTATTCAGGTCTGCCAAAAATTATTACATGATTCGGAATTTAATGATATTTACAAGAAGATGTTAGAAACAAATGCTTTATTTCCATATTCATGTTGCTCGACATTAAATTTAAGAAATTTTTTTTATATTTTGAGGAAAATCAGTGCAAGGACATGAAAATTTAGATATGAATTTGATTAGATTAAATTTCATTACAAACTGTGCAAGGATATGATCACCCCTCATATATCCTTAAGTATAAAAATTTAATATCAGTCACAAATATGTTATGTACTTGCTCCATGCTCCTTGTAGGAGTTAAAAGGAATAAATATGTATACATACATATATACCGTTACCTTAATATAGAAAGATCCTCTTTTTTTTTTAATTGAAATTATTGCATTTTTCTATGCACTAGATGATCTTCTATCGAAATATACCAAAAAAACTCTATTTCAAAAAAATTATGAGTTAGGAGCTTTCTATATTAAGGTAACGGTATATACTTGTACACAATTATGTTCGGAAATGCCTGAAAGTTTCTTGAGTTGTAAATCAAAGATTTGTTTTTGGAAAATTTCAATTTAGTGAGTGAAGAAAAATGAACACCTCACATAACTGCAAAAAACAGCTTGAGCTACATAATTTTCAAACATAATTTTTTGACCAAAATCAATTATTTTCTGTCCTAAATAATGGACTTTCGTTAAAAAAAAACGATGTCCAATAAATGTGTCAGCTTAGCTTTTTTGGCGGTTATGACGCGACATATCCGGAATTATAAAATTTTAAATTTAAATACAATTATGCGTAAAATATAACGAAAACTTTTAATTAATTGCAAAAATCGTAAATTTAAATTAATTGGCAAATGGTATACTTAATTTTTTTTCGAAAATTTCTAAATTCTGGATTATGTTCGAAATCTCGAAAGTACATAAGAAGGTAGTTTTTGTTCGATTATTATTTTTTTCTGCTGAAAATCTCTTTTAGTAATGTAATAAAATTTATAATAAAAATAATAATAGTTTTAATAAAACAATATAATTAATTATTTTTAAATACTGAAGGCAAATATGGTTTTTAATTTAAATCTTACACAAAAATATATATTTCTATTCGAAAATGCTAAAAGGTCAATATTTAGCAATGTTCGAAAATTCGAACTTAATTTCGAATTTTCGAAATTGAACTGAATATGAATAAATGACTTTTATTTACAAATAAATTAATAAAATTTGATCTTTCATAACAAAAAATATGATACTACGTTGAATCAATTTTTATATAACACTAAAGTTTGAGTAACAGGCACTACACACAGTGGTTAAAACACACTGGACCACACACCAAAACTTTGATGATGTAGAAGAATTTTTTCAATCGTCTTTATGGTTAGTTGTTCCTAATCACATTTATTGTGTTTTTTTTTTTTCAAAATACTAACTTTGTGGCCTTATTAAACCAAACAAAGTTTCAGCCACAATTATAATTAGCATGAGCGAAAATTTTTTAATTATTTTTAAAACTAAACATTGAAGCTGCCGGGTTAATATAGCACAGTGGAATGAATCCGAAATCTAGGTGGACAAATTGTTTGATGGTCAGTCTAAATGATTTTTGGGGTGCTGTATACGAAAAAAAAATTGTTAAAAAAACTAGCTCAATATTTTAAGGAAATGCGATAGAGTTTCGCTATTGAGAACTTCACTATTATTAATTTTTCACATAATGTTATAAAATTATTTAAAATATTTTACGTCGTTTAAAAAAACTGAAGTTCAAACATTTCGAACTTTATATTCGAGACATTTCTATTTTTGTAAATAAGTAATAAATTTAATTTATAGTTTTCCTTATAGTCTCAATAATATAAATCTGGGTGTGGGTCTTTCTGCATGTACGTCCGACGCACTGATAACAAATGTGCCCTTAATTATGAAAGTGGTATAAGTCACATATTTTTATATAATGCAATATGCAATATTTTTATTTGCAGTTATACTAGTCTCTATCCTGCAGAAAATTTGGTGACAATTGATTCAAACGTACTTGTCCTATGACTTGAGAAAATGCGAGTGTTATCAAAAGTACGGAGTAGTGTATGGTGAAAAAAAAAGACATATCGTGTAAATGGTTACATATTCACCATTTTCGTGATGTATCGTCTTGATCTTGAGGCAATTTAATTTGGACTCGGTGCAATATTGTTGTAAACGGCATTGAACATGTTCGATGTGTCTCAACAAATTTTCTGCTTAAAAATAAATTATAATTTCATTTGTAACAATAAAAAAAAATTATAAGTTTTTATTGCTACAGTTAAATGTCGGAATGACATTTATATATAATTTATATTATTCTACACCGAATAGGTCCCTTTGGGATAGTTCAGTGACAAGTCACAAGGTGCATAAAAAGTATCAATTAACCCGATCCTAGGCCATTTCCATGTAAAAGTGACTGGTCCGCTTCATACGAAGTGTTAGAACTCGGACTAGTCCCTACCACTTGGGGACCGGTCACGTGACTAGTATTGTGTCAGTTCAATTTCCTGCAGGGTATTAATACCCTTTATTGTGAATGGCGTCGTCGACATCACATCAAGACGACACTAAAGTATGTCACTTGTCTACTCTTCGTCTATAACAATTGATTACTATTAAGATGCTTCATTTATTTACAAACCCTTGGAGATTAGTAAGAGATTTTCAATAAGATCCAATTATTGCCGATAAAGAGTATACAAGTGACAATATTTGCTGTCGTCTTGATGTGACGTCGACGACGCCATTCACAATAAGGGGGAATATAAATTTATTTTATATTTATTAAATATTCATTGAAGTTTTTTAAAGATTTATTTAATATTTCCAAGCAAAAATGCATATGACTTAGACCATTTTTCAGAATTACGAGCACAAATTTTTTGTTTTCAATGTCGCACGTGACATCAAAAAATGCGATGTGGCAAAGCAAACATGTCGTTTGGATATCCCGAGCTCCCATATGTCTTTATTGTTAAACTAAAAAATGCAAGGGTTTATAAATATCAGGTTGATTCTTAAGTAATTTATTGATAAAAGAGTTGCGTGCAAAAAAAAATATTATTAACATTCGTCACGAAAAAGTAAAAAAGCTTAAAAAAAGCTTTACTTAAAAAAGCTTTCAAAATAAGGGAAAAAAAGCTTTAGTAGCGCTTTGCACTGAAAAATATATAATAAAGCAGAAATATACATCAGCAGACACCACACACAGTAGACCAAACACAAAGAAGGTGCAGTGACCTTCGAAAACAGCTAGTTGTTCCATTCTACTAGTGCTTGTCAGAATATTTACAATGAACATTGGTGTTATTTAGTCTAACTTATGTAATTTGGCTTACAGAGCGATAATCAAATCATAAATATAGGAACAAACAAAGTTCGAATTACAATAAATAAAACTATCTAATAAACGACATTTCGTTAAATATAAAATTTTCATTAAAATTTTTGTTCGTACAATCAAATTTTGTTTTGAAAGTAAAAAAAAAGTTCTGTTACGTAAGTTTTTAAGAACAAATATTTTTTTAACGAATTTATGTTATTCCACTTTACAGACTACCCGCGTATAGTTTCTTTTTGTAAATTCCTTGTGTACGAGTGATAATTATTACTTTTTGAGTAAAAAGCAAGTTTAAATTGCCTGACACTACTCGGCTCATGCCAGTCACATCAATATTTCTTCTTCTACAGTTTATGATGATGGCATTGAAGTTGCTGCTACCAACAGCTGAAGTGTTTTAAATGGGCCTGAAAAGAAAACAGAAAAGGCAAGGAAAAGTTTCATAAGATGCTCTTTTAATAACTCTCATACTGATGCTAAACTGAAAGAAGAAAGAAAAAAAAGAACAAATACATACTAATAAGAAGTATTTAAAGCTTATGAATGGTGAATGCCGATGTTGTACCCGACAAAACATGGATAGTAGTGATAACGTTTGTACATCAAATGTTCGTTGTAATAATAATTACAAGTTCATATTTGTTGCATATGTTCATAAACTTTTAACGAGTACTTAATATGCAACTTAAAGCATCAACAACACTTTACACCAGCACCAGCACCAGCTCCAGCAGCATCATGTTAATATAAAATAACAAGTGCAGCGAATACTTATGAATGCTGCACATAAAACACAGCAGTGTCCTCACAACTCAAACAAAAGTTGTATTTAAATTTAAATTCTCCTCTTTAGAGTCGTTATTTTAAAGTAGATATAAATTTAATAAAAACAATGTAGTTTTCGCATGTTGTTTGTTAATTTTAATTTTTCTTTTAAATTGTGCATAAATTTTTGAATACGCATAACAGTTTTGTATATATGTATATATGTATTGAATAGTTTACTATGAAATATATACATTTATTGTTGGTGCCTGCAGAAACTGCTTTTATGATCTTAAATAGTTTTAACCCTGACACACATTCCAAACTTTCTATTTTGAAGCTTTTACTACAGTAACTTGTATGCAGTCACAGAAAAAAAATATTCCTGCAATAAACATGTTTAATTAAAAAAAAAACAAACAAAAAATTGTTAAAAATTTAATTGAGTCAATTAAAATTTTTTTAAAATGAGACAATTTTAGATTTTAATTGAACTATAGTGAATTTTTAATCAGAAATAATTTTTAGTCAGGCTTAAGTTCAGTAATTTCAATTCTTTTATTGAATGAAATATTTTTATTAATTAATGTGAGTTTCTAAAGAAGAGAAGAAAAATTAAATTAGACTTTTAAGCTGGGGGAAATACCGATATTTTTCTGTGCAATTATAAATCTAAAAATGTCTCACTTAATTTATCATGGGCACGTGACAAAAATATGTTCACTTGGCAATCACTGTTCACTTGGCAATCACAAATGTTGGAAAGTCAAATCAACTGTAGAAAGCAATAACAAAAATTAAAAATTTTAAAAACCCCCGACTTTTTTCAGAAAAGATGTTATATCTTCTAAACGGGTGGACCGATTTTTTTCAAACATAGCTAAGAACCCTCTCGATCAAGTCATCTTTCAAACAGAAAAAACTAAATGAAAATCGGTCCAGCCGTTTGGCCTGTACGTGGACACAGACAGACACACAGATACACAGATACACAGACACACACTACAAACTTATAACACCCCTTTTTTAGTCGGGGGTTAAAAACAAAGTAACATAATATCCACTACTATAATACTTACATGTATCTACCGACGCTACATCGAATAAGTAAAATAATTAATGTGATGATCGTAAAAGATAAGCAAGAATAGTTAAACATATGTAGGTAGAGTAATATAACTTCGTGCTAACCTAAATAGAAAAATGAAAATATGGAAAAACAGGGGAAATAAATAGTGTTACTTGCATATGTATTTACCAAAGGTAAATCAATAATTGTACACAACAATCATTTCTCACATTCCGTTTCATTAGAATTTACGTTAAATAGCTGATGTTAATAACAATCTCTACCCAAGTAGATAGACTAGGGTGCTGATGAAGTGCGTTGCTGCACAGAAAAATATCGGTATTTCCCCCAGCTTAAAAGTCTAATTTAATTTTTCTTCTCTTTAGAAACTCACATTAAATTAATAAAAATATTTCATTCAATAAAAGAATTGAAATTAC
Source organism: Tachina grossa (assembly GCA_949987645.1). Classification (NCBI taxonomy): domain Eukaryota; kingdom Metazoa; phylum Arthropoda; class Insecta; order Diptera; family Tachinidae; genus Tachina; species Tachina grossa. The sequence goes on along the minus strand of OX465276.1, from coordinate 58,302,373 downwards.
TGAACTTAAGCCTGACTAAAAATTATTTTTTTAAAATGTAATTTGCTTAAAAGTAATTTGTTAAACTCACTAAAATGTTTAATTAATTATTTTTTAATTAAACGTGTTTATTGCAGAAAAAATAAATTCAGTGAAGTGCGTCTTTGACCCGTGAACGAAGGGTTCCGTACGGACACTATATATGTAATTCAATACGAAGTTAAGCCTATGTAATAAATAGTTTTGGCTTTTTTTCGTTTTTGGGTTTTGAGCGATTTTTAGTTTTGGCGTTTTTTGCGTTTTTTCGATTTTTGGCGTTTTTTTTAATTTTGTCACTTTTTCCCCGTTTTGTCGATTTTTTAGCTTTTTGGCGTTTTTTCATGTTGGCGATTTTTTTATTTCACTTTGGCAATTTTTTTAATTTTGGCAATTTTTTTTCACATAAGCGATTTTTTAGTTTTAGCGCTTTTTTCACGTTTTGGCGAATTTTTTTAAATTTTTTTGGAGTTTTTTCAATTTGGCGATTTTTTTTCATATAGGCGATTTTTTAGTTTTGGCGATTTTTTTTTGGGTTTTGGCGTTTTTGTTTTCATTTTGGCGATTTTTTCATTTTGTCGATTTTTTCGGCTTTTCCGATTTATTTTAGTGTTAGAATTTTTTTCATTTGGCGCTTTTTTTCGTTTAAGCGATTTTTTTTCGTTTTTGGCGATGCTTTTTTGGTTTGGCGATTTTTTAATTTTCGGATTTTTTAGTTTTACCGTTTCTAAAAATTTCAAGAGTTTGCCTCTTACGGTTTTAAAGATATAGCAAGTTGTCAAAATTACATAGTCAAAATTGCATTAACTGTTGGACCACCCTTTAATTGAATTTTTTTTAAAATATTCGTATTAATTGTTGTAGGCTGTATAAAAATATACTAATTTTACAAATTTTAAGTGTCAATATACATATGTACATACAATTTATGTATATTAAATTGGATTTTAACATATTTCGTTGCTCGTTTTGGAAAACCCTTTAATTTTTAACTCTCATGTATTTGCTGTTTTAGCGGCCAAGGTTCAACATACTCTATCCAAATTTCAGGTCCATAGCTCTTACGGTTACTGAGAAAATACCGTGTGACGGACAGATTGACAGTGTAGCGAAAACAATAGGGTTCCGTTTCACCTTTGGTGTACGGAATTCTAAAAAAAGGAGCTCTTAAAAAAGTACCTTTTAAATAAAGCGCTTTTTTAAAAAAAGAACTTTTAAAAAATTTACCTCTGAAAAATATCTTTCAAAATCGCCTTTAAAAGAAAGTAACTTTTAAAAAAATGACCTTCAAAAAAAGTACCTTTAAAAAAAGTTCCTCAAAAAAAACCTTTTAAAAAAATTCTTCTAAAAAGGACCTTTTAAAAAATGACGTTTTAAAAAAAGCACCTTTAAGATAAATCACATTTTAAAAAAGTACCTTTTAAAAAAAGTATGTACCTTGTAAAAAAAAGTAGCTTTTTTAAAAAAAGGAAAGAAAAATGGAAGGAAAAATGGTCGTTATGGGAAATAGGAGAATTTCACATATATCCTACTATATAGAAATAGTGCTCCTGATTACTCTTACTTGTAACCGTCTCTCGCGAGGAGTCATGATATTTTCAGCCCTGATTCATTCCTTGATTCGTTCCTTCCAAGATTATATTGTACCCTGTATTACTTTTTGATGTTCCTCAATGCAGAAGATTTTATGGGCTACATGAAAAATCGCCCGAAAATAAAAATTAAAAATCGCCCAAAATTTCCAGAATGAAAAATCACAAACAAAAAAAATCAAAAATCGCCCAAAAAATTAAATATCGCCCAAAACTAAAATACAGCTGAAAAAAAAATTCAAAATTATAATAATTTAATTTTTGTATTAAAAAGAAAAAAGAAAAGTTATAGAAAAGCGTAAATAATATTCGTTCGATTCCGAATTTTCTACACAATGGCGTTCCCCGACACGGCGCTGCCTAATAAAGATTTTCTGCCTTGCAAAGTTTTCCTGCTTGAAAACGTTTTCTCGCACTGCCGGCATTCGGCCGGGCTTAAGGATTTATTCCACCATATTTTTTCCCGACACGGCGCTGCCTAATAAAAATTTTCTGCTTTGCAAAGTTTTCCTGTTTAGTAATATTTTCCTGCACTGCCTGCCGCCCTGAAGAATTTTCTCCACCATGATATGTGGGTGTATTTTTTCCTTTAATTTGTAAATGTTTGAAAAATTTTGGGCGATTTTTCATATGAAAAATTACTTAAAATTTTTATGAAAAAATTTTTGGGCGATTTTCATTTTGATTTTTGAGAGCTTTGGTTTTGATGATTTTTCATGGAAATATTTTTCATATCAAAAATCGCCCAAAATTTCAAAATGAAAAATCACAAAAAAAAAAAAATTAAAAATTGCCCAAAAATTTTGCGATTTGTCATTTTGATTTTTGGGCGCTTTGGTTTTGGGTGATTTTTCATAGAGCCGATTTTATGTAAAAAATTTTGTAAAAAACATGACTCTTCTCTATGGCCAAAAGTTACAGTCTTTTTCTTTTTATACAAGTTACATTTCAAACTATAATACAAGTATTAATACTTTTGATGAAAATACATCCCTGATCTAATTTCTGTCTCAAAATTTTTATAAAAAACAATAACAACTCAACATGTGAGAGTTTAATTTTCCAAAAAAGTAATAACACTTGTATTTATTATAGTCTGAAACGGCCTTAAGATGCAGTCATTCATTCATGGCTGAAAATATTTTTTAAATATTTTTCTTTAAGTGTTTATATTCAGTCAGGTACAAATAAATTTGTGTTGCACGTTCCCAATCAAATCATTTTTACACTTCATTTGCAAAGTTTCAATCACAATTCACATACGGCTGATAGACGAGACGAGACGGGACGGACGACATGGCTTGGCAGATAAACTAAATCTGTTTTGCACAAACATATCAATCAGCGCATCTCGATAAAAAAAATCAATAATTGAGCGTGATTGCAACTCAATGAAAGGAATATTTTTAACGTTTTCCTTTTTTGTGTGATTTAAGAATAAATTTGCATAATATTTCTTGTAAGAGCGCATTTAACATAAATTTAATAAATATGGGAGAAAGTAGAATTTGCTAAAGTTTTAAATTAATGCTAAAATTCAATACAGTAAATATGAGTAAAAAAGTCATTCTTACTTTAAGCTAAAAAAAATTAAAATTCGGTGATAAGGCGAAAACGTCACTCAGTGACATTGAGCTTTTTATGGAAGTCAGAAATGTCGGTAAAACATACATACGAGTACATATGTATAGAGCTGCAAAACTATCGATAGTGGCTCCATTCGATAGTTTCGATAGTATTTTTGATGCCATCGATACTATCGATAGTTTTTGATTCTTAGAAACTTATCAATTGTGTATTTTTCTAATATAAAATCTTGAATTTTTTAATCATTCCATAAAGTAAAAATAAAGTTGAATTTTTTAAGCTTTTAGTTCAATGTTTTTATTAACAAACATATATACATACATAGTTCTATAAAAAATAAACGAAAAAGCAAACAGATAGATATATTGATCAATAAAAAATAAATTAAAAAGGAATAAAATAAAAAAAATCTTTCATCATTACTTAAACTATTGAGTTAGCTAAAAAGTATTGGTTTAACAGAAGGAGAAGCAAACTATTTAGCCTCACCTTTTATTTAAAAGTAAAGAGCGGAGACAGTCCAGTAGTCGTCAAATTTAGCCGCCATCAAATTTCTTCATGTATCAAAGCCGTTTGTACATAATAATTGTATTTTTATGCAATTTGCATCTAGTAGATAAAAACTGACATCTTATGTTGAAACAAATCAAAACTAATTAATTTGTTTTCACATTTATGTATATATGTAATGATAACCATTATTATAAAGGTTTACAGGCGTCGAAATTTGAATGTTGCATTTTTTATTACACAATCGCCATCATTCCGTTACAAAACATACAGAAGTGTCACGAGACGGAAGATATGGGTATTTTTCTGTTTGTCTCGTTTTCCCTGAAATTTTGTCGTCCTTTTTGTTTTGCTACGTCTTTCTAGTGCAATAAATTTTTATTACCTGTGTTAATTGGTAAGTACAGGGTGGGCCAAAAGAAACCAAGGGGTGTAAAAGTTTAATAACTTTTTTGTTTATTAATTTTTTTTTTATTTTTTCTTTCAGATTATATAGACAACACTTGGAGAATTTATAATGGAGAGGTTCACAACTGAACAGAGAACCAGAACAATAGAATTTTATTATTTAAACCAGAGATCAATTATTTTAACGCAAAGAGCATATCGTCGACATTTTAACGTCAGAATTTCTGGGGTTCTGGGGTTCTCAAAATCCAAGAGCCATTCATCAACGCCAATTGCACCCCATCAGGTGTACAGTATGGTGTGGGATCACATCTGAAAATGTCATTGGGCCCTAATTTTTCGAGAATGAAGATGGAAGTGCTGTAACCGTAAATGGAGAGCGGTATCGGTTTATGATAGAAATTTTTTTACGTCCTGCTCTTGAAAACAGACCTGGTATGTGGTTTCAGCAGGACGGAGCCACTGCCCATACTGCCCGAGACACAATGGCACTTTTAAGTCAAGAGACTTTTGGAGAGCGACTAATTTCTGGAAATTCGGAAATTATTTGGCCAGCGCGATCGCCAGATTTGACAGCACCCGACTATTTTCTTTGGGTTTTTTTTGAAGGAGCGAGTGTATGTGAACAAGCCAGAGACAATCCTTGAACTCAAGGCAAACATTGTTGCAGAAATTCGAACGCTACAGCCACAAGTTTTGAAAGATGTTATGGAAAATGCTCTAAAAAGAGCCCATCAGTGCGAAGCTGAAAATGGTAGAAATTTAAGACACATCATTTTTCATACTTAGTGTAAAAAAATTTCCATTTTGTATATTATATAATCTAAAAGAAAAAATAAAAAAAAGTTAATAAACAAAAAAGTTATTAAACTTTTACACCCCTTGCTTTCTTTTGGCCCACCCTGTAGTAATACACTACAGTATCAAATACACTATGCTTTTCTCTTTTTTCCACAAATTTAAAAAAAAAACCTGATTGGAGCTTTTTTTACCTGTCACTTTCTTCACTTCTGTGTATTCTGTGATTTCGTTTTTATTAACTTTGGTTTTTTCGCTTTTAGTAGCGTGTTTTTGTCGATAGTATCGCTATCGAAAAAAAGAATATCTATAGTCCACTTAAAATAAAACTATCGATACTATCGATAGTACCATCGATAGTTTTGCAGCTCTACATATGTATGTGTATGATGCGAATGACCTTTTAGATATTAAAAACTGCCTAAATTTATAATCGCGAAAGGAGACTTTATTCAGAGTGCTAAACAGATTAAAAAACTGTTGATTTCAAATATTTCCAGTATAACTTTGTCCCTGTTTACACTATGCAAGTCTCTGTTCCCCTTGTCTCGTTCCTCACAAACTAATCAGCTTACCAATAATACTTGCATAGTGTAAACTAGGACTTTATACTGTTGATCATTTAATTATTACATACCCAGCTAAAAAAAATATGTATGGAGCATATATGATATCCCATATATGGTTCGGATCCGAAAAATGAGGGTATATGGCAGTAACCCGCAAGCCATAGCACAATTGTGCGGATGAAAATCACACACATGCTTATGATCTTTAATTTAGTCGTCACTGAGCAAGCGACGAATTAATTGTGCACGCATGTGTTAATTTTTTCCTGGTTTTTTGTTTAGTTTTTTTGAGCACACGGAACGAAATTAAAGTTCAAGTTTAATAAATTTCTACAGACAAAAAATTGATAATATAATTATGGAAGCTGGGAAGTATTTCGTGATTAAAAATGTTTTTGGCAATATGCAATGCATTTTATGTTATGAAAAATTAAAAAATAATAGGGAAAATAGATTAAAAAGGCATTTTAATAGTATCCACAGATCTGTGAATAAATTTTATTTTGAATTTATACACTAAATTGTTGAATGGTTATTAAATTTTTACTTTTTATTTAAGTTTTTATTTATTTACAAACAAAAAAATTCAAACAACTAATAACCACATCATGTATTTTATATTGCAAAAGTTTTCTTCAAGTGCAAGTTTATTTTACCCTCATTTTTCTCACCAATACAAACATATTTTATTTTGCGGGACACTGCTATATGGGCATGTATGATTATATACATATATTCATACATTTTCATACATGTATGTGTAAATTCCCTCCACAGTATGCAAAGTTCATATTCATTCACTCTTGATTCACAAAAGCGCACTGCTGTGCAATAAATTAAATTACTAAAATTAAATTTTTTTAGACTTGAGAGAGAGGTTGTATTTAATGAAACTTTTGTTTGGACAAATCATTCAAAACGAACTAAAAGTCATTTCATTCATCAAAAGGTCCCAGCTAAAAAAAATTATATATGGTCTATATATTTTTAATATATGAATGTATATAACTATATATGAATATGTATGCATTCATGTATGGAAATGTATGGGATTATATATGGCAACAATATTATATATGAATTGATATATGGAGTAATATATGAAACGTATTATAATACATGAGCCATATATGAAAATTTAATTATGAGGTTCTTCGTATGTTGATCCATGCATAGAAATAAGATGTAATCTACGGAGCCATATAAAAATGGATGCATATATGATATCTCACATAAAATCATTTTTGCAAACAAAAAGCTTGCATTTATTAATTCGATCTTTTTCTCTCTTTTTAATCACTCGTGAGTTGGAAGATTGTTAGAAAATACACACGGTATGCAAATTTTATATGCGTAGACCCTCAAGAGATTTAAAAAATAAAAACTCGTGCAACAAAAAAATCATTCTTGTAGGATTTTATATATTGTGGGCCTATTTAATAAATCAAATAATCAAAAAGATAATTCAGTCATTAATTTTATAAAAATTAACGGAATTCTCAGATACTTTTAAGAAACAAAATTCATATAACTACCAAAAAAATAATATCAAAAACTAGCGTTAGTATCAAAACGGATTAATTTTTCTTTTATATAGCATTAGTTTTTAATTTGATTTCTTAAATTATATGTCGTGTACAAATGTGTGTCTAGTGTTTTTTAATAATCGATTCACATTTTCTCTTAAAATGTCGAATGAAATGTCTTTTAGTTCGTTTTGAATTATTTTGTTCGAACAAATGTTTCACTAAACACAACCTTTCTGTACCAAATCTTACAAAAAAATTATTTTAATAATTTAATTTATTGCACAGCAGTGCGCTTTTTGAATAAATATGAACTTTGCAAACTATATGAAAATGTATGAACATATATTATCATATATGGCCATATACCCTCATTTTTCGGATCCGAACCATATATGGGATATCATATATGCTCCATACATATTTTTTTAGCTGGGGTGAATCAATTATTTAAAAAACACAAAAATGATATTCGCACAAAACATTTAGCTTAAGAAATCAGATTAAAAACTAATGCAATTAATTATAAAAGAAAAAATAATCCGTCTAACAATAGTTTTCAATGCAGTAATATGAACTTTGTTTCTTATCTAGAGAATTTTGTTATTTTCTATAAAATTAATGACTGGATTATCCTTTTGATTATTTGATATATTAAATGGGGCCACAATGTATAAAATCATACAAGAATGGGTTTTTTGTAACAAAAGTTTTTCTTTTCTAAACGTTGAGGGTACGCATATAAACTTTGCATATCGTATGTATTTTCTAATGGATTTCCAGTGATAAAATTCCAAGCTTTTTTTGATTGCAAAAACGATCTTATTTGAGATATCATGTATGCATACATTCTTATACATTCGATATATTAAATCTTACATCTATATATGTATCATGAAGAGCTTCATAGTTAAATTTACATATATGAGCTCATATGTTATAATACATTTCATATATTAGTCCATATATTAGTTCATATATAATAGTTTTGCCATGTATAATCCCAGACATTTCCATACATGAATTCATACATATTCATATAGGGTGCCCCTGTGGCTGAGTGGTAGCGATGCTAGCCTCTCAGTCCAGAGGTCGTGGGTTCGATTCCCACCATAGACCCTGGGTGTTTTTCGCAGACAAGCTAATCGCTTTGCGAATTGTGTTTGTGTTTAAAAAAAAAAAAAAAATATATAGTTATATACATTCATATATTAAAAATATACGGACCATATACAATTTTTTTAGCTGGGTAATCACACACTTCTTTTTACCCTTCCGACATCTCTGCTAGCCATGTTCAGACATATATAACTTGAAAAAAATTGCTTATCTCTAACTTTTTCATATGCGTAAAAGATTCTTTTTTCTGAAATCTATCATGTTTGAAAAAATCTATATGATTTTTTTTCTTCATAAAATTGTGAAAATAAAGTTAAAAAAAATTCATCTAGTTTTAAATGCATTTCAAGAGCAAATTAAAGCACTTTTGGCTTTTTTATTAAAATGTATACAGGGGAAAAATACTCACTCTATTTATTATTTAGCGCCTCAAGTGCAGTTTAATGTTCTAAAATTGATTTTAAGTGGATCACAAACGAAAATATATAGCCTGCAACCACTAAACAAGTGCTTATCCATCCATCCAACACACAACAAAAATAAAACAACAAATTGACACACCATCATCATCCCCAAGACTTGATATTTTTTCTCCCCCTTTCAGTTTCACAGCATATGAAAGAAAATTGTGTTTGTTTTTCGTAGACGAAACAAGACAGCGGATGTTGTAATTCAGTAGTAATTTCTATGGGAATTGATGAATATTTTTATGAAATTATATGAACTTGTTTTCCTTCCAAGTGATAATGCTAAAATGCAGGCAGTTGGAGAAGAAAGTGTTTTAAAAAAAGTGATAATGATAAAACTATAAGTATATGTGTATTTAGAAGAATTCTCTCTTTAAGGGAGACTTTGGATTTTATAAATTATGTCATAACACTATGCAACAAAAAAAAAAAAAAAAAAAAAAAAAATTAACCTCTAAATTGAGATGTTTTTTTTTTAGCTAATTTAGGGTCGCTGAACACGAATATGGCATTCATATATTTTTCTTGAGAAGCGTTTTTGAGATATGCGCGATAAACGTGTTTTCTTTCAGTTTAAAAATATATTTTCAAAAATCTTGAGAACTGTTTATTAAAATTTAACACCATTGCAAAGATATGTTTTTCTTTTTTCACCCCATACTTAGTGTGTTAATATATTCACTAAATATGTCCTAACTTTTTAATTTTTTGCCCACCCAGCTAAAAAAATTATATATGGTCTATATATTTTTAATATATGAATGTATATAACTATATATGAATATGTATGGATTCATGTATGGAAATGTATGGGATTATAAATACATGGCAAAACTTTATATATGAACTAATATATGGACTAATATATGAAATGTATTATAATTTATGAGCTCATATATGGAAATTTCATAATGAAGCTCTTCATATGTGGATCCATATATAAATAAATAAGATTTATATATGGAGCCATATAAGAATGTATGCACACATGATATCTCACATAAGATCGTTTTGCAATCACTGGTGAATTGGAAATCCATTAGAAAATATATACGGTATGCAAAGTTTATATGCGTACCCTCAACGTTTAAAAAAGAAATACTTTTGTTACAAAAAAAAACCATTCTTGTATAATTATATACATTGTGGATCAAATAATCAAAAGGATAATCCAGTCATTAATTTTATCGAAAACAACAGAATTATCTAGATAAGATACAAAGTTCATATTACTGCAAAAATTATATTGAAAACTTTTGTTAGACGGATTATTTTTTTTTTATAATTAATTGCATTAGTTTTTAATCTGATTTCTTAAATTAAATTTTATGTACGAATATGATTTTTGTGTTTTTTAAATAATTGATTCACCTTTTGACTTAAAGTGATGAATGAAATGACTTTTAGTTCGTTTTTCATTATTTGTCCAAACAAATGTTTCATTAAATACAACCTCCCTGTTCAAAATCTAAAAAAAGTAGTTTTAGTAATTTAATTTATTGTACAGTTGTGAATCAATAGAGTATGAATATGAACTTTGCATTCTATATAGGGAATACACATTCATGTATGAAAATGTATGAGTATATATTATCATATATGTCCATATACCCTCATTTTTCGGATCCGAACCATATATGGGATATCATATATGCTCCATACATATTTTTTTTACCTGGGCAATAATAATGCTCTTACGCTTAATTAATTTTTATCCGATCAACACACTATAAGCTATATCTTTTCGACGGTGTGAAATATGCTCGATTTAAATAAACACAAAACAAAACACACGCTTGTTGCGAATATCTCGAAAACGCTTCTTAAGAAAAACAAATAAATGCCATATTCGAGTTCAAGAGTTAGATTTTTCAAATATATGTAAAACCTGACCCACGATATCGACAACGTTCGACTTGTCGCACACTTACATTTGAAACAACAACAAAATATTAAAATTTGTTTTTGTTTTGAATATCGTGTGCCAAACCCACGATGTTGACAACGTTCGACTGTCAACATCGTGGGTTTGGCCTATATTTTTCATTGAAGTACGAGGCGTTTCAATAAATCCGTGAGACTTTTAAAATTTGTATTTGAGAGCGATTAAAAATAGACTATTGCGTGATTTGAAATAAAATGTAAATAAGTTCAGTAATTCAGTCTTTCACTCGCACACTCAGGGTTCCGTACTGACACAACATATGTTATACTACATACACCTGATGGAGAAATTAAAAAAAAAGCAATCTGAGTCCGATCACAGAGGAGATGTGTAAACATCTAGTAATGAATTTTTTTTTTTAAGTTGGAAGTACTTATGCTTTTAGTATCTTTTTTTAAATTAATTAATTAAAAGTATCAAAACTTTCAATATTGTAAATACATATGAATTTGTTGGTTTTTGTTTGTTTTATTAAACTTATTTGGTTAGTAAATGGGCACACTGCAGTATATGTATATGTACTGCATTCAAAATTGCAGTAAGCAGTAAATTTAGTGATTACTAAAAAAAAAATTCAGTAAATTTTTACTGCTAATGAAATTTAATTTGCATTACTAGTAAAATCGTAGGGCGTTGCAAGTGGCAAAGTTTTTTCATTCAAATTTTGAAACTTTTGTATGAAAAACATTTAGCCACTTGGTAGAATTTCACTATGAATACGGGCATAACTGATTACTGAAAATTCAATGCACCTCATCACATAATAAATCATTTAGGCAATTTATAAAAATTGTAGAAAAAAATTTTAGTAATCAGTAAAAATTTACTTGTTAAACATTTTTTATTGTTTTTACTGAAACTTTACTGGTACTGCAGTGCTCATCTATGGTAAATGCCTTTACTTTTACTTTTTAATTTTTAATTCCTGTTGTTGATCGTTTAGTTGTTGTTGTTCTTGTTGTTGTGTAAGCATTGCAATTAAAATAAATTCAGTAAAGTGCGACTTTGACTCGCGTACATTCGGTTTTGATCATTTTTTTTGATTTAGCTTTCTTCCTTTTTTAAGTTTTTTTCAGTTTAAACGATTTTTTTAGTTTTATCGCTTTTTTCTCGTTTTGGCGTTTTTTTTCTCTTTTTGGGTTTTTTTAATTTGGATATTTTTTAATTTTGGCGATTTTTTCTGTTTTTTTGGGTTTTTTCATTTTGGCGATTTTTTTATTTTTTTGGGGTTTTTTATTTAGGCGATTTTTTCATTTTGGCGATTTTTTCATATTGGTGATTTTTTTGTTAAAGGATTTTTTTAATTTTGGCGATTTTTGCGGTTTTTCGCTATTTATTTTAGTCCTAGAGATGTTTTTTTAATTTGGTGCTTTTTTCGTTTTGGCAATTTTATATTTTATTGATTTTTTAGTTTTGCCGTTTTTGAAAATTTCAAGAGTTTTGCTCTTACGGTTTCCAAGATACAGCAAGTTGTCAAAATTACAAAGTCAAAATTGCATTAACTGATGGAACACCCATTGATTTAAATTTTTTAAATTTAGTGTTAATTGTTGTAGTCTGTATAAAAATATACTAAAATTTCAAGTGTATATATGTACATACAATTGTATGCATATTACATGGGATTTTAAAATTTTTCGTTGCTCGTTTTGGAACACCCTTTAGTTTTTAACTCTCATGTATTTGTTGTTGTAGTGGCCAAATGTCTGCTTCATTCAAACACTAATACACTCATACATAGCTCACACCGATTTGACAATGCAAAGAAATCTCAGCAAAGAAATCTCAGCAAAGAAATCTCAGCAAATAAATCAAAGTCAAAAGATTTTTACCCCCTAGTGTATAGATGTTTACACCAGAGATCTGCAACAATAAATAACACTCGCGAGCGCACTCACTGTTTACTATATGATTTTTAGTCTCGAATACTTTTCAGCACTCGCTTTTATTGATTTGTTGCTTTATTCGCTCGTTTTTCATATACAGCGAGCTTCAGGCATGAAAATATACAGAATAACTTTTTAACTTGTACTTGCGTTGATTACAGAAAGAAGTAAGAGTGCAGAAAAAAGTAACAACAATAGCACATCCACTCTGAGCAAAGTTTCGTGTTTTTTCTATTTTCATATTAGGTAACTTCTTTGTATTTAACCAACACTACTTTGGTGTTACGATCAGCTCGTAACAACACCATTCAACACATATTCATTTGATATATATTTGCGTATTACTATTCAACAATCACTGCAGCCGCGGCTGCCAGATTTCATGATTAGTTGTAGATTTGACAATTTTAGCCGTTTTGATGATTTAGTTTAGTTTAGTGCCTGTTTTATTATATATTTCAAAATTATTTATTTTAAGATCAAAGATAAAAACGTATTGTGTACTTCTCACAAATTCAAACTTAAAATAAACTTAATAAAAAACAAAATTTATTTCAAACCTACTGTTTATAAAATAGCAAATATGATTTTAGGCAATATTTTGTGGATTTTTTTTTTTAATTGTAATTTTAACGTTACATAAAAAGTTGCTCTTTTTATTGCCAGTTTATAGAAGCTATGTAAAAATTCTCGTCTGTCTATTTATATTGAAAACAAAAACAAAGCACTCAAATTTGTTTTTGTTTTCAATATAAATAGATACACGAGAATTTTTACATGGCTTCTATAAACTGGCAGTTAATATCATAAGCCTGTCGCATTCTTAATATATTTTAATTAAAATGTTCTATGAAAAAATTTCTTATAATTCCTTTTAAATATATTTTATTTCATTATGAATTTAGCCCTACATATTTACTTAAATATACAATAATTGATTTTTTCCCAAACCTTCTGGCAACGTTGCTTTAAGTATTAATACGATTGACGAATGCTGAGAGTAAATACTTATGAACTGTGAGAACTATAACTCTAGTTAATAATGTAAGTGTGTGTCTTCAAAATTCCTCCACAAACATTTCTCGTGTTGTTTATCAGATGTACGAATGCCATTGCCGAGTGTTAGGAAATATTTAGGAAACAATACTAAACACACGACGTGTATAAACTGCTCGTATGATTGATACAGGCTCGTATGTTCAAACACAAATTCTTACGAGTATGGCGAGCAGATATAAAAACAATATGCTGTATTAACTACACCGCAACTCGTTTTTAAGCGAGTATCTTAAATCATAAAAACAGGTACTCATTGCAGTTCTCTGGTTTACACATCAAAAAGTAAGGTAATTATTAGTACACGTTTCACTCAAACTAAGGGTAAGCACGATAATTACTATAGGGATTTTTCACCATTTATTCCAATCGTAATGAAAATGAAATATTTGATGATTAATTAAACTTCATCTGTTTAATAAAACTTACTTTAATAAAGGATGAACTTACAAACTTGCAACCTTATTTAAAAAAAACTCTTTATAAAGACTTAATAAGTTTTATAAATAAGGCTGTTAAAATTTAGTATAAGTTTTTTCTTTAAATTGTTTTTATTAATTGGATCGGTTTTAATTTAACAAAAATCTACATACATATATAGTCTGCAGTTAATTATGATTAAATTTCACTTCTGTCTGTTGTACTAAAAACTTTATTATGTTTGTAAGCAAATAAATTATTAAGCGAGTATGTATTACATTATTGTCACTTTGAATGTGAATTTGTTTCAGTTAGTCTGTTTACACAGGCCAACACATAAATACTGCACACATAGTCGTATGCATGTGGTGTAAGTAAATTAGAAGCCCTGGGAGGTTTTTTTTCTCGTTTTTAAAAAACGAAGAAATTGTTTTGATTGCACTTCCGTCACCCCAGTCTCTAGTGTGCAATTTCTGCACAATTCATTTAAAAGAAGCTGTGCATTTGTTGTATTTAATGTAATTTTCTCACACTCTTTTTTTATTTTCTTCCTCCATGCGAGTGCGATGAGTTCGAGTTTGTAACGAAAAGTGTAATAAATAAGTATGTGTGTGTGTGTTTATGTGCGTGTGATTTTAGTTTTTTTTTTTAATCTGATAAATTGCTGTGTTGTTTCTAATGACGATGACAATGCCGCTGCTGGCTGGTGCTGATGCTGAAGCTAATATTTTTGTGATGAAGTTTTACAGTGGGATTGAAGGCAGATACATATATTTGAATATTTGCACCAGATAATGAGTACTCGATAAAATATACTTAAGTAAATGCGTATCTAGACTTATGATTGTAGCACAAATAATTAGTAAGCTCACATAAATATTTATGCTTTCAAACAACTATGACTACAGCCGATTCCAAAACGAATTTATACGAAAAACTTAAATACTCTGCAGGTGTTAATAAAAAGGGACATGTGTATTGTGTCTGTCGTACCTGTACTCGGAGTATGCTTATACTCAAAATATGGATAATTACTCGGACAAAATGAGTATACACTAGGGTGATCGATTATTCGACTTTTTCCAGAAACCGGTTTTCGAATAGTTCGAATATTTGAAATTATGAAAAACCCGGTTTCGGTTTTTACAATTCAGGAAAAACCGGTCAACCGGTTTTTTTAAGTAAAAAAATTATTACACAAAAGTTTTGATTTTAAATTGCTTTATTAAAAAAAGAGTTAACAGTGCATGTAAATACTATAAAACAATACAAAAATTAAAGGTAAAGCATAAAAATTGACTTCATATAATTATGTATGTATAGTACATAAATATGTATATATAATATACAGTTGAGGAATAAACTCTACATAAAACCATAATTTTTAGGGTTTGTGGAAATCTGGGAAGAAATTCAAAAAATTAATTATGCCAATATTTATGGTGCTAATAAATATGTTTATACAAAAAATAAAAAAATAATTATAATAACACCTACAGTAGCAAAAATATTCAAAATACATAGAAAAAAAAGTATAAATACAGGCATAAAATAAATGAAAAAATACGTGCAATATGTTTGATGTTGTCAACTTGTTTGAAAATTATGTGATTTCTGGTACCAAGCCGTCAACAAATGGCATCCAAATATGGTCTAATATGTTATTGTTACTATAATTATTTTTGAATTTTTTATTTTTTGTATAAACATATTTCTTAGCACCCTAAATATTGACATAATTAATTTTTTGAATTTCTTTCCAAGTTTCCTCAAACCCCAAAAAGGATGGGTGTATGTAGAGTTTATTCCTTAATGGTATATGTATATGTATGTACATATGAATGTATGGACAAGGTGGATATCTACATATATAAAATATGAAGCAAAATGTCAACAAAACTAAAAAAACACTGCAACTGTATTTTGATATCCATTGCACACCATAAGGCCAATTAAATTCGCTTCTGCTATTAACTCATAAAATAATTTCTCTTAAATTTCATCTTTCAGTAAATGTCGCCATGCTCAAAAAAAGCTTAGAGCTTTTACACTAAACAAACTTACGAAAATCAACAAAACACGCAAAATATACAAATCGAAAAGTATTCGACTCAGCCGGTTTTTAAATTTTAAAAAAACCGGACTATTCGACATTCGAAAAATCAACATCTTGAAAAAACCGACAACCGTATCGTAAAAAAACCGGGTTTTAAAACCGGTTGAAAAACCGTGCTTCTTCTGTTTGAAAACATTAATCAGATAATAAGAATGTAAAATTTAGAATAAATATAACCTTTAAAAAATTTATATTTGGGACTATCCTGAAAATCTCAGTGATTTCAAAAACAAACTATTTAATAACTGACTTGTTAGTGGGTGTGCTTTACAATTATAAATGGAAAGGCACATGCGTATTGAGTGTCTGTCATACTTCTGTTCATGGTATGGATATTTATTCGGATAAAATAAATACAAATGATTGCCCGATGGGCGATGTTGATTTTGAATAAAACACAAATTATTTAGGAAATTATTGTCATTTCTTTTTATTATGATAATATGGTATGGTTCAATTATGTATGGAACAAAATATCGGGCAAATGGCCGCTGCGACCTCGGCGGTACACCTCTGTCCGATTGTCGAAATTTTCGATGACGCTGAGGCATAATTGAGGTTCTATGCCGTTAATGTGCCGAATTATATCATCCTTTAGCTCTTGAATTGTTGCTGGCTTATCGACGTACACATTTTCTTTCAAATAATCTCAAAGAAAGAAGTCCAATGGTGTAAAATCACATGATCTTAACGGCCAATTGACATCGCCACCACGTGAGATAACACGGCCATTGAATTTGTCCCGCAAAAGAGCCATTGTTTCGTTAGCTGTGTGGCAAGTGGCTCCGTCCTGTTGAAACCACATAATTTCTACATGCATATCTTCCAATTCGAACCATAAAAAGTTCCTTATCATGTCACGATTGCGAACACCATTCACAGTAATTGCCTGATCGGCCTCATTTTAGAAAAAATACGACCCGATGATATCACCAGCCGAAAAACAGCACCAAACAGTCACTCTTTGTGGGTGCATTTATTTTTTGACAATCACTCTTGGATTATCATTCGCCCAAATGCGACAATTCTGTTTTTGGACGAATCCACTGATCTGAAAATGTGCCTCTCATCACTGAAGGTGATTTTCTTCGATATGCATATTGATTTAAACGCCCATTTTCATAATAAGCCTGAATAACTTTAACGCGTTCTCGATTGTGTATTCCATGGTTCAAATTGAGTTAGTCTGAAATTGATAAATGTCAAATGATATGCAGAAAAAAAGTTGACGTTTAGGTGCGGTTCACATTCAACAACGGCCCTAAATAGGATGTAAAATTTTGAATAAGCAAGTGACATTATTCCTTATTTTTTTTTCGCAAAACTTTAACGTTAATGAACTGATATTTTTTAATTTCTAAAGTGATTAATGCATTTCTAGTTTAGAAAGCTTTGTTCAATTACTGTTAAAGTTTACTGATGAATTGCCTAAGCAGCAACGAAATTTCTGGAAGTGCTTAATCAACAGTAAGCAACATTTTTTATTTGTCTTCATTTCGTCACGCGTTAAATTAAAAATTACAATGTATTTACTTTAATGTTTATTTTTAAATTAAATAAAGACCTTATGTCAAATAAATAAGCTTCGGTATTTCTTATATGAAAATTTTGTTTTTCCTTTTGCTTTTTAATGTGTACTTTTATTGTTGCCCAATGCGATAGCTAATTATAAAAAAGTGATGGAAAACAAAATACATGCAACATCTAATAGAGATGCTTGTTTTTTTTAAAGATTTTTGTTTGATGCTTTCAATCTTATTGTGTTTATATAAAGTGATTCTCAATTGTGTATTAAGAGTCTTAGGCCGAGTTTACATTAGGCATTTCAAATGTTGTCATTTTGTGGTGTCATTTTCATATGTGTCATATAATGGCAATACGGTATCGTTGTCTACATCAAAAACTAATTTTGACATAATTACATTTAATGTCGTTTGATTTATCATTTGTGAGACTTTGATTTTCGTATTGTTTGTTAATTAATATTTAGACAAATGGATAATCGCAAAATTATTCAATTGGCTAGTGCTACCGTGTGCGTGTTTATCAATAATAAGAAAATCTAAAAAACTTCAAAGAAAGTGGTGGAAAAGACCAGGGCTTACTATGCGTGCCACCAAAGGATTCTATTGTACTCTGCATTCCAGTTTACGGAAGCAGGATGTCAGTTGGTTGGTGGACCTAACCCCACCGAAATTTCTGCCTGTATTTGCATATCTATCCCTATAAGTGCTATATATACACACATATCTATGTTTCCATATAGCTTCACGAACCTCCATAAGCTGAATTAG
Organism: Tachina grossa; assembly: GCA_949987645.1. Lineage (NCBI taxonomy): Eukaryota > Metazoa > Arthropoda > Insecta > Diptera > Tachinidae > Tachina > Tachina grossa. The sequence continues at coordinate 58,284,065 of OX465276.1, read as the reverse complement.
CTGTGTCGTCATGTCATGTATCCAGGACGCTTAAATTTCTCTGCTTTTCCACTTTCTTTTTCGTTTTCCATACTTTTAAATTTTATACCCGCACACATTTAAAATTCTTTCGGTATTTTCATAATGTCAAAATCTCAACACGCTGACAATGCAATGCAGCCAACTTATTCTCACAACTGTTTACATCAGATACTTAAACAGTTTGTTTGGTAATGCCACACAATGAAAAATATCGGAAATGACAAACGTTGCCACTTGTTCCCACTGTTATTTGTGCTATATTTGTCACAAAAGGCCACAGTGTGTACTCGGCCTTAGTATAAACATGCGAAGTTTCATATTAGCTAATTTCAAAATCTTTTGGATAAAAGTCTACTGACGATTTCCCTGAAGCAGTAATGAAATGCATATCGCTACCTTATTATATAAAAGACACTAACTTATTATTTTTTTGAAATCAAGATTTTAGCATTTTTCAATATATTTGTTGTTCTTATAACGAAATATATGAAAATCTCGATTTCAAAAAAAAAAAAAAAAAAAAAAATAATAATGAGTTAGGTCCTTTCTGTATTGAGGTAACAATATGTTTAGACATAAAAACAAGCAAAATTATCACATGAAATAAAGGCTTTATCTCCAATATATTTAGATTTTTCTTATATTTATTTTTTATTTTCTTAACAAAAACTAAAAGTCCTTTACTAAATTAATTTCAAATAAATCTGTTTAAATTTGTTGCTAAAATTGCTAACACAGTCCCACTGTTCTTGGATATTGGTGTTTTACAGTTTGAATTGCAACACTATAATTAAATTGTAACACTATTACAATGTATTTCAAGACATTGAAATTGCATTCATTCATTGAGGGTGTGCATGTGTTGCATTTCCTATAGAAATTAAAGACTGAGGAAAACTTTCCAAATGATCTTGAATGTCGACATCGTTTAAAATGTTAAAAGCCGTAATTTTTCTAACATTTTAATATGAGAACTACATACTTATTTTAATTTATGTTGCATTTTATTTTGTTTCCCTAACTTTAATTTTTTATGTATTTATTTTCTTTGGGGTAATTTGTCGTAATAGTTTTGGGACAATATTTTAGTTGTTGAATTGAATGTTGGTTTTTCTAAATGACTTGTAATATTTTGAGGGTAATAATATTGCGTTATAAGTAGTTGCAAGAAGCGTGTAAATGAAATAACATATAAAAACAACAACAGCTTTACATTGGTCCGGCAAAAAGTCATTTATTTTTTTTTTTGGAAAATATAATATTATTTCGACCTAAGCAAAAACACGCAATAAATGTTGCATGCTACTTTGTTTTTATAAGATACCGCCTCAGTAGAAAAGCCTTACTTAAAACTAAATACTATAATTAACAATAAATCTTGTTAAGATATGGAGAAATTTACCAACTGACACGCCCCTTGTTACGAAGTGCAATATTTATTGTAATTTCTATTGGGCGGTTGTCAATTTTGTGGAAAAATTTAAAGACAAAAACGCCATACTCAAGGCGCTCCGCATTATAGTACAACATACATATATATATATATATATATATAATTAAAACCACATTGTTGTTACTTGTTTCAACGGTTCAGATCGCAAAACGCAAAAAAAGGCCTTAAAGCAAATACAAAAAAAAAAAACAGAAACAAAAAGGAAACTAAAAACAGAAACTAAAGCAACAAATCGTTTCAACATCTGACGCTATTTGGATTGATGGCCACATCAATGGTACCAAAGCACCAAACACTCACTAAGCACTTATGGCTGATTGCAAAGAAAACGCAAAAAAATATGACTAAATGGGAATTTACAAATACACATGCATACATACATACTTACAATACAATCACCATCCAGTTAACAGACCGACAATATGCCTTTATAAGCAGCCACATTTGAATCTCAATACTTAAATGCTTGAGATTCAAAGCAGTTTTGCCACTTTTCCATAAAATACAAGTGCCAAATACGAATGAGTTAAAAACTATAATTAAAAAACCGTTACAGCTTACAAGTAATAGTTTATTATTTTTGCACTGATTGTAGCGCTCTGGACCGTTAGAGACATAGACGAAAAAGAAGCAAGAGAAAAAAACAGCAAAAGCAAGAAAATCGATTAAAAATTACGGGCTTAATAATAATGAGGAAATATAGCTGGACGTCAAGTTTTCTATTTTTTTTTTCAATGCGTTTAATATCAAAGCAAGTATTTACATATGTACATACATATCTATATATGTATATATATATACATATGTGAATGGTATTTTATTTTTATTCTTAATGCTCTGGCCTACGTGATGTAATTAGTTCAAATTGGTGTTGAGGATTTTATTGTGTCAGTTTCTTGTTTTTTCATCTTCCAGTTTTCTTTTGCATTTGGTATTTAAACACAAAAGCAGATAACTTTTTTCTGTTGCTATAAAAGTCTTCAATGTAATAAATAACAATGAGATATGCCACATTAATTGTGAACATAGAACAGATAAATATTTAGAAATGCAAAAAAATATTTGCGTTATATATAGAGTCCTTTTCAATTAATATGTGTATATTTTCATACTTTCAAACTAATTTTCTTTTTGTTTTCTGTGTTTGCGGCATGTGAACAAACATGCTTTCTGTGAGATTTTTTGCCAAAAAGCTTATGTATGTAATTTAAGAAAGAATTTGGATTTTCGCTTGCGTCTGAAATTCAACCTTTAAAATAAAGGATATATGGGAGATAGTTATATCCTTCGTCCGAACGGTATACAATTTGCCATAGCACTTCAATGAACAATTTTACAAGTATTTTTAAATTTTTGGGTCATCAGGATCTTGTGTGGGACAGCAAAAATTGATGTTAACAATTTAAGGATATGTGGTGGAAGGCGCGCACCGATCGAAATGTATATATTTTTTAGATTTAATAATTTTTTTTGCTCTATAAAAATCATAATTGCTGCGTAAAATCAATTTTTCAAATAAAGGATATATGGAAAGCAGGCATATCCTTGCACAAATTACATTGAAATTTACCAGGCAGATTATTTATATAATTCTGGAAGTAGTTGGTAATCAAACTAGATTTTTTTAATATAAGGATATATGAAAGGTATTATAGTCCTTGCACCGATTGAAATCAAATTCACCGGATTATACAAGAGTATAATTTTACAAGAAACTACCAACTTCTTCTGTATCCTGATAATAATTGTAGTCAAAATTAAATGTTTGAAATTAAGGATATATGGAAGCTAGGCATGTTCTTGCAATTATTTTAATTACAATTTTCCAATGAGGTTAGCTGTGCAAATGTAGAAACAACAGTAGAATTTTGCCTCATTCTAATCATTATTTTAGCTGAAAGTTAATTTTTAAAAATAAGGATATATGAGAGGTCGACATATCCTTGCATAAATTTAAATTAAATTTTCCAATAATAATGGATTTTGACCGAATACCAATCATAATTTTAGCTGAAATTTAACTTTTAAAAATAAGGATATGTGAGAGGTTGACATATCCTTGCATCAATGCGAATATGATTTTTTGACGAGCTTCACTGCATAGTTTTAGTTTAGTTTTTGTTTTTGCCACATCCTAATCAATTGTTTAACTAAAATTAAATTTTTTAAAATAAGGATATATGAGAGCTGGTCATATCCTTGCAGCAGTTTAAACAATTTCGTTTCCACAATAGGTAACATCTTCAGGGAAGAAATATTGAAATAAACATAAAATTAGTTAATTGTTTTCATAAAAAAAGATCTCAAGCTTAATAAATTTAAAAAACAGATTTAAAAACAAAAAAATCGAAGAAATTTAAACGGAAATTAAAATTTTTTTAAATAAGGATTCTGGTATATCCTTTTACGAACTAAAATCAGATTTTCCAAAGAGCTTAACTACATAATTAGAAAAATAATATTAGATTGTGGCCACATCACAAACATAATTTTAACTAAATTTAAATGTTTAACATTAAGGATATATGAGAGTTAGGCATGTCCTTGCTCCGATGGCAGTGCAGTTCTCTAAAGAGCTCAACTATTAATTGTAGAATAAATTAGCAATGTTCGCTGTATGCTTAATACAAATCAAGCTGAATTGCGATTATTCAAATTAAACAAGTAAAAGTGTCAACATTTATTAACCTTAATGTCAAGCGCTAAGCAATCGTGTCTTATTTGTCTACCATGATTTCGCTAATTTTGTCGTTGTATGTATGCGCCCTCCCGTTTAACATATTTTCCTTGAATTGCATAAACTATTCATATAATTTCAAAAGTGACTTATTTGAAAAGTTTATAAATGTAAAAATTTACACTTTAAATGCTTATTAATTCCGGAAATTGAGCTAATTGCAAAACTATGAATACTAAAACTGTACTTCAACTGTTTTTCTGACGGCATTAAGTGCAAAACTTTGCCCAGACATTAAATGCAGTCTAGTGAGTGGCTGGCACCTTTTAAATTTTAATAGTGATTTTTGTGTGGAGTTATTTCTTCGTTCTTTAACAAAAAAATAAAAGTCTCATTTGTGTCATGCCATTACATAGTTTTTGCTGTTCGTAAGTCATCAACCGTGTAAATGATGTTTTCCTGTTGTTGGATTAAAACTTAAAAAGAAACTATAAAATTTATTCACTCTTTAACCAACAACTGCAAAACTACTTAAAACAGTAGCTGAAACTCGCTGAAGAAAAATATATATACATAAATAAAAAACGGACAAATTCGAATTAAATGGCAATTACTACAGCTGTCGTCCGGCTTAACAAAGAAAAAAAAAATATTCCTAGGTTTCATTCAATTGTAGTCTTAGACATTTATACGAGGATCTCTTTTCTTTTTGTGATAAAGTCACTGCCATTATTCATACATTTTTACATGCTTAATTTAAAAGCTTAAAAGTTCGAAATTTCCTAAAACTTTTCGATTGAAGGCTACAAATAAAGCTACAAGTCAGGCTACTACGACCAGCAGTGACATCTAAAGCAAAAATAGTAATAATAAATTTATATCTTCTGAATTACTGATGCGAAGAGGACTTAAGCTTTCAAAAGCTTTGAGTTTTGGACACAATATTATACGAGTAGTACGTGTACAAAGTGAGCTAGACATTATCGAAATTGACCACCTGCTAGTTTTAAGGTATTTGCATTTTAATTTTGAAAATCTAACTTTCCAGTTGTAAAAGAGTGCAAAGAAAATGCTACTTCTCGTATTCTAATTCATTACAATTATATTTTCATCAGATGTCAGTATTTATAAAAAAAAAATAAAAAAACCCGACTGCGACCAACTTTGAACCTTTAAATATCCTAAATGATTATTCAAAATGAAAAATCATAAGAGAAACCTAAATATGATATTAAAATACTTGTCGAATGATAGTCATTTTGATACAGTTCACCGCCTTTTTATTTTTTAGCGTTTACAAAATGGCGTCTGTTGGCCGCCATATTGAAATTTGGCCACTGAAATATATTTAGTACAGTGTCCCGCAAAATAAAATATGTTTGTATGGGTGAGAAAAATGAGAGTAAAATAAACTTGCACTTGAAGAAAACTTTTGCAATATAAAATACATGATGTGGTTATTAGTTGTTTGAATTTTTTTGTTTGTAAATATGCAATTTAATAAAAAATGAAATAAAAAGTAAAAATTTAATAACCATTCAACAATTTAGTGTATAAATTCAAAATAAAATTTATTCACAGATCTGTGGATACTATTAAAATGCCTTTTTAATCTATTTTTCCTATTATTTTTTAATGTTTCATAACATAAAATGCATTGCATATTGCCAAAAACATTTTTAATCACGAAATACTTCCCAGCTTCCATAATTATATTATCAATTTTTTGTCTGTAGAAATTTATTAAATTTGAACTTTAATTTCGTTCCGTGTGCTCAAAAAAACTAAACAAAAAACCAGGAAAAAATTAACACATGCGTGCACAACTTAATTCGTCGCTTGCTCAGTGACGACTAAATTAAAGAGAATAAGCATGTGTGTGATTTTCATCCGCACAATTGTGCTATGGCTTGCGGGTTACTGATTTAGTAACACTCCCGGGATTAAGGCGAATCGATTGACGTAAGAATCGGTCCACGCGTTTGGTTTAACACACATAAATACATACATACAAACATACATACAAACATACATACATACATACATACATACATACACACATACATACATACATACATACATACATACATACATACATACATACATACATACATACATACATACATACATACATACATACATACATACATACATACATATACTGATAAACACAATACCCTGCTTTGCGCTGTGCAGTCGGTTAAAAATAGATCTAGATTTCTTTTTACGGTTTTAAATGAAATTAATCAAATAAACTATGTCATAAGTTGATTATTCGAATAATTAATCGAAAAAAATGGGCGAATAATCTAATAAATTTTGAACTCCATTTATATTTTGCCAGCTTTTTGAAGTAAACACTTTTGAAATTTGCATTTAATGCTTTTATATTTTACTTAGTTATTCGAATAATATTTAAAAATTATTCGAATTTTTTTTTATATATTATTTTGGTAAAACAAGCTTACGTTTTTCTGTTTCTGCTGAAATCACTTATCTACGTTAATTATTGGAATAATCAAGTTAAAAAATTATTCGAATAAATTTTGAAAATAAATTCATTTCTGCTTAGTTAATCGAATAATATTTAAAATTATTTGAAATAAAATTTTTTGTTAAGTTTTCTTAAAAATAGTTGTTTATCTATTTTAAATTAAATTACTCAATTAAGTTTATTATTCGAATAATTAATTTGAAACAATATTCGAACAATTGAATAAATTTTTGAGATGAATTCATATATTTTATTTAATTTTTACCGCCTTTTTTAGTAAACAAAATTAATTTATATGTATGTATATTGATTTACTCAGTTATTCAAATAATATATAAAAATTATTCGTTTAAAATGTTTGTTAATTTTTGCTAAAACCATCGTTCTTATGTTTGTGCTGAAAATACCTACTGGCATTAATTATTAGAATAATTAAGTAAAAAAATACGAGTACAAATAATAGAATAAATTTTAAAAACAATTGATTTCTCTTCAGTTATCCCAATAATATTTAAAAAATTGTTCGAAATGATTTACTAAAAATAGCTTTAACTTTTTTTTTGTAAATGAAACTTTCGAGTATTCATTAATGCTGGTTATTCGAATAATTACAACTCAATAAAAAATATTCGAATAATCGAAAAAGTTTTGAAAGTCATAAGATCTGGTGTATTTAATTTTTACTAACTCTTTTTTTTAGTAAAAGTTTTTAAAATTTATTTACATTCGGTTATTCGAATAATATGTATTTAAAAATTATTCGAAATGAAATTTTTTATTATTTGATGAAATTACTTACGAACAATGAGTTTTAGAATAATTGAGTAAAAACATTATTCGAATAATCGAATAAATTTTGAAAATCAATTGATCTCTGCTCAGTTATTCGAATAATATTTAAAAAGTCTTCAAAACTATTTAATAAAACTAGCTTTTGGTTTTCTGTTTTAAATGCAATTTTCGTGTGTTCAATAATGTTTATTATTCAAATAATTGAAAATCAACAAAAACATTCGAACAATCGAATAAATTTTGAAAATCATTTGATCTTTTGTATTAATGTTTTTAGCTCCTTTTTAAGTTAGTCGAATAATATTTAAAAATTATTCGAAATGAAATTTTTTTTTATATATGTATTTGTTTTTCTGTATGTATTTAATGAAATTACTTAGTTACATTTATTATTAGAAAAAGTAAAGTTGAAAAAAATACTCGAATAATCGAACACATTTTGAAACCTTTTGATCTTAACTTAGTTAGTCGAATATTTAAAAATTGTTTGAAACTAAATTTTTGTTAATATTTGCTTAAACTAGCTTTCTCTTTTCTATTTTGAATGATATTACTCAATAATTCCAATAACTACAAATCAAAAATTCGAGTAATCGAATACATTTTGGAAATCATTTGTATTAAAGCTTCGTTCACTCTTTTTTGCGAAAAGTTTTTTCAAATTTACCTTCATTGCTTTACACAGTTATTCGAATAATATTGAAAAATTATTCGAAATTATATTTTTTATTATGTTTTTATTTTTCTGTATTTTGATGAAACTACTTAGTTACATTGATTATTAGAAATAGTAAAGTTGAAAAAAATATTTGAAATTATTCGAAAATAAATTTTTGTTGATATTCTAAATGAAATTTTTAAATCCTCAGTAATGCTGACTGTACGAATATTTACAACAAAAAAGAATTATTCGAAAAATCGAATACAATTACAATATTTATACACAATATATACAATTTTTATACACTTTTTAGCAACAGTTTTTAAAATTTACCTACATTAACTTTCACAGTTATTCGAATAATATTTAAAAATTATTCGAAATGAAATTTTTTATTACATACACACATTTTCGTTTTTTAGTTAAGTTAAAAAAGAATCGAATAAATTTTGACAATCGATTGATCTCTATATAGTTATAATATTTAAATTTTTTCCTTAAACTAGCATTTGCTTCTCCTTTAATATATGCTTAAACTAGCATTCGCTTTTCTGTTTTAAATGAAGTTATTTATTACTCAACAGTATGGATTATTCGAATAACTACAACTAAAAAAACATTTGAAAAATCGAATACATTTTGGAAATCATTTGATCTCTTGTATACAATTTTTTTAATCCTTTTTTTAGCAAAAGTTTTTAAAACTTACTTACATAACATGTCACAGTTATTCGAATAATTTTCGAAAGTTGTTTGAAATAAAATTTTGTATTACATTTTGCTAAAACGAACTTTTGGTTTTTCTGTATTTAATGAAATTACTGCTTATTTATTAATTAATTATTCGAATAATTAAAAGTTTAAAAATTATTCGAATAATCGAATATAGTTAATATGATCAAAGTTTTTATAATATTTACATATTTTGAAAAAATAAATCCCTTAAAATTTATATCATCATTATATTCAAGTAAGTTTCAATTAGTTAGTTATTGGTTCATAAGTGCAAACGGGTACGAAAAGTCTGTTTTTTATCCGCAACTCAAGATTTTGCAACTGTTTGGAAAATTTTCAGACTTAGATTGTTTTTGTACTACTCGACAATATCGACCAGAAAAATAGTATCACATTACAGGTGTTGTTATTTTTTTGTCACTCAGTGTTTTGTACACATAAATACATACACATAATACCGCAATATAAAACCATTAGAGCAACGGCAATATAACACTACACAGTGATGGGAAAGTTGGTACGATCGTACTTTTTTTGATACTATTTGACATGAAAAAGTACCGTAGTACTACCCCAGCGCATTTGATACTCTCACGTTCTACTTAGAAATGCAATCAGAAGACGCGCGTTTCCATATATTTTTGTCAAGAATTAAATTTCTTCTTCGACAAATGGCATGAAACTTTATTAATAAAGATATTTTAACAAATGATATTTTCTGCGGCACAGCAGTTGATCTATATATAAACAGAAATCATGTTGAAACAACTGTTTTAAATCAGTTTAAAGAAAATTGCAGTTTTATATTAATTTCTGTCAAGTTCTAAAGTGGACTTTGACCGTGAAATGTTAGTTTGGATTAATAAGATTTCCCCTGAAAATGTTTTATCTGGTAAAACCAACAGCATTATACCACTTTTAATTAAAATGTCTCCCAGCGAAAGGCTAAATTTGGAAAATATTAACTAGCAATATATATCATATAGGCTAATATGGAAGAACTGAAACCATTAACAAAATAATATATTCAGTTTCTGGTCTAGAGTGTCTAAAACTAAAAACGCATTAGATGATTACATGATTCCTGATATATCGAAAGCAGCTTACGGAATTTTGTCTATACCTCACTTCTCTGCGAATGTCGGAAGAATTTTTTCTTATCAAAATCTCATGAAAACAAAACAAAGGAACAGCCTTTATGTTCCGACAGTATCAAGTCTTAAGGCGGTGTCAGATACAACTGCAACACTTTGCGTGACGTTTCAAACTTTGGGGAAAAAGCATGACGCAAAATGTGTATGACACAATGAAAACTTTGACAACACTCACTGTTTGTTTCACTATTCGGTTTTACGTATAAAACACAACACAATTCAATTACTCTGATGCCACGAACTCGTTTTTTTATGTAAATTTACAGACATTTTAATAAAAATTCCATATTTACGTGCGAGTTTGGTCAAACAAATTAAAAATAGTATACCAACTGATTGTCAAAGCATACAAAAAATTGAGAGTTGCCTAAAGGTCATGTCAGATAAAACTTTTGCTTCGCGTTGCGTTGAAGATTCGCTTTGACATCTAAGATGAAATGTACATGCATGCAATTGAATATTGGTTTGGTTATCGTTATGGCGTTATTGCTATATGACGTCTAATTTAAGCTTTTTCATCAAAAAATTAAGCTCGAGAATTATGTTGCTTAAACTCTTTGGCGATTATGGCTCGTATTAATATGGAAAATTTTCTCATTCCAATAATAAGTAAACAGATCACAGGTATTTGTATTTCTTGTAAATAAGTACAAAGAATTAATAAATTATACATATACATACATATGTACATATATGTCTTTTTGTAAACAACTTATTTTGGAAATTATTAAATAAATTATTATTGAAGCATTTTAAATTAAATAAAAAGTGGTTTGCACTATTCAAGTGATTTTGGTAAAAGTTAGAAACAGATTCGGCACGAAATCAAGATTTCCAATTCCCATCTCTGATGAACATACATACGTATATGCTATGTGCTCCTTATTTTATTTGTCAATTGGGTATCACACACGGGAGTAATTTTTATGCCGGCACAACTTTTATTTTTATTACACACGAGACTAATTAATTGGGCATAAAAATGTATACATACACACAGCTTTGTGTGTATTGGTGTTTTTTGTATTATTTTAACATTTGCTGTTTTTTAAGTTGTGTATGTATTGGTTTTGTGCCGATGATGCGGTATTGTGCCTGGTTGAAAAATTATGCCAAACACAATACCACTCTCTTTGCCTTTCTTACCTACAAACTGCCATGTTATGCCAGCACAATTGTTCTCGTGTGTGATAGCTGAATGAATATATGAATATAATTTTTTGCTAATCAAATTTAAATAAAAAAAAATAGTTTTTGGTACTCTCGGGACCAAAAAAGTACTCAAAAAAAAATGTTATTGATACCGAAATGCAAATCTCATTTCCCATCACTGACACTACATATTACTTGTGTGAGTGTTACTGTGTGTGTGTGCAGCGGGTAACGGCATGGTTGACCACTGGCTTTAAATGGTCACATCATATGGGGGAAAATATTGCACTAAGTAAGAAAAAAATAACAAATAAAAATAAAAAGCAACTACACTGTTTCCACTATAGGGGCAATTAGAATGCGACTGGCGCATAATCATCATTCAACAGGAATAAATGTACAAAATTTTCTCAGTCTTCCCCATAATTGTTGAAGAAAAAAAAAACACAAATTGTATGCAAAAACATAGATAAGCGATGGACAACGACATTGACGGCTTAAAACTTGTAAATGGAGGAAGTGTGTATGTAAGTGTGTATGTATGTATGAATGTGTGCACGTTTTCATATTCCAACCATAGGGGTTGCAGTTTTGTCATTTGCAACTAAAAGTAATAGTAAACGGATGTTTCCATTTAAATTTGCATAAGATTTTTTTTATTTTCTACTTATAACTATTTCCCTCATTTGCGACTTTGTGTGTGTGTGTTAAGCTTATTTTTTTTTTCATGGCAAAAATATTCATCATTTGCGTTGTTACTCTTACATATTTACATTGCGTAAAGATTTATAAAACTATTTTGCTTGAATTTACTTTTTTCTCGCTATTTTAATATACATACATTTGCGTAAATTACTATAAAAAAAAGTTTTTTTCTCAACACCAGTTTTTATTATGTTTTTGCATAAAAATATTTTAAGCAAACGTGAGTTTACTTGCCTGCCTTTTTTGGAATAGAAAGCAACTTTAAAAATATCTAGAAAAATTATGGTAATAATAAGTATTTAAAATAAAAATTTAGTTTCCGTACAAAAAAAATTTTACACTTTCACTTCTTTTTGCGCTGAAGGGTTCTTTTTGGTGTATTTTTCAGTTAAAGAAAAAAAGACCAATTCAGAAAAACAAAACTTGGAAGACTAATGCCCTAATTCTGTTCGAAGATTGTGTCATCTTGGACGAAAAAAAAGCCGCAATTGTGATTCTTTAAAACAATTATTATTTATGCCAGAAGGTTCGTGTATTTGCTTTATGATTTTGTTCCAAACATTATTTTCAACACATATTTTTTCACATATTTTTCAAACTATTGTATAATACTTTAAATTAGTTTTTATGTTTTAAAAACATGGCAATAATATTTTTATTTTTCACTATCAAAGGCAACAAATAATTTAGAGAATTCAAACACAAGAACTCAAAAGTATTTTCAAACAAAAACGTCCTAAAACTTCTTACTGAATAAGGGCATAAAATTGTTCACAAAAATTTCACTCATACACAAAAAAAAAAACAATGGGGAGCCGGAATTAATTAAAAAAATAGTTTTTATCGCAGATAAAAAAATTATCTGATTAAAAAATTGTTAGTGAAAAAAGCTATACAAATATATTTCATAAATGTTTAATCAGTTTTAAATTATTTTTGTCCTCAGTACAGGTCTTTGGATCAGATCTTCCCCTATTCTATTCTAGTTTTGTCAACAAAGTTTTTGAAATAGCATTATTATTTTGACAAATAAATTTGTTTAATATCATTTCCTGGAGAAAAGCAAATCAAAAATCAGCTCTTGAATTGTTTTGACAAGTCAAATTGTTGAAATGAATTTGCTTTATGTATTAGAGAAGATGTCATGAGTGCCCCTATAGCTGACTGGTAGCGATGCTCGCCTTTCAGTTCAGAGGTTGTGGGTTCGATTTCCGCCGCGGACAATGGGGCTTTTCCCACAGACATGCTAGTAGCTTCGCGTGTTGTGCTAAAAAAATACGCTTAGATTACAAATCAAAAATTTTTGATCTACAAAATATTTAGTCATAATCGGCGTTTAAGTCATATCTCGACCAAAGAAATGTATAACTTAGACCACTTTCATAGTTAAGGGCACATGTATAATATAATGTTTTTGCGATATCTCTCAAAACATTGGATAGATTTAGATAAAATTTGTAGTATATTGAAAGTGGTTTAAGACTTAGAGCCAATTTCACCAACTTATTTAGATATCAATTCATATTTAAATGTAATTTTTCCATACAAAATTTTACGAAAATCAATATTTAAATATGAATTGATATTTAAATAGAGTTGGTGAAATTGGCCCTTAAACTTTAAGTGATCAATTAAATCATATTGAACTAAAATTTAATTCATTATGGTATTTATTAAGTGTCTATCTAAAGAATAGTTAAGGTTGTTATGACTGCAGCGGCAAACGTGTTGACTACCGTGCGATGAGTTCCGATTTCAAACCTTCAAATACTCGTATGTGTGCATCTTCCTGATGCCTGTTCCAATACACACACTAAAGTTAAATAATTTGTAAATTAATATGACTATATTAATTTGAGTTTGGGTGCTTTGCATCATGCTTGCAAGTTTGCTGATAATCTGTTTTAGTAGTAATCATGTTTGTACACCCTATATAATATTTATTTGTGCGTTATCTACTTCAGTGAACTAGTTTATAACATTCAAATTTCCATTTGCAGCGCAGTGATGCATTTACAAAGAGACCATTTCTGATTTTTAACTTGAGATAACTTTGATTCAACATTTTTTTCGTGTTGTTTCAGTATTAAATTCATGTTTCAATTTGAAATAACTTTGATTCAGTATGATTCTTCATTTCGATTTAACAGTGCTGAAATGTCAAATCGACATGAAATAAAGTTATTTTAAATGGAAAAAATTTATTTGAAGATTACTTTAAATCATGTTAAATTAACATGTTTTATACGCAGCAAAATCATTGCCGAAAAATGTTAAATTAACCTTGTTTTTGTAAATTCTAATGTGAATTTTTTTCGGTGTGGTTTATTATTGAGTTCTTGTTTCAACTATAATATTAGTTGAGTTTCTCATTGGTTAAGTGAAAGTTTAAAATACTCGGGTATTGTTTTGTATTCTATTTAAAATTAAAACATGCGGAATTGTCATAGAATTGTTGCTGAAAGTATGAATGTATTTATAAAAGCATTGCGGCGGCAATTCCGTATGATCTAATTTCACGTGTAGTACAGAAAAAAAGCCAAATATCTCTGTTGTTCTAGGATGGGGGTGTTATAAGTTTGTAGTGTGTCTGTGTATCTGTGTGTCTGTCGGTGTCCACCTAAAGGCCAAACGGCTGGACCGATTTTCATTTAGTTTTTCTGTTTCAAAGATGACTTGATCGAGAGGGTTCTTAGCTATGTTTGCAGAAAATCGGTCCAGCGGCTTCGAAGATATAACAACTTTTCTGAAAAAAGTCGGGGGTTTTTAAAATTTTTAATTTTGTTATTGAGTAAAGGTTCGCTAGCAATAAAGAACTGCGCATAGAAACTGGTTAAATTCTTCTCAAAAATCAATTTCTTTGTACTTTTAAGAAGCAGTTAATATATTAATGGATAAGTAAAATGTAATTTTTGCACAAAATTGCCATAAAAATATTAAACCTTAATCTAAAATATTTTCAAGAAAACACAACAATTCGCTATGCACTAGATTACACAAATAGCTTTTTTCAATAAGTTTTTTTTTATACTCAAATATGAACGAAGCTGCCTCCATTTTCTTCTCGATGCTACTCCGAAAACTTTTTCAATATTACGTTAGTTATTAAATCAGCAATCATCTACGATCATTTTTAATTTCCCCTTCCATAGAGTTTAAATAAATTAAAATAAAATCTTTTATATAAATCTTTTGTTGGCTGAAAAAATTAGAACATTTCTGAACCATAATAATGGCTTTTCGTTTTTTTTTTTCTTGTAAAGTTTCTTTGCCAATCGCAAACAAACGCCTGTTATTCATCAGCTCATCCATATCTTGGATGAAAGTCAAATAATAAAACAAAAGCTCTTCCAAAGTTTCCAGTTACGTTAACTAGTGTCCTGCACAAGACTATTTATAAGACCTTTCAAGACATGAGAGATTTTTTCAAATGCTGTACTACAGCGAAATATTCTAAAAGAATCGCTAAGCAACACTGTTGGCAAGTAATTTTTTTCGGTGGTTTGTCTTGCCAACAGTGTTGTTTACTCATGTTTTAGACTCGGCAGTTTTTCTTGAAGCAAGTCTGAGTTTATGGGAGAGAGAGGAAAGAAGAAAGAAGAGGGGTACTGACTTGCTTGTACAGAAAAGTTACTTCAATTCTCTTTTGTTATTTCATTCGCAGCATTAAAACGATAGGAAAATTGAACAGAAACCGTCTGAGTGTAAACAAACGAGCAGTTTTAAAAGAGAATTGAAGATAATTGCTTCAAGAAAAACTGCCAAGTCTAAAACATGACTTAGCGATTCTTTTAGAATATTTCGCTGTAGTAAAGGATTGGAAAAAATATCTCATGTCTTGTAAAGTCTTATAAATACTCTTGTGCAGGACACTAACGTTAACAATACATTCTCTTTTTTTCCTTCGCATTTTTTTTTGTTTTTTTTTTTTTTTTTTTTTTTTTTGTTAGTTTGAGCTGCAAAAAGGAGAGATGATTAATTGTTGCGATATGATTAACTCAGCAGGGTTTTAATATTTATGCTGACAACAAAAAATTTCAATTTGTTGCAAATGTAAAATTGTGGAAAAAAGGACCCATGAAAAATATAATAACTTCATGTATCATCAGCAGCAACAGAAATATCAGCATCATCTTTTGAATATATATTTTTTAATAAACCCATATAGTGTCTTTTTTGTTATTTTTATTTTGTAATTTATTATTTAAAACGCGTGGTAGTAGTGAGTGCATCATATATTTTTCTTTCTTTTATCTTTCATATATTTATTTTTTTTAGTCCTGTTTAAATACCGCGTGGTATGAATGTAAGCCGTCAGTGGATTTTACGTGCTTTACATGAATTTTTCATTTTCCATTTGTTGTTGGTGTTGTGTGTGTGTGTGTGTGTGTGTGTGTGTGTGTGTGTGTGTGTGTGTGTGTGTGTGTGTGTGTCAGTGTGTATGTGTTTGTGTGCGTTCATATGCGCTTTTGGCCACAAAAATTCATAATTTTTTTTTTTTTTTTTTTGGTTACTTATGTCTTGTTTTTTTTTTAGCTGCTTGTAAACGAAATGTAAACACAAGATGTATTAAATGTGTATTTAAAGTATGAATATCAACAAAATAAATTCGTTTACACAAAAATATTTACATATGCATGTATAAATTATTGTAATACATACATAAATAATGCCAAGTATTATGAGTGGAGTCGTGTGTGATATTAAAACGATTTTTTTTTTGTTGGTCTGGATACAATTTTTTAAACTTAAAAATCTTTAACAACACATTTTAGGGAAACTAGAAAATGTGAACGCAGTTAAAATTTAGAATTGAATTAATTGTAAATTCGTGTTTGCAGTCTCTATTAGAATGAACACACAGAAAAAAAATACCAATGTAAAATCACCATGCCAAAAGGTTGATTCAAATTCATTCAAATCACATTAATTTTACAAGAAATAATATGTTGTTTGAGTGTGTTGGCGTTTATTTGCTTCGTTCATAGCTGCAATACACTTTTGTGCTTAGTTGTGTAGATTGTTTTTGTACTGTTGTTGTTTTTTTATGTCTGTAAACATCCGACAAACTGCTGCTGGCTGGTAGGCAGTGTACTAGTGTGTATCTTAAGGATACTTAAAGTTGTTGTGGCTGCAGGGGTAAGCACGTTGACTACCACGCGATGAGTTCTGAGTTCAAATCTTGGCCGTGGAAGCCAATTTAATTTATATACAAAAATTTTTCTGATGTCTATGTCAACCACACGTAAGTTAAATAATTAATAAAATACAATTGCTACATTAAATTAAATTCATGTTGATCTAACTTGAAGTAACTTTTCAACACGATTATTGATTTTGATTTTAACAGTACGTTAATTCAACGTGAAATAAAGTTATTTCAAAAGGAAAAAATTTTCTTTAACAAGAACTATAAATCATGTTAAATTGAGATGAAACACATATGAAGCAAAATCATTGCCGAAAAATATTAGATTAACCTTGTTTTAGTAGATTCAAAGTTGAATTTTTTTTCCTTTATTCAAATACTCTCCATGCCCCGATTCGATAACTTTTCCGCAATAATTAAATTATACTTCCATTTCCAACTAAGCTAAAAACGACGATTTCATTGCAACTGAATTATTTATGGAGTTTAGGTTAGGTAAGATTAGGTTAGGTTGAAAAAAGGGGCAATAAATAGTGAAACAATGCGTTGCGGATTACACTTATACTTGAATAGCAGGTTTTACGGCTCACTTGAATCAATTTAAGTACAATTTTTGTTCTCTTATAAAGGAAAAATATTGTGGATCTTCATTGAAATTATTTTCTCACTGTCAGTCCGCGCAGTGAATGGAAAAAATGGGGTAGATAAGATAAGATATACAAATATATTCAGTAAAGTGCACACGAAGGGTTTCGTACGGACACTCACAGCCGTATTCATAATAAAAGTTGATAGAGGTTTAAAATTTATGTTAATTAAAAAACATTTTACGGCAAAAAATTTTTTTTTTAAATATTGGTATTCTAATCAGTATTTTAAATAAAAATCAATTAACTTGTTTTTTTTAAATATTGTGGCAACACGGCACTCTTTATTTGTAGCTTGCATCTTAAGCTTAAATTAGACGTGCCATAGCCATAATGCAATAGCCATAACCAAAGCAAAATTCAATTGGTTTCTATGATAATGGCTATGGCGTTATGGCGAGTCACCTATAATCAAATGCAGTGTTGCCCATAAGTTTGGTTGGAACAGCTGTTTTATTATGATTATAAAGGGTGTTTTTTATTGAGGTATAGAACTTTAAGTTGGCATCACTTTTTTAACTGGCGGCCATTTTGTCAGCTGTCAAGTGATTAATATTTACTTTGGTTTGCCATTTTATCATGAACAGGTTGACAAAAGAACAACGCTT
Source organism: Tachina grossa (assembly GCA_949987645.1). Taxonomy (NCBI): domain Eukaryota; kingdom Metazoa; phylum Arthropoda; class Insecta; order Diptera; family Tachinidae; genus Tachina; species Tachina grossa. The sequence continues at coordinate 58,265,817 of OX465276.1, read as the reverse complement.
GCAAATCGTGCAAATTTATTTCGAAAATAATGGTTCAGTTCGCGAAGTTTACCGCAAGCTCCGTCCATTTTATGGTCGACATAATCGGCCATCCGAGCAATTAATTCGGTTAACCATGGATCGTTTTCGCACTACGTTTACTCTATGTGATAATACGCATCCGCAGAGACGTCGAACAGTGCGCACCGAAGAAACAATTGCCGCTGTAGAGCAAAGTGTTGAAGAGGACCCGAATGAATCGATTCGCCACCGTGCACAGCAATTGGAGCCGACTAACCGACTATTTTGTTCCCGAATTGGATGGCATGAATGTGGATGAGTTGTGGTTCCAACAAGACGGCGCTACATGCCACACAGCGCACGTCACAATCGATTTATTGAAGGAAACATTCCATGAGCGCATAATTTCGCGGAATGGACATGTCAATTGGCCACCAAGATCGTGTGATTGGACACCATTGGATTATTTTTTTTGGGGATATGTGAAGTCGCTCGTCTACGCCAACAAACCAGAAACGTTAGGGGACTTGGAAGCCAACATTCGTGGCGTTATTGCCAACATACGGCCCCATATGCTCGAAAAAGTGGTTGAAAATTGGACCTGTAGAATTGGCTTTTTTCGAGCCAACCGCGGCGGCCACATGCCCGAAATCATATTTAAACATTAATGGCATAAAATTATCCTTCCAATAAAGCCAAATTAATGGACATTAAAACGATTTTCTTGTGTTTTATTTCAATTTGAAGTTCTATACCTCTTAAAAAACACCCGATAGTTATGGCACGCCTGATTGAACCTTTAGTTCTGCAAAACAGCGATTGTTAATTCACAAAAGACTCGTGTCTATATACATATGTTTGTTTGTCCCTTTACTATGAAATATTGTTTCTATAAAATAAAAAATGTGTTCCAACTTGTATTTAGTAAAATACAAAAAATCATATAAAAGTGCTTTTTATATGATTTTTTTATTGCAAATTAAGAAGCACTAAAACAACGACTTACTTACTAGTTACTTTTCTACAATTATTATTATTTTTGTTAACACATAAAATGAAAAAACTATGACTGATAATAGAAACTAAATCGATCCATTTCTTTAAAATATTTTTTTTAAAGTGTTTTCACACTGAAAGTTAAAACCTGGTTTTAACGTTAAAACCAGAAACAGCTGATTTTGCATTCACACTGCAAGTTTGTTATATTCAGGATTTAACTCACAGGCTGTCTAATAACTTTGCACAAAATAAAATAAATCTGCTGCAGAAATGCGTGTATTTGTTGTTGAATTTTTTTCTGCTTTTTAATAACACTTGTTGGACAAACTGTACAACAACAGTTTTTGTTTGTATAAAAAATTGATGCTCTCTAGATGGAAATTATTTTATATTTTGTAAATCAATTTTTTTTAAATTATGGAACTTCTTATAAAGAATGAAGAGCTTGGAAAATGCACAGATACATTATAAGATAAACCTTTTTTATAGGCAGATGAATGACAGTCATATTGTCTATTTTCACTTTCAAGAGTTCAATGAAAATATTTTCTTTGTTTTTCTTCCAAACAAACTATTTTTTTCCCAAAATTTTTTGATTATTGTTGCTGCTGCATCCATTTTTAAGTTGAAAATCTTTCAAGCGCCATCTATTGTTATTCACTACCATAAACATCATCAGCTGCTGTCGGTCATTTCAACTTGGCAGTACTGAATTTATTATAGCGAAAACAAGGTTGCATTTCATAAAACCAACTTAAAACCAATTCAAAAATGGTTTTAATAATTTCATAAAACCAACTTAAAACCAATTCAAAAATGGTTTTAATTTGTAACAATTTGTATGGTAAAACCAGGTTTTAGTAGTTGATTTTAACGTTAAAAACCACTTTTATTAAAACCATGTCAGTGTGAAAACACTATAAGTCTATTTGATATTTCGGCAATAGTTTCTATAAAAAAATAAAATTTTTTTCTTATAAATAACACTGGCATATACATACATACATATGTAAGTACATACATATATACATATAGGCAAAGTTAAAAATGTAAACAAACACGAAGAAAAATCACAACAACGTCATTTTAAAATTAATTTAAACATGGGTGCAGTCTAGGGTTTGCCAAAAACCGTGAAAATTAGAAAACTGCGGTTTCCGGTTTTAAGCTACTAAAACCTGTCGGTTTCGGTTCGGTTTCGGTTTTAAAAATATGCATGTATATATATAAGTAGGTATGTATGCTGGAAAGATAAATGATGATTTAAAAATAATCATCTCTATCGTGAAAAACAAATGGAATTTTTCTTCATGTGAAATTTTCATTCCCCTCAAAGAGAAAAATGCTATCTTGAATATCCCGGGAATGTAAAAAAGGGAAGAATTTTTGTAAAGCTTAAAAATTAATTGAAAATCGGATAAATTTAAGTTGAATAAAAAAACCACACACATTTTAGGTTATAAACGAAACTTATTTACTTTAAAGTTGTACTCATGGAGGTGCTTCTGTTGATTTAGCTATTTTTTCATTAAGTATACCACCGTGGTGCACCACCATGAAATTTACTGTCTATGAACCAAATAGATTCATACTCTATGAAAAAATGTGTTGTAGGGAATTCAATATATAATTCGAAGAAAAATATCGAAATTATTCGATGTAATAATTCAGTTGGACTGCAAATATAAAGTAAACAAAACCAAGGGAAAAGTGAAAAAATTCACGTGAAAAATATTCTGCCTTATTCATGTTAACGGGAACCAAAAAGGGAAAATATTCCTGGGAAAAAATTTTCGAGGGAAAAAATTGTTACTATAGGGGTGATAGAGTTTCACTGGTTTGTATTCAATTCAGGTACTTATATTAGAAAAGGAACATTTAGTAGTGAGTATCTGTATAAAAAGCTTAAGAATAAACAATTTATATTTAATTATTCAAGTAATAAAATTTCAGAAACGTTCAAGCGTTCAATGTAGAGTCGTTTAAACGAAATCTTATTTTTGTGCAGAAGTTACCAGAAAACACTATTTCGCATTCAGTTGAAGAGGGGTTTATTGTGTTATTGGTTGGTTGGTTGGTTTGTTGTTCGTTTTTTTTTATAAAGTACAAATTCTTGTCGAAGAACGTTAAAATTATAGTCTTTTTGCTTTACATCTGCTAGAGCTTTTTTGATAACAAATTACAATTCTTCCTGGAAAGAATTGTTATAATTTTCTTAAAATTTTACAATTTTCTTACCTTTCATTGTTACAGTATGCTTAGTAATGTATAAAAGTCTTCAATGTAAAGCATTTGCTGTATTCTTAAACAATATAATCATGTTAAAGTAAAACTTAAAAACTGACGGTTTTTTTTGTCGGTTTCTGTTTTTATGGGCTAAAAACCGCGGTTTCGGTTTCGGTTAAAACCGAACGGCAATCCCTAGTGCAGTCAATTTTAAAATTTGTTGATTTACACAAGGTTTAAAAGCGAATTTTGGTTGCTGTTTAAATTTTTTATGAATTCGGCTGTAAATATGTGGTACTATACGAACTTTATCCTATGTAATCAAATATCTTACCTGATGTAGACTTAAAAAAAAATGTAACTACCCGGCAACCATTTTTTCGGTTTTGGCCATTTTTCTACTCATGGCGGTTATTTTATTTCTTGTGCTTTTTTCGCTTTTGAGATTTTTTCGGTTAGTCCCTATTTACACTATGCAAGTCTTATTGCTTAGCTGATTAGTTTATTAGGAGAGAGAGACGGGGGTAAAGAAACGTTGCTGTTCCCCTCGTCACTCTCTCCCTGAAACTAATCAGCTTAGCAATAAGACTTGCACAGTGTGATTTGGGACTTTCTGGCGTTTTTTCAGTTTTGAGGTTTCTTTTTCTTTTTGGCGATTTTTTCGGTTTTTATTTCGGTTTAAGAGACTTATTTTTTATTTTGGCGTTTTTTTCGTTTTGGCGATTGTTTTCGTTTTTTAACGATTTTTTCGGTTTGTCGATTTTTAAATTTTTGAATTTTTTTAGTTTCAAGAGTTTGACTCTTATGGTTTCCAAGAACAGCAAGTTGTCAAAATTACATTAACTGATAGGATACCCTTTAATTTTTATTTCTTAAATTTTAGTGTTAATTGTTGTACTCTGCATAACTGTCAAACATTTGTTGTTGTAGCGGCTAAAGTTCTACATATTCTTACGGTTCCCGAGAAAACAGCTTGTGACAGACAGACGAACAGCGTTGCGAAAACAATAGAATTCCCTTTCACCTTTGGTGTACGGAACCCTAAGAACGACCTCGAGTTTAACAAACTTGAAAAAGTAAATGAAGGACTTAATAAACCACAGCCAATTCGACAGCTGTAACTTCAAAAATATATGGCCACTATCATCCGTTAAAACTCGAAAGTCTCTATTGGAAGATCGTTTACATAAAAACTTGACTGACCTTTTTTTAGAAATCGTAAATTGTGTACCCTGCATCTTAGGGTAAAGCCCAAATTATACCGAACTGGGCATAGACGCCATGCCATATGGGATTGGGGCAACAATTAACCTAACCTAACCTAGCCTTAGCCAATCCTAATACACGCAAAGAAAAGATATGGATGTAGAATGGTTGAGAAAACAATATTATGTTCTCTGAAACAAATGTGTGGTCTTCGAAAACTAGTTATTGTTATTTTAAACATTTATTTCGTTACGATAAACAGAGTAATGTTTGAATTTAATAACTACATTATCACATCCATATAAAAGTGTGATATGGTTAGAGTTTAACAATATAGTTTTGTTAAAAATTTATGACTACAACATAATTTGTATTATCATTTGATAATAATATGATGTAAATAACGATATAATGTTTTCCAAAACCATACTATGTTAAGTTTCAAAAAAAAAAATCTTTTTCAGAAACATCTGTCAGTTCAGTATTTCGTTTGTAAGCTATCGGTAGTGTTAAATAAATGAATAAATAAATAAAGTATAAACAAAAGGATAGATCAATAAATATATATAAACATTTGTGTATCTTGTTATACAGACATAGCTGTATGTCGTGTAAGTATAAATTTCTATATATACAATTTCTTTCAACAATATTAATTTATTTTTATTTCGAATTTAACGCACAGCTGTTTCTACAACAAATATGTGATTAAAAAATAAAATCGTATTATTATAATAAATAATACTGTGGTCGTATTTAACAATATTAATATAATATTAGATCATGGTATGGTGAGTCTCAATTATATTTTAGTCACATCTAACAATAGTGTTGTCATATTTACAATAATAAGATTAGGTGTAACAAAGTTCATTGTTTTTGTAGATAATATTATAATTAACTCAGATAATAATATTATTAAAGTTTACAATAATATGATTTGACTGCAACCATATAATTCAATCATAGTATGTTCCTGTTTGATTATGGTTACCTCAACCATATTTTTTCTTTGCGTGTAGGTGGTTCAAAACTTCTTAGAGTACGCATGTATATACATACATATGTACCGTTTTATGAAATATCACTACTCTTAATCATCCATATGTAAAAAGAACACCTTAAGTAACTCAACCCAAAAAATTACTTGTCGAAATCCTCCAAAAAAAGTGTGTATTAAGATGCAAACTTTGAGATTAAATGCTCGAAAGAAAAATCAGTTTAACTTTTTCATATATGTACATACGTGGTTTAAAGTGAGTTTTAAGTTTCATTAAAAAATAAAACTTAAACAGAAGAAAAAAAAAACTAAAACACATCTCAGGTTAAATTTTAATTCATTCTTAAGTATTAATTCGTGGTAGTAGCAAACATGACAACGGCGGCAGCAACTACTTTAAGATGAATTAAGTTGCTTGCTCATTGTCAGTTTATGTTGTATGTATGTATGTACTTGTTTGTTGTTGCCTTATTTTGTTTCTTTTATTTTCTTTCCTTATATTTTTTTTAAATTTTGCTCTTAATATGGCTGAAGACGACTGACTGCTTTTGTGCGAGATAAAAATCTTGTCAAATATTATTATCAACATGTTTTGCGCGTGTAACGACGTGTTACACTGTGAAACATCAAAACGTAATCAAATTAAATTTTCAGTTTAATTTTAAATGACAACAGGAGATTTTTTTTTCGTTTTGTTTTAATAAAAGATTAAAAAAAAATATGGAGAGCATAGTTTTTGATACATTTGGAGGGTAATCTGACTTCAATCAAACGCAAAAGTACATTCAAATCTAGGGCTTTATTAAGCATGGAATCTGCTTAATTGAAAGTCAAGACGTCAGAAAAGCCTATGTTTGTCTTGAAACGATGTATGGCATAAATATTTTTTCTGAAATCATGATAGCCCAATTCATAACACTGTGCATATAGTCCTGCATCGTAGCATGTGTAAACTGGTATATTGTATTCATACTCATAAATTGTTTACATGAAAAAAATTTTTTTCAAAATAAAAAAATCGCCAAAACGAAAAAAAAATTTCGAAACTAAAAAATCAACAAAACCGAAAAATCGATATAAAAAAATGCCAAAACTATTTTTTATATAGGCTAAAGTTCCTATTGATGAATTACATATCTAGTGTCCGTACGGAAGGAACCCTTCGTGCGCGGGTCAAAGCCGCACTTCACTGAATTTATTTTTTGTTTAAAAACTCTGGTTGTCAACAAGGCAAATTGACACCAGATGATTTAAATTCAGCATGTCGAACCATAACCGCTAAAAAAATGTTTAACCGACAAATATTTTGGACCTCGTTTTGTTTTTGTGACGAAAAAAAAAATCAATTTTGTCCAAAAACTAAAGTTCCAAAAGTATGTCGCATACGTATTTTTTTGCGGTTATGGCACGATTTTCTTGTGTCAAATTCTCACAGAAGGAAATTTTACACTAACAAGTATACAAAGCGAATATGCAGAGTTGCAAATTGAGACCATCTGATATCAATTGGCTTAGTTGTTAACTTTTACACGGACCTGTACGTTGTCTACTTTTAGTTTTTGAATACGCTGCGAGTCAACTTGTACATGGACTTGCATGAACTGACAACGTTACATTGTCAACTTTTTTTTTTTTTTTAATGCATGTATTTATTTATTGTATCTTCAAATATGAACTAACAATAAGTATTCAAATCTTAAATCTAGAATAGAATTATTAGGCCCAGGGTTACCGTTAGGAATTTTTGAAAAGTCGCACAAAAGGTCGTTTGAGAAAATAAAAGTTGCACATCTTTTTTTTACAGTTTTTGTTATTAATAAAAAGCATAACACAACAAAAAAGTAAGTTGAAACAATGCATATTTCATAACATATACAGTTCCATTATCTGTATGTGCTTCTATACATGTTTTCATGTATCTATACTGAACAAATTTACTTAAGTTTAATAAATTTGACTGTCGTATGCTGCCGAGGTCAAGGGAGTAGGTTTCATTAAAAAAAATCAAGATAAAAAAGTTAAACTTAAGATATTTGTGACAAACATTTCCAAATAAAGGCCCGCGAGCTTTTTACTTTAATTCTATTCGTTTGATTTTGGCGCCATATATACTGGGTGAAGAATATATGTGTACTCCAACAATATTTTCCTAACATAAGTATTACTTCTTTGAAATTTTATTTCTGTATTTAAAAATAAGTTCATCATAAGAAATCCAGTCTTCTTATTGTCTATTAAATTTAAAGCTGACAGCATTGAGTTGCATGTTTTTACTTTTAATTTATTTGTTAATATATTAATTATTAAGCAAAGCTAATTTCAAAATGTTCTTATGTTCGTACACACCTGTATATACTCGTATTTTACGACTTCTTTCATCGACTCGGCGCGCAAAAATAATTTAGTAAAATAAGCACTTCAAAAACCAAAATTTTTATTTATTTTAAATTTTTATCCTAAAACTCTCCTTTGGAAATTTGCGAAAAATTTCTTAAATACACTGTACACGTGACAAAGTTGCAATAAATAACAATAATCTGTGAATTGCTTTTTTTTTTCGATAAAAATAATATGGAAATTTTTAATTTACTTCAATTTAAATGTTTTCTGTGAGAATCTTTATAAGAAAGGGTAAAAAGTCCCAACGAAATTTAAAAAGTTGCAAAAGCCGGTGATAAAAAAAAGTTTCACAAAAGTCGCACACCGCTAAAAAAAAAAGGTCAAAGTGAGACTTTAGTCGGATCAACGGTAACCCTGATTAGGCCCGACCACTGTCGGACATAAAGTTAGTGATAGTTATAAATAATACATAAGTAGTGATAATCAAAAAGGAAAAAAAAAAGTATTTTCAAGTAGTCCCATCTGGAATGTTGAGTATAAGAGCCCTCGTATCCCTCTTTTTTAGGCGGATGTGTCCAGTAAAGTTCAAAATATTACGAGCTAGCGGATTAGGATGTGATTCGAGTTTTGTTAAATATTTGCCTGCTTACTTTGCAATTTCTTCAATCACTAGTGGCATATTCAAATCACGATGTATATTTGAATTTTTGATGTACCATGGAGCCGAAGTTATCATACGTAAAATTTTGTTTTGCCTTCGTTGGATTCTCTCGACATTGGAAGCTGAAGCAGTGCCCCATAATTGAATTCCGTAGCACCATATAGGTTTCAAAAGTGACTTGTATATCAAAAGTTTGCAATCTAGACTGAGAGTTGAATTTCTACCAATCAGCCAATGTACCTGAGCTAATTTTAGTTTCATTTGTGTTAGTTTAGAATCAATGTGTTGTTTCCATGTAAGCCGTCGATCAAGGTGTATACCAAGATATTTTACATGTGAATGTTGAGGAACAATTTGATTATTGATTCTAAGGGGGGAACAAGTATCTTTTCGTAGAGTAAATGTTACCTGCGCACACTTCTGCTCATTTACTTTAATTCTCCATAACTTTAACCATAGTTCGAGTTGGGTAATATGTTCCTGAAGATATCGGGATGCCTCGTGAGGGATTTCGTGCATGCTAAAGAAGGCTGTATCATCGGCAAAAGTAGATGTATGGATTTTAGTGCTAACAGGCATATCACAAGTATAAATCAAATACAAAACTGGTCCCAGTATACTCCCCTGTGGCACACCGCCAGATATAGATTCGGGAACACTCATAAAGTCTCCTTCCACAACAATGAATTTCCGGGATATAATATAACTTTCCAATAGCTTTAGAAAATTTATTGGTAGATATCTCTTCAATTTTAAAATTAGGCCTTCATGCCATACTTTATCAAATGCCTGAGAAACATCAATAAAGAGAGTAGAACAATACTTCTTTTCTTTAAATGTTCTTCTTATAACTTGAACCAAAATATGCGTTTGTTCAATGGTACTATGCTGACTTCTAAAACCAAATTGATGGTCCGGTATGCACCCACTATCAGTTAGAATTGGGGATAATTTTGTCATGAGCAGATTTTCGAAAAGCTTTGATATTGTTGATAGTAATTGTCAACTTGTACACATTCGTTGTCAATACTTGGTTGTCAAGTTGACAGTTTTAATTCAAGCGTTACACTTGTCAACATCGACGTCACGACAATACAATTCAGAAAATTGGTGCTTGTCTACTCGCTCTTAAGCATAATTTTATGCTATTGACAGTATATTTCTGTTCCCTTGGTATATCAAATAACATGAGCCTATCAATAGCAGTCAGCTGATTTTGACAATGGAAAGGCAGTCACAAATTTTTGGTATTATATTCACGTGAAGTGAACGTTGACAACTGTAGTAAGGATGACTAACTTCTGTATTAAAAATTTAAATTTAATTAATTTAATTTAATTTGTTTAATCTAGTTCAAAGTATTATTCCTGTTATACTGAAAATAATTGTGTTTAATCACAAGAATTTCGAAGCGTGTGTGTGTCCTCAGCCTAAATAAGTTATTTTACAAATATTATATTTTCCAAATTGTGTGTATATACAAATAACTTTTCTTCTGGCTTGACTTTAATAATTAACACAAACTAATAAAAGTCATTATAAATATTCTTGCAATTGTCTTGTTATTTCATATAAAATTGCCAATTATAAACAACTCCATTCATAAAATAAGCAAAAGCAATCAATAATAATTAACAACTGCTGGCAAAACAATAACGACACTTGGCAGCAAATAAGAAATAAAATACTTTCACTATAAAACGGAGCAATTGGAAATAAGAGAACAAGACTAAAACAGACAATGAAATCCAATCATGGTAGTGTAAAGTGACTAAAAAAGTAATACACAAATTTCAGAGTATATCGTCAGCTACTAAAGTAAACAGACAGCCGGATAGACAAACAGACATATCTATTGTCACTTCATTCGAGCAATCATTTCAAACACTTCAAAAGCCATAATGGCTTTTCTTGCATAAACAATATTGTTTTTTTTTCATTCGATACACTTTTAAACTTTTCAATACGTTTTTTTATTGGTTTTTCATTTGATTTACTAACAAGCAAATTAATTTTTTTTTTAATAACTTCTAACTTATATTTCCAAACTTGGAAATAGTGTGAGTGCAGATTAGAGATGGGCGCGTGTCGGATTTTTTCCAACACGACACGCACGAACACGAATACCATGATATTAAACACGTACGAAACACGAACTCCAAAAATTTTCCCAACACGAAAGTGCACAACACGCACGAAATCAAATACAATAGCAAAAAATCGTTTTTAATTAGTGTTTTTTTATGGTAATTGTTACAATTTAAGTTTAAAATTTTTTTAAACGCACTAATAATCCCAAATTAATATTTTACTTGCCTGTTTGACGATACAAAATAGGCATTAAATTTTTATTTTCCTGGAAATTCATGCATAATATTTTGCAAGTAAAATCGTTTCGTGTTTTTCGTGTCAATGTTGCTGAACACGATACGAAACGAACACACACGAAATCAGATTTTCTGACACGAACACTGCGTGTTCAATCGTGCGTGTTCGTGTCACGAAAAAAAAACACGACACGCGCCCATCTCTAGTGCAGATCGTGACTAATTTTTTTGTTGTGTCAATCAGCTCAGTGTTTACCAATAAAAATTTTTGACCAGGAACAACACATCGCACGCGCAAAAGGAGTTTAAACATTTCTTAAAGATTTAAAATATTTTTTTTTTTAAATTTTGTGCTCAACTAAAACGGTGATTGTCATTTAAAAACTAAATTATTTAAAGACCAAAAATCAGAATTTCAAAATTAAAACGCGGTGTCACTTTTCAAATACACAAAATAGTTTAAACAATAGCAGCTTATATTGCAACAGGACGCCCAAAAAAGATAGTGCATGTGTGATTTGCTAACTCCCCCCCCCCCCTCGAACCATAGGAAATTTCAAAAAAAAAAAAATCCTAGTTCATATTTTCCATAAGCAAAAAAAAATTTCGGTTTACAAATGACAAAGTTATTTGATAATAAATTTTTGGGGCGGGCACTTTGCTTTACCATTTAAAATTTCCATTAGTGGACCTTTTCCATGTGCAATAATAATTTTGAAAATTTGGTCCACCAATGACAAATTGATTTTGTAATCATTTTTTTGGCGGACACATTTCGCCACTCCGATTAAAAAAAAAAAAATTAACGGACCTCTCCCATATGCACAAAGCATTTTGAAAATTGGTTTATAAATGACCAAATGGCAAGACTTTTGTAAATTTAGAGTTGGTAAAATTAAGCTTTCATTTCTAAAAAAGCTTTCAGAAAATTGAAATACGATGAATCAAAACAATTCACATATTCCATTTGCAATAAAAGTTGCGTATATACACTAAAAAAAACTAACTAAAACTTTGGAAAATTTTCTAAATTTGAGTCAAAAAGTTGTCGTAGGGCGCCAAAGCTGTTTTTACTTGAAACCAGTAAAATATTTACTAAATTTCTAGTACTAGTTTATAGTAATTATATTTTTATATTTGAGTAAAATTTTTCTAAAATTAAGTAAAATTTTCCCATAAATTCGGAGCTTTGCAAAAAAATTTTTTTCATCTTTGATCTCAAATTTAGTAAATTTTTCAAAGTTTTTTTTTTATGTTTTTAATTCTGGTGCTTATTTTTATTTTTAATTAAATTCTATACCACCTGCTATGTTTTTTATTATATCTTCGTATTATATTCTTAATGAATTCACCATACATACATATTTATTCCTTGAGAAGAGACAAGTATTGAACCAACAACCTTCTTTCTGACTGATAGGCAAGCACTCTAACCAATTGCCTAACAGGGCAGCCTGAATAAGCATTGCAATTTTTGAGTTTTAAAATTTTATTTTATTTACAAAAAAAATATATTTCAAGTTCTAATATTCCTCGAAAGAATGAAAAGTTTACTTAAATTTTTTGCTTAATGCAAATAAAAGATATACCACCCCCTTATGCAAAAAAATATTTTACTTTAGCTTTAAAGTTCATAGTAGTTGATAAGCACTTTAAGGCTAACATAGCTTTATTAAAAAATCATATGCAAAAGACAACTGTAAATATTTTGTGATTTAATAATAAATACTGGTAACACCACCGTGTTCAACAACCACTTCACAGCTTATGATGTACAAAATTGAATACAATTTCATTCGGGTATTCAAATATTTTTTTTTATTTTATTAAATAAATTTTTATTATCTTGAAGTAAAGCAACCTAATGTAAAAAAAATGACCTTCTGACTTAATAGGAAAACAGATAAACACAACCATGAAGTAAAAGTAAAAAAATGTGAAAAATTATCACAATTTGTTTTATTCGAATGAAACGAGTATTTGAATATCCAGCTTTTTTCGATTTGTTTTGATTGTATGTACATCACTAAAACATTTTTGTATAATTGTATTTATTTTAATATTTTTTTTATGGATTTTGCTTTGTATTTCGGAGCAGTTGGATAATTTGGTGATGTTTCCCATTACATGACAGAAATAATAAATTTAAGATAAGAGCTACTAGCACTTCTAGCTTCAATTTCAGATGTAACATGAATCAATATGTGCCATATTAACAAAAGTATTTGAGGTACAAAATACACATTTTGGAAATATCAACTTAAAGTAGTCTTAACAAACGTGGGTGCCTACTTTAGAATTTTTATACAATAATTTTTTTAGAATACAACTTTACTTAACATTGCTTGGCAAAGCTTTATTAAGTTTTTTTTTGCATAACACCCATATTCTATAATTTAAAAAAAAATACTTAAAACTGGTAAATGATTTTCTAAAATTTAGAATACCTTTTTATGTTTTTCAAGTAAGTCAAATTTGATGAACCAGGAGTAAATAATTTCTTAAAATTTATTTTTTGAATTAAAACGATATTGACTAGTTCTTAGGATACAATTTCCCTAAACTTTTAAACCATTTTCCAAATTTTGGTAAATATTTCATTTAAGCCAGTAAGCTTGTCAGCGTTGTCAACTTGGTGCGTTTCGCACCATTTTGGGTGCTTTTTGAAATGTTTTGTGCGAAAAATTCCTCAGTTGGTGCGTGGTGCGTTTTTTTTTAAATTTCGGTGCGTTTTTTAATTTTTGGTGGCACCAACGCAAATTTAACACAGCAGTGGGTTAAAACCGGAATATTCTTGTTGTGAAACTTACCAACTTCCTGATAGTGTTAATTACCATATTAATACTAATAATGTTTACAAAATATCACAATTTGAAATGAAATCTGTTTTATGGCCCAATGATAACAATAATGATGAAAATATTAGCTTTTTTTCTTTGGAATAATTAATTCTTGGTTTCTTTTTAAAAAGTTTTAAACAGAATTTATAAAATTAATATACAAAAATGTATCATCTTGGACAAATGAATGCAAAGAAATTATGAAAGTTGTATAAGTCTTATATTTCTTTGGTCGATATATTTAGCAGATTACATTGGAACAAATCCAAAAATATTTTTTTTTGATCAAAATGTACTATATCGAATCAAAAATCGTATGACCTAGACCACTTTCATATGTACACTATGTATGTACAAGTGATGTAACGAATGTCAATTTTTGATATTACGATAATACGAATACGAATATTTGAAACGATATTCGCGAATACGAATACGAATATTATATGCAATATGAAATATTAAAAAATTGTTATGAAAAAGGACTTCACACTCTTGTTGGCGTACTTTAAAGTTAATAAAAAGTACCCAAAATTTTAATGATCGTCATTAAATAATATTTGAAAATGATACAAAGCACAAATTTCCAAAAAAAATTAATATATTTGTACAAACTAAAATTTTTAGTCATTTATTTAAATTTCGTTTAGGATTTATGCATTTATTTATTTAATTTCTTTGGAAAAATATTCGCATTCGTATTCGCCTGAAAATGACCGAATATTCGACAATTCAAATAAGAATACGAATATTCGTTCATCACTAGTATGTACGAATTTGTTTAGTTTTTTTTTATTGTTTTTTAATTATGTACATATATTTGTAAAAGGCTGTTTATTTTTATTGTTATATTTTTAATATGGATATATTAAACTTCTGATAAAAAAAATTTAAAAATATTTGAATAAAATGATAAATAAAGAACTTTTATTAGTTTTGAATCCTTTCTATTAATCCTTGATCTCTTTAAAAAGTTTAGTACAGAATTTATGAAATTAAAAAAAATTATTGTCTATGTAATACAAATGAATATAAACAAATTTGCTAACACTGAACTGTTAAATCCTCTTTTAGTGTTAAAGTTTTAACACAAAAAAAAATGTACTTTTATACATAATTCAATAAACATTTTAAACTAAAAAAATAAATTCTAAAATTGGTGCGTTTTTTTGTAAATGGCGCGTTTTTTTCTCCATTTTGGTGCGTTTTGAAATTTCAAAGTTGACAACGCTGAAACTTGTCCTTGAATGTGAGAATTTTTGTGTGTATTTTTATGAACTATTTTTAAGGATATAAACTTGTTATTTTTTACTCATATTAAATAATTTTTACTAGATTTTTGTAAAAATTTACTTAAACTTAGAAAAAATTACTTAAATTTAGAAAAATTTTTTGCTTAAATTTAGAAACTTTTTTTTCCCTAATAATAGTATATTTCTTTTTTTTTTGCGTGTAAAAGCAGAAATCTACATCAACTGATACCACACACAGTGGACCAAACACAAAGAACGCTGATACTGAAGGTGAAGTGGCCTTCGAAAACAGCTAGTTGTTCCATTCTACTACGTGTTTGTCAGAATATCTAGATTTAAATTTGGTGTTCATTAATATTTATCACATGTAATTTGGCTTACAAAGCGATACGAACTTTAGCATGATTAAATTAATAAATATAGAAACAAATGA
This sequence comes from Tachina grossa, assembly GCA_949987645.1. Classification (NCBI taxonomy): domain Eukaryota; kingdom Metazoa; phylum Arthropoda; class Insecta; order Diptera; family Tachinidae; genus Tachina; species Tachina grossa. Next base: position 58,250,532 of record OX465276.1, on the reverse strand, counting down.
AGTTCGAACAATAATAAATAAAAATGACCAAGTTATTTGATAATCAATTATTGGGGCGGACGATTTGCGATCGTGCGCCCCAATAATAATAAATAATAATAAATAATTTAGTGGAACTTTTCATATGCAAAAAGAGTTTTGAAAATTGTTCCATAAATGGCGATGTTATGCTCTTTTATATTATAAAATCTGTTAATAAGCTATGTGGAAGGAGTAACAGAGTACCAGCTTAAATGCGTAGTGCGATTTATTGGCCCATCGACCACAAATAGGTGAGCTTTGTGAGTTTTCTCATCAGCAGCGGAAACTCGTAGAGTTTTCTCTCTCATTCATGTTTGTCTTTGATATTGGTGGTGATGTTGCCATCTCTGATGGCAATAAATAATTGTAAGTGCAATCAATGATGCTGATGATGATATTATTTTGTAGACAAACATAATGTAATAATAATATTATTTATTTTGTCGTTGTTGTTTTTGTTGTTATTGCTGTTATTCCTGCTGTCTATGTCAACGTTGTCTACGTCTTTGGTTTGCTAACACTAGACTAACTACACAGAGAAAACAGATTCGTTGTGACAACCGAATTTGTTGCCAATTGAATTTATGCGGTTGCAGTAACTATCATAGAATTCCGCTATAGCGACTGAAATTTTCTTGTGGTACCACTATATTTCAATTATAACCCTAAACCCAATAGTTGCAGCAACAGAAAAAATTGGTTGACAGTATGGAATTTTAAATAAAAGTTATTCTTGCTACCCAAAATTTGGTTAATATAATTAAAACAATATCATAATTGGTACCTGTAAAAGAAAAATTGGCCTTCCTTGCTGAAATAAAAATGAACAATAAACGCAAATAAACCCAGCAAAAAAATTTTAAGATTTTGTAATGGGTAGTACTCTTTTAATGGCTTACAAAGTAATGAGTGGTACTTATTTATTTAATTATTTTATGTGTATTGTAATGAATAAAATGAATGAATGAAGGTACTTATTGTAGTACTTCCTAGTTAATCCTGAGATCTATCTAAAAAATATTTATTGATCGTGAAAGTGAGCTTCGAAAACAATAAAATAACTTTGGTTTACTACAATATTCATTACAAAATCTAAGTATTTTCGCATATTCTTCAATATACGTATTCATACATTTGCTTTGTAAAATTATGATTTTTAACAATCGCAAAAAAGTTTCAAATTTTATAATTATGTTACAAAATTCTATTTGTTTATAATTTTTGGCTATTTTATTAAATTTTGCATTTTTGTGAGCATAAAATAACCCATTATATTTTGAATACTTTTAGGCAATCAATAATCTATTAGCTTTTGGATATTTGTAGGCAAAAAGTATAGGGTACCGCATACTTTTTGAACTTCTCATAAAAAAATAATGGCTTATTCAGTCAAATTGTAAGTACTCTCGACTGGAGAGCACATACACTTTTTTGCATTCTAGTAGGCAAACTTTTTTTGCTGGGAAAAATACACAATTTAAGAAATTTATTATTTGACATATTGTCATAAGTTTTTTTTAATTGAAATTTATTTCCTAATGGCGAAGCATGTCTATATACATTTCTTCAACCACACATTTTGAAAAGCCACAAACCTGTTATCTTATGCACAGACTTTCAAAAACCATTTGAGAATTCATAAATCATAATATCTTTGAAAGTCACAAAAGTTAATATTTTAATTTGTTGCTGAAAACTATGATAGTAAACTCAACCTCTAGTTAGTTGCAGCAACTGATTGAAAGTTTTTATTTTAATTTTATTATAGAACGACAATTTTTTAGTTGCTAATACCAAAAGTTGGTAGTAAAATCTAATTCGTAATATTTTATTCGGTTGTGCTAATCAATCAGTTAATTAGTCATGACCAGGGACAGGGGTTTCATGCAAATGCATGTTTTTTCCCTTAACTCTGATAATGGCTAGAACGAAATATCTTTACGAAACAATGAATTTGCGTTAAAATGGCATCGATTTGTTAGTGCATATTTTTGCATATTTTGCTGAAAATTCATATTTTTGCATAATTTAGTCATAAATGCATATTTTTGTCTCGTACAGGGTGGCTGATGAATTTTGCTACATTAAGAAACTGGCATAACTTTTTTTGTAATGCATGGAATTAATTCAGTGTTTTTTCATTTCAAAGCCCACTGAATTTTATTAAAAGTAATTGAATTACTCTTAAAGACAATTGAATTTAAATGCCCGCCCTGCTCGTTGATATAGTTGCGGCATCATAACAAAACGTTGTCCATCACTGCCCGCAAAGTTGATGTCGGAATTGCACCTATTTTTCGCAGTTGAACCATCTTGTTGAAAACATACAGAGTTGAAAGGAATTCTCTTTCGGCGTAGTTCCTGTTAAAAATTCTTTTAGCATGATCAAGTAACGGTCTCCATCAACCGTAATGCTGTGTCCGTTTTGTTCAAAAAAGTATAGATCCACAATACAGCGTGAAGTAACTGCACACAACACTGTGACGCGAATTGGATGAAATTCCCTCTCATGCTGTTGAAACCACTCCATATGCGAGAATTTAGTTGGTTTACATTACCGTTCAGATCAAACTGAGCCTCATCAGACATGAAAACACAATTAAGTTTTCACTTTGTAGCGGCTTTCATCAGCCACCCTGTATATTGATATAAATGCTGATTTTGTGTCATATTTTCTCTCGAAAATTCAAATTTCAAAAAATATTGCACAACTGTTTTTGGCAACTGTACCCGCTTGCATTTTTGTAGAATTGTGGAACGATTGTACAAGCACACACACCTACCAAATTTCATGGAAATTGTAATTTTGATAATTTCAAATTGTCTGGTATTAAAGCCGAAAGTAGTGAAATAATTATGCTGAAACTTGATATTGTTTTTAAAAGTTATAATGGACTCAAAAACCAAATCTAATAGCTATTATTCAATTCATTGTAATGGTTGAGTTAAATAAATATGCAGCATTATATAAAAAGAATCATTTAAATTTGAGCAGATTACATCCACAGACGTTACAAGGCCTTTTTCAATGCACAAAGCTTTCTAAGAACAAATTCATTGGACTTAACATTCGATAATACATATGTGTGAATAATAAAAAGATTTTCAATGAAAATAAATAAATAACTACACTTTTCTTTTTCTATTTACGTATCGCTCCTTTTCTGTAATATAAACATAGATGTCTCGAAAATGCGAGTTTGGAGTTAATAATGCAGAAAAAAACATTATGCCATATTTAATCTTGTGTAAAGATTTACCCCCTTATGCAAAAAAATATTTTACTTTAGCTTTAAAGTTCATATTAGTTGCCAAGCACTTTAAGGCTAACATAGCTTTGTTAAGAAATCATATGCAAAAGACAACTTTAATTATTTTGTGATTTAATAATGAATACTGGTAACACCACCGTGTTCAACAACCACTTCATAGCTTATGATGTACAAAATCGAATACAATTTCATTCGGGTATTCAAATAAATTTTTATTTTATTAAATAAATTTTCATTATCTTGAAGTAAAGCAACCTAATTTAAAAAATATGAGCTTATGACATGGTAATAAAACAGATAAACACAACTATGAAGTAAAAGTAAAAAAATGTGAAAAATTATCACAATTTGTTTTATTCGAATGAAACGAGTATTTGAATATCCAGCTTTTTTCGATTTGTTTTGATTGTATGTACATCACTAAAACATTTTTGTATAATTGTATTTATTTTAATATTTTTTTAAGGATTTTGCTATGTATTTCGAAGCAGTTGGATAATTTGGTGATGTTTCCCATTACATGACAGAAATAATAAATTTAAGATAAGAGCAGGCACTTCTAGCTTCATTTTCAGATGTAACATGAATCAGTATGTGCTATATTAGTAAAAATATTTGAGGTACAAAATACACATTTTGGAAATATCAACTTAAAGTAGTCTTAACAAACGTGGGTGCCTACTTTAGAATTTTTATACAATAATTTTTTTAGAATACAACTTTACTTAACATTGCTTGGCAAAGCTTTATTAAGTTTTTTGCATAAGACCCTTAATATAAAAGGCTTGTCTTGAGAAAAGAAAATATTTTTATATCTTTGTTTACTGATATGTAGATTGAAAACTTTACTTTTGAATTTTTTTTTAAAGATATGTGCATATTTTATTGTTTTTAGTGCATATTTTGCGTTTTTGATGTCATATCTTAGGCGCCTAAAATACCTTTTTCAAATGCATGAAGTCCTTGTCCCTGGTCATGACAAAAGCATACGCTCGGTTGATGCAATCAATTTAATCATATCTTTGTTACAAATATATCCTTATGGCAATGAACATGGATTGTTTTTTTGGATTAACAGAAAATTGATAGCGTGAACTGAAATATAGCTAATGCAAATGATATTTTATTGGAGTAACCGTTTTCCAACCAATCTTTTTTCTGGGTGTACGTACAAGCAAGCCTTAAACTAACAAGATGATTTTGAAATAAAAAATTGCCCAGAAATAGGAAACTGAAAAGGAATGAAAAAATAAAATGACTAAAAAGAGAAAAGTAAAATATGCTTCAACCAAATAATTGGTGCAAGTGCGAGTTTGATTTCAAGGAAACAAATTGACAGACAACCTTTTATGAAGCCTCATTTCACATTGTTGTGTGAAAATGAGTGAATTTTCCTTCTTGAAATATTTCGTTATTAATGCTGGTATGCAGGGTGTTTTGCATGAGGGGATACTTGTTTGAACAACATAAAACTATAATGAAAAAATTGGTTTTTGTTTGCTCTGCAATACTTACATTTCGTGGTAAATATTTGCGTTGATTTTTTTTTTTTATTAAATATTTTTTGTGATAAATGAGCTGAAAGTGTTAACTTAAGGCAACAAGTCAAGTCATCCTGCAGCCGACAGACAGTACGAGTACCAACAGCAGCATCAGCAATATTTTTAAGGCAAAATAATTGACAGTTTTAAGTTAACAGTTAGTGAACGAATTGAGTGTGTGCTTTTTTGTATGCAACTCTTTGGTGTTGCAAGTACATTTTGGTGTTACTCTTTTGCAGCCTGTTTCTATTTATCGTAGTGGTTTTTTTAATTTTTCTTGGTCTTAACAAGTGCATATCTTGGCAGGGTAGTCAAGTTTTATTTGTTAAAATCAGATTTGACGGGAACTTATCTTTCTATATGAAAAGGAATTTTTGTTTGTTAGTCCCGCTAAGTCGCATATTGGGAGTTGACCTTGCCTGCAGCATTTACATATCGAAATTAATAGACCGATATAAATTTTATGAATTGTTTAATTCTTTGCGTTTGGTACATGCAAATAATCAAGTATATACATATGTATACGTGCATACGCTGAAACGAGAAAAAAATCACACGAGAAATAAAAAATGTACGGTACAAGAGTCATGTACTATATACTCTGCATTTGCCTTCGTCCCCCTCCCACAAACTTCATCTGTCTGCCTAGACTTGTGTCAAACTCAATCAGTCGGTCGTTTTTGACACAAACCAATGATCAAATCCATTTAAATTATATGGGTTTTTTTCATAGGTTTGTGTCAAAAACGACCGACTGAATGAGTTCGACCCAAGTCTATGTCTGCCCATCAATTGGCAACATGTGAATTGGGACTAGAACTCAACAACGCCTTTATCAATTTGAATAGCTTGTTTTCCCCTTTGCCCATTTAATACAGAGTCAGCTTAAAAGAAGAAAAAGAAACGAAGAGAAATGTCTTAGGACACTCGGTTAGAGCTATGCTATTTAACAATACAAAACAAATTTCATATTGTTCAATTTTCAATTGTTCTCATTTTAGAAAAGTGGTAGTGGAGACGCCCACAAATCTTTTTATTTAAATTAATGATATTCTATTCAATGGACAGAGGCACGCTCATTTCAAAATTTATTTTTGCTTGAAAGAGCATACTTGCAATTTTTATTGAAGTTGCTTTTTTTCAAAATTATTATTCAAACTATTTATTAAATATTCATAAAATTTATTTATTTTATTATTATTTATAAAACAAAATAAATTTCGAAGCAGATATTTGCATGTGTGAACATTACACATATGCAAACGCAAACTTAGCACCCCTGTTTTTTTCCAAGTTCTTATTAGTAAGTAGTCTGACATACTTCCTTTTTTACGTACAGAGTAAAATAAAGAAAACGAAAACGAAAAAAATATAAAAAAAACAAATTTATAACTGCAATAGTGTTGATTATTTTTGTTACGAAAGTCTCGTCCTAGCTCCTGTTTCGTGACACAAAGAGCATAGCTCTATAAATAAAGTAGAAAGAAGAAAGGTCCATCGGACAATATCTGCCTTTCGAAACTATTTAACAGATTTTTGTGGAACTCCAAAATAAAGATACATGCACGTCTAAGAGGACAAGCAGGCCTCATATTTTTTAAAAACAAGGACCAAGACGAGGCAGGGGGCAACTTCTGCTTCCGAAATTATTCAATCGAATTTCCTGAAATTTAAAACAAGTGCAGCTTCATGTACAGCTGTATGTATATTTACTTCTTATAACATTTGGGAATCTAGATTTCCCCAGAGTTCCGAAATCCCCACGCGGAATCCCTATATTCTAAATATAAATCCCGAACCCTTTGATTTTCATAAATCGCTCCGAGTTGGCAGCTCTGATTGCGATTTATGGTTTCCGATACCGATTCAACACAACAATCTGCAAAAGGAGAAGGGGGGAACTTCACCACCCTTACTGTCAGATCTATAAGTAAATTTCGAAAACGCTGATAAACGTTAATTTTTTTTAACCGACTTCAAAAAAAGGAGGTTAAAAATTCGTCTCTATTTTTTTTTGGGGTATTACTTCATTACTCGGTACTTTTTAGACCGATTGTAAAAATTTTTTTTTTTTTTGCCCGAGAGGCTATAGCTTTCCATTGGTCTTATTGTAAAAAGAATGGGCGGGTATACGCCCACAATTTTCTAAACTAAATTTAATGATATTCTTCTTATTTGATTGCTGCGAAACCTATAAAACACTTTTGGTTCTTTTAATTACACAATTTGAAAGTTGAATAAATGGTTGGGGCTACGCCCATTAAAATTTATTATAATATTTTAGGCGGTTCTACTTAACCGATTTTTACGAAACCTACCACACACCTTAAGCTCTAAAATAGGCACGGAGTTACGTTCTATTTTGCCGACTTTTACAAGACTTAACTCGCACCCTGGGCTCTGAAAAATACACAATCTTGCATTTAAAAAATGTGCGGAGGCACACCCATTAAGATTTAATTTTATATTTCACATACTTATTATCTTCTTCTATCAGATCTTTACATTGAAGTCGGTTTTTTGGGCAGAAAGTATTATGTTGCTTTTGGTTACACTTTAGTATTTTTTCCATGGCGTACAGTGTTGTGCACTGAAGAAGCCACAAGACCTTCGATTTAACAGAATGTTTTTCAAAGTCCTTGTAGATTTTTTTTCAGGAAAGAACAATATAAAAACAATATTTGTCAACCCTGAATGTTCTATATATATCAAGTATCTAATAAAGGGTGTTTTTTATTGAGGTATAGAACTTTAAGTTGGCATCACTTTTTTAACTGGCGGCCATTTTGTCATCTGTCAAGTGATTAATATTTAGTTTGGTTTGCCATTTCATCATAAGAATGTTGACAAAAGAACAACGCTTGCAAATCGTGCAAATTTATTTCGAAAATAATGGTTCAGTTCGCGAAGTTTACCGCAAGCTCCGTCCATTTTATGGTCGACATAAATGTCCATCAGAGCAATTAATTCGGTTAACCATGGATCGTTTTCGCACTACGTTTACTCTATGTGATAATACGCATCCGCAGAGACGTCGAACAGTGCGCACCGAAGAAACAATTGCCGCTGTAGAGCAAAGTGTTGAAGAGGACCCGAATGAATCGATTCGCCACCGTGCACAGCAATTGGAGCCGACTAACCGACTATTTTGTTCCCGAATTGGATGGCATGAATGTGGATGAGTTGTGGTTCCAACAAGACGGCGCTACATGCCACACAGCGCACGTCACAATCGATTTATTGAAGGAAACATTCGATGAGCGCATAATTTCGCGGAATGGACCTGTCAATTGGCCACCAAGATCGTGTGATTTGACACCATTGGATTATTTTCTTTGGGGATATGTGAAGTCGCTCGTCTACGCCAACAAACCAGAAACGTTAGGGGACTTGGAAGCCAACATTCGTGGCGTTATTGCCAACATACGGCCCCATATGCTCGAAAAAGTGGTTGAAAATTGGACCTGTAGAATTGGCTTTATTCGAGCCAGCCGCGGCGGCCACATGCCCAAAATCATATTTAAACATTAATGGCATAAAATTATCCTTCCAATAAAGCCAAATTGATGGACATTAAAACGATTTTCTTGTGTTTTATTTCAATTCGAAGTTCTATACCCCTCAAAAAACACCCTATATATATATATATATATATATATATATATATATATATATATATATATATATATATGAATAAAATGTAATACCCGCTTTTGGCTGACAATTTTGTGGTTTCTTTGAGCGGATTTTATTTTAAACTAGAAAATTACTAAAAGAAAATTGATAGAAACTATAAATGAACTGGTTGGATGTGTGTATGTGGTGACTGTGGTGGTGCGCTGATGCTAGTTGTATTCGTATGTGTGAATGTTGCAAGTTGCTAGTGATGGTGTCGATGATGTTTGGTGTTTTACAAAACGAAATGTGGTATGGTCTTTTTCCTGCCATGACATTATAGATCGAGTTTTTTTTCTTCTATATTTTTTTTCTCTAACATATTTCTAAGCCAACCAATTTTCTATCAAAATAAATGATAAAATACTTATAGAAATAAAATTGCAAGAAAAAATAGTGAAACATAAAAAGGAAATCGTATCAGCAGCAGCAGCAGCAGCAGTATTGTAAGAAAAGTAGAGCATTAAGCATTCACTTTGCAATCGGCACAGCAACAATGCAACATGATGATGATGATGATGACGATAATGATGCTGATGATTTGCTTTGAATTGGTTTCCTTGGACTATACATCCATAAATGGTCATAGAAATGTTGCCAATGTGTATGTTGGCATGTCCATGTTTTGTGCATTCCAATTTTATTTTCCAAGTCATCGCCAAAGAAAACTACAAATGCAATTTGCAGCAAATTATCAGTTCCATATAATGAGTTTTCTTTTAATGCTGCAACTTAAAGTGTTAAATAAAATCAAGCTCACATTCGTATTGACACTACAATCGTTCAGAGTTGTTGTAATTTTTTGTGTGGTTTTCTTTTTAGGGTTCCGTACCAGGGATGATAATTGAGAAAACTAATTTCGTACCAATTAGCTTTTGATATTGTACTTTTTCGACCCCAATAGTACTAAATTCGGTGTGTTTAAATTTTATTATATTATATTTTTAGAACACTTCGCTCATTTACACAAATAACGTCATAACTCAAAAAAAACTAGTTTGCCGGAACAGAAGCTTAAAGTTTTTAATTTACACACAACTTAACGAAATAAGAAAATTTTGTGTTTCTTTAAAAAAAAAAGAAAGAACTACATATATGAGGATTAATCTGCATCATTGACTCAAAAATTAAAATTTATTAGAATTCGAGATACTAGTCTTATTTCGCAGGATTTTTCTTTCGACATAATGGAAGAGGCAGTAAAAACTTATCGTTGGTCTCAAGAAGAAAGTTTCTAACTCAAATAATTGTTATTTTACAGGAGAAGGTAAAAACCCAATTGGAACTGTAATATTCTTTCTGTAATCTTTTTGTACAAATTATTGTAAAAGTTTTATTTTTTATACTAATGCAATAAATTTGTGCGACGAGGTATATTTTGCTTGTATTAGACTTTGGACTCTTCGTTTTGATTATGAAAATTTCTTTCCACATTCGCTGATGAGTTTGGAATTATGTTGATAGCTTTTGCAAGCTACAGAAACAATACATCATCCAATTAATTTTTCAAAGCTAGAAACTCGTTATTTATAGTATCAAAATTTCAATATTTTTTAATAAGAAAAGTAATACAACAGATATCATATTGAAAATGAAACACCTGTGAAGTTATTTAGATGTAGTTCTTTATAAAAAATCAAACAAGTCTAATGCATATATGTAGATATATCTAACAAGGTAGTCGCTCTCAAAAAGAAATCAAATTCGCCAGTTTTCTGTCAAACTCGATATACCTTAACAGCCGTATTCATAAAAATTTTAAACCGCGTTTCAAATATTGTTTAAGCAAAATTCGCTAAAATTGTATTCATAATAGAATTTTAGCTTAAAAAACGGTTTTTAAACCTTGCGTAAATCAGCAAATTTTAAAATTGACTGCCCCCATGTTTAAACCAATTTTAAGGTGACGTTGTTGTAATTTTGCTTCGTTTTTGTTTACATTTTGAACTTTACCTGTATGTACATATGTGTGTATGAATGTATGTACTTATTTATGCATGTATGTATGCATATGCCAGTGTTATTAAGAAGAAAACAATGTAATTTTTTTTTATAGAAACTATTACCGAAATAACAAATATACTCCAAAGAATATTTAAAAGAAAAGGAGCGATCCAGTTTCCATTCCCAGTCATTGTTTCCTCATTTTATGTGTTAACAAAAATAGTATAATTGTAGAAAATTAACTAGTGATGTATAAACACTCAAAACAAACAAAATAAAGCTCGTTATTCTAGTGCTTCTTTATCTGCAATAAAATAAATAATATAAAAAGCACTTTTAACAAAGATTTGTTGTGAATTTTTTTTATTATTTTATTAAATACAAGTTGGAATATATCTTTTATTTTATAGAAACAATATTTCTCTGAAAACCGACAAATAAACAAAATAGACACGAGTACTTTGTGAGTTAACAATCGTTGTTTTGCAGAACTAATATGCAAACGACAAATAAAGAATACAGTGTTGCCACGATATTTTAAAAAAAATTAGTTAATTGATTTTTAGTTAAAAAACTGATTATGAATACCAATATTTAAAAAACGTTATTTAGCCTTAAAACGTTTTTTAACTAATATGAATTTTAAACCTCAATCAACTTTTTTTTATGAATACGGCTGTAAATGTTCGCTATTTATTTTTTGTTTAAAAAAAAGATAAGTTCTCGCAAATTTTTCAAATAGTACCAATTGAGTCACGGGTGTACCAACGTACTTTTAATGTTTGAATTGTACCAAAAAAAGTACAATTGTACCAACTTTATCATCCCTGTTCCGTACACCAAAGGTGAAAAGGAACCCTATTGTTTTCGCTACGCTGTCCGTCTGTCCGTCACACGGTATTTTCTCAGGAATCGTAAGAGCTACAGACCCGAAATTTGGACAGAGTATGTAGAACCTTGGCCGCTACAACAACAAATACATGAGAATTAAAAATTAAAGGGTGTTCCAGCAACGAAAAATATTAAAATCTCATGTAATATACATAAAATTGTATGAACATATGTATATATATTGAAACTTGAAATTTGTAAAATTAGTGTATTTTTTATACAGACTACAACAATTAACACTAAAATTAAAAAAAAATTAAATTAAAGGGTGGTCCATCAGTTAATGTAATTTTGACCATGTAATTTTGACAATTTGCTATATCTTGGAAACCGTAAGAGGCAAACACTTGAAATTTTCAAAAACGGTAAAACTAAAAAAAAACGAAAATTATAAAATCGCCAAACCAAAAAAAAAATCGCCAAAAATTAAAAAAAAATCGCCAAAATTAAAAAAAAATTTCTAACACTAAAATAAATCGCCAAATTCGAAAAAAATCGTCAAAATAAAAAGAAAAACGCCAAAATGAAAAAAAAACGCCAAAAATCTAAAAAAAATCGCCAAAACGCGAAAATGTCGCCAAAATTAAAAAAATTTTTAAAATAAAAAAAAATCGCAAAAATGAAAAGAATCGCCAAAAATAAAAAAAATCGCCAAAATTAAAAAATGCCAAAAACCGAAAAAATCGCCAAAACGAGAAAATAAAGTGTCAAGACTAAAAAAAGAGCCAAAACTTAAAAGAATCGCCAAAACCGAAAAAACGCAAAAAACGCCAAAACAAAAAAAACCTAAAAGACCCCAAAAACGAAAAAAATGCCAAAACTATATATGTTATATAGGATAAGTTTGTATTAAATTACATATCTAGTGTTCGTACGGAACCCTTCGTGCGCGAGTCAGAGTTGCACTTTACTGAATTTATTTTTGTTAAATAAGAAATAAAAAGCTGGACTACTTCATTTATAGTGTATTTTTCTCCTCTTGCTCTTGTCTTATTGTGCAAAAGACAAAAGTGAAAAACTGAACTGAATCGATTTGATAGAAATTAAAACTAAACCAATTGCCTCAAAAATTGTGGAAAGAATAAGTAGTTGCAGCATTTTTTTATTTTTATTTTTTTTTATTTTAACTGGGGTTATTTTTAAATGATCAAGCAATGTTTTTGTTTGCATTTGTGAAACTTGTATTCCGAGGAATACAGGGAATGAAAAAATTTTAAATTATTTATATTTAAATTGCTTTGCAAATAAAAAATTCGTATTTTCTTTATCTTTTCAGAATAATTTGAATTTTATGTCTGAGGTAAGTCTATTTTTCATTACTTATATTATTTGGAATATTACCCCTTATTGTGGTTGGCGATTTTGTGGCAAAAATCAGGCGTTTTGTACTAGATTAAAGAAAAAAGTAGCTTGTTTTCTTAAGATCCATTGTGTGCTTATGCTGTTCGACAATTGTGTCGTCGTGTCTATGGTCGGCAAAAAGTCGCAATTATGATTCTCTTTATTGTTGTTTGCCAGAAGGTTCGTGTATATGCTAAACGCTTTTGTTCCAAAGTCCCCGTGCATACAGTGAAACATTTGCTGCAAAACTTTTGAGTTTGTCGATGAACATGCAGTTGTTGAGTACGTCATTCTCGTCTCGATTCTCATGAGAAATATATGAGAAAATGTATTAAGCTGTAAAACAAAAACTTCACAGTGTGCACACTAGAGTTGGGCATAGTTGTTCCTTTGCGGATTGTTCCTTTTTGTTCCCAACAACAAAAAAAAAAAAACTAGTTCATTCTTTTCGTTCAGTTGTTCTTTTCGGTCAGTTGTTCAGTGAACAACAGAACAGAGATTGTAGTCTTCCAATCCTGTTCAATGTTTTCTTCTTAGTGCTTATTAGTGACCTTATTCGTTGCGTAGTTTTTATAAGTAAATGGTTAAAATTAATATTGTTGATTGAAAATACTTAAAATGAAGTCAGTGATCATTTGAAAGAAAATTTTAATCACTTTTTTAATACTGATTCATATTCAACACAACAAATTCTTTTTTTTTTTTTTAATTTAGTAAAAATGTTTCTTGTTCATCAGTATTTTTATTTGCTCTTTGTGTTATCATTCGCAAGTAAGTAAAAGGCAAAAATTAATATTTTTTAACGAAAATTTTTTAAATGAAATCCGTAATCACAATCTGTTTTTTAATTCAATACTTCAAATTATTACTTTTAATTTTGTAAAACTCGCTTGTATATTTCACTAAGTATACATTTTCTGTTGTTTGTTTTGATTATTCTGCTAAAAATTTAATAGGCACACTACATTTGTCTCTTGTAAATGAAATGTTTTGCATGTGTATTGGTCAGGAACGGAGACTAAGATAAACAAAACGAAATAAAGACCAAAAACGAACGAAGGAACAAAAACGAACGAAAGAACAAGAAAGACCAAAACAACAAGAAAGGCCAAAAGAACAAAAAGGAACAACTAGACTGAACTAGTTCACATCGTTCACTTATGGGAATAGTTCAATTGAACTAGTTCGATATTTTACAGCACAAGTCTAGTGGACACGAATGCAGTTTTAAAAGAGAAAACAAAAATGTTTCGCAGCATATGTTTCACTGTATGGATGAGGACAAACCAATATATCAATTATATACTTTTTCATATCTTTTTCAAACTATCGTCTAATATTTTAATTTTATTATTCTGCTTTAAGAATATGGTAAAAATATTTTTGTTTGTCATTATTAAAGACAACAACCAGTTTTTAAGAAAATGATGTAGGAAATTCAAACATAAATACTCAAACATATTTTCAAATAAAAACGTACGAAAACTTCTTACTGAATTAGGGTATTATTCTTTGGAACCAAATTATGTCGGTAATATCTATAAAGATGGATAGACTCAAATTGAGTAACAATTTTAATGAAAAACTTTTTATATCGTCCCTAACACGTCAAGCTATTTAATATGCGAATTTGAACTTTTCAGAAGAGCCCGAAGACACGTCAATTATGAATTTAAAGTAATACGATGACTAAAAGTGCCAGTCTTAAAATATTTCTTATTATTATTCTATCGTCCGTGAGAATTTCAGCATTTTGAAACGAGGCATATCGCTAAAATTAGGATACCAAGATAACGAATATAAAAAAACCAATTTTGCATATTGATAAGATAAATTTAAATTGAAATAGCAGAGATAGAAACCAAAACTTTTAACATAGCATGTTTTGCACATAACAGAAAACAGTAAAGCCTACAGTACACGGCATGTAAAAAGCCACATGCGTATTTCTTAAAATTACTAATACTGGCTACATGCCGTAGTAGTAGTAGTGATAGTATTTTTGTTCCAAAATACAAATGCGGCACATGTAGCCGAATCGAACACATTTTCTGACGCAGCAGATCTGTAAGCATGTGAGTATCTACATGTAGATATCTCACTAGTACACGGCATGTAGCAAATGAAGCTTCGTGATGCGCACATGTGGTTTTTTTACATACCGTGTACTATAGGCTTAACGGCCTGGCCAACGATGTCGACAAGAAGCTATCTATCGCTTACTTGTATTGAAAACAAAAACAAATTTTTTTATTTTGTTTTTGTTTTCAATATAACTAAGCGACAGATAATTTCTTGTCGACATCGTGGGTCAGGCCGTTAGTTTTTTAACAGTAATTTTTAAATGGGTTAGCAACCCTTGCTATGTAAAGGTACGTTGTAGTGAAAACAAAAACAAATTTTTTAAATTTTATTGTTGTTTTTAATATAAATTTTCAGTCGAATGCCTTCCTTCGACATCTTAGAATTGACATTTAATTTTTTGAATGTTATATTAAGTAACACTGTTTGTAATTTTTTTAAATCATGGAAATAAAAACATATACGGATACCACTACGTGCTAAAAGACCAAAAAAATAAAAAGACCCGTGTCTGCAGTTTTGCCCCCCCCCCGCAAGTCATTTCCTTTTTTTTATGGGCCTCAAAGAGTTGGGGCCGTAAATTTGGAATTTTCTCAGGCTCATATTTTTTGCTCTTTGAGGCAAGTTGTAGCTCTTGCAATAAAGAACAAAAATTGTGAACATACAAAATCAAAAAAATCTTCATCTTCAAGATCAAAATCGCAAAAAATTTTAAAAAATTCGATTTATTTTTTATTTATTTCAATTTTATTTTTAAATTTTATTTTACGAATAATTAAAAAATCATTGACATTTTTACCACACCGTATTTAGATGATTTGAAGCAAATTTTGTTAGTTACCCGATGGTGTTTTAGTATCCGACTTCGGACACACTACCCTCGAGTTATGGTGAATTATACTTGAAAATATTAGGTAGGCTCATAAAAATATTGTGACGTGATTGAAAAAAAAAACTAATGATGCAGTTCTTTTTTAATATACATGAAAAAAATTCAATTAATGGGTTGTTTAAATGTCTGTATATTACATTGTTATTTCAACATATATCGTTGCTCGAATTTAATTTTTAACTGTCATATATTTGTTGTTGTAACGGCCAAAGTTTTACATATTCTGTGAAAATTTCTGGTCCGTAGATTTTACAGACATGCAAACAGATAACAATGGGATAACTTGTCAGATTTGGTGTATACGGACCACCAAAAATTAGTAAAAAATATAAAATATGCAAAAATATGCAACTAGAAATCGATGCCAATTTACTTAAAATTTGATAATTCGGATAGATAATTAGTCAATACCTTTTTATCTATAAAAAAAACATGAATTTGCATGAAACTCCGAGCCTTGTTAATGACAAAGTGTAGGAGTTCGCAATAAAAGCAGCTAATTTGGGCAATTATAGCACTTTTTTTATAATGGAAAGTGCCATTACATTCATTCTTCCATGTACTGGCAATTACAGGTTTCTAAAATTTTCCTTTTTGTTGGGATTCTAATGCTTATAAATTATAAATACAAAATTTAATAAAAAATAATGAAATCAAGAATTGAATTTGTAAGGAAATAGATAATGTTTTTATAACAATATAATTGTAATTGGTGTACGCCATATCTCAATATGTTAGACAAAATTCACGCATGTTGTTCGTACATAAACGACACAAACACAATTCTCATATGTCTCATGTCAATATGCAATTTTAAAAGTTTAGTATGTATTGCTTTTTCTAGTTTATTTCTTTATACACACACACTATCTATGTATGCATATATACATACTATAGAGCTGTGTAAACAGTCTTGAAATGTAAAAATGTCATGATTTTTAAATGTATTCACGTCGCATGTATTATACTAAACCACCCTGCAGAACGTGCGAATAGTGAAATTGTGGTGATTTACTAGTGACGTTGTCAGTAGCACTACTGACCAGGTGGTACCCCAGCCAATGTAATCAACTATTGACATTTAACATTAGCTTGTCGTTGAAAATCCACCACTAGACTGTAGCACTACTGACTAAGTAGTTCTTTTGGGACCACATGGAGACATTGACAACAAAGATTCACCAGTAAATTTTAGGGGCTATAGTCTACAATATCTATATTTCCTCGCTCGTTGTCAATGGTAAAATTATAGTGATTTTCTAGTGACATTGTCAATAGTACTGCTGACTAGGTGTACCCCAGCCAATGTAATCGCCTATTGACATATAACATAGGGTTGTCATTGAAAATCTACCAGTAGACTTTAGCGCTATTGAGAAGGTAGTTGTTTTACGACCATATGGAGATATTTGAACCAAAGATTTACTAGTAGATTTTAGTGACCCTCGTCTACATATATTTATTTAATTTTATTGCGCAACATAATAAAAAAGAAAAACAAACTATTGACGCGTTCATTGACAATATCACCAGAAATACCCTAGAACTGTTGTCTCTAACGTATCTCTACTCTTGCATAAAAGGAAAGTTGTCGACATTTTAACTAGTGTAATTGTCGCTGGAGAAAGAGTATTGACATAGAGACATATGGTTCTAGGCTGATTAGAGGGAAGCGATGTCGCAAGACAGCTTGTTTGTAACAAACACTCAAAAGAAGTACTGTTGATTAGTGTATGCTTGTTATTTTTCATATTGTACGTTTGAGTGTGTGTGTAATATGTAGATGGTAAGCTATTATGTGATGAACCGCATACAACTAATGTTAAGCATCCCTGTCGGAGAATGTGTGGTTGACTACAAAAATAGTTAACTTATAGTTAACTTTTCTTAGACTGACTAAAAGCTAACTGCAATGTCATCTAGAAAAAACCCAAAATGAATTCTTAAGTTGAGTATGTAATCGAATTTTATGAGAGCCAAAAAATTTATTCTCAGCTACTTTGAAACTCATTTCAGTTTTATAATTATTAACATATTGCTGCTCTTATTTTAAATGGTACCTTAGCTGAGTGGTAGTGCATTGAGTACACAACGTGTGCTGATACATGTTCTAACCCCAGAAATTTTTTTTTAATTTACTGACTACCAGGTGGTTTAAAAAAAAAATCAACTTTAACTTAGTTGAAAAGTAATGCAGAGACTATTGACTACCGCCTAGGACATCGCAATGTTAAAATAGTCAGTTGATTACATTAAAAGTAATCCAAGTGTCAGTCAGTACTAGTTGCGAAATAGTTAGCTTAAAGTTAGTTTAAAGTTAACGTAATTTCCGACAGGGATGTGCCTTTGCATGTGCGCAGAAAAATAAAAAATCATACACACATATGTACATGCGTGACGTTTGTACACTCGCTCATTGGTACAAAGAAGCAAGTATCACAAATTCTTCCGTCACGAAGTGTTTTCTTCTTTACTCTTATACCTACAATATTCAAAAAAATTTCTTTGCAAACAGTGTTGTTAACGTTTGTTTTATAAGATTTCGCTGTAGTAGAATATTTGAAAAATCCCTAATGTCTTGAAAGTTCTTGTAAGATGTCTTATGCAGGAGACTAATACATACATACATACACACATACATACATACACATCTTCCCATTTAAAAGTTGTTTTATATCTCTTTTTATAAGCCTTTTGCAATTATTCTGCACATATTTGGTGCATGTTTCGACAACTTTTTCTATATTTGCAGTTGCTATTGCATTATCTATTTAATTTTTCTCTAGCTGTGTTTTAAAGTTATTTTGATAATTTGTTTGAAACATTTTACTACCATACATTGTGTGCGTGTGTCTGTTTTTTTCTCTTCTTCGCTACTGTTGACTGCCATTTCGTTAAGAAAGTGAAGAAAAAGCGATTTTTTAGAACTCTTTAAACCATATCAAGTTAACTCGTATAATGGTGTAAGAGATTTTTGTTTCACAAGAAAAAAGTTCACTTCATTTTTGTTTTTCTTAAGCTTAATACGAACTGGTATAAGAAGAAGACAATGCAACTTTTGCACAACAACAATTTTTCTTTAGAGATAAAGGAAAAACCTCAAGTTTCCCACCATCTATCTATTAAGTTGCTTAAGATAATTTGCAGTTCATTATCACATTATCCATCTGGTGTGTTGTGGATAAAGTTTCTTAACAAATTGGTTGACGTAAAAGCTTAAAGCGGCAAGAGAACGGAGTTATAAATTTTAAGAGCAGCAAAGAATTTTTTTTTTGTCAATTTAACTAATTAAGTAAATAAATGCTTTTATTACTTGTACATAGTTGTAAATATATGGTTTCAAATATTGGGCAAAACCGGTTCTTTCATCATAATTCGAAGAAGCGTAATTTTTATAACAATTATCGATTTTTATGTTAAGAACCTTTTTCGATCACAAATCTTAATTCAATTTGTAAAAAATCCGCTCTGTAATCCAAAGGGTCCGCCATCTAACGTTTTCTTTCTTTCAAATAGTGCTTATTTCGTGAACGGTAACACTATAGTTCCTATTATTAAAATTAATAAAAATATAATTTTAGAAGAATTATTAAAAATTAAAAAGAAAAGGATTAAAACCTTTATAAATGGGGTATGAACCCAATAGCTTAGTTAGCTTATCTTTTTATAAATTTATTTATATAATTATATATATTGTTACGAAAATAGCCGTCAACAATGTTAAGCAACATTACACAAAAATATTCCAACAGGGTTAATGTAAATGCTACGCGAAAATATTCCTACAGGGTCAAAGCAAAGAATAGTCTAGAAAGTAGCCAACAACTAAATAAGCATGCCTAGCTTGATTAAACAAGCAAAAGCAACAACAACAAAAAAAGCGTCTGCTTATTATGAAGATTCACATATTTGTACACATACATACATGCCAATTCAAACGAAAAGTAAAAGATAAACAACCACCGTGTGTTGCTTAGTTAATGATGTACACACGTACACATATACACATGTATGTACATAGTTACCACATGAACTTAATTAGGCAGCATATAAGATGATAATGATCGTCTAGACATTGCTTGAAACTTCTAGTGGAATTTCTGTGAAATATAAATAGAGGTGACGCATCCAATGAGTGAGTTAGTTGCAGTTGTAAGTCAGTCGCGAACAGTTATAGTTAGTGCTAATCAGAAACTAGTGAAGTTAAGAACTCGTTAGACAGTTGATAATTTAGTTGTGAATTAATAATAGTCTGTCGTGGAATTGAGATTATTGTGGAGTCTATCGTGTCGACTGGAGTAAAGGGAACAGCGCAGCGAATAGACGTGTATAAGGGTGTAAGTAAAGCCAGTGAGTCTTTATTGGTGTATCAACTGTGAGTGTCGGCAGAGTGAGTGCCGTGTGTGACAAGCAGCAGACAAAGAAGTATTGGTGTATCAACTGTGAGTGACGGCAGAGTGAGAGTCTCGTAAGTGACGAGCAGTAGACAAAGAGGTGTCACGTGATTACTTGCGCAGCCAGCTAAGAGACGTGTGTAAACTACAGCGAGGAAGGCGTAGTGGTAACCAGTTGTGAATATTTGTGTGTAATTTTATTAGTTTAAGTTGTATTAGTGTATTTAAGCTCTTGAGTAATTTAGTTTAAGTGTATTTGTAAATAAAACTTGTATCATTCTTAACCCTAATTACTACATTCGGCTCTTGTATTCATTTGCAAATCTTCGGATCTACGGAAAAGCGTTTTTATAGAGAGAAAAACGTAACAATATATATATAGTGTATGATGCACAAAAGTTTTTGATACTTTTAGAAATAGTTTAATTCTATTAAATATAATTATAAAATTAATTAATTAATGAATGTAATTAATTACACAATTTACCCTATCGAGGTAATCCTTTTGTCAGGCAATTCATTATAGATTTATTATAAAAGTAATTTTTAATATAAAAATTAACAAGTAAATCTATCTATGACAATTTTAATATAAAAATTAACAAGTAAATCAATCTATTGCAATTTTTGTGTTATCAAATTATGTCTGATTTGACAGATAATTAGTTTTATCCTTCCGCTAAACGAGCCAACTGACCATCCCGTGCGTTTTCGCTTCGCTAAGTGGGCCTGCGATCGACTTACAGAAGATACCGATTTTGCCAAAAAAAATCATCTTTTCAGATGAAGCTCATTTTGATCTTGGCAGGTATGTAAACAAGCAAAATTGTCGCATTTGGGGCACAGAAAACCCGCACGCATACATTGAAAAGCCGACGCACCCAAAACGAGTCACTGTTTGGTGCGGATTTTGGTCCAGAGGCATAATTGGGCCATTGAGCAAGGAGGGGCCGTTACAGCCAATGGCGAACGTTATCGGGCCATGTTGAACGAATTTTTGTTCACAAAAATTGAAGAGGAGGATATTGGATATTTTTTTTTTTATTGAATAAAACCAAAATGTCACGTGTTACATTTTCCTTAAACTCTTTTTTTTTAAGTCGAGAGCCCTTGTAAAAAAGTCTTAAAAATATGAAAGTTGGACTAAACCGGTTTTATGAAATTTTTCAATTTAACAAAACTATCGACGAATTTTGGGTATTAGCACACAGAAGCAAATTTCCTTCTGATTCCATCTTGAAAACGAATTTTGATTAAAAATTTATGTGATTAAAATTTTAATCAAAGCAAACCTAGCTTGGAAATAATTTTAAATCGATTTAAAAATGCTGTGACTTAATTTTATGTATTAGTTCACAGAAAAATATATCCTTATATTAACATCTTTTAACTGAAAAAATACAAATAATCAATTAAAAATTCAACTGAGTCAATTAAACATTTTGTTTAAAAACTTATTTTCGATTTTTTTTAATTCAAAACTGCTTTAAATCACAGATTTTGTTTTTATTTTGTTAATAAAGGAAACATAGTGTAAATAATTTTAATAAGTTATTAAATATAGAAAACCGGTTGCGGGCTTAGTATAAATACCGGTTTGAATAACCGGTCTTACATTTTTTTTATTGAATGAAACCCAAAGTGTGACTTGTCACACTGTTCTAAATTTTTTTAAAAGTGCCCATGCAAAAACCGGTTAAAAATAGGAAAATTTTACAAACCCGGTTTTACGCATAATTTGATATCTATCTAACAAAATTATCGATTTAATACTATGTAGTCGCACACTGAAACGAATTTTCTCCTACGTTCATCTTGAATTGAAACAAATTCAAATAACGAATTAAAAGTTTAATCGAGTCAGCTAAACTTTTGTTTAAAAATAATAAAGGGAATAAAAGTTTAGTTAAACCAAACCCGGCTTGGTAATTAATTAATTGGTAATTAGTTTGAATCGATTAAATAAAACTATGACTAAATTTTATGTATTAGCACACAGAAAAATATGTTCTCACATTAACATATTGAAAAAAAAATAACAATTAGAAATTTAACTCAGTAAATTAAACGTTTGCTTAAAAGCTTATTTTCGATTTCTTATTATTCAGAACCGTTTTGAAACACCGATTTTAATTTATGTTGTTAATAAAAGAAACGTAGTGGAAATTAATTTTAATAATTATTTAAATTTAAAAAACCCGGTTGTACGTTTTATTGTAAAAAACCGGTTCAAATAACCGGGTTTTAATTTTTTTATTAAATCAAATCCAAAGTGTCACTTGTTACATTTTTCTCAAATCCCATTTTCTTTTCAAAAGTCGTGTTAATGCAAAAACGTTTTAAAAATATGAAAGCTGGAAAAAACCGGTTTTGCGAATAATTTTAAATCGTTTTAACAAAACTGTTGATCAAATTTTGTGAATTCGCGCAAGGCACAAATTTTTTTTTTCTAGTAAAACCTTCAATTTAATAAAAATATACAAATAACAATTTAAAAATTTTATTGAGCCAAACTT
Organism: Tachina grossa; assembly: GCA_949987645.1. NCBI lineage: Eukaryota > Metazoa > Arthropoda > Insecta > Diptera > Tachinidae > Tachina > Tachina grossa. Next base: position 58,227,963 of record OX465276.1, on the reverse strand, counting down.
TTGTTTAAAAATTTAAGTGATAAAAAGTTCAATTAAAACAAAACCAGCTGAAGAATAATTTAAAATCGATTTAAAAAAAACTGGGACTATATTTTATGTATTAAAACTCAAGGAAACAATTTTTTCTTATATTAACATCTTTAACTGAAAAAAAATAAAAATAAATTAAAAATTTAACTGAGTCAATTGAAAGTTTGATTAAAATTTTAATGAACAATTTAACTAAGTCAATTAAACATCTGTTTAAAATCTTAATAGTTTAAAAGTTGAATGATAAATTTAATTGAATCAATTAAACTTTTGTTTAATTATTATTTATTATTTTAATTATATTGATTAATTAAATTTTAAGTTTTTATTATTATTTGCGTATTATTACTTCTTTTAATAAAAGTGCTAATTAAATTTTTTTGTTAATAAATAAAGAAATAATTGAATTAATAAGCAAGTATAACATATCAAAATGAAGTGTGCTACAAAAAATTATTATATGTTTTTTATCAGCATGTTGAAAGGTTTTAATTTAATTTGTTTTTTTTATTTAAATTTTTATTTTACTTCTTAAGATTAAATGTGATGCATAACATTTCCTTTGAAAATTTTTATTCTTAAGTATTTATTCCATGTCATTTATAGCACGTGTCCATTAAACTTATTTCGGTCTTTTATTTCCCCCACAAAAAATTTGTTTTCTTTGTATGTTAATGAGGCCAGTTTCCTTTTCTTTTACAATGTCGTCGATACGCATTTTAAAGCTTCCGTAAGTTATTAAATTTTGTGTTTTATGCTGTTATTGTTTTTTTTTTGACATTTTTTTTTTTTTTTGTAAATCGTTAAAAATTTCTCAGAATTCTAACAAACAAGTCAAAATTCAAGTACTTGAAAAAACTAAAAATAAAAAATCAAACTAAATATTTCGATGTAGTGTTTTTTTATTTCATTCGTATGTCTTTATTCTTTAGCCGAAATCAACATGAGTGTGACAGCAAAATTTTTAAGTAAAGCTATGTACAGACGATTGTCAGATCTTACAATATTGTCAGATCTGGCAATGTGCTGACAATGTACTGGCAATCGAAAATTGTCAGCACAATATTCCTTGTCAGTTCACACCGTTGTCAGAAAATCTTACAATTTATTGCCAGACGGTTGTATGACAATAAATTCATCTGACAAAATCGACAGTAGAAAAATTGTCAGTTCACACGGTTGTCATATGCACAAATTGTTAGATCTGTTGTTATGCGTTGCCAGACTTAAAGCATTTATTAGAAATTGTTAAATATTTATCGTTTGTGTTTGTATTAATTGTAAAAAGTGAAAGTATAAATTATTATGGACCATTAAGAATCAATTGCAATGATTTTGTATGCATATATTTTATTATAAATTTTTTCTTTTAAATCAAACGTGTGCAGTGTTGCCCATAGAAAGAATTCTCTTACAATGACGCCATTGTCAGATGCATAAACTTTGCACATCTGACAATATTAAAATGTCTGACAAATATCTGGCAATAATTTTACAATGTGTTCACTCGATTGTAAGATTTCTGACAATTTGTTGTCAGCTGCTAGTCTTGCAATGGACTGACAATGCTTTTTCTGGCAACGACGTCTGACAAAAATTGTCAGTTCACACGGTTGTAAGAAATTTTGGGCATATTTTACTGGCAATATTGTAAGATCTGACAACCGTCTGTACATAGCATAAGTTCATATTTTTTTTTTTAATTGCAAAGACAAGCAGAAATTTATGACAGACAAAATTTATTCAATTCGCACTTTTGTACCCCTTCATCACGCAAATGGGACGGTTACTTATAAATTTGCCATAACATTTGTAATTGCTATAAAATAAATGATGTTAAAACTCTCGAAAAATATAAAGAGGAATTGTCTGGAATCACCTAGACTTTGCACTGGTAGTAATGGCAAGCGCAACAGCCTTGGAAATACAGAAAAAATACAACCAACTCAACAAGCAACTACATAATGATCCAACACCAACGGGCACAGCATGCCACGCCCATTTGCTAGTTATATAGGGTTACTCATTAATCGATTTCAAAAGTAAAGTGAAATAAAATACACATAAAGTTATTATTTCGATGAAACATTATTTTATTATACAATGTCTTTTAAATGGGCACCTCCAGATTTGTTACATCAGCCGATGTTTTTGAGGTGGGTTCCAACCACTTTTTTATATACATATGTATATTATGCGCGGTATCTCAGCAATAATTTAAGGAATTTGGGTTTCAAATGCACCAACGTTACGCAGTATGGGGTTTCGTTAAAAAATGGAAATAATTCTGCATTTTGTAAAAAAAATTGTTATGAAATTTTAATCAGAAATAATTTTTAGTCAGCTATTTAACGTAAATTCTACTGAAATGGAATGTGAGAAATGATTGTTGTGTACAATTATTGATTTACTTTTTATAAATACATATGTAAGTATCACTATTCATTTCCCCTGTTTTTCCATATTTTTCGGTTATGAAAAAATGAAATAAAATTGTCTTTTATTTGCATTTAAATCAATTTGAATGACCTTGGAAGCCTGAATAGAGTAATTCTATGAAAACCACATCATACGTTAAATAAAAAAGGTCGAATAGTCATATATATACATATATATTTACAAGTCATAATTAATTTTGTACGTCAAATGTGGTTGTACCTTTATATTATTGTATCATGGTATCACTATTCATTTGCCCTGTTTTTCCATTTTTTTTCATTTCTATTTAGGTTAGCACGAAGTTATAAATATTACTCTACCCACGTATGTTTAACTATACTATAGAGTAATATAACTTCGTGCTAATCTAAATAGAAATGAAAAAAAATATATCTCCATTCTGATGGTTTGCTACTTTCAAGAATTTCCGCAATTCGATACATAACAAACTGTTTATAGTTTCGGGGATCTGCGTTTAACCAACAAAGAACGGTATTAGAATCGGACCAGAAAGTTCGATTTTCAATTTGAATGTTTAGATTACTATATATTGAATTTGCTAAACGAATACCCAATACTGCTGCCAACAATTCCATACGTGGTATTGATAATGGTTGTTTCGGAGCAACTTTCACTTTAGCAGATACTAAAGATACATCAATTTTATTATCAGATGTCACTCGAAAATATGCAACAGCTGCGTATGCCAATTCGCTAGCATCGACAAATATATGTAATTGATTGAACTGACGACTTAGGTTGGATTGAATACCACCGAGGAATTTTCACATTTTCAATATTTGGCAACAGTTTAATCCATACCAACCATTTTTGAAAGACATTGTTATTTACTTCATCTATCCATCCTTCAGTCGTTCTCCAAACCTCTTGAAGCAAAATTTTTAAATAAACCACATATGCTGCTAGGAAGCCGAAAGGATCAAAAATTGCCATAAGCGTCCTTAATATATCGGTTTTTGTAGGACGTTTTAAGCCGAATAAAATATCTTTGTTAACTCGATTTAGCTTTAAAGAGTATACAAAATTATCATCGGATGTTGACCACCACATACCTAAAACCTTTTTAATAGCCATCTGATTTACATTGCCACCAATCTGTATTTTGTTCTGCTCTTCTAATTCACCAAGACTTTCCATAACGACATTTGAATTTGACTTCCAATTTCGGATGAAGAAGCCTGCTTTATTGTGAATAAGTGCCACTTGCTTGGCTAATTCAATAGCCTCAATTTCAGTATCTGCAGAATCTAGCAAGTCATCTACATAATGATGTTTAACAATGGAATCTACAGCCTTTGGGAATTGATCCTTAAATTCCATTGCATTCGTATTTTTAACATATTGTGCTGAACTTGGCGAACATGCGGCTCCAAAAGTCATAACTTGCATGACATAGACATCAGGAACTGTATTAGTTTTACCATCTCGCCAGATGAATCGCTGGGCCTTTTGATATTTTTTTTGAATAAACACCTGATGAAACATTTCTTTGATGTCACCACATATTGCAATTTTTTTCAAGCGAAAACCATATAGGACGGAAAGTAATGGTGCCATTAAATCAGGACCTTTTAATAGCATAGAATTTAAGGAAACTCCTTTCACCTTTGCTGACGCATCCCATACCAATCGAACTTTGCCTGGCTTGTTAGGATTCAAAACAGTAAAAATAGGCAAGTACCATATAATTCCATTTGACTCTTCAATTTCATCTTTTCTTAATTTTCGTGCGTAACCTTTTTCGACTAACACTTCGATTTGCTGTGTTATTACTGCTATATTTTTTTGGATCCGTCTTCCTTTCAAGGCACTGAAGACATTTCATTGCCATTGGATAACTATTTGGAGTACTTATATTATCATCTCTCCAAAGCAATCCAGTTTCAGATTTTGCACCGATGCGCTTTGTTGTAGATTGAAGTATGAATTTTCCACGCTTTTATTCAGGCGAACTTAATTCGCGGTTTTATCCTACACCTTCCAATGACATGTACTCCGATACTATCTTCTGTAGCTTCTCCATTTCATGCTCACAGTTGCATTCTTTTATTTTGTGGAAACCGAGGGTTTTTTCAATTGAGACATCATTTCCTCCACGAATAACCCATCCCAATCTTGTTTTGGATGCGGAAGGTTCAGTAATAGCTCCTTCAATTATCTTTAAAGGGTTGCATACGTATCCATTATTTAAACCAATGAGGATTTTAGGAGAAACTTTCTCATATGTTGAAATAGGAATATTTTCTTGTAATACTCTGTTCTGGTAAAGAAATGTTTTTAATACCTCTTGGGATTTCTACCACGACCTGATATGTAAAGGTTAACCTCCATGGATTCCTCTTCAATACGACGAGTCCATTTTAAGCATTGGTTGGCAGTGTTTCCTTCGAGCCCAAGTTGATTACAAATATCTTTTTGTATAAGAGTTACATTGGAACCATCATACAAAAATGCAAATGTGTTAATAGAAATGCCTTTGTTATATAAGGTAACCGGTAAGATTTTGAAAAACGTTTTCTTGCTAATATTTGAGGTAGAATGAGTCGTAACAGTATGATTCACTTTAAATTTGTGAAGTAATTCGTGATGCCTAGCTTCACAACAGTCAATAGGGCACGTCTTATCAGCACAGCGATAATATCCATGCTTCTGAAGACACAAACGACACAATTTCAGAAAATTTACCTTGTTCCATCGATCAGAAAGTTTCATCTTAGAAAATTCCTCGCATGCTTCCACCAAATGATCTTTATTGCAAATGACGCATGGCTTTTGTACCGATGGCTTTTCCATTTCATGTTCATTTACATTACCGGCTATCTTAGAAGAACTAGGTGGTACGCTTACCTTAGCTACAGTCTCTGCAATTTCGAAGAGCCATTTTGAGAACACTACGATGTCAGCATCTCGAACTGATATATACATTGCCAAATTAAGTTTTGTTTGGGCTGGCAACTTATCCACGAGCTCTTGAAGAAGCAGCGGGTTATTTTTGTGCTGTTGCAATCCAGAAGCTTCAAGGGTCGAACATAGATTTCGGACTAAAATAGCATAGTTTATTAGCGTGTCAAGTTTATCTGCCTTTGGAGGTGCTTCTGACCTAATTTTATCCCAAAGCGAATTAATTATTATTTCTGGGCGACCAAACATCATTTTAAGCGTTCGAATCACTTCTGTCACGTTTTTTGGTAATAAAAGGTGACAACTACCAACATCAAATGCTTTACCTTTTAAACATTTTTGCAACCGCAATAAATTTTCGGAGTCGGAATACCCACAAAGCTTTGTACATTCCATAAAAGAGCTGATAAATAGAGGCCACTCTACAGCTTTTCCTGAAAAAATTGGCAAATCAGCAGAAATTGCCTTCCTTGTTGAAGTTGACTTTTTGTTAACAATGGCGCATCGAACACTGAAATTTTCTTTGGTAATGCTTCCTCATAGTTTGTATTCTGAAAACTAAGAGGTAAATTATGTCTTGAGAGATCCATCTGATGTTGAGGAAAGGTTTGTAAATTGGAAACCCATTTCTTTGTACGAGACATGTCTTCGCTGCAAATGCTTCCATTACATTCCTCCGACCTTGCAAGAATTTCAAGTTTTCTTTGCAACATATGAAAATAGGTCTAATTCGAAACGATCTCTGGCTCCTTTAATAACGAAAATTTTTATCAAAAAATTTCTTTGTAACATTTCTTAAAGCATTGCCTTTTGAATAAATAAAAATATGGTGTACATAAATAAGTACTTTTGCAATATTTTTTAATAATAGCGAAACAATTAACCCACTTTTTTCTGAAAAAAAAAAACGATGAAAATCGACTTTTTTCAAAATTTTAATATCAGTTGCGTATAATTTATGACGAAATAGTGCTTTTGATACCCAATTTCTTTGCGACTGTAAAAAATTTTGTTCTTAGCCCATAATAAATTTATTTTTCTAAATCGAACAAGATTTGACCTCTTCATTAGCAGAACAATGTACCAAGGTTGATAAAAAAGCAAAAATTTAATTTTTTTTCTAAATATTTCCTAAACTGTAAGCAGACTTGTTTTAAGCTCTTAGATAGTAAAATCCACTTGCAAAAAATCTTTTTTATCAGATCAAAAACATCAGCTTGGCATGAGTTTGAATATTTCATTAACCCGAGGTTGCCCGCTTTGGAGCTTTGTGACTCCACCCCCTTAAAGATATATAGTCCAAACTCCAGACTTAAGCTATGTGACACCTTCTCAAATGAGCTCATTTAGAAACTGCAGAATTATTTTCTATTATTTTTTTAACGAAATCTCCCACTGTGCGTTAGGAGATTATCCGCTTAGCCCCGGTGTTTGGCATATCCTCACAAAAATATCTAACATCGTGAAATTAAATTATATTAGTCACGTTCTGAAAACTTCTGATGCACTAAAGCTTAAATTGGTCATTTTGTGTGACTCATGGCACCGTCTTGTTAAAACCACATATCGTGCAGTTCATAATCTTCAATTGCGGATGAAAAAGTCGGTTATCATATGGTCAAAGCGCTCTGAATTGACAGTAACGTTTCTTCGGATTACTCGCCACACTTTGACTAACAGAACCGATATTTTTGGCTCACATTGCGATGATTCCCACATTTGTAACGCTTCCAGGCTCTTCAAATTTCATTATAATCTTTCAAATTCCTTGCACGGTAGGTCGATTAGGATTACCATAATCACTCCGTAATGCCCGAAAAGTCTCCACCATTTTAGAACCATCGCTTTTGTAGTAAGTTTTAATTATTTTTATAGGTTCTTTGGTTGTTAAATTATCCAAAGTAGTAAATGCCAAACTTTTCACTAAATAAATTACACTTTTTTTAAATTATATGATTTTCTTACATATTAATATGAAAATGTTATGTAATTGAAACTGGACATCATGAACATAATTGCTACTATTGTAGGAGTCGTAATTTGTACAAACGTTGCTGGCAATTTCTATAGCGGAAATCACCCTTTGTTGCGCATCTGCAATTTTAGCACACATAGCATGATTTTTTGCTACAAAGCGTGAGTGTCTTTTTCCAAATTTAATTTCAGCATAGGCAGTCTTTGTGGCGGCTCTGCAGGGGTTTACTTGTTTTTATTGCAAAAAAAAACCAAAAACACAGCTGTTTTAGCATTAAGAACATTTGCAATTTTCAATATGCAATGGTTTTTGGTTATGCATATTTATTCAAGTGATGAAAATCTCAGTTGCATGTACTTTGTTGTTGTGGTCTTGCAGGATATAGCACGCATGCTAGCTTTGCAATATCTGCAGGACTTGCTAGGGCAGTATGCCAACGAAGAGTGATTTCCGCTTATGTAAACATCGTAGCATGTGCAAAATGGTGTAGTATATTGGTATTCACCACTAAGAATTGCTAAGTGGTGAGTATCAATATACTATACTATTTTGCTTATCCTACGATGCAAAACCATATGCACAAGATTGTGAATTGGGCTAATGTTTTTATTGAAATTACCAACAACTTAGAAAATATTCTGATTCGAAATTTCTCAAAATTTCTATACACAACTTGATTCACAATCCCCTTATTGTGAATGGCGTCGTCGACGTCACATCAAGACGACAGCAAATTTTGTCACCTGTATACTCTTTACCGGCAAAAATTGGATCTTATTGACAATCTCTTACTAATCTCTAAGGCTTTGTAAATTAATGGGGCATGTTAATAATAGTCAATTTTTGCCGACAAAGAGTAGACAAGTGACAATTTTTAGTGTTGTTTTAATGTGACGTCGATGACGCCACTCACAATAAAGGGGAATATACTGATTTTTTGGACATTTTCTTCTCCATGACTCAAATTAAATCAACAAATAATACAAAATAAATTTATTGACTGACGTCCTCCGCTCACATTGTATTTTACTTGCACAATCCGTCGCTCATCATTCTTGAAAAAAAAGCAATGTGAGTCCGATCACAGAGGTGATGTGTAAACATCTAGTAATGAAATTTTTTTTTAAGTTGAAAGTACTTTTGCTTTTAGTATATTTTTTTAAATTAATTAATTAAAAGTATCAAAACTTTCAATATTGTAAATACATAGGAATTTGCTGGTTTTTGTTTGTTTTATTTAACTTATTTGGTTAGTATATGTATATGTACTGCATTAAAAATTGCAGTAAGCAGTAAATTTACTGATTACTGAAAAAAATCAGTAAATTTTTACTGCTAATGAAGTTTAATTTGCATTACCAGTAAAATCGTAGGGCCGTAATCATAATAAAATTGTAGTAAGTGGCAAAGTTTTTTTAATTAAAATTTTGAAATTTTTGTATGTAAAACATTTAGCTACTTGATAGAATTTCATTATGAATACGGGCATTACTGATTAGTGAAAATTCAATCCACCTCATCATATAATAAATCATTTAGGCACTTTATAAAAATTATAGAAAAAAATTTTTAGTAATCAGTAAAAATTTGCTGATTAAATTTTTTTTATTATTTTTACTGAAATTTTAGTGGTACTGCTCATCTATGGTAAATGCCTTTACTTTTACTTTTTAATTTTTAATTCCTGTTGTTCAGCGTTTAGTTGTTGCTCTTCTTGTTTTTGTGTACTCATTACAATTAAAATAAATTCAGTAAAGTGCGACTGTGACTGGCGCACGAAGGGTTCCGTACATTCGGCTTTGAGCATTTTTTTGATGTGGCTTTTTTCCTTTTTTTAAGTTTTTTCAGTTTAAATGATTTTTGTTTTGTCGCTTTTTTCTCGTTTCGGCGTTTTTTTCTTTTTTGGGTTTTTTTTAATTTTCGCAATTTTTTTCATTTTGGCGATTTTTTTCATTTTGCGATTTTTTTTCTGTTTTTGGGGTTTTTTCATTTCGGCGCTTTTTTCATTTAGGCTATTTTTTCATTTTAGCGATTTTTTTGTTTAAGGGTTTTTTTCATTTTGGCGATTTTTCCGGTTTTTAGCGATTTATTTTAGTCCTAGTAATTTTTTTTAATTTGGTGCTTTTTTTTCGTTTTGGCGATTTTTTTTTGTTTTTGGCGATTTTTTCAGATTTGGCGATTTTATAATTTTTTGATTTTTTAGTTTTACCGTTTTTGAAAATTTCAAGAGTTTTGCTCTTACGGTTTCCAAGATACAGCAAGTTGTCAAAATTACAAGGCCAAAATTGCATTAACTGATGGAACAACCTTTAATTTAAATTTTTTGAATTTAGTGTTAATTGTTGTAGTCTGTATAAAAATACACTAACTTTACAAATTTCAAGTGTTTATACAGGGTGGGCCAAAAGAAACCAAGGGGTGTAAAAGTTTAATAACTTTTTTGTTTATTAACTTTTTTTTATTTTTTCTTTCAGATTATATAATATACAAAATGGAAATTTTTTTACACTAAGTATGAAAAATGATATCTCTTAAATGACCACAGTTTTCAGCTTCGCACTGATGGGCTCTTTTTAGAGCATTTTCCATAACATCTTTCAAAACTTGTGGCTGTAGCGTTCGAATTTCTGCAACAATGTTTGCCTTGAGTTCAAGGATTGTCTCTGGCTTGTTCACATACACTCGCTCCTTCAAAAAAACCCAAAGAAAATAGTCGGGTGCTGTCAAATCTGGCGATCGCGCTGGCCAAATAATTTCCGAATTTCGAGAAATTATTCGCTCTCCAAAAATTTGACTTAAAAGTGCCATTGTGTCTCGGGCAGTATGGGCAGTGGCTCCGTCCTGCTGAAACCACATACCAGGTCTGTTTTCAAGAGCAGGACGTAAAAAATTGTCTATCATAAACCGATACCGCTCTCCATTTACGGTTACAGCACTTCCATCTTCATTCTCGAAGAAGTAGGGCCCAATGACATTTTCAGATGTGATCCCACACCATACTGTACACCTGATGGGGTGCAATTGGCGTTGATGAATGGCTCTTGGATTTTGAGAACCCCAGAACCTACAGTTCTGCTTATTAACAAAGCCATTCAAATGAAAATGAGCTTCATCACTCATAATCAAATTTTCAATAAAGTTGATTTCATTTATTCATTTCTTATTTTCTGATTTTCATTTATTATTTTCATTCATTATAAATTCTCCAAGTGTTGTCTATATAATCTGAAAGAAAAAATAAAAAAAAATTAATAAACAAAAAAGTTATTAAACTTTTACACCCCTTGGTTTCTTTTGGCCCGCCCTGTACATATGTGCATACAATAGTATGTATATTACATGGAATTTTAACATTTTGCGTTGCTCGTTTTGCAACACCCTTTAATTTTTAATTCTCATGTATTTGCTATTGTAGCGGCCAAATGTGTACACACTGTGTCCAAATTTCAGGTCCGTAGCTCTTACGGTTCTCGAGAAAATACCCTGTGACAGACGGACGGACAGCGTAGCGAAAACAATATGGTTTATTTTCAATTATTCAAAGCAATTATCAAATTCCTATCTATGTATTTACAATATTTTAAATAAGTTTGTATTGCTTCTTTCAAACACTAATACACTCATATATAAGTAGCTCACACCGATTTGACAACGCGGTGTGCATCTCACTCAAAATTTGTGATTGTATTGTGAAAAAGATTTTTACCCCCTAGTGTATATATGTTTACACATCAAATAAAAAAATGCTGATGAAGAGATCACACAACATTAAAATGTTGAATTAATTAATTTTTTTATGCTGCCGCAGACAACAAGTATTAAATAAATTTTGTTGAAACCCCAAAAACATATTTTGTTACATTTTGTTGGTCTTCTTTTTTAAATCATTTCACCGCCTTAGATACTCGTAGTAGAAGCAGTGACACATTTAGCATTTGCTATTTATTTTTTTAATGTTAACATGAACGAACCCATATTACTCATTATTAACACAATGATTAAGCTGGGTGTTATTATTGCGAATATAAAATATTTTTATGACAACGACATACAAAAAGCAGCAATAAACAGTGAAACGTGTTTTTAAATGCCATACTGTGGCAGTAGTCGGGTTTTTTTGTTTGTTATAAATTTATTTATTTATATAGAAAATGCTCTAAATCCCTTTCAGTGAGGTCTGCAAACTTTTTTTAAGGTCCGCAATTAAAGCAACAAGAATAGAAAACACACACAAAAAAAATATAGAAATGAAAGATAAACAATTCTAATGCGTTTAGTCATTTTTACGATTTCTATCTAAATAATGTTGATAATGACAATAATGGGTGTCATTATGATAGGTAAGGGTTTGAGTGAGTAACCTTAGTTCAAATACCGAAAAATATGTGTGGGGAAGGAGGGCTTTCTAATGTAAATATTTTAAAGAAATGTATAGTGATTGAAAAAAAAGTGAATGTAGGAAAGAAAGGTTTCATAAATAAAATAAACGAAAAATGTGGTTAATTTTACGATAATATTTGTTATTTTTATTCGTAAAAAAATATTATTAATTTCGAGAATGCACAGCGATACGATTTAATAATTACTTTAGAATTTTTATTTAATCCAAAGCAACATAAATTAATTATTCTCCCTTAGTGTGAATGGTATTGTCGATGTCACATCAAGACGACACTAAAAATTTTCACTTGTCTACTCTTTGTCGGCAACAATTGACTGTTATTAACTTGCTCCATTAATTTACAAAGCCTTAGAGATTAGTAAGAGATTGTCAATAATAGTCAATTGTTGCCAATAAAGACAAGTAGGCAAATTACAATATTTACTGTCCTCTTGTTGTGACGTCGACGAATTTCAATAAATTAAATGGCAAATTTATTACTACTCTATACGAAAATAATACTGTGCAACAGTGAAAAATCCGCAAGGTCCTGACAGTATAGATTCGATAGTACTACTAAAGGGTAGTAAAACTCTATATCCAGTTTGGCGATTTTGGTGACCGACTTTTTTTTATGGGCCTCCAAAGATTCCGAAAGTCAGTGCAGCCTCAAAAAATTGTGTCATCCGTTTTGGCCAACAGTAAATTCAAACTTGGTGACAGTGCGTGGCTATATATGTGACCTTCTCCGAGAAAATGGACCTAGTGTGTGATAAAAAATCTAACTCATTTCATCTTATTCTACACCCTTTTAGGTACCAGAATCCACTCTTAAGTCCAAACCCATTTTTTGACACACTGGGTCTCTTTTCTCGGAGAAGGTCACATATAGAGAAATAATGTAGCTAAGAGTCTACCAATTGAATCTTGTTAACATCTTATGCCAAAAAAAAAAAAATATTTCTTCGTGCACTTTTTTGCGCAAAAGTTAAGGAAAATATTTTTTTTCACTTTTTTCAAAAGTTTATTTTTAAATTTTATTCGAAAAATTGTGTACTTGAAAAATTGCAGACCTATTTTATTTATTTTTAACCGACTTTCAAAAAAAAAAGGAGGAGGTTAACAATGCGTCTCTATTTTTTTTTTTTTTTTTTTTTTTGGTGTTACTTCATAGCTCCGTACATTTTAGACCGATTGTAAAAATTCTTTTATTGTCTGAAAGGGCATAGCTTCTCATTGCAAAAAAATGGGCGGGGACACTCCCACAATTATTGTATATTTAATTTTATTATATTCTACTTATTTGATTACTGCAAAACCTATACAACGCATTTGGTTCTTGTAATTACACAATTTGAAAGTTGAAAAAATGGGCGGAGTTACGCCCATTGTAATTTATTATAATATTTCACGCGGTTCTACTTAACCGATTTTTACGAAACTTGCCACACACCTTGCGCTGTAAAATATACACAATCCTCCATTTAAAAAATGGGCGGAGTTACGCCCATTAAATTTTAATATTGTATTTAAAGCAGCGATCCCCACACATATACATTCATACTTATGTTTGTGTTGGTGCTTCGCTTTTGAGCGTAATATATTTTGTTGCTCTTCTTATGGCAGGGCTGCCAAAAAGAGATTAATGTACATTTGATGTATTTTAAATAGTATATAATAACCTACTTTCAGATATGATTATTAAAGCTCTAAAAAATAGAAAACCTTGAAATTAAACTAATTTAAAAAGAATCCATTGTTGTCTGGTAAAATGTGACTACACAACCGGCACATATGAATAGTCTGATATTAAAGTGGTAGCCCTGATTGTAGTAACAATTGAGTACACATTAAATAAAAATACAAATTATCTCTTATTGCTCTGTTCTTCATTATTATGAGAGCACTCGCACGCGTGCGCGGTTTTGAAGATCACTGATTTAAAGTGATTTTACTTTACCGACTTTTACAAGACTTAACACGCACCCTGAGCTCTGCAAAACACACAATCTTGCATATAAAAAAATGAACAGAAGCACGCCCATTAAAATTTAACTTCATATTTCACGTGCTTCTTCTTGTCTTCTTCTATCACATCCTTGTATAGAAAACGGTTTTTTGCAGAAAGAATTATTTATTTGTAACTTATTAAAATATAATAAAACTTATTAAAAATTAATCGAATAATTGCTGTTAATTCCAATAATCGAATAAACCATAAACATAATCGATTACTTAATTTAAATATTTTCAATTTGTAATCGTAGCACATTTAATTCGGAATAGTTGGCCACACTAGGGGTTACTCATAAAATCTCTGCCACCTTTTTAAGCAACACTGTTAGATGACCTCTAAAAAAATATTGTTTTGCCTTTTATGTATGTTTTACTTAAATTAAGAAAACATTTTTTGAGATTAAAATGGTTACACACAATCAAATTTAATCTCGTTCGATTTGTTTGCAAACCAAACAACAACATTGACTTGATTTATGTTTTCGAACTAAAACAAACAAAAATCTCGTTAGAATTTATATGGAAACGTTTCAGACTGGAGTTTCATGTTAAAACAAATGTACAACAAGTTGAGTTTGTATTTGTATTATAGTGTCCTGCACAAGATATCTTATAAGAACTTTCAAGACATGAGGGATTTTTCAAATGCTTTACTACAGCGAAATCTTATAAAACAAACGTTAACAACACTGTTTGCAAGGAATTTGTTTCAGTGTTGTAGGTATAAGAGCAAAGAAGAAAACACTTCGTGACGGAAGAATTTGTGATACTTGCTTCTTTCTACGCATGAGCGCGTGTACAAACGTCATGCATGTATGTGTGTATGATCTTTTATTTTTCTGCGCACATGAAAAGGCACACACATGCATTAACATTAGTTGTATGCGGTTAATCATATAATAGCTTACCATCTACATATTACACACACACTCAAACGTGCAATATGCAAAATAACAAGCATGCACTAATCAACAGTACTTCTTTTGAGTGTTTGTTTTGTTTTGCTGTCTTGGCGACATCGCTTGTAAACACTGATATACACGTACACCAATACATCCATCGTGCTTCGCTTATAGTACGACAGCATTTATTATTGGTTTAGTATAATACATACATGCGACGAGAATACATTTAAAAATCATGACGTATTTACATTTAAAGACTGTTTACGCAGGTCTCTATTGTATTAGGAACCCACTACAATTTTAAAAATTCTATCTTTGACATTGTGGTTGCATGCCACAAATACCAATCGTTAGCAACGTACACAGTTCTACATATTAGAGGCCTGCTTACGCAGTCTTGAAATGTAAATACTAAACCAATGATAAATGATGTCGTTTAATAAGCGAGTCCCAATGGATGTGCGCTAAACAACACTGTTGGCAAGACATTTGTTTCGGTTGTTTCTATTGCCAACAGTGTTGTTTAGCGTTTGTTTTAGAATATTTCGCTGTAGTAAAGCATTTAAAAAATCTCTCATGTCTTGAAAGGTCTTATAAATGGTCTTGTGCAGAACATTAGTACGAGTACAACTGATCATTGGCCAGTAATTGTGTCCATTAACAATGAACAAATACGTACGTGTGCTATTAAATAAATTAAAGACGGCCGGTTATGCGAGAACTTTGTAATGACACAATTTCAAAAAATTCTTCTAGCTGAAATTGCAAACTTTGTTTGCTCATTACAATGTTTTAGATTTTTTTTTGTATTTTTACTCAAGTACAAAAAAGTAATTGTATTTCAAATATTAATTTGATTTCTTTTTCCACTATGCTGCTGTAAAAATAGATTATAGATTTTTCTTTCAAATTTTCTATTTTCTTAATTGAAGGCTGCAGCAACCAAGTTCAAAAGTAAGAAAATTTCAGTTTGCCATTGCTTGCACATTTACTTTGTTTTCAAGATCAGGGTCATGATAATTCAACTAGAAAATTAAACAATTTCAATAGTGAAAGTTACAACAGTAACTGGCCAAAGATATATTTTCAAGGTACAGAGCGATTACACATTGAATGTGTTGAGCGCAGTGCAATTGAAGAAAATGATTTTCATTTCACAGTAATTTTACTTGCAAGAAATTATGTGGCATTATTATTTTATTATTATGGCAAGAATATCAAAAATATCGTACAAACATGCATATATGTATGTATGTACATATGTATGTCTGTATGTACTGTGTGTACAGATGCACAGTGGCGCGCCTGAGGCAAAAAAGGGTAAAATATGTATATCATATGATTTACTAATTGGATAACAAAATGAAAAAAGTTTTGACAGGAAGTAAGATTTTATACAGCCCCATCATGAATATTCCCCGGAATTTATTTCTCACGGAAAATAATTTTCTTGAAAAAAATTCTTTCAATCATAAATAGTTATAAGTGGCATGGCATCACCCTCATTACGAAGTTCGTTGTTTTGCTTGTTTGCTGACATTTTTATCTCCCTTTTCTTTGCGTGCAAACATAAATAAAATTATTGAAATTCAACAACTAAAACAACTATCAGGTACGTATGTTCTGACACTCGCAATAGTTTTCAAATCGCATGTGAGTTGTAAATCGCCAATTTTTGTTTCTACATATACTGTAACTCATGCGTTTTGCTGGCGACTTGCCATATTCATTTAGGCCAGCTGTTTGTTGAAATCGCCAGTGTATAAGTAAACTAACAATGCAAAGACAAAGTTAGCAGAACAAAAGAACATTTTATAAATTTCGATTTTATAATAAAAGTTTTACGGAAATATTACCATTTTTGATTAGAATCAAAAGAAAACTTATTTAATTTTATTTATGGTGTGATCAGGTTAAAGTTCGTATCGCTTTGTAAGCCAAATTACATGTGATAATTATTAATGAACAAATAATACTAAAGTTAATTGTAAATATTCTGACAAACACGTAGTAGAACGGAACAACTAGCTGTTTTCGAAGGCGCTAGTTCAAAAATGTAAAAATCGGGGACCTGGTGGGTAAACCTTATTTCAGTAGGCTGAATCCAATGGTTATAACTGTTTTTTTCGGTTAGCTCTTGTTTAAAAGATAATGAAGATTTAAAGATTTGTTAAAAGCACCTAAAAATCGCAACTTTTTTTCGGTTTTCTACGATTCATTATATTTTATATCAATTAAAAGAACATATTATGGATAAATATGAGTGCTAAAGTAACTTTTGAAAAAAAAAAAATTTAAAAAAAAAATTATTGGTCAATTAAAAAATTTTCCATGTTTTGACAACAAAAAATTCAAAAAAATTTTCCAATATTTTTTCTAAAAAGTTTTTGCAGGACGAAAGTTCATCAATACATGTCTTTAATTGATATAAATCGATACAAAGGTTAATTGAAATTTTTTTAATCCTAGTTTTTCGTTAAAGTTTGTTTTAGGCTAAATTCATCACTTCACTTCAGTATACTCATGCGATTTGCACTCGCCAAGAGCTTTACGATTGCGATTTGCAGAACACGTCTCTTGCGAGTTCAAGTTACAATCGCAAATGTTATGCGATATGCGAGTATCAGAACATGCCCGTATATCTAAAGGGTCCGCCAGATAACTTTTTTTTTGAAAATGCTAGAAAAAAAACTACTGAAGCTTCGGCTGTGTGGCACGTAGCGCCGTCCTGTTGAAACCAAATGTTGCCAATATCCTCCTCTTCAATTTTTGTGAACGAAAATTCGTTCAACATGGCCCGATAACGATCGCCATTGACTGTAACGGCCCCTCCTTGCTCAATGGCCCAATTATGCCTCTGGACCAAAATCCGCACCAAAAATTACTCGTTTTTGGTGCGTCGGCTTTTCAATGTATGCGTGCGGGTTTTCTGTGCCCCAAATGCGAAAATTTTGCTTGTTTACATACCCGCCAAGATCAAAATGAGCTTCATCTGAAAAGATGATTTTTTTTTTTTGGCAAAATCGGTATCTTCTGTAAGTCGATCGCAGGCCCACTAAGCGAAGCGAAAACGCATGGGATGGTCAGTTGGCTCGTTTAGCGGAAGGATAAAACTAATTATCTGTCAAATCAGACATGAGCTAAGTGTTACCATTCACGAAATAAGCACTAGTTGAAAAAAAACGTTAGATGGCGGACCCTTTATAAAAAACATCAGACACGAATGGTTTTGTACGGACATCTAATATGTTATAATATAGGAACCTTACTTAGCCTATATAATCGTATATATTACCTGATGTATACATTGTTTTTTAAATTTCAAGTATACTGTAAACTTTTTTTGGAGTTTTGCTGTTTTTAGGGTTCCGTACACCAGAGGTGAAAAGGAACCCTATTGTTTTCGCTACGCTGTCCATCTGTCCGTCACACGGTATTTTCTCAGGAACCGTAAGAGCTACGAACCTGAAATTTGGACACAGTATGTAGAACCTTGGCCGCTACAACAACAAATACATGAGAATTAAAAATTTAAAGGGTGTTCCAAAACGAGCAACGAAAAATGTTAAAATCCCATGTAATATACATACAATTGTATGAACATATGTATATTGAAACTTGAAATTTACAAAATTAGTATATTTTTATACAGACTACAATTAACACTAAAATTTAAAAAAATTAAAATTAAAGGGTGGTCCATCAGTTAATGCTTTTGACTATGTAAGTTTGACAATTTGATATATCTTGGACACCGTAAGAGGCAAACACTTGAAATATTCAAAAACGGTAAAACTAAAAAAACCGAAAATTATAAAATCGCCAAACCAAAAAAAAAAAAAAAAATCGCCAAAAATTAAAAAAAATCGCCATAACGAAAAAAATCGCCAAAATTAAAAAATAATTTTTGACACTAAAATAAATCGCCAAACTCGAAAAAATCGCCAAAATGAAAAAAAATGCCAAAATGAAAAAAAACGCCAAAAATCTAAAAAAATCGCCAAAACGCGAAAATGTCGCCAAAACTAGAAAAAAATTTTAAATACAAAAAAAAAATCGCAAAAATGAAAAAAAAAACGCCAAAAATAAAAAAAGATCGCCAAAATGAAAAAACGCCAAAAACCGGAAAAAATCGCCAAACAAGAAAATAAAGTGTCAAAACTAAAAAAGGAGCCAAAACTTAAAAAAATCGCCAAAGACTTGAAAGTTTCAAAATGAAAAAAAAACGCCAAAATGAAAAAAAAAAACGCCAAAAATCTAAAAAAGTTGCCAAAACGCGAAAATGTCGCCAAAACTAAAAAAAATTCAAATAAAAAAAAATCGCAAAAATAAAAAAAATCGCCAAAACATGAAAATAAAGTGTTAAAACTAAAAAAAAAGGCAAAACTTAAAAAAATCTCCAAAATTGAAAAAACGCAAAAACCACCAAAACAAAAAAACCGAAAAGATCACAAAAACGAAAAAAAATTCCAAAACTATATATTATATGGGATGAAGTTTGTATTAAATTACATATCTAGTGTTCGTACGGAACCCTTCGTGCGCGAGTCAGAGTGACACTTTACTGAATTTATTTTAATGTTTGGCGCTTTTCTAGTTTTTGTTGATTTTTGGCTTTGGCGTTTTTTTAGTTTTGGATTTTTTTCGTTTTTGAGATTGTTTTCGGTTTTTTTTAGCATTTTTTTAATTCTGGCGTTGTTTTTAGTTTTTGGTAACTTTTCCCTTTTTTTTGGCGATTTTCTAGCTGTGGCGCTTTTTTCGTTTTGGCAATTTTTTCATTTTTGGCGATTTGATCGTTTCGGCGATTTGTTTGGTTCTGGCGCTTTTTTCGTTTTGGCTATTTTTTTTTCTTTTTTTTTTGACGATTTTATCGTTTTGGTGATTTTTTCCTTTTGGGATATTTTGGTTTTAGAGTTTAAAAAAATTTCGATTTACATACGGCGTTCATCTAAATGCGAACGATAGATTCGATCGAAAATTTGTATTAAAAACAAAAATATAAAACTGAAATATGTTTTTGTTTTCAATATAAATAATCGATCGAACACATCGTTCGCATTTAGATGAACAGGCCCATAGTAAAAATTAAAGTACTTGGTAGAATGCACTTTAGTTTCGATTTTTTAGCTTTCAGTGTTAATTGGTGTGGTTAAATGTCTGTATATAATATAGAACGTTAACATGTCACGAACATGCTATGGTTTTTAACTGTGTTATCGTCGGGTGGTTACTGGTTTGCCGTATATTAAGAATATATTATTACTGCGCAAACTAGTAACCACCCGACGATATGTGCTGTTGTAGTGGCCAAAGTTTTACATATTCTGTGAAAATTTTAGCTTGTGAAAAACAGATAGACAGATAAACGGACGAACATCGTAGCGAAAACAATTTTCGCCTTTGTTGTACGGAATCCTTAGTTTTAAGAATTTTATTATCAATTGGTTATTTCCGTTTTTACACATACAAATAAATTTTTTCTTTCTTCAAATATAATATTGTTTAGATAGATTAGACGATTTTGTGTTAGAATCAGATATTTTAATTTTCTTTATAATATTTTTAAGTTCTAAATAATATTTAAAGAAAAAATTAAATTTCAAAAAACGTCAGCAATTAACCACTCCATAACGCGACAAATATACATCATACAACAAAAAAAAAAAATATATATATATATATATATATATATATATATATATATATATATGCCATACCCATTCATATCTAAGAAAAGCATAGTTATCCCAAGGAATTCAATTCAAGGAATTTCGGCATTTTTGCCTTGTCCGATTCACAGATAATGCCTCAAGTATTATCCTAGTTAATATTCCAATTGTTTTTAATTTAAATTACATATATATTATAAATGCTTTGCCTTCCTCACTCATACAAGCGGTAACCAACATCATCACATAACGGTTTCTTTTGATAGATTAATGATGACATTTGATAGATTGAAAAACTTTCAACATGAACAATATTTTGTATGTCGAACTAAATTTACATAAAAACAAACGATTGTTTTGACTTATTTTGTTAAAGAAAAAATAAGAAAAACCATTAACTGTCTGATATGATGCATTTGTGTACGTGGGGCTCCCACGTTGCTGTCTACAAATTGAACTCTTAAATAGAAGGAAAACTTAATTTAAAAAAAAGAAGAAATGAATAATTGCCAATATACGTATGTACATGTCATTAAGTATTTCTTTTCAATTTTGATGCTTAAAACCCAAAGTTTTACTCTAAATGGCACAAGTTACAGCGCACACACATTCAATTGGTAGAGTGAGTGCGTACTGAACAGGGTGTTGAAATAATAGTTGTTGACTTTTATATAAAATTTTTATTTAAGTAAAAGTATCGTTCTATGCACCCTTACCAAACCAACCGTGGTTAATTTGCACTAAATTTTAAGGTGGTAGATAATGTTGTATTGAAAGAGCTGTTCTTTTTTGTATCGGGTTGTATCGTAGCCCCAGTGACCCATTGTAATAATTTTTACAATGAATGATTGGTTAAACTAACCAAAGCGGACCAGTTAAAAAAATTTTAAGCAAAAATTTGTTTTAGTACAAATTTTGTGGTTAGAGACAGGGAAAGAAAAACAACTAAATTAAATTAGAACCTTTTTCACGGTAAAATTAACAACTCAAATTGGTTACATTAATCATAGTTACTTTTTTGGGCTTAATTTTCTCAAGAAAATATAAATATTTTTTAATGGAAGAGTGGCCGCTTGTTGCCGAGCCGAGCCGACTGACGCTTATTGGGAGAACCAATGCGAGAAAACTGTTACTATACAGACTAGTACAAATAAGCGCGAACAGGTCATAGTGGGCGCCGAGCTAGTCAGAACGGAAAGCTGGTTGAATGCGAGAAAACAGTTCCAAAGCGTATTTTAGCTCCGAAAACATTGTTTATGTTATGTTGTTATGATTTCAACTTGTTTGGAAAACATAAAAAAATAAAAACAAAAATTTAAGAAGAAGCAAATAAAACATGTAATCAAAAAATAATAAAAATGTCAGTTTTTTATTAATAAAATACTTTAAAACAGTAGCCGAAGCTAAATACTCATCATCTGACGAATTCATATCTTTTCACTTAAATTTCACAAACACGAATAATTAACAAACCCAAATGCATACAAACATACATAAAACATAAATAATAAATAAAATATCAGCGCTGATTCTCGCATCCACTATGCACACTCAAACTTCTTTCTCGCATGAACAAGTTCTCGCAATAAGCGTTAGTCGGTTCGGCTCGGCAACAAGCAACCACTCTGTTCGCACAGTTACGATGTCGACAAACGTTCGAATTGTCGCAAAGTTACTTTCAAAACAAAAACAAATTTCAAAATGTTGTTTTTGTTTTAGTTTCAAATGCAAGTGTGCGAAAAGTCGAATGTGTTCGACATCGTGGGACAGGCCCTAAATTTATATAATAAATAATTTTGTTTTTTAATTTTAAATTTTAACTGCCACTGCCACTTCCACTCTGTCGAAAGAAACCTAATCGCTCGAATTCTAATACATTTTCATTCCACTATGTCGTCAGCTTTCTTTCGCTTGTGATTACGTATGTAATTTTTTGTTTTACGTGTTTATAAATTAAAATAGTGCCAATTTGCATATTTCAAGTATTTCTAGCGATTTTTTTTAAACTTACTAAGATTTACATGAAAATAAATACATACAACCATATTGAACAACAAAAAACAATTCAACAAAATAGTCGCACTGCAACAGCATGTTATTACTGTTTTTCTTGAAGCAAGTCTGAGTTTATGGAAGAGAGAGGAAAGAAAAAAGAAGAGGGGTACTGACTTGCTTGTACAGAAAAGTTACTTCAATTCTCTTGTGTTATTTCATTTGCAGCATTAAACCAATAGGAAATTTGAACAAGAAACCGTCTGAGTGTAAACAAACGAGCAGTTTTAAAAGAGAATTGAAGATAACTGCTTCAAGAAAAACTGCCAAGTCTAAAACAAGAAACAATTTAACTTGCTAGCTTCAGTTAAAAATTTGTTCTCTTTCAGAAACAACAATTTTCACTATGAATTCGGTAACTATTTGAAGTTAGTTATTTCAACCAAAAAAATAGTTTGTTTTTGAAAATTATAACCATATCTTGCACTAAAAATAAAATAACAAATCCCGTTGGGTTTAATATATTACACGAAACTTGTGTTAATTGGAATTTGAACAAAAATTTAAACTTAACAGTTGAAATTGGTTAGTTTAAACCACGAAATTGTTAAGAGTCCTTTTTCCATTGCTGTTACTTTAAAGTTCTTCGCCTCCTATAAGAAACACCCTTTATTAACATATTTCCTTGTAGTTCAGCCGTTTTTCTGTTCATTGGCTTTCGTGTGCGTTTTTGGCAATCGAACGTCAACTGCAACAAAAACAACATTAATACAAATTTGTTTGTATGGAAATGTAACTTTACAATCGCTGATGCTTGTTTACCAATATCTTGTTCCTAGTTTGACTCTTTATCTCAAGGAATAAATGTTTTGTTTTTTTTAATATAAATTACATTTATTTTTGTAACCATTTTGGTTAACATGGGCTATTGGTTGCTTTATTTTTTCCTCCTTCTCATTTCATTTAATATATAGTTGGTTATTTGCTACAAGTTGTCTTTTAACTAAATTTCTTGTCAATTTGTGTCGCTGTGTGGGCAGTTGTTATAAATCACATTATGTGACAGAAATGTTCAAATGCGAGTAGATACAAAAATTTATTTTAATGAACTTTTTAAAAGTAAGCAAAAATCGATTTATTATATTATATTATTTATTTTGTTTTAATCATTTATTTGTTGCATTTGACTTGAGTTTGTTCGGCGTGCAAAAAGTATGTACCACCACCAGCTGCAGGATATCTTGATTGATTTATGTTTTTTACTAATGAAAATTTAATGAAATGCTTTTAATTTATTTCTGTATTTCCGTCATTATCATATGCCAAGAGCAAAAGAAGATACTTATTATTCTTGGTATTAAGTATTTTCAATAGGAATTCCGTTAGAAATGTGCTAAAATAAATTTAAAAAAAAAAGATTTTCAGAAAAGTCGATCAGAATTAGAGCACGAAAGTAAACAAAACGAATCTCTAGATTAGGTTTTGTTTAATTAAATTAATTAATATAACTTTAATTAAAGACTTGAGGAAAAATGTTTTGGTACGTATTAACCGGTACGTATTTTGAACCTCGTTTTTTTTTACGAAAATCGATTATTTACGAACGCAAATGATCGCTCGCCTTAGAACACCCTTTACAGTTCTCGAGAAAGTAGCCTGTTACATACAGACAGGCAGACAGACATCTTAGCGAAAAAAATAGGGTACCCTCTTAGCAAATGTTTTACGGAACCCTAAAAGCCTCATTCCACAAAGACACACTTGCAACCGCATACAACAAACTCAAAATTTAGATGTTGATTGAGAATTTTATTTTTGCGTCTCCTTAAAAGCGTCAATTAAACGACACTAATACGCTTGATGGTTTATTTGATCGTCTCCGGGGCCCAAAAGAGTTAAACATAAAACCTTCTTACTTAAGGGGCCCATACACTACAACAGCATGCATGCGCAATCAAGTGTTTGTGCCAGCGGTGTGGTCGTGTATGGGCATTTTGTTCAATTGTACGGTTTGCTGTAGCGATGTCAAGTAGAGATTGATATTTTGCTGATGGTACCAGCTCGCTGGTGTGGTATATGGTGAAATTAGCTCAGTTGAGCAAAGTTGTCATGGACCAAACATGCATTTAAGTAATATAATTTGTTGAAACATAATTTGTTTCAATGGTAAACAGAATTTTAGAACTTTAGTTTTATACATAGCTGCTAATTTTAACAACATACCAATAATAATTGCAACAAAATATGTGTCACTATTCATGACGACCCTTCCCGAAATTTTGTAAGAAATGAATATTGTACCAGCTTGCTGGTATGTTGTGTGGTTCAAGCATGAATGCTCAATCGCTTGATTGTGCGTGCATGCTGTTGTAGTGTATGGGCCGCTTTAGATAAATTTTTGCTTGCCCTGCCAATAATTTTTTTTTCTGTTTGATTTTTGCATTCATTTCCGCCGGCTATTTACTCTTATTTCTCAATTTAAAGCCAAATAGCAGGCATAACAACAACAGCAACAACAACTGACAATAAACAACAAACACCCAACAGCAAACAGCATGTGCCACAAATGAGACATGAATGAAACACACAGAAAATATTTAATTGAAACCAGGCCCTTTTAAATATGTCAATCGTTATAAATTTAATTAAAATTCCACAGTAAAAGAATCAAATTGAAAACGAAAAATTAAATTGCATTAAAAATGCAATACAATTGTGTTGCATATTGTAAACCTTAATTCCCTCATACGATATACTTGTAAATTTCACGGCAAAGAAAATTAATAAATAAATTCAGTAAAGTGCGACTCTGACTCGCGCACGAAGGGTTCCGTACGAACACTAGATATGTAATTTAATACAAACTTCATCCTATATAAAATATAGTTTTGGCATTTTTTTTCGTTTTTGGGGTCTTTTCGGTTTTTTTGTTTTGGCGGTTTTTGCGTTTTTTCGGTTTTGGCGATTTTTTTAAGTTTTGGCTATTTTTTTAGTTTTAACACTTTATTTTCTTGTTTTGGCGATTTTTTTCGGTTTTTGGCGTTTTCTCATTTTGGCGATTTTTTTTATTTTTGGCGATTTTTTTCATTTTTGCGATTTTTTTTATTTAAATTTTTTGTTTAGTTTTGGCGACATTTTCGCGTTTTTTTCGATTTTTGGCGTTTTTTTTCATTTTGACGTTTTATTTCATTTAGGCGATTTTTTTCGAATTTGGCGATTTATTTTAGTGTTAGAAATTTGTTTAAAATTTTGGCGATTTTTTTTTTGGTTTGGTTTTACCGTTTTTGAAAATTTCAAGTGTTTGCCTCTTACGGTTTCCAAAATATAGCAAATTGTAAAAATTACATAGTCAAAATTGCATTAACTGATGGACCACCCTTTAATTTAAATTTTTTTAAATTTTAGTGTTATTTGTTTTAGTCTGTATAAAAATACACTAATTTTACAAATTTCAAGTTTCAATATACATATGTTCATACAATTGTATGTATATTACATGGGATTTTAACATTTTTCGTTGCTCGTTTTGGAACACCCTTTAATTGTTAATTCTCATGTATTTGCTGTTGTAGCGGCCAAGGTTCTACATACTGTGTCCAAATTTCAGGTATGTAGCTCTTACTGTTCCTGAGAAAATCCTGTGTGACGGACAGACGGACAGCGTAGCGAAAACAATAGGGTTCCTTTTCACCTTTGGTGTACGCAACCCTAAAAACACACTCTTGTTTCACTCATGTGAACACAAATCTAGAGACGAAAATTACTTTGACAGTTTTTATAATTTGAAATGCAGTTTGTGAAGCTAAAAATATTTTTCTTTTATACGCCAAAGTGTTTCCCAAAAAAAGTAGATTTTTTAGATTTGTTGGTGACATAATGACAAGAGACAGCAAATGTCGGTTTCTGTTCAAAAGCTCTGAATTAAAAATTTTACGTATGTATTAGAAATTATTTCACTATGTTAACATATTTTTTATTCTGTATGAGCGTCGTATTTCGACTTCTACTACAACGCTTCTGCAACATTTTTTCTTTAATAGTGTACAAAATCATCGTAGTCGAAGTCGAAATACGACACTCCTAATTAGGGCCAATATTTTAATGAAATAATTAGTGCGTTAAAAATTTTAAACTTAATTATAAAAATTATTGAAATTATTATTGAATTATTATTGAAATATATTTCGTGTTTGCCATATCTGAAAGCAAGCGAAATAATCGCATTTTTCTTTTCTGTAACTTATTTAAATCAACTACTTTAACCGCCGACCACTGCTCTGCCGCCGGAAGTCAAAAATTAATGCAGGCATGTGAAATCCTCAACAGCTGTTTGCTTTCTACTTGTGTTTTTAATGTAATTAGAGGTGTGATGGTGTGAACACAAGTTGTCACTTTACGTTAGAATTTTTTCCAGTTGAAACAAATGTCGTAAAATGTGATGAAAGTCTTTATATATGTATAATACGAGTAGTGTGTGTGGCCCTTTAAAGGCATTTAGAATTTTAGCTCGCAAAATATTTGGTTCTTGAAGACTTGCAAGGCTCGTGGTTGCTGTTAGATCTGCAGATCTGAACAACCAGTTCAAATCTCCAAAACAGGAGATCAATCAGCCTTCAATTCAATATCTATTTGTAACGGCTCACCATTTACAGTTGCGGTGATGCCATCGATGTCTTCAAAAAAGGACTAATCGCTTTTTCACTGCAAAAAATTTTAATATTTTGGTTAAAATCTATTGACGAGTTTCTTAAGCAGTCACGAAATCTATATTAGCCGTAGCTTAACCAATAACAAACGAAAATTCTTCATATTAAGACATTATAGACTAAACGTCAAATAAAAATACTTTCTAAACTGAGTCCTAGTTTACAATATACAAGTCTTATTGCTAAGCTGATTAGTTTGGTTTGGGAGAAAGACTAGGGAAAAAACGTTTCTGTTCCCCTCGTCTCTCTCTTCCGTAAAAAATAATCAGCTTAGCAATAAGACTTGTACCCCTAGTGTACACTAGAGCTGCAAAACTATCGATAGTAGCTCCACTCGATAGTTTCAATAGTTTTATGTAAAACTATCGATACTATCGATAGTATCGAATAGTTTTATAAAAGTTGCCACATAAACTACATTTGACTCGAAAAAAAATCCAGGCGGGTTATTATGTAATTCGATTCGAAACGGAAACTGTTAAAATTTGTATGTTATTTACATTACAAATCGAACACGTTGGATTCGGATTACATAATAACCCCCCAGAGTCCTCAACATTTTCATTAGTATATAAAAATATATAAAGCCTTTTTTCGATTTTATCGTAAGCGGCATATTATTGAAAATATACTTTTTTATTGAACTTAAAATTTTATGGGCCTACCCATGGTTTAGAATTATCAAAATGCGAAAATTGTTGATAACTTTTAAGGCACTAAGTACTTGTGTATACAGAAGCAGGGATGCGATG
The DNA here is from genome assembly GCA_949987645.1 of Tachina grossa. Taxonomy (NCBI): domain Eukaryota; kingdom Metazoa; phylum Arthropoda; class Insecta; order Diptera; family Tachinidae; genus Tachina; species Tachina grossa. The sequence goes on along the minus strand of OX465276.1, from coordinate 58,200,176 downwards.
TCATATTTACAAATTGTACTAACTTTCAAAAAAATCTTAATTTTTTCAGTACGATTGTACCTAATTCTTTATTTATATTTTTTTAATACTTGTACTTTTAAATTAACTAAAAATCAATTAACAAAATGCCAGAAGGTGCACAAAGAATATTAGTTGCTGCGATCTGAATATAAAAGTAACATTTACGATATACTACGTTTATAACCTTTTTTTTTATTCGATTGTTCACAGTCGATACAAATAGTCCGCTTCTCTCCTTGGTACGAAAATAAAATTTCCACATTTGCAGATGAATTTGGAATAATAACATTCCTTCAGCAATTCTTTAAGTACCGGAAAACATCGTTTGATTTACTTAATTTTCTAATACCTTCGAGCTGAAGATTAACCCCCTTGTGCAAAAAAATAAGTGAACGTTAAAAACGGTTTTTCTATGGAAATTTTTTTTTAATGTACACTTCACGCATTATTTTTTGCATAAGAGGGTTAATATATTCTAATGCTATTTTTGGCATGTAATATAATATAAAGAGATTCCAGTAGTGCTAAATCGGTCATTGTGGTGCTACGGTACTTTTGGTATTCAAATAGCGCTAAAATTATACAATTGTACCAACTTTTCCATCGCCGTACAAAAGCATAAATCAACTACGAATAATTTGCTTCAAAGCTGCCGGCTACTGTTAACTGACTTCGATTATTTTTACTCGTTTAATTACTTGTTTTTTGCCGATAGTATCGATAGTGGAAAAAACTATCGATATTTCATTTACAACAAAACTATCGATACTATCGATAGTACTATCGATAGTTTTGCAGCTCTAGTGTACACTAGGGGTACAACCAATTTTTTGGCGTAGTATATACAATGAGGTCAACCATGTCCTAGTAACCACGAAAATCATAATCTTTTGTAATTTTTCTCAAAAAAGTTCACGCACCAATTGGTTTTTCTAAACAAGAGTATAAAAAACTACCCAGCTAAAAAAATTATATATGGTCCATATATTTTTAATATATGAATGTATATAACTATATATGAATATGTATGAATTCATGTATGGAAATGTCTGGGATTATACATGGCAAAACTATTATATATGAATTAATATATGGACTAATATATGAAATGTATTATAATATATGAGCTCATATATTGAAATTAATTTTGAATCTATTCATATGTGGATCCATATATAGAAATAACATGTAATATATGGAGCCATATAAGAATGTATGCATACATGATATCTCACATAAGATCGTTTTTGCATTAAAAAAAGCATGGATTTTATCACTGGTGAATTGGAAATCCATTAGAAAATACATACGGTATGCAAAGTGAAAGACTTTTGTTTCAAAAAAACCATTCTTGTATGATTTTTTACATTGTGGCCTCATTTAATATATCAAATAATCAAAAGGATAATCCAGTCATTAATTATATAGAAAATAACAAAATTCTCTAGATAAGAAACAAAGTTCATATTACTGCATTGAAAACTATTGTTAGACGGATTATTTTTTCTTTTATAATTAATTGCATTAGTTTTTAATCTGATTTCTTAAATTAAATTTTATGTACGAATATGAGTTTTGTGTTTTTCAAATAATTGATTCACCTTTTGACTTAAAAAGATGAATGAAATGACTTTTAGTTCGTTTTTCATTATTTGTCCAAACAAGTGTTTCATTAAATACAATCCTGTAGTTCAAACTCTAAAAGAAGTAATTTTCATAATTTAATTTATGGAACAACAGTGCGCTTTTGTGAATCCAGAGAGTATGAATATGAACTTTGCATACTGTAGAGGGAATATGTACACACACATGTATGAAAATGTATGAATATATATAATCATATATGCCCATATACCCTCATTTTTCGGATCCGAGCCATATATGTGATATCATATATGCTCCATACATATTTTTTTTAGCTGGGTATTTAAAAAATTATTATGGTTTAAATTACTCAAAGTTACATATATACATATGTATAACAAAAACAAGAAAAATTAGTTATTGAAAGATAAAAATTTAAGATTGAAAATTCGAGGATATTTACAGAAAGGATAAATATCCTAAACAACTTTAACGGCACGCTCCGCACAGATATTACTTCTCTGTTGGTTTCGGATTACTGAATCATCCTTTTTCCAATGCTTAATAAAGCAGTTTTTAGCAGCAAAAATATTATTTTACACAATCTAAAATTATTTCGAGGACTTCTTAATGCAATATTGAATATGCATAATTTTATACGGTGTTTTATTTTTTTTGTTTATTTTTATGTTTTAAATAAACATATTATAAATTTTTCTTAACCAAAAAGATAATCAAAAATTTTTAAAACTCCATCGCGGTTGGTGTGTGAACTTTTTTGACCTTAGCGAAAAAATAAATATACGTTCTCTTATAGTTTTTTATGCTCTATCGGACTGTGCTATGCCATTTTTGATATTTTAAAAAAAATTTAAAAAGTCATATCCCTAGTGTACACTAGGACTTATGAAATAAATTAAGAGATGAAAACTCCTTAAATTTCACAAAAAATGGTAGTGTCATAAAAATTTGAAAATTTTAAACAAATCTTTCAGAATTCTTTTGCAGTAATGAAAATTTATATTGAAGTGATAACAAATTTCTTTTTTCTGTTTTAATGTATATTTTCGTTAATCTAAAAGTAACGTTTTGCTATTTTGATGTACGTAGACACGTTTCAATTAAACTCTAGTGCGACTTGACTTCTATTATTTCCAGTAACAATTGACATTTGTCATTGATGATTTTCTTTATTTTTTGTTCTCTCAGCTGATAAAGCTGCTTGCCAGTTGCAGCAGTTGTCATCTATCAATAGCTATTATGATTATTTGTGTCGCTGGCTGCTGTCAAATTGTATTTTAATTATACACGCGCTGCTCATGAAGAAAACATATACAAATTTTCCCAGTCATTTATTGATGATTGTGTTGGTTATTTTGACTTAATTCGTAGTTTTTGTTTTATTATTTTTTTATTGGCTTTATTCGAGCGAAAAAAAGGAAATTGCTAACGATTATTGTTAATGTTTCGTTATTGTCTCCCCAAATCTTGCTTTTACATTGTGGTGCTTTGTCTGTTGGTCTGCCTGTCCATTTATTTGGCTGCTGAATGCTGAATGCTGACTGCCTGACTGCCTGTCAGTTTGGCTGATGGGGTCTTCTGAGTGGTTGGTAATTTTATTTGAATTCACAAATTCAATGGATTACGCGCCATCTAAATGTTTGGAAAACAACATTTTATTATGATGCAATGAATGCCCTCCCTTCTTATTGTTATTGTTGCTCTTGATATTTTTCTGTTTTATTTTTATTTTATTTTTGTGTATAACTAACAAAGCCATTGTTATCATCGCCAACAGATCAGAGATGTTTTGAATTTAAACAACAGCGAGGAAAATATAGCTGCTACACATTTGGTCCACATTAAGGGGGAGTCGAATAGTTGAAAGCGAACAAAGACTTTCTGTTAAATAAAATTCATGTTTTAATTATTTTTTTTTTTAAATTTATTTAATTCCCTGTAATGGAATACGAGAATTTTTTAGTTTTTGTATTTCATATGCAATTACTACTCTATACAGTCTAATGAAAAAAAAAAAAAAAATAAATTAAAAAGCCTCAATGAGAAAAAATATTCCTTACCTTTAAAATTTTTACAATTGAGCACACTGTATTCTATGTTAACTTAAGAGTCTGAACACAATGTAACGAGAATTCATTGCGGTGCGGTTTTTCATAGGATTTTGAAGTAAAAACCCGCAGTGCGGAACGGCAAAAATTTAAAATCTATTTTATCTTCATTGCGGACTTTCTCATTCTCTCAACTTTTGACTCTCTTTCTCTTTCTGATGTTGCCATAGTTTTTGGATAATTGGCTGTGTTCACAACAAAAAACATAATTTTGAAGTTCAAAAATGTTTGTCATAAAATATAAAAGCTTAAAAAATTTATCAAATATATCTGCGAATGTATAAAATTTTAATTATTTTTTGTTTTTAGCTGCTGCCATTACAAAATATTTAATACAAAGAGTACATTTTTTATAAAAATGTATGAACAAAAAAATTAATAAAAATTTAAACAAACAATGACAAGTGTTGCCGTCACCGTCTTCCGTTGTATTATGTTTATTTTTCTCTCCCGCAACGAGAAATCGCACCGCACCACAAACATTGTGTTTAGACTCTAACCCCCAGTTTTTAACTTAAAAATTAAGTACGTAATTAGCTAATTTTTATTTACAATTAAGTTGTAATTAAATATGATTTCATTTTTTCAGTGGTTATTTAAAGTTCTTATTAAATTACGTTGAAAGTACGGTAGCACTGCAAAATTTCCCAGTATTATTGAAGGCTTTTCAAACAGCAGCTGTTTAATGTAAACAAAAAAGTTAGGTTATCAACATGTAGAAAATTAAATTGCATAAAAACTCATTTTATGAGACCAAAAGAACATCATAATGACTTTTTATATTACTTTATTCCATGATATGAAACTTTGTACTGTATATGTTATATATTTATGAAATTTAAACGAAATTCTTTTTAATACGATCGCATGATGCTTATGTGAATGTTTTCAGTAAACACACACACGCATAAAAACATATGGTACAATCATAAAACTTAAGTAGTGTTTAATTTCGCAAGGTTGGGCATTTAATTATTATTTAAATAAGCACTCAAAAACACAATTTCGTATTTAATTAAAACTTAAAAATAATTACGGTTTGATTACCAACTGAAAAAATGGGCATAAGAGCCAATTTCACCAACTTATTTAAATATCAATTCATATTTAAAAGACATTTTTCCATACAAAAATTCATAAAAATCGACATTTAAATATGAATTGATATTTATTAGATATTTAAATAGAGTTGGTGAAATTGGCCCTAACAGTACTAATCAGTGATGGGAAAGTTGGTACGATCGTACTTTTTTTGATACTATTTGACATGAAAAAGTACCGTAGTACTCCCCCAGCGCATTTGATACTCTCACGGTCTACTTAGAAATGCAGTCAGAAGACGCGCGTTTGCATATATTTTTGCCAAGAATTAAATTTCTTCTTCGACAAATGGCATGAAACTTTATTAATAAAGATATTTTAACAAATGATATTTTCTGCGGCATAGCAGTTGATCTATATATAAACAGAAATCATGTTGAAACAACTGTTTTAAATCAGTTTAAAGAAAATTGCAGTTTTATATTAATTTCTGTCAAGTTCTAAAGTTTGACCGTGAAATGTTAGTTTGGATTAATAAGATTTCCCCTGAAAATGTTTTATCTGGTAAAACCAACAGCATTATACCACTTTTAATTAAAATGTCTCCCAGCGAAAGGCTAAATTTTGAAAATATTAACTACCAATATATATATCATATAGGCTAATATGGAAGAACTGAAACCATTAACAGAATAATATATTCAGTTTCTGGTCTAGAGTGTCTAAAACTAAAAACGCATTAGATGATTACATGATTCCTGATATATCGAAAGCAGCTTACGGAATTTTGTCTATACCTCACTTCTCTGCGAATGTCGGAAAAATTTTTTCTTATCAAAATCTCATGAAAACAAAACAAAGGAACAGACTTTATGTTCCGACAGTATCAAGTCTTAAGGCGGTGTCAGATACAACTTCAACGCTTTGCGTGACGTTTCTAACTTTGGGGAAAAAGCATGACGCAAAATGTGTATGACACAATGAAAACTTTGACAACACTCACTGTTCGTTTCACTATTCGGTTTTATGTATAAAACACAACACAATTCAATTACTCTAATGCCACGAACTCGTTTTGTATACAAAAAGTTGAGAGTTGCCTAAAGGCCATGTCAGATAAAACTTTTGCTTCGCGTTGCCTTGAAGATTCGCTTTGACATCTAAGATGAAATGTACATGCATGCAATTGAATTTTGGTTTGGTTAGGGTTATGGCGTTATGGCTATGTCACGTCTAATTTAAGCTTTATCCAGGCCTAAAATTTATATAAGTCTAAAACTCGTCTTGTTTTAACTTTAACATTTGTACCTATGAAAATCAGTGCTGAGAAATGTGGCCATTTTTGGCACTATTGGATGTTAGATGGCACAGGCACTTTTTTGTCCATTCGAGCCATAACCGCCAAAAAAATACTTTAAGCGGCCTACATATATTTTTAACTTAATTTTTTAACGAAAATCAATTATCTGCGATCGTAACTAAACGATTTTCATCAAAAAATTAAGCTCGAAAATTATGTTGCTTGAGCTCTTTGGCGGTTATGGCTCGTATTAATATGGAAACTTTTCTTATTCCAATAATAAGTAAACAGATAACAACTATTTGTATTTCTTGTAAATAAGTACAAAGAATTAATAAATTATACATATACATACATATGTATGTACATACATTTATGTCTTTTTGTAAACAAATAATTTTGGAAATTATTAAATTAATTATTATTGAAACATTTTAAATTGAATAAAAAGTGGTCTGGCACTATTCAAGTGATTTTGGTAATATTTAGAAACAGATTCGGCACGAAATCAAGATTTCCAATTCCCATCTCTGATGAACATACATACGTATATGCTATGTGTTCTTTATTTTATTTGTAAATTGGGTATCACACACGGGAGTAATTTTTATGCCGGCACAACTTTTATTTTTATTACACACGAGACTAATTAATTGGGCATAAAAATGTATACATACACACAGCGTTGTGTGTATTGGTGTTTTTTGTATTATTTTAACATTTGCTGTTTTTTAAGTTGTGTATGTATTGGTTTTGTGCCGATGATGCGGTATTGTGCCTGGTTGAAAAATTATGCCAATCACAATACCACTCTCTTTGCCTCTCTCACCTACAAACTGCCATGTTATGCCAGCACAATTGTTCTCGTGTGTGATAGCTGAATGAATATATGAATATAATTTTTTGCTAATCAAATTTAAATAAAAAAAAATAATAGTTTTTGGTACTCTCGGGACCAAAAAAATACTCCAAAAAAAATTTTATTGATACCGAAATCCAAATCTCATTTCCCATCACTGGTACTAATAGACAGAAGAAAAAGAAAACAACAGAGTGGATAGTTTAACATTTGCGGCATTTTTTCATGTACAGTGAGCAAATAAATTTATACAACAGTTAATGATTTTAACGACTTATACCACGATGAAGACAGAAAACGTTAAATCGATTACTTATATTGTAAACCGGGACATGATACACAGAAAAAATTATTGCCAAAAAATTTTTAAACAAATATTTGTTTGAAATCAAACTTAGTTTCAATAAATATTCTGTACTGTTCCACTAAATTAATTTGTACGAAAACACTGTGTAGAGAAGAAACAGGCCACGACGTTTGTCGTCTACTTTTCGGCATTTACATGTATATAACACAACCTATTAAAATAAACAACAACAACCGCACAACATCACGTTGTTCCTATCAACAAGCAAGATAAACACCAACACACTCAAATAACATTTTCTCTCAGCTGAACTGTGATTAATTTAAATTTTTACAAAATTTTTATCAGAATTTACAAAATTTTTTGTAGGACCGCATTGAAATAAAATATTTACTGATTCAACGAATTTGGTTACTGAAAATGAAATTTAGTTCTTTCTGTGTAGGCCGTAAATGTCTTAGAATTATGGGCAAATATGGAATTTTTTATATGGAATATTATTTTACGATATTATCTTCTTTCTAGTGAAAACATTTTCCTCCAAATCTGGGGTGTAATCGTCGCTTTCGATAATGAGCTGACTCGATGCCTTTTTTCAGTTTTAGGTAATTGTATCCGACATCGAGCCATATTATTACATTGTTCGATAGCAAATGCCATAATCTTAAACTGGAAAAACGTGAACGAATCAGCTCGTTACCGTAAGGGGCGATTAGACCCCTGATCTAAACCTTTATAAGATTTTTTGCCCTCTTAAATCTGCGCTGCCTTACTTTTTATTTAAACAATACTTATTTTATTGCACTCCGGTTATATGCCAATTTTACTTTTCGATTTTTCCAATACATATTGTATGAAAGATACTATTTTTTTTCATTAAGTGTACACCCAAATCACCTTTTCTTTTTAACTTTTATTTACATATATTTTGCTTATATATTGATTTCTACTCTTTTGCTTTTCATCTTGCAAAAATTGTAATAAAAGCAATCGATTAGACAGGCTTTTCAAAAGGTAAGAAAACGAAAGAAATAAATAAAAAAAAATAAAACGAAAGCAACAATAACAAGTTCAGCCAAACCCTGCACTATTTTTTTAGACTTTTTCCTTGTTGTTTAGCCGCTATTGTCATCTTGTTGGAATTTCTGGTCTCAGTGTGTGTGTAAGTTGCTTAATATTTATAATTTGTATGAGGAAAGTCTGTGCTGCTCCTTTTATAGTTTTGTCATATAAAATCTTATATTCTGCAGGGAGCTGAAAAAAAGCGTCCAAGCAACTAACTTTTTTTTTAAATTTACAAAAGGTTTTCTCTTTGTAACGTCGAGGTGACACACAGCCACCATAATTGGTTACTTTATTGAAATAGTCATCATCTTGCTTGAATGTGACCTGCTGGTAAATGATTGCATTTTTCAATAGTACGAGTATCTTACGCATGTCCAATTGTAGTCTGTGCCTGACTGTTAGCATTCTCTCCCTGGAGAATTACGCACAGAGCCCCCCTTTTTTGGAAAACTTAATCTTACCCAAAATAATTTTTGCTTTTGCTATTGTTTCGCAATCTGTCTGCCAATCGTTCACTGTTGACTTCTACTGTCTACGAATTACATGCTGGGTTTTATTATTTCAATACAATATTATTTTTATTTATTTATGGCGATTTTTTTTTTGTAACAGAAACTAATTTGTGATCGAATCCTTTTCAACTTGTTGAAATCTTTATGAAATAAATATATATACAATGTATATATCGCACATTTACTTCAATAGTGGCATAACTCAAAAAACTCATAATAATGCAGAAAGATGCGGCATTTCGAATTTTATCTTGTGTAAAAATTTCATATAAATAGCTTGTACCATCACCTCCTGAGAGAAGGATTTTAGTTCATTTCTCCATTGAGTTGTATGCAAATCGAAAACTTAAAACGCGTTTTCTGCTAAACTGGTTTTTTTGAGTTATGCCACTAATGAAGTAAATGTGCGATATATTCAATGTAACTGACTCCAAAATAACAGCCGGACGAATATTTAAATTAAATTTAAATTTGTATAGCTATGCTATTTATTGCGCGATGCAGGAGTTAGGACAGTTATAAATTTATTTTTGTTTTGATTTCTTTGTATGTACTTAAAAGCAGAGTACGAAAATGATGATGATTCTATCACGTTTTTCAGTTTGAGATTAAGGCATTCACTATCGAACAATGTAATAATATGGTTCGATATCGAATGCCATAATCTCAAACTGAAAAGACGTAATTGAATCAGCTCGTTATCGAAAGCGACGGTTATACTCCTGTTTTTTATTAACATATTTCTGTTAAAAACGACGTTTTGTGTCTAGGGTATTTCTGTCGAATGCTAATATATAATTTAATTTACGTTTTAAAAAAAAATATGGAAATCGGTTGGCCTTACAGGCCATCTCTGAAACTTCCGATGAGCTACCGATTTCTATAAAAATCAGACTTATGTTAAATAATAAAAATTAGTTTTTTTTACAAAATTAACGCGATACCGAATTTTTTTTCTTTACCTTCTTTATTTAGACATAATAGAACATAATACAGATTTTTGCTAATTTTTTTTTTTGGTACTTCAAGGAGATGAGGAGAAAAAAAGAGTATTAGAGGAAACTCCTGGACACCTCAAGATTAATAGTCATAATGTCCTCTTTATTTTTGAATTTACAAAACAATTTCTAAAAAATTTTAATTTAAATTTATTTTAGAAATTTTATTGTAATTTCTTATTTAAATAAATATGTATATGTAAATTAAAAAAATTTAAAATATGTATTGTACATAGTTTTGTTTGGAATATTACATAAGAATAATTGAATTTAAAATATTTTAGTTTGAAATAATGGATAAACACAAATTTAAAAAAAATTCAATAAAATTTCTTTAACAAAAAACCTTAATTTAAAAAGTTTCTCTAAAAATAGTGTGTAAATCCTTTCAATGCAGTTTAATTACAAATATAAACGAATTTTCATGTGTCCGGTTCCCCTGATTAATAGTCTTATTTAAATACAATTCATGTAATTGTTTGTACATTATTAATTCAAAAGCAAAAGAAAGTGTTGTATTGGAAAACATACTGAGTATTTGCGGTACAAATATTGACTTTGTACTTGTATACGAATTGCATTTATGCAAATATTTTTACATAAAAAAAGAAAAAGGGTTACCAGATATTTGTTTGCCCTTCCCAAAATTTAAGAAATATATTTACCAAAATTTCTTTCATAGAATCAAAGATGTGCTTTTTTCAAAGCATCAAATATGATTTTAATATTCCGACATAGACTTCGACTTGTTTGAAAAAAAAAATTAAAAAAATTTCTTTTCATCCTCGAAAGCACTTCAAAATAAAGTATTTAGATGGCCTGATTTTTTTACTCTCACAATATTGTTTTAATTGATACGTAATCTGGCATCATTGTGAGTAGATTTAATCTTAAAATATTCTCCAATTGAGGACTTTTAAGTACATATATAATATGTGTATCACTGTTGGCATGTCGCTGTAAAAATGTTTCTCACGTTTTGATGACAGAAAATTAATTTTGTTGCATGATTTATTTTTCATTTCGTGGTTGTTCATACTTTAATTTTATATATTGACTGTTTACAAAAAATTAACACAGAGTTTCGATCGTCTATTTGTGTGGAAAACAAAAAAGAAATTTTTGTAATTTATTGTTGCTTGTCGTATAATATGATGGACTTAAGTTTGTGTTTCTCTTCTGTAAACAGGCAGTTTCTTCCTGTGACTACTCATATAAACACACGCGACAAAAATATAACGAACCATTACATTATGTTTACAATTAAAATTTGAAGCGTTATAAACAAATAATAAGCTCCAGCCTAAACTTTTGTATAAATTTGGCACAAACACGGACAGTTGCTTGTGAACTCATTAAAATTTAAACAAATGAAAAAGATTTTGCAAATTTCTCCAAAAATTCGTTTAAGTAATCTGAAAACTCCAAATCCTTCAACCACAACTTTACACTTACAATAAGAACTCTGGCAGCGCTGCACACAACGCGTCAATTTAAATTTACAGCAACTATATTTGTACACCTTATAGATAATGACAGATGACATCTGTAACACCAGACTTTAGCAGTCTGGCAAGCAAACGTGTCGTTGAAGCCAATGTTGATGTTGAAGACCGCCACCATCATGGTGTCATGTAAAAGGAATATTGAAAGTTAAATAAAATACAGCCGAAAAAAAAAATGGAAATAAAAAACACTTAACAATGAAATATTAGGTTTGTTCACTAAAAATTATTACAAATTTGTAACAATTGTTACCGGAAAGTGTTTATTAACTCAAAAAGTTTGCAAGGAGAGAGCGTCAAAAGAGAGAAAAAAATTTAGAGACAAAAAATTCCTACAAATTGTTACTAGTAAAATTTTTATTTGCAAGAATTATCCTACCACCTGTTGTGTATTTTGTTATCAAATTAATTATTTCAAAAATATCAGAAAAAGGAAAACTGAAAAATGTACATTTCATTGATAAAAAAAACATGTATACGTCTAGAAAAAGAAGGTATGTTTTCTTAATTTATTGTTTTTCTTTCATTAAGCCACATAAATTCAATTTTAATGGCAAATAATTTTGTTTGATTCTCATAACTATATGATCAGAGCTGGAAAGTGGAATTTTTGTATTTGTTAATGCATAAAATTAAAAAATTATGAAAAATGCATAAAAATAGTAAAAATACATGGAACTGTGTAAATTATTTCATATTCAATGCCAATTTCTAAAAAATTGCAGTTTAATATACATATTATCAAACAAACCACATGATAAAAACTACAATTGTATCATGATTTCCATCCATGGTTCTGATTTTCTTGCAAGTTTTTACAAGTAAAGCGTTCAGTTACTTTTTCATATTTAGGAGAATAATTTTGCAAATTTCTGCCTTAGTCTCTCGTTGGTAGTTTCTGCTGGGAAAGTAAATGAACAGACCTATTGTTAAACAAATATTTAATATAAAAAGTATACAAGTGAAACATATTCGGTTCATTGTTGTTAATGGGTGCATTCATAAGACGTAGCTGTTGCGCAACCGTTGAGTATTTGTCTTAGAAACCCACAGTTGAGTAATTCCGCTCCACTCAACAGTTGAGTAATTTTCCATCACAAATTTATTTCGCTACCTGTAGTCAACATGTTTTGCTCAGCATAAACAGCTCATCGAATAGAGCTTTGCTATTTATATGCTTTGTTAGGTCGCAGTAGCAAATATTTGTTAAATTTTATATTACAAATGCGATGAAGTAGCGAAATAAAGATATGAAATTAAATTATATCCATCAAGACGTAGCTGTTGGGGCCAACAGTTGCTAGCATTTGACAACTGTTGAGCTCAACAGCTACGTCTTATGAATGCGTCCAATGTTAAAGCAAACATACATATCAACATAAATATAAATATGAACATGCCCAGGTTCGATATACGAATGTATGTATCTATGTTGGAATTCATGTTAAAATCAATGAATGTTAAGCATTGATAACATGAAGATGAACATGAATAATTATTTAACAGCAAATCCTATATGGGCAGCCTACACTCATGCAAACCAATTATTTTATTTTTTTCGAATGGCAATGCCATTGGTAAATTTGGGATAAATAAAATTCTCTTTGCTAAAATTGTTCCCATCAAGTGTCAATGAATCAAGAATTTAGTGATAAAATTAAAGGCCCAACTATAATATGAATAAGCTAGCTTAAGCGGTTACATGTGCGGTTACATATAAAACGTATGTGGCAAACTATAATGTACTTAGGGGCTGTCCATATATTACGTAACGCTCTGTAGGGAGGGGGGTTCGAGTTTTGTTACACTTTGTTATGGTGGGAGGAGGGGGTCTTTGAAAATGTTACGTAACAGAAAAAATGACTAATTTTCTACAAAAATACGTATATTTTTCTCATTTATTTATTTAATTGATCATACGTGTTGCCTGCATATATTATGTACGAGTATGTATACTACATACATACATCTGCCGAATGCCAACTTTTGATATTCGCGAATTCGAATTCGAATATTTAAAGCGATATTCGCGAACACGAATATTTAAAACGATATTCGCGAATACGAATATCTATTGTATGTGAAATTTATGGACATTTAATTGGGGGTCTATTTTATTCTGCAAAATGAAATTAAAAAAATGTGTATGGAAAAGAACTTCATAATTCTGTCCGCGTACATTACAGTTTCTGAAATCTATCCAAAAATTTAAATTACATTTGAAAATTATACAAAGTTTTTATAATAAATTAAATAAATTGTATTCAAACTGAATATACATGGTTCTGAATTCCTCATCTTTATCCATTTACATTTTTAAATATTCTTAATATATGTATGTATGTAAATAAAAACTTCTTTCCATATTAAACTGCAACATTTATTAATATTAAATCCACCAAATGCATATAAGAAAATGGTATTTGCAGAAGTTTAGGAAAAGGTTTCTTGCAATTCTCATGGACAAAAAAAGAGTTCTTTCAAAAAATATATTCTTCCATATACAGGGTGGGCCAAAAGAAACCAAGGGGTGTAAAAGTTTAATAACTTTTTTGTTTATTAACTTTTTTTTATTTTTTCTTTCAGATTATATAATATACAAAATGGAAATTTTTTTACACTAAGTATGAAAAATGATGTCTCTTAAATGACCACCGTTTTCAGCTTCGCATTGATGGGCTCTTTTTAGAGCATTTTCCATAACATCTTTCAAAACTTGTGGCTGTAGCGTTCGAATTTCTGCAACAATGTTTGCCTTGAGTTCAAGGATTGTCTCTGGCTTGTTCACATACACTCGTTCCTTCAAAAAACCCCAAAGAAAATAGTCGGGTGCTGTCAAATCTGGCGATCGCGCTGGCCAAATAATTTCCGAATTTCGAGAAATTATTCGCTCTCCAAGAATTTGATTTAAAAGTGCCATTGTGTCTCGGGCAGTATGGGCAGTGGCTCCGTCCTGCTGAAACCACATACCAGGTCTGTTTTCAAGAGCAGGACGTAAAAAATTTTCTATCATAAACCGATACCGCTCTCCATTTACGGTTACAGCACTTCCATCTTCATTCTCGAAAAATTAGGGCCCAATGACATTTTCAGATGTGATCCCACACCATACTGTACACCTGATGGGGTGCAATTGGCGTTGATGAATGGCTCTTGGATTTTGAGAACCCCAGAACCTACAGTTCTGCTTATTAAAAAAGCCATTCAAATGAAAATGAGCTTCATCACTCATAATCAAATTTTCAATAAAGTTGATTTCATTTCTGGCCAACTCTTGAAATTTAACTGCAAAATTTAGACGTTCCCGATGATCTGCGGGTTTTAATTCTTGGACCAATTGCACCTTATATGGGTATAACTGTAAGTCTTTTTTTAAAATGCTTCGTCAACACTTTGCTGTACTCGTTCAATATTTTCCGCAGTGCGACTTAAACGTGGTCTACCGGTTCGAGGCAAATCTCTTACGCTGCCATGTTGGTGATGACGATTAACTAAGCAACGAATCATCGCTTCAGAGGGCGAAATTCTGACGTTAAAATGTCGACGATATGCTCTTTGCGTTAAAATAATTGATCTCTGGTTTAAATAATAAAATTCTATTGTTCTGGTTCTCTGTTCAGTTGTGAACCTCTCCATTATAAATTCTCCAAGTGTTGTCTATATAATCTGAAAGAAAAAATAAAAAAAAATTAATAAAAAAAAAGTTATTAAACTTTTACACCCCTTGGTTTCTTTTGGCCCACCCTGTATGTACATGACAATATCAAATTATTTAGTTTTAACATTTTTGTTGCTCAACTTGAGGCTACAATATTTAAGTTTTGAGGGATGTGTTAATGGAAACTTGCATACATAGACGTATTTTCATAAGGATATTATTTTAGTTTTTTATGCAACAGAACTTAAAAAAAAATATTATGAAAACAACAATGAAATGCGTTTAGGAACTAGATTGTGTGCTTCTCTAATTTTAAGATACTTTTAAGGTATATTTTTTTAATGGGCAAATATCTATTGAAAATGTAATGTTGTAGAAGGGAAAAAATTAAGAAAAGAAAAATTACTTATCTTTCGTAATTGACATCATTTTGACTCATTTGATATCCTAACAATCTGTATGTTTAAAGCGAGTTAAAAAGGTTCTCTTTTAGAAAATGAAATATAATTCACCATGGCAACTTTTATTGATCCAAGATATAATTTTTTTTGTTTTACGCACATTTTAGATAGATTTGAAGATGGCCAAACGGAGTCACCTTTAAGCTCTCTTTCGTCTTTATGTTTGAAATACTGCTCAGTCATCAATACGGAAAACTATAGCAGATTATTTGGCAAAAAACGCATAGCAAAAAAAAAATATTTTTTTTAATTATTACAAAATAATACTTGTGTGCCATTCATTTAAATTTCGTTTTGGATTTATGAATTTCTTTATATATTTTTTTAAACGATTACGAATATCTAGAAACGGCCGAATGTTTTGGAATTCCAATACACATCACTAATGCATACATACAGTTTAGGAATAAGCTCTCTATAAAACCATAATTTTTGGAGTTTGAGGACACTTGGGAAGAAATTTAAAAAATATTTTCGAAAATATATGGAGTACGTTCATATGTAAGCTTATTTAATTTTTGTCTACGCACTGTGCTAGTCTAACAAATGAATTTAAAATACTGAATTAAATTTAATTTTTTTAATAAAAACTTTTAACTATTTAATTTATTTTTTATCTCATTGTTACGTTATTTGTTGGGGGTGGGGGGTTCACAGTTTTGTTACGATCTGATACTAGGGGGGAGGGGGGTCAAAAATCGGAGAAAATAGCGTTACGTAATATATGGACAGCCCCTTAACAAACTTTTCGTCAAGTTTCGTCAAATGTCATTTGCTTAAGTAAAGTGCCAAACTGAACGCACATTCCGTAAGGAAACAACTGTTTGTGCATTTTTTAAACTCAAACAAGCAGCAGCAGAAAATATTCATTGATTTTAAATATCTTTTTATTGTTTCTTATTTTAAACTCGGAAAATAAAGCAAAACTTTTATTTTCATTGTTTGTTTTACAATACACATATACACACATGCACATGTATTTACTTAAGTATATTCACTGTTGTACTTTTTAGTGGGCAAAACAAATAAAACAAGTAATAAGGTGATGGATATATTTATATGTGAATTTTTAATAGATTAGGACATTCTTTCAAGTTAGGTTGATTGAATTGCATTCATTTATGAGTTATGAGAAGAAACAAAATTAATACAAAATTATTGACAATAACTAGATGTGCAGCTGTGGCTAAAGAATACTTAAGTGCATGTAAGTTCATTGTGGCCACCTAAAAGTCACATTTGATTGCTTAAGCATTTGACAGACTTAGCGTTCAATTCTGACATTAGCTTAAGCCAGTTTATGCATATTATAGTTGGGCCTTAAGAATTTTATATTGTACGTAAATTGTCGAATAAAATGTTTATGAATTTTGTAAATTACATTTAACTTATGGCCAGAATGTGCAAAATATTAACTCTTTTTATATGAAAATTCGACGAGTATATGAAAAATGAGCTGTGATACATTAAACTTTTCTGTATATGAAAAGTGAGCTGTGACACATTCCACTTTTCTCTATATGAAAAGTGAGCTGTGACACAGTCGACTTAAAATAAATCAATTTAAATTCAGTTTCTATTTATCTTATCTATAGTGACAGTCTAAATTTTTTATGCAAATTAAATTAATCATTCGCCCAATATAACAATTTCTAAATTTTCTCTACGTTCCGTAAAATTTCGACAGCTGAAATGCATTTTGCTCACGGAATAACTCTAACCTTTTCATGCTACTAATCAAATTTGTTTTTATTAGTTAGAAATTTAACTTTAAATACTCGTATAGTTTTTGATTTAACCACAATTTGCATACCCATTCGTTGCACATGTGCACCTCCAACCAAACATCCTTCCTTATTTATTCATCTAGTTTGTAAGAAGTGCAATAATTTATCATGTCATATCATTTGCATACACATCTGCCAATAAATGCATCGTGTTATCTCCTGCTCAAATTTTATTTCTGCAGCTGTTTAGCATCTTTAAATAGTTTGAGTTGCCTTGCCTGCCTTCTCTATTCTCTATCGTTTGATGGTAAAGATTCTATATATATAATCTTATTATATGATTCTTTATTTATTTTGTTGCCTTTTTGCATGTCTTCTTTTTCTTATGATTTTCTTTCCTATTTAAAGCAACATCAAAAAGATGAAAATTAATTTTTCATTCGAAACACGTTTTTAACTTCAGCAGCTCATTGCATTTGTGCTAATACGGCAACATGGATGGAATCGATTTGAGGAGAAAAAAAAGATATTGTGTTCTGTTAGACAAATAGTTGGTTGGATGAACAGAAATGAATCCTAAAATTTAATAAATGGTTAGATCGTCTGTTAGACATACGTAAAGGATTGGTTGGTGTGGTTAAACTAAATAAATATATGTATAAAAGATTCTTAGACAATCATAGAAAACTTCTTCAAATTGTTTGTTGAACTTTAATGTTAGATGTTGGTTCGAAAGAACACAAATTCGTTTCCTAAACCAATTAACGTTATAATATAGTAAACGCTATAATCTGTGCGTTGTGTAAGGTATGTTATGCTCTCTAATTGATATTAGTCTCCTGCACAAGATATCTTATAAGAACTTTTAAGACATGAGGGACTTTTCAAATGTTTTACTACAGCGAAATCTTATAAAACAAACGTTAACAACACTGTTTGCAAGGAATTTGTTTCAGTGTTGTAGGTATAAGAGCAAAAAAGAAAACACTTCGTGACGGAAGAATTTGTGATACTTGCTTCTTTCTACGCATGAGCGCGTGTACAAACGTCATGCATGTATGTGTGTATGATTTTTTATTTTTCTGCGCACATGCAAAGGCACACACATGCATTAACATTAGTTGTATGCGGTTTATCACATAATAGCTTACCATCTACATATTATACACACACTCAAACGTACAATATGAAAAATAACAAGCATACACTAATCAACAGTACTTCTTTTGAGTGTTTGTTACAAACAAGCTGTCTTGCGACATCCCTTGTTACAGCTGATATGCACATACACCAATACATCCATAGTTCTTCGCTTATAGTACGACAGCATTTATTATTGGTTTAGTATAATACATACGACGTGAATACATTTAAAAATCATGACCTTTTTACATTTCAAGACTGTTTACGCAGCTCTCTAGTTCTATTATACAGTGGGAGTTCAAATTGTATAGCTAAAAACTGTAGATTGATTTGTTATAGAAGCGATATTTTTTGGAACGTAAGTTTTTTATGGCCCGCCATGCATGTGGTAAAACAAAAAATTTTCAAAAAAAAAATATTCTTTCGAATACTTGTTACAAATCGATGGCTTAGGGCCAATTTCACCAACTCTATTTAAATATCAATTCATATTTAAATGTCGATTTTGATTAATTTTTGTATGGAAAAATTATTTTTAAATATGAATTGATATTTAAATAAGTTGGTGAAATTGGCCCTTAATATTAAAAGGTCGTATGTCAATTTTTTTTAGAAATAGCGTTTTTAACTTTTTCTGGGAGACAAGGTATTATTGCATTCTCCTTGAAGGATTTATGGCAACTTAAAAAATTATTTCTGCATGTAAATGCTTTAGTTTTTCTTCAGTTTTTTGCTTCTCCGAAGTGCCGAGGAACTGCTGGGATTTCGGGGACTTTTTACCTAGTTTTTGGGAATATCTAATATGATTTATGTCTTTTCCAAAAGGTTCGTGGCTTGGATAAGTTGTTCGTGGTAGTGATAGCTATATAGTAGTTTTTAGCTTTTATGTATATGTATGTATAGTGACACCATTTAGCTGAAAAATTTAAAAAATCCAATTAAACCACGATCTTATTTTTTGAACAAGCACGTTCCAAAGTATTTTAATTTTTGCTTTATTTTTGGGCGTATGCCTGTAAACCCCTAAAAAACTTTTGCTGCAACATCAAGTACAAAATAAACTACAAACTCCTTTCACCAAATGCAAACAATAACGAAAATCTAAACTTAAGGGATCAATGGTCATTCTAAACTAGACCAAATTTTATTAAGCTAAACTCCCATAAACAAACAGCCATCAAATGCAAATCGTCCACAAGTCTTTAATCTGCAAACAACAGATATCTACAATGGAGTAAACAATAAATAAATAAAAAATAAATAAAATAAAACAAGCGAAATGTTAAATATTTTGCTAAAAATTGAACATGATCGTAAATAAAAAAAAAATGTATATAAAAAAACTTTAAAAATTTAAACGCACGAATGAACAATTTTTCAGAGAGAGAGAAAAAAAATATATGTTGAATTTGTACAATTTTGAACAACAACAACAGCGGCAGCTGACAACAAACCCAAATTGTATTTGTTTATTTGTCTAAATTTTTTTCTAAACAATTTTCCAAAAAAAAAAAAAAAATTCTATATGTGTATTTTTCTAAAGCTTTATGGGGAAAATATATGTGTGCTTGAATAACGATTGAATTAAACATTTGGCGCCAATAGATTAGAGAAACGCCCAAACATTTCAACTGCTTGTTGAGTTTTCCTCTATTTTTTTTTAATTTTTTTTCTTCTTTTGCATTTTCCTTAACAATTGCACAATTGCAAAATACTTTGGGACAAATGCATGCATGTAAAGGGTGTTTTTTATTGAGGTATAGAACTTTAAGTTGGCATCACTTTTTAACTGGCGGCCATTTTGTCAGCTGTCAAGTGATTAATATTTAGTTTGGTTTGCCATTTCATCATGAACAGGTTGACAAAAGAACAACGCTTGCAAATCGTGCAAATTTATTTCGAAAATAATGGTTCAGTTCGCGAAGTTTACCGCAAGCTCCGTCCATTTTATGGTCGACATAATCGTCCATCAGAGCAATTAATTCGGTTAACCATGGATCGTTTTCGCACTACGTTTACTCTATGTGATAATACGCATCCGCAGAGACGTCGAACAGTGCGCACCGAAGAAACAATTGCCGCTGTAGAGCAAAGTGTTGAAGAGGACCCGAATGAATCGGTTCGCCACAGTGCACAGCAATTGGAGCCGACTAACCGACTATTTTGTTCCCGAATTGGATGGCATGAATGTGGATGAGTTGTGGTTCCAACAAGACGGCGCTACA
Organism: Tachina grossa; assembly: GCA_949987645.1. Taxonomy (NCBI): domain Eukaryota; kingdom Metazoa; phylum Arthropoda; class Insecta; order Diptera; family Tachinidae; genus Tachina; species Tachina grossa. Next base: position 58,179,641 of record OX465276.1, on the reverse strand, counting down.
TGCCACACAGCGCACGTCACAATCGATTTATTGAAGGAAACATTCGATGAGCGCATAATTTCGCGGAATGGACCTGTCAATTGGCCACCAAGATCGCGTGATTTGACACCATTGGATTATTTTCTTTGGGGATATGTGAAGTCGCTCGTCTACGCCAACAAACCAGAAACGTTAGGGGACTTGGAAGCCAACATTCGTGGCGTTATTGCCAACATACGGCCCCATATGCTCGAAAAAGTGGTTGAAAATTGGACCTGTAGAATTAGCTTTATTCGAGCCAGCCGCGGCAGCCACATGCCCGAAATCATATTCAAACATTAATGGCATAAAATTATCCTTCCAATAAAGCCAAATTGATTGACATTAAAACGATTTTCTTGTGTTTTATTTCAATTCGAAGTTCTATACCCCTCAAAAAAACACCCTATATCTACATGCAAACACACACATTAAACAAAACAAAAATGCATTCCCTTTTTCCACTATCAAGCTAACTTTTTGTACTCCCTCTTCCTCATCCTCAATTGTTTATACGTATTCGTATTCCCTGTTACTTGGTTTTAGCCAAACATTTGCTGTTGTTGGCTTGGAATGGATTCAATTGCAAACCTTAAAAAGTGGCACTACTTTGATTGTGACCCGCAATGAAATAAAACTTAATTTAGTCACGGGGTGCACATGCGCCAAATTCACAGTTTTTACAGTTGTATCGCCTCGAAATGCGGCAGCATTAACTGCAAACGGCCAGCCAGCATTCACGATGACAATAACACGTGCAACCAAGAGCGACTTTAGGTGAAAATGTTGAATCAGGAATTAAAATAAAACAACAACAAAACAACGTCCTTTAAATAAAACGAGTTGAATGGAATTGTTTGCTTTTCTTTTAATTTTTATTATTTTTGTTTTCTTTTTTTAAACTATTAATGCCCTACACTTTTTAAAGTTTGTTAGAAAAATGTAAAATAAATGATAGAGTGTTATCCTAGTTAGTTATAAGTTGTACCTGAGGCAGTCAATTGGATAATAGAGGCAATAATTAAAGTGATATTATTTTATGGTAGATCAGTCTGGTGAAAGTCACTGGACTCGGCGAATAATCAGTTTCGTATGGAGAGGATTTCGGTAACCTAAAAGTTGCGCCAAAGCAGGCACTTTTGCTATGTTTTTCCAGCTTCCATTGGATCTACTAAATTTGAAACTACGACGACGGTTCAATCAGTCAGTGAGTTTTTCAATGAAACTCAGGTTTTTATGAAAAATTTATTTTATTGTTCAACATAGTCTCTTTTGAGTTCTATACACTTAATCCAACGTTTCTCCAATTTTTTTATCAGTTCCGAAAAATGTGATTGTCGAGGTCATCAAAATAGGCATTTGTTTGCGAAATGATTTCAGCGTTGAAGTCAAATCTATTTCCCTCGCGTAATTTCTGTAAGTTTGGGATCAAGAAATAGTCACTCGGGGGAAGGGGGGGGGGGTGCTAAATCTGGAGAATAGGGCGGGTAAGGGAGCAATTTGTAACCCAATTCATATATTTTTAGCATGGTAACTGCACATGTGTGCACACTTACATTGTCCTGGTGGAAAAGAACTTTTTCTTGGACAAATGAGGCCGTTTTTTCAATTTCTTATTGCATCGACCCAACAAGTTGGTATAATATTCGCCATTGATTGTTTTTCCCTTTTTTTCGGTGGCCATGACTTTAAAGGCTGACAAAACCCGTCTATGCCTTCTTTGGAAACCCACTGTTTTGACTGCTCTTTGTTCTTTGCTGTGTTGTGGTGAATCCACGTATCACTCACTACCCAGCTAGCCAAGAGTTGTTTAATAGAAGCGATAGGCGATTACAAAAAGCAAAATTCAACATAATAATCATAAATTTTCTATGTATAGAGACTGGCTGCATCTATATACATATGGACATAAAATAGTCTTTAATCAATTAATGAATAAAAGTTTTTTTTATTAATAAGTACCAAAAATTTTATTTTATTTTCATATTTAACTTGCAAAATAAAAAGAATACTGATTATTCAACGATTCCCCAAATCATTGTCGAATGATTCTTTTACAACTCTCCCAATGGCTTATATAGATTCTCAATGTTCTTAAAAAAAGAGATAATCTCTGGATAAACCTCAAATGATCGCATCTACGACTAATAAAAAGCACCACTTGTACACGAATCGTCTTCGGTAACAGTTTCTCGCATGCGAAGCAGCGATGCCAACTATTTATAACCCAAACGCGCTACTACCCTTCTCAAAACGCGCTAGAACGCGCTAAGTTACAGCATTGTCAAATATTTATAGCAAAAACGCGCTATTTTCTACGCGCTAAATTAAATTTCAATAAAAGTATATGTATGTATGTATTACTACTCGTATATATAATTAATTTTTCAGATTTTGCAATATTGCTTCATTTACATTATGTTTTAATTAACTAAAATCATTTAATACAGAATCAGAATCGCCTTCCAAATAATCGAATCGCTTAGTTTTCACTTTTAATTTATTTCTAAAACTTTGTAACAACATATAACTTCTCGAATGGTTTTCCGATTCAAATGCTTTTTGTACTTCAGCTAAAATAGATGCTTTGTAAGTTATGTACATTTTTGGGTCATTGTTTGTAGTACATATTTTTATTTGTGAAATTGCAAAATATTTGTCATTACAGTATTAAAATGCGTTTTTTATTCTAACCACAGTCAAGCGAATTTTGTTTTCGACAGCTGAATCATTAACTAATTTAAAAAATTTTATCGGAGTTTTGGATATTAGAAAATTGTTAAATTTATACAAAAAAAGTTAAAAAAATATTGAACTGAAATGATATTATTGACTTTATTCAAAACGCGCTAATTTAGCGCTTTTTTTTATAAAACGCGCTAAATCTAGCGCGAAACACGCTAAATTGGCATCACTGATGCAAAGCATCTTCCACGATTAAAATATCAGCTCATCTGCGATTGAAAATGCTCTGCATACGATTCACAATAGACTCTTCTGCGATTGAAAAGGCTAGCTGGGTACCTACCGCAATCAGGCTTATAGCTATCGGTGTACGATAGCTATTAATATTTTGGATAATTCGTATCCGAATAATTCTTATTAGTGGCATGCAGTTCATCAGGAATGTGCATGAATAAAAATAATAATGAATTTTTGCTTGTTTTGTTGGTTAAGCATCGTTTATATCGTTACCTTAATATAGAAAGGTCTTAACTCATTATTCTTTTCTAAGTCGAGTTTTTTTTATATTTCGATAGAAGAGCATCTAATGTATCGAAAAATACAAAAATATGTGTTGAAAAAATAACGAGTTAGGGCCTTTCTATATTAAGGTAACGATATGCATTTCGTTCTAGCTTCAATATTTCTTAAAGGACCCTTTGCCCCACTGTGCGGCGCATAAAACCATGGCAAATGGTGTCATGCGAGCATTTTAAACTCGATTAGGATTATGCCTAATCGCATAGACTGTTGCATTCCAAAGCTATAGTTTAGGACACAAATTTAATGCTCCCTGACAAGACAATTTGCCCCATCAACACACCAATTCAAATATATCTACACAGATGGCTACAAACATTGATTCAGAATTGGTGGGATGTCCAAGGTTTGAAAATGTAGTTTCTTAAAAATGTCTTCCAAATTTTTTTTCCTGGCTTGTAATAGCGCAGAAGAAGAATGAAATATTATGCCCCTCTGTGCCTCTGCCCTGCTCTGGAAGTTGACGGCCTTTCACTTTTGGGCAAAAGATCCTGCAGCATCTGAGATATCAGAAATAAAATTTAGAAAGATAAGTTATTATATCAGGAATCATGTGTGATTCTCGCGCTGACTACCCGAATAGTATTTAATTTATAAAACGTCCCCTTCTGTAGTAAATACCAGGGCTGTCAGATATGGCATTTTCTTGACAAACGTGGCGATTTTTTTAACATGTATGGCTCCAAATTTATGGTTTGGCGACGTGGTGATTTTTCTGGCGATAAATAAAATTGTTCGCAATTTTTCTGGCGATAAATAAATTTGTTTGCGACTTTTATGGCTATTTTTTAACAAAATTGAACTCAAAAATTTTTCTAATAAAGGAAAATTAGTTTGTTGAATGAGTAGTTTCAAACTACCAAAACTCGTCTGCAAGAAATTAAAACAATTTGATTTTAATGGTTTTTCTTATATTAATTATAGTCATTAAAGCGGGTTGAATTTGGACGAGATAAATTTATAAGAAATAATTTTGGGCGATTTTTTTTCTATTTTTGGTGATTTGCTGATAAATTTTGATATGATTATTTTACAAAAATTTATATTAAAAAAGGTGTTATATAAAAACAAATGTATTATCAAATATATACTAAGAAAAACTACATAAAATTGATTTTTGGCGACTTTTGGCGATTTTTAAAATCAATTTGGAGAAATAGGTCGAAAAAATCTGACAACCCTGGTAAATGCCTATGATATATTCGTCCTCTCTCTCTCTCTTTCACTTTATCTTTTTACTCTCCACAATGTAACTCTATCAATCAGGGTTGGAAAAATTGGTACAATTGTACTTTTTTGGGAACTATTCAAACTAGATAAGTACACTAGTACACCAGTGACTAATTAAGTACATTTATTTTCAAACAATTGCATATGTCAATTTCCACTTTTGGACAATGAAACTTATATTATTCTCACTTGAAAACGGTATTGTGTAAGTAAAACGCAACCAAAAAAATCAAGAAATGTGGACTCGTTCATTTCCAAATTATTTTTCCCCCTTAATTCGGATGCTAAGGCAAATGCTTTTAACTTGTAAATTCTAAATTTCAACTTTAACATCCGAATTCACAAGCAAATAGACGATTATTTTAGTAAAAATAAATAAAAATATGTAGTTTGAACTTAAAAAAATCTTTTAGTACATTTAAGGTCAAAAAAGTAAAATTTTTTTAAAGTTATTGGTACAATTTTAAAATTCTCAATCCCATCCCTGCTTCCACTTGAGCCTAAACTTTTCTCTTTTACTCCTTCCCTAACTTTTGATTGCTGTTTCTACAGGTATGACAAAGGACACAACACTTTTGGACCCAAGTGAGCGCGAATATTGGGCCGCATTACCAGTGTCGTATATCAACTTCGACTACTACGATTTTGTAATAGATTAAAAAGAAAAAATTTTGCAATGTTCTTCATTCACTTACAAAATTATTGTAGCCGTGTTGTATTTCGACACTCGTAATCAGGCTCATAATCTTCTCTACTAGATACCAGCAATCTGCTAACTTAACCTAAGCTAAGTGTCTTAAATGGAAAATTTGTAGAAGCATAAATCACAATCATGATCTGTCTTACATATACATATGTATATTCCGAAAAGACCAAGCAACTTTTAGATTATTTTCAATATTTATTAAATTGACATAAGAAATTAATGATTAAAGCTCTTCATAGTCGACCTTAACATGCCAAATGCCTTCCACCTGGTTCCGCTAAGTTCAATAGACTTCAATAGTTGGGTGGGTTTCAAATCTACTAACTGCACACTATGTTCTGTGTGTCTTTTTTTTTATCAAATTACTCTTACTGTTGTTGCTTTATTTCTGTTGAAGTTTTTCTTTTCAAACATTGTTTTACAATTGCTATTAACACCAAAATTGATTTTTTTTTTTATCAAAAACTTTAATTTCAAGTTTGCTGGCAAATAAAAAAAGTCAAAGTAAGCTTAAAAAAACTTGAAAAAAAATTAACAACTAAGTATGCTTGATAAATAATAAATAAAATATATGGAAATCAGTAACGTCGAGAGAAAAAGTCACCCTTATTGCGAATGCTAACGGCGGCACAAGTACTATCGACGGCACGCTCACTGAATTTCCGTCGCCCTCATTGATGAGCGTAATTTACAGTAATCGGCAGCGAATTTGTATATACATATATAGCCGGCATTACCAGGAGGTTGACTCGAATGGACTTTGTCGACAAAGTTTTTGGCGTCCATAAAACTAATTTTTTTTACAAACTCAAAATAGCTTGATCAATTTTAATAGTATGGATAAAAAGTTACAACAGTTATCATCATATGCGCCCAGGTTCTACATTCCACTACAAAATGAAATTGAAAACGTTTTTAGTTCCGCAAAGGCGATATCACTGTGTTCTAGAAAAGTAATGAAACTTTTTTTCCATTCCCAGTTTATTTCAAATAAATATTTCAAGTAATATGAAAAAAAAAACATTTTATGCTATAAACACAATTGGAACGAACGGCGAACTGGGCATAGTTCGATGAAATTGCCTTCTAGAATTCGTCGCTTAAATTAGTCTTTTGAAAGAATTAAATTTGACTACCTATCTGTATTGCTATGGATATTTTTGTAGACAATGGATGCCAAAATATGCAAATATTCACTGCGGAAAGAATCAATTGCATATAAGTATATTCACCAAAAAAAAAATAATGGTTATGTACTTGTAATAAAAATAAATGCAAAAATCTATGTCAAATCTTGATAAAAAATATAATAAATCACGTATCGCGAAAATTTAGAAAATTTGCAATATTGGAAACAAGCTCTAAACTAAAATTAGTAAAACTCGCTAAAACTGTAAGGTAAGTCATTAACTCGGGAGAAAGCGCAAAACATTTTGTAAATTCGCCAAAGCTTGTAAAAAAATGAATTTTTAAGTCTCTAAATAAAAATAAATAAATTAAGGCAAAAACGTTGCAAAAATTACATCTTTCCCAAAAAAAAAATTGAAATTTTGCGAAAAATTGCAAAATTTTAAAGAAGGCATAATTTTTTATTAAAAACGCCAAACTCTAAGAATGCAAAAAATTAGGTAAAAATCGCAAAAATGGCGAAAATTCGAAAAAACTTAATAGCGAAGTCTAATATTATTATTATAAATTCGCAAAAAATGATAAGGAGATTTTTTTGCAAAAATTCGATTTCATTACGAACAATGCCAAAATTCGCGAGAAGTTGCAATATCGGAAGCAATCTTTAAAATTCATTAAAAATTGCCAAAACTGTTATAAATAAAATAAATTCGGGAAAAAACGCGAAACATAAGTTCGCGAAAAAATCGCAAGTTCGCTAAAAATTTCTGAACGCCTTGAATAAATCATTTACAGAACCCTTTAGCTAATCCCGGATTTGTTTCCCCTATATTTTAGCAACTCCTCTTATTCCATATTTTTTTACTTATCCCTTTAAAACACAAATAAAATCGTTTGAAAAAATAATTTATGTGCAAATGTTATTTATGTGCCTACATTTATTTTTGTATTTTTGCAATAAAAAGTTACAAAAATTTTATTTTTACTAAAACGTATTTTCTTTCACAATGTTGTTTGCTGCCGAATTCAAATTACTTTTTTTGTAGTGAAATTGGATTCCAGAACACTTCAATTTCGTTTGAAATAAACTGAAAATGAAATTTTACTTTTTAAATCGCTTTTACGAAATTAAGAACACAAACCAAGAGAAAATTTCACTTTCATTTCATTTTACGAATGTAGAACCTAGGCGATGATGTTAGACCCAAAAATTTATCAAAGAAATGTTATAACTTTTTTTGCGCTTCTATCTTACAAATATGCCGTTTAAACTAAAAAATCATTTTCTATTAGAATATTTTGTTTCTCCTTGAGTGTTTATCGCGGAAGCATGGTCACATTTCTTTGGCCTATTTTATTTGGTATATTCTGCTTTCCAAAGATAGTGTTTGAGATTATTGTTTTCAATGATTTCACACATGCTGCGACTTACAATTCATTAGCGGGTTGTATAATGCATCCAGTCCTGGATAGTTGGTTCGTCCGCTTATTTTAGATGAGTTTATTTTGCGTAGAAATCCAGATAGGAATAGCGTAATGCTAGGAACACAATTGGGACGAACGACGAATTTTTCGGTGCGAACTTTCGTCATAAAAAATAAAACACATTTGTTCATATGAAAATGAACACAACACCGCCGTAGTACGAAATTCGTCGTGCGTGACGAATTCTGAGATTAATTTTATTTCTATTTTGTACGCCGACGTACGACGAAAAAACAATTTTCTCTCTCACTCTCTTTACATACACAATAATCAGTTTGACCATATTTTAAAATAAAATTAAGCTAAATCACGTATGTCTTTAATACATTTTTGAAGAATACGCAATTTGGATTGAAAAAAGGTAAAAAAGATAAATCAGTTTTTAAAAAAGCTAAAAAATAAGCTAAGAGCTAAATGAACATTTTAAAGCTAAATCCAGAAGAAATGAGCTAAATTTAGCCTAAAATATGCTAATATGGTCACACTGACAATAACCAACGTTATCAATTATAAGCAGCGTTGTCAACTTTGAAATTTCAAAACGCACCAAAATGGAGAAAAAAACGCGCCATTTACAAAAAAAAAACGCACCAATCTTAGAATTTCTTTTTTTAGTTTAAAATGTTTATTGAATTAATTTTGCATAAAAGTACATTATTTTTTTGTGTTAAAAATTTAACACCAAAACAGAATTTTGCAGTTCAGGGTTAAAAAAAATAAAACCTAAAAAAACTTAGCAAATTTGTTTATATTCATTTGTATTACATGGATAATATTTTTTTTTAATTTCATAAATTCTGTACAAAACTTTTTAAATAGATCAACGATTAATAGAAAGGATTCAAAACTAATAAAAGTTTTTTATTTATCATTTTATTCAAATATTTTTAAATTTTTTAATCAGAAGTTTAATATATCCATATTAAAAATATAACAATATAAATAAACAGCTTTTTACAATATATGGACATAATTAAGAAAAACAACAACAAAACTAAACATACATAGTGTACATATGAAAGTGGTCTAGGTCATACCATTTTTATTCGATATAGTACATTTTGATCAGACTAGTACAACTCTAAATTAAACTGTTGCATAACAAAACAATTATTTTTGGATTTGTTCCAATGTAATCCACTAAATATCTCGACCAAAGAAATATAAGACTTATACAAGTTTCATAATTAAGGGCACATACATATCTTTGCATTTATTTGTACAAGATGATACATTTTTGTATATTAATTTTATAAATTTAGTTTAAGACTTTTTAAAAAGAGACCAAAAATTAATTATTCCAAATATATTAAGCTAATATTTTCATCATTATTGTTATCATCGGGTCATAAAACAGATTTCATTTCAAATTGTGATATTTTGTAAACATCATTAGTAAAAATATTGTAATTAACACTATCAGGAAGTTGGTAAGTCACACAACAAGAATATTCCGGTTTTAACCCATTGTTGTGTTAAATTTGCGTTGGTGCCACCGAAAATTGAAAAACGCACCGAAATTTAAAAAAAAGCGCACCACGCACCAACTGAGGAATTTTTCGCACAAAAAATTTCGAAAAGCACCCAAAATGGTGCGAAACGCACCAAGTTGACAACACTGATTATAAGAGCTGAATTCGCTGAGTAAATTCGTCGTTATTATGTTTCACACCAGTGATGGGAAACGTGGCACAATTTTTCCATTTTTGGCACTATTGAATGTTGCCTGGCACTGTGGCACTCTCGCTCATTTGCTGGCACCTTTTTTCCATTAAATATGGAAACTTTTCTTATTGCAGTAATAAGTACTATTCTTGTTTTTTTACGTTTTTAAGTAATGAAAACTTAAAGCGCAGTATTCACGGTCAAAATGCATGACACAAGCATCGTATACGTGTGTATGAAGAACTCAGTAGACACGTGCATCCATTGCACGATAAATTGATAGCATCTTGTTACAAGCTAATTGCAAGGCAATTGTCAAACTACGTACAAAAACTTTTTACGTATATAATTTGACAGTTCTTTGAAACCTCACTGCTTTGAGTAGTTTATCTTGATATGTTTGTATTGTATACATGCATGTGCAAAAGTCAAAAAATTTAGATTTTGCTTCAAGCATCGTCGGTGTGACTCATACAAACAAAATTTAACTAAATTTAATTCCATACAAATTGACACAAAAAAACAGCCGCAGAAACCGGTCGTGAGATAGAATCTATTTTATTTTGAGAGCGTTTTTTCTTATACTCTCACAAAAATGTTACCATACTTTCAATAAATTTCATAGATTTTGTAAACAAAACTACAAAGAAAAATAAGCACAAAAGAAAATAAAACAAAAACTAGAGAGCATTTGAAGTTACTACTGAAGTTACGTCGAAGTTATTATGGGCTTAATTAATTTGTCAGCGATTTTCCTGAAGTTGCAGACTTTATTTTGTTTCTACATTAAGGCTCAGTTAGCCGGCTGTTTCCTATATTGCAGTTACATTACATTACAGTCGGCTAACTGAGCCTTTAAGGCCATGATACACTATCATACAAAGTCGTGCGATCTACGAAAAAGTACAACGCTGGTATGATGGAGTTTATGAAAATTTTCAAAAGACAATAACAATTCATCACACCAGGGTTGTATATTTTCGTAGATCGCACGACTTTGTATGATAGTGTATCACGGCCTTTAGTAACATTTGAGGCTGACAACTGTTCGGTTCTGATAGTTAAAAGTAACGGTTTGTCCAGAGACATTGACGAATTATTAAAATGAATATACATATAAATTTGTTTGTAACAGCTCATGTCGTAGAGATGATTTTATAAATGTTTAGAAATATTTCAACTCTGAAATTTATGAAATTCTTAAGTATTCCCCAAACCATTGGTGTCTGGTCAAGTTATTGCAGATAGAGTCTTTTAACAGTGGGACCCCTTGAAATATTTCTTCACATTATAATATTTTCAGTCATAATGCAATGATAAAACTTAATTCATATTAAATAGTTTAATGGATAATATAAGCAAAATGTATTTGTATCTTATATCCTTGAAATAGTAAATTATCGAAATGTAATCTAAAAATGTGAGACTACATTTAAATTTAAAAGGGCTTTTTTATTTCGTCAATTGTGTAGAAATTTTTGGACAATATACATAGATCAAAATTATCACTGAAATTTAACTATAAATAATCAAAGACTAATTTTCCCATCATAAAGTTGTAGAATTCAAGAGTGAGTTTTTGGAAGACATGGAGACGTAAACAATAGTTTCAATGAACAATTTTTAAGTAATATTTATCGAATCGTCAATCAAGGTATTCTTTTTATTCTCTACTCTTCATCAAGCGTGGAAAGTATATTTTTAGTTCAAAATTTGATGAAAAGTAAAATGTTAAATGGATAAAGATTTTTGAAGTCTAACAATATATCTTGGTATAATCGTAATGCATATAAAATGATGAACCAAAAAAGCAATACAAATTCCACTATACCGACAGAATCTTTGTTTGATTAAAATAAATAGCTAACAATTATTAATATTTTTAACGTGCACGAATTTCTCTAACTCGAGAGTATATTAATCATAAAAAAATCACAAACTATAATTACATAACTGTCACTAGGTATATACATCTAACAAGAAAAAGTTATTTTATCATCTAAATTAGTTTAGGGTTACTATAGTATTTAAGTATGTCCTTAAAAATCATTACTATAACGTAAAAAATGTTTTTATATTTGTATTTCTTGTAAACAAGTACAAATTATTAATATATGATGCATATCGAGCATTATTATTTTCGATTTAGGAGAAGGTTCTTACGAGTACATATGTACGTTAATTTTCGCTTACGATAAATATTACAGCCTGTTTTTTAAAAGTTATCAACAATTTTGCAATTTCGATAAAAAAGTTAATTTTTTGCTACATCTCGCTCACGATTAAATCCAAAATAGGGCTCGATATGTATTAATGTGTATATACAACTAATTTTAGACTGTGTTTTTTGTGATATTCGTAAACATTTTTTTTTTTTTTTGAGCTATAAACACAATGAATTATCATTCAAGAACCCTAGATTGAATGAACATCAAGTGCCAACATTAAAATTATATACAAAGTTGTTTGGCACTGTTCAAGCAGATTGGGCACGAAATCAAGATTTCCAATTCCCATCACTGTTTCACACGACGAATTTACGCAGCGAATTCTTATCGACGAATTCGGTGACGTGGATAAAATTCGTCGTTCGTCCCAATTGTGTTCCTAGCATCAGTCTGACGACGAAATGTAGATAGTGGGTACATGCAATAACGTCCTTTGACATTATTTCTCAAGTACTTATTATTTGAATGGATGTTAACATTGACACAAAGCAATGTTGACAGTAAAATTACGGCGCAGATGAAGTCAAACGACAACTAGAATAAGAGAGAACAAAACACCTCCAATTATAGTTATCACCCACTAAATCTACATAAATATTTTATACGACCATGCTATTTACCGAAAATTGTTTTTGCAGATTTTGTAGTTAAAGTTTTGCCTTTAAGTTTGAACAATATTTACTTAACACAATATCAATTGTTTAAGTTGTTCGTTGAATGGATTTTTGGTGATCCATTGAAAAACGGTTACTGACCGTTATTGATACTCCTTCCTTTACAATTTTCCTATAAAGTTTTTTTTTTATTTGTTCTGCCGTTGCTCTAAAACGAACAAGAAAAGGTGCAGCTGTGTAGCAAAATCTTTGTGTTTGAAATTTTTTTATCACCCAAATTCGTTTGCTATTACGAGTCGTTAGTAGAAAAAAGTGCATGAATGGAAATAAAACATAGTTTGTGAGCTTAAAAGCAATATAAAAAACAAAAATATATGTAACTAAATTTTTCCAACTAAACTCTATATATAGAGGAAAAATTGTGCATAGACTAACAACTATTTGCTAAACTAAAAGAATCGTTCAGCAATCACTTATTTCCAATTGAATGCACTGTTAACGTACTCTCCTCGTTCGTACACGTTGGGCTGCCGCTTCAGCTGCTGCAACAATATTGGCATTCAACGAGAAACTCTTTTACAAACAAACATTTAAGTGTTGTAACCTTAGCGAAAGCGTATTTATTTGTTGTTTTTATTATGTATTGGATTTTTTAATATAAAAAAAATCCCTTTGAATAAATCGCTTAAAATCGCTTAAGAGAAGGGGTCATAGTTTTTATTTATTTATATTTTTCCATTATTTAAAAACACTTGCATGACTTTAGTTGCTGTTTGTTGCATGCTAAAAATACTTTCAAATATATCGAATAATTGAATTTAATAATTTTTTTTATCGTTTAAAGTATCTTTTTTTCATTAAAGTTGAGCTTAAATTTTTTAACTTCCGACAATAGGAAATTACGGATTTTACCCCAAATTTCGAAAATTGTAATATAATTATATATATTATATAATGCTAAAATTTTTCCACCTCAAGGGAAACAATTTTCGCACACAGAGAAAACAGTGCCTAATAAATACCTCATAAAATAGAACAAAATTAATAAGAAATCTCTATGGTTTTTTTTCAATAAGGAAATCTTATTAATTCCATAGAAAAAACCTTTTTGAAAAAATCAAGAAGAAATCTTGTAGTTTTTATGAGGTTATCTTATTGATTTTTTTTAATAAGGTTTTCTTCTTGATTTTATGAGGCGACCTCATAAAATAAAATAAAAATTATGTCTTTCTTTATTCTTTGTGCTTTGCTTATGTATTTTCATTTAAATTCTATACCATATCCAGCAAACTTCTGACTGATAGACAAACACTCTAACCAATATGCTACCAAGCAGTCTGAATAACCATTGAAATAATTTTGCAAACATGCTTAAACAAAAACGAAAAAGGTCATGAAAAAAAATTGTCTGTGTCTATTTATAGCTATGAAATAACAAGACACCTCATAAAATCAAGAAGATTTCCTTATTAAAAAAATCAATAAGATGCTTTACACATAATCATATAGGAACCTAATAAAATCAAGAAGAAAACCTTATTGAAAAAATCAATAAGATAGCCTAATAAAATCAAGAAGAAAACCTTTTTAAAAAAATCAATAAGGCAACCTAATAAAATCAATAAGAAGTCCATATAGTTTACAATTTATAAGAAAACCTAATAGAATCAAGAAGTTTTTCTCTATGGATTTTTTTTTGGTGCCAAAAATAACGGAAATTGAGTAAAAAAAGTTGGGAATAATAAGATTTCTTCTTGATTTTATGTGGTTTTCTTCTTGATAAAATTAATAAGATTTACCACATAAAAACAATAAGGAATCTCTATGAAAAAATCTTCGCTTCTCTCTGCTGGGATACCCCTTAGCCCAAAAACGTTTCATAGAGAAAATCTTATTGATTCTATGAGGCAGTTTTTTCTCCGTGCAATCATGTCCGTCTGGATCTAAGGTTGTATGTGTGTATGTATGTGTAAACTTCTCAGAAGAACAGTTAAACCCCAGCAAAAAATGGTGCTTCACTGGAAGCACCTATATAAGTGCTCTTTTGGTATGCAAGCACTTACACGATGCATCAAATTTCGCATGATTTTATATGGGATTCCTCTCGTAAAGCTCTGCCACGTCGATCTAAAATGTGATTCTTTCATGCCTGCCGGAGTGACCTGAGTTCAGCAAAAATATTCGTATACTTAAAAGATTTGCTCTCTATTTTTTTACTTTTTTTAATTTTTGTTCGCGCGTTGAATCAGGAGTCGATCCCAGGATTTCCGTATGTTAGGCTATAACACTACCCACTGAACCTACCGAAGCACATATTTATTTTTGTGCACAATTAAATTTTGTATACAGGTAAGCGAGAGAGGATGATCTATAAAAAACTTTGAGAGTTCTAATATAAACAGCCGACTGACTTCGTAGTGCTTGTGTTAAATTTCGTCATTCGCTTACGTTATTGCATCCTCGTAAGGCAGAGGGGATGCACTGTGTGCTTTTCCGCGCTTCCGAAGCGCTTATTTTTGTGTTATATTAAACTACACCTTTCAAAATGTTTTTATGGAAGGGATATAAGAAACCAAAATAGAAAAAACAGAAACCGAAGCTATAAAAGTGCAAAAGAGACTTAATAATAAGCAATTTAGAAGCAATTGCTTCGAAATCTCGATTATTTTTTTGCTGGGACGGCTCGGAATCAAACTTACCACATTCAAAAGATATTAAGCTCACTTGAATGTCATAAGGTATATAATCGATTCTTAGCCGATCAAATTCAAAATCTGATAGCTCTTAACCTCAAAAAGACACGTGGATTGCTACAAATCGGGTGATTTTCAAGATACCGTTGACGAAAAATTTCGGAATAATCGTTTTAATGGTCCTAGACCAAAGGTGAAAAGGAAGCGTATTGTTTTCGCTACGCTGTCCGTCTCAGGCTGGTTTCTTGAGAACCGTAAGAGCTACGGACCTGAAATTTTGACAGACAAATTACACTAAAATGTAATAATTAAAAAATAAAGGGTATTCTGTCAGTTAATGTAATTTTGACTATATAATTTTCACAGCTTGCTGTATCTTGGAAACCTTAAAAGGAAAATTCTTAAACTGTTCAAAAACGCTAAAACTAAAACATCCCAAAATAAAACAATTGCCAAGCCGAACAAAATCGCCAAAAACCAAAAAAAAATTGCCAAAACGAAAAAAGCGCCAGACTGAAAAAAATCTCTAAAACTACAATATCCCGAAAAAAATCGCGAAAATAAAAAAAAATATATCCAAAACTAAAAAAAAACCCGAAAAAAATCCCGAAAGCGGAAAAAAGCCCCCAAAAATAAGAAAAACCGCCAAAAACTAGCCAAATCGCAGAAAGCCGAAGAAAAAATTGGCTGATACTTAATTTTTTTTATTGTCTATATTAGTTAAGATATTTGATTATATAGGCTGAAGTTCGTATAGTATTACATATACAGGGTGGGACAAAAGAAACCAAGGGGTGTAAAAGTTTAATAACTTTTTTGTTTATTAATTTTTTTTTTATTTTTTCTTTCAGATTATAAGACAACACTTGGAGAATTTATAATGGAGAGGTTCACAACTGAACAGAGAACCAGAACAATAGAATTTTATTATTTAAACCAGAGATGAAAATTTGATTATGGGTGATGAAGCTCATTTTCATTTGAATGGCTTTGTTAATAAGCAGAACTGTAGGTTCTGGGGTTCTCAAAATCCAAGAGCCATTCATCAACGCCAATTGCACCCCATCAGGTGTACAGTATGGTGTGGGATCACATCTGAAAATGTCATTGGGCCCTACTTCTTCGAGAATGAAGATGGAAGTGCTGTAACCGTAAATGTAGAGCGGTATCGGTTTATGATAGAAAATTTTTTACGTCCTGCTCTTGAAAACAGACCTGGTATGTGGTTTCAGCAGGACGGAGCCACTGCCCATACTGCCCGAGACACAATGGCACTTTTAAGTCAAATTTTTGGAGAGCGAATAATTTCTCGAAATTCGGAAATTATTTGGCCAGCGCGATCGCCAGATTTGACAGCACCCGACTATTTTCTTTGGGGTTTTTTGAAGGAGCGAGTGTATGTGAACAAGCCAGATACAATCATTGAACTCAAGGCAAACATTGTTGCAGAAATTCGAACGCAACAGCCACAAGTTTTGAAATATGTTATGGAAAATGCTCTAAAAAGAGCCCATCAGTGCGAAGCTGAAAACGGTGGTCATTTAAGAGATATCATTTTTCATACTTAGTGTAAAAAAATTTCCATTTTGTATATTATATAATCTGAAAGAAAAAATAAAAAAAAGTTAATAAACAAAAAAGTTATTAAACTTTTACACCCCTTGGTTTCTTTTGGCCCACCCTGTATATGTATGTATGTAGTGTCCGTACGGAACCCTTTGTGTGCGAGCCACAGTCGCACTTTACTGAATTTATTTCTAATCCTTCGTCGAATCGAGTCTACAAATATATTCATTGATTTTTATAAACCTAAAAATTGTTTGGATGCCGTAAATTTTTTTATATTTTTATTGTAACCAACACAAACAGCGAAGCGATTAGCTTGTCTGAGGAAAGCACCCAGGTTCCACGACATCTGGACTGAGAGGCTAGCATATTTGTTATATATATTTTTTTTTTTAATTTTTCTTATTTTTATTTTTTTAATATTTAATTTTTTTAATTGTTAAGCTTTGTACAGACGATTGTCAGATCTGGCAATGTGCTGAAAATGTACTGGCAATCGAAAATTGCCAGCACAATATTCCTTGTCAGTTCACACGGTTGTCAGAAAATCTTTCAATTTATTGCCAGACGGTTGTATGATAATAAATTCATCTGACAAAATCGTTAGTAGAAAAATTGTCAGCTCACACGGTTATCATATGCACAAATTGTTAGATTTGTTATGCGTTGCCAGACTTAAAGCATTTGTTAGAAATTGTTAAATATTTATCGTTTGCGTTTGTGTTAAATGTAAAAATTATTATGGACCATAAAGAAGCAATTGCAATTATTTTGTCTGCATATATTTTATTATAAATTTTTTTCTTAAAAATGAAGCGTGTGCAGTGTTGCCCATAGAAAGAATTATCTTACAATGACGCCATTGTTAGATGCATAAACTTCGCACATCTGACAATATTAAAATATCTGACAAATATCTGGCAATAAGATGTAAGATGTCTGACAATTTGTTGTCAGCTGCTGGTCTTGCAATGGACTGACAATACGTTTTCTGGCAACGACGTCTGACAAAAAATGTCAGTTCACACGGTTGTAATATGTTTTGAGCACATTTTACTGGCAATATTGTAAATCAAGCCACACACCTTGCGACCGTTTGTATAACATGAGCAGGTTGTGTATGAGATTGTAAAATGTGTGGGGTCGTTGTATGAAGTTGTGTCTCGGTTGTATGATAGATTAAAAATATTTGATTTTTTGGCAAGTTGTATAAACAGGTTGTATAATTTAGGAGTATGTTGTACAACTTCATTTCATTTTGTTTTTATTTTCGTAGTGTCATATAAAAAAACGTCACGCACGAATTCAAATGTGCGTTTAAAATGTTATGCAAATGTAATTTTTGTACTCTTTTGGTTCACTTTCTTTTAGTGTTTTTAAAAGTTTGTTGTTAGAATATGTTTCTTTTTATATAAATAAATTTTTTTTTTGCCAAATTTTTTTCTGCACTTTTTTACATTCTTCCTCTTCGTTTTGCACGAAAAAAATCATCGACTACAATATGCGCAGTAGTACCCCATGTCATGTTTACTCAAAATTTATTTTTGTGAAATGAAGTTGTGCGCTAATGTTGCACACGTTGTTGATAGTTTGTGTCCAAAACACACAACTTGATAAACCAACGTGTTGTACCAACGGTCGCAAGGTCTGTGGCTTGCATAAGATCAGACAACCGTCTGCTGTACATTGCTCTAGAAAAAAAAATTAAATATCTTAAATTAAAAACAAAATAAATATCAAAAACAAAACAAAAAATTAGAAATAACTTAAAAAAATCTAATGAAACGGAATGTGAGAAATGATTGTTGTGTACAATTATTGATTTACCTTTGGTAAATACATAAGTAAGTATCACTATTTATATCCCCTGTTTTTCCATTTTTTCATTTTTCTATTTAAGTTAGCACGAAGTTATATTACTCTACCTACATATGTTTAACTATTCTTGCTTATCTTTTACGATCATCACATTAATTATTTTTACTTATTCGATGTACCGTCGGTACATACATATAAGTATTATAGTAGTGGATATTATGTTACGTTGTTGTGCATTCTCCCGTTTATTTGGTTTTCGAACATTAGTGATTGCCAAGTGAACAGTGATTGCCAAGTGAACATATTTTTGTCACGTGCCCATGATGAATTGAGACATTTTTAGATTTTTAATTGAACTATAGTGAATTTTGAATCAGAAACAATTTTTAGTCAGGCTTAAGTTCAGTAATTTCAATTCTTTTTATTGAATGAAATATTTTATTAATTAATATGAGTTTTTAAAGAAGAGAAGAAAAATTAAATTAGACTTTTAAGCTGGGGAAATACTGATATTTTTCTGTGCAGCAACGCACTTCATCGGCACCCTAGTCTATCTACTTGGGTAGAGATTGTTATTAACATCAGCTATTTAACGTAAAATGATTGTTGTGTACAATTATTGATTTACCTTTGGTAAATACATATGTAATTATCACTATTTATTTCCCCTGTTTTTCCATTTTTCTATTTAGGTTAGCACGAAGTTATATTACTCTACCTACGTATGTTTAACTATTCTTGCTTATCTTTTACGATCATCACATTAATTATTTTTACTTATTCGATGTACCGTCGGTACATATCGGGTGTTTTTTTAGAGGTATAGAACTTCGAATTGAAATAAAACACAAGAAAATCGTTTTAATGTCCATCAATTTGGCTTTATTGGAAGGATAATTTTATGCCATTAATGTTTAAATATGATTTCGGGCATGTGGCCGCCGCGGCTGGCTCGAATAAAGCCAATTCTACAGGTCCAATTTTCAACCACTTTTTCGAGCATATGGGGCCGTATGTTGGCAATAACGCCACGAATGTTGGCTTCCAAGTCCCCTAACGTTTCTGGTTTGTTGGCGTAGACGAGCGACTTCACATATCCCCAAAGAAAATAATCCAATGGTGTTAAATCACACGATCTTGGTGGCCAATTGACAGGTCCATTCCGCGAAATTATGCGCTCATCGAATGTTTCCTTCAATAAATCGATTGTGACGTGCGCTGTGTGGCATGTAGCGCCGTCTTGTTGGAACCACAACTCATCCACATTCATGCCATCCAATTCGGGAACAAAATAGTCGGTTATCATGGCTCTATACCGGTCTCCATTAACGGTAACTGACTCTCCAGCATTATTTCGGAAGAAGTATGGCCCAATGACTCCACCAGCCCATAGAGCACACCAAACAGTCAGTTTTTGTGGATGTAATGGCGTCTCAAGGGTCTCATGTGGATTCTCTTCACTCCAAATGCGGCAATTTTGCTTGTTGACGTAGCCATTCAACCAAAAATGAGCCTCATCACTGAATAAAATTTTGCGATGAAAGTCAGCATCGAGATCAATCTCATTTTCGGCCCATACACCAAAATCACGACGCATTGCATGGTCTCGCGGCTTTAATTCTTGCACAAGCTAGATCTTGTAAGGTCGCAAGCCAAGATCTTTGCGCAAAATCTTCCATAAAGTTGATGGACAAAGCTCCAATTGCTGTGCACGGTGGCGAATCGATTCATTCGGGTCCTCTTCAACACTTTGCTCTACAGCGGCAATTGTTTCTTCGGTGCGCACTGTTCGACGTCTCTGCGGATGCGTATTATCACATAGAGTAAACGTAGTGCGAAAACGATCCATGGTTAACCGAATTAATTGCTCTGATGGACGATTATGTCGACCATAAAATGGACGGAGCTTGCGGTAAACTTCGCGAACTGAACCATTATTTTCGAAATAAATTTGCACGATTTGCAAGCGTTGTTCTTTTGTCAACCTGTTCATGATGAAATGGCAAACCAAGCTAAATGACAAAATGGCCGCCAGTTAAAAAAGTGATGCCAACTTAAAGTTATATACCTCAATAAAAAACACCCATTACATATATGTAAGTATTATAGTAGTGGATTTTATCTATCTATCTACCCAAGTAGATAGACTAGGGTGCTGATGAAGTGCGTTGCTGCACAGAAAAATATCAGTATTTCCCCAGCTTAAAAGTCTAATTTAATTTTTCTTCTCTTCTTTAAAAACTCATATTAATTAATAAAATATTTCATTCAATAACAAGAATTGAAATTACTGAACTTAAGCCTGACTAAAAATTATTTCCGATTAAAAATTCACTATAGTTCAATTAAAAATCTAAAAATATAGCTTAAGAAATTTAACCGAAAGTGTCTTAAAGCTTTAAAAAAATTTTTAATTGATTACAAATTAAT
Source organism: Tachina grossa (assembly GCA_949987645.1). NCBI lineage: Eukaryota > Metazoa > Arthropoda > Insecta > Diptera > Tachinidae > Tachina > Tachina grossa. The sequence continues at coordinate 58,158,796 of OX465276.1, read as the reverse complement.
TTTTTAATTGATTATTTTTTAAAAATTAAAAGTGTTTAGAGAAATATTATTGTTTGCGTCTGCACTGTAACGCTTTGAGTTTTGTAATAATTTCATTTTGTATTTGAACACTTTCTGGCTAAACTGTAAGATTTCTTATTTAAGGTGTGAGTGTGAACCTGAGCTATTAATAATTTTTCTTAGTTTATTTTTATATTTTTTGAAACTGATTTTTAATACACGTTTCTATGAAACCATAAATATAAATCTCAGTCAGCCCTCTAAAATAAACACGAAACTATTTAACCTTACGGTAGCCTGCCAACGTTTTTTTTTTTTAAAGCTTTTCGCCGCCACAGTTTGATATATTGTTGCAAATGTTTGGCTGGCACACTGTTTAACAATTGCATTTCTGGGGTTTTTGCTTTAGATTTTTTTTGTGGGTTTGTTGTCTTTGTAAGCGAACTGAGGAACTGAAAATGATCATAAATGGTTGATTTTAATAAAAAAAAAGGTGCTTTTTTAATCAGAAATAATCAAAAAAAAAAGGTGCACATAAAATAATTTTAAATGAACGTGGTTTTCATATGCCTTCAAAATATAATTTTATTTAAACTTTTCGGCTTAAGCTTGCATTAGAATCTAAAGTTTTTCTTTTTCATTTCTTTTAGGCCATTTTACATCAAATCCCTAATATTTTACTTCAATTTTACATGGAAGAGAACATTAAAAAAAAAATACTGGTGAGTTGTATTCTTCTCTATTTTATTTCATATTAAGTTCATTTTAATGAAAAGAAAAGCAAGTTCTTGCAAGCAGATTTAGACAATCTGTTATGAATTAATAAGCCATTCTTCACTGGAACAAGGCTTTCATTGTTTCTTCTGTAATTTAATCAATAAGAGTATGGCCACGCGCTCTTTTGGCTTAAGCTTAAATCTTAAATAAAAGTTGTTTTATGTGATCGTTGCAATACTTCAGATACATAAACATAAATATTCATGTATGCAATATAATTTATAGTTATTGAAATGGGGAACAACATAAAAATCTATAGAGTACAATATAATCAAAAATTTACCTTGTAAACCAAATACTATAGTATTAGGGATAATACATAAGTATACTCTGTAAAAGATTTTCAAATCTTTGGCTAAAAAATTCCAGCTGTCAATTGCTTTTCAAAAAAAAAAAAAAAAAAAAAAAAAAAAAAATACACATCAGCTAATAGTCTTAATTTTAGTAATTACTTATAATTGTAATTTTAGCGCAAACAATTTGTACGCTCACATATTTTCTCTCTAGCAACTATGACTAAAGCAGATTAAGATCATTTCTACTTCGTTTAAACTAAAATACGCTATAACTTTATACAAATAAAAAGACACATACATACGTATCAAACGCATTGATTTTCTCTTATACTTGCAGTCTGAGTATGTTTATACTCAGGATATATGTATATGTTTAAGCGGCAAACAAAAGAATACGTTAATACTCGGGATATTTATTCATCGTACGTTACCGTATACACCATTGGATTAAATCAGCTACTTCCAAGCCATATGTACAATGTGCAAACTTTTATAAAGAGCTTTTTGTGCTTTCACGCCGACGGGAGTACAACATCGACAACAACAACACAACAGACAGCAATGCTTGCTTTTATTTTGAAAAGAAACAAGAACATATTTAAGAGCTTTCAAAGCTTTTTACCTCAAATTGTACGTGTGTTTGGACGTAGCTGGTTTAAATAGCATGAAATGGACAATGTGTGTGTGTGTGTGTGTGTGTGTGTGTGTGTGTGTATGTGTGTGTGTGTGTGTGTGTGTGTGTGTGTGTGTGTATGTGTGTGTGAGTGTGTGGCTGTTTGCAAATATTTTTATGTGTGTGTAAATAAAATAGCCCTGCATATGCGCATATTTAGCCGATTAATAGCCAGAGTATTTTTATATTCCTTTTCTTCACTGTATTTAAAACATGATAGGTTTGATTGCTAAAAAAAGATAAAAATAAAAATGGTGAATATCTTGAAAATTTATAAACCTCCTAGTAAAGTGCAAAGTTATATGCGAAGGAAATTCAATAATTATAATGATAATTATAATAAAAAATCATTGAGGTAACAATAGCAGCACCAAATGTTTATATGGCAACAACGACTGACTTGGCATCACCCAATTTAGTTCAGATACGGATAATCGTCACAGTTCAGAACAGATGGAAAACCAAGTTATGGTACTTTTTTGTTAACCATTTATATTCAAAATCAATAAGCACAGAAATTAAATTGAAATTGAATTTTAGTCTTTCTAAACAACTTTCAAATGGATTTTAAAAAATTTTATATGTACAAAAATATTTTTTTATCATAAAATCTTTCCATAAATAATCGCTGTCATCATTTTTATGTTTTTATGCTAATTTAAGTTTTTTATATATATCATGTCGAGGCGAATTCAGACCAGGTGATCTCGTTTCAGGAAATTAAGCAAAATGTACGAAAATTTTCCGAAGGTAGAAAATTTTACTCTAATTTACTAAATTCAACATTTAAGAAATTTATTATTCGACATATTGTCAGCAAATAAATTTCTAATTTACTAAAATACATGCATTTTCTGCGAATCGAGATCACCTGGTATGACTTCGCCTTCATTCATGTTTAATACTCTTCAATTTTTCTTGCCCTAAAAATGAGTTTAAATGAAGTAAAAATATAAGAAAATTTTTCACAGATTCTCCAATAAAAGAGCAAATTTAAAAGAGAAGTTTAGTTCTTGCTTTAATAAAAATTTAAACATCTAAAACCTGAATGTCCTTACAGTGGCAACCAACCACTGTGTTTGGTTTTAAAAGAAAAATCTAAACATGAATAGTTTGCCAGTAGCAATGGTTAAACATGCTGGAATCGTGTAAAACACAACAGTCCAGAAAAAGTGCTGCCCTGATAAGGGGCACGAGAGAGAGAAAAGGGGAGAGATGAGTACATTTTGCCAATTACAGTGATTCAACTTTAAATATTCATGGATTATAGTAACTTTTAAGGCTTTTGGGGAACTTTTTTTAGTATTTTAACAATTGTTGTTTAGCTGACTGGCTCCGGCTGATTGTTATGTTGTTCGTTGCTTAGACCGGTGGTTCGTTAGTTGGGCTAGGCAAAAGACAACAAAAACAACAACAACAACAATAAGCAAGAGCATATAAGTAAGTGCCTAAAACGAATGCGTCAAAACCAGAGCGCTAAATTTTGATATCAACATTCGCATCATACTTACAATGCAGAACTGTTAAAGAATTACAACCTTATTAATAAAAATTATTGAGGCTTTATAATGGCTTAATATGAAATTTTTTTAAGGAAAATTTGTTTTAAAAACCCTTTATAAAGCCTTAGTGAGTTTTATAAATAAGGCCGTTATTATAATTTAAATAAAATTGTTTAAGGAAATTGAAAAGAAGGAAATTTACGAGACATATTGATCTTTTTAAAGTTATTTTTTCGCTGAACTTATTGCTAAGAATAATGGGAGAGGACATTAAAGCAAAGCTTCAAAGTTGTGCGATTTTCTTAAATAGTTCGTAAAAAGTGTTAGAAACTAATTCTATGTTCTTTGCTTGAAATAATAATTTAAGTTTTCATTTATAGCTGGTGTTTGAGTTGAGTTTTGAGTCTTGGTGTATTCGAAGAATCTCGTTAACGGTATTAATAAGACCCAAAAGTGTCAGAGGGTTAAAATGCCTAAAACTTTATTTAAAATAACGAAAGCTATCTGGTCGATTTTGAAAGCTTTTGAAAAAAATTTATTTTTTTTCAAATAAATTTTTTAATTGTTGGAGCGACCTTTTCCATAATCCTACCAACTCACATATGATGTTCTTTTTAATAACAACGAAAGTTCTTGTCAAAGCTATAATTTTTTTTTTACTTTCTCTTATAAATTTTCGACTCTTTTCGGGTGAGTGCGTGAGATTTTTCTACTTTTTTATTATACAATTGCCATAAATACAAATTGCAACATAATATTGCTAAACAATTTTAAATTTTAGCACAACATAATGAACAAATGCTAACGAAATGCTAAAACTTTCTTTGATGCTAAAAAAGTGCTAGATTAATTTTTACACTTGATAAATGAGTAAAAAATATTTTGATTCTGGCATAGAACTTAGTATAAGTTGGATACAAAAATATTATTATATAAATGAGGAGCATTTTTGTTGTGCTAAAACTTTTTCAGATGCTAAAAAAGTGATAGATTAATTTTTTTACGTACTAAATGAATTCAAGATATCTTTAATTTAATATAAAACATACTAAATATACTTGGATAGAAAGATATTACAAAAAAGCGAGAACAACAACAAAACAACAACAAGCGAAATGTTTTAATTTTTTTCAGATGTTAAAAAAGTGCGAGATTAATATTTTCACTTGGTAAATGAGTTCAAAATATGTTGGATCTAGCGTAGAATATATTAAGTTGTCTACAGAGCTTACATTGTTGAAATAAAACGAGGATTTGATCAGACTCCCAAGCACAAATTAATAAAAAACAAGAGTTGTATATAAGTTTTATTTCAGCTTAAGGTCCTTTTTTAAAAAATTGATAACTAAATTTATTAACTAAATTTAAATAAAAAGGTCGAATAAATTATTATATTATATTTAATATAATAATAATATAATATATTATATTATTATGTTCCCTATCATTTGTTCCCGGGGAATAATCCTCCTAAAATCTGGATCAGCTGTTTAATGTTTACATATTTTTCTGGAGTAACGCAAGAGTTCAGCAATAAAAATTTATTAAAAATTTTATGTTTTCATTGTCAATAAGATTGCGTGTTAAATAATATTTGTTTAAATAAAAATTAAATAAACAGTGTGACCATTCACAGACATGCGGAATAACTTTGTGCTGAGAAAGTGGAGTGAAAACTGAGCGAGGTGCAGATGCAAATGGATTCAAATTCCAAGGACTGTGTGTACAAAGAAAATTATAAATTTTATAAAGCATTTCTTATCGGTCTTGATAATATTAGAAGAAAACAAAGTCCCGGTTCACACTTTTAAACTTTTATTGCTCAGGTGTATGAAAAAAAAAGATATTTGTACTTTCGTCTCCGTCTTTGTTACAGCTGAATTTCGAGTTGAGCAACAAAAGTTGAAACGTGTGAACCGGGAAAAATCTTCCATTTACTTATTATGTGAACTTAAAGGAGACCAGCAAAATTGAGTGTTTTATTATTTGTTTTGAATACAGAAGTAGTTTAGTATTTTGGAAGTGCATGTTCGCAGGGTTTAGATAAAAATGCAAAAATACAAAAAAGAGAAATATAATAATTCGGTATTTATAAGACTTTTCAAGACATGAGAGATTTTTTTCAATGCTTTACTACAGCGAAATATTCTAAAAGAATCGCTAAACAACACTGTTGGCAAGACAAACCATCGAAAAAAATTACTTGCCAACAGTGTTGCTTAGCTGTAGTAAAGCATTTGAAAAAATCTCTCATGTCTTGAAAGGTCTTATAAATAGTCTTGTGCAGGACACTAGTATTTAGTTAAACTTTTTATTCTAAATAAATGCTTATACTATTGTTTTGCAACATTTATTAACATAATTTTTAAATATTTGCATTAATTCCCTTCAAAATGTTTGGGGAGTAAACTCTCAACAAATTCTCCCTCCCCCTCATAGTTAGAATACATAGTTTTTCCCGAGGAGTTTTTTCCTGGGGAAATTTTAATTCATAATAGGAGGAATGGCAAAAGAGAAAAAACTCCCGCGGAATTGCTATTCATAATTGGGCTGATAATAAATAAAAGTTATATAAATATTTGAAATGGAAACAATTCGTTCTTTTACATATTTTAATAAGTTCTGCAGAAAAGTATATAATAATCTTATGTATTTATACGAGGGTTACTGCAATTTTGCGAGATCTAGCTCGTGGTGATAGAACAATTTTCTGGGTGATATCTTCAAAACATTGGATCCATTAAGATATATTAAATTATTTGTTAAGGGCGAAAAAGGTGTAATTTTTTGTCTTTAAAATAACTAAAAACTAGCGCTAATAATAGTAGACCGACATAGAATTTCAAACTTTCAAAGTCAGCTGTTTTCCTTCCAGCTCTATTATTTTACCTCAAAACTTGCACATAATCAAATAATAAAAGTCAGAATAGATGGTGAGAAAATTCCCTAGGAACTATTGATATGATCACCCTTATCGGGAATAAAATGCGAGCAATTTGTTCACGTGACATATTTCCCGTAAGCGAAAAATGGTGAACAAAATTAGAAAATAGTTTACTGACACACAACAACGCAAACATTGGCGATCACAATTTTAGGTAAAGGGAACACTTTTCACGTGAACTTTTTTTATTCCCAATAAGGGTGAGTAACAGTTTATCACACCAGCGTTGGGTCTATTCGCAGATCGTACGACTTTATATGATACTGAGTCATAGCCTTTACTTAGCTAAAAGACATGCTTCGTAGAACATAATTTCCATCGCAAAGGAACCATATTTTATCGACTATCTTGCCAGTAATACAAAATAAATTCAGTAAAGTGCGACTCTGACTCGCGCACGAAGGGTTCCGTACGAACACTAGATATGTAATTTAATACAAACTTCATCCTATATAATATGTATATATATAGTTTTGTCATTTTTTTCGTTTTTGGGATATTTTCGGTTTTTTTTGTTTTGGCGGTTTTTGCGTTTTTTCGGTTTTGGCGATTTTTGTAAGTTTTGGCTCTTTTTTTAGTTTTAGTTTCTTGTTTTGGCGTTTTTTTATTTTGGCGATTTTGTTATTTTTGGCGATTTTTTTCATTTTTGCGATTTTTTTTATTTAAATTTTTTTTAGTTTTGGCGACATTTTCGCGTTTTGGCGATTTTTTTTCTATTTTTGGCGTTTTTTTTTTCATTTTGGCGATTTTTTTCGAATTTGGCGATTTATTTTAGTGTTAGATTTTTTTTTTAAATTTTGGCGATTTTTTTTTAATTTTTGGCGATTTTTTTTTTGGTTTGGCTATATTATAATTTTCGGTTTTTTTAGTTTTACCGTTTTTGAAAATTTCAAGTTTTTGGCGATTTTTTTAAGTTTTGGCTCCTTTTTTAGTTTTGACACTTTATTTTCTTGTTTTGGCGATTTTTTCGGTTTTTGGCACTTTTTCATTTTGGCGATTTTTTTTTATTTTTGGCGATTTTTTTCATTTTGCGATTTTTTTTTATTTAAATTTTTTTTAGCTTTGGCGACATTTTCGCGTTTTGGCGATTTTTTTCGATTTTCGGCGTTTTTTTATTTTGGCGTTTTTTTTCATTTTGGCGATTTTTTCGAATTTGGCGATTTATTTTAGTGTTAGTTTTTTTTTAATTTTGGCGATTTATTTCGTTTTGGCGATTTTTTTTAATTTTTGGCGATTTTTGTTTTGGTTTGGCGATTTTATAATTTTCGGTTTTTTAGTTTTACCGTTTTTGAAAATTTCAAGTGTTTGCCTCTTACGGTTTCCAAGATATAGCAAATTGTCAAAATTACATAGTCAAAATTGCATTAACTGATGGACCACCCTTTCATTTTAATTTTTTTTAAATTTTAGTGTTAATTGTTGTAGTCTGTATAAAAATAAAATAAAATATATAATAAAATATAAAATAAAGTTTTACAAATTTCAAGTTTCAATATACATATGTTCATACAATTATGTATGTATGTATGTATGTATATTAAATGTATGTATATTAAATGGGATTTTAACATTTTTCGTTGCTTGTTTTGGAACACCCTTCAATTAATCTCATGTATTTCTTGTTGTAGCGGCAAAGGTTCTACATACTGTGTCCAAATTTCAGGTCCGTAGCTCTAACGGTTCCTGAGAAAATACCGTGTGACGGACAGACGAACAGCGTAGCGATAACAATAGGGTTCCTTTTCACCTTTGGTGTACGGAACCCTAAAAAGTACTCGTAGCAACCCTCGTTTATTATTTGTTTTTTCCTGGTTTCTTTATTTTTTTTAATTTCTTCAAGTTTCAAGACATCGTGATGATGATTACAAGTTAAGCGCGTGCTTACAGTCTGCTTATTGCTGTTGCCTTCTGCCTGTCGTGCTCTCATTGAACTCTGAGGCACATTTGTAGCAGGAAAAACGACACACAACGAAAAAAAAGAAACAAAAATATGTACGTTGCTCTTGAAATTATTATAATATTTTTCCTTTGCCATTTTCCTGTTGTTCATATACAGCTGTTTAAATCATTTAGCCGCCCAGAAGGTGAGTTATTCTAATCTATTTTTCCGTTTTCTTCCTTGATTTCATTATTTTTTGTAATTCTGTAATGGAGCCGTGTGTTCATGCGCCATTTTAGCCTGCTTGCCAGCAGCTGCAAATTGAACTTGTGTTCTGTGGCGTTGCTGTTACATTTAGAATATTTGCTTTGGTCATGTTGTTTGGTGGTTTTAATAAGTTTTCAGTTGTTGTTGTTTTTGTTCATTACAAATCAGAAATCATACTTTAGTTCTTATAAATTTTTTATTTAAATATTTCTTCTCGTTGTTGTTGTTGTTGTTGTTGTCGTCGTTGTTGTAATTTATTTTTTATGTCTTCCTGTCGTTAGTTTGTGGAGTACATTTAAATAAGTGGTTGAACAATCAAGAATGTTAAGAAAAGCTTAAGAGACTAAATATGTAAACTGGTTTTACACTTGATTACCATACTGTGGCAGCAACATATGTACATATCGGTGTCATCACCCAGCTTCAGTCATTGCAACGCATTGCATCATGTGTGGAGGCATTGGTTGCATGTTTGAGTGTGTGTGTGTGTGTGTGTGTGTGCATACCAAAGAATAATTCTTTGGTGGTTAAGCCAACAGCAGCAGCCTGCTTTAACAGCAGTTGAACATGCGCACTTGTAAGTCCAAACAATGATCGTTTTTCATTTTAGTTTTGCAGTTCTGGATTGGATGGATTTTTATTATGATGACTATTTTTTTGTTTGGTCTGATTTGGTCCTGCAGTGGCTTGCTTGAGTTTGCCCGGTGCCGTTGGTTAGTCTTGCCGTCATCATCTATCTAATCCTGTGTGTGTGAGTGTGTGTTTGCTTGAATTTGAATTGGTTTTGTTTAGGTGAATTTCTTTCTGTATTGTGTCTTTTAGATTGATGCATAAAATGCATTTACTTGACATTAAGCAGCTCTAGATTTATATCTGTAATCACTCAAAGCAATAGTGCTAGTGCCAGGTAAATGTTGTACATGTCCATTTGACTGGGCATTCGTATTCGTTCGTATTCGTATCTCTTTCTGTCTATCATACTTGTATCACTCAGTCACTTTTTGCGTTTTTTCTTGATTTTAACTGCTGTTCGAGTTGATTGCTCATATTTAATTTTATGATGGACATTTGTTTAAAAGGAAATTAAAACAACGAATGATCATAATACATATTTTGAAAAAGAACAAAACTCATCTGCTAACGTCCAAACACAGACAGTCAGTCATTCTTGCTTATGTAAAGTGTATTTTCCAGGAAATTCATTTATAATTTGTATATTTGTTAAAAGATTTTTTTTTTGAGAGAAAGAAAAAACTAAACGTGCTTTTGTAAGAAAATTATTTTGCAAATTAAAATTATAGACTGTACAAAAAAAACTTGAATTAACTTGCAAACTTTAATAAAATAAAGTCACGCTGTCAGAAAAATAAAATCAAGGTTCTAATGACCGCGAGGAGGCAAAAAGTACACACAAGTCTGCATTTAAAAAGCTTTCATCGGCTTCTTTCTTTAAAATAATTGCCCCATTTTCGCCAAGAAGGCAAAAATATCCGCGCCCGCAAATAACCAATAAAAAGAAAATAGATGTCTATGGGCTTCTTGCAGTTGTAGTTCTTTTGGTTGCAGTCCTAGAAAATTTTCACTAATACTGCAGTTACATTGAAATCTTTATCGAAATCTATATCGTTTACAATCAGCGTTGTTGACATATTTTAAGATTTCGTATCATTTGGTTTAGCCAAATTGTCTTAAAAGCAATTAGATTTGGCTCGAAATCTCGTAGGTACGGCCATTTTATAGAAGAAAATTACAATTTTAATTTTTCGTCTATATAATTATATTGAAAACAAAAACAAAGCACTAGAATTTGTTTTTGTTTTCAATATAAATAAATAGGCCAAGGTTTTTATTTGTCTCCTATGTTTATAGGAGTTATTTTCTGAGCAAAAAATATAAAAATTAAAAATAATTTTTTTTTCTCGAGAATCCTAACCTTGGCACACACACATACACACACACATATACACACACACACACACACATATATATATATATATATATATATATATATATATATATATATACAAACACACGCACACACACACACACACACACACACACACACACACACACGTACACAATATTATATAATGGCAAGGCCAACAATTAAAACTGGCAAGGCCAACAATTAAAACTGGCAAGGCTAACAATTAAAACTGGCAAGGCCAAAAATTAAAACTGGCAAAGTCAAGTGTGCAATTCTACCGGATAAATCCCGATTTTTAAGTTCCCGAAAAGTGGCTAATCGGGATATGTACAGAAGCCTCTCTCAGCGTCTCCTGTAAAATTCCCTCAACATTGCAATTGACTGAAACTCAGTTGAGTGTTCTCTTATAGTCACTAGCTAGTTTCGACCTGACTATATGCTACTTCAAATGTTGTAGCGCTGTATGACTCAGCGTTGTCAGTTTACGGTATTTGTCCCCGAATTGGGGATTTTTTCTCTATTGGGGATAAAAATTTCGTGCTTGGGATATGGGGATTTTTTGGGGATGATAATAAAATTTTATGGGATTTTTTTGGGCATTTGGGCATTGGTCTGACTATCGACATAATAGAAGAGAACCTTCTTGCTTTCAGTCACACTTTCAGCCTTTATCATCTCTAGAATATTTGCCTGGAAAACTGTACGCTCGTGCGCAAGTCTGAAGATTATGAACATTAATTATCTTAATGCATGACATAGAGACCGTACCTATTTCCATCTTAGACCCCTCGGTGAAGACTTCACATAAATATGTTGAAGGTAGACGCCTTCAGCATATCTGTCTTAAGCCCATTGTGATTAATATAATATATGATCTGACCCAAAAGTCCTTATCTTCGAAGTTTATTCCTACCTTTTGCTTAATTGCTTTCTTACAGTTTTCCTTAAAGACTTGTTGATTTGATATCCTTCATTTTATGCTGAATTTCAGTTTTCCCATATCTGTTCTGACACCCGCATTAAAATATCTCAAATTGTATGATGACATCCTTTTGCAAAATTGCTTATGTAATAAAAGACCCTCCTTGCAAGCGTAAAACAATCAAACTTTATTTAAAATCATAAAAATCTTATGGCAGTACATGCATGTTTAATTGCTGTCACATACAATCTACACAAAAATATTTAAAATAAAGGAAAAAAAAACTTTTATTATTTGTATTCGTACAAATGAATGATTCATTTTTCAAAAATTCAGACAACAGATTTCCTCTGTTATTTTTCACTGCTTGACAGGGTTTGCAGTTTTTAAAGAGTTTTTTTTATTGCAGTCATTAACATTAATTTAAGCTGTTGCGTTTTTTTTTGTGTCTCACTTTAAGTCTACCCTCTGGTTTTTTTAAGAAAAAAAAAAAAAAAAAATAAAAACTCCAGCAGTCCTCTACTCATGTAAGTGTTTGTTTAAGGTTTTATTTTGCAGGGAATTTTTTAAATCTTCCCTTTCCCTAAATGATGGGTTAATAAATGCGACAAAAACTGGAGAAAAAAAAATAAAGTAAAATAAAAAGCAAAATGCGAAAAAAGGAAAGAAAGAAGTGCTAAAAGCAAATTAATCAACTGTTTGCAAAACAAGCTGGCATTTTTCTTTAACGAGAAACTTTTTTATTTAACACCAACCAACAAATACACACAAGGAATGAGGAAAAAAACTCATTTAAAAATTTGCTAAAGTGTGATGATTGTGGTCTGAGAAGGAGTTTCTTTACTATTATTTGCCCATAGTTCCAGGGGCAATTTGTTCTAAGCAGAAGTTGCCAGACTTTTAAGTAAATCAGTCTAGAGTAGAAGTGTCCTACCGATTAATCGGCTAGAGACTTTTTGTAAAAACACACCTACTGAACAGTATAGGTTCGATAGTACTACCAAAAGGTAGTAAAACCCTAAAACTCAGTTCGGTAATTTTGGTGACCAAAATTTTTTTTAATGGTCCTCCAAAAATTTCGACAATCAGTGCACGCTCAAAAAATGTCATCAGTTTTGGGCCAACATCTTATTCAAACTGTGTGGTAGCGATTAACTATATGTATATGGCAATAATATAGCTAAGAGTCTCTACCTAAAAAATCTTGTTAACATCTTATTACCAAAAAAAAGTATATCTTAGTGCGATTTTTTTTTTGCAAAATTAAGAAAACAAATTTTGATTAACTTTTTCAGAATAACTTACAGGGACTCCTAATTTTTTGCTAACAATATTTGGCAAAATTGTGGCTGTGGTAAAGCTGGAAAACTTTTGTAAACATATCAATGTAAGCTGAACCTGTCTAGGCACGCTAATAGCTCATACATGCTAGAGGGCTGCATAAACAGTCTTGAAATGTAAATGCGTCTTGTGTTTTAATTGTATTGCATTTTATTGTATTGTATTATACAGGGTGGCGCAGAATGAGCTATATGGCTTAAATGGTTTATAAGTTTTTTATTTGTGCGGTATTATATTTTTTTTTTGTTTTTGTTTTAAATACAGTATATTATTGGGGTATTTTTTGTAATTAGCTTTGAAAAATGAAAAACATACGTGCTATTTTCAGTGAGAGAGAGAGAGAGAGTATACATCTTATATTTTTTATAACTTTTCGCAAAATTTCTTGTGTAATGGCCATGATTTCATTTCGAATGTTGGTTTTTAGTTGGAGTATGGTTCTTGGTTTGTTAAAGTACACTCTTTCTTTCAAATATCCTCAAAGAAAACTGTGGGTGCAATGCGCTGTGTCAACACAATAGACTCTTGGTTTGAAAAATAAAATTCAATTATTTTTTTATGTTGTTCGATCTTTTGATGGCCCATGATTAATTCCCCAAGTCATCTTCACAAAATGCTGAAAAAAAACAAAGAAAAAATAATAATTAAACAAGTTATAAAGATCTCAAACTAGAGCTGCTCGATGTTAATCGATGCATCGTAAACATCGATGTTTTGGTTGCGATACATCGAAGAAATGCCGATGTATCGTAACATACGATGTTAATCGATACATCGATGTTTTTATTCGATGTATCGAAAAGACGACTTCTTATATATATTGATGCTTGGAACTCATTTAATGTAGTGATAAAAAAACCCCTCTAAGAATGACTTTTAAAACGTTTTTTAAATTTTAAAATTATTTTAAAATTGCTTGATGTAAGAACACAATATTAATGGTATTCTTTGTCAATTTACAAAGCGTCATCGAAGCAACAGCGTTATTTTACAGCATCCAAATATATGTTTTTATTGTGAAAAAATTTTCAAAATTTTCTTGGTTTTGTATAGTAATAATCAGCAATGTAAGTTCTTTTGCCTTAATTGGCTTAAAATTACTGTTACGGAAGGTTTTAGACACCTAGTAAAAGTTATATCACCGCATTTTGAAGTTCCAATTAGAGCTACTGTGACTCGTTGGGTTGAGTAAAAATATGACGCTTTGTAAGGAACATTGAAAACTAAATTACAGACAATCGAAAATATTACTTTGATAACTGACATTTGGTCCGATTTGCAAAGCTGTAGAACTGGCCTTTGAAAAAGAAGCACATACCGTGCTTTGCACACAGGCTTTTCTTAATCCTTATGAAATTTTAAAATCGACTTTTATTTATTTAATAAATTTTCTTGGTTTCGATGTTTTTTTAAATCGATATTTCGAATAACATCGATGTGAATTAATAATGAATCGAATGAGAAAAAACATCGGTGTTTATTTTACGTGAGCGGCGAAGCAAGATGGATGTATTGAGTGTACATGAGTGTTTACAAACGTTGTCGCGAAGTCTTCTTGTTCGTAACAAACACTCAAAAGAAGTAGTGTTGAAGCGTGTATGCTTATTATTTTGCATATTGTACGTTTGAGTGTTGTGTAAGATGTATATGGTAAGGTATTATGTGTTTAAGGGTGGTGTTTTAAAGCAAGCTCTCACAACTAATGTCAATGCATGTGTGCGTTTGTATGCGTATCAAGAATCAATAATCACAAATTCTTCCGTCACGAAGCATTTTCTTCTTAAAGGCAGAATTAGTTTGTACGTGCTGTTCTGTTTTGAATCAGCTGTTTTGTTTCTGTTGAGTTGAAAATCTGTATGTGTGGTTAGTTTTTAATTTTTCGTTCTGTTCTGTTGCGGACAAATCTGTAGAAAATAGAATTCAACGTTAAGTGACAGCCAAAAGTGTGTATGTATTAGTGTGTTGTGATATTTTGTGTACAAGTGTAATCAATTCTATAGGTTGCCAGCTGATTTTTTTCACAGACAAACTAATTGCAAAATATTTTATACAGAAAGGAACGGCACAGAACAGCAACAGAAAGTAAAGACTAATGAAGCCTTAACTCTTATACCTGCAATAACTGAAACAAATTTCTTGCGAAAGTGTTGTTTAGCGTTTGTTTTATAAGATTTTGTTGTAGTAAAACATTTAAAAAATCCCTCATGTCGTAAGAGTTCTTGTAAGTGGTCTTGCGCAGGAGTCTAATACATACCACTTTTTAGCTTAAAAACTTTCTAATTTTTTATGATAATGATATGGCCTGCTTTGCGCTTGGGTCGGATTTAAAAAAAAAATTGACCAAACTTTATTTACGGTTTTGGCACGAATCTTTCCTATTTAATGTTTGAATAATTCTTTAAAGATTTACAGCCGTATTCATAAAAAAAGTTGATTGAGGTTTAAAATTCATATTAGTTAAAAAACGTTTTAAGGCTAAATAACGTTTTTAAATATTGGTATTCATAATCAGTTTTTTAACTAAAAATCAATTAACTAGATTTTTTAAAATATCGTGGCAACACTGTATTCTTTATTTGTCGTTTGCATATTAGTTCTGCAAAACAACGATTGTTAACTCACAAAGTACTCGTGTCTATTTTGTTTATTTGTCGGTTTTCAGAGAAATATTGTTTCTATAAAATAAAAGATATATTCCAACTTGTATTTAATAAAATAATAAAAAAAATTCACAACAAATCTTTGTTAAAAGTGCTTTTTATATTATTTATTTTATTGCAGATAAAGAAGCACTAGAATAACGAGCTTTATTTTGTTTGTTTTGAGTGTTTATACATCACTAGTTAATTTTCTACAATTATACTATTTTTGTTAACACATAAAATGAGAAAACAATGACTGGGAATGGAAACTGGATCGCTCCTTTTCTTTTAAATATTCTTTGGAGTATATTTGTTATTTCGGTAATAGTTTCTATAAAAAAAAAATTACATTGTTTTCTTCTAAATAACACTGGCATATGCATACATACATCAATACATAAGTACATACATACATACACACATATGTACATACAGGTAAAGTTCAAAATGTAAACAAAAACGAAGCAAAATTACAACAACGTCACCTTAAAATTGGTTTAAACATGGGGGCAGTCAATTTTAAAATTTGCTAATTTACGCAAGGTTTAAAAACCGTTTTTAAGCTAAAATTCTATTATGAATACAATTTTAGCGAATTTTGCTTAAATAATATTTGAAACTCGGTTTAAAATTATTATGAATACGGCTGTTAAGATTTAACTTTAATATTAAAATTTTAACAATCTGGCAACATAGATTACATACTTTTACTATATACATACTGCACACATTACAAATTACAAATTAAGAGTCTATGTAGTCCATCAGCTTTTTGTTTTCTCTATACTCGTATTTGTCTTGGTAATCGTGTTAAATTATACTGCTTTTAGTGGCTCTGCAAATTCAAGCAATTAATTTATGTAAGTATGCATTTTATTACTTAAACTACAATAACAACAAGTGCTAGTTAGTGGTGGCTAGATGTGGAATTATCAAGCAACATTTCGTCCACTCAGCCAGCCAGCCAGTCAGTCAGTGGCACTGGTAAATTGTTCAAGGGATGTCGACTGAATTAAAAGAAATTAATGGTAAATGGAAAATATCAAAAGCACTTAGAAGAGTTTTACGAACTCTATTTAATACAATATTTTTGGAACAAAAATTTAATTTTAAATCTTAAAGCATAGAAAGAAAAACAATCATAAAGCGCGCTTGTGCTTAACTTAATCATGTTCGAAGCAACAAAAATGAATTTGAAAAAAATATGTACTCGTATAACAACACAAAGCTTAATAATTCTTTATACGCCTCATTTAAGAGACAAATCCGATTAAGTATAAAATTTCGCATTTAATTTGGTTTTAAGCTCGATTTTTCATGTATTTTAGTTTTATTTTTCTTGCTCCATCTACCACGTTTTAAATTTGCGGTTCAGTTCAAAGATTTTTTGTTTTTTTGAAAAAGGTCCCTTTTAAAATAAAAATAAAAAAAAATTGTATTAGTATATTTTTACTGAAAATAAAACCCAACTAAATTGAAACGAAACGAAGCCACAATAAGACAATATTTTAAGCATTATGATGCCACAATCAGGCATCATGTGCTATACAAAGAAAGATGAGAAGAAAAAAAACATCGATCAGAAATTATACACAATCGCTTCCAAGGCATTGAATGTCATACTAATGAAAACTAAAACGTTTCCACAAAAGAAACACCAGCCCATATAAAAAAATAAGAACACAAATAACATTCCTTTTCACAATGTATGATTAAGAGTTAACGTGAACTTTAACTGACAGTTCTTCATACAAAACTTGCCGTTAAAGTCCCTGTTAGGTTTTAATTGTACATTGTGAAAAGGGCCGTAAATAAGATTAATATTTCAAAATAATTTTATTTTAAGAAACTAAAATTTGAGCAAATTTATTGGACAGGAGAGAAAATATTTTCTAATGATATTTTTTCCGGCTACGCTATAAAAAAATTAATTCGATGATTTGAATATTTATTGATTTTTTGTGGCCAGTTTATGCCCTAATTCACTAAGAAGATCTAGGACATTTTTGTTTGCAAATACTTTTGAGTTCTTGTGTTTGAATTCTCTAAATTATTTTCTTCAAAAATGGTTGTTGTCCTTGATAATGAAAAATAAAAATATTATTGCCATGTTTTTAAAACATAAAAATTAAATTAAATTATTATACAATAGTTTAAAAAATTATGAAAATATATGTGTTGGAAATAATGTTTGGAACAAAATCATAAAGCAAATACACGAACCTTCTAGTAGAGACAATAAATAATAATTGTTTTAATGAATCACAATTGCGGCATTTTTCCGTCCATAGACAAGACGATACATACAATCGTCGAACAGAATTAGGGCATTATTCATTTTTTTATCAAATCATATACATTTAATCGTCATCACATAAAATCTAAAATTTTAAATTCACTTTTTTCTTGACTACGCTGCACAGTGGGATTTTGGCGTCAAAAGCCTATTTTTTATAAAGAGAAGTTACACCTATGTGATGGAGAAAACGGGTGGTGAAGGAAGAGATATAGAAAAGCTTTATTGTTATTTTTACAACTCTGCATTTTGCACAAAAATGCAGTATTGCAGCGCCTCTGGTGTTAAATGAGGCGTATTAACGGCCTGTCCCACGATGTCACCAGAAATCATTCGATCGAATACTTATCTTGAAAACAACAACAAATTTTCTAATGTTATTATTGTTTGCAATACAAGTTGTCGATCAAACGTTTGCTGGTGACTTTGTGGGACAGGCCGTAATTTTTGAAGCTGCGCTTAATAGCCCTTTTATTGGCTATTTTCCTTCGCCGATGATTCTGCTACACAATGAATGAGGATGCTCTGATGTTAGATTGGGATTGGTATCTGCTGGAATCGGTATAGTTCAGTGACCAGTGAAAATGCCTTCATCACTTGAACTTTCTTTCCTACAACAACTGATGCAAAGGGACACTAATGTATATCAGAAAAATGCGCGGTGTTGTTGTTTAATGACTATTGGATACCGGGCTCGAACACAGGACATTCGGTTTTGCAGTCAATGCACTAACTACTTCAGCTAGCGCCACAATCATTGTTCGATTTTGAACACCCTTTAATTTTAAACTATCTCATACTTGTTGTTGTAGCGGCGAAAATTTTACAAATTCTATGAAAATTCCAGGTCCAGGAGAAAATAGCTTGTGACAGACGGAAGGACGGACATCGTAGTGAAAAAATGGTGTTCCTCTTCATATTGGGTGTAAAAACGATTTGGCAAAATCAATAATTTAATAAAACAACAAGAGTTTTATTTAAATATCTATGAACTTGAGGCTGATAAAAAGAAATAAAAACTATCTATAAATTTCTAAGATCGAAGAAAATTTTTAATAAATTATAGGGATATTGTAAACCGGAAAGAAGAAAATATTTCCAAATATATAAGAATTCAAGAATTTAACTTTTTTTTTTGATTTTAAATGGAAAACAAATTATGTATGCTGTAGCTGTAGCTGTTTTGTTTTTAAGTCAAATAAAATATAAAAAATGTCTTCTTTTGATTAAATAAATTCAGTAAAGTGCGACTATGACTCGCGCACGAAGGGTTCCGTACGAACACTAGATATGTAATTTAATACAAACTTTATCCTATATAATATATAGTTTTGGCATTTTTTTTCGTTTTTGGGGTCTTTTCGGTTTTTTTGTTTTGTCGTTTCTTGCGTTTTTTTCGGGTTTGGCGATTTTTTTAAGTTTTGGCTCTTTTTTACTTTAGACACTTTATTTTCTTGTTTTGGCGATTTTTTCGGTTTTTTGGCGTTTTTTCATTTTGGCGCTTTTTTATTTTTGGCGATTTTTTTTTTAATTTTTGCGATTTTTTGTCTATTTAAATTTTTTTTTAGTTTTGGCGACATTTTCGCGTTTTGGCGATTTTTTTTAAATTTTTTGCGTTTTTTTTTCATTTTGGCGTTTTTTTTCATTTTGGCGATTTTTTCGAAATAGGCGATTTATTTTAGTGTTAGAATTTTTTTTTAATTTTGGCGATTTTTTTCGTTTTGGCTATTTTTTTTTAATTTTTGGCGATTTTTTTTGGTTTGGCGATTTTATAATTTTCGGTTTTTTTAGTTTTACCGTTTTTGAAAATTTCAAGTGTTTGCCTCTTACGGTTTCCAAGATATAGCAAATTGTCAAAATTACATAGTCAAAATTGCATTAACTGATGGACCACCCTTTAATTTAAATTTTTTAAATTTTAGTGTTAATTGCTGTAGTCTGTATAAAAATACATTAATTTTACAAATTTCAAGTTTCAATATACATATGTTCATACAATTGTATGTATATTACGTGGGATTTTAACATATTTCATTGCTCGTTTTGGAACACCCTTTAATTTTTAATTCTCATGTATTTGTTGTTGTAGCGGCCAAGGTTCTACATACTGTGTCCAAATTTCAGGTCCGTAGCTCTTACGGTTCCTGAGAAAATACCATGTGACGGACAGACGGACAGACGGACAGCGTAGCGAAAACAATAGGGTTCCTTTTCACCTTTGGTGTACGGAACCCTAAAAAAGAAGAAAGGTGTCTTAGGACAGCCGGTTATAGCTTTGCTGCTTAGTTATACATAACAAATTTCATGTGTGAATTAAGAATGCAATATAATGATGTCAAATTCTCTACAAATATTTCAAAACGTTTCCATTTATTTTATTTTTCTAGCGGCGTATGATTAAGTTAATGTATTGTTTGTGGCCGGTGGCGGCTGTTAGCTGGCTTGCAGCTGATCGGCTGTCTTCTTTAGCTTGTGCTCATGTGCAAAAACAAAACAAAAACAAATTGAGCAATTGTTCTCAATTGTTATTGTTTCACTCACTTCAAAGAACGAAACAAAACAAAATCAAACAATTCGTTTCGTTTATTTTCGTACTATGCTTTTTAAATACAAAGAAATCAAAACAAAAATAAATTTATTACTGTAATAGTGTGGATTATTTTTGTTACGAAAATCAATTCCTAACTCCTGTGTAGCACAATAAATAGCAAAGCTATAAAAATAACTATTCTCGGAAATTTGCGAAAGTTAGTCTTCTGGGAATTTTCATAGAGTTTCGACAAATACTGTTAACACTTGCTGATTTCATCAGACCCTCTTATAATCAGCCTAAGGGAACCATCCAAACCACATTTGGAAGTTGACGATGCAGTCAACTTGCCTCTATAGCTGAGTGGTAGCGATGCTGACCTGTCAGTCCAAAGGTCGTGAGTTCGATTTCCGCCATAGACTCTGGGTCTTATACGCAGACAAACTAATCACTTTGCGGGGTTATGTTTGTTTTTCTCTAAAAAAAATAAAATTAAGCAAGAAAATATTAAAAAAAAAATTATATATATTTTGTGGGGTATGTATATTTTTATTCTAGAAAGTGTTTGTAACAAATATGAAGAGTTCTGCTTGGGTAGTAAAAATTTAATGCGAAAAAATTTAATAGGATTGCAGGGTGTTCTTAATAAAATTCCATTTGATTTTCTTTAATTAGAAAATGTAATATTCAGAGTAGAAATGAGCGCGTGTCGTGTCTTTTAACGTGACACGAACACGCACGACTCGAAACGAAGTTTTTGTGACAAAAAATCTGATTTCGTGCGTGTTCGGGTCATTTCGTGTTGAGCAAAATTGACACGAAAAACACGAAACGATTTTCGATGTACAATATGTGAATGAATGAATTTCCAGTAGAGAAAAAATTTAATATTTTGTATCAGCATATTTGTTGATATTGTATAGGCATCTGAAGATTAAAATTCTGTACGTTAAACCGATAGTTTCAGCTATGGGTGGTAGAAAGTTGCTGGCAGTGCCAACTCGATGCCATAATTTGAAAAGCGACTCTTGAAAAAAAATCAATTAAATTTTCTGATCTTCAATAATATTTCATGTATCGTGTTGAGAAAAGTTTTCGCGTGCGTGTTTCGTACGTGTTGAGTGTCGTGGTATTCGTATCGTTTCGTGTTGGAAAAATTTGACACGCACCCATCTCTAGTTCTGAGCTCACTTTGTAATGCAAAAAATACCAATTTTTAAAATTAACCAGTTTCTAAGAATTAATTCTGGCAAAAAATTAAACACATGTATCAACATTTTACAAGTTAACAACTTAACCCATGACAAAACGAAGTTTGAATGTCCATATGTTGCGCATTTTTATCGTGAATTGGTAAAATATATTTATTATTGTTTTTTTATAAATTTATTACTAATAACTGCCAAAAGAGTTTTTAATAAATTTAATAAAATATTGCTCGAGTTTTAAAACCTCTTACAACTTTAAATTTATCACAATTTAAACTTTAAAGCGCCCAAGAAAAAGTCTTCTCCCAAAAATCGAATTGCAACATGTGTGTTGTAATTTCTTAAACAATTAAGAGCAGAAGTAAAAAATTCTGTAGCAAAAATCATGTTATAAATTTGTTAACTGATTCAACAAATTACAAATTTTATATCAGAGCAAGCCAAAAGTCATAAAATGTGCGCTACATCACATTTAATGACAAACCATAGATATACAACGAGTACAATTCCGAACTTGTCCATACTAGAGCTGCAAAACTATCGATAGTATCGATAGTTTTGTTGTAAATGAAATATCGATAGTTTTTTTCCACTATCGATACTATCGGCAAAAAAACAAGTAATTAGAAGAGTAAAAATAATCGAAGTCAGTAAACAGTAGCCGGCAGCTTTGAAGCAAATTATTCGTAGTTGATTTATGCTTTTGTACAGCGATGGAAAAGTTGGCACAATTGTATAATTTTAGCGCTATTTGAATGCCAAAAGTACCGTAGCACCGCAATGACCCATTTAGCACTACTGGAATCTCTTTATATTATATTACATGCCAAAAATAGCATTAAAATATATTAACCCCCTTATGCAAAAAATAATGCGTGCTTGAAGTGTACATTAAAAAAAATTTTCATAGAAAAACCGGTTTTAACGTTCACTTATTTTTTTGCACAAGGGAGTTAATCTTTAGCTCGAAGCTATTAGAAAATTAAGTAAATCAAACGATGTTTTCCGATACTTAAAGAATTGCTGGAGGAATGTTATTTATTCCAAATTCATCTGCAAATGTGGAAATTTTATTTTCCTACCAAGGAGAGAAGCCGACTATTTGCATCGACTGTGAACAATCGAATAAAAAAAGGTTATAAACGTAGTATATCGTAAATGTTACTTTTATATTCAGATCCCAGCAACTAATATTCTTTGTGCACCTTCTGGCGTTTTGTTAATTGATTTTTAGTTAATTAAAAAGTACAAGTATTAAAAAAATATAAATAAAGAATTAGGTACAATTAAATTAAAAATTGTAAAAATTAAATTTTTTTTTGAAAGTTAGTATAATTTGTAAATGTAATATCACATCCCTGCTTCTGTATACATACATAAGTACTTAAATACATATGTATGTATATGAATTTATTTATAAATCCAAGTGTTATTCGACAAATAGTAGTCACAAGTATCTTAATAAATTCAACATAGTCGACACAAAGATACATTTTGGTGGCACTGATATCGCGACGGCCGCCAATCGTCTCTTATGATAAAACTTTACAATTAGTGTCTTAAAAGTTATCAACAATTTTCGCATTTTGATAATTCTAAACCATCGGTAGGCCCATAAAATTTTAAGTTCAATAAAAAAGTATATTTTCGATAATATGCCGCTTACGATAAAATCGAAAAAAGGCTTTATATATTTTTATATACTAATGAAAATGTTGAGGACTCTGGGGGGTTATTATGTAATCCGAATCGAACGGAAATGTGTTCGATTTGTAATGTTAATAACATACAAATGCGAACAGTTTCCGTTTCGAATCGAATTACATAATAACCCCCCTGGATTTTTTTTCGAGTCAAATGTAGTTTATGTGGCAACTTTTATAAAACTATTCGATACTATCGATAGTATCTATAGTTTTATATGAAACTATCGAAACTATCGAGTGGAGCGACTATCGATAGTTTTGCAGCTCTAGTCCATACGTGCTGCTGCTTGCTGCACTCGTAATGAAACAATTTTATTACCATCAGCACCATTGCGAGCCATCATCATCTTGCTGGTTGCCAATTGACAATATTTGCCAGTGCATTTATAGATTTATGCAACAAGCGTTAAAATTTTTTCCTCAAGTTGCTCTGCAGCCAATTGCAGAAATTGAAAATTCAATACTTGTGTGTTTGTGGTTTAATAAAAGTGTTTGTAGCTGTATATATATATTTTTTTAATTTTTTTGTTGTGTGCAAAATTTTTCTATTATTATTAAAGTTTTTATTTATCATCATGCACTACTCTTAAAGTTATTAAGCAGAGCAATATTCGTTTGCGAAATTGGAAAATTCATTTCACTAATGAACTTTTTGACAGATAAAGCCAAATACTTGGGTAATATTTTAGACGGTCCAATTCCATGGAAGAACAATTCTCAATCAAGAGCAAAGAAGGCCATAACGGCCATCTACGTTCACAAAAATTCGTTGGCTTCAATCTGAAGTATAACATCGCAGTGAAAATAATTGCAAGTATTTGTTCAGGAACTACTTCTTCTCTACTTTCAAAGTATTACTAAGAGTGTACTTTTGACTTCTCAGGAATCGATTATTAACAACATCCAGATAATCAGATATTTTGTAGTTTTCGCAAATACAAACAATATGTCTTGATTTTTTTAGGAAAATGAAATCAATGTCATGAAGTTTTAAATATTTTTATAAAAAAATTTATTGATATAAAAGATATTTAGGAAAAGTAAAAAGGATATACGAAAAATCATATTTACTCAATGAACTGACAACTCTTTGTAAAAATTAAAAGAAATAATTCATTTTATTTTTCTCTTTATTACAAACATAAATAATTGGAGCCTCAGCGCCAGAAATGGCATAGAAGAAGCAAGTTGGCAAAATTAATTAAACATTCATTGCATAGAAAGCAAACAGAGATAATTTTTCCCGGCAAAAATTTGAAAAAAAGGTAACCGGTTTTGGAATTAAGCATTTTTGTTGGAAGTTCTTCCCTACTGGATTACCAACTTAATGATTTTAACAAGCAGTGAGACTAGAATAATCGATTCTTGACAAATACAGGGTGGCGGAAAAATAACCTCTTGGTGGTGATCAAGGATGGCTTGAGCGTATGTTAGACGCGATTGGCGGTCAGCAGCTAACAGCTGATGCACCGTCTGGACTTTGTACGGAAAAATCTTCAAATCTTGTACCAAAATTTGCTGTAAAGACCGTCGACTGATACCCATTTGCGTGGCACGTCGTCTGGTCGATGTCGACGGCGCTTCCATGACATCCCTGGCTACAGCAGCAATATTATCTGCAGAATGGCTACTCCGGGGTCTGCCACGCCTGGCAGCATCTCGTGTTGTGCCAGTTTCTTCGAGGCGAGCGGCTAAACGTCGCAGTGTTTCACCAGGAAATCTGAGACGATATTCACGACCGATTATTGGTCAAATAAATAGTCACCAATATTCCGCGTTCTGGAGCAGTGTAGCGTAACATTGTTTGTTAACGTGTATTTCGCATGTGTTTACTACTCAAATGTCAAAACAGAACTGACATTAGGCGCCAATCGCAAAATTTATAGCATTTTCTGATATGAGGATTACTTTTGCGCCACCTTGTACTTACTTGTTTTTATTTGGCAACATGTTCACGTAATCTATTAAATCTAAAAAAACCTTCTCATTTATCATCTTGTACATAATTTTTTTAAATTTTATGTAGTTCTGATGGTAATGTGTAATTTTTTTTGTTAGTTTAGCACTACTTCCGCATCACAAGTTTAGATCTTATTGACTTCCTTCAAAGCTCTTTTTTGACTGGGATCTAGAGGCATGGCTATTAGGGACACTAGAATCAGATAATAATCGCTTACATAGATAAATTCAGTAAAGTGCGACTTTGACACGAACACGAAGAGTTCCGTACGGACACTACATCGAGAATCTATATTCAAAATACGCCAACTCAAATTTGGTCAAAATGAGTTTCCGATGGCAAATAGCTCCCCTATGCAATATTCATCTGCAGTCAGCGTTGCCAAGTGTGCAGTTTTAACTGATTTTAGCTGTTTTTTTAAGCATAGAGCAGTTTTGCAGTTTTTTGCTTAAAAAATAAGTTTTTCTATAAACTGTACAGTTTTTAATTTTTAATTTATCTCAAGTTAGTTATTTTAGTTCCGATATCTGAAGACATTATTTAACCTATTTTGCTTACTATAATAGTGGTGGTTTATTAGTAGTTTTTCAAACAGCAAGATAGAATTCGCACGAAAGTTGTGTTTTTCTTTATGGAAATTCCATAAAGAAATTTATTGCTTGGAAGTTACGTTCATACGGACGTAGCACTTCCTTTATTAATATTAATTCGCCTTGTCGTATTGAAAAAGAAAAACAAGTTTCTTTATTGAAATAATTCGATCCCTTACAGAATGAGCTAAAACACGCCGAAATATATACCAAATTAAAGCATAGACCCCATAGAATTTGAAATCATACACATTTTGCCAGAAGTCTCTTAGCAAAATTTCAGTAATTCACAGAAAAAAACAACATTTTATTTTGGCTAAGCAAGCGTATTAAATAAATAAATCATTGTGCACCTCAAATAAAAAAAAAATCATAAAACGCAAAAGCAAACATTTTAGTTACTTTATATATTGAATTTTCGATCCACTTACTTCTTTAGGTTGATTAGGAAAAAAAGAATTTCCCTCTGTAATTTGAAGCGAAATATCCCATAGTGCGACTAAAACAGTTCCATTTCAATTAATTAAAAATGTTACAACTTGACAAGCATTATCAAGTCATGAAATAAAAATATATCAGATATAGACGTATGGTTAACACCCCCTCCCCCAATTTATACAATATACTAAATAATTTTTTATGAGCAGTTTTTGCACATGAAAATCAGTTATTTTATTCTAAATTTTCAATCTTCCAAAAAAATATTATGTCAACGCTGTCTGTAGTATAAATTTCGAATAAAAAAATGATTTTTCCCCGTTTTATATAAATTTTTCTTATTCTGCTATCTCAAAGTATAATTTTTTTTGGTGAAAATAAATGCTAACTCCCATGTAAACTTCCAATATTTTATTTTTACCTCATATATAATTGCATTTGGCACGAATCTGGTAAGGATTTTGATATCCTATGGCTAGTTTTTGAGATATGGTCACTTTTAACATATTAGTGCAGAGGGGTTCCGATAAAAAAAATTAGTAATGCATGTATAACTTTTAAACTGTTAATCGAATAGAAACATTATGTATTAACTGATTATATTCAATGACATACGCTTTCGAAGTTGACAATTTAGAGTGACCCTGTTAAACTAGAGAGTGAGTTAGAGAGTGTTAAATCTGACCTCCTCGAGATGGAAGATGCTTTCAGTCAGGCTTAAGTTATTTTTGTTATGGTATTTTAAGTTTTTTCTTGCAACTTTTCAATTCTTATATCTATTATTGAGTGAAAGATTTCACAAATTGATTAAAAAATTAATATATTAAAAAGAAAAATTTAATTTTTTTCCGACAAAATATGCTAACACTAAGAAAATATTTGTTTTTTGACCGACCAACCAGTGCAAAATAAAATATTTTTTGCAGACCTATAAATTAGTAAGCATATTTAAACCATATTATGGAAGACACATCACTTATTTTTACAATAAGGAGCGAATTAACTAGTTTTTTCTCTCTACTGAAAAGTTAGCTTTTTTGAGTTGACGTATTTTGAATATAGGCTCTCGACATATGTATTTATGTAATACTAAAGGGTGATTTTGATTTATAAAAAAACACATAAAATTTAGATAAGTG
This sequence comes from Tachina grossa, assembly GCA_949987645.1. Taxonomy (NCBI): domain Eukaryota; kingdom Metazoa; phylum Arthropoda; class Insecta; order Diptera; family Tachinidae; genus Tachina; species Tachina grossa. The sequence goes on along the minus strand of OX465276.1, from coordinate 58,131,759 downwards.
TATAAAATCATTCTTTGAGTCGGTAGAACGATTCATATAATTCAATGTTTAAAGCTGATTTCATGTAAATGTTAACCTAGGTTTATACGCTAGGCCCAATTTTGGCATACTCTCGCCGACATATCCGTTATCTCACGAAGAAGTTCTTCAATATTGTCTTCCAGTGCGTCAACTGTGGCGGGTTTTGTCCCTATATACATGAGCCTTAATATAGCCCCACAATAAATAGTCTAAAGGCGTTAAATCATACGATCTGGGCGCCCAATTGAACGACACTAAACGTGCAATAAACTGTTCACCGAACTCTCCTCTCAATTGGGCCATTGTTTCGCGTGCTGTGTGACACGTGGCACCGTCTAGCTAAAACCACATGTCAGCCAAATTCACCTCTTCCACATTAGGCAATAAAGAAAAAAAGTAACAGAAGACCAATTGCTGCTAATGGCGCAAAATCGATAGTTCACGTTCATCAACAACACTGACGGAGACAGCTGCAATATTTTCCGCTGTCCACACTCTACGTATGCGTGTTTGTGGTTAAATGCCCAATAATGTAAATTTGGTGCGAAATTTCGTCACAAGATTCCCAATAGCCGCCACAGAAAGTCGCCTAAACTGATCGTAAAATGAAAGAAGTGCACTTTCTTAACCGAGCATAAATTTGTTTAATAAAATTTAATAATCTGCAAGCGTTGTTTATTTATAAGTTGATTAATGGTTAAAGTATAGACCAAACTGAACATGAGCAACATGGTACACGAAAACAGCTGAGCTGCCAAAAACAGTGTTGCCAAAAAAAGTTGCTAAAAAATCGCTCTTTATAAGAATACATAATCTATGTAATCGAACATCTTACACATTAAAAAAAAAAAAATCAAGTACCCAGTGAACTTTTTTAGGGTTTTGAAGACTAATAAAAGATTTGAAATGAAATGGAATATGAGAAATTATCATATTAAAAATTTCATGATAAACTCATGTTATATAGCTGATGTTAACAACAATCTCTGTTCAAGTAGTTAGACATGGTCTCGTGGAATTTTTCTTCCCTTCGTTAGAAAATCACTAAGCCCAATTAAAAAATTATTCCCATTCATTCTAGTTCATTTATTTTTATTTAAGTTTTGTTAAAACATACAGGGTGGGCCAAAAGAAACCAAGGGGTGTAAAAGTTTAATAACTTTTTTGTTTATTAACTTTTTTTTATTTTTTCTTTCAGATTATATAATATACAAAATGGAAATTTTTTTACACAAGTATGAAAAATGATGTCTCTTAAATGACCACCGTTTTCAGCTTCGCACTGATGGGCTCTTTTTAGAGCATTTTTCAAAACTTGTGGCTGTAGCGTTCGAATTTCTGCAACAATGTATTAGGCTCCATGAAAAATCGCCCAAAACCAAATCGCTCAAAAATAAAAATGAAAAATCGCCCAAAATTTTTCCATACAAAATTTGGGTGATTTTTCATATGAAAAAACGCCCAAAAATTTTGGGCAATTTTTCATTTTTTTTTTTTTGTTGATTTTTCATTTTGAAATTTCGGGCGATTTTTGATATGAAAAATGTTTCCATGAAAAATCACCCAAAACCAAAGCGCCCAAAAATAAAAATGAAAAATCTCCCAAAAATTTTTTCATACAAATTTTAAGTAATTTTTCATATGAAAAATCGCCCAAAATTGTTCAAACATTTAAAAATTAAAGGGAAAAATACACCCAAATAGCATGGTGGAGAAAATTCTTAAGGCCGGCAGTGCAGGAAAATGTTATTAAACAAAAAAACTTGGCAAAGCAGAAAATCTTTATTAATCAGCGCCGTGTGGGGAAATACCATGGTGGAGAAAATCCTTAATCCCGGCCGAAGGCCGGTAGTGCAGGAAAACGTTCTTACGCAGGAAAACTTTACAAGGCAGAAAATATTTTAGGCAGCGCCGTGTCGGGATACACCTTGGTGGAGAAAATCCTTAGCCCGGCCGAAGGCCAGCAGTGCAAGAAAACGTTCTTAAGCAGGAAAACTTTGCAAAGCTGAAAATACTTATTAGTCGGGAAACACCATGGTGGAGAAAACCTTTGAGCCCGGCCGAAGGCCGGCAGTGCAAAAACACTTTCTTAAGCAGGAAAACTTTGCAACGCAGAAAATTTTTATTAGGCAGCGCCGTGTCGAGGAACGCTATGGTGTAGAAAATTCGGGAACGAACGAACATTATTCACGCTTCTCTATAATTTTTTTTTTTTCATTTTAATATAAAAATGAAATTACTATAATTTTAATTTTTTTCTGGTGTTTTTTAATTTTGTGCGATATTTCATTTTTTTGGGCGATTTTTCATTTGTTTTTTTTTGGGTGATTTTTCATATTGAAAATTTTGGGCGATTTTTTTTTTTTTTTTTTTGGCTGATTTTACATTTTGAAATTTTGGGCGATTTTTCATTTTCATTTTTGGGCGATGTGGTTTTGGGTGATTTTTCATGGAGCCGACATATTAGTTTTTGCTTTGGAAATGTTACAAAACAGAAAAATTAGTTAAGGTTATCATGAAAAATTTCGATGTGCAGACGCAAACAAAAGTTGGAAAGAGAATTAAAAAAAATCAGGAAGAAAAATTTCTTTTACGTTATTATTACTTTTCTCTAAATTACTTGTACCTAATTTCTACTTATCGATTCAATAAATGTTTTTTTATCTGGATCAGACTTCCTTCAAATCGGTTGTATATTTATGCACACACATTTGCTGTTCCTCCAACTCAATTCACTCGCTGCAAATATTTTTCCATTCCATAAATATGTATTTGCATTAATTTTAATTTGTGCTCTTGTGGAATTAACAAACAGAAAAAAAGTGTCACTCATACTTGTAGAAATTGTGCCAATAAGTTAAACTATTTTTTATGAGTATTTTCAATTAATGAAATCCATTAAAGCATATTTTACGCATACTTTATTGACATGCAACTGGACAGTTAAGTTGCAGCTTTGCGACAAAGGCAGCAGTAATGAAACGCACACTCGAAAAGTAGCAGGCCAGCAGCAGCAGCAGCATCAATTGAAGGAAATTGCAATATAGCATGTGACAATAATTAAGCGAATTGAGAGCAATCAAGAGTTTGTCAAGTGAAAGCCAGCAAGCCAGAAATTTTATAAAATTCGCAAAAGAAATCAAAATGCAAAAAAAAAATATGTAAATTTAAACTTTAAGTAGCTTTGTCTGTTAAGATTAATGTAAATATTTGCCAACGAACAATTTTCGTGTAGTTGGCTTGAAAGAAGGTTCGTGCTGATGGGTTAGACTGTACATTTGGCATTAATATAATTTTAATCAAATATTTAAGAAATTCCGATGATACTTACTGCTAGTTTATAGAAGACGGCTCTCCGATAATACCTGGTAACTTTTTAGCAATTAATTATACCCTTCACCAAAAATGGTAAATGCTATATTTAGGCTTGTCATTCTGTTTGTAATAGAGAAGACGAATAAAGCCCATATGACACTTCATTTTTCTTTCATTTATCAAGTTTTAGAGAAAAGTGCAAACATATTGTAATAGGAAAATTCAACAGGTGCAAAGGGTTCAGCTATATTAAGAAAAATTAAATAATGTCAATGAGTTGACTAAAGTTATCGATAACAAATGAAGATCTCTCAAAAAAATGTAAAATTTTTCAACTTAAAATTGAGATTTCAAGATTGAAACATAAAAGTGTTGGTTAATTAGCGCTTTATGGTCAAACATAGCGATTTTTGGTTTATTTTGTCTTAATACTAGCGGTTTCTAATTCCGAAAAATTTACAACATTTCTGTTTAATATAGTTTGTTCTTCCTAACATTTATTGTTTCTTTCTATCAATTTAATATCAAATCAATGAAGAAAAAATTAAGTGCCATAAAGGCTTAAGCAATGTCCGTCTGCCCGTCCGTCCGTCTGTCTGTACGTGAAATCGGTTTTCCTAAGCTCCCAGAAAAGCTAGAGACAAGACTAGGCCTTGAACTGATGGACCAGAAATGATACGAAAAAGATTGCTATTAAAAATCAGCAAAATCGGATCTGAAAAGTTTAAACTTTTTCGTGGCATATAAAAGTAAATAAGCAGATTATTCCAGGGTTGGAAAATTTAAATTTTATTTTGTTTTTAACAGTAACCTACTAAAACCCATTTTTTCTTTTTCTATAAATTAAACATATTTTATATCTAGGGAGAAATATTTTAGCAAAAGAAATCAGATAAAACTTAAAAAAAATGATTTCAGGTCAGGATTTTTTTTTTGTATGTAAAAGTAACCAGGTCAAATTATTTTTTTCTTTTCCTTTAATAATTATAAATAATTGATGTTTTAGAAAAAAAAAGTACGGCATACAAAATTAGTCCCAAATCACACTATGCATCAACGTTTCTGTCCCCCCCACATCTATCTCTCTCCTAACAAACTAATCAGCTTAGCAATAAGACTTGCATAGTGTAAATTAGGACTTAGAAAAATAAAAAAACAGCTGCAGAACTGGAAAATTGTAACATTTTATTTTTGGTGTATAACAGTAACCAAATAAAACTAATTTCTTTCTTGCTTTGTTAATTAAATATATTTTATAGTTAAAAAAGAAAAAAAAGTATAAAAATCGGATAAATCATAATCGAAATGCAGGGTTGTAAAATTGATTTTTTTTTGCGTATATAGAAGTAAATAAATAAATAAAACTAATTCTTCTTTCTTTTCAATTAATATTTACATATTAAGAAGGCTTTTACTTGTGAGTTTTTTTTAATTTAACCATAAACAAGGACACTCATTATTCTTACGAAGCTTTATGATATGTTGCGTATTATGCACAAATGCAGGTGTGTCATTAGTTTAGTTTGCTTGCAGCTGTTTGAAATAGAAATATGTTTTAGCACCAATATGCATAATTATTTATTTACTTATATGGTAAAGACTAGTCAAATCTTTAAATTTTATATACATAAGGGCATTTCCACGAGAAAGTTCACTTTTTTGTCGCGTGCGACAGCAAGCAATGAAGCTTGTATTTCAGAACAATGTGACTCAATTTTATATATATTATTATATTAATATATATATATATTATACAAATATATAAAGAAGTAAAAAAAAGTTACGTTTTCTTTGAAAAAAAAACAAACATATTTGTCTGATGTCCCAAGCTAAAAAAAAATTGACATTCCTGTGGAAATGGCAATATGCAGTTCAAATTGCTTTAGATTGGGATGAACAAATTGCCATTAGAAGGTACTGATCTCTGTTAAAGTCGTCTCTAATTAATTTCTCTTCATTCGTTTAAAAATATCCAACTATTACTATTATCGAAAATAAAATCTTTGATCCTTTTTCTGTCGAAAAATAGCCATAGCTCATTCATCATAAATTACTCTAGAGCAAAAAATAAATGATCTATTTTCTTCACAAAACAAATATATGTGTATGTACCTTTTTATATATGTATGTATGTATGTATGTATATACTCTATTCGTAAGTTGGTGAAGGGTATATAAGATTCGGCACTGCCGAATATAGCATTTTTACTTGTTTGTTTTCGTTTTTGGGTTGTAACTGGGATCGTAATTGTGGACGTTTTTTTTTTTGTCAAACAGCGTAAGAACTGTCAATTTGTCAATTTATTTTGGTTTATATGTATATATATCGCGATTAATCTTGTCATAAACGTCAAGTTGAGCGATTAAAAATTCTAGTTTTATTAAAAAAAAAGTGCACCACAATAAACAGAATTTTATGTAACTCATTTCAATACAGTGTCAGCCAAAACTTTACATAAACCAGTTGGTCGTGCACCAAAATAAACAGAATTTTATGTAACTCATTTCAATACAGTGTCAGCCAAAACTTTACATAAACCAGTTGGTCGTTTCATCTAGAATAGTTGTAAGGGATTCCATGAAAAAAAAATATTTGTGTTTTTATAACGGGTGTTTTTTTAGAGGTATATAACTTCGAATTGAAATAAAACACAAGAAAATCGTTTTAATGTCCATCAATTTGGCTTTATTGGAAGGATAATTTTATGCCATTAATTGTTTAAATATGATTTCGGGCATGTGGCCGCCGCGGCTGGCTCGAATAAAGCCAATTCTACAGGTCCAATTTTCAACCACTTTTTCGAGCATATGGGGCCGTATGTTGGCAATAACGCCACGAATGTTGGCTTCCAAGTCCCCTAACGTTTCTGGTTTGTTGGCGTAGACGAGCGACTTCACATATCCCCAAAGAAAATAATCCAATGGTGTCAAATCACACGATCTTGGTGGCCAATTGACAGGTCCATTCCGCGAAATTACGCGCTCATCGAATGTTTCCTTCAATAAATCGATTGTGACGTGCGCTGTGTGGCATGTAGCGCCGTCTTGTTGGAACCACAACTCATCCACATTCATGCCATCCAATTCGGGAACAAAATAGTCGGTTAGTCGGCTCCAATTGCTGTGCACGGTGGCGAATCGATTCATTCGGGTCCTCTTCAACACTTTGCTCTACAGCGGCAATTGTTTCTTCGGTGCGCACTGTTCGACGTCTCTGCGGATGCGTATTATCATATAGAGTAAACGTAGTGCGAAAACGATCCATGGTTAACCGAATTAATTGCTCTGATGGACGATTATGTCGACCATAAAATGGACGGAGCTTGCGGTAAACTTCGCGAACTGAACCATTATTTTCGAAATAAATTTGCACGATTTGCAAGTGTTGTTCTTTTGTCAACCTGTTCATGATGAAATGGCAAACCAAACTAAATATTAATCACTTGACAGCTGACAAAATGGCCGCCAGTTAAAAAAGTGATGCCAACTTAAAGTTCTATACCTCAATAAAAAACACCCATTATTAATTTTTCACTAAATCTCGACACAAATAAAATTTTAATAGAATCCAAAAAAATCCCATTTAAAACAAAGTAACGAAATGATTTTTAATTAAAAAAAAAAGAATTGTTTAAATTTTTTTTTGTTAACGAAATATTTTTAACACGCCAACACAAATGAAGCAATTAAAATATAACAATGACAATGAATGTCATTAATAAATACATTCCATACATTGAAAAGCATTAATAAAATTTCTCACATGCTTGAAAAAAGTAAAATACTTCATACATAATTCAAAAACTACATCCTCCTTAATTAAGCTGATTAATTGTTTTCTAAAAAATAAGCAAACCAACCAACATAAAGGTGCGGTCATGTTGTTACATCTACAATCTTGTATAAATTCGACTACAAACGTATGAGTATTTTATTATCATTTCGAAAAGTATCTTAAAACACTTAAATATGATTAATATTTTTGTTGATTATTTTAACCCAATTCTAACAAGAATTATGTCGCACACAGTAGGATTTTTAGTTTTAACACTCCATCACTTTAGTTTTTAGATATTTAAACAATTTTTAATGGTCTATAAATTTAATGAAGTGCCATCCACCATAAAGGAGAGTCTATAAATTTAATGAAAAAAAAATTATGCGTAAAAAAGATGCCAATTTTTTTTTAAATTGATTGATGGTTGCTTTTTAAAAATAATTTTTAAAAGAAATACAGGTAGAATTGGGGAAAAAATTAATTATCGTCGCTACCCAGCCAAATAAGAAATATGACTAAAGTGGGATTGAATAATAGGTTAGAGTGATGACGGTTTGTTTGTGTGAGAATTTAAATAAACTCCGTTGTAAATTTAGAGATGGTAAAATTGAGATTTTATTACACAAAATAAAGCTTTCAGCAAATTGTAATACGATGAATCAAAACAATTCATATATTCCATTGCAGAAATCTACATCAACTGACACCACACACAGTGTACAAAACACAAAGAATGCTTATGATAAAGGTGTTGCAACCTTCGAAAACAGCTAGTTGTTCCGTTCTGCTAGTGCCTGTCAGTATATTTACAATTAATTTTGGTGTCATTTGTTCATTAATAATTATTACATGTAATTTGGCTTTCAGAGAGGTTTTGTTAAAAATAGTTGGAAGGGCATTATGGACTTATTCAGTATATTTATATCGATTCTCAAACTAAATGTAAGAAATCAACACTTGTTTTCCTTGGGAAAGCAGAATCTATAATTTGGTAAAGGGTTGTGAAGATTCGATTTCCTCCCGAAGGCCTGGGATATTTCAAAAATTGATAAAAACTAGGTGTCGATAGCCATTGTGTTTATAAAATAAATTCAGTTAGTAGTTTCTTTTGGCGTTTTTTTTTATACTAACGTTTTTTATAGTTTTGGGGGTTTTTCGTTGTGGCGATTTTTTCGGGTTGGGGGATTTTTCGGTTCTTGAATATGTTTTTATATTTTTATTTTAAGCGACTTTTTTAGTTTTAGCGCTTTTTAATTTTTAGCGCTTTTGTATTTTAACGATTTTTGTTCGGTTTTTGACAATTTTTTAATTTAAGCGATTTTTTCAGTTTTGGAATTTTTTTTAGTTTTGGAAATTTTTATTCGGTTTTTTGCGTTTTTTTTAGTTTTTTGGCGACCTTTTTTACTCCTAGTGATTTTTTTTTACATTTTGACGATTTATATTATATTTGGTTATATATTATATTTAAGAGCTTTTTTGTTTTGGCATTTTCGTCAAAATTACATTAACTGATTGAATACGCTTTAATTTATATTATTAAAATTCAGTGTTCATTGGGTGTAGTCTTTATAAAAATACACTAACTTTGAAAATTTCAAGTGTTTATATGGATGTGTTCATAGATGCATCACTGCTCTGCATCAGACGTGCAACTATTATTTAAAATGCAATATAAGTTCGCTTATATGTTGTAGTACTAATCATATTTGTATATCATATTTTACATTTATTTGTGCGTGATCTACTTCAGTGAACCAGTTTAGAGAACATTTAAATTTTCATTTGCAGATCGCCCTCCTTCGTTGTGTAGCAGAATCCTCGGCGAAGTGAAATAACTAGAGATACTAAACGGGAAATTCCGAGCCGGGGATTTTCCGGACTATGCAAATCCCAGAGCGCGGGATGTTTTAATTTTAAAGCCCGGGATTTTCGGGATTTTCAGAATCCCGTTTTTGCATAAATAATGTTTTTGACTGTCATCTTCTATATTAAAAATTATTACAAGTTAAAATAAAAAATTTGCTTTGAATAAATATTTTAGTAGATAATTTTATATTGTGTATACGAGTGAGTACATAATATCGGTCTAATTCATAAAAAATATTTTATGTTTATTACAGGTTTATTTGAGAAACTTCCCTTAAAAATATGTCAAATAAGTGCTTAATAAACCTGAAATATTTGTTATGAATAAGTCAGTATATGCATATCTGTGGCAAAAAGACAAAAGTGCTTAAGTCATATTTTACTGTTTTGCAGGAGAGAACTTTTGGACTTTCCCGTCGATTTTCAGAAATTTGTTTCTTTTACAGTTAAATCGGGAAATTCTCTGTTAATCGTTAGTTTTTAAGCAAATATCGTTGTACACACTATAATTAATATATTTAAGTTGAAATAAACTAAAGTATAATCTAAATTAAGCTATTGTTCCAAATTAGATTACAAGTCTGAAAAAGATAAGTTGCAAGGCATAGCGCTATAACTTCCTGAAAAATCACACAAATTGATTGAGATTTTAACCAGGGATACGGAGGTACCATTAACTCAAAATCAGCTTATCTCGACTCAAGCACTTTTTTGTTTTTGCCACAGAAAAGAAAACGCCATCTTTTCTAGGAAAAAGTATTACATGAAATGAAAATTTGCAATAAAAAGGTTTTTTTTGAAACAGAGAGTTTATTAGAAATTATTGTATCACACGAACGCCAAATTTTATAGCAAAAAAATAAAAAATTTGAAACTTTTTCTAGAAACGAAAACGGCATTAGTGTTTAATATTTTAATTAAAAGTCTGAATTATATAAGAACAGACATAGTTACATACATGTGTTCGTCTGTATGCACCTTTTAAATACGCAAAAAAATAAATTGTTAAATAAAAATATTTTTTTTAATATAAAGACGCACATTTGTTCACAATTATTTCGGGATTTTATTAGTCCCGAAAATCCCGGCGTCCCGGTTCCGGATTTCGAGACACCATCACTAAATCCCGAAGCCCGGGATTTCTAAAAACCTGTCCCGATTAGCATCTCTAGAAATAACCGGTAAAACGGCTTCAAAAAATTTAATATCCAGAGGTGCTGCAACACTGCAATCACCGCCTGTCTTCTCCATCATTATCCCTTTCCTAAATAAGGTAATACCTTGCATTGTCTAAATGTTATTTCTCTTAAAAAAAAATACAAACAGACCCTATATAATTGTCCATATATAACACTTAAAAATGTTACGTTGCTCGCTGTAGAACACACTTTAAGCTTTAACTGTCATATATTTGTTGTGGTAGCGGCCAAAGTTTTACATACTCTGTGAAAATTTCAGATACGTAGCTTTAATGGTTCTCGGGAAAACATTTCACAAACTTTTGATTGAAACACAAGGAAATTGCTGCCAGTGTAATGTGCCCTGAATTAATTTTTCCCGATACGCATCTCTTAGATCACAATGTGTGTATTTAAGAAGAAAGAAAAAAACAAAAAAGTGAGAATTTTAAAAAGAAAAACCAATGCAAAAAAGGAAATCAACTACTTATTGATCCACAAGTAAAATTGCAAAAAAAAAAGTATTTGTCGGCTTGTAGCTTTGAGTTTTGAAAAAGCTTAATTAAGCTACCGAAACCAACAAGATACAACAAAACAACAAACTCAAATGCTTAAACGATTGTTTAGTTGCACCACAGCCAGGCAGACTACGGAAAGCACTCTGAAATAAACCTTAATTGGATGGAAATTGTTGAAATATTTAAAATAATTTAAAATCTTATTTTAGTTTGAACTAAACAGAAATCTCCATCAGTTCACAACATACATATAGTACATACTAGTCTCCTGCACAAGATATCTTATAAGAACTTTTAATACATTGGGGATTTTTCAAATGCTTTACTACAGCGAAATCTTATAAAACAAACGTTAACAACATTGTTTGCAAGAAATTTTGTTGAGTATAGGTATAGGAGTAAAGAAGAAAACACTTCGTGACAGAAGAATTTGTGATACTTGCTTCTTTCTACCAATGAGCGAGTGTACAAACGTCATGCATGTATGTGTGTATGATCTTTTATTTTTCTGCGCACATGCAAAGGCACACACATGCATTAACATTAGTTGTATGCGGTTAATCACATAATAGCCCTGCATAAAGTGCGAATAGTGAAATTGTAGTGATCTACTAGTGACATTTTCAGTAGTACTACTGACCAGGTGTACCCAAGCCAATGTAATCATCTATTGACATTTAACATTAGCTTGTCATTGAAAATCCACCACTAGACTGTAGCACTACTGACTAAGTAGTTATTTTGGGACCACATGGAGACATTGGCACCAAAGATTCACTAGTAAATTTCAGGGGCTCTAGTCTACAATATCTATATATCCTGTGTCGTTGTCAATAGTAAAATTATAGTGATTTTCTAGTGACATTGTCAATAGTTCTACTGACTAGGTGTACCCAAGCCAATGTAAATGCCTATTGACACATAACATAGTGTTGTCATTCAAAATCTACCAGTAAACTGTAGCAATATTGAGAAGGTAGTTCTTTTACGACCATATGGAGATATTTGAACCAAAGATTCACTAGTAGATTTTAGTGACCCTCGTCTACATATATTTTTTTAATATTATTGCACAACATAATAAAAAAGAAAAACAAACTATTGACGCGTTCATTAACAATATCACCAGAAATACACTGGAACTGTTGTCTCTAACGTATCTCTACTCACGCATAAAAGGAAAGTTGTCGACATTTTAACTGGTGTAACTGTCGCTGGAGAAAGAGTATTGACATAGAGACATATGGTTCTAGGCTGACTAGAGGGAGCTTACCATCTACATATTACGCACACACTCAAACGTACAATATGAAAAATAACAAGGATACACTAATCAACAGTACTTCTTTTGAGTGTTTGTTACAAGCAAGCTGTCTTGCGATATCTCGCTTATTATAACTGATATACACATACACCAATACATCCATCGTGCTTCGCTTATAGTACGACAGCATTTATTATTGGTTTAGTATAATACCCCTATCGGAAATTTGGCTAACTTTAAACTAACTTTAAGCTAACTATTTCGCAACTATACTGACTACACTTGGATTACTTTGCAATGTAATCAACTACCTATTTTAACATTGCGATGTCCTAGGAGGTAGTAAATTGTCTCACTAGGCACTACTTTAAGCTAACTTAAAGTTGACATTTTTAAATCACTTGGTAGTCAGTAAATTAAAAAAAAAAATTTCTGTGGCTCGAACATGTAACATCACACGTTGTGTACTCAACGCAGTACCACTCGGCTAAGCTGCCATCTAAAATAACAGCAGCAAAATGTTAATATAAAACTGAAATGAGTTTTAAAGTAGCTGAGAATAAATTTGTTGACTCTCACCAAATTCGATTACGTACTCAACTTTAGAATTAATTTTGGGTTTGTTCTGGATGACTTTGCAGCTTAGTCAGGCTTAGAAAAGTTAACTATAAGTTAACTATTTTTGTAGTCAACCACACATTCTCCGACAGGGATATGCGACGTGAATACATTTAAAAATCATGACGTTTTTACATTTCAAGACTGTTTACGCAGCTCTCTAGTACATACGAACACACGCACCAACTAACCAAACAAATGGTCAAAAGCAAACAAACAAGATTTACGCAACGTTGTTGGCTTGTTGTTCGTTTTAAGAACACAGATCAGCGAGTTAGTAGAGTATTCTTTTATTAGGCTTGGGAATGTTTATTTCTTCTTCTGCTGCTTTTAACAAAGCAGTCACCACCACTAGACCAGCCACCAGAAAGCGACACATATGTACGTATACTCGTTAACTTTTTTACTTAAGCAGGGACGACAACAGCATTAAAATTGTTGTTCTAAGTTTACGTTTGATCTCGCAATATCCGAGCAGTAGCAGCAGCAGCCGCACCAGTAAAAGAATCCGTGAAACAAAGAAAAATAAAAAAATAAAATAATAAATAATGCAGTCAGTCAACGACACACACTGACAATTTTCAAAATCCAACACGTGTTGGTTTGATTCAGAGAACCCTTTCGATTTTTGCGTTAATCAAAATTCCAATCATCATACCTGAAAATCATTGATTGGTGTTTGTTCTACATAAAATCAATTTTGCGTTTGCCATGTTGCACAATCTTGTTGCCACATTTTTAAGCAAATAGTTTTTTGTCTTTTACACTTGAAAAAATTAAAGCTATGAAGGAAGAATATTGTTGTTGTTTGTTGTTGTTGCTTAAAGTGTGAAGAAAAGAAGTTGGGAAATGTTCAAATACATAAATTTGAATATATTACCGGCAGCAGTAATATGCAAAATAAACAGGATCAGTACTCAGGCAATGCATTATACTTGAACCAGGAAACTAGATTATGAGTGGTTGGCGGGGGGGGGGGGGGGGGAGGGTGGAGTATAGAGGGAATAGTGTCTGGCTGTGTGTGTGTTCACACAAATCTATAATCGAACCCATTAATTTAAATGAGTTTGATCAGTCCCCAGTCCCATTAAACGTGCCAGCAAAAACCACACACCAACAGTACGGCTAAAAATGATTTTTTTTTATAATGTATAGTGCGATTCACTGGCCAATAGACCACAAATGGGTGTACTCTTAATTCAGCAACATATTCCCAAATTTTATTAAACCACATTCCAATGTATTAGCAATAGAACACAAGGATATACACTTCACATTGGGTCGATGATATCTAGAGCTGCCACCACCTTACTTATGACAAAATGATGGATTGAATAACAATATTAATCTAGACTTGTATCCAAAAGCTCTTTTTGAACTAGTTTGAGAGCGTTCGAATCAAAAGTTGATTTAAACCCATTTAATTTACATTGATGTTTTGACCAGACTTGTGTCCAACTGAACGAACTAGTTCAAAAAGAGTTCTCTAAGAAGAGGGCAATTATTTGACACGCAAAGCAGCCTCTACGAATGTCGTAAGACTGTTGGACTCTAGATATGTTGCGAAAGTGCAGAAGATATTGCGAGAGGCGAAAATTTTCAGGGCTATTAGCCTCTAATTTTTTAGAAATAAGAGCCGTATTCGGCAACCTATACCATTACATTTTACAATTGTGTTAGTTATACTCTCACTACGAGCTGATGTTGTCAGTAAAATTTTCGTCTCATTTCCCTAACTTGAAATTTTAAATCTCCAAAAACCAAACTTATGCCCTAATTCAGTAAGAAGATTTAAGACGTTTTTCTTTGAAAATACTTTTGAGTTCTTGTGTTTGAATTCCCTAAATTATTTTCTTCAAAAATGGTTGTTGTCTTTGATAATGAAACATAAAAATATTATTGCCAAGTTTTTAAAACATAAAAATTAAAATAAATTATTATACAATAGTTTGAAAAATATATGAAAATATATGTGTGGGATATAATATTTGGAGCAAAATCATAAAGCATATACACGAACCTTTTAGCATAGACAATAATTAAAAATCGTTTTTAAGGATCACAACTGCGGCTTTTTTTCGTCCATAGACAAGACGATACAATCATCGAACAGAATTAGGGCATTAATTTTATTAGGTTCAGAAGAAACACTCAAGTTTTGTTTATGAAGAAATACATTTACTGTTGTTGCTATGTAAATATAAAGGTGCGTAAAGAGATAGTTTTGTAGACAATTTCCTTTAAATAATTTAAATATATGCTTGAAAATGACTTTGCATGTCTTTTTTTTCAAGCACGACAACGTACGTTGACAAACCAAATTTTCTGGTTTGCCATAATAATTTTTTGAAAATAAAAAATGTAGTAAATTCTCATCACAAATATTATCTAAGAGCCAATTTCACCAATTTATTTAAATATCAATTCATATGTCAAATTCATTTTTCCATACAAAAATTAATGAAAATCGGCATTTAAATATGAATTGATATTTAAATAGAGTTGGTAAAATTGGCCCTAATTGTTGGAAAAATATTGTTCTCTGGCAACGCTGATTTTTAAGAGTATGCGAAACACACTACTTATTCTCAGTAATGCTTGTGTACACATACCTAATAGAAGAGTATAAGAAAAGGCGCGGCGCCCTTAATTTGCCGACCACTGGATTAGAGTTACATTAGCCAATGATAGTGCAATACAAAGTGCGGTGTTGCTCTAGTGAACCGATCTAGCTTCTCAATGAGTTTCTCAATCAAATACATATTAATAATTAATTATACATAAAATACTGATACTCCTCAATCTTCTTCAGCGCTCTAATAGATTGTTTATTGACTAAGAATTCCTTCGAAACAAAGACAGATATTTTTTGTTTGAATTGTCTTTTTTATGGAAGTAGGCAAACATTTTGAGCTACTCATCCTAAGGCCGCAGTTTCGAAGAAATTCCACAACTATAGCGAGCAACTTCTGAATACCCTTAATCCCTTAAATCAGATGTAAACTTTTAAAACTCCAATACACGTATGCAAAATTGTTTTTCGCTCTTCTCTATCAGAGTCAGATGGTGTTTTAAAACGTGTGGATTTTACAATAGCACCAGAGAATGACAATGAGTACTACCAAAAAAATATAACTAAATGCAACTATAACTAAGACAATTGTCTTAATTTTAGTAATTTCGTATAATCATAATTTTACCGCGTACAATTTGCGCGCTCCCATATTTTCTCTCAGGCAACTATAGTGGGTTGTGGTCGTATATGACTACAGCCGATTCCAACATACAATAGCATCTCTACTTCGTTTATGCGAAAAACTCAAATACGCTAAAATTTAAAATCAAAAAGCACATTGACGCATTGACTCTGTCTCTCTCTCTCTTTCTCTCTCTCTCTTTCTCTCTCTCTCTTTCTCTCTCTCTCTCTTTCTCTCTCTCTCTCTCTCCCTATCTCATATACTTACAGTCTGAGTGTGTTTATAGCCAGGCTATGGATATTTAATGGGAAAGAAAAAATATATGCATGATACTCGGGATATTCATTCATCATTCACATACATACATTTATGTACATTTGTGTACATGAAATGGAATGGAAAATGTGTGTGTGTGTCTGTGGCTGTTTGAGAACATACTTTATATGTGTTTGTAAATAAAATAGCTCTGTATATACGCATGTATATTCGATTAATAGTCAGAGTATTTTTATAATTATGCGTGTGATTGTACCACATACATTCTATACATTTTAGTTTTAGTTGCTTGTACTGCGTAATATAAAAAATGTGTATAAACGTAGTTGTTGGACGTTTATAGTTATACACATTCGGCTTAAAATTAATGCGTGTATTTGCTTTTTACTTTAAGCTGATCGCACTCATAGTGTTGTTTGACGGTCAATACTCAAAAAGTACTTAAAACAATACTTTTGTTATTCTCTGGTATCCACGTAATGACTCTATTACTAACTGAATAGTTTCACGAAAGCTCCATTTTAACCAAGCTCTCTACCTATTATTTTTTTTTTAAAGATAACCACGATTTACCTCAAAATGGCGTAAACTTTATGCACACTCCTTAAAAAAATCGCCAGATTTAATTTAATTCATTTGACATTGTATTAATCATTTGTTAGCAAAGATTTTAAATAGCATCATAAATAAGAATCAAAATTAAAAAAAACTACTCTTCTAAAGCAGCTAAGAAAAAAAACAGCAACTTTAATGCATCTCACTAATGATGAGTTTTAATCATTTCTTGAGGTTTGGGGCAGAAGGAGAGTCTTTTTTTTTCTTAAAAATAAAAATAATAAAATAAAAATAAAAACATTTTTAGAAGCTGCTAATAAAGCAAATCAATATCACTTGCTTTGTTTAATGCGAAAGAAGTCTTTCTGTTGAAAAAGATTTTAAGCTTTAATCATAAAAAATCATTTTGAATGTCTCAAGTTTTTTTCATCATTTTTTTCTTTTTTTAATTTTTTTAAGCAATTGAATACGGCAACAAAAAACATTTCAAACGAAATTTAAGTTTCATGTTTCGCCAAACATTTATGAAATATTAAAACCTTTTGCCAGTCGTTTTCGTTTTCTTATTTTTTCTAGATGTCTGCCTTTTTTTTAATCCAACAATTTATTGACATTGAATTTATAATTTGGTTAAAATATTTGCCAAATATTATGCGGGTTCATTATGGTTTGCATATGCAAATCATAATTATTATTAGAACTTCTACTCATGAATATAAAAAAGGACTGTTTGAAAGAACAAAAAAAAAAAAACTTAAAGCAAAATATCTTTTACTTAATGAATTTAAATTTAACTCATACTCATATTACACTCATGTTTGCAGTTTTAACTTGAAGTAATTGTTCTCACATTAGAGAGCTGCACGCGAAATTTATAATGTGGTACCTTTAAGAATTAGGCGAAAGTAAGAAGTGACACTTCACTCTACTGCACACTACTAAAATGAAAAGTTATAGCTGCTGGATTAGTTGGATTTTCTTAATTTTATTTTGGTTTTTCTCAATATCAATTTTGATCTCTCGATATCAATTTGTGTTCTCTCAATATCAGTTTGTATTTTCTCAATATTAATTTGGATTTCTCGTTATCAATTGCAGTTCTCTCATTATCAATTTCGAATTCTTAATACAATTTGTATTCTCTCAATATCAATTTTTATTTCTCAATATCAATTTGATTTTTCCTAATATCAATTTGGATATCTCATTATCAATTCGCATTCTCTCAATATCAATTTAGATTGCGCCATATTAATTTGGGTTTCGCACTATCAATTTGTATTTTCTCAATACCAATTTGGAATCCTCAATATCAATTTGTTTTTCTCAATAGTAATTTGGATTTCTCGATTTAAATTAGTATTTTCTTAATATCAATTTTGATTTTTCGATATGAATTTAGTTTCTCTCAATATCAATTTGTATTCTCTCAATATCAATTTGGAATTCTCATTATGAATTTGTATTTTCTCAACTTCAACTCAAAAAGCTGTAGAACAAGGGCAAAAATATGAAGAATTTGAAACACCAACACTGAAATTCTGAAAATAAGCGAGATTGAATTGAAAAATATTCAATTGATATCTATAAAATAAAAATAGTAATATATTTTTTTGGCAGGCGGGT
The DNA here is from genome assembly GCA_949987645.1 of Tachina grossa. Lineage (NCBI taxonomy): Eukaryota > Metazoa > Arthropoda > Insecta > Diptera > Tachinidae > Tachina > Tachina grossa. Next base: position 58,113,547 of record OX465276.1, on the reverse strand, counting down.
TTCGTGGTTATAGCGCAATAAACAAACAATACATTTACTTTCACATTTATTATATTCGTTAGCAGAGATACCTTCAGCTATCACTGCCACAAACCACTTATCCAAGTCACTAACATTTTAGCAAAGACACAACCCGGAAAACTACGGCAACACTCAAAATTTAAAATATCCGCAGTGGCAGCACCATTATGCTTTGTAAATAGTTGTTACCAGTATTTGTAACCAGTATTCGCCATTATTTTTTTAGTTTTCAAAAATTTTTTGTTTTAAATGTATGGCGCGCCATGAGGAACTTACGTTCCACTAAATTTCAAATTTTTTATTAGTTGCGTCCTCTTTTTTGATTTTAGGTCCTTACATAAGGACTTCGTGAGATACTACCCTAATTCTAAAAAAAATTAAAAATTTTGTTATGGAAACTCCACAAAAGTCAAAATAAATAATTACATAATTTATTTTTAAGTTTACTAAAGAAATATATATTCAAAACTTTCACAAAATGCCCGCAGAAGTTAAGATAAAATTACAAGATTTAGCAAATATTGCTCTGGGTACACCTCAACTAACTCAGGTCAATATTGCCATCTTGCAAAGTCTTATCGAAATTTTATTGAAGAAGCTAAATTGTGAAGATGAAACAGTTTCTCTGAACGCCCAAGAAGCCAAGCATTTGGAAAACCTTTTGAAAACTGCCAAACCATCAGCCATGGTTTTCAATGATGAACAAATCGAAAGAGTGTCGGAAAAACTAGAACGCTTAAATAAATTACAGGACTGTGTGACAAAAATGGACATGAAACTGGACCAACATTTGCAGGAAGTACAAAGGAAAAGCAACTTCGCTGAAACTGTTATTGACTGGAAAGACTGGCCAAGTTATGGTTGTGAACATCTGTGCACCACCTGCGATCCGGAAAATGAATTGGCCTGCACACTTTTAAAAAATACCGATTTCATTAAAAAGTTGCTAAGACGTTTGTCGGCTCCCATTGTCGAGCGCATGTTTCATTTTGAGGCCAAGATTGAGAAGCTAAATGAGGAGTTTACAAATTTTATTAAACGTTCTGAAGGGGAATATTTGAAGATAAATTTGCTGGAAAAGTGTATGGTTGAAATAGAAAAACTGCGTCTCATGGCCAAAGAACAAAATGCTCAATTCATAAGTACCATGGAAGAAGTTCAAGACATGCTGGACTGCAAGTTAGATAAAATCCATATACCGGCCTTAAAGAAATACATACGAGACAATTTTCAACAGATTGATCAATCCATTAATGTGTTGCACAATAAACAAAAATGTCCTCGAGCGGCTGGTATTATCATGGAAGGATTACGCTGCATGTCTTGTGGTGATGGTAAAGTGTGCAGTGATGTGGGTGTGCATCCGGCTGCCATCTTGCCCGATATGAAAACTAAGCCGTTTAAAGTAGGAAAATATTGCGGTACAGCGAGTAATGTCAAAACTTCTCAGAAGTTTGCAATTAAATCACTAAATCTGGGAGATGTTATTAAGATTGAGCGTTCTGATGCCACTCATGGAGAGCGAGTTCAAGAGCCTACTTTGCTCAAATGCCCTAAAGTTGCTGAGGATTTTGAATTGCTGGAAGGTTTCGACGGAAGGTTTTATCGTAAGGGTTAATGAATATTAGCTTATCTTGTATGCATTCCCTTTTCTTCAAAATATATTTTAAAATTCAATATTGAGTGAAAAGAATTTTAATATGTGCTTAAGCTACTCGAATCATAGGTTTTTTTTTTAGCAAGGCGAATGCATATCCATATCAGTTGGCCTCAACTGCCTAGATGACTTTTTATCACCTGGGCTGGCTATATGTCAAAACATATTTTTCAATACATTTCTTGACATCATTTAACATTTGACATTTGAGAGGTGGCGTTGGCTGAAGTAGTTAGCACGTTGACTACAAAACTGAAGATCCTGGGTTCAATCCCTGTATCCGACAGTCATTAAAATATTTTTCTGATGTTCATTAGAGTCCCTTTGCATCAGTTGTTGTAGGAAAGTTCAAGTGATGAAGGCATAGTCACTGGTCACTGAACTATACCGACTTCAGCAGATGCTAATCCTAATGAAACATCAGAGCGCCCTCCTTCGTCGGTATTGTGTAGCAAAATCATCGGCGAAGTAAAATAACCAATAAAATGGCTACTAAAACACATCTTCAAAATTTAATACGCCTCATTTAACACCAGATGGCGCTGCAACACTGCATTATTAAAAAAAGCGTGCAAAAAGCAGAGTTGTAAGAGAATGAAGCTTTCTTCTATCTCTTCCTTCACCACCTATTTGCTATCACTATCCCTTTCCTAAAGAAGGTAACACCTAGTAATAGTAGTAGGCATTAATTGCCTGAGGGTTACTTCTCTTTAAAAAAAAAAAGTATAAATTTTACAAAGCGAATTGAGCCAAGTATACCTTATATATGTATATGTTTATACTCGGGCTACGGATATATAATTGGACAAGAAAAAAATGCACGCATAATACTCGGGATATTTATTCATTATTCGCCACCGTATACATACATTTATTAATAATGAGTGATTTTTTAAGAGCTTTCAGATTTAATTAAAAAAAAAAATCATTAAATTTAGATAAATGTCTGAAATCTTTAGTTGAGTCGGAAGAATGATCTATGTCCCAAATCACACTATGCAAGTCTTCCCAATAAGCAATCTTGCTTGAAATCAAGTGTAAAACAACTTTTATTCAAGCCACACATTCAATTGTCAAGGGTTGAATTATACTTGATTTACACTTTATTTCAATAGCATTCTCCAGTGAAAAGGGAGCTTGAATTCAATTCAAACAATTCAGTTTTAGTACAGTGTAATTCAAGCCTTGAATTATACTACAATTAAACATTGTATTACAGTTGACTTCAAGTGTATTTCAAGATTCAAAAACAATGCTTTTAAAATAGAAAACAAAATGCAATTCCTGTTTTCTAATAATAATTATGCGCATATCTGCCTTCGCTATTGTTTTCACGATTTTACTCACCTTTGTTTTTCAAGTTCACATTTTTATTTATTTATTTTTAATATTTTCAACACAATTTCAGTTTTAATAATAAATAAATTACTTTTTTGACAAGGTTTGAACATATTGTATGTTGTTTGATTTTTTATTTAAAAATATTTTCAAACTTGTAAACTACTTGAAAAATTACTTGAATTCAACTTTGGTCCCAGTTAAATTTCAAGCGCTTGAATTTTAGTTTTTTGAGTGCTTATTGGGTTATTGCTAAGCTGATTAGTTTTAGGGAGAGAGAGACGAGGGGAACAGAAACTTTTTTTCCCCCCCGCCTCTCTATCCTAACAAACTAATCAGCTTAGCAATAAGACTTGCATAGTGTAAATTAGGACTATATAATTCAATGTCAAAAGATTTCATGTAAACGTTGAGGCCGGCTACGCCTCAAATGGTTCATACGATGGGTCAGATTTTAGGATACTCCCTCCAACATATTGGCCGGTATCTCACGAATAAATTCTTCAATATAAGCTTCCAGTTCGTTGATAGTTGTGGGTTCGCCACTATAAATATGAGCCTTAAACCATGGCTGTTAAGAAATGATTAGTAATAGTAATGATTACTAATTTGATTACTTTTTTTTAAAGGTGAAGTAATGATTAAATTACTATTATATTCAGTTTCGTACTTAGTAATCATGATTACGATTACTAATAATGGAAGAGTAATCCGAATTACTTGAAATTACTACAAAAGAATCAAAAGTATTAAAAAAATAATCCAATTACTTCTAATGATTACTTTTAATTCTTTTTGATTATTTATTAAGTTTATTGCATTTCACTTATATTAAAATTTAAAAATATATTATATTAAATTTAAAATTTGACAAATGAGCAATATTTTGAGGAAAGCTTGAAAGATATCTGTTGATACATGTTTATAGTCTTTCAAAAAATTGGCGTGTATATTTTTTTTCTTTTGTGATTTTCAAAAATATTTTTTGCGAATTCATTTCTTAAAAATCTGTGAATAAGATTAGAAGTTTGTGGCTGTTCAAATTGTGTGGTTTGAAGTCTACTAACATTTTGTCGAAGCGACTATGAAATGCATACAGACAATGCTTAACCACCAGCAAAAAATTTCACTTTGTTTTTCTTTATATTTTTCTCAGATTGATATTATTAATGTTTTTATATAAACGAATATGTTAAGAATTTCTTAAACAAAAAACATTTAATTATATAAATTTTCTTAGAACTTTTTCAAAATAAAGTAATCTTAATTCAGAATGTTTGAAAATAATCAAAAAGAATCAAAAGTAATCTTTGAAAGTAATCGGATTAATTTTTCATTAATTTTGATTCTTTTAGATTATTTTGTAGTAATTTCAAGTAATTCAGATTACTTTTCGATTTTAGTAATCGTAATCAATTATTTATCAGCAATTCTTTTGAAAGCAATTATATAATCATTACAGTTCTTTTTAAAATGTAATCTAATTGATTACTAATCGTAATTGTAATTTAACAGCTCTGGCCTTAACATAGTTCTACAAAAAATAGTCTAAAGACTTTAAATCGCACGATCTAGGCGGCCAAATGACAGGCCCCAAATGTGAAATAAACTGTTCACCGAACTCGCCACTCAATTTGGGCCATTTTTCACGTGATGTGTGGCATGTGACATGTGGCACCGTCTTTCTGAAACCACATGTCAGCCAAGTCTAGCTCTTCTATTTTGGACAAACAAAAAGTAACTGAGATCCAATTGCTGCGAATGGCCCCGAATCGTTAATGCACGGTTATCAACAACACTGGCGGATAAAGCTGCGATATTTTTCCCTGTTCGCAATATACATATGCGTGTTGAGAGTTTAATGCCCAACAATGCAAATTTGGTGCAAAATTTACTCACTTGAATCCAAATAGCCACCTCAGAAGATCGCCCAAACTAACCATAAAATGGAAGAAATGTACGATACAAATTCTTAACAGAGCATAAATCTAGATTATAAAAATCAATAATCAACAAGCGTTGTTCGTTTATAAGTCTACTCATGGCTAAATTATAGAACAAACTGAATATATTTAATAGTAAACAGCAGAGCTGACAAAAACAGTGTGGCCAAAAAGAAAGTTGCTAAAATATCACCCTTAAAAATGGAATGGAAAATATGTGGTGTGCACAGCTTGAAAACATACTTTATATGAGTGTGTAAAAAATTTAGTATAGGCACGTATAGCCGATTAATAGCCAGAGTATTTTTATACTCATGCGTATGATTGCAGCTCACACTGTCTATAACTTTTAGTTGTTGTTGTTTCTGCCGTTTAATTTAAAAAAATGTATTTAAATATATATGTTTGTAGTTATACGTATTCCGTTTAATATTATTTGCCTATGAATGTGTTTTTTATTTTTAGCCATACGCATTCATAGTTGCTTGACGGCCAATACTCGAAGAGTACTTAAAACGATATTTTTGTCATTCTCTGGTTGATGAGACCGCCTGATAAGGATTCTTCTTGATTTTAAGGAAAAACTTTTACTTGCAATGACTTGAAAACTTTCTCAAACAAACTTCGTATTAGCACACACAAGTGTGGGCATCTGTAGTCGCTCATTGACTTGTGCATTATTTTAGTTAAAAGATTTAAAATTTCATTCATTCATAGAGTTTGTGTATTTATGCAAATGCACACAATCTGACATTCACCTGAGCCTGTGTGTCTTGATATTTTGTCTTTTTTTTCTGGCAGCTATTAGATACGAAATTGATGAACTGTAAAGACATTAAATGTAATTGAAAAACGCCCAGACAGACACAAGATTTTAATTATTCTGTAATTCAATAAAGCTACTTTATTCAATTTAAACAATTACCTTGTGTCACATCAATTATTTGATATTTTAAATTGCAATATATATATATATATATATATATATATATATATATATCAAATAAAATTTAATTGCACTCAGGTGTCGGAATTAAATTAAATTTTCATAATTGAAAATATAATGACAAAATGACCGATGGAAGAAAAATGTATTTCGATAAGGAAATGTACGACCACCGGCATGTGATGGAGATGGATTTTAAAAATGAATTGATTTAAAATTAAAATTAATAGAAAAAGTTGTAACGTGGTCATTATACCCGTTTTGAATATCTTGAAATCGAGTTTTTCGTATATTTCGATGGAAGAACATCGAAAAATTCAAAAAATCTTGATTAAAAAAAAAATAACGATTTAAAGCTTTTATATAGTTAGATAAGGATATGTATACTCGTACATACATATGTATATTTAAAGATATCATAAATAAAATTTCGCATGGAAATTTCCGAACGTGTGAACAACTGGTATCAAAAAACTTCATAGGATTGCGAAATATTTTGAAAATTCACGAAGAATATCTTTTACAAAAATTTTTCTTATGAAAAAAGTGGAAATGTATCTTGAAAGCTATAGGAGTTGAACTCTTTTGAGAGCGAGGTGCGAAATAAAAAATAGTACCGGAGGAAGGGGCACCACCCATACAAACTAATTAATAATAATTTTTTATGTTGAAATCTACAATAGCTAGAGTCTTTAAATTCGGTATGAGTTAATTTGAAAAAAAAAATATGTATGTATAAATTATAATAAATTTAAAACAATAAATGGTGTTTTGTTAGTTTTATATTTCGTCATCGTTCACAGCACTCCCCGCCTCTGTCACTCATATACCACAACCTCACACACAGTGAGTAAGTTATTATTTGCTACCCCAGCAATTCCCTAGAAATAGTTTGTGTGGCAAAAGAAAGTTTGCCGGGTCAGCTAGTATTTCTAGTTAAAATACATTTTCATTAAACATAACGATGTAATTTCTAAAATTAAAAATCTACATATCGTTAGTTGAAATACAAAATCATGCAAATACACTTTTTTAAATTTTATAGCGGAGAGAAAAAACTAAACAAAATTATTCAACTCACTGAAGTAAAGTGTCCAAAGTATCCAAAATTATTTATAAATTATTTATTGTCCCATAGAAGATCTTAGTGAATTAAACTTCCCTCACTCAGAATATATTTATTATCATTTAAAAGAAATCTATTAAAGCAATATTTTGAAGGGTGCCGTACATAAAATAAAAATTGAAATCTATTTACGTGACTATGCTGTTCACTCTTCAGTCAGCCCTGCAACCCGTCTGTGCACCCGTCCGTCGCTAAACGGCGGGAAACCTTTGGGATGAAAGAATAAAAGAATAAAAAAAAGAATGATTTGTTTCACAACTAAAAAAAAACAGTTTGCCAGAAAACGAGTTTGAAGTTTTCAATTTACACACAACTTAATGGAAAACGAAATTTTTATTTTTCTCTCAAGAGTTGAGGAAACGAGATATTTGTATGAAATTTTTACACAATGTACAGAAAGATATGATATGACAATTATGCAACAATAACTCAAAAAATTAAAGGCCTGACACACGATATCGACAACGTTCGAGTTGTCGCACACTTACATTTGAAACAACAACAAAACATTAAAATTTGTTTTTGTTTTGAATGTAATAGGTATTTACACCTGCACAAAATCTATCAGATTTTAATAAAAAATCTGTATGAAAATCTATACCGTTTACACCATGTTTTTTTTTTTTTTTTTGACATTTATCAAGATTTTTATCCACAACAATGCCCATTTAACGAAAAATTTCTAAAACTATAACCAAACAACGGCAATTTAACTAATTCACACATCTTTTTAAGCAGACCATAGCTAATTCAATCATATTTTATATAAATATGTTGTACAGGGTAGTAAAAATAAAATAAAAATATTAGATTTTGAGTAGATTGCCTACAAATCTACTCACAAACTAGATTTTGTTTTGTATGGGAAATCTAGTAAAAAGCAGTTAAATTTAGGTCGAAATCTCGTAAGTACTAGATTTTGAGATAATGTAAATTCGTTATAAGTGTCGTGGGTCAGGCCCTAAATTTTTGGAGTAAATGAGCGATAGGTGTACTAAATATAAAAATTCAGTAAAGTAAAATTGCATTTGCCGCTAATAATAAAAAAATTCAGAAATATGCGATGATTTTGACACGAAGAGTTGCGTACAGAAACTATATATAGGCATTTCCACAGGAATGTCAACTTTTTGTAGCGTGCGACACCAAATAAATATGATTGTTTTTTCAAGCAAAACCGAACTTTTTTTACTTCTTTATATACATATTTGTGTAGGCTGCCAGCAGTTCTACATAAGATAAAACTTTAAGCAAAATCGAATCACACTGTTCTGAAATACAAGCTTAATTGCTTGCTGTCGCACGCGACAAAACTATAGACTTTTTCGTGGAAATGCCCATATGTAATACTATACGAACGTTAGCCTTTATAATCGAATATCTTACCTGATGTAGAATTTTTTTTAAGTTTTTCGTTTTGCTGATTTCTTCCAGCTTTTGGCGATTTTCTAGTTTTTAGCGATTTTTTTGTATTTTGGCGGTTTTTTGGTTTTTGACGATTTTTTCGGTTGTAATTTATTTTTCGCGATTTTTTCAGTTTTAGTTTTTTTTTTGTTTAAGCGATTTTGTTCAATTTGATGATTTTTTTCAGTCTTTGACGATTTTTTTAGTTTCGTACCGACTTTTTTTACTTTTGGTGATTTTGTTGCATTTAAGCAATTTTATTTTTGGTGATATTTTTCTTTTAAGTGTTTTTTTTTCATTTTGGCGATTTTTCGTTTGGATATTTTTTAAATTTTGGGATTATTAGTTTTAAAGTTTTTGAAAATTTCAAGACGGTTTCCAAGTTACAACAAATTGTAAAAATTATAAAGTCAAAATTACATTAAGAGTATTCTATCAGACACTTTAATTTTGTTTTTTTTTTAATTTCAGTGCTAATTGGTGTAAAATACACTAACTTTGAGAATGTCAAGTGTCTATATATAATTGTCGGTATATTAAGTTAGCATTTAAAAATTTTTCGTTGCTCGGTTTAGAACACCCTTTAATTTTTAACTGTAATATATTTTTTGTTGTAGCGGTCAAAGTTGTAGGCATTCTGTGGAAATTTCAGGTCTGTAGCTTTTACGGTTCTCGCGAAAAAAAAGCCTGTGACAGGCAGACAGACGGGCATCGTAACGAAAACAATAAGGCGCCCTTTTCAATTTCAGTGTACGGAACCCTAAAAAGAATTAAGACACAAACCGATTTTTATGAAATTCAAAAGATATGTATGTACGTATGTAAATATGTAGATCTTTGTCTAATGCAACTTTTCTTTGAAAGCCTTTTGTTATGTTACTTTTAGTTTTGGCCACGCATTTTATTTTTAATATTTAAAATTCTCTTGATGCAAATAGGCGGAATAAATTAAATTGAACTGTCATTCAAACACATATTTAGTACTTTTTAAACAGACATAAAAATATTGTTAAGTTTGTGCTATTTTTTTAACAACCATCTTTTCTTTTTGATTTCCTTTTAAATTAAATTTTTTTTTATTTATTTTGAAAATGTCATTTGACACCTTTTGCATCGCTTTGACGATTAGAGCTTTCAAAATTGTATTGTTGTGTTGCTTAAGTTGAATTTTTGGTTTTAATGATTTCGAGACGGTCAAAATCAAAGCTTTTTGAAGACACACCAAAAAGGAGCTCACAAAAAAAAAAGAGAAAAGATGTGTCTGTCAATTTAAAATGACGTTCTCATTAAAGATTAAAAACTCATTTACTTATTGTATTTTTGGCCCTGTCTTAAATCCAGAACAACCCAGCCAATTGTCAGTTGTTGGTCTTATTAAAAAGGATTTTTATTTTAATATTTTATTTCTGTTTGTGTGATAATTACATTTTTGACCGCCATCTTTATCAAAACCAAAATTCGTAAAAATTAAATGGAAAAATATCATAAAAGGTGTCATATAGAAAGTGATGCTTTTAAATGAAACGTGCCAATCATTATTTAAGTTTACTCCTCTTCTCTTCTGTCTTGTTTTGATTTAAAATTTATTTAATTTGGGGAATGATGAAAAAAAAGAAATAAATGAAAATTTTATCTTGTTTTAAGATGTGGCTCATTAACGCTGAAAAACATGTTGCTTTCCCGCCAAGTTACTTTAACAAACAACAATGCCAACAACAATAACGTCAGCTAAGAGTACTACTACAACATACTTCTGATCTTTGCAATTTGATAACTGAAGAAAACCACCGACCGACCGACCATTCAATCGACATATTGACCAAAAATTAAAGATATGAGATGAAATGTAAGCATTAGCCTGAAATACACTGAGCAAAATATTTGAGTAGACAATTATGAAAATTAAGGGCCTGTCCCACGATATCGACAGCATTCGGCTTGTCGCACACTTACATTCAAAACAAAAACAAATTTTAAAATTTTGTTGTTTCCAATGTAAATGTGAGACAAGTCGCACTTCGTCGACATCGTGGGACAGGCCCTAAAAGAGATTTTTGCGTTGCAATTTTAAACAAAATTAATAGTTAATTTAAATTAATTATTTGTTGAATTATTCTAATTAACAATTGGGAAATGCAACAAAAAATTACTTCACTCAGGAAGTAATAACTTAGTTATTTTTAATAAAAATCGTTAAGCTTTTGTCGACAGGAAAATTAAAACAAAATAAAAAATAAAAGTCTGTATTTTTTTTCAATTTTAAAACGCTTTAAATTGAACATATGTATACTGAACACTCTGCTCTCCCTCTTTATATGAACTTTAATTTATATATTTTTACTCCCTTTCTCATCTTTAATAAAAACTTTTATCTCTCAAAGATAATTTTGTTTATTAATTGAAATATTGAAATTTTGGGTCACACCCGTCACATAAAAAAGAAAAGAAATGAAATTGTTACTATATACTAGAATGCATTATATTCTTTATGTTTTCGAACAATAAAATGTTAAGAGCAATTAATAGCATAATAATAATTAGTTATAGGATATATTTGGTCACACCTGTCACACCAACGCTGCTAGTTTAGCAATATATATCAGAAATAGAAAACGGGTAAAAATTAAGAAACTTTAAGAAAATGAAGTATAATATGAACTGTCTTTAGCTTTAATTAGTGACAAAGGGACAGTACAAGAAGAAATACTGAGATAATTATTATAAATAAAGAGTCAATTGAAGAAACAAGAAAGAACAGACAACGGAAAAAATAAGGTGTAAATTATAAGCGTTTTGAACATCTTTAGAGTTTGTAGATTGAAATCGTTCATTTAGAAAGGCAGTCACTGAAAATAAATGTAACCTCTTCCTTGTAGTCCATCAAGGATCTATTCAAAGAAATTCCTTCAGAACCTGGTGTCTCCAAGAAGCAAACGATTCGATATTCCTGCTGGTGACATTGAAAAATCAGTTTTTTCATGCCAGCTCACACACGCCACATAAAGGGGTCACACGTGACACATTTTCTTAAAAGTTTTTATTTTAAGATATTTTCCTTTTTTTCAGTCAATAACTATTTAATAATAACTGTTTAATATAATCCAAAAGACTCTGAGCAATTTGTTATACACAGAAAAAAATGATTTGTAAATACAATTAATTTTTTTGTTATATCAATTAAATAATTAATTGATTTTGAACCTACAACGATTTTTGTAAATACAATTACCGAAATTGTAAGTTAAAGGAAAATCTGAAAAATATTTTCAATTAAATATATCAACAAATAGTTTGTTAAAATTTATTTATTTTTTTAACATTTATTTTTGTTAGATTTCAAAGTTTTTTTTGTTATTAAAGATATTGTTATATTGAAAATGTGAATTTTTGAATTTCCGCACAAATGTTAATTATCATAATTGTTATACTAACAATATTATTTTTATACACAATCACAATCCTCGAAAACGATTTTTTGCTTGTCTGCGAAAAACACTGAATATCTTTGAGCGAAGTTGAACCGGCAACCTCAGGGATAATAAACTAACTTGCTTACCTCTCAGCTAAAGAGCAACACTTTATTAGATACATAAATAATGAATGCACACAAAACATGATTTATTGTTTTTTCTACATGTGCACATTCCGTTATGATATAATTTAACAAATAATTTTGTTGAGTAATTTAATTGACTACAAAAATTTAAATTTGCTATATCAACAATGATGATTGTTAATTTTTAAATTAAATCTTAACAATATGTTTTGCTGATTACATTTCGATGATATTTTTTTCTGTGAACATAAATCATTGTTTGCGTTCTATGAGGGATTTTTAGAATATATCCTAAAGTAATAATTCTACAAAAACTTAGACTTGTAAGGTCAAACCCGTCACTGCCGTCACTGGTCATTCTGAGCAGAAATTGTGTTCTTTCAGTGTCTTCCTCTTATTATACTCGCATGTTTGCAAGATTAATATCCTTGGGAGCCGCACTGTTCTGTTAAATTATACATTTTATATACACATATGAATTATAACAAAAAATTTGAGTATCATGGTCACACCCATGGTCACTAAAACCTAAATTTTAAAATTATTGACAAAATTATTGAAGGGAACACATCGCACTTTTAATAGTTTTCAAATCGATTTTGTCTAAACCGTTTATCATCGCTTATCGAATAATTTGACAAACTTTTAAGTTTCATGGGATTATTCGTATCAATAGCTAAAACATGCTAAGTTTTATTTATTTAATTTTTAAACGAGCAGGATGTAAGATTTTTTTTATTTGAATAAACAAAACAAACAGATCTATATCAATATTAAAAACTTGCATTTGAATAATCGAATAAACTTAAAGTTCTACTCGACTCTTCGAATAAAAAACTAATAAATTTTATGATAAATTCTTTTTTTTTGTGAAACTATGAATAACAAATTTTCATTGAACAACGAAAATAATTATGTGTAAATAAAAGAAATATTCAAATTTTTTAATCGATTAATTATTTTATTCAAATAACGTGTCAGTATTATAAATGATCCATATTTTATTCAAAAAATCGAAACAATAATTTACTCGAATAATCGAATAAATATTTTATTAAAATAATCGAATAAATATTTTGTTAGAATAATAGACTTAAATTTTTTTTCGAATAATCGAATAAATATTTTGTACGAATAATCGCACAAATATTTTGTTCGCATAATCGAATAAATAGTTTATTCGAAAAATCGAATTAATATTTTGTTCGAATAATTAAATATATATTTTATTCAAATAATCGAAAAAATATTTTATTAGAATAAATATTTAATCCGAATAATCAAATAAATATTTTATCCGAATAATCGTGTCAATATTTTAGTTGAATCAATATTTTACTCAAAAAATCAAAAATCATTTGCTCGAACAATCGAATAAATATTTTATGCGAATAATCGCATAATTATTTTATTTGAATAATTGAATAAATGTTTTAACTTAACAGTCGAATAAATATTTCCTTCGATTAATTGAATCAATATTTTGCTCGAATAATCGAATAAATATTTTATTCAAATAATAAAATAAATATTTTATTCGAATAATCGAATCAATATGTAATCCGAATAATTGAATAAATATTTCATTCGATTAATTGAATTATTTTTTCGAATAGTCGTTTTATTCAAATAATCAAATAAATATTTTATTCGAAAAACCGAATAAATATTTTATTTCAATAATTGAATAGTTGTATCAATATTTTACTAGAACAGTCGAATAAATATTTTATCCGAATAATCGTATAAAAATTTCACTAATAAATAAATATTTCATCCGAATAATCAAATAAATATTTTATTCGAATAATCAAATAAATGTTTTGTTCGAATAATTGAATAAATATTTTACTCAAACAATTGAATAAATACTTTATTCGAATAATGGAATAAATTTTTTTAATTCGATCAATAGAGTAAGTTCTTTTATTCGAACAATAGAATAAATTTTTTATTCATGTAATCGAATAAATTTAAAGATCAACTAGAATTCTAATTTGAATATTGTAATAAGTAATTTGATAGAGTTATCGAGTATTTAATTGCTTGTATTCGATTATTTCAGTAAATAGCGATTAAAAAATTTTATTCGAATAAGGGAAACAGACATAAATAGAGAACAAAGATTATTTAATTTTTCTTTATAAAAAAGTTTATTACAATAAACGAATAAATCATAAATCTTATGAAGTTCTTCTAGTAAACAACGAATAAATAGTTCTTTTCGAATAATCATATTAGGCTCAAACTTGATTTTTATATGAATAGTCGAAATTATAAAATAAAATACAAATCAGAATTGATGATTTTTTTAATATTTATTATCAAAAAAAAATCGGAAAATTAATTTTCAAAGCTTTATTAACAAAGAATGCCCTCGATTAACACAACAAATCTACTATACACACTTTCGTCTTTATTCATAAACCATTGATAACGTCAAAGTGTAAATTATGTTGAAGCATGCTTTAATAAAATATTTAATATTAATGTTTAATATTTTGTATCGTAATATTAGTTTTAAATTTTTAAAGTCTATTTTATTTTGACTATCAACATGCTTCAGTATTTTTAATAAAACAAGAATGTAATAAGAGTTTAATTTTATTTACAATAATACAATTTTTTTCTAAATGTATTTTACACGTTAAAAACTTTACTTGAATTCAAATATTTCTAGACTTTTCAGAAAAGCTCAGAAAAACTAAGAGTTAAAAAAGTGCATATACAAGAACACTATCATGTTCTATAAGATCTACAAAAATAAAAGAAAAAAAAATCAAGGAAAAAATTCAAGGTTCAAATAAAAACATTTGATAGAATCATATTTTTGCTTGCTACTTTTTCTACACATAAGAACACATGAACACCATGCAACATCTCCATCCTCAACAACGTACACACACACACTTTAATATCCAACAGTATTTACTGCAGTTGGCAAATATACATGTTTGATTGTAAGTTGTTGCTGTGAAAACGTTCGTACTCGTATGTTGAGGTTTAACTAAAACGTATGTTAAACATCGAGTCTCTCACTTTAGATGAAAATTTTATTTAAACATAAACTTCATTACTTTCGTGCAATTAACTCAATATGCAGATTATCTATGGCAGTCTTTTGTTGCTGATGTCGTAGTCATCATCATCTGCTTTGCTGATATTGTTGTTGGTGTGTTTTGTTTCATAGTTTTAGGTGCACTAACTTGTCCACTGTTATAAAGCACATATTACACATTAGAGCTGCAATGCTGTTCTAATGAATGAACCTCACACACATCTTTATCAGCCAGTAAGTGGGAAAAGTCCTGAATTTTGAATAGCAGGTAGTGCAGTGCTTCCCTTATTCGCCTGTGTCATGATGTTGAAATGTTGTAAGCAGTCGCCAGCAAGTTAGATCGAGAGAAAAAGAGCGCCAGTGTGAACATTCCTTTGTGGCTTAAACATGACATACGCGTTCACATCTTGAAGGTAAATGTGTTAAAAATTTTTGCGATAAGTTTTAACATTTCGACCACTAAAGAGTAATTCCAACAACATTTTCTTGTTAATTTTAATTGATGTTTACAAACATCATCGTGCTTTCAAACTCCAACTCCAACTCCAACAATATCAACAAAAACTAATGCACTATGGAAGTAAATTAATGTCTGGCTGAGTGACAGTCACCCTAAACAATCTAAATATAAACGTTAAAATCTCTTTTATTTTAAATGGATGTCTGCCAGGCTGGTTGGTTGGCTATTCACGTTAAAAATGCTCATGAGTAAGCTTGTATATGTTTGTTTTATTTAAATTAAAGCTTTAATCAATCAGTTAATGAAACATTTTGAAAGCAAAATCTGAAAAAAAAGGAATGAATAAAACTGCTAAGTTTACAAAGAAGCTAACGCTGCGTATGTTGCTTTTATTGTCTTCTAAATCTATTGGTTTGGGGTTAAAATAGTTTCTTTAAAAAACATGCTATACTGTGGAATTACAGTTCTGAGAAAGAGCTTTGAAATACTTTTAGCTCTTTCTAAACCAGTTCTCAGCAGATTTGCTATATGAACAATTTTATTTATGTGACTACATAGTGGTAGGTAGAACATTTTGATATTTGATCTCTATTGAATTTTTTTTTTTAGAAATATGCGACTTGTTCCCGCCGTTTCCAGTCATTTTTGACCGACTTCAGAAAAAGGAGGAGGTTATCAATTCGTGTGTATTCTTTTTTTTTTTTGGTTATGTTACTTCATACCTTGGTACATTTTACACCGATTGTAAAAATTACTTCTCGATGCTGATTTTCATCGCAAAATTTTGTTCAGTGATGAGGCTCATTTTTGGTTGAATGGCTACGTCAACAAGCAAAATTGCCGCATTTGGAGTGAAGAGAATCCACATGAGACCCTTGAGACGCCATTACATCCACAAAAACTGACTGTTTGGTGTGCTCTATGGGCTGGTGGAGTCATTGGGCCATACTTCTTCCGAAATAATGCTGGAGAGTCAGTTACCGTTAATGGAGACCGGTATAGAGCCATGATAACCGACTATTGTGTTCCCGAATTGGATGGCATGAATGTGGATGAGTTGTGGTTCCAACAAGACGGCGCTACATGCCACACAGCGCACGTCACAATCGATTTATTGAAGGAAACATTCGATGAGCGCATAATTTCGCGGAATGGACCTGTCAATTGGCCACCAAGATCGTGTGATTTGACACCATTGGATTATTTTCTTTGGGGATATGTGAAGTCGCTCGTCTACGCCAACAAACCAGAAACGTTAGGGGACTTGGAAGCCAACATTCGTGGCGTTATTGCCAACCTACGGCCCCATATGCTCGAAAAAGTGGTTGAAAATTGGACCTGTAGAATTGGCTTTATTCGAGCCAGCCGCGGCGGCCACATGCCCGAATTCATATTTAAACATTAATGGCATAAAATTATCCTTCCAATAAAGCTAAATTGATGGACATTAAAACGATTTTCTTGTGTTTTATTTCAATTCGAAGTTCTATACCTCTAAAAAAACACCCGTTATATGTTTGTTTTATTTAAATTAAAGCTTTAATCAATCAGTTAATGAAACATTTTGAAAGCAAAATCGGAAAAAAAGGAATGAATAAAACTGCTAAGTTTACAAAGAAGCTAACGCTGCGTATGTTGCTTTTATTGTCTTCCAAATCTATTGGTTTGGGGTTAAAATAGTTTCTTTAAAATACATGCTATACTGTGGAATTACAGTTCTGAGAAAGAGCTTTGAAATACTTTTAGCTCTTTCTAAATCAGTTCTCAGCAGATTTGCTATATGAACTATTTTATTTATGTGACTACATAGTGGTAGGTAGAACATTTTGATATTTGATATTTTAGAAATATGCGACTTGTTCCCACCGTTTCGAGTCATTTTTGACCGACTTCAGAAAAAGGAGGAGGTTATCAATTCGTCTGTATTCTTTCTTTTTTTTTTTTTTTTGTTATGTTACTTCATACCTTGGTACATTTTACACCGATTGTAAAAATTACTTTTTGTTCTGGGAGGGTATAGCTTCCATTTGGTGCCATTGTAAATAAGTAGGCGGGTACACGCCCACTATTTTTTTATGTTATTTTATGATATTTCACTTATTCGATTGTTATGAAATTTCCCGAATGCATTGAGCTTTCGTAGCGACACAATCTTGATGTTTAAAAAAAGGGCGGTGCCACGCCCAACAAAACTAACGGCCTGTCCCACGATGTCACCAGAAATCGTTCGATCGAACACTTATATTTAAAACAACAACAAATTTTCTAATGTTATTGTTGTTTGCAATACAAGTTGTCGATCGAACGATTTCTGGGAACATCGTGGGACAGGCCGTAAATATTATATTTTATATGCGACTATTTGACGGATTTTTGCGAAACTTGACGCTCACCCTAAGGTCAACAAAATGCTTCACAGTCCTACATTAAAAAATGGGTGGGCCACGCCTATTTTTTATTATTAAATTTCAAGTACTTATGTTTCAGCAATTGAGCTCTTAAAACGACACAATTGAGGATTCAAAAAATTGGGCGGAGCCCCTACCATTAAAATGTAATGTTATATTTTAATGTACTTTTTTATGTACTTCTAAAGGGTGTCCCAACAAAAACGCAAGATTTAAATTTGGCGCCATTCAAAGTGTCATTGTTTGACATTTGAACAATTGTTATTGTTTGCTAGTAGAAGGTACGAGGTTAGTAGTAAAAATGAAGCGCTACACGAATGAACAACGCATTCTCATTGTGAAATTGTTTTACCAAAATGGTGAAAGTTTTGCGGCTACAGTTCGCAAATTTGCGATCAATTTGGGGTCACAATAATGCTCCAAAAGAGTCAACTGTAAAGAGATTAATGGATAAATTTGCCGAAACTGGGTCTGTCAGTGATGTAAAGACAACAACGCGCCTTCGACCAGGTCGATCGACCAAAAATGTCGCAGCTGTACGTGATGATGTCGCTCAAATGCAGGTCAAGCGCAAACAGTCAATGGTGTTCGGTATCGTGAAATGATAACCAGTTTTTTCGTGCCTAGAATTGAAGAAATGAATGTGGAGGGCATGTGGTTTCAACAAAATGGCGCCACATGTCATACAGCCAGAGAAACGATTCAATTGCTACATCAGTCATTTCCCGGTCGTGTTATTTCGCGTTTTGGAGACCAGAATTGGCCGCCTAGATCATGCGATTTAACACCATTAGACTTTTTTCTTTGGGGTTTTTTGAAGTCGATGGTTTACGCGAATAAGCCGACGACGACGCAAGCCTTAAAAGATGAAGTTGGACGCTGCATTAATGAAATACCGCAGCAATAAAAAAAAAATATTTTACTTAATAAGTAAAATATTAATTTGGGATTATTAGTGCGTTTAAAAAATTTTAAACTTAAATTGTAACAATTCCCATAAAAAAAAACACAAAAGAAAATTTTTTTATCACTCACGTTCACGTCCTCTCACGCGTGACAACTTTTGACTAATATCAATAATACCCTCGCCTTTGACATTATATAAAATATAACATTAATATATCTGTGGCAATAAGGAAAAAGTGCTTAAGTCATATTTTACTGTTTTGCAGGAGAGCAGTCTAAAAGAGATAAGTCGCAAGTCATAGTGCTACAACTTCCTGAAAAATCACACAAATTTATTGAGATTTTGAACAGATGTGCGATAGCTTTCCGTGAGCACCTGCCATTACGGCCTTATCTCACGGGTACCAAAGCACCGGGTGTGGGTTAGACGCCAGACCAACGCCCCCATGCACCCTATTAGAATGAACCTATGGCCCACTCCATAAGGCACATAGGTTGCAATCTTTGAACATAGTTATCCCTGTACTATATTCAATTACCTTGCTGAGGTAATTTGAGCTATCTAAACTCTGCTGCTATGTCCGTGCCCATAGCAGCTTCTGTTCAATGGCAACAGCACCTAGAATAGTGTCTGGCTGACCTCGTCAGACCAATCACTAGCATTGATTTCACACTGGGAAGCCAAGACTATTCTCCCAGCGATTTTGGTAGCAACCACAGCCGCCACGATAATTCTCCGGCTTCCACGCTAAGGTGTTGTGTATACACCCATAGCGAGGTCCCCAAGAGAATTCCTCAACCATTGCCGGCACAGCTCAACCACTCATCCATAATGAACGCATGCCTGTGTCGCCAAATACCCAGTGCCTACTCCACACATACCAAAATCATCCCTTTAACCCCTTGGGGTATACCCCATTGGGGTAGGACGAACTCGGCATTTTAGCAAAGGAAACTGACGACCGCTACATGCACTCAAAACTTCAAAGCAGCTCGGCTGTCGGGCAACCGGCACCCGTGGCACCAGAAGTAGCCTCTGGTTAGACCTCGAAGTTCCACCACAAGGGCTTCACGTCTATCGTCTTTTGAACTCAGGGGCAGTTCTGGGTGACGCTGCACCTAACTGACATCAACAGGACCTGTCTTCCTTTTGTTATAAATATATGCACATCCGTTACTCTGTTTATATTCAGAGATTGGGTAGTAACACATAAGTTCTATGGGTAATGTACCAAAGGTACGTCAATGGAAAAAGCCACATCACCCCAGCTGGGGCCCCGGGGTTGCCACACCCGTAGTTCATAACAGACTCCCCTGGGGGAAGAGATTTTGAACAGGGGTACGGAGGTACCATTAACTCAAAATCAGCTTATCTCGACTCAAGCACTTTTTCCTTTTAGCCACAGCACTGGCTGCAAAGGCCATCTGCTAGATAAATTTTTATTGTGCAAACTATTATTACACTCAATCGTTATTTGAAATCACTCACAAAACACTTGAGGAAGTGATGATTTACAGTAGAAAATTTTTAAAATAGCTGTTTGCTTTGTAACTCTTTTTACTTACGCTCACGCATTCTTACGCGTGACAATTTTTAAAGACAATTTTTTTAGATATTTTCATTTGGTTTGAGCATGTGTTTTACTATTGAAAATTTTGAGTTCGAAAGATAATTGATTGCCCTAGAAAAGTGTAATGGTGTTATTGCTATCATGTGTTATAAATTTTTAAAGTTCAAATTAGTCTAATTTTTCAAATTCTATTAGTTTATCTTCAGGCCACTTCCATAATTTCGATTTAATCGACGTAATACACGAACAATTCATGAAAATTTCGTAATATACAAAAAACCTAATCGCTTTCGACATTATCTTGCATGTATGAAGTTAAATAATTTATAAACTCATTTTACTGAAACCTGATGATATCATAGCTAGACAGATTACTTTTTCAAAATTACTTACGTCTCTGGACCGGCTCCTATGTGCGGCGTTAATTTGCGAGCGTCTAGTCAGAAATTACATTTTCTTCCAACCAATACCGGTAAATTTTTTCAACTGTATAGACGTGGTAGATACTTGTATGTAGGTGTATGTGTAAAATCCCTGAAGGAAACGTGCCCTGCAGGAAATGCGAATAGTGAAATTGTAGTGATTTACTAATGACATTGTCAGTAGTACTACTGACCCGGTGTATCCCAGGCAATGTAATCATCTATTGACCTATAACATTCCACCAGTAGACTGTAGCACTACTGACTAAGTAGTTCTTTTGCGACCACATGGAGACATTGAGACCCAAGATTCACTAGTAAATTTTAGGGGTTCTAGTCTACAATATCGATATTTTCTCGCTCTGTGCCAATAGTACTACTGACGAGGTGTACCCCAGCCAATGTAACCGCCTATGGACATATAATATGGGATTGTCATTGAAAATCTACCAGTACACTTTAGCACCATTGACGAGGTAGTTCTCTTACGACCATATGGAAATATTTGAACCAAAGATCCACTAGTAGATTTTAGTGACACTCGTCTACATATATATTTATTCAATATTATTGCACAGCATAATAAAAAAGAAAAACAAATTATTGACGCGTTCGTTGACAATGCCACCAGAAATAAACTAGAACTCTTGTCTCTAGCGTATCTCTATTCGCACATTAAAGAAAATTTGACGACATGTTAAATAGTGCAATTGTCGCTAGAAATAGAGTGTCGACATAGAGACATATGGTTCTAGGCTGACTAGAGGGTGGTGTTAAGTGTCCGCAAATCACCACTTTTGTCGATTATTTTGGTGACATTGTCAACGGCGCGTCTATATATTAATGTGGTTTTTGATGCGAAGAAAATATTTTTTCAGATACATACAACTAATCTTCTTTTTAAATTTTTTTTTTATTGGTTTGTCGAAAATAAAAACAACGGCGCATAGTCATAGTCAAAACAAAGTATACTTTATCAGTTTAAAACCAGTATTTTGTATGGCAATACTGGTTTTAAACTCTTAAAGTGTACTTTGTTTATGACTATGACTATGCGCCAATAAGTTTAAGGAATCAAATAAAAGGTTTAATACATATTTTATAATAACAAAAATTAAAAATTTTAAAAACCCCCGAATATACCTAGAGAAGATGCGATATCTTCTAAACGGCTGGACCGATTTTCTTAAAACATGGCTAAGAACCCTCTCGATCAAGTCACCTTTCAAACAGAAGAAACTAAATCAAAATCGGTTCAGACGTTTGGTCTGTACGTGGACACGGACAGTCACACAGATACACATATACAAGACACACAGACACACACTAAAAACTTATAACACCCCTTTTTTTAGTCGGGGGTTAAAAAAAAAATGTGAAAATTAATTTTTAGTGAAAGTGCCAATTATGGAATTTTTTTTTTGACCCTGTGGAAGATTTTGTGCCATCAGTTAAAGATTTGCCACACATTCAGATCCATAATTAAGTGTTTGACTTTACTTATGCAGCGAAACATACAATTTAAATTAATTAGTACAGTTTTAGTACGAACATTTCCCACAGTGTGGTGATATCGTCGATAGTAAAGGCCATGATACACTATCATACAAAATCGTGCGGTCTACGAAAAAATACAACCCTGGTATGATGGAGTTTATAAAAATGATCAAAAGATAATAACAATTCATCACACAAGGGTTATATTCTTTCGTAGATGGCACGACTTTGTATGATAGTGTATCCTGGCCTTAAGTTAGTACAATCTTACTATTGACAACTTCGCCAGTATTGACGCAGTCGACTGGTAGATTTCGTAGGACAAGCCTGTGTGAAATCTCAATAGTAGATAGCATTAGTTGGGGTATAATTTTCAGTTGTACTGGTGACATCGTCAATAGATAATCAGTATAATTTTACTATTCACATTTCCTGAAGGGATGGAAAGACCCCTCTAGTCAGACTAGAACCATATGTCTCTATGTCAATACTCTTTCTCCAGCGCAAATTGCACTAGTTAAAATGTCGACAACTTTCCTTTTATGCAAGAGTAGAGATACGTTAGAGAGAACAGCTGCAGTGTATTTCTATTGATATTGTCAATGAACGTGTCAATAGTTTGTTTTTCTTTTTTATTATGCTATGCAATAATATTAAATATATATATACGGACGAGCGTCACTAAAACCTACTAGTGAATCTTTGGTTCAAATATCTCAATGTCGTCATAAAAGAACTACCTTCTCAATAGTGCTAAAGTCTACTGGTAGATTTTCAATGACAACCTTATGTTATATGTCAATAGGCGATTACAGTCAGTAGCACTATTGACAATGTCACTAGAAAATCAATATAATTTGACTATTGACAACGAGCGAGGAAATATCGATATTGTAGACTAGAGCCCCTAAAATTTACTAGTGAATCTTTGGTGCCAATGTCTCCATGTGGTCCCAGAAGAACAACTTAGTCAGTAATGCTACAGTCTAGTGGTGGATTTTCAAAGACAATCTAATGTTAAATGTCAATAGGCGCTTACATTGGCTGGCGTACACCTGGTCAGTAGTACTACTGACAACGTCACTAGTTAATCACCACAATTTCACTATTCGCACTTTCTGCAGGGACGACATACACACATACACATGTGCACATACATATGTACATATAGATTTTTGTGCATATGTATATCTGAAGTACTTTATATTTTGTTATTTTGTCATCCACATCATCTTTTTCCATCTTAAAATTCTGTTGAAGCATTTCATTTTGATTTTGCGTTTAAGTCTTGCCGTATTTTTTTTTTTTTTTTTGGTTCTTCAGCATTTTTTGGTCCTTAAAAGTGAATTAATTAACATAAATTAAGTCAGTTGTTAGTTAATCTATAGTTAAAGTGCTGCTGAACGTTGGCTGCTACATACAATATGAAACCTCCTCTCATTTGTGAACGTAACCAAGCTGACTCCCGTATGAAGAGCAAGCAGCAAGCAGTCTTGTTGAATTTTAATAGTTTGTAAACATGATCACTCAAGTGTCTTGTCTACCCATCTTTGTCCTCGAAATTTAGCAAATATTTACCAATTATTGTTTGAAAATTATATACATACATATGTATGTAGGTATGTGTGTGTGAGTAGATGTGTGCTTGCAAGTATTTACGTCTTCAGCTTCTTTGTTTTTTTTTTTTGTATTTTGTTTACATGCAGCAAGTGGGAGTTGACGAGAGATTAAAGTTTATGATAAAGTTTGCACACAACTACTGCTTCTTATTTTATTTATATGACATAAAAATTAATTCGTAAAAATGATTAAGAGTTTATTTTAATAAAGGAAATGTTTTGTTGCTATTTTCAGTATTCTCTTAAAAAAAAAATGAAATGAGAAAATTATTTGTAATTAAGACAATATGTAACCCACACATTTCGGGTGTAATTAAAATTTATTTTTGCATATGTCATTTCTCATTAAATAAAATCTTCGACAACTGGATTGTTACAATAAAGAGCATCCGAACTTTTTTTTTATTAGATAGGTTTGGATTAATTGTATATTTTATTGGCGTTATTGTGAGGTACTTGTGGTCGTTTTTACGCTTAATATCATGTCTCGCAAGTTTAATTTTCTTTTCAACTAAACAAAACAACGTTTGCAAACGTTTTTATATTTTTTATTTTTATTTTTTTTATATTTTTAATACCACTTTTATTCGTACTGAAATATAAAATAAGCTTATAATTCGATTCGATTTATTGCCTTTCATATGATATTTACATTGGCACTTACATCTTAGAATTATATTTAAATAGTTCAAGCTTTGCACTTTTTCTTCTTAACAATTCATAGTAATTTAAAAAATTATATACATATTTACATTATAATTTTATTGGAGGCAAAATTTTAGAAAGACCTATTTGAACTTTTTTTTTTTTTTTTGATATTTTAATTAAAACTACTTAAATTAAAGCATACTTTCTACCTAAGCTGACGTCAAGTCATTGATATCGGTGTGTTCTGACCAAGAGCCTCTGGAGTAAAAATTTCTAGTTAATTTATTTAGTCTAACAACGACAGTGTCTGTATTCGAAATAGAATGAAGCCTGGGTGTTGAAAAGAACCATGGGAGATTATATAAAAGTTTTAGTAGTTTGTTCTGAGCGATTTGAAGTTTTCTAATATGGCATGTTGCACTTGTAGCCCACATAGGGGCAGCATAAAATATTACAGCCTGGAAAATCAGTTTGAATATAAGCATTTTGTTTTCAATACTAAGAGAAGAATTTTGGTTTATAAAAGGGTAGAGAGTACGATTTAGAATATTCACTTTATTTATTGCGTATTCTACATGCTCTTTAAATTTCATTTTTGGATCAAGAACTATTCCTAAATATTTTACTTTTTGCTCCCATTTGGGGAATATAACAAGGTTTTCTTTTCCTTGTAAAGTATATAAAGCCCGAGTTTTATCTGCGTTTAATGTAATTTTCCATTTATTAAAATATCTTGTTAATTCTTCTTGTTCTCTTTGTAAGTTTGAAATTATGTTTTCGGAGAGTATATTGGAACATAATATTGCCGTATCGTCTGCAAATACTGACATGATGCAACTTTCAAGGTGGGGTAAATCAGAGGTGTACAAGTTATATAAAATTGGGGAGAGACAAGAGCCCTGGGGGAATCCTGCGGTTATATTGAAACTCTCGGAGCATGATGATCTGATATAAACTTTAAAAGAGCGCATCGACAGAAAGCTTTCAATTATTTTTGTTAAAAAAATAGGGACTTCATTTTGTATCATTTTATAGATAAGGCCATCGTGCCATACGGCATCAAAAGTAGCTTTGACGTCTAATAATACCATTGCCGTTGATTTTTGAAGTTCAAAATTTTTAGTGACCAAATTTCTGATTCTTACTAAATATTGTACTGCGTTATGTTCCTTCCGGAATCCAAATTGATAATTCGGAAAAATTCCTTTGGATTCGATGAAGAACAACAATTTGTCCTTCAGAATTGTCTCAAAAACTTTTCCTATAGATGACAACAGACTAATTGGTCGGTAGGAATTTGGGCTGTCTGTTACCCAGGCAGAAAAAGACAATCAACACGACGTTGCTACGATTGTCTCCGGGTACAACTAACATCACTGCAACACTCATTTTCTTCCAAGATTTTAATGTACTCATTACATTAAAACGATAACGCCTAATGAACGTCCTCCGACTCTTCTTTTGAATGTTGTCACAATACTCTAAATACACATTTATAAAATCGTCACAATAGAAATTTCCCAACTTAAGTAAAATTTTTGTATTTACGGTGTTGCAGCGGTAAAGAATTATTATAAACGGGGTATTTGGGGAACTAAAGTAAAATTTTTGTATTTACGGTGTTGTAGCGGTATAGAACTATTGTAAACGGGGTATTGGGAATTAACGTCGAATTTTTGTATGCACAGTGTTGTGGTATAGCAGTGTTCAATATAGCATATTTTTGTGTTTAGAGTACTGTGGTGGTACACAAATTTTGGTAGAGTCGTAATTTTGTATTTACAGTGTTGTGGTGGTACATATTTTTTGGGCAAAGTCACAATTTCTGCCTGGGTAGTTAAACTTATATGGCAAAATAAAGTTTAAGTGTTCCAGCTCTGGAAACGTCCGCTCGTCTAATACCGAAGTCTTTAGCTTTTCTGGGATTGGTAATGACATTTTAAGATATGAAGTGTGTAATGAAAGTATTTAAATAGTCTGCTTAAAATTGAAGAAGCTGCAACATTTTCGTCGCCATGAAACAAGTGCTTAAAGGCTGAGTTAGCCTACTGTAATGCAATGTAACTGCAACGGTAGGAAACAGCTGATCGACCTTGTTATATGTAAATAAATGTACAGATTCTTACATTTCTGTTAAATCTATTTAACCATTTTTATTACTTTTCACATAACAATATCGATCAAGTGTTTCCTACTGTTGCAGTTACATTCCATTACATTAGGCTAATTGAGCCTTACTAGTAAGTGCTGCCAAATGTAACATCACAATATAATGTCCAGACATGTAAGCATATTTATAAGTGTACCTACATATTTTTAATATACAAAACAGGATGTGTGTATGTATGTATGTATGTAACGTATGGACTCCAAAACGTCTGGGCCGATTTTGATGAAATTTTCAGGGAATCTTCAGAATGTTCAGGCGGGTGACACTGTGAAGTCTGATTTTTGATTTTCGAAATGCGGGCGGAGGGACGTGGCAAAATCCAATTTTCATATTACCCCACCAATTCGCAGCACTTTCAATAAAACGAAATTGAAAAGACAATGGGAGTAGCGAAGCACACCGGGTGTAGCCAGTTTTTAATAAAATTTCAAAGGAATTGCTTTAAATGAAAAAATTATTCTCACACAAGCTTAATGCTTCTATTTACGCATGCCGAAATTTGCTTGGCTGTATAATTTGTTCACTCTATTATAAAATAATTACGACACTTTATATCAGAAATTTGTCAGTGTAAATCAAAAAGTCTTCTTAACCACATTCGTCAAACAACAACAATAATAAAAATGAAGTTAAACAAATAATGTTTTACATTTTATTCAACGCGTCATGTTGATAACGATCTTCTGAAGGCAGACCGATCGAAAACCAGACATTTAGAGAAACCAAGTAAAATCATCAGATTGTTTGTGTGAGTGCAATGAAATGAAGTTAAAGGAACATAAAATAAAAATAAAAACTCTTAAGTTAAGAATAAAATGAAAAGAAATTTGTTTAATGTGCCATCAGTAAAATAAACAAAAATTTTTTAAATATAAAAAGCAACTGAAAATGCACGCTTTTAAGGAAAAACACACACACAAACACATGCAAACGAATTTAAAACCAGGCTGTCCAGAGAAGCGCCAGAGTGCCGAACATCAATCGGCTTTTTATACAAATGAATGCACATACGCTTATAATTTACTCTCGGTTTTCTCTCTGTGGGCAGCTCTGATTTAAAAGCAAACACTTAGCACGTACACGATGCAAACAGAACACAAAGGAAGAAAAAGGTAAATTGTGTTTGATTAAATACGATTGATAACAGGTTCATTTTCTTTCTATTTAACACTAAAAGCAACAACAAAACGAGTACATGATGTACAATTTTATAACTCTACACACACAAAAAAAAAAATAACTTTGTACAAACTTGTTTTACAAATAAACATAGACACTATTTATTCACTTTAATGTACAAGAGCATTCATTTATGGTTGCGAGTGTAAGAAGTGTGCAGTAAAGTGATAAGGTTACGTTTGTGTGATCTTTGTTGCACAAGAGGTCGTAGAATTGATTTAAGTGAGGGTGATAGCTATAATGTATGTAAGGCTAATAATGATGCAAAAAGGTTTAAAAAAATGTTTATGCAGTGAACACAACAGCCACAGAGATATAAAAAAATATTAAAACATTACATCTCATTCACGTGAACGATCAAGGAGTCTTGAAATCTCTGCAAAAAATGTTTTGTGTATTAAAGAAAGCTATGAGGACTTTGCGATAAAAATGAGTCCAAGTTTGACAGTTGATAGCAGACACATTTTATTGAACCAACATATGTCTAAATGGCATTCATTTAGGCCGTTATTGTCGTACTCAACTCAACTCATTTTGGTTGCCTTAAACCAAGTGCTAATTATGCTGAAACATCGCCGTTGTTAGCAGTCAGTCGACTTTGAGTCGCTCATAAAAACTTTACCTTGTGCAAGCCAAAAATTTTGCGAATTTTGCAGCGTGACTTGACTACGGCCCGTGCCTATTCACAATCAAACGGGTGCAACAGCCAAGGGTAAACGACCAAAGGTAACGGATTGTGTTCGATGAATAAGTCCTGGAGAGAGGTTGGAAATTGGACTTATTTTTTATAAAAAAAATTATCTTCACACATGAAGCCCACTTCTGGATCAATAGTAGGGTTGCCAGTTTTATTTTTTGAAAAAGCGGGAGAAGGTAAAAAAAATTTAAAAAATCACGGGGTTTTTAAAAGTATCGCGGTACAAAAAAGAAACAATGAAATATTTCTACCTTAAAGAATATAGGATTTATTTATTAAAATATTTAAGGCCTTACAAGCGTTTTTTAATAAGCAAAATTTATTATGGAAAATTGTTTTAAAAACCTTATATAAAGCCTTATTAAGTTTTATAAATAAGGCTGTAAATTTATTAAAACAAATTAACTTTTTTTACAAAACTAATACAAGTTTACATACGTGTTTCTTGCAGCAATTACGAGTTAAGGAATTTAAATATAATAGTTGAACTTGAAAACAAAATAAAATAACCCGGTTAGAGCTATGCTGCTTAGCTATAATAATGCAATAAAATTATATTATGACGGCAATAATGAATAAAATTCCAGAAGAAATTTTTCCTGGGGAACAATTTCAAACAATAGTAAGTATTTCATTCATGAAGAATTTTGAAATTTTATGGCACGACGTGACGTGATTTTTGCGACATAAATAATCGACACTATTACAGTTATAAATATATTTTTGTTTTTATTTCTTTGTACTTATAATCATAGTACGAAAATAAACGAATCAAAATGTTTGATTTTAAGAACGTTTGCTCAATTTGTTATTTTATGCACATGAACACAAACAATACATTAATTTAATCGTACGCTTCTAGAAAAGAACACAAAAGTAATTAAATGGAAACGTTTAGAAATATTTGCGGCAAATTTGACATCACCATATGTAGGGCAAGCATGAATGAAATTCCGCGAGAAATTTCTCCGTTTTCCAATTAGAACTTTTTGTTTGAAATTTTTCCCTGGAAAAAATTTTTAGGGTAATTTTATTCATGATTGCCATCATAATATAAATTTTTTGCATTGTTATTTAACATATGAAATTAGTTATATATAGCTAAACAGCATAGCTATAATCGGGTGTATTGAAGACACCTCTCTTCTTTTGTTTTAACCATGAATTCTATAATTCCCAATTGAAATTATATTTGGTGATATATTAATAATTTGTGAGCTTTCTTTTAAAAACTTCAACACTTTTTGTTTATTGATATAAATTTGCATGCGAAACTTACAGTGCTAGGGCGAATTCTTCGTGATTCGGCGTGAAGTTAACTAAAATTATACTCTTTGAATCAACTGTTAAGTTGTACTTATTCTTCATTAGTTAAAAATCGCTGGTGTTAAATTGAAAAAATAAAACTTAAAAAGAGGAATTTTTAAATCCCGCGCGGTGCGCGTGGTTTGATTTAAAAAAGCGGGACAATCCCGCAAAAAGCGGTACATATGGCAACACTAATCAATTGGTACATAAACAAAGAAAATTGTCGAATTAAGGACAATTCAAATAATTGTAAAATCCAAGAGCATCCAATACATCCCAAAAAAGTTGTTGGTTCCTGTGGATTTTGAACTAGCGGAGTCACCAGCGCATATTTCATTAAAAACGGCTTTGGCCAGCCAATCACAATCAATGGTAAGCACTTTACATCGATGACTATCAACTTTGTTAGGTGAGTTAAGAAGAGAAGGCAGAAATCATTGAACATATTATCTGTCACTGCCCCAAGATGCACGTCATAGGCTTAAATGTCTGAGCAGACGTTTCGATGACAGCATTACTAACATCGGGAAGTGTAAACTGGAGGACATTAGGGGCTTCATCATGGGAATTCAGTGGCTTAATGTCGGATAACAGAGTCACTTCTGGGTACAAATGTGGGTAAATATTACTTTTAATGGGCAATAGAAGGGAATAACAAAAATACCCAAATGTGTATCCCAGTGAAGGTGCGGTATATCACTACCCTTCCTAACCTAACCTGACCTAACGTTGATGATATGGACGCCAAGACATGTAGTTTCAACAAGACGGCTCTAGGTGTCACACAGCTCGAGTCATATTGCACATTCTATACGATCGATTGAAGAACTTGTGATGCATGTGATGTGAACTGTATACCATTAAGACTTTTTGTTTTGGGGCTTACTTTAGTCGCAGGTCTATGAGAATAAGCCACATACCACAGCGGCCCTCAGGGACAACATAAGCTTACATAAGCATATAGCTTTTTTTTCTGATAATCAGGCAGATTTTAAGTCTCTCCATTTGTGGGAGTTCCGTTTCAAGCCTGTTTTAGATTGCTTTGACTCATTACGAGTTCCAAAGGCATCTTTACTAAACAAGGTTTACATTTATTGGATTTCAGGTCACAGTGGACATTTGAGTTGCGAAAAAGCGGATGAACTGGCCAGGAGAGCCTCTTCTGCTCTATTAATTGGACCAGAGCCATTTTGTTGCTTAAGTTAGTCGACTGTCTCTCTGATCATAGAAAATCTAACTGAATTGTTCTGGTTTGAGGCAGCCCAAATCATTGATGGAGATATTTTCATAAAGTGGTATCCTGAACCTCAACAGGACCGATCTAAGACATGTTACGGATTTTCTTTTAAGCCACTTTGGAATAAACTACTCTCTGTGAAAAAGTAGCCAAGCAGGGAAACAACCCGACTTTGAATGCAGCTGCAAGCCGCCGCTAATGCAACTGTTTTTTGTAGTTGCAAATTTGTACGACATCTTACAAATTATATGGAAGACATCAGATGTTTGAAATTTTTTTTACAGAAACATTTTTAAAAAACCTATAAATTGCGGCTGTCAATACAAGCCGGCTTATGAGCCGCCGCCGACTATTTTTTTCCTGAGCCGCCGCCGCTGAATTTTTAAGATGGCTTGTTTCTCTGTAGCCAAGTTCATTCACCATCATGTCGTTTATGCTTAGAAGATAAAGAGACAACGGCAAACATTCCTTGCGAGTCTTATGTAACATCAGAACGAGTGTTTTTCATTCTGAGTTTCTGTATTTAGATGATATTAAGTGGGCTTTTGCAAGCTCTGTGCTGACTTTTGTGGAGGGAATCAGCAGAGCTTGATTTAATTTACAGATCAATGGCACAAAAGGTCCATTAGGTGTCGCCGTGTCGGCCTTTGTACCAAATTCTATTTTTCAGGATAAATTGGACATTTTCGGCGATTTTATATTCCATACATTAACGAATCCAAAAAAATTTTTTGATAATAAATGAAGCACACTTAGGTTGGGTTAGAGAGAGAAAAAAAGATAAAGTAAGTTTTCAGCTCACTGGGGCCCAAAGATAAAGATTAGGTATTACTTGAGCATAAGAAAAGGATATTACAATAACTAATAGTGAATTGACAAATAGATGGAGAGAAGAGCAGCTTAATATTTTTTTTTTTTAATTTTTACAACTCTTCTATTGTACGTGTTGTTAGTTTTTATAGCATCGTTACAGCGCCTCTCTGCAGCAATTTTATTAGTTATTTTTCTTCGCTGATGTTTTTAGTTTAAGCAAATAAACGAAAGAGTTCGCTGTGATATGCTTAAGTAGAAAAATTTATGATGTTGATATGACTGAGTCTAGCTTGTACTGAAGTATTGAACTCGTGCTCGTGAAGGCAATATTTGGCTTGGTGGTTAACGCACTGACTATCTTAGGCAACAGCTACCTCTTTGTATAAAATGTGATGGAAATCGATCGATTTCAAAATGCACAATTCCACAAAAGTAATACTAACTACCAAATATGTGTTCTGTAAATCGCACGATACAGTAAATTCGAATTTGAGATCGAATAAAATATTCTCAGCATCGAACACAATAAATAATCATCAATAAGTCATCAGTGGACTTTGATTTTTAAAATCGGCACAATTTGAGATCGATCGAATAATAAATAATGCGGGGAACTGCTCTCTCTCTCTCTGCTTAATTCGTACCCTTTACACAATTTCAGTGTTGTCAGCATTTGATTAATTCCTAAACCCCTCTTGTTCTTTATTATTAGTTGGAGTGCCAAATATTTACAATAAGCAGCCTTATCACTTTGAATCGCATCCTATTCGCGTACGAGAGGTAGAGCGATAAAATACGCTGCGTCTGCGTAGTTTCCATTTGATGTTCCAAATACTTTACATCCCATGCTACAAGACTTAAAAGTATGATTACATACGTTTGCTTAAGCTACGTTTTATTATTTAAACAATTTAAATTTTAACGAGTAACAAAACAAGAAAACATAAAATAATTTAGCCTTAATAATTCTTTCGAATCATCAACACTTTGCTGTATTCGCTTACTACGCTCGCAGTCAATGAGATGCGTTTGCTCAGATAAACTTTGTATGAATAAAAATAAAAAATTAAATAATAAAAATAATAATAAATGTTGATCACAAAAAAAAAAAACAATACAAGCGGTTTTGTTTGTTGTATTTCCTCTATACGTCTTTCATTCACTTTGAATCTCTTACAGATTTCTTTTCGGTTTGTCTCTTCCTTTTTTTTTGGCCACTGGTTGGTACCGAGTACTTACGGGTACGTTCCGAATAAAATAATTTAAATTTATTTTTTTAGTGCGTGCTGATGATTTTGACGTTTTGTTTCGTTTATGAAATTTTAATTTTAAACATTGAGACTTGCATACAAATGTTTAAATTACGGCTTGTTGTTGTTGTTTAGAAAGCAAAAAGGGTCGGTCCAAAACGATGTCATCTTAATTAGTTTTTAGGTAATAGTTTTTTTTTTTTTTTTTAAATAAAATTCATAATATATGACATCATTTAAATAAAATTCACAGCATCAATTTTTATGTAAAACCATACGTTACGAGTATATGAAGACAGTCGAATTTATTTTCTTACAATATTGTCATTTCATTTTAATTATTTAATTTGATTTTTATTACAGGTAATAAAAAATTAATAATTTTAATGGCAATAAAAATTAATTTTATTAGTTCATAGTTTTTATTATTTACATAATTGATGTATTTCGCTTTCACAATTATAAATTTAACAACATTTAAAACAAAATCAGTTTATAAAGGGTCCGCCATCTAACGTTTTTTTTTTTGAAAATGCTATAAAAAAAAATACTGAAGCTTCGGCTGTGTGGCACATAGCGCCGTCCTGTTGAAACCAAATCTTGCCAATATCCTCCTCTTCAATTTTTGTGAACAAAAATTCGTTCAACATGGCCCGATAACGATCGCCATTGACTGTAACGGCCACTCCTTGCTCAATGGCCCAATTATGCCTCTGGACCAAAATCCGCACCAAACAGTGACTCGTTTTGGGTGCGTCGGCTTTTCAATGTAATTATGTGTGCGGGTTTTCTGTGCCCCAAATGCGACAATTTTGCTTGTTTACATACCTGCCAAGATCAAAACGAGCTTCATCTGAAAAGATGATTTTTTTGGGCAAAATCTGCATCTTCTGTAAGTCGATCGCAGGTCCACTTAGCGAAGCGAAAGCACATTGGATGGTCAGTTGGCTCGTTCAGCGGAAGGCTGAAACTAATTATCTATCAAATCAGACATGAGCTAAGTGTTACCATTCACGAAATAAGCACTAGTTGAAAAAAAAAAACGTTTGATGGCGGACCCTTTATAAAAAATATAATAATATCGATTAATAGTTTTAAATTTCTGTTTGTTTCATTCTATTGATTTAAATTGCTAAAAATAGTGTTTAGAGCAAGCCAAATTTCACCAAGAATAGCTATAATTATTCTGATAGAAACGAGCAAATTGCAACAACATGTTGTTTTCAAAGGCCGCTACATTTTCAACATTCTCATGGAATTTGACTTTCTCAAAATACATTCACTTTAGCCTGGCGTTTCCTGAATTATTTAGCACGTTGACTATAAAACCGAAGGTCCTGCGTTCAAGTCCGGCTCTGACAGTCATTAAATAACAACACACACATTTTTCTGATATGCATTAAGGCCGTGATACACTATCATACAAAGTCGTGCGATCTACGAAATTATACAACCCTGGTGTGATGAATTGTTATTGTCTTTTAAAAATTTTCATAAACTCCATCATATCAGCGTTGTACTTTTTCGTAGATCGAACGACTTTGTATGATAGTGTATCACGGCCTTTAGTGTCCCTTTGTATAAGTTGTTGTAGTAAAGCTCAAGTGCTGAAGGCATAGACACTAATCACTGAACTACTCCTGCTTCAGCGGATACTAATTCTAATGTAACATCAGAGCACCCTACGTCATCGGTATTATATAGCAAAATCATCGGCGAAATAAAATAACCGATAAAAGACAGCTTTGAAAATTTAGTACGTCTCATTGACACCAGAGGCGCTGCAACACTGCAATATTAAAAACCTGCATAAAGCAGAGTTTTAAAAGAATGAAGCTTTTCTCTAGCTCTTCCTTCACCACCTGTCGTTTCCCTTTCCTAAAGAAGGTAACACCTAGTATTAGTAGTAGGCATTCATTGCTTGGGTGTTACTTCTGTTTATAAAAAGAAATAAAAAAAATCTAATTTTGTTTGATAAACAATTCATGTAATTTTTAACCCTGGACCAAAAAAAGGGACCTATTTTGATTTAGTTTTTTTCTGTTTGAAAGGTGACTTTATCCAGAGTGTTCTTAGCTCTGTTTGAAAAAAATCGGTCCAGCCGTTTAGAAGATATAATATCACATCTTGTCTGGATACATCGCGGGTTTCTAAAATGTTTAATTTTTGTTATTATTTGATAGGTTTAATGCTCAAACTTGTCTGAAAAATAAAAACAAATTTCAATTTGAAATTATCTTCAAAAATTAGAATAAACTCAGGAAAAGTGTGACTTTGACTCGCACACGAATACTTCATAACGCTCATTTGCTAAAAGAACGGCAGAAAACGAGTTTAAAATTTTCAATTTATACACAACTTAATGGAAAAAGAAAATATTATTTGAGTAAACAAGGCATTTGTATGTATTTTTTATATAAGAACTCTGTCGTATATAATCGAATATCTTACCTTATGTAGACTTTTTTGTTTTTAACCGACTTCAAAAAAAGTAGGAGGTTAACAATTCATCTCTATTTTTTTTTTTTTTTTTTTTTTGAGGGTGTTACTTCATAGCTCGGTACATTTTAGACTGATTGTAAATTCTTTTTTTTTTTTTTTTGTCTGAGACGGTATAACTTCCCATTGGTCCCATTGCAAAAAAAGTTGGCGGGGACACGCCCACATTTTTGTTAATTTAATTTTATAATATTCTACTTATTTGATTGCTGCGAAACCTATAAAGAACCTTTGGTTTTTGTAATTACACAGTTTGAAAATTGAAAAAAATGGGCGGGGTTACGCCCATTAAAATTTATTATAATAAGTCACGCGGTTGTACTTAACTTACCACACACCTTGAACTCTAAAACAGACACAATCCTTCATTTCACAAAAAGAAAAATGGGCGGATAATATAATATAATTTAATATTTTTAATTTTTAAGCTCTAAAATAGAAACAATCTTCTATTTAAAAATTGGCGGAGTCAAGCCGATTAAAATTAAATATATTACTTTACCGATTCTGACAAGACTTAACACTCACTCTGGTAATGAAAAACACACAATCTTGCATTTTAAAAATGGGCGGAGGCACACCCATTAAAATTTAATTTTATATTTCAGGTACTTCTTCTTATCTTCTATTAGATCTTTGCATTGAAGTCGTTTTTAGGGTTCCGTACACCAAAGGTGAAAAGGAACTCCATTGTTTTCGCTGCGCTGTTCGTCTGTCCGTCACACGGTATTTTCTCAGGAACCGTAAGAGCTACGGACCTGAAACAACAACAAATACATCAGAATTAAAAATTAAAGGGTGTTCCAAAACGAGCAACGAAAAATGTTAAAATCCCATGTAATATAAATACATACAATTGTATATTGAAACTTGAAATTTGTAAAATTAGAGTATTTTTATACAGACTACAACAATTAACACTGAAATTTAAAAAAAATTTAATTAAAGGGTGGTCCATCAGTGAATGCAATTTTGACTATGTAATTTTGACAATTTGCTATATCTTGGAAACCGTAAGAGGCAAACACTTGAAATTTTCAAAAACGTTAAAACAAAAAAAAACGAAAATTATAAAATCGCCAAACCAAAAAAAACGCCAAAAATTAAAAAAAAATCGCCAAAACCAAAAAAAATCGTCAAAATTAAAAAAAAATTTCTAACACTAAAATAGATCGCCAAATTCGAAAAAGTCGCCAAAATGAAAAAAAACGTCAAAATGAAAAAAACGCCAAAAATCGAAAATGTCGCCAAAACTAAAAAATAAAATTTAAATAAAAAAAATCGCCTAAAATGAAAAAACGCCAAAAATCGAAAAAAATCGCCAAAACGAGAAAATAAAGTGTCAAAACTAAAAAAAGAGCCAAAACTTAAAAAATCGCCAAAACCGAAAAAACGGAAAAATGCCAAAACAAAAAAAAAAACCGAATAGACCCCAAAAACGAAAAAAATGCCAAAAATATATATTATATAGGATGAAGTTTGTATTAAATTACATATCTAGTGTTCGTACGGAACCCTTCGTGCGCGAGTCAGAGTCGCACTTTACTGAATTTTTATTTTTTATTTTTGGCGCTTGTTTCGCATTGGCGATTTTTTTTTTTTTTGGATATTTGCTATTTTTTGTTTGTTTTTTTAGCGATTTTCTTACACTATATTTGTTTAGTTTTAACGGTTTTTAGTTTATTTTCGTTTGGATTTTGTTTTGTTGTAGGCGATTGTCTTCGTTTTTCCGACTTTTTTTTTTTGTTTTTGGTGTTTTGTTTTTGTTTTTTAGCGATTTTGTTTCGGTTCTAGGCGATCTTTTTTAACAATATATATTTTAAGCTTTAACGGTTATTTTCCTTATGATGCTTTTCTTACTTTTTGGCGATTTTTATTCGGTGTTTTCGAGTTTTTTTTTTGGTTTTTTGGTGACCTTTTTACTTTTAGTAATTTTTTTTGCATTTTAGCGATGATGATATATTTCATTTTGGCGCTTTTTTGTTTTGACATTTTTTTTTTAATTTTTTAGTTTAAGTATTTTTGTTAATTTCAAGTTGTGAAATGTATATAGTCAAAATTACATTAACTGGTAGAATACTCTTTAGTTTTTAAGTTTCAGTGTTAATTGGTGTGGTCTGTATAAAAATACACTGGTTTTGCAAATTTCAAGTTCCTATAGTACATAATTGTCTGTATATTGCAGTATGATTTAAATATTTTTCGTTACTCGTTGTTTAGAACAGCTTTTAATTTTTAACTGTCCTATATCTGCGTTTTCCAAATGTTTTAGATGTCACAGAATTTCTCGGGTCTTCATTTTTTTGGGTATAAATAATTTGACATTAATGATTACCAAATTCTAAAGATTAACTTTGTTAAAGAAAAAAAAATAAAAATACGTCAGAAATAAAGTTCTCTTACATAAAAAAACAATATATAAACCCAAAAAAACATTGTAGTGATTAATCTAAATCAAACCAAAAAGTTTCTCATGCATATTAGATGACGACAGAAACTACATTAAATTAAAACAGTAATTGGAGGATCATTTTCCTGGAAGTGAGTGCAAACTAACTAATTTTACTATCTCTTCTCTATCTCTCTCTATCTAGACT
The DNA here is from genome assembly GCA_949987645.1 of Tachina grossa. Classification (NCBI taxonomy): domain Eukaryota; kingdom Metazoa; phylum Arthropoda; class Insecta; order Diptera; family Tachinidae; genus Tachina; species Tachina grossa. The sequence goes on along the minus strand of OX465276.1, from coordinate 58,075,217 downwards.
ACAAGATGCAACAACAACTTGCAAAAGATATTGAATTCAATTACGTACAATTTCTAATTAATATGTTCGTACTACTGCTGCTACTTAGTTAAACTCATTTAAAAATAGTTTATCATGTAAAATTTCTGTGCAAGAGGAAAACAAAAATCATTTAAATTTATCCATAATGTTGCTCTTTGCACTGCCGTTTACAAGTAAAACATTAAATATAATTTTATCGGCATTTAGGAATTGTTTGTTGAGTTTTGTGGTGACAATTTTTCACACAATTAAAATGCTGCAAGTCTCTAACAAACAGATACATATGTATACTCGTTGCGGCGATGAAGGAAAAACTATAAAAACAGCAACAACGATAAACTACAAAAGCTGTATGGAGTTTTTCTGGTAAATTTTCCTCAACTGTTGTGCGTGAGAACTGAACTATGGGATGCCATATGAGACATATTTGTGACAAAACCACTTAATGCTATGTTAGATAAAATATAACAAACAATTCAGATCTATGTACGAGTATGTATGAATGCAGCAAGTAGATGTGTGTGATTATTTACGTAAAAGATAAAAAAACTCAAACTCTCTCATAGACATCTTCTTGTAGTAATTCTACTATGTACTAGATTAAATAGCAGCAGCAGCAGCAGCATCAGCATCATCATCTGTATCCCACAGTTAATGACACAGATTTCCTTTTTTTTTTTTGCACCACAATCAATTGAAATGTTGTTGCTTCATATAAATCGAATGAATGAATTCAATGTGTTGTAACAAATGTTTTTACAGGAATAATGCTAGAACACAACTGGGACGAACGACGAATATTTCGGTGCGAACTTTAGTCATAAACAGCGTGACCATATTAGCTTATTTTGAGCTAAATTTAGCTTATTTTTTTGGGATTTAGCTGCAAAATTTCCATTTAGCTCTTAGCTTATTTTTTAGCTTTTTTTTAAAAAGTCATTTAGCTTTTTTAGCCGTTTTTTAATCTAAATTGCATGTTCTCAAAAAATATGTTAAGGACATAAAAAAGTTATAATGACAAAAATTCAAAATTTTAAGAAGCCCCAAGCGTACTAACTAAATGGCTGAACCGATTTTCTTCAATTATAGGCGAGATCAATCTTCTGAACATCTGGACAGATTTTCTTCAAACAAAGCTACCCAGCAAAAAATTACACATTACCATTAGAACTACTTGCCATATAATGACTTACTTTTCTGATTGCCAAATTTCATTACTCGCTTACAAATCACATTACCTTAAATTTAAAAAATGACGTACAAGTTGCTAAATGAAGAGAATGATTATTTTAGATTTAATAGATTACGTGAATATGTTGACAAATAAAAAAGTAAGTACTTCTCAAGAATCGATTATTTTAGTCTCACGACTTGTTAAAATCATTAAGTTGATAATCCAGTAGGGAAGAACTTCCACCAAAAATGCTTAATTCCACACTCGATTACCTTTTTTGAAATTTTTTTGCTGGGTAAGAGCACTCTCCGTCAAGTCGCCTTGCGAACAAAACATAAACTAATTCAAAATCGATGCAGCACTTTGGTCTGTACGTGGTCTCGTACAGATGCACAAATGTACAGACACACACTACAAACTTATAACACCCATTTTTGACGAAGGAAGGTTAAAAATTATAATTTGTTAACATTCAAAAATATAAAATTTTTTCATTGAAAAAATAATTTAAAAATACAAAATGTAAATTGCGCATTTATAAGAGAAATGACAAACTTAATAACAAAAATTAAAAATTTTAAAAACCCCCGACTTTTTTCAGAAAAGATGTTATATCTTCTAAACGGCTGGACCGATTTTTTTCAAACATAGCTAAGAACCCTCTCGATCAAGTCATCTTTCAAACAGAAAAACTAAATGAAAATCGGCCCAGCCGTTTGGCCTGTACGTGGACACAGACAGACACACAGATACACAGACACACAGACACACACTACAAACCTAAAACACCCCTTTTTTTAGTCGGGGGTTAAAAATAGGTGACATTGATTGCAATTTTGGAATTACAATGGCAAAAGTTAAATTAATATTGCCTATAAGACTTTTAAAGATTTTCTTTGAGTTGAGTTGAACTTGTATTCAGCGGCATGAATTTACTTAAAACAAAAATTAGGAAGTAGGTTTTCTGTTAATAAGACTAATTAATTTAAAAAAAGTTTCGTATTTTAGTATAAATGTTTTTAAATTTTTGGAAAGTTTTTGTGTTATATTTTTTTAAACTCAAATATAATAATGAATAAATAATTTAATTAAAAATTATTCAATATTTTTAATTTCAAATAATTGAAAAATATGTTTTTGTATATATATATTTAACGTTATTTTAGCAATAAGAAAAAAAGTTTAGCTATATTTTACGGCTTAAAATTTAAATTTTTAGCTTATTTTAGCTCTTTTTGAAACGTGATTTAGCTTAACTTTATTTTAAAATCTGGTCACACTGGTCATAAAAAATAAAACACATTTGTTCATGTGAAAATGAACACAACACCACCGTAGAACGAAATTCGTCGTGCGTGCGAACTCTGAGATAGATTTATTTCTATTTTATACACCGACGAAGGACGAAAAAACAATACTCTCTCCCCTCTCTCTTTACATACACAATAACCAGTGTGACCAGAATTTAAAATAAAATTAAGCTAAATCACGTATGTCTTTAATACATTTTTCAAGAATACGCAATTTGGATTAAAAAAGGCTAAAAAGGCTAAATCAGTTTTTAAAAAAAACTAAAAAATAAGCTAAAGCTACGGTCACACTTGTCAAACATTTGCCCAAAAAAGCGTAACCACTAGATGCTAATGAAAAGTCGTTCAATTCAGACAAAAGTTTGTCAAGTTAAAGAGTAGCCAATATTGTTGGATTCTATAACATTGTGCGTTAATTGTGTTCGAAACTGTTTAATATAATAAACAAGTGTCTGGATCAAAACTTTTTCATTAGTGTTTGTTGGTTACGCTTTTTTGGGCAAATGTTTGACAAGTGTGACCGTACCGTAAGAGTTTAATGAAAATTTTATAGCTAAACTTAGCCCAAAATTAGCTAATATGGTCACACTGATAATAACCAACTTTATCAATTATAAGAGCTGAATTCGCTGAGTAAATTCGTCGTTATTGTGCTTCACACAACGAATTTACGCAGCGAATTCTTATCGACGAATTCGTCGACGTGGACGAAATTTGTCGTTCGTCCCAATTGTGTTCCTAGCATAAAACAGTTGAAATGCAGACAGACGTACTCAAAAATAAAGAAAAGCAACAAATAAAATCACTTGGGGGAAATAAAAGACAAATTCAGTTTTAATCGCACAAATATAGGGTGTTTTTTTAAAGGTATAAAACTTCCAATTGAAATAAAGCACAAGAAAATCGTTTTAATGTCCATCAATTTGGCTTTATTGGAAGGATAATTTTATGCCATTAATGTTTAAATATGATTTCGGGCATGTGGCCGCCGCGGCTGGCTCGAATAAAGCCAATTCTACAGGTCCCATTTTCAACCACTTTTTCGAGCCCCATATGGCCGTATGTTGGCAATAACGCCACGAATGTTGGCTTCCAAGTCCCCTAACGTTTCTGGTTTGTTGGCGTAGACGAGCGACTTCACATATCCCCAAAGAAAATAATCCAATGGTGTCAAATCACACGATCTTGGTGGCCAATTGACAGGTCCATTCCGCGAAATTATGCGCTCATCGAATGTTTCCTTCAATAAATCGATTGTGACGTGCGCTGTGTGGCATGTAGCGCCGTCTTGTTGGAACCACAACTCATCCACATTCATGCCATCCAATTCGGGAACAAAATAGTCGGTTAGTCGGCTCCAATTGCTGTGCACGGTGGCGAATCGATTCATTCGGGTCCTCTTCAACACTTTGCTCTACAGCGGCAATTGTTTCTTCGGTGCGCACTGTTCGACGTCTCTGCGGATGCGTATTATCACATAGAGTAAACGTAGTGCGAAAACGATCCATGGTTAACCGAATTAATTGCTCTGATGGACGATTATGTCGACCATAAAATGGACGGAGCTTGCGGTAAACTTCGCGAACTGAACCATTATTTTCGAAATAAATTTGCACGATTTGCAAGCGTTGTTCTTTTGTCAACCTGTTCATGATGAAATGGCAAACCAAACTAAATATTAATCACTTGACAGCTGACAAAATGGCCGCCAGTTAAAAAAGTGATGCAAACTTAAAGTTCTCTACCTCAATAAAAAACACCCTTTACTTACTCTCAGTTCCAATAACGAAATTGTAATTACAATCTGACTTGAGTGGTGTGTGTGTGTTGTGTAGTGGCCGTTTGTTTCTTCTTCAACGATTATGAACTTTATTATTAGATATCGACTGCCATATAAAAGAAAAAAGATTGGTTAGAGAAATCCATAAAAATTTGTTAATAAAACTTTCATCTTAAATGATTATTTTCGACACTATACGCAACTAGAAAAAGGGGGAGAGTTATATAAATGTTTGTCTTTCTATGAACTCTCCTTCATAGAAAACTGAATGCGTATTGTAGTTTGGGGAAAAGATGTGAAGTCTTAATATGAGAATAATTCTCAAATGATTTTTATTGCTTTCGAGATCTCTGTATAAGTATTTCATTGCAGTAAATAGTGCTTTTGAAACAGTTTTTCTCATTATTGTGGGTGACAGCTAGTATTAATTACATTCCAACAGCTGGAGAGAATAAAATTGTAGGGAATAATATTTTATATATTCGTTTATTAAACTGAATCTACTTAGCAAAAAATTAAAGATAAGTCTAACCAATGTTCAAAAGTTAGACAAAATGTAATCGAAAAATTTGTTATAACTAGTACAATTTCTGCAGTTAAGTTACATGAAAATTTTAAAATTTTTTACTATATAAAAAAAATTTATTAATTTGAATGTGGAATCCTTCTCATGTTTGTACACTGAAAGAATTTTTTTCATAAGTTCTATGAATTTCGACATTAATCCAATGAAAAAATTCATTGAAATTCAACCAACGTCACGCTTCGTTGGATTAATGAAACCAGTTTCGTTAAAATTATTTTAATGAAATTTTCGTCAAATGTATTATTACAATGTTATCAATGCAATGCAATAACTGCATTAAAACGACGAAATAATTTCATTAAAACCACAAAACCCAGATTAATAAAACTTATCATTGAAGAAGCTGGAAAACACCAGCGAAACGTTGGGTAAATAATGTAATAATATTTTTTTATTTACATTAAAATACAATAAAGACCTTGAAAGCCCATTTTAGATTACGCTGTAATATCAAGAAAAAACAACTGTAAATGTTTCTTAAATATGAAGAGGTTTCTTAATAATTAGAAAATATTGTTGTCATAAACCCAATGATATATATTTTACGAAACTAAAATACCAACGAAGCAATTCCAATGAAATTCTTGCGCAATATTTGTGAAATTTTCATTACATTCGTAAAATTTTCATTACATTTGTGAAAAAAAATCTAATGAAATTGTTTCGTTGGCTTTATGAAGCAAAATTCTTTCGGTGTAGCGGCCTGGTTCTACAATCCAGATCGTCGACTTGAGGGTAAAATTTATGTGATAATCGCTTTTTGTTTTTTAATGAGTTTCATACAAATTTTCTACAGGAGCCGACTGCCCGTCCTGTGGAAATAGGCGATAAGAAAATAAGCTAGATTCTAACTAAAGAGCCAGTACTTTGACAATTAAAGTTGTTTTTATTTCAATAGCAATGTAGAAAAATAATTAAAACAGCTAGCAATAATACATAGTTTTTTCAACTGTATTATAAAATTACCAACAGAAATTGGTTAAATTAACTAACCCTCTTTACTTGTTGAGTTTCAGTTTTGTCAACTGAGAGTTTGTTGCAAGTGTGTACAATCCAAATGCAGGTGAACAAGTCCGTGACTTTTTGAATGGTACACATGTCTATGAATAGAATTAGAATAGGGCGAAGATCTGGTCCAAAGACCGGCACTGCGACACCTGATGGATATTTTGTACCATATGTCTATGAATAACAAATTATGTAATTTTTCAATGATCTCTATAGACTTTGTCCAACTTTTTTTTAAATGTTTTATACCTCAAGATAAAAAAAGATTTTATGAGGTCATCAAAATGGGAATTTGTTTGTTAAATAAGGCTATGAAGGTGAATTATATAATTTTATTGGCTGACAAGCCCACCTTGGTATTCTTTGGCTGCTGGTTTCTGGATCTTCGTTTCGCGCCCGGTTACGAATCGGAAAAAAACTCGTCCGTATTTGCGGCGGAACAACGACAAACACTCCTGCGAAGTTGTCAGACGATTGCGTGTCTAATAGATTGTGAGCAAATGCGGCAAACATTTTGCGAAAAGCTTTCTCATACCCAAGTGGTCATTCTCACTTTCAATCTTCGATTGACCAACACCATATTGTGAATTTTGTTCAAGACTGTATTGCAAATGTGTATAATTGCATTGGATTAAATGTGAAATATTTGTTCAAATAAGTGGGAATCGAACACGCAACCACCTGATTGATAGATTGGTACAAAATTAATTAGCCTCCAATTTACTGTAAATTACTCGGGTGTATTTTCCTTTGGGTGTCATTTGAAAACAGCACATAAAAACGAAAATGTTTATATAATTTGAGATTTGGTTTTATGTATTTTCAACTTATTGTTAAATTATAGTTTTCATGTTACGGTTCACACACACGTCAACTTTGACTCGTCAAGTCTTTAGCTTTTAGAAGTGAGAGGGAAAGAGAATCGATAGGTGTAAGACATGACCTTACCTGACAATTTTGTTTTTTCCTTTTGTTTTGTTATTCGTAATATTGTACTAAAAAAACACAAATTGGTCAACTAAATTTAATTTGTGAAATAGTCACTATGCATCGTTTTGAAGCAATATTCTTACGGAAATATGCCCTATTTACAATCACAATAGCTCCAGAAGTCAGGATTGAGACAAATCATAAATTTTTAACTCTCTAAATGTTAATTAATCACAAGGGATCAGAATAGTTGGACTTAACGATTCCATATGAAAGCAAACTTTTCAGAAAAATCTAAAAAACAGCAAACAGCAATAATAGTAAGTCCGCTGTTTAAAATCAAATCTGCTAGAGCAATTAATAAAAAAAAAACAATGAGCAGACTTAAAAAAAAGAGACGAGTATTTTTTTTAAGCATCACTTGTAAACTTTGTGTGCACATAAACCAGAAAAAGTGCAACAAATTGTACAATATGAAATGAGAAACCATTGATCTGTCAGTTTAGTAAGTTATAACTTTTTTTCTTTCAACATTATCATCCATATACATAAATATTCTCCGTTTTTTTTTTTTTTTTTTTTTTTTGTTGCAAAGCCAATTCCATTTTTTATGATATAAAATATAATGATCAACAAGGTGATCTATCTAAACAAGAAGATTACCGCAACAACAGCTACAAATCAAAAGACTATTTAGAAAGAAGGAAAAAAAATATCTGAAATAAAGAAATCTAGTCTTGACTGTCTGTCTAGCAATCAGGAAATACATGTGACTTACAATGTTGAATGTACAAAAAAAAGTAAATAAATAAAATAAGTGGCAAAAAAATGCAACAGAAAAAAAAACTCGAATTAAAGTGAGGTAAAAATTGCAATCAGAGCCTGTAATACAAATACTAAAAATAGTTGCAACCACAGAAACACTCCCAACAAATAAGACAATGCATCAACGGACAGATTATCAGGCAGACAGACAGACAGACAATGTTTGTGCAACAACTGTCAATTGCTTTCATGTGATGTTTTATGTACCCTTGTCTTTGCTGTTGCTCTCTTTCTCTCTCTCCCTCTCTCTCTTTCTCTTTGATATCTCCTTATATATTTTTTTCCTAATCCCAAGGAGACATAAAACAGGAGTTGCACACTGGTGCAGTTTTAAAATAATTTTATATTACGCATCTTTTATGTTTTAATAAGAAAAAATAAATAATTAATAAAATTTATTTAACATTTCGTCGTTCGTAAGTTATTGTGTTCTATATGACAAAAATGTTTTTTGGGGAAATCGCTGTTAAAGTTTAGTTATTAGTTACAAAAATCTGAACCGAAAAAGTTATCGCAACCTTTTTACCAAGAAAACTTCTAGAGTTTCTGGGTTTTTCTGTAAAAAAAATTTTTCGTCCTTGGAAAAGATTTTAAGAGTAAGACGCGTTTTAAAAAAAATCGTTTTGTTCTATACACGCAAAGAAAATATATGGTTGCAGAATGGTTGAGAAAACAATATTATGTTCTCTGAAACAAATGTGTGGTCGTCGAAAACTAGTTATTGTTATTTTAAACATTTATTTCGTTACGATATACAGAGTAATGTTTGAATTTAATAATTACATTATCACATCCATAGAAAAGTGTGATATGGTTAGAGTTTAACAATATAGTTTTGTTAAAAACGTTAAAAAAAAATCAGAAACATCTGTCAGTTCAGTATTTTCTTTGTAAGCTTTCGGTAGTGCACGGCTGATGTTAAACAAATGAATAAATAAATAAAGTATAAACAAAAGGGTAGACCAATAAAAATATATAAACATTTGTGTATCTCTTTACACAGACATGTCTGTATGTCGTGTAAGTATACATTTCTATATACACATTTTATTTCAACAACATTAATTTATTTTTATTTCGAATTTAACGCACAGCTGTTTCTACAATAAATATATGATTAAGAAATAAAATAGTATTATTATATTAAATAATACTGTGGTCGGTCGTATTTAACAAAATTAATATAATATAAGAACATGGTATGGCGAGTCTCAATTATATTTTAGTCACATCTAACAATAGTGTTGTCATATTTACAATACTAAGATTAGGTGTAACAAAGTTCATTGTTTTTGTAGATAATATTATAATTAACTCAGATAATAATATTATTAAAGTTTACAATAATATGATTTGACTGCAACCATATAATTCAATCATAGTATATGTTGCTGTTTGATTATGTTTACCTCAACCATATTTTTTCTTTGCGTGTATGCACTTATTTACGAAACTCTCATTGTTTTATAGCATATAGAACAAAATGTAAAAAAGTGTTGTGTTTTAAATACTTTAAGTATATGCTGGTTATTTCCCAGCAGGAAATGGAACTAACACAAGACTAGTCACGTGATCGGTCCCCAAGTGATAGGGATCAGTCCGAGCTCTACCACTTCCTTTGATGCGGACCATGCGGAATTTTACATGGGGATGGCGTTAGTTGATACTTTGTATGCACCTTGTGAGTTGTCACTGAACTATTTCGTGGGGACATAATCGGTGTGGAATAACATAAATTATTTAAAAATGTCATCCCGATACAGCGTTACCATATGTGAAGATTTATCTGCTTTTCGAAGTTTTTGGGGATGTTAACAATGCTAAAAGATTTCTTTGTTAAAAATAAGATTTTTAAGAATTTGTATATTATTTTAGTATATTATTTAAGGTCCTTTTGTCTAAAAATATAAATTATATGCTATCCTGTTTTTGTCTTATAGATGTTCTATTTAGCAAATATTTTGTGTTATTTATTTACCTTTACGTTTGTTAGTTCATTTGAAACAAAATGAATTTTTCTTGAATTCTAATTCAGCAAAATCAATGGATATTAATTTATTTTGAATAAATAAAAAAAAAAGATTTTTGTGTTCGACTTGAAGGTTTTTGAGAAAATAAATATGGCACCGTTGTTCCGACACTTAACTGTAACAAAAAAAATGTTTAACTTTCTTTTTGTTCTAACAAATGCAATTATAACTTATTTTTAAACAGATATTTTTTTGGATTCGAACTGCCAACCTACGGCATGACAGGCTTGCACACTACCCACTCGACCACAGAGGCACTCATATTTCAAAAGTATAAACACCACTTAAGCTCAAGATAATATCTAAGAATAGTTACGGGACTGGTTCCAGAGTGGCTTGGCGGTACCATTGGAGAGAACAGCGAACATTATGTTTATACTGTTTGATAGGTTCTGGACCCAACCACATCGAACTGAGCCTTTTACTATAATACTAGATCAAATCCCAATTAAATTGACAAAAGATCACGACTATGCATCAACACTATGGTGAATATATAACCATTTACAGGATATGTCCTTTTTTCACCATACACTACTCCTTACTTTTGGTAACACTCCCATTTTCTCAAGTCATAAGACGAATACGTTTGGATCAATTGTCACCACGATGCATCCACAAGTTTTGTGAATGAATTACGAAAGGGCAAGCATGTTCAGCATGAGCAACGTCAGTATTTGGAGGAATGATTAATAATTAAAACAACATTCCGTTTCATTCGAATTTACGTTAAATAGCTGATGTTAATAACAATCTCTACCCAAGTAGATAGACTAGGGTGCTGATGAAGTGCGTTGCTGCACAGAAAAATATCGGTATTTCCCCAGCTTAAAAGTCTAATTTAATTTTTCTTCTCTTCTTTAGAAACTCACATTAATTAATAAAAAAAAAATAGAAAAATATTTCATTCAATAAAAAGAATTGAAATTACTGAACTTAAGCCTGACTAAAAATTATTTTTTTTTATTTAGTATTTTTGGTGCGTTTTTCTTCTATATGCACGAGTTTTTGCATATAGAACACAATAGGTTACAAAGCTTGTCACTAAAGAGTTGGATAGCACAAAGTCAATGTCTCATATTTCGAAAAGTGATAGGAAAAAATTGATTACACAGATCGACAGATCTCTAAAAGTTTTCCTAAAAATCAATCTTATCTCAATTTTTTATATTTTGCGGTATAGAACACAATAACTTGCGAACGACGATTTGTTAACACATTAATAATCCCAAATTGTTATTTTGCTTATTCAGTAAAAAGTTTTTTTTTATTAAAAATTAATTGGAACTGATTATTGGTGGGGTTAGCTGAATAAGTAAAATAATAATTTGGAATTATTAGTGCGTTACAAAGTGTTAAACATAAATTGTAACAATGCCCTAAAAAATACTAGTTAAGTCCTAGTTTACACTATGCAATTCTTATTGCTAAGCTGATTAGTTCGTAAGGAGAGAGGGATGAGGGGAAAAGAAACGTTTCTGTTGCCCTAGTCTCTCTCTTTCTCAAACTAATCAGCTTAGCAATAAGACTTGCATAGTGTAAAGTAGGACTAATAAATTATTGTTTTGATAAGTGCAATTGTAGTTGAGTAATTCTCAATAATTTATAGAAAGTTTATCACGGATCAATAAGTCTGTGACTTTTCGAACTTCCCTCGTAGTTATTATGAAATACAACACTATTCCCATCAACTACCACCTATTAATAGACTACTGTCAAATTTTGAGCAAGTGTCGTCATTTACTTTGCGTTTAACAGCTGTTCAAAATATACAACCTCGTGTATTGTTCTAAAAATGGAAAAAAGTGAATTTCGTGTGCTCGTTAAACATTATTTTTGCGAAAAAAATACCGTCAATCAAACCAAAAAATAGCTCAATAAATACTATGGGGACTCTGCACCATCGATTTCAATGGTAAAAAAGTGGTTTACTGACTTTCGTTGTGGTCGCACAAGTACAAATGACGCTGAACGTTCTGGACAGCCAATTGAGGTCAGTACACTCGAAAATGTCGAAAATATCCACGATATGGTGTTGGCCGATCGAAGAGTAAAAGTGCGTGAGATTATTGATGCCATAGGCATTTCATATGACGGTGTAGTTTCGATTTTAAATGTTCATGATGGGTTTAAGAAAGTTGCCTGCAAGATGGGTGAAACGTTTGCTCTCAATTGACCATAAACGTAAACGTGTGACAACTTCAAAGGATTGCTTGGAATTGTTTAACCGCAATCCGAATAAGTTGTTGCTGCGTTTTGTAGCTGTGGATGAAACGTGGATCCATTAATGTACTCCGGAGACCAAGCAGCAGTCTAAACAATGCGTTTCTCCGGGTGAACCTGCTCCGAAGAAGGCCAAGCTGAGCTTATCGGCCAATAAGGCCGAATAGGAATAGTTTCTTGGGATGCACGCGGAAAAATCCAGCTCGATTACCTTCAAAAGGGAAAAACAATAAACGGCGAATATTATGCCAACTTATTAGACCGATTTAATGAGGATTTAAAAAAGAAAAGGAACCCATATGGCCAAAAAAAAGAGTTCTTTTTCATTTAGATAATGCACGAGTGCACACGTGTATAGTCTCAGTGGTAAAACTCTATAATGAGTTAGGCTACGAATTGGTACCCCATTCGCCTTGCTCTCCGGATTTAGCCTCTAGTGGCTACTTCCTATTTCCAAATCTAAAGTGGTGGAAAGAGATTTATCTCCAACGATGAAATTATTGCCTGTGTTAAGGACCTAGAAAAATCCTATTTTTTGGAAGTTATACAAAAACTGGAGAAACTTTGGACTAAGTGTGTTGAGGTAAAAGGATATTATGTTGAAAAATAAATTTTTGTTTTGCAAAAAAACTGTGTTTCATCCAAAAAGTTGTTGTAAGTTTTTTTTTCTCATTTAATTATAGTTGAAATCTACTGATGAAATGCAACTATTTGTTGTTAACCACAACAAATATTTTTGTAAAATTCGTATTAATTTTGACACATATGTATGTATATTATTTATTTTAAATCCATAAACTGCACCACTGTAGCACTGTGCCTTCCGTCATTCTCCAAACAGGGCGAAAATGATTGTTGTTGCCGGATTGATTGACAGATTGTTAAGAGGAGATCAATGTTAATGCTGACTGTGTCGGCATATTCCATATTCTGGCAGCTTTTATTTAATGTTTATAACATTTGCTGACTGTTATTTATATGAGAAATTCCTTTTTAATTGTGCTAAAATTTATTTTTTATTTTTTATTTTTATTTTTATTTTTTTGCTCATCAACAGCAACGGAGCCAATCAACTTTCAGGAAAAACAAAAGACAATAAAATTTAAAGCAAAAAATAAAGATAAAAACAGTTAATTTATTTTATTAGCCAAAAGCCAAGTCAGTGAAAAAAATAACAAATCCAAAAAAAAAAACAATATTTAAAACTTCTTGAGAATTTGATTATTGGGGATTTAATGTTAACTCACAAAATATAAATGACCACAACAACAGTATTAATGATAAATTAATGTCATTATGTCTTCGGGATTGTGTTTTTATACGCTCTTAATGCTTTCAAGAGTTCGTCTGTCTGTCTGGGTTATTTTAAAATTAAAATTTTTAAAAGCTTTTATGTTCAGAAACGAATCCTAAAAATAAAGTTAAAAGTTTGAGTTTAAGGTGGGCATTTTATGATGTCAGCGATAACGATCAGGCGGTGTTCGATTTATTGACTGTCTTCTGACTGTTGTGAATTCCATTAACTTTTCAATTTCTTTTTTTCAAATTGTTTTTATTTTTTTAAAGTAGTTTACAAACACGGCTCAATAAACTTTATTTATGATATTTGTTTGTTCAAAAAAAAAGTTATAACTTTTATTGTTGAATTCACTGCTGCTTCCGTTTCGTTAGTTCACTCAGTGTGAGATGTTGCTTTATTTTTCTTTTAATAGTTTTGTTACTAGAAAATAAAATTAAATTCTGTTGCAACATATCAATTATCAAATGAAAAACTTAATCATTTAAAATAGCATCCGCTTCCTCTAAGTTTTTTTATAAGCTTATTAAAAATTGCATGCAGTCGCCTTTTATTCGCAACTAACTTAACCTAACTTGAAATGTATTTGCTACTTATAAATTTTTTTAATTCAAAGCAAAAACAAAATCAAAAAGCAGCAATTCTTGAGAAATTAATTTTAGATTATCTCCTTACGTATGAACACTTCCCACACAGAAAAAAAGTTTCGTTGGTTAAACTAACCAATATCAGTTGTCAAGTTGACCGTTTATCTAAATTAATGTTAGAATTTCAATTGACCAATTTGTTTCGGATAAATGTAACGAATTGAGAGTTGCTATTTCATTTGAAGTACAAATTGTTGTTACGATTAAGATGATTTTAATTAAAACGAAAAAGTTTTATTTTGTTACGGTCTAACTTATAGAATGACGTTGCATTTCACATTAAAGATTTCTTACATGGTGCAATTATACAGATGACTGCAATCATAGCTGTGCAAAGAACCGAAGAACGTCAAAACCACAAAAATAATTGTACCAAAACCAAAACAAAATGAAGTTTTTGACATTCGACAGCTAAAAAGCACATAGAGCAAGAAATTATCAGCTGAAGCAGCGCTGTCACCTGCTTAAATACACCTTGTTTTTGTAATTAAAAAAATTAATTAAATAAAGCTTTCATGAAAATTTTTCAGTCATTTGAAAGAGTTATCGATGACATTATGTATTGAATATAACATTGTGCAAAGGGCCGCCGCGACTTCGCATCCGAAGTGTACAATTTCCTATGACTATAGTGTATAAGTCTACGGGCGAAATGCGGCACTGGATAACGTACGAAATTTAAAATACTTCTTTTTAAACTCTATTTAAATATATTTAAATTTCGATTGATATCGAATGCTGGCTGAATTTTGCAGATCTCATGAGTTATATTGACTTTGAGGGCCGCTGTGGTTTGAAGCTTCTTCGCATACACCTGCAAATTAAGAAACCCCACAAGCAACATTGTAACGACGCCAATTCACACGATCTCGGCGGCCAGTTTACATCACGTATACACGTGAGATAAACAAGTCTTCGAATCGCCAGCGCAGAATTCCAATATGGCATGAGCTGTATGCCACGTAACGCCGATCTGTTGCAACCACATATTGTTGGTGGCCCTAACAGCCAATTGTGGCCGAAAAAAGTTGGTAGTCATCGACCTTTAAAGCTCGCTGTTGACAGTGATGGCCAGGACAGGATTGGTATCGTCTCATTTATCTGAAGATTATTTTTCATCAATTACTCGTCGGTGCTAAAATTGGACCTTCCACAAGCGACATTGCATCGTATTATGCATAATGATTTTAAGTCTTAACACAAAAAAAGAATCAAACTGATCCGGAATATCATCTAGCAGTTATAGCTCTTTCGCGAGAAAAGTTTCACGATAAAATTCTTGAAGTTTTACAAATGGAATTTGTTATGTTATGGATAACATATATGTAGCTGCAAATGCGCTTATTTATGATGGAAAATGAAGGAAAAATGGTCGTTCAAGCGTAGTCGTGGCAGTTATTTGGCTGATATTGTTTTACAATTAAATAAACATTCGCTGACTTTTTGTTGAAAGACCTTTATCTTACTAAAATTGCTAATTTTCTGTCTTGGTAGTTAAAATCTCTAATTCTCCCAATTAAATTTACTTTATACTGTCGGAAATATGTGTCTCGTTGCCGTTAAAGTATTAAGGACGTTGACTTATAATATAAGCCTAGCATACTGTGTTCAACTTTCCGTGAAGTTGAGGCATAAAGTTACTCAAAATAAATTAAATCCTGTGAATGGAAAATAATAAATTAGCGCCCCATGTGAAGTGTTAAACTAAAAAGATGATAAAACTTCTTACTTACTTTGTATAGGCTTTGTTTGGATTGCGATGGCTTAGATGGCAATTGTATGAGTGGATTTAGCTGAATAATGGATATTATTATTTTCTTTTGTTGTACAGTTTTTGGATTTAATTTTTTTTAACTAATTTATGTTAGTTAGTTTAACCAATTTCGTTGGTTGCTGCTTAGACGTACCTAAAACTGTTTTAGTTTACCAAAACGATGTAAAAAACACTTTGTTCTGGACATTTAAAAGCAAAATTTGGATCTAATAAATAGCAGTAGAATAAATAAGAATTTACAATAAATAATCTAAGTCTCTCTTTGGTCACTTGTACAAATTTTAAGCAGTTTAAAATTATTTTAAATATCATACAGAAGTATATATACAACATGTCATCTTTATACGTGTGCTATGACAGTTTAATTTCCTGGAAACTCGAAGATGGCCTAGAAACCACATTATAATCCTACTACAACTATAAGGTTATCAAGGGCAATTAAAAACTTCCATCTGTCTAGTTAGTAATATAAAATGAAAATTAAATTCTAAAATTAGTTTTGTTTTGAATATGAGAGACAAAAATTTTCGTTTGATAAACTCAATATGTGACGCGCAAAATAGAAAGGGACCTAAGGGTAAATACCGGTTTTGTTCAGGAACCATTTTGAAGATTTAAATACGTGTATCTTCAATTTCATAAAACGCGCATATCTCTGGGAGGGAACACTTTTGGGGCACGGGATCGGTCTCATTCGATGCTCAGATGTTGTCCACATCAAAAAAAAAAAAAAAAAAAAAAAAAAAAATTGAAAATTGATTTTTTTACCCTTAGGTCCCTTTCTCTATGCGCTGTCACATATACTCAATTTGCTGGTCATGATACCATAACCATTACTTTGAAAAATTCTAAAGTTCCGAAAGAAGTCTGAGAGCAATAGAGTTGGGCAAAATTGTTCCTTTTTGGGGAATCGTTTGGAACGATCTGAAATATTAAAGGAACTATGTCGTTCAATTCGTTCATCGTTCCTTTTTTATTTTGAACAGGAAATGAACGATAAACGAGAGAACTTCTATGTCGCTCCAAAAAAATGTGATCAAATACATGTCATGTATTTTGACGTTTGAGAATTGCTGTTTGCTTATATGTATATATAAAAAACCAATTATATATTAGCGCGTATAAATTTATTAAACAACATAATTCATTTTTTAATTAATTAATTGTCAATCTTTACACAAAAATATCAACCTTGTATCAGAAATAAGTGCTTTCAAACTTCATGTGAATACTTATAAAATCTGTAAAGAATGCCTCAAACTTCATATACAAAGAACCCTTCAACTATTCTGTGCATATGTGGCTGCAATAACAACACCACCTTATTAAAAAAAAATTTGTCGGAACGATGAACGATAAAAAATGAAACTGTGTAAAAGTCCGAACCGTTCCTTTTAGTGAATCGTTCAATGGAACTCAACTCTAGAGAGCAATTTAAATTTAATTTTTTTTGTTTAACTTTCGACAGAAATGAGTATCATTACAGGACTTATCAAATATTCTACATATCGCTGATTTATTTTAAAGAAAGTCGTCAAAAAACTATTTTAACCGAAAGAGTTTAAAGTTTTAAGTGTACATACAAGTTAATGGAAGCAGAAAATTTTTACAAGTTTTTACAAAAAACGAGATGAATATTCACTCTGCATTTTCAATTCAGTATTCGCATTTTTTAAATTATGGTTTTGTTGTTCAAAAAAATAAGCTTCAAAAATACAAGTAAAGAAGTTACTACACACATACAATAATTCACAGAAAATAAATAAACCCGAACTTTTACAAATAATCTAATTTACAAAATTTTTTAGACATCAATAACTTTATTTGGTTGGTTCCTTCATTATTGGCCTTTTGTTCCAAATAGGCTACAGCTCACAATTCCTGCCTATTCAATGTCTATATGTGTTGTAATGAATGTGTTGTCAGATCAAACGCCTTGAATGCTTAATATTAAATCTTAAAGTAATTGGAATTGTACATGAAGGCAGCATGAATATTTATCTGTTTAAAAACGTATCACACTGCTAAACTTTTCATCTTTTGTGTTATTTTTTCTATACATAACGCCACGTTTACACTTGTTATGTCTTAAGCTAATTCAAGAAACGTATCAAACTCATCTATTTTCGTTCATTATTTTCTCATAGAATTAAAGCAATTTATCTAGCTTTTTGTCCAAAAATTTTAACAACTGCCATCAATGGCAGGGAGATATAAAATATGTTTTGTTATTTGAAAAAATATTCAAGGATTAACTTCTAAGCAAACAGAATAAACAAAATTTTACGGGTTTGGGGAACATATTCATTAATTATGTTTTTTTTTTCAACTAACTGATGTATTCATTTTTTTTTTTTTTTTTTTTTTTTTGATTTACAAAAACGAATTTTGGGATTTTTGGAAATTTGTTTATTAATCGTTTTGCAAGCCAAAATATTTTTTTATTGCAAAATAGCCAGAAGTACGATATAGGTATGTACTTTATTTATTTGAAGTTTAAAGCTGTTTTCATACGACATGTATTTTTGCATGTGACTTATCAGCTATGCGACATAAAGGGTGTTTTTTATTGAGGTATAGAACTTTAAGTTGGCATCACTTTTTTAACTGGCGGCCATTTTGTCAGCTGTTAAGTGATTAATATTTAGTTTGGTTTGCCATTTCATCATGAAAGGGTTGATAAGAGAACAACGCTTGCAAATCGTGCAAATTTATTTCGAAAATAATGGTTCAGTTCGCGAAGTTTACCGCAAGCTCCGTCCATTTTATGGTCGACATAATCGTCCATCAGAGCAATTAATTCGGTTAACCATGGATCGTTTTCGCACTACGTTTACTCTATGTGATAATACGCATCCGCAGAGACGTCGAACAGTGCGCACCGAAGAAACAATTGCCGCTGTAGAGCAAAGTGTTGAAGAGGACCCGAATGAATCGATTCGCCACCGTGCACAGCAATTGGAGCCGACTAACCGACTATTTTGTTCCCGAATTGGATGGCATGAATGTGGATGAGTTGTGGTTCCAACAAGACGGCGCTACATGCCACACAGCGCACGTCACAATCGATTTATTGAAGGAAACATTCGATGAGCGCATAATTTCGCGGAATGGACCTGTCAATTGGCCACCAAGATCGTGTGATTTGACACCATTGGATTATTTTCTTTGGAGATATGTGAAGTCGCTCGTCTACGCCAACAAACCAGAAACGTTAGGGGACTTGGAAGCCAACATTCGTGGCGTTATTGCCAACATACGGCCCCATATGCTCGAAAAAGTGGTTGAAAATTGGACCTGTAGAATTGGCTTTATTCGAGCCAGCCGCGGCGGCCACATGCCCAAAGTCATATTTAAACATTAATGGCATAAAATTATCCTTCCAATAAAGCCAAATTGATGGACATTAAAACGATTTTCTTGTGTTTTATTTCAATTCGAAGTTCTATACCTCTGAAAAAAACACCCTATATATACTAGACACCTGCACAAGACCACTTACAAGAACTTTTAAGGACATGAGGGATTTTTCAAATGCTTTACTATATCGAAATCTTCTAAAACAAACACTAAACAACACTGTTTGCAATAAATTTGTTTCAGTTATTGCAGGTATAGGAGTAAAGAAGAAAATACTAGAGCTGTGCCAAATCGTTCATTCAGGTGACCGCTCATTTTCGTTCATTTTCTAAAAAAGAACGAGTTCGTTCGTTTCGTTCATCTGCTCTTTTCAAGAAATGGAACGAATTAAAAGCAAACAAATAGTTGATTCGTCAAATAAAAAGGGACAAATGCAGTGAGCTTGTTATAAATTGTTTAGCAAAATAAGCAAAACAAACAATAGAAAATATAAGCATCAAAAAAATCAGAAAGTAAAAACTTTTAAAATATTAAAGAAATCACAAGATCCATATTGCCATAACAAAAATTAAAAATTTTAAAAACCCCCGACTTTTTTCAGAAAAGATGTTATATCTTCTAAACGGCTGGACCGAGTTTTTTCAAACATAGCTAAGAACCCTCTCGATCAAGTCATCTTTCAAACAGAAAAAAACTAAATGAAAATCGGTCCAGCCGTTTGGCCTGTACGTGGACACAGACAGACACACAGATACACAGACACACACTACAAAATTTATAACACCCCTTTTTTTAGTCAGGGGTTAAAAAGAGGCACATATAAAGAATAAAAATTAACTGTTTATAATATCTACGTATGTATATATATAAAATTTGTTTAAAAAACTCTTAATATGTCCTAAAACATTAACAAATATTAATGACAATTTTATTAATTTTATTATGACCATACTGAAACAAAAAGGCAAATGAAAACCAGAATGTGACAAAAAATCTCTCATGAATAAAGAAAGAGTAAACAAAACAACACAAAAACACACAAGTGCGTTCGTTCGTCAATTGTACTTTTTATCAGTACTGAACCAAAACAGCTCAGTAAAGTGACCGGCTTACTTCGTTCATTTTACTGATTCGTTCAATTGCACTCGTTCGTTCAAGAACGACACAGCTCTAGAAAATACTTCGTGCCGTAAGAATTTGTGATGCTGGCTTCTCCATACGCATGGGCGCATATACAAACGTCATGCGTGTACATACGCACACACGTGGTGTGTATGATCTTTTATTTTTCTGCGCACATACAAACGGACACATGCATTGTCATTAGTTGCGCGCGCTTGCTTTAAAAAACCACCCTTAAACACATAATAGCCCTATCGGAAATTTGGCTAACTTTAAACTAACTTTAAGCTAACTATTTCGCAACTAGTACTGACTACACTTGGATTACTTTGCAATGTAATCAACTGACTATTTTAACATTGCGATGTCCTAGGCGGTAGTCAATTGTCTCACTAGGCACTACTTTCAGCTAACTTAAAGTTGACTTTTTTAAATCACTTGGTAGTCAGTAAATTAAAAAAAAAAAATCTGTGGCTCGAACAAGTAACATCACACGTTGTGTACTCAACGCGCTACCACTCGGCTAAGCTGTCATCTAAAATAACAACAGCAAAATGTTAATATAAAACTGAAATGTGTTTTAAAGTAGCTGACAATAAATTTGTTGGCTCTCACCAAATTCGATTACGTACTCAACTTTAGAATTAATTTTGGGTTTGTTCTGGATGACTTTGCAGCTAGCTTTTAGTCAGTCTAAGAAAAGTAAACTATAAGTTAAGTATTTTTGTAGTCAACCACACATTCTCCGACACACTCAAACGTACAATATGCAAAATAACAAGCATACACGCATCAACACTACTTCTTTGAGTCCTTGTTATAAACAATAAGTGTCTTCGCGACATCGCTTAAAAACACTTATATACTACTACATCAATCAGGCCCTCGCGCTTCGCTTATGAAACGGCATCATTTATTATTGGTTTAGTATAATACATGCTACGACAATGCATTTACAAAACAAGACGTATTTACATTTCAAGACATTACAGACCACTTGTAATTTTTTCTTTCGAACGCGCATGTCTAGTTACATCTGACATAACCTCTTTCCTTATATATTTGTCAACACACACAAAACAGCTGATGGCAGAAGCTTTCTAAGATCAAATTACAATGCCATCTAATATAAATTTTGCCGCCTAACTTTTACAAACTCTTGGCATACTTTACGCAGACTTAACTGATTCCAATATTCGAGTGACAAAGCGAGCATTCCCTGGGTGGCATTAAACTAAGAAATTAGTTTCAGTGAAACAAAAACACATTTTGAGTATAATTTTTATTAGCCTTTATTAATCATTATGGCTCTATAAACTATTAAGCTCATTGCTTTAACATTTTAATGGTAGTTATAAAAATATTATACATACTAATGTTTTATTTTACTAAACATCGGCCCGTTTCAAGTCAGCCATCCCATCATTCATTTAGACGTTTGTTTATACTCGTACTGACCATCCAATGACAAGACCTACGAATTGAGCAAACGAGCGACTAACCGACTAACCGACCAACCGACCACCTCTAAACAATTGTTTAGACCAAAATTAATGTGAAGGCCTTAAAATAAGTTAATAAAGTTTGTATAACAATAAAAATTAATAGTTTATTGCTTGAACGTGTTCTATATTATCATTTGCTTTCTACTGTTTTCTTTGCTCTTCAAAAAAAATTTCTACTTGGCTTTAACAATCGTTTGTTAGGCATGATTGTATGTTTAATGTAAGAGAGTGTGTCTGTGTGTATCTTCATCTTTTATTTATTTATTTTTATTAATTATTAAACAACGCTGTTGGGCTGGGATTAGACATCAATATTGATGACTTATAATTTTTCATCTCGATGAAAAGAATAGAAAGAAGACAAACATTACTCGTACTTAACAAAAAAATAAAAAAAAAAGAAATTGAAAACGGTAGTGTCATTTAAAGGCGTATATTTTCAAAAATTATTTGTAAAAAAAAACCTGAAATTTTGTTAAAAATGTTTACACACAAATAAAGAAATTTGTTAGGCAAGATTAAAACATTTAAAAGAAAGTTCATTTGTATTTATTTTGTACTTCTATTTATACAAAATAGATGAATTAATCATTCAGTGAATAGAGCACTGATTTAAAAAAAAACTTAATCATTCGATTTTTTAATAGAAATATAAACTATAGTTTATACATATTAAGGAATTCTTTTGTTTGAGTAGGGAAAATAATTTTTGTTCATTATTCAATAAATAAAATTGAATTCTCATAAAACAAATTTTTTAGAATTGTGCAAAGAGTGTTCCATCCACTCTTTTAGTCAAATCATTCCATTCCGTTTCTTCAGTTTGAGATTATGGCACTCCTTATCGAACAATTTTATTACATTATTCTATATCTAATGCCATAAACTGAAACTATTTATACTAGAACCAGCCGTTAATTCCTTGGGTCTAATCGTCGCTTTCGATAACGAGCAGATTCGCTGACGTTTTTTCAGTTTGAGATTATAGCATTAGATATGGAATAATGTAATAACATTGTTCGATAGTGAATGCCATAATCTCAAACTGAAAAACGTTATCGAATCAGCTCGTTATCAAAAGCGACGATTAGACCCAAGGGTTTAACGGCTGGTTCTGGTATTGGTTCTGGTTCTGGTTCTTATGTCAGGAAATGTTTTCAAATGATATGAGTGAAGAAATAAATTCAGTAAATTGCTTTGACTCTCGGACACGAGACACTACACACATATGTAATACTATACGAACTTTAGTCTATATAATTGAATATCTTACCTGATGTATAAGTTTTTTTTAATTTTAAGTAGTCGGTAAAAAAAATTTTTTGGCGGGTTTTAGTATCGGCGCTTTTTTCGTTTTTAAATTTTTTCGGTTTTTGGCGTTATATAGATTTAGTGTTTTTTTTTCGTTTTGGCGATTTTTTGATTTTTGGTGTTTTATTTTAATTATAGCGATTATTTTAGTTTTGGTGCTTTTTTCGTTTTGCCGATTTTTTAGATTGATTTTTAGTTTTAGTGCTTTTTTCGTTTTTGAGATTTTTCGGTTTTTGTCGTTTTTTAGCTGTAGCGTTTTTGTTTGTTTTGGAGATTTTTTGGTTTTTGGTGATTTATTTTAGATTAAGCAATTTTTTTTTGTTTTGGTGCTTTTTCTTCTTTCGACTTTTTTCAGGTTTTGGCGATTTCTAAGGTTTGTTTTCAGTTTTATTGCTATCTTTTTTTAGCGATTATTTTAGTTTTGGTGCTTTTTTCGTTTTGGCGTTTTTTTCGGTTCTTGGCAATATTTTAGGTTGGTTTTTAGTTTTTGAAAATTTGAAGAGTTTGCCTCTTACGGTTTCCAAGACGCATCAAGTTGTCAAAATAACATTAACTAATAGAATAACCTTTAAATTTTAATTTCTTAAATTTTAGTGTTAATTGTTATAGTCTCTGTAAAAATTCACTAACCTTGAAACCCTTCAATGTCTATATATAATTGACTGTATATTACATTAGGATTGGTTTAAGAACATCCTTTAATTTTTAATTTTCGCATATTTGTTGTTGTAGTGGCCAAAGCTCTTACAGTTTTCAAGAAAACGGCCTGTCTCAAACAGACAGACGAACAATTTAGCGAAAACAATAGGGTTCCTTTTCACTTTTGTTGTACGGAACCCTAAAAACTAAATTAAACTAGCAGAGACAAAAACCGTATTTTTAGCAGATATCATTTTCCACGGTGCATACTGAAATTGGTGAATATTATTTCGGAGGCGAAATTTCGGAATGAGGACTGGTTACATTTAATGGCATGGATTAATTACTATTTATATAGTAAATTTTAACTTTTTGAAAAAAAGGCTAAGTGGAAATTAAAAAAAAATCAAAATCAAGCTAGACATTATTTCTGTAAAAAAATTTAAAATTATTCAAGTCAAACATTCAAAGGAAACTTCAGACGAGCTTAGCCCTGTCCTTTTTTGTTTTTTTTTTTTGTTTTTATTTTGTTACTCAACTGATTTCATTAATCACCACAAATTTTCTCCAGTTATTTCGTTGGCACACTCATTTCTATGCATATTAAAATTTTCCATTAAATGAATTCACCTTCGAAATTTGACAAATGTTTATCTCCACGTAGTGGAGTAATAAACCAGAAAAACACAAACGCAGATACACGTCATGGAATGTGGTTAGGGTGTTCGAATATTTTGTGTTATTAATTCAATTTCATCTACATAAATCTAAATGTTTATATATAAAACAATAAATAAATATTTTAAATCGAATAATTTGCAAAAAAAAAAAAAAAAAAAATTTAAGGTTAGTTCAAGCATTTTCAATACTCAGGCTATTTGTGTATGGTTAATCTAACTAGCTTGTATTAGATATTATATTGTTTTAGTTCAAATTGGCAATTCTGATTGAAGTGACTAATTTAAAATAATCACTTCAATTTTATTTAATAATTTCGAAAAATCAAGCAATATTTTTACTGAAATAGGACCTACCATAGAATTCGTAAAACTTAATACCCAAATTAGTAAAAGTTTAATAGAATGAATAACGCATAATGTACTATATATTCATCAAATCGAATAAAGAAAATAATAAAACCTCAGATCAGATTCAAAGCTAAAGGTTCTTACGAAAATGCAGGTCCCCATAAGAAACTTATGGAAATTCGGACTTTCCAAACGAAACGTACGCTGAATTTTTGAAATTTATTATCTTTTACAGAGAAGTATAAGTGAGACTTTTTCAGTCAACTGAAATGAACACTAATGTTGATATATTAATTGTTCGGCCACATAATTCTTGGCATTTCTTATTTTTTCGCAAATTTTAATTAATCTTTAGTAGTTTTGTGTTTTGCAAATTAAAAAACAAATGGATTTGTGTGTACGCAAATATAATTCTCTACAAAAGCCACGCGATTATTTTTTTCGTGTAAAAATAAATGTAAATTTACAAACGTGAAATTTCATGAACTTGATGTGAACATCGTGCCGGACATCGCAAATGGCTAATGTGGACTGCTAATGTGCATGTTTCGATCATGCTCTGACTTTTATGCCCGAAAATATGGCTGACCATCAATGTTGAAAATTTATTTTCTGTTTGACAGTTTCATTCTCATAATAAAATATTGTTTTACAACAAGTACTGAAAAAACAGCGCAAATCACCAAAAAAAAAAAATACTTTTAAGTACAAGAATTACTTAAAATATATACAAAATACAAGATTTAAGGACTAGTATGTACTTTGTTCGAAGTTGTGAAAAATTTTCAGCCAATTTGATTATTTCGCGTGAAAATGTTGACATATAGCAAATAATGCCCATATTAGTTTTTCCAAAAAAGTTTCGTTTTTGTAAACAAAAACACCAGCTGTCAATATATCGCGCGAAATAAATTCCAGTCTGGCTTATGTTAATAAGCCAGTAACAATTGACGGCTTGAGAGTCAATATTGTTCGTGTTATTTGTGACATACTCTCAGGTAAAGTGACTAAAAATTGGGTGTCCAAAATGCGATTTGTCGAAGAACACTCACTGTAGCCGTATATTCGAAATCATTTCCAAATGTTGATCATGCATTGATTTTCGAATTCTTCGTTTAAAATTAAATTTTTTGTTACTTTTTACAAAATTCCTATCAGTCTTAGTATGACATTTGCACCTGCACAATATCTATTAAATTTCAATTTAAATCCTTATCAAAATCTATACCGTTTAAAAACTTAAATTTTTAACAAATATTAAGATTTCGTATCTAATAAAAGGCCCAACTATAATATGAATAAGCTAGCTTAAGCAACTGTGCGGTTACGTATAAAACGCATGTGGCAAACTATAATGTTCTTAACAAACTTTTCGTCAAGTTTCGTCAAATGTCATTTGCTTAAGTAAAGTGCCAAACTGAACGCACATTCCGTAAGGAAACAACTGCTTGTACATTTTTTAAACTCAAACAAGTAGCAGCAGTAAATATTCATTGATTTTAAATGTTTTTTTATTGTTTCTTATTTTAAACTCGGAAAATAAAGCAAAACTTTTATTTTCATTGTTTGTTTTACAATACACATATACACACATACACATGTATTTACTTATGTATATTCACTGTTGTAATTTTTAGTAGGCAAAACAAATGAAACAAGTAATAAGGTGATGGATATATTTATATGTGAATTTTTAATAGATTAGGACACTCTTTCAAGTTAGTTCGATTGAATTGCATTCATTTATGAGTTATGAGAAGAAACAAACTTATTGACAATACCTAGATGTGCAGCTGTGGCTAAAGAATACTTAAGTGCATGTAAGTACATTATGGCCACCTAAAAGCCACATCTGAATTGTTTAAGCATTTGACAGACTTATCGTTCAATTCTGACATTAGCTTAAGCCAGTTTATTCATATTATAGTTGGGCCTAAAAGCTATTGATTGAAAATTTTCCTAAACTGCAACCAAACAGCTTAAATATAGCTAATTCACACACTTTTTTAAGTACAAGCAAGGGCATACTTTTTAGTACAATTTTGAAAAAAACCATAGTTGCATCACTAATTTCTACTATGAGTAGTTTTTAGGCAGATTTCGACAAAATCTATCGATGAAGTAGATATTATTTTTTATGGAAAATCGACTAGATTTTGCCCAATTGTAAACGCAGTGTAAAAAAAACACCCATATTTACAATGCATAGCTAAAATAACACCCATTTATGAAATTCTCTGTTCAAATTAGGCGTTCCAAAGCTTGCTTATGCTTTAATACGCACATAAATATGTATATGAATAATTACAATGGGTGTTTGTAAACATGTGGCTTGTGTTTACTTAAATTTACATTTATCTACGTGTGTGTATTTGTGTGTGTGTGTGTGTGTGTGTTTGTGTTTGTGTAGTGAAATAACCAAATGCACAAAAGCTTGTTCATACATTAATCTGAAGCCGCTTACTGTCAGGTTAATGTGTTGGAAATATCAATCACAAAACCAACAACAGAAATATCTGCAACAACAACAACATAAGCTGTAATAACAAACATATGGTCGAAAAAAGCCAAAAGAACCAAGCAACATATCATCCAAACGATCAACAACACAACGATTGACTGACTGTTGGCCGTCGTAACAGCCGGCCAACCAAGAAAATTCAAACAAATATTTGTTAGAATTGAAAATGAGGTGCAACAAGCAACAGCACAAATTAATTTAAATTTTTCATTTTATCTTTTTGGGTTTGTACGTATAAGAAGAAATCTGTTAAAGGTATGATTAAATAAATTATCCATCCTTAAGCTCAACACACAAGCAATAACAGCATTCCAAATTTCATACTACAAAATTTATACGGATTTTAGCAGGAATTATTCATTCATTCCAGCATGAATATGAGAATTGTATGAGTTGGAGCTGAAATTATTCTTACCGACCGACATTTGGTTCATGAAAATTTAAAATAATCATATTAAAGCTTTTCTTGTATTGTAGAATATGCTGTTTGTGTGTGTGTGTGAGTGTGTGTGTGTGTGTGTGTGTGTGTGTGTGTGTGTGTGTGTGTGTCTTTGAACAACTTATTAGAACCAGTGTTGTCAGATATGGCGATATCTCGCCAAACGTGGCGACGAAAATTTATTTTTGGCGATGAAAATTTTGAAATGGCGATTGGCGATTTACTTGGCGATATTTGAACTCCTTGGCGATATTTTTGGCTATATTTTTATGATTTCAATAAAATAGAATAATGTTAAGAATATTAAATATTTTTTAAGGAATTTTTTCTACAACATAAAATATTTCATGCAAAAAATTCTAAATGTTGTGACTCAAACAAAATTTTCTGAAAGAAGAAAGAAAGAAGTTTAAACCAAGAATATGGACCACAAAATCTCATTTGGTGTTTATGAAACATAGTGAGGAAAACTTTCTTTTATAAGTTAGAGAACATTTTGATAATGAAGCACCAAAAATCCCATAAGAGTTCTCGCCTAGAGTGTAGAATACATCGATAATTACCACTTCAAGGATATGATAAGTGTACTTAAATACACATTTAAGTAAATGTTAGTTCAGTTGAATTAAATAATAATTTTTATCTTGTTGCTCAAGTTAAATTTATCCTATTTAAATTGATCTTTGGAATAAGTTATTTTTAATTACTTTTTGTACGCCAGTATTTATATGTGAATGTAAACACTTTTCTTAAGTTTTCATAAATACTATAATTTTTATGTTTTACAATAGACGTTACCTACTGAATGTAAAACTTAATAAGATTTGTAATGTAATTACAAAATATAATATATTTTTGTACCTATAATTTGATGTTTTATTATATTGGCGATATTCGACAAGTCATTTGGCTAGGAGGCTGAAAATAAATTTGACAACACTGATTAGAACAGTTTCCTACTGAGCTGAATAAGAAATGAAAAATTACACACATTTGGTCTTGCAAACCCAGCTGCAAACAGAGAGCTAGTTTCATTAATTAACAATATTCATTTCGTTCATCTTTTTGTAACATTTGCAAAAATATATGTATCTGAAATACTTGGAAAATTTCAAAGAATCAAGGACGAATAAAGAACTATTTACTAATTTCGTATTTACAAGATAAAAGCTTATTTGCGAAATTATAGTGAGTGACTTGTAGTGCTTTAATGTCAAACTTAGAAAAGCCAATTTGTTAATTTATATATAAATATATTTACTCCTTTTACTCCTGTAAAGAGCATGGGACTATTACAAGATTTTTGAAATAAGTTCGATATGAAATGGGATATTTCAGTTTCAATTAGCTGTCTCCATTTGTGTGACGGTCTGTTTGTGGATGACTGTTTGTGGATTTTGTGGGCCCCATATGCGATAATTTTGTTAGTTTACATAACCGCCTAACTGAAAATAGTCTTCATCACTCTAAATAAATGTCAAATAATGACAGCTCAATTCTTGACATATCAACATTTGACATCCAATTTACTTCCTAACCTCAAATTTGCTCACTCTGTATAAGCAGATCAGCCTGCAGTATGAGTTTATGTAGTTTTTAAATTGCAAAATGTTCCTAAAGAAAGAGAAATAACTTCTCAAAAAAAAAGTCAAAGAAAAATATAATCAAAACTGAAACAAATAAAACAGAAACTGTTTTAAACAATTAATGCTGAGTAAATAGTTAAATGTTATTTAGTTCAAAAATTTATTATGATACAATTCTTTTTTAGAAAAGTAACACCCCGGCAAACAATGTCAACCATTTAACTAAAGAGCTTCTTAAGGAAAAGAGTGGTATAGATATAGAACAGCTGATGAAGTGAATAAGCCTTCTGTAACCGCAAATTTTTTATTATCAGTATTAATATCAGTACAGCAGCGCCTCCAGTGTAGAGCAGTTGCGCTAAAATTTTGAGCTACGTTGACGTAAAAAATACTGCCCAGCTAACGACAAGAATGGTGATTTCCCCGTGAGGGTTTCTTTCGCAAGTATTTCGATCAGTAATACACTCCTCAGTTCACTAGAAAAAAAAATTTAAACCATTTACGCCCCATTATCGCTGTTGGTGTTTTTAGATTTCAACTGCGATGTTTTTATGAAAGATTGAATGATAGTCCAGGTGGAAATACGCCAACCACGAAAATTTCCACAATTGCCTTATTCATGGAAGAAGGACTTCGAAAGTTTTCTCAAAGTCTGTTTTGGGCAAGTAACTGACAATACCGACCAAGGAGGGTGTTATGATAAAAGTTAGTAGAAGTCATCAGTATTAGGTGGTGCCAGCACTTTTCAATGATACGCTGATGCATATCTGAAAACTTTGTGATGCTGATGACGTTTCGTCTGAAACTGGCTTCGAGCTAACGATCTCAGGCATGATTTTCTTTAATAGTCACATCAGTAATTTCTACATATAATAGCAAAAGATGTGTTAGACGCACTATATATTTTTCCGATTTTATTGTAAACTAAAAAAAAAGTTTCTTGATAAATTTAACCAAGTTTGTAGGTTAAAATACTGTCAAATAACAAAATTGTTGAAATTCAACATCCTGCGGTTATTATCTGAATTGAAATAGAACGTTTTAAATTTTTTTTGAGACTTTCCGCTCTAATTATGTCTAAGTATACTTTTACTTTTGATGTGCTATTTGTTTTATCAAAAAGTTGACAACACTGTTCTCTCTATTAAATCCACTTGTGGACAATATATTATA
The DNA here is from genome assembly GCA_949987645.1 of Tachina grossa. Taxonomy (NCBI): domain Eukaryota; kingdom Metazoa; phylum Arthropoda; class Insecta; order Diptera; family Tachinidae; genus Tachina; species Tachina grossa. Next base: position 58,044,928 of record OX465276.1, on the reverse strand, counting down.
ATAGCATTTGCAGAATTCTGGGCAGGCAACATTAAGTAAACACTTAAATTTTAAAATGGAACATAAATAAAAACAGTGGCAGAGGATGAAAATAAGTCGCTGAACTATATAAAAAGCACAGGTAAATCGACGAGTATTAAATTTTTTAGAAAATTCCATTTGATTTTGTCACGAATAAAATTTTGAATAACAAATATGGCTTAATTAATCTTATTTAAATTTGAAAATATGTAGTTTAAAAGATAAATATATGTGATATCTGTTTTTATTAATAAAAGCTTTTTGTCTCTCAATAGCTCAACCTAAAATTCTAAATTGCCTCACTTTATATTATCTTAATGCCAAGACTTGAGGTAAATTAAATAGAAGAATGAAAAAAACAGGCAGTAGAAAAGAAAAACTAGATGATAAAAAATACACTATTTTTTATTTAAATTAAATGAATAAATGAAAGAATACAATACAACAGCTGAAATTATGATTCACCGTGCATTTGAATGATTAGTTGGTTCCTGGTCGGTCTCTGGCTCCGTTGACTGGTTATTGTTGTGCGGCGTAGCACATGTGTTGTATGTAAGACATGCAGTTATGAATTGGACTATCTAGATCTAAGAGATTTTTCCTGCCTATTTGGCTTTATTGTTGTTGTTGTGATATCTTAGCAGAAAATAAGTCAAATTGCATGCATTAGAAGCAAAAGGCTTCATTAAACAAAAAAAATGCAGCTGTGCTTTATTTTCTTTCTGCCATAAAATGAGTATAATTTTGCTATGATTCTTCTGACTGAATGACTGACTGGCTGACTGAGTGTCGGTTTGCCAGGGTAAATCACTACTACTGCTAAGTTTTGTCTATGGGGCATTTTTAGAAAACAGGGTGTTGCAAATTTCGAGATAAAATTAAGATATTTTTTCTAAATTTTTTATTAGTAGTTCTTACAGACTTCCTATTTTATTTTTATCTGTGTAAACTCGATGGCTTGGATAACAAAGCTCATAATTGATCTTAACACACATATCGTTACCTAAAATCCAAAAGACCGTAAGTGCACTTTTTAATTTTTTTTACAGGAGAAGCAAAAAATCTTATAAATTTAAGACTATTTATTTATTAGGTGCCAAATTGAATAATAAATAAAATCGGTATTTTTGAACATATGTGAGTAAAATTTTAAGCAAATATGTATTTAGTTTAATCAAATCATAATCAATCAAAAAGTCTATTTTGAATTTTTTGCTTGTTACTTGCCTTTTGGATTTATTTTTAATATATTTTACCAATTCTAACTATTTTTTTCTCATGTAGTCAATTCCACTGTGACACCCTGTAAAATGTCATCGCAAGTAAAACGCCTTTGTTACTCTATTAAAGTTGTGTTATTATTATTATTATTATTATTATTCTCGTTTGCATTGCAGCTTAACTCACTTTTTCCGTTTTACATCTTACAACGGAAAAATAAAAAAGAAAAAAAAATTATACATTAATAATGGTAAATGCGCAATTGCATTTTGTTCATTTGTGCAGCGAAGTGCAAAAAGAAAATTATGCACAAAAAAAAAAAATAAACAACTCAAATGAACTGAGTTGGCCAGCTGTGTTCGTCAGTCTACCAGTTTGCTTTATGATCCATTATTATATGGATTAAAATAATTCACCTTCTGGGGGGCTATAATATTTTGTTTGTACTCCATTTCTTACCTTATCTCTTTAGCTCTCTGCAGCACAGTTCCGCTCGCCCATTCAAGTCAGACCAGCTCTAAAGCAAAGCATCACCAAAGACTTGTGGCGTTCATTTTATTTCAAGCCTTACTTAGCACAGCACTAGTATTTAATTTAGCATACGAGTTGGTCTAAATGAAAAAAAAAACACAATCAACTAAACTAAAATATTCAATATTGTCTGTTTGTAGTTGTCTTGGCTTTGAGTGACCAAGTTCTGGTTTTACTTACTTTCAAAGTTGTTTTGTTGTTTATTTTTCACTGCGCTGTCTTTATTGAAATCAAACGACTTATTTGCCAACTGATCAGTGCAACTTGTAGATTATTGAGACAAAAAAATAAAAATAAACCAATGTACTCCACCTATTTTTCAAGTCAATTGTTATGAAAAGCCAAACACTCGACGAAATTTTGTTATGATAGTATTAAATTGCTTGCGGTGAGGTTGGAAATTATTTTGCCACTAAGATCATTTTGCTGAGCCTAAAACAGTTAATAAGCTAAATGTGTTTAAACATAAAATTAAGAAGGGGTACAGTGGGGAAAATAATTTTAGGGTTTCAATGAATTTTTAAAATTTTAATATATATAATCCTTTAATTCCCAGTGGTTTTCCATTGCATTTTATATTAATTTCATAGTGACCGCTAATCTTCTAAAGAAAACATTAGTTTAACTGCCTTATTCATAAAAAATATTCCTGGTTTATTAAGCGCTTATTTGACATATTTCTATAGGAAATTTGTCAAATAAACCTGTAATAAACCTAAAATATTTTTTATGAATTAGTCCGTTAATATATTCTTTTTATATATTTCCATTAATAATACCTTGCTTCATATTTTCCATTCACTAGTGAGTACTGAGCTAGTCCCCATTCCTAGATTTCGCCTCCGAAATAATGTTTATCAATTTTGCAATGCCTGTTTAGAGGTGTTGACTGCAAATTGGGCTGCGCTAAGAATTTTGGTTTTTGTCCCTGCTAGTTTAGTTCAAGTTACAGCCCAATTGAGGGGATTTAGACCAAAGGGCAGGTGAACTAAATAGGAAATTCTAAGTAACTACACTTAAAAAAAAAAAAAAAAAACTAGCTAAAACTTTGGTTATTTTTCTAAATTTGAGTAAAAAAAAAGTTGTCGTATGACGCCAAAGCTTTTTTTTACTTGAAACCAATAAAATATTTACTAAATTTCTTGTTCATTAATAAACTAGTTTATAATAACTATATTTTTATATTTAAGCAAAATTTTTCTTAAATTAAGTAAAATTTTCCCATAAAATTCGGAGCTTTGCAAAAAAATTCTTCATCCTTGGCCTCAAATTTAGTAAATTTTCAAAGTTTGTTTATGTCTTTAATTCTGGTACTTATTTTTATTTTTAATTAAATTCTATAGCACATGGTATGCTTTTTATTATATCTTCGTATTATATTCTTAATTTATTCACCATACATACATATTTATTCCTTGAGAGGAGACAAGTATTGAACCAACAACGTTCTGCTGATAGGCAAGCACTCTAACCAATTCCCTAACAGGGCAGCCTGAATAAGTATTGAAATTTTTCAGTTTAAAAATTTTATTTTATTTACAAAAAATTATATTTCAAGATCAAATAATCCTCGGAAATATGAAAAATTTACTTAAATTGTTTGCTTAATGCAAATAAAAGATATATTCTATAATTTAAAGAAAAAATACTTAAAACCGGTAAATATTTTTTTAAAATTTAGAATACCTTTTTATATTTTTCAAGTAAGTCAAATTTGATGAACTAATCAGGAGTAAATAAATTTTTAAAATTTATTTTTTGAATTAAAACGAGATTGACTAGTTCTTAGGATACAATTTCGCTAAACTTTTAAACTATTTCCCAATTTTTGATAAATATTTCCTTTAAGCCAGTAGACTTGTCCTTGAATGTGAGAATTTTTGTGTGTATTTTTATGAACTATTTTTAAGGATATGAACTTTTTAGTTTTTACTCATATTAAGTAATTTTTACTAGATTTTTGTAAAAATTTACTTAAACTTAGAAAAAATTACTTAAATTTAGAAAATTTTTTTGCTTAAATTTAGAAACTTTTTTTCCTTCCTTAATAATAGTATATGCCTTTTTTTTGAGTGTAAGTTTCAAAGATTTTTTTCTCAATTGAGTCCAGTCTGAATTTTTATAGAGTGATAAATATTAGAATTAAATAATTAAATATCGATTCCTAGATATATGTATAACGCCATAGTAATCCCAAGTTATTATTTTACTTATTTATTAAACTATTTTTTTAATTACAAATACATTCAATTTGATTATTGAGGGGTTTAGCTGGATCCTATGCGCATTTCTGTTGCTAGTGCAGATCATCAGGGAACCTTTGCCCAAAAACTTTCTTGGAATAACTAGAGTTATTATGTTAGATTTTCATGTAAACAAATGAGAAGTTTTTGGGATAATGTCTTTTTTTACTGGGTTTAAAAAAAAATCGCCTAGAATTCTCTCTCTTTTCCCATTTCCCTATGAATAACGATTGTCTTGGAAAATTATTTCAGGGGTAAAAATTAAGTATTCTTAAAATATTTTTTTGCGAGTTTTCTTCCCAAACATTTTGAAGGGAACTAATGCAAAAATATAAAATCAAATTTAAAAATATTGTACAAAAATGGTATAAGCATTTATTTAGAAAAAAAAGTATAGGCACCGGAGTGTTATATTTCCCTCTTCTTTTAGGAATTTTAATGCGAGCCGTGCAAACAAGCACTTTAAAAAAGTGAATTACTTTCGCCTTCACAAAAAAAAATAATGAAAAAAATCTATTTTTCACGCCTTCTTTAAATTCACATACTAGCTAAATGGAAGATTGGTTTCTCTCTAATATTTTCAAGACCAATAACAGGAAAAACTTCCGATTTAAAATTTACAATTTCGTTTGAAAAAAACAATCATTGGAAATTTAATTCATTCGCATCTGCGTAATGAAAACATGAAATTTTTTAATACAATTTCTATTACTGAACTGTGGCGTCAGTGTAGAATAAAACGTAAACATCAAACAGCTGATACAGGCTTTCACTCTTATTTATTTGCTTTATTCCTCGGCTATTTAGAACGGATCAAATGATTAGTAATAGAAAAAAACTCCTCGGGGAAATTTATAATTTGACTGTTTATTTTCATGCACATGATTTACTTTTTTATTTTTATTATTATACAATATTATTGAGGCCCTATGCTCCTTGTAGGAACGACGGGAACCTATATATACAATATTATATTGTTTTCTTTATTGTGATTCTTAATCTGATCGAAATTTGTTAAGACCTTGCACCATATATTCAATTAAATAGTGAGAATGGCGCTAGTCTGCATTTCTAGATTTCTCCTCCGATATCATATTCATAAAGCTTACTACGGATGTTAAGAAATTATCAATAGGCTGTTAAATGCCTAATAGCCTGTGCTAATAATTTTGGTTTGTGTCTATGCTAGTTAATTTAAAGTTTATCTTCTTGCACATGATTTGCTTTCTTTTTATTATTATTTTGTTTTCTATATTTTTAATTCTTGATCTTATCGAAATTACGAATTACAATTTTCATAAGACTCTCCCGAATACAAGTCCGTACCTAAAATTTTGGCCCTCACTATGCGGCCTGCTACAGCTGCCATGGTTTATTGTTTCATTGCGGTTTTGGTTCAATAAATGAACTAACAATTCAAATGTTTCAACGTTTCTAGCTGATCGTTGTTGTTTAAGGCATTTCTTATGGTCGCTGCTGCTATTCTAGGTTTTATTTTAGTTTTATGCCACAACATTGTACCCTTCCATTATTCAAGTCTTCTACTTAAGTGGCAGCAAACATATGAACACACAAACATACAAGCAGACAGACAGACAGACAGACAGACGCTCAGTGAGATACACATGCGGCCTAATATTAAGTCAAGTTATAACCAAGTTTATTCATTGCTACCGGGGATCATTTCTGGCTTAAACTATTTGAACATGTTTTATTTATAGTAAGTACGAGTACAATTCTCTCGACTCTCGGTTATAAACTTAAGTATATTTTTTTATTTTATTTCTTGTTGATGTTGGCTGTTTTATAATGTAATGCTTCAATAAGTCGTAGTTTTTTTTTGTTGTCGTCGACGTTGTAGTTGTCGTTGTCGCCGTCGTTGTCTTTGCCGATTTTGTTGTTAAATTTAAGGCTCGCGTCTACAAAGACACGCCTAACCGCAAGGCAATCGTTTTACTTGTGTTAGCATGTCTTGGCTATTTGTCGTCTTACTCGTACGTATGTATGTATGTATGTATGTATGTATTAGAGACCTGCGTAAACAGTCTTTAAATGTAAATACGTCATGATTTTTAAATGTATTCACATCGCATGTATTATACTAAACCAATAATAAATGCTGTCGTACTATAAGCGAAGCACGGTGGATGTATTGGTGTGCGTGTCTATTAGTGTTAACAAGCGATGTCGCCAAGACAGCTTGTTTGTAACAAACACTCAAAAGAAGTACTATTGATTAGTGTATGCTTGTTATTTTTCATATTGTACGTTTGAGTGTGTGTGTAATATGTAGATGGTAAGCTATTATGTGATTAACCGCATACAACTAATGTTAATGCATGTGTGTGCCTTTGCATGTGCGCAGAAAAATAAAAGATCATACACACATACATGCATGACGTTTGTACACGCGCTCATGCGTAGAAAGAAGCAATTATCACAAATTCTTCCGTCACGAAGTGTTTTCTTCTTTACTCTTATACCTACAATACTGAAACAAATTTCTTGCAAACAGTGTTGTTAACGTTTTTTTTTATAAGATTTCGCTGTAGTAAAGCATTTGAAAAATCCCTCATGTCTTGAAAGTTCTTATAAGATATCTTGTGCAAGACACTAATATGTATGTATGTATGTATGTAATGTTGTTTTTCCACATTAATTTGCGAGTTACTTTAAGAAAAAGTCTTTTGTTGCTTTAATAAATCTTTTGTTCAAAATTCAAAACACAATTCCTCATTCTTTTGTTTAATTTTTTCCCCCATTTAATCGAATAATTGTTGTTATTTGAGTTGGTGTAGGCACAGAGATTGTTGTTGTTGTTGTAGTTGTAGTTGGTATTGTTGTTGCCGCTTAAAAATGTGGGGATTACGTGACCTACAAGTGTTTTAAGTCGGGTCTTAATATACAGAAAAAACACCAACTCCGCAAATAATTTCAACAACTGATTAAGTTAAAATGAGTCTTAAAGAAATTGTATAATGAAATTAGAAAATCGATAAAAATCATTATTTAATCAATACTAGATAATTTCTGTCCTAGTACTATTGGGAGACTGCATAAGTAATTTATTTCTTAATTCGCTGCGTTAAATTGTTAACGTATCTTAATGATAATCTATTTATCGAAGGGAATACCATATAAAAAAATTTTTTTTTACTATGCTGTGTTCTTGGATAGTCATTATTATTGTTATTAACAACAACTCTCATTTAGTTTGTTTATTTTTTATATATAAATATATATATATTAATTTTTAATATATAATATAATAATATAATATATAAGTACACATCTGGCATTTGTAGTGTTGTAATTTCGTGGTGTTATTTTCACATTATATTTTTACATGGAAAGCAATGCCGCACAAAAAAAATAACGGAAATGAGAAATGTTGCCGCCAGTGCACACTATTGCGATGTCACAAAATGCAATAGTGTATACTCGGCAAAAGAAAACATGATACTAAAAATTATAATAATCAATTATTATCACGTTGCTTTATATTGAATCTGTTCTTTGATTTCCAATGTTAATGGCGCATAATTTGTTAATTAGACTTTAAAGCCCTGGCCCACGATATCGACAACGTTCGACTTGTCGCACACTTACATTTGAAACAACAAAAACATTAAAATGTTTTTGTTTTGAATGTGAGTGTGCGACAAGTAGAACGTTGTCGACATCGTGGGTTTGGCCCTAAGAATTTAAACCAGTATTTTGTATTGGCAATGTTTTATTTAAGAAAAAAATGGATGAGATTTGTCTCATGATACAGGTAATTTGTAGATTCCATCCCAAAATCAGTTTTCATATATAATCCCTGGGATGCGATATCAGATTTATAAATTGTATTAAATTTCAAGAAAAACTGTACTTTTTCAGTACGCAATAAAAAAAGACATATACTATTATTAAGGAAAAAAAGTTTCTAAATTTAAGTAAAAAAAAATTTCTAAGTTTAAGTAATTTTTTCTAAGTTTAAGTAAATTTTTATAAAAATCTCGTAAAACTTACTTAATTTGAGTAAAAACTAAAAACTTCATATTCTTAAAAATAGTTCATAAAAATACACACAAAAATTCTCACATTCAAGGACAAGTTTACTGGCTTAAAGGAAATATTTACCAAAAATTGGAAAATAGTTTAAAAGTTTAGGGAAATTGTATCCTAAGAAGTAGTCAATCTCGTTTTAATTCAAAAAAAAAAAATTTTTAAGAAACTATTTACTCCTGATTAGTTCATCAAATTTGACTTACTTGAAAGACATAAAAAGGTATTTTAAATTTTAGAAAATTATTTACCAGTTTTAAGTATTTTTTCTTTAAATTATAGAATATATCTTTTATTTGCATTAAGCAAAAAATTTAAGTAAATTTTTCATTCTTTCGAGGAATATTAGAGATTGAAATGTATTTTTGTTTGTAAATAAAATAAAATTTTAAAACTCAAAAATTTCAATGCTTATTCAGGCTGCCCTATTAGGCAATTTGTTAGAGTGCTTGCCTATCAGTCAGAAGGTTGTTGGTTCAATACTTGTCTCTTCTCAAGGAATAAATATGTATGTATGGTGAATGAATTAAGAATATAATATGAATAATAATAAATAAATTCAGTAAAGTGCGACTCTGACTCGCGCACGAAGGGTTCCGTACGAACACTAGATATGTAATTTAATGCAAACTTCATCCTATATAAAATATAGTTTTGACATTTTTTTCGTTTTTGGGGTCGTTTCGGTTTTTTTTTGTTTTGGCGTTTATTACGTTTTTTTCAGTTTTGACGATTTTTTTAAGTTTTAGCTATTTTTTTAGTTTCGACACTTTATTTTCTCGTTTTGGCGATATTTTTCGGTTTTTGGCGTTTTTTCATTTTGGCGATTTTTTTTATTTTTGGCGATTTTTTTCATTTTTGCGATATTTTTTATATAATTTTTTTTTTTAGTTTAGGCGACATTTTCGCGTTTTGGCGATTTTTTTAGATTTTTGGCGTTTTTTTTTATTTTGGCGATTTTTTTCGAATTTGGCGATTTTTTTTTTTTTTTTTTTTTTTTTGGTTTGGCGATTTTATAATTTTTGGTTTGTTTACTTTAAGTATTTTTGAAAATTTCGAGAGTTTGCCTCTTACGGTTTCCAAGATATAGCAAATTGTCAAAATTACATAGTCAAAATTGCATTAACTGATGGACCACCCTTTAATTTAAATTTTTTAAATTTTAGTGTTAATTGTTGTAGTCTGTATAAAAATACACTAATTTTACAAATTTCAAGTTTCAATATACATATGTTCATACAATTGTATGTATATATATTACATGGGATTTTAACATATTTCATTGCTCGTTTTGGAACACCCTTTAATTTTTAATTCTCATGTATTTGTTGTTGTAGCGGCCAAGGTTCTACATACTGTGTCCAAATTTCAGGTCCATAGCTCTTACGGTTCCTGAGAAAATACCGTGTGACGGACAGACGGACAGACGGACATCGTAGCGAAAACAATAGGGTTCCTTTTCACCTTTGGTGTACGGAACCCTAAGAACATACCAGGTGGTATAGAATTTAATTAAAAATAAAAATAAGTACCAGAATTAAAAACATAAAAAAACTTTGAAAATTTGCTGAATTTGAGGTCAAAGATGAAAAACATTTTTCGCAAAGCTCCGAATTTTACGGGAAAATTTTAATTAATTTAAGAAAATTTTTACTTAAATATAAAAATATAATTACTATAAACTAGTTCATTAATAACCTAGAAATTTAGTAAATATTTTATGGGTTTGAAGTAAAAAACAGCTTTGGCGCCATACGACAACTTTTTTTTACTCAAATTTAAAGAATTTTCCAAAGTTTTAGTTAGTTATTTTTTTGAGTGCGATTGTACAAAATTCTTTATTTCTTAGTTAGTTCAATAGTTGTTAAGATCTGAACATAAAAGTATCATTTAGGATATACTTTGCTTTGAGAGAGAGTTAGATAGAGTTGAAGCTAACAGTCTGTCCCTCTATTTTGCTTTTTATTACATTTTGCTACAAAAATACTCCTTCCACTTTTGGAGATTATTGTGGACTAGACAATATGACTCTAGCAATACTTGAAATATCGGAAAACATCGGTTCATTTACTTTATTTGTAATACCTTCGAGGTACGTATGTTATCGCTTCTTCAAGATTTACTGCCGTATCCAAAAAATAATAATTTGGGTTTGAAGTGTACATTTAAGCAAGATTTCTATACTTATTTTGACTAAAGTACAGTTGAAATAAATATTCATTATTTTTTGATACGGTCGTTAATAATTTTAACATTAACAAGGGTTTGAAACTGGTTATTTATAGCTTCAATATTTTTTATTTTTTATATTTGCTATTTTGCAATTCTTCAATAGTGCTAAAGTGGTCATTGGAGCGCACTTTTGACATTCAATAGTGCTAAAAAAATTACAATTGTGCCAACTTTTCCAAGCCTTATTAATCCATATTTAAAGTAACTTAAAAAAAAGGAGGAGGAGGTTCAATTCGTCTGTATTTTTGTGTGTGTTTGTTACTTCATAACTTGGTAGCTTTTATAACGATTTGAAAAAATCTTATTTTTTTATCAGAGAGGGTATAGCTTCCATTTGGTCCCATTGCAAAAAAAGTGGGAGGCGACATTACCACTATTTTTTTCTCTAATTTTATAGTATTTCCTTTATTCGATTGCTACCAAACTTAATAAACGAATTGGGCTGTCTTAGCCACGCAATCTCGAAGTTGAAAAAGTGAACAGAGCCACGCCCGTTAAAACTTAGTATTATGTATATTTCACGTTCTTCTTTTTTTTTTTTTACCAATTTTAAGAAACTCGACACACTCCCTAAACTCTAAAGAAGAACAATATTGTAGTAAAAAAGTAGGCGGGTCACGCCTATTAAAATTTAATATTGTATTTCATGTGTACTTAACTGATTTTTATGAAACTTGGCACACACTGTGAACTTTTAAAAAGACAAAAATTTGCATTGAAAAAAGTGGAAGGAGCCGCGACCATTAAAGCTTAATATTATATCTTACGAGCTTTTACTTAACCGATTCTTATGAGACACTTTTTGAACTCTGCAAAAGACACTATCTTGCATTTATAAAATTGGGCGGGGCCGCACCCATTAAAATTTAGTATTACTCTGCGTATAGTTTTTTGGGCTTTTCTAGTGGCATAGTATTGTACTTGAAAAAGTGTGCGGGTCGATGACCAATACAACTTAAATTAATATTTCACGCGCTTCTACTTGACTGATTCTTATGAAACTGTGAGATCTCTGAAAATGGCGTTTGTAAAAGTCAGTGGGACCAGTAATATTTCCAAAAGTAAGCGTGACCAACTCAAAATTTAAAGTTGGCTTTCAAAAACTATAAATATTTCAATTTAAGTTAAATACAGTGGCGCATATTCATAGTCGAAAATTAAAAAATAGTGTTATTATACAAAACAATGGTTTTAAACTCTTAAGGTATACTTGTTTAGACTATGAATATGCGCCAGTATTTTTATTTGCCTTATAGTAATATTCGTATCATATGACTATTTATGTTCGAACTCGTGCCAGGTAAAGCAAAAATTGTACAACTACGTGAAAAGAAAATGGGATTTGTGTTTAATTGTGAATTGTTCATTTATTTCATTGTCTCTTTTTTTACATAATTAAACTGTTAAAGAACTGGAAAAATAAAATTCTTTTAATTGCTGAAACCTGTTCCATCTTTCTTTCAACATCAACCAAAGTGATATTAAATTGACGGCATTAATTAAACACTACAAAAGGTCAAGTATGTTATCAAACTAAAATGTTAAATAAACAAAAGAAAACTAAGCAAATAGTTACGGCTCCAAATTGTTCTATTAAACTAAAAGAATTTTAAATGAAAACCTTTTCTTGTATAATTTAACGCCAAAAAGAATCCTCAATAAATATTTGCTTGTTCTAAGATGCTGTCAAAAAGAAGAAAAACAAATTAAAAAAAAACATAAATTGTGTATATTTCCATCAAATCATATGGTAAATGTAAACGAATTTAGCCTGCAGAAAAAGGCCAATAATGGAATAACAACATAAAATAAACTTACAGCTCTTGTTTAAATTTGTGTAGGTCGCAGGCGAATGCGTAGATGACAATGAAATTGTATTTACAGACTCTAAGACAGTCAAACAAAATATGTACATACGTACTACACTTTTGTGTAGAGACTCACAGGATATGTATGATCGTGTTGTTAAAACCCACTTCGTTTATTTTTTTGGACAGGCATAGTAGACTATTTTGAATTTATGCAAAAATTTTATTTAAGGAGTGATCGTGTAAGCTACTATAAAATAAGTTTTTTTATATATGATGTATCTCTACCGTACTTCGGCAACGCAACTGAAAATAAAACTGGTATTATTTATGTATGGCAACTTTCTCTAGTTACCAAGCAGGTATCGAACATTTTATTATGACAGCTTGGCAACTGAAAATAATGTAAACAAAGAAATGTAAGTGCGAAACAGAATTCTTAAGTGAAATTTTGTGGTGGCGAATATTATTGCAATATGGCAACTCATAACAGCTGTTTGTCTCTAATATCATTTTGGTAAATGGCAACGCAACTAAAGCTTAGTTGCCGTCCATAATGAAGCCATAAATGTTCTAAATTGTTTGCTATTAAGCCGAAAAGCCTTTTCTTTGCACACACCTTAAAATGACACCACGAAAGAACATCAGAAATGCCAAATGTGTATTAAGTGTAAAAAGCGGATAGTACCACTGTCCAGACCTTGCTTCAATATTATATTAACTTAGTGTGATGAATGGTCCCTATTTTAATCTACTTTGCATGATAAATTTTTTATTTATTTGTTCAAATGATCCCATAAGATGTTTCATTTTAAATAAGCCGCCATTTCAACAGCTGTTATCTTGACTCAAGCTGTAACTAATTGACAGATGATAAGTAAAAACTATTCCTTAAAAAATGGAACGATATACTTTTCAACAAGGCATTGAAATTAATAAAATTCATCACACAAATGGTGAACATTTTACGGTCGTAGTTCGAAAAACTAAAGAATTTTTGAGTCATCGTGGCATTGGCTGAAGTAGTTAGCAAATTGACTACAAAACCGAAGATCCCCCCGTCTCCGACAGTCATTAAATAACAACACCACGCATTTTTTTGATATGTATTAGTGTCTTTTGTATCAGTTGTTGTGGGAAAGGTTCTATTGATGCAGGCATAAGGCACTGGTCACTAAAACTACATCGGCTTCAGCGGGTGCTAATTCTAATGGAACACATGAACGCCCTCCTTCATCGCTACAGTGAAGCAGAAGCATCGACGAAATAAAATAAGCAATAAAATGGCTACTAAACACAGCATCAAAATTTAATACGCCTCATTTGACACCAGAGGCGCTGCAATACTGCATTATTAAAAAAGCGTGCCAAAAACAGAGTTGTAAAAGAATGAAGCTTTCCTCTATCTCTTCTTTCAACATCATTGTATTGGACCCTAGTAAGCTGGACTCTAAATTTCACTCTTCCTTACCAACAGCCTGCTAACCTAACCTAATCTTCCACCATTTTGTTGCGCAATAATACTCGCTTCACGAACGTCCATTTTAGTGGAGCAACTTTTGAGCTTATCGAAGATAGAAGAGAAGATAATGAAGACGAAAGCCATCCTCATCTTGGCTATAAACTAAAAAGTTAATCAACTATATTTGCCGTGTGTCAACCGGAACTAAGGATTTTGAAGTTCAGCAAACACTAGTACCCATGCCTACCGAGTAGAGCTGGAATGACTAACAGAGTTGGACCCAGCTCTTTTGCCGACCAACAATAATGTTAGGTCTTTGTCTGAATGTCACCGAAAAATTACCTTGCATGGTGAGGCCTATTTCCATGCCCCTCCTCCATTTTCAAGTGGCATTGTCCCATCGGGAGCCCAGAAAATCTATGAATTATCGATTACTGGCTTTTTCATTCTCAATCTGGGACTCTGGTGATGTTTTTTGGTCTGTCGGGTTCATTGGACCTTACTTTTTTTGAAAATAAAGCTGGAGGAACTATAACGGTAAATGTGTTGCGCTATCGAAGGATTATTAAAAATTTTAAGGGGCCGGAAGTGGATGACGTTTATTTTTATCAATACTGCGCTACGTGCCACACAAGTAACGATACCATCCGTCTTTTGCCTGAAAAATTTCCTTACCGTGTGGTTTTTCAAGGAGGCGATCATAATTGGCCAACCACATCTTGTGATTTAACAATTTTAGACTTTTTTCTTTCGGCTCGCATGATTTTCGCGTTAATTTTCTGCCTTTTCCAATTAGAATTTTTTGTTTTCCCTATTATTTGCTATTAGTTTCACGCGGAATTTTATTCATGATAGCGCTGAATATCAATTGATTCAAGACCTCAAAGATGGAATTCGTGAAGTTATCGAGAAAATACAGGCGCAAATGTGCGAACTATTAAATGGAAATTTCATGAAAAGGATGTCCTGAAAGATTAGCTTGGGGGGCCATATGGCTTATATATTATATAAGCAACGGCATAATCTGCTCCTTGCAATTAAATCAATATGCGATGATTTCGAGCCATAAGCGCCAAAAAAAAGCTTAAGCGACATAATCAGGGCTATCATGAATAAAATTCCGCGTGAAATTTTTAACGGGGAATAATTCCAAATAATAGCAAGTAATAGGGAAAACAAAAAATTCTAATTGGAGAAGAGAGAATTTTAAAATCCTTTTTTTGCGAAAATCGTTTATTTACGATCGCAGATAATTGGTTTTCTGCAAAAAGTGAAGTTTGAAAATTGTGTCACTTGAACCTTTTTGCCAGTAACGGTCCGATATTTTGTTATTACATATCGTATTGGAAGAGCCATAGCTTTACTTTTCTAATATGTAATATCTCTAAGGTTATAGCAAAGAAGAAAACATATTTTTAAATCAAACTTTCGGTTTAATTTTTGCAAAAAAATGCATGCTTCATAATCGTTCTCCTATCCCTGGTGTAGCGTACAAAAGGTGCAAAACATTAATATCCAATGAAAGCAACAACACAAAACAGCAACGGCTAGTGGCTAAAAAATGCACGATAATTTAAAATGCAACACATGATTTTATACAAAAGCATAAAAAAGTCAAACAGAAATTTATGCAAACAAAAATAAAATAAAATAAAATTAATAAAGATAACCAGAGAGGGCAACAGATACGTATGACTCTCCGAGAAACCATAAAGTATTAAACACATTCACCACAGCAAGCTAACGACTACCAAATGTCAAGGATAGAATACACATGTTTATATATGGGAATAATTCTTTTGAAGACAGCAAGGCAACATGGCGGCAGGTTGTTGTCTATGCTGATTTTGTCATTGTAGTCCAATTAAACTAATTTCTATTTTGTTGGCTACAATGAGAAAATTCAGTATTGCCAGTATAATACAAAATGTTGAATGAATGATTTTATACAATTATTTCATATTATTTAACAGAAATAATATCAAAAAATTGATGTTAAGAATAAATTGATTCATTTTTGTACTTTTACGTGAAATAAGTACATTTTAAAAGAGTAATTAATTTTTATAAATTCAAAACATATAAAAGTGGCAATACCGAACTGTGTATTTGTACTTTAATATCAACTGCAGATGGTGCTGCTGCCGTCTCTAAACTAATTAAGTAGCCGGCTACGAGGCGACAAATGCTGCTAGCGGCATTTGAAGTCGTTTGTTCGTGTAGCCTGCTGTGGTGAATGTGTTTAATGCTTAACACTATAACTCAGAGAGAACTTGTATCTTTCAGATACAAATAATAAAATATAAACAAACTTTTTAGCCTGGAAGTGATCTAATTGGAAAATTGCTGTTGCTTTCCAACCAACCCAACCACTTGTTGGTTGGTTGTACAGTGTACAACTGGTGTTTGTGTACATTGTGCACATTGTGCTATATCTAATAAAGATATGCACAAGAGAATGTAGTCTGTATCTTATGGATACATTCCAGTAAAAACAAGAATATTTAATAGTGAGTGAGTGAGTGTTATAGAGCTAAACGTACGATGTGTGAAGTATCTCTGGGATTTCAATATTGAACAGTCGCGATTTGACTTTTATAAAGCGTTGTTTAGGCCACGGTTGGATTATTTTAATTTACGATTTATTCAAGTGACTACAACAACGTACATTTTTCGCTGTATGCAAATAAAATTGCGGATATTTATTAAGAAAAGTGGATTAATACTCAAATTAAATAATAATAAACTAACTAAAAATTTTCAAGTGTTATATTAAATTAAAAATTTTCAAATGAATACAAATAAGTATGAAAAAGGTCTTCCCTTTAAAATCATGGTAAACAAATTCCAATGAAACGATATGCCTTATAAAATCCCAACATTTAAATTTCTCTTTAAATAACACAAAAAAATTATTATTATTTCTATAATACGATTAAATTATTATTGATTTAATTTTTATTATTCACGTCTGTGCGTGCGTGTGTGTGTGTGTGTCTTTACATAATTTGTCGCGCTTGTTGTAAGCTATATAGTGAGAAAAAAGTATTAAAAAATTAATTCGTTTATAAATACTAAAAGAAAAGCAATAAAAGTATAAAAACTACAAGACAAACAAAACAAATTATCTTCCCATGATGTTTTATTAAAGCATGAGCTCTATTTTATTGTCATTGCCACAACGTTATAAGCGCCAATTACAAGCAATGACTCTCGCCGTTATCATCATCTACACCAGTTTGGTGTTTTACCAAAGTTCATATGGATATCCCAATATTGAAGTAAGTACGATTTATAAGGCCATCCTATGTAGTTGCTTGTTAAGCTGACAAATTGAAATGGGGCTTTAGTCTATTGTTTCGAAGAAATGATGAGGTGGATGAGAAAAATCTCGAGCTGGAAATATGTACTAGTTTTGTTTTCTAATTAAGCGTTAGTAGATGTGTTAACGGTATAGATTTATGTATATATATGTATGTGTATGTATGTCTGTATGTATATGTAAGAATTTCGAAAATAAATCAAATGTATTTGAATTGAATTTAACAGCTGCACGTAAGATGTATTTCTCTCAGTTGCTGTTCGAATTATTTTTAATCTGAAATTAATTTTTTAAAACCCAAAAATTTTTTAATAAATAGAATTAAGTTTTATACATATATATTTTTTTCAAGATTTTTTTTAGAAAAATGTTATTTACCATTTTGAGCTCTTAAATACATATTTCTTGTCATACTAAACATTTGAAATGGAGGTTAAGTGCCATATTAGTCTTTAGATTGAGCCGCAAATATTTTTGTTGCAAAGGTTTTAATTTAATTAGTTTCGTTGTTTGAAAGGTAAATGAAAGTGAAAAAACAATAGTCAAGAGTAAATATATTTTTCAATTGACAACATATCGAGTCATAACTGGCAAAAAATCGGTTATTTTCATCAAAAAATTAAGTTCGCAAATTATGTCGCTTAAGCTTTTTTTTTTGCGGTTATGGCACGAAATATATTTTAAATAGTTTGTTCTTTGAAATAATCCAGCGAAAATTCTCAAAAAAGGTAATCAGGTCTGGAATTAAGCATTTTTGGTGAAAGCTCTTCCCTACTGGATTACCAACTTAATGATTTTAACAAGGCGTGAGATCGATTCTTGAGAAGTACTTCTTTTTATTTGTCAACATTTCACATAATCTATTAAATCTAAAATAATCATTCTAGTCATTTATCAACTTGTACAGCATTTTTTTAAGTTTTATGTAATGTGATTTGAGTAATGAAATTTGGTAATCAGTAAAGTAAGTCATTATATGGCTAGTAGTTCTGATGGTATTGTGTAATTTTTTGCTTTTTTTTGTAGTTTTAAATTTCTAAAATAAAAATTCTGAAGTACCAGAAGTATAATAAAATTACAATTTAAATTTATTTATTTATGCCTTTAAAAAAATATTCAGGGCTATCATGAATAAAATTCCACGTAAAATTTTTCCCGGGAAACAATTCCAACTAATAGCAAGTAAAAGGAAAACAAAAAATTCTAATTGGAAAAGGGAGAAATTTCACGCGGAATTTTGTTCATGATAGCCCTGATTATAAAAACCTATTAACATAAGCCTTAAGCTTGAAAAAACGATTGAAAATATATTGAAAAAGGTTATCTTAAAATTTGAAATTTATTTGCTGGTGGTTCAGCGTTGTCTATATATTTCATTGTTGCTGTAACAAATCATCAGTAGACTTCAACCACACATTTTGAATAGTCACAAACCTCTTATCTTATGCACAGACTTTCAAGAACTATTTGAGAATTCACAAATAATAATATTTTTGAAAATCACAAAAGAAAAATAAGCGTAGTAGGCTTTGAAACTAATACAAAAATATATACAATGAAATATATAGACAACGCTGAACCACCAGCAAATAAATTTCAAATTAAAATAAACTTCTGACAATATGTCGAATAATAAATTTCTTAAATGTTAAATTTAGATTTTATTTGTCATTTTGCCTTATAATTACTTTTATTGTTATCCAATGGATTTCTAATTGTATAAAGGTGTAGAAAAATAAAATAGATTCAAATCGAATATAAATTATTTGCTGGGTTTTTTGTATTAGTTTCAAAGCCTACTACGCTTATTTTTCTTTTGTGATTTTCAAAAATATTATTATATGTGAATTCTCAAATAGTTCTTGAAAGTCTGTGCCTAAGATAAGAGGTTTGTGACTATTCAAAATGTGTGGTTGAAGTCTACTGATGATTTGTTACAGCAACAATGAAATGTATAGACAACGCTGAACCACCAGCAAATAAATTTCAAATTAAAATAAACTTCTGACAATATGTCGAATAATAAATTTCTTAAATGTTATCTTAAAATTGTATAAAATTCAAAACGTAACCCTAGTACTAAAGCTGATCCTTGCAATTGTAAAATAAGCTTACAAAAATAATAATGTATTAACTTTTATATATAAAAGATTATTTTTATCAATATTTGCTTCAGAAATATTTTTTTACTGCTGCTAAAAATATTTATTATTTACTTCAATTTCATTCAATGTTATTTATAACAATTAATTTTTTTATGTTATAATTTATAATTATTTTTATTAACTATTGTAGTTTTTTTTCGCAGCTTAATGCGATTAATACAGAGAATTGCACGCACACTCACTTGGAAATAGAAAATTAATTTTATACCCAAAATATTTAATAGCCTTATCAAGACTTTTTCAGTAGTTATGTTATTCTATTCATCAATATATCATGCCATAACAGCCAAAAAGACTTAAGCGACATTATATTCGAACTTAATTTTGTTTTACCAAAATCGATTATTTTTGATCGTAAATTAACATATCTCGCGCCAAGCCCCAAAATCGCGATTTACTCATTCGGGCCAAAATATTTTTTTTTTCTGATAACATTCTCTTTATGTCCATTTATTGTATACTTGAAGACAAAAAGTGAAAATTTTCACTTTTTCCATGATTTTTCATAAATTTTCCTGTATATAAACCCAATAGTCCAATTCACAAATATGTGTAAATGGTCTTGCATCGTAGCATGTGCAAAATGGTTAGTATATTTATACTCACCACTTAACAATTCTTAGTGGTGAGTATCAATATACTATACCATTTTACAAATGCTACGATGCAAGACCATTTGCACAAGATTCTGAATTGGGTTAATGTAAATCGTGTGCACTATGCCACATTGCGTGTGGATATGTAAACACGCGGCCTAAACGAGTATTCAGGTCGTGCGTACCGGTGCCGCACATGGCGCTAAATGTGTTAAGTTCAAAAATTATGTCGCTTGAGTCTGGATCACACTGTGAACACAATGTAACGATTAACGTCGGCTCACTGCAATAAAGTTATAAGTAATAAGCCAAAATTGCATTATTACTCCATTAATTCTGGAACAAGTCTATATGGTCGCATTACCAATGCAGTATGGTGCAATTATATCCTTATATTTCAATTAGTTGAGAAATAAGGCAAATTTAGCTTATTACTTATGACTTTTATTTCAGCGAGCTGACAAAAATCGGTACATTTTGCCGATATTGTGATCCAGTCCTTAAGCTTTTTCTTAGTGGTTACGTCACGATATGTCGTTTATAAGTATACTTAAGGAAAAGTTGTATATAATAAAAGTTTCTCAATCTCAAGCATTGTCAAAAACTGTTTGTGAATTCATATTTTATATATATAGTTATATATATATATAGTTATATAGTTATAATTTAAGAATATAGTTTTCTAATTTTATTAGGCTTAAGGTCTCTTGATTTCATTTTAGTATTTGTATTTCGATATTTCCACTCCTTTGTGTGACTCCTTCAGGAAATTGTTTAATTTGATTTTTTTTTTTTTTTTTTTTTTTTTTTGATAAATCATCTTCATAAGTTAACTAAAGACTACGAATTTGAGCTTAAGCCAAACAAAAACGAGCAAATTAATGGGCGTGTAAAAAGGATGATTAAAGAACAAAAACATAACGACAACACTGTTTAAATTAGTAACGTTTAAGTGCTTTCATTAAATTGGTATACCATAAATTAACACAATTCACGTATTCCATTTCTATTGAAAATTATATATACATAGTGATACTAACTTTAGCCTTATCGAATCGTAAGGAAAGAAAAAAACAAAGTGCGAACAAAATAATATAAAATATTACTAAAATTGGGTTTATATGTTTTAAATATTTTGTATCGGCGTGGCACTTCCCTTATCAAGATAGGATATTTTGGAATTCAAACACCTAAAGATTTGAAATTTTCAAACAATTTTCTAAGAATTTTAATAATTTCAATGCGTTTTTTTTTCAAGTTTTGATATTGAATAATTGCCGAATATATTTTCATAGCTTATATATATATATTAGGTTTTTGAGCTCCTCGACGAGTCTCCTTGCACGTCCTTTAACAAGTTAGCATTATGATCATTAAAATGCACCTAATTGACTTGTAGTACGAGCTTGAATAAACTTGCTTATTTTATTCAATGCAACTTTTTGTTCATTTTGGTCAACATTTGGATCATTGTATTAATTGATTTTGAATTTGTTATCAATTAATAAATTATAGTGACTGTTTGTTCGTAACGTATGGAACTCTGGAACTATAAGAGCTGAAATGTGCAACACAGATTCGGCTCAATACCCGGTAGTTTTCGCTATATTTTTGACCCAACAAATATCCACTGTGTGGAATAAATTGCAGTCAAAAATAAAAACTAATATAATATAAATATAGAAATAATATATGTTTAACTGAAAGTTTAACGTAATAACTCTAGTTGTTCTTAGAAATTTTTGGGTAAATGCTCCCTGATGATCTGCATTAGCAACAGTGAAATGCGCACAGGAACCAGCTTAACCCCTCAATAATCCATTTCAAAGTGTTTTAATAAAAAATATTTGACTGAATAAGTAAAATAGTTATTTGGGATTATTAGTGTGTTAATAAATGTTAAACTTAAATTGTAACAATTCCCAAAAAATATTAAAAAAAAATAATAATAATGTTCACAAAGAAATAATTTTTAAACATAAATTTATAATAATTTTTGCACATTTAACTTTCCTTCAATTCAACACATTTTTATTATAAACAAAAGGTTCATAAAATTTATTTATCCATCCTATTCTATTTCAATTTAATTATCATTCTTGTTTTTCATCATGTTATTTTGCCGTTTTTGCCTTTTCACCCCAAATTAATTTGAAATATTTAATATTTATGTTAATTTTCCTAAATGAATGAAATAGAAAATACAAAAACAAACAAAAAATCATGTCTGTGGCTCAATTTTAAAAACCGTTTACAATGTGAAAACGTTTTTATCTCATAAATATGTGTGTTAATTAAACAACACAAATGCCGCCGTTTATAAAAAAATCTCTTTCATACTCGTATCTTAAACGAATTTAAGTTAAAATTTAAAACTATCTTATTTATGTGAAAGCATAAGAAACAAAAAATTAATTTAAATCAATTTCCATGCTGTTGTTTTTTCATTGTTGTTAATATAATTACTTTTTTATTTCTTTCGATTTTATGTCTATTGGATTTTCTTTATAATAAAAACAAAATTAGAAATCTACCACAGTCAGTTTTACTTTATGTATTTGTTTATTTTTTTTTCAAGAATTTAAAATAAAAGCTTGAACAAATCATGGGAAAGTTAATTTAAATAAAATAAATTTAGTTGAAAGTATTTTGGGTTGAAAAATTAAATTCTATTTTGGCTTAAAGCAAGAATAAAAAAAACAAAAAAGAAAGAAAAACAGCAACAATCTGCTTCCAATTTAGGCAATATCCATCCTCCAGCTGTGAAAGCTGTGAAAAAAAGCGACAGACACTTTTAGTTTACATTTTAATAGAAAATTATTAAAAAATAATATAAACAAATACTGTTTGTGTGGTTAAAATCAGCCGTGACGAATTAATTAAAATAAATAATTAAATTTGGATGACCGTCATTTATTTAAAGAAGCCAGGTGGCTTGAACAAAAGTCAAATTATAATCGCATGAGCCTTTTTCGACACTCTGTATGAATGATATGTATATGAATTACATGGCTGACGATTTCACAAGTTTTAAGATAAGCCCTAAATACGATTACATGAGTCCCATACGATTCTTGACATTCTTTATGATGAACTTGTTAGATAATCTTCACACATCTTTAACGATTCCCTTTACAATTAATATAAGTATCTTTCGTAGACTTTTTGAAAAATAATCAGAATTGTCTTGAACAGACTGATTAACACTTGTCATGTTTTTTCGATGATATTCGTCGCCCTGATTTCAGTTTTTCCAATGTTTTTTTTAGGTGACTTGCAAGCAACATACAGATTGCCATCTTTGAACATAGTTATCCCTGACTAAGAGCAAGCACCTTGGCAAGGCTTTCGAGCTATCTATTCTTGCACAGCTTAAAGGGCTTTAGGAAGACAGACTTAGTGCGGGAGATTACCAAAAGGTATCTCACACCATCCGCCAACATCAGAAGCAGCATCTGTTGAATAGTAACAGCACCTAAAATGGTTTTTGCTGACCGCATCAGATCAACCAGTAGCTTTGATTTGACACACAGCTACAAAAAAAGCTTGTCCGTGATGACACGCTGTAATTATAGGTATTTACACTTGTCGCGTGTCCTCTAAGGGAAGAACGCATTAATCACATCATCAATTGGGCTTGAGTCAATATGTCCTAGACCCCTGCAAAATATCATTTAAAAGAACTTTCAAGACATAAGAGATTTTTCAAATGCTTTACTGCAGCGAAGTCTTCTAAAACAAACGCTAAAAAACACTGTTTGTAAGACACACATTGTGTGTACGATCTTTTATTTTTCTACGCACACATGCATTGACATTAGTTGTGTGCGCTTGCTTTAACAACCCACCCTTAAATACATAACACTAGTAGCTTACCTGAAGGAAATATCGATGGTGAAAATGTACTGAGTCCATTTTGACTTTGTCACCAGTACTACTCAAAATTATTTCCCATACAATACTTTGTGCTATAGACATTTAGCATGTGCTTGTCATTGAAAATCTACAAGTAACACTAAAACAATTGACTGGTTACTGACTACGTAGTTCCTATGGCAACATGGAGACATACCAATCAGACATTTACTGGTACATTTCTATACCTTACGTACATACAAATTTATTTATATTGACAAGTTGTTCCAAAATCCTCGAGAAATACACCACATCTGTTTTCTCTTTTTCTTTTATACTGACGAATAGAAGAGAAATTGTAGACAATGTAACTACTACTGGAATTTTAGTGTTGACATAAACACACTTGGACCCAGTCTGACTGCAGGGAGCAAACGTACAATATGCAAAATAACAAGCATACACGCATCAAAGGTGAAGACACTACTTCTTTTGAGTATTTGTTACGAGCAAGTAAGACATCATATACACGAACATTAATACATCTATCGTGCTTCGCTTATTATACTACAGCATTTATTATTGCTTTAGTATAATATATGCGATAAGAATACATTTAAACAACAAGACGTATTTACATTTCAAGACTGGTTATGCAGCCCTCTAATGTGTACCACAAACATTTTCCAACACTTATTTACCATGATGAGCATCAATTATTAAAACTTGTCGGCTTTCGACCAATGAATTACCGAGTAGCTGATCAATTGTTGACCGTAATAAAAGCTCTGGTTAAACTTCGAGGTTTAACTCCGAAAGATTTCCCTACTAGCTATCATCTTTACACCCAGTGCACCTTTACCAGGTACGTAGCAAAATAACTGTTTTTAATATGTATGTGCATAGGGTCCACGGGATTTTTGTACTCGTTTTCTTATAGAGCAACGGCCCCCAATCATTCAAGGGATCCTCATGAAGAGCCGAAAAAACAATAGTTTTAAAAATAAGAAAAGTTGTTATTTTCATTGCGCATACTTTTTTATGTTTTATTTTATTTTTAAACCCCAAAAAAAGTTAGGTTATAAGTTTGTAGTGTGTATGTATGTATGTATAACCAGTTGCGAATTCTTCTAATACAATCAGTTAAATATTAGTGTGAATTGTTACTCCCACTGCTTAATATAAAGTACCCCAGACTCTACTCTGACTGTTGTTGCCATCACTGTTGGAAACAGCTGATATTGCTTTTACTGACATTTCATTTAGTTTAATGAAATATGAAGTGAAGCAAGCGTTAACATGTCAAAGAAGATGCCATATTTTATCACAAAAAAAAATTAATTTAAACTTCAAGTGTTTTTATATCAATTTTATCTTAACGTACACTTGAAGTTTAAATTAATTTTTTTTTAATACGGCCAATTATTTAAAATTTTATTTAACATATTTAAATAAATATATTTTTAAATATATTTATGAACTTTTATAATCAAATATTTAATCGAAATAAAAAATATGATTTTTTTAGGTTTTTGAAATCGTAGGCTTCAAAGGGGGTCCGTGACAAAAATGAATATTACATTTAGTCAATGAACAGGAATTTGTTGGGAATCTCTTGTTATTCAGAGAGTTACTTTGCGGGAAAAAAGAATAGTATGCATGAAATAAAATTTATCGCATGCAATATTATTTAAAAAAACTTATTTTCACTTCACACACATTTTTAAATAACTTGTTTCGCCATCATCACCCGTTTGGTGAGAATTTTACAAAAGACCGAAAGTTTTTTTTATATTATAAACAATGAATTTATTTAATGGATTTGTGTTTTAATTTTATTTCAGATTAAAATCATTTTCAAACTAGAACTCATCCCATGGTAGTATTTTCTTTTCCTAGTTTTTACAATATTATATAAAAGAAATCAAAACTAAATATCGTAAAATAAAATACAAGAAGTTTAGAATTTGTCTTGTATAGTGATATTTAGATAAATTGAATTGATTAAACAATTAAGTGTTTTATCGAAATTCGAAAAATTAAATCATATTTGATACAAAAAAGGTCTTTAAGAGATGGTATTAATGGGAATTTTTTCCGAGAAAAAAAAACTTTAAATTTAAATAATTATAAAATTAATGGCCTTAAATAAATCACTCGCTAAGTAAAGTTGTTGAAAAAAAGTTGTAGTTTTTAGATATTTCTTTTAAACATCCCAGCAAAACATATCGGAAATATATCCAAAGGTTTACCACTTTCATTGCATACCAATCACTATAAATACGGAATTTAATATTCTAAGGCTGTTGTTTATATAAAAAATTGTTCTAGATAACCTTTTAAGCGAATACCATTCAATTATTTGGATGACTTCCGTCGTATGACAACTATGTGTTAAATTGATTAATGATTCACCAGAAATGGAACTACTTGGAGTTGAGATCATCAGTGTAGCAACTAATGATTTGTATTGTCATGTTTTGCTGGGATATAGTTGAAGTTTTTTTATAATAATTTTTCCTTAAAGTATTGCGTAATTGGTGGATTTTTCGTATTAAATCGTCAATGTCATCAAGATCCCCGCCAACATTATTGTACATTTTAGATTTTGTTGTCAATGCAATCAACACTTTTTGTTTATAACTCTTTTTGCATTATGGATGCATGTATGTAGTTATTTCTTTATTTGGTTATTCTCTTTCAAACAGAATTAAATTTAACATTAAATTATCCACAAAAAATAGAAAGAAAAAATTGAATTAAAAACAAATAGAAAACCAAACCAAAAAGCCCTCAAAAGCCAACTAAAATGACTACAAATATTAAAACTACATAAAAAATAAACATAAAAATCAGATAGATACAAACAAAAAAGGAAATACAAAAACTTGCTCACCAAATGTTGGTCTAAAAAAATAAAGTAATCGCTTTTTTTTACATATTGAATGAACGAATGAGTGAATGAATGCTTGAATGAATGAATATAACAGTTATAAATGCAGATACATTTCAACAAGCGTATCTTCAGTTGCATCGTTAAATATCCAGCAGTTTTAAAATTAATTTAGTAATTAAATTATTCAACAGGATGTTGTTCGGCTCCAGCATACGATAACAGAGACGGGAGGGAGCACAATTATTCTAACAGGGCAAATCGCATGCAGGTTTTAGCATCTAATAGTACTCGTAATCTTAAAATATATTTGTTATTAACCCCGACTAAAAAAAGGGGTGTTATAAATTTTCTAGTGTGTGTCTGTGTATCTGTGTGTCTGTCCGTGTCCACGTACAGGCCAAACGTCTTGACCGATCTTCATTTAGTTTTCTCTGTTTGAAAGATGACTTGATCGAAAGGGTTCTTAGCTATGTTTGAAGAAAATCGGTTCAGCCGTTTAGAAGATATAACATCTTTTCTGAAAAATGTCGGGGGTTTTTAAAATTTTTAATTTTTATTATTTTACGTCTCCATAATCGAGAGTGCTCTTTAATTATTTTCTAAGCTAAATATAATTAAAATGATGTGCTTCAGAACTGTAGGGTATCTCTTTTCAGTGCAAATGCTTTTTTTATGAATTGTTAACCAAGCTTATTTTGCCTCTGAACAAAAAACAAACAAAAAACTGCAAATGGAAAATATCGTAAAAAACACACTCGTGCATAAATATATTTTTTTTTTTGCTGTTATACAATATATTTCACTTATAACCCAGGGACTTATTATCGTTTACTCCAGTGCACGCTTACAAAAAATCAAGCAAAAACCAGGCAGGTGCAATTTTGGTTGTTTGAAAAAAAAATAAAGAAAAACAAAAGTTGAAATAAAAAAATTTTATATCCTTTTAACGTTTTAGTTTCATGTAAAGAGAAGAAAAAAAAACGAGTCACAAAAATTGACTAAATGTACTATCATTTGATTCAAGCGCGCACTTAATATTTATTTTAAATTTAGATTTTATTTTGTAACCTAGACTTAAATTTTATTAAATTTAAATAATTTTTAATTTTTTTCGTATTTTAAAAAAATACATAATAATTAATAATAATTAAGAATCAATTTTAATATATTTTTGAATAAATTCAGCGATTTGCGAGTTTGAGTCGCCCGCAAAGGGCTTCGTACGGACATTACATATATCTGTGGCAATAAGGAAAAAGTGCTTAAGTCATATTTTACTGTTTTGCAGGAGAGCACTTTTAACCGTTCAAATCGATTTTCAGAAATTTATTTCTTTTACATTTAAATTGGGAAATTCTCTGTTAACTTATATTATTTTAAGAAAAACATCGTTCTACAAACTATAAGTGATGTATTTAAGTTGAAATATACCGAAGTATAACCTAAATTGAGCTATAATTCCAAATGAGATTAGAAGTCTAAAAATGATAAGTCGCAAAGGAAAAAGTGCATAAGTCGAGATAAGCTTATTTTGAGTTATCGGTACCTCCGTAATCTGCATATTCGAAAGTATAACTGGTCAAAATCTCAATAAATTTGTGTGATTTTTCATTAAATTATAGCACTATGATATAATATATATCGAGGTTATACTTTGGTATATTTCAACTTAAATGTATTACTTATAGTGTGTAGAACGACGTCTGGTTATAAAAATAAATTTAAACAAGAAAAAAACTTCTGAAAATCGACTTGAACCCTTAAAAGTGCTCTCCTGAAAAACAGTAAAATATGACTTAAGCATTTTTTCCTTATTGCCACAGATATAATACTGTACGAACTTTAACCTATATGATCAAATATCTTGGCCTATGTAGACATTTTTCAAAAAATTTTAGGTACTCGGTAATTTTGTTTTTTAGTTTTTGGTGATTTTTTTTAGTTTGGCGGTTTTTCTTTTTTTTGCGCTTTTTTTATTCTAAGTATTTTTTTTTGGTTCTTGACGTTGTTTTTCAGTTTTGGTGTTTTTTTTTCGTTCATGACGATTTTTTCAGTTTTTAGCGATTTATTTTAATTTTAGCGATATTTTTAGTTCTGGCAATTTTTTCAGATTAAGCTATTGTTTCGTTTGGCGATTTTTTCAGTTTTTGTCAATTTTTTTTTGCAAGAACTTTTTACTTTTGATACATTTTTGCATTTTGGCGATTTGTTTTATATTTGGTGATATTTGTCATTTAAACGCTTTTTTCAGTTTGACGATTTTTCGTTTCGGCATTTTCCGAATTTTGAATTTTTTTTAGTTTCAGCGTTTTTGAAAATTTCAAGAGTTTACCTCTTACAAAAATTAAATAGTCAAAAAATTATATAGTCAAAATTACATTAACTGATAAAATGCCCTTTAATTTTTATTTTATAAATTTTCAGTGCTAATTGGTGCAGTCAGCATAAAAAAACTTCGAAAGTTTCAAGTCTCTATATATGGGCATTTCCATAGAATGTCACGTACGATGTCTCTTACGTTGGCCAATCAATTAAGCTTGTATTTCAGAGAAAATTTAATTTGTTCCTGATTTGTTTATGTACTTTTGAGGAACGTAAGTAGCTCTACATTTGGTAAAATATAAGAATACAGCTAACCGCATTGATCTGATCTCTAGGGATCCCGCAGTTCCCACAGCAATCGTTAAGAATTCTACACACTATCAAAATACTCATCAATAATTATGGTAGTATTTATGAAAATGAGTTTTTATGATTGGTAAAAAAAAAATATAATAATGTTGTTTTTACCGATGCTTGATGTCATATATGTATTCATGTGTTTCTTGTGTGCTCATCAAGCACAAACACATTTAAAATGAGATTTCAAGATTTCAAATTTTTTAAAAATGACAAATAAAAAAAAGAATATTATATTAAATATGTTTATTTTTTTTTACTATACTTTCATCCAAAAACCTTTTTTATTATATTATTTTCTCTTTTTTTTTATTCAAACACACTGCAATTATTGTTACCAGATTTTGTTTTATATTGACAGCTTGAAATTTAGCTCAAAATAAGTGCTTGACGAGTCATCCAGCATGAGTATATCAAAATAGTTAGTGTACCTAAACTTCAAATACATCAAGCATTTTGATCGTATCTAGACTGTTGTAGGGCAAAAACAATATCGTAATTATCGATATATTTATTCGTTAGCTGTAACGATAATGTCATTCTGTAATTTCTTTCTTATGATTAATTAATTAATTGTATATCATGTGGCATCTCTGCATACAAAATGTCCAAATAAATTAAAAGAACAATGAAGAACAAAAAAAAAAAACTTAATGAATTTGAGCTTGTCATTTTAGTTGTTTATTTCAACCGACAGCGAATATAGTTAAAATATATAACTGGCTAGCAAAGTCGTTAATTTTTTGTCGTATTAATTATAGCGATGCGATTATTGTAATAAAAGTTAGTGTATCCATGTACAGATATCCCCAAAACAAGGCATCTGGAATTTGCTCTAAGATTCGTTCTTAGTTTTGGGTATATAGCATATGTTTTACCCCGTGTTTCTACAATCCGTACAATCTCTTAAAAAACAGCTTCTTAATTGTTAAATTTGTTTAGCTTTCTGTGCCTTGTATGCTTAAAATAATATCTGCATACTTTACTTCCAATCAGTGATGCCAATTTAGCCATTTTCTGGCTAAATTTAGCCATTTTTCATCCCATTTAGCCGATAGAAAAGTGAGTTTAGCTATTTGCTATTTTTTTTGGCCATTTTTATTTTAATCTAGCTATTTTTTAGCTATTTTTCCAAACATGAAATTTGTTTGTGATTTTTCACAAAAAATTTAAACTCAAAACCTGAGAACATTAATTAACTACCAAAAAACACAACATTAATTAATTAAACTCGCATTAATATCTATAAATCCCGGTTCAAACTTGCCATTTTTGTTGCAGCAGTCTAAAAGCGCTTATATGAAAGAGATGGCTCAATTGGTAAAAATAAAAGCGTAGACAGACAACATCGTTAATTTGCATTAAAATCTCACTAATGTGAATTAAAAATTTACCCTGACAGACGACAGTATTTGTATTAAGTACATAGGCGTAGCTAGGCCTTTCTTGGTGGAGGGCAATGCCCCCCCCAGACTTGATTTTGCCCCCCCCCCCAGGATTTATTACAAATTCTTTTTAAAACATATTCTTTTGCCTGTAATATTAAAAAATTCTATTTTTTATTTATTTTAAAATTGCTCTTGAGAATATCCAGTAATTTTTATACAAACTTTTCGAATAATCGCTGAATATGCATACATTTATTAGATAACAAATACCCAAAAAACTATAAGTTTACAGCACTTCAAAACATCACAAATAGTAAACTCCATGTGAATTTATAATGCTTGTGTGTATATATGTATGTGTGTATGTAGCTTTCAACAAATTCTTAATAAAATTGTATTAGTGTACGTAGTTAGTAGCAAGACAATTTGTTTTAAGGTGTTCTTAATATTTTCTACTGTCAAATTGTTTGTAACAATAGCCACCAATTTTTATTTAGAGTAAAATTAAAAAAATAGCGAAAAGTTATGATTTGCAATACCTTGTATATATATATTCATATACTATATATACTCGTACACACACATGTATGTATGTACATACGTATGCATATTTATGGTTCAATCGAGGGCTGCCAGATAAAATGATGGAAAAATCACCGAAATCCCGATAAAATATAAAATAATCATCATTTCATGTCCGAAAAATCGTCAGAAAATCGAACAAATCAAAATTTCCTCTTTAAACATGTATACATATGTTTCATTTTTATTAGAAAACAAAACAAAAAAATTCATGTTCATATACAACTTTGTTAGACTAGTGGAAAACTTGTGAAAAATATTCCTAGGTCCAAATTTTGGTATCAGTACTTTTGATGACCGAAATTTTTGATAGGATATCAACTTACACAGGTCAATATATCGTTGGTCTCAAATGGAAAGGCCCTAACGCAAATAATTGTAACTTTACAGGAGAAAATAGAAAGTGTAATATTCAAAATGTAACTTTTTTGTACAACTGCTTGTAAAAGCGCTATTTTTTACACTATTGCAATAAATTTTTGTGATGAGGTGTTAAGTGTGAAATTTATTGAAATCACTGAAAAACTCAACTATCGATATGTATGCATGTATATATATGCACATAAAATTTTTTTCAATTGAACACGTATACATACATACTTGCATACATATGTTTGTACTTATTTATGTATGTATGTTCATTCATCGTAACAATATAGTATTGATTCAGAACTTCAATATTGGAAGGGTAACTAAATAATAAATGGCAATTTTCTATTTTTATTTATGCACCAACAGATAAATTTTTTTTAAATTAAATAATAAATTATTAAGAAATGAAATCATGAATGATGAATGAAATCATTTCTTGCTGGTATCTTTTCAAAATATTGTATTCAAATATAGTATATACATAAATAATTTTTCCATATGAACATATAAACTTATTGGAAACGAATATTAATTTTATTATTATTTAGTTTATTATTATTAGATTATTATTATTATTATTTAGTTTTTTTCTAATACATACTTTAGTATTTGTCTATATATTGTTTTTGTTTTGCATGTTTTGTTTTTCTAGTTTTAATTATAACTTAATTTTTGTTATTGAAACTGGACTGTTAATTTATGTTTTAACTTAAATAAAAAAATGTTAAATAAAAAAAATCTGTATAAAATTTTTTAAACGCACTAATAATCCCAAACCAATATTTTACTTATTAATATTTTACTTATTAAGTAAAATATATTTTTTTAATTTCCAATTTCAAGGTATTTTTAATAAAAATATATATTTAACTTAATAAGTAAAATATTAATTTGGGAATATTAGTGCGTTTAAAAAATTTTAAGCTTAAATTTTAACAATTCCCATAAAAACACTAATTAAAAAAAATCGTTTTGCCACCCCCTCCCCCAGAAAAAATGTCTAGCTACGCCAATGATTAAGTGATCAAAATTTGTGCATCCCTTTCGTACCACACACTTCGATAATTTTCCTTAGATATATTAAAATGGAAAAAATGTATCTCGATTTTAATATTTCTTGTTCTTTTTCTAAAAACAATTAAAATAACTTTTATTTCCTGACTGAATCGCATTTTAATTTTGAAAACGAAAACAATTTGTCAACATTTGATTGATTGTTGACGGTGTTACCATATTAGAACGGTGTTATCATATAGCTAAATATTAAATATTAATTCACTCTCATTTAGTGCATTTACGGTAAATGTAATGAGCATTGGGATGAGGATAATTCACAAGTTAATTTGCATTAAGACAGTTAATGCAAATTAACGCTGTCGTCTGTCTATGGTATAAGATTTGCTACTGCATTCTTTTAATCGTTGCAAGGTGTTTATAAGTTGTGGGATCTACAGTGAAACAACCGGACAATTTTTGTAGATCCAACACGTTCATTAGTTTTTCCATACAAAATGCACTCTCATAACCGGACACTCATAAAAGTACAGAAGTGGTGAAACACGGCAACAAGAGTTGCATTTAAATAGTAGGTCTTTCTTTATTCAAGTCTGATTCATATTTACATTAGTGTCAATGATATTGCTGGTTCCCTGGTTAACGCATATGTAAATACTGATTCGTTGGAGACGCAAAGAAATTGCTGTTTATATGAAGAAGTTGTTTGCTTAGCTGGTGTCCCAAAATGGCAGTAAAAAAATAGTTTTTATCAATTACAGAAAAAAAAATTATATTTTAAGCGAGTTTGAAAAAGGAAAATATTCGGTGCATGAACTTGTGAAGATATAAAGTTTCTTGCGTATTTTAACAATTCATATTGCTACATTTCTTATACAAACTGCCTTTTCAAAGCATTTTTCTAGAGACGACTTTGTTGTATTCCAACAAATAAAATCATTGAAAGTCATTTGAAACCCAACAGGTGAAATTATACCAATCTAATTTGAAGAAGTCTACTCTTAAAATAATTTTTCAACTACAATGAAATCCAAACAATGTGTAACTCTCTCATGAGCGGATACCTCTAATAAACAGACAAAAACAGGGCGACCGGAGTGTCCGGTTATGAGAGGTTTCACTGTAATTGGTGGTTTATGATATCAATTAAACAAGGGTCATATTTGTTTTACACGAGTGAAAATATCAAGAAAAATAAAAGTTTAAATGAAAGTTTAAAAAATAAAAAGTTAATAAAAAGTATAAACAAAAATTTCGCAAGGAATGGGTTAGTATCCCAAAAATTTAAAGACTTAATAGCAGAATGTACAAATGAATAAATAGAAGGCATAGTGCAAGTATTGTAAGTTTGCACTATATGCGCAGTTTTTTTTTATTACCTTAAAAAAAAGTTTTTTATTTATTACTTCAATTTATTAACGGAGTTCGATGTTTGATGCAAATTGTCTTCCGTAACTGTAAATGCAAAATATCGTAGCTTTTCTTTGGATTGTGTATGTATTCTGTTGTTGGATTTGAAAGAAAAGCTACGATATTTTGCATTTGCACTTACGCAAGACAACTTGTATCAAACATCGATACTTTAAAAAAGTCCCCGATTTGCCTTAAAAAAAACAATATACATATGTATGAAATACATTCTTGTTTTTGCCAAAATTCATGATTTTTGCATTCGCGCATTTTAAAATTGCGCGTTTTCTAGCACACCCCCGTTTTTGTTTATAAATACTTTGTCTTTCGGCCCCTACTTCTGTCATCGAACAGCTGTGTATCTCCCAAACCTTTTGAACTGTATACCGACTATGTCAAGGTAATATTCCCCTCTACCTACCCCTCCAGCATTAATCTAAACTTTTTCAATTCAATTGATGAAATAGAAAAGCTTTATTACCTTCTTACCGATAATTTTCTACTTTCCTAAGCATCCCATTCACTTTAATTAAGTTTTCTTTTGTTTTGCATTAGATACACTAAATCTGTGTTAAAACCAGCAGCTTTTAAAGTTGAAACGCTTTCACTACTTTTAATGTTTTTTTTTTTAAACTAAGGAGTAAAATATTAAAAAAAAACTGAAATGTTTGTAAGCAAAATATATTTATGTAACTATAAAGTAATATCACGCGTGACCTGTGCTCTTATTTTCCGTTTCAGTTTTCAGTAAACCGGGTTGTTGCTTGTGTGCACACACATAAATGTTTATATTTCAAAGCAATTTTTCGACAACACCGGTACTGAATTTCCAGGGAATGCTTGACAACAACGATAATAATGGCATATATAGTACAACAATTATAACAGATATCAAGGGAACATTTTATACGTAAAAGTGATGACACTTTTATAAAAAAAAGAAGCAAAAAAATAACGAATAACAATAAACAAAAATAATATAAAGCAGAGATGGTAAACTCATTGCGATTGTAATTTGTACGTTATATTTGGATTCATAACAAAGATAAAGCTTTCAAAGCTGTAGACTTCTAAAAACATATTACACATAAAATGAAAGTATTTCATGGATTTCAATAGCGATTCACCATAACAATGGTCCAAACGGTGGGTGCGAAACTCAACCATCATTTTACAATCCCAAAAGACGTAATCTTTAAAACCACTTAAAGGCGTACATACATTAATTGTTGGTGTCCTCTGCCTCTTATTATGATTTGCATTCAATTTTTGATATTCGCTGGTTATTAAACATCCAGTATCAAATGTCAAATTCATAATTCATTTAGAAACACATCAAGATAACAAGCCACTAAAGTATTTTTTGGTAAAACTTTAAAACCTCCTTTTCCCAACCCTGATACAATTTATCAAACAAGGAGAGTGTAGGAGCCAAAGAAAAAATTATGACAAAACATGAAGGGGACAGAGATGAGGACAATAAAAAATATTAAATAATGAACACCGCTTGCGTGAAACACTACTTTAAAATATTAACTCAAGTTTATCAAATTAAATTCTTCCGATAGTTTAATCGTTCTCAAATTAAACATTAATCCGGTGCTTGGTTCCACTAAGCGTAATTTTCTAAGTCATGGAAATATAACCATATACGCATACCACTACGTGGTAAAGGACCAAAAAAAAAGACCCATGTCTCCCAGTTTTGCCCCAACTCATCTACTTTTCTTTTGGGGCCCCCAAGATTTGGGGCCTCGGTGTCATTTTTAAATTTGCTCAGGCTCATATCTTGCAAACCGTTCGGAATTTTGATTTACTCTCTCAGGCAAAGTTGTAGCTCTTGTCATAAAGAACAAAAATTGTGAACACTTAAAATAAAAAAAACTTCATCATCAAGGTCAAAAACGCAATTTTTAATAGATTTATGGTATTTTTTTTTCATTAAAGATGATGATTGGAGAAATATTTCTTCTGTCTAGAGATGTCTTAAGTGTTAATTATTTAGTTCATTTTAATTTTGTAATTGAAAAAATTTAACAACAATTTTGCTTTTTAGTTAATTTCAATTATTATTGTTCGAACTTTATTTGTTTCTATATTTATGATTTGATAAGGCTAAAGTTTGTATTGCTTTGTAAGCGAAATTACATGTGATAATTATTAGTGAACAAATAACATCAAAGTTAATTGTAAATATTCTGCCAAACACGTAGTAGAACGGAACAACTAGCTGTTTTCGGAGGCTACTACGCTTTCTTCATCAGCGTTCTTTGTTTTTGGTCCACTGTGTGTGGTGTTTTATTCTACTAAATATTTCAAATCACTCACCCAATAACCTGCATTTAAATTAATTCAATTCATTAAAAATATTGTTACAAACTCTGCGACCAAATAATTATGCCGCTGCTTTATAAAGTCTGTTTTAAAGCTTTGTTTAAAGCTAAATAAAAATAGACTTGAGGGGATATGACGAGTAGCACGAAAAAAAACATCTTTAAAGGGAAAAATGTAACAACTTGTTCAATTGTAAAAGAAAAATGAAAAAACATAATAACAAAAAAAAAAAAAGTAAAGTAAAAGCTCACACTGGTATTAATATGAAGAAATAAATAAAATGAGTTTATACAACCTACAATAAACGAGTATGTTGCACATACATACATACATACACAGGAATATGTATCTTCCCTGCAGAAAGTGCGAATAGTGAAAATGTACTGAGTCGCTTTTGACTTTGTCACCAGTACTACTCTACAATTATTCCCCATACAATACTTTATGCTATAGACATTTAGCATGTGCTTGTCATTGAAAATCTACTAGAAACACTAAAACAATTGACTAGGTAGTGAATTCATAGTTCTTATGGGAACATGGAGACATACCAACCAGACATTTACTGGTACATTTCTATACCTTACGTACATACAAATTTATGTATATTGACAAGTTGTTGCAAAATCCACCAGAAATACACCACATCTGTTTTCTCTATTTCTTTTATACTGACGAATAGAAAAGAAATTGTAGACAATGTAACTACTACTAGAATTTTAGTGTTGACATTGAGACACTTGGCCGCAGGCTGACTGCAGGGTTTATATGTAAGTACATATGTGTATTACGGTGTATAATATGTTGTTGGCTGCGGCTAAAGCGATGATGACGATGACAATGATGACATACAGCCTGCATGTGTTTCACAGCCAAACGACACTTTTAATATGAAAAACAAAAAAAAAAAAAAAACAAAAAACAAAGCCAACAACCATATTAAAGGAAAGATATGAAACTGATATAACATAACCCGTATGAATATCTTCTCACAAATGCTTACATATCGTTACCTTAATATAGAAAGTCCCTAACTCATTATTTTTTGTCAAATCGATATTTTTGTATATTTCGATATAAGAATATCTAATGTATCGAAAAATGTAAAAATCTCAATTTCAAAAAAAATTATGAGTTAGGGCCTTTCTATATTAAGGTAACGATGTGTACATACATATGTGCATATATACTACGTGTTAAATACAACGACCCCCTGTTGTTCAAGTTTTCTTTTGCAGTTTTCTTCAGAGTTAAACGATGTTTGCTCACATGCAAAAAATTCAGTTTTTTAGATGTGATGTATGATACAATTTTAAATCTTTTAACTACAGCTTTTGTTCTCAATTAATGGCTTTTTATTTGTTTATTTCTTTATTACAGATTTCACAAAATCCCTCACAAAAATATCACCACAAAGTAGGTGAAGTACAAACACATCATATGAAGTTATTACAATATGAAACATCCACAACAAATACACACACATCAACAACAACAGCTACAACTTCTGCAGCATCAGCAGCATCACAATCTTCTTCCATTCACGATTTAATAGCAAATCCTGTACATACCACTGTTAATCAACCCACAACGGTTATCATACGCAAGGACATACATAGTTTTAATTTTTCTGACATTGAGTTGCCCATTGAAAGGCCAACGGCTTCGGCCCATTATTTGCGCAACAAACATTTGCTACGTGATCTCACGCAACGCTCGGTAACGGGTACACCGAAACCTCGCACCACCGAACTGGATGATATTTTCATTAGTGTCAAAACAACGAAGAGTTATCATGACAGCCGTTTGGCCTTGATAGTCAAGACATGGTTTCAGCTGGCCAAAGATCAGGTGAGTTGAAGCGATACTTTAAACTCCTACAAGGAGCATAGGGCCATACATTAAGTGTGAATTATGTCTGCATATACATAAATGGCGAAATGTTAGTTTGATTTTTAAGTTTTTAAGGTCTTATTCAGCGAAATTCATATTTTCTTAAAGCTAGAAAACTTTTCGAATTTGAAAAGGTTTAAATTAATACTTTTGTCTTAATTTATGCTCCACTAATTTGATATCTGTACAAAATAAGCATAAAATATTTTCTATTTATAAAATACAGTGGGGTTTGATTATAACGATTCTGCAAGTGATGTGGCAAATTTGTTTCGTTGTAAACGGATAAAATATTTTCGTAGTCATAAAGAAAATTTTTAAATGGTTTGGAAAACAGTTTTTACTACAAAATTTTTTTGTAAAAATTAAAAAAAAATATTTTCTATGAATAAGGCAAAAAATGAACAGCCGAGAATTATAATCATATAAACTTGCATGTCTTTTTATTACAGGATTAAAAAAAATACTTCACTAAAAGAGAATATTCTCTATACAATCGAAGTTCGCTACAAACACTTTAAAAATGATTGTCAAAATTTGTTGTGACATACTGAATTTTCACTAGATGACGTTAAACTCGAAAAATTCACTGCATTTTTCGAGTACATGCCTAAAATAATTGTTTTCTTGAAGGATTTTTGGTTGTTGTTGTTTAAACACGTCTATATGCATTTCTTTTCATTAAAGCCTTAAATAAGCGCCCTTTTTCCAAACAATAGTTTTCTTCTGAAATGAAAATTGCCAAAATTGCTTAGCTACTAATTACTAGTTTATGAGCACAGATATCATAATTGTAACTGAAATTTTTAACCTCAAGAAAATATGTACGAGTATAGTAAACGTGTGTTTACCTGCACTGAGTGAAATTAAATTAGCAAGATACCTTATTTACACAATTTTATACTTATGTGCAATTTTTAATTTTCTGGAAATTCAGTTAAAGCAAAAATTACATTTTTCAAAATAAAGGATATATGGGTGATATGGTTATCCATTCATAGTTTATAATAAAACTTTCTAGGGGACTGCTATGTGTGATTCTACAAGTTGTAAATTGGTTTTCTTTAATATTACTAGAGCTGAAACTTAGTTTTTTAAATTAAGGACATGTATGAGATAAGGCTTGTCTTTGTACAGCTTAAAATCAAACTAAGTAGAGAACTCCTACACATAATATCAAAAACAGTCACCGGTTTTGGTGCATTATTATTGCAATTACGGCAAGTATTAAATTTTGTGTATAAAGGATATGAGGGAGGTGCGTAGTTAAATGTTCTGGACATGTTAAAATAACGATTCTATAAGTGGTAACAAATTTTCGCTTTATTTAGGCCATTGTTTTACCTAAAATCTACTTTTTTTAAATAAAGGATATATGACGGACTGTCATATCCTAGCTCGCATCGATTTAAATGAAACATTTCAATTATTTGATATTCGAACTATGAGTAATTACTCATTTCTGCACTACAGAGATCATTATTGCAAACGAAATAAAATTTTTAACCTTAAGGATATATGGGAAATGAG
The DNA here is from genome assembly GCA_949987645.1 of Tachina grossa. Classification (NCBI taxonomy): domain Eukaryota; kingdom Metazoa; phylum Arthropoda; class Insecta; order Diptera; family Tachinidae; genus Tachina; species Tachina grossa. The sequence continues at coordinate 58,005,324 of OX465276.1, read as the reverse complement.
CTTGTCCTTGCATCAAATAAAATAAAATTACCAAGGCACCTCAATTATACAATTTTAGAAAAAAAAAATTACTAATTTCATTGCTATTGTGCATTCATATCGTAATAAAAGTTTAAGTTACGTTTTTCAAAATAAAGGATATATGGGTGTTAAGCATATCCTTGCACTGATTGCAATAAGACTTTGTAGGAGGCTTAACTGTGTAATTTTACAAATTGTAAGTTACTTGTTTAGTCATTGCGAAAGCTGAAGTTAAGTTTTTTTTATATAAATATATATGGGAGGTAGGCTAATCTTTGCACCGGTTCACTATCCTCATAACAGAGTTCCAGTACATAGTTTTAAAAATATATTTCGATTTTTGATGTATTCTGCTTATGCTTACTGCTGAAATTAAATTTTGTATACAAAGGATAAGAGGGAGTCAGGCTTAACCTTTTCCCTCGATTGTAGTAAAATCTTCTATATTATTTAACAGATTGATTCTGGAAGTAGTTGAATGTTTTCGCTTTATTCAAATCATAATTGTAAGTGAATTTCAGTTTTTAAAATGAAGGATATATAGCAGGTTTGCATGTCCTTACCGAGCTTTAAGTTATATACAACTTTAATATTCAAGTGAGTTTTGCTTTACACAATAACTCTATAATTCTGTTTTCCATTTTCACAAATCTGACTTCCATAAAATTTTTCAAAGAACATTCGAGAAGGAATATTAAAAATTCGCCATTTCTTATGGTAGTTCTTCTATCTTGAGAAGAAATCAACAATTGAGAATACAGAGGAGCATGCTGGCAATAACATCGACAATTACCACTTATGGACTTTGTTTTGCGATATTGTTTTTTTCTTCTTTTTTTTAATATTTTCTTACCCTTTCCCACAGTCTTAAAGCAAAACAATTATTAAGTATTTACATAAATTTTACTCAGTTTCCATTCGTGTGACATAAAGCCCCCAAACACAAGTATAATATCCATTTTTTTTTGTTTTATTTCAATTTTAATTTTACAATTCCTGAGGGCACTTTTTTCTTGCTATCTGAATTATTTTTTGTAAGAATTTTTTCTTATAAAATATTATGAAGAAAAAAAGTTACATGTCTGCATGCATGCGAGCAAGTAAATAAATAAATATTGGCAGTCATTCATGAAATTGTATCATTTTTAAAACTCCTTCCCCAGCAACAGCAGCACTCAACCAGTAGCGGGAAGTTAAGTTAAGGTGCAAGTACTCGTAGTTGCTGGTACTTGAGCAGTGACACACATCCCAGTTTCTTAATCTTTATGCTGGGAATTCATTAATAAGATTTTTTTGTTGTAACATGTTGAAAAAATAAATGTTACTCCTAAGTAAGTGTTTGATTGTGCTCGTAAAATATGCAGGGGTGTGTTTTGCTTGCAGTTGCGAGTTTTTTACGCTGTCCCTTTTAAACAATTTTTTTAAATTAAATTTCTTAGATTAAATTGTCGCCTCTTTAGTTACACATGTGTTCATGTAAATTGTAAGTTGGTTTTTTTTATTTCCCATTTTTTTCGTTGAAGTATAAAAGCAGGGGGAGTTTTTGTTATGAAAACTGTTGCATGCTCAAAAGGATTTGTGTATACAAACTCTTAAAGTATTTGAGCCTAATTTATTACATTAGCATCATAAGAAGCATTTTGGGGGATAAGCACAAGCATTTTTGAAATTATAACTTGTGCAGCGAAAATATGAAATTTAATTAATGAAATATTTAATGGGTTGGTAGTTTAGTACAGTTGTGCTATTATTTTTTGCAGTGAAATTAAATCAAATAGTTGTTGTTCAGTGAGTTTGCGAGAATAGTATATAATATCAAAACTTTGACAACCACTTTCTAAGTGCACGACACTCTTTTAATTTGGCTCTATTTTGTACCGTAATCATGAAATCCTTGAAATTTCCACAATATATGTATTAATATGCCCACTGTAACTACAAAAATTAACTCAGGCAAATCCCGGTATAACGAACGATATAATTTCAGGCCCATTCGTTATACCGAAAAATTCGTTATGTCGCAAAGATTTTTTTTAAGTGTGATTGTAATTATTATTATTGTAGACATGATACAATACAATAATAACAAAAATTAAAAATTTTAAAAACCCCCGACTTTTTTCAGAAAAGATGTTATATCTTCTAAACGGCTGGACCGATTTTCTTCAAACATAGCTAAGAACCCTCTCGATCAAGTCATCTTTAAAACAAAAAAAAAACTAAATGAAAATCGGTCCAGCCGTTTGGCCTGTACGTGGACACAGACAGACACACAGATACACACATACACAGACACAACACTACAAAGTTATAACACCCCTTTTTTAGTCGGGGGTTAAAAAGGATACAAACTAACGGAATCAATGTTTTTACATTTACATTGCTGCTGTAGATTTTATTTAATATTTTTTGCAGTTCGATATACAGAGCACACATTTATCAAAATATTCGCTATACAAAGTAGAACAAAATCTTAGAAATATGTTCCTATAAAGTTTTTGTTTTTTATTTTGTGATTTTTTCTTCATCATTCGTTATATCCACAATAAAATTAGGCTGGTATTCGCTATATAAGGTTGTTAATGTAAAAAATTTGGACGTTCGTTATATCGGATTTTCGTTAGAGCGAGATTCGTTATACCGGGATTTGCCTGTACCTTGAAAATTGTTCTATATTCCTCAGCAAAACTATTTTTTTTGGAATACATAATACCTTAAAGATAAAATAATCACTTATTATGAGATTCATTCCATTCATTCGATAATCGCTCGCTATAGAACATCATGTGTCGAATACATGAAAAAGTATACAGTATCGATCCTTACTAACTGCCAACCTCACCCACTGACCATCCGAGATTTGGGGTCCTCTGTTACGTTAATTAAGCTCTGACGACTGACGGGGGCCTGTCTAAATTTTTCTTAACCCTCCTTCCTTTGCAGGAATCAATTTCCATATATAGACCCCAGTTAGACACTATTTTGAACAAGCACAATTAGTGAAACTAACAAAAGAGATATACTTCGTTCGAATGTTCATCTTAAAGGCAAGTGAAGTTTCTTTTATTCAGCTTTTTCGATTTAAGGCAAAGATCGAAAGTTGCTCATAATAAGAGTTATATAGCGAAACTTATTCTTAGCTGTAAAAGCTCACTTTAGTGGTACTGGCTGTTCCACTATTATTAGTTTGTGCTTAAGACTAATTGTGCATTCAAGGAGCCTGGGGCCTGATTCCCGCGTTCTATTGCGAGCGAATGTGCGAGTTTTTTAACTTTTGGGATTTTCGCATTCGGTTTCGAGTAACACATATCGAAATTTCTAATGACAGCATTCGATAACGTGCATACATACATTCGAATGCAGCCGTTCGTGTTTTACTCGCAAGCAAAATGGCATTCGAAATCATGTTTAACATAGAAAAAGCGATGAAAAAGAAAATGTATGTTCAATATTAGACTTATTTATTTATAAATGAATGAATGCACAAATGTACTTATTAAAAAATACTTACTAAAGAATTTCTTGTTGACTTTAAATATAACAAAACACACCGACTTGGCAAATAATATTTTGCCTAAGAGTTGTCGGGGAAAATTAAAAAAATCAACCAACTCTGGGAGCATCTAAATAACAAATTAACTGCTTCTAGTTATTAATTAAATTAAAATGAAAATAACATTTATATATATTCGTTTCTTTTTTCTGCATATACGTTTGTATGTACGTACATACATATGTTTTTGCACACATACATATATACAAACATATGCTTTTGCTTACAATTTATTCAGTGTTGTGAAATGAATTTATATATAAATATGTTTGCTTTTTCCAACACTAAAACAAAAACTCGATTCGCTTGGTAGCGAGTGACATCATCGGAAAATTTCATGCCATCGAAATTAATTTCTATTCGAATGCAATTCCGATCACGAGTGCAGGAATTAGGCCCCTGTTCTTCTTCTACATGGACTACTTTTAATACTACTACCAGTACCAGTGATCGCCAATGAATCGTTTTTTTTTTGCTATTCATACAGCCTCATGAAATTTTAAATATTTGTAAGTGAGTAGACATCATTTAAACCCAAGTACTCTGATTTACGCATACTCACGATAACATTGATTTATAAGAACAGGTTGAAATAGTCATACCACACTCACACTCATAAATCATCTCCTCAGTTTCATTTCTCATTTCATAATTTCAGCAAAATATTTATACTACTCACATTGATTCAGCTCACTCAACTCATGCATGTTTGATATTTAAATTTGAAAAGTTTAGTCATTAAACACTTTGCACATAGTATACAATACATATTAGTAAATAGGGTTGTTTTTCAATTTTTGAAAAGAAAACAAACAAAAAAAAAAGCAACAGAGAAACACATAACCTCATAATGAGAACTTTAATGTTCGCGTGGGAAGTTCGCATAGTGAATCATACTTATTTTGCATCATCCATAGGCATTGAGTTAAGGAGAATCGAAATCAACAACGTCATAAATGTTGCTAAGTATGAGTTTGATGCGCATTTTAAACTGTCGAATAAATATGATTCATAGATAACATTGCAATAAGTATGAGTGCGCATAAGTACAAGAAATTATAAGTCATGATTCAACTCTACTCATTACTGTACTCTGACCAGTACCAAGGCTCTCATTCTGCTCCCTCTAAGCCAGCGATCGGCAACCTATACTATTACATTTTACGATTATATGAGTTACACGTGCAAGTGCAAGTTCGAAAAACTCAATACACTCAAACTCTTTTACTAACACAACTACACTTTCGGCACTTGCAGTCTACTTCCAACTCAACTGCCAAGGTATTTTACAAGACAGTGACTTGTTTCACTTGCAGCAAGTAAATGGAAAGTTCACTAACATTGTTGCCCTATTAATACTTTAGTAGAAATTAACTGTATTTCAGTGTAATGTTATATGAGTTTTTACTAATTTTAAATACATTTCATTTTTTTAAATATTCATAAATCAAGCGGTTAATGAATTTTTTAGACATAAATAACATTAAAATAACACGAATTAAGTTCAATACTATCTGGTTCCCCGAAAATTAAACTTTTTTATGTTATGGACAACTCTGCAATAGAAGCAAACATGCAAGTTGCAAGACAGTCGGGCATTTGTATGAAATTTTCGTTAATAATACGTACACAGAGCTTGCATGGAAGGTACTTGCATGTGTAAACGCAGGGTTATACTCTTACCACGAACCGGTGTTGCCACTGAAAATTCGTCTAATTTCCCTAATTTGATATTTTGAATCTCCAAAGAGTCTAAAGGCTCAGTAAGTTAGCCGACTGTAATGGAATGTAACTGCAACGGTAGGAAACAGCTTATTAATATTGTTATGCGAAAAGTAAGGTACATATTCTTACATCATTATATAACTATTTTCATTACTTTTTACATAACAATATCGATCAGCTGTTTCCTACCGTTGTGGTTACATTCCATTACAGTTGGCTAAGTGAGCCTTAAGCATAAATATTGTCTTAGAACCGCTGTAGTTGAAGGTTTTTTTTTATATTCCTAAAATAAAAATTAAAGCAATTTGAAGGTAGTTTTAGAACTCTCTTTTGTTCCTTAGCAGGTTTAAATTTTTATTTTCTTTAAAAAATCTTTATATACCCATGTGTGTGTGTTTGGACACTTGTGTATATGAGAGTCTATTTGTGTCTGTTAATGACATATTTAAATATGGTTTATTGTTGTGTTAATTACCTTAAGTGGTCTCCCACATTATCATAAAAAAACTCTTTTATACTACATACTTATATTTTTTGTATCTGTGTTTTCGTGCGTTCCTATAAAAGGTTAAGATTTTATTATTATTATTATTATTATTATTATTGTGCTTTAAAACAGCAGCTCTTGAGGACGTTGATGATTATGATGATGATGGCATACATGTTTTTTATATCATTGTACTATACGCACCTCAGTTTCTATACAGGTTTTTAATTTTTGTTTTTGTATGTGCATATGAATATATCTTTTAAATTTTGCCTTAAATACTCTAAAGCAGAAGGATTCACGTTTCTTTTTCTTTAGTTTTTCTTTTGCTTTTAAACATTTTTGTCACGTTTACTCTTTTTTTTATTTTCTTATTTTGCTGCTGTTTAGTTTGACATACGGAATTGTAAAAATTTGTTTACGGATTTTATAAGTACATATGTATGTACATACGAGTTTTGTGTTTGCTATTTACACTTTGTATTTTAGTTAAAGAATATCTGACTGAAATCTAGAAAGGAGTTAAGTTGCATTTTGAGAAATATTAAACTTTTACACAGAAAAAAGTAATATGAAAAATTTTGTAATATCAATTAAAAAAATTAATGCCCTAATTCTGTTCGACGATTGTATCGTCTTGTCTATGGACGAAAAAAAGCAGAAGTTGTGATTCTTTAAAATAGTTATAATTTATAATATAATTTATTATTAAAATTTATTGTATATTTTGTATTTGCTTTATGATTTTGTTCCAAATATTATATCCAACATATATTTTTTCAATATTTTTCAAACTTTTGTATAATATTTTAATTTAATTTTTATGTTTTAAAAACATGGCAATAATATTTTTATTTTTCATTATCAAAGACAACAAGCTTTTTTGAAGAAAATAATTTATAGAATTCAAAGACAGGAACTCAAAAGTATTTTCAAACAAAAATGTCCTAAATCTTCTTACTGAATTAGGGCATAAGTAAATTTTTACCATTAAACAATTTAATAATATCAATTAATTTAACCGACTAGAATAAATTGAAGTACTTACAAATTTAATTGAATCGAAAATATTAATGGTGAAAAATTCATTCTGTATATAGAGCAATCTGAAATGTCAAAGCTATTATAAAAATATAGAAAAACAAGCCTAACCAAAGAATTTCTCTCAGTTTAGTGTGTAACTCACAAAAAAATTGTTCTTCATTAACACCTTAAATTGAAAAAAAATACAAATAATCAGTCAAACATTTAATTGAGTCAAACAAAGTTTTGTATCAAAATTAAATTGATCAAAAGTTTAATTAAAAGTTAAAGTGTGGCAGTTGTTTAAAACTTTTTAATAAATTAAAATGTTTACTTTACACAACCAAATGTTTAATTGATTTTTTTTAATTGAAGATTTGTTTTTAGAGAAATATTTTTCCGAAAGAGAAGTTTATAGAAAAAAGAAACAACTTTACTATGGAAAATTGTATATAAAAGAGTACCTTTTCAGAAAAATATCAAAAAAATATAATTTTCTATATGATATAAAAAATTCTGAACAAGAGTAGAAAATGTACCTTCTAAAGGGATAATTTTTGGACAAGATATCTATCGTACTTATTGTCTTAACGGGCGTAAACCCATAATTTTGCAATTTTAACTTTTTACAAAAAAAATTATACACTGTAAAAATTTATCATGCGAAGTAATATTTCTTTACCGTAATATAAAAAAGAAAAGGAATCATCCTGATTCTACTTGAACGCTTGCATGTAGTAGGCAGCCACGTAAACCATAGAATGGCGCTAACTCGTTATTTTTTGAAATTAAGATTTTTGTATATCTCGACAGAATAAAATATAATGTATCGAAAAATGCCAAAATCTCGATTTCAAAAATATAATGAGTTAGGGTCTTGTTATATTAAGGTAACAATTTTGAGAATTGTTATTTTAGTGTGGCCAAGTTAAAAATTTTTTCACACAATGGTTTTGATTTTATCCAAAAATTATTTATGTATGTATATAGTTTTTTAAACTCAATTTTAATTACAGTCGCACTTGACATATTATTACATCATGATATTTATATTGTTTCTTTCCTCTTTTTACAAAATTTTAATTCTGTGGCAATAAGGAAAAATTGCTTGAGTCAAATTTTTACTTTTTTTTTTGTAGGAGAGCACTTTTGAACTTTCAAATACATTTTCAGAAATTTATTGCTTTTACAGCTAATTTGGGAAATTCGGTATACACTTTTATTTAATTTAGGAAAGTTTATTATAAACACTATAAGTTATTTATTCAATTTGAAATATATAAAAGTATAATTTAAATTAAGGAAATGTTCTATGAGAGATCATGAGTCGAGAAAAGACAAGCGGGGAGTCCTTGCACTATAACTTCCTGAAAAATCGCAAAAAATAATTGAGATTTTGTGCAGGAGTACTTTTGAGTATGTAAATTATGTGCCATTAACTCAAAACTAACTTAAATCGACTTAAGCACTTTTTCGTATTTGCCACAGACTTTGTTGTACTCTTTCACCGCCCAAAAAAATGGTCGTATCCATTTTTGATATTAACGATTGTTTGCCTCCTCTGAAAATTTGTAAATTTGCAGTTAATACCTCTTAGAAGAACAACAGCGATATGTAAAGTTTGTATTACTTTCTAAAAAGCTTAATAAGAATTTTTAATAATTTTATAATTTTCAAATTTGTACCCTAAGATGTTTAATTTCTTTCACCAAGACATTCTTTTCTATAACTATTAAACAACAACAAAAATTTATTACGCATCAGAAACTGTCAAATAAGTCCGTTTTCAATGCAACGCACATTAAATTCATCAATTTTACTAAACAAAAACCAAAGAAAATGTTTGTTTCTTTAGGAATTTATTTGCCAACAAAAAAAAAATGTTAAAAAAAGAAAAGAAATAAATTTCAACCTATGCTGAAGCACGTCCAGGATTTATGTGTTCGGTTTTGTTTTGACGTCTGAACAGAAAATTTTAAAAAAAATGTGTTTTTAAGGCCGCAAAAAACAACGAGATAAAAAGCAAACATTTAAATTCTAATAAATACATATACAAGCTACAAATAACCCTACTATAAATATACCTTTTATAAAAAAACAAATATTTTAAAAAAATATTTAAACATGTTTGTATTTAAACAAAAGTGTATAAGCAAAACTGTTTTCTGGGCACGTTCCAGTCATGCATGACAATGACAATAAATGTGGTTATTTGCTTTAAGTTTTTAGTTCCTTTTTATTTTATTTAAAACATTTTTGTTTTATTATTATTTATTTGCTTTTCTTATTATATTTGTATAGAAGCAGTATGCGGTGGATTTAAATAAAAAATAAGAAATCGCGTCATTGTAATAAATTTTTTAATCTTTATAAATCAAAAATACTAAATACAGGGTGGGCCAAAAGAAACCAAGGGGTGTAAAAGTTTAATAACTTTTTTGTTTATTAACTTTTTTTTTATTTTTACTTTCAGATTATATAATATACAAAATGGAAATTTTTTTACACTAAGTATGAAAAATGATGTCTCTTAAATGACCACCGTTTTCAGCTTCGCACTGATGGGCTCTTTTAAGAGCATTTTTCATAACATCTTTCAAAACTTGTGCTGTAGCGTTCGAATTTCTGCAACAATGTTTGCCTTGAGTTCAAGGATTGTCTCTGGCTTGTTCACATACACTCGCTCCTTCAAAAAACCCCAAAGAAAATAGTCGGGTGCTGTCAAATCTGGCGATCGCGCAACCTAAGCAACGAATCATCGCTTCAGAGGGCGAAATTCTGACGTTAAAATGTCGACGATATGCTCTTTGCGTTAAAATAATTGATCTCTGGTTTAAATAATAAAATTCTATTGTTCTGGTTCTCTGTTCAGTTGTGAACCTCTCCATTATAAATTCTCCAAGTGTTGTCTATATAATCTGAAAGAAAAAATAAAAAAAAAATTAATAAACAAAAAAGTTATTAAACTTTTACACCCCTTGGTTTCTTTTGGCCCACCCTGTATAAATACAAAAAAAAAAAATATCATGTACTTGTGAATCCTAGAGTAGCCCGAGGGAATTTTCAACACTAACTTTAAAATAAATTTTAAATGTTAATTTAACTCAGTGATTTACCGAAGGATCTGGGTATAGTTTCAAAACAATTTGCCAATCATTTTACATTCTTATATCGTTATCTTTGAAAAGTTTTAATGAGTGCTGTGTATAGCAGTTATCATATCTCCTAATTCTCAAACTTCCCTCGTACATATATATTAGATCAGTAGCAGAGAACAGCAATGAGTAGTGAAAAAGTGAGTAGAGTTGAATCATGACTTATAATTTCTTGTACTTATGCGCAATCATACTTATTGCAATTTTTTCTATGAATCATATTTAGCAACATTTATGACGTTGTTTATTTCGACTCTCCTTAACTTAATGCCTATGGAGGATGCAAAATAAATATGATTCTCAATGCAAACTTTGCATACCATCATAAAAGTTCTCATTATGAGGTTATGTGCTTCTCTGTTCCTTTTTTTTTTTGGCAGAAATTGAAAAACAACCCTTTTTACTAATATGTATGGTATACTACTTGCAAACTGTTAAATGACTAAACTTTCAAAATATAAACAAGTGAGCTGAATGAATGTGAGTAGTATAAATATTTTGCTGAAATTAGAAATCAAACTGAGGTGATTTATGAGTGTGAGTGTGGTATGACTATGATGTCGACGTCGCATACATATTTATTCCAACCAATTCTTATAAATCAATGTCATCGTATCAATGTATGCGTAAATCAGAATAGTTGAGTTTAAATGATATCTGCTCACTTATATTTAAAATATCATGAGTCAGTATGAATAGTGAAAAAACGGTGCATTGCCGATCACTGATTCAGTAGTCGCATTTAAATAATTCAGTTTAAAAACTATAAATTTGCTTTAGAAATTAAATTAAAAATTTTAATTCGCTAGTAAAGATAGAAACGAAGTTGCAGTTTAAGAAAACCCAAACAAAAACTTAAAAGTTTTGTTTTGATATTCAAACATTTTCAATAAAAAACTGACTTACTCATGCACACCTCAAACAAGAAGGGGGAAAAAATTAAACTGCTCCACATATTGCAATTTATTTGTTGTGGTTATTGAAAATTTTAATTTCGCAAACTGAAACTTAAACTTGTTTTTGATTAATTACTTAGTGATTTTTTTCCTTCAACCAACATAAATTTTTAAACAACTTTTACAAAAGCGCAATTTAAGTGACCCACTTTTTATGATTTTTTATCGCTCTCAGCATATTTTTTTCTTTTTTGTGTTTAAACTTTATTAGTCATAATTTTTTTTTTTTTTGTTAAATAAAAAAATATATTTTTATATGCAATATATGCGAAAAAAATGTTTGCACTTAAAAAAAAAAGTTTAAACTGTTCGTTCGTTTTTCAGTATGTGTTGTATTCTAAGCTAGAAATACCAAGCTTAAGATATTTTAGTACATCAGTTCTTTTGTCAGTTTGCAATAGACGAAGAAAAGTTCAAACTTTTTTTTTATTATACTCGTTGCATAAACTTTACATAATTTCCTAAATAGTTGTAGAGAACTTGAGCGATACCCGAGAAAGCGGCTTTTTACTTTTCTTTTTGATAATCTAGTGAAATAATTTTTAAAGTTTCTTAAAAAACTTGTGATAATATGTTAAAGTTTTTAAATCACACTGATGTTAAAATATATGGAAGCAAAAATTAAAATCTAAGTTTAAAATTTTTTAAACGCACTAATAATCCCAAACAACTATTTTACTTATTAAGTAAAATATTTTTTATTAAAAATACATTAAAATTGATTATTGAGGGATCCTATGCGCATTTCACTACAATTTGAAGCTGGAAAACACATGTTCTTGTTTCAACTTTGTTATTTGTTGATGAGATTCTCATTTGTTTAAATGAAACATAACATAACTCTAGTTGTTCTAAAAAATGTTTGTGTAAAGGTTCCCTGATGATCTGCATTAGCAACAGTAAAATGCGCATAGGATCCAGCTAAACCCCTCAATAATCAATTTCAATTAGGAATGCCAAAGGGGATTAGGTTTTTTAAAAACCGGGATTCGGGATTTTGAATTTAAAAAAACGCGATCCCGGGACGGATCGGGATTTTTCGGGATTTTATAATATAAAAAAAATATTATATAATCTCGTTTATTAGCTTTTATAATTATAATTTATTATTGATGTAAGTATAAGTATTAAAAAAAATTCTTAATTTATGAAGAAAGTTAAATTCATTACAGAACCAAATAAAACATTTTTGATGTATTATTGGTAGGAATAATTTAAAGTAATATGGAAGTAATATTTGTATATTAAGTCGTATCTCTTAAGAAACTTCTTAAAAAAATTAATGCATCTAGGGTGGCAGCCGACAATCGAAATCTTATTTTATTGCAAATATAAGTTTCTGCTGAAATTGCGCTATGAAATAAGGCGCAAGGAAATAACGCCCAAATAAGAAATAAAATAAAGCCCAATTAAATAAAACCCCAAAAAATTAATTGAGGCCCAAGAGCAAATTTATGAAATAACACCCAATATAAATGAAATAAAGCCCAATGAAACCAAAGTCAAAATGAAATAAAGCCCAATATAAATGAAATAAAGCCCAATTAAAAATTCCTTAATTTTATTGGGCTTTATTTCATTTTCTTATTTGGCCGTTATTTCCGTGGGCTTCATTTGATAGCGCTAAGCGACACCTCTCTTTGTATTTTAGTATTTTTGCTTGAGGTACAACCTTCTAGCTGAATACCATGGGTCTATAAAAATATTTAAAACATTTTCTTTCATATATTTATCTGACAAAGTATACTTACATTAATATGTGTCAAAAGACCTTTGGTAGAACCTCCATAAAGTTTTTAATACCTTTTTGCAAAATTTGCTTTTTGCGTGCGCAGTTCCATTATCATCCACTAAGAAAAAACACCAAACCAAGCTTCCGACTTTGTTTTGTGTGGTACAAAATTCATTACTAATAATTTTTTCGCCTACGACTTCTTTTTATAACCAGTAAAAAGCATTTGACTCATGGCTATTATGATTAAATTTCAACTCATGTTTATTTACAAACGTAAACATAGTTGCATTTAATAAAAAAATTTACAGATTTTTAGTGTTACCAAAATCCCGGGATTTCTGCTTAAAAATCCCGGGACTCGGGATTCAGTTTTGTAGAATAATCCCGGGTTTTCGATATTCGGGATTTCGGTATTGGCATCCCTAATTTCAATGTATTTTTAATGAACGAATATTTTACTTAATAAGTAAAATATTAATTTGGGATTACTAGCGCGTTTAAAAATTTTTGAACATAAATTGTAACAATTCCCATAAAAAACACTTATAATGAAAAAATATTAAAAAAAAAAATATCAAAATTTTTTATGCCCCTACTTGTCTTCTATATTTTTGATATTTTCACCCACAAATTACATTTTTTTCTCTCGTCCCCACTGACAGTGTTAAAACTTTTGTGGAACAAAATTTTGACAGGATGAGCAAAAGCTGAAACTGAAAACAGAAAAGTTTATTTATATGCCATTTTATTTAATTTTTTTTCTTTGCTTTCATGCTATTGGCAAAACTTTTGCCATAATTTGACATAAACTAGTTTTTGGCTTAAACAATTTTTTTTCTTATTTTATTTGATATTTATGCGTTATTAATATAAATGAAATATGAATGTATTCTTAAATACATTTATGCAGACAAGTTACCACAATAAATAAATAGATTAAGTTGTTAAATAAAGTTTAACAAAATTTGCTTGTAAATTGGAAGCATGTAAAAATAAAGATAAAGAAAAGTTATTAAATAAGCTTCTTTTTGTAGAAAAGTTAACTACACAAAGATTTAACACAAACTTTAAGTTTTTTACGAGTATTTATATTGAAGTACCACAGCCTTAATTATGTTTTATTAAATTTGTGTTTTTTCTTTTCTTTTTTATTGCAGACGTGGTTTTTTACAGATACCGATGACCCATATTATCAAAAAAAGACAAGTGAGTAATGTGAATTTTTTTTCATTATATTATTACTAAGTTTTGGTTATTTTGGGTAAGAAAAGCACTTGTAGTAAATATAAACTAGTTATTGAAATTGCAAAGAATGCATGAGAATTTTAGTAATGTTTGTTTAAAGTATAATACAAAATTATACTATACAACACAGAAAAAATAACAAGATTATTAGACTTAAAAATGAATCTCCCAAATTAAACAAATTTACTAACATGAGCATAATTAGTAAAGAACAAACGACCGGTGGCGCAAGACTGTTGTAAATTTAGAGATGGTAAAATTGAGCTTTCATTACAAAAAAAAAAAAAAAAAAAAACTTTCAGCAAATTGTAATACGATGAATCAAAACAATTCATGTATTCGATTTGCACTGAAAAGCTGAGTATACAAAGCAGAAATCTACATGAGCAGACACCACACACCGTAGACCAAACACAAAGAACGCTGATGATGAAGGTGCAGTGATCTTAGAAATTAGCTAGTTGTTCCGTTCTACTATGTGTTTGTCAGAATATTTACAGCTAACTTTGGTGTTATTTGTTCATTAATAATTATCACATATAATTTGGCTTACAGAGCGATACGAACTTTAGCCTAATCAAGTCATAAATATAAATCTGTCCGGAGTTTTATGCGTATATTTTGTTTCACTGTTAAAAAAAATCATTTTTTAACTTTCTGGTCAAATGAAACAACCTCAGACGAAATAGCTAATTTCGAAAATTCGAAACCCTGTCTCACTTTTAATTTTTCTCGCCACCTGCTGGAAGTAGGAGGACTTTATTCTTAAAAAAGTCAATCCCCTGGTAATAAGATCCCGAAGAATATTTAGAATTGGGCTGATTATAAAAGGGGAATTCACGTTTTTATGAATTGTAAATTGCATGGAAATAGAAAGCAATTAAACTTATTCATTTTTGGTTTAAGATGAGTTCAGCTTTTTTATGTAAAATCTTGTTAGGAATGTTTTTGTATAACGTTTTAATCCTTTAACTCAGGCTATGAGTTTCTTTTTTTAAAATTAATTTAACAAATAGAGACAAAAATATCCCTAACTGGGGTCGTCAAGTGCTAAAATATTCTACAAAATATTTATGATAAAATTCTATCATAAACTAGTTATGTACGCGGCGTTGTCCGCTCGCAATTAATTTTTGACTAACTATATAAAAGAGTGATGAAAGAAAGTACCATTTACATATTTAATAAATTATCTCCAAAGACGCTTTAATACTCGTAAATTAAAATCAGAGCTCCACAGCTTTAAGCATATTAATCATACCAAAAAAATGTTAATAAATTTTCTTTGTTATTTAGTAAAAAAAAAAATCTCATTAAAAAGCACATATAAATGTGTGAACACGAAACCAAATCGAAAAAAAATGTATAAAGCTTTATTTAAATCAAATCTAAATTAAACTAAAAACGAAATAAACTAAAATTGTTTACACAAAAAAAAAAAAAACTCATTTGCAATTCAATTAAAAATACGGGCGCAACATTGCTCAGCACATTTGGACACACAATCAGCGATGCTCAACAACAACAGCAGCAACAACAACAGCAACAGGAACAACAACAGTAACAATAACAACAAGTTACTGTTCAAAGTGTTGCACAGGCAACATCAACACTGCAAATCATAATGAAAATTATACAAGCAAAAATAAAAAATAAGGATTTCACTACATGTTGCCACATTAAGAACGCGTATACGTACATACGTACGTTTTTCTTTGAAAAGGATCGTTTATATTATTTTAATAACTTTTTTCTCTCTGGCCTTTTGTTTATTAATGAAAATCGGTAGAAGATTAAAGTTTGAATGGGCCACACCATGAACATGCATATACATACGTACATATAATGGAAAAAAGCAATATTAAGCGGATGAGTTTGTAGCAGTCGTGGCACAAAACGGCAGCAACAGTAATCAACAATCAAAATAGCCAATATTAAAAAAAAATATACGTATGTATGGCTATTGGCGGTAGTAAAGAGTTTAGGGACTTTGTAAAACTGCAGACATAAAATTCTACTATAAGTCGTGGTATACATAAAATTTAAGTAAAACACAAGAAATAAGTCAAAACATAGACTGAGTTTACATCTGGCATTTCTTGTGTGTCATTTGCCCAAAAAAGCGTAACCAACTAATTACTTATGAAAAACTGTTTGATTCAGACATATACATATTTATTGATTTAAACAGTTTCCAATCATGTTGGATTCTATAAAATTGTTTATTAGTTATTTAAGAAAATGTTTAACTTAATAAATACGTGTCTGAATCAAACTGTTTTTCATTAGTAATTAGTTGGTTACGCTTTTTTTACGCTTGTGTGTCACATGGCACACATATGGAAACCCGACCATATCTAATATGCATATCAATTAAAGTTTTAATTCATTTCTGGAATTTAAAATAAACTTCTATGTTAATTCTTAATAGTGTTTTCACACTGAAAGTTAAAACCTGGTTTTAACGTTAAAACCATAAACAGCTGATCTTGCTTTCACACTGCAAGTTTGTTAAATTCAGGTTTTAACTCGCAGGCTGTCTAATAACTTTGCTCAAAATAAAATAAATCTCCTGCAGAAATGCGTGTATTTGTTGTTGCATTTTTTCTGCTTTTTAATAACACTTGTTGGACATACTGTTCAACTGTTTTTGTTTGTATGAAAAACTGAGATATTTCACAATGCGCTCTAAAATGGAAATTATTTTATATTTTGTAAATAAATTTTTTTTAAATTATGGAACTTTTTATACAGAATGAAGAAGTGCTTGGAAATATTGTTAATAATATAAAAATACATTATAAGGTAAACCTTTTTTAAAAGTAGATGAATGTCAGTCATATTGTCTATTTTCACTTTCCACAGTTTAACTTAAAATATTTTCGTTGTTTTCCTTCCAAAAAATTCTTTTTTCCATAACTTTTTTGAATATTGTTGCTGCTGCATTAATTTTTAAGTTGAAAATTTTACAGGCGCCATCTATTGTTATTCACTGGCATACCATTACCAGCTGCTGTCGGTCATTTCAACTTGGCAGCACTGAATTTATCACAGCGAAAACAAGGTTGCATTTCCTAAAACCAACTTAAAAGCAATTCAAAAATGGTTTTAATTTGGTTTTAACAAAAACAATTTGTATGGTAAAACCAGGTTTTAGCAGTTAGTTTTAACGTTAAAATCAACTTGTATTAAAACCACGTCAGTGTCAAAACACTATAAGCCTACATACACGGCATGTAAAAAGCCACATGCGTATGTGGCGATGACGTCACGAGAATTTTCAGCATGTTCGTTGCATTTTTTAAAATTACTAGTAGTGGCTAGATGCCGTAAAATTTTTATAGTATTTTTATTCAAAAATATATACGTGGCACATGTAGCCGAGTCGAAGACATTTTCTGGAGCAGCTCGTCTACAAGGATGTTAATATCTATATGTACATATGTTGCTAGTACACGGCATGTAGCAAATGTAGCATCGTGATGACGTCAAAATTACGTCAGAACCACATGCGTATGTTGTTTTTTTACATTCCGTGTACTGTAGGCTTTAGGCATTTACCTAAAACTTCTGAACACATCCTATACGAAAGGTAAACTTTGCAATAATTAATCGTATGAGATAAACCTTCAAACGTTTTTTATCTTTTGACTTATTGCTGGTGATTAAATAGAATTTCAAACTTTGATGCTTTCAAAGAATTGTGTTAAAATATATTGGAAAATATTTTTACAGAATATACTAACCCGTTATATATCTGATTCAGAATACTCATTGGACCCTTTTTTAAGAAGGGGACATAAAAGAGCTCTAAGAAGAAGAGTTTCAGTCTTAAAGTCTTCTACAAAAATATTCTTCGTAGGATTTTACATAAAACTTATGAACTCACTCTATCCCGAAAAGAAAACTCTAAGCAATTACGTGATTTAACCCTAAACGTATTTCAAGTTTTGACTTCTATTTTTAATACTTAAAATGAAATTTTGCATTTTATTGCGGGGACACGCTCACAATTATTTTTTTTTATATAGGCCCCCATTATGATTTACAACTAAATAGATAGTTAATTATGGATTACAAATTTTTTCACCATGAGACAACTGCTTTTTATCAGTTTTTCGAGTGTTGTATTAGTTTTGCTTCATTATTCCAGACGCCAACCAATCCCATTTGTCAACCAATATTGTGGCCACGTTCATAAAACATGAAATCTAAAAAGAAAATACGAGGCCAAAAGTAAAACTATTTCAAATGTTTTGTGATGGCTCCTATGGTTTCAAAAAAGATAGCATAGATGAAAACCTTTTCTTTTCGAGCATTGTTTCGAATACAACTAAAATTAGTTTGTAATTCAGAATGCCAAAAAACAGTTAAATTGTTACAATTTCAACTAATTAATCAACTAGATTGTTTTTTGGAAACTAAGAATTTTGGTTTGCCTCTTAGCATTCAAACTAAAATTATGTTGCTGCTTATAATCGGCCTATTAATATTTTTAAATTGAGGATTAGTTTGTATATTACAGCCAAAAATTTTCCTTTACCCCTAATACCAGCATTAAGGCCTGGGAATATCTAACAGCTCATGATGAACACAAAAACGAACATGATGATGATACAAAAACCATCATCATCGTCATCATTGGTGATACAAAATCATTATTGTTAAAACTTACAGACGACGACTAATGACTGCCTGCCTGCCTGCCTGCCACCGATGACAATGGTGATGGTAACAACAACACTATGATGTTGTTGTTACAAGATAAATGTTGAATACTTGGCCGTTTGGTGTTGGTGATTCTTTTGTATTATATTTAAAAATCATAAGCCTTAAATGTTAAGTTTAACAGCAACAGGAGTATTTAAACAAATGTACGCTAGAGCAGTCCACAAAAAAAGACGAACAGGCAGTTAGACTGACGGACAGGCGGACAGACAGAAACAAACTTTTGAATGCTGCTGCTGCTGTTGACGATGATTGTTGTTTTAGTTTATCTTTTTTTGTTTGTTTGTTTGTTATTTTTCAAATAAGGCTTCTAAAATACGTTTATTCTTGGGCAGTGTTGTTACACTGACTGTTTCATCATTATTATAATTGTCGTAATCATTGTTCATAATTATGTTACGTATACAACAGTGGCCACTAGAAGGTGGTCGAGTAGGCGGAGTGGTCTGATGTGCGACTAAATTGGAATTTTATATTTTATTATTTTTTCCTTCCATAAAAATATATTAAGGCTCACGTTATATTCTTCATTTCGTTTTCTTTATCTATTTTAAAGAAGAAAAAAATAATATTCTTTGCAATTTTATTTAACCTTAATTCAATGGGAATGGTAGCCGAAAATAAGGGCAATGAAAAATTAATAAAGGAAATTTTTTTCATGGCATGAAAGGTTGCGAAAGGAAAATTTCTAAGGAATTTAAGTGGGAATAGAATCAAACACCAAATATGTAAATTTTCTTAAAATCGCATAAATTTGTTTCGAAAATCGTCGTATTTGGACTACGACTTTGGCGATTTTGTACCAGAGAAAAGGAAAAATTTAGCATTGTTGTTTAGTCTAGTACAAAATCGTCCCGGTACTAGTCGGAATAGGACACTCATAATCAGGCCCATTACCATGTCACTTACATTTCTGACTTAAACTACATCTAATTAAGCCTAATTGGCGCATTTGAAAAAGAAAAACTCAAGGATGATTCCACAGAAAATAATGAACCAGAACTGTGAAAGGCATTGGCTATGAACATCTTCTGTTTTTGTAATAGATTAAAGGAACCTAGTACGAGTATAAGTTTCCTTTAATCTATTACAAAAATTAGCATAAGTTTCCTTAAGTCTATTACAAAAAAAAGCCAAAATTTCCATCGCCAACGTCACACAAGCAATCAGGCGGCTTGTTTGTAACGTTTTATGCTCGGGTAAAATCAGCAGCCTTATTTTTTTAAAATGACGGCGCCAAGAATCTTACCAGCAATGGTGATTGGGATTACAGGCATAATTTTCAATTATTTAATGCTTCATTTGGATGGAATATTTAATGGTTATATATCAATAAATATCAAACAATGGACTGAAATAATAAATTATATTGCGAAAGCGTTAATACTTAAAATAGTCAATTAGCCGCCCACCAATACAATCACCCTTGTTCCAGTTGTCAACATTGACTTCACTTCAATGAAACACCAAAAATTTGGGCTTTTCAACTCGCTCTCGAGAACAATTTTGTGCTACTAACTTACAATTTCTCTTCCCTAAGGTATAGGTAATAACATAAACTTGGCAACAGGAGTCAGTTGCTTCTCACAACGGGTACACAAGCCCCAATTTTTTTTGTATTGCATTGAATTTACTTCGGTTTCGCCAATTGGAATAAGGATTAATATCTACTGACGATATATCCTTGGATTATTTTCTTAGCTTATGCACATAAAACAGCTAATTTGAATGATTTGAAGCCATATAAACACGTGATCATGAGCAAATCGTTCCTTTCAATCATGTGTGCGGGCATTAGCGTGAGTAAGAAAAAAGTTATCCGTGAATAATCGTATATGAATGCATGACTATTTGTTGATTAAATTTTTCTAAGATGAAATACTAATAGCTCATTATGTTTTGCGGTGATTTTAACTCGTGATTTGATAACTCGTGATAATTATCTATTTTTTTACCCTTAAGATTTTGTAAACACAAAAGATTTTTTAGTTTTGAAATTTGTGTTTTTAACCCCCGACTAAAAAAGGGGTGTTATAACTTTGTACTGTGTGTCTGTGTGTCTGTGTATCTGTGTGTCTGTCTGTGTCCACGTACAGGCCAAACGGCTAAACCGAATCTCATTTAGTTTTTTCTGTTTGAAAGATGACTTGATCGAGAGGGTTCTTAGCTATGTTTGAAGAAAATCGGTCCAGCCGTTTAGAAGATATAACATCTTTTCTGAAAAAAGTGGGGGGTTTTTAAAATTTTTCATTTTTGTTATTTTAAATGATTTTTATTTGTTTTCATACAAATTTGAAACGTTTATAAACGAAGTTTTTTACAAAATCTGCGTGTTAGTCTGAGTCATGAGTTAAATATTTTTATTGTGATCTTGAGTTAAAATTTTGATACACACGATGCCATCTCTATTGGGCGCTTGCGACGACTTAACGTTAGCGCTATCAAATAAGGCCCAAATAAGAAATGAAATAAGCGCCAATAAAATAAAACCTAAAAAAACTAAATAAGACCTAAAAGAAAATTTCGAGCCTTATTTTCGATTTTATCGTAAGCGACATTTTATCGAAAATAATCTTTTTATTCAATGAAACTATTTTTTAAGCTTTAGGTCAGTAAATTTTATATATTTTTAGTTTTATATCGATATTTCGTTAACCTTTGGTTAACTTCTTCAGGATTATATTTATTTTTTTTTTTGGTAATCAGTTTTTGTATTTTTTCCTTTTAATCAGAAAAAAATATTTGTTGATAATTATATATAACAATGTGTGACATATAAAATTTTTTTTTTTAACAATTTTTGAAAAGTATTGGTAGAAAAAACAAAATAGGTATAAGTCTACAATATTTTTTCATATTAAAAAAATTTTAAAAGAAAAACTTTTTAACATATACAATTTTGTAATGGTTTTTGGAAAAGGTAATAAATATTTTTAATAAATTTACATAACATTTTCAAACTTTGAAAATTGTTTAAAATTTTTTTTGGAAAAATGTTAACAACATTGGTATTAGTCTAAATATTTTATCATGGTATTGAATATTTACAGAGAATGACTTTAAAAGGGATTATAATATACATGTACATATATAATAAAAATTTTACTTAATTGCATATAATTTACTTATACAAAAAAATAGCTAACTAAATACATTATTTAATTAAAACATTTTTTTTATATTTTTTATATTTTTTATAAAAAAATTATAATCACATGAAAAAATATTGTAGATTTATACCTATTTTGTTTTTTCTACCAATACTTTTCAAAAATTGTTAAAAAAAAATCTTATATGACACACATTGTTATATATAATTATCAACAAATATTTTTTTCTGATTAAAAGGAAAAAAGACAAAAACTAATTACCAAAAAATAAAATAAATATAATCCTGAAGAAGTTAACCAAAGGTTAACGAAATATCGATATAAAACTAAAAATATATAAAATTTACTGACCTAAAGTTTAAAAAATAG
Organism: Tachina grossa; assembly: GCA_949987645.1. NCBI lineage: Eukaryota > Metazoa > Arthropoda > Insecta > Diptera > Tachinidae > Tachina > Tachina grossa. Next base: position 57,983,217 of record OX465276.1, on the reverse strand, counting down.
TTTCATTGAACATATAAAAAAGGTCGAAAAATTAGATAAACAATATAATCTTTTTATTGAAATTAAAATTTTATGGGCCTACAAATAGTTTAGAACTATCAAAATGTCAAAATTGTTGATAATTTTTAAGATATACATAGGCTATAAAGTTTTATCGTAAGCGATAGTTTTCATACAAAAACATTTGAATATTTAAAAAAAAACATTCTCCTGAAAAATTTAATTTTTGTCGCTTACGTTTAAATCGAAAATAAGGCTCGATTTATGAAAAAACACCCAATATAAATGAAATGAGGTCCAATTAAAAAAGTCCAATGAAACCAAACTCAAGATGAAATAAAGACCCAAAAAAAAAATTAAATAAAGCCAAAACTAAACTCAAGATGAAATAAAGCCCAAAATAAATGAAATAAGGCCCAATTAAAAATTCCTTAATTTTAATGAGCCTTATTCCATTTTCTTTTTTAGGCGTTATTTACTTGGGCCTTATTTGATAGCGCCTTTAACGTTTTGTCAGTTAATCTTATGAATATTTTAAACACCCGGTTTTCATTTCGAGCTTTAGGGCTGCTCGTTTCCCATTAGGTATGGTCAGCGGTTTTTATGCAATATTCGTGTACAGTTTTTTCTTATACCAGCCGTTCATCTTGAAAGTGAGCAAAGTCAACTTGTGCAAATTACTGTCAAATAAAAATTATAGAAATTTTTATTTATAAATACTATTATCTTCGTTTTTTTAAAGCTAGACTTGTCTCACTTTCAAACTGATAGGCTTATATGTTTACTATATTTACTTGCACTAAGCCAAACTCTTGTACTCTTCAATAGTGTTCCATGCTAATTTATCTGCCTATTTTTGCGTTATTGTGACTGGTGCCACATTTTAGAAAGCAATTAGCGTCTTTTGATGAATACTCCCAAATTTGAAAAACGAATTTATTTATGCTTAAAAAAAACGCCTGAACAGGGAGCAGCAAAACAAAACACAGAAAACAACAGTCTCACATTTAAGCTCAGACACACGCAATATACATAACTAAATTTTGATTTTTTTCTTTGCGGATCTCAATATTTAGTTTAATTTTTTTTTGTGTTGCAGCTTAAAGCCATTTTTTGTTCCTGTGAAACTTTAATTTTTGTGCTCTATTGTATGCAAAATGTTTTGTCTGAAATCTATAGATTGCTTATTCCTTTTTTTTTTTGTTGAAGTCGTTCTTTGTGTGAGAGAGATGGTGCTCGTACGTGCATACATACATTTGTGTATGAGTTTGTGATGCTTTGAAGCAGGATATTGCATTTATTTTGATTTATGTCTGATTTTTATAGCTGTCAAATGATGTTTAAGCTGAGAAGACGATATTAAAATAAATTTTGAAAATTCCCTATTGAAGGAATATTAAAATTAACACTGATCTTTTTTTATTTCTTTTTTCTTTTTTCTTTTTTGTTAACAAAAATATAAGTCTAAATTGAGGTAAACCATAATGGAATTTTTGTGGGCAATTAGTTGTCCGAAAAGCTTTCAAATCTTTGTGCGATTTAGATTTAAATCATTGGGGAGTTTAATAAGAATTTAAGTGGTTTTTAAACTCATTTGCATAAGTCAAAAGGAAATTAATTTCTGTTGAGCAAAAGGTAGATATTTAAAATACTTTTATTTTTAAGTTAAAAAAATGAATAAAGAAAAAATATTTTTCGGTGAGCTTTCAATTGTCATTTTATAACACTAATCTACGAATTGAAAATATTATAAATATTCAAAAAGCAGTGGAGTGCGATTATAAAGAACTATGGATTACTGCTTAATGTTCGTTATAAGCAGAGTAAGCAGCAAAACTTAAAATAATACTACTTTCTATGCTCCTGTTACACTGAACCAAATGTCGTAGGTAATATTAACCAAAAAATTTATTAGACCCCTAACAAAAATAATCATTAAATAAACTGACTTTTTATTCAAATCAAAATAAAATTTAACTAAACAAATTTTCTTCAAAACGAATAACAGATACGAAAATATTACACTTTATTATATTATTTGTTGACTTGAATAAAATTTAGTTAAAAGAATATCTAAAAACCCAGCAAAAAATTTCAAAAAAGGTAATCGAGTTTGGAATTAAGCATTTTTGGTGGAAGCACTTCCCTACTGGATTACCAACTTAATGATTTTAACAAGGCGTGAGACTAAAATAATCGATTCTTGAGAAGTACTTACATTTTTTTTTATTTGTCAACATTTTACGTAATCTATTTCGTCTAAAAAAATCATTCTCTTCATTTAGCAACTTGCACGTCATTTTTTAGGGTTCCGTACACCAAAGGTGAAAAGGAACCCTATTATTTTCGCTACGCTGTCCGTCTGTCCGTCTGTCTGTCTACGGACCTGAAATTTGGACAGAGTATGTAGAACCTTGGCCGCTACAACAACAAATACATGAGAATTAAAAATTAAAGGGTGTCCCAAAACGAGCAACGAAAAATGTTAAAATCACATGTAATATACATACAATTGTATGAACATATGTATATTGGAACTTGAAATTTGTAAAATTAGTATATTTTTATACAGACTACAACAATTAACACTAAAATTTAAAAAAATTAAAATTAAAGGGTGGTCCATCAGTTAATGCAATTTTGACTATGTAATTTTGACAATTTGCTATATCTTGGAAACCGTAAGAGGCAAACACTTGAAATTTTCAAAAACGGTAAAAGTATAAAAACCGAAAATTATAAAATCGCCAACCCAAAGAAAAATCGCCAAAAATTAAAAAAAAATCGCCAAAACGAAAAAAATCGCCAAAATTAAAAAAAAAAACAATTTCTAACACTAAAATAAATCGCCAAATTCGAAAAAATCACCAAAATGAAAAAAAAGCCAAAATGAAAAAAAAGCCAAAAATCGAAAAAAATCGCCAAAACGCGAAAATGTCGCCAAAACTAAAAAAAAATTCCAAATAAAAAAAAATCGCAAAAATGAAAAAATCGCCAAAAATAAAAAAAAAATCGCCAAAATGAAAAAAAAAATCGCCAAAACAAGAAAATAAAGTGTCAAAACTAAAAAAGGAGCCAAAGCTTAAAAAAATCACCAAAAACTTGAAATTTTCAAAAACTGTAAAACTAAAAAAACCGAAAATTATAAAATCGCCAAACCAAAAAAAAAAAATCGCCAAAAATTAAAAAAAAAATCGCCGAAAATTAAAAAAAAAATCGCCAAAACGAAAAAAATCGCCAAAATTAAAAAAATAATTTCTAACACTAAAATAAATCGCCAAATTCGAAAAAAATCGCCAAAATGAAAAAAACGCCAAAATGAAAAAAAATGCCAAAAATCGAAAAAATCGCCAAAACTAAAAAAAAATTTAAATAAAAAAAAGTCGACAAAATGAAAAAACGCCAAAAAGTGAAAAAAATCGTCAAAACAAGAAAATAAAGTGTCAAAACTAAAAAAGAGCCAAAACTTAAAAAAATCGCCAATACCGAAAAAACGCAAAAACCGCCAAAACAAAAAAAAACCGAAAAGACCCCAAAACGAAAAGAATGCCAAAACTATATATTATATAGGATGAAGTTTGTATTAAATTACATATCTAGTGTTCGTACGGAACCCTTCGTGCGCGAGTCAGAGTCGCACTTTACTGAATTTATTTAAATTTTAGGTAAAGTGATTTGTAAGCGATTAATGAAAATTGGCAATCACAAAAGTAAGTCATTATATGGCAAGTAGTTCTAATGGTAATGTGTAATTTTTTGCTGGGAATCTGTTAAATAAAAAAAATAGTTAAAACCGTGATAAAATAGTAGAATCGCATTTTAATGAAAACTGCACCGAAAATAGTTAAATTAACATCCTTAAAGCAGGTAAATTAGAATAATTTATCATTTATTTTAATAAATTTTGTTAGTTTAACTCCAAAGAAAGTGCTGTGTTTATAAAAGGCATCTCTCAGCTGACTGCTGTCAAAATTTGAACAAGCTAAAAAAAGCAGGACAAAAAATGTCGTTTAGTGAATTTCGTTGTGTGCGTAGAAGCACTGGACCCGAAAAAAATTTAAAACCTTCAAGATATGGCGTTGACCGATCGAAGATTTACAGTGAGTGTCAGTCAGTGTTTTGAAATTTTGAATGACCATTGGATATGAAAAAGCTTTCCGCAACGTATGAGTCACGTTTGTCGTGTGACAACGTCGCAGGTGTGTTTGATGTTGTTGGATCGCCATATGGAAAAGGTTTTGACAAGTTTTGTAACAAAATATTAATTCACCACAATCCACCAGAGGCCAAAAAGCAATAAAGATAGGGGGTTTCTCGGCTTGAATTGGGGCCGAAGAAGGCCAACGCGATTTTGTCAGTCAATAGTCCTGGTGACCGTTTTTTTGGGATGCACGTGATACGAGTATAATTCACATTGACTACCTTCAAAATTGTAAATCAACCAATGGCGGATATGATGCCAATTTACTGGGTCGATGTTATGATAAATTGAAAAAACTAATTCAGTAAAGTTCAACTTTGACTCGCACACGAAATATTTCGTACGGCTCTGGTTTCTTTTTGTCGATTTTTTTCGTTCTTGACGATTTTCCGGCTTTTGGCGATTTTTTATTATTGACGTTTTTTTAGGGTTTCCTTCTTTTTCATGTTCTGGCGATTTTTGTTTTGTTTTTTACAATATATATTTTTAATTTTAGCGATTTTTTTAATTTTGACGCTTTTTTCATTCGTACAATTGTTTCCGGTTCTTTACTATTTTTTTAGTTTTTTGGCGACCTTTTAATTTCTGTTTTTTTTAACTTTAGCGATTTATTTTATTTTTTGGTTATATTTTTCATTTAAGCGATTTTTTCATATTGGCTATTTTTTGTTTGGCTACGATTAAAACTAAATGTGTTTGGGATGAGTCAAACCGGCAAGGTCTTGACTAATAGACCAATAGATTAGCTAAAGAGCAAATCGTTATTGGATACGCAAATACACGCAAAATATGATTTCTTATTTCTTTTACATTTGCACATCGCGTTATGATATATATAATTTAACATATAATTTTGTTGAGTAAAAAAACAAGCCACGACGTTTTTCGGCTTTTTGTCGACATTTACATGTATACAATACGAGCAATCAAAATAAACAACAACAATAGCACATCAGCGCATTGAGTCAATCGACAAGCAAGATAAATACCAACACAAACAAATTAAATCAAAAGATATTTTAAAATGTGTGGTATTGATAAATATTGTATTAAGTTAATGACAAATATTATTGAAGCTACATATATTTTTGTTGAACATAATTCTTGTCTATTTTTTTTTTGTGTATGCATTAGTGTCTTGTGCTAATATGTACCGCAGCGCCCTCCTTCGTAGATTGTTGGAAGAATTAATCTTCGGCGAAGTAAAACAACTATGTAAATGGCAACATAGCACCTACTTAACATCAGGGGCGCTGCATCTGTACTTGCATTATCCCTATCTTAGTCTCAGGACATAAGCTATTTGGACCTCAGTAAGCTGAAAACTTACCTTCTTTTCTCAGCTATCTTGAGATTTATTCATTATTTATTGGTTCCATCAAATATGTTTTTCTGTTCATTAAACTTCTTATAAAGCTGATTATATTTTTATAAATAAAGCATTTAAATAATGTTATAAATCTTAGAGTATTGCAAACATGAAGAAATTTCTTCATTTGCAACTACTCTCAATTTGAACCAAAACGTTTGCTGGGTGTATGAAATAAAATTAACCACAAATTTTTACTACCTTATGCATTAAACACATTCACCACAGCAGGCTACACGAACACACGACTTCATATGCCGCTAGCAGCATTTGTCGCCTCGTAGCCGGCTACTTAATTATTTTGCGGCAGCAGCACCATCTGCACCTGATATTCAAGTACAAATACATAGTTCAGTATTGCCACTTTTATATGTTTTGCATTTATAAAAATTAATTACTCTTTTAAAATGTACTTATTTCACGTAAAAGTACAAAAACGAATCAATTTATTCTTTACATCAATTTTTGAATATTGTTTCCGTTAAATAATATGAAATAATTGTACGATATCATTCATTCAACATTTTGTATTATACTGGCAACGCTGGATTTTCTCATTGTAGCCAAAGAAATAGAAATAAGTTTAATTTTACTACAACGACAAAATCAGCATAGACAACAACCTGTCGCCTTGTTGCCTTGCTGTCTTCAAAAGAATCATTCTCATATAAACATGTGTATTCTATCTATGAAATTTGGTAGTCGGTAGCTTGCTGTGGTGAATGTGTTTAATGCATTACATTGAAAACACAAAAACGCAGGAAAAACAATCATCTGGACGAAGTTGGAATTTCGTAGTAGAGCTCAGGATTTGCTTCTATAAGAGGGGAAAGAAAAAATTATGTAATAGATTCCTTTAATAAACTGATAACCTGCCTGAATCTGCTGAAGTAATAAAAAAAACGTTTCAGTAGTTTGAATATTGTTTGCTTTAACTTAGATTTTACTGAAATATCACATACATACATATTTGGATGTGTATAAACCTTTTTGTTTATATCTCTGGGTGTTCCTTAAAAAATTCCCATCTACCACACACACTTTACTCATATCATATAAAATCTATTAAACTAATCAAACATTAAATAAATTACACAATCCCAAGACCTGTGACCCATCATACCCTAAATAGACTCACTCCACGACTTGTAAACAAATAAAATAGAAGCTGCTTAAATTCAAATTATCTCTTCCAATAGTGGTGTTACAGACCGAAAACATGCCACAAGTAATTTATCCTCTTGTCGCACGTTTATTTAAAAGGCATCATCGAACATATAACATGACTACTGGAATTTTGATTAGGACCAAATACCAAAACCGTTAAGAACACAAAACATGCCAACCATTTATATTCTTGCTTTTCTTTTTCCCTACTCCTTTTTTTTTTTTTTTTTTTTGCTTAAAAATATATATTTTTTTCTTCTTTATTTTCTGTTGGTTTGTCAAATACCCTTTATTAATGGATTTTGTATCCAATTATATATAAAAAAAAGTGCGTAGTTGTGTGCGAGAGTTAAATGTACCCAGTCGGATTTTTATTAGCTAGCTCAAAATATGGGTGACTCTTTGATAACTTATTTACAACTAGCTTCTGAACTAATTCATAAATGATACAGATGTGAGTCATTTGTTTTTTGTACAACTGTCTTCTTCCCGATAAGTATTGAACTAAGTTTAAGCTAACTCAAAACTGATGCAGAGATTAGTGAGTTGGTTTTGTACAACTAACTTCTTCGATAAGTTTTGAGCTAACCTTTAGCTAACTGAAAGCTGATACAGTCAAAGTTCAGAGCGAAGATGTCAACATAAAATTGATGTTTATAATAACTCTGTGCCGTTTATATTTTATATGGCGCGATGGCAAAGTGTTAAGTTTGATAGCTGACAAACAAAGTGATCACGGTTCGATACCGTTCTCGTTTCTTAAAAAATAATTTAAAATTGATTAAACTTTAAGCTGACTAGAAAATGTTATTAAATAATGAGCTAAATCATAATTAACTAAATAATGTATAACACTTTTATATTATTATTTTTTATTTGGCACAAGCTAACTCATAGTGAGCTAACTCATGGTTAGTTCAAAACTGATTCAAAACTGATGCACTCGTCCTGCGGCCACTCAATGTTAAATCTGATCAATTTTAACATGCAGAATGAGTGCTGATTTTAGCCACCTCGGACTAATTTTTGGCTGATAATTCAATAACTCTGAGTTAACTCAAATTCCCACTGGGTATCTGCTGCTTTTATCTTCTAAATGCTTTTTCTTCTTCTTTCAAGTGTATGAGACTGAATACGAAGTGAGTGTGTGTATGTGTGTGTGTTCGTGTGTTAGTGTCTGAACTTAGGAGATACAAAACAAAGTGTGTTTCACTTAAATTGATAAAGCGATAAAACTATTTTAAAAATTTCAATAATTTTTGTCTCATTAGGGCGCACCTTTGTGGTTTTTATGTTTTCATTTAAGTTTCAATTTTGTGGCTTTACTAACGAAAATATTTCTATAATGAGCTGTTTATTTCATCTTATTTCTTTCAAAGATTTTTATTTCATTTATTTTCTTTCTGTGTTATTTTCCTTTCATTCTCTTCAAATGCTTAACAGATAATTTCTTATAAAAAAAGGAATTTTAATGAATGACTTAATGTAACATTAAGGTAAAGAAAAGAAATATTTTATTATTTTCTAATTACAGCTGAAAAGAGTTGAGTGAGATACAATTAAAGGTTGTGTAATTGAGGAAATTATTATATTTATTCTAATGATGAATGAACAAACAGCAAACAACTTCAGGTTAAGTGCTTGGTAAGAATTATGTCATAATCTGGAGTTTTGGGTGTGTTCAAATATTTATAAAATGCAATTTTATGGTGAATCATTTTGTAGAACATTCTAACTAGTTCTTCTGCCGTTTCAGGGTAATTTTTTGAGACCTTTTTTAAAAAACCTAATGTGATCCTCGTTCAATGTTTTATTTTCTACTAACACCCTCAAATTGGTTAAAAATACATAAAATCAATTAAGGAATAAACTGCAGCAATTAAAATGTTGCTTTAAAATTTAGTTGTTTAAAAGTTGAATTAAAAATTTAATTCACCCTTATCGGGGATAAAAGGCCAAAATTTTTTCCATGTGAAATATTTCCCGTGAACAAAAAATGGTGTGAACTAAATTAGAAATTAGTATACTGATACAACAACAACGCAAACATTGACGATCAAAATTTTAGGGAAAGGGCATACATTTCACGTGAACTTTTATTCCCGATAAGGGTGATTGATTCAATTCAACTTTTGTTTCAAAACTTAATTGATTAATTAAAAAATTAGCTGAGTCAGCTAAACTTTTGTTCAAAAAATTAATTGATTAAGTTTAATTAAAAATCTAGTTGAGTCAATTAACCTTTCGTTCAAAAAAGTTGAACTAAAAATTTAATTTGGCCAATTAAACTTTTGTTCAAAAACGCAATTGATTAAAAATTTAATTAAAAGTTTTGTTGAGTCAGCTAAACTTTTGTTTAAAAATTAAGTTGATTAAAAGTTTAATTAAAAATTTAATTGAGTCAATTAAACTTTTCTTTCAAAATTTAATTGACCAAAAGATCAATTAAACATTTAATTGAGTCATTTAAACTTTTGTTTAAAAATTTAATTGATTAAGAGTTCAATTAAAATTATTATTGAGTCAGTTAAATTTTTGCTTTAAAATTTAATTGATTAAAAGTTCAATTAAAAATTTAGTTGAGTCAATCAAACTTTTGTTTAAAAATGTAATTGATTTATTAATTTACAAATTTAATTGAGTCAATTAAACTTTTGTTCAAAAAATGTATTAATTAAATTCTTAGAAAAACTTTAAACTTCGTTATCTAATGAAAGCTGGATTTTCAAAAATCGGAGTAAAATCAGAAAGTTCCTTTAGTTTATAGCGGAAAGTTAAAAAAAACTCATTGGTGCATTAAAAATCGTTTACAAGTTTTTCTAATTTTTCTTCATTTTTACAAAATATATAATCTAAATTATTTTCCATAATATTAAAGTTTTCTTATTTTTTTATAATTCCAACAATATTGACTAATAAAAATAATCGTTATTTTCTATTTTATTTCTTACAGACGGTCACTTAATCAATACCAAATGTTCACAGGGTCATTTTCGCAAAGCTTTGTGCTGTAAAATGTCAGCTGAATTGGACGTTTTCCTGGAAAGCGGCAAAAAGTAAGTACATAAAATAATTTCTAGTTAAAAAGTTGCCTTTATTTCATTTTATTAACATTAACGAGTATATATAAACACAAACATATGTAGATATATACATACGTACATACATTGTTTATTGCCTCTTATTTTTTTATTTTTAGTTTTATTGCTCAGACATACTTAAACTTGTCACTTGTTGTAAAATAAAGATGTTACTTTTTTCATATTTTTAATATTCCCATTTAAACGTTTATTACACTTTGTTTGAAACTCTATGCGAGAGTGGGTTTATCAGTTTTTATAAAGTCATGCGCGACATATTTGTTACGTGTGACTCGTCAGCTATGCGTCTCATATGTAACTTTTTATGTCTGTCAAAATTACCGATTTGCAGACAACATATCGAGCGGTTTAATCGTAAGCAACAAAAATTAAATTTTTCAGGAGAAGGTTTTTTATAACACTCAAATATGTAAGAAATTTATTATTCGACATATAGTCAGAAGTTTATTTTAATTTGAAATTTATTTGCTGGTGGTTCAGCGTTGTCTATATGCATTTCATTGTTGCTGTAACAAATCATCAGTATACTTCAACCATACATTTTGAACAGTCACAAACCTCTTATCTTATGCAAAGACTTTCAAAAAATATTTGAGAAATAGAATAGATTCATATCGAATATAAATTATATGCTGGATTTTGTATAAGTTTCTAAGCCTACTACGCTTATTTTTCTTTTGTGATTTTCGAAAATGTTATTATTTGTGAATTCTCAAATAGTTTAGCATTCGTTTTAAAAGATTTCGCTATAGTAAAGCATTCGGAAAATTCCTTATGTCTTAAAAGTTCTTGTAAGTAGTCCTTTGCAGGGGTCTATTGTATGTATGAGTATCGTATGCTTGTCGCCTAAAAAAGCACCTCAATCACCCCTTAAATTTGTACTTCGTATGGTGCGTCTCAAAGCAGTATAGGCTTTTTTCTTCCGCTCACTTCTCCATCAATAACAAGAATCACAAAGAGACTGAGGTTTTCTTTGTCAATCAGTGTTGGAGACGATCAAACAATCAGCCGTCAAATAAAAAATCAATGATTTTTAGATTTTCGTCAAGCATAGCCGACAACGCATACATGTAACCGAAAAAACACTACTACACATAGCTAACTATGCGATTGAGGAGCTTTTTGATAGTCTGCGGGGTAATTTAAGAAAGCAAAGTTTTAATGCTTGCGCAGGGGCATGCATCAATTTTTTAGCTTAAGTAATAAATTAAATAAATTTGCCCAAATGCTTTCTCTTAGTTTTTTTCTTTTGTCTATCAACTTTAAGCGGATCATTTTATTGGACCCTAGTGGGCTGGACCCTTAATTTTTACCCATCCCTAACAAAAAACTGTTAACCTGGACTTGAAATAAAAGTAAATATATGTTTAAACATGCATTTTTGCTCATTAGCCTGGACATTCATATCAGCTCAATCAGGAAGTTATTTCGATGACATTATAATATTTCGTTTGAAGGATTTTTTTGCAATCTCCGAATAAACTGTTTTATAATAAAAAGGCAAGAAAAAATTCAATAAAAAATATTTTTCCTGCGAAGACTTAATGATTTGCCCTCGTAAATGTGCCCATATGTTATATGGGTACATATTTGTTATATTTTTCTTTTATTTTTCATTAAAAACTTTTATAAAAAATTAACAAACTAAACAAGATATAAATGTTTGCGTATATTCACATGTGTGTAGACTTTTGCAAAACATAACGAGTTTTAGTTTCTAGTTTCAAAATGTTGCCTAAATGTAAAGCAAGCCCTGTTAAAAGTAGCAGCATTTAAGCTTTTTATGTCATTTTTATTACAAATTTTGTTTCTTTTGCTAATGCTTTATATGTAGTACCAAACATGTTTTACTTGAACTAAAATTAGACAGCGAAAAGTTTTTGTTTGTTTGCAACACAAACAGTTCTCTTTCCTTCTTTTTTTGTCTTAGTAGAGACCTTAATCTTAATTTTGTTTGGTAAGTAGAGTGAAAAGGCATTTAAAATTTTTTATAGATTCAAATAAAAAAAACTGTTCCAAAAAAGATACAGCGCTGCAAAAATAATGTGAGAAAAATAATGAAAATAAATTCTAAAAGTTCCAAAGGATATTTAAAAGTTATTTACAAACATATAGGATATTAATTTTCTGCTTCTATTAAAAAAAAATCGTTGTTTTCAAAGGACATCATGATCCTTTGTGACTTTTTTTTAACAAGTACGGTCATTTTTGCTTAGTTCTTATGTTTCTTTCCCATACAAATTTTCATCATTCTTTTTAATGCTTTTCCAGGGCCTATTTAAAATCGTATTGACTTTTACATATTTCGCCAGCTTCCGTTTAATTTAAGTTTAATCTTTTTAGTTTATTAGCCAATTATGACACACATCATTTCATTCTTTCCTTTTAGCTCAAGAAAAAAAAACTAAAAAAAGTGTCCTAAATTCCAGTCCGTTTTCAATATTTTGTTCACAAACAACGTTCTATAAATAATCTCAAATTTCTTTTTGAAGATGCAAAATTTTAAATTTGACAACTTTAAACATAAAATGTGTAAGCTTTTTTAAAGATCATGTTCATGTTCTTACAGAAAAATCTTAAAAATTTTGAACGAGAAAAGCCAAACGAAAGGGAAAAATTTTTTTTATTGCAAAAAGAAAAATATCAAATAACTACGGGTTGATATTGAAAGGATATGACAGATTTAAATACAGTAAAATGTTGGTTTAAATAAATAAAAAAAACGAATGTAAGAAACTTAAATGAAGCATAAAATTGAAGAAAAAATATGGCACAAAAAAGTAAAAAGAAGAAATATAAAATTTATAAAAGTAAAACTAGGGATATCGAACCTTATCAACAAGAGGGTATTAACTCAAAATGTTTGAAATTTCACTTTTTGATAGAAATCAACTAACAACAATAGCAGCTATCTACAGTAAAAATTTCAACGCATTACGATTACTCTTTCATCTCGGAAACCACATTTGAGACCATTTTTGTGATAGTGTAGTGACTACCTTTATATCAACAAAAAGGTATTATTTTGAGTTAATACAAAAGTGGACACAGAAATGTATCGTACATTTTCATAAAAAATCTATTATTTTGATTTGAGCCTTTTTTCAAGTTAAAAATAATCCAATTGCTTTATTTAAATTTTGTTGTATTTTGAGTTGATACTGTTTTGTTGATAAAATTTAATAAATGTGACTCTTTTTATGATAAAATTGCTCAAATTTTTTTGAGTTGTGACTCTTTTCATGATAAAGATAAAGAAAAACAAATTCAAATGCACCAACCATTGGGAAAATCTTAAGTTAGTTTTTAATTCATTAATTTCTTTATGCTTTTCTGATATAAGCAATAAATAAACATATCATAAACTTATTATTAAATTAGTTTATCATCTATTTATTCGGAAATACTACCCTTGTCGGAGAATAAGAATAAATCTTAAGGAACTTGTAAAACAAATATAATTCCAAAACATATTTATGAGTTGTATTACAAAAATTTAATAGATACTTATGGCCTATTTCCCAACTGCGAAAGAAAACTTTCGACTTGAAAACACAAAAAATTTTCATATTTCATTTTTGTTTTCAATACAAATTGTATGCCGAAAGTTTTATTTCGCAGTTGGGAAATAGGCCATTAATTTAAGCATATAATATATATGTATATGTGTATATATATTACATAACTTTGTATATAAGTATATATGATATTATTATTTAATAAAGACTACACGTACTAGTATAAAAAATTTTCGCGTTAATACCCTTTTGTTGAAAAATATATTTTGAAACTGTATATAAATTTCAACTAAAGCGTCATAACTCAAAATAATACAAAAAAATGGTGTTAACTCAAAACATAGATTTTTTTTCCCAAGAATTCCAATATTTCAAAATAAAAACAATGCAAATATATTTTCAAGTGGAATTTGATTACTACTATGGATTCGAATTTTCAAATTTTCTTGTAATCTAACCACAAAACAGTTTTTCGTCTCTAGTGAACATTTTGAAATTTTGAGTTAATACCCTCTTGTTGTAAAAATAAATTCAAGAATATAAGTTGGAAGTAAAGAAAAGGATGAGGAGGCATAAATGGACCACAATGCCTTCTCAATACATAATTTTCAGCCCTTCTATTTTTTAGGCAAAATGAGAAAACCCTACAAGAAATGGATGACTGAAACTAACACAAACAACATTTTCTTACTAACACATTTGCAACAATTTTACATTTAATTCAACAGTTATTATAGTTGCTCTACTCTAACATATATGCTAGAGTTGAAGGACTAATGTACATATGTCAGAATTTTTAAAATATTGAATTTTATTGAAAATAATTCATAGTTCGTTCATTTTGTAAAGTTAAAATGTAAATATAAAAGTGGTAAAAAAATTATGGAGTTTGTGAAAAAGGTAAGATAAAAACAATAATGAACAAAAGAAATTTTATACAATTTAATTGAAAATATACATACATATGTATGTATTCGTTTAATTTTCAATTTTTAGATATTTGGAAAGATCAAGATGCGTTGGGAGTTGTAGAAGGCGATAATGCAATTCATTCTGCCTGTGAAAAGTTTACAAAAGTGTTAAAAAGATAAGTAAAATAGCGAATAAAAGAATTCACATTAATTTAATATGTATATTTATTTTCAATATTTCAGATATTTCTCAAGAGCTAGGTGCGTTGGAGATGAAAAGGTGTGAAGAGGGCTAGATACCGCTGAAGTTATTTTGTGTTTTTATTTGTATTTTTTGTTTTAAATATGCATGTTATTTACTTGTGTAATTTAGTTACTTTTTATAATAAAAAGCAAATAAAATAAAAATTATATTTGCTGTCAATATATCAATCATAAATGAATACTCAATTGTGGGGGATATATTATTCAATTATGAACAGTCAAACTTGAGTAATATTTATGCTATCATTGATTAGTAAAAGGCACTGGAGTGAGCAGTTCAACTATATGTTATATTCATTGGTTAGAGAGAGATGCAACATCACACGTACACAAAAGTTTCCATCACATTTTTCATTTTGCCTTTAACAATGTGATAGAAACTTTGTTCTACGCATTGACGGATATATCCTGCATGACTTCCGATCAAATGAGCAGTCAATTGACTGGTAGTGTTCTTGTAGGGAAAAATAATTCATTATCAAAAATTAAAACAAACTTTTGCTTTAAGTCCTAAGAAATTCGAATATACCAATCATTATAGCCAATCATATTTAAGTAATAGATTCTGTTTATATTGAGCAAATAACAAGAGATTCCAAAGAATTCTGTTCTTGAGCTTTTTTCTGGCGGTTATGGCTCGATATTATGTGTTCGACATTTTTTTGTAGAATCGATCCAACGCGAAATATTTTTGTGGAATATTTTAGAGCTCTAACTCTGCTTCGGGTCGTTCTTGTACTTTTTGAAGAATCGAAAAAAGATACATTTAAACAAAAATATACCAAATCTAGAAAGTAAATATTTACTGACTCAATTTTATTTTTTCTTCTTAATTTTATTTACAGATGGTTTTGCCACTTCGACGATGACAATTATGTTAACATACCCCGCCTTGTGAAGCTTTTAGATGAATACAGTCCCTCCGTTGATTGGTATTTGGGTAAACCCAGCATATCATCACCTCTGGAAATTCATTTAGATAGTGTAAGTACTTAAAATATTTTAAATTTCTGAAGTTTTGCATAAATAATTTTTAATTATTAATTATTGTCATAATTTTGTAACCAATTAATTTGGCTAAAAAAAAAGATGCAAGTATTTTGTTTGCAATTTGTTGTGTTTTGCCTTAAATTTTCTGCTTTGTTTGGGTAATGTAATAATACCTTTGTTTCTGCTCCAAGATATTAAATTTCTTTAAGATTTACAAAAGAGCAAATAAAACATCAGCTGGAACAAAATATGTATAAAGAACAAACCGTAAGTTGTTGCTTTTGTTTGAAAATATTTTCGATTCAAAAAGAGTTTGTTAAATGATTAACACTAGCAAAACCGGTTAAAAATCAGCTAAAAGAAAAAGAAGTGCGAAAAAGTTGTTTAAGCATGTGTTTTGGATTTACTGCAGTATTTAAAATTTCGTACAGACCAAACGGCTGGACCGATTTTAATTTAGCTTTTTTTATTTGAAAGGTTTTAATAAAATCGGTCCAGCCACTTAGAAGATATCACAACTTTTCTAGAAATATTCAATGGTTTTAAAAATTTTTAATTTTTGTTATTATTGTGAGATTTAGAAAAAAATTGCATCAATGGAGTGGTTGAGTGTGTGTAAAGGGATCCTGATCGGGGACGAAAATGAGGATAAGCCAGAAAAAGAATCCAATAATAGTATATCTGCTGTACATGAGTCACTCCACTCAAATGCAGGACCACTTTTTCTGACCAAACCTGCCACCAATTTCTTCTCCATAGGGGACTCGCATACAAAAATAATATCTTTATAAAATGTGTCCAAACCGTCCTAATAAGGTCCAGTTTAAACATTATTTTAAAACATACCTGTACCCAAGAGAAAAAAAATTTAAAACCAAGAGGAAACAATTTAATTTCAAAACGAAGCTTCCCAGCAAAAAATTTCCAAAAATATAATCGGGCTTGGAATTAAGCATTTTTGATGGAAGCTCTTCCCTATTGGATTACCAACTTAATGATGAGAGTAATATAAATGATTCTTGAGAAGTATTTCCTTTTTTTATTTTATTTAAATCTAAAAAATCATTCTCTTAATTTATCAACTTAAACATAATTTTATTTTAATTTTATGTACTGTGATTTGTAAGCGAGTATCAAAATAGGCAATCAGAAAAGTAAGTCATTATATGGCAAGTAATTATAATGGTTATTTGTAATTTTTTGCTGGGTTTTAGCCACACCTTCATCAGCAGCATTCTTGTACTTGTTTCACTGTTGGTTGATGCAAATTTAGCTTGATATACATATTTTTGAACGCAAATGGAATATGTGAATTATTTTGATTTATCGTATTACAGTTTGCTGAAAGCTTTTTTGTATCGAAAGCTCAATTTTCCCATTTCTAATTTACAACAGTCTTGCCATTGTTGTTTGTTCCTTAAAAATTATGCATATGCCTGTTAATTGGCTTATATTTGTTCTACTTAAGACAAACTTTTTTTGGTTTGTTACTTTGAGTACATTTATTTAAATTTTGCCACAACCCCAAAGGTTTTAATGTTATTTATTTTTTTTTAATTATTTTTGGTCCAACTTTATATTTCTCCTTGTTTGGTTTTGATTAGGCTAAAGATCGTGTTTTTCGAAAGCCAAAATTTTGAGTTATTTAAAAATAATTTTGTTTGTTTATTTTATTTATTCAGCCCAAAAGTCGCTGAAAGTCTTTTGCCCATATAGTCCATGCTTTTACTTCAGTCGGTTACGATCTTATTATTTTTTATTCTATCTAATAAATGCAGCCAGAATCTTCCCTTGCCTGCAAGTTATTTTTTTTATCTGCTTGTCCTCTTCCGAATTACCCCCATTACACAATATCACAATAGTAATAAAAAATATTTCTTAACAAAATAAATCTTTGCAAATCTTTAATAAGCAATAAATGTTATTCTTACTTCTTGTACTTTAAACATTTTAATGTATTTTTATATCACATATTTTATTATTTTCTTTTTTCTCTTTTGTCCTTTTTGCAGAAAAATACTTCGTTAAATAAAAAGATTACATTTTGGTTTGCAACAGGTGGTGCTGGCTTCTGTTTAAGTCGAGCACTGACATTAAAAATGTTACCCATAGCAGGTGGTGGCAAATTTATAAGTATTGGGGATAAAATAAGATTTCCTGATGATGTTACCATGGGTTTTATTATTGGTGAGGACAAGTAAAAAAAAGCAAACAAAAACAAGCAAAACAAAAAAAAAAACAAAAAAACATTGTTATTTATAACTTGTTGTTTCTTTATCATTTACAGAACATCTTTTGAAGGTGCCCCTCACCGTTGTCGACAACTTCCATTCACATTTGGAGCCCATGGAGTTCATACGTCCTGATTCTTATCAAAATCAAGTGTCCTTCAGCTACGCTCTCATGAAAAATCAATGGAATGTGGTTAAAATTGATGGATTCGATACGAAAACAGATCCCCGCAGATTTTATTCGCTGCACTGTAAATTGTTTCCTTATTTTAGTTATTGTCCACATAGATGATTTAGTTAAGCAGCGGGCTCAAGTATCACGAATTTCTTTTATTTTTATTTTTTATTTTTATTTTATAATCTAATTGTTGTTGTTGAGTTGAAAAGTAGAAGTTGAAAATGCAATTGAAATATTTTATGTTTACTTTAGTTTTTTTTTTCTTTTTTGTTAAAAATCTGTGATGTAGTGTGTATTAATTATAAATATTCTCAATTTAAATTTGTGTATTATAAATATAAAATTAATTTAAAAAACTATGCTTCCATTTAATTTATTAAATTTTTTAACAATTTTCTAAAATTATCTAAACGTGAAAGCAAGCAAGCAATGAATTAAAGTAATCGATGTAATTTTACACTCAGTATTTGTAAAGGAATTCAACTGTCCAGAAATATTTTTTCTAAATATTTTTTTAACACTTTTAATTGAAAAAAAAGTTAAAAAAATAATTAATTAAAAATTTAATTAAATCAATTAAACTTATGTTTAAACATTTAAGTGATTAAAAATTTAATTAAAAATTAATCAATTAATTTTTTGTTTAGAAATTTAAGCAGTTAAAAGTTTAAATCAAAATTTAATTCAGCCTATTAAACTGTTGTTTGAAAAATTTAAATGGTTAAAAT
Source organism: Tachina grossa (assembly GCA_949987645.1). NCBI lineage: Eukaryota > Metazoa > Arthropoda > Insecta > Diptera > Tachinidae > Tachina > Tachina grossa. Next base: position 57,964,559 of record OX465276.1, on the reverse strand, counting down.
TTTAATTAAAACGTTAATAGAGTCTCTCAAACTGTTGGAAAAATTTCAGTGATTAAAATTTTAATTAAAAATTTAATTGATTCAATTACTTTTTTGTTTAAAAGTTTAATTAAAAATTTGATTGAGTTTATTAAGTTGTTGTTTGAAAAATTTAAGTGATTGAAATTTTGATTTAAAGGTTAATTGAGTCAATTAATTTGTTGTTTAATAATTAAAGCAATTAGAATTTTAATTAAAAGTTTAATTGAGTCTATTAAACTGTTTTAAAAATTTAAGCGATTAAAAATTTAATTGAGTCTATTAAACTGTTTGAAAAATTTAACGCCCTAATTTATAAAACCTATTAAGGCTTTATAAATGGTTTTAATGATTCAAATTTTAATTTAAAATGTAATTAAGTCATCATTTAAAAGTTTAAATGAATAAAAAGTTTAATTGACACAATTAAATTTTTAATTGATTTTAGTTTTTTTTCAATTGAAGGTGTTGAAATATTCTTTTATGTCTTGATTTGAAAGCTTGAGTTAATTAGAAAGAAACCACATTTTTGTATTCTAAATTATTTAAAATTATATAAAAAATGGCGTTTTGAGCAAAGTTCAACCAGTTCACTTCTGTTGAGATACAAATTAATATTTTAAGTACTGCATCGTCATTTGAAATTCATTCGCAACAAATTGTTTATCCTTATTAAATATTTTAATACTCAATAATACATAATGGAATATTGTGGGGGAAAATTTAAAAATTTGTAGTATTAACAGGAGCGATAATTATTGTTCAACAATTTCAAAGTTTTTTTTTTCAAAAATTACGAAGTTACACATGAAAAACGAAGTTTATATTTAAAGTATAAAAAAAACTCAGCTTTGAAAAGGAAATATCATAAATATCATAAGCGGCATCTAGAATTTGACTTCCAATCAAAAAATCACCACGAGAAAAAAATCGTGTCTTGTTGGTTTGATTACAGCTTAAATTTCATGGGACTTCAAACTCAAATTTGTTGGACTTCAAATGGCTTTGCAATACTTAGAAAAATAAATCAGCTGTTGTATTTTGAGGACTGGCAGAAAAATTGGTGTTGCCATTTTAGAACTTTCCATGCCAGATCTGACTAATTTTTATTATTAAAGGTGCAATTAGACGTGACATAAACGTAACCATAGAAAACAGCCGTTTGAACCAACTTAATGGGCAACACTATATTCGATTATAAGTCACTCGCCATAACGCCATATCCATTACCGTAGAAACCAATTGAGTTTTGGTTTGGTTATGGCTGTAGCACGTCGAATTGCATGGCACGTCTAATTGCACCTTAAGACTACTCAAATATATCTGCCTTAAACACAAAAATTTTTTCTCAAATGTTTATTTTTCTAAATAAACCAACAAAATTCATTATTGAATAAATATAAAACAATTACTACTGAGTGTAAAACTTTGTAATTAGTAAATTAGTAATATAAAATCTTCCATTATTTAAAAAATATTTGAAAAAGAAAATAATTTTAAAAATTAGTGTTTAGTAAAATCTAGTCTCTTTAAGAGCAAAACTAATTTAAAAAAAAAGGAACAAACAATATTTTTCAGAAAAAATATATAAATAAACAAAAATTAATTAAATTAGTTCCTAAAAGTGTAAATATATTAAATTTCAAACTTTAAGTGAAATAAAAGATAAGTAAATTTTAATTAAAACACAAGTTTTATTAGTTATTGATTGCTTTAGTTATAAAACTAACGAAATTTGAAGATATTTTCATTTAATTTTTAAGAATGTGCGTTCCTTGCAGGCAAATGTGCAGGGTGTCTCAAATAAAGAGTGCTTTTTACGCCGATAGAATGAAAAATTCTCAAAATTGAATTTTAAACCAAAAATCTTTTTCATTCAATATTTATTAAATATTGAATATTTAATAACATTTGAAAATGATTTTGGGCGTATAGATACCGAGGCTGTTCTTGACAAAGCACATTATAGACGTCAAATTTTGGGCCGCGCTTGATAACTGATATAACTGTGGACGTTATTGAATTAGTTCGATGTACAAGTTTATACACTCAGAGCCAATGCTTATCATTGTTAATGCTTTGATTACAGTTATGAAATAATAATGTAATGATGATATACATAAATATTTTTAATGACATTATTATGTCATAACATATTTTAGTCATAGTTGTGTAATCACATTTTTATACACCGAGAAACTCTACTGATGGACATAATTTATTTTGAGACAGCATGTACGATATGGTTCTGTTATCCGCCATCAGATATTAGACTTAAGTCCTGGTTAACAAACATCAAGTTTATCTGATCAGTTTTTGCTCAATTTTCTTTTGGACCGCCATTTGCGTTCATATACACGGTAAAATTTAATTCACCAATTTGCGTTGTTGTGAGTGTTAGGAATGACATAACAAAACGAAAAAACAAACTTGACTGGTACGGTCAAGTCTATACCCCTCACCATTCTCTTTTTTTTCTCTCTCTCTCTCTTTCTCTCTCTCCTAAAAACGCAGGACTTGATGAGTCAAATATGATGTGTGTAAGCCCGGACTTAGAATATTTTTTCCTAGCAAAATTTTTGCAGTGATTATGCATCAAATCTCGTACACAAACTTAAAAAGAAGTATTCATGGTAATTATGAATTAAGTTTCACGAGAAATTTCTCCCTTTTCCAGTTGGATTTTATTTTTTGTTTTCCCTATTATTTGCTTTGTTTGAAATTGTTCCCCGGAAATAATTTCTCGCGGAATTTTATTCATAATTGTCCTCATTATAAATATTTTACTCCATTTAATTTCATCTAAATACTTAATCCCACCCATGGGAGGACCATCAATAAAATAAAAACACATTATTAATATTTTAAATCCTCTTATTGTTGATTGATGTCGGCCTTACCTTTAGGGCTTAGTCAATTAGATAATTTAAATGTTATAAGAAAAACCCCTAAAAATTAATGTTCCACAAACACTTGGTGACACACACACACACACACACACACACACGAAAATGTCAACTAAAAACCACTAAACACCACATAGAGAATTGTATATTGAAGCCTTATGAAAGGTAGTAAAAAAAATATGTGTACTTATGTGTATAAATACAAATATTCACAGCTCCAAGCAGTCAAAAGGAATAAACGTATTATACAAACCCCTCAACACCAGGTGCGATACTAATCAACCTTGACTACTCTGGGGACTCTAAGAAAATGTTGAATGAATGCATGAATGTGTTTCCAAAACTCGCCGAACATGCAGCAACAACAGCGACTTCAAAAAACATAAAATGTATTTTAGCTGAACCCTTTTTTGTGTTTGATTTCTCGTTTTTATGAAATTTGATGGAGGTTTTTTAATCTTTTTTTTTGTGTTTTTTTTTTTGTAGTGTTCCCTACAAACACAACTTGATGAATGACAGTTTTATTATTTCTTTTATTTTTTTTCTTTATTTTTATCTTTGATTGGGTACCTAAAATTCTGTGTCTTTTTTTTTTTTTTTTGTTTTATTTTAAAATCGATTTGGAGTAAAGAAGGCTTGTGCTTCATATTCGATTTGAAAGAATTTATGTTTTAGATCTTTTTATCTCCGCTGTTTGTCTAAAAATCAACATAAATATTCATGTTTCCTAATGAACTTCATAAATTTTATGTGTATTTCTTCAAAGTTCATTAATTTCTCGTTTATTGGAAAAAGCATAAAAAAATTTTATGACATTTTATAAGGAAATTATGCTCGCTCGCTCCTCTTTGGCAGAGATATTAAATTTATAACTTTGCATTCGATTAAACAGTCAAAGGAAATTATAAATGATTAATTGTAAAGAATTAAAGCAAAAATCTAGTTTATTATATTTTAATAGTGGACATCTCTATGGAAAAGAAATCGTGAAAAAAGACCTAAACACCTAAACAAGACACTTCTTGCTGAGATTCCTGAAGGAATTTCTAAAACACTGTCTCTTTATCAGAACCTCAACTAAAGGTGCGGTCACAGTTGACAAACATTTGTCAAATCAATGCAACCCATAAATCTGTGGCAATAAGGAAAAAGTGCTTAAGTCATTCTTTACTGTTTTTTAGGAGAGCACTTTTAAACATTCAGGCCAAGTTTCAGAAATTTATTTCTTTTGCGGTTAAATTTTTAAAGAAAATATCGTTCTACACAATACAAATGATACATTCAAAAAATATAAGCTGAATTAAGCTGTTCTTCCTTATGAGATTACAAGTCGAAAATATATAAGTAGGAAATTATTCTACTTTAATTTCCGCAAAAATCTCACAAAATAATTAAGATTTATTCCAAGGGTACTTTCGAGAATCAAAATTACAAAGGTGCCATTAACTCAAAATCAGCTTATCTCGACTTAAGCACTTTTTCATTTTTGCCACAGAAATAATAATGAAAAACCTTTTGACTCAAGCACATGTTTATGTTTATTTTTACAAAGTTTCTAATAATATTGGATTGTATGACATTGTCTATTAGTTATGTATGAAACTGTTTAATTTAATAGACATGTACCTGAATTAAAAGGTTTTTCATTAGTATTTATTGGTTACGTTTATTGGGCATATGTTTACCTTAGTGACAAAAAAAAGTAATATCATACTATGATATCCTGTATCAGGTGTGATATCATAATTTGAACTGTCTGCCATTTTGTTATAAATGAAAAAACAAGATCTTCGTTTTCATAAAAAGTTTATTTGATAGTGTAAAGAATTCATGACATTAATTAGAAAAATATTATGTCAATCAAATGATGTCATCTCGAGTTGTGCTCGTTTTACGTTTGTACCAAATGTGCATTTTCAATTTTAAAAGACTTGCAATATTCATGGTTATGGTAAACGTGATATTTTAAGAAGCTATAAAAGTAGAAGTCTGGTGCAGATGGAAGTCTGGCAATCTGGACGGCCGTTTTAAAACTCGAAAACGAGAGGTCACTTGACCTGGAAATTGATGTCTCGAAACATACATCGTTGCCCCAACTATGTGAGCGGTTTCTCCGTCCTGTTGTTACCAGCAATAATGGAGTCCCAATTCCCCGATTTGCGGCAAAAAGAAAACTTGTGAAGCTTCTGCATGTAACGGTCCCATTTACAATTACGGGGGTGCTATCGCTGCGTTCAAAAATGTAAGGGCCAATCACTTTTTCTTTGGAAGTGCGTACCAAATAGCCACCTTGGTTTTATGTAATGGTTCTTCATGCATTTCATATGGATTGCAAATTTTGTTTATAAACATAACCACTTGATACCAAATTAAGTCCATCATAGTTTCGTTGATATTTGGTGGTTCTCTCTGCCGTTTCCATCAGCGGCTATACTGTCATCCAAAACACAGTATAAGCAAGCTCTTTTGGTATTTCTGCACTCAGCACCTGGAAATATTAATACAGCAAAAAATTTGTTTTCTGATTAATGATAAATTTTAATAGTGGCTATTCTCGAATACGCAACGATCTAGTGAAAGTTACGTAAAAAACAAAATAAATTTTCCGTTTTTAAAAGGAAAAAGAAACGCTCAAGGCACATTTATTTCCAGGTAATATCAGGATTACAAGAACAATGAAAAAATACAACAATGAAAAAAACAACATGGCTTTTAGTTGATCCAAAATATCAAAAATAGAATTTGTTGTAAAATAATTATAATGAAAATTATTCACATAAATTTGAAAAAATTTCTTCACGGCAGCTACCACTAACAAAATTTGCAACGTTTAGGCACTTTTCACTACTTTTTAATAGTTTTTTCATATTTTTAAATTTGTTTCAAAAGAATTTTTTAATAAAATATTTTTCATATTAAAAATTTTTTAAAATATTTTTTGATTTCTCTTTCGTAAACAATTTGTGAAGCTTCGAATGAACTATAATTTAAAGAAAAAAAATAGCTCAGCTGCGTTTCCGCTACTACCTGATGAATGTTCATTGGAAACGCTTTTAGAAATTTATGACAAACAAAAACAATTTTTGAAACTTTGTTTTTGTTTTAATTGACATTTTCACTTCTTCGATGCGTTTTCGAAAATAGCCAGTAATATATATATAATTTATAATAATATTTATTTTATTATTTAACATTCAACAAAATGTGTAAATGTCATCAATTAAAAGAACAAAATACACACCCTCTTATGCAAAAAAATTAATTTGTAAAAAATTTTATGGAAATTTTTTTTTAACGTACCTAACTAAACCCCAATTATCTTTGTTTTTACAGAAGACATTAAAAACAATCATATACAAAATTAATAAAAAAAAAATATATATCAATGCATACTTTCAGGCTTTATTAAATTTCTTCAAATACCTGAATTTGTCTTTAGTCTACCTCCAAGCAACCATATTAAATGAAAACAAAAGACTTAATTAAGACAGCAAACAAAGCATTATTGCTATTTTTACTTTCCCATTTATGTTGGTGGAGGAAACCCCTTGCCCGAAATGATCGGTGAAACTAACACATAGCAATTCCATCAGTTGAATCCGCAATTCAACTTTAAATTTTGATTAACTGCCTGTGCCACGATGTCACCAGCAAACGTTCGATCGACAACTTATATTGAAAACAACAACAAATTTTCTAAGGTTATTGTTGTTTCCAATACAATTTGTCGATCGAACGTTTGCTAGTGCCATCATGGGACAGGCAGTAACAAGTGACTTTGCAATATTATCGAGCTCGCGTCTTAAGTCTTTTGTTTTCATTTATACTCTCTCAAAACAAAAGACTTAACACACATACAGGGTTACGTATGCATCAAAGCAAAATCTGTGCCTCGTTTCTGTAACGAATGTGAGAAGTTTTTGAGTCGAAAATATTTTTATCATCCTGTGAAAAAAACTATATTTGTTCATATTTTTCTAAATTTATTTAAATTTTTATATGAAGTAGGATCGCCCGGTGGTCTAAATTAGACCACTGGACACGTATGGTTATGGCCCGATACGTACTTTTCTGGTTGTCAAATTTAAATATTCGGTTACAAATCACTTAACTTGAAGTCGTTAAAAAAGGTAAGCAGAAGCTGATTGAGAAGACTGTTTTTTTTTTGTATCAACAGATTATTAGGACAATCATGAATAAACTTCAGCGAGAAATTTTTCCCGGGGAATAATTTACAACAATTTAAAATAATAATAAGCAAAACAAACAAATTCTAGTTGGTTAAGGGAGAAAATTATGGCGGAATTTTATTCATGATTGCTCTCAATGAGAAAATATTCCCAAATAAACAAATGTAATAGCCTTTTCAAGAAGAGATTATGTTAGTCTCACGTCTTCTTAAAACAACTAAGTTGGTAATACAGGAGGGAAGAACTTTCATCTTTTTTGAAATTTTTTGCTGAATAGGTAAGTTTTTTATATTTCCATTATTTTCATTCTATGCTTTTTTTAATATATTCAGGGCAATTATGAATAAAATTCCGCGAGAAATATTTCCTGGAGAACAATTCTAAATCATAGCAAGTAATAGGGAAAACAAAAAATTTTAATTGGAAAAGGGAGAAATTTCTCCCTGAATTGCATTCATAATTGCACTGATTAATAATTATATAGTTTTAGGAAATTAGTTATTTATTGAAATAATTATTTTTTCTATTGAAAATTACATTATCGGAAGCTACCAGATCGTGAAAAGCTTTTATTTTCTACAACTCTGTGAGCAACCGCCTTAATATTACATATTAATTTATTGAAATATGAATAATAATTTTGAGAAAAAATATCACTTGTCATTTTTACTTTATTTGTTATGAATCCTGAATATTTGCAATATTGTAACAACTTTTTTTTACTTTTATATGGACTATCAATGACCTACATAAATATTCGTATAAACAAACACAGATAACTCGGACATACACTGAGAAAAATCGGTTCAACAGTTTTATAAACGATTTAAAAAATAAAAATAGAAATCCAATTTTAATAAATTCTTTTAAAAATTCAAGATACTAAATAATTCACATATTCCATTTCCGTTAAAAAAAAAATTATGTATATAGGGCTAAAGTTTATTTATTTATTTCAGTCTATGTACAAAAATCCTTACTGACTACGACAATAAAAATAATTTATAATGCCAATTAATAATTTATAATGCCAATTAATAATTTATAATGCCACCAATTAACACCATACCAAAGAGACCAAACACAAGAATGCTAATGATTAGGATGTGGTGGCCTACGAAAAAAGCGTCTTGTTCCGTTCTGCTAGTGTTTGTCATAATAAGTTACATTTGCCTTTGGTGCAATTTGTTACTTAAAATTATCACATGTAATTTGACTCACAAAGAGATACAAAATTAAGCCTAATCGCATTATAAAGAGAATTTTTGATTAATATTAAATTAAATTTTCAGTAAAAAAGACAAAATGTTTGTAAAAAAATATAGCTGCTACCACAAGTTTCTTTTAACTGTGTAGAAATTTATGCATGTACATACTCGTACATATATTTGTATCCATTGGCATTGTTGTATGAATGACCAATATGCATTTGAACATATTTACATATAAATATGTAGATGTATGAATATGTAGGAATGATTGTATGTTTTTTTTTTGAAAAACGAAACACAAATACCAATAAAAATAAGTATACAAAAATATATACATGCTGGCGATTATTTGATGATGCTTTCAATTCAATGTGATTTTGATATAGTTATTGTACTTTTAGCAACTAATAGATTCTAGTTTTGCTTGTATTAGCGGGCTGCGTAAACAGTCTGGAAATGTAAATACGTCTACTAAACCAATCATAAATGATGTCCTTTAATAAGCAAAGCACGATGGATATATTGATGTACGTGTATATGAGTGTTTACAAGTGATGTCGGAAAGATTTATTGTTCGTAAAAAAAACACTCAAAAGAAGTAGTGTTGAAGCGTATATGCGTGTTATTTTGCATATTGTATGTTTGTGTGTATGTGTAAGATGTAGATGGTAAGCTACTAGTGTTATGTGTTTAAGGGAGGTTTTTTAAAGCAACCTCACACAACTAATGTCAATGAAAAAAAAAGGATCATACACATAAAGTGTGTGTATGTACATGCATGACATTTGTATACGAGCCCATGCGTAGGAAGAAGTTAGCATCACCAATTCTTTTGTCACGAAGTATTTGCTTCTTCACTCCCATACCTGCAAAAACTGAAACAAATTCCTTGCAAACAAGGTTGTTTAGCATTTGTTTTAGACGATTTCGCTGTACTAAAGCATTCGAAAAATCTCTCACGTCTTAAAAGTTCTTGCAAGTGGTCTTGTGCAGGGGTCTAGCTTGTATGCACGCATGATGCTTGCTATCTATCCTTGATGTGTATTTTGTATTATTTAAATACTAAATATTGTTTGAATAGCAGCAATAAACCGATCTGAATGCTTCTATTTGTAGTTTGTGTTGATGCTTTGCACAATAAAATCAATACAGTTATTAATACAGAAATAGCACGTTTTTCTCCAGTGAAATTAATTTTAAATGCTTTTTTTTTTGTTTTATATATAAAATCTAAACGGACGGCGTTGCTAGCTAGGAAGTAATTTTTGACTATCTAAGTATAAAAGTAAAAGTAAAAATTCTGTAAAGTGCGAATCGCGTATGAATGGTTCCGTACACGGTGCTTTTTTCTGTATTTGGCGTTGTTTTAGTGCTGACCCTTTTTTATTTTTGGGAATATTTTTGTTTTTTTTTTTAAATTTATCAGTGTTTTTAGTCTTAGCGATTTTTTTTTAATTTTGTTGCTTTTTTGGTTTTCGCGATTTTTTCTGTTTTTGGCGATTTTTTTTAGTTTTTTTTGTGACTTTTTTACTTTTGGTTGTTTTTTTTTTTTTGCATTTGAGCAATTTAATTTATTTTTGCTGATATTTTTCATTTAAGCGCTTTTTTCATTTTGTCAATTTTTAGTTTCGGAATTTTTTTAAATTTGGAATTTATTCATTATTTGAAAATTTCAAGAGTTTGACGCTTACGGTTTCCAAGATACAGCAAGTTGTCAAAATTACATAGTCAAAATTACATTAACTATATATTTTTTTAAGTTTCAGTGTTAATTGGTGTAGTCTGCTTAAAAATACATTAACTTTAAAAATTTCAAGTAACTATATATAATTGTCTGTATTAGGATTTCAACATTTTCCGTTTCTCGCTTTTCAACACCCTGTAATATTTGCTGTCTTATATTTTTTGTTATAGCAGCTAAAGGTTTACATATTCAGCGAAAAATTCAGATCCGCAACTCTTAGGATTCTAGAAGAAACTGCCTGTGACAGACGGACATTAATACAGATTTTGTGTACAAAACTCTAAAAAGTGGAAAATACTATCGGGTGTTTTTTTAAGAGGTATAGAACTTTGAATTGAAATTAAACACAAAAAAATCGTTTTAATGTCCATCAATTTGGCTTTATTGGAAGGATAATTTTATGCCATTAATGTTTAAATATGATTTCGGGCATGTGGCCGCCGCGGCTGGCTCGAATAAAGCCAATTCTACAGGTCCAATTTTCAACCACTTTTTCGAGCATATTGGGCCGTATGTTGGCAATAACGCCACGAATGTTGGCTTCCAAGTCCCCTAACGTTTCTGGTTTGTTGGCGTAGACGAGCGACTTCACATATCCCCAAAGAAAATAATCCAATGGTGTCAAATCACACGATCTTGGTGGCCAATTGACAGGTCCATTCCGCGAAATTATGCGCTCATCGAATGTTTCCTTCAATAAATCGATTGTGACGTGCGCTGTGTGGCATGTAGCGCCGTCTTGTTGGAACCACAACTCATCCACATTCATGCCATCCAATTCGGGAACAAAATAGTCGGTTAGTCGGCTCCAATTGCTCTGCACGGTGGCGAATCGATTCATTCGGGTCCTCTTCAACACTTTGCTCTACAGCGGCAATTGTTTCTTCGGTGCGCACTGTTCGACGTCTCTGCGGATGCGTATTATCATATAGAGTAAACGTAGTGCGAAAACGATCCATGGTTAACCGAATTAATTGCTCTGATGGACGATTATGTCGACCATAAAATGGACGGAGCTTGCGGTAAACTTCGCGAACTGAACCATTATTTTCGAAATAAATTTGCACGATTTGCAAGCGTTGTTCTTTTGTCAACCTGTTCATGATGAAATGGCAAACCAAACTAAATATTAATCACTTGACAGCTGACAAAATGGCCACCAGTTAAAAAAGTGATGCCAACTTAAAGTTCTATACCTCAATAAAAAAACACCCTTTAGTTGCTGTGTTTGATAATTTCCGCGCATATGGGCTTCTGTACTACTACAAAATTTTTCAAAGTTCTTTCGAATTGTTTGTTAAAACTTTCAGTTATGGCAAAAACAAATTTAAAACATTTTCGAAAATGTCCAAAAATTTAAATTTAATTGAAAATCCTGGGTGCCTGATGTTTTAAAAAATATATCAGGCGAGTTTTGTTGGACACATATTTTGCTATAATTTTTATTTCACTAAAGTCGGTTGAATAGTTTTGGAGAAATAGAAGTTGTCACTCTTCTTGCCTCCTTTTTGGTCTTAGTTTTAAAAATATATAAGTCGTGTGTATCCTTTTAGATGTATATTTCTCTACATTTTGAATTTCATAAAAATCGTATAGCTTCAGAGGGTAAATATTGCCCCCTAACACCTTCTTGATCTAGTATACTGAGTAATTAGCTTCGGAGGGAAGACATTGCCCTCCTGTCGCTTTCTTGATCTAGTAAACTAATGAGTTGCGTAAGCATGAACGAAATGTATATCGACGGTGCTTAACCAACAAAACGAACTTAGATTCCTAATACGTTAAAGACTGAAAGTCAAATAACTATACTTTGGTATATTTAATATAAAAATGGTTATATGATAGTATTTATCAAAAGGACGATACATGCAGTTGAACTGTATTTTGCTCAATATAAACTGAGTTTCAAAAATAGTGCCTCACGCCATTGACATAACCAATAAAATTCTGAGCATTCAATTAGCTCCAAAATAACTTGGCAGTATTTTATTCATTTAAAGCAAACTACTATCCGTTTTATACTCCCCAGTCGAACAAATTTACTATTCTTCCTTTCGGAACTATATATTAAAAGTGCACTAGTGTTATGCCCATAGTTAATCATATACATTTACAAGATTCATATACGAGTATGTAGTTGCCTTCTACATGCATTGTAAAATTTCAAATTTCTCATACATACGTATGTGTGTGTATACATAATTTTGAATATGAGTTTTAAATGAAAAATGTTCACATTTAATTCCAATTGTTCTGAATATATTACATTGAATTTACGAAATATGTATGTATAAATATATCATTCCATTGATACAGTTTGAACAATTAATCAGTAACTTGATTGGAATGTTTATTGAAAATAAAGTTAATTTCCATAATTCAAAATATTTATCATTTACCATCTAAGTGCATATTTTATAAGTAAAAACTGCCACTGTCTACACTTTGTCTAATGCTTATGTGTTATTTACATTTTAAAAACTTTTAACTACAGATTTTACACATTTGAATATGAAATAAATATATTTTTTTTACCAGCAATTAACATTTTACAAAGTTTTTTTTTTCAACACATGCATGTTGAACAATATGTTGCCATCAAGAAAAAAAGGCAGAAATTGAAATAAAATTACAAATAATACAAACATGCAAGTTATTTCTTTATTAACAATGGCTTTTACATTCATAAATTATACTAGTATTTTTTAATGCTAAATTTTAGTTGCAAAATAATTTCTGTTCAAAAGAACGTTTTTCTAATATTTTTTTGAAATAGACTGTAATTTATTAACTTTTATTGTTTTTCACATATTTGATAAAGAGTAATGGACACAACTCACGTTTCAAATACAAAAGAAAATAATTATCTGCAGCATGTAACCCTTTTGTTTCATTATGTATTTTGTATGAGGTTAGTAGCGTAGCATGCACTTTGAATTCTGGCTACCGTCTCGTCGGCTAGTGGGTGGTTCAGCGTTACTAATACTCAATATCTACCAAATTATCTACAGATGTAACTATTTTATTTGAGCATGCTTTTGGGTTTACTTTAAAAAAAATAGAAATTATCCCTCTAGTGAAAAACTTTCTTGCTACGTTGACCAGACATATTTGATAAAGAGTAATGGACACAACTCACGTTTCAAATACAAAAGACAACAATGTCAGAACTCAATTTTCGTATGCAAAAGTCAACTATGTCATAGCTCACTTTTCTATATAAAAATTGTGCTATTTATAGTATATATACTATTTCTATATAAAAAGTGTGTTGTCTAAAGCATATTTAAATTTTCTTTCTAAAAACTGTGCTGTATGAGCAGCATTTATTTTGATATAAAAAAATGCTATGTATAGCCCACTTAATTTTTTCGTATGACAAATGAAGGAGGTATACATACCACCCAATTATGAATACAATTCCTTTTCCAATTAAAAATTTTTTTTCCCTATTACTTGCTATTAGTTGGAATTGTTCCCAAGGAAAATATTCCTGCGGAATTTTATTCATAATTGGGTGGATAATTTAATTTTTTGTATGAAAAAAACACCAAGTACATTTAACTTTTTTATGAAAAAATGGACGATGCATAGAATATTTATTTTATTTGTATGTACATATATATAAATAGCCCATTTAATGTTTTCGTATAATAACTTAACGATGTAAATTTTTGTATTAAAATTGGACTATGTATATCCTATTTTATATTTCGAATGAAACATGGACGATGTACAGTCCATTTTATTTTTCAAATGCAACATGGACGATGTATAATAGCAATGTAATTTAGTTTTAATTTGAACGATGTATAACAGCCCACTTAATTTTTAGCATAAAAAATTTAATTTTAATTTTTCTGTACGCAAAAAGGACAAAGTATAGCCCACTTATTTTTTAGCATAAAAAATTTACTTTTAATTTTTCTGTGTGAAAAATGGACGACGTCTGACCTACCCAATAAATTTTTTACACTTAAATATATATAATCCATTTCATTTTTGGCATGACAAATATACGAAAAATAGTCTATTTAATTTTTTTGTATAATAAATGGATGGTTATAGTCCTTTAAATTTTTTCATAAAAATGTTTTTCACAAAAAATTTTTGCAAAAAAGCGTACCATATATAGTCAATTTAATTTGTAGTATGAAATATAATTTTTTTATAAAAAATAAACGATTAATTAAATTTTTTTCATAATTTTTTTTTTTTGCAAGAAAAACCCAGCATTTTATTTGTTGCATGAGAACACGATGTAAAGCGTAACATATATAGTCTATTTAAAAAATTTAATGCGCCATACATACAAAATTAAAAAGTCTATAAATCGGCCATTTTTAAATTTTTTATGAAAAAATTTAATGGCCTATAAATCGTCCCTTTTTCATGCAAAAATTTAAATGGAGTAAACATACAAAATTTAATGGGCTATACATCCTCCATTTTAAAATTTTTTTATGAAAAAAATTAATAGACCATAAATTGTCCGTATCGTACGCAAAAAATTAAATGGACTAAAAATTTTTTATGAAAAATTTTAATAGGCTATATATGGTGCATTTTTAATTTTTCATGCAGAAATTATATACGCCGTCTTTTTTTCGTACAAAAAATTTAATGGATTATACATCATACATTTTTCATGAAAAAAAATTTTTTATGAAAAAATTTTAATGGTCATCGTCCATTTTTCCATTTTTTATCAAAAAACTTAATGGCCTATAATCGTCCCTTGTGTGTGCAAAAATTAAATAGTCGTCTATTTTTCATGCAAAAATTTAAATGGAATATACATACAAAAAATTTAATGGACTATATATACATCATCCATTTTTTAATTATTTATGAAAAAATTTAATGGACCACAAATTGTCCATATCGTACGCGAAAAACTAAATGGACTATATACGTCGTCTATTTTTCGTACAAAAAATTTATTGGACTAGACTTCATCTATTTTTTAAGAAAAAAAAAAATTTATAAAAAATTTTAATGGGCTATATATACATCGTCCATTTTTGAGTTTTTTATGAAAAAATTTAGTGGCCTATAATCGTCCCTTTTGTATGCAAAAATTAAATTGACTATACATCGTCTATTTTTCATGCAAAAATTTAAATGAGTGTAAATACAAATTTTAATGGGCTATACATGCTCCATTTTTAAATTTTTTTATGGAAAAATTTACTGGACCATAAATTGTTCATATCGTGCACAAAAAATTAAATGGAGTACATAAGTAAGTCGTCTATTTTTCGTACAAAAAATTTATTAAACTATACATCATCCATTTTTCATGAAAAAAATTTGTATGAAAAAATTTTAATGAGCTATATACATCGCCCATTTTACAGTTTTTTATGAAAAAATTTAATGGACCATAAACTGTCCATATCGTACGCAAAAAATTAAATGGACTATATACTTTGTCTATTTTTCGTACAAAAAATTTAATGGACTACACATCATCTATTTTTTATGAAAAAAAAATTTTATGAAAAAATTTTAATGGGCTATACATCGTTCATTTTTGAGTTTTTAATGAAAAATTTTAATGGCCTATAATCGTCCCTTTTGTATGCAAAAATTAAATAGACTATACATCGTCTATTTTTCATGCAAAAATTTAAATGGAGTGTACATACAAATTTTAATGAGCTATACATCCTATATTTTTAAATTTTTAAAAAATTTACTAGACCATAAATTGTCGATATCGAACGCAAAAAATAAATGGACTATATACGTGGTCTATTTTTCGTACAAAAAATTTTTTGGATTATACATCATCTATTTTTTATGAAAAAAAAATTTTATGAACAAATTTTAATGGGCTATACATTGTCCATTTTTCCATTTTTTATGAAAAAATTTAATGGCCTATAAATCGTCCCTTTCGTATGCAAAACACTAAGTAGACTATACATCGTCTATTTTTCATGCAAAAATTTAAATTAAGTATACATACAAAATTTAGTGGGCTATACATCCTTAATTTTTAGGGTTCCGTACACCAAAGGTGAAAAGGAACCCTATTGTTTTCGTTACGCTGTACGTCTGTCCGTCTGTCCGTCACACGGTATTTTCTCAGGAACCGTAAGAGCTACGGACCTGAAATTTGGACAGAGTATGTAGAACCTTGGCGGGTACGACAACA
Organism: Tachina grossa; assembly: GCA_949987645.1. NCBI lineage: Eukaryota > Metazoa > Arthropoda > Insecta > Diptera > Tachinidae > Tachina > Tachina grossa. Next base: position 57,948,327 of record OX465276.1, on the reverse strand, counting down.
CCTATATGAGAATTAAAAATTAAAGGGTGTTCCAAGACGAGCAACGAAAAATGTTAAAATCCCATGTAATTAATATACATACAATTGTATGAACATATATATATATATATATATATATATATATATATATATATATATATATATATATATATATATATATATATATATATATATATATATATATATATATATATATATATATATACAGACTACAACAATTAACACTAAAATTTAAAAAAATAAAATTAAAGGGTGGTCCATCAATGCAATTTTGACTATGTAATCTTGACAATTTGCTATATCTTGGAAACCGTAAGAAGCAAACACTTGAAATTTTCAAAAACTAAGACTAAAAAAACCGAAAATTATAAAATCGCCAAACCAAAAAAAAATCGCCAAAAATTAAAACAAATCGCCAAAACGAAAAAAATCGCCAAAATTAAAAAAAAAATCTAACACCAAAATAAATCGCCAAATTCGAAAAAATCGCTAAAATTAAAAAAAAACACGCCAAAATGAAAAAAAACGCCAAAACGCGAAAATGTCGCCAAAACAAAAAAAAAAAAAATTTTAAATAAAAAAAAGTAGCAAAAATTAAAAAAATCGCCAAAAATAAAAAAAAAAATATCGCCAAAATGAAAAAACGCCAAAAACCGAACAAAATCGCAAAAAAAAAATAAAGTGTCAAAACTAAAAAAAGAGCCAAAACTTAAAAAAATAGCCAAAACCGAACAAAAGGAAAAACCGCCAAAACAAAACAAACCGAAAAGACCTCAAAACCGAAAAAACATGCCAAAACTATATATTATATAGGATGAAGTTTGTATTAAATTAGATATCTAGTGTTCGTACGGAACCCTTTGTACGCGAGTCAGAGTCGCACTTTACTGAATTTATTTTATTTTTTTAATGAAGCATAAATTGTCCATATCATACGCAAAAAATTAAATGGACTATATACGTCGTCAATTTTTCGTACAAAAAATTTATTGCACTATACATTATCCATTTTTCATGAGAAATAAATTTTTATGAAAAAATTTCAATCGCCCATTTTACAATTTTTTTTCGAAAAAATTTAATGGCCTATAAATCGTCCCTTTTGTATGCAAAAAACTAAGTAGACTATACATAGTCTATTTTTCATGCAAAAATTTAAATTGAGTATACATAAAAAATTTAATGGGCTATACATCCTCCGTTTTTTTTTAAGAAAAAATTTAATGGACCATAAACTGTCCATAACGTACGCAAAAAATTAAATGGACTATATACGTCGTCGATTTTTCGTAAAAAAAACTTATTGGACAATATATCATCTATTTTTTATGAAAAAAAAATTTATGAAAAAATTTTAATGGGCTATACATCGTCCATTTTTGAGTTTTTTATGAAAAAATTTAATGGCCTATAATTGTCCCTTTTGTACGCAAAAATTAAATAGACTATAAATCGTCTATTTTTCATGCAAAAATTTAAATGGAGTATACATAAAAAATTTAATGGGCTATACATCCGCCATTTTTTTATTTTTTTATGAAAAAATTTACTGGACCATAAACAGTCCATATCGTACGCTAAAATTAAATGGAGTATATAAATCGTCTATTTTTCGTACAAAAAATTTACTTCATCTATTTTTTATGAAAAAAAAATTTATGAAAAAATTTTAATGGGCTATAAATCGTCCCTTTCGTATGCAAAAAACTAAGTAGACTATACATCGTCTATTTTTCATGCAAAAATTTAAATGGAGTGTACATACAAATTTTAATGGGCTATACAACCTCCATTTTTTAATTTTTTTATGAAAAAATTTACTGGACCATAAACTGTCCATATCGTACGCAAAAAATTAAATGGAGTATATACGTCGTCTATTTTTCGTACAAAATATTTATTGGACTATACATCATCTATTTTTTATGAAAAAAAAAAATTTATGAAAAAATTTTAATGGGCTATACATCGCCATTTTTCCATTTTTTATGAAAAAATTTAATGGCCTATAAATCGTTCCTTTCTTATGCAAAAAACTAAGTACACTATAAATAATAGTCTATTTTTCAAACAGAAATTTAAATCGAGTATACATACAAAATTTAATGGGCTATACATCCTCCATTTTTTATTTTTTTATGAAAAAATTTAATGGACCATAAATTGTCCATATCGTACGCGAAAAATTAAATGGACTATATACGTCTTCTATTTTTCGTAAAAAAAAACTTATTGGACTATACATCATCTATTTTTTATGAAAAAAAAAATTTTATGAAAAAATTTTAATGGGCTATACATCGTCCATTTTTCTATTTTTTATGAAAAAATTTAATGGCCTATAGATCGTCCCTGTTGTATGCAAAAAACTAAGTAGACTATACATCGTCTATTTTTCATGCAAAAATTTAAATGGAGTATACATACAAAATTTAATGGGCCATTTTTTTTATTTTTTTATGAAAAAATTTACTGGACCATAAAGTGTCCATATCGTATGCAAAAAATTAAATGGAGTATATAAGTCGTATATTTTTCGTACAAAAAATTTACATCATCTATTTTTTATGAAAAAAAAAAATTTTATGAAAAAATTTAATGGCCTATAAATCGTCCCTTTCGTATGCAAAAAACTAAGTAGACTATACATCGTCTATTTTTCATGCAAAAATTTAAATGGAGTATACATACAAAATTTAATGGGCTATACATCCGCCATTGTTTTAATTTTTTTATGAACAAATTTACTGGACCATAAACTGTCCATATCGTACGCAAAAAATTAAATGGAGTATATACGTCGTCTATTTTTCGTACAAAAAATTTACATCATCTATTTTTTATGAAAAAAAAACAAATTATGAAAAAATTTCAATGGGCTATACATCGCCATTTTTCCATTTTTATGAAAAAATTTTATGGGTTATAAATCGTCCCTTTCGTATGCAAAAAAACTAAGTAGACTATACATCGTCTATTTTTCATGCAAAAATTTAAATGGAGTGTACATACAAATTTTAATGGGCTATACTTTCGCCATTTCTTATTTTTTTATGAAAAAATTTAATGGACCATAAATTGTCCATATCGTACGCGAAAAATTAAATGGACTAATACGTGGTCTATTTTTCGAACAAAAAATTTATTGGACTATACATCATTTATTTTTTATGAAAAAAAATTTTTATGAAAAAATTTTAATGGGCTATACATCGTCCATTTTTGAATTTTTTATAAAAAAAATTAATGGCCTATAAATCGTCCCTTTCTTATGGAAAAAACTAAGTACACTATACATAGTCTATTTTTCAAGCAGAAATTTAAATCGAGTATACATACAAAATTTAATGGGCTATACATCCTCCATTTTTAAATTTTTTTATGAAAAAATTTACTGGACCATAATTGTCCATATCGTACGCAAAAAATTAAATGGACTATATACTTGGTCTATTTTTCGTACAAAATATTTATTGGAATATACATCATCTATTTTTTATGAAAAGAAAAAAAAAATTTATGATAAAATTTTAATGGGCTATACATCATCCATTTTTAAGTTTTTTAAGAAAAAATTTAATGGCCTATAATCGTCCCTTTTGTACGCAAAAATTAAATAGACTATACATCGTCTATTTTTCATGTAAAAATTTAAATCGAGTATATATACAAAATTTAATGGGCTATACATCCCCATTTTTTTTAATTTTTTTATGAAAAAATTTACTGGACCATAAACTGTCCATATCGTACGCAAAAAATTAAATAGACTATACATCGTCTATTTTTCATGCAAAAATTTAAATCGAGTATACATACAAAATTTAGTGGGTTATACATCCGCCATTTTTTTAATTTTTTTATGAAAAAATTTACTGGACCATAAACTGTCCATATCGTACGCAAAAAATTAAATGGAGTATATACGTCGTCTATTTTTCGTACAAAATATTTATTGGACTATACATCGTCTATTTTTTTATGACAAAAAAATTTTTATGAAAAAATTTTAATGGGCTATACATCGCCATTTTCCCATTTTTTATGAAAAAATTTAATGGCCTATAAATCGTCCCTTTCTTATGCAAAAAACTAAGTACACTATAAATAATAGTCTATTTTTTAAGCAGAAATTTAAATCGAGTATACATACAAAATTTAATGGGCTATACATCCTCCATTTTTTATTTTTTTACGAAAAAATTTAATGGACCATAAATTGTCCATATCGTACGCGAAAAATTAAATGGACTATATACGTCTTCTATTTTTCGTAAAAAAAAACTTATTGGACTATACATCATCTATTTTTTATGAAAAAAAAATTTTTATGAAAAAATTTTAATGGGCTATACATCGTCCATTTTTCTATTTTTTATGAAAAAATTTAATGGCCTATAAATCATCCCTGTCGTATGCAAAAAACTAAGTAGACTATACATCGTCTATTTTTCATGCAAAAATTTAAATAGAGTATACATACAAAATTTAATGGGCCATTTTTTTTATTTTTTTATGAAAAAATTTACTGGACCATAAAGTGTCCATATCGTATGCAAAAAATTAAATGGAGTATATAAGTCGTATATTTTTCGTACAAAAAATTTACATCATCTATTTTTTATGAAAAAAAAAAATTTTATGAAAAAATTTAATGGCCTATAAATCGTCCCTTTCGTATGCAAAAAACTAAGTAGACTATACATCGTCTATTTTTCATGCAAAAATTTAAATGGAGTGTACATACAAATTTTAATGGGCTATACAACCTCCATTTTTTAATTTTTTTATGAAAAAATTTACTGGACCATAAACTGTCCATATCGTACGCAAAAAATTAAATAGACTATACATCGTCTATTTTTCATGCAAAAATTTAAATCGAGTATACATACAAAATTTAATGGGCTATACATCCGCCATTTTTTTAATTTTTTTATGAAAAAATTTACTGGACCATAAACTGTCCATATCGTACGCAAAAAATTAAATGGAGTATATACGTCGTCTATTTTTCGTACAAAATATTTATTGGACTATACATCGTCTATTTTTTTATGACAAAAAAATTTTTATGAAAAAATTTTAATGGGCTATACATCGCCATTTTCCCATTTTTTATGAAAAAATTTAATGGCCTATAAATCGTCCCTTTCTTATGCAAAAAACTAAGTACACTAAAAATAATAGTCTATTTTTTAAGCAGAAATTTAAATCGAGTATACATACAAAATTTAATGGGCTATACATCCTTCATTTTTTATTTTTTTATGAAAAAATTTAATGGACCATAAATTGTCCATATCGTACGCGAAAAATTAAATGGACTATATACGTCTTCTATTTTTCGTAAAAAAAACTTTTTGGACTATACATCATCTATTTTTTATGAAAAAAAAATTTTTATGAAAAAATTTTAATGGGCTATACATCGTCCATTTTTCTATTTTTTATGAAAAAATTTAATGGCCTATAAATCGTCCCTGTTGTATGCAAAAACCTAAGTAGACTATACATCGTCTATTTTTCATGCAAAAATTTAAATGGAGTATACATACAAAATTTAATGGGCTATACATCCGCCATTGTTTTAATTTTTTTATGAACAAATTTACTGGACCATAAACTGTCCATATCGTACGCAAAAAATTAAATGGAGTATATACGTCGTCTATTTTTCGTACAAAAAATTTACATCATCTATTTTTTATGAAAAAAAAAACAAATTATGAAAAAATTTCAATGGGCTATACATCGCCATTTTTCCATTTTTATGAAAAAATTTTATGGGTTATAAATCGTCCCTTTCGTATGCAAAAAAACTAAGTAGACTATACATCGTCTATTTTTCATGCAAAAATTTAAATGGAGTGTACATACAAATTTTAATGGGCTATACTTTCGCCATTTCTTATTTTTTTATGAAAAAATTTAATGGACCATAAATTGTCCATATCGTACGCGAAAAATTAAATGGACTAATACGTGGTCTATTTTTCGAACAAAAAATTTATTGGACTATACATCATTTATTTTTTATGAAAAAAAATTTTTATGAAAAAATTTTAATGGGCTATACATCGTCCATTTTTGAATTTTTTATAAAAAAAATTAATGGCCTATAAATCGTCCCTTTCTTATGGAAAAAACTAAGTACACTATACATAGTCTATTTTTCAAGCAGAAATTTAAATCGAGTATACATACAAAATTTAATGGGCTATACATCCTCCATTTTTAAATTTTTTTATGAAAAAATTTACTGGACCATAATTGTCCATATCGTACGCAAAAAATTAAATGGACTATATACTTGGTCTATTTTTCGTACAAAATATTTATTGGAATATACATCATCTATTTTTTATGAAAAGAAAAAAAAAATTTATGATAAAATTTTAATGGGCTATACATCATCCATTTTTAAGTTTTTTAAGAAAAAATTTAATGGCCTATAATCGTCCCTTTTGTACGCAAAAATTAAATAGACTATACATCGTCTATTTTTCATGTAAAAATTTAAATCGAGTATATATACAAAATTTAATGGGCTATACATCCCCATTTTTTTTAATTTTTTTATGAAAAAATTTACTGGACCATAAACTGTCCATATCGTACGCAAAAAATTAAATAGACTATACATCGTCTATTTTTCATGCAAAAATTTAAATCGAGTATACATACAAAATTTAGTGGGTTATACATCCGCCATTTTTTTAATTTTTTTATGAAAAAATTTACTGGACCATAAACTGTCCATATCGTACGCAAAAAATTAAATGGAGTATATACGTCGTCTATTTTTCGTACAAAATATTTATTGGACTATACATCGTCTATTTTTTTATGACAAAAAAATTTTTATGAAAAAATTTTAATGGGCTATACATCGCCATTTTCCCATTTTTTATGAAAAAATTTAATGGCCTATAAATCGTCCCTTTCTTATGCAAAAAACTAAGTACACTATAAATAATAGTCTATTTTTTAAGCAGAAATTTAAATCGAGTATACATACAAAATTTAATGGGCTATACATCCTCCATTTTTTATTTTTTTACGAAAAAATTTAATGGACCATAAATTGTCCATATCGTACGCGAAAAATTAAATGGACTATATACGTCTTCTATTTTTCGTAAAAAAAAACTTATTGGACTATACATCATCTATTTTTTATGAAAAAAAAATTTTTATGAAAAAATTTTAATGGGCTATACATCGTCCATTTTTCTATTTTTTATGAAAAAATTTAATGGCCTATAAATCATCCCTGTCGTATGCAAAAAACTAAGTAGACTATACATCGTCTATTTTTCATGCAAAAATTTAAATAGAGTATACATACAAAATTTAATGGGCCATTTTTTTTATTTTTTTATGAAAAAATTTACTGGACCATAAAGTGTCCATATCGTATGCAAAAAATTAAATGGAGTATATAAGTCGTATATTTTTCGTACAAAAAATTTACATCATCTATTTTTTATGAAAAAAAAAAAAATGTATGAAAAAATTTAATGGCCTATAAATCGTCCCTTTCGTATGCAAAAAACTAAGTAGACTATACATCGTCTATTTTTCATGCAAAAATTTAAATGGAGTACATACAAATTTTAATGGGCTATGCATCCTCCATTTTTAAATTTTTTTATGAAAAAATTTACTGGACCATAAATTGTCCATATCGTACGCGAAAAATTAAATGGACTATATACGTCTTCTATTTTTCGTAAGAAAAAACTTATTGGACTATACATCATCTATTTTTTATGAAAAAAAAAATTTTATGAAAAAATTTTAATGGGCTATACATCGTCCATTTTTGAGTTTTTTATGAAAAAATTTACTGGACCATAAACAGTCCATATCGTACGATAAAATTAAATGGAGTATATAAGTCGTCAATTTTTCGTACAAAAAATTTACATCATCTATTTTTTATGAAAAAAAAATTTATGAAAAAATTTTAATGGGCTATATATACATCGTCCATTTTTCCATTTTTTATGAAAAAATTTAATGGCCTATAAATCGTCCCTTTCATATGCAAAAAACTAAGTAGACTATACATCGTCTCTTTTTCATGCAAAAATTTAAATGGAGTGTACATACAAATTTTAATGGGCTATACAACCTCCATTTTTTAATTTTTTTATGAAAAAATTTACTGGACCATAAACTGTCCATATCGTACGCAAAAAATTAAATGGAGTATATACGTCGTCTATTTTTCGTACAAAATATTTATTGGACTATACATTATCTATTTTTTATGAAAAAAAAAAATTTATGAAAAAATTTTAATGGGCTATACATCGCCATTTTTCCATTTTTTATGAAAAAATTTAATGGCCTATAAATCGTCCCTTTCGTATGCAAGAAACTAAGTACACTATACATAGTCTATTTTTCAAGCAGAAATTTAAATCGAGTATACATACAAAATTTAATGGGCTATACATCCTCCATTTTTTATTTTTTTATGAAAAAATTTAATGGACCGTAAATTGTCCATATCGTACGCGAAAAATTAAATGGACTATATACGTCTTCTATTTTTCGTAAAAAAAAACTTATTGGATTATACATCATCTATTTTTTATGAAAAAAAAAATTTTATGAAAAAATTTTAATGGGCTATACATCGTCCATTTTTCTATTTTTTATGAAAAAATTTAATGGCCTATAAATTGTCCCTGTTGTATGCAAAAAACTAAGTAGACTATACATCGTCTATTTTTCATGCAAAAATTTAAATGGAGTATACATACAAAATTTAATGGGCCATTTTTTTTATTTTTTTATGAAAAAATTTACTGGACCATAAAGTGTCCATATCGTATGCAAAAAATTAAATGGAGTATATAAGTCGTATATTTTTCGTACAAAAAATTTACATCATCTATTTTTTATGAAAAAAAAAAAATGTATGAAAAAATTTAATGGCCTATAAATCGTCCCTTTCGTATGCAAAAAACTAAGTAGACTATACATCGTCTATTTTTCATGCAAAAATTTAAATGGAGTACATACAAATTTTAATGGGCTATGCATCCTCCATTTTTAAATTTTTTTATGAAAAAATTTACTGGACCATAAATTGTCCATATCGTACGCGAAAAATTAAATGGACTATATACGTCTTCTATTTTTCGTAAGAAAAAACTTATTGGACTATACATCATCTATTTTTTATGAAAAAAAAAATTTTATGAAAAAATTTTAATGGGCTATACATCGTCCATTTTTGAGTTTTTTATGAAAAAATTTACTGGACCATAAACAGTCCATATCGTACGATAAAATTAAATGGAGTATATAAGTCGTCTATTTTTCGTACAAAAAATTTACATCATCTATTTTTTATGAAAAAAAAATTTATGAAAAAATTTTAATGGGCTATATATACATCGTCCATTTTTCCATTTTTTATGAAAAAATTTAATGGCCTATAAATCGTCCCTTTCATATGCAAAAAACTAAGTAGACTATACATCGTCTCTTTTTCATGCAAAAATTTAAATGGAGTGTACATACAAATTTTAATGGGCTATACAACCTCCATTTTTTAATTTTTTTATGAAAAAATTTACTGGACCATAAACTGTCCATATCGTACGCAAAAAATTAAATGGAGTATATACGTCGTCTATTTTTCGTACAAAATATTTATTGGACTATACATTATCTATTTTTTATGAAAAAAAAAAATTTATGAAAAAATTTTAATGGGCTATACATCGCCATTTTTCCATTTTTTATGAAAAAATTTAATGGCCTATAAATCGTCCCTTTCGTATGCAAGAAACTAAGTACACTATACATAGTCTATTTTTCAAGCAGAAATTTAAATCGAGTATACATACAAAATTTAATGGGCTATACATCCTCCATTTTTTATTTTTTTATGAAAAAATTTAATGGACCGTAAATTGTCCATATCGTACGCGAAAAATTAAATGGACTATATACGTCTTCTATTTTTCGTAAAAAAAAACTTATTGGATTATACATCATCTATTTTTTATGAAAAAAAAAATTTTATGAAAAAATTTTAATGGGCTATACATCGTCCATTTTTCTATTTTTTATGAAAAAATTTAATGGCCTATAAATTGTCCCTGTTGTATGCAAAAAACTAAGTAGACTATACATCGTCTATTTTTCATGCAAAAATTTAAATGGAGTATACATACAAAATTTAATGGGCCATTTTTTTTATTTTTTTATGAAAAAATTTACTGGACCATAAAGTGTCCATATCGTATGCAAAAAATTAAATGGAGTATATAAGTCGTATATTTTTCGTACAAAAAATTTACATCATCTATTTTTTATGAAAAAAAAAAATTTTATGAAAAAATTTAATGGCCTATAAATCGTCCCTTTCGTATGCAAAAAACTAAGTAGACTATACATCGTCTATTTTTCATGCAAAAATTTAAATGGAGTGTACATACAAATTTTAATGGGCTATACAACCTCCATTTTTTAATTTTTTTATGAAAAAATTTACTGGACCATAAACTGTCCATATCGTACGCAAAAAATTAAATGGAGTATATACGTCGTCTATTTTTCGTACAAAATATTTATTGGACTATACATCGTCTATTTTTTTATGACAAAAAAATTTTTATGAAAAAATTTTAATGGGCTATACATCGCCATTTTCCCATTTTTTATGAAAAAATTTAATGGCCTATAAATCGTCCCTTTCTTATGCAAAAAACTAAGTACACTAAAAATAATAGTCTATTTTTTAAGCAGAAATTTAAATCGAGTATACATACAAAATTTAATGGGCTATACATCCTTCATTTTTTATTTTTTTATGAAAAAATTTAATGGACCATAAATTGTCCATATCGTACGCGAAAAATTAAATGGACTATATACGTCTTCTATTTTTCGTAAAAAAAACTTTTTGGACTATACATCATCTATTTTTTATGAAAAAAAAATTTTTATGAAAAAATTTTAATGGACCATTTTTCTATTTTTTATGAAAAAATTTAATGGCCTATAAATCGTCCCTGTTGTATGCAAAAACCTAAGTAGACTATACATCGTCTATTTTTCATGCAAAAATTTAAATGGAGTATACATACAAAATTTAATGGGCTATACATCCGCCATTTTTTTATTTTTTTATGAAAAAATTTACTGGACCATAAACTGTCCATATCGTACGCAAAAAATTAAATGGAGTATATAAGTCGTATATTTTTCGTACAAAAAATTTACATCATTTATTTTTTATGAAAAAAAAAAAATTTATGAAAAAATTTAATGGCCTATAAATCGTCCCTTTCGTATGCAAAAAACTAAGTAGACTATACATCGTCTATTTTTCATGCAAAAATTTAAATGGAGTACATACAAATTTTAATGGGCTATACATCCTCCATTTTTAAATTTTTTTATGAAAAAATTTACTGGACCATAAATTGTCCATATCGTACGCAAAAACTTAAATGGACTAAATACGTCGTCTATTTTTCGTACAAAAAATTTAATGGACTACACATCATCTATTTTTTATGAAAAAAAAAATTTATGAAAAAATTTTAATGGGCTATACATCGTCCATTTTTCTATTTTTTATGAAAAAATTTAATGGCCTATAAATCGTCCCTGTTGTATGCAAAAACCTAAGTAGACTATACATCGTCTATTTTTCATGCAAAAATTTAAATGGAGTATACATACAAAATTTAATGGGCTATACATCCGCCATTGTTTTAATTTTTTTATGAACAAATTTACTGGACCATAAACTGTCCATATCGTACGCAAAAAATTAAATGGAGTATATACGTCGTCTATTTTTCGTACAAAAAATTTACATCATCTATTTTTTATGAAAAAAAAAAAACAAATTATGAAAAAATTTCAATGGGCTATACATCGCCATTTTTCCATTTTTATGAAAAATTTTTATGGGTTATAAATCGTCCCTTTCGTATGCAAAAAAACTAAGTAGACTATACATCGTCTATTTTTCATGCAAAAATTTAAATGGAGTGTACATACAAATTTTAATGGGCTATACTTTCGCCATTTCTTATTTTTTTATGAAAAAATTTAATGGACCATAAATTGTCCATATCGTACGCGAAAAATTAAATGGACTAATACGTGGTCTATTTTTCGAACAAAAAATTTATTGGACTATACATCATTTATTTTTTATGAAAAAAAATTTTTATGAAAAAATTTTAATGGTCTATACATCGTCCATTTTTGAATTTTTTATAAAAAAAAATTAATGGCCTATAAATCGTCCCTTTCTTATGGAAAAAACTAAGTACACTATACATAGTCTATTTTTCAAGCAGAAATTTAAATCGAGTATACATACAAAATTTAATGGGCTATACATCCTCCATTTTTAAATTTTTTTATGAAAAAATTTACTGGACCATAATTGTCCATATCGTACGCAAAAAATTAAATGGACTATATACTTGGTCTATTTTTCGTACAAAATATTTATTGGAATATACATCATCTATTTTTTATGAAAAGAAAAAAAAAATTTATGATAAAATTTTAATGGGCTATACATCATCCATTTTTAAGTTTTTTAAGAAAAAATTTAATGGCCTATAATCGTCCCTTTTGTACGCAAAAATTAAATAGACTATACATCGTCTATTTTTCATGTAAAAATTTAAATCGAGTATATATACAAAATTTAATGGGCTATACATCCTCAATTTTTTTAATTTTTTTATGAAAAAATTTACTGGACCATAAACTGTCCATATCGTACGCAAAAAATTAAATAGACTATACATCGTCTATTTTTCATGCAAAAATTTAAATCGAGTATACATACAAAATTTAGTGGGCTATACATCCGCCATTTTTTTAATTTTTTTATGAAAAAATTTACTGGACCATAAACTGTCCATATCGTACGCAAAAAATTAAATGGAGTATATACGTCGTCTATTTTTCGTACAAAATATTTATTGGACTATACATCGTCTATTTTTTTATGACAAAAAAATTTTTATGAAAAAATTTTAATGGGCTATACATCGCCATTTTCCCATTTTTTATGAAAAAATTTAACGGCCTATAAATCGTCCCTTTCTTATGCAAAAAACTAAGTACACTATAAATAATAGTCTATTTTTTAAGCAGAAATTTAAATCGAGTATACATACAAAATTTAATGGGCTATACATCCTCCATTTTTTATTTTTTTACGAAAAAATTTAATGGACCATAAATTGTCCATATCGTACGCGAAAAATTAAATGGACTATATACGTCTTCTATTTTTCGTAAAAAAAAACTTATTGGACTATACATCATCTATTTTTTATGAAAAAAAAATTTTTATGAAAAAATTTTAATGGGCTATACATCGTCCATTTTTCTATTTTTTATGAAAAAATTTAATGGCCTATAAATCGTCCCTGTCGTATGCAAAAAACTAAGTAGACTATACATCGTCTATTTTTCATGCAAAAATTTAAATAGAATATACATACAAAATTTAATGGGCCATTTTTTTTATTTTTTTATGAAAAAATTTACTGGACCATAAAGTGTCCATATCGTATGCAAAAAATTAAATGGAGTATATAAGTCGTATATTTTTCGTACAAAAAATTTACATCATCTATTTTTTATGAAAAAAAAAAAATGTATGAAAAAATTTAATGGCCTATAAATCGTCCCTTTCGTATGCAAAAAACTAAGTAGACTATACATCGTCTATTTTTCATGCAAAAATTTAAATGGAGTACATACAAATTTTAATGGGCTATGCATCCTCCATTTTTAAATTTTTTTATGAAAAAATTTACTGGACCATAAATTGTCCATATCGTACGCGAAAAATTAAATGGACTATATACGTCTTCTATTTTTCGTAAGAAAAAACTTATTGGACTATACATCATCTATTTTTTATGAAAAAAAAAATTTTATGAAAAAATTTTAATGGGCTATACATCGTCCATTTTTGAGTTTTTTATGAAAAAATTTACTGGACCATAAACAGTCCATATCGTACGCTAAAATTAAATGGAGTATATAAGTCGTCTATTTTTCGTACAAAAAATTTACATCATCTATTTTTTATGAAAAAAAAATTTATGAAAAAATTTTAATGGGCTATATATACATCGTCCATTTTTCCATTTTTTATGAAAAAATTTAATGGCCTATAAATCGTCCCTTTCATATGCAAAAAACTAAGTAGACTATACATCGTCTATTTTTCATGCAAAAATTTAAATGGAGTGTACATACAAATTTTAATGGGCTATACAACCTCCATTTTTTAATTTTTTTATGAAAAAATTTACTGGACCATAAACTGTCCATATCGTACGCAAAAAATTAAATGGAGTATATACGTCGTCTATTTTTCGTACAAAATATTTATTGGACTATACATCATCTATTTTTTATGAAAAAAAAAATTTATGAAAAAATTTTAATGGGCTATACATCGCCATTTTTCCATTTTTTATGAAAAAATTTAATGGCCTATAAATCGTCCCTTTCGTATGCAAGAAACTAAGTACACTATACATAGTCTATTTTTCAAGCAGAAATTTAAATCGAGTATACATACAAAATTTAATGGGCTATACATCCTCCATTTTTTATTTTTTTATGAAAAAATTTAATGGACCATAAATTGTCCATATCGTACGCGAAAAATTAAATGGACTATATACGTGGTCTATTTTTCGTACAAAAAATTTATTGGACTATACATCGTCTATTTTTTTAAGACAAAAAAATTTTTATGAAAAAATTTTAATAGGCTATACATCGCCATTTTTCCATTTTTTATGAAAAAATTTAATGGCCTATAAATCGTCCCTTTCTTATGCAAAAAACTAAGTACACTATACTTAGTCTATTTTTCATACAGAAATTTAAATTGAGTATACATACAAAATTTAATGGGATATACATCCTCCGTTTTTTTTTTAAGAAAAAATTTAATGGACCATAAACTGTCCATAACGTACGCAAAAAATTAAATGTACTATATACGTCTTCTATTTTTCGTAAAAAAAAACTTATTGGACTATACATCATCTATTTTTTATGAAAAAAAAATTTTTATGAAAAAATTTTAATGGGCTATACATCGTCCATTTTTCTATTTTTTATGAAAAAATTTAACGGCCTATAAATCGTCCCTGTTGTATGCAAAAAACTAAGTGGACTATACATCGTCTATTTTTCATGCAAAAATTTAAATGGAGTATACATACAAAATTTAATGGGCTATACATCCGCCATTTTTTTTATTTTTTTATGAAAAAATTTACTGGACCATAAACTGTCCATATCGTACGCAAAAAATTAAATGGAGTATATAAGTCGTATATTTTTCGTACAAAAAATTTACATCATCTATTTTTTATGAAAAAAAAAATTTATGAAAAAATTTAATGGCCTATAAATCGTCCCTTTCGTATGCAAAAAACTAAGTAGACTATACATCGTCTATTTTTCATGCAAAAATTTAAATGGAGTGTACATACAAATTTTAATGGGCTATGCATCCTCCATTTTTAAATTTTTTTATGAAAAAATTTACTGGACCATAAATTGTCCATATCGTACGCGAAAAATTAAATGGACTATATACGTCTTCTATTTTTCGTAAAAAAAAACTTATTGGACTATACATCATCTATTTTTTATGAAAAAAAAAATTTATGAAAAAATTTTAATGGGCTATACATCGCCATTTTTCCATTTTTTATGAAAAAATTTAATGGCCTATAAATCGTCCCTTTCGTATGCAAGAAACTAAGTACACTATACATAGTCTATTTTTCAAGCAGAAATTTAAATCGAGTATACATACAAAATTTAATGGGCTATACATCCTCCATTTTTTATTTTTTTATGAAAAAATTTAATGGACCATAAATTGTCCATATCGTACGCGAAAAATTAAATGGACTATATACGTGGTCTATTTTTCGTACAAAAAATTTATTGGACTATACATCGTCTATTTTTTTAAGACAAAAAAATTTTTATGAAAAAATTTTAATAGGCTATACATCGCCATTTTTCCATTTTTTATGAAAAAATTTAATGGCCTATAAATCGTCCCTTTCTTATGCAAAAAACTAAGTACACTATACTTAGTCTATTTTTCATACAGAAATTTAAATTGAGTATACATACAAAATTTAATGGGATATACATCCTCCGTTTTTTTTTTAAGAAAAAATTTAATGGACCATAAACTGTCCATAACGTACGCAAAAAATTAAATGTACTATATACGTCTTCTATTTTTCGTAAAAAAAAACTTATTGGACTATACATCATCTATTTTTTATGAAAAAAAAATTTTTATGAAAAAATTTTAATGGGCTATACATCGTCCATTTTTCTATTTTTTATGAAAAAATTTAACGGCCTATAAATCGTCCCTGTTGTATGCAAAAAACTAAGTGGACTATACATCGTCTATTTTTCATGCAAAAATTTAAATGGAGTATACATACAAAATTTAATGGGCTATACATCCGCCATTTTTTTTATTTTTTTATGAAAAAATTTACTGGACCATAAACTGTCCATATCGTACGCAAAAAATTAAATGGAGTATATAAGTCGTATATTTTTCGTACAAAAAATTTACATCATCTATTTTTTATGAAAAAAAAAATTTATGAAAAAATTTAATGGCCTATAAATCGTCCCTTTCGTATGCAAAAAACTAAGTAGACTATACATCGTCTATTTTTCATGCAAAAATTTAAATGGAGTACATACAAATTTTAATGGGCTATACATCCTCCATTTTTAAATTTTTTTTATGAAAAAATTTACTGGACCATAAATTGTCCATATCGTACGCAAAAACTTAAATGGACTAAATACGTCGTCTATTTTTCGTACAAAAAATTTAATGGACTACACATCATCTATTTTTTATGAAAAAAAAAAAATTTATGAAAAAAATTTAATGGGCTATACATCGTCCATTTTTCTATTTTTTATGAAAAAATTTAATGGCCTATAAATCGTCCCTGTTGTATGCAAAAACCTAAGTAGACTATACATCGTCTATTTTTCATGCAAAAATTTAAATGGAGTATACATACAAAATTTAATGGGCTATACATCCGCCATTGTTTTAATTTTTTTATGAACAAATTTACTGGACCATAAACTGTCCATATCGTACGCAAAAAATTAAATGGAGTATATACGTCGTCTATTTTTCGTACAAAAAATTTACATCATCTATTTTTTATGAAAAAAAAAAACAAATTATGAAAACATTTCAATGGGCTATACATCGCCATTTTTCCATTTTTATGAAAAAATTTTATGGGTTATAAATCGTCCCTTTCGTATGCAAAAAAACTAAGTAGACTTTACATCGTATATTTTTCATGCAAAAATTTAAATGGAGTGTACATACAAATTTTAATGGGCTATACTTTCGCCATTTCTTATTTTTTTATGAAAAAATTTAATGGACCATAAATTATCCATATCGTACGCGAAAAATTAAATGGACTAATACGTGGTCTATTTTTCGAACAAAAAATTTATTGGACTATACATCATTTATTTTTTATGAAAAAAAATTTTTATGAAAAAATTTTAATGGGCTATATACATCGTCCATTTTTCCATTTTTTATAAAAAAAAATTAATGGCCTATAAATCGTCCCTTTCTTATGGAAAAAACTAAGTACACTATACATAGTCTATTTTTCAAGCAGAAATTTAAATCGAGTATACATACAAAATTTAATGGGCTATACATCCTCCATTTTTAAATTTTTTTATGAAAAAATTTACTGGACCATAATTGTCCATATCGTACGCAAAAAATTAAATGGACTATATACTTGGTCTATTTTTCGTACAAAATATTTATTGGAATATACATCATCTATTTTTTATGAAAAGAAAAAAAAAATTTATGATAAAATTTTAATGGGCTATACATCGTCCATTTTTAAGTTTTTTAAGAAAAAATTTAATGGCCTATAATCGTCCCTTTTGTACGCAAAAATTAAATAGACTATACATCGTCTATTTTTCATGCAAAAATTTAAATCGAGTATATATACAAAATTTAATGGGCTATACATCCTCAATTTTTTTAATTTTTTTATGAAAAAATTTACTGGACCATAAACTGTCCATATCGTACGCAAAAAATTAAATGGAGTATATACGTCGTCTATTTTTCGTACAAAATATTTATTGGACTATACATCGTCTATTTTTTTATGACAAAAAAATTTTTATGAAAAAATTTTAATGGGCTATACATCGCCATTTTCCCATTTTTTATGAAAAAATTTAATGGCCTATAAATCGTCCCTTTCTTATGCAAAAAACTAAGTACACTATAAATAATAGTCTATTTTTTAAGCAGAAATTTAAATCGAGTATACATACAAAATTTAATGGGCTATACATCCTCCATTTTTTATTTTTTTACGAAAAAATTTAATGGACCATAAATTGTCCATATCGTACGCGAAAAATTAAATGGACTATATACGTCTTCTATTTTTCGTAAAAAAAAAAATTATTGGACTATACATCATCTATTTTTTATGAAAAAAAAATTTTATGAAAAAATTTTAATGGGCTATATATACATCGTCCATTTTTTATGAAAAAATTTAATGGCCCATAAATCGTCCCTTTTGTATGCAAAAAACTAAGTAGACTATACATCGTCTATTTTTCATTCAAAAATTTAAATGGAGTTTACATACAAAATTTAATGGGCTATACATCCTCCATTTTTATTATTTTTAAGAAAAAATTTAATGGACCATAAACTGTCCATATCGTACGCAAAAAATTAGATGGACTATATACGTCGTCTATTTTTCGTACAATATACATCGTCCATTTTTAAGTTTTTTAAGAAAAAATTTAATGGCCTATAATCGCCCCTTTTATACGGAAAAATTAAGTAGACTATACATCGTCTATTTTTCATGCAAAAATTTAAATCGCCTATACATACAAAATTTAATGGGCTATACATCCTCCATTTTTTTATTTTTTAAGAAAAAATTTAATGGACCATAAACTGTCCATATCGTACGCAAAAGCTTAACTGGACTATATACGTCGTCTATTTTTCGTAAAAAATTTAATGGACTACACATCATCTATTTTTTATGAAAAAAATTTTTATGAAAAAATTTTAATGGGCTATATATACATCGTCCATTTTTGAGTTTTTTATGAAAAAATTTAATGGCCTATAATCGTCCCTTTTGTACGCAAAAATTAAATAGACTATACATCGTCTATTTTTCATGCAAAAATTTAAATGGAGTATACATAAAAAATTTAATGGGCTATACATCCGCCATTTTTTTATTTTTTAAGAAAAAATTTAATGGACCATAAACTGTCCATATCGTACGCAAAAGCTTAAGTGGACTATATACGTCGTCTATTTTTCGTAAAAAAAATTTAATGGACTACACATCATCTATTTTTTATGAAAAAAAAATTTAGGAAAAAATTTTAATGGGCTATATACATCGTCCATTTTTTAGTTTTTTATGAAAAAATTTAATGGCCTATAAATCGTCCCTTTTGTATGCAAAAAACTAAGTAGACTATACATCGTCTATTTTTCATGCAAAAATTTAAATGGAGTAAACATACAAAATTTAATGGGCCATTTTTTTTATTTTTTTATGAAAAAATTTAATGGCCTATAAATCGTCCCTGTCGTATGCAAAAAACTAAGTAGACTATACATCGTCTATTTTTCATGCAAAAATTTAAATAGAGTATACATACAAAATTTAATGGGCCATTTTTTTTATTTTTTTATGAAAAAATTTACTGGACCATAAAGTGTCCATATCGTATGCAAAAAATTAAATGGAGTATATAAGTCGTATATTTTTCGTACAAAAAATTTACATCATCTATTTTTTATGAAAAAAAAAATGTATGAAAAAATTTAATGGCCTATAAATCGTCCCTTTCTTATGCAAAAAACTAAGTACACTATAAATAATAGTCTATTTTTTAAGCAGAAATTTAAATCGAGTATACATACAAAATTTAATGGGCTATACATCCTCCATTTTTTATTTTTTTACGAAAAAATTTAATGGACCATAAATTGTCCATATCGTACGCGAAAAATTAAATGGACTATATACGTCTTCTATTTTTCGTAAAAAAAAAACTTATTGGACTATACATCATCTATTTTTTATGAAAAAAAAATTTTATGAAAAAATTTTAATGGGCTATATATACATCGTCCATTTTTTATGAAAAAATTTAATGGCCCATAAATCGTCCCTTTTGTATGCAAAAAACTAAGTAGACTATACATCGTCTATTTTTCATGCAAAAATTTAAATGGAGTTTACATACAAAATTTAATGGGCTATACATCCTCCATTTTTATTATTTTTAAGAAAAAATTTAATGGACCATAAACTGTCCATATCGTACGCAAAAAATTAGATGGACTATATACGTCGTCTATTTTTCGTACAATATACATCGTCCATTTTTAAGTTTTTTAAGAAAAAATTTAATGGCCTATAATCGTCCCTTTTGTACGCAAAAATTAAATAGACTATACATCGTCTATTTTTCATGCAAAAATTTAAATGGAGTATACATAAAAAATTTAATGGGCTATACATCCGCCATTTTTTTATTTTTTAAGAAAAAATTTAATGGACCATAAACTGTCCATATCGTACGCAAAAGCTTAAGTGGACTATATACGTCGTCTATTTTTCGTAAAAAAAATTTAATGGACTACACATCATCTATTTTTTATGAAAAAAAAATTTAGGAAAAAATTTTAATGGGCTATATACATCGTCCATTTTTTAGTTTTTTATGAAAAAATTTAATGGCCTATAAATCGTCCCTTTTGTATGCAAAAAACTAAGTAGACTATACATCGTCTATTTTTCATGCAAAAATTTAAATGGAGTAAACATACAAAATTTAATGGGCCATTTTTTTTTATTTTTTTATGAAAAAATTTAATGGCCTATAAATCGTCCCTGTCGTATGCAAAAAACTAAGTAGACTATACATCGTCTATTTTTCATGCAAAAATTTAAATAGAGTATACATACAAAATTTAATGGGCCATTTTTTTTATTTTTTTATGAAAAAATTTACTGGACCATAAAGTGTCCATATCGTATGCAAAAAATTAAATGGAGTATATAAGTCGTATATTTTTCGTACAAAAAATTTACATCATCTATTTTTTATGAAAAAAAAAATGTATGAAAAAATTTAATGGCCTATAAATCGTCCCTTTCTTATGCAAAAAACTAAGTACACTATAAATAATAGTCTATTTTTTAAGCAGAAATTTAAATCGAGTATACATACAAAATTTAATGGGCTATACATCCTCCATTTTTTATTTTTTTACGAAAAAATTTAATGGACCATAAATTGTCCATATCGTACGCGAAAAATTAAATGGACTATATACGTCTTCTATTTTTCGTAAAAAAAAAAAATTATTGGACTATACATCATCTATTTTTTATGAAAAAAAAATTTTATGAAAAAATTTTAATGGGCTATATATACATCGTCCATTTTTTATGAAAAAATTTAATGGCCCATAAATCGTCCCTTTTGTATGCAAAAAACTAAGTAGACTATACATCGTCTATTTTTCATGCAAAAATTTAAATGGAGTTTACATACAAAATTTAATGGGCTATACATCCTCCATTTTTATTATTTTTAAGAAAAAATTTAATGGACCATAAACTGTCCATATCGTACGCAAAAAATTAGATGGACTATATACGTCGTCTATTTTTCGTACAATATACATCGTCCATTTTTAAGTTTTTTAAGAAAAAATTTAATGGCCTATAATCGCCCCTTTTATACGGAAAAATTAAGTAGACTATACATCGTCTATTTTTCATGCAAAAATTTAAATCGCCTATACATACAAAATTTAATGGGCTATACATCCTCCATTTTTTTATTTTTTAAGAAAAAATTTAATGGACCATAAACTGTCCATATCGTACGCAAAAGCTTAACTGGACTATATACGTCGTCTATTTTTCGTAAAAAATTTAATGGACTACACATCATCTATTTTTTATGAAAAAAAAATTTAGGAAAAAATTTTAATGGGCTATATACATCGTCCATTTTTTAGTTTTTTATGAAAAAATTTAATGGCCTATAAATCGTCCCTTTTGTATGCAAAAAACTAAGTAGACTATACATCGTCTATTTTTCATGCAAAAATTTAAATGGAGTAAACATACAAAATTTAATGGGCTATACATCCTCCATTTTTTATTTTTTTATGAAAAAATTTAATGGACCATAAATTGTCCATATCGTACGCAAAAAATTAAATGGACTATATACGTGGTCTATTTTTCGTACAAAATATTTATTGGACTATACATCATCTATTTTTTATGAAAAAAAATATTTTTATGAACAAATTTTAATGGGCTATACATCGTCCATTTTCCATTTTTTATGAAAAAATTTCAATGGGTTATACATATATACAACGTCCATTTTTTAGTTTTTTATGAAAAAATGTAACGGCCTATAAATCGCCTTTTTTCATGCAAAAAATTAAATTGAGTATACATACAAAATTTAATGGGCTATACATCCTCCATTTTTTAGTTTTTTATGAAAAAATTTAGTGGACCGTAAATTGTCCATATCGTACGCAAAGAATTCAATGGACTATATACGTCGTCTATTTTGCGTACAAAAAATTTAATGGACTATACATCATCCATTTTTCATGAAAAAAAAATTTTATTAAAAATTTTAATGGGCTATATATACATCGTCCATTTTTGTGTTTTTATGAAAAAATTTAATGGCCTATAATCGTCATCCGTTTTTCATTAAAAAAAAAAATTTATGAAAAAATTTTAATGTAATAATCTTGTATTGAGTCGTGCGCGTTCGCGTCACGAAAAATAACACGGCACGCACCCATCTCTAATATATACCATTTAACTTTTTGGTATACGATGAAGAGCCGATTTAGTTTTTGTTTTTGTATGAAAAAACGGACGATTTACTTTTTTGTATGAAAAATGGACGATATATAGCCCATTTTATTTGTTTCATTAAAAATAGACGATGCCTGGAACATTTAATTCCTTTTATATTAAAAATGGACGATTTAATTTTAGGTATGAAAAATAGAAAATTTAATCTTTTGTATGAAAAATGAACGATTGATAGGACATTTAACTTTTTTTATGTGAAAAATTTTATGCACAGAAAGTTTTGTTATAAAAAAGTCGATTATGTTGCAGCTCACTTTTGATGTAAAAGAATATAATATGTATTAAATTCTCTTCTTCCTTTACAGCTTTATCTTCAGTTATCAATATGCTAATGTGTCTGGTTTGTAATATTAACCACAGTGTGTTCATCCTGGCAGAAGCGTTAAAATCGTTTTTAATTTTCTTTCAAATTTCGATAGAACGCTTTAAAAAGAACAGATTTCCATTCAAGTTTTAGCATGGTTTTCCACAATTGTTTTTAATATTATCATACTTGTAAGTATATATTGTTATTATTATTACAATTTTTATAAAAGTGGGCATCTCATTTTTTACTATTCGTTTCACATTTGACCCATTTTAAGGCAGGCGTAGAGTGACGTAGCAAAATAGAAAGCAAACACAAAAGAAGTCTCTGAAAAAATACCTTAAGCATCATTTACATGCACACACTAGCATTTTGCACAAACGGGCACACAAACACTTGCAAAATATGAAATCTGCACATATGCCGGGTCATAAAAAAAATCAAATGATACGAAATTTAAAAAAAAATAATATATATATATGTTTTTTTTTATGAGTTCTACTTATGCTTTCTCATTAAAATGTAACTCAAGTCGTGTCAACAGTGTGTAATCAGTGGAAGAATGTAGAACATTGACTTTAATAAAAGAATGACCGGGAAATTTTATGAAAAGTGAAAAAGGAAAAGCTATAAAAAAGAAAAGCAAAAAAAAAAGGAAGAACGCAAGCAAGAGTTCAATTATGAATCCATATCCTCGACATAAATTTTTTATGAGCCATATCAATGCAAAGTGTTTAAGTTTATGAACTGAAGGTTGTGATAACACCAACAAAGAAAAAAATTAAAAGGGATAAGGGAGTTGTTACCAATATTCTGAAATTTATGAAATAAATAATTTTTGGAAATTGTAATATGTGAAAATTTATTTAAAATCATTTTTATAATCTATGTGTGTGATAGGATAATAATGATGGGGGCCTGTTCAACAATATCGAAAGAATACGTTCGATTTTTTAACTTAAATTTAAAACCAAAGCAAATTTTCTCATTTTATTGTTGTTTTCAATATAAATTATAAAAGGAACGTATTCACCCTTATCGGGAATAAAAGTTCATGTGAAAAGTGTTCCCTTTCCCTAAAATTGTGATCGCCAATGTTTGCGTTGCTGTTGTGTTAGCATACTATTTTCTAATTTTGTTCACCATTTTTTTGTTCACGGGAAATATTTCGCCTTTTATTCCCGATAAGGGTGATTGTTTCGTTATCTTTAGGGAGCATTTAAAATTCTTACACTGTACAACAAAAACTAATTTTTTTGTTTAAATGAGAACATCTTAACGGCTGTTTGAGGTGGATCATACGAAACAACAAAATTCAAATTCCACTCTTTAGCTCATTTTTATGGCGATCATGCAGAGGAAAGTTTGAAATCTTGATATTAAAATTCAGCTTTCTCATAGAGTATCAATTTAAGGAACAATTTAACTCTCCAAATCTTCTCGGCATCAGTCATCAAGTACATAAATTATTATACAAAAATTATAAGGAGCTATCCACTAAAAGTTGGCATCGAGCATTATATTGACCTAATTCAGAAAATGTGTGAAAATATTCTAATTAAATCATAGCAAGAATGTTCT
Organism: Tachina grossa; assembly: GCA_949987645.1. NCBI lineage: Eukaryota > Metazoa > Arthropoda > Insecta > Diptera > Tachinidae > Tachina > Tachina grossa. The sequence continues at coordinate 57,923,349 of OX465276.1, read as the reverse complement.
ATTATACATATGTCCTTGAATACATACAGAAAAGCAAACTTTTTGCATTTAATTGAATTTTTTATATGTTTAATTAAACAATAATAATATTTAATTGGAAAATATGCATTTTATAAATATGTGAAACTTTTTCGATTAGTCAAATAAAATTTATTTCATTATACGATTAATTTCTATACATTCTTTACTTCGAGACATTGAAAGAGTTACATTATATACATTTATCATTTTCCATCATGTCGAAATTTTTTTTTAATACATGTTTTTTATTTATTGTATCTTCAAATCTAAAATATAATTATTTGGCCCGACCAATGTCAAACATAAGCTTAGTGATAGTTATTAATAACACATAAGTAGTATTTTGAAGTAGCTTCATCTGGAGTGTTCAGTATTAGAGCCCTTGTATCCCTCTTTTTTAAGCGGATGTATCCAGTAAAGTTCAAAATATTACGAGCAAGCGGATTAGGATGTGATTCGAGTTTTGTTAGATATTTGCCTGCGTATTTTGCAATTTCTTCAGTCACTTTTGGCATATTTAAATCACGATGTAGTTATATTTGAATTTTTGATGAAACATGGGAGCCGATGTAATCAAACGTAAAATTTTGTTTTGTCTTCGTTGAATTTTATCAACATTTGAAGCTGAAGCAGTGACCCATAGCTGGATTCCGTAGCACTATATTGGCTTCAAAAGCGACTTGTATATTAAAAATTTGCAATCTAGACTAAAGGTTGAATTTCTACCAATCAGTCAATGTAGCTCAGTTATTTTAAGTTTTATTTGTGTTAGCTTAGAGTCAATGTGGTCTTTCCATGTACTCCGTCGATCAAAGAATATACCAAGATATTTCACATGTGAATGTTGAAGAATAACTTGATTGTTTATCCGAATGGGGGGAGCAAGTATCTCTTTGCAAGGTAAATGTTACTTAAACACACTTTTGTTCATTTACCTTAATTCTCCATGAGTTTGACCATATTTCCAGCTGAGTAATGTGTTCCTGAAGATATCGAGACGCTTCGTAGGAGTTTTCATGCATACTAAGACAGGTTTTATCGCCGGCAAATGTAAAAGTGTGGTTGCTACTGCTCACAGGCATATCACAAGTATAAATCATATACAAAACTGGCAAAACAATACTTCTTTTCTTTATAAGTTCTTCTTTTAAATTAAAAAAATCTATGAGTTTGTTCAATGGTGCTATGCTGACTTCTAAAACCAAGTTGATGGTCCAGTATGCACCCAGTACTAATTAGAATTGGGGACAATTTTGTCATGAGCAGTTTTTTGAAAAGCTTTGACATTGTTGATAGTAGACTTATTGGCCTATATGATTCGGCTTTGGTAAGATCCCGGCCTTGGAATCATTTTAACCTTGGCAAGCTTTCAGCTCTGTGGATAATACTCCAGACGTCAAATGGCATTAAGAATTAATAAGAGGATTCTAATTGCAATACGAGGCAACTTCATCAGCATCTGGTTAATAATTCCATCAATACTCGGAGCTTTCTTCGGGTTGAGTTCGGCAATGAGTTTTTGTAAATCACGCGTCTTAAACTTTATGGGTTGAGAGGGTAGAGCGACTACACTCAGCAGTACTTGTGTTTGGGGTAAATACGGATTTTAAATGCTCAGCAAATATGTTACTTTTTTCAGTATCGCTTCTTGCCCAATCTCCGGTAGATATGCGCAGAGGTGCTTTATACTCCACGGGTATTTTCAATTTTCTAGCAGCGCACCACAAAGAGTAATTAGATGCTGGTGTGAGATCTAGACCTTCCAGATAATTTTCAAGACATGCAATTTTTGCAGATGCAAGCAACTCTTGAAGTCGTTTAGTACACTCTTTAAATCTGATTTTATGTTCGGGTGATCTGTGCTGTTGCCATTCCCTTCTAGCTCTCCTTTCTTCACATACGAGATGTTCAATGTCTGTAGAATAAATTCTATTGGACCCAGTCTTCGGATGGGTGGTAGTGGCATGTTCAGCAGCCTGTTTAAATGACCGTGCAAACAAGGTCAATATAAAACGAATTTTTATTTATTATTATTATTTATTATTTTTATAATAATAATCTGAAAAAATAAAACAAACAAAAAATTAATTGTAAATAAAAAATGTCTAATTAAATATACAGAAAAGTTTTAAGACTTTATGCTTATACAAAAACTTTCAAGTGATTATTAAGAATTACAAAACCACAATAGGTTAAGAAAATATTTAAAAAAAATTATTCTCGATATTCTATTGAGAATTTTTCTATAAGCGTATTGTAGTTTCGTAAGCTGCTTTGAATTGTGGTTGAAATCTACTGATGAGTTGCTTGAGCAGCAACGAAATGCATCTAGATAAGCTTAACCAAAAACACAAACATATTTTTTTTTTAATTCATATTAATTTTTACAAGCTTTGAATAACAATAAAATATTAATATATACACAGTCAATCAATGAATTAAAAATTTGCTTTTATGACAAAGGCCCAATTCATACGATGATTTAAAAATCTTGTTTTATTTTTGTTTCTCTTTAAAAGTTGCGTCCAAAAACATTTTACTTTCATACGATGAGTTTTTCAATGTTTCTAGTTTTTATTTTTTTCTTCCAAAAATTGTATCAGTGTTGCCAGTAGATTTTTAAAATGTCCGTTTTTTTCTTTCCCTACCTGTTGAAAAATTTACCCCATACGAAAATCTACAAATTTTAGCAATTTAATTTAAAGAAAGATAAATTAAAAACATTTACGGCCTCAATGATCAAACATAATTGCGGCATAAACACATTTTCCATACAAATTGACACAAAAAAGTAGCGCCAGAAAGCAGTCGAGAGATAGAATCTATTTTATTTTGACAGCGTTTTTTCTTATCCTCTCACATATAAATAAATATTCTCTCAGCAGTGCTACCACAGACAGGCACTGTGATACCAAAATAATTAGATAAAAGTCTATATAATTTCGAGCAAAAACAAATTTTGAAACGGTTTATGAGCAAAAATATATTTTTAATATAGTTATTTTTATATTTATGCACAAAAAATGCAATATGAGAATAAAAGATACCTACATTTTGTCCAAAATAAAATATTTTTCTGATATTCCCTCATATATTACTCATATATTAGTGACAAAAATTCTTACAGGTAACACTATTTTATATTAAAAAAAGCTGTTGTCGCATTCAATGAAAAAATAAAATAAAGCAACATACAAAAAATTAAAATATGTCTAAAGAAAATTTGAAAAAAAAACTCGTAGAACGGAAAATGTGATTTTTTTTCTATCCCTTTTGCTTTTCTATACCCTTCGCCTACAAATTCCAAAAATCGTGTTTCAAAAAATCATTGAAAAAGCAACGTGTGAATTACGTGAAACATTTGTGTGTAATACAAACAAATTTGTAATTATAAAATATCAATTAAATTTTCACTAGTAAACAATTTTACAATATCAATTAAGATACTCAATTAAAAATGTTTTTATGGGAATTCCATTGAATAAATTAAATTCTTAATTGAAAAAATTAATTAATTGGCGAATAATTTTTTCTGTGAAAATTATGATATAAATCATTAGAATACGAAAATTAATAAGGGATAATTTTTCAAAACAAAAGGTTTTTAAATTAAAAAAAATAAAAAAATATTAAAAACTTTTATAATATCAATTAAAATGTTCAATTGGGTGAATCAAAAAATAATTGAAAATATGCAAATCAAAAAGAAGAGGATATTTAACCCTTTCAAACAAGTTACAGACACCTATACATGTATTTTATTTTTGCCTCATCTAAAAGAAACAGTCTGTAGAAGCCTGTTGTTTTAGAATGTTTGCTTTCTTTTTAATCAGTTTGAATTCCTTTCTTGTCACGCATAAAAAAACTTTAATAATCAAAAATTTGTGCAAAATTGTTTCGTAAGTAAAATATTTTAATCGGCTCTTTTAAAATTTGCATAATTCGACTATAGTTTTCTTTTAAAAACTTTTCCTAGTATTATTTACAAGCATTCCTTAATCATCATAAAGCAAAATACCTTCTAACATTTCTCAAGTCAATGAACTTAAATAAATTTTCCATGATTTACAAATGAAGTACATACTTTCAATTTCGCATTCCTTGTGCAAGGATACTGTTATCTTTAGTCCATAAAAACCATGTTTTCATTTTTGTTCAGCTATTATATTTATTTTTTTGTTCTTCATCTTTAGTACCAAATAGTAATTCTGCAAGTACATTTTACTAAGTAAATGAAAAACAACAATATAAAATATCATGTACCTGGACAAGAAAGTAAAACTTTTATTTTGCCAAGTAGAACAGGCCACATCAAGAATTGTTATTATTATTGTTGCCGGTTTTTGTTTGCATGGAATATGAGTTTGTATTGGTGTATTTTTTCTTTATACTTCTCTCTTTATGTATGTGTGTGTGTGTCGTTGTGTTAGTGTGCAAGTATTATTTGTTTAAAAACCTTAATCTATAATAAACACGTTGAACTAGATTTCACTTGTATTCTATTATTTTGGTTTAAGAATAATTTTTGCTTCTGTTTCTGTACTTTTCATTTTCATTTAAATTTTTCGTTGTTTGACTTATGTACATATTTGCAATTACACTAACAGTTTCTATTGGGCATATCACTTTCGTATTGGTTTTTTTTTTCTTATCCTTTGGAATGAAAGCAACATATTAGAAATTTTTTTTGTGGTAAATAAATGTTCATATATAGAATAAGATTTATTTTTTAGCCTCTGATAGCCTCATTTGCGATGCTTTTTATATTATTCTATAGACAAAACTTTTCAGCAATTCTTTAATTAAACTTAGTTGCATGTGGTGTGAAAAAGTTAATGGAATAAAAATCACCTAATTATAAGAAACACCTCAGCCAGTGATACATGTGTATTATAAGGAAAATAAAATCAAAAGTTCATAAATATTAAAATTTTCTAATGCGTTTCTTCGATGAAGAATTTATATGAAAATTCAAAATCAATTGAAATTATTTTTTATGATATTCTTATGATTTCACATTTTAAAATTATTTTTTCTTTGTTTGTTTGAATATTTTGAATTAATAAAAATTCTTACAAAATCAAAACATTTTATTTACTCAACACTGATATCAAGGGTTTTCAAACACTGAATGTTAAATAATTCACAGCTGGAATACCACGATGTTACGCTGTTCTTCACAAAATACTATGACTTTAGGATATGTATCTCTATTTTTATACTTCACAGAAAGCTTCCAGAAAATATGTTAGCAACATCCAGAACATCTCAGCACAATCAACAGATTCAGAGCTCAAATCGTCACATCCGTAATCGTATCGGCAATCATACGAAAACATGTTAAGTGATACGTCAATCGTATAGACTGAATGGAATTTCAGTACGTCCACGTATGTAATAACCCGAAAATTGTGTTTTACGTCATGAGTTGTACGTTCACGGATGTGAAGATTCGACCCCTGAATACTAGTTTTCGATCACGTTATTAGTTTTGTGTGTACGCTGGCAAAATAAGTAATTGTAGAAGCAATTATTGTTATCATTATTCGCATTTTTCGTCTGCACTGGCTTATATGTTTGTGTGGTTGTATATTTCTTAACAAGCTGAACATATAATATTATTGTCATTGATTATAGATTTTTTTATGTAGAAGCATTACAGTGGTTGTTATTGTTTGCATCTTTTGTCTGCATTGGCTTATGTGTTTGCTGTTATGCTTTGAATGTTTAATTCAACATTGTGTTGTCTGCTTGTGCAATATGTGCTTCAGATAATAATGTCCGCTTTATTATTATTGTTTACAAGTTTTTTTTATAAAAAAACATTAGGTTTCTTCGCTTACATTTGCATAACAAAATTAATTATTTTATTTTTATTTAATGTGTTTCAAAAGGAATACAAATAAAAATAAAAATTTTCTTGATGTTGGTTTAGCAAGTCTAGATGCATTTCGTTAGTGCTGAGCACCACGCCAGTAGACTTCAACCACATTTCGAAAAATCTAACAAAACTAATTTTTTTACTAAATAAATGTAAAAGGATGACAGCTTAATTCTTGACATTTCATCATTTGACAACCAATTTATATCCTAACCTCAAAATGACAATGATTTTTTTGCGTTAAATATATATCATCTTCTTTTGTAATACAGTCATATCTCAAAAATGTGTTTTTGGAGTTAATAAAGCAAAAAAAGATTTTATATCATAGTTAGTCTTGTGTTAAAATTTAATATAAAAGGTCTGTATACTTTGAGCTATTGAGAAAACAAAATATTTTTATTTTTTCAATGAGTTGCATCTTAATTTAAAGCTTGAAATTTATTTTCTAGAAGACCACCATTTTGAGTTAGGCCTCTTTTGCAATAAGGAAGCGAAATGAATTACTGTAGCAAATTTCAATTTAAAATTTGTAATTGTGGTATTTAGGAATGTATTGATTCGGTCTTAAACATTCCATAAAGTCTGCCAAGAGAAAGTTGTTATCTTTTGAGGGACAACGAAAGCCTATCAAATATTGATTCGGCTGCACCGGCTTCAACGGATGCTTATCCTGATGTAACGTCAGAGCGCCATCCGTCGTCGGTATTGTGTATCAAAATCATTGACAAAGTAAAATAAATGACTACAAAATACAGCTCCAAAATTTAATACGCCTCATTTAACACCAGAGGCGCTGCAACACTGCAAATAAGGGTGCAAAATAAGCATAGTTGTAAAAGAATGAAGCTTTCCTCTATATCCTTCACCACCTGTCTGCATTATCACTATCTCTTCCGCATCACACTCTCTCACTATATTCTCTTCACCTAACAGGTAGCACAAAGAGGTCATTGTATGGGACCCAAGTGAGCTGGACTCTAAATTTCCTTACCAGCAACCTGCTAACCTAACCTTACTTAACCATTGAGGAATGTAGCATTCCTACACATAAACTAGATTTGCTATACCTGCAATATCTGCACCACCAGTTTGCAACGAAAAGTGATTTCTTTTACTATTTCAATGAAAATGTAGTAAAAAATATCACAAAAGTTTCTTACTTTGAAAAAAAAAAGTTTTCTTACTTTGAGAATACTGAACCTCAACACCATTAGGAAATTATTCCGGATATTCGGTAATATTGTTAATATTTTTGGCCAAGTTAATTTTTGCGAAGAAGATATCTTTTTCCATATAAGCTATTACTCCACATTAAAGTTTTTTTTTTCTAATTTTACTATGAAAATGCTTGATACATAAATTCCAACATTTTGCTTTTTAAATAGCGATAGACATAGAGATACTACACAATATCCAAGTAAGCTTTAATTATAATAATTATGTTTGCTTAATATAAAAATAAATACTCTATTAATAATGCTTATAGAATTTTAATGCCAGTGTGCGAACAGTAGGCGAGTGTTTACAATTTTTCTTTGTAAATAAATCACAAAAATAAACATCTTTTCACGCAGACAACACAATTCATTGAACCATTAAAGCAACAGCAACAAACTGGGGAGAAAAATGGTACATTTACATTTCTAATATAAGTAAGCGGCAAGTAAATATAATTTCCATGTGGCCTGCAACAAATAGTCGTGAAGCATAATGGGAAACACACAACATACAAACATATGTATACTTCGGATAGAAATTAAAGGGAAATCGAGGCCATTAAGCAAGTTTCCTTAAGCTGTTATTTCTACATTAAAAAATTAATTAGTTTAATTTAACCAACTTTAATTGTTAATCTTACTGTTTATGTTAACTTTTTTTTTGCAATTTCAACCAACCAAATTTTGTCTAGGTAATATTATCTGCAAGATTTTGACGGAAATTTACTAATTCATTATGTAAAGATTTGCTGCAAAAGAACAAAATTGTTAGTTTAAACAACTGTAATGAATTATTGCTATTTTTAATGTAGAGACGCTGAAGTTATACCCAGCAAAAATTACCGCTTCTCAGAAGCGTATTTGTAAGGGAGATAATGTTACATAATCACTTGCTGTTGCGCATGAATAATGCATTTTTTTTTTGTTCGAGATGAGTCTCCAAAAAGCCATGAATCTTTTGCCTTACTAAAGCGCTTCACAGAAGTAATATTCAGATGCAAACGTTACTGGGTTGCAAAATTTTCTGTGATGATTTTCTACTTTGTTATTTTTTAATATTTTTAGTAACTCACTATTATTTTTAATTTCTTTGTTTGTAAATTTTCAAGATTAATTTAACAGATATATAATAGTATAGGGAAAAGATCTGCTTCAAGGACCGGTACTGCGACATCTAAGGGATCTTTTGTGCCAAAATATACACAATTAACGAACTATAGCAGAAATAATATGGAAGGTTAATCTAACCTATTTTTGTTGTTAAATTTATTGTAAATAAAACTTGATGCGATTCAATTTGAACAGATTATTTTAATTGATTAATCTAATAAGTTCTAGTTATTTATTGAAATATATATTAGTTAGGTAAAGTCGCTCTCATTTATGAATTACAAGGAATTATTATTAGAAAAGGTAACAGCATACTTTTTGTTTAGAAATTTGACGACTTTTCCTCGTTGATTTTCATGACAATCTGCAAAAAATGAAGTATTCAGAATCATGGGATTCCGTCTTTTATTTATTATAAAAAATAACTCAAAATCCCTTTAGTTGTCTACAGGTACAGTTACACGGAAGGCTAAGTGACCTTATAATTATCTACGGTTATGTCAATGATTATACATATACATGTGTGTGAATATGCATATAAATACACACATACACGTGCATGCATATGTTGGTAAATGTTAAACTCTTTGTTGCTAATGGTGTGTTTGGGTGAATTATGTTAATTGAATTAAATGGTTTTTTCTATTTTTTATTCTTTTTTCTATTCATTTGAAACTGAACGCACATGAGACCCGGAAACAAATTTATTCTTTAACATCCTGGGGATTTAGGCAGCTACATGTGCGATGAGTGATACAACAAGAGCAACAAGAAAATTGCACACAAACCAACAATGAATTTATCCATACATATACAAAGGAACAAAAAAAAACAAAACTGTTAATATTAAGAGCATTTTACGTAAAACCCAGCTCATGACAAAATAAACAACCCACAAATGAGTAGAGGAATACATATGCGTTACATATATAGTATAATATGTAGAGGAATGCATGTCTTCTTGTGTGTGTTGCCTATACGGCCACTTAACGCTATTATTTGTTTCGATAGTTACGTAAGGGTGGCATTAACTGCTGCTCAAATTATCCCTTTTTTGGAACGATTTCCGCTAAATTGTTTAAACAACAAACACATTTTAGATAATTACTATTTTATATTATGTTTGCTTAGTAGACTCATGGAATTTTTCGTGCAGCCATGAAAGAAGTTTTTCTGTGGCAAACAGAAAGTATGAGTTTAATCTTGAAATTGCTTGAATTAATTAAAAATATTATAAATTTTGCGCCTATGATAAAAAGGATGATGTCAAGTACCGGAATTAAAAAACTAATATCCAAAAATATATGGTTTCAGCTTGTAAAATATGTATGTATATATGTTTTCAGTTAAAATAATTTCTCATTGAACACGTGTTCATCAATTGATGTTTTCAATTAAGAATTTAATTGAATCAATTAAATTTCTAATTGTATTAATTAATTTGAGTGAAAAACTTAACTAATATTACCAAATTGCTTATAAACGAATATTTAATTAATTTTGAAATTGATATTACAAATATTTAAATTGATATTACAAAATTATTCATTTTACTTTTTTTGTGCGAGTGAACCAAAAAATTAATTGAACGCAAATTCAAAATCAATTAATCAATCTAACTGTTGAATTAAAAAAATAATTGAAAAAAAAATTGTTGAATTAATTAAGCATTTTGACTAGTTTAGATAGTCTCTACATATATATATATATATATTAGAGCCCTGCATAAGACCTTTTAAAGGAACTTTCAAAACATGAGAGATTTTTCAAATGCCTTAATTCTTTTCTTTATCTTTTCCTTCACCATCTGTTTTCTCTTTCACTATCCCTTTGCCAAAGAAGGTAGACACTCAAAAATAGTTCATAGTAGGTATTCATTGACTTAGTGTCACTTCTCTTAAAAAAATTTGTTTTTGATATGTAAACATCTATAAGCTAGGGGGTAAAAATCTTTTGACTCTGATTTCTTTGCTGAGATTTCTTTGCTTTTCTTTCACAGCATTGTCAAATCGGTGTGAGCTATGTATGAGTGTATTAGTGTTTGAAAGAAGCAATACCAAGCAGAGAAACAAGTCGAACGGCTCGAAGCCGACGGTGCGCCGCCGCCGGTTATTTTTCTGTATATTTCCGTACACCAAAGGTGAAAATGAACCGTAAGAGCTACGGACTTGTGTAGACATTTGGCCACTACAACAACAAATACATGAGAGTTAAAAACTAAAGGGTGTTCCAAAACGAGCAACGAAAAATGTTAAAATACAATTGTATGTACATATATACATACACTTGAAATTTTAAAAGTTAGTGTATTTTTATACAGACTACAACAATTAACACTAAATTTAAAAAAATTAAATCAATGGGTGTTCCATCAGTTAATGCAATTTTGACTTTGTAATTTTGACAACTTGCTGTATCTTGGAAACCGTAAGAGCAAAACTCTTGAAGTTTTCAAAAACGGTAAAACTAAAAAATCAATAAAATATAAAATCGCCAAATATAAAAAATCACCAAAAACAAACAAAAAATCGCCAAAACGAAAAAAGCACCATATTAAAAAATATCTCTAGGACTAAAATAAATCGCGAAAAACCGGAAAAATCGCCAAAATGAAAAAAATCCTTAAACAAAAAAATCGCCAATATGAAAAAATCGCCAAAATGAAAAAAACCCCCAAAAAACTGAAAAAAAATCGCCAAAATGAAAAAATCGCTAAAATGAAAAAAATTGCGAAAATTAAAAAAACCCAAAAAGAGAAAAAAAAACGCCAAAACGAGCCAAAGTCGCACTTTACTGAATTTATTTTAATTGCAATGCGTACACAACAACAAGAACAGCAACAACTAAACGATGAACAACAGGAATTAAAAATTAAAAAGTAAAAGTAAAAGTAAAGACATTTACCATAGATGAGCACTGCAGTACTACTAAAGAAAGTTTCAGTAAAAATAATAAAAAAATTTTAACAAGTAAATTTTTACTGATTACTAAATTTTATTTTTTCTACAATTTTTATAAAGTGCCTAAATAATTTGTTATATGATGAGGTGCATTGAATTTTCAGTAATCAGTAATGCCCGTATTCATAATGAAATTCTACCAAGTGGCTAAATGTTTTTCATACAAAAGTTTCAAAATTTGAATGAAAAAACTTTGCCACTTGCTACAATTTTATTATGATTACGGCCCTACGATTTTACTGGTAATGCAAATTAAATTTCATTAGCAGTAAAAATTTACTGAATTTTTTTAGTAATCAGTAAATTTACTGCTTACTGCAATTTTGAATGCAGTACATATACATTCATATACTGCAGTGTGCCCATTTACTAACCAAATAAGTTTAATAAAACAAACAAAAACCAACAAATTCCTATGTATTTACAATATTGAAAGTTTTGATACATACTTTTAATTAATTAATTTAAAAAAAGATACTAAAAGCATAAGTACTTCCAACTTAAAAAAAATTTTCATTACTAGATGTTTACACATCTCCTCTGTGATCGGACTCATATTGCTTTTTTTTTTACACTTTGTCAAAAACATTTGAAATTTTTAAACGTGGAAATTTTTATCTCTGATGTAGACATGATATATTACGATTTTTTGAAAAAAAAATTTTGTGAAAGTGAAAAAAACGGGACTATCTTTAATTCAAAATTTGACGAATTCAATCTTATTCCATATCTTCCCTAGCTATTGAACTCTAAGTGATAAAATCGCATTATGGGTATCGAAAATTACGTTCAGTAAACTAATTTCAAAGGTAGATTTTGTAAATACAAACGATTTTTTCGTTTTGAAATTTGGATGGAAAAAATATTTTTTGAAACGAATTTTCGATAATTTTCAAGCAAATTTGAAACGTTTAGAAATTAAATTTTTTACAAAATCTGTCTACTAGCTTTCAACGCAGTTTTATAGTAAGAAAGATTTTGGAAAATAATCTTTTTTAGGGCTCCTTACACCAAAGGTGAGAAGGAACCCTATTGTTTTCTGTACGCTTTCGTCTGTCAGTCACAGGCTGTTTCCTCGAGAACAGTAAGAGCTACGGCCAATAACCGAAAAAAACATCGCCACGAAAAAAGGGTCAAAGTAAAAAATCTCTAAAACTCAAATAAATCGTCAAAAATTAAAAAATCGCCAAAACTAAAAAAATCGCCAAACGAAAAAAAGCGCTAAAACTAAAAAAAAATCATTAAAACTAAAATAAATCGCAAAAAATGCAATAAACGCGAAAGCCAAAAAAAAACGCCAAATCTAGAAAAACCGAAAAACTTTAAAATTGCCAAAACTATATATTATATAGGCTTAAGTTCGTATAATATTACGTATTTTGTGTCCGTACGGAACCCTTCGTGTACTGTAATTACTGAAATTATTTATTGTTAGGCACCCAAACAAAACCTTTAATCTTTTTTTTTTTTTTTTTTTTTTTTAAAATAAATGGGAAAAAACTGGAAATAATTTTTTCTGAGCAAATGTGCGTTAATATACCACATATTTCCATGTTTATGTATTTGTATGTGTAAAGGAATATTTTTCAGCCAAATGAATAAATAAACTATGAGATTTTGTGTTTAGGTTACAAAATTCCCACAGGAAAAGCAATTAAATAGCGATTATATTATGATTTATGCAAAGCTAAAATTGATGTTAGTCAATTTGTAAAAAGGATTATTAACAATAATCAAAGTTAAGACATTAAATTATATAATGGAAAATGTAATAAATGTGCGTTAGTTAACTTTAAACTGACATTAATTAATAAAAATATTTCATTCAATAAAGAATTGAAATTACTGAACTTAAGCCTGACTAAAAATTATTTCTGATTAAAAATTCACTATAGTTCAACTAAAATCTAAAAATGTCTCACTTAAAAAGTACTTATTGTCAGTGACAAAAACTAACTAAATTACATAAAAATGTAAATAATTTTCTTAAGCCAAATTAGTGAGATGTTTTTCTCATTATTTGCAAAAAATTTAAATCAAGTTTGCAGTGGTAACATGTACGCATTTCCCACAGGAAACGGAAATGCCACTGACAAAGCTAAAAATTAAAACAAAAAAAGATTTTACTTATTTTTGCAATATTTTTTTTAGCTAATTTTGTCATTTGCTTAACAACTCAGTGGTGTAAGTTTTTTCAATGCTTCGTCTTTAACCTTGATAAGTGTAGTTTTAGCAAACTACTTGCACAAGCCAATTATTTAATTATATTCATTTGAAATTACCTTGATTTTTTTTTATAATTAAGAGGCCTTAGAGCCACTTTAGAAATTTTTCTGTGTACATTTCATTTCAATTAATTTCTACTGATGGGGAGTTTTTTTTTGCCTTGAAATCAGTTTATAATTTTTCCAATATTAATTTTATTATTTCAGGTTTCTATTAAAATTTTTAATTCAAGCTTTAGTAAACGAATTTTTATGCGCTGTGGATGGCAGGGATTTAAGAAATGCATTAAAAATTTTCTGTGTCAAAAAGCAACAAATCCAAAGAATACAACTGGGTTAAGATAATTTCTCTTAGTTCTTTTTTTTTCTTTTGTTTTTTTTTATTTCCGATTTTTTTTTTAATTTTAGTTTTATTTTCAGTTTTAGTTTTGCATTAAAAAAACGAGATTTTTAGCACAGTACCTTAATTTTCAATTGCTTTCGTTTTTTTCTTTCTCTTTTATTTCATTTGAAATGTATTTTCCATTCATACTCGCATTCCTTTTTGTTTCAAGCTGACAGTGAAAGTTTTACAATCATTTCGACTTTCAACTTACAAAAATGTAGAAAATTTCTAAGGAAAGAACATAAAATGTTGGCCAAAGTGCAAAAAAAAAAAATAAAATAGAAAAGATATTTTACTCAAAGTGAACAAGTCAAGAAGAATAAGATAAATAAATTTTTATACGAAATTTCTAACTGCAATACGAGTAACTAAAAAGATAAAAAATGAAAAAAAAAATTAAAAACATCTCAAGATTTTGCAGTTTTACCGCAATTTGTAGGTAAACCAGAAAATACTTTTCTTGACAAGCGGGTCAAGGACACATTTAGCCCAAATTTAAGGGAAATAATGTTGAGTAGATGAAAGGGGTAGCAATGGTTTCTTTAATATAATAAAAAATAATAGAAATAAAACAGCCGCAGGAAGAATTCTTTCTTGAATTCTGACTTGGAGAAAATGACATTTTTCTTTAAAGTGGTTAAAGACAATTGCTTTTTGATTGTTGTACAAATATTTGGGTTAACCAACAAACTCAATTACATGTATGTTATTAAGATATTTATGCCAACCATTTGCTAATGCGGTTTGTAATTTGTCTATAAATATATAAATATTTATTTAAATATTTATGTCTCAGCTACAAATTCTATTGCTCTTTTGACTTTCTAGTAAAATATGAACCAAGTCACATTCACCAGGTAGTAGCGGAAACGCAGCTGAGCTATTTTTTCTTTAAATTATATTTCATTCGAAGCTTCAAAAATTGTTTACGAAGGAGAAATTACAAAAAATGTTAAAAAATTTTCAATGTGAAAAATATTTTATTAAAAAAATTCTTTTGAAACAAATTTAAAAATATGAAAAAAAAAACTATTAAAAAATTGTGAAAAGTGCATAAACGTTGCAAATTTTGTTAGTGGTAGCTGCCGTGAAGAAATTTTTTCAAATCTATGTGAATAATTTTCATTATTATTATTTTGCGACAAATTCTATTTTTGATATTTTGGATCAACTAAAGTGATGGTAAAATTGAGCTTACAATACAAAAAAGCTTTCAGCAAATTGAAATACGATGAATCAAAACAATTCACATATCAGAAATCTACATCAACTGACACCACACACAGTGGACCAAACACAAAAAGAACGCTGATGATGAAGGTTTAGTGGCCTTCGAAAACGGCTGGCTGTTCCGTTCAACTATGTGTTGTTAGTCAGAATATTTACAACAGACTTTGGTGTTATTTGTTCATTAATAATTATCACATGTAATTTGGCTTAAAAAGCGATACGAACTTTAGCCCGTTCAAATCACAAATATAGAAACAAATGGAGTTCGAATAATAATTAAAATTAACTAAAAAAAGCCATGTTGTTTTTTGCATTGTTGTATTTTTTCATTGTTCTTGTAATCCTGATATTACCTGGAAATAAATGTGCCTTGAAAAAAGTTTGTCAAGTTAAAGAATAGCCAATATTGTTGGATTCTATGACATTGTCCATTACTTGTGTTCGAAACTGTTTAATAATTATGATAAAGCAGTGTCTGAATCAGAACTTTTTTCATTAGTGTTGTTGGTTACGCTTTTTTGGGCAAATGTTTGACAAGTGTGACCGTAGCTTTACTTTAATTCATTCATAAATAATTCAATATATAGAAAATTTTTTTACTATTTTCTATCAATTTAAATCTAATAGCATTTTTTTTTTGACAAACAAAAAATAATTTAACATAGAACATGTCTACAGGGAGCAATAAAAGTTTTACACTTGGTGATCTAACTAGAATTGCTTTGGGAGGCATTGAATTAACCCACGAAAACTTAAGTCTCCTCCAAGGCCTATTAAATATTTTGCTACAAAAACTAAATTGCCAAGATGAGGTAGTAAGTATTAGTGGTTTTGCAGCGAAATGTATAGCAAATGTATTAAAAGTTTCAACAAATACCGGAAAATATCAATTCCAAACGGAAAACATTAAAAGTTTTCAGCAAAAATACCAACTGCTCGAGGAATTAGAGAGGAAAGTGCAAGAAATCGATACAAAAATGCAGCAACATTTCGAAGAAATACGCAATTGTCACAAAACAAAAATGTTTTTGGCGCCCAAATGGGATTTTTATGCCAGTCCCACTGAGGACTTGTGCACTTTGTATATGAAACATAACAAAAAATTTTGCCAGTTGGCTCACAATTCCATTTTCACTAAAGAATTACGTGGTCGTGTAATGCCGCTGGTGACGGCACGTTTCACAGAACTTGAAGCTAAAATAGAAAATATGCAAGCCAGTTTAAGAGAAATTTTGAAAAAGGCTGACAAAAACTCGGTCAAATTGAAATGCCTTAAATTTCTAATTAAAGATATTGAGGAAATACGCTCATCATTGAACCAGGGAGTTAGTGATTTTCGCGAAACATTATGGGAAATTCAGGAAATGTTAAATTGTAAATTGCAGCGCGTAACTTTGCCAGCCCTGAAAATATATCTGGAACAAAGATTTGTTAAAGTGCGAGAGCATTTGAGAGTTTTAGAGATAAAATCAAAGCAATGCCCTCCCACCAAACCACTAAAAATCAAAGATAAGAAAACCTGTCTGTCTTGCAGTCGCCATCAAGAATTGAAATTATATCGCAAATTACAGCCTCTAAAATCCATTGATGATGGTGAAAAATGTTGTTGTGGCGTTTTATTAAAGGAGCCTACAATTTTAGAAAGAATTGATACAATGCAATTGTTTGGCAGGATTGAAGGATTTTTTTAACATCCTCTCACGACAAGTTTAATTTATGTTGCAAGAGCCGGTAGCCTCAGTTCAAAACCACTCAAAGCAAGAAACCAATAGCGAATTACCACATATTATCAAAGTGTTTGTAAGACGCCAAGAAGAGGAATCATTAAATTTGCTACGCTTTCAGGACATGTTAAATTTAGAACCATGTTAGTATGTACAAAATTTCAAAGCGTTTAGTGTATGTTTTTGAGATTTTTTTTTTTTACCCCCTGTTTGTGTAAGACGTTTGAGTTAAAAATCTTGAAGTTTCTGTAATAGATTAAAGAAAACTTGTACAAGTTTCCTTTAATCTACTACAAAAACGCCAAGATTTCTAACTCAAACGTCTTACACAAACAGGGGCTTAATTTAAATAAGTTGCTCATCAACCAAAATTTTTGTATTCCTGTAGGAACTAATTAATTGTAATAATTATAATTAGTAAAATTTTGGTGAACTGAATATTTTTATCGGGGAATTTTTTCGAGAAATCTTTTTTTATTGCTTTATAAAGTGCCAGCAAATATTCTGTGGACGCCCAGGCAGAAAAAGACAATCAGTTCGACGTCGCTACGATTGTCTCCGGGTACAACTAACATCAGTACAACATTCGTTTACCATATTTTGATGTACTCATAACATTAAAATGATAACGCCGATTGACCGTCCTCCGACTCCTGTTTTTAATGATGTCACAATACTTTAAATACAAATTTATAAGGTCGTCACAATGAAAATTTCCCAACTTAAGTCAAATTTTTGTATTTACGATGTTGCAGCGGTATAGAATTATTGTAAACGGAGTATTGGGAAACTGACGTAGATTTTTTTTTATATAAAGTGTTGTAGTGGTATAGCATAACTAAGAACGCGGTATTTGTAAATGTTAAGTTATATTTTTGGGTTTACAGTACTGTGGTGGTACAAACATTTTGGAAGAGTCGTAAATTTGTATTTACAGTATTGTGGTGGTACATATTTTTTGGAAAAAGTCACAATTTCTGTAGAACACAAATAATGATATTTTTAAAAGACTGATTCTGTATTAGTGTCATGGAAGTTCACACAAAACTTACAACAACATGCCACACTTAATTTATTACTTATTCACAACTAATGTTAGAAGGTTCCTCGAATCTGGTAAATATAATTTTGAATTGAGATTCGGGGTTTTTTCAAAAACTTTTAGCATAATTTGTAGCACTACTGAGTTGATTCCCGTTCAAATTTCAAAACTAAAAAACTGTATACGAAAAATATACTCTTAAATAAACTATTCTTTTTTTGGGAAAGCGAAAATACGTTTTAGAGCAAAAAAAAAAAAAAAGAAATTGTTAGAAATAAAAATTATTTGTATATTTGTGATTTGAACGGGCTAAGGTTCGTATTGCTTTTTAAGCCAAATTAGATGTGATAATTATTAATGAACAAATAACACCAAAGTCTGTTGTAAATATTCTGACTAACAACACATAGTTGAACGGAACAGCCAGCCGTTTTCGAAGGCCACTAAACCTTCATCATCAGCGTTCTTTTGTGTTTGGTGCACTGTGTGTGGTGTCAGTAGATGTAGATTTCTGCTTTATATACTTAGCATTATTGCAAATGGAATGTGTGAATTGTTCTGATTCATCTTATTTCAATTTGCTGAAAGCTTTTTTGTAATGAAAGCTCAATTTTACCATCTCTATATTTACAACAGTCTTACCATTGTCGTTTGTTCTTTACTAATTATGCACATGTTAGTTAATTTGCTTATCTTTGTTCTACTTAAGACAAACTTTTTTGGTTTGTTACTATTAAGTATATTTTTTATTTTTAATTTTTGCCACAGGCCCATGGCTATTAATTTTAGTTAATTTTAATTATTATTCGAACTGCATTTGTTTCTATATTTGTGATTTGAACGGGCTAAGGTTCGTATTGCTTTTATTATTTTATTTGATTTGCACCTTGAACGCCGTCGTTTAATAAATGCCACATTTTGTGCTTCCTTCTATTCATCAAAAAATTATGGTGTGTGATAAGATAAAATTAAATTTAACTAGCACAGACAAAAACCAAAAATAAATTTAGCAAAGCCAATTTTTTTATTAGAGATACGTGAAGAAAAACGATTTATATGACACTTACATCTGCAGTTCTCAAATAAATTCCCCACAGCAAGTTACCGACTTCAAACTTTCAGGGATAGAATACACATCATTTTATGAAATTATTATTTTGACGACAGCAAGGCAACACAGCGGCAGGTTGTTGTCCATGCTGTTTTTGTAGCTGTAAGTTAATTAAACTAACGGATTTTTACACAATGTATGAATAAAATAAAAAATAACTTTGACCGTAAGCTAGGTTTAATTGCCGACATATTTTAACAAAAAATTTTCTTTTAAATTTAACGAAACAAAATTTCTTGGTTAACATGCTATTTGTAAGAAAAATATTTAAAAATTAAAAGGAATATTACACAGAAAAAAATGATTTGTAAATACAAATAATTTTTTTGTTATATCAATCAAGTAATTAATTGATTTTGAACCTACAACAATTTTTGTAAATACAATTAACGAAATTGTAAGTCAAAGGAAAATCTGAAAAATATTTTCAATTAAATTTATCAACAAATATTTTGTTGAAATTTAATTATTTTTTCAACATTAATTTTTGTTAGATTTGAAAGTTATTTCAATTAAAGTTATTGTTATATTAACAATGCGAATTGTTGAGTTTTTGTACAAATTTTGATTATCATAATTATTATATTAACAATGTTTCTTATACACAATCACAATCCTCGAAACGATTTTTGGCTTGTCTGCGAAAAACACTAAATGTCTTTGGGCGGAGTTGAACCGGCAACCTCAAAACTAATAAACCAACTTACTTACCTCTCAGCTAGAGAGCAACACTTTATTAGATACGCTAATAATGAATACACACAAAATATGATTTCTTGTTTCTTCTACATGTGCGCATTCCGTTATGATATAATTTAGCAAATAATTTTGTTAAGTAATTTAATTGACTACAAAAATTAAAATCTGTTATATCAACAATGATCATTGTTAATTATTAAATTAAATATTAACAATTTGTTTTGTTGGTTACAATTCGATGATATTTTTTTCTGTGTAGGTTTGTTCATTTACTAAAAATTGTTACGAATTTGTTACTAGAAAGTGTTCATTAAATCAAAAAGTTTGCAAGGGTAGAGCGTCAAAAGAGCAAAAAAAAAAAATTAAGAGACAAAAAATTCTTTCAAATTATTACTCGTAAAATGTTTACTTGCAAGAATTATAATTATAGGTGGTTATTGGTTGTTTTGTTGTCAAATTAATTTTTAATTTTTTTTGTTCAAAAAAAAAAAAAAAAAAAACATGTGTACCTACATATCTAAAAAGAAATCATGTTTTCTTTGTTTACCCTTATTCCAGTTGTCGACATCGACGTCACTTTAACACAATACCAACAAATTGGGGATTAGTCAATCGCTCTTGAGAATAATGTTGTGCTACTGACAATCTCTTTCCGTTCCCCAAGGTCTAGAAAATATTATAAACTTGCCAACAAGTCGATGTCGATAACTGGAATAGGGGTGATTGTTTATTGTTTTTCGTTCATTACATAGCATCTACAACTGTGATTAACTCTGACATAATATCTGAGAGATCGTCGGTAGAATAACAAAAATAAAATACCGATATTTCTCTGCATATCATACAAGAGGAACACGTAATTTTACTTTTCTTATAACATTTCATTTTATACAATTTCTCGCCGAGTTAACATGTATTACATTTGTATACAGAATTTTACATCCTGTGCGTGTTTACATAAGATGTTGGATACGGGAATCTTGACGTTTTCGTAATGGATTAAAGGGAACATGTGCAAGTTTTCTTTAATATATTACAAAAACTTCAAGTTTTCTAACGTCAACGTCTTACATAAACTGTAAATTAGTACAGGATTCAGAATATCAAAGTCTACAAGTTTAATTTTGATATAAATATTTTTGCAACTTTTTAAGCAATTTATTATTTGACATGTTGTCATAATGTTATTTCAAATAAAGTCTACTCACGATTGATAAAGCAGCAATGAAATGCATATAAGTACATATGTAGATATGGCTTGCCGTCAACAAACAAGTTTTATTTAATTTTAATTTTTTTTAATAAAGAGAAATGAATGCTTACTACTATTACTAGGTATTACCTTCTTTAGAAAAGGGACAGTGATAGAGAAGAAAGGTGGTGAAGTAAGAGATACAGAAAGCTTCATTATTTTACAACTCTGCTTTTTTGCATGCACAGAAAAAAATTTCATCGAAATGCAACCAACAAAACAAATTGTTAATATTTAATTTAAAAATTAACAATCATTATTATTGATATAACAAATTTAAATTTTTGTAGTCAATTAAATTACTTAACAAAATTATTTGTTAAATTATATCATAACGGAATGCGCACATGTAGAAGAAACAAGAAATCATATTTTGTGTGTATTCATTATTCTTTAGCTGAGAAGTAAGTGAGTTAGTTTATTAGTCCTGAGGTTGCCGGTTCAACTCCGCCCAAAGACATTTAGTGTTTTTCGCAGACAAGCAAAAATCGATTCAAGGATTCTGATTGTGTATAAAAAGCTTGTTAATATAACAATTATATACGGAAATTCAACAATTCACATTGTTAATATAACAATAACTTCAATTGAAATAACTTTGAAATCTAACAAAAATAAATGTTGAAAAAATAAATAAATTTCAACAAATTATTTGTTGATATATTTAATTGAAAATATTTTTAAGATTCATCTTCAACTTACAATTTCGTTAATTGTATTCACAAAAATCGTTGTAGGTTCAAAATCAATTAATTATTTAATTGATATAACAAAAAAATTAATTGTATTTACAAATCATTTTTTTTCTGTGTGTTTCTAATAATGCAGAGTTGCAGCGCCCCTAATGTCAATGAGGCGCATTAAATTTTCAAAGCCAAAGTAGCCATTTTATTTATTATTTTACTTCGCCGATGATTCTGTTACACAATACCGAGGAAGGAGGTCGCTCTGAAGTTACATTAGGATTAATATCCTCAGTGACCAGTGTCTATGCCTTCATCACTTGAACTATCCTACAACAACTGATACAAAGGGACACTAATGCACAACAGAAAAATATGTGGTGTTGTTATTTAAATACTGTCAAAGACAAGGCTCAAACCCAGGACCTTCGGTTTTGTAGTCAACGTACTAACTACTTCAGTCAACGCTTCCCTCAAATAAGTTTTACTTTTGAAAATTAAAAAAAAATTAGTTTTCTGTTAAGTAATGGTGAAATGGTAACCGCAACCAATGATTAAATGGTTTCTGTTAAACAAAATGGAACTAATTAATTTTTTGTGAAGAATAAAATAATCATGCATTGTTAACAATGAGTTCATGACTGCGAAATGGGCCTTGCTTGGGTTTTGTCTCCACTGGTTGAGTTCAAAGAAAAAGCCAGATTTGATTAAAACCAACGAACGATTTTTTCATTTGAAATTTGTAAGGCAAACAATTTTTTTTAAAACGAATTTTCGTTATTTTTCATACAACTAGAAACGAAATTTTTTATAAAATCTGTTCATAATATTGCTAAAGCTTATTTTTGAAGCCGATTAAATTTGTTCAAATTTTGTATTTTGCTTGATTAAAAATTAAAATTTCCTTATATTAAAATTAATTTGCAGACAGTTTGCTGGCATTGAGTTCAGTTTTTTTTTCTATTTAGATAGCACACTGCTGTTACAAACATATACTGTATCGGCCCTACTCGTAGACATAAAAGAATTAAGAAAGCAAATTAAGAAGTTTGCTGTAAAGATTGTTACAATCTTAAAATAGATTTGATTTTCATAACAAATTGCTTTAACAGTTTGTTATGGGAATTATGTAAAATATTTAATGCGAATTATTTATGTTATTATACATACATACATACATAAATATATATGTACATATCGATGGTCTCAACTAGAAAGGACCTAACTCATATTTTTTTACGAAATTGAGTTTTTAGATATTCCAATACATTTCACATAAATACACCTCTTCACAAAAATTTATTGCAATAGTGTAAAAAATAACGCTTTTACAAGAAGTTGTACATAGCAGTTTCTACAAGCAGCTATACTGGTTCTATTATGTTTTTACCTTCTCCTGTAAAGTTACAAATTATTTGACTCAGGGCCTTTCTACTTGCGACCAACGATATGTATGTACGTACTGCTGTATATGACGTTCATTTAAGGAAAAGTTTAAAACATTTTCATTTTCATATCAGCAGGTTAAGTCATGAGGCATGTCTATTTACAGAGCAGATATTTGAATTCTTGGATGATGTTTTTGCACGAGACAGTATGTGAGTGAATGTATGTGTGTGTGTGTGTGTATGTGTGTGCTTGTGCGTGCTAAGAAAATAAAAGTTTATAGACATTAAGATTTCCAAAACGATAGATTTTTAAGTGCATTTACTAAATTTTATTACTCTTCACTCAGTATTTAAAGTATAATTAAATGTCTGAGTATAAAATTTCTTGTTGAAAGAATCGAAATTTTTTCGAAAGAATTTTGTTTAAAGTCATTTCAGTTTTTTCGGTAAATATTGCTTGGACTTAATATATTTTAATGGCAAAATTTTCATAGCTTCATTTTTAAGGAAATTTTCTACGAACTTTTTTTATTTTATAACAATTTTGTTTTTGCAAATGAATTACAACTTGTACAACGTCTGCAAAATATGCAGACGAGTTAAAAAAGTTGTCGTATGGCCCCAAAGATGTTTTTAGTTGAAGTCAGTAAAATGTTTATTAAATTTTTAGTTAATTAATGAACGAGTTTATAGTAATTATATTTTTATATTTGAGTAAAATTTTTCTAAAAGTAATTAAATTTTCCCATAAAATTCGGAGCTTTGCAAGAAATCTTTTTCATCTTTCATCTCAAAATTAGTAAATTTTCCAAAGTTTTATTGTGTCTTTATTTTATTTTATTTTTAATTAAATTCAATACCACATGGTATGTTTTTTATTATATCTTCATGTTATATTCTTAATTAATTCACTATAGATACATATTAATTCCTTGACGGATAGTCAAGCACTCTAACCAATT
Organism: Tachina grossa; assembly: GCA_949987645.1. Lineage (NCBI taxonomy): Eukaryota > Metazoa > Arthropoda > Insecta > Diptera > Tachinidae > Tachina > Tachina grossa. The sequence goes on along the minus strand of OX465276.1, from coordinate 57,899,456 downwards.
GCCTAAGAGGGCAGCCATTCAGGCATTGAAATTTTTTAGTTTTAAATTTTTATTTTATTTTTATGAAATATGAAAAATTTACTTAGATTTTTTGCTTAATGCAAATAAAAGATATATTCTATAATTTAAAAAAGAAATACTTAAAGCTTTTAAATAGTTTCTAAAATTTAAAATACCTCTTTATGTCTTTCAAGTGAATCAAATTCGATGAACTAAGCAGGAGTAAGTCATTTTCTAAAATTTATTTGTTGATTTAGAGTGAGAATAACCCGTTCTTAGGATATAATTTCCCTAAACTTTTAAACCTTTTTAAATATTTCCTTTATGCCAGTAAACTTGTCCTTGAATGTGAGAATTTTTGCGTGCATTTTTATGATTTATTTTTAAAGATATGAATTTTTTTTAAACTCAGTTTAAGTAAATTTTTCTAGATTTTTGTAAAACATTACCTAATGGGCTATTTACACTAGCACAAAATCTAGAAGATTTAAATTAAAATCTTTATGAAAATATATACCGTTTAGATCTCCTTTTTTGACATTTAAATATATTGTTTATCCAAAACAAAACCCAGTAAGACGCAATTTGCACTGTGCCTTTTCTGCTTGCCTGTGCAGGCAGGCTTTTTTTAGTTTATTGGTGAGAGGGGGTGAGAAGCTTGCGGTGTAGAACAAAAGGCACGAAATGAAAATTCGAGGGGATTTATGACATTTCTCTTTGCCTCTTTCGTATTCTCATCATTAAACGTGTATATAAATGCCAAAAAGGCATGAATAAAAAAGGCTTAATGTAAATGTGGGTGACATTTCGTAGGGGTTTCAAAAGAAAATTGTCAATACAAGGCAGGCTAAAAAGGCATAGTATGAATAGCGACTAACTAAAAGCGTTTCCAAGGCTACAATCAAATAACTGCAATGTAGCTAAGTCACACACCTTTTTCAGCAGACCGTAGCTAATTCACTCATCTTTTTTATAAATATGCCAGGGTGGTGAAAAATAAATAAAACTATTAGATTTTTATTAGATTTCCTACAAATCTACTGACAAAATAGATTTTGTTTTGTATGGGAAATCTAGTAAAAAGCAGCAGGATTAGCTAGAAATCTCGTAAGTACTAGATTTCGAGATAATGTAAATGGCCTATAAACTTAGAAAAAATTATTTACGGCCATTATTACAACTTAAAGTTATTAAAAGTATGATTTTATCGGACTTATAAAAAGCTTTCCATTATTGAAAATTGGATTTAACTAACAATGTAGGATAAACTTGCCTGTAACGTATCGCTCACTTTAGGTTAAAATAAAATTTTGCAAATGATAAAGTTTTATACGTCCGATAAAATCCTATTTTTAACTAACTTTAAGTTGCAAAAATGGCACTTAAACCTAGAAAATTTTTTTAATTAACCCCCTGTTTATGTAAAACATTTGAGTTAAAAATCTTGGCGTTTTTGTAATAGACTAAAGGAAACTTGTACAACTTTGCTTTAATCTATTACACAAACACCAAGATTTCTAATTCAAACGTCTTACACAAACAGGGGGCAAATTTAGAAATTTTCTTACTGAATAAAAGTATGTGTCTTTTTTTTGAGTACGCAGAAATTGGAAATTTGGGCGCAGATCAGCTTTGAACACCAATTGCTTTACTTAAGCTTTTCTTGAAATGGAATACGAGAATTTTGGGTCTTTTATTAGTATTGATTTGCCTTTGTTAAATCCATTTTCCTGCTTTAATCTTCATTTTATATTTCTAATACAAAACAAGGGTTGAAAATTTTGAACTAGAAAACTTGAATAAAAAAATTATTCCTTGAGTTAAGAATCAATTATAGTTTAGTTAAATTAAATATTATCGCCAAAATATCTTCGAAAAGATTCAAATTAATTTTTTTTATTTCATTAAAATTTATTTGACTTAAATTTGTCCATTAATCGATGAAACATTATTTGAATAGAAATAATAGTCCTTTCTTCTACAATTTCCTTTCTAATTTCTTTTTAACTTTTGTATTAATATAAAATGACTGTCTCATAATCTTTCAGTCTTAGTGTACATAAATCAATTACACTTGAAACAATACACATTAAGAAAAATAATTTGAAAATTTCTTTTTTATCTTTTGCTTACAAGCGAACATGACTTTGTAATAAAAATGGAATAAAATACAAATTTTCGTTTAATTGAAGTTTTAATCCCCAGATAGTCTAGAGGTTTAAGATGTTTGCTGCATGTAGCTGCTTTATTCATTCATGTTTTTTTTACTTATTTCTTTTTTTATTTTTGTTTAATTTACCAACCTTATAATAAATTTCAGTTTCCACACTTTTCCTCCCACTTCTTATCTTTACTTGTAATTTCATTATATTTAGCAATTCGTTTGCAAATCCCTTATTAAAGCGCAAAAATGGTTAAAAATCAAACAAGAACAAAGTGTTATAAACAAATACATACATATCGATGGCTTAATATAAAAAAGGCCTAACTCGAATTTTCAATATTTTACAGAAGCAAAAAACTAAAGAAAAAATAAGGCATTTACATGCAGAATTAGTTTTTTAAGTTTTCATAAGTCCTTGATTTTGAACTGTAACGTACTAAGATCGTCAAGAAGGATGCAATACGTTGTCGCCCAGAAAACATTAAAAACGCAATTTCGAAAAAAATTGAGTTAGACCCTTTTTATATTAAGCCATCGATATGTACGTATAAAAATATATAAATTAAAAGTGTTGCCTGATTAAGAAAAAAATTGGCCGATAATTTTACTCCGTTAATTCTTAAGAAAAAACATTTTATAAAAAATATGTTTAAAATATGAACAATATTATTGGCATTTTAAAAATTATTCTATGTTCTTTTGTTTAAAGTAATTATTATACGTTATTAAAGTTTCGGATAAAAGATAAAAAAATACTGTAGCCTTTAGTTTAAAATATATTTTATATAAATATGATCTTCTGGCCATTAAAATTTGAGGGCAAGTGGAAAAAATTATATGCCTTTTAATTATCAAAACGAGAAAAAAACAACAAGACAAAAAAAAACAATAAATGGAGAAATCTAAAAAATAACCAAAATTAAAAAAAAAAGAAAAGACACCCGGTTAAGCTATGCTGCTTATCTCTATAAAACAAATTACATGTGTTAAATAACAATGCAATAAAATGATATTATGATGTGAAATTTGCCGCAAATATTTCAAAACGTTTCCATTTATTCCCCATTATATTCTTTTCTAGCTGAGTACGATGAACTTAATGTATTATTTTAGAGCGGTTTTAGAGTGCTTTGGCTCCATTTTCCATTTACTTGATACATGGTCACAGCGGTCATCCGGTGATAAAGGAAGCGGTTGAACTGGCCAGAAGAGCCTCGGCTGCTCCGTTTACGGGCCCAGAGCCGTTTTGTGGCGTAAGTCGATCGGCTGTAAAATTTCTCATCAAATGAGATGACACTTCGACCGCTAAGGAAATGTGGCTGACTTTTTCTAGTTTAAGGCAGGTCAAATCATTGATGCAGCCATTTTCATATTATGGCATCCAGAATATCAGTATGAATAATTGAGTTTTTTTGCTGGTTTTCTTTCTAATCACTTTGTACTGACCTATCCTCTGTGGAAAAGTAACCAAGTTCGTTCACCCTTGTGTAGTTTAGCTTAGAAGATGAAGAGACAACGGCATCCATTCTTTGCGATTATATCGTCTTATGTAGTAGTAGAAGACGTGTTCGAATGATATTAGGCAGGCTGTATGGTTGTAGAATGGTTGAGAAAACAATATTATGTTCTCTGAAACAAATGTGTGGTCGTTGAAAACTAGTTATTGTTATTTTAAACATTTATTTCGTTACGATAAACAGCGTAATGTTTGAATTTAATAATTACATTATCACATTCATAAAAAATTGTGGTATGGTTAGAGTTTAACAATATAGTTTTGTTAAAAATTTATGACTACAACATAATTTGTATTATCATTTAAAAATATAATGATGTAAATAACAGTATAATGTTATCCAAAACCATACTATGTTTTTAAAAAAATCTTTTTCAGAAACCTCTGTCAGTTCAGTATTTCGTTTGTAACCTCTCGGTAGTGCACGGATGGTGTTAAATAAATTAATAAATAAATAAAGTGTAAACAAAAGGTTAGACCAATAAAAATATATAAGCATTTGTGTATATCTTTATACAGACATGTCTGTATGTCGTGTATGTATACATTTCTATATATACATTTTATTTCAACAGTATTAATTTATCTTTATTTCGAATTTAACGCACAGCTGTTGCTACAATAAACATATGATAAAAGAACAAAATAGTATTATTATATTGAATAATACTGTGGTCGTATTTAACAATTTTAATATAATATTAGATCATGGTATGGTGAGTCTCAATTATATTTTAGTCACATCTAACAATACTGTTGTCATATTTACAATACTAAGATTAGGTGTAACACAGTTCATTGTTTTTGTAGGTAATATTATTATTATTAACTCAGATAATAATATTATTAAAGTTTGCTTTTCTATTAACAATAATATGATTTGACTGCAACCATATAATTCAATCATAGTATGTTGCTGTTTGATTATGGTTACCTCAACCATATTTTTTCTTTGCGTGTATTCTTAAGTAATTTTTTTGTTCATGTGTTTTTCTTTTATTTTTGTTTCACTCACTTCAAATAACGACACAAAATAAAATCAACATTTTGTTTCGACTATTTTTAAGTGGAAAATTATCCCTAAAAAAATATTAAAACAAAAACCTGTCGAAACAAGAATAAAATAAACATTGAGGGTGGCGTTGGCTAAAATAGTTAGCACGTTGACTACAAAACCGAAGATACTGGGTTCAGTCCCTGTATCCGAAAGTCATTAAATAACAACACCATGCATTTTTCTAATGTACATTAGTGTCCCTTTGTATCAGTTATTGTATTGAGGACATAGTCGCTGGTCCCTGAACTATACCAACTTCAGCAGATGCTAATCATAATGTAACATCATCCTTCGCCGGTATTGTGTAGCAGAATCATCGGCAAAGTGAAATAACCATTAAAATGGCTACTAACCACAGCTTCAAAGTTTAACACGCCTCATAGAAGTAGCTGCAATACTGCATTATTTAAAAAAATCGTGCAAAAAAGCAGAGTTGTAAAAGAATGAAGTTTTTTTCTATCACTTCCTTCACCAACTGTCTTCTATCACTATCCTTTTCTAAAAAAAAAACCGAAAAAGCGAAAATTTTAGAAAAAGTCATCAAAAGTACAATTAAGAACAATAAAAAATAAACCATTGAGAACAAAAAATTTGTGAACATTGTACAAAATTCACCTGAACTATTAATTCATTTATTAATTTACAGCCTTATTTATAAAACATAAAAAGGCTTTATAAAGGATTTTTAAGAAAAATTTTGTATGAAAATTTGTTTTAAAAATCTTTATAAAGCCTTTTTAAGTTTTATAAATAAGGCTGTTAGTATATTATTTTAAAATAAGACCGAGTGTATTATTTTCAATTATTTCCAACTAAGACGCTTAATGTTATTTGTTTGGTTTTTTTTAGCGTTTTATCGCGTCATTTGTGCTTCTGCGAAATATAAATTCCATGCACTACCTAACACACCCACGACCTCAAAGACTTTAATTCATATTTCACTGAAAACAGTAGCCGTCATATTGTTTATAATAGTAGAATTAGTAGAATCGTATCGTGAGTTGACGTGTCACCTGACAAAATCTGTAATATAAATAAAACATTTTGATTTTTTTAATTTAATATGTATCGTAACGTAGGAAAATAGATTTTTTAGTCAACTTCTCATACATGTATAAAGCAAAGAGAAATACAATAGCAGCTGATACGTTCGCTGGCAATCTCACGGTTTTACCAACTAAAATAAAGTAACACTACCATAAGTTACAAAAAGAATTTACCTCGTTTTGCTCATTTTCGATTTCCTTCAATTACACAGTTGATACATATACCGAACAGCAGACTAATATTGACACAGGTGAGCTATTTTTCCCATTAATACTTGAAAAAAAGTAGATAAACTACAGCTCTCAATCAAGTGTGAGAAATAAATTGATTTAGCATGCAGCGTTTTGTATTCTATTACGGCTGGACGGAATACTAATAAATTTTTAATCTCAGTAGATAAAAGTTTTCTTCTTTATATAGAAAAAAGAAATCTGGTAGCCTTTACATTAGATTTAATGTGTTTTATCTCTTGTCCACTTTTTCACACTCTCACTATGTAATTTACTCTCTCTAACTCACTCTCTCGCGTGGTAAATTTTTGTTTTTGTTTATATAACAAAAAATCCCTGTTGTGCACGAATGTATTTATGTGTGTGTGTTAGTCTAGCATATTTTTTGGGTAAATATCATCAGCCTGTTTCAAGGTCATAAACGACAGTAAATGTTGTATTAAAACAAACTTGATATGGAGGACAGCGATAGTAGTGGTGGCAGCAGAAGTTGCAAACTTTATATGTGTGTGTGTACTCGTATGTATAGGAATACATAAAAATTTATTAGTGCTGTAGTGGAAGCAACAACAATAATCACTCCCGATATTCGTTAGTGTCACAATGAAATTTAATTTCAAACTCAAACAAATTGACACACAGACCCATTAAAAAGTGCCTGCACCCATTCATATCTAATGGCAGCCAGTTGCTACAACTACAATTTAATTACATATAATAAAATGATTTTAGGGGCAATAAAAATGTTTTTGCTTTCAAGGTGCCTGGAATTTTATTTATATGATGTAGACAGAAGAGACTTTTCTGTCTAAATTTTCAAATGAAAAATATTTGCAGATTTAAAAATAAAGTAGACTTTTTCTTCTCTGTTTTTTTTTCATTTGCTATTTTCTGCTTCACTTGGTTTTTGTTAATAAAAACAAATTGAATTTTTTTCTGGTATTAAATTGTTTCTTGCACGTAGTTGCTCTCACTACAGTATTTGCTTTTCAAAAATACTGGGTTTTTATGATTAGTAAAATGAGCAAAACTGACTACTTTTGCGGGAGAGAGGAATATTTGTGAGAGAATGAACAGAAAATATTACGCGCACATGTTTGATTCTCCACTATTTTTTGTTTGTTATTCTGCTGATGTTTACAATATATTTCAATTTGTTTTAAATTACTAAGGTTAGTGCACAGTGATTTAAGTGAGATATTGTTTTGCTTACAAAACAAATATGAAAAAAACATCCACAATGCAGTGTGTAAGGTCACTGAATATTTTTTGAAGTATAAATAAACAAAGGATGCTACAACTAATCATATCTTTCAAATCACATTACCTAAAATTTAAAAAAATTATGTACAAGTTGCTAAATGAGGAGAATGATTCTTTTCGATTAAATAATTACATGAACAAGTTGCCAAATAAAAAAAGTGAGTACTTTTCAAGAACCGATTATTTTAGTCTCACGCCTTGTTAAAATCATTAAGTTGGTAATCCAGCAGGGAAGAGCTTCCACTAAAAATTCTTAATTTCAAACTCGATTACCTTTTTTGAAATTTTTTGCTGGGTTCTTTGACTCGATTTGTTTTAATAAACTTTCGTACAGAGACTTTATCTATTAACTTATGCTCTCTACAATTTTTCTGAGAGTAAAAACAGTGTATAAGAAACTATGCGATTGCAAATAACTTTATATTTTTGCTTTGCCAAATCACTCATTTCGATGTCACGTGCGACATAGAAAAACAGTGATATTAAATACAATTAAATTAAATCAAAACCTTGCTGAAAAATATAAATAAGTGTGATCGTGGTACTTATAAAAATCATTTCCAAATTTTTACAAAATGACAAAAAATTTTTACAACTTGAACTTGAAGCAAACAAACCCTTGAATTTCAAAAAAGGTTTAACGCTTATATTATTCGCCATCCGTAATTACTTTACACTATCGCGCTTGCACGTTTTATTTGAATTTTTGAAATATGTATATTAATACAAAGTATAAAATAGTTTGAACACCGACCGCCTTATCAAAATTTGTTTCATTGATTGCTCAAAATTGCTTAGGTTGGATACCGGGAGCGTATGAGTAATTTGCATTATTTCCTTTTAAATAAAAATTAATCATACGCAACAAATATAAAATGTGGTAGTAATCCTGAGGCGGACAGTAAATTCTCCGATATTTAGCATAACTATTCCTAAAGTAGATATGAATATGCCAAAAAAAATTTTTTTTTGTATCAAGTCTATTTGAAGACTTATGGGGGAACTTAAATGTTGTCGTTTTAGAAAAAAAAAATAATTTATTCTTTAAATTTAAATAAATGATTTCATTCCTAAAGAAAATCGTTGAATCCTTAAAAAAAATAATTAAAAAAATTGTTCATGTGCGAATAGGACATGATCAATTCCCACTAAATTTATTCCAGCTTCAGTATTTTTTAGGGCTCTGTACACCAAAGGTGTATTGTTTTTGCTACGATGTCCGTTCTTCGGTCTGTCTGTATTCTCTATAATTGGAAGAGGCGACCTGAAATATCAGCAGAATATATATAATTTAAGCCCCTACAACAAAAAATATGTTAGTTAAAAGTTAAAGGGCTTTCAAAAGCGATTAACGATAAATGTTAAAATCCTAAAGCTATATACATACATACAGTAGACTGGATTTTTCAAAGATAGCATATTTTTTGCAGACTAAAGCAATTAACACTGAAATTAAAAAAAAATCAAAATTAAAGTGTATTTTATCAGTTAACGTATTTTGAAAACCATAATATACAAACTCTTGAAATTTTCAAAAACGCTACAAGAGAAAGAAATCCAAAAATTAAAAAAAGGACGATATGAAAAAAGCGCTTAAATGAAAAATATTATTAAAAAATATGCAAAAAATCACTAAAGGCAAAAATGTCGCCAGAAAACTAAAAAAAAATAAAAAGTAGCTAAAACGAAAAAAAAACACTAAAACTAAAAAACAACAGAAAAAAAATTTCCAAAAACCGAAAAAATCGCCAAAAAATCAAAATGAAAATGAAATAGAGTACAAATATTAGGACTTATGTATGTATATTATACGAGTAATGAAGTAACTGCCAGGGAAAAAATTAAATAATATTTAGCAATGTAATTAAATAAAAATATATATAAAATATGACCCAAAATGCATTAATATTTGAGGAGAAAATTCTTGAGCCCAGCTGAAGGCCTGCCATCCAGAAAGCCTTTGGAAAGCGAAGTCGGTTTTGTACATACCTCAGAGGAGAAAATCCTTGAGCATAGTCCAAGGTTGGCAATAGAGAATATATTTAGAAAGCGAAGTCGGTTTTGTTGGACATACCGCAGAGCAGGAAAACCTTCAGCATGGCCGAAAGTTGACAATGCACACAAGCTGTGGACGACGATGCTGGTCTTAGAAATACCTCAGAATAGAAAAAGCTTGAGCTCGGAGGCAGGCAATGCAATCGTCGATCTTAGACTTAAATCAGAAGAGAAGGTTCTTTGAATCAGGGAATGCAAAAATTAAAAAAATTAAATGAGTCTCAAGAAAATTAAATAGCTCCTAAATTGTTTCGTTAAGAAAATAAATAAGTCCCAAATAAATCCCAAAGAAGACTTATGTAATGTGAAATAAGTACCAAATGAGTAGCTGGAGAACAAAACCAGACTAATCGCGTTAACTCTTTTTTACAGGACAACCAAATTACTGAACTGTTAAGGAAAAGTCAGTTTTCTTTATTTTTTTAAAGTAGTATCGAACTGGTTTTGAATGAAAATATTGCGTGACTTCATAGATGTGTACTTGGAGAGTCCAAAAAAAAAAAAATAAAAAAAAATCATTAACTGACGACATGTCTAGTTTTGTTCGCCAGCTCCTCATATAACTTCGCTGATGAAATAAATTCCAAAAAAAAATTTTCGGAGGTATTTCATTTTTATTTTTTCAGTTTAACGGAATAACTCCAAAAAAAAATAAAACTATTTAAAAAAAATAAATATTAATTTATTTGGTAGTTTATTTTATAATGCAAAAGCCTCCTCACTCTTTTTTGGGCGTTATTTTATATGGCCGCAAAGATTTTCATACTACACTCATTGTAATCAAGTAAATCCTACAGCATCTGAAATAAAGGATTAGCGCACTGCGAATAAGCCTATTAAATCATTCAACCGATTTTGTTTTATTTAATTTAAATGTTTTAACCTTGTTTTCAAACTAATTTTTTCTCTTTTTTTTAGGAAAAAAAGAAAATAAGTTGCGTAAAAAACTGCCTCCATGTTGTAAAATTATAAGCCGAAAGACTTTAAAAATAATACATTTAATCGTTTTAAATATGATTCTTTTAATGTAAACATTACCATATGCATACTATATCGTTATCTGAAATGAAAAACGGCCTAACTAACATTTTCATAAAACTACAGGAGGAGGAGGAGGAGGAGGAGAAACCGGTAAAAATTTATATTATAAAAAATTTTTTAATGCAAGAAAAAAATGAAAACGCTATTCTTAGTAGCGTAGATTTTTATTTTTTTTACTACAGCTTACGATCGAACTTTTTTTAACTCATTTTTTTATAACTAACACAACCCGCGAAGCGATTAGCTTGTCTGCGGAAAACACTACTATGGCGGGAATCGAACCCGCGACCCTTGGACTGAAAGCCTAGCATTGGAACCATTTAGCCAACAGAGGCACGGCGATTTTTTGTACTGATTATTTCGTTACAATATCGCGGAATTTATAAAAAAATCGGTTTTAATTTTTCTTTAGATAAGTCATTTTGCATTTCAGCTAGCGATGTACCACAGTATTAATCTAAGTGCCTTCTATTGAAAAATATAATATATGTCTAATTTTATTTACATTCTACTACACTTTAATACATTTATTTATTGTAATCTATAAAGACAGATATTATGTAGGAAAAAAAATTAAAAACAAAAAGAAGGAGTAGCGAAAAAAAATATATTTTTAAGAAAAAATATTCCTTGGCTACTTTAGCATATCATCATTTTTTATGGATTTATGTATGCACACACACACACACACACACATGTATGTATAAACGTTTCTTTTATACATATATTAGAATATAAATGTGTATATAAGTTTGTGTTTGTGCAAGTGCAAGTGTTTGTGTTGGTAAAATCAAAAGCCTGCCATTTATGTAGAGTAGATAATAACACTTATCGACATATTATATTTTTATTTAAACAGGCTTGTCCAATACAGTTTTTCTAATAAAGATGGCTAGAGCAGTTTTCCGCTTAAAATTTAAATGAGTCAATTAAGCTTTAGTTAATTTAATTAATTAGAAAATAAAATAGATACACAATCGAATCAAGATGCTTATTTTATAAAAATTTTTGTTTGCGGGTTTCAAACTTTTTATGTTTGTATATTGTGATTCTCAATATGGTATTAAAAGACTTACTGTAAACATACGAAGTTTCTTAGCTAAATTCAAAAAATTTTTTGGGTTGAAGTCTACTGATGAGTTCCAAAAGCGGGAACGAAATGTATATAGACCATTGCTTAACCATAAAAAACAAGCAAAATTTGCAAATTAGAAAATTAATTGAAAATTTAACTGCATTAATTAAACTTTTGTTTAAAAATTTTATTCACTAAAAAGTTTAATTGACACAATAAAATTTTTAATATACTTCTATGTTTCTTTTTTTACCAATTAAAGATTTTGATTTGATAAATATTTTTTTTTCTATTTGTTTTGTTTTCTACTATAGAAAATAAAGCCACAGCAAGAATTTTTCTATTCTCTCTCTATTCAAATTAGAAAATTAATTCAAAATTTAACTGCATTAATTAAACTTTTGTTTAAAAATTTTATTCACTAAAAAGTTTAATTGACACAATAAAATTTTTAATTGACTCCTATGTTTCTTTTTTTCCCAATTAAAGATTTTGATTTGTTAAATATTTTTTTTTATTTGGTTTGTTTTCTACTATAGAAAATAAAGCTACACCAAGAATTTTTCTTTTCTCAGCTGTCGACAAGTGTAACTGAAGCAGTAAAAGGTTCAACGTTTAGAGGCTGCAGCTGAAAGTCATAGAAAATATTGGATGGACAGGCTCTGGGCCTGCCAAGCCACCAGCATCCACATCGATAATAATGATGAAGACACAGACTGTCAAAAGTCGTGCAAAGACGACTACTTTATATTATATTATGATATTTAAATTTTTTTGTTGTCTGTAGTTTATGATACTTTAAGATGCCACACCAATAGATGAAACTATGTTACGAGTATAATAGATATTTATTATTACAATCTTTTTTCCACTTTCTTTCCCCTTCTTCCATAATAAAATTGGTATGAAACTATATAGAATGAAATTAATGAAAGGAATTAAAATTCTTTGCCATTTCCAGCAAATGTAAGAAATATGTGTATACTTACACACATACAAACATAGTATGTAAATATAATTTAAATTTTGGATACTTTCCATACTGGATATTTATGTATATTCCACGTAGATATGTATGTGTGCCTACATACGTGTGTACATTTTAATAGCACAATATCCTCTTCTCCATAAAATTATTCATACATTCCTAAACCTCGCCTTGATATGCCATTTCTGGATATTACTGGCACTAAAAAGCTAAATGCATAAATATAAATAAATAAAAAAGCAAGTAGAAAATATAATATAACTACACCGAAAGAATTTTGCTTCATAAATCCAACGAAATAATTTCATTAGATTTATTTGAAAAATTAACGAATATTGTGAAAGAATTTCAATGGAATTGATTCGTTGGAATTCCAGTTTCGTAGCAATATTTCATTGGATTTATGACAACAATATTTCAATATTATTAAGAAACCTTCTATATTTAAGAAACATTTACAGTTGTTGCTTGAAATAAACATATATAAGTACATACCTTAAAGTAATTAAGATATAGATTAAATTCTTTAAAACTAAAAAAATAAATAAAATATACATCAATAGAGAATTTCATTATGGCTATGAAATGTATTCGTTGTCCCAATTAAAATTTCATTTTAGTCATAAAAGTCTGATAAATTAAATGTTTTTCAACAGTTGTTAACTAAAAGCTTGCATCAAAAGTAGTTCTGTATGTTTGTTTTAAAGAAATTATTTCGTTATTTGAATGAAATAATTTCGTTGTTTTCATGAATTTACTTCGTGGTTCTAATGAAACTATTTCGTCGTTTTAATGAAATTATTTCGTTGCTTCTATGAAGTTATTTCATTGCATTGATGACTCTGTTTAAATCATTTGACGAAGTTTTCACTAAAATTTTAACGAAACTGGTTTCATTAATCCAACGAAGCTTGACGTTGGTTGAATTTTAATGAATTTTTTCATTGGATTACTGTTGAAATTCATAGAGCTTATGAAAAAAATTCTTTCAGTGTACAAACAAAAAAAAAAAAAAATAGTATTAAAAAAACAAATTTGTAAAAAACTAATTTTAAATTATAGTTTTACATATCGTTGCCTAGACTCATTATTTTCTTTTAATCCAGTTTTTTCCATATTTCGATAGATTAGCGGCTTATCTGTCGATTTATTTGCGATTTCACTGTAACTTTCTGGATGTTATTAGCATTATTCTGCAGTGGAGTTCAATATTGTGTAAAAAACAACAAAATCAACATTCTAGCAGTTTAATTTATTAAACATTGTCCCCCATATTCATAAAATTTGAAAAGAATTTGAAATGTATTTTATTTCAAATTTTCCATACAAAATTTTCCTAAAATGAATTTCAAATTCATTTTATTTTTTTAACCCCCGACTAAAAAAGGGGTGTTATAAGTTTGTAGTGTATGTCTGTGTGTCTGTGTATCTGTGTATCTGTGTGTCTGTCCGTGTCCACGTACAGGCCAAACGGCTGGACCGATTTTAATTTAGTTTTTTCTGTTTGAAAAATGACTTGATCGAGAGGGTTCTTAGCTATATTTGAAGAAAATCGGCCCAGCCGTTTAGAAGATATAACATCTTTTCTGAAAAAAGTCGGGGGTTTTTAAAATTTTTAATTTTTGTTATTATAAATATGGGGGTGTGTGTTTAAAAGCTTTTAATATCAGTATTGAGTAAATAGTGTTTTTTTTTTGAAAAATTAAAATATTAATATCTAAAACATTCTGGTTTTACTGACTCAATATATTGGCTTTCAGCTTTCTAGATAAACTCATGAGCTAGTTACATATCGTTAGCTAAAATGCAAAAAGACGCAACTAACAAAATATTAAAAATTAAGTTTTTTTTAATTGATTATTGATTCTTAACACACGTGTAAAGATAAATTTTAATTGTTATAAGCCCATATACAAGCCTAGCGTGATTAACAGAGCTCTGTTAACATGAATGGAATTAATGCCCCCTTTTTTTAACAAGCCAGACCAGCAAATAGCTTACTTCTTGTGCATTATTAATATAAAATATGGAGCTTAATGCTTGTAAAGACACGAAAATTTCATGCTTCAAATTACAGACACAAAATATGATATGATAAAAAAAAATATATAATGCGGTAAAGGAATTGCAGGCGACTCAGGGATTTGTGTAGAAGAATTTCCAATTACGGCTTAGTTAAATAATAAAGTAAAAAAACGGTTGAAGTTTCCTTATACAAATTATTATTTTTTAAATAAGGCCGTCAGTGTCTTTTTTCCAAACACAAAAATATTTATGAAATTTTTTGATTCCGCTATTGTTTAATACAGTCACCAAATTAAAACGAGTCGTTTGTTGATTCAATCATTTTGTTAAATCAATTAAAATATATATAAATTTATGTTTTTAATTTATAACATGATTTTGAAATAATACTCAATTAAACTATTAATTGATTTTATATAAAAAAAAATAAAAATTTCTCCAATCAACAGCTTTAATTGAAAAAATCCCGAAATTCCATTAAACATTTTAGTTAATGAAATTCCAGAATAAAAGTTGAACTGACTCAATTAAATTTGCAATTAAGTTTTTAATCAGTTTAGTTTTAGAACAAGAGTTTAATTGACTCAGTTAAAGTTTTAGTTGATTATGTACTTCGTTTTTTTTATTATTTCAAGTTATTAATTGGAGAAAAAATATACGAAGAAAAAAATACTAAAACTAATTAAAATGAAAGATATTGTCATTTAAGCTAAAGCAATTCTCAAGTATTTTTTTTCGAAGTTTTCAAAAAAGGATATTGAGTTTCTAAACCGTTTCATTATTTTTATGACTTAATAATACAACAATGGAAATATACTTTAATGAATTGTTTGTTAATTCTGGTAGCTAATTACTACTACTACTACTATAAAACAAATTTCCTTAAAATTTTTATTGTGTTTGTATACAAAATTTCCATGGATATCGAATGTCCCTAGTCAACCTTTCAATTATTGAGTTGTTCAATTCAATCACGTGATTAATTAAACTTGCAATTATGTTCAATTAATTTTTTACTAACCTAATCAAATGCTTCAATTAAAATATAATATGTTCACGGGAAATATTATGATAAGTTTTTGTTTTAACAAACAAGTTTTAATTATTTTCTTTATTTGGTTTGATGAATATATGGTAAATTTTTTAATAAAAAAAATGTGACTTTCATTCTAATAAACTGTTGCGTATTTTGTTTTCAGTTCAAATAATATTTGATTTTTTTAATTCAGTAATTGAATACAAAATAAAGTTTTTTAATGTACACTCAATAATTGTTTTAATTAAAAATATAAAGTTTATCAATTGGAAAAATATCACTTTTATAAATTGTTGCAATACTGAAGATAAATATCAGGTTTTTGGTTGATTAAAGAAATTTGAAGACTAAGCCCATTTTATATTGAGTAATATTCTTTTTAAAGCACTTTAAAAAATTAAGCAAAATACATAAACAACGAAAGATCAAAATCTCTAAGCAATAGAACAAATGCAAAAGGAATGTAAATGACAAGACAGACAAAATTTTTTTTTTCTTAAATACAAATAAACTCGCAAAAATATCTACATACAGCAACACAAAAAAGAGACCTTCAGCTACACACTCACACGTGAAAACAGCTGAATATGTCCTTAGGCTTGCAAGAACATGACCACGTTGGGGGTGTGAGCGCCTGTGTGAGGTTGGTTATCGTAAGGTCCTCTTTCTAAGTTCAAGGACATGAATGAATATTCGAAAGATTTTTTTAAGACTAAAATGATGATGATGACGATGAAGAGCATAAGATGTTAATGAAAAGAAAAAAAAACGAAGTGTAGAAAAAATATTGTTTGAAAAGACCAGTTTGTGTTGCGAGAATTTATGTTTTGACAGCCAACTGTTGTAGCCTGTGATAAAGGAAAATGTTTAATTTCCGTTGAAGATATTTTTTCTTCTTCTTTGGTTTCCTGACGCATTTTTATTACACGTAGACAATTTTGTTATGGATACTTGAGTTCATACATTTAGCCCAGCAACATGTAATAAGCTTTTCTTGGAATACAGTATAACTTTGGAAAGGTTTGGGTAAATTAAATTCTGTGTAACTCTGCTTTGTTTGAGAGTAAAGTAAGTTGGTGATGGAACACATTTTTTTACAAATTTAAAAGAATTATATATTTACTTCTACATGAGGCTCATGTTTAATTAAGTATGAGATTAATCTTTAAAGAAGTATGAAATTGCATGGGCAAGAAGCACTTAGGAATTGTACTTTGATTAGTCCTTTAAATTAATAAAACTGATTTTGAAATTTACTTTAAAACAGAGCTTTTAAAAATTTTAAACGTTATGTTATACTTTGAAGCAGCTACGTCCAGGCCATATGCACAATTTGCAAACTTTAATAAAGAGCTTTTTATACTTTCACACTGACGAGATCACAAAAGCCAACTAGATCTCAGCGAGCACAATCCTTGCTTTAAGAGCTTTCAAAGCTGTTTACTCCAGGTGCAAATATCACAGTATGTGTGCTTGAACGTAGCTGTTTTAAAGCGGTTTTATCAAACAAAAAATCTATGTTAATTCAACATTAAAACTTTCGCAATGAATATAGCCACTTGTACAAGGCGCTATAAACGATTATGCCGAAGCTTCTCTGTCTCTCTTGATAAAATTCTTTCTTAATTTGAATTCTACACAAAATCTGGCTCCTTTGAATACGAGGAAAAGTTAATAAGTCTGCGACTTTTTGAATGAAATATAAGTTTTTGAATAAAAATCCATTTTATTTATTTATTAATTTTAAGTTTTATACACTAGTGCAACGCTTCATCAATTTTTCCTAAAAAAAATAAAAAAATTTCAAATTGCTACTGGTTTGTGACATGATTTCATCGTTGGAGTCAAATCTCTTTCCGCCGATCTAAATCCAAAGAATATGATGAATTATGCAGCCAATCGTAGCCAAATGCATGACCACAAATACTGCACTGTATCGTTCAGTTGAAAAATAGCAATTTCTTGCCCAGATGCGGTTTGTTTTTTAACTGACTCCAAAAAAAGTAGGTTATCAATTCGCCTGTAATTTTTTTAAACTTGTATTATACCAATACCAATTTCAACGAAACTTGGCGCGCATCGTAACCTCAAAAAAATACACAACCTTGCATTTCAATAAAGTGGGCGGGGCTACGCACATTACAATTTTACATTATATTTCACGTGATTCTAGTCGAAAAAGTTTTACGAAACTTGGCACACACGTTTGGCTCTGTTAATAATCTTTTGTTCAAAAAAGGGGCGGGGCTACACCCATGAATGGTTAGTTTAATGTATGTGTACTTTTATTTAATTCGAACCAAACTTGGTAAATATTTTTAGCTCTTAGAATGGAAACACTTTGTGCTTAAATATGCGGGCGGGGATATGCCCACTAAAGATTAATATTATATTTCACGTGCTTCTATCTAACTCGTTTTTACACAACTTGGCACACACCTTGAGCTCTCATAGTGAGTGACGCGATGTTGAATTTAGAAAAGTGGGCGAACCCAAATAATAATAAATAATATCCGAATTTGGAGTGACTTCGTATAGTCGGTAACAATAACAATTATAACTTAACATATATACATATAGTAGTTAGAATTATAGATAACACATACACATATTTTATTTAACTGCATCTCAATTATTTTTAACTTTTTAGTGTTTATTTTGGAATCCGGTTTAATTTTTTTTTAAGTTTTATTTTAATTCTCATTAAATCAACTTATCAAGTTGGCATAATATTTGCATTGACGGTTTTACCCTTTGCAAAGTAGTCAATGTGGATTATATCGTATGCATCTCAAAAAAGAATAGGTCGCCATGTCTTTATTGGCTGACAAACCCACCTTTTGCTTTTGGCGCAAAAACTCGTCCAAATTGCTGTTGAGGAACAACAAATACTACTGAGACGTTGTCCATTGACAGGAGTCAACACCCCCAGGGGAGTGTATGGCTTAATTCTGTAGACTACGGGTGTGGCAATCCCGGGGCCCCAGCTGGGGTAATGTAGCTTTTTCCGCTGGCGGACCTTTGGCTCATTACCCGTAAAACTTATGTGTTACTACCCAATCTCTGAATATAAACAGAGTAACGGATGTGCACATATTTATAAAAGGAAAACAAATATTGTACGCCCGTTGTTGTCAGCTAGGTACAGCGTCACCTAGAACTGCCCCTGAGTTCAAAAGACGATAGAGGTGAAGCCCTTGTGGTGGAACTTCGAGGTCTTACCAGAGGCTACTTCTGGTACCACGGGTGCCGGTTGCCCGACAGCTGAGCTGCTTAGAGATAAATGCATTGCGGTTGCCGGAAATTTCTGGTCCAAAATGGCTTTTGTCCTGGATACGACCCCAGGACTCTTTCACTCTTTAGTGTCTTGCCGTAGTAGGCACAGAAACTTAGGTGGCGTGCTTGCATTCTTCTCGCGTAAGTGGTCCTCGCTGCTCTGAAGTTCTGAGTGCATGTAGCGGTCGTCAGTTTCCTTTGCTAAAATGCCGAGTTCGTCCTACCCCAATGGGGTATACCCTACGGAGTTAAAGGGATGATTTTGGTAAGTGTGGAGTAGGCACTGGTTATTTGGCGACACAGGCATGCATTCTTTATGGATGAGTGGTTAGCTGTGCCGGCAATGGTTGAGGAATTTTCTTGGGGACCTCGCTTATGTGCATACACAACACCTAAGCGTGGAAGCCGGAGAATTATCGTGGTGGTTGTGGTTTGCTACCAAAAATCGCTGGGAGAATAGTCTTGGCTTCCCAGTGTTAAATCAATGCTAGTGGTTGGTGTGACGCGGTCAGCCAGACACTGTTCTAGGTGCTGTTGCCATTCAACAGAGCTGCTATGGGCACGGACATAGCAGCAGAGTTTAGATAGCTCAAATTACCTCAGCAAGGTAATTGAATATAATACAGGGATAACTATATTCAAAGATTGCAACCTATGTGCCTTATGGAGTGGGCCATAGGTTCATTCTAATAGGATGCATGGGGGCGTTGGTCTGGCGTCTAACCCACACCCGGTGCTTTGGCACACGTGAGATAAGGCCGTAACGGCAGGTACTCACGTAAAGCGATTGCACATCTGACAGGAGTCAACTGACTATTGAATTTTAACAGTAGCAGTGCAATTTTACTTAAGGGGCACTAACTTCGAAGTAACGAACTTGTGGACTTGCCTTCGTAGTACACACTTTATAAAGACTCTTAATATTCCATCTCATGTTTTAATTTGAAGTTCCAATAGTGATTATTCTAAGTAATCGCTGTAAAAAATATAAAAAAAGTCTTCAAAAGAAGGTCATTGGTCTCTCTTGAAACCAGTGATTTTAAGAGATACGCTATTTGCAAGTCGCTATGAAATAAGACCCTAGGAAATAATGCCCAAATTAAGAAATAAAATAAGGCCCAATAAAATTAAGGAATTTTTAATTGGTATTGTTATGTGAAAAGTAATTGGAATGTAAGAATCTGTATATTACTATTCACATAACAATATTGATCAGCTGTTTCCTACCGTTGCAGATACATTCCATTACTGTCGGCTAACTGAGCCTTAAATGGTCACAGATTGACAAGTAAGCTTACGACGCAATTATATACGGCGTAAAAAATTTTTACCAGTTTTTATTCAGGCGCCATTTTGTTTTTTTTTTATAGATCATATTTATTTATTTTGGGCCTTAGTTTATCCTGATTTTGGTTGGGTTTTATTACATTGTTTTTGTATTTATTTTATCTTGATTTTGGTTTCATTGGGGCTCTTTAATTGGGCTTTATTTCATATATATTGGATGTGTTTTTTAAAAAGTTTATATTGGGCCTCATTTATTTTTTTGGGATTTATTTTATTTGGGCTTATTTAATTTCTTATTTAGGAGTTATTTCCTTGGACGTTATAGCGCCTGTTTTCAATAAAAATAAACAGAAATTAATACATATCCTTAGTACAAAAAAATTAGTTTTTATAGTTAGTGATGCAGAAAAAATTGTGTTATCATATTTGATATTGTGTAAAAATTTTATATAAAATGCTACAAGCATTTTATATAAGAAAAGAAAATATTTTTATATCTTCATTGAGTTGTATGGGAATTGAAAGCTTGAAACTTTTTTCCGTGACAAAACTTACTTTTTTGAGTTATGCCTCTGTTGCAATAAAGGAACGATATATCCTGCCATAACGGCCAAAAATGCTTAACTGAAACAATTTTCAAGGTTAACTTTTTGACCCAAATCGACTATTGGCGATCGTACATAATTGATTTTCGTCAAAAAAAAAAGGTGTCGGGTAATCTCTTTTGGCGGTTATGGCTCGATATTCTTCCCCTCTTCCCAAATCATATGATAGTAGAAGAAAAAGTTCAGGAGACAAAGATGTAAACAAAACACAATGCAAAACATGTAAAAGAAAAATCATAAACAAAGTTTTTGTTTTTAATGTAAATAACTACACACATACACACACACACACGCACGCACGCATACAAACTTGAAACATACATTTCCATACATATAATTGGAGAAAGTGAAAATGTAAAGAGCGCGCCATAGTAAAGGCAATCAAATACAGAGAGAGAGAGAACTTTTCATTAAGCAAATAAAGCGCAGGTTTATTTTCAAAAGCTTAAATAAAATATTTCCCAGTATATTTTTCTTTCCAAAATAAAATTCACTTGTTCTGAGTAGAGATTTCTATTTTTCACACAAACCAAACGTAAATCAGAAATATTTTTGTAACAAATGACAACAACAAAAAAAGAAGGAATTAAAAGATTTCGTTGATGTGTTTCAGAAGGTACTTAACACATATTCACAGAATCAGTTGAGTTTTGGTGGTTAAAGCGTTCGGAACAAAATTTAAAACGAGAGTGTTTTCAGTGCAATAATATATTAAAATAAAGAAAATTTCTTAAAGCAAATTAATAAACATATTAGCAAAATGTAATAGAAATTGAAATACTTAAACGTTAAAAAGAAGAAGAAAAGATATTTAAATATTAATAAAATTAAGGTTGAGAAAATATTATCGAAAAGTTTTTTTTCCTTAAGAAAAAAATCAATGAAAAGTGAAAGTTAAAAACAAATATCGAACAAAACAAAATCTACAAAAGAAAGAAAATATCCCTTGCAAAAAAAAGTTGCCCCAAAAATACAAATTTTTTTTCTTTGCAAAAAAAGTTGACGTCAATGTTTAAATCTAGCAAATAACAAACAAACGTGTGTGAAATATGTACGTACTAAATACAAGTATACAAACAAACATACTTAAATAGTATGAAAGAAAATAAAACCAAATATCTCTAAAAAAATAAAGTAAGTGTGGAAATTTGTGCGAAAGTGAAACTTAAAATAAAAATTATTTAATTTTATTTTAAATAAAACAAACTTATTCAAGTCAAATTGCATAATAATAACCAAATAACACATGAGCTAAAAATCGACCTCCTGTCTCCTACTTTATTTTTAAGGACACTTTTTTGCGCCTTGTTTGGCCTGTTGAGATCCTTGTAGCAGTTATAATAAAATAATTGGGTGTCTCACAATTTGTGTAATGGCTGGTGTGTGCGTGAGGAGTATCTGTGTATGTAAAAGTGAATGTGTATTGAACCAAAATAAGGCTAAGGACGTTTGCTGTATTTTTTTGTTGTTGTTGATGGCATTTGCCTTTTTTATATCTGTTGTACAACAAAAACCTAAAAACATGTACAAAAGTTCGTTAAATTTTTTGCACACAAAAAACACATGTACATACTTATCGTTACCTTACTTTAGAAAGGCCCTAACTCATAATCTTTTTTTAAACGAGTGTTTTGTGTATTTCGATAGAAGAACATCTAATAAATTGAAAAATGCAAAAAATCTCGATTTAAAAAAATAATGAGTTGTGGCCTTTCTATATTAATGTAACGTTCTGTATGTACGTGTGTGTACTAGTTTATTTGGGTGAGTGTACGTCATAAAGAAACATGAATTGTTATAGAGGTTAAATGAAATTATACAAAAATTAAGATTATGCCAGAATTAAGACTTTTAACTGTAGACTGGAAAGTTTTTTGGAAGCTGTAAAAATTAAAAAAAAATAGCCAAAGATATTTTGAATTACTTCAAGTTTAAAAGTACGAGTATTTTCACATTAAAAAATATTTTTGATTTTAAACGACTTCAAAAAAAGGAGGAGATTATCAATTCCTCTGTATGTCTTATTTTTATTTTTTTGACATTGTTGCTTCATAACTCGGTATGGCTTCCAAGAGAGCAGGTATTGCTTCCAATTGGTCCCATTTTTAATATAATTTTATAACATTCTACTAATTTCATTAAGCGAAACACAGCAAAAATTTTTGATTCTTGATTGATTACACAGTTTTAAAGTTGAAAAAATTGGTTCTACAAAACCGATTTTTACGAAATTTATCACATACTTTGAGCTCTAAAGTAGACATGATCTTCCATTTAAAAAAAGGGCGGACTCACGCCCATTAACATTTAATATTTTATTTTAAACGGTTCTGATTTATCCATTTTTACAAAACTTAACGTACACCTTGAGCTCTGAAAAATACATAGTCTTGCATTTAAAAAATGGGCGGAAGCACACGCCTTAAAATTTATTTTTTTTATTTCACGTACTTCTTCTGAACCAACAGATTTTCGAAATCTTTTTTTGTTTGAAAGAGTTTACTACCAGTTTGATCTCATAAAATTTTTTCGAAAATCTTCTGTCACATCTTTGCATTGAAGTCAGTTTTTTAGGAAAAATTATTTTAAAAAAAATTTATGAAGATAAATTCGATTTAATGTAGCAGAAACAGAAATCACATAACAGAGCACTGTTAGTTGCTTAACAGTAGCAGCTAAAGGGATTAGGAGTGCGATTCTTTAGAACTGGGACGACTTCAATAAACAAAAATTTATAGAAAAATCGCTCTAAGAGGTATTTAATGAAATTTAAACGGAAATATGTCTGGTAGAGCCAATAAGTTTCCAGCAATAAATTTCAAAAAAGGTGGTAATCGAGTTTGGAATTAAGCATTTTTGGTGGAAGCTGTTCCTTACTGGATTACCAAATTAATGATTTTAACAAGGCGTGAGACTAAAATAATCGATTCTTGAGAAGTACTTATGTTGTTTATTGTAGGAACTAATTATTTTTTTCCTTGTGGGAAATAGTTATTTTTTTTCTTGATGGAACTACTTTTTTTTCAAAAAAATGCTTTTTTAGGGTTCCGTACACCAAAGATGAAAAGGAACCCTATTGTTTTCGCTACGCTGTCCGTCTGTCCGTCTGTCTGTCTACGGACCTGAAATTTGGACAGAGTATGTAGAACCTTGGCCGCTACAACAACAAATACATGAGAATTAAAAATTAAAGGATGTCCCAAAACGAGCAACGAAAAATGTTAAAATCCCATGTAATATACATACAATTGTATGAACATATGTATATTGAAACTTGAAATTTGTAAAATTAGTGTATTTTTATACAGACTACAACAATTAGCACTAAAATTTAAAAAATTTAAATTAAAGGGTGGTCCATCAGTTAATGCAATTTTGACAATGTAATTTTGACAACTTGCTATATCGTGGAAACCGTAAGAGGCAAACACTTGAAATTTTCAAAAACGGTAAAACTAAAAAAACCGAAAATTATAAAATCGCCAAGCCAAAAAAAAAATCGCCAAAAATTAAAAAAAATCGCCAAAACAAAAAAATCGAAAAAATTAAAAAAAAAATTTCTAACACTAAAATAGATCGCCAAATTCGAAAAAGTCGCCAAAATGAAAAAAATCGCCAAAATGAAAAATAAAACGCAAAAAATCGAAAAAAATCGCCAAAACGCGAAAATGTCGCCAAAACTAAAAAAAAAATTATATAAAAAAAATCGCAAAAATGAAAAAAATCGCCAAATATAAAAAAAATCGCCAAAATGAAAAAACGCCAAAAAATGAAAAAAATCGCCAAAACGAGAAAATAATGTGTCAAAACTAAAAAAAATAGCCAAAACGCAAAAAACGCCAAAACAAAAAAACCGGAAAGACCCCAAAAACGAAAAAAATGCCAAAACTATATATTATATAGGATGAAGTTTGTATTAAATTACATATCTAGTGTTCGTACGGAACCCTTCGTGCGCGAGTAAGAGTCGCACTTTGCTGAATTTATTTAAATATGCCGTTGATTGAGTAAATAGAAGATCGTGATTAAAAACTCAATTTGATTAAATAAATAATATCTTTTTAAGAAAAATATGAATTAATTTAAAAAAAAACTATTGTTTTACTACGAAATACACCATTTTGTAAAATTTCTTTTATAAACTTAATTAAAATGGATTATATTTTATTCGTATCTGTGGCTATATTGTCGCTTATAAACACTATATGTATTTAGAAAAATTTTTGGTTGATGAACTTCTATTAAAACCGAAAATAAAAAAAAAATTATTTGGAACTACTTATATTTAAATAATAATTTTCCAAAATGTAATTACTTATTTTTTAGTTTTAAATAAATAAGTAGACAATTCAGAAATCTATATATATATAATTTATTTAAAATAACCACATATTTTGGCAATATTTTCAAGTCATCTTTTAAAACCCAAAGAATATCTTCAACTTCTGCTTCCTTTTTTTTAATATTTTACGTAATGTGATTTGTAAGGGAGTACTTCAACTTGGTAATCTAAAAAGTAAGTCATTGGTATGTAACGTCTAATTTTTTGCTGGGAATTCCTTGAGTAGATTAGAGGTAATTTTGATCAAATTTCAGTGTTAGTCTAACCCGTCCCAATTTTCAGTCAATTGATAACTTTTCCGAAATAATTTTGGAATGGGATATAATTGATTTTGAAAAATATTATTGTTTTTATAAAATTTCTTAAGAAGATTAGTGGTAATTTTGGTCAAATATGAAATTAGGCAGGTACTACGCTAGTTGCAGTACTCTTAAGTGTCAGTAATTCAGAAGTTATTTTGGATTTTTTTTTAAATAATAAACTATTGTTAAAATTCTTAAGAAGTGTCCAATTAATTACTTTGCCAAAATGACCAACAATCTTCTCAAGAAAACTTTTTTTTTACATCTAATTTATTGACTTTGCCAAACATATTTACATTATTCTAATATATAAATTTCATTAAATACCTCCTAGAGTGGTTTTTCTACAAATTGCTTTTCATTGATATCTTCCAAGTTACAACTAGGAATTACACATAAAAAATTTTATTTTGTATTCAATTACTAAAATTTAAAAGTCAAATAATATTTTTATTGAAATAGGACCTACAGCAGAATTCGCAAAACTCAAAAGAAAAATTTGTAAAAGTTTAATAAACTAAAAAATACTTTTTTTCTTTATCAAAATAATTTACTATAAATTCATCAAAGCAAATTAATAAAAATTAAAATCACTCTCAAAAACATGTTTGTTAAAACCAATACTTATTATTATTTTTTTTGTGTACTTTTAGCTACTAACAGTGTTCTGTTATGTGCAAAACATGCTAAGTAAGAAAATTTGGTTTGTGTCTCAGCTAGTTAGATTCGAATTTTTGTTCACACACATAACAAATTTTGTATGGAAATGTATTTTTTTATGAAACACTTACTCTCCTTTAAAATGAAATAAGCACGAAATCTATCAGATTTCGTTTTAAAGGGCGGATTTTGTAAATATTTACAAACGATTTTTTCGTTTTGAAATTTGTATGGAAAAAATATTCATAAAAATTTGAAACGTTTAGAAACAATTTTTTTTTTTTTTATCAAAATTTGCCTTCGATGCCCTAATTCTATTCGACGATTGTATCGTATTGCCTATGGACGAAAAAAGCCGCAGTTGTAATTCTTTAAAACAATTATTGTTTATTGTCTATGCTAGAAAGTTCGTGTAATTGCTATATGGTTTTTTTAACATTATTTCCAACACATTTTTTTTGATATATTTTTTAAACTATTGTATAATACTTTAAATTAATTTTTATGTTTTAAAACCATCACAAAAATAATTTTATTTTTCATTATTAAAGACAACAACCTTTTATTTAAAGAAAATAATTTAGAGAATTCAAACACAAAAACTCAAAAGTATTTTTAAACAAAAACGTCCTAAGTCTTCTTACAGAATTAGGGCATTAGTCTTTACACAAAATCTATATAATTTACATCCAGTTTTGTTTGACTTTTATCAAGATTTAATATATAAGACAAAAACCATTGACTGACACCTTTTTGTGCACAGAAGGTTACTTTTTAGTAGTTTTTGAAAAAAAATCATTTAAGAATTTAAGAAATTTGTTTATTTTTATTTTTTTTATTTTTATTTTTCTTTTGGTTCTTAACCACCAGTTAATAAATTTATATTAAAATGATCATAGTTAAATCTCTAGGTTAGGTTAGGTTAAGTAGATTTCCAGAAAATCTAGTGACGAAGGAAGTAGATTTTATTTTGTATAAGAAATATTCTCGAAACCTACAAGATTTTGCTCAGCTATTAACGAACTATTAAAAACCTTTTATAAATCAAAAATTTTTTTTATGAATAAGTTCTTAAAGGATAAAGTAAGGTGCTAACAAACTCTTTATAAAACAACAATATTTTTATAAATGGGATAGAAAATATATTTTTGTTTATTTAAGGAGGATTTGAAAAAAAAACTAAAATTATAATCACTCTTATTGCAGTTATCAGCATCGACGTCACGTCAATACAATACCAACAAATTTTAGCTCGCTCTCGAGAACAACTTTGTGATACTGACATTCTTTTTCCATTCACAGTCAGTTGTTTTTTGGTATTGCATTGACGTAACGTCGATGTTGACAAGTGGAATAAGGGTGTTGGCATACCTTTTAAGAATTAAAAATATATTTACTGATTTAGGTTAGTAATTGGTAGGCATTTACTAAAAAATTAAACTTACGTTAATGCAAATATGCTTGATGCTTTTATAGTTTTTACAAATAACCGCTTTTAACTTAAAATGAGAATTTTCTTTTTGGAAAAGCAAAGATTTGATGTATTATTTTTTAATATTTAAGAAATTTATTATTCGACATATTGTCAGAAGTTTATTTTAATTTGAAATTTATTTGCTGGTGGTTCAGCGTTGTCTATATATTTCATTGTTGCTGTAACAAATCATCAGTAGACTTCAACCACACATTAAGAGGTTTGTGACTATTCAAAATGTGTGGTTGAAGTCTACTGATGATTTGTTACAGCAACAATGAAATATATAGGCAACGCTGAACCACCAGCAAATAAATTTCAAATTATTTTTTAATAGTTTTTTCTAAGCAAAGAAAATTAATTGAATTTTTTTTTTATTTTTTTCTAAAACTTCCAGCGTGAAGGGTATTGAAACCATAAAATTTTATTCAGCTGTAAGAACGAATATCCCCTTTTCTTCAACTTGCGGTTGACGGTGTTACCATGACGACAAATTATTTGACGAATTATGTCTAATGTTTCACCTATACGAATAAAACTTTATTTACTATAATTTTTATTTACCTCGATTTCTTAGCGCTGATTTTTTTTCTCCAGATAAAGAAGGTAATTAAAAACCCTTTTTCATCTTTAGCGAGAGAAATTTTATGTCTTGAGATATGTCTATTTTGGAATAAAGGATTGATATTTATTTTAAAAGGCAGTCTCACTAAAGATAATTATTCTTTGTAGTCCACAAAAAAAAAAAAAGAATTGCTGTTAAAAATTAACTCTTCAAAGAGGTTCCTGCGTAAACTTCCACTAAGCACAGACAGGAAACCACATTCCTGCCAAAGGCATTGAAAAAATCAATTATTTTCATACTCAGTCACACCCGTCACATTTTTTTTTTTTAAACAATTTATTATAGCAAATTCATTGTATGTATTTTACGAAAGATTGTACAGAATATATTATAAAAGTAATATTTCTGTAAAAACTGAGATTTGTAAAGTCACACCCGTCACAGCTTTCTGATGGACATTTGAAACAGAAATCACGTCTAATTATTATGAAATATTTTTAAGATTAACATCATTCGGAAACAAACGCCCTTTTTCAAATTATAAATTTTATATTTTTGAAAACACGAGTACTATGTCTATGTTGCAATAAAAGTTATGCTTTTAAGTGACTATTATGATTATTTAAATAAACTAACTTTTAAGTAACTTTACGATTTGTTATGTATTGTGAGTTGTGCACTCAGTTATTGAATAAATTTTGCCTTGAAGTTTTTATATTTTATATTAACTTTTGCAAACTACTGCAAAACACCTAACTAACATGAAACTCTTCAGGCAAGTAAAAGTATTAAAAACAATTTGAACTAAAACACCTCATAAATAAAATGTATTTATTAATAAATGCCAGCATACATATACCACAACAACTATGAGTAACAACTTAAAGCACCTGCAACCAAGTTAAAGCTAATAAATTGTTAATAAAATCCAGAGCAAAAAAAAAAAAAAAAAAAAGTAAATATTTATGTGTATTGAAAAAAAAACAAAGAAGTGTAATACTTGTGTGTGCATAAGTGTAAATATGTAACGGCCTTGAAAACAACAGCAAAACATACAATACACACACACACACACACACACAACATTACACAAACATTGGATTGCAATTCCACTACTATACTTAGAGCAAATATGTAAATGCAAGAATATCATACAACTTATGTCGTCATCATTTTGAACACGTATAGAGAGAAGTGTGTGGAAATATGCATAAAGGCATTTGTGTGTGTGTGTGCCTGCGCCTGTGTATTTATACAAATTAAAAATGTTTGTACATGTATGTATATGCAACTGTTTGTTAAGGAAAACCTTCGTCATGATAATATGATGACTACTATATTATAGTAGTAAAAAAATGAAATAAATTTTTTTTATATAAACTAAAATTGAGGCTAATTTCTGGTGAATTATAATTACAAGTATTTATATAAATGCTTGTTGCAGTAGGTATTTCAGAAAATCAATTCAAATTGAATTAATGCTAGGAACACAACTGCAACGAATGACGAATTTTAAGCAGCGAATATTCATCACCATACGAAACGGACTCTAAAGGGTCTGCCAGATAACTTTTGTTTTTTGAAAATGCTATAAAAAAAACTACTGAAGCTTCGGCTGTGTGGCACGTAGCACCGTCCTGTTGAAACCAAATGTTGCCAATATCCTCGTCTTCAATTTTTGTGAACAAAAATAAGTTCAACATGGCCCGACAACGATCACCATTGACTGTAACGGCCACTCCTTGCTCAATAGCCCAATTATGCCTCTGTACTAAAATCCGCACCAAACAGTGACTCGTTTTGGGTGCGTCGGCTTTTCAATGTATGCGTACGGGTTTTCTGTGCCCCAAATACGACAATTTTGCTTGTTTACATACCCGCCAAGATCAAAATGAGCTTCATCTGAAAATATGATTTTTTTTTTGCAAAATCAATCAGCATCTTCTGTAAATCGATCGCAGGCCCACTTAGCGAATCGAAAACTCATTGGATGGTCACTTGGCTCGTTCAGCGGAAGGATAACACTAATTATCTGTCAGATCAGACAATCAGCACTAATTGAAAAAAAAAACGTTAGCTGGCGGACCATTTACAATAGACTTATTTGTAGTTCATACCCCGGGCGAACAAATCAGTAGCATGTAAACGTTTACGTACAAGCAAAAAAGCTGTTAATGGGAAATTTCACGCAAAATAACAGTCCAGAGGGAAAAAACCATTTTTTTTTTTTGTTTTTAATAAAAATCCTTCAACTGATGTCCTGAAGAGAATATTATTTCCTGTTGGATCACATGAAGTCACTGGTTTATGCTGATAAACCAGCAAAAAATTATGTCTTGGAGGACAACAATATACGTGCTATTAATGTTATTCATGATATACGGCCAAAAATGCTGGAAACAGTGATTCAAAATAGGACTTCCAGAATCTGCCCTCTTGGCTAACAGGCATTATATTAGTATAGTAATCGGAGGATCACAAGTTCGATTCCTGTCGGAGATTTTCTGTGCTTCTGCAGACCAACCCAACTAGTTGCTCAGTTTGTGTTTGTAAAAAAAATTTAAAAAGAACTGCGGTTTCCATAAGCCCGAAATCATCTTCGTACTTTAATAGGTTTGTTCATTTACTAAAAATTTTTACGAATTTGTAGCAATTGTTACTGGAAAGTGTTCATTGACACAAAAAGTTTTCAAGGAGAGAGCGTCAAAAGGGAGAGATAAAATGAGAGACAAAAAATTCCTACAAATTATAACCAGTAAAATTTTTACTTGCAAGAATTATCCCACAACCTGTAGTGTGTTTTGTTTTCAATATAATTACTTCAAAAATATCTGAAAAAAGAAAACTGAAAAATGTGCATTTTTTTGTTAAAAAAAACATGTATACATATGTAAAAAGAAATCATGTTTTCTTAATTTATTGCTTTTCTTTCACTAAGCCACATAAATTCAATTTTAATGTCAAAAATTTTTTTTGTTTCTCACATATGATCAGAGGTGGAAAGTGCCATTTTTGTATTTGTTAATGAACAAAATTAAAAAGTTATGAAAAATGCCTAGAAACATAGTAATGACACATGAAACTGTTTAAATAATTTCATATTAAATGTTAATTTCTAAAAAAAAATTAGCAATTTAAAATATTATTAAACAAAATAGCTGAGAAAAAGTACAATTGTATCATGATTTCCATCCATGGTTCTGATATGAATAAAATTTTTTTGCAGGTTTTAACAAGTAAAGCGTTCATTTACTTTTTCATATTTGGGAGAGTAATTTTGTAAATTTCTGTCTTACGCTTTCGTTGATAGTTTCTGCTGGGAAAGTAAATGAACAGTAAATGAAAGTAAATTGCTTAATTCACAAAACCCCTTGTATCTCTGTATCGATTGTATTATCATATTAAATACAAGAGTGTAACATTTGTTGTATGAAATTTTCATACAAAAATGAAATACACTATTACACTTTTATTTCATATGTTTTTAAAATGTTGTATTCAAAGAGCGGCTCTCTGAGAGAATTTGTATGTAGCTTGTTCTTCTTTTTTCATTTAAAATACGAAATACATTAATACACAACACAGAGGGTGTTCACAATTAAAAAACCAAAAGTGTATTTGATACACAAATACACCATAAAGATTGTTGTGAATTAAGCAAATGAATTTTTGTGTGTTATTTTTTACAACATAAATTCTGTCAGACTAGATAGAAACACCTATAAGTTTAAGAGATATTTCACTTCGAAGTTTATATTTTTAGTTTTTCGCTTGATTTTTTTTGTGTTTTGCACTAAACTGTTTAACTACGGCCCAATAATTGACTTCTCAATTATGTGTCATTTATCGTTAAGTGTCTCTTAAGTATCGAATTCATTTTTTCAGTATAAAGTTGAGAACCATTTAAATGTCCAACCTTGTCTATTTAAATCACACTTAAGTCTTACGAGCATACCATATGTTATTGTGCTTGTGTGTGTTTATTGAAAACATGTACATGAACATCATATGGTCGTATTAAAAAGAATTTCGTTTAATTTTCATAAATATATAACATATACAATGCATAGTATCATATCATGGAATAAATAAATAGAAAAATGCGTTCTGATGCTCTTTTGGTTTCATAAAATGTGTTTTTATACAGTTTTAATTTTCTACATGTTGATAACCTAACTTTCTTATTTACATTAAACATCTGTTTTATTTTAGAACTATCAACATTTCACAGTGCTACCACATTTTCATAGTATTTAAGTGATAATTTAATTTTACGACTGAAAAAATTAAACTGCAATTAAGTGCAACTTAAAATTAAGTGGCTATTAGCTAAATGACATTTAATTGAGAAGTCAATTATTGGGCCTAAGCGTCTGATTTTAATTTTAAGTTGATTATTTAATTTCTAATAAAATATTAAGATAGTATACTAAAGTCAGAAAAAAGGTCTGAACTTAACATTTTTTAAATTTAATTAAAAAATCGTTAATTTTTCAAAGACAAAAAATGAGACTTCATAACTTTTAAATTTTGCAGCCTTATTTATAAAACTTAAAAAGTCTTTATAAATGTTTTTTAAAACAAATTTTCATATACATTTTTTCCTAAAAACCCTTTTTAAGTTTTATAAACAAGGCTATTAATTTTTTAAATGTATACTTTCTGTTGAAAGGTCATTCTTAAAGGATTTTCCTTATTGGCAATTACTTTAATTTGAACATTTGTCAGTCATCAAAAATCGCAAATTTTCAAAATAATTTTTGCCACTTTTTATTCGTTTCACACCACTGTGCTTTGGCTGTTTAATGGGGCAAATAAAGGGAAAAGCTGCTTACAAAACAGTCATATGAATATTGAAATGAATCAGTGCAGTGATGCAAAATGTATGTCAATGGATATTTAGTAATGCGATGCACACAGATACATTCATATGTACTCGTATACAAGTACATGTACATTTACTAGACAGATTTTAATTACGAAAAGAGGTCCAAAATAACACACACAATAAACAAAAACTTGCACACTTGCTGTTGCTATTTTTATTACGTCATATGTTTAATATACATATACGTATGTATGCATGTGTGTGTTTTGCAATTAGAAAATTTTCAAATATATTTCTAATTGCATCTCTCTATGTATATGAATAGACTGCCAAGATTATCTTATGTTACATTTTGTTTAAAGGATCTTGATTAAAAAATTTTAAAACATGAAACAACTGTCATATTTTTAAATCAAGTTTTATTATCTATAACTTATTACATTGTGCTCGGAAAAAATTTTTTTTTCATTACTGACTAAATATGATATTTTTTAATCAGCTCTAGTTTTCGAAAGCATTTGCACGCTATTATTAGCACAACTTGAAAAAGGTTTGCTCTATTTGATGAACAAAAAATACGAAATTTCACAACAAAATTATATTTAATTTGTACAAACATTGTTTCTAAATCTTCTTATTATTTTCAGAGATACAGTAAGATTTTGGGCAAAAAAATAAAATTTTTAAATAAAAATTTAAAATTTTTATTTTTTAAAAATTCATTTAAAAATAAAAATTCAGCAAGGAGCACATTTTTTTGTATAGCAGCCTTTTAATTTACAGTGGAAGTTTCGAGCGCTACATTTCACTTGCAGCGCGAGTTAATTCCTTGGTGAAGGAATGAATCAAAAAAATTTAAATAAAGTTTTTTTCACACCGAAACGTGTGTTTCTTTATTATTTATCTTCTTAAGACTACTTACAATATTTTCTTAACATCTATTTATAGTAATAATTATGTTTATCGTTTCTTTGCTTTTTATCTTTTCTACAAGTATCTTTTTATTATTAAAACATATTTTGAGTTTACTTTGACTGATAGTGGTCTCGTTGTTCTAACGTATGTAAGTGATAATATTGATGTTGACCTTTGTTCCCCATTATGAAGATGGGTGTGTCTACTTATCTATTTATGCCAGTGTTGCCATGTAGACTATACGCTGTGCATTAACTCGCGTGAGTAGTTCATTAACAGCCCCATGAACTATGCTACTAAATATGTTTGTATCTAAATAACAGCAGCCTTGTGCAGCTACGGTAAAAGGTTTTTATACATAGAAAATAATTCTGCTGCTGTATGTGTGCTTTTTCAGATCGAGACACACACACACACACACACACACACGCACACACACACACACAATTATTGCATTTAAGGAGTTCAAGGCTAGTTATTTATGGTTTAGTTTTTTTCTATTTTCGTTTCAGCTTTTTTCTTCTTTCGTAACATTTGAGGTCACAAAAGTTCACTTGCTACATTTTTCACTTTTAAAAGAAAACCTTATTTGGCTGTTTGGCTGAAAACGCCTTGAAAAATTTTACTACCACGAGCATCTACTAATTGCAGTTTATCTTGGGGTAGATTTTATATTGCAGATTTAAATTTATTTAAAGCAAATAAAGTGAAATTATTATAAAAGATATTTATGAAAACTGATTGCATAAAATGCAGCACCACTTTGTCTTAGAAAAAAATCTAAAACTATTTCTTTTTTTAAATTTTGCAAAATAAAATATCTTATTCCACATAAAAATACAAAATTGGCTGTAACGTCTGTACGTCTATAAATTTTTCCAAGTGATTAAAGCTTTCATTAATACATGAGCATTTATGTGGGTAAGCTTCAGTTCACGGACAGTAATTTTAGTTGGGAAAATTTTTAGTTAATGGCCTAAGAGAGAAGAAAATATGTTGGCTTATCTCTTCATTATATTCTCCTCTCTCTTCCATAAGTTAAAAAGTTGCCGTATAAAAACTCACTATAAATGTATGAATTTTTTTGGAAAACTTATTCTGTCTTATGTTTGCTAAGGGGCCTGAAATTTTATATTGTACTTAATTGTCGATTAAGGGATGCCAAGAATTAAAAATATTTAAGGAGATTTCATTAATTCAATACTACTCGTATTTAATGCTGCTGTAAAAATAAAATGATCATTTAATACATAAAAATATAAAAGTGAAATCAGTTTGGCTGTATATTTGAAAGTTATGGACACCTAAACCAATTAACCAACTTGTTGAAATGTTCATGGTATATTACTGATGGTCTGGAAGTGACAGTAGGTTGTCACTTGCACTTTCTATATAGTAGAAATTTTTATACTAGGCTACTCATGGAACTAATAAAACTAAATACTTGAGATTTTGTGCAAATAATTCTTTCTATTAAGTTTTTAAGAAGAAAATGTTAAGAAGTGATCAAGCGGGGTTAGCACCTCCCATATATATATATACCATAGCTGTTCAATATGATTTTTTTTATTTGAATTTTTTCATAAAATTAAATTAAACTTAAATTTTATTTCTGTTTAAGAAATAGAATTTCATTGAAATTATTGACATTTCTCATGAAATGAATTAAAATTTATTGTTATTGATTTGAAATAAAATTTTTCAAATGTAAATTTATTTTTTTGTCAGAAAATTTAAAAATATCACGCCTTCAGAAATTCAAATAAAAATATAACAAATTAATGCTTTATTTGAATTCAGCGACTGAAATGTTTTTAAATTATATTTCTATAGTTTGAATGAAATTTTATTTTATTTCATTTGAGTTTTTGAAATTCAAATAATTTTTTGTTAATAAGTCAAATTTACATTATTCAACGAAAACTTTATTGATTATTTCAAATTCATAAAAAATAGTTTCAAATACTTTTAAATTGTAAAAAGATATACAAATAAAAAAAATTATTTTATTATTGAAAATACTCTTTGGAAGATGATTTGAGGAGGTCCATAACAAAATGCAACATTTCCACTTGAGAAATTTTTTGAATAAACGAATAACTGTAATTAGACTGTTAGAATACATATTGGAATTATTTTATTTTGGTCTGAATATCTAGTTTAGGTATTGAGTCACAATAAAACTATATACCTTTGGTATGTTTTATGAAAATGTTTACATAGATTTTAAGCTGTAGAACTGTATTAAATAAAAAAAATCAGAAAACTCAAAAAGTGGAATTGTTGCATTTTGTTATGGACCTCCACATTTCTAGTAATGAAGAGGAACCCACCTATTGCCTCAATTATCTATCACCTTGGATAATTGAGAAATAAAGTTAGCGCCATATCTGTATTTTGTCTACTTTTAACATTATTTTCATATAACAAAATATTTAGCTCAATAAAAATAATAAGATATTGGGTTTTTGCAAAACTTGCGCGAAATCATTATGTGCTAACTCTAATGAAATTCAAATTTTATTGTACACTTAAGGAAATTTCATAGTGAAAAATATAATGAATACCAGAGGCTCAGTAGTAATAAAGGGTGTTTTTTATTGAGGTATAGAACTTTAAGTTGGCATCACTTTTTTAACTGGCGGCTATTTTGTCAGCTGTCAAATGATTAATATTTAGTTTTGTTTGCCATTTTATCATAAACAGGTTGACAAAAGAACAACGCTTGCAAATCGTGCAAATTTATTTCGAAAATAATGGTTCAGTTAGCGAAGTTTACCGCAAGCTCCGTCCATTTTATGGTCGACATAATCGTCCATCAGAGCAATTAATTCGGTTAACCATGGATCGTTTTCGCACTACGTTTACTCTATGTGATAATACGCATCCGCAGAGACGTCGAACAGTGCGCACCGAAGAAACAATTGCCGCTGTAGAGCAAAGTGTTGAAGAGGACCCGAATGAATCGATTCGCCACCGTGCACAGCAATTGGAGCTTTGTCCATCAAATTTTGTTCCCGAATTGGATGGCATGAATGTGGATGAGTTGTGGTTCCAACAAGACGGCGCTACATGCCACACAGCGCACGTCACAATCGATTTATTGAAGGAAACATTCGATGAGCGCATAATTTCGCGGAATGGACCTGTCAATTGGCCACCAAGATCGTGTGATTTGACACCATTGGATTATTTTCTTTGGGGATATGTGAAGTCGCTCGTCTACGCCAACAAACCAGAAACGTTAGGGGACTTGGAAGCCAACATTCGTGGCGTTATTGCCAACATACGGCCCCATATGCTCGAAAAAGTGGTTGAAAATTGGACCTGTAGAATTCGCTTTATTCGAGCCAGCCGCGGCGGCCACATGCCCGAAATCATATTTAAACATTAATGGCATAAAATTATC
Organism: Tachina grossa; assembly: GCA_949987645.1. Lineage (NCBI taxonomy): Eukaryota > Metazoa > Arthropoda > Insecta > Diptera > Tachinidae > Tachina > Tachina grossa. The sequence continues at coordinate 57,862,296 of OX465276.1, read as the reverse complement.
CTTTCAATAAAGCCAAATTGATGGACATTAAAATGATTTTCTTGTGTTTTATTTCAATTTGAAGTTCTATACCTCTAAAAAAACACCCTATAAAAGAGATAAGAAAAACGCGTTCGAACAAAAAGTGCTCTTTTTCGTTGCTGATACATGAGTCCGTTTTAAAAAAAAATTTGTTATATATTTTTAAGTCTAATATATATTTCTTTTTATTTTTCAGAAATAGTTTTTATTCAACAAATAATTTATTGTTTGTTTTTCAAATTAAATTCTGAGAAAAACTATTTGATTTTTTCGTAGTCAAATAATATTGAAATGAATTTTATTCAAATTTTGGATATTTAAATTCATAAAATTTTCTTTTGTTTTAAAAATACGAACAAAATTGTATTTCGAATATTGTAAATTGATTTAATACTCTAAAAAATTGATTTGAGCAATGTATAAATTTAAAAAATTTCAATCGTTCTAAAATAAATAAATTGTTTTGAATTTTCACATAGCAAATAATTGTTTGAATTTTTATTATTTCTAATTTAAAATAAAAACTATAACTGAAATAAAAATATTTTTATTTTTCATTCCATTCACTTATTACAGCTATGATACATACATATATGAAAATATACGGGAGAAACATTAGACTGTCCTTGCAGCGTTTATTATTAGCTTAATGTAAGGTTTTCACCTTCAATTCAAGACAGAGCCTAAACTTGCCATTTTATTTATTATGTTTCTTATTAAAATCAGTTTTAAAATTTAAGAATATATGAGAGGTATTCACATTTTGCCACCGACTGTATTGAAAATTTAGCAAGAAGCTAAGCTACATTAATCTTGAGCTTGAGCAAAATTTTTTATTTAAAATTTATTTTTAAATAAAGGAATTAGGGAGTTAGGCTTGTTTTTACCTTAATTGAAATAAAATCTAGGCTAGAACTTAACTACACAAAAATCTAGAAATTTTTATAAATTATGATTATATTCCTGAAGCAATTACATTAAATTAATTTGTTTAAATTTAAGGATAAATGGGCCCTATGTTCCTTCTAGGAATTACAGGATATGATATATAAGTATAAATGGGACGAACACATATCTCTGCTGCAATTAGAAATTTATTTTCCCAAACATTTAATTGATGCCAATTCTAGAAGCTATTGCTACATTTCAATGATAATTTCATACAAAATTTGTTTTTTTTTTCTAATTCAAGAATATATGATAAGTAGACATGTCTTTGCTACGATTTGAAATATATTTTCCGAAAACTTCATATGGTGCAGTTCTAGTAGCTGTTGATACATTTTGCTGCATTAAGATCATAATTTCATATAAAATGTATTTTTTTTTAATAAAGGATATATGACGGGACGGCATTACTATGCAGCGATTCTAATGAAATTTATTGTGCAGCTTATATAAATTTACAAATGGTAACAAACTTTCGCTGCATTTTGATCATATATTTAGTTTTTTATCAAGGATATATGGCAGTTGAAAATAAAAGTCCTTGCAACGGTTGACTTGAAATTTGCATTAAAACTAAATGGCATAGTTTTATAATTCATTGCCGTGTCTCACGGTATTCCAACAATAATTCTAGCTAAAAGTCAACTTTTCACAAAACGGATATATGGCAGGTATTTTTATCCTTTCACCGATTGTAATGAAATTTATATATATTTATATATAATTTATATAATTCATTGCCGTGTCTCACGGTATTCCAACAATAATTCTAGCTAAAAGTCAACTTTTCACAAAACGGATATATGGCAGGTATTTTTATCCTTTCACCGATTGCAATGAAATTTATTGGAAAGGTTAAGTGTATAATTTCAGAGACAACTACAAGATTTCTATTCAATGTGATCAAAATTGTAGCTAAAAATAAGTTTTTTATAAAAAGGATATATGAGAAGTATGCTTGTCCTTTCACCGTTTGCCATAAAATTCATTGGCAGCCTTAAATGTGTGATTTTTTATATAGCTGCAAGATTTTTATCTAATGTAAGCTTAAATGTAGCTGATATTAAAATTTTAAAATTAAGGATATATGAGAAGTTGGCATATCCTTGCACCAATTAAAATAAAAGTTGCTCTAGAACTTAACCATGAGCTTCAAGTGACTGTTGCTGAATTTTTATTGCAATTATAAGTTTAATTATGCGTTTTGATATTAAGGATATACGAGAGTTAGTCATGTCCTTGCAGTGATTTTTTTTTCAAACCTAACATTTTTTAGCTAATATATCAAAACAGAACACTCTGTGCTTTAATTAAGCTTTTGAATTAGATAGCTTCCAAAGCTTTTTGTAAAATAATGCAATTACTTTAAATATTTTGTAGCATTCATAAATAAATTAATGATTATCTTTTGTTGTATATTTACAGATTTTTCATCTAAGTTGATATTAAATATTGGTAAACGTATAAATAATAAATTATTATTAAATTATTATTATTATTATTAAATTATTTAACAGTTTTAATATAAATAGTTGATAATGAAACTGCATTAAAAATTAATTGGAAAAAAATACGTATGAAATAAACTACTTTGTTATGTAAATTATTAAACAAATATAAATAATATATAAAACATTCAATTATTGCAAAAGAAATAAAAAAAAATAAACAAAACAGTAATAAAAAAAAATAATAGCAATCATTATAATAATATAGCGATTGCTTCATAAAATACAAAAAACAAACTTAAATTGCTAAATAAATATATATAAGAAAAAACCAAACACAAAAGTAATTAATTTAAAACTATATAAATAAAATAAGTTAAACACTGCCAGCCAGCTTTTTCGTCCTGCTTTCAGGAAGAACCAATTTAAAAAAAAAATCAAGTGCTGAGGAAAATGAAATTATAGTAATCATTGTTCAAAGGGAAATAAAAAAGTTATCAAAGTAAACAAAGTGAGTGTGAATAACAAAAATATGCGTACGTGAATAAACTTTTAAATAAAAATGTGATTATGTTATACTGAAAGAGCTGATAATTGCCACAAAGTGTAAGTAAATTGCACTCGGCTAATCATTTATTAGTATTCACAATCATGTCTGGGATTAAAGTATTCAAATTTATTTTATATGTTCAACAACTAAATTGTTTTAATATGAGAAATAACAATAAAATATTTATTTAATTTTAATGTGTGAAATTGATGACGGAAATAGACACGAATAAATATGTTTTATAGTAATTGCATATCATTTTCATAGGCGTTCGTTCAATAAAATGCTTTTTATTTATTTACATATGAACATATATGTATATATTTAAAAAGAGTTCTTTTGTTTGTTTTTGCTGTAATCAACCCAGTAACATGCAACGTTTGATTTTAAGTTGTAGGTTTGAAGTGTTTAGTCGATAGCAAAGAAAGCAACTGATTGTTTTGGAAGTTGACATTTTGTCTCAATTAAATCTGACACTTCGAGTTTAACTAAAGTATTACATTTTTATACCCTTTACCAAAAAATGGTAAAAGGGTATATATAGGTTTTTCATTCCGTTTGTAATTTCTAGAATATTAATAAGCGAGCTATAAAGTATATATATTTTGGATCCTTATGTATAGGCAATACGAATAAGCGATGTCCGTCTGTCCGTCTGTTTGTACGTGAAATCGGTTTTCCGAAGCTCCCAGAAAAGCTAGAGACTTCGTTCTTGGACTGGTGGATCAGAAATTGTCGAAATAAGATTGGTATTGAAAATCAGCAAAATCGAGCAGACGGTTTCAGAGCTGGGAGACTTAAACTTCATTTTGCCATGCAAAATAACTACCGAAAACTAGTTTTTAATAATTTTTATTGAATAAACTTATTTTATACTTCAGTATAAATAAAATTGGTATTTCTAACTGAATAAAAATTAAAAAAAAAATTAAAAAAATTAAAAATACGTTTCCAGGGTTGGAAAACCTTAACATTTTTTGTTATGCAAAAGTAACTTACTAAAACAAATTTTTCCTTTTTTTCTATAAACTAAACATATGTAATGCTCTTAAAAGAAGGAGATTGATGTAAGAAATCAGAAAAACAAAAAGGATGATTCCAGGGTTGGAAAACCTACGATTTTTGTGATATATACAATTAACTACCGTAAACTAATTTTTTAATTATTTTTATTAAATAAACTTATTTTATACTTCACCATGAATGAAATTGGTATTTCAAATAAAAAATTAAACTTCAAAAAAATTAATAAGTTTCCAGGGTTGGAAAACTTTAACTTTTTTTCTTTTACAAAAGTAACTTACTAAAACAAATTTTTCCTTTTTTCTATAACTTAAACATATCTAATGTTCTTAAAAGGAAGAGATTGATGTAATCAGAAAAATCAAAAAGGATGATTCCAGGGTTGGGTAACTGAAACTTTTTGTGATATAAAAAATTAACTACCGAAAATTAATTTTTATTTTTTTTATTAAAGGAACTTATTTTATACTTTAGTACGAATAAAATTGGTATTTCAAATTAAAGATTAACCTTCTAGAATTAAAAAGATGTTTCCAGGGTTGGAAAACTTTAACTTTTTTTATACAAAAGTAACTTACTAAAGCAAAATTTTTCTTTTTCTCTATAAATTAAAGATATCTTATATTCTTAAAAAAAAGATGGTGTAAGAAATAAAAAAAAACCAAAAAGTAGGATTCTTTGTGATATAAAAAATTAACTACCGAAAACTAAATTTTATCTATTTTTATTAAATAAAATTATTTTATGCTTGATAACGAATAAAATTGGTATTTCAAATAAAAAAAAAAACAATTGAAAAAATTAAAAAGACGATTCCAGGGTTGGAAAACTTTAACTTTTTCTACAAAAGTAAGTTACTAAAACAAATTTTTCCTTTTTTTCTATAAATTAAACATTTCTTAAATTCTTAAAAGAAAGAGATTGGTGTAAGAAATCAGAAAAATCAAAAAAGATGAGTTCAGGCTTGGGACACTTACACTTTTTTGATATATAAAAGTAACTAAGTCTAATTAATTTTTATCTTTTCCTTTATAAATTATATATATATTACGTTTTGGAAAGAAAAGTTTGGTATAGAAAATTATAAAAATAAAAGCCACATCTCCAGAGCTGGAAACTATGATTTTTTTTCTAGACATTAAAGTAACTAATTAAAACATTTTTTTTTTATTTCCTTTTTTTCACTTAACACACTTTCTATATTTTTTTAAGAGCTACTAGATTGGTATAAGTAATCAGAAAAATCTAAATTCTAGGGTTTGAAAATTATTATTTTTTTCTTTGTACATAAAAGTAAGTATGTGCTTGGGTATGTATCTCTATACTACATCAACGCACTTTGGTAAAGGGTATATAAGATTCGGCACAGCCTCATATAGCACTCTTACTTGTTAATTTAAGAAACAAGGTCATAAAAGGAACGAATTTTTCGTGATTTGCACATCTTACAAAACGAAAATATATTAAACAGACCTTATACTATTAACTTTATTATTCAAAAATTTTAAAATGTGTGATGATTGAATCTCTTAAAAAAACATATTTTCTATATCAAATTTTTTTTTATATTTTTGTTATTCGTTATCTCACTTTAGGGCTATAATTTCAACTCGCTTGCTAGAGATCTTTTAAATCAAAGCTAAAAATCAATATATAAAATAAATTGTTTTACCATCGCCTTGCCTTTTGCCTTTATTTTGTATAAAGTTCTTTGTATATTTTAAAATTTTCTCTAAAACATTTTTGAGTCTCTACTGTGTATTTTAAGTTCTCTTTTCATTTAAATAAAAAAAAAAATACCCAAATCAGATACTATAGACAAGTCACGAATTACAATTTTTAACATTTTTCTTTTTCATCAATACCAAATTTTAAAAGCTAATATAATTTAATTATTTAATACCCAAATTATTTACATTAAAATATAAACCGAAATCAAATATTAAAAATTTCAAGTCACGAATTATAATTTTTCAACATGTTTGCTTTTCTTCAATATCAAATTTCAAGCAAATGAATTACGTATTTACAACTTAAATTATTAAAATTCGTACAACTAAACAAGTCACGAATTACCATTTTTTTTTACAAAATTCTTTATCTTCAGAATCAACTTTTAGGCAAAAGGTTTATTATAATTGAATTATTTACTGCTCAAATTATTTAAATTGAGACATAATTTTTTAATTGCAAAAAGTTTTTGCTTTCATCCAACACTAGCCTGATTTTTTTTTATAAATATGCAAGTAACGAATGACAAATCACCTAGACACAAATTTTTTAATAAACACTTCAATTTTACTTGTTTGATTTAGTTTTCTTATATTTTAAAGACCAAACCAAAAATCAAATGCTAAGAAATTACAAGTCACGAATTACAATTTTTAACACGTTTACTTTCCTGCAATATCAGATTTTTAGCAAATGAATTATTTACAACTGAAATTACAAACAATTATACAATTTATTTTTTCAAAAAGTTTTTGCTTTTATTGGACAACCACCTGAGTTTTTGGAATAACTGTTCAAGTAACGAATGATAACCTATTAGCATGCAATAAACACTATAACTATTTAATTTAGTTTTCTTTTCCTTGGAATCACAAAACAATAACAAAGTCATATAAATCAGATACTATAAACTACTACAACAAAATCCATATAACTAGAAAAGTCACGAATTAAAATTCTTTACATTATTTTTCTGCACAATCAAATAAGCAAAAGGTCTAACATAATTTAATTATTTGTTACTGAAATTATTGAAATTGAAACATAAATTTATTATCTTCTAAAACGTTTTGCTTTTGTTCAACACACACCTCAATTTTTTTAATAAATAAGAAAGTAACGAATGATAAGTACTTACATATTTTTTAATAAAAACTATAATTTCACTTGTTTAATTCAGTTATCTTTTCCCTTGAAACCCACAACGATAAAAAAAAGCCACAGACATCAGATATTAAAAAATTGTCACAAAAATATCTATACAAATTGATAAGTCACGAATTACAATTTTTACATGTTTTTTATTCTCTTCACAATCAAGTTTTAAGCAAATGGTCTGTCTAATGTAATTGAATTATTAATTATGAATCAATCGAATTATTACATTTAAAACATAATTAGCTTTTTTTCTTACTTAAAACTTGCCTGAACTGTTGGAATAACTTTCCTGGTAACGATTGACAGATTCGTTTCAAATTAAAACATGGCTTTTGAAAAATGTTTGCTTTTGTTCAACAATCGCATGAATTTTAAGAATAACTATTGAAGTAACGAATGACAAATTCTTAAGAAATTTATGAAACTAATGCTACTAAGGTTTTGATAAACCCTTCAATTTCACTTGCTTAATTTAGTTGTCTTCACCTTTGAAATTCCAAACAATAACAAAGCCTACAAAACAATATTTTTTTCAATATATTACGAATTATAATTTTTTTCAAGTTTCTTTTTTTCAATATTAAAATTCATATTATTTGTTTTTTTTTCACACCAGCCTGAATTTCAAAAATATCTATTCAAGTAACGAATGAAAAATTGCAAGCATAATTAATTAAGCTCATGCTACAAATTGTTTTGAAAAACAGTTAAATTTCACTTGTTTAATTAGTTGTATTCGTCTTTGAAATCCAAAACAAGAACAAAACATATAAAAAAATCCATACATATAGAAAAGTCACGAAGTACAATTTTTTTGCAATATTTCTTTTTCTTTAATATTAAAATTCTTTTCGAAAAATATTTGTTTTTATTCAACACTAGCTTCAATTTTTGAAACGAATGACAAATTGCTAGAAAATTTATGAAACTAGTGCTTAAATTTTTTTAATTAACACTTTGATTTCACTTGTTTAATGTAGTTTTCATTTCCTTTGAAATCCAAAAAATAGCGAATTCTTGCGAAAAAATCTATACAAATAGAAAATTCATGAATTACAGTTTTTTAACATCGTTCTTCTTAATTGAAATGAATTACTTGTTCTTTTCGAGAAAGGTTCGCTTTTATTCAATTTTGAATTTTTGTAATGAATGTTCAAGTAACAAATGATAAATTGCTAGAAAATTTATAACTCTAATTTTTTTTTAATTTTACTTGTTTTATGTAGTTTTCTTTCCCTTTGAAACGTAAAACAATAAAAAATCTTAAAAAATCTATGAAATAAACAAGTCACGAATTGAAATTTTTTTAACATCTTTCTTTTTCTTCAATATCAGTATATGTAATTCAACAATTTTGTACGAAAATTATAAAGTTATTATTAGTTGTTCATTTCGATAGAGGTTTGCTTTTATACAACAGTCACCTGAGCTTTTGGAATAAATACTTAAGTAACGAATAACAATTTTCTTAGCAAATTGATGAAACTCATGCTGGAAATTTTTCAATAAAACCTTTTATTTCATAAAATTTTGATAACTTTTTGCATTGCAATTATTACAATAAATATCAAAAAGAAAGGTCACGAATGACAAATCACAAGTAGGTATGTTTTTGAAGTAAAAACTCAAGTCTTTTTTTAAATTTGGTTTATTTTTTGGAAGGGCAATAAAAACTGGTATATTCGTGTCTGTCACGTTTTCAATTAGAATGAAAATTTCCGAATCGCAAAAAAAAAGATTTGCTGTCTGCATACTTCCGAATATTTTTGCAAAATTGGTTGCTAATGTGGGCATGTTTTTCATGTCCCCTTTTCTTTGTATTAAAACCAAATATATATTGGTTTAAATTTCCGAATTAGGTAGATGAGATATCAAGCCTAATTTTAAAAAAGATTTCGTTTAAATTAAATTAATTTTAATGTGGAAAAAAGGCGATTCTATTTACTTTCACATTGCTTGGTGCAGTCGAAAGTACAACGAAAAAATTATTCGGAAGTGAATGTCAAAACACCAAAATATGCGGAAAAGATTCACTTTCATACGGATGTGAAAGTCATGACAGACACGACTAACTTTTATTTCTCTGTTTTTGTCAAACTATAACTTCAAGAGGAGACAAGAAAATTTATGAAATGAGATAAATCCAACCTGTATGTCGTTACCTTCATATAGAAAGGCCCTAACTCATAATTTATTTTAAATAGAGTTTTTTATATGCTACGATAAAAGAACACCTAAGTTATCGAAAATTTAAGAATCTCGATTTTAAAAAAATATTCTGCCTTATCGTGGTTGGCGTATTTCAAATACGACTACGACTGTTTGGTAATAGATTAAAGAAAGATTACCAAACAGTCGTAGTCGTATTTAAAATACGCCAACGACGATAAGTCAGATTGAGTTTGGGTAAGGTGACGATATGCATGTACATATATATAATCAAAGGGATGCACTAAAATATTTAAAAACTTTTTAAAAATCGTAAAAATACACATAAAAATCTAATCAAATTTAAAATCAATTTGCTTCAAGGATAATCCTGTATTAAAATTACTAAAAATGCTACAGAATTAATTTATTCTTAAAACCACATGAATCGTGAACGTGCATACTATTAAACAGCTAATAATATTTTTTAGCATTTAATATATAAAATATTCTTAGTATCCATTAATTTGCATATTATTAATATTTTTCATGTGCACAGCATTATATTTATTAAAAAGATAACAAAAATAAACAAATTAGTGAAATTAATGTTTTAAAAAATATATATTTATTTTTTAGTTATTTTTTACTGCTTAAACTTTTAATTATGTTTATTTAAAAGTTGCTGTTTAAACATTTACAACTTTTTAACACCAGGCTGTGTGTGTTGTGCACATCCTTGAAATGCCCTGCAGTTCTGAGATTTAAAAAAAATTACTTGCTATTTACCTGGGAAATATTTATGTAGTTATTTCAATGAAATTTCCTACAACAAGAATCTAAAGAGGAAGTGTTGTAGTAATAATAAAATCATATTAAAACCCTCTACTAATTTTGCTTACGAAACTGCTGGGTAACGTTATGAAAATAAATTTTATACGATTTGTGGTTTGCCAGTATGTGTAAGCGTTTACGCGTTTGTGGTTAAAATATTTTTATAATAAATTTAACGACTTGTGTTTTCCTTTATTATTTTAGATGCTGCTGATACTTAAACAATTTTTATTTTAATTGCTGCAAGAGCAACATTATTCTTTAGTAATTAAATAAACGTTTATTTTTATTTACTTATTAATCAAAAAAGATATTTTCGCGCCCACATATTTACTATTAATAATTACGCACAACTACACAAACTCATACACGCAAGTAAATGAAAAATTCTATTCTTTAATTAAGAATTTAAAAATTGTTTAAATTTTTTTTTACTGAAAACCAGCCATTGAATTTTGTTTTTAGAACATAAATTTTACTGAAAATAAAATTGGTTTTTGTTGTTTGTTCTTTTTGATGTAAAAAAACAGTTCAGAATGAGAGATCCAACAAGCGAATTATTTATTAAAGTTAAAAATAATTTAAAAAAAATGATTATTTGAAAAAAAATTGTGCCTGAAGGACCAAATATGTAATTATCGATCACAGTTTGCTTGTGGTCCTACGAATCGAGTTGTATTAGGCGACCTACAGTGCTTTGTCCCCACATAATGAGTAAATCGGTAAACTAGAACAGTTATCGTGTAAAAAAAAAACTTCAATTGAATTTTTAATATTTGAAATTTTAGCCAAGTCCGTGCAAGCACATGGCTACCTGCAATACATCCAAAAATTTAAAATTTTACTTTAACAGCTGTAGCTGTTATCAAAATGTAGCAAAAAATTTACACTCTAACTTTATTGTAAATTATTTATTATATTTTACTCTGTGCGAGGAAATGGCTGCAACCCATATATCCTTAAAAAAACCAAGTGTTAGTTGTTTTTTACGATTAGCATGCACTTGGAGTTAATAAAAATTTGTAAAATTTTGTGTTTCGACTTTAAGGTAAATTTTGTTTTATTCGCTGCCAGCACAAGTCTGCCTCCCATATACCCTTTTTCTAAGAAACTAAATTCTGGCAGCATTTATAATTAGAATGAACTAAAAATGAATATTTATTTATGAAATTACGTTTTTTATTTTAACTTATTTTTTATTCGGCACAAGGACCTGTCTATCTCCAATATATACTTTTTGTCAAAAACTAAATTTAAGCTTCCTTTTCGGTTATAATGAACTAAAGTTTATGCGTTTTAACTGTTGCTGAAAATTGTTTTTTATTTGGTGCAAGGACAGGACTCCCTTGCGTACATATCGTCAGCCCATTATTGGTTTGACCCAATGACCATTTTTAAACAAAAGGAGTTATGTATGGGGAATATATATTTCAAATATCTCCTTTCTGAATCTAAGATATGTTTCACGAAATTAGTTATGGTTTCTGAGATATTTAGCATTCAGTTTGCTCCATTTCAACTATTTTAAGGTTTAATTAGTATTGTTTTCCTGTAAATGACACTTTTTGGCGTTTGCATCAAATTCTTCATACAAAAATATACGAAGTAAAGTTATCTCTTGCTTTGCTTCATTTCTATATGAAATGAATAGTAAAAAAATAAGGTGCCGTAAGAAAAATTCAATGGCGACTGTTAAGCAAAAACGTCATCACCCAGATGCAGCCGCCGATTACATGTTTTAATATAAACTTATTAAACACTAAAATAAAATAAAAGAAACCTTAATTGTGCATGTTTGAGTATAACAGAAATAACTTAATTTCATTATTTGTAATAAATACACTTCAATTACTTATTTTTCTTGTGTAAGTGTATAAGCGGATCGATAGTTAACAATATTACGGCGGCGGCTTCTTGGTCGGCGTTAAAAGATCGACTTATTTCTTTGGACAGCAAGAAAAATAAACAAAACAACAAAATTCTAATTCACAGATGTGAACCAGCAGTTAAGTATAGGTATGGAGCACAAAAAGCTACTTTTTTTAAAAATAAATTAAGGAAAGTGGTGTATGCGGCACATAACGTATTTTGACTTTTACAATAAAGTAATATTAACTTTTAACATTATTCATGAAAGTTCACTGAAATTTACACATTTCTTCCAAACATGTGTAGGAAGCAATAATAATAATACAAAAAAATTCTATCGGGTATATTTTGAGAAAGCTTCATGTAAACTTTCTTTGTCGTTTTTCTCCATTCCGACTTTTTGGCATATGCTCCAAACCAATGATGGGCTGACGATATATCCTTTTTTCCGAAAAAACTAAATTTTAACCTGAACTAATGATTAAAATGCACTAAAAGTTAGGCGTTTTAGCTCTATTGTAAAATTTGTTTCATTCATTACCAGGACAAGATTGTCTCCAATATATCCTTTTTTTTTTTGCAAAACACAAAAGTTTACCTGTATTTATGATAAGAATTTACAAAAAAAAATTTATAACAACTTGTCAAATTATGTGTTTAAACTTTGTTGAAAATTTTGTTTCATTCGGTGCAAGAACAAGGCTGTGTCCCGAAAATAATTTTTCAAAAAAAAAAAAAAAAATTAATTTTACCGGCATTTATGATAAGAATGTACAAAAAAATTAATAACAACTTGTAAAATGATGGAACTTCGACTCTGTTGCAAATTTTGTTTCATCCGCTGAAAGGACATGACTACCTGCCTGCTATGTATTATTTTTCTAAAAAACTAAATTTAAGTTGCTTTTATAATTACAATGTACTAAAAATTAATACATATTTGTAAAATTATATGCTTCGAATATGCTGTAAATTTTGCTTCATTCCTTGAAAGGACATTATATTCCCTCCTTTTATCATTTTTCTTAAAATTAAAATTTTAACTGCACTTATGATTATAATGCACTGAAAATTAATAACAATTTGTAAAATTTTATGCATCAACTCTGTTTTAAATTTTGTTGCCTTCGGCGCCAGTACAAGACCACCCCCATAAATCCTTTTTCGAAAAAACAAAATTTTAGCTGCACTTGTGATTAGAATGTACAAAAAAGTTAATAACAACTTGTAAAATTATGTGCTTCAACTTTGTTGAACAATTTATTTCATTCGAAGCAAGAACAAGGCTGTGTGCCATAATCCTTTTTCTAAAAAATTAGTTTTATTCGATGAAAGGCTACAATAACATAGATCCCTTTTCTAAAGAACTTAATTTTAACTGCTCTTGTGATTAGAATGTACTACAAATTAATAATTAATTAAAATTTGTAAAATTATATGCTTCGACTTTGATGTAAATTTTGATTCATTCGGTAAAAGCACATGACTACCTTCTTTATATCATTTTTCTAAAAAACTAAGTTTTCGCTGCATTTAGCTCTGTTCTAAATTTTTTCTCCATTCGATGACTGCCTCCCATATATTCTTTCTCCCAAAAAATGAATTTTAGCTGAATTAAGATTATAATGCGCGTTAACTCTGTTGTAAACTATGTTTTTTTTATGAATTATTTTCTATCACAAGATAAAGTTTTTTAATTATTAAAACGGTTGCTTGATTATCATATCATTTGTTGCTGCTTGATATAACACTCGTATTATATATTTTTTCATAAATTTTCAAACATGTTGAAATATATAAATTTTTCTTCTTCTTACTACCCCCACTGTGCATTCCAACTTAACACAAATACCACCCAGGGTTATTAAAAGTTATTTTAAAATTGCTAAACCTCAAAGGTATTCATTACAATATTTTTTTTTGCTCTTAAAATAAATATTGAATGTTTCTCTTATTTCCAGTTTCCATTAAAAATATTGAAAGTGTTTTTTTATTTTAATTTTCTTATGAATCAAATGACATTATCAGGTATAAAATTAAAATTGTATGTAGCTGTGTTTGTTGAACGGAAATAAACAATGACAACAATATATTTTCTTAGAAAGGAGAAATCCTTGTAGAATGTTCAAGGTTGCTTTTGGTTGTTTAGGTTTTTGTTTCATTAAAAGGTTTATTTTCAACATTGAAATGTTCTTTTTTTGTCATGGTAGCCAGAACTGGCAATTTTCTTTTTGTTTGTTTACAGGAAATAAAAGTAGAGAAAAAAATTATTTTTACTTTTAATTTTGCGTATTTTCACTTTTCTCAATCTTTGTTTGAAAAGTTTTGGGCCAAAGCATATATATATTATTCATACTATTTATAATGACTTCTGAGATCAGTTGTTGTCAGAAAGTTATTTTAATAATTGTAATTTTTTGAATATGACACCAAGGACCATGCATACACCATATTCATAAAAATGTCGCTACAACAACAATAATTACGCGAAGATTTGCGGTTAAGCTTTTTATTAATTTAAGAAAAAGTTTTATACATTATTTTAAAATTTATGATTAAATAATGTTTGGTGAAAGAAACAATGCCTGCTGTATGAAAGACTTTAAAAAGCATAAATCATCTAAGGTGGCAGAAAAATAACCACCATGACAAGGAAAGCAGCTGCCTCCTGAGCGAACAGTGACATTTATGCAGCAGAAAAGCTTTATAATTTTGTCATTTTCCATGAAAGAAAGTGTTTTCAATTAAATAACTAGGCTTATAACAAATATTATACATGAAAAAAAATTATTTATTAATATATTTTTTTTACTTTTTTCATGAACTTTGAACCTTTTTAATTAAACTAATATATTCACCAGTCAAAGAGCTATTAAAAAAATAGTGAAAAAAAGTATTGTGAATTATTTTGTAATGCAAAATAAATAACGCAAAGTGGGCAATAAGAAAAGGGTAAAAAATGGGAACCTGCTGCATTTTCACAGTACGTTCAATTCTATATTCATTTATTAATTTTGGCCTCTTTTTTAACTTAGAAAAATACATTGTTTAGAATTCTAAAATTCGAAGTAGGTTCTGAGTTTGGCAATACTTTTTCTTGAGTTTTGTGAAAGAATAAAAGTATTTTTGTCTTAAACGTCAGGTTAGATAAGTATGCTGTTGGTAAGCAAGGGTGAAATTTAGAACCCAGCTCACTTGGGTCTAATACAATGATCCCCTTCTGTGAAGAGAAGATAGTGAGAGGGGATCATAGGGAAGGGATATTGATAGAGAAGAAGAAGAAGATAGAGAAGAAGAGATAGAGAAGACAGGTGGTGAAGACAGATATAGAGGAATGCTTAATTTTTTTAAAACTCTGTTTTTGGCACGTTTTTAATATTGCAGTTTTGCAGCGCCTCTGGTGTCAATGGGGCGTATTACATTTTTAAAGCTTTGTTTAAAAGCCATTTTATTGGTTATTTGACTTCGCTGATAATTTTTGCTGCACAATAGCAACAAGGGATTAGTATTATTATCCCCCTGAAGCCTTTTAGATTAAAGCTTAAAATATGTATCGCACGCAATTATTTTTTTAAATTAATAATTTACTTGTTGCTGGTTTTCTGTCTGGTCACTTTAGACTGAACTGTCCTTTGTGGAAAAGTAACCAAGTTGGTTCACCTTTGTGTCGCTTGTGCTTGGAAGATGACGAGACGACTACACATATTCTTTGTGAGTGTATCGTATTGTGTGACAGTAGAAGGCGTGTTTTTCATTCTGAGTTTCTGTGTTCAGATGATATTAGGCGGGCTTCTCCAATATCTGTACTGACCTTCATAAGGAAAGTCATACAGAAATTGAATTAATTTAACTTATATATCTATGGTACAAAAGATCCATCAGATGTCACAGTGCCGGTTTTTGGACCAGATCTTCCCCCTATTCTATTTCTACTTTAAAAAAAATATTAGGCCTTGTTCTGCCAATCGAGTCGATTTGAAATCATACGATTTTAGAAAATGAACTTCGCTAAAAGAAATTTATTTTAGGATTTATTTTTAAATTTTTCTATTATATAGAGTCTTAAATATATCTGAAAGAAAATTATCATATATGATTTTAAAAACGTCTATTAAACCATTATTAATTTTAGGAATCGGGTCGATTTACAGAGTTCTAGTTGTTCTAAGATATTTTTGGGTAGAGGTTCTCTTAATGATCTGCATTAGCAACAGTTAAAGGACTGTTGGAACTAGCTACCCCCTCAATAATCAATTTTTTTTAGGACACAATTAATATATTACTGAAAAAATAAAAGAAGAATTTCAAAATGTTTTTAATTTGTGTTTTTTTTTCTTAGAGTGACGTTCAAGACATTTTGGTTTTAGCATTACTTAATGTTATTTTATTTTGATATTGTAGAGTACCGCACTTACTGTAAGGCAGTGTATCATAATACTAACGCATTGTTACTCAGTTTATTATAATAATTCATATAAAAAAAGTTATTTGTTTTGCGTTTCTAAATCAAAGTCTAATTTTATTGAACATTTTACGCTGCTTATATACTATTTTAAAAATTTTGTGTTTTTTCTTTCTTTACTTTTGCTGACCACTTATGATAAAATAGTTTATAAATTAATATGTATTATTATTATGTATTACTATAGTAATACAAATAAAAGTGTGTCATTTACATTTTATAAAATCAGCGTTCTGATATAAATTATTACAATAAACTGTGTTACAATGCAATTGTATTGTGATACAGTGCGTTACAGTAAGTAAAGTACACTGCAATACCAAAGTCCTGAATTGAAATGCATAAAGCCAAGAAAGTGTTTGCTTTTCAAATTTATAATTTTAAATAAATTAGAAAAACGTGGCGTTCAAGACGATGCGACAAACTTCTTTGATGTTTTGATAATAAAAATAGAGAAACATTTATGTATATAACTACAATAAATATTTTTAGTTAGTTTTAATTATTATTGTTCGAATTCATTGGTTTCTTTATTTATGATTTGACTAGGCTTTGTAAGCCAAATTAAATGTGATAATTATTAATGAACAAATAACACCAAAGTAGTGACAAAAATTAAATAAACAAACAATCAATATTGTTAAAAGCGTGCTGGATTTTAAATGAATTTCTTTGAAATTTTTGTCCATACTGTTTATCGGAAAGTGCAGTTGGAGATAAGTTTTTTTTATGGAACAGGTATGAAGGAGCCATTTAATAGCGAAATGTATTATTCGCAACATATTTTTGAAATCCCACTATTTTTTAAAGTTTAAGCACCAGATAAAATATGTTTAGGAAACTTTTTGTTATTGTCTTATTACATAAAAAAAATTAAGCATCATTAAAAACAGTCTACATATCGAGGCATAACCGCTAAAATAGCTTAAGCGACACATATTTTGGACTTCGTTTTTTTTTACAAAATTCGACAATTTCCGATCGCAGATAAACGATTTTGGTCAAAAATCGAGGTTCGAAAATTATGTCGCCTAAGTTATTTTGGCGGTTATGGCACGATATGTAAGAGTCAACTTTGACATCTTTTTTCTAAGCTTACATTATATTAGGGTGATTAAAACTCTTTTACTCTTTTTTTACTTAAAATATCTTGCAATCGTATTATTGGTTCAAAAGATACATCAGTAGTATTTTTGCCTTGGGTGCCACTGTGCAAGGTTATACACAGCAACTATCCACAGTAACACAAATAAAAAAAAATGTGTTGTTTAATACAATACAAAGTCCGATATTGGCCGATATTTTTCAACAGAAGCCATATTGCTTGTAATTAACATGATTACCAAACATTGTTTGCTGATATGGATCTGTGTGTGTGTGCACATATAACATACAAATATACATATATTAACCCTATTGACCGCATCAGCCAATCAGTCTTCATTCATAAAACATTGCCAACATTTCAAGTCAATTACAGACGAAGTTAGTTATAACAATGCTAAAGATAATGACGCACACAAGCGTGTACTTTGTCGTTAAGTTAACTCTATGCATATGATAATGTATGATTAAATTCTCATTCAGTTCATGTTTAAATTAATAAGACTTTCCCAAGCCTACAGAATGCTTATATTGATTACTTTAATAATAGTGCAATGTGATTTGAACTCAAGTATTACAAAATCACAAAAAAAATACAGAATCAATTGCCGTCTCCATGACGTAGACCATTTACATCACGAATTACATATTGTTGCACATATACTGAAAAACCACATATGGGTTAGATTAGGTTAGGTTAGTTTGAAAAGAGGCCAACTATGTTGACCCATTCCCATATGGGATTATATTTATCCCCTATTCGTCATATTCATCATATTGTGTGCTCTACCCAATGATGCGGGGTACACCAAATACACTTATGAGTCCAGCAAAACTTGTTCGAAAAACCAGTCACGCTAAGAAACCAGTCTGTTCTATGTATTCTCTCACATCCCCCCAAACATTCTCAGCCCGGTACGTTCTCTTTATGGAAAGTTTTTCTTCTAATCTATTTAAGCGTATGCGCAATGACACAGATAGTGTTCCAATGTTCAATCCTCCTCATTGCATGATCTGCATGTGATATTCTCTATCAGTCCCATGCGAGCCAGATGTGACCACATCAAAGTATGGCCGGTTATTAAGATAACCATTCCATTGATTTGGATTTCACCATAGGATTTTGGTTATTCTTCTCATAGTAGCTTTTTGTTCTTACTCTATTTTCTAAATGGTGCTACCAAGGTAGTCTCCAACCAAGTATGAGCCCCAGATATTTGATTATTTTAGTGAATCACATGTAAGTATCGTTACACCTGCCTTTTGAGTTGAACTAGCAGCACTATGATTAATGTATTAGAACTCTAATTACTTTACTGCCGATGCCTTGCAGATATATTTAACACTTCTCGTCCTCAATATGAAGTAATGCCCAACACCTTGCGTGCTGTTGTTTTCCTTGTTGTCTTTACAAAATATTTAGTGGTCTTGTACGCTATAATAAATCTGAATAAACGGCCAATTGTACAAATTAAAAAAAAAAATTTCCAAATTATTTAGCATATTATGTGAAGGACAGCAAAGGTTAACAAATTTATCTTCAACCAGCTGAACAGTTTGGTATCTTTTCAATTTCTGTTAGCTCAGAATGTTAATAGAAAATAATATTGTTCGATTGTAATTACACGATTTTCTACCACTCCAACACTTTTTTACATTGCCAACGATTTACTTAAATGTATGTATTGTACTTATGTGTAACATGTTATTACTGTGCACACACAACTACAGTGGGCAAAAAAAGTTTGCTAACAAGGAATTTAAATTTGTTAAAAGATGTTTATAAAAAAATTTCAATTATTTAGGTTTGGTCTACCAATGTCGGCAACGTTCGACTTGTCGCACACTTCATTTGAAAAAATTTTTTTTTTTTGAATGGAAACCGTAAGAGAAATAACTCTTGAAATTTTCAAAAACGCTAAAGCTATAAAATTACTAAATTGCCAAAAACAAAAAAAAATGCCAAAATTTAAAAAAAATCGCTAAAATTAAAAAAAAATCGTCAAAATTAAAAAAAAATTGCCAAGAAAAAAAGAACGACAAAACCCGAAAAAAACCGCCAAAACGAAAAACGCCAAAAACTAAAAAAAAATCTATAAAACTAAAATAAATCGCCAAAAACCGAAAAAACGCAAGAAAATCAAAAATAAAAAACGTAAGAAACCGAAAAAAATCGCCAAATAAGCGCCAAAACAAAAAAACGCTAAAACGAAAATAAATCGCCAAATCCAAAAATAAACTCAAAAAAAAGCAAAACAAAAAAATAACGCCAGAACTAAAAAAACGCCAAAAGCCAAAAAATTCTTAAAAGTGAAAAAAACCCAAAACTATATATTATATGGGCTAAAGTTCTTATGGTATTACATATCTAGTGTCCGTACGGATCCCTTCGTGTGCGTATCAAAGTCCCACTTTACTGAATTTATTTAGCCCACTGTTACTAACTTTGCAAGCCAATAATTTAATAAACGTGACCTGCTGTTTGCTCATGTCTATTCTTATTTTGTTATTTCAACTGTCATGTGCTCTGCAACTTAAATCAATGTGAAAGCAAAAACAAAAATTATTCTTAACTCCCTCAACTTTATCGTTATTACACACGTACATACTTACATATTTTCATGTACGAGTATTAAATTTGTTTTTATATAACTTTGCATCCCTTAATAATGTTTGGCTTTATTTTTTTTTGCAAAATATATTAAATAACAAATATTATTTAATGCTATAGGAAATTTAAATTTAATGAGCCGTAGATGTTTCAAATACGTTACTGTGGTGCGAAAAGAACAGCATAATCGAAAATTTGCTTTGAGCAAATTTTATGTAAACATGTCATGTAAGCGTTGTAAAATCATTTAAGTAAATTAACAATCTACATTTTACATCAGATATTCTTTTCCATGTGCTTAAAAACGACTTTGAAGAGATTAAAATGTTTTGGCAGCAAAAAAAAATAGAAATTGATTTTTAAGCATTATTTAGATTGTTACGTAAGAGTGATTAAAAAAGATTTACAATTTTATAAAACAAATTCTAATTGCTGTGTTATTTTTTAGCAAAAGATTAAAGTGACAATTCATGTAACAACTTATAGGGAATGTTAGTAAAGATTCTTATAAGTCGCTTCTTAAAGGCTGGCACAGAACACTGAAGGAAAATTTCTATTACCAAAAGTGATTTAGATAAATAATTTGTAGTAGAAATACAACACAGGTATTTCACACTACAATAAGAGATAAGTTTAAAAGTTAATATGTGCAGCATATACAGTGTATGCGCACTTGATAATAAGAGATGTCTGCTTTGTGGCAATTTTATTTGTTATTTCAAACTAATATCACATATATTTTATATATCAATGGACAGGTAAATAAGTGTATTTTTATATTTTGTATTAGTCTAGATCACTTAAAAAAATAGGGAATTTGACTGAAAAAAAAACTAAAGAAATCGAATATATTTTCTTTAAATTTTTTTAGGCCCTGTTCAATCAACAAATTTAAGTTTTTAGTTTTTGTTTCTAATACAAATTTTCGATCGAATCTATCGTTCGCATTTAGACGAACTGGCCCATGAGCTTAACAATTAATAAAAAAAATTCCGTTTAATATTTAATTGAAATTTTATAAACATAAAAGGATTATAATAATTTTCAATAAAAATACATACATAAAATGCTTCTGAAACTTTCACTATTTTTAGCAAATATTTTTGACTGAGCGGATAATAATTCAAAGTCGTATTAATTATATTAAATGTGTTTATCGTAATTTGAAAAGGAATTTGAAAACCTCGATTTTTATTTTTTTTTCTCAAGCGATTAATTTAAGGCCCTATTATGAGTTGCATTCGATTTTTGATCTTCGCTCAGCATCGAACAACGAAAATCGAATGTTGGATTCATATTATGAGCATCGAAAATTTCGTTGAGCAACGAATTTTCTATCGAACACAATTTAGCTTTCGATCAAGTAATGGGTGTTTTTTATTGAGGTATAGAACTTTAAGTTGGCATCACTTTTTTAACTGGCGGCCATTTTGTCAGCTGTCAAGTGATTAATATTTAGTTTGGTTTGCCATTTCATCATGAACAGGTTGACAAAAGAACAACGCTTGCAAATCGTGCAAATTTATTTCGAAAATAATGGTTCAATTCGCGAAGTTTACCGCAAGCTCCGTCCATTTTATGGTCGACATAATCGTCCATCAGAGCAATTAATTCGGTTAACCATGGATCGTTTTCGCACTACGTTTACTCTATGTGATAATACGCATCCGCAGAGACGTCGAACAGTGCGCACCGAAGAAACAATTGCCGCTGTAGAGCAAAGTGTTGAAGAGGACCCGAATGAATCGATTCGCCACCGTGCACAGCAATTGGAGCTTTGTCCATCAACTTTATGGAAGATTTTGCGCAAAGATCTTGGCTTGCGACCTTACAAGATCCAGCTTGTGCAAGAATTAAAGCCGCGAGACCATGCAATGCGTCGTGATTTTGGTGTATGGGCCGAAAATGAGATTGATCTCGATGCTGATTTTCATCGCAAAATTTTGTTCAGTGATGAGGCTCATTTTTGGTTGAATGGCTACGTCAACAAGCAAAATTGCCGCATTTGGAGTGAAGAGAATCCACATGAGACCCTTGAGATGCCATTACATCCACAAAAACTGACTGTTTGGTGTGCTCTATGGGCTGGTGGAGTCATTGGGCCATACTTTTTCCGAAATAATGCTGGAGAGTCAGTTACCGTTAATGGAGACCGGTATAGAGCCATGATAACCGACTATTTTGTTCCCGAATTGGATGGCATGAATGTGGATGAGTTGTGGTTCCAACAAGACGGCGCTACATGCCACACAGCGCACGTCACAATCGATTTATTGAAGGAAACCTTCGATGAGCGCATAATTTCGCGGAATGGACCTGTCAATTGGCCACCAAGATCGTGTGATTTGACACCATTGGATTATTTTCTTTGGGGATATGTGAAGTCGCTCGTCTACGCCAACAAATCAGAAACGTTAGGGGACTTGGAAGCCAACATTCGTGGCGTTATTGCCAACATACGGCCCCATATGCTCGAAAAAGTGGTTGAAAATTGGACCTGTAGAATTGGCTTTATTCGAGCCAGCCGCGGCGGCCACATGCCCGAAATCATATTTAAACATTAATGGCATAAAATTATCCTTCCAAAAAAGCCAAATTGATGGACATTAAAACGATTTTCTTGTGTTTTATTTCAATTCGAAGTTCTATACCTCTAAAAAAACACCCGTTATTTTAATATGAACATTTTTAAAAAAATTTTACCCCCTGTTTGTGTAAGACGTTTGAGTTAGACTTCTTGGCGTTTCTGTAATAGATTAAAGAAAAGTTGTACAAGTTTCCTTTAGTCTATTACAAAAACGCCAAGAATTTGAACTACGTTTTACACAAATAAAGGGTAAGTCTTAAACAACATTTATTTTTAAGTACACAAACACAAATTTTAAGCTATTTTTTGTCGAATGGTTGTCATAATACCAAATGAAAATTCGTTCGATCAGTACTTTGTCTGCAGCCGAAGATCGAAAGTTGCTCATAATAGGGGCCTTAATTTTTTTTTTTTAGAAAAACTCACTATATTCGTGCAATGCTGGCTGTAGCGTGCATGCTTTAATCAATATAAAATTTTAATTGCTTCCATTTTTGAAGTCTTTGCTTTTAAAATATTGAAAAAGGCAATTTTTCATTCTTAAAAATTTTTGTCCAAATTTTGCCATTTGAAGAAAGTCTTGACTTTGATTTTTTTTTTTTGAATTGAGATAACTTAAAAAAATTTCTTTTATAGTTAGATTATCAAGGATTTTATTACAAATTATAAAAAAATATTTAAATTTTTATATTTATTTCTAAATTTTCTAAATTTTTCTTTGAAAATCTGTTGGTTAAGAAGTATGTGAAATATGAAATTAAATTGTAATGGGCGTGCCTTCATCCACAGAAGAAATATAATAATAAATGTATGTGACCTTCCTCGAAAAAAAGGGACCTAGTGTGTCAAAAAAACGGGAACTTGGGAAAATCGATAAAAATGATAAAAAAAACATTAAAATTGTATTTTTTAAATGCGTTTTTCTCAAAACTTCATTTTCACACACTAGGCCCCTTTTCTCCGAGAAGGTCACAGATAATGAAATAATAATAAATTTTACTGGGGGCAGACCCATCCATTTTCCAACTTTAAAATTGTGTAATTACAAGAACTAAAGGTCTAAAATGTTATGAAGTAAGAATGTCAAAAAGATGAATTAGAACCCCTCCTTTTTTGAAGTTGATTAAAAATAAAATTTATATATGTATGTATGTATATGTGACACGGAAAGTTAATAGGGAACTATGCATAGAAAATAAATTTGGGATAAAAACGAGATTGCTGATGAAGAATCTGGTATTCGATTTGAAAAATTCAAAATGGCGGATTCAATATGGCGGATTGTTTTTTTCTAATCTTATTAGATTTGCTTCAAATTCGCCACTCAGTAGTTTTCGGGGTCACGGATTACGAATCTGTTATTAGATTTTAAAAATCCAAAATGGCGAATTCAATATCAATTGCAAAAAAGTTTGACACATTGGATTCGTTTTTACTTTTTTTTTTATCAGAAGTGTTTTTTGAAGCTAATTTACGTCAAAAATAATACAGTTAAGAAGCTGTGGTTTGATGCATTAAAAGAAAGAGCGTGTTGTCTACTATAAGAATCACCAAAAAAGTAAAAATCAATATTTTGACCCATGGGTCCCTTTCAACTTTCCCTGTCACATATAATAAAATATTTTATTTTTTTCTTTAACCTAAGGTTAATTCAAAAAGTCACAAACTTTTTCTTAAGAATTAAATCATACATTTTTAAATCTTACTTAAACAATAAAATAATTTATTTAAAATGTTACACAATTAATTCATAAAAATCAAGATTTACTGCTTAATGCAAAACTTTATAAATTTTTTCTTGATAAAGTTCCTCTTGCTATAAATATTAAATACAATAAAACACACCCTTTTCCCTATTTCACATTCAAATACAACATTGCAAAGAAAGAAATAAGAACAGAAACAGAAAAAAAAAGAAGTAATAGAACGCTTAAAATAATTATAAAAGAAATTTAATTCAACAACTTGACTGTGAACTTACGAATTCACAGAATGTGTTAATAAATATGCAAGAGCTTTCTTTCGCTTCATGTGTGTGAAAAGAAGAATATACTTGTATGTAAATCCGAGAACAAAAATTTATTTAACGAAATGAAAGAAAATGTGTATTAAAACGTATACAAAACGAGTCCTTATGTGTCTGTGTTCAACGCTTAAACAAAATGTACTAAATATGACATTTGTTTAACAAGTTTTCTTTGACACACATTCATTCTCATGTTGAACAAAAAATAAAGGAACTAAAAGCAAAGCAAAATGGAACGAAATAAACAAAAACCTAAAATGAATTTTAAATAAATACCTAAACGTAGATGTGTCATGAGAAATAAAATAATAAAACGTTCATATACGCCAGAGAAGATGAAAATGAAATATTCTATTGTTTGACAAAATTTGATGATTTATGATTTTAACAGGCTAAAGTTCGTATCGCTTTTTAAGCCAAATTACATGTGATAATTATTAATGAACAAATAACACCAAAGATAGTTGTAAATATTCTGACAACACATAGTTGAACGGAACAGCCAGCCAGAACAGCCAATTGATGAGTTTTCGAGTAAAATAATGTCTGTATAATATGTGTCCTAAATTTTTTCCTTGAAATATATAGCGTTTTATTACAACGAGTGAGGGTAGCACTAAAAAGTTTTATAAATATATTATTTAAATATGGAAGATAATCTTAAGAGTTGAAAGCTTAAGCTATCAGGAATTAGCTTAAGTAGTTCTCAAAAATGTTTGAAATTTTTTTTCTAATTTTTCAGTAATATTCTTATTTAATTTAAAATTAATATTTGTTTATGGGGCATTTACACCTGCACAAAGATAAACGGATTTCAATTAAAATCTTTAAACAAATCTATAATGTCTACACCAGTTTTTTTTTTGAAAATTTTCAAGATTTTTTATCCAAAACAAAACCCAGAACAGAAAAATTCCCAAAACTACAACCAAATAAATGCAATATAGCCAATTCACCACGCACCGTTTTAAGCAGAATGCAGCTAATTCACCCACCTTTTATATAAATATGTTGTACAGAGTAGTAAAAAATAAATAAAATATTAGATTTTCAGTAGATTTCCCACAAAGCTACTGACAATTTAGACTTTGGTTTGTATGGGAAATTTAGTAGACAGCAGCTAGATTTAGCTCGAAATGTCGTAAATACTCGCACTAGATTTCGAAATATATTTCAAAAGTTCTTTAATAGGGCATTTTTTAAGGAACTTTTGAAATCTATCAGATGAGCAAAATAATTTAATAATTCTCAATCGTTTTGTGAAAGTTTTCAGACAGGCCTAACTTCACTTTTTGAAAATTTCTCAATTTTTGTTTTATTACTATCTAACTAGTTGTGAACTCTATGGAAATTATATTGTT
Organism: Tachina grossa; assembly: GCA_949987645.1. Taxonomy (NCBI): domain Eukaryota; kingdom Metazoa; phylum Arthropoda; class Insecta; order Diptera; family Tachinidae; genus Tachina; species Tachina grossa. The sequence continues at coordinate 57,836,415 of OX465276.1, read as the reverse complement.
ATTCTGTTAGTTAGATATTTTTCATTAAAAAGATGAACAATCGGCTTTGAATCTTATTTGAGTATTTTCAAAAGCTACTCCAATTAACTCTACTTTAATTAAATGCATTGGTTTAGTCAAAAGAGATTTCCATGTTTTATGAAGTTTTATATAACTAGCCAATGTATTTGTTATGCGGGAATCCCCCTTCCTCCTCATTTTTTTTTCTGTTAAATGCCATAAAAATATTTTATACCTTTTATAATTTTCAAAAGTTTTGGAAATCTATTTGGCAAACATTACTAATTTATTCAACTTTTTATTTTGTGAAGTTATGCCTTTTAGCTTCCGACACATTCATATGTAGCTTTTTTTAATTTATTTCAATGCTCAACTAGCAAACGAAAATAAAAAATAAAAAAAAAATGTTAAATCAATTTAAAAGTTAATTAAATTTGTAAAAAAAGCAGGTGAAATTAAAGAATGAAAAAGAAAATTAGATGACTTCCAAAATTCCAAATTCCCTCTCGCTTTTATTATCGGAAAAAATTAATTTCCTGGAAATTATTTCCAGGGGAATATCAAAAATTGTTTTAATCATTTTTTAAATTTTTTTTTTTGTTGAAAAATTAATTTATTTTTATTTTGATATAAAACTATGATATTGTTTTGCCTTGGCATAAAGAGATGTTGCCAATATATATGTCTGTAGAGACAATATTTTAAAAATTTAATTATTTTAGTCATTTGCATACAGATGTGTATGTAATAGCTTTCCGTGAGCACCTGCCATTACGGCCTTATCTCACGTGTGCCAAAGCACCGGGTGCAGGTCAGACGCCAGACCATCGCCCCCATGCAACCTTTTAGAATGAACCTAAGGCCCACTCCTCAAGGCACATAGGTTGCAATCTTTGATATAGTTATCCCTGTACTATATTCAATATCCTTGCTGAGGTAATTTGAGCTATCTAAACTCTGCTGCTATGTCCGTGCCCATAGCAGCTTCTGTTGAATGGCAACAGCACCTAGAATAGTGTCTGGCTGACCGCGTCAGACCAACCACTAGCATTGATTTCACACTGGGAAGCCAAGACTATTCTCCCAGCGATTTTGGTAGCAACCAGAGCCACCACGATAATTCTCCGGCTTCCACGCTAAGGTGTTGTGTATACACCCATAGCGAGGTCCCCAAGAGAATTCCTCAACCATTGCCGGCATAGCTCAACCACTCATCCGAGATGAACCCATGCCTGTGTCGCCAAAAATCCAGTGCCTACTCCACACATACCAAAATCATCCCTTAAACCCCGTGGGGTAGGACGAACTCGGCATTTTAGCAAAGGATCCTGACGACCGCTACGTGCACTCAAAACTTCAAAGCAGCTCGGCTGTCGGGCAACCGGCACATGTGGCACCAGAAGTAGCCTCTGGTCAGACCTCGAAGTTCCACCACAAGGGCTTCACCTCTATCGTCTTTTGAACTCAAAGGCAGTTCTAGGTGACGCTGCACCTAACTGACATCAACAGGAACCTGTCTTCCTTTTATAAATATGTGCACATCCTTTGCTCTGTTGCCAGAGATCGGGTAGTAACTCATAAGTTCTAAGTCATTTGCATACAATAATAAAAATAATTGCCCTCTGCTATTGCACTACATCATTTGAGCACTTAATTGAAACTTCGCCTAAAAAAAACATTAAACAAGAGCTGGCAAACTGTTTAGTAACTTTCTTCTCTAGAACCTTTTCCCACCGCCCTCATACATAACATGAGTAAACAATTGCCTTTACTTGCATACTTACGTATTTCTGCATTTCTATGAACAAGTGCAAAATTTAGCATTAAATTGTTTGTAAAAACTTTTGCTTAATTTGTAACAAAACAACAGAGAAGAGCAGAAAAAAACTGTATCAAAAAATATCTCATTTTCATATTTTCAGCTAAACGTTAAAGTATTTATTTCTTAACTAATTCATTCATTTATTTCACTTTATTCCCCTTATCCTTGTAATGACTATTCAGTTTTAAAATAACTTTACTTCAGCAAGAGCAAAAGGAATATACAAAAAAAAAAAAAAAAAAAAAAAAAAACAAGGCAATAAATACGTTAAAATTACAACCATTAAGAAGAAGACACAGAAAAACGTTATTACCAAAAAACAAAAACAAGAACAACACGAAGTAAATGAATGAAAAGTTTTAAAAGATGCTCAATGCCACTCACTCACTGTGAATGAATGAAGGAATGGATGAATGGAAACATCTCAAATAGATGACTGAGTAAAATTTTCGAAAACAATAAAATATAATAATGTAATGCATTGTTGTTTTTGTTGTTGCTGCTTGTATTTTTTGTAAACGCTATAGAGCCATTAACATTTCAATTCATTACACTTAAGTTCACTTTCGTTATTTACAACATTTTTCATTCAATTTTATTTGTTTTTTTTTTTAAATATAGTTTTTGTTGTGTTGTTTGTGGTGAGAGAAGGATGCATATGGCTATTGCTTTAAATATTTTTCAGTAAATTGATATAAGCGGTTTTGGGTACTTATCAATTATTTAAATTAAAATGTATTCTAGGTTTAAACAAATTTTCCACGAGTAATCGAATAAACTGTATACGTTATGCAATTATTTCTATGTTAACCGTAAAGAAAACTCATCAAGTAAAAAACTGAACAATATGTATATAAAAACTAGAATTTTGCACCAGTTACTTTCCGAGCTATGGAACCACCATCAGGACGGTATATTCAGACTTTTAAATATCTCTTAAAAAATAGAAAAAAATAAATTCAGCTAGTTTTGATTACATAACTAGACTGCAAAAATTTTCTTCAAATAATATTCATGCAACTATTCGAATAATATTTATTCAATTATTCGAATAAAATTTATTCTACTGAAATAAAAAAAAATTTATTTTATTCGAATAGTATTCATTTTACTATTCGAATAATATTTATATGATTGTTCGAATAAAATTTATTTCACTGAAATTTACTAAAAAATTCTAAAACTTATTAATTTTTTGGATTGAAAAAAATTAAAATTTTACAATAATTGATTATTCGAATAAAATTTAAGCCACTAAAATTTACTAAATTTTTTAAAATTATTTAATTTTATAAAAAAATAAAAAATAAAAAATCTCGAAATAAAATTTAAAATTTTATTTAAATAATATTCATTTAAGTACTCGAATAATATTTACTCGATTATTCGGATTAAATTTATTCCACTAAAATTTACAAAATGTTTCTCATATTCAGGGCAAATTTTTTGTGCATATGCCACTTTTGTCATATTTAAAAGCCATTATTATTAGACCACTTCACCATAAAATATCCTTTTTGCAACGTACAACATATTTTTATGTCAGAGTTTTTTGCCACAAGAAACTTGCCTTGCTCATATTTATTAATGTTTATGATTAAAAATATGAAGAAAAAAATTTTAGATTTTATTCGAATAATATTCGTTGAGTTATGTTAATAAGTTATTCGGTTAATCGAACAAAATTTATTCATTTAAAATGATTTATTAATGTTTATGATTAGAAATTAAAAAAAAATTAAAATTTTATTCGAATAATATTCGTTGAGTTATTTAGATAATATTTATTCGATTATTCGAACAAAATTAATTCGTCTAAATTTATTAAGTTTTTTGTACTCGAGCAAAATTTATTCGTTTAAAATGATTTTGATTATTCTTTTTTTAATTTATTCTATTGTGTGAATAAATTTAGTCGCTAATTCGAATAATATTTATTCGATTATATGAATTAAATTTATTCCACTAAATGTTTTTAAACCTTATTAATTTTTTCGATTAAAAATCTCAAAAAAAAAAATCCAAATTTAATTTGAATAATATTCAATCAACTATTCGAATAATATTTATTCGATTATTTGAATTAAATTTATTAAAATAAAATTTATTAAATGTTTCACAAATTAATTAATGTTTTCGATCAAAAATTTTAAAAATCTTTTAAATTTTATTCGAATAATATTTGTTGAGTTATTAAAATAATATTTATTTGATTATTGGAACAAAATTATATACGAACAAAATGTATACGATTAAAATGATTTTGATTATTTTTTTTTTTCAATTTATTCTATTATGTGAATAACCTTAATACGCTAATTCGAATAATATTTATTCAATTATACGAATAAAATTTATTGCAACTGAAATTTATTAAAATTTTTGTAATATGCGCAAGCTTATTTACTTATTCGAATAAAATATATTCGGTTAAAATTTAAATTAATTATTGAAATAAAATTTATTGGTTTATGATAATGAAATTTATTAGCTAATTCGAATAATATTAAATGTTTTATTCGCATGATTTTTTTTTTTATTATTCTTTTATTACAATTTTTTATTAATGCGAGTATGCGACTGTAAAAATTTTAATCGAGAAAAATTCGATTAAACATATCAATAATATTTGTTCGATTATTCGAATAAAAATTTTTCATTTATTTGAATAAAATTTGTGCTATTAATCGAGCAAAATTTATTTAATTTTAAAATATGTAAGACTTTTTCGATTATTCGAATAAATTTTATTTAATAATTCGATTGAAATTTGTTCGATTACAACAATTTATTAGATTTTTTAAATATTTACGTGATAATTTGTATAAATTTGTTGTGTTGTTTAAATTTATTCAATTGTTTGACATTTCCTGATGATGAGGGTATAGTGCCTTTGAAAACAGCTAGTTGTTCCGTTCTACTACATGTTTGTCAGAATATTTACAATTAGCTTTGGTGTTATTTGTTCGTTAATATTAATTATCACAAGTAACTTGGCTTATAAAACGATAAGAACTTTAGCCTAATCAAATCTATAAATTAGAACATTTCATATCATTTTAGTTAAAAAAAATGTTTATATTAATTAATAGTTTAACTAAATGTTATTTGTTAATCAATCAAAATGTTTATTGAAAAAAAAACTTAAAATGAGTTAAATTTAGATAAAGTAGCAAACAAAAATTGATGATAATTTTTTTTCTATATAAGTATAAAAATAAGTTCAAAAGAACAACAGCGAGACTACCTTCAATTTCTCATTTATTTCCCTTCTTATTTAGGCTTTGGTCGGATGTTTAATTTGGTGATTTAAGCTACACATTCGCTTTTTATTCTTCATGGTGTTGTGAGTTGGTGGAGTTGAAATAATTTTAAATTGAAAATCTACCGCTGCTACGAAACATCTAACGCCATTTCATACATCCTAATTACTTTTAATTATTTGAAGTTATTAATACTCCTTATACATAAGATAAAAAAAAAGGAAGAAGCAAAGTACTTGTACTTTACCCCGGCATTTTCGTAAAGTATATATTTTGTAACAAGCATTAGCACTCTTAAGTGTAAATAAACACATTAAAACTTTTTCCCAAATTTGTAAAAACTCCGAAAAAGAGTATTACAAAAATACTTTTCCCAAATAGCATAAGAAATCTTTAAATTAAAACCACTTTTATTACATTCACCACAATTCCTTTGCGCTCATTATTATTATTTTTTTTTTTTTTGCTTTTAAACTAAATCGATAAATACTTAAAATAAATAATTTAGTTAGTGAATAAGAAAACATTTGAAGCATCTTGCTTAATTTTTTTTTTTTCGGTGGGGTGGGGGTTATGTCTTTCTCTTCTCCTAGAGCAATAAGGAAAGCAAATTTTGGTTAGACTTCTGCGACTGGTTTTTAGTTTTTATTTATGAAAATACGGCAATTTGTGTTCTATTGAGAATAGAAAGCAACAAATACGTACAACAACTTAAGAAGCTTTAATAGTTGAAATCCTTGAACCACATTCTTTTATAGTGTTGCCTACAATTCGCAAGTATGGTTTTGTATACAAATTCCATACAAATGGCAATTGAATGCAATATACATACCAACAAATAAACGTATTGATGGAATATTCACAAAATTTGTAGTTGCATTGAGATGCGGAAATGTCCAAACTTAAAGCAATGTGAAGGACCTTTACAAGTTAAACAAAATTAAAAATGATTTAAGAAATAATTACAGATTCATCGGTATTAAGTAGAAGAATCATCGGCGAAATAATATAACCAATAAAATGGCTGCTAAACACAGCTTCAAAAAATTTAATATGCCTCGTAGACACCAGAGGCGCTGCAACACTGCAATATTTGAAAAAAAAAAACAGCCAAGAAGCAGGGCTATAAAAGAATGAAGGTTTCCTCTATCTCTTCCTTCACCAGCTGTCTTCTCTATCACTATCTCTTTCATAAACAAGTATTTATACAAAAAATCAAAAAACCCGTTAATTATCCTAAATGGCCATTCGAAATGAAAAATCATAAGAGAAGCCTAAAGATGATTTTAAAATACCTGTCGAATGATACCCATTTTAATATAGTTCGCCAATTTTTTATTTTGTTCGTATTTTCAAAATGGCGTCGGTTGGCCGCCATATTGAATTTTGACAACTGACATATATTTAGTAACACTGCCGGGATTAAGACAAATCTATTGACGTAAGAATCATCAATCAATCATTCACGCGTTCGGTTTATATAGTACCGCAAAGGAACACACATACACACATACATACATACATACATACATACATAGACTGATAAATGATAAAGATGATTTTACACAATACCCTTCTTTGCGTTGCTTGTCAAGAGACGAAAAACCTGAAAATGGTTTCTTATCGAACAGCTGAGGAAAGTTGACAATTTTATTGCATTCATGGCTTATAAAAATGTTTTATTTCTTAAAAGGTTTTTGTTAGATTTTGGTAACATTTTCTAAATTAAAGGGCGGGCCACTTCCCCTTTTTTATGAACTTTTTGCTACAGTTTTCGCATACTTTTGACTCTTGTTCAAAAAACTAGACGTGCACATTCTCCTTTAAATTCATTACAACATGTTATGTACTTCAATCTAACCGATTCCTGGGAAACTTTGCACACTCCTCGGGCTCAAATGATAACGAGATATTGCTTTGGGAAAAGTGGGCGGGGCCACACCCACTACGATTCCACATAATATTTTACGTGCTGCAACTGAAAATAGTTTTAAGGAAACTTAAACTTAAACTCTTGTAGTGACACAAACTCGTGTGTAAGCAACTGAACGAAGCCACGCCCACTAAATCTATGTGAGCATTTCAGCTACTTCTACTCAACAAATTACATAAAACAAATTTGAATTTAACCGCTCTGGCGTACCTTTTATGCGCCATTACAGCAAAACTCTGCCATTGGATGGGAGGAAAGAGAAAAAAAGGAAAAGCTCAGAGGGTGTAGAAGAGCGCCAAACGTTTCTAAACTGAAAATTTTTAACAATCGTCAAGTTGCTACAGTTGCAATCTCACAAACTTAAAAGCAATTGAAGAAGTTATACACTCGGTGCAGAAGAAAGACTAAGATGAATGAAGTAGCAAAAAGCATCTGCTTTTTCGTGCCTTTTAATGGCTGTCGTTACACAGCTCTTAAGTGGAACGTTTAGTATTGGCAAGCCGCAACTAAATGTTCTTTTGCAAAAACCCCAATACCTCAATAAACATTTGCGAACAAAAACAGCAAGTACTTCAATACATAAAATCTTTTTGCTTTACATTTTCAAATGAAAATGGAATACATCAATTTGATTGTTCTTCTTTTTTTGTTTTGGTTTGGTAACAACCAAGTGAAAAAGTTTAATTCTTAAATATTTAAGATAAAGTTTTTGTTTAAAAGTGGAAATAATTACAATGGAAAGAGATTTGGTTTCTTTAAAAACTTCTATATCGAACTTGTATAGAACTTTTGCAGTAAGTTAACTTAGGCTCAAACCTACACTCACACCTTTTTAAATTACCTGGGTTTGATCATCGATTTGTGTCTTAAACGAACTGCTGAAAGAGTTCGATACAAGTCTTATGGATATGTATGTTTCTAGAGCGTAATTCTGTGGTTTTCAAAACCAACCTTGTAAGAAAATAATGAAGAATTTCAATGCCACACAATTCTGAACCTGTTTAACTTTTAGGAATATATGTACATAAAAAACTTTAAAATATTTGCTTAAAAGCTTGTTATTTCAACATAATTTATGAACTTAAATTTCTTTCAGAACTTATTTATCCGAGTCATATTTTTTATTAAAATTTTAGTTGCAGAGAATCTATCTGATAATTCGAATAAATTTGTATTCCACTTTTTTTCCACTTTTTCCACACAATAATAAAGCCTGAAAATTTATTTAAAACAAGTTCCATTCTATGATTCGAAAAAGACAAATTCGATCATTCGAATAAAACTTATTCGATAGTTAGAGTATTTTTTTTTTGTATTTTTCATATATGTTAACTTTTTTTAATTATTCGAATTAAATTTGTTCGATTTCTTAACAAAATTTATCTCATGATTTGGATAAAATTTAATCGATTATTTAAAAAATACTTTATTCCATCATTCGAATAAAATTTCAGCGCTTATTAGAAAAAACCAATTGATTAATTTTCGAGTAAAATGTATAAAATTATTCGAATAAATTTTTTAAAATTTTTTTAAATTTTTTTTAAGTTTTTTCTTTGAACCGAATAATAAATATTCGATCATTTAAAAGGAATTTATAATATTATTCGAAAAAAGTTTATTCGATTTTTATATGTGAAATTTTTAATATTGTTCGAACAATTTTATTCGATTATTCGAATAAAATAAATTTGATTATGTGAATAAAATTTATAAGATTTGAATAAAATTTATTAAGTTTTTTATATATGCATGTAAAATATTTTCTATTATGCGAATAAAATTTCGAAAATTTAAAAAAAAAATTACTCAACTATGTATATCATTAAAGTTGATTTATATATTTTATTTTACTTTTTTATGATTCGAATAATCAATGTTCCATCATTATAAATTTTATTCTAAATTAAATTAATAAATATAATAAATAAATACAATAAATAAATTTTATTCTAATTTAAAAACCCCAGACTTTTTTTAGAAAAGATGTTATATATTCTAAACGGCTGGACCAATTTTCTCCAAACATAGCTAAGAACCCTCTCGATCAAGTCATCTTTCAAACAAAAAAAAACTAAATGAAAATCGGTCCAGCCGTTTGCTCCGTACGTGGACACGGACAGACACACAGATACACAGACACACAGACACACACTTCAAACTTATAACACCCCTTTTTTAGTCGGGGTTAAAAATGTATTTGATTAATTAAAGTTGATAACGTTTTGCAGATATGTGAATTTTTGTTTTGATTTTATGAATGATGATTTTGATCATTCGAATAAAATTGATTCAATAATTCAAATAAAATGTATACGATTTTTTAAATATGTAAAACTTTTTCTTTTATTCTAACTAAATTTATTCGATTATTTAATTAACATTAATTCAATACCTCGAATAAAATTGCATTGATTATCTGAATAAAATTTAATCGATATATCGAATAAAATTTACGTATCATTTAATTTTTTTTATGCGACACTATTTTGATTATTCGGCTAGTATTTATTCGATTATTTGGCAAAGCTTTATTTGATTATTCGAATAAATTTAATTCGATTCTTAAAAATATGTAATATTTTTATTGTTATTCGAATAAAATTTATTAGAATATTCAAATAACATGTATTCAATTATTTCAATAAAATTTATGATATTATTCGATTTTTAAAATACGCGAGACTTTTTTAGTTATGCATTAAAAATGTATTCGATTATTTGACTAAAATTTATTCGATTATTCGACTAAAATAAATTAGTTTATTCGAAAAAATTAGTCATATTAATGAAATATATTTTCTGTACTAATTCAAGAAATTTTTTTTCCATTATTCGAATAAATTTTATTCGATTATTTTTGACAATTTTCTACATGAGCGAATAAGGTAAAATTTAGTCTTATATTCATTGCTTCAAAGCATTTGAAGAGTTACATTTGAATATAAAAAATCTATATTATAATATAATGCATATTTTAATTTAGAAATTCATTGTGGTTTTGGTTCATGAAAATAAATATATTTTATATTCACGAGTATTTGAGAGCTCATTCATCACAAATATTTTTGATTTATAAAAGTTTTCCGAAACCGATGTTCAGAAGAAATATTCAGGGCTATCATTAATAAAATTCCGCGTGAAATTTTTCCCTGGGAACAAATAGCAAGTAATAGGGAAAATAAAAAATTCTAATTGGAAAAGCGAGAAATTTCACGCGGAATTTTATTCATGATAGCCCTGATTATAAAACAAACAAAAATATATGAACCAGGCATTTAATTTTAACATATGCTAACGCACTAATAATCCCAAATTATTATTTTACTTATTTCGCAAAATATTTTTTTATTAAAAATACATCGACATTGATTATTAATAGGTTAGCTGGATCCTATGCTCATTTCACTGTTGCTAATGCGGATCATCTGGGAACCTTTACCCATAAATTTCTTATGACAACTAAAGTTATTATGTTAAACAAATATCAAAGTTGAAACAAGAACTCAACAATCGACATGTTTTTTTATTTTCTTAATTTACCATTGATACATTGGCTGACTTTTTTCAGCTCGAATTGTAGTTGTAAAAAGTATATAAGGAAAATAAATGTAAAATACAATAACAGCTATCCAAGAAAAGAGTGTTGCCACACAAGTATTTTCGGCCGGACTCAGTCAAGTTATTATTGAGTGTTTTTTTGGGGAATTGTTTCAACTTAAGTTTAACATTTTTGAACGCACATATAGTCCCAAATTATTATTTTACTTGTTCAGTAAAATATTTTTTTATTAATATTTCTTAAAGTTTATTCAATGAATGTACTCACATATTTACTGAAACATATGACTTAGACCTCTTCCCTTGTTAGGATTGCATTTGTGCATTTAATATATTTACAATTCTTTAAATATTGGGCCTTATTACGAGTGTCGTATTACGACTACGAATACGACGATTTTGTAATAGACTAAAGAACATTGCAACATTTTTGCTTTAATCTAGTGCAAAATTGTCGTAGTCGTAGTCGAAATACGACACTCGTAATTAGGCCCATTATATTTTTAACTTATGAAAGTATATTTAATAGTATTAAAATGAATTTTCCAAAAAAAAAAATAGGAAAAAAACGTATAAGTAGAAAAATTCACAGAAAAAAGTATTCACCAATTAATATTTTCAATTAAAAATTTAATTCATTCAATTAAATTTTTAATTATATTAATTAATTTGAGTGGAAAAACTTAATTGATATTATCAAATTGTTTACAGGTGCAAATTTAATTAATTTTTTAATTGATATTACAAATACTTTAATTATTATTACAAAATCATTTATATTACTTTTTGTGTGTTGGATTTTGTATCAGTTTCAAAACCTATTAAGCTTATTATTTCTTTGTGGATTTTCAAAAGTATTATTACTTATGAATTCTCAAATTGTTTGTGAAAGTTTTTGCATTAGATAAGAGGTTTGTAATTGTTTAAAATTTGTGGTTGAATTCTGCTAATTATTTGGTTGAAGCAACAATGAAATGCATATATATAATGCTTAATCAGCAGCAAATAAATTTCTATTATTGTACGTATAAGTGAAATATTTATAAAAGAAGGACTCACCAATTTCTTGATTTCAGTAGAGCTGAAATGAAAAAAATTATAGAAAAATATTAAAAATAATACACTAAAAATATATAAAAGAAAAAGTTCTTATCATCAAATTGCTGAAATCACTATTTTTTTTAACACTTATTGTAAAAATAATTGATGTCAATCATTAGAATTGCTAAAATTGAAACAGGACAATTTGTTTTTCAAATTAATTTTTAATAATCTCAATTAAAACGTTCCGATCAAACATTTCTGATAACAACTTGCTTAAGTAAAGAAAACAACTTTCTTTTGCACGAACTATGTAGTTTATGCTGTAGAAGAAATTCTTACATCTATATTTCTTTATTATTGCAAAATATCTCCAAGTAAATCGCTAATTACCACTTCAACATTTTCAAGGTCACGTTTGGTTAAAAATAGCCATATCTGACAACAGTGCATCAGGGTTGTCAAATATGGTGATTTCTGGCGAACTTTTGGCGACTTTTCGACTTATTTGACATCTAAATTTTTGATTTGGTGACAAGACTATTTTTCTGACGATAAAATAAATTTATTGGTGTTACTTATGGCTATTTTTTTTTGAAAAATTTAATTTCAAAACTTTGTAATGCAGGAAAATTAGTTTGTTGAAGGAGTAGTTAAAAAAAATTAACAAACTTCATCTGCAAAAAATTAAAACCATTTTATTTTGATGATTTTCCTTATACTAATAAAAGTAATTAATGCGTTTTGGATGTGGATGAAAACAATTTAATAGAAATAATTTTTGGCTATTGTTTGCTAAATTTTTATATGATTATTTCATTAAAAATGTAATTATATTAAGAAAAGTGTTATATAAAAAAAAAATTATTATCATCAAACATATGTTACGAAAAAAAAACTATATAGAATTTATTTTGGCGAAAAAATTTTACAACTCTGCGTGCACACACATCAATTTTAGTTAAGCAATTTTTGAAATTATGAAAGAGATACGAGAATATAATAAATAGGAGAGCCATTATATTTTCATTTCTCGTCCAAAAACTTAACAAAGTTCATCACAAAAATTGCTGTATTTGAATGCAGTCTAGAAGATATTTCTTTTTAGTTAGTTTTATTATTATTGTTCGAACTTTATTTGTTTCTATATTTATGATTTAACCAGGCTAAAGTTCGTATTGCTTTGTATGCCAAATTACATGTGATAATTATTAATGAACAAATAACAAGAAAGTCAATTGTAAATATGCTGGCAAATACGTAGTAGAACGGAACAACTAGCTGTTTTCGAAGGGCACTACACCTTCAACATCCACTATGTGTGGTGTCAGTTGATATAGATTTTTGCTTTATAGACTCAGCTGTTATTGCAAATATGTGAATTGTATGGATTGGAATATGTGAATTGTTTCTGAAAGCTTTTTTTGTAATGAAAGCTCAATTTTAGATATTTCGTTCTAAATCATGGAATAGTCGAATCAATGAATATTTAATTTTAATATTGTTCAAAAATCAATCAAAGAGTTAATTTAAAAAAATCATTTTTAGCTTATTTTCTAATTAAGAAAATTATCGAATCAATCTTTAACTGAATTAAATTTACTTAAATAAATTTATTTAATATATTAAATTAAAATTTATTATTTTTATTATTAAAATTTTTATGACACGATCGTAGAAAAGATGTATTGAGTAATTGAAATAAAGTTTTATTGAAAGGGAACATAAATAAATATTAAAGAATTCCAAATTTACCCTCGACCCAAAGAGATAATCTGAATCTTCATGTGCAGGCATTTTCAATACAATATTTAAATATTTAATGGTTTAAATTCGGCTATACTATACTTTAAACAGATACATTAGATCCCCACGTAATAAACTAATAAAATTTCCCTGCTTACATCGATTGTTTAAACAATAAATATATTTTCAAAGTCTGCAGTCTTAATCATAATATAAAATCTTAGCCATAGATAACACTGCCCTTAAAAGTATTTTATTTCACTATTTTCGCCTTTGACCACAATTGATTATTACAGAGATATTATCGAGGGCAGTAGGGCAATATTAAGCAGAGACAAGAAAATTTTTTAAATAAAAATAAAACAAATTTCATTCAATTAATCTCGTTTTTTTTTTTTTTTTGTAATTTAACTGCGACAATGATGAGTTTTTTATTGAAATTCTTGTTGTTTCCTTGATATTCAGCATATACAAAGAAAGAAGAAGAAAAAAAAAATAAAAATAAACAAGTAATACAAACATTTTATTTCATTCCATTTTATTTTTAATTTAGACAAGAGAAAATACATTGACACCAAACGGAAATGAAATAAGTTAAACATATAACAAAATACGAGGGTGGGCCTCAAAGTGTTTTCAGCAGCTCACATGCAGAATATCAAAAAAGCTTCAGCTAAAACAAGGACCAGCACACACAAACACGCATTGATTACAGGGAAACAAAATCACTCACTATTTACTTTCAATACCTTGCGAGAAATGTTTAATGGACAAGGAAAATTTATATATTTATTCTCCAGAAAATTGCTTTGAACCACCGTAATAAATGTTAAGTGCGAACACAGTGATGTGTTCCACTATCTTTTAGTGGAAACCTAAAACCTTATAATAAAAATCGAAACTTGTAATAACAAGCGTATAAAGCCATCTAATGATACAATAAAAATAAAGAGATAGGCAAGGAGATAAAAAAAGGAAAAAGAAAACCTAAATAAATAACACAACGGCAGCTTAAATTTTTATACTAATAAAAACTGCAAGCACAAACACTTTTACATGCCCGGGCAACGCTATTGTTGTATGTAAAATTAGTTTATACTAATAATAAATACGAATATGTATTATGTCCTTCGTATGGCTGCACACACACACACACAGACACATACTTCTGTTTATCTTAACAAATACTTGTGTATATGTGACACCAATACTTATGATGTTAGTTTTACACTTGCTTGCTTAACATTTTCTATAAGGATGCGTAGCCGTGTTGCCAGGATTGAAAAAAAATGTTGGCTGCCAAATGCTTAAAAAATAATTTTAAATAAAATTAGATTTATTAGTATTTTCATTTTAAATATTTTCAGCAAGTAATAATAGTTCAGAAAATTTTGTTACGTTTACAATTAAAACAAAATCTTATGGAGTTTTTTAACCACATTGACTTTTTTCAAGATTATTATTTTTTTAACAATTTAACAACTTTGGCTATTAAAAAACAAAATTTTCATAAAAAAAAATTTAAAAAAAAATTAAAAAAAAAATAAAAAGTTCAACATTTGTTAACTTACTAACAATTCCAAATGGTTATTTAACTTACTCAGTAAAAATATTTTTGTATTGAAAATACATTGAAATTAATTATTGAAGGGTTAAGCTGGATCCTATGCGCATTTCACTGTTGCTAATGCAGATCTTCAGTGAACCTTTACCCAAACATTTTCTTAGAACAACTGGATTTGTTATGTTAAATTTTCATTTAAACAAATGAGAAAGAAGCTTAACAAATAACAAAGTTGAAACAAGAACTCAATAAATAATATGTTTTTTATTTTTTTACTTTACCATTGTTACATTGGCTAACTTTTGATCAGCTCGAATTGTAGTTGTAAGAACTATGTAAAGTAAGTAAATGTAAAAACCACAATATCTATTTCAGAATAAAGTGTTGCCACACAAGTATTTTTAGCCTGCTGTAGTCAAGTTAATATGTAGTTAATGTTTTTTTTTTTTTTTTTGTGGAATTGTTATAATTTAAGTTTAAGTGCATTAGCAAATGATAAGCTTAAATTATAACAATTCAAAAAGAAAAAACACAAAATTTTATTTTAATATCTTCGCTGCACCTTTTCCTAAAACTGACAGTCTGGCCTAAGATGTCAACAGAAAACATTCCATCGGAAGAGCCAAGGCCTTCTATAAGGCATTCTTTAGCAGTTTGTTAATAGTAGTTGTAATTGGGATAAAAAAAATATTAAGCAGACCTTCAATAAGCCTTGAGGTAAGAAGGTTTTGTTAGCTTTCCCACTGAGTAAATGAAGCGGTGATGTAGACACAAACACAAGCAAAAACATAATTGACGTGAAATGTGCTCCTTTTCCCTACAATTTCAATCGCCAATTTTTGCGTTGTTGTTGTATAAAACTTTAAGTTGTCAACACTTATTTAAATGGCGGCCATTTCGTCAGCTGTCTGATTTAGTTTTCCTTTGGTTTTGCATTTCAAGGCGTGATATCCTCTCAGTGCGAAGGTTGTGTGTTCGTGAATGTTTTCTGCAGATAAGCTAATCGCTTCGCAGGTTGTTTGTTTTTTTTTTAAAGAGAGGTGTCTCAGGACACCCGGTTATAGCTATGCTGCTTAGCTATATAAAGCAAACTTAATGTGTTATATAACAATGCAATAAAATTTTATTCTACCTTATCGTGGTTTGCGTTTTTCGACTTCAAATTCGACCATTTGTAGTTGATTAAAGGAAACAAACTACATTTTTCTTTAATCTAGTACAAAACGCCTGACTTTCGCCACAAAATCTCCAGTCAATATAAGGGGGATTATATGATAATGTCAAATTTGCGGAAAATATTTCAAAAGTTTCCAGTTATTTCCCATTATTTTCTTTTCTAGCGGCGCACGATTAAATTAATGTATTAAATTAATTAAAACAGCCGGTGGCGGCTGTTAGCCGGCTTACAGCCGATCAGCTTTGTTCTCTGGTCTGTGCTCATGTGCAAAAGCAATACAAAAACAAATTGAGCATCGTTCTCACATAAAGTAACGAAACAAAACCAAATCAAACAATTTCTATCGTTTATTTTCGTACTCTGTTTTTAAGTACAAAGATCAAAACAAAATTAAATTTATAACTGTAAGAGTTTCGATTACGAAAATCATAAATAGCATAGCTATAAAAAAGTATGTATGGTCTGCCTTCTGAACAGCGCTTCCAAATTAAGCAAATTCATTTTAAAAATCATGTTTCTATTCAAAATACTTATCGCGCTCCATTAGGTCCATTTTACGGACAACATAATTGTCCATGAGAGCAATTAATTCGATTAACTATGGCATGTTTTCGCACCACGTTTACGCCAAATGGTAATACGTATCCACAGAGACGTCGTACAGTGTGTGCAGAAAAAGTCATTGCTGCTGTAGAGCGTTGCATAGAGGAAGACAATAAACAGTCCTGAAACATGATTACTGACTTATTTGTTCATCAATTGAACAACCATGATTTGCAGGAGCTGTGCTTTCAAGAAGACGGCGCAACATGTCACACAATTCGTGCCATAATTGATTTGTTGAAAGAAACGTTTGGTAACCGCATAGTTTCACGTTTTGGACCCGTAAATTGGCCTTAAAGATATCGTGCGATTTCACGCCGCTAGACAATTTTTTTTTTTTTTTTTTTTTTTTTTTTTTTTTTCCGTGGGGATATGTGAAGACTCTAGTCTACGCCAATAAGCTTGAAACTATTGACCACTTGGAGGACAACATTCGCCGCCTTATTGCCAATATACGGCCGCAAATATAAGAAAAAGTCATCGAAAATTGACCTCCAGGTTAGACTACGTTCGAGCCAGCCATGGCGCTCATATGCCAGAAGTCATATTTAAAATATAATGCCAGAACATTATCGTTCGAATAAGAAAATTTCATGTCAATTTGAAAAAAAAAAACATTTTTGTTTTATTCCATTTCAAATTTCTATACCTCTATAAAAAGCACCCTATCTTTCACATTAGATTTCATTCACGTTAAAAATTATTTGTTTTTTTCCTTCAAAATAAACAGAACGGCAACATTGACACGTCAGAAGAAAATGATTGGGAGTGGGTGAATGAAAGGAGGGCAGTTGTTGCAGTAGCGGGCCAATTTCACTCAAAATTAAATGGCAAATACTTATAGGAAAATGGTAATAAACCTCAGCTCATCTGCAATGTGCTGCCAAGATGAAAGTTAATTTAAGCATGGAAATAATATGATGCGACAACAACTACAATAAAAACTAATAATAATAAGAAGAAAAACAAAGAAATAACATGAATGAAATATGTAGAGCAGCACAACAATGAAATCAATATTCAATATTATAAATTGTGCAAGTATTACAAAAAATAAATGAATGCAAAATATGGATGAGTGAAAAGTAAAATGAAAATCAACATAAACAAAGACATATAAATACTTGTGCGAACAAAACTATGTTAAAAGTAATGCAAATAAATATTTATTGCTACACTTTCGCTTGAAAAAAAAATTAATTTTAAATAAAGCGGGGAAAGAAAATGATTGGTTATATTTGCAAAATTAAGTAAAATTTACGGAATTAAATCGATATGTTATGCATTTAAATATTAAAGAGATATTCACCCCTATCGCAAGCAACTATTCCCATAAAAAAATTCCCAAATTTTCTGATTTCTTATTGTGAATCATTCCCAAAACAAATTTTTTGGGAGCGAATTCACAAACATAAGAAATATGGCATCGCCAATGTTTACTCCCAAGAATTATTTTGTAAAATAAATTCGCAACACATGCCAATGGGAACAAGACGGGAACATGTAAGTTATAAATTGTTTTTATATTGATTTTATAAAAACAAGTACATTTTTTATTTAAGGAACGCAAATGTGAATAAGGAGCAAATTAATTGCATGGTGGAAGCGATGGTAGCAAACCCTTCATATGCGAAAGGGTTCCAAAAGGAAAAAAAGAGGATGTGGCAAAATTTTGGAATGAATTAAACACGTTGTTAACACTTCTGAAAGCACTTCGCTGAATGAAGACTGCGCCAAACCGACATCAATGTGCTTACCTACTCTCTTTTGGTAGCTGCCTTCCGCCAAAAATCTGAAAGTGCCGGCGAGTTTTACTATGGGTGGTATGGCAAATATCTTACCACTAGGAGGCAAGTTTTCCATCAACACAGTCAGCAGGTATTGGAATTCTTCTTTGTTCACCCTGTAATATTCCTTGAATCTGTATGTATAAATCTTTATCTCTGGGAGTGATAGTGGATCCGATTCATCTCGAATAGATCTTCTCTGGAACCTTTGCATGGACTGTTTCTCCTCTGCCAGCACCAAAAAACGAAGATACACGCTATTCATTTTTTAAGTATTTGTATTTTCTTTTAAATGTGAGGCAATTCACAATAAACACTTTTGTTTATACAGCATTTATAAATAATTTACAATAGAAACTTTATATATTCGCGATACAAATTTTTTGGGATGGGAAAAAAAGTTTACTCCCAAACAACTTATTCCCACAATATTCACGATAGGGGTGATTATTTTAAAATATATGTACATTCTGTCGAAAAAGTGCTTAAGTCATATTTTAATGTTTTTTAGGAAAGCAATTTTAAACTTTCAAGTCGATTTTCAGAAATTTGTTTCCTTTTCGGTGTACTTTAATTTTTTTAAGGAAAAAATAGTTCTACACTTTACCAGCAATACACTAAAGTTGAGATATACCAAAGTATAACCTAAATTAAGCTATTATTCCATGTGAGATTATAAGTCTAAAAAGATAAGCATCAATTCATTACGCTATCGCTTCCTAAAAAATCGCACAAAATCATTGAGATTTCGCTCAGGGGGTACTTTTGAATATGAAAATTACAGAGGTGCCATTAACTCAGAAGCAGCTTATCTCGACTTAAGTTTTTTTCTCTTTGACATAGATTTTTTTTGCAGAAGTTATGACTATTTCTGACTCATTCCCTTAATTAGGAATTGTCTATGATTTTTTCTTTCATTTGAAAATATTTTTTAGGATATCGGCTAATTAAACCATGCAACAAACGAGGACTTTTAGAAAAACACACGAACTGGACAATATATTTGTGGCAAAAAGAAAAAAGTGCTTAAGTCGAGATAAGCTAATTTTGAGTTAATGGTGCCACCGTAATCTGCATATTCGCAAGTACCCCTGGTCAAAATCTCAATTAATTTGTGTGATTTTTCAGGAAGTTATAGCACAATGACTTGCAATTTATCCTTTTTAGACTTCGAATCTTATTTGGATTAATAGTTTAACTTAGGTTATATATACTTTAGTATATTTCAACTTAAATGTATTACTTATAGTGTGTTTGCTCAAAGAAAAAAAATTTAATAGAGTATTTTCCAATTAAACTGTAAAAGAAATCAATTTCTAAGAATCGACTTGAAAGCTTAAAAGTGCTCCTTGTGAAACGGTGAAATATGACATAAGCACTTTTTTCCTTATTGTCACAGATATGTAGGTACCCTATACCCAGTTTGGACATTTTGTTGACGAATTTTTTTATGGGCCTCCAAAGATTTCGAAATTCAGATCGCATTAAAAAAATTTTGTCATCAGTTTTTGGCCAACAACGAGTTCAGACTTGATAATACCGGTTAACTATATATGACAATAATGTAGATAAAAGTCCACCGAACAAGAAGAGTGATTTCTAAAACTATTACCAAAATTATAATGTCAAATTTGTGGAGCAAAGCCGCCTTGCCAATGTCTGACATTTTCAAGTAAATATTAGTTGTGACTCACAATAGCGACCTGCGTAAAAAGTTTTGAAATGTAAATACGTCTTGTTTTTTAAATGTATTTTCGTGGCATGTATTATACTAAACCAATAATAAATGATGTCGTTTAATAAGCGAAGCATGATGGATGTATTGGTGTTCGTGTATATGAGTGTTAAGAAGCGATGTCGTGAAGACTTCTTGGTCGTAACCAACAATCAAAAGAAGTAGTGTTGATGAGTGTATGCTTGTTATTTTGCATATTGTACGTTTGAGTTGATGTGAAAGATGTATATGGTAAGCTATTATTTGTTTTATGGAGGTTTTTTAAGCAAGCACATGCAACTAATCGTCATGTGAGAACTTAAGTGTCCAATACGCCATTATGAACTATGGGATATTGGACACTTAAGTTCTCACATGACTTAATGTCAATGCCTGTGTGCATTTTTATGTGCGCAGAAAAATATAAGAGAATACATACAACTTATGTGTGCATGTATGTATGTACATCCATGACGTTTGTATACGCGCCCATGCGTATGAAAAAGCAAGCATCACAAATTCTTCTGTCACGAAGTATTTTCTTCTTTACTCCTATACGACAATAACTGAAATAAATGTCTTGCCAACAGTGTTGTTTAGTGTTTCTTTTAGAATATGTCGCTGTAGTAAGGCACTTGAAAAATCCCTCATGTCTTTAAAGTTCTTATAAGTGCTCTTGTGCAGGACATTAATTCTAAATACTAAAACATAACTGAGTTGTGTTCAAGTGGCGCTGACTTGCACACGACCAAACTGAGCTGAATGAATACCGAGTATAGTTTGCAATTCGATGCTTCGTCGAGGACGAGGAGAAAGAGTAAGCGTGAGAGAATTCATCGTTGTTTTACTCCGACGTTAGTGCTGAATGGCTCGGATACGCAGCTTTTTAGTTAAACCCGATTTTTTCACACTCCTATGCAGGGTCTTCTTAAGGTTTATAGTTTTAAAGGGGCAACTTTTGTGGGCGAGTGCCTTACAGACCCTGTCCCACTAGATGTTGTCGCAAGCACGTTCAAATTCGGCGCATATAACGTACGTCAGACGCTTGAATTTTCAATAATTTTATATAAATAACCGCTGCTTTACTTGTTTAACTTATTTCCATCAGACAACATTTTGCTGTTCCAATTAAAAAAAAAAAACTACCAAATAGTTTATACCTTAAAACTCTGCCTTAAAGTCATTGTTGGCACTTGTTTTGTGTTACATTTTCCCTCTCCTTTTTGTTTGCTGTTTATTATTATTATTATTATTTTTCTCATTATACCATTTTAATCTTTTAAACCCCTTTAACTAACAATACCCTACTTTTTCTTCTCCCTACTGCACCTACAGATATGTTTGGTGAAAGAGGCAAGAGCAAATGGTTGTAGAGACCCCACACACTCTCTATATATTGTTACAGCTTGTCTTCTACTATCTTTCGTTTTTTTTAAATAATTTTTTACTCATTTTTTTTTGCATTCATGGCAGTCCAATTCATCATGTTGCCAAAGCAGAAATGCTTGTTTATATTTTTTAGGTCGATTAAAAAGCTACAGAGATATAAAAAAACAGAAAATAATACACATACATATACATAAATTTTTCAACAAATGTAGGTCAAATGTGTTGACTTACATTACTGACAAGAAATACATACAGACACATTGTATTTGCATAAAAAATAAAATGACTGTATGTTTACACATATACCGATAGTTGTATCTACACTGTCGTATTCAACGTACACTTGTATGTAGTTAAATATTAGAATATGGTTGGAAAATAGACACCAACAAAATACATTTAAAAAAAAAAAGAAGCAAAAGAAAAATTGCGACACATGCATTTAAACCCACACAGACGCATGCAGCTACTCTCGTATATATACATATCCCTGTAGGAAGCTTGGAGTTAGATGTCTACAAGTCACAACTTTTTTTTAGACCATTTAGGTGTCTTTTTGGTGTTATTGTGAATGAAGCGTCTACATTAAAGAAGACTTTAACAGAGGCCAACCACTCTCTAATTTAAATTTATTTACCCACATCTAAAGCAAATTGAATGTGCAATTGCCAATTACTTTTGCCAATTTTTACCATATTGATACCGACACCGCAAACTGAATCAAATAAATATCCATATATTTTTTTTTCAACTATGGTTTTACCAAAAGCAACAAAAACTATGGCAAATGTGGAAAAGTTGATACATATACTATTTAGTAATCCTGAAATAATTCTAGTATTGTACCTCCATACCAACTTAGCTAACTTATTTCATATTTTCCGGTAATTAACAAAACTTAATACTACAAAACTGTTAAGGGCCAATTTCACCAACTCTATTTAAATATCAATTCATATTTAAATGTCAATTTGCATTAATTTTTGTATAGAAAAATTACTTTTAAATATGAATTGATATTTAAATAATCTGGTGAAATTGGAGCTAAGTGTTTCAATTCAATTCTTACGGACAATATTACAAATTCACGTATAGCGCGATATTATGTAAACTCTTTATTCCCAAAGATTTTTTCCGTTTTGTTCAGCAGAAAGGAACAGTTTCAGGAAAATGAAATGCATATGTTCCTTAAGTCAGTTTGTAATTATGAATGTTCTTTAGCGATATATTTTATTATATCGAAATCGTTGCAAACTGTCACCGCATGACCACCTATTTGAAACATAACTATGCTCAAAGCATAATTTTTACCAAAAAATATTTTAAATTTTCCAACCCTGAAATCTTAATTTAAATTTTTCTGATTATAAAATTTGTATGTTATATTTTCTATTTTACAACAAAATAAATTAGTATTAAAATCAAAAAAATTAAAGATAAAATTCCAGGGTTGGAAAATTAAAATGTTTTTCTGGTAAAAATTATGCTTTGTGCACAATTATTTTGTATTTTTAAATAACAAAACAGCTTAAATTTTCCAACCCTGGAATCATCCTTTTGGATATTTGTTTTTTTATACCAATCTATTTATTTGATAAGCATAAAATATGTTTAATTTAAAGAGAGAATCAAAAAAAAAATATTTGAATGTTTTGCTTCTATATACAAAAAAAAAATCAAATTTCTAACCCTGGAATTGTTTTTTTTTATTTTTTTAGATTTTTAATACCAATGTAATTCTTACTAAAATAGAAAATGTGTTTTTTGACAAAAAAAAAAAAAAAAAAAAATTGTTTTAGCTGGTTACTTTTATAAGGCAAAAATAAAGTTTGAATTTTCCAGCTCTGAATCCGTATTTTCGATTTCGCTGATTTTCAATACCAAACTATTGCGGACAATTTTTGATACAGCAATCCAAGATTGATTTCATGTACAGAAAGATGGATGAACGGTTGGACGGACAGACGGACATCGCTTACGCTCTCCCCTATTTTTAAGGGCCTAGAATATATGTATATGTGCACCTTATGGGTCGCATATGAAGATTGTGAAATGGATTAGACAACGACACACTCTTTGCCATTTTTGGTGAAGGGTATAAAAATAATTTTATTTTTATTTATCGAGCCATATTCTCGATATTATCGTAAACGACATCCAGTAATAAATAAATTTTTTTATTCAAATTAAACATTAGTTTCAAATTATTAAAATATAAAAACATAAATTTTATCGTGAGCGAATATTTAAAAACAAATCTTTTGAAAACTTAGCGATCATAAATAATCGATTTTAGTTTAAAAAAAACTAGGTCCAAAATATGTGTCAGTTAAGCTTTTTTAGCGGTTATGGGTCGATATGTTCGTATTGTGAAATTTATTCACGATTTACTCTTTTGAGTATTATTCAGACGTACTCATTTTCAAGTGAGTAAATGGTGAATACATTTGACAATAATGCCGAGTACACACTATTGCATTTTGTGAGATCCAAACGTTTTAAAATTTCTGATATTTTTCGTTGTGTGGCCTTGATTTCCATATAAAAAACATAATGTGAACGAACGGCTTTGCATGCATTTTGAAAATGACACCAGGAAATGACAACAAAAGAAATGTACTCAGCATAGGTCTATAGCGAAAAGTATTTTCTGGCAAATAATGCGTCATTAGTACTGGCGACAAAGTCTATAGTGAATCACTAATATTTTACTATTGCCACTTCCTACAGGGTGTGTACGTATGTATGTATGTATGTATATAAGCTAACACATCCTTGGTAAACTGGGGCTAAATCGTATCAGATGCTTTACATTTCTTCTAAGTACTAGACAGCACATGCATGTATGTAGAGTGAGTGAATGACGGACGACTGACGGCCAGTTTTTAAGGGTTTGTGAGAATGTAGAGCTAAAAAAAACTGTTGCTTTTAATGCCGGCAAGAGTGTAAAAATAAGCAACACTTTTAGATTCATACTCAGGCATGTGTGACAAGAAAAAAATACTGTATTTTAGGTGCATACTTTCTTACAAATACATAGATGTGTGTGTATGTATGCATGGAAGTATAAATCTCAGTTTGTGTTTAGCTAAAGACTAACTGGCATCATGAATGATTTTTATTTGTATAAAAATTGTAATAGAAGCTTTAAATGCAAAAACACAAATGTGAAATGCCAAATGATGTGATGTTTCTAAAAGGGAAAAAATTATAGAATCAAGAACAGTACAGATATTCATAAATGAAACAATAACGACAACATTTTGGCTAAAATGGACTTTAATTTACCAAAATACATTTAAGATCGTTTTAATTATTTTTCAGTTCAGAGATAATAAAAATTGGATTTTGTATAAAGAAATTTGAATAGAACTATTTTATAAATGGAAATGGAATACAAAAAATCAAAAAAAAAATAAAACAACCATGGTAAATATATGATTTATAGTTTGTGTGATTGGAGTTTAGAGTGCTATAGCACAGCAAAAGTGAAAGCATTAAAATTACCGAATTCTTTTTCCCCTAGAGCCTATTCAGATAAGGTGTGAAAACGCTTATGTTCTCTTTTAGAGTCTTTTCATAAAACCAAGTAAGTGTGTTAACACTTTTTTAACTTTTTGTCACGTCAGTCAGGGACTTTTTAGGATACTTCACACCAAAGGCAAAATTGAGTCTTATTGTTTTCGCTAAGATGTCTGTTCGTACGTTTATGCGTCCGTATGTCTGTCACAGGCTGTTTGCTCGCGAACCGTAAGAGCTACGAACCTAAAATTTTCACAGAATATGTTAAACTTTGCCCGATATACAACAACAAATATATGAGAGATCAAAATTAAAGAGAGAGAGAGAAGAGAGCAAGCAACGAGAAATGTTATAATCCTAATGTAATATACAGACAATTATATATATAGACAATTGTAACTTTCAAAGTTGTGGTATTTTTATGCACACCACACCAATTAGCACTGAAATTAAAAAAAATCTAAATAATAGGGTATTCTATCAGTTAATGTAATTTTGTCTATGCAAACCGTAAAAGAGTAAACTCTTGAAATTTTCAAAAACGCTAAAACTAAAAAATCCTACAATTAAAAAAAACGCGAAAAACGGAAAAAATAGCCAAAACAAAAATAATCGCCACAACGAAAAAAATTAGCTAAAATAAACCGAAAAAAAAATTGGCAAAACGAAAAAAGCTCAAAAACTTAATAAATCGCTTTGACTAAAATTAATCGTCAAAGACCCTAAAATTGCGAAAAACGAAAAAGTCAATATTAAGAAGAAGCAACAAAATTAAAAATAAAAAAAGTAATATATTCGTAAAGGCTCCATGAAAAATCGCTAAAAAACCAAATCGACCAAAAATAAAAATGAAAAATAGTCGAAAATTTCAAAGTGAAAAATCACAAAAAAAAAAAAAAATAAAAATCGCCAAAAAAAAAACAATACAAATGGCAAGAAAAATTAGATATCGCCAAAAATTTAAAAACAAAAAAAAAATTAAATTATAGTTATTTTTTAAATTTTATATTTAAAAAAAGAAAACTTACAGAAAAGCATAAACAGTATTCCTTTCTTACAAAATTGCAATAAAACTATGAATAAATGGTAATATTTTCCATCGGCCAAGAATTATAGTATGTCTCTCCTAGGGCAAGTGAGATAAATATTATACATACAACAAACACTGTATGAACATATAATAAAGTAATGACAATTTACCGAATTCTTAAAATTTATAACGTAAGAAAATTTTTATAAGGTAGAAAATCATTAATTCAGAAATACCTTCTGCCGGACTTAAGGATTTTCTCCACCATGGCATTTCCCGACACTGGCCACCCCAATAAAGATTTTCTGCTTCAAAAAGAATTTTTGCTTCATAAAGTTTTCGTACAGCCATTATTTTCTACAGTATAAATATATTTTAAATTCTATATTGATTTTGATGGCTGCGATAATTTTTGGGCATATTTTTGTCCTTTTAATTTTTAAATGTTTAAAAAATTTTGGGCGATTTTTCATATGGAAAATAATTTAAAACTTGTATGCAAAAACTTTTGGGCGATTTTTCACGGAAACATTTTTCATATGACAATTCGTCCAAAATTTCAAAATGAAAACTCACAAAAAAAATTAATTTGTATGAATTTTTTTTTTAAAGAGTAGTAACACTCAGGCAACTAATGCCTACTACTATTACTAGGTGTTACATTCTACAAGAAGGGGATAGTGAGAGAAGACAGGTGGTGAAGGAAGATATAGAAAAAAGCTTAATTCTTTTACAACTCTGCTTGTTTTAGTAATGTAGTGCTGCAGCGCCTCTGGTGTCAATGAGGCGTATTACATTTTTTAAGCTGTGTTTAGTAGCCATTTTATCGGTTATTTCACTTTGCCAATGATTCTGCTACATAGTACTAACGCAGGAAGTATGAAAAATATTTGGGCGATTTTTCAATTTTATTTTTGGTCGATTTTTTATGGAGCCATTCGATTATATAGGCTAAAATTCGTATAGTTTTTATAACATACGTAGTGTACGTACATAACTCTTCGTATGCGAGTCAAAGTCGAACTTCACTGAATTTGTTTATATATTTTTTTAGCAATACTTTTTGTTCGTTCATTCGTAGCAGTGTTGCCACACATTTTAGTTTATTATAATTTGAATTCTGATACATTTGAACATTTTTAAATAAGTAAATAAGTCAATAAACTGATTGTTAGTTTTGAAAATGTAGAAATAATATGTCAGGTAGGTAATTTTCATAATAATTTATAAGGCTAAAAAAATGTTTTTCTAAGCAAAATGTTTAACCAAGAAAAAAATTGTTTCAGATCCAGGATTTTGAAATAATTTTGAATTTGCTAGACTGCTCACAAAATTTTAATGAATGATTTGCCAAGTAAGGGACGGCGAAAGGATGGGATAAAACCATGGCAGCTGGAGTGAAAGTTCGAGGGTTTTTTCTAGTTGTGATAAGTAACCTTTCATAAAGAAACATTCGACTTTATTTTAGGAAACATAGAAAGGGATATTAAAAAGAGGACATAATCTGTAGGAACTCAATATCTGTGGCAAAAATGTTAGACGCCAGTTTTCGTTTTCTAGCTAATGGATAGTATTATAGAAGTTACCAAACACTGAAAATATTTAAAAGATCAATATTTTTTTGGTTGATACACATCTTCTAAACCAGCACAGAACAGCAATAGAAAGTAAAGACTAATAAAGCCTTAACTGACTTAATTATTCTTATTAAGTGGACATAAACATTAGAGCTGTGCCAAATCGTTCTTTTCAGTGACCGGTCATTTTCGTTCAATTAGCAAAAAATTTGACCCGTTCGTTCAATCGTTCACTTTTGAACGACAGTATGAAACAATGCTAATTTGTAAGAATAATAAAATCGGTTGTATATACGAGTATTTAAATAATGCAAATGAATTAATTGAAGAATTTATTAAAAAAAGTTGAATTATTTATTTAAAAAACTATATTTAAATTTATTTTATAAATAATTTCTTGTTCTTTCGACTAGAATATTGTACATTTTATTTTGGCTTAATATTTAGTTTAATATTAAGATTAAGAAAGGTACTTTTGTTTGGTTTTACTATTTATTTTTTCTTCCGAGCATTGTAACTCTTTTATCGTTATTTATATATCAAAAGCGCATCAATGTTTGAATGTTACTTCTCAAAGTTTAAGTTAAAATTTTGTTGTCAAAAATATTTTACCGAAAACAAAAAAAATATCTCAAGCACTACAAATTCATTTTAGATTGAGGTAATGAAATGTATGTATAAACATATATACAGTTAAGGTATAACATCTTTACTTTGTAAAAACACTTTATAAAAAACACAAGTAAAAATACTTCTTGTGAAAAGACTATTAAATCAAATTATAAAAGTAATGATGGCAGTGCCACAGCGATGCTAAATAGAATTTAGTATACACGTACTTAAACCTTTTAAAACACAAAAACTCAACTCAAACAAAACGACATAACATAAATAGCAAACATGAACGAAAGCAAATTTGACATAAATGACTTGAAACACAAACTGAATGAACGAAAACATCGAGCGGTACACTACTGATTCAAAAGCGTTCAGTAAAATCACCGGATCAGTTCGTTCAATTAAGTGATTCGTTCAATTTAACCCGTTCGTTCATGAGCTACACAGCTCTAATAAACATTATCAGCTATTTCCAGTCATTTTAACTTACAATCAATTCAAAAAAGGTTTAAGTTGCTTTTAACAATACCATTTTATATTTATAAAACCAGCTTTTAACACAGTTGATTTTAAGTTAAAACCAACATTTATTAAATTCATGTCAATGCGAAAACACTGTTAAACCGTTAAAAATCCTTTATCCTTTGACATTTTGAAAGAACGCATCAAAATATATGAAAGGAACCAGTTTTCATAGCTCCCGGAAAACTCATTAGGTAAAACAAATAAATTATTGTACAATGTCGGC
The DNA here is from genome assembly GCA_949987645.1 of Tachina grossa. NCBI lineage: Eukaryota > Metazoa > Arthropoda > Insecta > Diptera > Tachinidae > Tachina > Tachina grossa. The sequence goes on along the minus strand of OX465276.1, from coordinate 57,807,320 downwards.
GCTATAAAAATTATGTAAATTGTTGCATTGACATTATTCTTAGTTTCTTAGTTTTATGCAAAAACATATTTATTGTTTACTTCTTTAAATGTAAATTTAATGCCATCAACTTTTAATGAAACTAATAAAAATTTATTTTTTTCGAACTTTCACATATCGGCTAACGATATGTTTCACACACTTCTATTACGTATTACTTTTATGTTTAATTCCATTCACTGTTACATCTTTTTACATTTTTGTTGGTTGATTACATTTCTTAAACAGAAGTTTTGTATATGGTCCTTCGAGTTTGGCCGTGACGGCTATTTGGCTGATCTTATTTTCCATTACTAAGGCATACCTTCTTTTTTGTAATTAAGTAAACCAACGATGTATTCGCTTCAAAATAACTCAAAGCTTTTTTTGGGAAAACCCTTTAACAAAAATAAAAATAGGAACATATTTTTTATAGCCTGGCATATAATGTTCTCACATTTCTTTTTACATTGTCACGTCTCTATCAAATTGTCGATTGTCTACAGCTTGCAATTTTCAAGACCTAAATACGTTCTTTGATGTGCGATACGCATACCTGCACGTAGAAAGTGAAAGAAGGAAGACCTCGTTATTTAGACTCGCAGACAGGGAAACGCTTAAATAAATCAGTAAAAAAATTTATATTTTCTTTTTGTTGTAAAAATAACTTGACCTCATGAAACTCACCATGTTAGTCAGACGCACTAAGCTTAAGCTTATATAGGAAAAACGCATGTAAATGAACTGGAAAATCGTGTTTATATGTAACGTTTTGTTTTTATAAGGTGACAAGAGTGCATACAATTTCTTTGAGCCTAAATAAATAATTTGTATACGCTGTGGCAGTAAATGGAAAAAATTTAGTCTACCTTCAGTTTATTTTGGTTTTAAAGGAATCTTAATTTGAATTTGTTTATTAAAAAAAAGAGTTGATTTCAATATCCAAAGATTACGTGCTTTAATAATTTTAATAATTTTTTAAATCATGAGTGTTAGCTTTTGTTTTTGACCAATGAATTCATTTAGTATTACTAGGAAACCCCCTAGTAATGCTTAAAAAATTTTTTTAAATCGCTAAATTCATTTAAATAACAAACAAAAACTATTGCAGCAGTTGCAGTCCAAGAGGAAAAGGTTATTTTGGAGTAGTTTGTTGACCAACAATGAAAATCAATAATAATATAATAAGCAACTTAACAGTCATATGCATGATTAGTAAAGTAGAAACAGCACAATGGCAAGACTGTTATAAATAACGGATGTTAAATGTGAACTTTCATCGCATAAAAAAAGCTTTCAAAAAATTGAATAAGATATTTGCTTAAATTTCTTCGATCTTTTTGTTTTTAATGTGTTTTTATATTTATTAAGCTTGAGATCTTATTTTTATTATTATTTTTTATAAAAGAATTAAAAAATTTTATTTATTTTCCAATATTTCGTTGCCACAAACATATTTCCCTGAAGAAGTTACCCATTGTGGCAACGAAATATTGGAAAATAAATAAAATTTGTTAATTCTTTTATAAAAAATAATAATAAAAATAAGATCTCAAGCTTAATAAATATAAAAACACATTAAAATTGAATAAGATGAATCCACATTCCATTTGCATTAGAAAATATATATTATAAAGCGATAAAGTTTAAACTAATTGACACCTCACAGAGTAGACCAAATACGAGAACACCGATGATAAAGGTGTAGCGTACCTCTGTTCAGCTAATATTTGCCATAATAATTTCTAATTGTTTTTTTGGCAATTTTTTCTTTAAAAATTGTCACATCTAATTTAAATTACGGAAAAATACGACTGTTAAGCTAATCGTAGTTTAAATAGACGGCAGGTGATGGATATTTTCTTGTTAAAGCGTAAAGGAAGCCATAAACTAGAAAGTCCGCAAAAGAAAATAAGGGCAGCGTGGTGCCTAATTTGTATCAATTCTGCTGGTTATACACAATTTTTTAGGAAATTCAAGCTACTGACATGCATTTTCGGACTTTAAGTTTTGTACCAATATAATTTTGAGGGACTTTATTAATTCATATTTGTAGCACTAAAAGCACTTCCTACTTGAACACATAATATTAGAAATGTCTAAATTCCCTACGTGTAGAAAACGATTGCCATAAGTGTCAATCCATTGCGCACTGATTGCTGTGCTGATTGCTCGAGCAATTATTGCTAAGCAATCTGCTGTCACTTTTGTTGTAGTTTTTCATTAATTTTTGCAAAACAGTGAATTTGAGCAAAATATCCGAAAACATAATATAAGAAAAAATAAACACAAATTTTTCAAATTTTTACAATGGAAATATATATTTTAGACAATAACTTCCTTATAAATATGTAAGGCTAGGGTCACGCGATTGGCACAATGCACCAATTTTCGTCGGCTCACTGAAATAAATTCATAAGTAACAAAGTAAATTTGTCTTATTTCTCAACTAATTGAAATATAATTACATAACTGCAACACACTGCATTAGTAAAGCCTAAAGTACACGGCATGTAAAAAACCACATGCGCATGTGGTTCTGACGTAATTTAGAAGTCATCACGATGCTACATGCCGTGTACTAGCAACATGTGTACATGTAGATATTAACGTGCTTACAGATGAGCAGCCCAAGAAAATGTCTTCGATTTAGGTACATGTGCCACATAAGTATTTTGGAACAAAAATACTATACAAATTTTACGGCATGCAACCACTATTGGTAATTTTAAAAAATGCAACGAACATGCTGAAAATTCACGTGACGTCATCGCCACATACGTATGTGGCTTTTTACATGCCGTGTATGTAGGCTTAATAAAGCCATATAGACTTATTCAAGAATTAATTAAGTAATAATGTAGTTTTGGCTTATTACTTATGAATCTACCGCAGTGTGCCGACGATAATTGGTACATTGTGCCAATCGTGTGACCCTAGCTTAAGATTTGTAGACGAAAATGACAAACACGTATGTCATGCCTCAAACAAGAAGTAAAAAAAAAAATTATTCTGCCGACGTTATTGCTTGTTCTCAGCAATGAAATTGCTACATGAAGACCCACTTTTATGATTTTGTTGACTTCGATTTGAGCTTTTCCAATGTTGTTTCTACTTTAAACTTATTTTATTTTTACAGATTTTGCTACAAATCTCTTATATTGCAGAAATTTCTATGCGCTACTACCACCAAACTATAATTTTTGTAAGACTCATTGATGGACAATGCGCGGTTTGACCCCGAGTAACGCTCCTTAGCGACTAAATCCCCAAAAATTCAGTTGATTAACATAACACGCGCTCTCCTCAGATGCGTGGCGTTCACACCATATAATTTTTATATCTCTTAAGGCAACTTGCTGAGTTCAAAATTAGAGATTAAATTAACCTTACTCAACCTTCATTTGTGATTTTTGAGTAGTCGATTATATGGTTTAACTTGCTAGTTTAAGCGAGCAATCATGGTGGTTTAATCTTACATTAATATTGACAACATACACTTGTGAAAAATATAACTTTTTGTAAAAAATTATATGATAAAATAATTTATAAACACATAAATAAATATATACATTTTATATTATTTATCTATTTATCTTTAAAAGTAAATAATAAAATGTGGCAGTTTCTTCTTCTTCTTCTTCCCACAAAAAATCAAAGTGTGTTGATAACATGTATGACTTTTGTAAAGAAAATGTTGTCACTATTTTGTTTCTCATTGTGGTAGTATGTATTATAATAAGAAATTTAAACAATCACTCAAAAATGTAAAACTAAATTAATTTTTGGATTAGCTAATTAGAGAAATAAACTAATCTTAATCTCAAACCCAAAAAGTCGCCCTTATTTGTTAATGAACAATGTCATGTTACGGTATATGACGTGTTTTGTTGCTATAATTTTAATAGCTGGTGGAAAATTATGACATTTGATATCGAACAAATTTTCATATGATTTTAATTGTGTTTGTAAAAAAATTTCGATCGATATCGCATGCCGTAATTTGCCCGCTGTAATACTTTCCCTATGTATTGATGATAAATATTTTTTAATGCAATTTCTGAGCGTTTAAAATTGTTATTAATTTAATTAATATATATGAATGAATTTTCTTAATGAAGTCCTGTAGTTTCATCCCCTGTTTGTGTAAGACGTTTGAGTTAGAAATCTTGGCGTTTTTGTAATAGATTAAAGGAAACTTGTACAACTTTTCTTTAATCTGTTACAGAAACGCCAAGATTTCTAACTCAAACGTCTTACACAAACAGGGGATTAGTTTAATTTTTCCCACGAACGTACATATTTTACTCGTTGTATTTGATACGTATGATGAATTTACGAGATCATAAAAAATTGCTCAGACGCTATGGAATACATATTGTTCACTGATGCTTTGAATAATTTCCTTTTGAGATTTGCCTTTTTAAAAGCCAATATGATTACGGTGACCATAATTTTAAAATCAAAATACAGAACAAGGAAATATTTAACAAACATCAACTAAAGGACAAACAACCCAACCTTACAGACATATTAAATATATTGAATTTCATGGAATTATTAAATTTTTATTTTTTCGACAAAGGCAAAATCAACAAAAAATTCAAAGAGTAACATCACAATGTTATCGCATAGGCTGATCTGCATATGTATGTATTTATATGTATGTATGTATATCAGGCGGTCAACTCTGTAATTCGAAATTAAAGAAAATGCTTTCGAATTTACACATTATAGGCATAAAAATTCGAAAGTAGAACCCCAGTACAAAAAATTAATAGCTACATGCATACTCGTAGTTTTAATTTTGGCATTTTTCTGTGAAATAAATTTGTTTTACCAAGTATTGATTGCCTTTTAAATGTTCTTTAAACTCAAATTAAATCATAGTTTAATTTAGTGATAAAAAACGCTTTGATGGTATCCATCTTCACTTAGTTTTTTTCACTGGTCCATATATTATTTAAAACAGAAAATGCTCTTTCTGTTGGGGCTTTGGAACCAGATAAACATAAACTGAACTCGACAACTTTCAACCTATTTTGAAAACTTATGTCACTTTATTTAAAATGTTTAAACATTTTTACCCACCGCTCTTCTGCAGATTTTTGATTCTCATTATATTCCTTTAATTTTTCTAAATATATTTAACAAAAGTTAATTCATCAAATTATACGGTGTCAATTATATTTAACTCATTTCTTTTATCCATAATGAAAACAAAATTGGATTTAACATCTTTCCACGTAGGAGTTTCAACTTCTTGGTAGGTAGTATCCCATTGATTTAAGTATTCAATATAATCTGCATAAAATCGGCTTGCATTAGCTTTAAACTAATCCATATAAATAACATTTTTCTGGCTTAGCTCAGTTACGATTTTTGATGTGTAAACATCTATATGCTAGGGGGTAAAAATCTTTTGACTTTGATTTCTTTGCTGAGATTTCTTTCCTGAGATTTCTTTGCATTGTCAAATCGGTGTGAGCTATGTATGAGTGTATTAGTGTTTGAAAGAAGCAATACCAAGCAGAGAAACAAGTCGACCGGCTCGAAGCCGACGGTGCGCCGCCGCCGGTTATTTTTCTGTATATTTCCGTACACCAAAGGTGAAAATGAACCGTAAGAGCTACGGACTTGAAATTTGGACACAATGTGTAGACATTTGGCCACTACAACAACAAATACATGAGAGTTAAAAACTAAAGGGTGTTCCAAAACGAGCAACGAAAAATGCTAAAATCCCATGTAATATATATACAATTGTATGTACATATATACACTTGAAATATTAAAAGTAACTGTATTTTTACACAGACTACAACAATTAACACTAAATTTAAAAAATTTAAATCAATGGGTGTTCCATCAGTTAATGCAATTTTGACTTTGTAATTTTGACAACTTGCTGTATCTTGGAAACCGTAAGAGCAAAAGTCTTGCAATTTCCAAAAACGGCAAAACTAAAAAATCAAAAATATATAAAATCGCCAAATATAAAAAAATCGCCAAAAACAAAAAAAATCGCCAAAACGAAAAAAAAAGCACCAGATTAAAAAAAATCTCTAGGACTAAAATAAATCGCGAAAAACCGCATAAATCGCCAAAATTAAAAAAAATCCTTAAACAAAAAATTGTCAAAATGAATAAAAGCACCAAATTAAAAAACCGCCTAAATAAAAAAACCCAAAATCAGAAAAAAATCGCCAAAATGAAAAAAACCCAAAATAAAAGAAAAAAATCGCCAAAATGAAAAAAATCGCCAAAATAAAAAAAAATCGCGAAAATTAAAAAAAAAAACTCAAAAAGAGAAAAAAAACGCCTAAACGAGAAAAAAGCGATAAAACTGAAAAAAAATCGTTTAAACTGAAAAAACTCAAAAAAGGAATAAAGCTAAATAAAAAAAAATTATCAAAACCGAATGTGCGCGAGTCAAAGTCGCACTTTACTAAATTTATTTTAATGCAATGCATACACAACAACAAGAACAGCAACAACTAAACGATGAACAGCAGGAATTAAAAATTAAAAAGTAAAAGTAAAGGCATTTACCATAGATGAGCACTGCAGTACCAGTAAAGTTTCAGTAAAAACAATAAAAAATGTTTAACAAGTAAATTTTTACTGATTACTAAAATTTTTTTCTACAATTTTTACAAATTGCCTAAATGATTTGTTATATGTTGAGGTGCATTGAATTTTCAGTAATCAGTAATGCCCGTATTCATAATGAAATTCTACCAAGTGGCTAAATGTTTTTCATACAAAAGTTTCAAAATTTGAATGAAAAAACTTTGCCACTTGCTACAATTTTATTATGATTACGGCCCTACGATTTTACTGGTAATGCAAATTAAATTTCATTAGCAGTAAAAATTTACTGAATTTTTTTAGTAATCAGTAAATTTACTGCTTACTGCAATTTTGAATGCAGTACATATACATATACTGCAGTGTGCCCATTTACAAACCAAATAAGTTTAATAAAAGAAACAAAAACCAACAAATTCATATGTATTTAGAATATTGAAAGTTTTGATACTTTTAATTAATTTATTTAAAAAAAGATACTAAAAGCATAAGTACTTCCAACTTAAAAAAAAATTTCATTACTAGATGTTTACACATCTCCTCTGTGATCGGACTCACATTGCTTTTTTTTTTAACAGCAATAGGCAAAAATATTTCCTCTCTACGTTGTGGGATTTTAAACGTAAGTCATTCATATCTATTTTTGGGACTCAATCTGCGTTATATAATCATGAAGTAAAGTAGCTTGACAATGAACGAAGAAAAGCGAGGCTCCTAAAGCGGGATCATCAAAAATAAGATTTAAAACGTAAGATGTCACTCACTAACAGAAACAAATTTCATATTCACGCTTTCAAGGGGAAAAAATTTAGGAAACAAAACTCATGTTGATTCTGCATTTTTATAGAACTGCCGCATTGGCATAGTTGATATATTAAGGCATTTTCCAGTGTTGATTAAAACAGTGTTGTTGCAAAAATTGCGGTAATTTTTTAAATTCGGTTTGAGTTATGAAAATGCAGAACAAATACTGAACAGTAAATAAAATACAGAACATTTCAACATTATTTCCTAATGAATAATTTACACAGAACAGGATCCTCAAATACAGTACTGTTCTGTATAATACAGAACGGATGGTCACCGTTAATATGATATACCGCTAAAAAATCATTATTAATGATTGAATAAAATTTAAATTGTTAAAATAACTAGAAGTAAATCATTGAAAATATACGGGTTTCTTGTCGGTTTTTTTGGTTTCTAATATTTGGCCTAAAATCGCTGTTTCGATTTCGGTTAAAATCCAACAGCGAATCCCAGTGTAGTAGACGATACATACCAACTAAGTATGTATCAAAAACAAACATTAATACATTCGACTGGATTGCGGAATGATTCACGTCATTAATTTTTTATGAAATAAACAAATTTCGGTTATTTTAGATAATTACTAAATCAATTTTTTCAACTTTAAAAAGCGTGTTTTTTACACTACAGAATCCAAAAAGCGATTATATTCTTACTGGAAAAAAGTCACATAATTGGATACTTTAATATTTATCATAAAAATATGAGAAAACAGATTAAACTCCTTCCTATTTTTTATAAAATTTTCCGATATAAACATCTAAAACGCCGATACAGTGTATCAGTATCATTTTTTTTTTATTTATTTATTTTTTGTGTTAAACAGTGTAATGAAAGTTCAACATTATTTTTTTGTGCATGTAACTTAGACATAGAAATCCTTTTCAAAGTTATGAAAACTATGCCAGCATACAAATCTCTACTCAATACATAAAAAAATGATTACTTTGCAGAAAAATCTATAATCGCCATATTGTAACTGTGTGTTTATTTCCGATTAATAAAAGACAGATTACACACATGTACCCAAAAATACACACACCCACAGAGAGAGAGAGAGAGAGAGAGAGAGAGAGAGAGATGCATACATAAAATCATAAACACAATTTTATGCACATAAATTTAAAATGAGACATTTATTCTTAAGTAAAACGTTTTTTCCGATAGAGTTGAAATAAAATAATAAAAAAATGCTTTATGTGTGTGTAACACTTACATAAAGTTTAATTTTATTTCAAGGGTTCATTTTTGTGACATTGTGTGTGTGATAGGGGCAGTGTTGCCAGTACTGGGGTAAAATAGCAAATTGTGGGAACTTTCGTCTTTGAAATAGGGCTGTACAGAAATCATGATAAATATTTTGCATATGCGTGTAGATAAATTTTAACATATAAAATCCTCAACAGAACTCTATAAACAAAAAAAAAAAAAAAAAACAGACGTCTGTTATATAGTAAGAATTGTTTTTCCCACAAAATTGATTTAATAAATAATTTAATTTAATTTTTATATTAAAAACAGGGACCAGAAACTTGAAGCCGACTTTCTTATCTATGCCTCCTTTATTTAATTATAACATGTAACAATTCCCACGACATGGAAAGTCCATATCTCAACCTACACTCATGATAAGGATTTTTGCTATTATTTTAGTATTTCTGTGGCGAAAAGGAAAAAGTTCTTAACTCGAGATAAGCTGATTTTGATTTAATAGTACCTACGTAATCTGCATATTCGGAAGTACCACTGGGCAAAATCTCAATTAGTCTGTGCGATTTTCCAGGAAGTAATGAAGTAATAGCTCAATGACTTGCGACTTATCTTTTTTACACTTCTAATCTCATTTGGAATAATAGCTTAATTTAGGTTATACTTTGGTGTATTTCAATTAAAATGAATTACTTATAGTGAATAGAATGATCTTTACTTAAAAAAAAATATTAACAGAGAATTTCTCAATTTAACTTTAAAAGAAATAAATTTGTGAAAATCTACTTGAACGCTTAAAAGTGCTCTACTGCAAAACAGTCAAATATGACTTAAGCACTTGTTGCCACATGTTTGTTGAAGAAGAGGGGGAGAAAATAAATATTGCTGAAGACTCCTCTATGTCTCTAGATTATTGTGCAATAAAAATTATAACATTCTGTTTTTCCTAGAAATTACAACAAAATTTTATAAAAAATTTCACGTTAGTAAAGGACTTTGGTAATTTCTTTTTTAATTTTAGGATACATTGCAGGTGCTGTAATTTCTACCAAAACAGGATGTTACGACCAGATAATGATAAAAGTATAGTTTGAATTACTCTTTGAGTATTGGCCGTCAAAAAAAAAACTGTGAGTACGTATAACTAAAAATAAAAAATACGCTGACATAAAAACACAAGCATTAATTTACTCAATAGACTTTGCGAGCTTCAATCACACGCATGAGTAAAAAAATACTTTGACTATTAATCAGCTACACATGCGTAAATACAGGGCTATTTTATTTGCACACATAAAGTATATTATCAAACAAACACTTACACACACTCACACATTTTCCATTCCATATGAAATGGCTCCGAACGATGAATAAATATTCCGAGTATCATGCGTATGTTTATTGTCCGATTGTATATGCATAGCAGGAGTATAAACATACTGAGTAAGTGGTACTCAGAGAGAGTCCATGCATTTGATACGCATGTGCCTCTTTAAATTGTAGCGTATTTTAGTTTTTTGCATCAACAAAGTAGATATGCTCTTGTATGTTCGAATCGGCTATAGTCAAAGTTACTGTAGAGAAAATATGTGAGTGTACGAGTTAATTACGCTGAAAATATGATTAAACGCAGTTACTAAGATTAAAACCATTTACTTATGTAATTTTTTTAGTACTCATTGTCGCTCTCTCGTTATGACTTTCAACTAATGGACACTTGCAATGCTTTTACCTACTTTTATTAAATAATTTATTTGTAGTATTGAATTTGAGTTTTCTTTAAGTTTGTCAAGAAATATGAACGACTGAAGATTGTTGGATTGGCATGATTTTCATGCGAGCAATAAAGTAAAATCAATAAATTAGTATTCTGGGCGCTAAATATTAAGCAGTCACAACTCAAAATAATCAAAATTCTTTAGTTTTTTTAACAAACTCAACTAAAACAAATCTCTCACAACCGCAAAAATATCTTTCGTAACACAGCCTTCTTGAACGATATAAAATACCATTGTGCCTGTTTTGATTATACATACCTTCATCGTTTGTGCAGTATCAAATATTTTTTGGCCCTCCTGAACATTTGGGATTTTTTATGCGATTTAGTATGCGATATGTATATTTTTTAAATAATTCGTTCATTGCAATTTTCTTATCCTTTTCCTCTCTAACAGAAAATGTTTTCCCACAATAAAATTTTATTATTCGAAAATACTGTCATTCATGCCTTCATTCATCATTCATCTCACATGAGTGAATATCAAAGAGACAACGGGGCGATAACAATATGGCCACCACAAACTTTGAAACGTCGATCCTAAATTATGGGAAAATCCTCTTTTAGATTATTTAGGTTTATAATATTTTTATCTTTTTTTGTACGGCATTATGAAAAAAATTTCTCAATGTAAAGTAATCGGTTTCAGAATAAAGTATAAATATTTTATTGAATATTTATTTTTGCATGTGTTGGTAAAATTGAAGAGGAAGGAGTTCATCTATATTCGTTTTTGTGGCAGCTTAAGTATTTAGTTATAAATATGAGTATTATCCCTTTTTGTCAATATTCTCTTTTTGTCTTCCTTGCCAGCACAGCATAAATAATTTTTTTATTTTTTTGCCATGTACAAACATAAATATATTAAAGCGAACACAATCGCTTAAGAAAAAAAACTTTCACACTCGTGGGCAGTTATAGCAAAGCCAGTTAGTTGTTTCATTCTTTTACAGTTAAATATGGCTACAACGAAAATAAAAGCTAAATTAAGCAAAAAATTATTTTTTCCAGCAAAATCGAAATATTTTATCTTAAAAAGTAAAAAATAATTTAATTTCTGACAGCTGCATCCAAAAAATAATAATTTGAGATTGACGTGTATGTTAAAACAAAATTGCCATACAAATTTTCACCGTAAGAATTTCCACTAAGGTGATTGTCCAAATTTTAGTTTTTCCAATTCGCTGTGCATACTGAGGTAGTCCGAAAGCGTACTTTTTAAATATGGATCTGTAAAATTTATTTATTTACAAGTAAGTAACAATGGGGTTGTCAATGAAATTCCACAAAAGAACAGCAAAATTATGCAGTTATATATTTCAAAATAGGTAATCAGTGCGAGCGAGACAGAAAACTCTAGAAGATCAAACAATACTCAGCCTGACAGCCTGACCGCAGGTATGAATAATAAAACGGGAGCTGTTTTTCAGCCTAGAACCTGAATTCTGCAGTTTTTTTGCGAATCGAAAATCGTAATATTTATCGATATATTTATTTGTTTGCGGTAACGATAATATGATTCAGTAATTCCTTTTTTACGATAGTATACATTGGTGTTTTACTCGCATTTAATTTTATATTATAGCACATATCTGCATAGTGCAAACTGTCCAAATAAGCGAAAAGCATAAGGAAGGAATAAAGAAAAACAAAATGAATTTGAGCTTATTGTGTTACTTTTTTACTTCCACCGATAGCGAATATCGTTAAAATATGTTACTGCATAGCAAAGTCGATAAATTTTATTATCAGGTTTATTATGAACAGCAACCATCAACAGGTTGAAAAGTGAAAAAATTTGTCAACTATGGTTGAAATAGGTATTACCAAAACCAGTTGATAAAGTTTTGAATAACTAAATAGGTATTCGATATTGTGAATATGCATTTGAAGGAAACAAAATATAATAGCTATCAAATGACAAAAATGAAAATTAGTAGACAAATTTTATTTTCAAAATAAGTTCGATTGAATATTTTTCTCCTAATATTTTGTAGTTGAAAAATCAGAGAATAAATTTCCGTTGATAGCTATTCACAATAGTGATTTTGTAGTTGATGGTTGATAAATTATGCTTGATACCTCTTTTCAACCACAAACATTTCGTAATACCGATTTATCAACTTTGTTGTAAAAATTTCTCTTATCAACCACACGTTGCTGTTCATAATAACTGCCAGTTTATAGAAGCCATGTAAAAATTCTCGGCTGTCTATTTAATCATAATGAAAACAAAAACAAATTTTGAGTGCTTTGTTTTTGTTTTCAATATAAAAAGCCAGTCGAGAATTTTCACATGGCTTCTATGAACTGGCAGTAAGTCTTAGAATTAATTCATAAGACTAACGGCCCTTTTCACAATGTACAATTAAAAGCTAACAGGGACTTTAACGGCAAGCTTTGTATGAAGAACTGTCAGTTAAAGTTCACGTTAACTCTTATACCTGATTTACATTAAGCATTTTTTTCATGAAATTAGTTGCATGAAAATTTTTTATTTGTCAATAGGAGGCCTGGAGGAGCAACTTATATCAAAAAAGTTGTCAAAAATACATCAGAGATTCATTCTACGCTATTTTTTATATAACGTTCTCTTTTATAGCGCTGCAATAAGCAAATAGAAAAAGTTGCGTGCAACAAAATTCATGAAATTTCATGAAAAAATGCTTAATGTAAATCAGGTATTAATCATATATTGTGAAAAGGGACATAAGTCAAATAAATAAATAAATAATAAATTTTTTCACTTGGATTTTTTTTCACTTAGCTCATTTTGTTTTGATAAAAGTTCTAAAAGAAAGGCGTTATCAATTTACTTCTGGACTATTACCTAATTTGCATTAAGCGTTTTTTTCATGAAATTTCATGAATTTTGTTGCATGCAACTTTCTCTATTTGCTAATTACACTGCTATAAAAGAGAATTTTATATAAAAAAGGGCGTAGATTGAATCTCTGATGCATTTTTGACATTTTTTTTGATATAAGTTGCTCCTCGAGGCCTCAAATAAAAAATTTTCATGCAACTAATTTCTTGAAAAAAATGCTTAATGTAAATTAGGTATATGTTTTTTTTAAGGTACAAAGAGTCAAAAAATAAAATTCATAAGAAACAATGCAAATGCAAATGACAGTAGGTTTTTGCTTTGCAAAATCACATATCTCAATGTCACGTGCCACATGGGAAACAACATTTCAAATATTCACTACAATCACAGATTTTTAAGACAATTGCAAGTAAAAAAAATAAACCTTGCTAAAAATATTAAGATCTGCGATCATGCTACGTATATAAACAAAGTCACGTGCGACATCGTAAATGTAAAATTAAAAAAAACATAAAAAAATCTAACATATTTTTAAAAGTGGCGAAAAAATTAAGAAAGTTTTAAACGATGGAGAGAAAAATAAAGAAGAATGAAATAAGAAATACTAAACTGTATTTATTTGACATAAAGTATTCATTTAATTTGATAATTTTACTTGTTTTTTTATAGCTATGCTATTTATCGAGCGATACAGGAGTTAGAACGTGATATTCGTAATAAAAATAATTGACACTATTACAGTTATGAATTTATTTTTGTTTTGATTTCTTTGTACTTAAAAACAGAGTACGAAAATAAAGGAAACAAATTGTGTGATTTTGTTTTGTTTAGTTCTTTGAAGTGAGTGAAACAAAAACAACGAGAACGATAGCTCAATTTGTTTTTGTATTATTTGTGCACATGAGCACAAACCAGAGAACACAGCCGATCGGCTAACCGCCGCCACCGGCCACAAATAATACATTAATTTAATAGTACGCTGCTATAAAAGAAAATAGTGGGAAATAAATCAAAACTTTTTAAAATATTTGCAAAGAATTTGATATCAAAATATAATTTTATTGCATTGTTATTTCACACATGAAATTAACCAGTATAGCTATAACTGGGTGTCCTAAGACACCTCTCTTCATTTTAGTTAAGCCATGTCCTTCATTCTTTTCATTCCTGCTACACAGCAGCTAATTATAAAAAGGTTGGTGGAAAATAAAATTGATGCAAAATCGTGTAAACATTCTTGGTTTGTAAAGATTTTTCTTTCAGGCTTTTAAACTGCATTATGTTTGTATATTGTGATTCTCAATAATGTTTTAAGATTCTTACAAAGTTTTTTTTAAGCTAATTTCGAATTATGTCGAGCTAAAGTCTACTACCCATTTCAGTGAAGCAGGAATGAAACTCATGTAGACATTGTTTAACAAAAAAATTCGAAATAAAATAAGCAAAATTTTCAAAGAAAGAAGAAATATTATTACAAAATTATTAAATTAAAAAAAGGAGGAAATTAAGTGTTTGAGAAAAAAAATGGCAGAACGAGTGTTTACGTAAGAGACGAAGTCGTTAGAAGCTCACAATTTATACTTTGATATTAATAATTTCGCAAAAAAGAAAAAAACAAGCACAAGCCACACAAATATCACAATGAAAAAAATGTCACTTGCGACTGTGAATTAAATTTGACAAAAATAAATATATAGATAAATTTTTTGGTAAAATGAAAACCTTTTTAAAGAGTTATTAGTTTGCAATATTTAAATATAAGTCACATTAAAATAATGCTTGAGGTCTTGCTGAAATATGCGCCGGAAAAATAAATTCTGTCTTTGTCACATGCGAATGTCTGGGTTTTTTTTCAATTACCTTGAAAATGAAAAACAATTCAAAATCAAACTTAGTAAATATAAATTAAAGAGAAAATTTAGTTGTGAGTTTTTTTTTTTATTGTCAAAATAAAAATCCGTGTTTTTTTTTTACTTTTTTCACTTTAATTGCGTACGACGGTCACGTTCGACATCATGAAAATGCCCATAAATATATGTATATCCCATATTCTCGTATCATATTTTCTAATAATTGGTGAATATAGTTGTTGTCATCATTCCTAGATTTCGCAATAGAAATAATCACCCAGTTGTCAATATCGACGTCACGTCAATTATAAAATCAAAATATTGGCGTTTGTATACTTGCTCTGGAGAATAATTTTGTGCTATTGACCATCGATTTCGGTTCCCTGAGGTCACAGCGGGTCTACAGGTCCCAATCTTTTTAATATTGTATTGACTTGATGTCAATACTAGTACTGTTAAGTGCATAACAGTAGGCTGTTAATTGCGAAATGGGCTCTGCTAAAATGTTTGCTTTTTGGCTTTAACTTCAGTTTAACTTAAGTTTTAGTTATTTTTTATTTTAATTCGTATTCAATTAAACACTATTTTTCATTTAAATTTTCCTCTGCTAACTTGGAACTAAAATCTTCCGAATTACTGTGAAAATTTTTTTCCGTTTTACCCAGATGTGTAAGTAAAAGATTTAAAAAAATTATTTTATTGCCTTCAAAAGAATATAAAAAAAAATCAGGAACAAAATGGAAAAAAACCTTACAGTACTTATTAATTTTATGTAGAATTTTAACACAATTTTTTTTTATAAAAAAGCCTACAAAATAAACACAAGTAAGGAAAACATTCATACAGTTAACTAAAATACACCCTCTAACGCATCCAAATGCAGACAATTAAAATAAACATAGGCTTGATAAAGAACATGAGGTCTATGAATGTCCTTTCACATATAAAACACACAAACACACACATACACACAATCGTAGACTGCCACCACTTTGCAGAGCATTGACACATTACATTGAATTGTTGTTGTTGTTTGTTTCATGTTTTTGTTTATTCAACCAGACTTTGTGTATTTTTTTGTATGAAATGTAGACGATAAAATGAAAACATATGAATATATGCATGTGTACACACCACGCAATTACATTTGAACAAATGCGAAAATACAGGCATAAATGCATACAAATACATACCTGTACTACAAATAAATTTTGATTTAAAAGGTTGTTAGAAATTCACAGCAACATTAAATTGCAAGCATTTAGTCGTATTGTAAGCCCAACAATCGAGTTCAGAAATTATTTTTTTTTTTAGTAAAAATATGTCAACCGTTTGAAAAAGTTTTCGTGCAAAATTTAAAGGAACTTTAATCAACAATTTCGCACACAAATTACGCAATCCTTTCATTATTTTATTTTACACACAATACTTTTACGGGTGCATGTTTTTGGGGACAAAATTTAAAAGAAACATTTAAATAGTACTCAAGGCCAGCATGGCCTGAAATTATTTATCTTCGCATGCTTTTGAAGATGAAGTTATAAGCCAGTGACGTCTGATGCTCCCAGGGATATATGGGAACTACCCGATTCCGAAATAGCTCACAGAAGCAGTATGATTAAAACCCTAATTGCCTTAATCACGGCACAAATGTGATATTAATGTATATGGAAATAGAAATAAAATTTATTAGGCCTTGCTAAAATTAAATCGACTTTCCTTTCTTTTTCTCTTTTTTTCTGAACCCTCCTCTTTATTCTAACACTCTGCCTCTTACAGGTAACATAAAGGAACTTAAATTAATAAAACTTAAAATCAATTTAAAAAACATATTTAAAAAAAAACAAATTTCAGTTTTTTGTTTTTTGTATTGTCCTTTCATAGCGTCTAAACAATCTATCTCAATATCAATTGTGTCCATCCCGCAGATATTTAAAAAATCTTGGTTATTTATGTGAATTGGCGAAAATATTTTGAGTCGCAAAACATTTGTTTAGAAAAACTTGTAGCCTAATGGAAATTGTGTTCGTAACTTTCCATTTCTCACTACCATAGCGCAGCATCGATTTAACACTGAAAATTCCTATTTTATCCCTCTTAGATAATTGTGACAACTGCCATACTCTTCTTAGAGAAGCGCATGCGTGACGAATTTTATTGATACGACTGTAAATATCAGAGAGAGATGCACCACGCCTACTCTTAAATTTTTTCCAAAGGCAATGCACAATATCAACAGAGTTATTGCTTTAAAATTTCAAAATTCTCCCAATAAATATGGAAATATCTCAAAATAAATCGTTTCTCTTTATGGAAACACCCAAATGTCTAATTCGAACTTTTTTGCAGGACAACGCATATTATTAAAATTGTTACATGTACAAAATTTCACGTTTCTTGCAGCGTTAGATGCAAAAAATTGTCCAACATAAAAAAATTGTATATGACAGGTGCCACGTCGACTTGTATTACGCCGACTTTTTATTTTTTAACAACTTACAAGATCAATTGAGTAAGTCCTGCATGATCTCAGGTTTTTTGCGTTTTAGTTCCCAAGATATTCTAAAATAAATATTTGCTATATATGGAAAGTGCCGCCATCACTTGTCCACTTCTTAATACTATTACTTTAAATTAATACCAATATAAATAAAAAAAAAATTGACAAATCGGTCCATCCATTCACCAATTTAAAAAAAATTAAAAAAAAGTGGGTCTGGTAAATTTTTCTTTCCGTAAAAACCGAAGTTGGGTGATGACAAACATTAAAAAAAATTGCGAAATCGATACAGCCGTTGTTAATTAATTTGACTTTTATTTATTTATTTATTTATTTAGTACAGATTCTGCAAAGTAAATTTGAAGAATATGGTTGCACAAAAATGGACAGGTGACTAAGACCATATGTTCATGATGTTGTTAACAGTATTCTTAAAAATGTTTTTGTGACTGACTGTACACGACCTATGCCTTCACATGGGAAGTAGCAACGTGGTTGTTAAGGAAATTCCACAAAAGAACCGCAAGATTAAACGGTAATCCGTGTCAGATCAGTCAACCAGTGCGAGTGAAGCGCAAAACTCTCGAAGGCCAATAAACGACAGTGGCCTGGTTGCATTTAAGAAATAATTGCCAACGACGCGTGATGTTGACTTGCTCAGAGCTGCTTTACGACTTTTATTTATATTTATATTTAAGAAAATTTATTATTTGACATATTGCCAGAAGTGTACATAAAACAATTGAAATTTATTTGTGACTGTTTAAAATTTGTGGTTAAAGTCTACTGATGATTTAGTTCAAGCGCCAATGAAATACGTATATAGACATGCTAAACTACCAGCAAATAAATTTCAATTATTTTATATTTATATTTATTTATATCTTTATATACAATTCTACTGTACGAGGGTATATAAATGAACTCCTCCTAAACGGCTGGGTCGATATGAATCAAGTTTTTCGTATGCGTTTGGGTGACGCCCTGAATGGTTCAGATTCACAAATCAGGCCGATAGGACCAAGAGAAGGGTCACCCCCATACAAAATAATCTTATATTTTGAAATATATAATAGCCAGAGTACTCAAATTTGGTATATAGTCTTTTGAGAGCCAGGTGCGAGGTAAGGCGTCCTGGATGGTTTAGATTCACAAATCACTGCAAATAATATAAATAATAATAATATAGTAATAATAAATTTAAAACAAATATGGTTTGGTGTTTTGTTATTTTTACGTTCCGTCATCGCTCACAGCATTATCTGTATTATCTATCACTCATACACGCAAAGAAAAAATATGGTTGAGGTAACCATAATCAAACAGCAACATACTATGATTGAATTATATGCTTGCAGTCAAATCATATTATTGTTAATAGAAAAAAAGCTTTAACGATTTTATTATTTGAGTTAATTATAATATTATCTGAGTTAATTATATTATAGTCTTAGTATTGTACATATGACAACACTATTGTTAGATGTGACTAAAATATAATTGAGACTCATCATACCATGTTCTAATATTATAATAATATTGCTACATACGACCACATTATTATTTAATATAATAATACTATTTTGTTTTTTAATCATACATTTATTGAAGAAACATCTGTGCGTTAAATTCAAAATAAAAATAATTTAATACTGTTGAAATAAAATGTATAAATAGAAATGTATACTTACACGACATACAGACATTTCTATATAAAGAAATACACATATGCCTATATATTTTTATTTGTCTTCCCTTTTGTTTATTCTTTATTTATTTATTCATTTATTTAACACCACCCGTGCACTACCGCTAGCTTACAAACGAAATACTGAACTGACAGATGTTTCTGAAAAAGATTTTTTTTTAAACTTAACATAGTATGGTTTTGGAAAACATTATATTTATATTTACATCATATTATTTTTAAATAAAAATACAAATTATGTTGTAGTCATACGTTTTTAACAAAACTATATTGTTAAACTCTAACCATATCACACTTTTATATGGATGTGATAATGTAATTATTAAATTCAAACATTTCTCTGTTTATCGTAACGAAATAAATGTTTAAAATGACAATAACTAGTTTTCGACGACCACATATTTGTTTCAGAGAACATAATATTGTTTTTTCAACAATTCTACAACAATATCTTTTCTTGGCGTGTATGCCACATCCTCATACACTTGCAAAGAGTTAGTTACTATTTTCTACCCTAGAAATTCCCTAGAAATAATTTATGTTGGAAAACAACGTTTGCCTGGTCAGGTATTTTATTTATATTTATTTCTTTATTTATTTATTTAAAAGCGTTTCTTTTAAAGTGAAAGCTGTTTTTCCTGAGCACATACGAAACTGTGTATGTGCATATTAAATATCCCGCTTCCTAATATATATTAACATATTTTTAATCCCGCTTTTTGGTGATATTTTCTTAAAAATCCCGCTTTTTGGTCGATAATGTCCTGCTTTTTGCAAAAATCATCAGCTCACGTTACGTGACACGTAATACGTGTATTGCATGCAGTGTTGCCATATTTATTTATTTTTTAAATCTTCAAGTCGAGCAAAAAAAAAACATTTTTTGTTACCAAAAATCTTTTTTGTTATTGAATGAAAATGAGTTAAAACTTATTTTGTTTCTTGTGAACTATTGAAAATAAAGCCGAATAACACAAAATATTTACTGTATAGGATATGGGTAAGATCATTATGAAGCAAATCAGAAAATTTGTAAGTAGCTTAGTCAAAAAATCGCTCAACGATATATTAAAAGTACCAAAAGTAAAATTTTTAAAAATCTTATTATTAGATAAGAAATCTTTTTTGTCGTTTTAACATGTCTGAAAACTTCAAAAATAAGATAAATCTTTACATATGGTAACACCATATACATACCAAAAAAAATTCAACATAAGCGTATGATTAATATTTTACTTTTAAATCAGATAATTCTGAATATCAATCATACGTAGGCAATCAAGGCAAAAATTTATTTTGATTACACAGTACAACAGCCAATCTGGGGGGTGAGAAATTCCAAGTCAGGGTGATGGTACTAGGTCAGTATAGTAAAACCCTCAAAGGGTTTGGCGTTCGTATTTGTCAGTTTTTTTTTATGACCTTTTAAATTTTTTCCTTATCTTGATTTTTTTTCGCTTAGTTGTAACATTTTGGCAAAAACGTAGTTTAACATAACTCGAGAACCACTTGTCCGATTTTGATGAAACAAACTCAAAAAAATTTAGAATTACAATTTCTCTAATCTGTTTCTATACTGTTTTCCTATATGTGCAACACTTTCGAAGTTAAAAATGAATGTATGAAGGGAAAGAAGTATTTTTTGCCTAAAAATTTAAATATTTTTTTTTTAAACTCATAAAAAATCCAAAATAGAAAAAAGTGCCAAAACTAATTACTTTCGCGTAAAGTCACATAACTCATGAGCAAAAAAGGGGATAGATCATGAAAATCGATGCACGCGTTTCTCATTTATTCATAATTAGGCTACCGAATCTGATGAACAAGGTGAACGCTATCATCAAGTTGCTATGCCATTTGAAATGAGGTAATACTGATTTTTTATTTTTTCAAACTCATTTTAATAAAACAAAAACTTACAGATATAGAGGCAAAAAGTCGCCGAGTGCAATAATTGCGGAAATTTGCTGGTGGAGTAAGCTTGTGTGGCAAGACAAGGATGATTTTGATGATAAAGAATTTTCAGGAGATGCAGAAGGGCCAACAGTGGAGTCACACATTGACATTATGTGTGGTTCAGAAACTGATGATAGCGATGAATGCGATGCCACTAGTCCCGAACAACCACCATCGAAAAAGTCTAGGCAATATTTATTAAAATAAATAAAAATAAATAAATAAAATAAAAATAAAAAATTATAAAAATGTTTACTTAATTTTTTTAGTAGTTTATGGCCAGAAGTCTGGAGTTATTGGGGAAAATTTATAAAAAGGCGATAAATGACACTTTTTTGAATAAAAACAAATATCAATATTCTTGTCAAAATGGGATACCTTCACTTAATTGTAAATAAATAAATTGTCGCATTTTGTTTATAGGTTATGTGACTTTACACGAAATTAATAACACTTGATCCTTTTTCCGTTTTGGATTTTTTATGAATTTAAAAAAAAATTAATTTTTAGGCAAAAAAATATTTTTTTGCCTCCACAAATTTATTTTTACCGGCAAAACTGTTGATTATAAAGAAAATCGTTATATGAACGGATTAAAGAAATTGTAATTATAAATTTTTTTGAGTTTGTTTCATCAAAATCGGACAAGTGGTTCTCGAGTTATGTTAAACTACGTTTTTGCCAAAATGTTACAACTAAGCGAAAAAAAATCAAGATAAGGAAAAAATTTAAAAGGTCATAAAAAAAAACTGACAAATACGAACGCCAAACCCTTTGAGGGTTTTACTAAACTGACCTAGTACCATCACCCTGACTTGGAATTTCTCACCCCCAGACAATAATCCCAAAAATGTTCCATAGTGTTATCAGCCTGTTTTTAGAAAACATAAGCCCTTTCGTTTTTATGTTTCGTTCATAAAGGATAACGTTTAAAATTTGATTTTTATAAAACATATTCAAAAGCTTTCGTTTTGACATCAAAAAAAACTTTTTAGGTATAACGAAAAATTCACACTCACAAAATTATTACAGTAAAGGAATATAAAAAATAGTATCTATTGAAAAAAATTTTCTATGAAAAATTTTAAATAAAATTCATTTCAAATTAATTTTAAATTTTATGAATTAAGCAATTTAATTTTTAATTGATTTTAGCATTCAATTGGAAATCAATTTACTCATTAAAACAGGTTTTCTTCATTGCATTTCGTATTTTGCGTTGTTTGTTAGAACTATGTTTTTTTTCCTATAACCTTTACTTTATTTTGGCTCAATATTTGAATTTTTTGTGATTTGTTTGACAGTTAAATTGTGGAAAATAAAGCAAAAATTATCTGTTTATACTGAATTTGGTGTGGAATCTTTCATAGAAAAATTAGAGAAGCAAGGGGAACATCTTTGCTTTGCACGGAAGTCAAGATTCGTTCTTGTAAAAGTTAAATCAATCCACTTATAGAGAAACCATTTAGCTTTTTTCGTTTATTTAATTTTTGATAATTTATAGTAAAGAAATAAAAGAAAAAATAGTTTTTCACTGTTTTAAATCAGTTCACATTCTAACATTAAAAATTAAATAACATTTTCGTTAAAGTCAAATAAAAAATATGTAGACTGATTGCTAATAAATTTTACATAAAAAATTTTATAAGTGTGGAAAACTGAAAGCTCTTTTGTTGTCACACACATGAAAATAAATAAATGTTTTAAAGAAGAAACTTTGGTTTCATTCGTTATTTTAAACAACGTATACACTTATTAATTTTCGAAAAACAGGCTGTATGAGTAGGGCTAATTAAAATATGCAAAAAAACTCAAAATATGCGCCAGAAATAGCACGAAAAAATTTCAAAATATGCACGGTTATATGCACAAATATGCAAGAATAAAATCAAGAATTTTGTTACCTTAAAGTATTTTTATTCAAAGAGATTTTTATTATAATGAACAATCATTTGTTTTTTTAAATTTTCAAAAAGAAATGATCTTTTAATTATTGCCACATAAAACAGATGAATACATGGAAAATATGCGTTCAACATCAGTAGATGTAACAGGAGCGTATTTAAATGCGAGTATTTCAGATGGGGACAAATTTTCAATACATTCATCGGTTTCGGTTTTATTGAAATATATATAATTTTCAATTTTGATTAAGGTCTTAAGACCTGTGTTTCTATTCAAATCTTTGTTGAATTTATCAATGAAAATTTTTTGGTTTGTATTTTCAATACTTTCTTTCACACGTTCTATAACAGCTAAACTTTCACTAATAGGAAGTCCTTTAGCTTCTAGTCGGGTGATGCTTGAGCAGAGGCATTCAAAATTATGTTTTATATAAACTAAGTCAGATTTCATTGACGCTTTTTGAAACAACAATTTTGCATTGCGTATAGACTCTGCCTCATCGTCATCATTTCAATTTCTTTGAAATTTTCAGAATAATATGTCTAAGCAACGATGTTCGCCATGAGATTCGCCGTCCGCAACCACTTGCAATAGAAAGAAAAGAGACGGAACCAAATTGGCAAATATTCAATCTCTATTGCGCTAAAGTAAAATTCTTTGATATGCCTGAACATGGACATCGCACGTGTTCATCAGAACAAAGAAGTGGATGAATTTTTCACAGTTGCTCTGCCGGCGTCATGTTCATGTCATGTCCAAGTTGATGGCTCGTGAAGACGTAGGATAACGAAAGGTATTTTTGAATCGAATATCTGCAAGCAAACAATCATAAGCCCCCGGCGGTAATAGTTTCGGTTAGACTTTGTGGTAGAAGTTATAGAAAAGTAAAGAAAAAAATTAATAACATGCAGACATACATGTGCAAGAAGAGGAAAGAAATATATTTCATGTGAATTTCTTTTACACCAGTTTGAGTTATATGAGTCGTTATATATTAATCGCGTTGCCAGAGTGAAAAATAAGCTTTTTTATGCAAGGTGATCCAAAATAAGCATTTTTCTACAAAAAAAATAAAATATGCAAAAAAAATGCTTTTTCTGGCAAAAAGCCAGAAAAATTAGCCCTGATTATGAGAATAATATTCATTTTATGATAAAAAAAAAATTTTAAACAACTCTAACTTTTTGCTTTATATAAAAAAGAAATTCCAAAAAATTACATCAAAATTTCTTAAATTAAATTTGCATCAAATATGAATTTTTACATTTTATCTCAGTAATTTTATTAAACATCGTCTATTCAATTATCTATTTATGTATATCTTTTATTTACACATTTTAGGTGACTGCTAATAAAACTCCTACAACACAACACTTACGAGCTGATAAAATACTCTCACAATAGACACAAGGTAAGAAAATTATAACCAAAGCAAAAGGAAGAAAGCAAAATTTACAAAATCACTGCAACTATCTGACTGCTTTTACTTATGCGGGGCATTTCTTTACTTGTACATATGTTGTTTGTTTGTTTCTTTATTTGTTTTAAAAAAGTACAGAGAAAATATAAACAAACGGCAACATAAACAAAGGCGGAAAAACTTTCTTCTTGTAAAACTTTGAGTGTGTTTACGTTTATGTTTTAGAAAGAGATAGAGAGGAAGGGTAAGTTGCAAGTTTGTAAAGGTATACCAGGTATGGAGAAACGAGCGCCTCTAATTTTCCACAATAAAATTTTAATAATTTATAAACTGCAAAATTATATCCATTTTTTTAACAAAATCCCCACTGTGTATCGGATACTTTAGGCCACACTAGGCATCATCGGATGGAAAAACCTGGTAATTTAGACAGCACATATGTACACTAAGAATTAAAAAAAAAATACCAAAACAAGCTGCGATTAGTCGCCTAATGTACGTACGAGTATTTTACCAACAATCAATATAGCTGGCCAAAAGTTTAGTAATTTAAGCGATTTAGTAAATATTTAAAAAAAAGTGACTTAAGCCACTTTGAAGATAATCTGCTCGTGTTTAGCTTAAACCTAGTTTGAAGTGTTATTTCTCCTTTCCCATTCTTGTAGTCATTTAAAGAGTGAATACCGTTATTTTTTTATAAAGTCAAAGCTGTGCATGCATCCATCCCTGGTGTAAATATTATCAGAAATGTTTACATTGACAGTGAAAATGTGTTTTACTTGTAATTTAGTTTTTTTTGCTTGTTTTGCTACTACGATATTTTTTTAGTTTTCATTTTATATATTATCCTGCACTAACTTTAGTTAAAAACCCCTTCAAGTGCTATCTTGCCTAGTAGACTCCTTTTAACTCGCAATTGTTTTTTTTTTTTTTTTTTTTTTTGAACAAATAGACTTCAAACAGGACCTTAAGTTGTTGCTTTCAAGTTAGAATAACAATTTATTATTTATAATTTACCTGCTGAATATTCTAGTGTAATAAAAACTTTGCAATAAATCCTAGACTTTGGCAGTGAAAAGGGTCGCATGCAAGTAAAGCATAGGCAATGTTAATTAAACCGTGTCTTAGGAGTTTTTTGTATTTGTTTGGTTACATGCTACTCCCACAAAAAGAAAAGATTACACAGCTGTTTACATTGAGAGAGCTTTTTAGTACTTTAATTTATATAGTTTATATAGTTTTTTTTCTTCTTTGAAGGAAGTTGCTAAGCAGCAAAATAGAGTTTTATAATTACAATATTTTTTTTTTTTTTTTTTTTTTTTTAATTCAAATTTGTCTATATGTACAAGTCTTACAAGCTAAAATGTAAAAAATTTTTGGGTAGAAAATGTTTACTATTTTTCTATTTAACATTAAAGCAATTATTTTTGGCTTTAAAAACGTATTATATAATCTTATTCAATACATTTAAATGAATTTTCCAGACAAGTTATTTCATTTGCCAGAATTACTTCAAGTTATAATAATATTTATTTGCAGTTGTAGATTCATTATTCTTCTTAAAAAATTTGCATATTTTTTTTTTTTTGTCCTATGCTTAAAAAATTCTTGTAATAAGAAAAATAAAACAAAATACACTAAAGCATAAATTTTTATTGAAGTAAGACACAAAAAACTTTACGCAAATTTTAAACTTCTTGGCCAAAGATGTTGGCACTATTAACGATAAGAATTTCATTGCATGAGAAGAACGTTTTTAAATTATATTACTCTTTTGACAAAGTTCTTAACTCTTTTTTTGTACATGAAAAGGTCCACTAGAATGCATGTGAAAGAAATCCACTAATATTTTTTTTCAAATTTGGGGGAGGGGGCAGGATATGCCCGCCAAAAAATGGATTATCAAATTACTTTCTCGTTTGTGAACTAATTTTCAAACTTCTTGTTTGACATGTAAAAGGTGCACTAAGTTTAATTTATTATTTACTTTGCTTCTCCGCCCCAAAAATTTATTATCACATATTTTTTCATCCAAAATTTTCGCCATTTTTGACCAATTTTCAAAATGTTTTCTGCATATGGAAAAGGTTAACTAATGGAAATTGTGGGTGGGGAAGCAAAGTGTCAGTCCAGTACCGAATACGTATAACTACAAACATGCAAGAACTATAAGGCAGCACAAACGACAGCAACTAAAATTTAGAGACTATGTGAGCTACAATCACACGCATGAATATAAAAATACTCTGACTATTAATCGACTACACATGCGTATATAAATAAAGGGCTATTTTATTTACATACAGACATAAAGCATATTTTCGAACAGCTACACACACACCCACACATTTTCTATTACATTTTATATACACAAATGATTGCAAACGGTGGCGAACGATGCATAAATATCCCAAGTATAAGCAAATTTGTGCTCAAATTGTGGAAGCCTTCACAAAATCAAATATATGATTTTCCGGTCTTATTTTAATTTATTTTAAATAATTTAATGATACTTTTTAGACAATTGAATTTATTCATACAAAATATTTTTAATTTTTATAAAAAGTTTATAAACGGTTATAAACTGTTAGCAACAGCGTTAATAGAACAACGTGTTCAAAAATAGTTTTTACTTATCTTTTTTATACATTAATAATGTGTGATAGAGCATTGCAAAAGTATCGTTTGAAATACTCTTTGAATATTGTCAGTCAAGCAACTATGAAGGCGTGCAACTAAAAATAAACAACACGCAACATGCAAACACAAGCATTATTTTTAAACCGAATACGTAAAACTACAAACATGCAATAACTATAACGCAGCACAAGCGACAGCAACTAAAATTTAGAGACTATGTGAGCTACAATCACACGCATGAATATAAAAATACTCTGACTATTAATCGACTACACATGCGTATATAAATAAAGGGCTATTTTATTTACACACAGACATAAAGCATATTTTCGAACAGCCACACACACACACACCCACACATTTTCTATTACATTTTATATACACAAATGATTGCAAACGGTGGCGAACGATGCATAAATATCCCGAGTATCAGCAAATTAATTTTTTTTTTTGCCCGATTTATTTATCCATAGCCATCCATAGACAGAGAATCAGTGTTTTTGAAACGTATGTGCGTTTTTATTTTTAGCTGTAGCATATTTTAGTTTTTTGCATAAACGAAGTAGAGATACTCCTGTATGTTGAAATCGGTTATAGCTATATTTGTTTGAGAAAAAATATGTGAGCGTACACATTAAATATTATTGTATATTTTTTGGAGTATTCATTGTCATTTTCTGGTGTGCAGATAAATTCGAATTTAACTAGCAGAGACAGAAACCAAAATATCTAACACGGCATTTTAATTACATAACAGAGCACTGTTAGCTATTTAACAGTAGTTGCTAAAAGCATTAGGATTTTAAAATCCGTAGAACTGAAACGAGATAGATAAAATTTATTTTGGAAAAATTCTAATTATTAAAATAGGATGGTGGAGGTACGAGTATGTCTGGTAGAGCCAATAAATTCGATTTAGGAAAGCATAATTGCCTTGAGAGTACATATTAGTGGCAATTTTGATAAAATATGTAAGGACACACGTACTACACTGTATAGCAGGTGAAGAAGTCCTAAAAATCCTTAATGGGGCCCAATCGGTCAGGTTATTGAAATAATTTTGGAAATTGAAATAATCGGTTTTGATAACTATTACTTTTTAGTCAAATTTCTTGAGAAGATTTGGTGGTAATTTTTATAAAATGTGGAAGAGCACACGTATAGCACTATATGGGCGTGGAAGTTTTAAGTGTCCTAAACGTGATCCGTTTAGTCACGTTGCTGAAATTATTTTCAAAATTGAAATAATCGATTTTGAAAAATATGACCGCCTGTAAAAATAGATTTTTGGTGCTGTCTCTATTCCACTATAAATTACAAATGGAAACACAAACGTATAATATCTGCTGTTATTATGTAGAGTATCAAAAAATATATATGAAAAATCTGTATTTAAATTCCTTAAACGTTATAAACTCCAAGCATTCAAAAGCATAAATGCTTTGGGTATACTATAGACACTTGTAGTCCTACACTTACGTACACTTAAAAAACAACACTCCGCAGAATGTCAGTATATACTCGTCTCTACACAACACTATAATCTTACTCTCTCCACTTTAGTTTAGTTGTAAGCTCTTGAACTGTTCTTTTTTTCCCCACATACATAGAGCAGCCTTAAACGGGAAGTTGCTGCAGCTTACAGCAAGCCTTTTGGTTTAAATCAAAAGCAAGAGGCAGCGGAAGAAGAAAAAAAAAACACATCCAACAGCAATATAAGGCAAGGGTGAAGTAGAAAAATTATGCATAATCGATTTAGAGCAGCTGTCGTTGGCAGTGAAATAAAGAAAATATCTATAGATGCTGAAATATTCCGACTCCGACTAATAACAGCAGGCTGAATATAATTCCACGTTTCTTTATTTTTTCTTCTACATTTTCCCCTTATTTTTTTCATATATCCTTATTTTACATAAATCAAGGATAAATAACCTTTGCTACACAAGGCAGTCGATAGGAGTTCCCTTTTGCATTTGGGGGTGGGTGAGCGTGAAAGAATAATTCAATGACAGGACAGCCTGTTGTATAAACTGCCCCCTAAATGGAATGTTAAGGTAATTTATTTAAAATGAATGAAGTATGTGCTGATGTTTATCTAACTTTTGTAATGAAATAATTTAAATAGCGGCCGATAAAAGATTTCGACATTAGAATATAGAAAATCTATATTAATACTATGTTTAGACGACGAGCTGAATCACATGCTTCGCTCTCTGAATCGTGGTTTTGAATCTTGCCGTTTATACGACGCCTTCGTGCTTCGTGTGCAGCGTGCCAATTTAGTGTTTTTCGCACTAGATTTAGTGCTTTTCAATTCATAACAGTCCGGAATTTTTCAACTAGGTGCTTTTTTTTTTAAAAATACCCGAAATTGGTGCTTTTTCACCTTTGATTTTAGTGCTTTTAGTGCGTTTAACAAATCCACTAAATATAAATTTGTGATAGTATGGTGGCTTTACACAAAACAACAAATAAAAATTTTCCACTTTTCTGTCTGATTGTCATAAGTAAAGAACGGAGTAAGCTACAGTAAACTTCTTGGTGCGCTTTTGTAGAAAATTAAACACTCTATAAAAAAATTTAAAATTAAACTAAATCTGAAATAAAAATATTTTTAATTTCCATTCCATTCACTTATTACAGCTATGGCTAAAATAAATTGAAAAACTTATAAAATTGTTTTATATTTCTCTATTATAACGAAAAACACTTTTTTGGCACTTTTTAAAAGGCCTGTTTGTATTTTGTATGGAACTTGGTAAACTTTTCTGGAATAACATAATATTTCTGTTGTTTTCTTGTTATTTTCTTCTTATTTTTCTTTTTTTTACTATTCATAACTTAATTAAATTTATTTATATTAAACTCACATCTATGTTTTTTTGGTTTGTTTTTATTTGTTCAAACCCATACATACACATATATATATTTTGTTTTGATAGCTGGTTCAGCTAAACTGCCGATAAACTGCGATAAAAGTTAGAGAAGATACAAATTTTACGTGCTTCGCAAGTAGATTCATATTGAATCTACTTGATTCGCTCTCATAATTTTGTATGGCAAAGCAAGTTGATTCGGTCATGATTGGGGTGTGAAGCATGAATAGAGAGCGAAGCACGTATCGTGTAAACATACTATAATGAGTCTATGTGGTTATTAGATTCATTTTCTTTTTAATTTAATATTAATAAATTATTAAGAATTTAAGTTTTCAGGGCTTAATTAAAAATTAGGTCTGATTGATTGTCTGCTTTTCTGGTTTCACAGGATCTCCCTTTGAAAAGTAAACTAAAGTTTTTCGCATTTCATTATTTACAACAACAGGAAATAAAGGCAAAAATATATAACCGTGAATACAGGTAAATATATCAGTTTTGACTTTTCAAATTCAAAGAAAATGCCTTGTTTTTCAGGTATGTCTGCAAGTTGTTTGTCATTCGTTACTTTTTTTAATATTAAATATTATTATCAAATAAATCAATAAATTGATGAGTTGTATAAATTATTTTTAATAAATAATAATTGCAATGAAAAGAAAAGTTATTAAAAGCAAGTGAAATTGAAGTATTTATTGAAAAGTTTGTTGTTCGTCATTTGCTTCTTGAATAAAAGCAACAAAATTTAGAATGTAACAAAATATGTTTTAATTTTAATGATTTGAGTGGCAATGAATTCCATTATGTTTTTTTTTGCATTTGCTGAACATTATTTTATTGTGAAAAAAAGCAACATTTAAAAAAATTATTGTTGTTCGTGACTTCTGTGTTTTGTGTTAATTTCTAATATTCGATTTCTAAGATTTTTTTTATTTTTCGTTTGGGTTTTAAAGACAAAGAAAACTAAATTTAACAAGTGAAATTCAATCAATTATTAAACTTTTAGCATGAGTTTAATAAATTTACTAGGAATTTATCATTCGTTACTTGAACAATTATTCCAAAGGTAAAAGAACAAGTGAATAACAAATTATTTTTCAGTAATTCACTTAATAAAATTTCATATTGAAGAAAAAGAAGTATGTTAAAATATTTGTAATTCGTGACTTGTCTGTTTGTATTAATGTGTTTTTGCGGTAATTTTTTATTTATGTGGTCTTGTTATTGTTTTGGGTTTTAAACAAGTGAAATTTAAGTGTTCACTAAAAAGTGTTTAGCTAGTAATTTGTCATTCGTTACCTGCATATTTCTTTATTTATTTCATTTTCAATAAAAAAATATATATATATTTCAATTGTAATAATTTGAGTCGTAAATAATACATTTATTGATCATTGGCTTAAATTATGGTTGTAAAGAAAAAGTAGCATTGTAATTCGCAACTTCTCTATTTTGTGTCAATTTCTAATATTAGATTTTTGTGATTTTTTTATTTCTTTTTTTTTTTGTTTTTAAAGACAAAAAAAACAGATTTAACAAGTGATATTGAAGTATTTATTAAACAATTTTAGCATGAGTTAA
Source organism: Tachina grossa (assembly GCA_949987645.1). Lineage (NCBI taxonomy): Eukaryota > Metazoa > Arthropoda > Insecta > Diptera > Tachinidae > Tachina > Tachina grossa. Next base: position 57,775,652 of record OX465276.1, on the reverse strand, counting down.
ATAAATTTACTAGGAATTTATCATTCGTTACTTGAACAGTAATTCTAAAAGTTCAGGAGAGTGTTGAATAAAAGCAAACAGTTTTCGTAAATAACAAATTATTTTTCAGTAATTCATTAAATAAAATTTGATTTTGAAGAAAACCAAACATTTAAAAAAATTACAATTCGTGACTTAAGTGTTTGTATAAATATTGTTGCGGTAATTTCTAAATTTTGTGATGTTGTCTTTTTTTTTAGCTTTTTAAAGAGTAAAAAGCTAAATTGAACAAGTAAAATTTAACTTTGTATTAAAAAGTGAGTAGCAAGGAATTTGTCATTCGTTACCTGCATATTTATTAATTTATTTTAATTTGAAGAAAAGTTAATATTTAAAAAAAATATTAAATTTCAATTGTAATAATTTGAGTCGTAAATAATTGCATTATATTAGATCATTTGTTTAAAATTTGATTGCAAAAAAAAACATTTTGAAAACATTGTAATTTTTGACTTGTCTATTTGTATAGATATTGTTGTGCTATTGTTGTTGTTATTCCTTTTGGTTTCAAGGTAAGAGAAAACTAAATTAAACAAGTGAAATTTAAAAGTTTTTTAAAAAATTTTTATCATGAGTTAAATATAAATTTGCTAAGAATTTGTCATTCGTTACTTGAATAGTTGTTCCAAAAATTCAAGCGAGTGTTGAAGAAAATTAAAAGGTTTTGAAAACTAGAAGTTATGTTTCACTTTAAATTGGGTCATAAATAATTCAATCATGTTAGACCATTTGCTTGAAATTTGATGGTGAAAGAAAATGTAATATGTAAAATTGTAATTCGTGACTTGTCTGTTTGTATGGATTTTTTGGTAGTTTCTAATATCTGATATCGCTATTTTTAATACTATTTCGGGGTAAAAATAAAAAAATAAAACTAAATTACCCAAAGCGGAAATAAAAAAATGTTATAGAGAAAAAGAAAACTAGACGAAGAACGTTATGCAGAATAAAAGCAATAGGCAAGGTAAAGTTAAAGAGAATTATTCTAAAAATAACTTTTTTATTTTTCTATTTTTTTTAAAGATTTAAAGGAGTTCTAAGCAATCAAAACGATGTAAAATCATAACGAATGACAAAAATAAAAGCGATGACATGGTAAAACAAAACAAGTACATAAAATAATTGCTTTTCAGAACACTGTCATGTTTCCACCACACACAAAAACTAAATATATTAAGCTTTTATTTAAATATTTAATTGATTTAAAGTTTAATTAAAAATTTTATTGAGCCAATGAAATTTCTGTTTAAAAATTCACTTGTCCCACGATATCACCAGAAATCGTTCAATCGAATACTTATATTGAAAACAACAACAAATTTTCTAATATTGATGCTGTTTAATTTATTATATTTTTTTTTTTTTTGCAAAATTGAAAACCAATGAAAAAAGGTTGAATAGGCAAACATTCCCCAGTTTTTTTTTCTTCTATAAGCAAACTTTGGAAAGTTCTTTTAATTTTAAATTTGTTAAAAATTTATTTTACACCCGAACATGTGAATAGATTATTTTAATTGGATTTAGCTAAATTGAATTTAAAATTCATTTATAATTGCAAACAATACGCAGAGTCTTGTTTTTCGATTTATTTTTTTTTATTCATTTATTGTTTGCCATTTATTTTATTTTTTCTCGTTTTGTAGGCACAAAAATTTATATTGTCGTCTATAATATTTTAATTAATTCACATTGGCTTCAGTTACAAAGTTTTATAGAATTTAAATTGAATTTGTGAAAAATATTTGCAAACAAAAGTTTTATTTAAATAGTTTATGAGGCGCATACAAGGGATAAAATTAAATACAAATAGAAACAGATAATTTTCAATTTAAAATTGCTTTTAATAAATTTAACTTGTTGACTGTTTTTTTTTATCAGCATATTTTCTGGGGAAGGGAAATTGATTTGAAATGTTTTTTTTTTTTTTTTTGTTGTTTGAAATTAAGTAGATGGAATATGAAAACAGATGCTGAAAATATATAAAAGAACTCCTCCCCTGAAAATAACTTATATATGATTACACTGGACAACAACAACAAAGACAACATTGGGATAACTTTTGACTAAAATGGTCGAGAGACCAAATTTTTTTTAATTATAAAGTGAATTTATTCAATTACTTTTTAAGAAATCTAGAACATTGTTTTAACAAAATAATTTTGGTATAGTAGAGCAATGTAGGATCGCCATGTAGAGAAATGGTTTATTCTTAGGTTCGGTGGCAGGATTGCCTCTTAATGGTGCAGTCGGATTTTATGTAGCCTACCTACCCGAGTGTAGCCGGCGCTAATTAACGCCACTGGCTCTAGTGTTATATTTAGAAAGGCAACTGAATGCCTGACTAGTGCTCAGCAAGGAGCTCTTTTGATAGCAGTTTATTGATTGAATTTTATTACAAATTTTATCAGCTTGTATACTAATTATGAAAAGAACTTAGACTATAATAAATTCAGTAAAGTGCGACTCTGACTCGCGCACGAAGGGTTCCGTACGAACACTAGATATGTAATTTAATACAAACTTCATCCTATATAATATATAGTTTTGGCATTTTTTTCGTTTTTGGGGTCTTTTCGGTTTTTTTGACGTTTTTTGTGTTTTTTCGGTTTTGGCGATTTTTTTAAGTTTTTGGCTTTTTTTAAGTTTTGACACTTTATTTTCTTGTTTTTGCGATTTTTTCGGTTTTTGGCGTTTTTTCATTTTGGCGATTTTTTTTTATTTTTGGGTTTTTTTTTTCATTTTTGCGATTTTTTTTTTAAATTTTTTTAGTTTTGGTGACATTATCGCGTTTTGGAGATTTTTTTTCGAGTTTTGGCGTTTTTTTTTAAATTTTGGCGTTTTTTTTTCATTTTGGCGATTTTTTTGAATTTGGCGATTTATTTTAGTGTTAGAATTTTTTTTTATTTTGGCGATTTTTTTCGTTTTGGCGATCTTTTTTTTAATTTTTGGCGATTTTTTTTTTTTGGTTTGGCGATTTTATGATTTTCGTTTTTTTTTAGTTTTAACGTTTTTGAAAATTTCAAGTGTTTGCCTCTTACGGTTTCCAAGATATAGCAAATTGTCAAAATTGCATTAACTGATGGACCACCCTTTAATTTAAATTTTTTTTAAATTTTAGTGTTAATTGTTGTAGTCTGTATAAAAATACACTAATTTTACAAATTTCAAGTTTCAATACACATATGTTCATACAATTGTATGTATATTACATGGGATTTTAACATTTTTCGTTGTTCGTTTTGGGACACCCTTTAATTTTTAATTCTCATGTATTTGTTGTTGTAGCGGCTAAGGTTCTACATACTGTGTCCAAATTTCAGGTCCGTAGCTCTTACGGTTCCTGAGAAAATACCGTGTGACGGACAGACGGACAGATGGACAGACGGACAGCGTAGCGAAAACAATAGGGTTCCTTTTCACCTTTGGTGTACGGAACCCTAAAAATGCCAAATATATTTCAGCAAGGCTAACATATTTAGAATGACGCAAATTTAATTCTGTCTGTCTTGAGTTATGAGAAAGTTGTACACACTTACAACGCACACATCCACCTATACCAATTTATGGTCAGACTATATTACCATGAGCTCAAAAGTTTGAAATTTTACAACGCGGTTAACTCTTAAGGCTCAGTTAGCCGACTGTAATGTAATGTAACTGTAACGTAGAAAACAGCTGTTCGACATTTTTATATGAAAATTAGGTTACGTTACATTACATCTCTATAACCATTTTCATTACTTTTCACATAACAAAATCGATCAGCTGTTTCTTACTGTTGCAGTTACTTTACATTACAGTCGGCTAACTGAGCCTTAAAGCAAGCCACAGACCTTGCAACCATTGGTACAACATTAACAGGTTGTGTATGAGATTGTAAAGTGTGCGGGGTCGTCGTATGAAGTTGTGTCTCGGTTGTACGAAAGATTAAAAAGATTTGATTTTTTGGCAAGTTGTATAGACAGGTTGTAAGATTTAGGAGTTTGTTGTACAACTTCATTTCATTTTGTTCTTAGTTTCGTTGTGGTCATATAAAAATATAAAAAAAACGTCGGGAAAAAACATAAATGGAGAAACCAACAGAAATAAGTGATTTTTATTGAATTGTATAGAAGTTTGCGGGAGGAATTAATTCCTTTTGTATGTGCATCGGATCTTTTGACAGAAGGTCATTAAATACTTCGTCTGTAATCCACGTGAATTTTTATAGTCCTTTGGCTAACTTTCTCTTAATATTTTCAAAAGTTTGTTGTTAGAATTCTTTTCTTTTTATATTAACCACTGCTTTCATAAAATTCTTTTTTTCTGTCCTGACGTATAAATTCTTCTTCTTATTTTTTTTTTGTTTTCACAAAAAAATATCCCACTACAATACAAACTTTAAGAAATGAAGTTGTACGCTAATGTTGGACACGTTGTTGTATAGTTTATGCGCAGAAGACGCAACTGGGTAATACAACGTGTTTATCAGCGGTCGCAAGGTGTGTGGCTTGCATTATAATGTACATGAAGACTAGAGTTTCTACGAGGGAAAAAAATCGCGCGAATTCCCGGGAATTATTTTTTTACAAATCCCGGGAAATTTTCAACGGGAATTTTCGGGAATTTAATAATTACGATTTTGGAATTTAATTTTTTTTCATTGCTGTTCGTCGTTTTATTATTTCAAAATACAATTTTAATAGAAGTTTTTGAGGTGACTCCAACAAATTGAAGATGGAATTTCTATCCATGCTATAACTCACAGCATATGAATTTAATTATTTTTTAGTTAATTTTTAATTATTATTCGAACTCTATTTGTTTCTATATTTGTGATTTGAACGGGCTAAAGTTCGTATCGCTTTTTACGCCAAATTACATGTGATAATTATTAATGAACAAATAACACCAAAGTCTGTTGTAAATATTCTGACTAACAACACATAGTTGAACGGAACAGCCAGCCGTTTTCGAAGGCCACTAAGCCAGCCGTTTTCGAAGGCCACTAAACCTTCATCATCAGCGTTCTTTTGTGTTTGGTCCACTGTGTGTGGTGTCAGTTGATGTAGATTTCTGCTTTATATACTTAGCATTTTATTGCAAATGGAATATGTGAATTGTTTTGATTCATCGTATTTCAATTTGCTGAAAGCTTTTTTGTATTGTAAGCTCAATTTTACCATCACTATATTTACAACAGTCTTACCATTGTCGTTTTGTTCTTTTTACTAATTATACACATATTACTTAATTTGCTTATTTTTTGTTCTACTTAAGACAAACTTTTTTGGTTTGTTACTATTAAGTATATTTTTATTTAATTTTTGCCACAGGCCCATGGCTATTAATTTTTAGTTAATTTTTAATTATTATTCAAACTCCATTTGTTTCTATATTTGTGATTTGAACGGGCTAAAGTTCGTATCGCTTTTTACGCCAAATTACATGTGATAATTATTAATGAACAAATAACACCAAAGTCTGTTGTAAATATTCTGACTAACAACACATAGGAATTTAATTATATTTGTTTTTTAAATATTGTTGTTCTTGAAATGAACGAATGAAGTTGTTTTGTTTTTAATTTCAATGTTGTATTTTAATTAAAATTTATTTGCTGGTTGTTAAGCATTGTATATGTATTTCATTAGTGCTTAGCCAAATCATCAGTACACCTCAACGACATATTTTGAACAGTCACAAACCTCTTATGTTATGGAAAAACTTTCAAGAACTGTTTGAGAATTCACAAACAATAATAGTTTTGAAAATCAAAGACAATGCTTAACCACCAGCAAATAAATTTCAATTAAATTAAACTTATGCCAATATGTCAAATAATAAATTTTTTTTTATAATATAGAATTATATTTATATTATGTGTTTGAAATTCCCGGGAATTCCCGGGAATATAACATTTTTTTCTCGATTCCCGGGAATTGCAAAAGTCCGGGAAATTAGAAACCCTAATGAAGACCCAAATCGTTACATTCGTGAACGGTCAACTCGTCACCTTAAAACACATTTTTCAGGTTATGAAATTCGTGCACGTACTGTACGAAATAAAATTTGAGGTTATGGCATACGCGATCGTATAACTGAATGTATTTTTTTAGAAACTGTCATCCGTTAATAAAACTCAATATTAGTGCATTTAAACTTTAATTTCAATTAAAAAAATTATGTAAGTTACTTAAAATTATAAAAAAAAAATAAATAAATATAAGTTTAGGCAGAGTTCTTGAATGAACACCAAAACCTTTTTAAAATTAGTTCCTTGAGTGTAAAAATAGCTACAGCCAAGCACTTATAGGATCCGATTTTTTTAAATTTAATTCGTCCAGAGCACTCTAGTGTTTTTCCAAGCCTCAGATTTTTTTTTCAGATCTTGTTCGATCTGTTTTCTTACACTCTTTTATTATTTTATAATATTCTACTTCGTCTAATTTTAATTACAACTTTTTAATTTTTTCCTTTTTGATTGTGCAAAGCATCGATAGCCGGCTGCAAAAAAAGCTGTTTTTTGACATTTATTCTAGAGCTGCCACAATATTACTACAATACAATACACATAAGTTATGGTTCAATGATTTACTCCTGTTGAGTTTAAACCACATATAAATTTGAGTTTAGTTTAACTAAACCAGCGTTTAAACTTTCTCTGAATTATTAGCCTTAAGTTCATAAGATTGACGTTCAAGTAATTTTGGTATGTTCTGTATTCCAGACGAAATTAAAACGTGCGGAATTGCCATAGAATTGTTGTTGGGAATATGCATTTATAACAACAATGCGATGGCAATTCCGAAAGATTTAATTTCACGTGAAATTCAGAACATACCCAACTGACTATCTTTTGATCGATTGTCTATACATTCACGGATGTAACGGAAGATTCCATCCCAGCATTTCTCGTATTCTATTTCTATTTAGTGGTTAGTTAAATAAACGATTTCAATGTTTTTTTTATATATAATTTAAGATTCTTTGTTTATCTTTGAAGTTATTTTTAATTATTTTAAATTAAAAAATAATTTAAATATGCATTTATTTCAAAGCAAAAGAATATGTTTTATTTAAGATTTGTAAAGACTGCTTTCTTTCAAATAGGATATTCTGGTCTTTTTAAGGTAAATAAATCTTAAATATGTTATTATATACATATTCATATACATATATGTTTACAATAATACGTATGTAAACATATATATATATATATATATGTATATATTTATTTTTACTTTTAAGATTTTAGTTTTTTCTTTGTCATATAATTCATAGTGAATTGTTTGCTGTTTTTTCAGTGTCAGCAACCTTTGAGGTATTTTTCTTGTACATAATTTATGTGAATTCATTTTGCCAAAACTTGTTAAGATTTATGTCTTTCATTTTTACGATAAATACTCGTTTCTTTTCGTACTTTGCTATATGTTTGTTAGAAGAAGAAATAAAAAACAAACTATTTTTTTTCTTTCTCTTGTTTTTCTTTTTGCTTAAAATATGCAAACTATTTGAATATTCAAAAACAAGAAACTGTTTATGTCGACAATATTTTTCAAGTTTTAGGAAAACAGTCTGCTACAAAATGCGAAGAAAATATGTAGCAGGAATGGTTTAATCAATGTCATGAAATTAATTTAACATGCACGTAAAATTTTTTTTTCTTTTTTTGTGGAAAATATTAAGTGGGTATACATACATACATTGCAGAGTGAATTTTAAGTAATTTGTTACTAACAATCATGTATGTTTTAGCAAAATCGAATGAAAGCATCAACAAATAAATAAAAATTTTAAGTCGAATTTTAAAACTTTAATAACACACCAAGTCAGAAAGAAGCCTTGTTGTATCGTTTAAAGTTAAATTTGAAAAGACAATTTCAAATGAATTTTCAAATAACTAGATTTTATTTTTAGAAATTTTGTAGTAATTGCAAAAATATTTGAATGCAATATAAGAAAAATAACTTGAATCAGGAAGTTTTTTCTGATCGGGCTTAATTTTAGTATTACTAATTCTTACAGAATGAAATATTTTAATATGATCTTCGCAAGAAAAGAAGAAGAATTAAACAAGAATTTTTAGCTGAGTGAAATATCTAAATTTTTCTATGCCGACTAACATTGGTTAGTTAGTAATAATTTTAAAAATAAATATTTAAAAACAACTTATATACATACATTTATAATAAAAAATCGAAGAGATGTGTATTAGGGTATCTAGTTAGAGCTATGCTGCTCATCTATATAAAACAAATATCATGTGTAAAATAACAATGCAAGAAAATTATATTATATGATGATGTAAAATATACGGCAAATATTTCAAAACGTTTCCATTTAGTTTCCATTGCTTTATTTTCTAGCTGCTTACGATTGTCATTTAATTAAATAATTAAATTAATGTATTAATGTATTGTGCTCACATCCGTAAACATCCGTAAAAAAATTGAGCATTCTTTTTCATTAATTTTGTTTTATTTTTATTTCACTCACTTCAAAGAACGAAACAAAATAAAATCAAACATTTTGTGTCTGGCATAAAGAGCATAGCTCTTACTGCAAAAACAAATTGGGCAATCGTTCTCATTAATTTTGTTTTGTTTTTATTTCAATCACTTCCAAGAACGAAGCAAAACAAAATCATTAGTGTCTGGTATAAAGAGCATAGCTCTAACTGCCTAGTTTATATAAATAATAATAATACTAATACTGTTATTATTGATCAAACAAATTCAGTAAAGTGCGTTCCGTTCCGTTCGGACCATAGAATGTATTACAATACGAAATTTAGCCCATGTATATAATCGTAATCGAATGTCTTACCTGATGTATAAATTTGATATAGAAAAAAAAATTCAGTAAAGTGCGACTCTGACTCGCGCACGAAGGGTTCCGTACGAACACTAGATGTGTAATTTAATACAAACTTCATCCTATATAATATATAGTTTTGTCATTTTTTTCGTTTTTGGGGTCTTTTCGGTTTTTTTGTTTTGGCGTTTTTGGCGTTTTTTCGGTTTTGGCGATTTTTTTAAGTTTTGGCTCTTTTTTAGTTTTGACACTTTATTTTCTTGTTTTGGCGATTTTTTTCGGTTTTTGGCGGTTTTTCATTTTGGCGATTTTTTTTTATTTTTGGCGATTTTTTCAATTTTGCGATTTTTTTTATTTAAAAATTTTTTTAGTTTTGGCGACATTTTCGCGTTTTGGCGATTTTTTTTTAGATTTTTGGCGTTTTTTTCATTTTTTTTTCGAATTTGGCGATCTATTTTAGTGTTAGAAATTTTTTTTTAATTTTGACGCTTTTTTTTTGGTTTTGGCGACTTTTTTTTAATTTTTGGCGTTTTTTTTTTTGGTTTGGCGATTTTATAATTTTCGTTTTTTTTAGTTTTAACGTTTTTGAAAATTTCAAGTGTTTGCCTCTTACGGTTTCCAAGATATAGCAAATTGTCAAAATTACATAGTCCAAATTGCATTAACTGATGGACCGCCCTTTAATTTAAATTTTTTTTAAATTTTAGTGTTAATTGTTGTAGTCTGTATAAAAATACACTAATTTTATAAATTTCAAGTTTCAATATTTATATGTTCACACAATTGTATTGTATATTACATGGGATTTTAACATTTTTCGTTGCTCGTTTTGGAACACCCTTTAATTTTTATTTGCTGTTGTAGCGGCCAAGGTTCTACATACTGTGTCCAAATTTCAGGTCCGTAGCTCTTACGGTTCCTGAGAAAATACCGTGTGACGGACAGACAGAAAGCGTAGCGAAAACAATAGGGTTGCTTTGGTGTACGGCACCCTAATAAGTACCCTACAAACTTTTTTTCGTTTTTTTTTGTGAAGCTTTTTAGTTTATCGCTCTTTCTTAGTTATGAGTTTTTTTTTTTTAATTTTAGTTCGGTTTTCGGCGCTATTAAGTTTTGATGGTTTTTTTCGTTTTTGGCGATTTTTTTCGGTTTTTGACGATTTATTTCAGTTTTTTTTTTTAATTTTGGTGTTTTTTTGTTTTGGCGATTTTTTTTTTAAATTTTTGTGCTTTTTTTTTGCTTCTTTTTCGTTTTGGCTATTTTTTTCAGTTTCTGATAATTTATTTTAGTTTTATCGATTTATTTTTCTAGTTTTAGCGAATTTTTGGTTTTGTCGACTTTCTTTCTAGTTTTTGGCGATTTTTTTATTTTCGGCCTGTTAAGTTTTAGCGTTTTTGAAAATTTCAAGAGTTTGCCTCATACAGCAACGTGCGGTTGATGAGAGAAATATTTTCAACAAAGCTGATAAATGAGTATTACGAATTTTCAGCGGTTGAAAATAGGTATCAACCCTAATCTTTCATTCATCAACTACAAAATCACTATTGTGAAAAGCTATTAACAGAAATTTATTCTCTTTTTTTTCAATTACAAAATAGTAGGAAATAAATAGAAATGTATAATAATATAGATTTTATGCACAGGGAGCGTTATAAACAACAAAAAGAAAATTACAAGGCTTATAAGGTTGATGGAACCAAATCCGGACTCTGCTCAAAAGTAGTGGTTGAAAAAAATGGGAGGGGTTAAATATTTGAGGTCCACCTAAATGAAATTTATTTTAAACAATTTCCTCACATTCACTGCAACTTACTTTTGCCATTTGTCAGCTGTTATATTTATTTTCCTTTAAATGCATATTAACAACTGCGAATACCTACTTAATCATTCACAACTTTATAAATTTTTGCACTTTTCAACCCGTTGACGGTTGCTTATCATAATAAGCCTGATTGTTTCTTAAAATATTTTGTATTAAATTTGTATTAAATTAAATCATATTTAGTTTAATACAAATGCAGCAAAATTTCTAAAATATATTTTATTTTTAAAATTAAGCAGCCAAATCCACTATTTTCAAATTAATTAATTATTATGTTCGTTCTACTGCTGCTGTTCGAACAATATGCATCATAAATTATTACACAATTTCCACAATGTAAACTATTTCATTACACGCACACGCTGTGTTGCTTGTCAGACAATCCAATCATATCTATCAAATTTAATTTATCTATGACAATTTATATTCTCTCAAAAGCTGCAGGCAGATTTGTTGTATGCACTTCAACATACAAGAGATATAATTGTGTCACACATTATGTTGAATGAACAATAGCAAAATACAAACAATAGCCAAAATAATGTAAAGTTTAATACGATTAAAGCGAACTTGAAGGCAGCGTTGTCAACTCGGTGCTTTTCGCACCGTTTTTAGTGCTTTTTGAAATTTTCGACGCGAAAAATTTTGAAGTTAGCGCTCGGTGCTTTTTTAAACAAATTTTTGGTGCTTTTTATTTCTTGGCGGTGGCACTAAACCCAAAATTCAAAATTTTCCTTATATAATATATATATAGTTTTTTTTTTTTTTTTTTGAAGAAGAAGTCTAACATTTAAAAAAAAAACATAAGCACTGAAGTTAAATAGAACATTTCAAAATATTCTAATAAGATTGTACAAAACTTGGTTGATGAAATACGTTCATTTTATTCTCAAACTTTCACATTTTAAGCATAAATAATGGAAACAGTGTTTTGCCACACGACAAAGAAGACATAATGCAAGTATAGTCTAATAGCGAAATATTTTCTACTGTATACTGTAAATAGAGAATAATTCACTTAATGCAATGGAGAAACTTTGAGTTCGCTATCGAGTTTTAGGCAGAAATAAACTCTTATAACGATTCATTTGATATAAACTCGTTTGGGGCATTATCGAAATTGCATTCCCATCAAGCTTCAATGTTTAAACGCAGAAGTTGATCACGTTTTTACCTTTATCACTTTATTTAAAGTCTCAAATACGTAAAAAATTGTCTTTACATTTGGCTTTCTATAAAAGCGGTCTGAAACGAGAAAATTGTGTTGCTAATAGAGCTGCCGTTTTAGGTTACATATTTATAACCTACTTCGTTCCTTTTTTTCTAAAATAATAGTACACATAACTTAAGTTTATATAACTTGGTTAACTTGCAAATTACTTTTTTTTTTAATTTTGTAACTTTGTTATTATATTGCGTTTCCTGTGAAAGAATGTTTCCACAGCATTGTTTAATAAAAATCAAATTTTGAAAGTCTTGACTTTAAAAAAAATTAACTACTACTCCCATCGATATCAAAATCTAATCAGCAAGTCAAAGACTTGCCAATTGCTGCTAATTTGACTAATTTCAGGTGATTTGTTTCTTCGTTGACGAAAAATATTAAATTTTTTATAATAACTGAAAAAGGTTTCGCCAAATACAAAAAAAAAATTTAATTTAGTGCTTTTTTACTTGAACTACGCGTTTTTTTCCTGGTTTCAGTGCTTTTTGAAATCTAAAAGTTGACAACGCTGCTTGAAGGTCAATGAGTTTTACAAAATGTTTATTAGATTCGTTTTAGCAAAGCATATAAATTGTATAGAATACGCATCTGAGCTAAAAAATTAAACATATTTTGCTAGCGCTTTAGATGCGGGGGAAAAGTATAAAGCGTAGGCAAACACACACTGAGAGCATTATATTCTTTGCTCTTATCACCAGCGTTGCCGTTGTGCGACCTAAGTCGCATTTTCCTACTTTTTCAACAGCAAAACATGCGGCCAATTGCAAAAAAAACTATGTAAAAATATCCGAGTTTTACCACAAAAAATACCGATTTTCGGAGGAAAGTTGCTGTTGCTGAAATAAAGCTTGTTTTAAGGATGATAAGTTTCCAAATTCTGCAGTTGTAAAGTCAGTGAATTACACCTTATTTCTTCATCTTTATAAAATATAATTTACAAAAAAACATAAAGTATAAACATAAATTAGCGTTACTAAACATTTATAAAATAGACTTAAGCCTACAGTACACGGCATGTAAAAAACCACATTCGCATGTGGTTCTGACGTAATTTTGACGTCATCACGATGCTACATTTGCTACATGCCTTGTTCTAGCAACATATGTACATGTATATATTAACATGCTTACAGACGAGCTGCCCCAGAAAATGCCTTCGATTCGGCTGCATGTGCCACATATGTATTTTGGAACAAAAATACTATAAAAATTTTACGGCATCTAGCCACTACTACACAGAAAAAATTATTCCCAAAAAAATTTTAAACAAATATTTGTTTGAAATCAAACTTAGTTTCAGTAAATATTCTGTACTGTTCCACTAAATTAATTTGTACCAAAAAAATGTGTAGAGAAGAAACAGGCCACAACGTTTGTCGGCTACTTTTCGGCATTTACATGTATACAACACGATCAATCAAAATAAACAACAACAACCGCACAACAGTACGTTGTTCATATCAACAAGCAAGATAAACACCAACACCAACACCAACACCGAACTCTGATTAATTTAAATTTTTACAAAATTTTTATCAGAATTTACAAAATTATTTGTAGGACCGCATTCAAATAAAATATTTACTGATTCAACGAATTTGGTTACTGAGAATGAAATTTAGTTTTTTCTGTGTAGTAATTTTAGAAAATGCAACGAACATGATGAAAATTCTCCTGACGTCATCGCTACATACGCATGTGGCTTTTTACATGCCGTGTACTGTAGGCTTTAAAGTAGACACTTGTCAAAGATTAGATTCCAAGTGAAGAACTTACTAATAAATACAGGATGTTCAGTTAAACACAAATATGTATTTAAGAACTATGCATAATGCCTTGAAAAAATAGTATAACTATATTATCCTTTTCAGAATTGAATTTTAAAATTTTCTATAAAACTTTAAATGGTTTTTCCTCAAAGTAAATTTTTTGAGTTATGCTGGTTTTTAAGTAAATAAGTGAGATGAACCCTGTCCAATATATGTATTTATGTTTTTACAGTTTCTATTTTTTTTATAAATCTTAAGTAATTGGGTAAATTACGGCACTCGATATCGAACGAAATATGCATTTAATTTCGATTGGAATTTCATTCGATATGAAATGCCGCAACTTGACCACTCTCTTTTTAGATTTCATGATTTTGTTATATTTAGTAGCTATCTATAATAGGTTTATAGTCGTCTTATTTGCAATTAAACTGTATTTGTAAATACTGTACTAGCCGGTATTATAGAAATATGTTTGTAGTTAATTAATTAATTATTTGAATTATTTTTACTTTTTTCATTTGAAAATGAAAAATTATAATGAATAGATAATGAATTTACTACAGTTTTTCCATCAATATTTTATTTTACTTTTTTTGATGCTGATCATTTATATATGTACAAACATACATTTATACTTTAAGGCCCCAATTTTGGCTTCCAAATTTACTTCATTTGAACTTTTTTTTAACTTATAAACATTTTATAAAAACTTACTTACTAACTTATAAAAAGTTTTATTAAGATTAAAGATGAAAGTAAGTTAAAATACATATTTTTTGAACTGTGATACTCCGAGAAATAATTTGCATTTGGAATCAAGGATTTGGGTGTCAGATTTTTTGCAATATTTTCACCATTTATTGGCTTTTCTATCGACCAAAACAATAAAATGATCGACATTATCGAGCCCAATATCTCCAACTGGACGAACAGCTCTTTTTCTAGTACCTGATACACTAAACTGTGTATATGATTGCCCTACGGCATACATTCTGTTAAAATGATACAAAAGGATAAATTGAAAAAAGGGTCATAAAAAGTTTCATTGGCACGAAAAGGGGTCAAAAGTGATACTTTAATGTCACAACGGCAACGCTGCTCTCAGCAATGCGAGCGTAGCACACACTGCAGAAAGAAATGAGAGTGTGTACGCTGGACGGGTAGTACTGGTAATACCCGTCATAGAAAATTTTAGCTTGTATGAGATGCGCATTCTATATGATTTATATTCTTTGGTTTTAGCTAATTAGATTCTTGAGAATTTTCAGTCATTGACAAAGTTTTCATACTTGGCAACTGCCAAAGCTTAAGCTTTAATTTTAACATTTGCCCATGCTGCTGCTGAAGTGCGTGCGTGGTGACAGAAAAAAATGCTGCATTTTCCCAGCCAACCTAAATTAACTGTTGCTTGTCTTGCTTTAACAAAATCACTTTGATGAAACAATTTTCATTTATCAGGAAAAAAGAATTGAAAACACTAAACCAAAAAACTTGAATACTCGTAACAAATGTGTGATACAATTGGCCTTGTAAGTCATCCCTGAAACTTCCCCGTCATTTCAGTTTTTAAGCGCTGGAAAATCCATAACAATATATTAAGTTCACAGAAAAAATTATTCCTGCAATAAACATTTTTATTTAAAAATAAAACCAAAAATTAAACAACTTTAATTGAATATATAAAAAAAAATCAATAAAATATGTTATTGAGCCAAATAAACTTTGTAATTAATTAATGGCATGTTTCTACATTACAAGTTACTCAAAAATTTTGTTCATATGAGTACAGAATTTGGCTTTGGGGTTTCATAAAACAAGTGTCAACTTTTTCTGAGTAAAATACGTAATACTTTTTTATTTTGTTGTTTCTACATAACAATTTCAATTGTATCTAATGTCAAATATAGGCAATCAGAAATTAGTACTTGTGGGGAAATTAAAATAGGTTTTTATTCATTAAAGAAGAAATCAAATGTCCACACAATCGTCTAATTGAACCATTATGGAACCTGTAAGCATAAATCCAAACATTCTTACATTATATCCCATATTTATATGTATTTTCATCACAATTTTATTTTCAATTTTGTTCACATAAATTTGTGTAGGGAAAGTAATAACAGGTTTGTTCGATTACCTGAAACTTTTTACTGAGCTTCGCTGTATTATATTGAATTTCATTCGTTTGTAATTTGAGACTGAGTAATCGCAATGCCGAAAATAGCGGTTGCACTTTTCTTTCTTGTGAATTTTATTTCTAAGTAAATTCTTCAATCGTTTTCTTGTATGATGTGTAGCATATTTAAAAAAAAAAGAATATACATCGGTTTTATGTATATGAAATATATTTTTTATATCTGTAATACATTTAAAATATATTGAAAGATATTAACCTCCTAACCACGATAAGGCATATTATTTTGGTTCATATATAAATTCCAGTGCTTTGAACCACATTTAAATGTAAAGTATTTTATTCATTATTATCTTGGATGTAGCTGTATTCAAAGCAAGAAGATTGGGAGTATTTCCATTAAATGCGGCAAATTAGTCACCATCTGACGATATATGTATGTACATATTGTATATGATGGATGAAATCCATTCATGAAGAATGAAAGCTTTTTGACTTGTTTCAGCAAAATCTTAATGCTTTTATAATTGTGAAAAAATCATAACATACCGTAAATGAAAAAAAGTATGTCACTGTCGATGTTATTAATTAAGAATCTATGATGCAGCCTTTTTAATATATCCAAACAGTCTTTAATGCTTAGTAGCAAAAATACTCAGGATTTATTCAGTTACTCGATTTTGCTTGAAAAATAAATGAACTGATCTAATATTGCATTGTAATTTAAAAGCAGCTGTTTTTTATTTTGTTCGATTTTCTCCTAGGGCTGCCATCAAGTAATGCTTCTAGTATGGAAAAAAATTAACTCAAATACCAAATTGTATACCATGGCAATAATGAAATTAAATATAGAAATAGTGATACCAAATAAGATAGACAAGTGTATTATAAAAACTCATTTTGTTACGTACTCGCCTGTGTACCAATTGCTTGCCTGAGAGCTTACTTGTTATGTAGAAACAGGCCATAAGTTTTTAAACAAAAGCTTAATTGACTTAAAAACATTTTAAATTGATTTTTGGTTTTATTTTCAAATGAAGTTATTTATTGCAGGAATATTTTTTTCTGTGTTATAAGCTATTGTTCACTATAATCATATTCTACTGTACAGTAACTGCAATTGGTCATGACAGAACTAACTTAAATTACATTGTAAGTTCAATTTTCATAATTGCTTTGGCACTAGGGATGGACAATTTTAATTTAGAAAAAAGTATCAAAATAGCAATCAAAAAGCTGCCGCAGGTAATAAATAATATATGAACGTACAACATACTTTTTATTTTAATTAGCTTAAAATTGTTATTTCAATATTCTAAACGCATATATCTAATTATATACATACAAATCAAATTCTTTAGTAATTATTAGAAATCTTTAATCTTGCTCAGATTTTAAATGCCTTTATATATGTATGTAAAAGATAATTGTGAGGCTGTTGAATGTAATGTTGCTTTTTGGATGTTGTTAACATTCATCTGGCATTTTTATGTTAAGTATAAGGAGGGCGCTGTACCCGATAAACGTACAGTTTTTATAGAGAACAGAAAAGTTAACATCGTGGTATTTCAGCAGTAAATAACTTAACATTGTGGGTTTAAAAGCTCCTAAAATTAGTGTTGAGTAAGTAAAGTATTCCGATTTGATAATAATTGTACACTGGAGACTTTTAGTTTAATTAATTTTTATAAGGTAAAAATGTAACAATACATTCAATTGTCAGCTTGTTAAAATTTCTACCAAAAAAAAAATCAGAGTCCTTGCTAAAAAAGTTATATTTAACTTGGGAGACATTTACCAGACTTTCTAAAAATCAGTTGTGGGAGTTATTTGTAATTTTAACAAACTCTTTACCTGAAGTGCCTACGGAATTTGACTAAAATATTTATGTAGAATACCTCTATTTTTTCCACTACAGGATTTGATTCATGTATTCTATTTTCGATATTAGAAATAGTTTAATATTTTATTCTATACTTTGTATTTAAGAAATACAGAAATCAAGATATTCACGTCTACAACAAAACGTAGATAAATTTGTATTCAGCGTACAAGGCTGGTTAAATTTAAAGGGCCGATTTAAAATTTAACAACCCTTTATATAATAATCCTAACATAGCCTTAGTATTGTATCTTCAAACCAAGTAAACTAACTTGTTTTATATTTTCCCGTATTTAATAATTTTTGATATTATAAAACTGTTTATAAGAGATATAATTATATGCTTTCAAGTATTATCATTATACCGGTCAAATATTTTTAGTGAATAACAAAACCGAGTTGGGGGCCTTAAACATTATCCCCCATATTTATAAAAAAATAAAATGAATTTGAAATCCATTTTAGGAAAATTTTGTATGAAAAATTTTAATTAAAAAAATTTCAAATTCGTTTTAAATTTTATAAATATGGGGGTATATATTTCTTTTTATTATTTTTTTCTGTTATATTTTATAAATCAGTATTATTTTTTAATATTATCATTTTTTTCTAATATTAAGGCTGAATATAATCATTGTGAATTAGTCTGTAATATTATTATTTTTGGCCTAAGGTGGCCTTTTAATATTATTTCAATTGAAATAAATAAATATATAAATAAATGAAATAAATAGTGTCTCAATTGAAACATCCCATTCCATTGATATTCTTAAAGAATCCTTACGATTTTGTTCAGCAGAAGGAAAGTTTTCAGGGAAATGAAAGGGAACATTTACATAAATTTTATTTCTATCTCCATTTAAAAAAATTAATAAGAACTCGTTACAAGCTGTAAACAAAAGACCATCGATTTGAAATATAAATGTGCTGAGAGCATAATAAGCAACATGGCACAAACCTTCGTTTATACTCAAATGAGATATCCTTACAAAAATTAAAAATATATAAAAAATCTTGAGTAAAGATCTTCCTAAAACATGAAATATGTTTAACAAAATAAGAAAAAGAAATTTTTTCAATTTCCAACCCTGGAACTATAATTTTGATTTTTTTGGGTGTTTATACTAATTTATTTCTTTCTAAACCATAGAATATATTTAATTACTAAAGAAATAACTAGTTTGATTTAATTAGTTTCATATACCAGAAAAAGTTTAAGTTTTCCAGGTCTGGAGCAATGATTTTTGTTTATCTACATAGGCGTAGCTAGGCCTTTCTGGGGGGCAATGCCCCCCAGACTTGATTTTGCCCCCCCCCCCCAGGATTTATTACAAATTCTTTTTAAAACATATTATTTTGCCTGTAATATTAAAAAATTCTATTTTTTATTTATTTTAAAATTACTCATGAAAACCACCAGTAATTTTTATACAAACTTTTCGAATAATCGCTAAATATTCATACTTTTATTAGATAACAAATACCCAAAAAACTATAAGTTTACAGCACTTCAAAACATCACAAATAGTAAACTCCATGTGAATTTATAATGCATGTGTGTAGATATGTATCTGTGTATGTATGTAGCTTTCAACAAATTCTTAATAAAATTGTATTAGTTTACGTAGTTAGTAGCAAGACAAGTTGTTTTAAGGTGTTCTTAAGATTTTCTACTGTCAAATTGTTTGTAACAATAGCCACCAGTTTTTATTTAGAGTAAAATTAAAAAAATAGCGAAAAATTATGATCTGCAAATACCTTGTATATATTCATACACTATATATACTCGTACACACATGTATGTATGTACGTATGCATATTTATGGTTCAATCGAGGGCTGCCAGATAAAATGATGGAAAAATCACCGAAATCCCGATAAAATATAAAATAATCGTCATTTCATGTCCGAAAAATCGTCATAAAATCGAACAAATCAAAATTTCCTCTTTAAACATGTATACATATGTTTTATTTTTATTAGAAAACAAAACAAAACAATTCATGTTCATATACAACTTTGTTAGACTAGTGGAAAACTTGTGAAAAATATTCCTAGGTCCAAATTTTGGTATCAGTACTTTTGATGACCGAAATTTTTGATAGGATATCAACTTACACAGGTCAATATATCGTTGGTCTCAAATGGAAAGGCCCCAACGCAAATAATTGTAACTTTACAGGAGAAGGTAAAACATAATAGAAAGTGTAATATTCAAAATGTAACTTTTTTGTAAAACTGCTTGTAAAAGCGCTATTTTTTACACTATTGCAATAATTTTTTGTGATGAGGTGTATTAGTGTGAAATTTATTGCAATCACTGAAAAACTCAACTAACGATATGTATGCATGTAAAGGGTGTTTTTTATTGAGGTATAGAACTTTAAGTTGGCATCACTTTTTTAACTGGCGGCCATTTTGTCAGCTGTCAAGTGATTAATATTTAGTTTGGTTTGCCATTTCATCATGAACAGGTTGACAAAAGAACAACGCTTGCAAATCGTGCAAATTTATTTCGAAAATAATGGTTCAGTTCGCGAAGTTTACCGCAAGCTCCGTCCATTTTATGGTCGACATAATCGTCCATCAGAGCAATTAATTCGGTTAACCACAGATCGTTTTCGCACTACGTTTACTCTATGTGATAATACGCATCCGCAGAGACGTCGAACAGTGCGCACCGAAGAAACAATTGCCGCTGTAGAGCAAAGTGTTGAAGAGGACCCGAATGAATCGATTCGCCACCGTGCACAGCAATTGGAGCCGACTAACCGACTATTTTGTTCCCGAATTGGATGGCATGAATGTGGATGAGTTGTGGTTCCAACAAGACGGCGCTACATGCCACATAGCGCACGTCACAATCGATTTATTGAAGGAAACATTCGATGAGCGCATAATTTCGCGGAATGGACCTGTCAATTGGCCACCAAGATCGTGTGATTTGACACCATTGGATTATTTTCTTTGGGGATATGTGAAGTCGCTCGTCTACGTCAACAAACCAGAAACGTTAGGGGACTTGGAAGCCAACATTCGTGGCGTTATTGCCAACATACGGCCCCATATGCTCGAAAAAGTGGTTGAAAATTGGACCTGTAGAATTGGCTTTATTCGAGCCAGCCACGGCGGCCACATGCCCGAGATCATATTTAAACATTAATGGCATAAAATTATCCTTCCAATAAAGCCAAATTGATGGACATTAAAACGATTTTCTTGTGTTTTATTTCAATTCGAAGTTCTATACCTCTTAAAAAAACACCCTATATATATATGCACATAAAGTTTTTTTCAATTGAACACGTATACATACATACTTGCATACATATGTTTGTACTTATTTATGTATGTATGTTCATTCATCGTAACAATATAGTATTGATCCAGAACTTCAATATTGGAAGGGAAACTAAATAATAAATGGCAATTTTCTATTTTTATTTATGCACCAACAGATAAATATTTTTTTAATTAAATAATAAATTATTAAGAAATGAAATCATGAATGATGAATGAAATCATTTCTTGCTTGTATCTTTTCAAAATATTGTAATCAAATATAGTATATACATAAATAATTTTTCCATATGAACATATAAACTTATTGGAAACCAATATTAATTTTATTATTATTTAGTTTATTATTATTAGATTATTATTATTATTATTTAGTTTTTTTTTCTAATAAATACATACTTTACTTTTTGTCTATATATTGTTTTTGTTTTGAATGTTTTGTTTTTTTAGTTTTAATTATAACTTAATTTTTGTTATTGAAACTGGACTGTTAATTTATGTTTTAACTTAAATAAAAAAAATGTGAAATAAAAAAAATCTGTATAAAATTTTTTAAACGCACTAATAATCCGAAACCAATATTTTACTTATTAATATTTTACTTATTAAGTAAAATATATTTTTTTAATTTCCAATTTCAATGTATTTTTAATAAAAAATATATATTTAACTTAATAAGTAAAATATTAATTTGGGAATATTAGTGCGTTTAAAAAATTTTAAGCTTAAATTTTAACAATTCCCATAAAAAACACTAATTAAAAAAAATTGTGTTTGCCCCCCCCCCCCCCCCCCCCCCCCAGAAAAAATGTCTAGCTACGCCAATGTTTGTCTAATTTTTTATTCAAGACTATTTCTTCTAAGACATAAGGTAAATTTAATTTGTAACAAAAACAATTCATTGGCCTAGTTACTTTTATATAAAAAAATAAAATTTTCTAACCCTGGAATCATCCTTTTATATTTTTTCTGACTCCTTATACCAATCTAAATATTTACAAAATGTATAAAATATGTTTAGGGAACAAAGAAAAAAGAAATAAGGAAAAAAATAGTTTTATTTAGTTATTTTAATATCAAAAAAAAAAGTTCAAATTTTCCAGCTCTGGAGCTGTCGTTTTTTTTTTTCTAATTTTCTATACCAAACTTTGATTTCCATATAATAAAATTTATCTAATTTATAAAGAAAAAACAATTAATTAGGGCACCTAACTTTTATTATAACAAAAAGTGCAAGTTTCCCAACCCTGGAATCATCCTTTTATATTTTTCTGATATTTAACATTAATATATTTCTTTTAAGAATATAAGCTGTGTTTAATTTATATAGAAAAAGGAAAAATTAGTATTAGTAGGTTACTTTTATATAGCAAAAAAGTTAGATTTTCCAACCTTGGAAATGTTTTTATATATTTTTTATTTTTTTTTTATTTTTAATGCCATTTTTTTTTGTACTGAAACATAAGTACTGAACAAAAAGATAAAAATTAGTTTAAGCTAGTTACTTTTGTATGGCAAAATAAAGTTGAAGTTTTCCAGCTCTAAAACCGTCTGCTCGATTTTCCTGATTGATCAATACCAATCTATTTTTGACCCTTGCACCAGTCAAAGACTGAAGGACAGAAGGACATCGCTTATTCGTCTTCCCTATTCATAAGGACCCAGAATGTATATACTTCCACATATTCATATTGTGGAAATTATACACGGAATGTCAAAGTCTCTTTGATTATATAATGTCATATAAATATAAAATAAAACACATTTGTACATATGAAAATGAACACAATATTGACGTCGAGCGGAATTTCGTCGTGCATGACGAACTCTAAGATAAATTTATTTATATTTTTACGCCCACGAATGACGAACGACGAAAAACCTATTTTGTCTCTCTTTGCACAAAAAATAACTAAATTTATCAATTATGAGAACTGTTATTTATTCGTCGTTGTTGTGCTTCACACGACGAATTTACGCAGTGAATTCTTATCGACAAATTTGTAGACATGGACAAAATTCGTCGTTCGCCCTAGTTGTGTTCCTAACATGAGTTGTATCAACGGCTGTAACATAAACAAGCCGCACACATAATGAAGCCTTCAATTTACAACTTAATTATTTAAAAATGTATACGAGTATTTTTATTAATAATAAATTCTCCGTGTGTTTCAAATGTCCAAAGTTACTGACACGAATAGTGTTAGTAAAAATAAATTTACATTTTCAACATTTTGTTGTCATGAAAATCGTTTTTGTTTCAAAATTTTAAAACACTGTCAACTGCAAATCACATGAGTGAAATGAAGTGTGTCGAAGTAAGCATTGACGTTAAATTAATTGAATAAATGTTTTTTTTTTTTTTTTTTTTTTGAATGCTGCTAAAACTAATTGATGGTTGGTTTTTAGTTTAATGTCAAATAATGAAATGCATTCCGTTTTAGTTCTTAGGAAATTTATTTAAATTTAAAATTTTTGCATAAATTATGCAAATTAAATAAATTTATTTGTAAATAATTTTTTAAAAATACAATATTTCACATTAACCTGAACGGCTCACACAACTCACTGTATTAAAAAAAAATAGAAAAGATTTCGTACACATGTCGGTAGAATTTTTTTACGGCTCACACAGCTCACTGTATTACAAAAAAAAAAAAAAATAGGAAAGCTTTCGTTCACATGTTGTTTAAGTTTTAAAGAGACTGCATTAGAATTTATGAAACTTAGCTTTCTGTTTTGTTAAATTTTTTGTTAAAATAAATTATTTGCTATTTATTTATTTTTTTATGGAGTTTCCAGCAATCTGCAACAAAGCAAATATCTTAAAGCCATATTTTGATGTAGCTGCGTGTGAGCTTAACTATTTTATATCGCTTTACATTTAAAGACTTAAATAAGCTTCTGGTTATAAGCAAATATTAATATCCTGCGCAAATTTCATAGAATGTGGTTTATTGTTCTCATTTTTCATTACTTTTTATTACGAGTATTATTCGTACAAAAGAATCCGTAGAGTATTAATGTTTGAGGTAAACACAGAAAAAAAGGAAAACGAATATATTCGCAATTAAGCATTTTTTTCTAAATATGTACTTCTGAATGTACTCGTTTTTAAAGTAAATACTAAGGACTGAGCGCAGTCAATGTGGTATTGCGATAATAAATAGTTTTCCTGTTTGTGAAATATAATTCTAATACATAAATTACCTTTGGATTAAAAGCTTCGCAAATCTCAGTGCTTTAAAAATCTCAAATTCATACCCAGCTAGCTTAGGATATTTGTGTTTCAGGATTTTGTTTAATATACAACTTCTAAGAAAAAGTTTTTATGTTGCTTTCGCAAAACCATCTATTTTTTTTTAATTATTTCTTTTTTCGCACAAGATCTATCAGCTATCGCAGTGCTGGTCTTTGGACTAAATCTTTGCCCTATTCTATTCTATTCTATTCTATTCTATTCTATTCTATTCTGTTCTATTCTATTTTTGACACACTCGTCTTTAAATCTTGGAATGTTTAACATGCAAGTTCTATAAAAAATTTTCTAATGATTATTTGAAGAGAAAAAAAAACAACAATATTACACCTTTTTATGTTTTTTAAGCTTTTTCGAAAAAACAATCGCCTTTTAATCTTTAAGCGTTTAATGGAAGATGATATCAAAAACTAAACGAGTCATTCTTAAAAAAAATAGTTTGGTTTAAAAAACGTTTAGCAAATAAGATTTCATACAAAATTTGATTCGTTAACCTTTTAAAAAAATTTATAAAGGGTGATTTTTTAGGAGCTTTCGGATTTGATTTACAAAAAAATATAATATTTAAAGGTGAGACATTTTTAGATTAAGTTGAACTACAGTGAATTTTAATCAGAAACAATTCCTTATTCAATGCTTAAAGATGATTTCATGTGAATTTTAACCGCAGATACGCTAAGTCCAAACTTTCCTGTATCCAACAGTCATTTAATAACAACACCAAGCATTTTTCTGATGTGCATTAGGGTCCCTTTGTGTCAGTTTTTAGAGGAAAGTTCAAGTGATGAAGGCATAGTCACTGCTCACTGAACTATACCGACTTCAGCAGATACTAATCCTAGCAGAATCATCGGCGAAGTAAAATAATCGATAAAATGACTACTAACCACAGCTTCAAAAAAAAATAATACGCCTCATTTAATACCAGAGGTGCTGCAACACTGTATCATTAAAAATAAATCATAATGTTCAATAATGTAATTTTGCAAAATTTGGTCACAAGATTTTGAATAGCCGCCTCAGAAGGTCGCCTAAGGTGACCATAAAATGGAAGAAGTACCGAGCATGAATTTTGATAATAAAATTTAATAATCTGCAAAAATTGATTCATGGTTAAATTGTAGACACAACTGAACATGTTTAACAGTAACATGATATATGAAAACAGCTGAGTTACCAAAAACAGTGTTGCCAAAAAGAAAATTACTAAATAAAACACCCTTTATTTTTTGAATACGGTAACAATACTAAAAAAAATTGCAGGTGCTTTAAAATTAGTTAAGTTTAAGATATTCAAATTTAAATGGAGTTTTATGAATCTGTATATGAATTATATGTATATACGAATAAAATGGCTGACTTGTAAGTGAGATTAACTCATGCGATTCTTGAAATGCCTTATAAGACTCATTGGATAATCTCTACAAAAATCTCAAAAAATTCCTCTCTACTGTGCAACAGTTTCTCTTTTGCGAAGAAACTTCTGCGATTAAAAAAGTGCGTCGAAGATCAAAAACGCTCTTCACGAGATTCCTAGAAGACTCTTACACGACTGAATATGCCAGCTGGGTATTGCTAAAAATATGTTTGCATTATTTTCCCCATACATAAACATAAAAAGCAGCAGCGAAGAAGAAAAAGAGAAAGAAAAATAAAATGCTTTTGTAGACAAAAAGCCACAGTCATGTCGCTATCACTTCCGGTATATATTTCATGCTCTTTTAAATACACGTGTGTGTTTGTATGCGGCTCCACTAACCGACATGTAAATATGAAGCAGAATTTTACATTTTCTATTTTTTTTTACTCGTATTAAAAATAGTTTTTCTTTACCTTTTATGCACATGGTCATATGAGAATATTCACGTTATTTTTTTTTTTGTGGTAAATTTTACGTGCACAATAGAAATATGTAGCTGTCTTTTATATGTGTTAGAAGATTCTATTGTATTTTTAGTTTTGTATCTGCAGACTTTTTCTGTTTTTCTTTTTTTAAGCCAGCAAACTTAGTAAAAGGAGTTTTATATGTGTGACAGTTTATTGTTTTTTTAAGAATACGCACACACACACTTACATTTTTATGTATAATGATGTTTCAGCTGTAACTATGATTCTTATCTCACAAGGTGACAAATGGTGCCAGATAATATCATGAGCATGTTTTCTAAACTTAGCACAAGAACTTGCCACAGTAAATTGCACTAGCTAAGGCTGTTAGTACCCGTGCATAATATGGAACATTTTCAGCAAATGTTTTGAGTTTAAGAATGAAAGAGGGAAGACGAATGAAATCGGATACATTGTTTAATGTACATGCAATTCTTGTTGAATATCTCATATCAGTTTCATGAGGATAAACAGACAAAATTAGGGTTTAAAATATGCTAAACTGCAAAGCGAAAACTTCCTCGAGTGGACGCGACTGCTTCAAAACATAATTTGAATATTACGGATATACGGAAATAGCTTCGAACAAACCTATTAAATACAAATGCTTTCATAAAGCAAATAATTGGTTAACAAAAAGAATTATACCGAATTATTTAGCTAAGGAACTAAATACGCATGGGTGCGCACATACAAGCAGACAGAAAAAAACTTTAGCAACAGCAATAATTGTATAACTTCTGCTTATTACATAGTGTCCACACCTGATGATTTTATATCATACCTCGTAATATGACGCCGGCAGAGCAACTGTCATTTTTTCATTAATATCAATACAAAGGGATAGACGTTGATGATTTTATATCATGTTGAATCAAAGAAATAGTTGAAAAATACTTGCCAAAAATATCCAACTTGCATGTTGTTTAATTTTTTGGTGACAAATAATTGTTGTGCCGACTTTTTTAAACGAAAATTGTTTAATAAATAAACGTTAAATGCACACACAATAAGATATAAAATGACATTTGACATCAAGATGAATTCATCAGGCCGTGAGTTCTGATGATTATATTATTAACACTACGTGATGAATTTTCATCATGATATCAATTTGACATTCATCATGATATAAATTCATCAGGTGTGGACACTATGTTAAGAAGACATACATACACAGACTTATACATAGTAGT
This sequence comes from Tachina grossa, assembly GCA_949987645.1. Classification (NCBI taxonomy): domain Eukaryota; kingdom Metazoa; phylum Arthropoda; class Insecta; order Diptera; family Tachinidae; genus Tachina; species Tachina grossa. Next base: position 57,748,341 of record OX465276.1, on the reverse strand, counting down.
GTAGACAAAAATATTTGTACAATAGCAAACAACCACCATATGAGTTGCCTCTAGAGCATGGGTGACCAAGATAAATTTAAGGTTGTGTAAGTGAGTGAAAAAGATAAACACACAGGCAGAAACAATTAATAAAAGTAATTCTTAAAGGGTATTGTTTTAGAGGTATAGAACTTCCAATTGAAATAAAACACAAGAAAATCGTTTTAATGTCCATCAATTTGGCTTTATTGGAAGGATAATTTTATGCCATTAATGTTTAAATATGATCTCGGGCATGTGGCCGCCGTGGCTGGCTCGAATAAAGCCAATTCTACAGGTCCAATTTTCAACCACTTTTTCGAGCATATGGGGCCGTATGTTGGCAATAACGCCACGAATGTTGGCTTCCAAGTCCCCTAACGTTTCTGGTTTGGTGGCGTAGACGAGCGACTTCACATATCCCCAAAGAAAATAATCCAATGGTGTCAAATCACACGATCTTGGTGTCCAATTGACAGGTCCATTCCGCGAAATTATGCGCTCATCGAATGTTTCCTTCAATAAATCGATTGTGACGTGCGCTGTGTGGCATGTAGCGCTGTCTTGTTGGAACCACAACTCATCCACATTCATGCCATCCAATTCGGGAACAAAATAGTCGGTTATCATGGCTCTATACCGGTCTCCATTAACGGTAACTGACTCTCCAGCATTATTTCGGAAGAAGTATGGCCCAATGACTCCACCAGCCCATAGAGCACACCAAACAGTCAGTTTTTGTGGATGTAATGGCGTCTCAAGGGTCTCATGTGGATTCTCTTCACTCCAAATGCGGCAATTTTGCTTGTTGACGTAGCCATTCAACCAAAAATGAGCCTCATCACTGAACAAAATTTTGCGATGAAAATCAGCATCGAGATCAATCTCATTTTCGGCCCATACACCAAAATCACGACGCATTGCATGGTCTCGCGGCTTTAATTCTTGCACAAGCTGGATCTTGTAAGGTCGCAAGCCAAGATCTTTGCGCAAAATCTTCCATAAAGTTGATGGACAAAGCTCCAATTGCTGTGCACGGCGGCGAATCGATTCATTCGGGTCCTCTTCAACACTTTGTTCTACAGCGGCAATTGTTTCTTCGGTGCGCACTGTTCGACGTCTCTGCGGATGCGTATTATCACATAGAGTAAACGTAGTGCGAAAACGATCCATGGTTAACCGAATTAATTGCTCTGATGGACGATTATGTCGACCATAAAATGGACGGAGCTTGCGGTAAACTTCGCGAACTGAACCATTATTTTCGAAATAAATTTGCACGATTTGCAAGCGTTGTTCTTTTGTCAACCTGTTCATGATGAAATGGCAAAACAAACTAAATATTAATCACTTGACAGCTGACAAAATGGCCGCCAGTTAAAAAAGTGATGCCAACTTAAGGTTCTATACCTCAATAAAAAACACCGATTATATGATTTTTTTATAAAAGAATTTTTTTCTAGAAAACCGTTTCAACAAAAAGTAATAAATAAAAATTATTATTCACTTAAATTCTGAGTTTAAAACTATTAAAAACCAATTTGTAAGAGAAAATAATTTTTAATTTTCACGTAAGCAAAAGCATTTTTTAACATAAACAGCATACACAATAAATTTCTCGCAGTGCGTTTGAGAAAAATTAGTAACAAGATAAGCAAAAATTTATCTCAGATAAGACTAAATGAAAGAGAATAAGAATACGTGTGAATTCGATTTGCAAAAATTTGCTACATGATGTTCACCCATGCTCTAGAGTCTAGAATGATGTATATACACATGCACATTCATAGTTAATACATAAACTAATGATGCGATGGAAAGAAAACAAGCATTGAAAATACTGTTAATATTGTCTAGACGTTGCTATCACATTCTGGAAGCATTGCGTGAAGTATAAAAAGGGCAACGCATCTGCTGGCAGTTTCAGTAGTGTAGTAGTCAATCATAAAGTATGTATTGTGAAGATAATGGGATTAGTCTGAAGTTCAGTTGTTTATTGAAAAGTATTGCCTATTAAGAGTTCAGTTAATTATTTTGAAAGAGTAAATCTCACTTGAAAGTGATTGACAGCAGGGCTGTCAGATATGGCGATTTCTTGCCAAACGTGGCGATTTTTCAAGTTGTTCGGCGCCCAAATTTTTGGTTTGGCGACAAGGCGATTTTTCTGGCGATAAATAAGTTTGTTGGCGATTATTATGGCTATTTTTTTAACAAAATTGAACTTCAGCATGTTTCTGATTCAGTAAAATTAGTGCTTTAATAGAGTAGTTTCAAAAATAAATCCTACCAAAACTAGTCTGCAAGAAGTTAAAACAATTTGATTTTGATGATTTCTCTTATATCAATTAAAGTCATTAATGCGTTTTGAATTTGGATGTGAAAAATTTACAAGAAATTATTTTTGACGATATTATTTCTAATTTTGGCGATTTTCTGATAATTTTTGATACGATCATTTAATAAAAATTTATGTTAAAAAAGTGTTTTATAAAAGCAAGTTTATTAGCAAATATTTACTAAGAAAAACTACATAAAACTGATTTTTGGCGACTTGTGGCGATTTTTAAAATCAATTTGGCGAAATAGGTCGGAAAAAATCTGACAACCCTGGCTGACAGTCATATATAAGTGTGTAAACGTAATGTCAGTGAGTCATTATTGTTATACAAACAGTGAGCGTCGGCAGAGTGAGTCTTGTGTGTAACGAACAGCAGAGAGGGGGTATTTGTGATCGTCAAGCTGATTCGGAAAAGATTCGATTATGATACAAAATGTTGGCTGGGAAAGGAGTAGACGTAGTGGTATCCAGTTGTGTATCATTTAAGTAATTTTAGTTGTGTGTATGTATTTAAGATCTTGATTAGTATAAGTGTATTTATTTACTAGATAAAGTGTCGTTCTTAGCTCTAATTTGTACACTGGGGTCTTTTATTCATTTGTAAATCTTCGAGTCCATATAAAAGCATTTTTAAAGGATAAAAACATAAAAATATGTTCCGCAGCACTTGCTTCATAATATGGACAAGAAGCTGCAAATTTTAGCTTGAATTTTGCTTTTCTTTCTTTGAAATTTCTAATAATGAAATAAAAGCCTTCAGTTAATAATATCAGCAGCAACTGAAACAGCATCTGGATTTCGTGGTAATAAAAATGTCGTCGTTGCCTGGTTGGCTAAAGTATTGCCCGTTTTCATTTGTAATTACTTCATTGTTGCAAGTTTTTTCTTTTTATTTAGTTTTGCACAAATTCGCGAAAAGAAACTATTTAACTTCTTTGCTGAAAAGAAACTATTGAACTTCTTTGCTTTACAATTCATTGCTAAACAGGGATTTTTTTTGTTTGCTAAATTCACGGGAATTTAAAACATCTTTTCTTAGATCCCAAAATAACACCAAGCAGCAAATGAGCAACAAAATTAAAATGTACAGCGCATTTTTCTCTGAGCGGCATAAAATTTGCATTTTGGATATTTGCATGCAATTGAAAGAAGTTTTGTTTTAGTTTAAGCTGGATTTAAGCATTTAATTATGAAGAGACTGACTCTAGTCTTCATAAGAAAAAACAACATGATTCAAATCAAGAAATACGCAATATCAGAAATATCGAAATTTACCTGCATCAAAAGATGTTGCTGTTGTTGTGCGCAGTATCGAAGAAGACCCAAATAGATCCATTCGGCGGCATCCTGCACAATAATCGGAGCTTGATCACTAATTGTTTGCAATACAATTGAATCATTTAATGTAAAGAGCTGAGGTTTCAACAAGGCAGTGCTACAAGCGCGTCTCAGAATTTAACTATTAAAAGAATCATCGTTTAAAGAAAAGCTTCGCGCAACGAACCCAGCACATAAACATACAAGATGATGTTGAAGTAAACATTTCACATAAGAACAACTTCTGATTATATTGAGTTCACAAACGGCAATTTTAGTTGAGAAACTTTTGAGCTTATGAAAGAGAAAGGAAGGATAATGATATTTTTCTCTCTTACTCATGATCCAAAAGGTTGCTCAACTAAAATTGATGTGTGTCAACCGGGACTTATGAAGAAATATACAACCACACAATGATACAGGGTGGGCCAAAAGAAACCAAGGGGTGTAAAAGTTTAATAACTTTTTTGTTTATTAATTTTTTTTTTCTTTCAGATTATATAGACAACACTTGGAGAATTTATAATGGAGAGGTTCACAACTGAACAGAGAACCAGAACTATAATATTTTATTATTTAAACCAGAGATGAAAATTTGATTATGAGTGATGAAGCTCATTTTCATTCGAATGGCTTTGTTAATAAGCAGAACTGTAGGTTCTGGGGTTCTCAAACTCCAAGAGCCATTTATCAACGCCAATTGCACCCCATCAGGTGTACAGTATGGTGTGGGGTCACATCTGAAAATGTCATTGGGCCCTACGTCTTCGAGAATGAAGATGGAAGTGCTGTAACCGTAAATGTAGAGCGGTATCGGTTTATGATAGAAAATTTTTTACGTCCTGCTCTTGAAAACAGACCTGGTATGTGGTTTCAGCAGGACGGAGCCACTGCCCATACTGCCCGAGACACAATGGCACTTTTAAGTCAAATTTTTGGAGAGCGAATAATTTCTCGAAATTCGGAAATTATTTGGCCAGCGCGATCGCCAGATTTGACAGCACCCGACTATTTTCTTTGGGGTTTTTTGAAGGAGCGATTGTATGTGAACAAGCCAGAGACAATCCTTGAACTCAAGGCAAACATTGTTGCAATAATTCGAACGCTACAGCCACAAGTTTTGAAAGATGTTATGGAAAATGCTCTAAAAAGAGCCCATCAGTGCGAAGCTGAAAACGGTGGTCATTTAAGAGACATCATTTTTCATACTTAGTGTAAAAAAATTTCCATTTTGTATATTATATAATCTGAAAGAAAAAATAAAAAAAGTTAATAAACAAAAAAGTTATTAAACTTTTACACCCCTTGGTTTCTTTTGGCCCACCCTGTATAAGCAGATACATCGCCAGGCAGAAAAAACAACAACTATAAGACTTCTACATACATGCTCTATTGTCAAGGTAGTTATATACACACAAACTAACAGAACGTTTCATACGATGAACTAAGGATGGGAACGTTCGAAAGCTAGATACTGAATGTACTATGACTTTCTAGATGTTGCTAACATTCTCCTGGAAGCTTTATGTTAAGTTAAGTTAACGAGAGGAGCCATTACGCTCATGTCAGGGGACATATATATAAGCCAATACATGGCTGTTGTGCGCTCTCATCATTGAATTAAAAACGAACACCACCTTTATAGGAACTCAGTATCATTGACGTAGTCCCCCAAAATTTTCCAGTCAAAATGTCGGGTAAGATGTCATCCCTAAAATAACGGGAGCTCGGGTATTTGAAAACTGGATACTGAAAAAGAAAGTGCTTCATTGCCTCGATACAACTCATTGTTATATGTATTCGGCTCCAATCCGTTACAAGTGCCCTCGTAAGTATAGAGTGAACAATTAAGAAGGCTTTCAATGTTCCTAGCTCGAGCTCGTTTAGTATCATAAATAATATATGTTGCTGTTAATTTAATATATATTGTAACGTATGTGAGGTAGAAATCTACAGAAAGAGTATTTTTACGTGGAAAGCGGCAATTATTGACATACATACATATACACACATATATAAAGCAAAGATAAATACAATAACAGCTGACACCTTCATTGGCAGCCTCACGTTTTTACTAGCTAACATCCAAACTTAAACGATACGAAAACTTCAAAAGTAAGACGAATCGACTTATTCTACCATAAGCGTTCAGTTTTGTGTAAATTGCAACAAAGTTAACATCGTGGTGTCCCAATAGTAAACAATTTAACATTGTGTGTTTAAAAGCTCCTAAAACAGTGCTGAGTAAATAAAGTGCTCTGCTTTGATAAGAATTGTACACTACTGACTTGTTTTAATTGTTTAAATTTGATATGTAACAATATGAAACAACTATTAATATCCAGTAATAAATAAATTTATTAAAAAAAACTCCCCCCACCTCAATTCATTTCTTATACATTTTACGGATATAAAAAGGATACACAAATATTTCAGTTAGATTTTTCTTAACCAAAATTTTACTAAAATTAATTTTGCAAGAAAAAAAAAAATGATTTCAATATAATAAAATAAAAAAAGACTCACCATCTATTTATTTCCTTTTTTGATTTATTTCCTTTTTTGAGTTTGTCTGAAATGAGAAAAAATTTAAAGACATTAATAAATTTAAATTCAATTAAAAATTTAAATAGTCATATAAAAAAGTTGTATATTTGCCAAGATAAAAATTTCATTTTTGCTATTAAGACTTTCTAAAAATTATATTAAAATTATGTCTATTGGTAGACGTATACTGCGCACAGTGTGTGTAATAATGTACAATAAATCTATCATTTGATAAAAGAAGAAAATTTATGTGAGTATTGTCTCAATATTTCAACCTAAGTCGCTATTCATATATTACATAATACTGTTTTCGGAGTTTTTATAGCCCCCTACGACCCCTCCCAGGCCCAGGAAGTACCGCCTCTTTTTACAAAATTTTCGGTATACAAATCCTTACCCTTTAGTTTTGATGTAATTTTGATTATGTAATTTTGACAACTTGATGGATCTTGGAAATTGTAACAGGGAAACTCCTCTACATTTTCAAAAACGCTAAAACTAAAAAATCCCAAAATTGTAGTCTTTGCCATAAACCGAAAAATCTGCAAATTAAAAAGCGTTAAATTGAAAGTTATTACCAAAAATGATATAAACCTTTAAAATGCAAAAAAAAATCCCAAAAGTCAAATAGACGCCAAAAAAACTAAAAAAAAAATCGCCAGAAATCGAAAAAATTGCTAAGACGAAACAAATCGTCAAATCGACCAAAAATCGTCATAACTGAAAAAAGTTGCTAAGACTACAAACAAGCGAAAAAAATCACAAAAACCCGAAAAAAATCGCCAAAATAAAAAAGCATCAAAACTAAAAAAATCGCTAAAACTAAAAAAAAGACGACATCGCCATAACGAAAACCAGTTGTAAAAATTACAATAAAAGCATACTACTAAAAAAAAACTTAAAAACGAAATAAGCGCCAAAACTAAAAAAAATCGCCAAAAACCAAAAAAAAAAAATCGCCAAACCGGGAAAAATTGTCAAAACTAAAAAAAAGTCGGTGCAATTACATGCAAACGAACAAATCGCCAAAACGAAAAAAAAAATCGTCAAACGAAAAAAACACCAAAACTAAAAAAATCTCTAAAGCTAAAAGAGACGGAAAAAGCGCCAAAGCTAAAAAAATCCCCAAAAACCGAAAAAAAATCGCACAAAATGAAAAAAATCGCCAAACCGGGAAAAATTGTCAAAACTGAAAAAGTCGCTGCAACTACAAACGGAAAAATATCCAAAACCTGAAAAAAGGATCGTCAAACTAAAAAAAGTGGCAAAACAAAAACAAATCGCTATAACTAACAGAGAAACCGAAAAAATTCGCCGAAAGCCGAATAAATCGCCTCAACGAAAAAAGTCGACAAAACGCATAAGACCAAAAAAAAAAATAATAAAAATCCCAAAAAATAAAAAATCGCCATAACTAAGAAAAATCGTAAAAACAAAAATCGCCAATAACCGAAACAAAATTCAAGGTTACTTAAAATTTTTTAAAAGTGTCGAAATGACTTAAGTTCGGACAGTATTACATATGTTGTCCCCATACAGAATCTCTCGTGTTTGCGAGATAAAGTCACACTTTACTGAATTTATTCAGCTTTCTTCAAGAATTTTTTTTTTACTGGTGTGTTTCTTAAGCAGAAACGAAATAAATAGCTGACCTCAATTCTCTTATACATATATTTTTATTTAATTTGCTTGAGGCTTGAATAGATAGAAATCTTATTCGCCTTCAAAGAAATAATTAATTTTTTTATTTTTATTTTATAAAATTTTTTTAAGAATATGACAATTATTAAAAATATGTATCGCCTTTTATACAATTTTCTAAAATGAGTGTATTCATTTATAAGGTAACTAGATCAAATTATTTTAAAAAATTATTCAGTTGTAATATTTAAGGCAGAATTAGTTTTTACTTTCTGTTCTTTTACGAATCAGCTGACTCTTTTTTGTTTATAGAAATCTAATACAAGTCGTTAGTTTTTCTGTTTCGTTCTGTTCTGTTTTGGTTCAAACTGTGAAAATCAAAAAATTGTTAAGTGACAGCATAAATTAAATAAAAATATTTTGAAATAAATTGTGATTGTGCTTTTGGAATAAAAAAAACAATTTTTAAAAGAAAAGCAAACAATTATATTGAAACTTAACAATGGAGGTTACAAAACTCATCGCTTTAGTAACGGGTGTTTTTTTAAGAGGTATAGAACTTCGAATTGAAATAAAACACAAGAAAATCGTTTTAATGTCCATCAATTTGGCTTTATTAGAAGGATAATTTTATGCCATTAATGTTTAAATATGATTTCGGGCATGTGGCCGCCGCGGCTGGCTCGAATAAAGCCAATTCTACAGGTCCAATTTTCAACCACTTTTTCGAGCATATGGGGCCGTATGTTGGCAATAACACCACGAATGTTGGCTTCCAAGTCCCCTAACGTTTCTGGTTTGTTGGCGTAGACGAGCGACTTCACATATCCCCAAAGAAAATAATCCAATGGTGTGAAATCACACGATCTTGGTGGCCAATTGACAGGTCCATTCCGCGAAATTATGCGCTCATCGAATGTTTCCTTCAATAAATCGATTGTGACGTGCGCTGTATGGCATGTAGCGCCGTTTTGTTGGAACCACAACTCATCCACATTCATGCCATCCAATTCGGGAACAAAATAGTCGGTTAGTCGGCTCCAATTGCTGTGCACGGTGGCGAATCGATTCATTCGGGTCCTCTTCAACACTTTGCTCTACAGCGGCAATTGTTTCTTCGGTGCGCACAGTTCGACGTCTCTGCGGATGCGTATTATCACATAGAGTAAACGTAGTGCGAAAGCGATCCATGGTTAACCGAATTAATTGCTCTGATGGACGATTATGTCGACCATAAAATGGACGGAGCTTGCGGTAAACTTAAAAAAGTGATGCCAACTTAAAGTTCTATACCTCAATAAAAAACACCCTTTAGAAAACTGCGACCCTTCTGATCCGAAATAGCTGATAAGTTACTACAGAAAAAGTAAGTATTAGCATTTAGAGCCAGAACGGCACAGCGCAAAACAGCAACAGAAAGTAAAGACTAATGCAAGGTGTATCTAACTAGGTGACAGCGCTACTTCAGCTGATAATTTTTTGCTCTATGTGCTTTGTAGCCAAAGAATGTCAAAAACTTCTATTTTGTTTTGGTTTTAGTACAATTTTTTTGTGCTTTTGACATTCTTCGGTTCTTTATACAGCTATGGTTGCCGTATTTTTGTATAACAAATCCTTACGCAGTCACCTGTATAATTACACCATGGACTAGTGAAGCCTCCAATCAAGTATAACATGGAGCAAAATTGAAGGATATACAATGAATAAGAAAACTGTCTAAAAGATTAAATGTTAAGAAAAGTAAAATATACAGTTAAAATCAAATTATAAATAGACAACAAAATAACTTCTGCTACAAAAATATTTTACTGAGTTAGTGAAATAATAATTGGAAATTATTAGTGCGTTAGTAAAATCTTCCATTTAAAAGTTTTTAGTGTTTTTATCGAGCCAGTGAATTGTTTGGTTTCGAGCTTGGTAGAAATCGTTAACAACGTGAGAGATGTGGTTGCAAGAATCAAACTTGGGGTAAGTTATGCATTTAGTTATATGAGAAAACTCATATGCTTTTTTTAGGGTAACGCGTGCTTAATTGCTAATATAACCCAGTAGAAAGTCGAAAATATGCATTTAATTAGTGCTTCTAATAAAGATTTAAATTTAATTTTTTTTTATTTCTCGTTAATGACTTGCAACATTATTGTGACAAGCCTTTTCGTTTTATTGCATTTTCTAAATTTTATGCAACATTTAGTTCATGTCTTCTAATTCATTATTTTTGTTTTTTCCTTATGCGCACAAAATCCAGAAAATATATTTAAAAAAAACTTCAAAGCATGGAACTGGAGGTTTTTGTATGAATTTTCTCTTCTCCGCATATCCGTTTCCATTAACTTCTGTCACAGCACGCTGCAAACGTGCATTTATTATTTATTGTCTTCAGTTGGTTGCTGTTGCTGTTGCTATTACTTTGCTGTTGTTGTTTATTGCATATGATTATAAAAAAATATTTTTCTTGTTTCTTTTATTTAATTTTAATTTAATCTTTTCAAAAGATACTCCTAGTCATTTCATTTTAATTAAAAAATAGAACAAATTATTATGGGTAGAGCACGAATAAAGAAGAAGTACGAATATGTACGTAGCAAGCAAAAGCTAGAAGACAAAACAAATCTAGCGAGAATGCCAGTGTAAAATGGAAATGTGTTTGTACTAGAAATGAGGTTAGATAGTTAATTTTAATTAGAAACACAATAATAAGACCAAGCATTGAGGTTTTGTTGAAGTATTAGAAATACCCAGAAATATAAAAAAAATATTATTCATTTATTCATAAAATTTTGAAGGAAACTTTAAGTTATAGAAAATAGTTTTCAGTAAAAAAAATTAATTAACAATCTTTTTATGAATTTTGATTTTTTTTACAAGAAAATTACGCTGCACGATCTGATATTTTTCGAATTAACAAAATTTTTAATAGTATTTTGTTCGACTCTGAAAGCAAGAAAGTTTTAATTTGCTTTAATCGGATCTATTTGTGAAAATATCCTTAAATGAGAATTCAAACAGTCAAAGTCTGTCTCTAGGTGTGCAGCAAACTTTTATATTAAAAATTTGGCTTTGCCAATAAATTATATAAAAAAGGCTCCTTCGTTCATATTTGCTTTTAATTAGCTGTTAGTTGCTTATTAAATTTTCCTTTTGAACCTTTTTTTTTTCTTCTAACTGTCTCAAACATACTGTACATACTTTCAAAAATATTACGCTCCAAAAGTTCTTTCAAAACTACAAAATTTTTGCCAATTAACTTATTTCTTTATATTTGTCTTTTGTGTTTGTGTTGCTCATAAAATAAAATTCTTTTTATATTAATATAAATAAACATCATGCAATTTGGAAATTGTAGAGAAAAATAATGTAAATAAATAACACACACAACACAAAAAGAATGAATAAATTTATGAATTTAAAATTAACTTTACAACTTTTGTGTAAACAAGAAAACATATTTGTAGAAATTATTTAGGCTTGATTTAAGGATTTAAAGATATTTGGCATTCAAAACAAAACCCTGTTTACTTATTTTTTTTAATAAAAATTTCTTAAGATATCGCTTAAAATCCTTTTGCCGTGCTTCAGGTGCTTTTAATCTCATTACATTAATTACTTAGGGCTAATAAATAGGTTAAAGTTTAAACGCTGGTTTAGTTAAACTAAACTCAAATTTTAATGTAGTTTAAACTCAACAGGAGTAAATCAGGGAACTATACCTTATGTGTAATTTAAAAAATAATATTGTGGCAGTACTAGAATAAATGTCAAAAAACAGCTGCTTTTCAGCAGGCTATGAGTTCTTTCCGCAATCAAAAAGACAAAAAATTTTAATAAAATTTAAATAAAAGTGACCAAATTTTACTAATAAAGAAATTTTTTATATTCTTGGCAAAGTAAAATAGTATTAAAGAAGAATAAAGTGGAAGTAAACAGATCGAACAAGATCTAAGGAAAAAGTAGAGGCTTGGAAAAAACTTGAGTGCTGTTTATATGCATTTTCAATCAAAAAAAGAGATTAACTTGCACTGATTTATTCCCTTATTCTAACTTCAATTTTTTATGTTTTTTTATTGCGTGTGAATTTAAATTTAAGCAATTAAGAGCCAATTTCACCAACTTATTTAAATATCAATTCATATTTAAAAGTAATTTTTCCATACAAAAAGTAATGAAAATCGATATTTAAATATGAATTGATATTTAAATAGAGTTGGTGAAATTGGCTCTAAGAGCGCTATACCCGCCAGTGACGAAGAATTCCTAAAAGCCTTGTCTACTAACCAATTATAGGGTGGGCTTTTTCATTAGAAAGTCATCTACTTGGCAGTGAGGAGAATTTTCTACGAAGAATTTTTGCTACGAAATTTTAAATAAATCTTAAAAAAAATTTCAATATATATTTCATAAATATTAAATAAATTTATGTTAATCTTTGCTACTATAAGGCTGAGTTTACATCTGGCATTTCTTGTGTGTCATTTGCCCAAAAAAGCGTAACCAAGTAATTACTAATAAAAAAATGTTTGATTCAGACATATATTTATTGATTTAAACAGTTTCCAATTATGTTGGATTCTATAAAATTGTCTATAAGTTATGTATGGAACTATTTAGCTAAATAAATATGTACATGTCTGAATCAAACAGTTTTTCATTAGTAATTAGTGGTTACGCTTTTTTACGCTTGTGTTTCACATGGCACACAGATGTAAGCCCGGCCTAACTCTAAATTAAAATATTGCATAATATGTAAATATTTTTTGATTTGTTCAAATGTAATCTATAAATAAGTCGACGAAAGAAATACATGATTTAGACCACTTTCGTAAATAAGGGTACAATTAATTTAAAAATTTTAACAAAAGTTTTTAGCTACTAGAAAATTTTTTAATTTATTCAAAAAAAAATAATAACAAAAAAAAATTCATTGAATAATTGACTTTAATAAGCCGAAAAAAGAGCGTTTAAAATAGTTAAAACGCGCTAAATTGGCATCGCTGCCTTTAAAATGAAATGAAAAGAAACTACAAGAACTCTGAATTATATCAAAAAACCATGACACAAAACTACAAACAAAAAGACACAACTAAAAACAAAAGCAAAACAACTGCACCAACAATACGAACTTTAATCCAGGGACCGTAACGGTTATAATTTTTATTTTAAAAATTACTTTTCATCATTAGTTCTTGATTTTTATTTATTCCTCCTAAAATTTTATTTGTCGCTGGAGTCTGCAAAAAAAATTTATACAGTAAACTCGCAAGAATATAAACACCCCAAAATATGAACCACTTTTTTCCATTTTCCATTTTTCCTACTCTGAAATATGTACTAATTTTTAATGGAGTTTATGTGCACCGTTTTGAAATCTAAATTCTGATGCAACTGTTTGCTGTTTGCTTTTAAATTGTCTTCAGCTGTCAACCAAAATTTCTTAGAAAAACGTTTTTTAGCTCAAATTTAAATGAAATTTCATATTAATTTATTCGTATAAATTTAAATGTGCATACAAATAAACTTATTTTTTAACTTAAAAAAAATCAGAAATTTAAGAGCACTTTTATCAGGCTAAAATACAGTTCAATAAGAATTGAGAATACTGATCTTAGCCCGATGAAGAAATTATTTTAATTTTAGATGTCATTCGCAAATATGAACAATCTTACAAAAGTGAACTGGTTTGGTTTTAATTAGTTCATATTACCGCGAGTTCACTGTATGTTAAATTAAATTTACTTTTACGAACTTTAGCCTGTTCAAATCATAAAATATTACTTTCTTATAGTTTATTCATTTTAAAAATTAAAATTTTTTGAGCAAAAAAATAAAAATCAAAAAGTAACTATTATTTTGTGTGGAATAAATAAAAGACAAAAAATCAAAATTATTGCACCTATAGGTATTCCATGTAACATGGAGTACCGTGGTATACATATTCCCTGTACACGTAGCACTTCTCTATTATTGTAATTTTTTCAGTTTAAATTTGTAAAATAATCGTTATTTGCGATCCCTGCTTTAGTCGGCTTCTTGCAAAAGAAAAAAATTACAATTGTGTAAACAAATACAAAAAGAAAACAATAACAACACGATTGATGAGTATTCGGACATGCACTTCTACTCTCTCATTAATTAGCATTAAAACAACAACAAAAATTTTAGTATACTTACAAATTTTTCATCACAACCACCGCTTGCAATCATTTTACAATTGAATAAAATAATTAAAACATTAATAACTCTTTTTATACAAAACAAATCGCTCTAAATTTTTGCACTTAAAATATATTTACTTTCACCTTCAATTTAACACTAATTTCATTAAATTTACTTCACGTTTACGACATAAAATATTTAATTGAAACTACACGACCACGGATTTGCAAGCGAACACTATTGAGAAAGATCAGTAACTGAAATGGAATCTGCAATTAAAATAAATTCAAAGCAGGTTTCGGAGTAGTGTCATGCACAAGACTATTTATAAGACCTTTCAAGAGAGATTTTTTCAAATGCTTTACTACAGCGAAATATTCTAAAAGAATCGCTAAAGCCGCGTATATCGGCTCGAAATTTTGAATAAGTGAATCGTATGGAAGTATATTTCGTTGACGTAATTTTTTAACGTTTTTGTAATATCTTTTCTTAATTTTTTTTTTTTTTTTTTATTTACATAGAATATTTTTAACTGCTGAATTTTTTCAAGTGTCGGCACGTCCTCGCCTGCATGAAACCGTTTTGCCGCCGCTAGTAAATGAATAGCACAGACATTTTCATTGAACAGCTGTTTTGTTTTCTACTTGTATTACACATTTAATTTGAAGTGTGATGGTCTGAACATAATATGTGATTTTACGTTAGATTTTTTTGACAGTCGCAACGAATGTATTTAGATTTCTGTATCGTAAAATGTGATGAAAGTATTAATACTTGTATAATAGTCTGAACGGGGCTTAAGCAACACTGTTGGTTGGCAAGTAATTTTTTTCGGTTGTTTGTCTTGCCAACAGTGTTGTTTAGCGATTCTTTTAGAATATTTCGCTGCAGTAAAGCATTGGAAAAAATCTCTCGTCTTGAAAGGTCCTATAAATAGTCTTGTGCAGGACACTATTTTGGAGTGTGTGAGTGAATATATGAAACTGTCTCTTAAGAATTTCTCTGTATCAATGATGCCAATATTATTTAGCAATTTTTGTATATGCAGCATTACTTCGATGAAGTTTGTTGAACTCGATAATGATGTTTGTTTTAGGGTTCCGTACACCAAAGGTGAAGAGGAACTCTATTGTTTTCGCTTCGCTGCACGGTAGGTTGAATCAGCCCCAAAGTTGCTATTAATTGAGGCAAAGGAGGAAAATTGTTTTTATTTTATTTTTTTTTTTTTTTTTTTGAAACTGCTGATTACAAAAAAGTATTTTTGAAAAAAAAATATTTAATTAGTTGTTTTTTATGGGAGTTGTTACAATTTAAGTTTAAAATTTTTTAAATGCACTAACAACCCCAAATTAATATTTTACTTATTAAGTAAAATATTTTTTTTTATTAAAAATACATTGAAATTGATTATTGAGGGGTTTAGCTGGATCCCATGCGCATTTTACTGTTGCTAATGCAGATCATCAGGGAACCTTTGCCCAAAGTTTCTTAGAACAACTAGAGTTATCATGTTATAAACTTTCAGTTAAACAAATGAGAAGCTCAACAACAAATCACAAAGTTGAAACAAGAATTAAATTAAAATGTTGCATAATATAAAAATATGTGTTGATTTGTTTAAATGTAATATACTAAATATGTCAACCAAAGAAATAATTGTACATTTATAAATATACTTGTGGTCAAACGGGAAAAAGCGTAAGTCGAAAAACATAGTTTCAAGAAAAGCCTCTTTTAACGACTGAATGCTTCGAACAAAAATCAAAACACTTGAAATCAAATCATTTTGCCGTAAAGTAAAGGTTACTGTAATAATAACAAAAATTCAAAATTTTAAAAATCTACGATATCTCCGGAATAGATGTAATACCTTCTAAACACTCTCGATCAAATCACTTTTCAAACAAAAAAAAAAAAGCTAAATCAAAATCGATCCAGCCGTTTGGTCTGCACGTGGACTCGTACAGACAAACAGATACACAGACACAAACACACACACAGACAGACACACACACACAAACACACAGGAGATACTAATCTTAATGTAGTGAGAGCGCTCTCCTTCGTCCGTATTGTGTAGCAGAATTATCGGCGTAGTAAAATAGCCAATAAAATATTTAATAAACAAAGTTTTGGAAGTCTAATACGCCTCATTGACACCAGAGGCGCTGCAATATTACATTATTAAAAACGTGCAAAAAGAGAGCAGAGTTGAAGCTGCTTTCCTCTATCTCTTTTTACCGACTATCTTCTCTATCACTATCGCTTTCCTAAAGAAATTAAACACCTAGTAAAAAGAGTAGGCACTCATTGCCTGAGTATTACTTCTATTCAGTGTGTACAATTAATTTTTTTTTTAAATTCGGTAGAATCGACAAAAAAAAAATTGGTAGATTTGAATAAAATTCGCTAGAAATTTTTTTTTTATTCAAAGAAACATAAAAAATAACAAAATATATGTACTTATATATAAAGGGTAAGTGCAAGGAGTATCAAACAGGTTCCAAAAGCGCATTTAAAATTTCACATGTGACTGGAAATTAAACTGCCTTAAACAATGAAGCATTTCCAATAAAAAAAGTGTCATCCCCACACAGAGAAAACAGATTCGTTGTGACAACCGAATTTGTTGCCAATTGAATTTTGGCGGTTGCAGCAACTATCATAGAATTCTGCTATAGCGACTGAAATTTTCTTGTGGTACTACTATATTTTAATTATAACCCCCAATCCAATACTGGCAGCAACAGAAAAAATTGGTTGACAGTATGGAATTTGAAATAAATGTTATTCTTGTTACCGAAAATTTGGTTAATATAATTAAAACAATATCATAATTGGTACTTGCAAAAGAAAAATTGGCCTTCCTTGCTGAAATAAATATAAACAACAAACGCAAATAAAAATACACAATTTAAGAAATTTATTATATCACATATTGTCATAAGTTTATTTTAATTGAAATTTATTTCCTAATGGTGAGGCATATCTATATACATTTCTTTAACCACACATTTTGAAAAGCCACAAACCTGTTATCTTATGCACAGACTTTCAAAAACCATTTGAGAATTCACAAATCATAATATCTTTGAAAGTCACAAAAGTTAATTTTTTAATTTGCTGCTATAAACTATGATAGTAAAATCAACCTCTAGTTAGTTGCAGCAACTGATTGAAAGTTTTTATTTTAATTTTAATATAGAACGACAATTTTTTAGTTGCTAATACCAAAAGTTAGTAGTAAAATCTAATTCGTAATATTTTATTCGGTTGGGTTAACCAATCAGTTAATTAGTCATGACAAAAGCATACGCTCGGTTGATGCAATCAATTTAAGTATTGTCACAATCATATATTTGTTACAATTATGCCCTTATGGCAATGAACATGGATTATTTTTTGGATTAACAGAAAATTCATAGCGTGAACAGAAATATAGTTAATGCAAATGATATTTTATTGGACTAACCGTTTTCCAACCAATCTTTTTTCTGGGTGCAGTTATTTGCCCTTACCCTATACACATGATATGCATATATGAAATAATATTCATAAATAACAGAAATTCAGTTTTTGTATATAGGTTTTATATATAAAATAACTTTTATTGGACAAACATTTTTAACTACAAAGATTATATGTAAGATCCATTTATAAATTTTAACTTTTGTACAAAAATTATTAAATCATTGGTAGGAATAAATATTTCATCCCCAAGGCACAATTCTTTGGCAAATATTAGGTTACTTATACAGCCATGTCACAGAGTGAAATTTTGTACGATTTTGAAAACGAAAACGTATTCTGCTTCTCTAGAAAATGTAAAACGACCAAAAAATTCATTTTGAAAACGGTCTTAAAATCTTAAGTGAAATTTATATTTTTAGTAACTTAAACTCGAAAAATGTAAAAAACTGTACTCAAAATTAATTATAAATATTGTCTATATTAATTTCACTTAAAAAAAATTGTTTAAATACTTCTAGTATGAAAATTTGAATATTTTTGTAAATCGTATAAAACATTGGCCACAAATTGAAAACGTAATTGATGTGGCGTTGCCACCCGGGTTTATGATGACATCCTGCCATATGTTTAAAAGAAAATAGTGAGAAGTGGCAGCATCAAAACAATCAAAACAAAACAATCAAAAGAAACACAAAAAAGAAAAGTCTGAAGAAAAAGAGTCAACCAAGGAAATGTAAGTTTTTCATTTAATATTAAATTTAATAACTAATTTTTATATATTTAAAGGGGCAAACACAAAAATATCGACCAAACTAAAATTCTTCTGAATTTTATGGAATGCCACCAAAATATTGCGAGAGGGTATGTAAAAGGAGACAAGGTGGTTGTAGAGTCTTTGTGGCGAGAATTGGCGGAGCAATTAAATAGTGCTGGACCACCTTCTAAAAATCTTTCCGAATGGAAAAAAAACTGGGCAGATTGGAAGGCAATTGTGAAGAAAAAGATGTACCACAATAAAAGAGAAAATAAAAAAACTGGTGGTGGCGAATATAATCAGTACGTTCTAACTGAACTTGAAGAGAGTATGGGCAGAATTTGTGGCTTTTATAAGAGTGCAGACGGGATCACTGGTGGAAAAACCTTTGGCGAATCCGATGTTGAACAATGTATGACAATGCTTTTCGATTCTAATAATGGAGAAATTATTTGTGAAAACTCAAGTGGAAAATCAGAGCCCGAAAAAGAGAATGAAGAGATCGATTTTAATCCATCATCATCGAACAGAATTTATGGGCAAACATCTGGTGCAAACAAAGCAAGCTCTGCCACCTCAACTCATTCAAAAAGATCCAGACCAACTTCCCCACATTCTTCTGATCCTAAAAGATCCATAAGTAAAACTGCATGCTTCACACATCCAGATAACAATAGTTCTGCTTCATATACACCTCACCAAAATACAGGAACATTTGTCACTTCTCGTCAGTTAAGTCCAACAAGAACCAAACCTTGTACTGCCTCAACTTTTTCAAATGTTGCTGCAAATACTACAGCCACTCCAAAAAGACACAGACTTTCCACTCCATCAAACCCAGACCTCAAAAGCCTTTTGTCTGAAGAAAATAAATGTTTAGAAAATTTAGTAAATTTGAAAACTATTTGTAAACTTTTGGAAGTCCAATGAAACGAAACAAAAATTTTGAATGACAAATTAGAAAGGCTTTGTAATATTTTCGAAAAAAAATGTAAAGACGATCAACTACACAACATAGAAATACAAAAGAGATTGTGCGAGAAAAATGAAATGAAACTTAAATTGATTGATATAGAAGTACTAAGACTTAATACAGACAAAGATAATAGCAAAAATTGATAAAACCAAAAAAACATATTTAAAATGAATGTTGCAACTTAAAACTCCTATGTTTTTTTTAATGTGCCTTATTTTTATTTAATACAACTTGAAGTAATATGTTTCTTATTTAATAATATTTATTATTTATTTATTTTTTAAAAGTGGATTTTGTAACTGATCTCATGTGTTACTTTATTGTACCTTATTTGTATTTAATACAATATGAATTAATAAATATGTACTTGAAATCAAAAAAAAAAAATGTTGTTTTTAACATTTGAAAGAATATTTAAGTAATTTGGCTGGCTATTCTGTTCCTTATGAGAGTCCCTGTGTTGAACAAACTTTGAGAAATATCGTCTATGTTATTGTTATAAATTTCATCAATTTCTTGATTGATATTCAAAATAGGGTCTTCATTGATATTTATGTTATATTCTCTGCATATGTTATGCAAAGCACAGCACACGTTTATTATTTGCACGACTTTTTCCGGGCTATAGACCAAGGTTCCCAGTAAACATCTGAACCGGCTTTTTAATACGCCAATTACACGCTCTACAATATTACGAGCTGATGTATGATTTTTGTTGAATTTGTGTTCCATAGTTCCGAGGGTTACATCTTTGTATGGTGTCATTAAAAACGGTTCTAATCCATAGCCAGAGTCGCCCAATAAACGAGAACTCGTGTCACCATTGTTGTATTCATTTAACAAAAAACTTCTTGCTCTACTTAAGCCCCAAATAAATGCGTCATGGCAAGACCCAGGCCTGCAAGCATCCACAGCCCTCACTTTCATGTTGTAATCACATATCTAAACAATACAAAATGGTATTAAAAAATTGACTTCAAAATACCAATAACAACTTACGATCATTGCGTTTATGCTAAATGTTCCTTTCCTATTATAATAAAGAGACTCATCTTCAGTAGGCTTGGACAGTTTAATATGAGTACCGTCTATGCATCCAATTACGCCGGGTAACTGATAATTTGTAAAGAAGTGCAATTTTGACTTCATCTTCTCTTCAGGCGTCATTTGCAATTTTATCCAATGTGGAGATATTTTGCTCTCGAGAGCATTCATAACCCTCCATAAAATAGTTGAAACGGTGCTTCTTCCCATACTCAAGTCTACGTCCTTGCCTATGACAGCTTGGTACGCTCCTGTAGCAAGAAAACGAATAGTTGCTGCCAGTTGAATAATTGGCGGTATACTACAGCTTTTCAAGAAATGATGAATTTCTTCCAGTACCATTGTAAATGCTTCTTTATTCAGACGATAAAAGCTTATAAAACTAAAAAAATATTATTAAGCAAACATGAAATGGATACATTTACTTACACTCCACTTGGATAGGACAAAGGATCTGACGCATCCCTTAAACTTCTGCGATTTAATTTGATTGCTAAATGCATCTTTCTGTCTTCTTCCATCACAGCAACAATTGAAACACCAGGCATACTTTTCTTTTGTTTAATTTTTAATTTTTTTTAATTTCAATTTTTCTGATTTTAGTTTTTTTGTTTACTTTCTTTTAATTTGTCTGGAGCCGGACAGATATTGTTGGCGCCGGTTGCTGAACCAGCTGTTTCGATTTCAATGTGACCATACTTTTAACATAAATAATACGATTTAAATTTTTTCCGTTTTCATAAAAACGTAAGAAAGCTGAAGAAGCAAAAGTTAAACGTTACGATTTGGAAATACGAATTCAAATCAATTTCGTACAAAACCTGTGACATGGCTGATAGTTTCAGTTCTTAACCGATTTCTTTGTTCTGTTTTAATGATTTTCATGTGACAGAAAATTACCGCTCTGCGGCCGCACTGCTATGTGGCAAAATAGGCAATTTACGCATATATCGACTAAAATTACTAAATAACAATATACGGTAGATTTCAGGCCTTGTTCGGTAGAATTGGTAGATTGTTAAATTCACAAACATATTCGGTAGAATCTACCGAATATCGGTAGAAGTGTACACACTGCTTCTATTACAAAAAAAGATATAAAAATAAAACATACCAACTTCTTCTAGCCAGAATCAGATGATAATCATGCCACACACTTTATGCCACATTAGCCATTTCAGATGAGCGTCATCCGGAGCAGATCCAGCAGATGTGTTCATTATTTTACATTCCATAAATTTTTCAAAGTAGTAATATTATTATTGTGTACATTTCTCTTACTTTAATTTAGTGCATTAAAAAAATTATTAGCAAATTTAGTTCTCAAAACGGAAAAATGTATTTTATTTCATGTTATTAAATTTAACGATATAAAATAAATATTATTTCATTTTATATTTCGATGCCACGAGTTGCGAGCTCAAGTTCACTCTAACCATGTTTGACTGTACAAATGCTTACTACATATTTACTTTACAGAATCTCAAATTCATATTAAAGATTTTATAAATGCTAGAAATAACTTAAAACAAATTTTTATTCCATCTGTAGGGAAGAGTGTGCTAAAACGTCTGTATTTGCTTGCCATTTACTCGCATAATTTTTTTTCTAAATTATTCTACCTCAAATAAATTTTCTAACAAAATCCTCGTTAAAAAACGAACTTCCAAAATACACAATTTATGCAGGAAAATAAATAAAATGAAAAAAAGAAGAACTGCTAAAATCGCATAAGCTTAAGCATTTACATAAATAAAGTAAATTTAATTTTTGTAAATGCAAAATATACGAATAACTCAAGTTTGAAACTCAACAAATATTTGTATTTACCTTCAACGAAACTGGAATTGTGCCACATTTTTGCTTAAATTGTAGTACAAGCAGTGGTAATGTAAATTTTTATTTGTTTCTTCTTTTTATTTTATTTTTTTTAGATGGATAGAGTTCAAAGCCATTAGGTATTCATAAATATATTTTATAAATAAAATACGCATAATTTTTATACTTTTTATACTTTTTATACTTTTTAAGAATTTTTTATATACATATCTTTTTATGTTGCATGTAGCAATAATAAAAAGGGTTTATATTGAGTGAAAAAAATATAAATAAATTAACATAATTTGTGGCAGCCGAAATGGTGGAAAATAAATGCGTTATAAAATTAAATTATCTTACTTTTAGCGCTGCCTTTAAGTTATCAAAAAGTGGGAGCAACAGAGTGCAAGGACTATAGCACAAGTTGTGCTATTTACACTGCTTCAGTGCGAAAGAATATTATTTATCATTACCTGCGGCTCGGCTCGTGTTGTTTTGATTGAAAAATACAAACCTTTAACTGTAGTGCGATTCACTAACACTTTTTTTAAGGATAATCGCATCGTTAAAATAATTATAACGAAAATTTATCGAATTTGCTATTCAGTAACATTTTTAACGATATTAAATTATTAAATTATTAATGTCAGCTGTGTCGTTATTTAAGCGACAATAATTTATGTGCTGTTAATCTTATCGACAAAAATCAACGGAAAATATCAGCTGGGTACTATCGTTAAAAAGAAGTTACAGAATCACACAATCGTTATTGCAAGCGACAAAATGTATAGATAAAAATTACTATTGCTACTGAATCGCACTGCTGGAGTCAGTAACTTTTATTACTATAATCGCATCGCTATAATAAACATAACGAATATTTATCGACTTTGCTATTCAGTAACATATTCTAACAATATTCACTGCCTGTGGGAGAAAAAAAATTAAGTGACAATGTCAAATTCATTGAAATCTTCTTCATTATTCTTTGTGCTTTTCGCTTATTTTCACATTTTCTATACAGAGATACTACGTAATATTGAATTAAATGGTAAGTAAGATAAAGTTCGAGACTATCGTAAAAAATAAATTACGGTAGCACATTATCGTGACAACAAACGAATAAAAATGTTAATAAATATTACGATTTTCGGGTAGCAAAAAGTTACAGTATCCAGGTACTGGGTTTTAATCATCGCCTTCGATAACGAGCTGATTCGATCACCTTTTTTCAGTTTGAGATTATTGCATTCGATATCGAACCATATTATTAGCGCAAACAAAAAACAAAAACTCGAAACGAAAATTATCCTAATCAGCCCAAGATATGTTTCTCGAAAAAAGTTCCGGTATCGAACCGGATAAAAAATATTCTATGTTTGATCCTGGTGGAAGGATTTTTAAAATCGGTTTAGCGGTTTGGACGTGAAAGCGTAGCGAACAAACAAACAAAACAAACTGACTTTCAAATATATAATATTACGAAGATAAGAATTATTTTTTATTATTTTTTTTAAATCTTCTTTATTATATATATTATTACAGCCTTATTTATATAAATTCTTAAAACTTTTTAAAGGTTTATTAAGAAAAATTTTGTATGAAAGATAATTTTAAGAACCCTTTATAAAGCCTTAATGATTTATATAAATAAGGCGGTTCATTTCTACTCATCTTGTTTTCGACTTTTAATATAACATTTAAATTGCGCTCTACCTTTACAGGGAAAAATTTCGTTACTGATTTTTCTACACATGTGTTTCATGTTAATTTAACATGATTTAGCGTAGACCTTTAATGAGGATTTTCCTTTTTAAAATTATTTTATTTCATGTTCATTTAGTGAACTTAATTTCCCCCAGGCTGGCCTAGGAAAATATATATGTATATATACAGTGAAAACTTGATAATTCATATATTTTGGATAATTGATTGCAAACCATTATCCGGGTTAGCGGATAAAATTTAAAAACATTCTTTTTGTATTAAAAATGCATTTAAAACATAAATCAAATGATATATTATATTTCTGTGGCAAAAAAGAAAAAGTGCTTAACTCAAGATAAGCTGATTTTGAGTTAATGGCATTTACGTAGTCTGCATATTCTAAAGTACCCTTGGGTAAACTCTCAATTAATTTGTATTATTTTTCAAGAAGGTGCTATAACTTGCATGACTTGCAACTTATCCTTTTTAGACTTTTAATCTCATGTGGAATAATAATATAATTTTAAGTTACACTTTGGTATATTCCAACTTGAATATATCTGTGGCAAAAAGGAAAAAGTGCTTAAGTCGAGATAAGCTGATTTTGAGTTAGTAGCACCTTCGTAATCTGTATAGTCGGTAGTACGCCTGGTCAAAATCTCAATTAAGTTGCGTGATTTTTCAAAAAGTTACAGCAAATGACTTGAGGCTTATCCTTTTTAGACTTTTAATCTCATGTGGAATAATAATATAATTTCAAGTTATACTTTGGTATATTTCAACTTGAATGTATTATATACAGTGTGTAGAACGATGTTTGCTTAAAAAAAATACTTAGGTAAACAGAAAATTTCCCAATTTAACTATAAAAGAAATAAATTTCTGAAAATCGACTTAAACGCTTAAAAGTGCTCTCCTGCAAAACAGTCAAATATTATTTAAGCACTTTTCCCCTTACTAATTACAACAGATTTATTGACCATTTAAATAAATTTAAAAAGGACAAAACAAAAAAAGATGCATGTCTACACTAGAAACTTTAACTTTATATAAAATAGATAAAGTTTTGTATTGTCTTTCAACTTCAAATAATAATAATCCGGATTATAACGTTTGTAATTCATCCGGATTATAGAGCAGACAATGTAATGAAAAATTTTCTACGAATTATTGAATGATTTGGATTAGCGAGGTCCAGATTATCAAGTTTTTACTGCCGGTATATTTGTTAATTTAACATTGCAGTACTGTTAAATCAAAATGAAAAGTCATGTTGAATTAAAGTTATTTCAAGTTCACACAAGATTAATTTGAATTTGACTATACAGCCATCAGGAAAATGTGTGTGTGTTTCCTTCACCGGCCAAGATTTAAACTCGAACTCATCGTGTAGTGGTCAACGCGCTTAACACTTCAGCCACAATAAGCTTAAATATTCTTTAGATACAGGGTGAGCCAGAATGGCCTAATTGGTTTATAACTTTTTTATTATAATTTTTTCCTCTTAGTATTTTGTAAAGAAGTATTGGGGAATTCAAAATGGAACAGTACACAATTCAACAACGATATCTAATACCAGTGATGGAAACAGTGACACCGTGCTCATTTTCAAAAAAAAAAAAAAAAAAATGGGCCAATTATTATTTCCGATGAAACACAGCAATAAACGGTACACTTAAGTGGATGTAATGATCGCTGATTAATTACTCTTGGATTTTCCATAGCCCATATCCTACATTTTTGTGTTTTAATGAACCCATTTAACTGGAAATGAGCTTCGTCGCTCATAATTAAATTATGAATAAGATCACGATTTTCTTCTGCTTTTTGATGAAAATATATTGCATAACCAAGTCGTTGCTGATAATCTGTCTGTTTCAATTATTGCACAAATTCAACAAGTCTTCTTTACAAAATACTGGAGAGAAAAATAATAAAAAATTATTGTAAAGAAGTTACAAGGGATATAAATTGAATTTTTATTCAGCATTATTTAATTGATAATTAAACATACAATTTATTTCAAAGTTATTGTTAAAAATAACACACACACAAAAACCCCAAAGCTTCTTGGGCTTTTGTTTTCAGAAACACTTATGAGTCTCGCCAAGAAATCGAACCTGCAGCCGTCCAACTGCAAGGCAAGAACACTGCCTAATAACCAGCAGCACGAAGTTTGCGTGGGTAATGCGAAGTTTGTCGTCTTTTTACACAATACGAAAAACAACAAAGCAAGAACAAGTCATACAACGAAAAAGTCATACGAACACACTTCAACAGCATTGTGTCTGATAAATAATATGATTTTCAATCAACATTTTTGCATGTTGATTTTACATTGGTATTTTTTTCTGGGTGCTTGGTCATAGTTTGAGAATTGAGTTTGATATCAAATGCGAGTAAAAAAAACCAGCATTTAACTTCGTGATTGTTGAATTTCGAGAAGTCAGTGATCCACATTTCAAGTTACCTTAAGGCCATAACTCACTATCCTACACAATCGCAAGACCTAAAAAAAAATACATGCCTGATCTGACGACTTGTTATTGTGTTTTGAAAATTTTCATAGACTCTCAAAAATCGCACGATTGTATAGGACAGTGTATCACAGTATTTACCAAAGTAGGCCACAACATGTGTACTTCACTGTTCACTGCTCTCTTGATACGATTTGATACACAATAATTTTTATTACAATATTATTCCGGTTTCGTAATTTGTATACATACATACATTAGAAGCAAGAAAGTCGTTAGAATTCATGCACTCCTTTAACATTTGCTTTCTGGTTTGACTGTTTTCTTATGGTATTGCTTTTATTGTATACATTTTTTTCTTGCATTCATTTCTATTCTTGAAATACGACATCATATTTTATTTTTATTGAACCAATTACGTTTGTTTTCATCCTGTAGTTGGTGTTTTTTACACACAAAAAAAAATAAAAATTTTGTATTTGCCTGCGTTTTTTTTTTTTTTTTGTTTATGCCATAAATTTCAGCACAACAGCAGTTCAATTTACAAAATGACTTGTAAAATATCCTTTAAATCCAACATGTCTCGCTGTGATGTTTGCTGCCTTAAAAGAACGCACGGTTAAGGAAAAAAAAAACAAACCAAATTATTTAGTCAAAGTTTTCTCTTCCATTAGGCGGCAGATAGATGGCAATGTGATTTATTTTATTTCTTTGAATAGCAAGAAATTATTTGTGTTATTAAATATATGAACATATGGGCAATTCCACGCAAAACGGCTGTACAGCAGAAAAAATATATTAACTTAATTCTAATAAAAATTGTTCAACCAACAACTGAATGAAAATTATGCAAAAATAAAAATATAAATTAGTGTTTTTTATGGGAATTGTTACAATTTAAGTTTAAAATTTTTAAACGCACTAATAATCCCAAATTAATATTTTACTTATTAAGCAAAATATTTTTTTATTAAAAACACATTGAAATTGATTATTGAGGGGTTTAACTGGATCCTAGGCGCATTTCACTGTTGCTAATGCAGATCATCAGGGAACCTTTACCCAAAGCTTCTTAGAACAACTAGAGTTATTATATTATAAACTTGCATTTAAACAAATGAGAAGCGCAATAACAAATAACAAAGTTTAAACAAGAACTCAATAATCAACATGTTTTTTATTTTCTTACTTTACTATTGCTACATTGGCTGACTTTTTTTCAGCTTCAAATTGTAGTCGTAAGAGTATGTAAAAGAAAATAAATGAAAATAACAACAACAGCTATTTACGAATAGAGTGTTGCCACACGAGTATTTTTTTGACCGGGTGCAGTCAAGTTAATAATTAGTGTTTTTTATGGGAATTGTTACAATTTAAGTTTAAAATTTTTTAAACGCACTAATAATCCCAAATTAATATTTTACTTATTAAGTAAAATATTTTAATTTTAATATATTATAATTTGGGATTATTAGTGCGTTTAAAAAATTTTAAACTTAAATTGTAACAATTCCCATAAAAAACACTAAAAATATAAATGTTTTTAAATTTTAAACAATTTGGACACAATTTGACATCATACTTATCATACTTATCATACTTTTCATACTTATCTTTAAAAAACCCGTTACCGCTCCAAGGACTTTTGTCCCAATTCATTAAGAAGATTTTTTTTTTAAATATGTAACACTCAGGCAATGAATGCCTGATACTATTACTGGGTGTTGCCTTCTTTAGGAAAGGGATACTGATGAAGGAAGAGATAGAGGAAAGCTTCATTCTTTTACAACTCTGCTTTTTGCACGAAT
This sequence comes from Tachina grossa, assembly GCA_949987645.1. Classification (NCBI taxonomy): domain Eukaryota; kingdom Metazoa; phylum Arthropoda; class Insecta; order Diptera; family Tachinidae; genus Tachina; species Tachina grossa. The sequence continues at coordinate 57,720,272 of OX465276.1, read as the reverse complement.
TTTTTTAAGTAATGCTGAGTTGCAGCGCCTCTAGTGTCAATGAGGCGTTTTAATTTTTCTAAGCTGTTTTTTTAAATATCTTTGCTTTTGAATTCTCCACATCATTTTCTTCAAAAATGGTGGTTGTCTTTGATAATGGAAAAAATTGCTTACCATGTCTTTAAACCAAAATAAATTAAATTAAAATATTATAGGATAATTTTAAAAATATATGATAATATATAAATGTATTGGATATAATTGTTTGGAACAAAAGCATAATGCACGAACCTACACGCATAGACAATAACTAATAATTGTGTTAAAAAATCATAACTGCGACCATAGACAAGATGCCTCAATTGCCGAACAGAATTAGGACATAGATATTGATATTATTTGCTTTTTGTTGAAGTTTCGACTTGGTATATCTTACAATAAAAGTTCTTTGGATTCATTCAGATACTCAAATTTTCGGTCACAGCCGTCACAGCAAAAATTTAAAAAAAAATTAATAAAAAGTTAACTGTACATATAAAATACAATGCAAAAAGTAAGAGCAATTAACAATATAATAATATTTTGTGTACCCCAGTTCTAAAATTCGAGTAATTATAAGAAATATTTGGCCACACCCGTCACAACATCACAAGTGCAATTTTTCAACTGATATCAAAAATAGAAAACCGAATAAAAAGGAACAAACTTAAAGAAAAATGTGAGCACCATATTCAGCTATTCAGCGAGAGAAACAGAGAGAGAGGGAGAAACTGCCAGAAAAAAAAATTCTAGGGAAATTCTGATGGATAAAGAAAATGAAATAGCAGACAAAGCAGGAAAAAGGATAGAAATCCGAATATAAGCATTTTGAATGCATCTTAAATTGGAATTTCGAAATCACAGCTTTCATTAAAAAAAATGCAAACACTGCAATTAAGCCTAACCTTCCTTGTAGCCTCTTAAAAATAATTGTTTGAATTCAGCAAGTCGTTAAAGAAATCCCCTCATAATCCCTGGTAACTCCAATAAGCACTAGAACAGTGATGGGAAAGTTGGTACTATCGTACTTTTTTTGATACTATTTAACATGAAAAAGTACCGTAGTACTCCCCAACACATTTGATACTCTCACGGTCAACTTAGAAATGCAGTCAGATGTCTTGCATATGCATATATTTTTGCCAAGAATTAAATTTCTTTTTCGGCAAATGGCACGAAACTTTATTAGTAAAGCTGTTTTAGAAAAGTGTAATCTTTCAAAATTCAATAAAAACGAAAACCAATGATATTTTCTGTAGTACAGAAGTTGATCTATATAAAAACACAAATCATGCTGAAACAACTGTTTGAAATCAGTTTAAAGAAAATTGTAAAAAGTTTTATATTAAATTCTGTCAAGTTCTAAGGGCAAATGTGTACTTTGACAACGAAATTTATGTTTGGTTTAGTAATACCCCTTTTATTCACGAGAAGTTTAGTCTTAATTCAGCTGTGTGACAGAAAGAATAATACCCTGGAAATGTTTTATCTGGTAAAACCAACAGCATTATACCACTTTTAATTAAAATGTTGCCTAGCGGAAAGAAAAATTTTTAAGCTATTAACAACCAATACTTGTATAGAGCACTGGCTGATATGGAAGATCTGAAACCATTAACAACAGAAAATATATATGTGACCTTCTCCGAGAAAAGGGACCTTTAAAGTTTCATAACGCATTATCACCTTCAGTTGGGAGATGCGATTTGGTATAAATAAATTTTTAGCAGAAATCTAACTAATTTCATCTTATTCTACACCCTTTTAGGTACCAGAATCCACTCTTAAGTCCAAGCCTGTTTTTGACACACTAGGTCCCTTTTCTCGGTGAAGGTCACTTCTATTGAAGTCTAAAAATTCATCTTGTTATAACTTTGGCATTTGTACCTGCATATGTATGTAATGGGTGTTTTTTATTGAGGTATAGAACTTTAAGTTGGCATCACTTTTTTAACTGGCGGCCATTTTGTCAGCTGTCAAGTGATTAATATTTAGTTTGGTTTGCCATTTCATCATGAACAGGTTGACAAAAGAACAACGCTTGCAAATCGTGCAAATTTGTTTCGAAAATAATGGTTCAGTTCGCGAAGTTTACCGCAAGCTCCGTCCATTTTATGGTCGACATAATCGTCCATCAGAGCAATTAATTCGGTTAACCATGGATCGTTTTCGCACTACGTTTACTCTATGTGATAATACGCATCCGCAGAGACGTCGAACAGTGCGCACCGAAGAAACAATTGCCGCTGTAGAGCAAAGTGTTGAAGAGGACCCGAATTAATCGATTCGCCACCGTGCACAGCAATTGGAGCTTTGTCCATCAACTTTATGGAAGATTTTGCGCAAAGATCTTGGCTTGCGACCTTACAAGATCCAGCTTGTGCAAGAATTAAAGCCGCGAGACCATGCAATGCGTCGTGATTTTGGTGTATGGGCCGAAAATGAGATTGATCTCGATGCTGATTTTCATCGCAAAATTTTGTTCAGTGATGAGGCTCATTTTTGGTTGAATGGCTACGTCAACAAGCAAAATTGCCGCATTTGGAGTGAAGAGAATCCACATGAGATCCTTGAGACGCCATTACATCCACAAAAACTGACTGTTTGGTGTGCTCTATGGGCTGGTGGAGTCATTGGGCCATACTTCTTCCGAAATAATGGTGGAGAGTCAGTTACCGTTAATGGAGACCGGTATAGAGCCATGATAACCGACCATTTTGTTCCCGAATTGGATGGCATGAATGTGGATGAGTTGTGGTTCCAACAAGACGGCGCTACATGCCACACAGCGCACGTCACAATCGATTTATTGAAGGAAACATTCGATGAGCGCATAATTTCGCGGAATGGACCGTTCAATTGGCCACCAAGATCGTGTGATTTGACACCATTGGATTATTTTCTTTGGGGATCTGTGAAATCGCTCGTCTACGCCAACAAACCAGAAACGTTAGGGGACTTGGAAGCCAACATTCGTGGCGTTATTGCCAACATACGGCCCCATATGCTCGAAAAAGTGGTTGAAAATTGGACCCGTAGAATTGGCTTTATTCGAGCCAGGCGCGGCGGCCACATGCCCGAAATCATATTTAAACATTAATGGCATAAAATTATCCTTCCAATAAAGCCAAATTGATGGACATTAAAACGATTTTCTTGTGTTTTATTTCAATTCCAAGTTCTATACCTCTAAAAAAAACACCCGTTATATGCTTTGTGTACTTTTTTTATTTCTTTGTAAATGAATTTTTTATAATTTTTTGTTAATAAAATTTAAATAAAAAATAATAATTTTTAGTACTCTTGGGATCAAAAAAGTACTCAAAAAAATTATTTTTGATACCGAAATGTAAATCTCATTTCGCATCACTGCACTAGAATAAAAATTCTGGCTGGTAAAATTTAACTTCTCTTCGAGTCTCCATAGTCATATTTCTAAAAAGCATTTTTTAAAGAAAAAAGAAATTCCTTCATAACTTCTGGTAACTCTAATAAGCACAAGTTCTTTTCTAGTTTCCATGGTAGGTCACACCCGGCACATTAAAAAAAACATTTTTTAAATAAAAAAGAAATTCCCTCATAATCTCTGGTTACTCCATTAGGCACAAGAAAAAAATTCTGGGTAGTAAGATTGAACTTCTCTTCGCTTTTTCATGTTGGGCCACACCCGGCACATATTAAAAAAGCATTCTTTTTAGAAAAAAAATTTTTTTTGTAGTATTTAGTATTTCAGAATCCAGCTAAACCCCCCAATAATCAATTTCAATGTACGAGTATTTTTAATAAAAAATATTTTACTGAACAAGGAAAATAATAATTTGGTATTATTATTTATTAACGCACAAATGTTAAATTTAAATTGTAACTAGTGTTTTTTATGGGAATTGTTAAAATTTAAGTTTAAACTTGCTTGACGCACTAATAATCCCAAATTAATATTTTACTTATTAAGTAAAATATTTTTTTTATTTGAAAATACATTGAAATTGATTATTGAAGGGTTTAGCTGGATCCTTATTTATTTGTTTTTTGTTGTTGAGCTTCTCATTTGTTTAAATAAAAGTTTATAACATAATGACTCTAGTTGTTCTAAGAAACTTTGGGTAAAGGTTCCCTGATGATCTGCATTAGCAACAGTGAAATGCGCATAGGATCCAGCTAAACCCTTCAATAATAAATTTCAATGTATTTTCAATAAAAAAAATATTTTACTTAATAAGTAAAATAGTAATTTGAAGAGACAATCTTCAACTTTCTTTGCGAATGTCAAGATTTGCATCTCTCGAGACACAAGTTTTTAGGCAGTGATGTACTAGACGTTCTTTCAGATTTATCTCAGGTTGGGTTGCGTGACCTCATCAGATATCTCAACGCGACGGGTGACATGATGGTGGTCACATCCGTCGCAATGGAATTACCCATATACACACACACCAATAAAATGTAATATTTTTGTTTAAATAGTTTTTTATGTTTTTTTTTAATTATGGAGTTTTTTCGGTAGTAGAAAACAAATCAAGTGACACTAAAATTATTACAATGTTTGTGAAATTGTAGTATTTCAAAAAAACAAGTCACTTAATAATATTTATATTTTAAAATAAAAAAAACCATCATCATCTTACTGCCCTTTTCACAATGTGCAATTAAAAGCTAAAAGGGACTTTAACGGCAAGTTTTGTATGAAGACCTGTTAGTTAAAGTTCACGTTAACTTTTAATCATACATTGTGAAATGGGACGTTAATATGTTTTTTAAGGTGAATATTTTTTTATTTGAAACCATGATTCCAATATCGAGAAAATCCAACGATCGGCTTCATGGTACATAAAAAATTCAAATATACATCGTGATTTAAATATGCCACTAGTGACTGAAGAAATTGCAAAAACAAAACTCGAGTCACATCCTAATCCGCTGGCTCGTAATATTTTGAACTTTACTGGACACATCCGCTTTAAAAAGAGGGACACAAGGGCTCTTATACTTAACACTCCAGATGGGACTGCTTGATAATATATTTATTTTTCCTTTTTGATTATCGTAGTGATTATCGTAGTGTATTATTTATAACTATCACTAAGTATATGTCCGACTCTGGTCGTGCCTAATAATTTTTTTTATAGATTTAAGATTTGAATACTTATTGTTAGTTCACATATGAAGATACAATAAATAAATACATGTATTAAAAAAAAACCATGATGATTTTCGATGATGAATAAATTCGATAAAATGAACAGCATCGGTTTGTAATAGTTCACATTACCGCGAGTTCACTGTGTAATAAAAAAAAAGTAAATATCATGGTCACACCCGTCACAAGGGAATTACCCATCTGAACACCATAGTTACCTTTAAAAAAAGCAATATTTTTGTTTAAATAATTTTTTACGTTTTCTTTAATTAGGGATTATTTCACTAGAAGAAACCAAAACAAGTAAAACGCAACTAATATTTGTGCAACTCTAGTAGTTCCAAAAAAACGAAGTCACTTCATATTATTCATATTTTGCAAGAAAAAAAGTCATCATCTTCACATGTTTTTTAAGTTGTATATTTTTTTGTGAAAAAAAACCATGATGATTTTGCACAAAATTCACAAGTTAATGCTACTTTAGGTGTAAAAAAATATATATATATAAGAGGGAGTTTTTATAACAACTTTGTAAACATGAGATGACTGACACAAGGAGGGGGATCCTTTGCAGACAATTGCAACATTTAGAACGCTGCTTGAATGTGTGTATATTTATGCAAAGTCAAAAGAGCCTTGTAGGGAATATTAAGGTTTTTATTTAGTTAGTTGCTCGAGAAGTTTACGAAAAAGAAAGATATGTTAGAAGAAAAAATTAAAAAACTTCACATGAAGGAAAATTTATTGCGCGTATGCTAATGTTATTTTTTTCTTTCTTATAATTAATTTTTCAAACGTTTAGAAAAAGTTAGTTAGGGAAAACAAAGTTTTCCTGAGAAATTAGAGGCCTAAAATCAAATATTAAGTTAAGCATTAAACACATTCACCACAGCAAGCTACCGGCTACAAAACGTCAAGGATAGAATACACATGTTTATATGAGAATGATTATTTTGAAGGCTACAAGTTAACAGGTTCTTGTCAGTGCTAGATTTTTCGTTGTAGTCAAATTAAACTAATTTCTATTTTTTATGTTTACAACCATATTGACAATATAGCAAAATATGTTAAATAAATTATCGCCAAGAAATACTTTTTTTTTTGCAAAATAAAAAAAATGTTACAAAATTTTAATGTCAATTACAAAAGTAATTACATTTTTGCAAAGCAAAAAACGACAATTCGCGAAAAATTTATATATTTAAAAAAATTCATAATATTGATTAAGAATCGATAAAACTGTAAGGAGTGCAAAAAATTCGCCAAAATTACAAAAATTCGGAAAAAGTTACTAACAGCAGCAGGATGATGACAAAGTTAAATAATGTTTTAAAATTTTCAAACCTGTTAGCAAACTAAAAGACACGCAAAAAATCTTTTTTATTGGCAAAACTCTTAGGAAACTAAAAACATGCAAAAAGTCGCTTTTATTGCGAACTTTGAGGGCGCTCAAATTGATTAGATATCGCAAAAGCCATTAAAAATATAAAAAGTTTGGAAAAAACGCGAGAAACTATAAATAGTAAAATTCGCCACAAAATAATATAAAGAAATAATCTGATTCGATTTTATATTTTTAAATAAAATATTTTATTTTTATAAATGTGAAATATATAGTTATGGTGCTGCAGCCGTCTTCAAAATGATTAAGTAGCTGGCTACCAGGCAACATTTGTTGCCAAAGGAAATTGTAGTTGTGTAGCTGTGTAGTCTGCTGTGGTCTATGTATTTAGAGCATTACATATAACCAAAAATTTACATAAATTTAGCATGAATTTGAATGTACTGGTATGTATACGAATGTATACATTATTGCTAATTTTTTTGTGACACTGTTTGTTTTTAAATTAGTCAATGATATCTTAACGTCTTAATGAATAAAGCATTAACGACATTCACCACAGCAGGCTACACGAACACACGACTTCAAATACCGCTAGCAGCATTTGTCGCCTTAATTTGTAGCCGTAATTATTTTGGAGACAGCAGCAGCACCATCTGCAGCTGATATTCAAGTACAAATACATATGTAGTTCAGTATTGCCACTTTTATATATTTTGCATTTATAAAAATTAATTACTCTTTTATAATGTACTTATTTCACATAAAAGTACAAAAACGAATCAATTTATTCTTAACATCAATTTTTGTATATTGTTTCTGTTAAATAATATGCAATAATTGCACAAAATCATTCATTCAACATTTTGTATTATACTGGAAACACTGGATTTTCTCATTGTAGCCAAAGAAATAGAAATAAATATAGAAACAAATGAAGTTCGAAAAATAATAATTAAATTAACTAAATTAATAGTCATTGGCTTGTGGCAAAAATTAAATAAATATACTTAATAGTAACAAACCAAAAAAGTTTGTCTTAAGTAGAACAAAAATAAGCAAATTAACTAACATGTGTATAATTAGTGAAGAACAAACGACAATGGTGTAAGACTGTTGTAAATTTAGAGATGGTAAGGTGAGCTTTCATTACAAAACATCTTTCAGCAAATTGAAATACGATGAATCAAAACAATTCACATATTCCATTTGCAAATAAGTTTCGTGTATAAGGCAGAAATCTACAACTACTGACACCACTCACAGTGAACCAGTGTTGTCAGAATATTTACAACTAAGTTTGGTGTTATTTGTTCATTAATAATTATCATATGTAGTTTGGCTTAAAAAGCGATACGAACTTTAGCCTATTCAAATCATAAATATAGAAACAAATGAAGTTCGAAAAATAATAATTAAATTAACTGAAATATAAATTAGTTTAATTGGACTACAACGAAAAAATCAGCACAGACAACAACCTGTCGCTATGTTGCCTTGCTGTCTTCATAAGAATCATTCTCATAATTATAAGCATGTGTATTCTATCCTTGACATTTGGTAGCCGGTAGCTTGCTGTGGTGAATGTGTTTAGTGCATAACATTCGAAATGATGATTTTGTTATTTATACTCAAATTGATACGACAAAATCCACAAACTTCATTCACTGTAAGAAAATGTTTTTTTTTTCGGAAAATGCTTGTGAGAAAAGTTATTGTAAAGAAAATGTGTTGTAGGAAATTCGCTCCACAAGGAATATTAAAAAAAAATAAAAATTATCACCCATGATAAAAAAAGTTTTAATTTTGAATTTATATTACAATTTTATGACGCATAATGGGAATACTATTTGCTATAAAGAATTTCATAAGGTATTAAAAAAAAAATTATATAAAACATTTTCTGTTGCCATTAAAACATAAATGACAACCCCCGGACCACAATTGGTTTCTTGCCAGTGTCATAAGAAAACATTAAAAACTAAGTACGAGTATGTACATCGTGATATTAAAACCACAAGCGAGTTTTATTCAAACAATCAGTAGCTTACAAATACACACATAAAATCTAATACAATGTATCATCTCCCACTCATACAAATAGGCAAACAGAAACGAAAGTAAACAAATATATCAGCAATTCAGTTCGTTCTTCATCACCATCATCATCATCATCATCATCATCATCTTTATCACCAGGAGCAGTAACATCATGATGTAGAATGCACACAAAGGATACTTACACTCGCTGACTCCCTTGAGTGTATATAAAAAGGACATGCATGAAAGAAGTTTAAAAGGCAACAGCAACACACGCACCTAAAACAACAAGAACAAGAAAAAAAAACTAGTGGCTGTTGGCAGGAAGTTACAAGATGAAGCCACTTACTTCACTGTATTTCCTGATTCGTTTTTATGCGCTTTTAAATTTTTCTATTTCATTCTCTGCTTACATTTATTCCATTATTTTTAATACATACATACATATTATTTTCTTCGTCCTTTTGTCTATTCTGTGTGGTTTGTTTTTGATTAAAGTGTTTGAGCGACAATGTAAAAGTTTGAACATGCACATGCGGTTGCTATAATTTTTGTTTTATGTGTGTTTTTAGTTGTACGAGTATGTATGTATGTATGTGTATAAGCATTTTTATTATATTTTGTATTTTTTAGCTTTTTCAAACTTTCTTCAAGTGTGTTTAATTTTTTTATATTTTTTTTCTTTTTTTTTTGTGAAGTTCCATACAAACGAAGTGAAGTATTCATTTAGAGAAACATTCTAGTTAATAAAGTAATAAAAATGGTTTATGATGGTTTTTTTTTTCAAAATATTCTAGCTATGCTATTTATAGTGTGATACAGCAGAGGAGTAAGGTTTTCGTAACAAAAATAATCGACACGTTTTGAAATAATTATTTGCAGAGAATTTGACATCATCATACAATATAATTTCATTGCATTGTTATTTCACACATGAAATTTGTTTTATATAACTAATCAGCAAGGCTATAACCGGTTGTCCTAATACACCTCTCTTCTTTTTTTCTCTCCTTCTCCCTTTATATTTGTTTTTGAAGTGTAAGTGCTTTAAGAGTGCTCTGTTATTTTAGAGGCATAAGCTTTTTAAATATTAAAAATATTTTAAATGAAATTCTTGACTGCAATTGTAGTATTAACATTTGGTTTTTATTGTCTTCTATTTTAAGGTAAGTTTCCGGGACAAAATAAATCGGCAGGAAAATAAAACGGCTGGTGGTAAAAATTTATCGCTAGCTATTAAAGGTAAATCAAATGTTGATGACTTACAATTTATTTAATAGATCTGTCAAAAAATTAATAACCTTAAATTAGCAAATGGCAAATATTGTTATAAAATTCTTTATAGATGTGTTCTTTTGTATAAAAGTAAACCCTTAACAATTACTTTAATTACAAAATAATACACCGAAAAAAACAAACAAAAAATTATGAATATTTAAACAAAATTTATGGCAAAAAATGTAGCAACCAAGAAAATTGGTTAAACCAACCAATCTGAAGTAGTGAAGAAGTAAATATACAGGTTTATTAAAGTAAAATTTTGACAGTGCACAAGAAATTGTGATAGCAGCCCATGTACTGTAGCACACTTTTGGGAGCACTTTTGATTATAAGGGTCTGTCACACGATGTCGACAATGTTTGACTTGTCGCATACTTACGGCCTGTCCTAGAAATCATTCGATCGAATGCCTATACTGAAAACAACAACCAATTTTCTAATGCTATTGTTGTTTGCAATGCAAGTTGTCGATCGAACGTTGGCTGGTGATATCGTGGGACAAGCCTTTACATTAAAAAAAAACAAATTTTAAAATTATGTTTTTGTTTTGCATGTAAGTCGAACGTTGTTGAAACAAAAATAAAATTTTAAGCTCATTTTGGGCTTAAAGGGTTCGTTACTAAAACACCCCATACACGTTTCAATCCAATTGTCAATCGAGTTTTCCAATTGAATTGATTCTTGGCCACACACTTCATAAACTGAATTGTAAGGATTTTCATCCAACTGTCAAATTAATTTTTTTTTTGCAATTACAAATTTAAAAATGAAAAACTTCTATTGCATTCACATTCATTTATTTATATATTTTTTTATTTAAAATACAATGAAATTAAATACAATTTAAAAACTATTTAAATTTTTCTTTGCAAAATAAAGCTACAAAAAAACTTTCTGACAGCTGATCAAGAAACTAAAACATATACAGCACAACCTGTAAGTTGAAAGACACACTAATCAACTTGAAAAAATCAAAATCTTTTGACTTTTCTTCAACTAACTCTATAACTAACAAACTAATCAATTGACAGGGCCATACACGCCTTGATGTGGACAAAAACCAACTCAGTTGCCTATTGTATTGAAACTTGTATTGGGTGCTTAAACCACATTGCTGCATATAGAGTGAAACGAGTTCATTACATTTAGGGCCAACTCCACGATGTCCAAAGCGTTCGACTTGTCGCACACTTGCATTTGAGACAACAAGAAAATATTATGACCTAATTCAGTTAGAAGATTTAAGACGTTTTTGTTTGAAAATACTTTTGAGTTCTTTTTGTTTGAATTCTCTAATAGGGCATTTACATTACCTCGAAATCTAGTGCTTACGAGATTTGGAGTTAAATCTTGCTGCTTTTTACTCTATTTCCTATACAAAACAAAGTTTATTTTGTCAGTAGATTTGTAGGAAATCTATTAAAAAATCTAATGTTTTTATTTATTTTTTACAACCCTGTACAACATATTAATAAAAAAGATGAGTGAATGAGCTCCGGTCTGCTTAAAAAGGTGTATGACTTAGCTATATTGCAGTTATTTGGTTGTAGTTTTGGAAACTTTTTAGTTAATGGGCTTTGTTTTCGATAAACAATCTTGATAAATATCAAAAAAGTTGGTCTAAACGGTATAGATTTCCATAAAGTTTTTAATTAAAATCTGCTAGATGTTGTGCTAGTGTAAATGGTTGTTGTCTTTGATAATGAAAAAAAAGGCATTGCCATGTTTTTAAAACATAAAAATTAAATTAAATTATTATAATTACAACAGTTTGAAAAATATATGAAAAATATATGTTGTATATAATGTTTGGAACAAAATCATAAAGCAAATACACGAACCTTCTAGCATACACAATAAATAATAATTGTTTTAAAGAATCACAACTGCGGTTTTTTTTTGTCCATAGACAAGACTATACAATTGTCGAACAGAATTAGGGTATTCATTTTTTTTTCAAAGTGAGTGTTCGATAAGTCGAACGTTGTCGACATCGTGGGAATTGTTTTTAGAAAAGTTTGCCGTTTAATGCGGTGGAATTTATTTCTTATAAAATGAGGCCGAGGCTTGCATTACGCTTACTGAGCCATGATCAATTATTTCTGGTTTCAAAAAATAGGTGATATTGATCCGGGTGAGATGAAATTTCCACAGAATGGCTCTATTATATGCCATAATGCGACCACAACCATCAACTAATTTAAATCAAACTTTAGCGATAAATTGATTTCGATAAATAAAGCTCAATGCTTGTGAGATTTGAGACCTTTTGATTATTTCGTGTGAGAGCAAGTCAAATCACTGGCCGTGGTGGCCATATCACGGAAATTCTGTTCAAATACAGGCTGGGCCAAAATAAACCAAGGGTTGTAAAAGTTTAATAACTTTTTTTTTATTAATTTTTTTTTATTTTTTCTTTCAGATTATATAGACAACACTTGGAGAATTTATAATGGAGAGGTTCACAACTGAACAGAGAACCAGAACAATAGAATTTTATTATTTAAACCAGAGATCAATTATTTTAACGCAAAGAGCATATCGTCGACATTTTAACGTCAGAATTTCGCCCTCTGAAGCGATGATTCGTTGCTTAGTTAATCGTCATCACCAACATGGCAGCGTAAGAGATTTGCCTCGAACCAGTAGACCACGTTTAAGTCGCACTGCGGAAAATATTGATCGAGTACAGCAAAGTGTTAACGAAGCACCAGAAACATCTGGCAGAAGGCGTTCTGCTCAGCTAGAAATGTCTCGTACGTCACTACGGCGCATTTTAAAAAAAGATTTACAGTTATACCCATATAAGGTGCAATTGGTCCAAGAATTAAAACCCGCAGATCATCGGGAACGTCTAAATTTTGCAGTTAAATTTCAAGAGTTGGCCAGAAATGAAATCAACTTTATTGAAAATTTGATTATGAGTGATGAAGCTCATTTTCATTTGAATGGCTTTGTTAATAAGCAGAACTGTAGGTTCTGGGGTTCTCAAAATCCAAGAGCCATTCATCAACGCCAATTGCACCCCATCAGGTGTACAGTATGGTGTGGGATCACATCTGAAAATGTCATTGGGCCCTACTTCTTCGAGAATGAAGATGGAAGTGCTGTAACCGTAAATGGAGAGCGGTATCGGTTTATGATAGAAAATTTTTTACGTCCTGCTCTTGAAAACAGACCTGGTATGTGGTTTCAGCAGGACGGAGCCACTGCCCATACTGCCCGAGACACAATGGCACTTTTAAGTGAAATTTTTGGAGAGCGAATAATTTCTCGAAATTCGGAAATTATTTGAACAGCGCGATCGCCAGATTTGACAGCACCCGACTATTTTCTTTGGGGTTTTTTGATGGAGCGAGTGTATGTGAACAAGCCAGAGACAATCCTTGAACTCAAGGCAAACATTGTTGCAGAAATTCGAACGCTACAGCCACAAGTTTTGAAAGATGTTATGGAAAATGCTCTAAAAAGAGCCCATCAGTGCGAAGCTGAAAACGGTGGTCATTTAAAAGACATGATTTTTCATACTTAGTGTAAAAAAATTTCCATTTTGTATATTATATAATCTGAAAGAAAAAATAAAAAAAAGTTAATAAACAAAAAAGTTATTAAACTTTTACACCCCTTGGTTTCTTTTGGCCCACCCTGTATTAATGCCATTAAAAAAAATTTTTTTAAATTTATATTTTTGTTGTTATTTTTTTAAACACTCAGTGTTAATCCGTATTATCAATACAAGCACATCATAAATTGATTTAATAACAATTTAAATAAATAACCCTACAAGAAATGAATGACTGAAACTAACACAAACAAAATTTTTTCACTAACACATATGCAACAATTTTATACTCGTATTGAATTCAATAGTGACAGTCAATTGACTAGTCATTTGATCGGTAGTGACGATGGATTTATTTATTAATTACAGTTGCTCCAGTCAACCATATGCGTTACGAGTGGAACATCTAATATGCCTGATGAAGTGCGTGGCTGCACAGAAAAATATCGGGTTTTCCCCCAGACTAATAAAAGTCTAGTTTAATTTTTCTTCTCTTCTTTAGAAACTCACATTAATTAATAAAAATATTTCATTCAATAACAATTGAAATTACTGAACTTAAGGCCGAATAAGAAATTATTTCTTATTATTTTATTTACTTTCCTATTTTTAAGTGACTTTTTATAATAAAAAAAAAACAGTTCAAATAATACAAATTTTATTTATTGTCAGTATATCAGTCATTTATGATTGCTCAATTAGTCAATTATGTTCAGTCAAACTTGACTAATACTTATGCTATCATTGATAAGTAAAAAGTAGTAGAGTGAGCAGTGCGACTATTTTTTTATAGTCGTTAGAGTGTGATGCTACATCACACGTACACAAAAGTTTCCATCACATTTTTCATTTTGCCCTTAATAATGGCCAAGGTAAAAAAAGTTATTTGCTTTTTTTAATTTGTTTTAAAACCTAAAATATGTATTTGTTTTTTCTTTTTTTTAAAACAAAGTTTTAAGTAAAAAGCAAATGTTTTTTTGTTCACTTTACCCAATGTGATAGAAACTTTGTTCTACGCAATGATAAATATATACTGCATGACTTTCCTTCAAATGACCGGTCAATTAACTAGTACTATTCTTGTAGAGAATCTTCAAAATGTAATTGATTCAACAAAAAGCAATAATTAATTTAAAATTACTTTTTTGCTTTTTTTAATATTGTTTTTTTTTTTTTTTGACAATTAAAGACTTTCAGGAGATAATTCATTTAGATTATTTTTAATTTAACTCAAAGCATTTGTAGAATACAAGCCAACATACATTAATTAGATTTTTTCATTCACAGCTAGCGGGAAAAATAAGGAGCAAGGATGCCTTGTAGAAGGCCTCTACATTCCTTCATTTTGGATGTGCAAGGACTCCCTCGCTCCATTCTATACTCATATCTATTTTACATGCGTTTTCATTGCGGAGTAAGGCTTCCGCTCTCGCTTCATTCGCCAGAGATTCTGAAAGGCTTTCAATTTAAAGGATTTTTCTTTTGCTTTGGTTAAAAAAACAAAACAAAATATTTAATCTATCGCGGCCTTCTATAAGGCATTCTTTAGAAGTTGGATAAGAGTAGTAATTAAATCAAAGAAATCATAAGCTGGCCTTTAATACCAGCTCATAAATTTTTTGTTTGCAATTGCATTTTGAGGCTTTTATTAAATTTTTAAATAAATCAAAAAAAAAAACTGTTATTGGGTCACGAATTGGAAGTGTTGTACTTCAATTTAACAATTATACGAATATTTGTATATATATTTTATTTTTTCATTAATTTGTTAATATAATAAAAGCCTCTACGCATAAATTGTTTTAATCTCATAAATAAATTAACCACAAAATTTACACGTAAAATTCTAACTTTGAGTCGGTTAACCTCATAGAAAATTATTTGTTTGAGCAGCAACAGAAATGCCACACTAATATGATGTGTTTTTTTATTTAATTATTTAAATTTTTTTTGCAACAAATTTTAAAACTTTCTGTCTTTTTTTTTTTTTTTTTTTGTTTTTACATTGAATGTATTTTTTTTTATAATTCCACATTTATAAATAAATTGACATAAATTCCTACAATGTTTGGCATAAAATTTACTATTTCCATTTATTACTGATTTTTTTATTTTTGTTTTTTTTTCTATACAACCTGACCTGCAAAATAGGTATTTAAAGTTTCATTTAATAACTCTAACTCTGCAAGCCACACAAACCACAAAATACCAAAACATACTCGTGTTGTATTTAAAAGTAAATTCCTTTGCATGATTTTAATGAATAGCGCGGCGTGTATTTCTGTTTGTCAGTGTTGCCAGTTTTGGGATTTTTATTTATTGAAAATTTTAGAGCGACAACAAAAAAATAAAAATATTGCTTTTTATTCTAAATAAAAGCAAGCGATATAAAGTTTCTTGTCGATATCGTGGGCCAAGCCGTAAATTTATAATATATGTTTGCTTAAAAAAACAACAGCAAATATATAGAGACATAACAGCTAAAAAAAATCTTTAGCGGCATAATTTTCGAACTTCTTCAAAATCGATTATTTGCGATTGTAAATTCTTGATTTAGTTAAAAAAAACGAAGTAGAAAAATTTGTCGCTTAAGCTATTTTGCGATTATGGCTCGATATATTTGCCACCATATAGAAAAATATATTTCTCCAACAATAATGTCAATTAAACTTTTTTTAATAATTTAATTTTTAAGCAAAAGTTTAATTGGACCCACTAAATTTTTGATTAAACATTTCATTAATTAAATTGGTAAACAAAATATTTAATTGACACAATTGATTTTTTTTTTTTTTTTTTTTTTTTTTTTGATTATTTGCATTTGTTTTTTTATTATTATTGAATAAAAATTGTTTCTGTGCACAAATCTTAAAAATTCAAAATTATTAAGATATTTAATTGACTAACTTTTTAATAAATTATATTTTTAAGCAAAAGGTTAATTAATGCAATTAAAATTTGTATCGATTATTTCTATTATTTGTTTTTCAATTATAAGTGTTAATTGAAGAAGAAATTTTTCTGAGCAAACAAAGAAACATTTGAGAAGGTTTGTCAGTTTGCTGCGAAGAGAAAGTAAACTTTCAGCTCCCTTAGGAATACTTGGGAGTGGAAAAGGTCTAGTGCAAGTAATATATTGAAGTAACATACAGTGGAGAGAACAGGACCTTAATCCACTTTTTAGTTTTTACAACTAAGCCATTGTGCGTGTTTTTAGTGCATTTTTGTAGCGCCTCTGGTGTTAAGAAGATTTATTATTTTATTTAAAAACTATGCAGCAGTTTTATTCATTATTTTACTGTGCTGACGATTAATTGGTACAAAGGTTGCAGTGATATGCACTAGTGTTTATGCCAATGCATTTCACAGACTGAAATTGGACAAGGTTTGAACTAGGGCTCGCAAAGACCGTCAGTTGTTTTAAAATTACTTTACCCCAGAGCACCCTTACTATTTAAGAAAACAGTTTCTAACTAACTGCTTAATATATTTTTTGTTTGTTTTTTTTTTTGTTAAAAGTATAGAAAACAATTTAACATCCGAATAGGGCACACAAGTTTTTTCAGTGTGTTACAGACTGGCCGTGTGCAAAAAAAAACAGAATGAAAGTATATAAAAAAAATATATTTTCCAAACTAAATACTTTCTACTTTGTTTGCCAAGTTTCTTACCTAAAATAACAAAAGAAATTCAGTGGATGTGATGCTGCCCGTTTTGTGGCAATAGGCCCGAATGTATGCTATGTCCCACTCATACAAAAAAAAAAAAAGAGAGAAGTTTTATATCGAATATACACACAATTTTATAATAACACAAAGTTCGAAACTACTTTGGATTGTATACAGACAGGAATCAAACTTGCGACTGCAAGTGGGCACTCAAAATCGGTCCATAGCGAAATAGTTATGAACTAACGCACACGAAAGGGATTTTATTTATGCATTTTTTATGAGTTACTTTGTAGCGTCGTAACTTTTATAGCGATTTTTTCTGTAAGTGTAAAGCTGCCATTTGGTTACATTGCTCTTAGAGCTATGCTCTTAGAGCTATGCTCTTTATGTCAGAAACATGAGCTAGAACGTGATTTTCGTAACAAAAATAATCTACACTATTACAGTTATAGATTTATTTTTGTTTTAATTTCTCTGGCTACATTTTTTAGTTTTTGTTTTCTTTATTTTTCTCTGTTCGTTAAGAAGGAAATGCCAGATGACTTACAAACTTAAATCAAATAGGTGTGCTAAATCTGCATTTACATTCACCTCTCTTCTTTTTAAATTATTTGATTTCTATGACCCCTGGCACACACACCGCGGTGTCTTGTAATAACGCAATCTCAACATTAAAAAATGGGCAGAGTCATGCCCATTAAAATTTTATTATTTTACTCCATGTGCTAAAAAAGACTTAATCTTGCATTTAAGAAAAGTAGGCCGCAACACGCCCATTAAAATTTAGTATTATATTTAACGTGATTTTTCATAATTCATTCTTATAATTTTTATTTAAGGGAATTAAAATTTTTAATATAATTTTGTAGCTTTACCTTAGCAAAGAAATATCCTTGCTCTTACGGCAACATTTATTTCTTTGTGGGTGTTTCTGCTATTAAAAAAAAAGGATTAAAAGCGAACGTGCCCTGCCATATCACTGCCACACTCACTCCACTTTCGTCCAGTTTGTGTTCGCTCTAACCGAATGCACAAGCCAGCAACCAAATTTCTCAGTAAATCATTGGTATCGTTAAATTCTAAATGTAATTGACACGAAGCATTTGAGTGCTCATGAAAGTGCCACGATATAAATTACATTTTTATGGTTAAATAATTAAACTAAAATAAATGACTTTACAATGTTCAACCAAACAAAGTAATTGTGTATTCTAGCGAGTTAAGTCATTTTCTTTGCTCAAAGAGGGTGGATGATGTTTTAAAATTTTGGGAATATAGAAAACAAAAAAAAAGTAAATAACAACGATTTAAAATTCAAATTTAAGGGACAAAATATTTTAATAAATTAGTAATAACTGAGTGAATTCCAATTGGTTTATATTTATTACAATTTAAATGTTTTATCTTTCCGTAATAAGCGGGGTATATGATTTTAAGCGGTATAAGTGTATGTGTCTTTAGTGAAATTTGCTTTGAAGATAAACTAAGCATTTTCTGTTAAAGAAACTCGTGGATAGCGGCGTAGAAAGACTACCTCTAATAAGGAAGTACACGGCTAAAAAATTATAGCTAAATTGCACCAACTTCATTTCAATTACTTTAACCAACAAAATTTGTTAAACTAAGCAATGTGCAGCAGTTTATTTTATTTTATTTTTTTGGACTTGCTGACGCCTAGCACGTCTTAAATACTTACACGGATATACATAGACATTTGTTAAAGTAAAAGTTTTCCTTAAACAGGTTGTCTCATATAAAATGTTTACATTCAATTATTAAAAACTTAAACGAAAAAAAAAAATAAAATTAATAAAAACATTAATAAGCAGATTTTGTAAGAAAATTTCGTTTCTAAACTTTTAAAATTTGTATGAAAAATAACAAAAATTCAGACTTGTCCCAACACTTACATTCAAACTAAAAACAAATTTTAAAATGTTGCTGTTGTTTTCAATTTAACTGTGCGACAAGTCGAACGTTGTCGACATCGTGGGACAGGGCCTTCAGTTCAAAAAATATTTTTTCCATTACAAATTTCAAAACGAAAAAATTATTTCAATGTCCCTGTGCAGACCTGCAATTTTTGTTGCAGCAATTTTTGGGTTTATAGGTGAGAGGGGCGAGAAGATTGGGGAGGGGTACACAGTTTTATGTGCTCTGCAGTTCTGTTTTGATTTGAAATTCGTAATTGTTAATTTTAAGTTGTTAGTTGTTTTTGACGATTTTTATAGTTTTATTTCTTCAGTTGTATGGAAACCAAAAAGTATTTTAAAAATTAAATAGAATTGCTAATTTTTCAGAGAATTTTTTAATGCATAATTGCAAAATTAGAATTTCATAATGCGGACACTTATGCAATTTCAAAGCATAAGTTTAAGACAGTTCAGCAACAAAAATTGCAAGTCTGGACGAGGACAATTTACAATATCTACCCTTAAATTTTCTTTCTTAAATTTACAAAGTTCTTAAGAATGACTTGCGATATGATTTTGGAATAAACTGTATGCACATGATTAGCAGGAAATAAAGATGAAAACTTTATCGAAAACCGAGATAAAAGGAAACCTGAAATAAAGGAAAAAACAGCATGCACAGACATGCTCAATATCCCACAAATTATATTAACATTGCTTTAAATTTTCACAAAAACAGCAGCAGCAAAAGCCACACAAGAAAACTTTTTGCCCACTTGATAATACAACTTAATTTTTTCGATCATCGAGCAGTAGAGAAAGAAAAAAATATAATAAAACGAGGAAATAATGTGTATAAGTAAATGTTATTTTATTTCATTAAGTTTATTGAACCATTATCAAGCCTCATTGCCAAAGTCGTGTCAATAGCACTACATGCAGCAAACCAGTAAGTAGTCTCTGCTTAAAAAAAAATCAAACCTTCCCTATTGTCCTTTTTAGAGTGAACTAATTTAAAGTGTTGGCTGTCAGCCGATGGAAAGGGAGCTTAAATCCTTAAAGGAGCGACAGAGAAAGCATGCTGCCGCCCTGGCAGATTTAAGAAAATATTTTTTTGTTAATATAATATAAAATGTGAATCTTCTAAGTATGTGTGTTCCTACTGCTATAATGTATAGAAACACCCTTGATAGCAGATAGTTAAGTTCTTCTTTAATTCTGCAGCTATAAAAAAATTTTTAAGAAAAATAATAAAAATCTTTTTTTGCTTTTTTGGTTTTTTTTTTGTTCATTTGCTGGATTTTCTGATAGTTCGTGTTTGTTTCTATGGTATTCGCATACTAGTTATGCTTCTGCTGGTTTTTTCCTACAGATAAAATCACTTGTAAGTGCTTTAATGAAAGTATTTAATATCCTTATTACTAAAGAGATAGCGAGAGAGGGAGAGGGGGAGAGGGATGGGGAGATAAACTTAGCAGAAATAAGCAAAAGACGGAAGTAATACAATGTACTGCACAGACTGAATTAATATTTGCTGCTTCCAGGCAGGCATAAGGACATACATATCGTTGCTTTAATATAGAAAAGCACCTAACTCATTTTTTTTTAAATCTAATATTTTTTTTTTAAATATTTCAATATTTCAATTCAAATGAATCGAAAAGTGCAAAAATTTCATTTAAATCGAGTATTTTTTTTAAATATTTCAATTCAAATGCATCGAAAAGTGCAAAAATCTCAATTTCAAAAAATTATGAGTAGACCCTTTTTCTACTAAGTTAAATATAACGTTGCCTTAGAGTGTAAACCTGCTTAATCCATTTTTTTATAACACATATCATTTTAATGCCGTTCGAAAGAGTAAGAGACGGCTCAGCAGCTTGCTAAAATATTTATTTTAATTTGAAGCTCTCTGTATGTCGAATAAACTTAATGTATTAATCTAGTTTCTTATTCTTATTTGCTGGAAGTGAGTTAGCATATTTATACTCTAAGCCGACGATATGCAATTATGTGCAAACATATTAAAAAATTTATATACAAGAGAATACATATTTTGAATTTGAAATGAACGGATTTTGTTTTGCTTAAAGTCCTTAAGATAATATTCTTAGCATGTTTTCGCAACAAAGCAGCGAATTGTTTAAATCTTTTTTTTTTTTTTTTTTTTTTGTAATTTAGTTTCAAGTAGGATTTCCTTTGTTTCCGTAAAAAAAAAAGTCTAGGGAATCTGATTATGTCCTTTTCAAGTTGAAATAGCAATTTGTCTTAAAGAAATCTCCAGTTCAAGTTGTATTTAATTTCTTTTATATAATAACACTGTTCTGCTACAAAATTTGTCTTCAATAGAAATCAGTGAATGAATGAATGAGTCTTAATACCGTTTAGGTAGCCGCAAGTGAAAAATTTCCAAACAAATGAAATTAAAAAATTTTCGGCAAATTTTTAACTTTTGCGGCTACCTAAAAGCTACCTTAACATTTTTGTAGTTGATGGTTTCCTTGTATTTTAAACGGTTTGCTACCTATGAACCTGAATAGGGGAAAAAAGGTAAAAAAAAAATTAATTTTTTAAAATTTTTGGCGATTTTGATCTTGAAGATGAAGTTTTTGATGTGTAAACATCTATACGCTAGGGGGTAAAAATCTTTTGACTTTGATTTCTTTGCTGAGATTTCTTTGCTGAGATTTCTTTGCTTTTCTTTCACAGCATTGTCAAATCGGTGTGAGCTATGTATGAGTGTATTAGTGTTTGAAAGAATCAATACCAAGCAGAGAAACAAATCGGACGGCTCGAAGCCGACGGTGCGCCGCCGCCGGTTATTTTTCTGTATATTTCCGTACACCAAAGGTGAAAATGAACCGTAAGAGCTACGGACTTGAAATTTGGACACAATGTGTAGACATTTGGCCACTACAACAACAAATACATGAGAGTTAAAAACTAAGGGGTGTTCCAAAACGAGCAACGAAAAATGTTAAAATCCCATGTAATATACATACAATTGTATGTACATATGTATATACACTTGAAATTTTAAAAGTTAGTGTATTTTTATACAGACTACAACAATTAACACTAAATTTAAAAAATTTAAATCAATGGGTGTTCCATCAGTTAATGCAATTTTGACTTTGTAATTTTGACAACTTGCTGTATCTTGGAAACCGTAAGAGCAAAACTCTTGAAATTTTCAAAAACGGTAAAACTAAAAAATCAAAAAAATATAAAATCGCCATATATAAAAAAATCGCCAAAAAAAATCGCCAAAACGAAAAAAGCACCAAATTAAAAAAAAATCTCTAGGACTAAAATAAATCGCGAAAAAACGGAAAAATCGCCAAAATGGAAAAAATCCTTAAACAAAAAAATCGCCAATATAAAAAAATCGCAAAAATGAGAAAATCGCCTAAATAAAAAAACCCCAAAAACAGAAAAAAATCGCCAAAATGAAAAAACCCCTAAAAAACATTAAAAAAATCGCCAAAATGAAAGAATCGCCAAAATGAAAAAATTGCGAAAATTAAAAAAAACCCAAAAAGAGAATAAAAAACGACAAAACGAGAAAAAAGCGATAAAACTAAAAAAAAATCGTTTAAACTGAAAAAACTTAAAAAAGGAAGAAAGCTAAATCAAAAAAAAAAAAATATCAAAACCGAATGTGCGCGAGTCAAAGTCGCACTTTACTGAATTTATTTTAATTGCAATGCGTACACAACAACAAGAACAGCAACAACTAAACGATGAACAACAGGAATTAAAAATTAAAAAGCAAAAGTAAAGGCATTTACCATAGATGAGCACTGCAGTACCACTAAAGTTTCAGTAAAAACAATAAAAAATGTTTAACAAGTAAATTTTTACTGATTACTAAAATTTTCTTTCTACAATTTTTATAAATTGCCTAAATGATTTGTTATATGATGAGGTGCATTGAATTTTCAGTAATCAGTAATGCCCGTATTCATAATGAAATTCTGCCAAGTGGCTAAATGTTTTTCATACAAAAGTTTCAAAATTTGAATGAAAAAACTTTGCCACTTGCTACAATTTTATTATGATTACGGCCCTACCATTTTACTGGTAATGCAAATTAAATTTCCTTAGCTTTTGAATGCAGTACATATACATATACTGCAGTGTGCCCATTTACTAACCAAATAAGTTTAATAAAAGAAACAAAAACCAACAAATTCATATCGCTCATTTGCTTCAATAGTGGCACAACTCAAAAAAACCAGTTTTGCAGAAAACGCGTTTTAAGTTTTCAATTTGCATACAACTCAATGGAGAAATGAAAAAAAATTCTTCTCTCAGGAGATGATGGTACAAGCTATTTATATGAAATTTTTACACAAGATAAAATACGAAATGCCGCATCTTTCTGCATTATTAACTCAAAAAACTTATTTTTTGAGTTATGCCACTATTGAAGTAAATGAGCGATATGTATTTACAATATTGAAAGTTTTGATACTTTTAATTAATTAATTTAAAAAAAGATACTAAAAGCATAAGTACTTCCAACTTAAAAAAAAATCTTCATTACTAGATGTTTACACATCTCCTCTGTGATCGGACTCACATTGGCTTTTTTTTATATGTTCACAATTTTTGTTTTTTATGACAAGAGCTTTAACTTTGCCTCACTGAGTAAATCGAAGTTCCGCATGGTTTGCAAGATATGAGCCTGAGAAAATGCATATATTACAACCAGGCAACATTTTTTTGGTTTTTGGGGGCCCATAAAAAAAGTAGATGACTTGGGACAAAACTGGGAGACATGGGTCTGTTTTTTTTTTTTTTTTTTTGGTCTTTTATCGTGTAGTGGTGGATGTATTTCTTCGTGTTGCTTTGAGTTATTATTATTATAATTTTCCACATAGGGCGTGTGTCAAACGGTAGAAAAGTACTATGGTAAAAAAATATTTGCCTATGGGGAAAAAATTTAATTTTTCTTCTGTGCCAAATTACATCTTTTTTGGCAATGTAAAATTTTGAAAAAAATCGCTTTAGCATATAGGGAAGCTGATGAAAAAATTGCTGCGGCGGCGACTACAAGCCGTCGGCTACCAACAAATTTTTAAAAGGACATTTTTATATAAAACAATATTTTTGTAGCAAAAAACTAACTACTTATATAATATTGTATATATGAAGCAACATTTTTCGCAAATTAAAATAAATAGTGATATTTTCACAGTCTAATTATATTTAAAGAACGTAAAAATCTATGTATTGGGCGACGCACTGTGGGGTGAAAGCCTTCACAAGTGGCGATTAATTCAAAAGATGAACTTTAACTTTCACAACTGTATTTGGTACCATATGAAAGTAGATAAAATTCTTCATCACTAACTGCAAAAATAAAAGTTTTTGGTAGTTTACTTTATTTGCAGTGTGTGTTCCAAGTTCAATAATTTTAATTATTTTTGCACGCAGAGAAAATTTTGATATTTCAAGTGATTATAGTTTTTGTTAAGACTTCTATAAGTAAAAGTTTTATAGTGCAACCGTCAACTTCAGGTATATGAGCATTTAAAAAATTATTTTTTGTTTAGATAAATGTTTTAGAAATATTAAAAAAAAAACTAAATTTCTCTAAAGTTGATTTTTAACAACTTTGCGGATGAGTGCAGGGAAAAATGCTTTTATGCTCTTAAATTATAAGATTCTAGCTAATAAATCCCAGAATATCTATTTGCGCATTTGTGCGATTTTTAAGTTATGAAGGTTTTTGTGAGAGAATTCCAGTTGCTAAAAATCAATGTGAAAAATACATATTAAATATATATATATATTTTTTAAGGCACATAAAGTATGCTCTAATTTACAACTTAATTTTCTAATTTATCTTTATTCATTCCAAAGTTACAGCAAAAATAGTCAAATAAGACTATTTTCTCCAAAATACAAAAACTGGTTTTTTTATGTATTTATTAATATTCATCAATAAAAAATAACAACACTTTAAAATTACGACTTCTATGAATTAATCGCCACTTTCTCTATCATTCACCCCACTGTGCGACGGCTCGAAGCGACGGCGTTGGTTTTACATTTTATCATACCATGCCTTTTATTTGCTGCTTGTCCAAAATTTATCTGTTGTGTCAAAAATTCTACTACCCGCCAAGGCTAGTGAAATTTTATTTATACACTAGTACTTTACTACCGTTTGGCACAGGCCCATAATTACAAAAAACAACAATACTTTCCTAAAGAAGTTATACAGAGAAGTGGCGAAATATCGAAATATAAACAACAACAAAATTAGATTATAGAGATTATTATAATTTAATTATGTAACTGAAAAGTTCAATCGACACAATTAAAATTTTAATTGATTTTTGTTTAATTTTTAATTAAAGGTGTTAATTGGAGAAATATTTTCGTCTCTTTATGTGTCTTTGTGAGTTTATTTTTGTTTTTTTTTTTTTAATTTTGATAACTCTCATTAATGTTTTTATGGAAGAAATTTTGCATATTTCGATTGTATTCAGCATTAATAATAAATTTTCAAAGTTAGTCCCAAATCACACTATGCAAGTCTTATTGCTAAGCTGATTCGTTTCAGGGAGAGAGAGACGAAGGGAACAGCAAAATTTCTTTTCCCTCCGTCTCTCTCCCCTAACAAACTAATCAGCTTAGCAATAAGACTTGCATAGTGTAAATTGGGACTTAATAATCTGGTTGTACACGATATTGAATTCTTATTCCCCCATATTGTGAATGGCGTCATCGATGTCACATCAAGACGACAGTAAATATTGTCACTTGTTCACTCTTTGTCGGCAACAATTGGCTCTTATTGACAATCTCTTAATCTCTAATCTCTCTTAGCCGACTGTGATGTAATGTAACTGTAACATAGAAAACTGCTGATCGATATTTTTAATGAAAAGTAGGTTACGTTACATTGCATCTCCATAAAGGCTCAGTTAGCCGACTGTAATGTAATGTAACTGCAACAGTAAGAAACAGCTGATTGATTTTGCCATGTGAAAAGTAATGAAAATGGTTGTAGAGATGTAATGTAACGTAACCTACTTTTCATATAAAAATATCGATCAGGTGTTTTCTACGTTACAGTTACTTTACATTACAGTCGGCTAACTGAGCCCTAACCAGTTTCATTACTCTTCACATAACAAAATCGATCAGCTGTTTATTACTGTTGCAGTTACATTAAATTACAGCCAGCTAACTGAGCCTTAAGACTTTGTAAGTTAATGTAGTATGTTAATAGTAGTCAATTGTTGTCGACAAAGAGTAGACAAGTGATAATTTTTACTATCATCTTGATGTGACGTCGAAGAGCCATTTGCAATAAGGGGATTATATTTGTATTGAGGGAACGACATCATACATACTTATTATAAAATTAAATTTTATGAACGTGTATGAAATATATTTCTTTTCACAATAATATCATCCCCTCTTTTTTATATTATTTATTATTTTATATTTATTTTAAAGTACTTGAGAAAATTTATAGATTTTTTTGTTCTTTTCAGCAATTATATTTTCCAGGACTTTCTGTCAAAGGAAGCATATTCATTAACCACACTTTTTTATCACCAAGTTTTCGATGACATCGCAGTTTGAATAAATTCTTATACAAGATTTCACTATGACAAAGTTTACACGCAAACAATTGAGACATTGAAGTTTTGCCAAAAAAAAAGTGCACAAATTACTGCAGGGCTCTTAAACACTATTCATAGTTTATTCAAAAAATGATAAATGAAAATTAGGTGTGATTTAATATCACTTTAGTACTCTACGACAAAAACAAATTGTCAAGATAGAGATAAAAAAAATGCAGATATGTTTGTTGTTACAGAAAAACAAAGGCGCATATTCAGAAATTATCACTAAGTGTTAACCTTTTTAAGTACCTATTTAAGTTATTCATAGTTGATTACTTTCAGCAGTAAAAGTTTACACTTAATTATGGGTTAAGCTGCAACTAAATGCCAACTAACTAATACATTCCAAAGGACAACTGACTAGGCATTGCCGTTCGGTTTTAACCGAAACCGAAACCGCGGTTTTTAGCCCATAAAAACCGAAACCGACAAAAAACCGTCGGTTTTTAAGTCTTACTTTAACATGATTATATTGTTTAAAAATACAGCAAATACTTTACATTGAAGACTTTTATACATTACTAAGCATTCTGTAACAATGAAAGGTAAGAAAATTTTAAAATTTTAAGAAAATTATAACAATTCTTTGCAGGAAGAATTGTAATTTGTTATCAAAAAGGCTCTAGCAGATGTAAAGCAGAAAGACGATAATTTTAACGTTCTTCGACAAGAATTTGTACTTTATAAAAAAACGAACAACAAAACAACCAACCAACCAATAACACACCTCTAACAACCTCTTCAACTGAATGCGAAATAGTGTTTTCTGTTAACTTCTGCACAAAAATAAGATTTCGTTTAAACGACTCTACATTGAACCCTTGAACGTTTTTGAAATTTTATTACTTGAATAATTAAATATAATTTTTTTATTCTTAAGCTTTTTATACACATACTCACTACTAAATGTTGCTTTTCTAATACGGGTGGGCCAAAAGAAACCAAGGGGTGTAAAAGTTTAATAACTTTTTTGTTTATTAATTTTTTTTTTATTTTTTCTTTCAGATTATTTAGACAACAGTTGGAGAATTTATAATGGAGAGGTTCACAACTGAACAGAGAACCAGAACAATAGAATTTTATTATTTAAACCAGAGATGAAAATTTGATTATGAGTGATGAAGCTCATTTTCATTTGAATGGCTTTGTTAATAAGCAGAACTGTAGGTTCTGCGGTTCTCAAAATCCAAGAGCCATTCATCAACGCCAATTGCACCCCATCAGGTGTACAGTATGGTGTGGGATCACATCTGAAAATTTCATTGGGCCCTACTTCTTCGAGAATGAAGATGGAAGTGCTGTAACCGTAAATGGAGAGCGGTATCGGTTTATGATAGAAAATTTTTTACGTCCTGCTCTTGAAAACAGACCTGGTATGTGGTTTCAGCAGGACGGAGCCACTGCCCATACTGCCCGAGACACAATGGCACTTTTAAGTCAAATTTTTGGAGAGCGAATAATTTCTCGAAATTCGGAAATTATTTGGCCAGCGCGATCGCCAGATTTGACAGCACCCGACTATTTTCTTTGGGGTTTTTTGAAGGAGCGAGTGTATGTGAACAAGCCAGAGACAATCCTTGAACTCAAGGCAAACATTGTTGCAGAAATTCGAACGCTACAGCCACAAGTTTTGAAAGATGTTATGGAAAATGCTCTAAAAAGAGCCCATCAGTGCGAAGCTGAAAACGGTGGTCATTTAAGAGACATCATTTTTCATACTTAGTGTAAAAAAATTTCCATTTTGTATATTATATAATCTGAAAGAAAAAATAAAAAAAAGTTAATAAACAAAAAAGTTATTAAACTTTTACACCCCTTGGTTTCTTTTGGCCCACCCTGTATAAGTACCTGAATTGAATACAAACCAGAGAAACTCTATCACTCCTATAGTAACAATTTTTTCCCTC
The DNA here is from genome assembly GCA_949987645.1 of Tachina grossa. NCBI lineage: Eukaryota > Metazoa > Arthropoda > Insecta > Diptera > Tachinidae > Tachina > Tachina grossa. The sequence goes on along the minus strand of OX465276.1, from coordinate 57,691,749 downwards.
GAAAATTTTTTCCCAGAAATATTTTTCCTTTTTTTTTGTTCCTGTTAACATGAATAAGGCAGTATATTTTTCACGTAAATTTTTTCACTTTTCCCTTGGTTTTGTTTACTTTATTTTTGCAGGCCAACTGAATTATTACATCGAATAATTTCGATATTTTTCTTCGAATTATATATTGAAAGTTATAATTATTTATTTTTAGGACAATAATTTCCTACAATACATTTTTTCATAGAGTTTGAATCTCTTTGGTTCATAGACAGTAAATTTCATGGTGGCGCACCACGGTAGTATACTTAATGAAAAACTAGCTAAATCAACAGAAGCACCTCCATGAGTACAACTTTAAAGTAAATAAGTTTCGTTTATAACCTAAAATTTGTGTGATTTTTTTATTCAACTTAAATTTATCCGATTTTCAATTAGTTTTTAAGCTTTACAAAAATTCTTCCCTTTTTTTCATTCACGGGATATTCAAGATAGCTTTTTTCACTTTGAGGGTAATGAAAATTTCACATGAAAAAAAATCCATTTGTTTTTCACGATAGAGATGATTATTTTTAAATCATCATTTATCTTTCCAGCATACATACCTACTTATATACATGCATATTTTTAAAACCGAAACCGAACCGAAACCGACCGGTTTTAGTAGCTTAAAACCGGAAACCGCGGTTTTCTAATTTTCACGGTTTTCGGCAAACCCTACAGCTGACTGACTTCATTTACAATTTATTTGAAAAGTAAAATCAATTTATGGCTCTTTAAAATGCACAAAACAACAAATACTCTTTATTTTCTAACATTTTTCTTCATAATAAGCTTTCATTCTTATCTTTACTTCTTGCAATTATTTCTATTGCGTCCAAAAAAAATATCCATATAAAGCAATAAAATAAATTAGAGATGTGTTTTTGGTCAACAAAATTCTATTGAATATTTTTATGTTTACAGGCCCATATTTTAATTGATTTATATACAGACTATAGCCAAAAAATTACTTTTAAAGATTTTGTAATTTATTATTATTGATATTTAGCTAGTTTTTAATTATCATATAACGAAATTCATATATTTCTTTTAATCGTTTAACGTAAAATTAACATTTCACAGACTTCTATCAATTGGCATTTTTTCTTAAAACATAGCATTTATAGCATCAATTGTATGAAATATTACACATTTTTTTCCATTAAGTCTTGTAGTTTCTTATAATAAATTTATTAAACTAAAAAAGCAACATTAGTTTCGAGTAACTGATATTAGCGACAAAAAATATGTTTTAAATCGAAAATAAAATCGCGCGTCGTCATTTCGACGAAGTATGATAGTGCAGGGTTAAGGAAATAAAACTGTTTTTCAATAGATTCATAAGCTTTTTAATTAATTACAGAATTTATCGTTCAAAATATCATCGACATTTTATTCTCTCTACATAACAATATGCAAGGCTGCATTTCGTTTACCAGCTGAAAGCAGTTGCTGCACTAGTTATGAATTGTGAATAAGAGCTATAACTATCTATGAACTATATTTTAGTTTCTGTTTTATTAGTTTCCACTTTGGTTACGATTTCTGAATATGCGCCAAACAGTTTAAAAAAAAATTTTAAAGATATAAATATGTACAGACGTACAGACGACGTGCCCAAGATTAACGATATTTTCTTTTCTCTAAAATTGCAACATTTTTTTATATTTTTTATTAAGCTTTCGTTTAAACTAAAATATTACTTTCAAAAAAGAATCATCTAGATTCTACTTGAAGGCCAGCGTGTAGTGGGCAGCCACGTAAACCAACCAAAATATTACACTCGCCAGGAATGCTACCAATAATTTATAATAAAGTCTTTATTTAAAAAAAAAATAAACCATTTTATTGCAAATTTTTGTTAAAAATTGCAATATATGCAAAATTTTATTCTAGAAAAGAACACGCCATAGATTTTTTTAATATTACAAATAGAAGAATATATTATATAAGAACTTACTTATACTTGGGAGGGAATGGAACCCGCGACCTTACAGACTAATAGACTACTGACTGCACTGAAAACTAGGCAAGCGAGGCACTCTCCCTCTCTCTCTAAATACATATATATATATATATATATATATATATATATATATATATATACATATAAAAGAAAATCTCTATTTTTACGAAACTTTTTAATTTTTACGTCCATACTTCATGATTTAAACAAGAAAATTTACTCAGTCCCATATTTGGTAGTTATTAGAATAATTTAAGAGTAAGTCTTGGTGCCACAGATGCTGCTACCTCATATAACTATTTTAATTTATTCAGTTATTTTGCAATAATTTCCATATTCTTTTTTTATTAAGAATGTTGTAAAAATATTTAGCAAGTGTATTACTATATACATCAACCCATTTAACGAAGTTATTAGCGTTCCTAAATTGCAACATCACCGAGATTTAAGACTAGAGATGGATGCGTGTCGTGTTTTTTCGTGACACGAACACGCACGACTCAACACGAAGTGTTCGTGACAAAAAATCTGATTTCGTGCGTGTTCGGGTCGTTACGTGTTAAGCAAAATTGACACGAAAAACACGAAACGATTTTAGATTTCAAATATGTATGAATGAATTTCCAGTAGAGAGAAAAAATTGTATATTTTATATTGTCAAACACACAACACCAGCATATTTGTTAATATTGTATGGGCCTCTGACGCATAAAGTTCTTTTCGTAAACCGATAGTATCAGCTGGCAGTGCCGACTCGGTGCTATATTTTGAAAGGCAACTCTTGAGAAAAATCAATTAAAAATACCCGAAATATTTCGTGCGTATTGTGCAGTATCGTGTTGACGAAATTTTTCGTGTGCGTTTTTCGAACGTGTTGAGTGTCTTGGTATCCATGTTCGTGTTGGAAAAATTCGACACGCATTCATCTCTATTTGGGACTACTACAGCTAACTAAAGCGGCGCTATGAAATGAGGCCCAAGGATTTAACGCCCAAATAAGAAATTATGAAATGGGGTTGTACGAATTATTGCTCAAGTGCAAATCGCTAAAAAAAAAATGTAGAATTGTCCGGGAAATATTGTTGTACATTTTTAGATATTTTAGTATTTGTTCATAATGGATAATTGCCAAATTTTCGCAAAATGTTGAAAAAACCAAAAATAAAAAATTTTAAGCGATTATTTATTCCAAATTCCGGTGGTTGTGCGTAATGAACAAATGCCCCAAAAACTTCGGGCGATTATTTATTTTATACTTTTGGGCTATTCTTTACTTTTTTTAGGACAATCGGACACTGTTTTTTGGATATTTCTTCACAATGACTTATCACCCAACAATTTTGGGAGTTTCTTCATTTATGTAGCTGTTTCGGAAGATTTTAAGTTGGGCGATAATTCGTACAGCCGTGTTAAAGGTTCAAGAGAATACTTGTAAAAATTAAAAATTCCTCAATTTTATATTTTATATTTCTTATTGGGGCATTATTTCCTTGAGGCTTATTTCATAACGCCAACTAAAGCTAGTGGGATCCCAAACATTCGGTCACTGGGTGTATCGTCACTGACCATTTTTTATCTACATACATAAATATTTCACTCCACAAGTTTGGACACTTAAATTTTTTTTATGGTAATTTCAAAATTTAAATTTTACAAAATTTTATTTTGCAGAGAGGATTAATTAAGTTTTAGTTACATAAAAAAAAATTCGATTGAAAAAAAAAACTTAAGGAAAGAAAGGCGGAATGCATAGATTAGTAAATAGTAAATTACCCGATTTGTGACTTGGGTTTGTGGGTTCGATTCACGCTCTAGGCAAGACAAAAAAATTTTTTAAATTTTTCTTTATAAAAAACAACTAAGAAAGCAAAATGCCAGTAAGCAGCTTTTGAATCAGTCTTAAGCTCCTAAATATTATTTTTTTATTATAACAAATCTATTTTGCAAAGAAATAACTTGTGCGTAAAACATGTTTACAACGTCAATGATAGTTGAATACTAAATCCGTTTAAAAAAAAACGTAAATACATACTTATGGCGAGTATACACGTTACTACAAATCGTACAAATATGAAATTAGTAACGTGTATCATGCTGTCGTACTTATGAATTATACTTTGTAGTATGAAAATCAAAAATTTTTGATTTCTTTGGGGCGGAGCTTCTATAAGTACGATAATAAGTATTGTGTATCATGCTGCTGTACAGCGAAATTTGCTTTATGAGGAAATTATTTAGAAAACGCAGTGTTTCTGCTCTTCAATTTTAAAATTAGGTTTATATAGCGGATATTTCAATTACAAAAAGAGCATTAAATATTATTTTAACCATTCTCTAAAACATGCCCCTTTTCTTTTTGCATATTTTTTTTTTATTCTTTTCAACTGCAATTCACTTATTATTATATAAATCCATCACATTATTCATTTATCCGCGTGTGTATTACATTAATAATAGGTGCATTCATAAGACGTAGCTGTTGTGCAACCGTTGAGTGCTTGTCTTAGAAACGCATAGTTGAGTAGTTCCGATCCACTCAACAGTTGAGTAATTTTCCATCATCAAATTTTTTCGCTACCTATAGTCAACATGTTGTGATCAACCTGAACAGCTGATCGAATAGAGCTTTATCTTTTATTTGATGTGTTAGGTGGCAGGAGCAAATATTTGTTAAACTTTACATTACAAATGCGATGAAGTAACAAAATAAAGATATCAAGATTAAATTATATCCATCAAGCCGTTTCTAAGACGTAACTGTTGGGGCCGACAGTTGCCAACAGTTTCACAACTGTTGAGCTTAACAGCTACGTCTTATGAATGCGCCCAATGTTCTTTCAAATGAAATAGTATGATTTTTAGTAGCGCGTATCCTAAAACCGTACTACAAGTCATACTACGCTAAGTAAGAAATTAACTGCCAGTTTATAGAATTCATGCAAAAGTTCTCGGCTGTCTATTTAATGAAAACAAAAACAAATTTTGAGTGCTTTGTTTTTGTTTTCAATATAAATAGCCAGACGAGAATTTTCACATGGCTTCTATGAACTGGCAGTAAGTATCGTGTATACCCTGCATTACCTGTATATATGTATGTAAGTATGTAAGTATGTATGTATGTATGTACTCATATACCAAAAATCCGTTAGAAATAAAAAAAAAACAGAAAAGGCAGAGTTGTCAACTTGGTTCGTTTCGCACCATTTTGGGTGCTTTTTGAAATTTTTTGTGCGAAAAATTCCTAAGTTGGTGCGTGGTGCGCTTTTTTTTTAAATTTCGGTACGTTTTTTAATTTATGGTGGCACCAACTCAAATTTAACACAACAATGGGTTAAAACCTCAAAATTCTTGTTGTGAAACTTGCCAACTTCCTGATAGTGTTAACTACCATATTAATAGTAGTGATGTTTATAACACATTACAATTTGAAATGAAATCTGTCTAATGTCCCGATGATAACAATAATGATGAAAATATTAGCTTTATTAATTTGATCTCTTTTTAAAAATTTTTAAACATAATTTATAAAATTAATGGTACAAAAATGTATATTTGCAAACATATGTACATATGTGCCCTTAATAATGAAAGTTTATGAGTCATACATTTCTTTGGTCGAGATATTTAGTAAATTACATTTGAACAAATCCAAAAATATTTTTTATTATGCAACAGTTTAATTTAAAGTTGTACTAGTTTCGATTAATAAAAATTTATTTTACTATATCGAATCAAAAATGCGTATGACTTGGACCACTTCCATAATTAAGAACACATGTCGCACATTTACTTCAATAGAGGCATAACTCAAAAAAAATAGTTTTGCAGAAAACGCGTTTTAAGTTTTCAATTTGCATACAACTCAATGGAGAAATGAAAAAAAATTCTTCTCTCAGGAGGTGATGGTACAAGCTATTTATATGAAATTTTTACACAAGATAAAATACGAAATGCCGCATCTTTCTGCATTATTAACTCAAAAAACTCATTTTTTGAGTTATGCCACTATTGAAGTAAATGTGCGATGTGTACCATGTATGTATGTACGAATTTGTTTAGTTTTTTTTTTTGGGTTTTTTAAATATTTTACACATATTCACCCTTATCGGGAATAAAAGTTCACGTGAATAGTGTTCCCTTTCCCTAAAATTGTGATCGCCAATGTTTGCGTTGTTCTTGTGTTAGTATACTATTTTCTAATTTTGTTCACCATATTTTTGTTCACGGGAAATATTTCACGTAAGCAAACTGTTCGCTTTCTATTCCCGATAAGGGTGGTTGTAAAAAAAATAATATTGCACTTTTTTTGTAAAATTAATTCAATAAACATTTTAAACTAAAAAAAGAAATTCTACGCTCGTGCGTTTTTTTGTAAATGACGCGTTTTTTTCTCCATTTTGGTGCGTTTTGAAATTTCAAAGTTGACAACGCTGGAAAAAGGGAATGTAGAAAAGCGAATATAAATAATACAAAATCGAAGCGAAAATGAGCCAATTAATATCTATTTGGGATGTGTCGCCGATTATGGAAATCAATAATTCTGTTAAACTGATTGATTCAATTGGCAGCCTATTGGAGGAATTTGAAATCGTCTCATTCCTGAATTGTTAAACAAATGTTGTTGATAATTTCCATGTAAAGTTTTGTTACATATATATTTCTTATACATATATACATATGTATATACACATTAACATATCGAGCCCTAAGCGCTAAAATAACGTAAACTTCAGAAAAAAAAATTTAAAATTTAATTTTTTGCAACAAGGTCATAAACTCAAAAAAAAACTACTTTTGCAGACAATAACTTTTAAGTTTTAAATTATAACACAACTCAATTAAGATATATATGTATGTGGCCTTAATTATGAAACATGTGCATTTTTGCTTCAAAATATCAAATAAATCTTAAAAAAAAACTTCAATATATATTAAAAAAAAATATTAAATAAATTTATATAAATCGAGACTAGCACAACTATAAATTAAAATGTTGCAATTTATAAAAATATTTTTTAAACAGTTCAAATGTATCTCGACCAAAGAAATATATGACTTAGGCCACTTTCATAATTAAGGGCACATATGTTTGTATATACAAGCCTTTCATTTTTATATCAGATTAGACATAATATAACAATATTTTCAGCCTTATTAACTCAAAAAACATTTTCTTTGAGATATGTACATATGTCCATGTTGCAATAAAGGAGCAACTTTTATTATGTATAATTAAATGTTTTTCATTATTTTTTTTTTTTTGCTTTCTGTTTTTACGATAAAATGTCCCATAAAAAGAGTAAAATAAGAAGCAGCCAATATTTTACAAATAATTATTTTAATTGTAAAAGTAATGCGAACTAGCGATTTTGTTAAAATCGTAAATCGTTAAATTTGGAAAAAAAGCTCCAATTCACAAAATTTTGTGAAAAAGTCCAAATTTGGAAAAAAAATACCTTCAAAATTTTAAACTGCAGTAAAAATGTATTCAAATTTAAAAAAAGCCGAAATTTGAAAAGACAAAAATTAAAAAATATCTCAACAAAAATTTTAAATGGTTTCTAACGACTAAAATTGTAAAAACAAGCTGCCAGACCGCAAGAAAAAAATTGTTAAAATTAATAAAACGTTATAACATTTTTTTTAAAAAGATGTACGCAACCAAGGCACATCAATCAGGTACCAGCGATTCTACAACAAATATTACAACAGCAACAACCACATGTACTTTGTTGGTATAAATTACCTTCTTATTTTTCAAGCATCGTCAGATTGCATGTTTCTTATAGGAAATGTCAAACACCATACAAAACTGAATATTCGAAAGTTGTTTATGGATAATCAAACAGAAGCACGCTTTCAGGCTTATATCTACACAATCCAAATTTGACATTTAGATTGGTATAATGACATTAGTCACCTGGTGTAGTGCTGCCACCTAATAAATGCGCCTTGTACACAACTTTATTTTACCTTTTTCCAACAGAATTATATTCAAAGAGAATTCCTTTTGGCTTTCCTGAAAAATTTAATTTTTGGACATATGCTGTTATTAATGAAAACCACAGATAAATACCTATATCTGTATATACTCAAAACCGAATTTTTGATTTAATAATGCAAAGTTAATCTTTATATCATCGTTATTCATACTGTGCAAAAATTTCAAAAATATTTAAAGATAAATAATATTTTTTTTTTGTGTTTAAACTGAAAGCTTTAAATTTGTTTTTTGTTAAACTAATTTTTTATTTGAGTTATGCCATTGTTTTTAGTAAATTAGCGATATGTAAATCTCAAATTTAACATTAGAAAATGCTTAAGAAAAATACCAACTTGGCATCACTTACGCTTATCACGTGAAGCTCATACTTTTAAAATGCCAGGAATGGAAAAACTAAATAAAACAAAAGGGCCATATTACAAACTATTATTAACTATTAAGCTTTATAAAATAATATATCAATAACAACAAACATTTTAAGTAAAAAGATTTATATAATATGAAATAATTCTGCAAAAAATACCGATTTCTATGCAAAGATCTAATAGAAGATTTTCTCGAAAAAAAATGTATGCTACCAAGCTGGAAGTAAGCTCATTCAAAGAAAAAAAATTTTTTAAATCTATTGGTATTTCTCGTACCCTAAATTTAAAATAAAATTTTAATAGGCGTCCCTATGCCCATTTTTTTGAATGCAAGTTTGTGTTTTTTTCACAGCTCAGGGTGTATGTTAATTTAAAAAAAAAATCGTTAAAGTAGAACCATGTAAAATAAAATATTAAATTTTAATGGGCGTGACTCCGGCCGTTTTTTTAATGAAATATTATGTATATTTTAGAGCTCAAATGTGTATTAAGCTTCGTAAAAAGTTATAGTTTCGCACTAAAAAATGTTTTCTAAATGCCACAATATTTTTTATGAATATTCCTTTTTTTATTCGGTATTAAAAATATTATATTAATAATGATATTTTTTCTATAAAAATATGTACTTTACTAGAAGTCTTTGAGGGCCACAGATGCCCATTTCTGCTACATTCAATTCATATAATTCTGGTATGCTTTTTCCTGAAAAAACTCCGTATATGTAGAGCAATAATTTTTGAATAATTTCGGTGATCTTGATATCCTCATTGAAAAGGTTGCCCACACCCCTCAATTGTGTTCTGTATATATATGTACATATCTATGTACATAACAAAACCCCTCTAAAGCAATAAATCAGCACTGGTAAATATTGCACATTATATGAACTTACAAAAAAAAACTACTGCACTTTAAATGTATTGGCGCTTAGCACCAACAAGCAATCCGATTTCAAATCTCTTCTGTGATGTTAGTATTAATCATTAGTATTAATTCATGGACAGAGGCCTTCATACCTAGTTCCTATCACTGTAACTTTGTAACTCCAATAGCGTAGTAAATTCTAAAATTGTATTAAATACACAATAACTTTGCACAATCAATGTCACTTGCACACAACAACACTGTAATTGTCTTGACACTGTCCTTTAAAATGCCCTCATTTGCCCTATTGCATGCTAGATGTACTTTCTGCACTTCCTGCGACTTTTGGGAAGTGCTGAAAAGTCACTACTTTGTATATACAATTTCAAAACAATAACACATCACAATACATTTCATTGTGATGGTAGTTTTAAGTATTAATGTAATAGTATAAGCAGCCAGTAATAATAGCACAAAAGAAAATCACAGACAATAATAGCATTTAATAAAAAAAAACCAAAAACTGTACTTTGTACATTTAATCACATTTACATGGAAGTACTCCTGCCATCAGTAAATGCGTACAAAGCTAAGCAAACCTCGAACAAGGTCCTCGGGATATCCAGCACAACTCGTCGTTATGCTGAGTGATCACCATGTTTTTTTTTTTTTTTTTTTTGTTTTGCAAAAGCAAATTAATTTAATTTTTCCAACAAATATTCGAGAAATACAATTCTAATGTTGCATTAGAGAAAACTGAAGCGCTACGAAGTCAAAATATTAATTGTGATTTACATGTTTATTTGTTCTTCTCCAAAAAAAAAGGGCCAACTAAGCTACACTATACACACATATGGACTTGATTGACGGGTTTATTTGATAGTCTGCAGGGCTCGTACCAACTTGCCTGGCTTGTAGCATTAAAAATATGCTTGACATTAACATCTATTTCCAGATGTTTTTGAATTCCGAAAAACTAATTATATTAGAAAATAGGGTTTCGCGATTACGATTTAAAAATATGCGATTAATTGCGATTATCGGTTAAACGCGATTAATCAAGAAAATATACTATTATAATTTTTTTTAAACCAAAATAAATTGCGTCATGAATAGGGAAAGGATTTTCATGTAAATACATGTCTTTTGTCGTTGGTCGTAGATCAACGTTAATAAATTATCTTTGGGAATCAAAAAATTTTTAAAGAAAATGGCATATTTTATAATAAATGCATATTTTTGCATATTTAATTATACATGCACGCAAAGAAAAGATATGGTTGTAGAATGGTTGAGAAAACAATAAATGTTCTCTGAAACAAATGTGTGGTGTTTGAAAACTAGTTATTGTTATTTTAATACCCGTATTCTAACCTCTGTGACAATGATAAAATTATAACAAAACTGAGGTGAATGACTATTTGTATATTTTTGGTATTCTGAAAAATATTGTCATGAATAAAATATAACAAATTTGTCACCTAATGAAAAGCACATAACAAAATAAAAATTTATTAATTTTCCTTTTAATTTACTTTTTAGTTGTGAGAATTAAAGAGAAAAAAGCGTGATTATTGAAAAATTGTTAACATCTTATGCCAATAAAAATAATTTCTTTGCGCACTTTTTTTTGCAAAAGTAAAGGAAACATTTTTTTTCACTTTTTCCAAAATAACAACCAGGGACTCCTGGTTTTTTGCCAACAATATTTGTAGTTGTAATATGGTAAAATGGACAACTTTTGCGAATATATGTATTTATTAAATTTGAACGTGTCTATGCACTCTAATAGCTCATACAGATCACTTTTTAAATTCAAAATTTAATGTTTCTGAATATTCCGACGGTAAATTTGTTCCTTAATTTTTGCAAAAAAAGTGCCAAAAATAAGATGCTTACAAGATTTGTTTGGTAGAGGGTTTTATTACCGTCATACCATTACAATTTTTCTTCCACAGATTTCACAATCAACCCCTTTTTGTAGAAACTACGAACCTATACTGTCCTGTCCGTGTGTTTTTTTAAATATATTGTTAGTACATTTTTATTAGCCTCCTGCACAAGACATCTTATAAGAACTTTCAAGACATGAGGGATTTTTCAAATGCTTTACTACAGCGAAATATTATAAAACAAACGTTAACAACATTATTTGCAAGAAATTTGTTTGAGTATTGTAGGTATAAGAGTAAAGAAGAAAACACTTCGTGACGGAAGAATTTGTGATACTTGCTTCTTTCTACGCATGAGCGCGTATACAAACGTCATGCATGTATGTGTGTATGATCTTTTATTTTTTGCGCACATGCAAAGGCACACACATGCATTAGCATTAGTTGTATGTGGTTAATCACATAATAGCTTGCCATCTACATATTACACACACACTCAAACGTACAATATGAAAAATAACAAGCATACACTAAAGGCTCAGTTAGCCGACTGTAATGTAATGTAACTGTAACGTAGAAAACAGCTGATCGATATTTTTATATGAAAAGTAGGTTACGTTACATTACATCTCTATAACCATTTTCATTACTTTTCACATAACAAAATCGATCAGCTGTTTCTTACTGTTGCAGTTACATTACATTGCAGTTGGCTAACTGAGCCTTAATCAACAGTACTTCTTTTGAGTTTTTGTTTTGTTTTGCTGTCTTGGAGACATCGCTTGTTAATACTGATATACACGTACACCAATACATCCATCGTGCTTCGCTTATAGTACGACAGCATTTATTATTGGTTTAGTATAATACATGCGACGTGAATACATTTAAAAATCATGACGTTTTTACATTTCAAGACTGTTTACGCAGCTCTCTAATTTATATGTGTGCGACCATCGTTTGCTAATTACTTATGTAAATGCAAGCTACTCCGGCTGAAGAAATAAAAAAAAATACATTTCTTTACATTCATAATACATCTCTTTATTATTTTTTAAATAAATAAATATAGTTGTCAATTTTAAATAAATCTCATCATAGTATGTTAAAAGCTTTTTGAGCTTTTTAAGCTTTTTCTTGTCATATGAGCAACAGAATATTATGAAAATTTTATTTAAAATTATATAACAAGAAATTTGACAAAATTGTATGACAAAAAATTTGTCACAATTTATTAGAATACGGGTATAAACATTTATTTCGTTACGATAAACAGAGTAGTGTTGGAATTACATTATCACATCCAGAAAAAAGTGTGATATGCTTAGAGTTTAAAAATATAAATAGTTTAGTTAAAAATTTATGACTACAACATAATTTTTATTATTATTTAAAAATAATATGATTTAAATAACAATATAATGTTATCCAAAACCATGCTATGCTAAATTTAAAAAAAATATTTTTCAGAAACATCTGTCAATTCAGTATTTCGTTTGTAAGCTATCGGTAGTGCACGGGTGTTGTTAAATAAATTAATAAATAAACAAAGTATTAATAAAAGGGTACATCAATGAAAGTATATAAACATTTGTGTATCTCTTTACACAGACATGTCTGTATGTCGTGTAGGTATACATTTCTATATATACATTTTATTTCAACAATATTAATCTATTTTATTTAACGCACAGCTGTTTCTACAATAAATATATGATTAAAAAACAAAATAGTATTATTATATTAAATAATACTGTGGTCGTATTTAACAATATTAATATAATATTAGATTATGATATGGTGAGTCTCAATTATATTTTAGTCACATCTAACAATAGTGTTGTCATATTTACAATACTAAGATTAGGTGTAGCAAAGTTCATTGTTTATGTAGATAATATTATTATTAGAGCTGTGCAAATGTCGTGATTTTATCGTTATTCACGTGATTCGTGATCAAATATTATAACTAATCACGCGTGAGTGCATGAGCGTGACTGAAAAAAATTTACTCGTGCGTGATTATTAAAAAAAAGCTCACGCACGAGTAAATTTTTTTCAGTCACGCTCATGCACTCACGCGTGATTAGTTATAATATTTGATAACGAATCACGTGAATCACGATAAAATCACGCTCTCACGAGATAACATTCCTGCATAGGTACATATGTAACTATATTCAATCATTTGAAATAAATTATTTTATAATAATAAATGCATATATGTATGTATAGTAATATGTATGGAAGTATGAGCTTACAAACACAATGAATACCCCCAAACAAAATGTTTCGACTTTTTCTGAAGTCAGACTTGTCGTACCGAATTCGTTAAGACATTTCTGAACAATTTTTTTTTTAAATTAACCCCTATATTCATAAAATTTTAAACGAATTTGAAATGTATTTTATTTCAAATTTTCAATACATAATTTTCCTAAAATGAATTTCAAATTCATTTTATTTTTTTATGAATATGAGGGTAAAACTTTGATTTTTGAAGACATTAGTAAAAGTCTGTGAAAATATGTATGTAACTATGTATAAGTTGATAAAAAAAAGGATTGTAAAAAATATTAAAAAAACGTGAGTATGTGCAAATTATTTCGACAATAGCAGCAACATAACGGTGAAGCGGTACTCTGCTATAAAAGCAAAAATAAAACGTACCTACAAGTCGTTACGTGTTCGTACCGACTTATCGTAACGAATTCGTACCGACATATCGTTACGAAGTCGTGTCAACCATTTCATACAAAAATTTTTACGATTTCGGTAATATTTCGGTGCCGAAATTGGAAGATTTTTTCGACCAATCCTTACGAATTCTTTACGAATTCGGAGCATTTTGTTTGATGGGTACATACACCTTTGTAAGCATGTCTGTATGTTTCTTAGATACCCTGTAGGAAGTATCAATTGAGAAACACAGTCGGGCCTCGATTATCCGTGATCTGGTTAATAGGTAACCCCGATTAACCGTGATGGCCAAAGATCAGTATATTGTTTTTTGTTTGCAATGTTTTCAAATTGTTTGCTTCGATTAACCGTGATTACCTCTATTATCCGTGATAGCAGAATTTTTTTTATTAACTCCAAATTCATACACACAATATAATAAACATGAAAACGGGGAATTCCGTTGTTTGCATACGATGAGTCAGAAGCATTTACAAGTGAGTAGTTTAATTTTGAAATTTGAGAAGTACGGGTGGTTAGATTTAAATATATTTGTTATTCGATTAACCGTGAAAATCGGTTATCCGTAATGCTTCTGGTCCCGACCATCACGGATAATCGAGGCCCGACTGCACTACTGATTCAACAGTGCCTTTGTCAACAATACTACTGACGAATTGTACCGCAAAAAATGTTTTTTGATTTAGGGGCGGTCCATATATTACGTAACGCTGTAGGGGGGAGGGGTGGGGATCGAGTTTTGTTAAGATTTGTTATGGCGGGGGTGGGGGAGTCTTTGAAAATGTTACGTAACAGAAAAATTTAATTTTAATTAATTAATTACATTAATAATTAATTAATTTAATTTGTATGTTTTCTCATGTAATATGCTTTTCTCGTTTATTTGATTATCATTTAGTTAATTGATCATACGTCTTACCTTCACATTTATATTTGTATGTATACATACATACATACATGTGCGGAATGTCAATTTTTGATATACGAGAATTCGAATTCGAATATTTAAAATGATATCCGCAAATACGAATATTTAAAACGATATTAAATTAACTTTGCTTTATTTTAATTTACATTGTAAATTTTACAAAAACACGAGCATACATATATAAATAGATATGTATATCGTCACCTAAAATCCAAAAGGCCGTAAGTACACTTTTTACTATTTTAGAGGAGAAGCAAAAAACTTCATAAATTTATTCTATTTACATGCATGTTATAGTACGTTTCTACTATGAGCAAAACAAGTTGTTTTTCTCAGAACACTTGGAAGTGTTTCCATTATGCTTTTTTGTGATTTGGTTAAACGAGTTTTGGAAGTAAATTTGATTTTATTATCAAGACCGCAAACCTTATTATTCAGATTAGTAAATTCTTCACTCATTTACATATAAAAAACATATAAATACAACCGATTTGGTTTGTGCAATTGCTTAAAAATTTAATATTCTCTATTAGTGCCATCTTTTGTCAGAATATTGCGGCTTGTTTTTGAAGTTTCAGCCAGCAACGCAGTGTTGCACTAACAAATTTGTTCATGTTTCGGAGGAAAACAACTTGTTTGAGGTGTTTTGCTGATATGAAAAATGTATGGAAAAACATGTAGCAAAACATTGGTTTTTCAGCAAAACAAGTTTTCTGCTCCAAAACACGTATATGGAAACGCACTATTAGATGCCAAATTGAATAATGTATAACATCGGTATTTTTAAACATATGTGAGTAAAATTTTAGGAAAATATGTATTTTGGTTAATCACGTCATAATCAATCAAAAAGTCTATTTTGAACTTTTTGGTTGTTACGGCCTTTTGGATTTTAGGTGACGATATGTAAGAGCCTATTTTTCAACCCAAAAAAACATGAAAATTATATTATAAAGGGTGTTTTTTATTGAGGTATAGAACTTTAAGTTGGCATCACTTTTTTAACTGGCGGCCATTTTGTCAGCTGTCAAGTGATTAATATTTAGTTTGGTTTGCCATTTCATCATAAGAATGTTGACAAAAGAACAACGCTTGCAAATCGTGCAAATTTATTTCGAAAATAATGGTTCAGTTCGCGAAGTTTACCGCAAGCTCCGTCCATTTTATGGTCGACATAAATGTCCATCAGAGCAATTAATTCGGTTAACCATGGATCGTTTTCGCACTACGTTTACTCTATGTGATAATACGCATCCGCAGAGACGTCGAACAGTGCGCACCGAAGAAACAATTGCCGCTGTAGAGCAAAGTGTTGAAGAGGACCCGAATGAATCGATTCGCCACCGTGCACAGCAATTGGAGCCGACTAACCGACTATTTTGTTCCCGAATTGGATGGCATGAATGTGGATGAGTTGTGGTTCCAACAAGACGGCGCTACATGCCACACAGCGCACGTCACAATCGATTTATTGAAGGAAACATTCGATGAGCGCATAATTTCGCGGAATGGACCTGTCAATTGGCCACCAAGATCGTGTGATTTGACACCATTGGATTATTTTCTTTGGGGATATGTGAAGTCGCTCGTCTACGCCAACAAACCAGAAACGTTAGGGGACTTGGAAGCCAACATTCGTGGCGTTATTGCCAACATACGGCCCCATATGCTCGAAAAAGTGGTTGAAAATTGGACCTGTAGAATTGGCTTTATTCGAGCCAGCCGCGGCGGCCACATGCCCGAAATCATATTTAAACATTAATGGCATAAAATTATCCTTCCAATAAAGCCAAATTGATGGACATTAAAACGATTTTCTTGTGTTTTATTTCAATTCGAAGTTCCATACCCCTCAAAAAAACACCCTATACATATACCTTTTCGTGAGCGTGCGTGATCGTGATAAGTTGTAAACCACTCGTGCGTGATTAAAAATTGTTTATTCATGAGCGTGCGTGATCGTGAAAATTTTCAAAATCATTCGTGCGTGAAAGTGCGTGAGTAAAATATTTTTCTGCGTGAGCGTGCGTGTCGTGAGTCAGAAAACACTCACGTGCACATCTCTAATTATTATTAACTCAGATAATAATATTATTTAAAGTTTGATTTTCTATTAACAATAATATGATTTAACAGCATCCATATAATTCAATCATAGTAACTATGTTGCTGTTTGATTATGATTACACCTCAACAGCGTGACCATTTTAGCATTTTTGCAGCTAAATTTAGCATTTCTTTTGTTGATTTAGCTGCAAAATTTTCGATTTAGCACTTAGCATTTTCGTTACATTTTTCAATTTTTTATTTAGCATTTTCTAACATTTTTTCATATTAATCTACCTAACTTTTAACAATATCTCTTATACGTAAAAGAGGCTGACTTCCAAAACGTCAACTGCCTTCCAACAAAGTGTAGTGTTTCATAACACTGCAGAGCAAAACATTGACAATGCATACCCTTTCAAAACGTCGTTGACAAGTATTTAGAACACCGCAAACAATCAATCAGCGCATCGGTTGCAAAGTTGGTGCTCATGGTTACAATGTTTCGCAACTTTGGATCTGTGCACGTTATAAATACCGTATCCTAAGACTGTACAAACTTTGTACTTTTTACGTAAAAATTTAATAGGCGAAAGCTTTAGAATATTTTACAAAAACCAATTTTTAAACGTTGTTTATAAACGAAACGTAAGTGAGAAACGAATTCTTCTCGAAGAACCGTCCGTGAATTAATATTTTTGGTTTGCTTTAAATACTTTATGTATAGTGACAAACTAGTATTTACTTAGCATAACCCAGCAAAAATTATTGCTTTCCCGAAGCATATTTGTGAGGGATACAATGTTACAGAATCACTTGATGTTGTGCATGAATAAGGAATTTTTTTGTTCGAGATGAGCCAGCTAGAATCAACACATTTAGCTTACTAAAGTGCTGCAAAGAAGTAATACTCAGATGCAAAAATTACTGGCTTGCAAAATTTTTTGTGATAACTTTCTATTTTGCTAGAGAGTCCGCCTTACGTTAGTGCTTGTTGTTGTTATTGCTTCCAAATCACTATTTTTTCTGGGAAGTGACGAAATTTAAATAAGTTAAATTTTCTAGCAGTCTAGAAAACGTTTTTAAGCAGGGAAACTTTGCAAAGACAGAAATCTTTATTATGCTCCGCAGTTTCAGGAAATACCTTGGTGGAGAAAGTCCTTAACCCCGGCCAAGTGCCGGCAGTCGAAAAAACATTATTATTATACACGAGTTCCTCCATAAAACTTGTCATGTACTTTTTACCCACTATTAAATCCTAGCGTTATTTTTAATGTAATAATATTATGGCCCAAAAATCGTTAAGCGTATGTTTCATTTTGCCACTTATGCTAACTTCATGCCAGTTTTTCATTATACATAATGCAGTTTAGGTTCAAGAAATAATTTGTATTTAAAACAAAATCTGTTTCATTCAAAGGAGATACATTTTATTTAATATTAGTAAGGCGATGTAAGCAGAAATTACAAAAATAACAACTTTAAAAGAATCAATTGGATTAAAAAATGTAAATATTAAGTTTTAGCAGTATGTTTTAGCACTTTAATAATTTTTTAGCATATTTTAGCTTTATTTTGAAGTCAATTTAGCCGCAAAAATTTTTAGGATCTGGTCACACTGCACCTCAACCATATTTTTTCTTTGCCTGTGTATATTTTTAATACATTTTTTAGTTTTTTCATGCTATAAATCAAATTTTGGTTTTTGATTAGTTGCAAAGTTTTTAAAACCTGCTTTTTTACGGCTGTTTAAGAACAAAACGAGAAAAATTTATTAGTCATATTTTTTGTGCTATTATTCGATATTTAAAAACACCGTAGGACTCCTTCAACTCATATGAAAAGTTCAATACCTTGGCTAAAGTTAAGAATACCAATGCCATTGAAAATTAAAAAAAAAAGAAACTAGAGCATTGGATAATGGTCCAAAAATGTTTGTGCATTTTTTTCAGCGCATTCTACTGGTTCCGTCCGCATCAATTCCATGTGGATATAAAGTGTTTTTGAAAGCACCTTTGCGTGTTTCAGTCTTTAATGAAAAATATCTAGTGATACGATACAGATACATCCTATAGTAACTAGATGGGGAATGAAGGCTACAGAAGGCTGTCGGATACTATATTTCTATTAATACAGTTAAAGATATTTTAAAGTAAAAAAAAAAAACTTAGAGGCTTTCGTTACTTTAACTGCTCAAATTGAAATAATTGAAGATGCGGTAAAAAAAAATTGTGCTCTGGAAGCAGTGTTGCCATATTTATTTTTCAAAAATCTTCAAGTCGAGCAAAAAAAATCTTTTTTTGATACCAAAAATCTTTTTTGTTATTTTATATTAAATGAAAATGAGTTAAAATTCATTTTGTTTCCTGTGAACTATTAAAAGTAAAGCCAAATAACACAAAATATTTACTGTATAGAATATACGTAAGATCATTATGAAGCAAATCAGAAATTTGTAAGTACTTTAGTCAAAAAATCTGATAATAATATATTAAAAGTACCAAAAGTAAAATTTTTAAATATCTCGTTTTTAGATAAGAAATCGTTTTTGTCCTTTTAACATGTCTAAAAACTTCAAAAATAAAATAAATCTTCGCATATGGCAACACTGTCTGAAAGGAAGAATTAGCGAAGAGATGAAAAATAAATTAGAAATAGTTATAAAAAAAAAGAAAAAAAAATGGATTTAAAAAATATGGACTTAAAAAATATGCAAAAAATTGCATAAATAGTCCTAACAACAAAAACTTAGAAACTGAATATTCCACAAACGAAATAGGAGGATTTAGATAAATTCTGCTGACGTGAAACATTCATTTTTTATTAGATAAAAGTTTTTTCAATAAAAATTGTCAAATAATTAACTTTTACAATTTAAAAAAAATTATTTATTCATGAACGTACTAAATAAAAGTTCGACTTAACTTTGTTTTGTTTTCCACATGATTTGACAAAATATTTATTAAGAAAGCATTGAAGCTAATTTTTTAAAAGCTTTTAAAGCTTTCAAATGTTGAAAAAAAGCTGATAAATGCATATTTTTTAGTTTTAAAGACATATTTTTATATTTTTATTGCATATTTTATGAACATAAAACGTGATTTTAAATGCATGATAATCATTTCCCTACTCATATATAATAAATTAAATTTACTGTTTTATAGCTTTTTTCAGTTCAAAAATTAAAATTTTTTGAGCAGAGAAAAAAAATCCTGAGGAATAAATTAAAATCAAGAAAATACTGTTATTTCCCGAGGAATAAATAAAAATAGAAAAATAATTGGTAAAAATTAAATTTTTTAATAAAAATAAAATAAAAATCATTGCATCTATAGGTAATCCATGTAACATGGAATATCATAGAGCATTCCTTGTGCACGTGGCACTTCCCTATTAGTGTGATCTTTTCAGTTTAAATTTTGAAAATAATTGTTATTTGCTATCCCACAGTGCAACACGAAAAAATGTAAATTTCCCGAAAACTTTTTAATTTAATTTTTGTTGAAAATTTTTCACTTTTGCGTCTACCTAAGCGCTACCTAAACTGTGTTAAGAATCATTCCTAGGAAAATCATATGTTCCAAAAAGTTTTTTATTGAGATCTTAAGTACATTTTTGTAGGGGATTGTTTCCTTAAATTTTTAACGGTTTGCTACCTATGGACCTGAACAGTGAGAAAAAAGGCAAAGAAAATCGAAATTTTAAAAATTTTTGGCGATTTAGATTTTAATTCTTTTTATTGAATGACATATTTTTATTAATTAATGTGAGTTTCTAAAGAAGAGAAGAAAAATTAAATTAGACTTTTAAGCTGGGGGAAATACAGATATTTTTCCAAAAAATATCAGTTTTTTTTTAATTTATATGTTCACAATTTTTGCTCTTTATGACAAGAGCTACAACTTAGCCTCAGAGAGTAAATCAAAATTCCGAACGATTTGCAAGATATAAGCCTGATAAAATAAAAATTAGACCGAGGCCCCAAATCTTTGGGGGCCCATTAAAAAAAGTGCATGACTTGTGTCCGTATTTGGTAATATTTTTTCGTGTTGCATTGTAATATTATTTTAAATATAAATTAGAAAACGAAAGTATTATTTCGTTCCTCAAAAATGAAAAAAAAAACTTTAATCAGGAAATTTTACTAAAAATAAGTGTATATATATATACGCAAAGTTGACAACACTTACTTCTTGCATGTTCTTTACAGGGATGGCAAAGTTGGTACAATTGTACCTTTTTTGGTACTTTTTAAAATCGGAAAATACAATAGTACACCAATGACTAATTTTTTTAGTACTTTTAAGGAATCTTTGCAGTTTCACTCCGTATTTCTTTTCAAACGATTGCATATGTAAAATTTCGCTTTTGAACAATGAAACTCATTTCTTCTCCGTGAAAACAGTCTTGTGAAAGCAAAACGCAACAAGAAAATCAAAAAAAAAATGTGAACTATTCAATTTCAAAATCATCGGACAACAGGTGTAACTTCAAAGCAAATTTGTGAAAACGATTCGCTGCCCACAACAAAGTCAATTATTTTAATAAAAACAAATAAAAATATGTAATTTGAAATAAAAAAATATTTAAGTACAATTAAGGTCAAAAAAGTACAATTTCATAAAGTTGTTGGTACAATTTTAAAATTATCAATGCCTTCCCTGGTTCTTTATGTTCAGTTATTTATTGATTTACTTATTTATTGATTTACTTATTTACTAATTTACTTATATACTTTCTTTCGTTATAAAGAAGTATTTCAGGAGTGGCCACCCATATAGAGTGCAGGGCCATGCAAATTTTAAATAAGTAAATTTAATTTAACATTAATTAAAAAAATATAATAAAATATATATATAAAGATATGATTATACAATTGCTGATCCTTTTGCGAGGTTATGCCGTCAACACAATTATGTTTTTGTCCGAAATTGTGGAATTTTATTCAATTTATAGTGTTGATGAGGCTAATATTAATGTTTTTCTGACTTCAAAAGTTATAACTTTTATTATTCATGTAAATCATGTTATACAATCTAATTTGAAGTATTTTGTTATAAGTTTGTAAGGATTATATCCATTGACTTATTCGCTAACAAATACAAAAATTAAATAATTAATCTTCGTGCTTTATAAATAATGTTTGAGGCTAAAAAATTGCTTGCCGACTGAGTGAAGAATTAATTTATGCATAGAAAAAACTAAATTTCGTTTTCAGTAACCAAATTCATTGAATCAGTAAATATTTTGTATGAATGCGGACCTACAAAGAAATTTGTAGATTCTGATACCTAACACAGAAATATATTATGTATGATATAAATTTGTAATCGCAAGGGTGTCACATAATTTCTAGATAATCTGCCAACTTGACAACATTTTTATCAATATAAAGAAAAGAACATTTATACATTATTCTTTCCTTTTTGGAAAGGTAAAAATATTGCCAAGTTAACAGATTATATAGAAATTATATGAAACGCTTACAATTACAAATTTATATCATATATTTCTGTGTTAGGTATTGTAACAAAGAAGAACTTGGTCAAAATTTATATCTCACAACTTTTAATGGAAGAAATTTTGTGATAGGAACTTGGCCGTTTTTCACATTTATGTTTTTGTGAGGATCTGATTACTTTTTGAAAAGATTTCTATAATAACACTTTTTAAACTTAAAATTTCTAGTGTATTTTATTTCTATTCATGATCACTGTGACAGTTGAAAATGGCAGATTTACATAAAATAATAGGTAAGAGTGTGATGGGTGTTGCATTGTTGACCTTAAAAATGAACTGTTGTGTCATTACAACGGGTCGCCAGTGTGTATGCAATTTGGTAAGAGTCGACTGGAAGAAACGTGTAAAATATAGAGTAAATTTTACCGGGCATGACCCCGCCTATTTTATCAATTTATTTACATATTAAAGTCTGCCTAGCCGAAGTATATATATCAAAAGGATATGCCCAATGTGCATGCAAAGTTTCAATAGGGTAGCTGGTGCCTATAATTTTTGGATTTTCCGATTGAGTAAATCAATTAATATTTGTGTACAAAATGTCAGCTCTCTTTAGTATAATATTACGTACAATTTTTATGGGCCTGGCCCCGTGGACTTTTATATCTGCTAGTGCTTATTGTTCATGCAAAGTTTGGTATTAAAGAGTTAATAAGAAATACCTGAGTATTAAATTTAAAACTGCTTAGCCGAATTACCTGAACGAAAAAGGTAAGATTTATGGGTGAAGTCACGGCTACTTTTCAAAATAGGGAATTTTTATTTTGGATAAGTGCAATGTGTATGAAAAGTTTTAATAAAATGTATGTTAATTTTGAATTTGAAGTACTTGTTTCCGCCCTCTAATTGCAACTTCTGGGTTTTCAGATTTTTCTTAGTGATCTCTCATCTAGATTTATTTGTGTATCAAATTTAAGCTTGCTAGTGCGAATTGGAGTTTTAACGTCGTGGCCTCGCATACCGGGTAAAACTTTTTGGTTTTAAGATTTTCCCATTGGCTTACGCAACTACACTTACTAGTTTATAAAATGTCAGCTCTCTAGTGCGAATTATATCTTTAGATTTTATCAGCATTACCTCTCCCACTATTCCTAACTCAAAATTTTGTTGTGAGCAGCGCTTATAATTCATGTTAATTTTCTTCTAAGATATGCTAGACCGATGTAGATTAAACACAAGGCTAAAATTTTATGGGAGTGATTACGCCCACTTTTTAATACGATAGTTTAAAGTATTGTGTACGTGCAACGCGCATGCAAGATTTCACTAAATTGGCTTGAATTAAAAGGTGTTTATTAAGTTTTTAGTTTAAAATAATATTAGCGTGGCGCCGCCCATTCTGGTAAAATTTTTTGGGTTTTTAGATTTTTCTCGTTGGTTTCTCACCTAGACTTGTACAGGGTGGGCCAAAAGAAACCAAGGGGTGTAAAAGTTTAATAACTTTTTTGTTTATTAATTTTTTTTTTATTTTTTCTTTCAGATTATATAGACAACACTTGGAGAATTTATAATGGAGAGGTTCACAACTGAACAGAGAACCAGAACAATAGAATTTTATTATTTAAACCAGAGATGAAAATTTGATTATGAGTGATGAAGCTCATTTTCATTTGAATGGATTTGTTAATGAGCAGAACTGTAGGTTCTGGGGTTCTCAAAATCCAAGAGCCATTCATCAACGCCAATTGCACCCCATCAGGTGTACAGTATGGTGTGGGATCACATCTGAAAATGTCATTGGGCCCTACTTCTTCGAGAATGAAGATGGAAGTGCTGTAACCGTAAATGGAGAGCGGTATCGGTTTATGATACAAAATTTTTTACGTCCTGCTCTTTAAAACAGACCTGGTATGTGGTTTCAGCAGGACAGAGCCACTGCCCATACTGCCCGAGACACAATGGCACTTTTAAGTCAAATTTTTGGAGAGCGAATAATTTCTCGAAATTCGGAAATTATTTGGCCAGCGCGATCGCCAGATTTGACAGCACCCGACTATTTTCTTTGGGGTTTTTTGAAGGAGCGAGTGTATGTGAACAAGCCAGAGACAATCCTTGAACTCAAGGCAAACATTGTTGCAGAAATTCGAACGCTACAGCCACAAGTTTTGAGAGATGTTATGGAAAATGCTCTAAAAAGAGCCCATCAGTGCGAAGCTGAAAACGGTGGTCATTTAAGAGACATCATTTTTCATACTTAGTGTAAAAAAATTTCCATTTTGTATATTATATAATCTGAAAGAAAAAATAAAAAAAAGTTAATAAACAAAAAAGTTATTAAACTTTTACACCCCTTGGTTTCTTTTGGCCCACCCTGTATATCAAATTTCAGCTCCTTAGCGCAACTTCTAACTTTTAATTTTTATGGGCGTAACCCCGCCCACTTTTCCAAAGTCAAAATTTGTTTGGGTCAGTGCTAATTATTCGTGTCTAGTTTCGTTACAAACGGATAATAATAGCTAGATAAATAGTATATCTATATATGCTGAGCCGCAGGGCATTAAAATGAGGTTTAAATTGTATGGGCGTGTCAACGCCCACATTTTTAATAAAAAATTTATAGCCTTGCATTATCGCAGTATATATGAAGAACTTCAATAAAAAACGCTTTCATTAGCTTTTTTAATTCTGACTTTTATGGGCGTAGCCACGCCCTCCTGGCAAAAATTTTCGGGTTTTCAGATTTTTTTTATTTTACTTCTCACCTAGACCTAGTTCGGTATCGAATTTAAGCTTAATAGCATAAATTTTAATTTTTATGGGCGTAGCCCCGCCCTCTGGTTAAAATTTTCGGGTTTTCAGACTTTTCTGGTTCATTGCTCACCTAGATCTTTAGCTCTCTAGCTATAGCGGAAGCGCCTCATCAATTTGATGAGTGTGTCAGTGGTCAGTGAGTCAGTGAGTATGTCTTAAAATATGCACTTTTTGCACCTCTATATCTTCGGAAGCTTTCATTGTAAAACTTTCAAACTTCGCATATGAGGTTACATGAATTTATTCTAATTATGGTTCAAATATTATAATTTTACGATTGCGGGGAACAAAG
Organism: Tachina grossa; assembly: GCA_949987645.1. NCBI lineage: Eukaryota > Metazoa > Arthropoda > Insecta > Diptera > Tachinidae > Tachina > Tachina grossa. The sequence continues at coordinate 57,666,391 of OX465276.1, read as the reverse complement.
TTATGAGCTCGAATGGCTTCGTGTAAATATATACACTGCGTGCATTGGCCAGAACTTGGCCTGGCGCACTGCCGTGCGCCTAAATATTTCAAAACACACGTTTGTTGGAAAATTTTTTGGGAATAATTTTTTCTGTGTGGTCATAAAATCCCAATAAGAAATTTTGCTTGACATCACGTGTAAAACAAGTGTTATCCAAGCCACACATTGTCAATTGTCAAAGGTTGAATTATGCTTGATTTACACTTTAATTCAATAGCATTCTCCAGTGAAAAGGGAACTTGAATTCAATGCGAACAATTCAGTTGTGGTACAGTGTAATTCAAGCCTTGAATTATACTACAATTAAGCCCTGTATTACAATTGAATTCGAGTGTATTTCAAGCTGCAAAAACAGGGCTTTTAAAATAGAAGTGAAAATGCAATTCCTGTGTTTCCTAATAACAATTCTTGCACACCTGCCTTCGCCATTGTTTTCACGATTTTACTCACCTTTGTTTCCCAAATTCACGTTTTTATTTATTTATTTTTGATATTTTCACCACAATTTCAGTTTTGATAATAAATAAATTACATATTTGACAATGTTTGAACATATATGTGTGTTGTTTGATTTTTTATTTAGAAAATATTTTCAAAGTTGAAAATTACTTGAAAAAATGCTTGAATTCAGCTTTATTTCCAGTTTAATTTCAAGTGCTTGAATTTTAATTTTTTGAGTGCTTATTGGGTTAATTTGAAATTACCAGCTATCTTTTTTCCACTTAAACATTATTTCTTAACCACTTAAGAAAGCCACTTTTGGGGCCGCAGTTGCCCACATCTGTTTCATACATTTGCATTTGTTTGCTTTTAATTCTCATAATTCTCATATTCTTTTTTGCCAAAATATTACATATAATTAGATCAATTGATATGAGACAAATACGGCGGTCTTGATATTCTCCTTGAAAAGGTTGCAAGCAACCCTTAATTGCTTTTAAAATTCTCCACCATTATCACCCAATAGAATCTCAATACACATCTTGTGTGCTTCCATTTACAATACATCTCAAAATTAGGCTTAGGGAAGTACATAATCAAACCATAGCCATAATAGAGCTCAAGCTTTGTTGTGATATTAGTAATTAGTATTAATATTAGTACATAACATAGATACATACAAAAACCAAAAAATGATCTCAAAATACAACACATATACGATCGTTGCATTGCGTAGCCGCCACTGATTTCAAGGAGAGGGGCGTGTATGCTGCTTCACTCTCACTCCTTGTTAAAAGTGGAAATGTATATATTCAAACGTAATGCAGCGAAGCTCAGCTTCGACGTTGTGATAAATAGTAAAATATGTGATAAAACTACTTGCCATCCGTTGCCAATATCAATACACCGGCAGCGTTAGATATGTGATAAAATAGGATGGATGATTTATAGGGAATATCCAACAACAAACACCATCATGTTGTCGATCGCCAAATATTTTATTATTAAGATTTCCGTTAAATTATTTTCAAGATAATAATAATATTGTAATCTGATTTCTTGGTGTTTTAAATAGGACAGAAATTTCATATTATATTATAATATTCAATTTTTACCTTATTTTTGCAAACACTTTCAGTGGGAAAAATTTAGCAAATTGAAAAAGCGGCAGTTATGTCCACACATGTCATATGACATGAGCTACTCTGAAACGAATTTGCAACTATTAACATCTCAGATACGAAAAAAAAATTTTAATCAAGAACATATATACCCAGCACTCGTGTATCCTTAATTTTCAAAATTAAACTTTAGCAACCATTATGATGAAAATATCAAAGATATTAAAAGCTGTTTATAAAATCATTTGATTAAAGTTTTACATACATTTTATTTTCGACCTAGCAAGGATATCCATGCCTCCCATATTTCTTTAATACTGAACATTGGTTTTCATCCACAATTACGAACACAATACAACGAAAAGTTCTAACTATTTTTGAAGCTATGTTAGTAGCATCTCCAGAAAATTTTAGTGCAACAGCTGCACGGACAGGCCAACCTGCCATATATCCTTTATTTAAAAAAATTAAATTTTCTAAAAAAAAAATTAGTCAGGATGTAGCAATAGCAAAAAAATATCTCCTAATACATTCAAATAAAATTCCTGGTAAGTTTCATTGGCATTGGTCTAAGAAAAAATATGCCTTTCTCTCACATATCCTTGCTATTAAATAATTGTTTCTAGGTTTATTTGTTCTCAAGATGAGGTAAAAAAATGTTTAACTGTTCCCAGAAATATATAAAACTCAGCGCTTTGATAAAAATTGTTTTAATGACAGCAATGTTATATTGCCTCATATATCCTTAATTTTAAAAATTTGATTTTGCTAGCAATTATTATAAAAATGTTACGAATGTTTGCTTCTTACTACTTCTTAAATTGTGCCGGTAATAACTCTAAAATATATCACTTTATTATACGCAAGGATAACACTATGTTCCATATATCCTTAATTTGGAAAATTATATTTTAGCTTCAATTATGATCAGAAAGCAAGTAAACATGGTAATTATTTTTAAAACTAGTTTTTTTACATTTTATTTCACAAGGACTAAAAAGATATCAACCTTTCATGCATATTTAATTTAAAAAAATTTACTTTAGCTGCTTATATGACTAGAATCCAGCGAAAGCTTTTATTTTTATACATATTAAGGCTTTCTGATAAATTTAATGGTGGTTAATACAAGGATATGCTTACCTGCACATATATCCTTAATTTTAAAAATTCAATTTATTTATTCAATTACGATGAAAATGCCACTAAAACTTATAATTTTTTTCAGACCTAACTCTATGATTAGTCTTATTTCATTTGGCTTAAGGATATAGCTATGTCCCATATATCCTTTATTTTAGAAAACTAATATTCGCTATAATTATGAACGGAAAGCAACGAAATATTCTATATATATTTCTTAAATTATGATGTTGAGATCCGCGATAAATTACTATAAAATCGCTGCAAGGATATTCCTACCTTCCACATATCCTTTATTTTAGAAAATGAATATTTGCTACAATTATGAACGGAAAGCCACGAGACCTTTTAAATATCTCTTAAATTATATACTTGAGTTTTGCGATAAATTGCTATATAATTGCTGCAAGTATATTCGTAGCTCCCATATATCCTTTATTTTTATTTTTAGAATTGGAATTTTCATCACAATTATGAACGGAAGGCCGTGAAACTTTTTAAATATTTCTTAAATGATACAGTTAAGCTCTGTGATAAATTACAATCCGATTGCTGCAAGGATATTCGTACCTCTCATATATCCTTTATTTGAGAAAATGGATTTTAGCTAAAATTGTGAACGGAAAGCCAAGAAACTTTTTAACTATTTCTTAAATTACACAGTAAAGCTCTGTGACAAAGTTCTATGCAATAGCTGCAAGGATATTCCTACCTCCCATATATCTTTATTTAGAGAAAATTTTTAATTACTTTTGAAAGTATACAGCTTAAATTCTGAGATTAATTGCGATCCAATGGCTGCAAGGATATTACTACTTTTCATATATCATTTATTTTGAGAATACGAATTTTCGCTAAAATTTTGAATGTAATGCAGTAAAACCTTTTATATATTTTTTAATTATATAGTTGAGCTCTGTGGTATATTGCTGTACAATCGCTGCAAGAATATTCATGTCTCCTGTATATCCCTTATTTTGAGAATAAGAATTTCCGCTAAAATTATAAATTGAAAGCCGCGAAATATTTTCACTATTTCATAAACTATATAATGGGGCTGTGTGATAAATTGCTATCTAGTCGTTACAAGGATATTTCTACCTCCCATATATCCTTATTAATAAAAATCTTATTTATTTATTATTATCATACAGGTAAGCCATATGTCAAGTTTTATTTGGGTTAGATAGGGCAAGGACCTTCCCATCTCCCACGTTTTCTTAATTATAAAAATTAGATTTTAGCCATTATTTTGTATTTTGCATACAAGTGGAAGGAGTACAACAACTATTTTTCGGAAAAATCAGACTAAAGGCTTCATTAGTCTTTACTTTCTGTTGCTGTTCTGTGCTGTGCTGTTCTGCTTCTAAATTTGAGTACTTACTTTTTCTGCAGCAAATTATCAGCTGTTTCTGACCAGAAGGGTCGCAGTTTTCCACTAAAGCGATGAGGTTTGCATCGTCCATTGTTAAGTTTCAATATAGATTTGTTTTTTTTTTTAATTATTATTTTTTAATTCTAGAAACATAATCACAATTTATTTCAAAATATTTTTATTTAATTTATGATGTCACTTATAATTTCTTGGACGCAATTTACACTGTGCCTTTTCTGCTTGCCTGTGCAGGCAGGCTTTTTGAATTTATTGGTGAGAGGGGGTGAGAAGCATGCGGGGTAAAACAAAAGGCATGAAATGAAAATTCGAGGGGATTTATGACATTTCTCTTTGCCTTTTTCGTACTCTCGGCATTATGCGTATATATAAAGGCCAAAAAGGCATGAATAAAAAAGGCTTAATTTAAATGTGCGTGACTTTTCGCAGGGGGCTTAAAAGAAAATTGTCAAAACAAGGCAGGCTGAAAAGGCATAGTGTGAAAAGGCTCTTAACAATTTTTTGATTTTCACAGGTTGAACCGAAACAGAACAGAACGAAACAGAAAAACTAATTACTAGTATTAGATTTCTATAAACAAAAAAGCGTCAGCTGATTCGTAACAGAACAGAAAGTAAAAACTAATTCTGCCTTAAGGAACTTTGCAGGTAAATGCAGGCATACAAATACTTTTTTATTTGTTATAAAGGGCTCGATTTTTTTTTTTTTTTTTTTTTTTTTTTTTTTTTTTTTTGTATCGGAGAGTTGTGGCTTCGTTTCACCTCTGAGCCTCCAGTATAATTTTTTATTTTATTGAATTATTTTTAATAAATAAATTTAATAAATAAATATATATATATAAATATATATATATATATATATATATATATATATTTATATATATATATATATATATTTTTATATATATATATATATATATTTTAATTTAAAAATGTATTTTTGCACTATTATAAAAATATTGCAAACAACTCCATATGCCTAGGAGTTGTTTGTTCGATTCTTCTCTTAGCTACTGGTACAATTTTTTATTTTCAAATAAACAAATTGAATAAATAAATAGTATTAATTAGAAAAGGCAAAAATTAATTTTTTCACTAAAGGTATTCACATCAGTTTTTTTCTTGTTGGAAAAATGGAAAAATTTAATTTTTTCCTGTGTTTGTTGTAAAAAATTTACATTTATCCATTTTACCAACAAGAAAAAAACTGATGTGAATACCTTTACTATTAAAAAAAACTATAGATAAATAAAATTAATAAATAAATAAATATTAATTTTTTTATTTAAAAATTTATTTTTTAATCATTAAAAAACTATCGCGAACTACTTGATACACTTGGGAGTTGTGGGTTCGATTCCGCTTGCAGACTCAATAATATATTTTTTTTTTAATTTTTTTTATTTTCTGATAAATAAATTGAATAAATAAATACATATGTATGCATATTAATATTATTATTTTTTTATTTTAAAAATTTATTTTTGCACTAAAAACAATCGCAAGGTGCTTCACTTGTGTGGGAGCTGTGGGTTCGATTCTTCTTTGAGCATCTGATATATTTTCTTTATTTTCAAATAAATATATTGAAGAAATAAATATGATATTTTTTTGAAAATTTAAAAATGTATTTTTGCACAATTATATTAGTTTATTAAAGCAAAAATGTTATGTATACACAAAAATTTATACACATATGTATGTATGTAAATAAATGCATGCATATGCATGCACATGCACGTATATACATTACAATACATAAGTACGTATGTACATGTGTATTAGAGGGCTGCGTAAGCAGTCTTGAAATGTAAATAAGCCTTGTTTTTTAAATGTATTCTCGTGGCATAAATTATTTCTAAACCAATAATAAATGACGTCGTTTAAGAAGCGAAGCACGATGGATGTATTGATGTTCGTGTCTATAAGTGTTAACAGGCGAAGTCGTAAGGACTTCTTGTTCATAACAAACACTCAAAAGAAGTAGTGTTGATGCGTGTATGCTTTTTATTTTTCATATTGTAAGTTTGAATGTGTGTGTGTGTGTGTGTGTATGATGTAGATGGTAAGCTATTATGTATGTGTTAAAGGGTGGTTTTTTAAAGCAAGCGCACACAACTAATGTCAAAGCATGTGTGTGCGTTTGTATGTGCGCAGAAAAATAAATGACGTTTGTATACGCGCCCATGCGTATGAAGAAGCAAGCATCACAATTTATTCCTTCACGAAGTATTTTCTTCTTTACTCCTATACCTGCAATAACTGAAATAAATGTGTTTCGCTGTATTAAAGCATTTGAAAAATTCATCATATCTTAAAATTTCTTGTAAGTGGTCTTGTGCAGAGGTCTAATATGTATGTATGGATGTACTCTTGTGTAGATAATTACAGTTTGATACTTTTGTTTTTTCTTTTCGCTAGTTCTTATTATGCTTTTTGCAATCAATAAAAGTTTCAGTGATTAGTCCTCGTCCACACTACATAATGTTAGTTGTAAATATTTTTATTGAAAATTCGACTTTGTGTCTTTGTTTATTCATATAGTGTTCTTATTGAATTTTTCAGCAGATGAGAAGATCTCATAAAGAAGGAATGTATTAATATATGTACATATGTACATGTTTACATACTTCAATTTCAAAATAAGAACTTCTATGTAAGCACACGAACGCAGTTTCAAAGGAGAATTTAAAAATGATTCACAGCAAAAGTTTCGTAGTATGGACGAGGACCAAACGGATCACACAATCGCTACTAAAATAAAAGAAAAAGCAAAAAAAAAAAAAAAGAGAAATACCTATGAAACAAAACTAAAGAAATTTTACTCATGCTGCTATAGACGAATCATTCAAAATTAGAGAAGCACACCGCAAACATTGTATCTTACATCAGTTTAGGCACTTGCAAAAAAAACTCAACATAATTTTAACAAAATAAGCTGATTTAAAAGAATTATTGAGGGAAATAATTGTGACAAATAAATATCTAAAGACATATAAAATAAATTCCAAGTCTAGTGGAATGGCCTTAGGACCTTCCCTCAGCCGCTGTTGTATTTAAGTTGCAAAAGGACCATATTCGTACATAATTAAACATCTTATTGTTCTTTTTGTTGTGCAAAAATTTCAAGCAATTATCTGGAACACTAAGCTCTTGGAATAGAAGTTACATGTTGATTTATCATTTATTTACGGATATTAGTCCATTCATACTCGTAACTTTAAACATGTTTTCTGCGAAACCAGGTGTTTTTGTGTTATGATTCCCTTGCAGCAAAAGTTCGATGAAAAAAATTTAAAACGATCCAACGCTTCCACAATTGTACCAAGGAGCACTCACTTTTAGAAGAAAAAATTTAAAGACATATGCATAAATTAAATTCTAAGTCTAATTGGATGGCGGCAGATCTGGCTCAGCTGTAGCATTTTAGCTGCAACTTGCGTTTAGAATTTTTATATAAAATCCTTCTTAGAACATTTGTAAAAAAATTAAAATTTTCTAATTTTCTATAAAAAGTGCAAATTTTTTTGTTCCATACACACAGTAGAATATAAATATACACATACTTTTATAAAAGTACACGTAGATATGTATGTCACCGCTTAAAATATTTTTAAAATCAATAATTGTTCATAAAATTCTAATATTATTTTCTCAATAACCAACAATTTAAATTCAACTTATCGAAGACAATTAAAAATTCTCGTCGGCTTATTTACCATGAATACAAAACAAAGCACTCAAATTTGTTTTTATTTTTTAGGCCGCAGACTAGAATTTTTGATTGTCTTCGATAAATATAATTTAAATTTTTAATTATTGAGAGATTATACTCGTATTAGTAAAAAAAAAACAAAGTAGGCGGTAATAAGCCCACAGTTTTTTCTATGATTTTATGACATTTTACTTCTCCAATTACTGCGAAACTTGGCAAACTGTTTAGGCTTCCATAATGATACAGTCTCAGAATTGAGCAACTGGACAAGGCCACGCCCATTCAATTTTATAACTTTACATTTCACATGTTTCTACTGAACAAATTTTTACGAAACTTAGTACAAACCCTAATCTCTAAATTAAAATAAATATTGCATTAAAAAAGTGGGAGGGATACAACCAATTAAATTTAATATTACATTTCACGTGCTTCTATATGAGCGATTTTTACAAATTTTTCGCACTCGCTGAGCTTTAAAATGTGGGAAGGACCACGCCCATTATATCTTAATATTATTTTTCACGTGCTTCTACTTAACCGATTTTTATGAAACTTGGCACACACCTTGAGCTCTAAAAGTAACACAATGTTTAATTTAGAAAAGTGGGCGAACATTAGTATTTGCCAATATGGACGTGGTCACGCTCCTTAAATTAGAAAATTTGGCAGTAAGAACTTTAAAATAAAACTTAGAAAAAATTTAAAAATAATTTAGAATCAGTTAAATAAATAAAACATTTTTATTATACTTGTTGCCTATAATGCTATTAAAAATCGGTGACAAATAACAATGATAACTAAACGTATAAATAAATAAATATAGAATTTGCTAACCCGACTGACATCAACCTCGAATAGCACTACACAGTGCAACACGAAAAAATATAAATTTCCCGAAAATTTTTTAATTTAATTATTTTGAAAATTTTTCACTTTTGGACTATTTAAGCGCTACCTAAACGGTGTTAAGAACCATTCCTAGAAAAATCATATGTTCCAGAAAGCTATTTATTGAGATCTTAGGTACATATTTGTAGTGGATGGTTTCCTTGAATTATTAACGATTTTCTAGCTATGGACCTGAAGAGGGGAAAAAAGGTTAAAAAAATCGAACTATTTAAAAAAAATTGCGATTTTGATATTGAAGATGAAGTTTTTTTGTTCTTCATGACAAGAGCTACAACTTTGCCTCAGAGAGTAAATCAAGATTCCGAACGGTTTGCAAGATATATAAGCCTGAGAAAATGCAAAATTAATACCGAAGCCAAAAATCTTTGGGGGCCCATAAAAATTAAGTATATGACTTGGTGCAAAACTGGGAGACTCGAAAAAATGTTTTATTTAACTAAACCTAAATATTTTTTAAATTTTTGCTGCTTATTTTTTAATTCGGTGCAACTTTATTTTTAAAACTTTTATTTTGTTCAAGAGTCATATGAATACGTACAAAAATATATTGACGATCACTCAACATTTTTATCTCTCATTATTTGGATTGGCTTGCCAGTTATATGTTATATTATATATACATATTATATCACATTTTTGTATTCCTTATATTTTTTTGCTTATTCTAGTTCTTAATCATTCTAATTTTTGTACTGGGTTGCTTGTCTCGGGAATTTTATTTTACAGCCACGCCCTTCTCTCAATTCTACTGCATGTATTTACAGTAGAAATGAAAGAGGAGTGGATTGGTTATATAACCTTAAGTAGAGTGAGTGGGGTACTCTTTACTCAAATTATTCTTAAATCTATTAATTAAAGCTTTCCATTGAATATTCTTAAAGTGAAATTTACTTTGTACAAATGAGAATAAGTTAAATTAAGTTTTTAAGTAGTATAAATTTTCTTAAATTATATATTAAATTATTGAATTATTTCTATATTATGTAATTAACTAACTAACAAACAAGTGCAATCCTTTGTTTTTTATCACTCAAGCTTGGTCTGCTGCAAATTCTGGTGCCGCCTTGGCCCAGAATTTACAACAAATTCAGCAGTGTGAAGCCACAATTAGGAGGGATGCGGGCAACCTGTGTTCGTGAGAGATAATTGTATGTATCCCTTTAGATGTATGTATACTATATTAGTTATCTTTGAAACACCGATCATGAGAAAGAAAGATTGCTCTATTTAACAAGTTCTCAAATGTTACATACAACAAATTCATATATTTATGTATATGATTGAAAACTGGTATATACAACAATTTCTAGTGAACGGTGCTTTTCGAATAGCTGATATATTATACTCATCGGGATAACATACAGACCGTCGGATATTCTAAGCGTAATTGGCCTACTTATGCATGAAATGTAGCAAAAAAGAATATGAGAATTAGTAAAAGTCAAAGAAATAAATAAATTCCTTGTGCAACAGGCATGGAGATTTTGTATTTTGAAATTGTACCTTTTTAATATTACCTGACTTATTCATAATCAATTATTTTGTTTTATCAAGGGCTCATAAAAAAACTGTATAAGAAGCTGTTGTGAAAAACTTCTTATAAACTATATATACTTATTTTGTAGGCATAAGGACATAAAAGTTTAAAAAGTTGTTTAGATAGCAATTTAATATTAAATTTAATTGATTTCCAAACTTTCAAGATGGTGATAGAAAGTTTCCATGTTAATTTAAAATCATGATACTACTAAACTTTCCATCCTTGTACCCCTAAATCATAAAAGCAGCGTTGCCAGAATTGATGAATTTTTATACGAGTATTTTTGATGACTTTTTTTGTTAAATATTATTATTTTTTTCTTTTACAGTCAATTCTCAAAAACAAAGTGGCAAGCGTTAAGTTTTAGCGTTAACGCTCAAGTTCCATAGACAAATAAAAGCGTCAACGTTTTGCCATGAACAGTAAAGTTAACTTATGTTGTTTAATAAAACCCACAAAATTTAAATAAAATAGAGATAGAACCGCTAAATTGAACTAAAAATATTTAAAATTTTCCTACTTTTTAATAAAAAATAATAGCAAAAACTGTTTTTTAGCAGCCAACTTCAGTACTTTACGCGGTGTCAAAATCGGATTTTCGACTGCCTTGTATCGGTTTGCTTCATACAAATTGGCAGATAGAAAAGGCTTGCCGCTTTTGTGCAGCCATACCTAAAGAATTGTACACTTCTTTCCTAGTTTATATTTAATTCATATTTCGTGTATAAAAAATAAACAAATTTCTCAGCCGACTTTGCGTGTTCTCGTACTGACTTCATAAAGAAAATTGCATGGAATGTTTGACATTTATTGCTTTATAGGGAGCAATTATAACCAAAACTTTACTCATTTTTTTATTTACTCAAATAAGAATTAATATTCAGACCATTATTTAGTCGCGAATTTTTTTACATTTCCTTTAAATTGAAAAACTTTCCAACTTACAAGAAAAACTGCAATTCAAATGTTTTTTTTTATTCTGCTTAAATTTCTATAAGTAAAAATATTAACAATGCACTTATGTATGTATTAATGTTTAAGTAAATTCCTAATCATCAACGAAATCGAATAGTCATACTTTTAATCTATTTGTCTATTGTTGCTCAATGGCAATAAGGAAAAATTTTAAATTTATTTGCTGGTGGTTCAGCCTTGTCTATATGCATTTAATTTTTACTATGACAAATCATCAGTAGATTTCAACCGCAAATAAATTTCAAATGGGAGTAAACTTCTGGCGGAATGTCGAAAAATAAGAAAAAAATATTTAAACGTTTTACTGATCCCCTTGTTGTTTTTTGACCAATCAGAAAGCAGTAATAATATTAGCTGTTCTAACTATCAGAGAGGAAAGGTGAGGTGACATGACAAATTATTTAACACTATTATTTTGCCTTGTAATTAATTTTTAATAATTTTGAGCACTAACACATTTCACTATATAATTATTTTTACAGTCGTTAAGCAGTCCCCGCTTTATCGTAATTATTTATTAAGTGCGGTCAGGCTTGTGTGTGTTGTTTGGCCTTCGAAAGCTTTTCGTCTCGCTTGCACTGGTTGGCTGATCTGCCACGAATAACCGTATAATCTTAATTTTCTTTTATGGAATTTCGTTGACAACCTTGTTGCTACTTCCTATGTGAAAGCATAGGTCGTGTATAGTCAGGCACAAAAACTGTTTTAAAATTCTGTTAATAACATCTTGGGCCCATATTTGTGCAACCATATTCTGCAAATTTACTTTGTAGAATATTTATTAATAAATAAATAAATAATTATTTTTACAACTAAATAATTACAAACTGTCACATTTTAAATTAAGATAGCTGTTGAGCTTTGCAATATTATTGCGCAATAATTGATATTGTAAAATGTATTGGATGAAAAAAATTTCGTTTGATTTATATCAAGCAAAAAGCAATATTTTGTAATGTGCTGCTAGCAGTACTAAATATATTTATGCATTTGCGCAATATTATTGAGTAATATTATTGTGCAACATGATTGTACAATGATTTATATTGTCTATATGCATATTATATTAGTATGCACAATTTATTATGATATTTTGTAAGATTTCACAATAATATTTCCCTTCCTTCCTTCTTTTTTTTAATTTTAAACTGTTTTAAGTTTTCATGTAGAACGGAAGCACGAAAAATTAATTTTAAAACTGCTTTAATAAACATATGGGCATATATGAAAAAATTTAAATTAATGGCAGAATTTTAGTTTTCAAAACTACATATACACATATGTTAAAGGAATAATGAACTATATATTTAACATTCGAAATATTCCAGTTAAAAAATTGGAAGTTATTCTCAAGGAACTACATTTGAATTGCATCCAAGAAATACGATATTTTTAATTTGCCGATAATTAACAGAAAAGCAAGTAGAAGTTTATTTCAGGACCAATAATTGACTTTTCAATTAAATGTCATTTAGGTAATTACCAAGTAAATTTAGGTTGCACTACAATGTAGTTTAATTTTTTCAGTGGTTAATTAAAGTTCTTATTTAATTAAGTTGAAAGTACTGCAGCAGCACTAAAAAAAAATATAGAAATCTTTCCAAACAACAGTTGCTTAATATTTATAAAAAGTTAGGTTACCAATGTGTGGGAAACAAAAATTGCATAAAAACACATTTTATGAAACAAAAAGAGCATCAGAACGCATTTTTTCTATTTATTTTTCCAGGGTATGAAACTATATATTGTATTTGCTATATATTTGTGAAAATTAAAAAAAAAATATTATTTTAAATACGACCACATGTTGTTCATGTATGTACATTTTCAAATAAACACTCACAAGTACACTCAGGGAAAAACTGCAACTTAAAAACAAGAACGCGTCACATTAATTCAATAATTTTCAATATTATAGAAAATGTATATTCACGTACTTAAAAAAAATGAAATTAATAAATTAATACTCTAAATAAATGTTTTTCCATATTGAAATAAAAAAATTCAACATGACTAGACTTTCGTTAATGTTTCTTATTTATTCAATATGGTTTTAATGTATGTTTTTTCTCTGGGTGTACAATAACATATGGTGTGGTCATAAACCTTAAATAGAATTTAAATACACAAGGTTGGGCATTTAAGTTTCAGTTAAATGTCTCATAACATTGTACTGAAAATGTAAATTCGGTAGTTAAATGGCATTTAAAGGGAAATAACATTTAATTAAGAAGTCAATTATTGGGCCTTAGTCATACAAACCTTGTATGGCATGGCTATGTATAGTTCTAGAAAATACTCTCCCCATGGTTCAAAAAAAAAATCAATTTTTTTAAAAAATTTATGAAGTAACTTTGGTCCAAAAATTAAAAGTTATTTACTTAAATTTACATGCAAACACTTGTTCGCGTTTACATTTGTATAAAGAGAAACAAATTGTAAAAATGGGTAACTTTTTAAAATTTTTCCTAGATGAAAAAATATTATTATAGGACACCAAAAAGGAAATTTTTCTTAAAATTCGCTTCGAATTCGGTTAGCAAACTCTACATTTTCATGATTTTTGTGGTGTGTCTTTTTGTTTACTGGAATATAAGTTATAACGTTTTCCATTTGTAAATGGTACAGCTATAGCTACGCTAACCTAATGTTTTTATTTCTTTGTATAAAATATATATTTTAAGGCGTTAATAAAAATTGCAAAAACAAGCCTACATGTGTTTCGTTCTATTAAAAACTTAAAACTTTTAAATTAAATGCAAAAAAACGTTTTGAAAATTCATTAAAAAGATCTAAAAAAAATGTTTAATAAAGTTGGAGGCGAAACGAAAATTAAGGGGCTAATTGTGTAAAACGCAACGCCAAGCGCTGAACAGTTTTATATGGAAAAATTTTAAATAACAAAAACAAAATATACCCAAAATTTATCAACGCTAAGCGTTGTGTTTTACAAAATAAGGCCCTAAGGTTTTTTTTTTTGAATTTTCATTGTTTGCATATATTTTTTTTATATTTTTTTCTTAAACAGAGTTATTAGTGTTCTTTACATTAAAAAAATATATTAACTTATTTGTACCGGAGTTCATAGAAAAATATGAATCACAAAGTATGTAAGGCCCGTAAATGCATGAATTTACTCTAAAATTATGTACATTGAATAACCCAAATATATAAGCATATAAAGTCGGTGTGAAATAGGGAGTGAGAGCACATATTCTAAAGTTTCAAACATGCCTAAGTCCACACAACTCAACGAATAAAATTGCATAGTATATAACTTTAAGGAACACACTCTTTAATAACTTGGAACAAAATAAATTGAAATCGAAACGAATAACAATATTTATTTATTATAACAAAAAAAAAAACTAATTTAATGCATTAAACTTAATCGTTAACAATTAGAAAAACTTTGATCATTGTATTGTGCAAAATATGATTGGTATTCTTCACACATATCGTGAAATAACCGCCAAAAAAAGCTGAAGCGACTCAATTTTCGAATTAAATTTTTTGACGAATATCTATTACTTACGATCGTAAACAATTGATTATAATAAATAATTATCGTCAAAAAAATCATGTTCGAAAATAATATTGTTTAAGCTTTTTTTCTGCGGTTATGGCAAGTATGGTGTGTCTTTATTTTTACCCTCTGGCAACGCTGAATATAAACATGCCTGATGAATGCCATTTTAGCGTTTTTTGTCACTCTTTTGGTGCTTTTTGATTTCTCACACTGTATTTTAGTCGAAAACACAGAAAACCTCAATACGAATTAGACATTTTGTAATTTTTACAAATTCCATGACACCCACAAAAAAGAAAATGATTGGATACATGATATTTTGCAACAAATTTATTTTTAAATTTAACATTTGTTAACACACTAATACAAAATCCCAAATTATTATTTTACTTATTCAGTAAAATATTTTTTTATTTAAAATGCATTGAAATTGATTATTGAAGAGTTAACTAGCTGCATTTTTAATAAAAAATATTTTAATGAATAAGTAACGTAATAATTTGGGATTAATTATGTGTTATCAAATGTTAAACTTAAATTGTAACCATTCCCAAAAAAAAAACCTAAAAATATGTTTGACTAATTAATTTTTACACTGATTTGATGAAAGAAAGCTTCAAACGATGTTGAAGAGTTAACCTTCTTTACTTCATTTGAATAATTGTTCTTTCGACTCTAAAGAATCTCTTTAATTCTTTTTCATCTTTTGCAGCAAAAGTTTTTTTTTAAAATGCCTTTTCTTTTATATATATGGACGCATATATTTTTTTTTTAACATGGCCTTTTCACAATTGAAATAAGATATCAGCATTTCAAATCCTTTAATCATGTTTAGGCGCATTAGGGGTCGTCACATCCGTCAACGTACAACTTGTCACGTAAAAAAAAACATTTTCGGATTATGATATACATAAGTGAACGTACTGAAATCGCAGTCAGCTTAAACGATTAACGTATCACTTAATTTGTTTTGTACGATTGTCGATAAGATCATGGATGTGACTATTTATTTATTTTTTTTTTTTTTTTTTTTTTTTTTTTTTTTTTTTTGAAGCAAGTCTCAGTGTTGTCAGTTTAGGGGATTTGTCCCCAACTCGGGGATTTTTTTCGAGATTGGGGATGAAAATTTCGTGTTGGGGATCTGGGGATTTGTTGTGGATGATAAACAAAATTAAAGGGATTGTTTGCGATTTATTTTATAACTGATGGTAACAAGAATGGTCTTTGAGCTAAGAAATGTGTGTCTGGCAAGTCTATAAATATGTGTTTCTATTCATATTGAATGAATTCTATAGGTAATAAAGAAGAAGTATCAAGGCAGATTAACCAATATAATGAACACTACCAAAACAAGAATAACTAACAAAATGAAATATGACTTGTTGGAAGCACTTCCTAGAATAAAAACACTTTAAAAATAATTTCACTTGTTGTGACAAATTAATCCATCTGCTGAAATGCTAAAGCTTTTTAATACAAGTGCTATGTACAACAAAATTTCTGAGGCTGATGAATCGGAAGATTTCGATTCTGAAATATTTGAAATGGTAAACTTTAGTTAAATTTTTTTTTATACTTGTGTATATTAAACGATGTGTCATTTTTTCTTTGCAAGTTTTATAAGTACAAATTAAATTAATATGAATGTAAATATAGCTATCTATATGTTATTTTTGTCATTATTTTTTAATAAAATTAAAAAAATTTATCTTTTTCACAAAACCAAAAATTTTAATAAAAAAAAACTCAATTTGGGGATTTTCGGGGATGACAAATCAAAAATTGGGGATAAGCTCTAGAAAAAAACTGGCAACACTGGCAAGTCTAGGTATATGGGAGAGAGAACAAAGAAGAGAGAAGAGCGGCGATTTTTTTTGCTCATTCGATTCATTATTAATTCACATCGATATTATTCGATGTATCGACTCAAAAAAACATCGATGTTTACGATGCATCGTATTGATTAATTGGAACCAAGAAAATTTATTAAATAAATAAAAGTCAATTTTAAAATGTCATAAGGATTAAGAAAAGGATGTGTGCAAAGCACGGTTTGTGCTTCTTTTTTCAAAGGACAGTTCTGGAGCTTTGCAAATCGGACCAAATGTCAGTTGTCAAAGTAATATTTTCCATTGTGTGTAATTTAGTTGTCAATGTTCCTGACAAAGAGTCATATTTTTATCAACCCAACGAGTCACAGTAGCTCTAATTGGAACTTTAAAATGCGTTGATATAACTTTCACTATAGTGTCTAAAACCTTCTGTAACAGTAATTTTAAGCCAAATATATTATTGATTTTAACATCAAATATGGAAAAAGAACTTACATTGCTGATTACTACCATGCAATGCCAAGAAAATGTTGACAATTTTGTTTCAATAAAAATATATATTTGAATGCTGTAAAATAACGCTGCTGCTTCGATGACGCTTTGTAAATTGACAAAGAATACCTTTAAGGTGGAAGTACATACCACGCGTTACGCGGCAACGCTTTTTTGGCTTGTTAAACGTTTAACGCTATACAAATGGAAAGTTATACAACACGCTTTTGAGTTTTTTTTTTTTTTTTTGTTGTAAAATTTAAAGCCTTTGCCGGCTATTTTTTGTCTTGCATTTTCGTTTTATTTTTCTTTAAATATTTAATGCATTTTTTATCCATTGTTTACTACAAAAATTAATTTCTTATCATTTTTGTGTATGTTAGCTTAAGAATCTGGTAACACTAGCTGTCATTTTGTATAAAACGCATGAAAGTTGAAGAATGTTCAACTTTTTGCGAGGTACGCGCGTCGCGAACTTCTCTATGTAACTTGCCTTATGAAAACACACTATTTCAACTTTTTTGACAGCCGCATGTATCGCATTAGCGCATTGAACGCAAGTTATGTACTTCCACCTTTAGTATTGTGTTGTTACATGAAGCGATTTTAAAACAATTTTAGAATTTAAAAAACATTTTAGAAGTTATTTTGTAGGGGTTTTTTTATCACTACATTAAATGAGTTGCAAGCATCAATATATGCAAAAAGTCGTCTTTTCGATACATCGAATAAAAACATCAATGTATTGATTAACGATAACGATAATACGATGCATAGAATAAATGTATCGTATGTATGTAGAATGTATCGTATCATACGATCGATTCATCGTAAACATCGATGTTTAAGACGAATCGATTAACATCGAGCAGCTCTAGCGCAGACTAGCTTGTACCGAAAAGTTACTTCAATTATATTTCGTTTTTTTTTCGCTGTATTAAAATAATAGGAAAGTGGAATAGATAAATAGACTGTCTGTGTGTAACAGTACTTAAGACAAATTTTGTCAAGTCAGTTGTAATTAAATTGCTAGTACTTTGCTTATGGAATCCAATGTTTTGTGCGTTACATACACAATTATTTCAAGAGGGCTACACACACTATCAAACATAAGTGACAGTCAGAAATTCATCAGTTTCGAGTGATAGTGTTGACTGTACCGACTACCGATCATGTTTGACACTCAAACCTATATTCAGGGGAAAAAAACATTGGACACACAAACATGGAAAAAAATTAAAACTGGATGCACATTATTGCTAACAAAAATTGTTTGTGATGAATTATTTTAACTTATTCTTATCTCTAAAATTTTTTACTAAGCTTTTGTCTTTCTTTTCATAAAAATATATAAATTCTTTAAAAAATAACAATCCGCATCCAACTTTTGTTTATGCTACAAAAATATATCTTGAGTCCCTATTTACACTATGCAAGTCTTATTGCTAAGCTGATTAGTTTATTAGGAGAGAGAGAGACGGGGGGAAAAGAAACGTTGCTGTTCCCCTCGTCTCTCTCTCTCTCCATGAAACTAATCAGCTTAGCAATAAGACTTGCACAGTGTGTTTTGGGACTGACTGACACTTTTCGGTACACACTATCAGTCACAAACCAATATGGCCGCTGATAGTCATTCTGTGGTTGATTGTTGATAGTTTGATAGGAAATTTATTTTAGCACAATTATACAATTTTAGTTATTTTATGGTTTACAACTGAGCTGCGTCAACTCAATTAATGTTGGATAATAATTGTTTTTTTAACAATGTTTTTAACACGAATATAGGCAAATTTACCTTAGAATAATAAGTTTAAAATTTTTTAAACGCACTAATAATCCCAAATTAATATTTTACTTATTAAGTAAAATATTTTTTTATTAAAAATACATTGAAATTGATTATTGAGGGGTTTAGCTGGATCCTATGTGCATTTTACTGTTGCTAATGCAGATCATCAGGGAACCTTTACCCAAAGTTTCTTAAAACAACTAGAGTTATTATGTTATAAACTTTCATTTAAGCAAATGAGAAGCTTAAAAACAAATAACAAAGTTGAAACAAGAACTCAATAATCAACATGTGTTTTTTTATTTTCTTTACCATTACTACATTGGCTGACTTTTTTTCAGCTTTAGATTGTATTTGTAAGAGTATGTAAAAAGAAAATAAATGTAAATAACAACAACAGCTATTTAAGAATAGAGTGTTGCCACACAAGTATTTTTTGACCTGGTGCAGTCAATTTTATAATTAATGATTTTTTTATGGGAATTGTTAAAATTTAAGTTTAAAATTTTTTAAACGCACTAATAATCCCAAATTAATTCAGTTGTTAAGTATAACTGTATATAAAATGACATTATTACTTAAGTAATTCTTGAGTAAGTCTATATGGCTTTATTACTAATGCAGTGTGGTGCAGTTATATTTCAATGTAATTATATTTCAATTAGTTGAGAAATAAGGCAAATTTACCTTGTTACTTATGAATTTATTTCAGTGAGCCGACAAAAATTGGTACATTGTGCCAATCGTGTAATCCCAGCTTAAGGCTTCAAGTTTTGAAACCAATGGCGCAGCAAGTCAGTAATACGTACGAGCCTTATGCCGGGTTTCCATCTGTGTGCCAAGTGCCACACAAGCGTGAAAAAAACGGAACCACTAATTACTAATGAACAACTGTTTGACTCAGACACGTATTTATTAAGTTAAATAGTTCCATACATAACTAATAGACAATTCTATAGAGTCCAACATGATTGGAAATTGTTTAAATCAATAAATATATGTCTGAATCACACAGTTTTTCATTAGTAATTAGTTTGGTTACGCTTTTTTGTGCAAATGACATACAAGAAATGCCAGATGTAAACTCAGCCTTAGTTACAAGTAGGCCGCTTGAATTGCCATCCGAGGGCCTTGCAAATTTTTTTTCCTATAAAGTTAAGTAAAATATGCAAACATTCGAAGTTTAAAGTTTAAATACTTCGACGAATTTTCTTCCAAAAATTCGTTGCATAAAATCCTCTTTTGAAACACAATTAAATTTGATCACCTCACTCAAAATCTCTGCCTGTAGCCCATGGATGCCAAATTATGAAAATATTTACTATGGGAAAAATCACTTGCATATATCGCTCAATTACTCAAAGAACGTCATAACCAAGGACAGGGGTTTCATGCAAATGCATATTTTTTCCCTTAAGCCTGATAGTGGCAAGAACGAAATATCTTTACGAAACATTGAATTTGCGTGAAAATGGCATCGATTTGTTAGTGCATATTTTTGCATATTTTATTGAAAATGCATATTTTTGCATAATTTGGTCATATATGCATATTTTTGTCTCATACTTTGGTATAATTTCATGGTTTTTGTGTCATATTTGCTCAAAAGTTAAAATTTCAAAAAAAAATAAAAAATTATTGACATTATTAATGCAAGACAATTGGCAAATTCATTCGCTTGCATTGTTTTAGAATTGTAAAAGGAATGCACAACCACACACGCCTACCAAATATAATAAACATTGTCATTTTGATGATTTCAAGAGGAAATCGTCTGCTATTAAAGCCGAAAGTAGTTAAACAATTCTGCGGAAACTTGATATTGTTTTTAAAAATTACAGATTTAAACAAATCTAATAGCTAGAATTCAATCCGTTGTAATGGTTGAGTTAACTAAATATGTAACATTATATCAAAAAAAAAATTATTTAAATTTGAGCCTTTATTCAATGCACAAAAGCTTTCTAAAAAAACTTGATAGAAATAATCGTTATATCATTTATAATATGGTGTACAAACTTAATATAAAAGGCTTGTACACGCACCTTTTGAGAAAATAAAATATTTTTGTGTCTTTAATTAGTTGTATGTGAACTTAAAACTTTTTTTTTGAGCAAAAAATTTTTAAAATATGTGCATATTTTATTGTTTTTAGTGCATATTTTGCGTTTTTAATGTCATATTTTAAGCGCCTAAAATACCTTTCTTAAGTGCATAAAGTCCTTGTCCCTGGTCATAACTTAAACAATTTAATTTTAGAGTTAGTGGTGCAGAATGAATCCTCATATCATTCTTCATATTGTGTGAAAATTTCATAAAAATATCTTGTTTACTCAACTCTTGAAAGAAAAATAAATTTTTCCTTTTCCATGAAGTTGTGTGTTGTAAATTAAAAACTCATTTAAACTCGTTTTCTGCCAAACTAGTTTTTTGAGATATGACATTTTTTGAGTAAACGAGCGGTATGTATGCATGCATGCATACAGAACTATATTCACGCCAAAAAAAATTATGATTATGTACTTGCAATAAAAATAAATGCAAAGATCGATATCAAGTATAGAAATCTATATATGTATATAAAAGACGATGTGTGTATGTATGTATGTATGTATGTATGTATATATGTAACGTATGGACTCCAAAACGGCTGGGCCGATTTTGATGAAATTTTCAGGGAATCTTCAGAATATTCAGGCGGGTGACACTGTGAAGTCTGATTTTTGATTGTCGGTCTGCGGGCGGAGGTGCGTGACAAAATCAATTTTTCATATTGCACCACCCATGCCATATGTATACTTTATTTTTTTTTTTGCTTTTTTTATTTTATTTTTTTTTTTTTTTTTTTTTTTTTGAAAGCTGTTGTCATATAGTTCCGAAGATATTTACAAAAAACCTATGTTAATAATGATCCAATATCAAAATTTTAAAAATTTTTTACATCATTCGATAAAACCAGGGGGTAGCGAAGCACACCGGGTGTAGCTAGTTGATTAATAAAAGTCTTTCGCAAAAATATTAAAAATTCGTAATATAGGAAACAATCTTTAAACTAAAATTTAATAAACTTGCTAACTATTCAATTAGATGTTACTCAACAAAAAAAAAATGTAATGATTAAAAATATTATAAGTTTTAATGTATATAAATTTTATTTCAGCTTTAGGTACTTTTTTTAAAAAATTAATAACAAAATTTATTAATATATCGATATTCCACTGCTACACAACGTTGTGTGTACACACCTAAAGCTGATATAAAATTTATATATATTAAATAAAAAAGGTCGAATAAAGTACTATGTCCAATATAAAATAACTTTTTTTATTTATATTTAGTTTTTTTTTTAAATTAACAATATTTATACACAATATTTCGACGCGCCTTGGTGTGCCTTCAACAGGTGGAAATTGTTGAATAATTATAATAATTTTAGCTGAAAATTATTAAATAATAATAATAATAATAAATGAAGAAGACAATCAAACGCGTGTCAAAATATTGTCCATTAGAGGCCTGCGTAAACAGTCTTGAAATGTAAATACGTCTTGTTTTTTAAATGTATTCTCGTGGCAAGTATAATACTAAACCATTAATAAATGATGTCACAGAATACGCGAAGCCAGATGGATGTATTGATGTTCGTGTATACGAGTGATTCCAAGCGATGTCGTGAATCCTTTTTGTTAGTAACAAACAATCAAAAGAAGTCGTGTTGATGTGTGTATGCTTGTTATTTTGCATTTTGTACGTTTGAGTGTGTGTGTAAGATGTAAAGGGTGTTTTTTATTGAGGTATAGAACTTTAAGTTGGCATCACTTTTTTAACTGGCGGCCATTTTGTCAGCTGTCAAGTGATTAATATTTAGTTTGGTTTGCCATTTCATCATGAACAGGTTGACAAAAGAACAACGCTTGCAAATCGTGCAAATTTATTTCGAAAATAATGGTTCAGTTCGCGAAGTTTACCGCAAGCTCCGTCCATTTTATGGTCGACATAATCGTCCATCAGAGCAATTAATTCGGTTAACCATGGATCGTTTTCGCACTACGTTTACTCTATGTGATAATACGCATCCGCAGAGACGTCGAACAGTGCGCACCGAAGAAACAATTGCCGCTGTAGAGCAAAGTGTTGAAGAGGACCCGAATGAATCGATTCGCCACCGTGCACAGCAATTGGAGCCGACTAACCGACTATTTTGTTCCCGAATTGGATGGCATGAATGTGGATGAGTTGTGGTTCCAACAAGACGGCGCTACATGCCACACAGCGCACGTCACAATCGATTTATTGAAGGAAACATTCGATGAGCGCATAATTTCGCGGAATGGACCTGTCAATTGGCCACCAAGATCGTGTGATTTGACACCATTGGATTATTTTCTTTGGGGATATGTGAAGTCGCTCGTCTACGCCAACAAACCAGAAACGTTAGGGGACTTGGAAGCGAACATTCGTGGCGTTATTGCCAACATACGGCCCCATATGCTCGAAAAAGTGGTTGAAAATTGGACCTGTAGAATTGGCTTTATTCGAGCCAGCCGCGGCGGCCACATGCCCGAAATCATATTTAAACATTAATGGCATAAAATTATCCTTCCAATAAAGCCAAATTGATGGACATTAAGACGATTTTCTTGTGTTTTATTTCAATTCGAAGTTCTGTACCCCTGAAAAAAACACCCTATAGATGTTAAAATAATATGTACTTAAATGTGGCTTTTTAAAGCAAGCGCACACAACTAATGTCAATGCATGTGTGCGTTTTTATGTGCACAGAAAATTCAAAGGTCATACACACAACGTCTGTGCGACGTTTGTATACGCGCCCATGCGTAGAAAGGAGCAAGCATCACAAATTCTTTCGTCACGAAGAATTTTCTTCTGTACTCATATACAGAGATGTGAAAATGTCATGATTTTATCGTGTCACGAGTGAATCAAGCGTGACTCACGCATGATCGTGATCCAATTTACAATTAATTACGCGTGAATGAGTGAGCGTGCCTTAAAAATAGATTACGAGTGCGTGATCGTGCGTGAGCTATTTTTAATAATCACGCACGAATTCTCACGCTCTCACGAAATATATCATTACTAAATAGGTGAGTATCAATATACCATACCATTTTGCACATGCTACGATGCAAGACCATTTGCACAAGATTGTGTATTGGGCTATTGTTATAATTATTTCAGACGTCGTAAGCTGGCTCATGTGAAATTCAAATATGTATACCAATGTAGAAAAATAAAATTATTTTAATAAATTTTTTATGGTACACAACTATATTTTCCCTAAATTTTGACTTTTTTTCAGAAAAACTATGCGTACATCCGCATTTATGAAAAGGCACTCTTGAATTTTAGTTAGAAATCTTTAAAACTATCTACTTACATAATTAAATCTTATAGTTGAAACTTGCAAAATCTACCATCACATTTTTTTTATCGCCTAAACACAAAAAATATTTTTTTAAATTTACTACTTTAGGACATTGCTGAATGTAGGGTACAAAATAACTGGTTCTAAGCACATTCTTAATGCATTGTCTTTAGCGCTATGTAATTAAACATTGAATGTATTAAACAAAGTTTTTTACAAAACTGAAAATAATGAAGATTCTTAAAAAAAACACATCCCTTTTTCAGGGAAATTTTAAAATTTGGATTTTTTTAGCCTTTGCCCGATTTCACGAATGGATATGTTAATAATTTTTTTCCTATTTTTATTTAAAATTTTTCTAAAATTTGATGCTGTCTTTTAACTTAAAATCCAACAATGAACTAAAAATTAATAAGCGAAATACCAAAAAAGGTCAAGGCAAAAAAAGTTTTTTTGTCTTAAGTAAAATATCTTATGAGAGATACGGAAACACATCTTGGGAAATTAAGAATTTTAAGTTTATGTCAAAATGCTTTTATCGGATAATTTTTAAAAAAGTTACAAGCTCCAGAAGTTTTTTTGAGTACCAGGTAGTCAACTTTGGCCCACTGTAGCTCATGTCCAGCTCAAGCCAGAAGGCTGTCATGACATGTTTTGTAAAGCCTAAGTTCTCCTCTACAGATGTAGGAGGTTCATATAAATCTAATCAGTAGTTTAGAAGTTCCAGATTTATTGCCATTTACTTTGTAAAAAGCCTCACTGTGAAATGTAAATTATATTTATATATACACGTGCATACATATTTACATACATACATACATATGTAGGTAGGTGTAAAAATCTATTTTTAAACCCGACAAAAAAATATAGATATGGATAAAATTAAATTAGTTGAATCAAGCCTTCTGTACTTGTTTTAAGTAAATCCGTACTTAACGTACTTATGACACCGCTTTGGATTGATTTAAGTACGGATGGATTGATTTTTATTTTGAGTGTACAAATTCGATTACATAATTTTTCGTGAGAGTGCGTGATCGTGATAAGTTGTAAACCACTCGTGCGTGATTAAGAATATTTTCTTCGTGAGCGTGCGTGATCGTGAAAATTTTCAATATCATTCGTGCGTGAAAGTGCGTGAGTAAAATATTTTTCTGCGTGAGCGTGCCTGTCGTGTGTCAAAAAAAACTCCCACGTGCGCATCCCTACTTGTACACATACAATAACTGCAAGAAATGTTTTGCCAACATGTCTTAAAAGTTCTTGTAAGTGGTCTTGTGCAGGACGAAAATAAACAATAAGCACATGTAAAAACAACAATTGTGACATACATACATATCGAGCCATAACCGCTAAAATAACTTAAGGGACACATTTTTTGGACTTCGTTTTTTGACGAAAATCGACTATTTACGATCACAAAGAATGGATTTTGGTCAATAATTGAAGTTTGGAAATTTTGTCGCTTAAGCTATATTGGCGGTTATGGCGCGATATAATGGAATATAAAAGTTAACAGCAAGTGTTATATTATAATTCTTTATAGGATTTCTAAACTTTTTTCCTCTCATAAAATCAGAAAATAGTTGAATCTAGGCGGAATAATATTTTTTTTGCTAATTCATAAAAAATATATTTAACAAAATAACTAGAAAAAAAAATTGCCGATCACCCTTACGATATCCCCCCATGATTACCTGATTGCAATCTATTGCAGTTCTCCGCCTCAGATCGGTTAGCATTATTTACAGCGAGATGATTTCGGCGCCAGCGGATGTGCAAAGATTGTTGCTGCATGGCCCACATAATCGCATCAGTGATTTTAGAATTTACATATTTAATCATATATACACAAATGTATGTGATTTGATCACGTTTACACAAATGTATATGTGATTTAATAAGTACAATATTTTGTTGTTACTACTTCTCAACTTTTACCAAAGATCACTTCAAAGGCCCAAATTAAAGTAGTCTTTTGGGAAAAGCAGAGTTTGTTTATATTCGACTTGCCATTGGCTATTGGTTGATGGTAGATGGTAAGAGGGCAATTTAGGGATGCCCCCAACCTTTCCTGGGGGGATATCTAGACCGACAAGGTGTTTGACTATGAGCGATCTAATTATATGGAATTTTTAAAGAAAAGGAATATGAGAATTTTAACAAACGAATAAATAATAATAAATAAAATATAACAGACATGGGCAACTGTGGCCCTCTGTGTAATTTTATATGTATTTCGAAAAATTACAAGTACTCGTTCTACGGAAAAATAAAGGTAAGAATAGTAAATTGCAAATACTTTTATTTCACAAAAAAATTAGTTTCCATTTAATTTTTTATATCATTAAAGGAAAATTGATTTTTTTTTATTAAGAATAAATAAGAAGTTTATTAAACTATTTAAAAAAATATATAAATTAGTCCTGTTACAGAAACCAAATTCGTTCAAAATGTTTTCAATTCCGTAACTACATCCAGAGAAAAAGCAGCTTAAAATCAATAAAAACTATATAGAATTATTAAGAAAGTCTAGTCAAGTTGAAATATCTTATTTCAATATGGAAAAATATTTATTTACAGTATTTATTTATTAATTTTATTTGTTTTTAAGTATCTCAATATACATTTTCTATTATATGGAAAACTATTGAATTAATATGACACGTTCTTATTTTTAAGTTGCAGCTTTTCCCTGAGTGTAGGTTCTTCAAAAACAAAAAACGAAGAATTTTCTCGATATTAAACCACTTTAAGTTTTATGCTCGCAATTGTTTTTTTCTGTATGTGAAATTACAAAAATCTGTTTGAAACAACTTATTGCAATAAAGAAAAATGTTTTTAAACTTTATATTTAAAATTTATTTGTGGTATTTAATTTGATTTTACGAATTATAAGAAATTTCCTCAAGTTTTAAGAAAAAATATAGAATTATATAAAACTAATACATACATGCATATGTACACTGCCTTTGGATATGAAGGTGGATGTGAAGCATCCCTCAATCCTCTTTTGCAATTTTCCGGCAAAGTTTTGATGTCCCTGAGCGTTTAAAACTGCAGTTAATGCAGACATTACGGTCCAATCACACGATGCGACAACTTTCAACTTGTTCAAAACAAAAACAAATTTTAATCTATTGTTGTTGTTTCAAAACAAAACGATCGTTTTCGACATCGTGGAACAGGCACTATGTGTATTAATTTTTAAATTTTGTTCACTTCAATAAAAAAAAAATTGTGTCTTTGGCATTTTGTTGTTTTTTTTTTTTTTTTTTTTTTTTTTTTTTTTTTTTTGGTTGCCCACCATTACCACATTTAAATTTAAAACAATCGAATAGCTGCTTTTTCTAACTGAACCAAGTCGATCGAAATTTGGAGAAGGGCAAAACAGAATCGATCGAAATGAAAATTCGTAATGAAGACAATTTCGATCGATTTCTGAGGCAGGCCTATATATAAAAAGACGGCATTAAAGTGGCAGCTATAATTGGAAGACTTTTGGAAGAGTTTATTTATTGCTTCTTTTATTAGTGTGTTCTTCATGTTTTCTTGTTTTTTTTTTTTGCAAAACTTTTAGAAATTCATTTGCCATTAAAGTCGTCATGGATTTAATTTTTCATAATAACGAATTGTACAATAATAGTAATCGTGTCTGTCACGACTTTCGAACGTTTTCAATTAGAATGAAAATTTCCGAATCGCAAAAAAAAAGATTTGGTGTCTGCATACTTCCGAATATTTTTGCAAAATTGGTTGCTAATGTGTTTTTCATGTCCCCTTTTCTATGTATTAAAACCAAATATATATTGGTTTAAATTTCCGAATTAGGTAGATGCCTTATTTTAAAAAAGATTTCGTTTAAATTGAATTAATTTTAGTGTGGAAAAAAGGCGATTCTATTTACTTTTACATTGCTTGGTGCAGTCGAAAGTAAAACGAAAAAATTATTCGAAAGTGAATGTCAGGACACCAAAATATGCGGAAAAGATTCACTTTCACACGGATGTGAAAGTCATGACAGACATGAACATTTTTTAGAAAATTATAGGTGCTTGAGTATAATATTCTTTCATAATAGCCCGTTCAGGCTGCCGCGAAATCAAGTAATTTCACGTTGAAACACTGAATGACATTTGAGTGGATTTTGCAAACATCTTATTCGTGGTTGCATGTACTGGCATACTTCTTTTTTAAATGAATAAAGCTTTTATAACAATTAAAGCAGCTACATACATACATCTAAGCTATATACACAATGTGCGAGCTTTTGGGCCTGTCCTACGATGTTGGCAACGTTCGACTTGTCTCACACTTACATGCATTCAAAACATAAATAAATTTTAAAATTTTGTTGTGGTTTCCGGTATAGCTGTGCTACAAGTAGAACGTTGTCGACATCGTGGGATAGGTCCTTTGCAAAAGAGCTTTCTGCTTTCACACCGACGTGATCATAACAGCCAATCAGGTCTCGTGTTTACTGTGCAAGGAAATGCGAAAAAGAGGTTTAATTTCAGTGTTTATAAGCGCCATGAGCATGAGCAGTATGTGGGCACGTCAGCTGATTTTAAAAATCAGTGATGTCAATTTTTATTTAATTTTGAAACGTCAGAAGCATGGCATGTAATATGGAAATACAAAATGCTTAGAATTCATGAAATATGGACATATGTAGAACGTAATGGAAAAATACAGTTTTATTCTTCTCTCAACACAGAAAAAATTATTCCCAAAAAATTTTTAAACAAATATTTGTTTGAAATCAAACTTAGTTTCAGTAAATATTCTGTACTCTTCCACTAAATTAATTTGTACCAAAAAACTGTGTAGAGAAGAAACAGGCCACGACGTTTGTCGGCTACTTTTCGGCATTTACATGTATACAACACGATCAATCAAAATAAACAACAACAACCGCACAATCGCATGTTGTTCCTATCAACAAGCAAGATAAACACCAACACACTGAAATAACATTTTCTCTTAGCCGAACTATGATTAATTTAAATTTTTACAAAACTTTTATCAGAGTTTACAAAATTATTTGTAGGACCGCATTCAAATAAAATATTTACTGATTCAACGAATTTGGTTACTGAAAATGAAATTTAGTTTTTTCTGTGAAGAGTTGAGTCCACAGGAATTTTTAAATAACATGAAAAATTACACTAGTTTACAAAATCACATTTTTCATGTACACTTGATGAGATTTAGATTTCCTTATGTATTTTCTTCCGTTGAATTCGAAAATCAAGGTTAAATTTTGTTTTATTGAACTGTTTTTGAGATATTATAAAATTTTAATTTTTTCGACTTTTTTCACTTGACCAATCATATCTCGAGCTAGAAATGTCTGATTGGGTCAAATGCAAGGTATTGAGATGACGAATAAATTTGTATAATCGAACCTTTGATTGGTAAAGCAGTTCAAAATATATCGATAAAAATAGGGCACATTTAAAAAAATATCATATATTACAGTGATTCTATGCCGACAAAAAATTACAAATTGTTGAAACAAAAACTTCTGGTTTCATGTAGTGTAAAGGTGATTTTCTTCTGGTTGGTCTTAGTTCTTACGTAAAAGTTTCACTTTTACGTACATGAAAAAAGGTCACAAAAATGAAAAAATTACAATATCTCAAAAACTGTTTGATAAAAAAATTTTAATTTTCGATTTCAGCGAAAGGAAGTACATAAAGAAAATCACCTCTCATCAAATGTACATACATCTACGGTGTAAAGTAGTGTTATACTCATGACTATTAATTCTACATTATTATTTTAAAAATTAAGTTTTTTGAGTTATAACTCTATTGCAGCAAGGGCTCTATGAATATACATATGAATACGCGTTTTCGATTTAACAGCAATCCTTGAAAAGAAGAAAAAAATAATAATTTGTAAAAAAAAAAACTAAAACAAATAATTCTAAATTTCTTGCATTTATGCATTTAATCTCTGGCCCTTGAAGTAATTCTCTATTCTCCATTCCCGATATAAATGCATAAGCACATGCATGCACAAGTGTGTATGTGTGTTTATAATTTCCCAGCTATCATTTTGTATCATAATCCAATATTTTGAGAATCACCATATTGGGATATATAACTGCATATGAGTTAATTTTTCAATTAATTTTCGTTGTTAGATCATCTAAAAGAATCATAAGAACTAAGATTTTGTGATTAAATTTATTGTTTAAGAAATTTATTATTCGACATATTGTCAGAAGTTTATTTTAATTTGAAATTTATTTGCTGGTGGTTCAGCAAAAAAAAAATTATTGTTTTAAAATAATGTTAAAATCAATTACATTTTGATAAGCAACATGGTGATTTTAGGATTTGTGTATATTTTGTTGCTGTACTATCAAGAAATATATAAAAAAAAAAATTTCAATTCATCCATATAATGACGTCGCGCCATAACTGCAGAAGAACCTTAAGCGTTATAATTTACGAACTTGATTTTTAGACCAAATCCGAATATTTTCTATCGTAAATAATCGATTTTCGTAAAAAACAAACTAAGCCCAAAAAATGTTTCGCTTAAGCTTTTTTGTCGGTTATGGCTCGACATGTGAATGCTTTTTTAATCCTTCAAGTGATAAAGCAGTTTTTAATTATTTATTAAAGTCAAGACACATTTAAGTAAATTTTTTGTCAGAAAATAATACCCCAAATGCTAACTGGGATAATACCCGTTAATCTTAAGCAGTGTTGCAAAAAAAAAAACTGTTCAGCCATATATGCTGGGATTTTTTTCATGAGAGTGTTGCCGTATTCAAAACAATATATAAGTATGTGTAACACACCAGTACGTATTTATGCGAGTACAAGGCAAGGCAAAAAAATTTTTAATTTTTTTTTTAAACCAATCAGTTACACTTTTACAAAAATTATATGCTTCAGTTTTCTCCAATCACGCCTGCAGATAATTGAGATTTGAGTTAAACATTCATTCATTTGTTAAATTTGTTTCCAAGAATATTTTCTAGACTTATCATTAGTTTATTGAAAAAAAAAAAGCATTTGAAAATTGTCAGCGGCTGATAAACCAATTTTTCTTTATTTTTCAAAAAATTTAATTCCCAAACTGGAGCAAATCAAAATCAGATCAAAATCAGATCAAGATCACGTTTTTTTTTTTTTTTTTTTTTTTTTTTTTTTTTTTTGCTCGGGAAATCGAAATAATTTTTTTTTTGCTTTATTTTTTAGTTAAACATAAAAGTTATTTTTCGAGTTTTATTTTTGGCTTAGAAAATATCAATTACATACTTTAATATTATCTGTTTTAAGATTGAATTTATTACCAGAGTCCCTGCGAAAATTCTTATTTGTTAGATCAAATTATTTTTTTTTATATTTCATTCAGTTTAAAAAAGATTTTTTTAAGTAAAATATAAAACTCGAAAAATAGTTTTTTTGTTTAATTAGAAAATGAAACTCAAATAATTCTGCCACAAAAAATCAACTTCAATGCAAAGATTTGATAGAACCTTTCCGAAAAAAAAAGATTATGGTGCCAAACTGGAAGTAAAGTCTTTCAAACAAAAAAGAATTTTTGAAAATCTGTTTCTTAATTTGTACGTGAAATATTTTATTAAATTTTAATCGGCTTGTCTTCGCTAATTTTTTGTTAACACAGGATTGTGTGTTTTTCATAGCTAAGGGCGTATGTTAAGTTTTGTAAAATGATTCCATCCATTTTTTAAATGGAAGATTGTATTATAGAGCTCAAGGTGTGTGGCAAGTATAATAATTAATTTTAATAGGCGTAGCCCCGCCAATTTTTGCAACTATGATATTGTATATTTACAAGAACATAAGCTGTTTGCTAGGTTTCGCAGCAATTAAATAGGTAAAATATCATAAAATCAAACTAAGAAATGTGTGGGCATGTCTCCGCCCATTTTTTTTTTACAATAATACCATTAGGGAAAAAAATAATTTTTAGAATTGGTGTAAAATTTACCGCGTTATGAAGTAACAAAGTCACAAAAATTATACGAACGAAGTCGGTTATAAAATAGTTTTTATTTCCTGAGGAATAAATAAGACTTAAAATCTAACTTTGATTTTCTGAGCAAAAAAAAAAATCAAAATCAAAAAAAAAACTTTTAATTTCTGATGAATAAATAAAATCCAAGAAAGTCGAACACAATCGGTGAAGGTGCATTTTTTAATAAAAGATCTTTGTTAAATCTTGGTGCATTCCTTGTGCACGTAGCATTTCTCCTTTAGTTTGATTTTTTTAATTTAAATTTTAAATGTTCTGTAAACCGAATCCGAGTAAATTTCTCGTTTTCAAAAACTTAATAATGGTCATGCAGACGTGCTTAAAATCATACACTATGATTTTTTTTTCAGATATGATATTTGAAAATCTATATAATAAAATTTTTTTTGAAAAATCTAAAAAAATATTTCTATTCTCAGAGTTATTTTTCTAAAATCGTGCAATTTTAAATAGATCGGTTTACATAACAGGTCCGAAAATGTTGTTAATACGAGAATAAAAACTAAAAGTTAACAGACTCCAAACAACTTTTTTATAATCAAAATAATAATGAGTGCGTTATTCTTTTGCCAAAAGAATACCCTAATGTTTTTAATATTTTAACAATTTAAAGTATCAATTTGGATTCTTTCGAACGATTTTCCTCTACATGTGCAATTCCGAGCAAAAAAATTTAACTAAAGATTCTAACAGCCGTGTTTAAAAAATTATTTTGTTTATTAAAGAGTTTATAAAATAAGTTTTGTATGGAAACCCGATTTATGAACTTCTTATAAAATCAAAAATATATTTTTTAAGAATTATTTATTATTTTAATTAGTTATTTAAAATTCAATTTGAGAAAAAAAATATCTACATTTCTGTCTCACATATCTATCCGATTGTTACTGCACTTTTACTTTATTAACAAAACTATTTCCCTGCAATGAATTTCTCCTAATTCTGGCAACACTATTACACGCTCTTCATTAGCCCGCAAGCAATGTTGCCAGTAAACGGTGATGAAGAACGATAAATCGGTAAATAAATTCTGCTAAAATGCTCAATGACTTTGAATGCAGGTTATTTAAAAAAATTGTAAAGAAATGATTTCTTATTACACTTTGTGAAAAAAAAATTACAAAAAAATTGAGTAGGCGTCTAGTGTCCGCCCAGCAACAAATTAGACATTACCATCTGAACTACTTGCCATATAATGACTTACTTTTTAGATTGCCAAATTTAAGTACTCGGTTACAAAACACATTACGAAAATTTTTAAAAATAGAAAGCCGAAGTTGAACATATTTTTTGGGTTTTAAAACAAGACGTGAAAATATTGCCAAAATTAGTAGTTATTTTAAATAAATTATAAATATTTCTAAATTGCATACTTATTTATTTTAAAGTATAAAATAAGTACTTACATTTTGGAAAATAATTATTTAAATAAAGGGTGTCCCAACAAGAACGCAAGATTTAAATTTTAAATAAAACACAGATATTTAAAAAAAAATCGTGAAACTTTATTATATCGTAAAGTAGACAAAATTAGGTTATGTGTGGAACAACAAATCGGGTAGATGGCCGCCGCGGCTTTGCTGGCACACACGCGATCTTTTAATGAAATTTTCAATGGCCGTTTTGCATAAATGCTGCGGTATTTCATTAATGCAGCGTCCAATTTCCTCTTTTAAGGCTTGAGTCATCGTCGGCTTATTCGCGTAAACCATCGACTTCAAAAAACCCCAAAAAAAAAAGTCTAATGGTGTTAAATTGCACGATCTAGGCGGCCAATTCTGGTCTCCAAAACGCGAAATAACGCGACCGGGAAATGACTGATGTAGCAATTGAATTGTTTCTCTGGCTGTATGACATGTGGCGCCGTCTTGTTGAAACCACATGCCCTCCACATTCATTTCTTCAATTCTAGGCACGAAAAAACTGAATATCATTGCACGATACCGAACACCATTGACTGTTTGCGCTTGACCTGCGTTTGAGCGACATCATCACGTACAGCTGCGACATTTTCGGTCGATCGACCTAATCGAAGGCGCGTTGTTGTCTTTACATCACTAACAGGCCCAGATTCGGCAAATTTATCCATTAATCTCTTTTGGAGCATTATTGTGACCCCAAATTGATCGCAAATTTGTGAACTGTAGCAGCAAAACTTTCACCATTTTGGTAAAACAATTTCACAATGAGAATGCGTTGTTCATTCGCGTAGCGCTCCATTTTTACTAACCTCGTACCTTCTACTAGCAAACAATAACAATTGTTCAAATGTCAAACAATGACACTTCGACACCCTTTATAAGTAGTTCTAAATAATTTTTTTTTTCATTTACGGTTTTAATAAAAGTTCATCAATGAAAGCAATTGAAATTTTTCTAAATATAGTATTTATAAGTAACAATAGAGGCACTGATACGAATAAAATATAACCCACTTCAATTGGTGTATTTCGTAGTAAAACAATAAGTTTTTTTAAAATATTTAAAGTTTTCTTAAAAGTTATTATATGTCAATCAAGAAAAAAATAACTATTTCCCACAACGGAAAATATAATTAATTCCTACAATAAACAACATAACTACTTCTCAAGAATCTATTATTTTAGTCTCACGCCTTGTTAAAATCAATAAGCTGGTAATCCAGTAAGGAACAGCTTCCACCAAAAATGCTTAATTCCAAACTCGATTACCTCTTTTGAAATTTTTTGCTGGGCGGTTGAGCTAACCGTGCAGATCATGTTGTCATTAAAAATCGAAAGGTATTGATCGACTTAAAATTTATTAGTCTTTGTGTTCAAAAATATATTCAAATAAAAATAAATAAATAAATTTAAATATCGTTGCGAGCGGACTGCTTAAGACTTTCAACGTTATCTACCATCCCTGATGACCTCTTGGTTGCCCCGATTTCTCTTTTTCTAATGTTGTGCCGCATTCTTCAAACTCTTTGATCTATTTTCGATTGAGCGGCATACTTGGCACATCATATTAATGATGAAAGCCTCCAATATTGGACATATTACTGAATTACAATTTTTGCATAACTGTCACACGTACAATGCCCAGTCTGTCCTCAAGAAATGTCTCATAGCGACTTAAGTATAAAGAGCCACGCTTTCGATTGACATGAAGGGAAATATAACTTTTCTAGCACGTATTGAAAACAAAAATACGAGTAATATAGTATACTGAATTTCTAGGAAAGTTTCCTAAATCGGCAACACTGTTTTACATAGAATCTCTGTGTCTTATAGATCAGGTCTGGAAAGTTCAAAATCTTTGTATTTTTTTATTTACAAAATTCAGAAATAATCGCCAATTACTCATTTTAGTTTAAACGTTCCAAAATATCTTAAAAGAGCGACTTTAATATATGAATAATTCCATGTTAAAACGATTAAGAGTTAGACACGACCACTTTCGATATGAATGAAATTTGGTCAGAGGGTCTCTTTTATTTCATAACCTACATCAAAAGTTATTTCATATTCCAAATTTGATCATTTCGCAGAATTTGCCAAAAGTGTTCACTTTATTTTTTCAATATTTCAAATGTCATTTGAAAGAGAAAATTTGCGTTGTACTAGTCTCGTTTACTAAAAGTTTTATTAATATTTAGTAAATATTTATTGAAGTTTTTTTTTAAGATTTATTTAATATTTCGAAGCAAAACTGCATCTGACTTAGACCACTTTCATAATTATGGCCACATATGTATGACAGATATTATTAAAAGCCTGTATAATATTTTTGAAAATTTTCTAAGATCACATGAAATATTTTTTTGTGCGCTCAGAGTTGTATTTTCGGCAGCAGCTGATTATGACATTTCTGTACGAATGTGTAGAATAGTGAATACCGTCATTTATCAATAACCGAAAAGCCAAGTGAAGACTTCAAATTATATGTCTATACCTCGTCAACGTCTCTAGGCAATAAAGATCTATGAAATAGACGAATTTTTTTAATTTTAACTTTCAAGAAAATATGTAATTAACAATAATACACCAAAATAATTTTTTTTATAACAACAGAAAATTTCGGATATTGTTTAATATTGTGAACGTCTTTATTTTAGAGATAAAGTACCCCAATGTCAATGCCAACGTAAACAAATTTAGTTTTTAAAGTATTGATGCAGAATTAAGTTGTGTGTAAATTGAAAACTTCAAACTCTTTTGCTGGCAAACCGGTTTTTTTTGAGTTATGACGTTGTTTGAGTAAATGAGCGATATAAAAATTTATTTCTACCGTTCAATATCAAAATGTATTTATTTAAAAAATGTAGATTTTCCATGCCTGTTACAGGAAAAATAAAAGAAGTATGAATGCAAGCATTTTACATTATTAATTCCCGTATTCTTTTTCACCAAACATGTTGTTTAAGTAAAGCAATTGCAATTTAATAACTCGGCGGTCTACATAAACAAATGTTTAAATGTCTCAAGGTGAGGTTGTCCACATCCCTTAATTGTGGCTTCATACTGCTGGTTGCGTAAATTCGAACATCGGCACCGAAATTTACGCAAGCAGCAGTATGCTTAAATTAAGAATTGCACCATGTACAAACTTGCACTAAATTAAAATAGTTAAGTAGAATTAATATTTCAATTAATTAAATTAAGACTCTCGCTTTAACCACTAAAACCCTTGTATACTGATTTCAACGATGGTATTTGAGCCTCAATCTAATCGTTATTATCAGTACACGAGCTGGTTTTGTGGACAACAAATTTCTTTCCGCTATACCGACTAGGAATAATTATACCCCAATTCCTACTTGTTATGGTGGAATTGGGGGAGTTTGGCTGTGCCGATTAGAAAACACCAAAATGAAACCTAGTACAATAATAGAGTAAATAGTATGTAAATAGTAGAATAAGAAAATTAGTACAATAATAAGTAACAATGCAGCACAATAGTTGAGCAATTCACAATATGAGCATTCCAGAGTTACCTTCACTTCAGTGATCGCCAATATATTTTTCGAAATTTTCGTTTTATCTCTCTAAGTATTGGAAATACTTACAAACTTTTACAGAAATCGCAGTCATAAATATAAGAACAAACAGTCCGTTTTTTTTTTGTAAGAGAAGTAAAAAAAACACACATCGATGGCTTAATATAAAAAAGGTGTAACTCGAATTTGAGATATTTTACCAAAGAAGGAAAAAAACTGAATAAAAACTAGAGCATTTACGTGAAAAAATTTTTTTATTAAATAAATCTTTTATTTTTAATCGTTACTTACTTCGTTCTTAAAGGAGGATGTAATTGTACGTTGACTACCAAAAAAAGCATTAAAAACGCCAATTCGAAAAAAAAATTGAGACACGCCCTTTCTATATTAAGCCATGGTGATGTACATACATGTAAATTTTAGAGTATTAATTTTAAAAAGTGTATGATAATAAATATAATATTATGCAACAAACTCTTACTGTAAAAATAAAATTTTAGAACTTGTTTTTAATTATTTTGCACTTGAGCGAAAGCAAAAATATTTTTCTAGTGCAAAAAGCAAACAAGACAGGCAAGACAGCCCAGCTCGTATAGGATGTTTTTTTTTTTTTTGACGATTGTGGTTAATATACAACTCCTAAAAGAATCGTCTGATGATGATATAAGGAGTAATAATAACAAATGCATCTAATTTTGTTTCTTAATAATTACTTTTTTACACATTTCCGACACGCTCGCCTGTACTAAAAAAAATCTTCTCATGATTATTGAAATAGTACAAGAATCATGGTGTGACACTTTGTTTATCTTTATTCAAGCTTTTTCAGAAACACTCGCCTTTTAATCTTGCAATGTTTAAGCGACGATGATTAAAAATTTGTAAATTACGTAAGAAATACACGGCTTAACCTTTCACGAGTTCTAAGATAATCCCTACATGAGTGTCAGACATTTCTTGACATAATTTATAAAGGACTGGTTATATAATCTCTATAGATCTCAAACGATTCCCTCTGCGATTAACATAGGCATATTTCGCTGTGTTGTAGAAGAATCTTACGAAATAATCAGCTAATGTAATAGAGTTTGTCACAGTTAAAAAATGCGCTCGTCGACGTTCAAGCACGCTCGTAATATTATTCCTAGTAGACTCTTTTACGATTAATAATGCTAGCTTGGAAAGCTTAGTGATTTATTAGTACATATATATTGTGGTCTAAGTAATAATATCGTATCATAACCGCCAAAAATAAACGTAAGCGACAGACGGGCTAATGTCATTTAAAAGTGACAGATTTCTTTAATATAAATTATGGGAGTGGAATCTTTGCCACCTCGGAACTATGTATTTACGTAGCACATCTCTTCTTTTCAAATCAGAGTTAGAATACTTTTAGAATTTCGGTTTAATTTAAAACCTTCAAATCACAAAGATGCATGCAATATCGTATATTAATATTAGATTTTTATTTGCATTGGCTTATATTTTGAAAGTTTCAACTCTTGTTTTTATTACATACACATACGAATTTCGCAGGAATGTCAACTTTTTGTTGCGTACAACAACAAACAAATATGCTTATTTTTTTCAAAGAAAATTAAACCTTTTTTACTTTTTTTTATGCATATTTGTGTCAGCCGTCACCAGCTCTACAGCAAATTTTAAGAACAATTGAGTCATATTGTTCTAAATTGCAAACTTAATTGCTTGCTGTCGCACGCGACAAAGAGATGGAGTTTGTCAATATGCATTTTATTCAAATTTTGAATTTGCTTAATAAAAATACTTTTCAAAAGTTTTAACTATAAATATGGAATTGAGTGTTTAACGGTAAAAAAAAAAATCATGTAAAGTCAACACTAAACTAAAGTGGTTTGTGTACTGTGCACAGTGGGATATGTGATTAAAAAAAAACTTAAAATATCTATAGTGTTATTTTCAGAAAATTTTATGCGACAGCATAGCTGCACTACAAGATCTCACAGTAGGGCAGTTCCTGAGTTAACACAAAAATTTTAACTGCATAAAATTTTTATTTAAAATTTTTTTATTTAACAACAATCACATGTATGTAATTGCAAAAATACTTACTTTATAAAGTAATTATAGAAAATTTATGTATTAACTACTTTTAAATAATAAAGTTCACAATTATAACAACTATCCTATTTGAAAAATCAAATAATAAACGCGGCTTATCTTGGTGTCCCAATGCACCCATTTAAAACTAGCTTACGGTAAATTCCATTATAAAACAGGGAAGGAAAATGATTTCTTGGATTTTGTACCAACTATGAAAATAAAATGTACTTTTTAGACTATGACGGTACCAATTTTAAATATTTATTAATAAAAACAGAAACGTATGAAAATGAGTATAAAAATTCAGAAATTTACAATAAAAAACGGAAACTTAACACAATGTGTATAAAAATAACAAAAAAATATTACATTCATAAAGGTACATTCGTACATTCCACTATTATATTAGAGGTTAAAATAAACCACACACACACACACACAAAAATTAAAGAGAACATATGCAAAAATGTTACCATATAGTGAAACATTGACATTTTCAAATTGTACCAAGTAACTCGCGGTAGTACCACGGTACCAACAAGGTCAAAAATGTACCATAAAAAGTACAATTGTACCATGATTTCCATCCGTGTTATAAAATATTACTCACGCATGTCAGGCTCAATTCACCAAAATTACGTGAACGGATGGCATTCCTATTGTGTACTTCATACATACATACAAAACATACATACATACATATGTATATAGATAATGTTTTATATACTAAAAACTTTTATTTTCACAAAAGTGTAATTTGAATTTGCTAAACTAAAAATCGTAATTTTACGTTACAATTGCATGTAATTGTAATTGCGGTAAACGATTACAATCAGATGTAATTTGCTATTGAAACATACATATTCAGTAAAAATTACAATTACAATTATAATGACAATTACAATTACAATTACAATTACAATTAAAGTTACAATTATAATTACAATTACAATTATAATTATAATTACAATTACAATTACAATTACAATTACAATTACAATTACAATTACATTATAATTACAATTACAATTACAATTACAATTACAATTACAATTACAATTACAATTACAATTACAA
Source organism: Tachina grossa (assembly GCA_949987645.1). NCBI lineage: Eukaryota > Metazoa > Arthropoda > Insecta > Diptera > Tachinidae > Tachina > Tachina grossa. The sequence continues at coordinate 57,625,936 of OX465276.1, read as the reverse complement.
TTACAATTACAATTACAATTATAATTATAATTACAATTACAATTACAATTACAATTATAATTATAATTATAATTACAATTACAATTACAATTACAATTACAATTACAATTACAATTACAATTACAATTACAATTAAAATTACAATTGCAATTACAATTACAATTACAATTACAATTACAATTACAATTACAATTACAATTACAATTACAATTACAATTACAATTACAATTACAATTACAATTACAATTATAATTATAATTACAATATGAAGCAAATCTGATTACGCATTTAGAAATTGCATTTTTTTAATTCATATCCCACTGTGCAGCGTTTTCTATAACAAACAGGCTGTTTCTGCATAAAGTAATTTTTTTTTCCTATTCCTTTTTTATATAATTTTGTATATACATACATACATATGTATGTATGTATGTAAATACTTTGTTGCTATTTTCTCTCTACATACATATTCATCATATTTTATTTATTTATTTCTATTGTTTGCACACTTTTATCAGTTAGCAGAAATTTACTACAAAAAGCAATTGCAAAAACATATTTTTTTGCACTACTTTTTGATTTTTACGGCAAAAATGCAAAAGATTTTAAGTATTTATTACTTTAATAATTGTTTTTTATGGAAAACGTTTTTTAAATTAAGTGTAATACAACAAGAAAGAATATTGTAGCTTTCCTTTATAAAGCAAAAGTAATATTTAAACAATAATGGATGCAAAAAAATTAATTTTCATTTGATTAATGGTCGGCTTCTGGAAATACCTGAGAAAGGGGAAGAAAGTCTATGGTTTTGGTGAAATGTTCCTGCCCCAAACAAATATTCAGCGACTTTTGTTAGCAGCTGTATTATTGTGCAACTTGTGAGATAATATATAACAGAAGTCATGATTAATTTTTATATATGTAACCTTCTCCGAGAAAAGGGACCTAGTGTGTAAAAATGAAGTTTTGAGAAAAACTCATTTCACCTTATTATACACCCTTTTAGATACCAGAATCCACTCTTAAGTCAAAACCCATTTTTTGACACACTAGGTCCCTTTTCTCGGAGAAGGTAGCATATATATGTATATATGTATATGTATATACATATATGTATATGTATATATTTTTTTTTAGATAAATTATTTCCTTTTAGCTGGTAAAGCCAACGAAGGTTTCATTTGAGAAATTTTAAGCTATTTCGAAGTTGTCTTGGTTAATTCTGTTTTTTTTTAAATTCTTTAAAATTTCATATTAAAATTTAATAAGCTTCTTTCTTAAAGTTGTAGAAAATCTTTCATCCTCCTCAACAATGAAACATCATTTATATTTACAGGAATGTGTGAAAATCCATTGAGTCTTCAAGTTTTGACAAATTACAAAACTTTATTTCAAGTTACCCTCATTTACTATTTTATGCAGGTTAAGCAGATTTTACTAATTTCTTTTTTTTTCATTGCTTCCCTATTTGCTTCGTGGTATCTAACATTTAAAACTGACTGTGCACACATGCAAAAATAGAATTAATATTTGTGCACGACAAACATGCACGCACCACAGATGATAATAAGTACTTGCATAAATGTGGAGCCTGCCAAACAGGCAAGTAAGACGACCATCATAGAAATTCAATCACATGTAATTACATTCACTCAGAGTGACAAAACAAGTACACAAAATCACTCATCCAAAATCGTATGTGCAATAGTTTGTGTGTGTGTGGATTACAAAATTTAGTTACGTTCAACTTTTCATAAATTTAGACAAGGCAAAATGCAGTGAATGTGCAATTTATTTAGTAATTTTGAAATACGAGTGTATACGAATCGGCATTTTGAAAATGGCCAGCTGAATACATTATTAAAGGGTGAATGATGTTCCTCCTCCCTGACTTCTTACACTTAGATACGAAAACCAGCGCCCCCTTAAAGGAAGTGACTAGCAGTTGTATGTAAAATCTTGCGAGGAACATATTTGTAGAATATTTTACCAATCTAACTTTATCCAGTATGGCCCATACATTTCCAAAAAAAAAAGGCAAAAGAAATCATTAAAGAAGGATATCAGGGGTTGTAGTGTTCTATTAATATATACACAGAATAAAATTGCAATGTAAAATCATCATGCAAAAATTTCGATTTCAAATCATATTAAATTTACAAGAAATAATATATTGTTTAACAGCCTGACCCACGATATCGACAACGTTCGACTTGTCGCACACTTACATTTGAAACAAAAACAATATATTAAAATTTGTTTTTGTTTTGAATGCAAGTGTGCGACAAGTAGAACGTTGTCGATATCGTGGGTTTGGCCCTAAGTGTGTTTGTTGGTGCTTTATTCATAGCTGCAATAAACTGTTTTGCTCAGTTGTGTGTTTTGTTTTTGTGTTGTTGTTGTTTATTTTGATATTTGTAAATAGCAGAGAAATTGCTACTGGCTCGTAGGAGGAGGAGCGCATGTTCGAATACTGGAGACAAGTCAAAGTATTTTTTTTTTTTTAATTAAAATTTTTAAATAAATTGTATGTTAAATGATCAATTAAATAATATTGAATTGGTCACAAGTAGAAAGGCACTAACTCGTATTTACACGAAATTGAGTTTTTCAGTGAGTCCAATACATTTCACATACATACACTTCGTCAGAAAAATTTATTGCAGTAGTGTAAAAACTAACACTTTTACAAGCAGTTTTACGAAGCAGTTGTACAAGCAGTTGTACTGTTTATTATTATGTTTGTACCTTCTTCTGTAAAGTTTTAATTATTTGTGTTAGGGCCCTTCTACTTATGACCAACGATATATTTTGTGTGTATCTAAAGAATATTTAAAATTGTTGTGGATGCAGGGGTAAGCGCGGCGACTATCACTCGATGCCTTTTTAGTTCAAATCTTGGCCAGAGAAGCCAATTTATAAACATACAAACATTTTTCTAATGCCTGTGTCGAACATACGTAAGTTAAATAATTAATAAAATGCAATTACTATCGAGTATCGATTTTAAGATGTTCCAACTTGAAATAACTTTGATTTAATAGGATTCTTTATTTTGATTTTACCAGCACGTAAATGTTAAATCAACGTGAAATAAAGTTATTTCAAGAGGAAAATTTTTCTTTGAAAATTTCTATAAATCATGTTATATGAACATGAAACACATCCCAGCAAAAAATTTCAAAAAATGTAATCGAGTTTGGAATTAAGCATTTTTGATGGTAGCTATTCCTACTGGATTACCAACTTAATGATTTTAAGAAGGCGTGAGACTAAAATAATCGATTCTTGAGAAGTACTTACTTTTTTTATTTGGAAACTTATTCATGTAATCGATTTAATCTAAAATAATCATTTTCCTCATTTAGCAACTTATACATAATTTTTTTAAATTTTAGGTCATGTGATTTTAAGCGAGTAACGAAATTTGGTAATCAGAAAAGTAAGTCACTATATGGCAAGTAGTTCTAATGGTAATGTGTATTTTTTTGCTGGGATATTAAGCAAAATCATTGCCGAAAATGGTTAAATAAACCTTGTTTACGTAGATTTTATGTTGAAATTTTTCTGTTTGTATTTACTACAAAATTTTTTCCCTAACTTTCGAAATTAAACTGAAAACCCAGAATGTAATACTCGTAAGCAAAAATCTTCAAGACGTTTAAGGGTTGTATAGAGCATTTTATATAAAATAAAAATTTTAACTTATTTCCGTATGGGTCTTTTTTGTCTCTTTCATAAAAATTGGCAATCAAGCACTTTAAAATGATCCACAAAAACGTTCGTGACTAAAAATTTTTATAAACATTTGAAGGTACCAAAGATATATGTAAGTCAAAGCTCAAAATACTTAAAAGGTTTAATTTCGTTCTTAGCTAAAATTAACGATACCAAGTTTTAAGAATCCGACTTTTGTGTGCATATGTGTACATGTGACAAGGAAAGTTAAAAGGGGCCTATGGGTGGAAAAAATCGGTTCTTCCTTTTTTTTGGTGACCAACGGTCTTTCTAATGCAGCAAACGGCAGCTTGCTAACTACATTAGTTTTGTCATAATTTATGACATTTGCTTTAAAATACACTTGAAAAAAAAAATTGTAATTGGATCCGCCATTTTTAATTTTCTAAATTTAATACCACATTCGTAATCAGCGACTCCAAAAACCTCTGAGTAACGAGTTTCAAACCATAAAAGCATCCAGGCGCATCAAAATCAACTTGCTAACTTCAAAATCGTTTTTATCTGAAACTTATATTCTGAGCATAGGTCCCTTTTATCTTTCCGTGTACCGTATGAACACTTTTTACAAAGTTAACATATACAACCCACATAGAGTAACTTCATACATTTTTGTGAAAAAAGTATAAGGATTGAAAGTTGGCATCCAGCTGAATAAACTAAGAAAAAAATTTAATTTATCAAAATATGCAACGCCCACCGCCTTAAGACCCAAGTATATATTTGCGCACTGTAAGTTTCATTTCAATATACATATATTCCTCAAGAACGAACATTTGAGAAAATTTCCAGATATCGGCGCCCGCCTAGACCAAGTATTAAAAAATTACTATTTGCACATCAAGGAGGTGCAATATTCTTGTAAAATAAGATTTCAAAATATTAATACTTTCGCTGACGAAAAAATGCGGTTTGCTGTCATAAATGCGGTCTTAATTTTTTAGCTCGATTCGACGGTGCCTTCTGGTGCCTAGTGGGGCCAAAAGTTCCCGATATTGTGAAAAAACTCATATTTAGTCCTATTTTTTTTTTTTTTGCTTTTTATGATTATTCGGTAGAAAAACGTAACTCATTGGATAAAACACAATTTTAATTATCTAATAAGTATTTTTATAGTGAAATTATTGTCAAAGGTTTATAAATTACCACTTGTATGGTAATTTCAAGCTGAAAGTATATAAATTGTTTTATATATTTCACAAGCCACAAATGATCAAATTGTTTTGCGAAACACGCACCTCACAAAACCAGCGTTCAAAAAAGCTGGGGTCTAGTCGTCGCTTTCAATAACGAGTTGATTCGATCACGTTTTCTGAGTTTGAGAATATGGCATTTGTTATCTTACCATATTAGTACATTAATCGATAGCGAATGATATCGTTATCGAAAGCGACGATTAGACCCCTGTGATTTTTCCATTCAAACTGCTAAAGCTGAGCTGCAGCTGTATAAATTTTAACAGCCGTAGGCACGGCCACAGCTTCAAAATACAAGTCGTACGGCTGTAGCTGAGCTACGGCTAAACAGTGGGTACTTTTGCAAAATAAATGGTAATAAATCTGGAACTTCTAAACTATTGATTGGAGGACTTATGCTTTGCAACGTATGTCTTCAAAGCATTCTAAATTATCCTAGGGAGGAGCTACAGTAGTGGGCCAAAGTCTTGTAAAAATCGGTTAAGTAGAAACGCATAAGATACAGTGATAAATTTTAATAGGCGTAAACCCGCCCATTTTTCAACTTTCAAATTGTGTAATTACAGGCACTAAAGTGTTTTATAGGTTTCGCAGCAATCAGATAAGTAGAATATCATAAAACTAAATTTAAAAAATTGTTGACGTGTCCACGCCCTTTGTCTCAAAAAAAAAAAAAATTTACAATCGGTCTAATATGTAACAAGTTATGAAGTAACAAACAAACAAAAAATAGAGACAAATTGTTAACCTCCTCATTGTTTTGAAGTCGGTTAAAAAATAATAATTAACGAGGTATTTAAAAACGTTGATAAACATTTTATCAATGCCTTGTCCCACTTTCTGTGCGAGTCACTGTATATATTTATGCCTGGATGTACATTTGTATGTAAGTATGTATGTATTAGTGATGTAACGAATGTCAATTTTTGATATTCGCGAATACGAATGCGAATACGAATATTTTAAACGATATTCGCGAATACGAATACGAATATTTCATGTGAGTGAAATTTATAGACATTAAATTAGGGCTCTATTTACGCCTGCAATATGAAATATTAAAAAATTGTTATGAAAAAGAACTTCATACTCCTATTGACATACTTTGAAGTTAATAAAAACCACCCAAAATTTTAACGATCGTCGGTAAATAATATTTGAAAATGATACAAAGCACAAATTTCTATAAAAAATTTTAATCGATTCGTACAAACTAATATGTTTATCCATTTATTTAAATTTAGTTTAGGATTTATGCATTTATTTATTTAATTTTTTTGGAAAAATATTCGTATTCGTATTCGCCTGAAATTGACGGCATTAAAAATGACCGAATATTCGGCAATTCGAATACGAATACGAATATTCGTGCAACACTAGTATATATGTGTTTGTATATTGGTATTTATGATTTTTGTGCACTCAACCGTTATTATTTTTTTTATCATTTTCATCTCGTCTGTAATATCTCAAACGTGTCAAATGTCCCAACTAATTATAATTTTCAACTTTTAATCGTTTTGTAAAATTAATGTTTCGGTGTTACTGTTGCTACTAAAATTATTTTTGTAATTTTGAATTGTTTAGGCCAGAGGTCGACTCAAGTAATCTTAACTATATACATACATATATTAACAGGATTAATTAATAGGATTAATCGATTTTTTGTTAATTATTATGCATTTAGACTTTTGCTTCACCCGCTAAAATCTAAATGCATAATAATTAACAAAAAATCAATTAATCCTGTTAATTCTGTTGACATTTTAATTAATGGCGAAAGGTTAGAAGTCGTGAGTGCCGCTAAAAACCTCGGTATAATTTTTAATAACAATCTCACCTGGTCGAACCATGTCAATACTCACTCTTGTGGGGAAAATATATCTCTAGTTGAGGTCCTTATGGTCTACGCAAACTTACACACCCTTGCACATTAGGGAACTTCTTGCCAAATCCTATCTTATCCCAGGCTTGCTTTATGACTGTGAACTTTTTGCCAGTTGCGATTCCGCTAGTAAACGAAAGTTAAATGTGTTATACAACAATATTCTAAGATATGTGTATTGCTTGCGAAAGTATGATCATGTCTCTGGCTTCTCCTCAAAGCTTTGCGGTGTATCTTTTGAAAATCTACTTAAGATTCGTGTGCTCTTATTTTTACATAAAATTATTTATACTCAAGCTCCGCGATATCTTTGTGACAAAATCAGGTTTGCCAGATCTCTAAAGGGAAAAAGATCATTATTCCGCGCCATCGCTACCTTGTGTCCGAATGTCAATTCTTTCTGTATGCATCACGTCTTTAGAATCTTCTTCCACAAGCCCAACAAGTCAATAGCAACGCAACTAATTTCAAACAATTTTTATTTGTTAATTTTTCTTGATTTACCTGGATATTATTAATTTTTTTTTAATTATTTCATGTTATTAAATTTAGTTTATTTTTATTATTATTTATGGTATCTTTTTTACCTGTTTTCTCCATATATCATTTTATGTTAAATGTAACGACTGAACCATGCTTTCCTGTACTTTAAATATAAGAATTATCTTGTTGTACAGGAAATGGATAACTTTAAATGAATAAATAAATAATTCAAATAAAATATTATTTTGTATTATAGTCCCACTTGTAAAAGAAGGGATCACACGTAAATAGAATCAGCGTTAGAGTCCTTGAATTTTTTAGCGGTAGCAAAAGAGTGATTCACTTAAGATGACTTAAGTGATTATGAATTACTGAATAAAATAAAATGTGAATAAATTGGTTGGTAGATGTTTTAAAGCCGAATAAATTGCTCTGCTTTTCAGTTGCTTCACATTAATTTCAATATTTATTTTTTTTTTAATTTTTTTCTTTTAGATTTTTTTCTTTTTTTTTCCCCTTTTGCCAGAAGTTGCAATTTACTCCTGATATAGTAAGAAGACCACAAATATGATTGGAGGGGCACGTTTTTATATGTAGGTCCAGGATAAGACCTCTTGAGAATACACAGAAGCAACAGTTCATCTGTCATCAAGAAGCTTAAGCTTCGCCGAAATTAGTAGTTTTTGCATCCCTGGAAGCAGAGAAGTAAAAGGGAATTCTGACTCAGATGTATGTATTTTTAGACTCCTCTGAGGACAAATCTCAGTACTACAGCATGTGATAACTGTGCACTAGAGTGTTATGCTGGGCGACAAGTCTTCTGTTAATGGAAGCTATTACCAAATTCCAGCTATTTCTTAATACTGACAATATTAAAATTTTATTTAAAACTATATTCAAACAACTGATTTGTAGAACTTAAATTGAATAAATAATTGAATTTTGTTAAACCTTCGATTAAGAGCTTTCTATGCATTTCAATAAATTTTTGTTTTGTTGCTGTTTTTTATTTCTTACATCATAGAACGCAGAGCAGGTCTACTCTACTGTGCAAGAAAATGTTTTCCATAAAAATTCCAAAGCACATTCTTTCGCTCCGTATTACGAAGTGTAGACCCCCCCCCCCACCAAAGTTAACATCGTTTTTATAATTTAAATATAAATAAATACAAACAATAATTTATTTGATTAAAACGAATTTGCATTTTGTGATTTATGTGTGATTACATTATTTGAAAGTGCTTGCAGGACATAAAAAAAAAAAAAACTTAACCATATGGAAGCAATAGAGAAAGAGACCCAACCACTGGCTACAACACAAGCCAATTCAATGCGACTGACCGAGCAAGAGACCAAAGCAAAAGCAAACAGGGAAGCTTTTACTTAAACAAAACCATAAATTAAATGGCAACCAATGAAAAATTAAATGGAAAACATAAAAATCTAGACAACCTTTGCCCAGAAATTTAAGAGAAAATTAAATATCTATATGTATGTAAATAAATTTCATAACAAAAGTTTTTAATAAATCGGATTACTTGTGTTTCTACGAAATTAAGGTTTTGTCCCACGATGTCGACAACGTTCGACTTGTCGTACACTTACATTTGAAACAACAACAAAATATTAAAATTAGTTTTTTTGTTTGTCGACATCGTTTAAATATTTAAGGATTATTATTCTGCAAAAAAAATAAAACTTAAAAAAAATTTTTGCAATTGAGTATTTTACACAACTCAAGCTGCGTGTTAAGTTTCATAAAAATCGGCTTAATACAACTACATTAAATATATTATTAAACGTTAAAGGGCGTGTCCCCGACCACATTTCTAAATTCAATATTGTGTATTTTTTAGAGCTCATAGTCTGCGCCAAGTTCGTAAAAATCGGTCAAGTAGAAAAAAGTAAAATAATATATAATTAATTTTAATGGGCGAGTCGCCCGCCCACTTTTTTCAATGCAAGATTAAGTTTTTCTTTAGATTTCTGATTGTGTGCCAGGTTTTGTTAAAATCGGTTACGTAGAAGAAGAGTGTGTGCCAAGTTTCGTAAACATCGGTCAAGTAAAACTACGTGAAATGTAATATTATACTTTTATGGGAGTGGGTGTGGGTGGGCCCACAATTTTAAATACAGGAATGAGTCTTTTTAAAAGCTCAGAGTCTACGCCAAATTTTGTAAAAATCGGTCAAGTAGATATAAGTATAAAAAAATATTAAATTTTAATGGGCGTGGCTGCACCAATATTTTTAAAAACTGAGTTTGAGTTTTTTTTAGGAAGGGGTGTGCGACAAGTTTCATAAAAATCGCTTAAGTAGAAGCATGTGAAATGTAATATAACATTGTTATGGGCGTGGCTCCGCCCATTTAATCAACTTTGATTTTGAGTGTTTATTTTCAAGGCTCAGGGTATGTGCCAAGTTGCATTAACATCGGCTAAGCAGAAACACGTAAAATGTAATATTAAATTATAATAGGCGTGGCTCCGCCTTTTCTTTTAATTTCGAGATTGTGTTATTACGAAAGTTTAAAGTATGTACTAAGTTTCTCAGCAATAAGCAGCAGATCATAAAATCAAAACATACTTATATATTTATGGGCGCGTTCTCGACTACTTTTTTTGGCCAATGGAAACTATAGCCTCTGAGACAGAAGAATTTTTTTAAATATAATCTAAAAATTACTGAGGTATCTAAGGCTAATAAAAAAATAAAAGATAACGTGGATGAAGCTAAATTTTAAAATTTAAAACCCAAGACATAATTGAAAGGCATTAACAGCCCTATGTTAACCTGAGAAGATAGTTCTGTTAGACAGGAAAATCTTTGGAGGTATATACTCTAAGTGGAGTTTTGACCATGCTTTTAAATACGTGTCTGCTTTTGTGAATTCTAATTCATCCAATGTCCTGGAATTCGTCCGTTAGTAAAAAATCGAAATTTGAAAATTTAGAAAATTTTTAAGAATTTTATGAGAAACATCAATGTTAAGGGTTTTAAATATTATACTTCATCAAAGGGCACAAAAGAAATAAATTATTTCAAACAATAATAACTTTTCAGGACATTGGAGGCTCATCAGGATAACTGAAGAGATTAGCTAAAGGACAAAAACCTTTATCTTAAAAAAGTTAACTAGAATCCGTATGTGAAAAATAAAATCCTTGCCAGTGCCTATTTCTTTTTCTGGAAGTTACTCCTTGTCCGGAATTTTTTTTTTTTAATAATTGCCTTAACTAGAATTCATATAAAATAACAACAAATTTTAGCTCAGTTCTGAAGAAAAAAAACAATGCGAGTGTGACCTGATAAGCCCAAAAAAAGTATTTTTTTAGATCAATACACAAGTCCAAAATTTCATTAAATTATTTTCTTCAAATAACTTTTCTTGTTACTCTTTCCATTTTCTCAAAATTCTTTAACAAGAACATAACAAAACCATAAATTAAAAGCTCTTTGGCAATAATTTATTTTTTGTTCATTTACGTTTTTGCTTAAAGGAAACATTCAAAGTCATAATAAATTCAAATTTTATAAGTAAAACCAAATGAAAATTAATGGCTTTTCAAAAATGTCTGTATGCACTTTCAAATTTTTTTATATAATTTTTTTTTTTTTGTAGAATATTTTAAGAAAAGTTTTCTACTCGTACACTTGTAATACAATATTAAAAATGTAGTCAAAAGAAATAAAATTAAACTTGATACTGCAAGTAAAAATTAAATTGAAATTGAAGATGTTTTATTTATTTAATTTAATTTTATGAATATATTTTGTGAAGCGAAGTAACAAAAGTTAATTGAGCTTGAAGTTATTGGATTAAAGAAAAGAAAAGCAAAGAAAGGAATGTTTATTTAAAATGTGAGCTGTAAAATAATATTTATAATATGCAAAATGGATTTATTTTTAATAAATAGAAAATTTACACTAAAATTTAATTAAATTAAAAAGGAAATTTTTTTAATATAAATATTAAAGAAATGCTTTAGATCTTAAAGTACGGTCACACTGGGCAAATATTTGCCAAAAAGGGCGTAACCAGTAAATACTAATGAAAATTCGTTTTATTCAGTTGCATATTTATTAGGTGCCTGTTTCACGATAACGAAAGAAAACTTTCGACTTACAATTTATATTGAAAACAAAAACAAATTTTCTTATTTTATGGTTGTTTTTAATATACATACATAAATTTTCAGTTGAGTTTTTTTTCGATATCGTGAAACAGGCCATAAGTTTCATTGGAAACTGCACACAAAAAAGTATTCACCAATTAATATTTTCAACTAAGAATTTAATTGAATCAATTCAATTTTTAATCGCATTAATTAAATTGAGTGGAAGAACTTAATTGATATTATCACATTATTTATAAGGGAAAATTTAATTAATATTTTAAATGATAGTACAAAATTATTATATTACTTTTTTGTGTGTGTTTAAATTAGTAGACATGTGTCTGAAGCAAAAGGTTTTTCATTAGTATTTAGTGGTTACTCTTTTTTGGGGCGAGTGTTTGCCACAGGTGAATGTACTTTTTGATATTTAAAAAAAAAAAAAAATATTCACACTATGAAATTGTTTTAAAATTAAATTTAATTTATTTTTCCGTTGCAGGTAAATACAATACGCCAGTAAAATTAAGGTAAATTGTGTTATCAAAATTATTTTAAAAAAAAATTGTTATTATAATGCAGTGCATATATATTTTAAAAGTTTCAAATTGTTTAAAAACATTCTGGTTTTTTATAAAAAAATGTCAAAAATAATATATTATTGTTATAGAAAATTCTAAATAAAACACTCACCTGATATATCAAATTATTGCTGCAATAAAAAAGAAAAAATATAAAAATTAATAAAATTCCTAAAAAAAATCTAATGTATTATATGAGAATTTCTATGATGTCGAACGTGACCGATGCGTATACGAGCCAAAGGCGGGTATTGAACGGCTTAAATTAAAAAAAAAGTTCCAATCATCGTGAAAACTGAAAGTATTCGCTTAAAGTGCACAAAATTCTACATCACTAAGCAAAACATAAATGTCAGACATTTAAAACGGCCCACATACTCGCAATATAATTGTGCAAATTTTTTGTATTGTACAATAATATCACCCATAAAGTTATTTATTAATTGGGCTAAATTAAGCAGAGATATTGTTTTTATTTTTATTTTAAAGACTGAACAAATAAGCTTTATTCTAGAAAAAAATTATGCTGCACTTCATTTCACCTCAGAAGCTATGTACGAATTAGTAATAGCCTCACGCGTTGCGTGTGACAATAATAAGCTACTAGCGTCTCCTGCTAACACTATTATTTCTATTGTTTTTGTAATTTTTTTATGTGCTTTTATTTAGATATTTAAAAATTTCATGATTTGTAATGCGTGAGTCACGCATCACTCACGTGCGAGTCACGCATGAGTCAAGCGTGACTATTAGCTGTATTTATATAATAAATAATAAATTAAAAGAAATAACATGTGATTTTAGCTAACTTTCTTAGACGATCTATTTTTGGATAATTCGTATCCTAATTCATTTTATTGCGTGAATAAAAAATAAACAAAAAATGTTGATTTGTCTTGCTGGTTAAGCATCATTTGTATGCTTCGGTATTTCGTAGATAACAAAAAAATCTTGTTTATTAATTAATTAATCACCCTCATCGGGAATAAAAGTTCAGGTGACATATATGTGCCTGTTCCCTAAGATCGTTGTGTAGTATTTTCTAGTTTTTTTTTAATACTTTTTGTTCATGTGAAAAATTTCAGCTGAAAAAAAAACGATCGCCTCTAATTTCATATAAGGGAAGGTACTCATATTCCTCTCCGATATCCCAAAAGATTTTGGTGGAACATGCAGTTTGTTTTAAGAGCCATCCACATCAAAGTTAGTGAGAGTCACTAATGTATTTCTGAAGATATAGGAAAAATAATTACTTTGTATTTGTGGTTACCTTCTCACGCCCTCCTATATCAATCACGATTTTGTTGGAACATGCAGTTTGTTCTAAGAGTCGCCCATATAAAATTCTTTGACTATCACTATTATAGTTGTTGAGATATTAATCAGAGACCGACAATAGTATCGTGTTTAGCAATTTATGTGCATTTGCCATCAAGCAACTATGAAACCGAATACGTATAAATATGAACAACCAACAACTATATTCACACACATTTCTTTTCATACGCAGGACAAACGATTATAACTAAAATTTATTGGCTGTATTAACTACAATCACACGCATGAGTACAAAAATACTCTGACTAGTAGTCGGCTACACACGCGTATATACAGGACGATTTTATTTACACACACATAAACCACATTTACAAACTCACTTGACCAAGACTTTAGTTAATGATATCGATTTCAAATGTAGCTCGAACATTTATCGTGTAAAACTATCGAGCATGACACTCAAAAATGAAGGGGAAAAAGTTCAACTGTCGCTCGGTTTTGTTTAAAAAAAAAATATTCAATTACGAAGTTTCGCTAGCAATATCAAAAGTGAGTTAAAATCAAACTAATTTCGATGTCGCAAAAAAGGCAGCAGAAAAGGTAAAAAAAGTTTTTTCTAATTTATTTATTTTTTATTTTAATTTTTTAACTTACGCTGCAGGACTTGAACACGGTACCTCAATTCTAACAGAACATCACATATTAACTAGGCTATCGTTTTTTTTGTGTTTTTTTTTTTGTTATTCTTTAACTTTAACAGGACAGTCATGACTTGCATCTGATACCTCTAGACTAAAATAATAGCACACGACCACTAAGCTATCGTCACACATTCGAGAAATTATCGAGACAACTTCACTTTAAGCGTACATTCGAATTTTTTTTTAAGTTCGCGAACAAAAATAGAATTAATAATTATCACATGTAATTTGGCTTACAAAGCGATACGAACTTTAGCCCAATCAAATCATGAAGTTCGACCAACAATAATAAAACTAATGAACAATTTTGTTTGGACACTTTTTCGCATGCGTTCATATCGAATCTCAAATAAAGTGGGATTACTCAAAACGCATTTTCCATTCCATTTTATAAACACAAATGTTTTTATACGACGGCGAATGGTGAATAAATATTCCGAGTATCATGCGTATATTTTTTTTTGTCCGACTACATATCCATACTCTGAGTATAAGCATACTCCGATTGTAAGTACGACGGTGAGTCAATACACATGTGCCTTTTTATTTATAGTGAGCGTGCGAGTTGTCTACGATACAATTATGATTAAACGCAGTTGCTAAAATTTAGGATGTTTAGTTAATTATATTTTTGGAGCAGTTATTCTAATTCTCTCATATGAATTGATTCGCAGAGAAAGGCCTTCGGCCCCACTGTGCGACGTACATATACATTTGAAGTAAAAATCAAGATAAAATTATTTATTATTATTTTTTTTCATTTATTATTATTTGCCAGGCTTTTTTGCTCCATAAAATATTATTAATTTTTTCACCTGATTTCTCAGGCGATTTTCGTTACCAACTTGATGTGTTCAAAAGACGCCACTGAGGGCTGATGTAGTGGCATCAGTTAGTTTGAAATAAATTTGTTGAATAATAATTTTCTTTCTAAAACCTTATTGCCACAAGAACCACTTGAATGAAATACTCGCATGTTAGTAATTCACGTACTGCATTTTTTTAATATAAAATACATTTTACAACAAAGCATTAAATCTGCTCAGAAAAATGTAAGGAGTGTATTTAAGTTGTTTCTTCCATTTATACAATTATGGAAATTTTTATGTCAATGATAACTTTTTCTTCTTGCCTTCTTCTTTTTACAATCACCAAACTGTGTCACATCAGCTGAAGTGTTTTCACCGGATTTTTATAGCTTTTTTTTCTTCTTGTAAATTATACATTTTACAAGTACACACCGCGGAAACTTGTAAAAAAAATATTACACCATACGAGCGGGTATAAAAAGAAATTACTATTTGCCACTAGCATTACAGCATTTCACTTTTATACAGTTTAAGCAACTGCTTACAAATTTAGCTGAATTTGGTTTTCAATTACAAATAATTTCCATACAATACGTGACTGTATGTGGCAAAGTGTGTGTGAATATTTTTGTATTGCATGTGTTCTATTTTATTAGTTTATATACTTAATTTTTTTTGTAATTTTTATAAGCCGGAAGAAATAAAACTGAGATTTTTTTATTATTTCCTGTGAATATACGAGGGAGTTACCAAACCGGCAGCTATACTTTGGTGAAAAGTGGCAACCTTATGAATCAAGAATTTTAAGTTTCAAGTTGCCACGTTGTTTAGCAGTTTTTTTTTTTTTTTTTTTTTTTTTGGAGGCATCACATATTAACCATCTCGGTGGCAGAGTTTAAACGAGGCCAAGGTGAACGCCGGATTGGTCACTTAGTTGAGGTGCACTCGCAAGAAACGGTCAAGTAAATCAACAATTTATAATTTTTCTATGCTAATTTTTTTTTTCACTGTATTATTCAGTTCCAGGACATTTTTGGCCAAATAGTTGGCATGATTTATATTAATATTGCATATAGTTAAACATTTACATCATTATAAGTAAAGACAATTTGGTTTTGCTCCTTTTTACTACTTTGAAAAAGGACATTTTTGAGGTATGGGTATCCTTCCTCTAAATTGCACGAAATTTTGGCGAAGCATTAAATATGTTAAAATTAATGTCTTGGCAAAAATATAATTTTTTTCTATGTTATGGTAATTTTTTTATTTCAGGATATATGGCAAGGACACGAATCCTTGAAATTTAAATGGCCAAATTTTAAGTGTGATTATATTTTACCAACTAAAATATGTGTGCCAAACTTAATGTTTTTATAATAACTCCTTCTGATTTTGGCCAGTTGTTATATGAATCACGTGTTAATGTTTCAATAGAATCTTTCACCGCAAGAAAGCCGGGGTTTTGCATCAATTCGTAGCCAAGGATGAGACATGGGTGTGTACCACTTCGCAAAGAAATTTTCAAAGCAAAAGACTGGAAGGAGAGAAGCGTGAGCAAAGAAGGCGAAGATAGTTCCATTTGCGAGCAAGGTCTAATTTGGGATATGCTTTAGATATTTTTTTTATTATCTCCAAAAAAAAAACAGTCAAAAACAACGATTATTGTGCAAATTTATTGCATAAGGATACCCACAAACATTTGCAACATATTGTGCAATATTATTGTGCAATATTATTGTACAATATTATTGTGCAATAATTGATAATATACCATAAAATTACCTGTGCAAATATTATTTTGGCATATGGAACAATATATTGAATAAAATAAAAAATCGCTTAATTTATACTGCGCAACTAGAGAGATTGTCTAATGTGCTAACAACATTGCACAATAATTATTTCCAGGCACATTCAACATTATTTTTCTATTTCTTAAATTAATTAAAAATTGTTAAATTTGTTTAGGATTTTGCATCATTATCATGAAAAAGTAAATTTAAAATTTATGTGTTGCTTTGTTTACTTTTACACATCGTACAGTAACCGCCAAAAATAAAAAGCTTAAAGCGGCCCATTCATTAGACAAGATTATTGCATATGTTTTTGCACATATTATTGTCGTTTTAACCTGTACTATGCAATAAATGGCACCATATTTTCAAAGAAAATAATGCTGAATTTTTTGACAGTGAAAAAGTAAATAATATTGAACAATAATGCCACCACATTACACAATTATCTAGATTGTACAATAAAAATTAAAAGTTTTTTGACATACACATTAGCGGTATTATTGTACAATACGATAAATTGCACAATTATATTGAAAAGTGGGTGGGCCACTTAAAGGTACCAACAGACGACATGTTTTTCACATTGTATGTGCCAGAATTTACATATGTAAACGAAAACATGTCGTGTGTTACCTTTAAAACATTGCTTGTGTAAAAAACATGACAAAAAACATAAGACATTATTTGAAATAGAGCGTGTTCTATTTTCTCATGTTACACATACAGCTGCAAATGTCTATATCATGCGAAAAAATTCGTCGGCGGTTGATTATGTGCACTATCATTAGCCGTCTGAATGAAGTATTTTGCAAGACAAATTAATTATATATTTTTTTTTAATTTAACGTTGTCGTTTTATTAAAATAAGTCCAAAAATGTTAGATTTTTAGATACAACCTCAACGTCTTGTTTAAAAAAGAAAAAATTAAAAAAGCAAATTTGCGTCGCCAGTACTACAACGACGGAACAAAAAATATTTCGACGGCTGCAAGCCATTTATAAAACAAACTAGGTGGATATTTATGTACTGAAAAAGAAGGAGTGATACTACATGTACGGTTTTTTATCGGTTAACCTTTATTGTACTTAACCCTTTAAGAACTTTTTTAAAACTAATTTGTTTAAAACGGCACTTTTTTAGGAGGTACAGTTTTTTAAAAGGAATATTTTTTTTTCAAAAGTACATTTAGTAATTTGTTTAAAGGCACTTTTTATAAAACGTACTTTTTTAAGAGGTACTTTTTTTCAAGTGTACTTTTTGTAAAAGATCTTTTTTTAAAAGTAATTTTTTTAGAGGTACTTTCTTAAGAGGGAAATTTTTTAAAATATACTTATTTTAAAAGGTACTTTTTTGAAAAGGTGTTTTCTTTAAAGGTACTTTTTCTACAAAGTACTTTTTTTAAAAGGTTCTTTTTCTACAAAGTACTTCTTTTAAAAGGTACTTTTTCTGAATACATACTTTTTTTAAAGACAGTTTTTTAAAGTAATTTTTTAAATGTATTTTTTAAAGGTACTTTTTTGTGAAGGAATTTTTTTTAAAGTTACTTTTTCAAAAACGGTGTTTTTTTCAAAGATACTTTTTCAACAAAGTACTTTTTGTAAAAGATGCTTTTCCGAAAAGGCACTTTTTCTAAAAAATACTTTTTATAAAAGGTACTTTTTTTAAAAATACTTTTTTTAGAAGATACTTTTTTAAAAGACACTTTTTACAAGGCAATTTTTAAAAAGTACTTTTCATAATGTACTTTTTTTTAAAGATACTTTTTTAAGAAGGAATTTTTTAAAGGTACATACTTTTCTTAAAGGTACTCTTTTTAAAAAATATTTTTTTAAACGGTACGTTTTTGGAAGGAACTTTTTAAAAAGGTATTTTTTAAACGCACTTTCTTAAAAATTACTTTTTTTAATAGGTACTTTTTTAATATTTATTTAGTTAAAAGGTACTTTTTTAAGAGGTACTTTATTAAAAGGACTTTTAAAAGGTATTTCTTTGAAAAGGTGTTTTTTTAAACGATCCCTTTTCTAAAAGGTATTTTTCTTAAAAGGTACTTTTCTTAAAAGATATTTTTCTTAAAAGGTACTTTTTTAAAAGGTGTTTTTTAAAGGTACTTTTGAAAAAGGTCCTTCTTTAAAAAAGTAATTTTTTCAAAGGTACATACTTTTTTAAAATCACTTTTTAAAAGGTACATGTTTTTAAAATGCACTTTTTTTACTAGGTACTTTTTTTGAAAAGGTACTTTTTTAAAAAGGTACATATTTTAAAAAGTACCTTTTTTAATTAACTTTTTGGATTTTTTTTTTCTAAAAGGTATCTTTTTAAAATGTATTTTTTAAAGGTAACTTTTTTTAAACGTACATTTCTTAACAGGTATTTTTTAAAAAGTACTTTTTTTAAATAGTGCTTCTTTTCAGATATCGTAGTTTTTTGTAACTGCTATTTTTTTATTGCAAATATTAGTTGCTTTGTTTTTCCTTTTTTTTTTTTTTTTTTTTTGAAGGAAGAGTACATATGTGTGCCTAAAATTAAACCACCCTAGTAATACTAGCATTACTAAAGCTTTTCTGTTATGCACGTTGCAGAAAAGTTTTTTTATAATTGGTTTGTGTGTGTGTGAAAATGTAAAAATAAAAAGTTAATAGTATTTAAGAAAACAGATTCCTATTTTGTAATCTCATCACGTTCTTCAGCACTTAATCTAAATAAACACAACTACTACTTCCGATATAAAAGAGAATTCATACAAGTAATATATATGCGAAAGTGAGCAAGTATGTTTGTTTGCATAAAGTTATATAATAAAAATTCAAAAACAATCCTTTAAATTTTTTTACATACTGATACTAAATGCTAAGTTATGGTAAAGATGGTAGGAAGTGAATAATAGTTGCATACATATTTTTGATTCGAGAGCTAGAGATTTCGTTCAAAATATTTTCCATACTAAAAATAGGCAATAGGGCAAAATTTTCTAAGTGATTTCTATTAAAATCTTTAATGCGGACTTGGCTGCTGGTCATGCGGTGTTAAGATTCTAATGCCAAAGAAAGTACTTTATGCACAAGTCTGGTCTCATTCCTTGCTGAAAACATACAATACTCGTACAAAAGTTCATCTAGTTTTTATTCCTCATCAACTGCTCTTTAATCTATGAATTTAAAATTATAATAAAATCAGAAAACATAAAAAAAGTATACCATAAATTTATTTTCACTTTAATTTGCTAAAAATTATTTATTCAAAGCAGGCTTTTGTTGCTATTGAGAGGAGAAAAACAAACTTGACCAGGATTTGTTTTAATTAAATTTAGTTTTATTTACATTTTAGTTTATTTTGCCTCAAATATGAGTTCTATGACTTTTTTGTTGATAAAGTTAAATAAAAACTATGAATAAAAAAATTATGGGTTAAAACTTATTTTACAAGTACCGGCAGTGAGAAGGCAGAGAGATGAGGGGAGCACAAAAATGCCGAACTTTTATAAACAACTTTTATCAGATATTATTTTCTTCTTTTTTTTTACAGAAACTAACCACTGCAATTTGTATTTAAATGGTAACTTTTGTCTATTTTCTTTATACATTCATATCGTTACCTTAATATGGAAAGACCCTAAGTCATTATTTTTTTGAAATCGAGTTTTTTTATATTTCGATAGAAGAAAAACTAATGTATCGAAAAGTGCAAACATTTCTATTTCAAAAAAAAAAAAATAATAAGGTAACGATATATAAGTACATGAATATCGTCACCTTCAATCCAAAAAGGAGTAACTGCACTTTTTATTTTTTTTTATAGGAAAAGCGAAAAACTTTATAAATTAAAGACTATTTCTGTTTTAGTAGCTTAATTTTAGAATTGAGGTTAGAAACCCAATGCGAATGTGATTTAGTAAAAAAAAGTAAGTTCCACGTGAAATTTTTCCCTTTTCCAATTAAAATTTTTTGTTTTCCCTATTACTGGCTATTAGTTGGAAATAATTCCACAGAAAAATTTCCTAAGGCTACTTAGGGCCTTTTGTAGCGCTTCTTCTGAAACCAAAAAGCCGTCACAGGCTTTTTTCTCGACAACTGAAAAGGGCTACGGACCTGATATAAATTTTCACAGAAAATGTAAAACTTTGACCCCTACAACATCCAAATATATATGACAGTTAAAAATTAAAGGGTTTTCTAAAGCGAGCAACCTAACATATTGAACTGCTAATATAATTTACAGAAAATTATATAGACCCTTGAAATTTGCAAAGTTAATGTAATTTTTAAAAACTCTAAAACTAAAAAATCCCAAAATTATAAAATCGCAAAGCCGAAAAAAATCCTCAAGGACCGAAAAAATCGTCAGAACGAAAAAAAACGCCAAAAACCGAAAAAATCGTCAAAATAAAAAAATCGTCATCATGAAAAAAAATTGCCATAATTAATAAAAACGCCAAAAACTGAAAAAATCACCAGAGCAAAAAAAAAACGCCAAAGCAAAAAATCGCTAAAGCTGAAATAAATCGCCAAAACCAAAAAAAAAATAAATAAAATTAAAATAAACGCTAAAACTAACATAAAACGCCAAAATTAAAAAAAAATCGCTAAAATTGAAAAAACCGTCAAAGCTAAAGGAACTCAAAATATGTACTTGAGTGCAAAAATAAATATTATATAAAGCAAAAATTTTAAGTTTAAGTAATAACCTTCAATACAAAAAATATTTTAGGCCAAAAAAAATACTCACAACTTCGACCTGATCACTCAAACTTTTGTGATCAATGCAAGCTGGCAAATCAATTTTTGCATGCTATGCAATTGCACGTGTTTGATATATGTTCTCACGCCAATAACATTTTTTTATTCTCTTTTGTGTTTGTTTTCGTAACAATTGGGGTCTCTTCTCACGTAAAAAAAAATATGAGCGAGTTACGAAAACATTTTTTTTTTATTTCGAGATGCCAGATTGATTAAATCTCACACTGTGCGTTGTGTGGTAAGTTTCGTAACAAGCGGTTAATTAGAACCATGTAAAATATAAAAAATAATTTTAATGGGCATAGCCCCGCCCATTTTTTTAATTTTTAAATTGTTTAATTACAAGACCATTAAGTGTTTGTCTGGTTTCCCAGCAATCAAATAAGTAGAATATCAAAAAAATTAAATCAAAAAATTTCTGCGCGTGTCCTCTTCCACTTTTTTTTTAAATGGGAACAGCGGGAAGCTATACTTTCTCAGACAAAAAAAAAAAGAATTTTTAAAATAGGTTTAAAATGTATCGGGTTATGAAGTAACAATGTAAAAAAATATACAGACGAATTTATAACCTCCTCCCTTTTTTGAGGACGGTTAGAAATGCTTTTTGGTTTATGATTCATTTAATAAAATCTTTAGTTTTCAAGGTATCTCTGTAAAATTGTAAGGAAATATTTATGTATTTTTGATACTTACATCATTATCAATCAAAAAGTCTATTTCGAGTTTTTTCTGTCAGTTACGGCTAGTGTTTTTCATACGGGATTTCCCGGGGAAAATTTTCCGA
Organism: Tachina grossa; assembly: GCA_949987645.1. Taxonomy (NCBI): domain Eukaryota; kingdom Metazoa; phylum Arthropoda; class Insecta; order Diptera; family Tachinidae; genus Tachina; species Tachina grossa. Next base: position 57,603,837 of record OX465276.1, on the reverse strand, counting down.
GATCCCGCACATTTTCCGGGAAAAAAATCCCGGGAAATTTGTGCGGGAATTCCTGGGATTTTTTTGATTTTATTATGGCAACTTTAGTTTGTATTTACACATTCCTTGATGAGTGTCGTTATTCACTTTATGAATGCGATGGTGCAATAATAAGGTGATGGCACTAGCACAATAGCTTAAACTTTACAACAACTAAGGACGAGTTTACATATGGTACACATGTGCCCTGAGACTTATTGGCCTTTGTTTGCCAAAAGCGGAGCTCGACGATAAAAATTTAATTCTAAAACATTTCACTTTTATGAATGCGCAAGGCAATAAAAGAAAAATTACAAAATAATTACAGATTCTCTTTGGTAAAAAGAACGATTCTATTAATGATTATTCTCTACTAAAATCCTATTTCCAAAGAAATATTTTGTAATATTTTTTCATAATGTAATTTGTTTCTTTTTTTCGTTATATCATGCATTTGGCTTTGCATTTACATATAATATTGATACTTATGCATTGGTATTATATAAAGAACTGAAATGGCATTATTTTTTTACTAACGTGTTTATAAAACGTTATTATTTAATCGATCTCATGAATATTAATTTGTTTTTTATTAAAATAAATTAAATAAAAAATGTTTTGTATTGTTTTGCACTGGGCGGAAATTCGCGGGAAACCGAAAAATCGTTCCCGCTTTCCCGGGAAATGAAAAAGTCCGAGAAAAGAAAAACTCTAGTTACGGCCTATTGGATTTTATTTGACGATATATGAAAGTAAATTCCTGTTCGTCTGTTTGACACCTCAACTAGTGATGAGCGATAACGTGATTTTTTAATAATGTTGCTACTTGTTGCTGTTTTTTTAAACTGTGACTGTGATCACAGTTCAGCAGTATTTTGTTTGCACCAGGGGGCAAATCACGGCTTCCGATACGACTCGTAAGTTAGAAATATTTCAATAGAGTTTATATAAAAATATTTTTAAATTACGAGTAGTATCGAATGCCGTGATTTGCCCCCAGTTCTGTTATTTTGAGAAAATCGTATAAGATACAGCAGTGAAATTAAACAGTGACTGTGATCATGGTTTAACACATTTCAGTTCTTCTGCTTTAAAAGTATTTATTAAAATTGGTATTTTGATAAATACTAATAAGAAATGCGACAAGAACAAACAATTAAACAGAGAAAACTGTGCCTAATAAATACATACTAGTGTTGTCATTCGAACAAAAATTGTTCGAATATTCGAACAACTTTTTATCATTTTTGTTCGAACGAACAAAAATATTTAATTTAGAATAAAAAATTATTTGAATAATTTTGGTCGAATATTCGAATTTTCGAACAATTTGCTTAACTACTTTATATATAAAGGTAATGCTTCTATCATGGAATTAGAAGGTGTCTTATAGTATCTGATAAAGAGATTAAAAAAAAAAATGATTTTCTCTAATCAAAAGCGTTAAAAATTGAATTATTGAACGACGTAAAAAAAACATTAAATACCAACTTTTTAAAATACGTCACAAAAAGACGTCCGAGTCCACGTATAGACCAAACGGCTGGACTGATTCTGATTTAGTTATTTCTGTTTGAAAGGTGACTTGATCGAAAGTGTTCTTAGCTATGTTTAAAGATATATAAGTTTTAGATATATTCTGTTAGATCTGTGTGTCTTTGATGCCGTAGCTCCCGAACGGCTTGACCGATTTTAATTTGCTTTGTTTTCGTTTGAAAGGTGACATGATCGTATATCTTCTACTTTATACTTGAAGAAAATCGGTCTAAACGATTGGAAGTTATCTTAAATTTTCTATATATTAATTTACTATCTTCTTTTTTTTGCGATTCTGCTACTTCAATAGTATTAGTGGAACACAGAGTTCTTAACTTATACTACAGCGTCAACTGCGGCAAAGGTTCTTAAAATTTTTAAGTTATGTTATTAATATTTCTAAATCTGTTATTGAAATCATATGTTTTTCTTGTGTAATCAATAATTTTTCGTTTGTTAATAAAAAAAAGTTAAACTAATACACATACGTGTCGTTTTTTGCAAACTTTTTTAAGATTATTCGAATATATTTTTTTATTCTTTGTTCGTTCGAATATTCGAACAAAAGTAAAAAATTATTCGTCTATTCGAACAAAAAAAAAAATCATGAAATTTTATTCGAACAAATATAAAAGACGAATAATTAACAACACTACTAAATATCTTATAAAACAGAATAAAATTAATAAGAAATCTCTATGGTTTTTTTCAATAAGGAAATCTTATTGCTATAGCAATCAACCCCATCCAAATATTGAGAATTGTGGTATAAGAGGCAGAGAGATAATAAAATTACAAATGCAAAATGAGAGCTATACATAGTTGCCAGAAAAGACGATTTGATTATTTTTTTTCGACAAAAGCTGAAGGTATAAAAAATTTAATGTGGTAGCCTTATTTACTGTAAAGTAGGCATACAAGAACAATCACAGTTTGTTATAAAAGAACTATATTTATATAAAACCTGTTACTTGATAAATTCAGTCACAGTTGTGATTAGTGATTTTTCAATCGCTGTTAAAAAGTAACTGCTTTCGAAATATCGCTCATCTCTAACCTCAACCAATGAACCAATATTGCTGAAATTTTCACAGTATGCTACTGATAATACTTACATATAGACGACATTTTTATTTTATTATATTTATGGGATTAATGTAGCAAAAAACTTGCGATTTTGTGCGAGTAACTATTTCTATAATGTCTTAGGAGCAAAAGTTTTCAAGAATTTTTTTGTTTTGCAATATCTTTAAAGCTAATGCAACAGCAAGAAACTTGGTCTATCTAATCTAGAACTAAAATGTCGTGGCCATAATCGAAATACCGCAAACATGATAAGGCCTATTACTATCATACAAATTTAAAATAATTAATTTTACATAAAACCAATTTGTACATGAAGTAAAAACAAATTTAGCATTTTTTTTTGCAATTAAAATTTCAAATTTTAATTTTGTTCACTTATGTTAAATCGAAAAAAGATAAAGATGATATTTAAAATTAATTTTCGGTACAAAATATATAAGACAGATTTTACTGCGTCTAAAGTCCTTTAGAAATTATATGATAAAGAAAAATAAATTTTAAAAATGTTTGTTTTTGTAGCTAAAATCAACACCAAAAAATAAATTGACGATCACTGATGTTATTCGTTCGCTTATCTCTCTTGTTGTGGATTGCTTTAGCTATTGCTTATCGTTTCGTTATGGTTGGTCATTCATATAGATATTTAAGTATTTAAAGTTTACTTAAGCTAATTGGTGTTAACTGTGGTGTTTGGTTGTGATCTTTTCTATAAGGCACTTTCCTAGCCTCCAAATCTCACTATCTATTAAGTGAGTTTTGGTCGGTTAGTAACGTTTGATATAGAAGACTATTGTGATTTTGTTGGTTACCGTGTACGGTGATGTCTTAAAACTATTTATTATTGAAATTTATATATACTACAACACAATCCTTAAACTAAATCACTCTAACTGCTTGTTGTAAATGCTGGTGGTAGTTGACACAATTTACAACAAACAACAGTGTGAAGCCACAATTTTAAGGGGATGTGGACAACCTAACCTTGAGAGATATAAATGTGTGTATCTACAGTTTGTACATATGTATGCCCTAGGCAGCTTCAAAACACTACACGTGAAGGATTGATTGCTCTTCTCTAACTAGTTGTCAATTTTAGGCATATATTAATTTTTATATTTTATATGCTTAAAATTGCCATCTAGGAACACAGAAAAATCCTTCAAGTATAGTGAATTCAAGATGCCCGGTATATACCTACATATGTACTTATGTAGATACAACACAGACCGCCTTCATATCTAATCACAATTGGCTTACTTATACAGCATATTAAGCAAGAAAAGAATATGAGAATTGTAAAAGTAAATGAAATATGGAATTACATTTTTCCTGTAACAGGGATGGAAAGTAAGAATTTTGAAATTGTTTGCTTTTTTTTTTAATACAAAAACTTTCAGAAAATGAAATGTGTTTTATGTGTGAGTCTTTAATACTTCTTTTTGCAATCTTATATGTATATTGGATGGTTTTTTTCAATTCAATTTCCTAATAATTTTCTATAAATCTTGACAATATAACTTCAGCTTTTAAGTTTTAATTTCGGTCACAATCGTTTATGTTCTGCAAATCATTGTAGAATAAAATATTCTGTTATAAATGACAAAAAAAAAAATGTAAATACAATAAAAAAAAACATTAGCTAGTCAGCTGTTAATATTTTATTTTTGATTTTAAATGACCGTGATTGTCAGACCAGACCACGAAACGGAACATATTGCCTTATCACTCTTTCAGTGCAGTCAAGGTAGACGATTTTCTCAGTTGGAACATTGTAATTTTTTAAACACTAATCAATAAAAATATTTATTAGTTCAATAATTCGAACAATTAGAATGAAATATGTTTTTATATTTGTTGAAGCTTTTTTTTTAATTAGAAAATAAATTTGAAATTTTCTTTTAAATTTTTTTTTTCTTCAATTTTCAATTGATTGATTTTGAAATATATAATATTGAATCTCAATTTTATTTATTTCAATCATTTGACTAATTGAATGAGAGTATTTTGTTATTTTTGATATTCTTAATTATAAAGTTTAAGAAATTTTTTTTTCTCCCAAACATAAATATTCAATTAAATTATTAATCTTTTCAATCATTCTATTGAATAGAACGGAATACGAGTATTTTGATATTTTTGTTGAAGTTTTTCTGCTTATTATGTATAGATATCTAATAGTTCTCAGTCATCTATATGGAGTTTTAATATAAAGATGTTGGGTTTCCTTTGCCTTTTTAAGATAATTCTTTTCGATAAGCTATAATTAGTTTAACCAATCAAGCTGCTTAATTTATTCAATAGAATTTGTAGTTTATTCTGGTCAACAATTATTGATTTGTTGAATTCAGTCATTGAGTTAAATGAGTTTGATTTTATTTTTAGTTCATTTTTTTTAGACAATCAAACACTTTCATTGAAATTATACATATTTTCAATAATTTATTGAATTAAAAATTAAACTTCCTTTAATTAAAACAAAAATAAATTTAAACAATTTTTGCAATTAAGATTATTGATATAATCATTTTGATAATAAGGTTCAAAATTCAAAAACATGCTGGCTTGTTTCCGGGCAATTTGATGATTTAAATAATTTTTTCTGTGTAAATTAAATTACTTGAAAAGAAAAAACAACAGGAAAACTTGTCATCTTGCTGAATGCCTCCCCTCCTCATCACTACACACACACGTAAAGAAAAGATATGGTTGTAAATAGAATGGTTGAGAAAACAATATTATGTTCTCTGAAACAAATATGTGGTCGTCGAAAACTAGTTATTGTTATTTTAAACATTTATTTCGTTACCAAAAAAGAGAGTAATGTTTGAATTTAATAATTACATTATCACATCCATATAAAAATGTGATATGGTTAGAGTTTAAAAATATAGTTTTGTTAAAAATTTATGACTACAACATAATTTGTATTATTATATAAAAATAATATGGTGTAAATAACAATATAATGTTTTCCAAAAACATACTATTTTAATTTTAAAAAAATCTTTTTCAGAAACATCTGTCAGTTCAGTATTTCATAAAATAAATAAATAAAGTATAAACAAAAGGGTAGATCAATAAAAATATATAAGCATTTGTGTATCTTTTTATACAGACATGGCTGTATGTCGTGTAAGTATACATTTCTATATGTGACGCGCAAATAGAAAGGGACCTAAGGGTAAAAACCGGTTTTGTTCAGGAGAGCCATTTTAAAGATTTAAATACGTGTATCTTTGGTGTACCATCACTTTCATAAAACGCTCATATCTCTGGGAGGGAACACTTTTGGGGCATGGGATCGGTCTCATTGGATGCTCAGATGTTGTCCACATCAAAAAAAAAAAAAAAAAAGTGAAAATTGATTTTTTTTTACCCTTAGGTCCCTTTCTCTATGCCTGTCACATATATACAATTTATTTCAACAATATTAATTTATTTTTATTTTCAATTTAAAGCACAGCTGTTTCTACAATACAATATATGATTAAAAAATAAAATAGAATTATTATATTAAATAATACTGTGGTCATATTTAACAATATTAATATAATATTAGAACATGGTATGGTGAGTCTCAACTATATTTTAGTCACATCTAACAATAGTGTTGTCATATTTACAATACTAAAATTATAATATAATTAACTCAGATAATATTATAATTAATTCAGATAATATTATAAGTAACTCAGATAATAATATTGTTAAAGTTTTTTTTTTCTATTAACAATAATATGATTTGAGTGCAACCATATAATTCAATCATAGTATGTTGCTGTTTGATTATGGTTACCTCAACCATATTTTTTCTTTGAGTGCATTTCAACACTGTGAAATATATATGGGCCTGTCTCACGGTGGCGACAACGTTCTTCTTGACGCACACTTACATTCAAAACGAAAATAAATTTTGTTATTTTGTTTTTGCTTCAAATGTAAGTGCGCGATAAGTCGAACGTTGTCGACATCGTGGAACAGACCCTATCTCTGATTTCTTTTATATCAAAAGTAAAAAAAACTCAATTACAAATTAGTTTCAATATAATATTCTGCATTCATATCTTTGTGCAATTTTTCAAAATTATTCGCATCTTATTGGTTCGAATATTCTAGTAATATTAACGGCCTGTCCCACGATGTCACCAGAAATCGTTCGATCGAATACTTCTATTGAAAAGAACAACAAATTTACTAATTTTATTGTCGTTTGCAATACAAGTTGTCGATCGAACCATTTCTAGTAACATTGTGGGACAGCCCGTAAAAAATTTTGTCGCTTGTGCGAACGCGAAAAAAAAACTTGTAACATTAGTTCAAATAATATGACAACACTAGTCGTCGGCCTTGGCTGCACTGAAAGAGTAATGAGGCAATATGTTCCGCTTCGTGACACCTGAAAATCACAGAGATTTCAAAAATAAACTTTTAATGGATATTAATTAATAGAATATTTTATTCCAACTTCCAACGATATAAATCGTGCAATTTATTAACGGAATCACCGTGATTTGACAATTCGTGTGATGCTCTTAAGCTAAAGAAACTTTGTAAATTTTTCCAAAAATTTTTTTTTGCAAATCGAATTAAAAAAAAGCAACAATCCGAATTAATCTTCTTATTGCAGAAATATACATATGTACATATAAAAAAATTTTTATTTCGCAAAGTTTTTGTATTCAAAAGAATCAAATTCAAAATCCTTAATTTCCAACCCTGCTACAGGAAATATAAAATTCCATATTTCATTTACTTTCACAATTCTCATATTCTTTTTTTGCTTAATATGCTGTATAAGTAAGGCAATCGTGAGTAGAAATCGACACGGCCTCTGTTGTACATATCTACATAAGTACATATGTAGGTATTTACCGGGCATGTTGAAATCACTATACTTGAGGAATTTATCTTTGTTCCTAGTTGACAATTTTAAGTTTACAAAATTTAAAAATTTATATACATATGCATAAAATTGACAACTAGATAAAGAGCAATTAATCCCTCACGTGTAGTGTTTTGGAGCTGCCTAAGACATATGTAAGTACAAATTAATTAATTCTGCCATCGATTAATACTTGAAAACAATCGATATTTTTTAGTCACTATCGATAGTAAATGATATACCACACGATATATGAGGGGCGGACGCACCCCTAAAACACAACTTATCACTATGAAATTTTTTAGTATTTTTTTTAATAATCTCACATTAATAAAGTGCATTAAATTTTGAAATTTTATTCATGATACATATTGCCAAAATTTCTATAGAACTTTATAAGCATGCTTAGGACTAAATTTGTTAATGTGGAAAATCATAATACTATAAAACTTTCCATACCTGACATGCACATGTCATATGTAAGTATGTGTATGTGCAATCATTGTTTACAGTTTAAGGAATTTATTTATAACTAGCTAAAGCCCGGTGTGCTTCGCTACACAATTTGCATATAGCTCATTTACTTCAACAACATCATAAGTCGAAAAAAAACAAGTTTTAAAAAAACTAATAATTTAAGCTTAAGCTTAATGGAAAACAAAATAAAAATATCTTGCGAGAAAAAAATATTTTTCTCTCAAGATATTTGTATGAAATTTTTACATATTAAACGCTGGGCAAAAGAGTTTAACGATCCGAACATTGGGAAAGCATTAAACATTTCACTCGTACGTCCAATTCTGGAGTATGGATCAATAATATTGCATGATGCAATTTGCATCCTATTTACCAAATTATACACATTTTGTCTTCAAGGATTGCGATTCAACCCAGTAAACTTGTCTTTTTACTCGTCTCGACTTACTCTTATTAAGCTGCCTACTCTACTAAACTATGCTGAACACATCATTTGTCTAGATTTTTGATAAACAAAATTTCGTTTAATGTTCCTCAACGTATATCCCGTAATTTTATTACTATATCGGTAAAATTTTATAGAGTCAATAATGCTGATGCCGATTCTCTTAGAAAAAATGCGATTGTAAATTTTCTAAGCTCATAAGAAATTGTTTTTGTATTTATTTATATTTTTTGTAATTTATTTAATGTTGTGAAATTTTAATTTAATATCCGTTAATAATATCATGGATTGTCTATAAGGAATTCAATTCCATAGAAAAATAATAAACAAATAAATAAATAAATAAAGAAATAAAGAAATAAAGAAATAAAGAAAAGTAAGTAATAAGTAAATAAATAAATTAATAAATTAATTAATAAATAAATAAATAAGTAATTGAATAAATAGATAAATAAATAAGCAAATAAATAAACAAATAAATTAATTAATTAATTAACAAATAATAAATAAATAAATAAATACATAAATAAATAAGTAAATGAATAAATAAAATATTAATAAATAAATAAATAAATAAATAATTTAATTAATTAATGAATTAATCAGTTAATTAATAAATGAATAAATAAATAAATAAATAAATAAATAAATAAATAATTAAATAAATAAATAAATAAATAAATAAATAAATAAATAAATAAGTAATTGAATAAATAGGTAAATAAATAAATAAATAAATAAATAAACAAATAAATTAATTAATTAATTAACGAACAAATAAATAAATAAATAAATAATTTAATTAATTAATTAATTAATAAATTAATTAATTATTCATAAATAAATAAATAATTAAATAAATAATTAAATGAATAAATAAATATATAAATAAATAAATAAATAAATAAATAAATAAATAAATAAATAAATAATTTAATTAATTAATGAATTAATCAGTTAATAAATAAATGAATAAATAAATAAATAATTAAATAAATAAATAAATAGATAAGTAATTGAATAAATAGATAAATAAATAAATAAATAAATAAACAAATAAATAAATTAATTATTTAATTAACAAACAAATAAATAAATAAATAATTTAATTAATTAATTAATAAATTAATTAATTATTCAATTAATTAATGACTAAATAAATAAGTAAATGAATAAATAAATATATAAATAAATAAATAAATAAATAAATAATTTAATTAATTAATGAATTAATCAGTTAATTAATAAATGAATAAATAAATAAATAAATAATTAATTAAATAAATAAATAAATAGATAAGTAATTGAATAAATAGATAAATAAATAAATCAATAAATAAACAAATAAATAAATTAATTATTTAATTAACAAACAAATAAATAAATAAATAAATAAATAATTTAATTAATTAATTAATAAATTAATTAATTATTCAATTAATTAATGAATAAATAAATAAATAATTAAATAAATAAATAAATAAAAAATATGAATAACGATATGAGAATTAATTCTGGGGTCTAATCTTCGCTTTCGATAACGAGCTGATTCGATTATATTTTTCAGTTTGAGATTACGGCATTCGCTATCGACCAATGTTATAATATAGCTCGATATCGAATGTCATAATATAAAACTGAAAAATATAATCGAATCAGCTCGTTATCGAAAGCGAAGATTAAACCCCCGCATTATTAAATTAGGAATCAGGTTATTGCAGTTATGACGTTGTTAAAGCAATTGAGCGATATGTAAGTATGTACGTATGCAGAATGATCGTATTAGTTTGGTTATGTTTGCTTAGGCCATTAAGAATTCTATGACCAATACACAGCAAAAAAAAAAATATCTGATCTGTGAGCACTAACAACTGAGGGAAGCAATGTACTGCTTAATCGATACCAAAAGTTTAAAAAAATGTTCCTGAAAAGCACTAACGTAAGGCGGACTTTTTAACAAAGTAGAAAATTATCACAGAAAAGTTTGCAAACCAGTAACTTTTTTGGGTATTACTTATGTGAAGCACTTTAGTAATGCAAAAAAAATCATGAATTTTTGGAAGCTGAGTGTATTGCTTCCAGCTGGGTCATCTTGAACATAACAAAATTTCTTATTAATGCTTATCAGCAAGTGATTCTGTAACATTTTCTCCCTTACAAAAACGCTTCTGGGAATCAGTAATGTTTGCTGGTTATGTGTACACTAAGAGAAAAATGACGATCTAAATTTCAGAACAAAATTCTTGAATTTAGTTTGCAGAAATCTTAATATTTTAATCTTGAAATTTGGTGAGTAAGGCTGGCGTTATAAAATTTAAGCATAAATTCTTAATTTAGCAAATGAATTCTTAAAATCGAGAGCGTGGTCTTAAACTTTAAGAACGCATTCTTAAAATCAAAAATGAATCTTAATGTTAGGATTATATTCTTAAATTTTTAAGAATATGATCTTAATTTAAGATTTTTATTAAGGACAATATCTTTAGTTCGATCTTAGAATGAGATTTTATTCAAGATAACAAACTTAAATGCGATCTTAAACGAAACTAAGATTTTATTCTTGAATCAAGAATTTGTGCATTTAACAGACTATTAAGATTAAAATGATTTGATTTCGAGCATAAAATCTTGATTTTAGCACGTTTTTTCCTTTAGTGCACGTCACTAAATTTTATTCGATACGAAAGGTGATTCGATCACGAATGCGACGATTTGACCCCTGCTTTAAAGTTAAGCAAATAATAATAAATAATCTTAACAACTGAATATATATTTTTTTTTAATAAAATGACTTATGCCACTTTCAAAATAAAGGGCTTATATTGTAATGCTAAAGCAAGTAGCTGTTAATATTGTTGGCTTAATTTACACTCGAATTATGTACATACATACATACATACTTATGTACATATCGCTCATTTACTTCAATAGTGGCACAACTCAAAAAAAAACCACTTTTGCAGAAAACGCGTTTTAACTTTTCAATTTGCATACAACTCAATAGAGAAACGAAGAAAAATTCTTCTCTCAGGAGGTGATGGTACGAGTTATTTATATGAAATTTTTAAACAAGATAAAATACGAAATGCCCCATCTTTCTGCATTATTAATTCAAAAAACTCATTTTTTGAGTTATGCCACTATTGAAGTAAATGAGCGATATGTACATAACATTGAGCTGACGATAGGTACATATCTTTATTTTAATATAGAAAGGCCTTAACTGATTATTTTTTTAGATCGAAATTTTTGTGTTTTTCGATACAAGATCAACTAATATATCGAAAAATACCAATATTTGGGTTAAAAAAAAATTGTGAGTTAGGGCCTTATTAAGGTAACGATAGTATCTATGTATGTACATATGTACGTACATATTTATACATATGTATGTAAAAAATGTTGTTTTTATTTAAAGTTGCTTAAATTTTACTGCAATTAAGATAATAAAATTTTGGTACTTGAGAGAATTTCTTCATTGACACAACCAAAATATATTTAAATATTTTACGATTTCTTTTAACATTCATTAACTTCCTTAGGGCCTGTCCAACGGTGTCGACAACAATCAAAATTTTTAACATTGTTTTTGTTTTGAATGGAAATGTGCGACAAGTCGAACGCTGTCGACATGGCGGGGCAGGCCCTTAATGATATTTAAAAAGGAACCAAAAGTTTTAATGATAATTTTTTTTGAAACCTAATTTTTGTTGTGTTTTCCATTACACAAGTTTTTTTTTATAATGAAGTGAGCCCATATGATAGTCTTTAGTTTTCGGCTTACAAAAAAAAAGTGTGTTGTAAATCAATTTTAGCATTTTTTTTGTTTTGCAAGTTTTCAAAAAAAAAAAATTATTTTTTTATGAACTTATGGTCGCATAATTGAAGAAAAGTTGCTTTCAAAAATGTTTATGGCATTCTATGCATGCCAAAGCAGCTTGAGCGAAAGCGATAAAAAAAGTGCCGATCACAAATGATATTCTCTGAATGGGTACCACCGGCTAAAGTTAATCTATTACAGTTCTCCCCCTGCAGGCTTATCGTGAAGGAGAAGAGAATAGAAACCAGATGTTATTGGTAACAGTGTGGGCATGGAAATATGCTTTTATTTTGGTTTATTTTTTTTTTAATATCAGTGCTTCCGCTTTCATCAAATTATAGACCTAAACGGGCTTAGTAAAGCTACTGTTTGAGAAGAGTGGAAATGGTTGACATTAAAAACTTTCACTTTCATCAAAGAGACCTCTACCACCAGAAAAACAATCTCTTTGAGAATAGTCAAAGTGTTCGTTAACGATATGTACATACTTTTGTACATATTCTATTGCTTATGTTAGGAGGCAGTTGAGGGGTGCCGTCAACCTTTTTAATGAGAAATATCAAGACCAACAAATCAATGGCGAAAAATTTATCTAATTATACATAATTTTGCAGGAAAAAGAATATGGGAATTTTAAGAAAGGTATAAATGAATTTACATATAGCAGAAGTGGGCAACTACGGCCCCAACTGCTTTCTAATCTTTATTTCAAAATTAAAACTGATCAGAAAAGAAATAGGGGAAGATGTTTTTAATACAAAAATAAAACAACTCGAGTCACAAATGCATATCTTTACCTTAAATCAGCCATGTGCGCAATGTGCGAGCTTTTACAAACGAGCTTTGTACTGTCACACCGAATAGAGCGCAATTAGATATCGAAGACAACAATGACTGCTGCTTACTTTGCAAATAAACAGGAAAAATTCATAAGAGCTTTTAAAGCTGTTTACCTCAAGTGCAAATTTCAGAGTATGTTTATAGACATATTTGGCATGTTACTTACAAAAATTTAATGGAACCTTTTAAACTTTGGTTTCAAAATTTTGGGTCTATAAAACTTTTGTTTAAAGTTTACAGTCTCATTTAAAAAAATTATTAAGGCTTTATAAGAAAAAATTTTTATAAAAATTTGTTTTAAAAACCCTTTATAAAGCCTTAATAAGTTTTAAAATTAAGGCCGTTAATGTTTTAAAAATTTTAATTGACAAAATTAAATTTTTAATTGATTTTTTTTTATTAAAGCTGTTAATTGAAGAAATATATTTGTATGTGTCAAAGAAAGCGTTCGGTATTGAACTTGAACAAAAGAAATATAACAAAGCTTAAATTTCCAGTATGTCAAATATTTTCAAACCAAAAATAAAATTAATATGAAAAATTTTGTAGTATCAATTAAAAAATTAATTAGATTTTTACCAGTGAGCAATTTCATAATTTAACTGGTTCAATTAATAATTTAACTAGTGCAATATTAATTGAAAATATTAAGAGATGAATAAAAGTTTCTGTATATAAAAGTGTTTAGTAAAAAATAAGCTTAAAGGACATAATTTTTAACACAATTTTTTTAATTAAAATCGATCATTTGCTATCGTAAATAATCGATTTTCTTTAAAAAAAAATGGGGTCCGAAAAATTTGTCGATTAAGTTTTTTTGACGGTTATAGTTCGAATCTTTGTTTAAAAGTAGTTATTTGACATATTTTTACAAAGGTACAAAAAAGACCCATAAGGAGCAGAGTTAGAGTGTTAAAAATGCTCACAAAATTGTTTTACATTAGATTGTACATAAAACAGCTCAACACTTTTTACATGATGACATATAACCAAACACCAAAAATATATATCAGTTGGTTTCAATCATCACATTGCTTGAGTAAATTAAAAAAACAATATTTAATGTTTTCAACTATTACCAAAAGAATGTCACTTAAAAGAATTGCAAAAATTTAAATTTTGATTTCAAAAAATTGTTAAGAATATGTATGATTTCGATTAAGTGCTCAATTGAATGATTAAAAAAAATAATCGAAAATAGTTTAAAAATCAATTAAACTAATGAATGCATTAAACAATGTTGTGACTGTTCAAAATGTGTGGTTGAAGTCTACTGATTATTTGGCAATACACCAATGAAATGCATATAGACAATGTTTAACCACCAGCAACTTAATTTCAATTAAAATAAACTTATGACAATATGTCAAATAATCAATGATATATTAAAAATTGTATTGAATAAATTAGGTAAGTTTCGGTCGGTTTAGTTGGTCTAGTTTATGCAGAATTTTATTACTGCTAATTTTTTTAATTAAAGCCAAAAAAAAACTATTAAGAAACTAGAAGGCAAGTGTGACTGTATTGCTGACGACTTATTTTTTTATTATTATTTAAAATGAGACTTAGAAAGGGCGCTATGTGTGCCATCTCTGGTATGGATACTTATCTACGTAACGTTTTTAACGACACATATTTAGTAGAAAATATTATTATTACTTTGTTTGATTTAAGTCAATAAATATTTTTTTATGGTTTGACGTATAATAATTGTATTTAATTAAAATTTTTTTATTATTAAAAAAAACTGTGTGATTAAATTAAATCAGTATTTGGTTGACAAATTGTCAATGAAATTTAAACATTTTATTTGGAGGCAGCTGTTTGTATAAATTCTTGACTAAAAATATATTAAATTACTTAAGATCCAAAGAAAAATTGTTTATCCCATTCTAACAAAATGGAAACTCTGCACAAGTCTGCAAAAAAATTTCAAAGTCGCATTACACTTTTTAAAATATATTTTTAAATGCGCATGACTTCATCACAGACCACAACTGCTTGTGTGTTATGAAAACTGTGTGAGATTTGTTGTGGAAAATTAAAAAATAATGGCCTAGTGATTCGGCGGAGGGTCGTATTCGGTTCCAAGCCACTCGAGTTCGCTCTCTAGCCCTGTAAAAAGTGATCAAAAATTTTACTTTCTGATTACACTTCATCCAAGCCAAGGTGGTCATAAGACATATGAATGCGAACTTTGTCGTTGTTTGGTAAGCGCGTGTGTACATCAAACAATAATAATAATACCATTTAGTTCGTTTATTATAACTTGCCAATAAGTAAAGTTAGAATGCTATCGGACAGATAATTTTATTTTTTTATTATAATTTAGTTTAAGCACCGCTTAGAT
Organism: Tachina grossa; assembly: GCA_949987645.1. Lineage (NCBI taxonomy): Eukaryota > Metazoa > Arthropoda > Insecta > Diptera > Tachinidae > Tachina > Tachina grossa. The sequence goes on along the minus strand of OX465276.1, from coordinate 57,588,383 downwards.
AAGCTAACGACAGGTTTGATATCGCGGTATAATTTTTATATCTATTTTTTTTTTTAAATATATGTGTTCATACACACATGCATCTCTATTTCACTGCCTTTATACATAGCGATGGTTAATTTCGATTAGTTGCACATAGATTTTTGGATTTTCGATGGTTGAGTTACACACTTCCAACAATTAAAGGGTTCGCCATCTAACGTTTTTTTTCAACTAGTGCTTATTTCGTGAATGGTAACACTCAGCTCATGTCTGATTTGACAGATAATTAGTTTTATCCTTCCAATGAACGAGCCAACTGACCATCCAATGTGTTTTCGCTTCGCTAAGTGGGCCTGCGATCGACTTACAGAAGATGCCGATTTTGCCAAAAAAAATCATCTTTTCAGATGAAGCTCATTTTGATCTTGGCGAGTATGTAAACAAGCAAAATTGTCGCATTTGGGGCACAGAAAACCCGCACGCATACATTGAAAAGCCGACGCACCCAAAACGAGTCACTGTTTGGAGCCGATTTTGGGCCATTGAGCAAGGAGTGGCCGTTACAGTCAATGGCGATCGTTATCGGGCCATGTTGAACGAATTTTTGTTCACAAAAATTGAAGAGGAGGATATTGGCAACATTTGGTTTCAACAGGACGGCGCTACGTGCCACACAGCCGAAGCTTCAGTAGTATTTTTTTTATAGCATTTTCAGAACAAACAAAAAAGTCATCTGGCGGACAACCCTTTATTTATACAAAAAAAAATAAAATAAAAAAACCGACTGCGATCAACTTTGAGCCGTTAAACATCCTAAATGGTCATTCCAAATGAAAAGTCAAAAGGCCGCCATATTGAATTTTGATAACTGACACTCCCGGGATTAAGACAAATCCATGAATGTTAGAATAATCAAAATCGGTCCACGCGTTCGGTTTATATAGTGCCGCAAAGGAACACGCATACATACATACATAAATATATATGTACTCGTACATAGACTATTAAACACAATACCCTTCTTTGCTTTGCGCAGTCGTGTAAAAACAGTTTTTTTTTTAAGTTGATATCAATTGAAAAGAAGTACATATTTATTTATATGAATTTAAATTTTTTTCTTGTATTGAAACAACTACATACAAACTTTTTTAAATTCGTATTCATTTTGACACGTATTAAATATAATAAATAAGAAATTGAAATTTAATATTTTAATTTAATTTATTAATTTACCTAGATTTTTTTCATTGAAATCTTGCTTCACTAATAATTAAATCGAGGTAGGCCTATTTAATATAAGTCGTTGATACATCCTTCATATATTATTTTTCTATAATATTTCCAAAAGTATTTTTTTCCACTACCCAAGTAGATTTCAAACTCATATAAAAATTAAAAAATTCAGTGAAGTGCGACTTTGACCCGCACACGTAGGGACACTAGCTATGTAATTCAATACGAACTTTATCCTATATAATAAATAGTTTTGGATTTTTTTCGTTTTTGGGTTTTTTCGGTTTTGAGCGTTTTTTAGTTTTGGCGTTTTTTTACTTTTGGCACTTTTTTCCCCGTTTTGTCGAGTTTTGGCGTTTTTTCATTTCGGCGATTTTTTTTTAATTTTGGCGATTTTTTTCATTTTGGCGATTTTATCGAATTTGGCGATTTATTTTAGTTTTAGAAGTTTTTTTTTTAATTTTAGCGATTTTTTTTAATATTTGGCGTTTTTTTTTTTTTTGGTTTTTGGCGTTTCTTATATTTTGTATAACTTTTCTACATTCAGGGAGTTTATTTCTTCTTACTCTCATTGGTGCAAACTTGCACGAAATCTTGTGAAACACGCTTAATATAAAATTAAACCAATTCAAACTGAGAGTTTTTCATAAAAAATATTTTCTATTTCTTAAAAAGAGAGACGTCAAAGTACGTTTAAAAAAATTTGCACAGACAAAAATTTTTTTCGGACAACATGGGTGAATCCACCTTATATCTGCAACTTCAGAAAAATCTGTGTCAAATTAACAAATCCCATAATAACATCGACGTCAAATGTTTTTTTTTTTTTTTTTTTTTTTGTTCTTAATTTTCTTTGTGGATTTGCTTAAAAAAGGTATGAAATTTATTGAAAGTGTGGTAGCATTGTTGAGAGAATAAGTAAAAAAACAAGTAAGAGTGCTATATTCGGCTGTGCCGAATCTTATATACCCTTTACCAAAGTGCGTTTATGTAGTATAGAGATACATACTCAAGCACATACTTACTTTTATGTACAAAGAAAAAAATAATAATTTTCAAACCCTAGAATCATAATTTTAGATTTTTCTGATTACTTATACCAATCTAGTAGTTCTTAAAAAAATATAGAAAGTGTGTTAACTGAAAAATGGAAATTAAAAAAAATGTTTTAATTAGTTACTTTAATGTCTAGAAAAAAAATCATAGTTTCCAGCTCTGGAGTTGTGGCTTTTATTTTTATAATTTTCTATACCAAACATTTCTTTCCAAAAGGTAAAATATATATAATTTATAAAGGAAAAGATAAAAATTAATTAGACTTAGTTACTTTTATATATCAAAAAAGTGTAAGTGTCCCAACCCTGAACTCATCTTTTTTGATTTTTCTGATTTCTTACACCAATCTCTTTCTTTTAAGAATTTAAGAAATGTCTAATTTATAGAAAAAAAGGAAAAATTTGTTTTAGTAACTTACTTTTGTAGAAAAAGTTAAAGTTTTCCAACCCTGGAATCGTCTTTTTAATTTTTTTAATTGTTTTTTTTTTTTATTTGAAATACCAATTTTATTCGTTATCAAGCATAAAATAATTTTATTTAATAAAAATAGATAAAATTTTAAGAATATAAGATATGTTTAATTTATAGTAAAAAAGAAAAAATTTGTTTTAGCAAGTTACTTTTGTATAAAAAATAAGATTTTCCAACCCTGGAAACGTCGTTTTAATTTTTTTATTTTGAAATACTGAAGTATAAAATAAGTTTATTTTCTAAAAAAAAAAATTAGTTTTCGGTAGCTAATTTTTTATATCGCAAAAAGTGTGGATTTTCCAACCCTGAAATCAAACTTTTTAATTTTTCTGATTTCTTATACTAATCTATTTCTTTTAAGAACATAAGATATCTTTAATTTATAGAGAAAAAGGAAAATTTTGCTTTAGTAAGTTACTTTTGTATAAAAAAAGTTAAAGTTTTCCAACCCTGGAAACATCTTTTTAATTCTAGAAGGTTAATCTTTAATTTGGAATACCAATTTTATTCGTACTAAAGTATAAAATAAGTTCATTTAATAAAAAAAAATAAAAATTAATTTTCGGTAGTTAATTTTTATATCACAAAAACTTTCAGTTTCCCAACCCTGGAAACATCCTTTTTGATTTTTCTGATTTATAACATCAATTTCTTTCTTTCAAAAACATTAGATATGTTTAATTCATAGAAAAAAAAGGAAAAATTTGTTTTAGTAAGTTACTTTTGGATAAGAAAAAAAGTTAAGGTTTTCCAACCCTGGAAATATCTTATTAATTTTTTGAAGTTTAATTTTTTATTTGAAATACCAATTTTATTCGTGGTGAAGTATAAAATAAGTTTATTTAATAAAAATAATTAAAAAATTAGTTTACGGTAGTTAATTGTATATATCACAAAAATCGTAGGTTTTCCAACGCTGGAATCATCCTTTTTGTTTTTCTGATTTCTTACATCAATCTCCTTCTTTTAAGAACATTCCATATGTTTAGTTTATAGAAAAAAAGGAAAAATTTGTTTTAGTAAGTTACTTTTGCATAACAAAAAAAGTTAAGGTTTTCCAGCCCTGGAAACGTATTTTTAATTTTTTTTTAAAATTTTTTTTTCAGTTAGAAATACCAATTTTATTCATACTGAAGTATAAAATAAGTTTATTTAATAAAAAATTATTAAAAACTAGTTTTCGGTAGTTATTTTGTATGGCAAAATGAAGTTTAAGTCTCCCAGCTCTGAAACCGTCTGCTCGATTTTGCTGATTTTCAATACCAATCTTATTTCGACAATTTCTGATCCACCAGTCCAAGAACGAAGTCTCTAGCTTTTCTGGGAGCTTCGGAAAACCGATTTCACGTACAGACAGACGGACAGACGGACATCGCTTATTCGTATTCCCTATACATAAGGATCCAGAATATATATACTTTATGGCTCGCTTATTAATATTCTAGAAATTACAAACGGAATGACAAACCTATATATACCCTTTTACCATTTTTTGGTAAAGGGTATAAAAACGCTGTCAAAAGTGAAACAGATTCTATTACATTCTTATTTACATATTGCAACTGCTTTTTGTGTCAATTAGTAGGGAAAATGTGGTCACGATGCAAATCTGTTTGAACATTAATATAAAAAAATAATTAAATAAAAAAAAATTAAAAAAATAATTCTTGCGTCTATTCGCAAGAAATAGTTTTTTAATCGGACAAGTAACCAAAAGCAAGTCGTTGCCACTGAGTATTTTTAACATTATGAAATAAACGGTATGCACGGCAATGTTGCCACAGTTACAAAAATTTTATCATATATTTATTTATTTTATCAGACAGTTGTAATACTGGAACAAATTTTAAAGTTCACTTCATAGTTAAGTTTTTCTAAAGTTTGGATTTCTTAGCAAGAAGTTTATCGTTAAGTTTCTATAATGTTCCTTATAAAAATTTTAATTCAATTTCAAATTATAAGCCTCTTGAAAAAACACCCTTTGCTTATATATGTTTTGTAAGAGTACGTGGTATTTTGGCAAATATTTATTTTGTTCCTTTTTTTAATCTCATTTTTAAGTGTTCAAGTGCACACATGTGTACGAAATAATAAAATAAATTAAATTTTAGCTATTTATTTTGTCCATTTTTTTTTTTTTTTTTTTGTAAGCTAAACACATCTGTACATAAATATAAAAGCATTTTGCATATTCAACATATTTTTTTTTCATACACATATTTTATGCAAAAATCTCTTTTTGTCTAAATTTTCATTTGTACAGTGTTTTCCATGGTTTACATGCTACAAATTAGTTTTTTTTTTCCTGTATTTAGCGTTTAACCAAAACATACAAAACAAATTAAATGGCAAAGTAAAACAGAATGAATACACAAACGAATCTAAACAGGACGGTAATGGCAGGATAATAGGATGGCAAGAAAAAAGCGCAGCTGGATGAGAAAAAATGCCAAATAAACAAAAAGCTAAAATGATAAAATTAGCACGTACTTTGGACGCCTCCATGGGCAGCACACATACACACAAATACACATTTACAAAATAATACGAAAACAAAATAAAATGCAAAGCGTTAGGCACAGTAGGGAGGCTCACAAAAGAAAAAATAAAAGCCGTTTAAAAATATACAAAAAAAATAATTTTATTCTGATAAATAAAGCGTTTTCTCATGTCGCCTTATAATATTTTATCTGGGTCATTCGTTACGATTAGAAAAAATGATATAGAAATTGACTAGAGACCAGACTTTTAATTTGCCTTCAATGGATATAAGCTGGACGTTCACAGTGTGACACCATTCATGAATCCTCCGAACAAGTCAATAAGCAATCAACACAGGCATTATTTTTATTTCATTGTGTATCATGGTGCCAGTAAACTCACTGTGTCAGCATCAAATGTAGAGGAAATTCAAAAATAAAGCTCAAAAATCATAGCAAAAGCGAAGACTGATATTAGAGTACTCATGCAGAAAAATATATAGTATAATAAAATATCACTTGATATCAAGATTAAAATATAAATAAACGAAATGCTAAGAAAATCTATGTAAGGACATTCTTCATTCATTCATATATCCTTAAGTTTTATAAATTAAATTTTATTATTCATATGCGAAATATTATTGAATCAGTGCAATGATAAGGCTACTTTTTTGCATCCTTAATTTAAAAAATGGAATTTCGAGAAAAGTTTTGACAAAATTTCAGTGAAAGTTGGCAATTAATTAGAAAATAATAACGTCAAAAAATCCACCAAATTAAAATTTTAATCAAAGCAAAAAGAAGTTTACCTCTTATATATCCTTATTTTTAAAACCTCAATTACGGCAACACTTATGTCTAGAATGAAATTCTTATTATATAACAACTTAGTAAACTATACAGTCAAACTCTGTAGCGAATTTCACTTCAATCGGTGCAAGGACTTGACCGTCTGCCATATATCCTTTATTTTAGAAACTTAATAACAAAACCTTTACAGCTAGAATTTAATAAAAATGTGTAATTATAACACAGAATTGTACGGCTTAGACCTCTGCTACATTTTTTTTCTCAATCAGTGCAAAAAAACTGCCTAATTCTCACATATCCTTTATCTTAACAAAATAAATAACAGCAGATACTTTAAACAGAAAAGCATAAAAATTCTGAAATATTTCTCAGAGTTTTTGCTTAATACCTCCAATAAATTTCATCATGACGGAAGCAAGGACATTACTACCTCCCATAAGTCCTTAATATTAAAAATTGAGTTTCAGAAAAAATTTCAGTTGAAAACTTGTGAAACTTTTCAAATATTTGGTCAAAATTAAACTGAAAATCTTTGCTGGTTTTTACTACAAGCGCTGCAAGGACATGTCTAACTTACATATGTCGTTAATTATAAAAAAAATTCGATTTCAGCTGAAAATAAAATTTAAGAACATGAAAAAGATGCCCAAATTACATAGTTAAACTATCTGCCACATTTAGTCTCAATTGAAATAAAGGCATGAATGTCTGCCTGATGTCCTTTAATTTTAAAATTATATTATAGCTTTAATTATAATAGCAAAGTAGCAAATAATTGTTATTGCTTCTGAAATTGCATTAAAAAAATTTTTCTCAAAATTTTTTTACAATAGTCGAAAGGACATGCGCATCCTTCATGTATTGTTATTTTAAAATAATTGAATTTTCGCAACAATATATGTATATCAAATTCTGTTTGAATCGGCGCCAGGATAAAGATAACTTTTAATTGTCCTTGATTTCAAAAATTTAATTAGAGCTACAATTATGATTAGAGTGCCGCTAAAATTGCTAAAGACTTTTGCAATTATATATTTAAAAGTTTGGAAAAAAATTTATTTCAATCGGTACAAGGACATGATTATCTTTAATATATCCTTAATTAAAAATAAATGAATTACTGCAACAATTATGCTTATATTGCAATAAATAATTTTATGAGTAAGCCCAAAAGATCTCTGGGAAGTTTTATTTCAATCGGTGCCAGGATGTAGCAATTTTCTATGTATCCTTGATTTAAAAACATTTAATTTTAGCTACAATTATTATTAGAATGACGCGAAAATAGGTAAAGACTTGTAGAATAACCCATGCAAGACTTTGGGAAAATAATGATTGCAGTCTGCGCAAGGACATTGGTATGTTTCATATATCCTTAATCTAAAATAATTAAATTTTTGCACAAATTTTGCTCAAATTACAACAAATGTTATTATTACTAAGCCAACAAGTTTTATGTCCAGGTTTATTTCAATTGGCGCCAGGATTTAGCAAACTTCGATATATCCTTGATTTTAAACATTTAAATTTAGCTGCACTCATGATTAAATTGCCACGAATATGTATAAAGATTTCTAACAAAACACATGTAAGACTTTAGGAAAATTGCATGTCAATCTGTGCAGGGAAATGCGTATCCTTTACATATCCTTATCTTAAAATAAATGAATTTCGGTAAAAATTTTGTTTGCATTGCAATTAATGTTTTTATAACTAAGTTCACAAATTCTCTGGAAAATTTTATTTCAATCGGCGCCAGGATGTAGCAAACTTCTATATATCCTTGATCTGAATATGGATAAAATAAATATGTAAAATAATATATGTAAGAATTTCATGTCAATCGGTGCAAGGACATGCGCATCATTCATATATCCTTAATTTAATATAATTGAATTTCGGTAACAATTATGCTCAGATTGCATTAAATGTTTTCATAGGTAAGCCCACAAGTTCCCTGGAAAACTTTATTTCAATCTGCACTAGGGTGCAGCTAACTTCTACAAATCCTTGATTTTAAAAATTTAATTTTAGCTACAATTATTGTTATAATGCGGCGAAAATTGGTAAAAACTTGTAGAATCATGCATGTAAGATTTTAGGAAAATTTCAATTAAATCGAAGCAAGGACGTATCAGCCGCCCATATATCCTTTATTTCTAAAATTCTATTTAAATAAAATTGTTATCGAAATATGTTAGAAATTTCAAAATATATCTTAAGTTAAATAGTTATAATTGCACATCAACTCTATTTCATTATATAGTCTTAGAATTTCTTAAATTTGAGACCCTCCTTCAAGAGCCTTTTAATTTTTAAATTTTTGATAAATCAAATGCAATGGAAATTTTGTGATGTATTACATTTAGAAAAAAGAAAATCTATATAGACAAAATCAAGGCAATATATCTGACTTTTGCACAAACTACCAGAAAAGTTTTTAATTATCCTTTTTGTTAAAGGATACTCAAGCATCTATTCATATTTATTTGAAGAAGCCTTGGAAAGTTGTCATGTCACCACATGAGTCACCTTGTTTCTTGGCATCGTTTATGCCGAGATCCCAAAAAGAGTAGATTTATTTTCATAATTAGACAAAACACTGTTTGTTTGGATCATTATAAATTTTTTTAAAATATCAAAATTGGAGTTTTTAAATAATATATCCCATTTAATTTAATTTCAGTATTTTAATTTTGAAAGTTTAGCAAGAAATTTTGTAATAATAAATTAAAAACTTTTTAGAAAACCCCTCGTAATGGAAGAAATAAAAACAGACTTTTCCTTTAAAAAAGTCTTGCTGTTTAGTTGAATTTAAATGTTAAAACCATTCAGCGTATGAAAAAAAACATAAATGTCTTAATATTGTTTGTTGCACTTCTTATACGTGACTTCTTGTGGCACAACGAAAACTAACAATTTCAAGCCATCAGCATGAAGAGGGCACCTTGCAGGATTATTTTTCATGTACTAATTTCAAAACTATTTTTCACTCACAAGCAAAACATGTTTTTCCTGTACACATTTTTTTTTTAATTTCTCAGAAACTATGTTGTAAAATAAGAAAAGTTATTTCAATTGTAAGTAAAATTTCGTAAGCAAATTCTAAAAGTCTGGGCTAAATTGCAATTGCATGTTCTCAAAAAATAAAAATAAAAAGAAATCATCACACAAAACAACTTCTACTCCAACTAACAATTTAACTCAGTCAACCAATGTCTTTTCCAAGCACATTAGCTTGACAGGAAATGTTGAATTTCTTTCCTTTTCATTTATTTTTGATTGATATCGAAATGCTAAAATTGTAAATTTGAAAGTGGAGTAAAGGGCAAGGGCCAGAAAAATTTCCTAGAATTAAGAAACCATATTTATTAAGTGATTTATGATGATTCTCATGAAATGCACAATAGCTTGTTCCGACCAAAGAAGGAAACAAATAGCGGTAATTATAAATATACTGGTAAGCAGCACTTGAGAAATCTTTTGATGGAAGAAACATTTCAGTTTATTTAAACTGCAGTGTATGCATTTTATTTTAAATACTAAGGGTATTACATGTGAAAACACATGTTCTTAGAGAAATTTGTAGTCTGCATCACAAAAATCAAGCGTATTAAAAAAATAAGGACCATAACTTCAGCCATTTTAATAATTTGCTTAAGTTTTTTCTTTCTCCTATAAAATTAAAAAAAGTATAGTTGCGAGATTTTGCATTTCAGGTAATGATATTTAAAAAAATAAGTGTAGGTTGTTAAAAAGTATTCAGTTTTTCCAAACAGAATGCTAAGAAATATTTTTTAAAAGATTAAAGCCAGAATTCGTTTTTACTTTCTGTTCTTTTACGAATCAGCTGACCCTTTTTTGTTTATAGAAATCTAATACAAGTCGTTAGTTTTTCTGTTTCGTTCCGTTCTGTTTCGGTTCAACCTCTGAAAATTAAAAAAATGTTAAGTGACAGCATAAATTAAATAAAAACATTTTGAAACAAATTGTGTTGCGCTTTTTGAATTAAAAAAATGAAATTTTACAAGAAAAACATTAAATTTTATTTAAACATAACAATGGACGATGCAAAACTCATCGCTTTAGTGGAAAACTGCGACCCTTCTGGTCCGAAATAGCGGATAAGTTACTACAGAAAAAGTAAGTACTAAAATTTAGAAGCAGAATGACACAGCACAGAACAGTAACAGAAAGTAAAGACTAATGAAGCCTTAAGACGTTTCATCAATCGCTTTCACTTTTTTATAAAAGATACTTATTCAAAAGATCATTTTTTGAAAGATGCTTTAAAAATGTATTTTCTTAAGTCACTTTTTTGAAAGATATTTTTTAAAGGACATTTTTTTGCTTTGAAAAAGTAATAATTTTCAAAGGTAATTATTTCAAAAAAGTACTTGTTTTTATGAGAGGTACTTTTTATTAAAGATACTTTTTGTTTTTCGTAAAAGGTACTTTTTTATAAAAGGTACTTTTTTATAAAAGGTAATTTTTTATAAAAGGTACTTTTTTATAAAAGGTACTTTTTTATAAAAGCTAATTTTTTGTAAAAGGAGCTTTTTTATAAAAGGTACTTTTTTATAAAATGTACTTTTTTATAAAAGGTACATTTTTGTAACAGGTATTTTTTCATTAAAACTACTTTTTACAAAAAGTACTTTCTTATAAAATGGCCTTTTTTATATAAAGTAATTTTTTATAAGACACTGTATTCAAAAGGTAAATTTTTATAAAACGTACTTTTTATAAAACGTAGTTTTTTATAAAAGATACTTTTTTACAAAACGTACTTTTTTATGTAAGGTACTCTTTTATGAAAGGTCCTTTTTTTTAAAAGGTACTTTATTATAAAAGGTACTTTTTATATAACGTAGTTTTTTATAAAAGGTATTTTTTTTAAAGGTACCTTTTTATATGACGTAGTTTTTTATAAAAGGTATTTTTTTTTAAAGGTACCTTTTTATATAAGTTATTTTTTTATAAAGTAATGTAGAGATGTACTTCTTATAAAAGGTATTTTTTATAAAAGGTACTTTTTATAAAAGGTACTTTTTATAAAAGATACTTTTTATAAAAGGTACCTTTTTATAAAAAATTTACTTTATACAAAAGGTACTTTTTTTATAAAAGGTTCATTTTTATAAAAGGTTCATTTTTATAAAAGGTACCTCTTTATAAAAGGTACCTTTTTTTATAAAAGCTTTTTTTTATAAAAAGTACTTTTTTAAAAAAGGTACTTTTTATAAAATTTACTTTTTCATGCAAAAAAAAACTTTTTTATAAAAGGTACTTCTTTTAAAAAAGGTAATTTTTTAAAAGGTTCCTTTTTATAAAAAGTACTTTTTTATAAAAGGCAATTTTTCATCAAAAGTACTTTTTTATAAAATGTATTTTTTATAAAAGGTACTTTTTTATAAAAGTTACTTTTTTTAAATGTACTTTGTTGCAAAAAGAAATAAATTTTTAGAGGTAAATTTTTAAGGTAAACTCTTTTATATTTATAAGATATGAGTACTTTTTTCAAGGCACATTTTTTTAAAAGGCAAAAATTACAAAATATTTCTCTACAGATATAGCAAAATTATGATTTAAATGTCCTAGAAGTATAGTTAACTCGAATTCCAAATGTAATGATCTCTACCTTTAACACACTGCAAAAAGCTATAAGATTAATATGTAATGCAGAAATACTACAAACAAATATGTGAATGTGTGTGTATGTGTGTGTGTGTGTGTTTGTGTGTGTGTATGTGTGTGTGTGTGTGTGTGTGTGTGTGTGTGTGTGTGTGTTTGTGTGTGTGTGCGTTTGTGTGTTTGAGTTTGTGTGTTTGAGTCTGTATGTCTGCCTCATATGTAACAAAAGATGCCTGCGCACACATGAACCAACAACATTTAAACCCTAAAAATGAATATGCTCCGTATTTAATGAAAACAAGCAAAACCCCCTATGGTAGATTATTACAACACCTTTCACTTAAGTGAAATCGTTAGGAGACGTGCTTACTTTGACTCTACTTGTGTGTAGTACACAAAGAAAAGAAAAACAATTTAAAGTCAAGATTAAAAAATTTTCATTTGAAATCATTTTAAAGTTATTCGAAATAATAAAATAGCTCATTAGTTGTGTGACTTTTTCTTGTCTTGTTGTTGTTTGTTTTTATTTTCGCATAGACTACACTAAATTAAATTCATGTTGTTTCAACTTTAAATAATTTTGATTCAACATCGTTCTTAGTGTTGTTTCAGTATCAAATTCACGTTGTTTCAACTGTATATAACTTTGATTCAACATGATTCTTCAATTGGATTTAACAGTGAGGGAATATTAAAGCAACATGAAATAAAGTTATTGGTCTCTCAAGGTTACTGTAAATCGTGTTGAATTAACATGAAACACATATGAAACAACTTCATTGCCCAAAAATTTTAAATTAATCTTGTTTTCGTAGCTTTAAATATAAAATTTTTCCGCGTGTATGTAGGCAAATGTATTAGTTTCTGTCTGGCTGTGTCAGGGTATACATTAAAACACTTTTAAGAAATTTGTTGTTAGCAAAATATTTAAGGCATAAAAACCCCAATGGAAATTTTATTACGGGATAAGAGCAGGAGTGCTTTTATAACAAAGGTCTTTGGCTTATATAAGAAGAAATAAATGCTGTTTGCTTTCAAAGCCAACTATAGGAGAGAGAAATTAAAGATAATGAATAAAAATGGTGAAAGATAGTGACCAAACACAATAGGGCTATAAAAACCAGTTATAACTCTCTAACGACTTTGAAATTTAAACTTAAATAAACAGCTTAGAAGCTTATATAAAGCAAAAACTCCACCTACTCTTCCATATTTCTTCTTCAAGTTTTTCTTTATTTAGTATTAACAGCTACGGCAAGTAGCACTCAGTTGTTATCCTTTTCATAACACTAACAGCAGCATCATGGACGCTCTTTAACAAGCATTAAAGTTTTATACATTCACTTGTGTGCTGCAGCCTTTATTAGTTTAGTGTAGGCAATTAATTATTATGGCTTTGCAGGAGAATACCCACTTACTAAAACGATATTTCCAATTTATTTCACATTCTTTCTTTTACTCTTTTGCAACATTTATTACCAGCATTATGTTAGTAGAGTGAGAGAGATAGAGCAAGCCTTAGAGGTCCTTGCAAACTGAAGCACAACAAGCTTCAATGTGTAAATTGCCACTACAAACTGACATAGATTTTATTGAAATTAATTAGGAATTTAACTATCTCTTAACTATTTTTTAATGTCCTAAAATCAAAGGACACTCAGGCAAGAAGAATAAAAACATAATTAACTTCTAATGATGGCAAGCAGCATCCATCAATGATAGAATAATTTTTCGTTTCATATAAAAAAGCAAATGATTTTAAAATAAAAAGCTTGTTGTTTAAAGAAAAATTTTTTAATGATTTAAACAATATTTTTGTACTTATCTCGTTTTTTTTTTTTTAATGAAATTACCCAACGCATTACGACGCTTTACACACACACACACACAAGACGCTTATCGACAGGCCATAAAATTGTATTAATTTTCACAGCATAGAGTCAAAATACTCTGTGTGCTGTGTTGTGTATTGGTCGTAAATTAATCAAAATTTTATGATATTTTTTTTCTGCTTCTATAACAGCCATTTATTTATACCTGATACGTCTTCATGGGAGATTTAAATTAAATTCCTTAAATAAATACAAGCAGTTTCACACATGCACATGACCACATGAAACATACAAACGCATTTATATGTATGTATGTATGAGGGAAATTTATTATAAAGTTTAATTAAAGGGAATGACATAAATAAAAGCCCCATTAATGCACCATCGAGTGAAACTCTTATGAAAGCAGGCAATGATGAAGCATTCAAAATATTTATTATATATATATATACATATAAACATATATATAGGGTGTTTTTTCAGAGGTATAGAACTTCGAATTGAAATAAAACACAAGAAAATCGTTTTAATGTCCATCAATTTGGCTTTATTAGAAGGATAATTTTATGCCATTAATGTTTAAATATGATTTCGGGCATGTGGCCGCCGCGGCTGGCTCGAATAAAGCCAATTCTACAGGTCCAATTTTCAACCACTTTTTCGAGCATATGGGGCCGTATGTTGGCAATAACGCCACGAATGTTGGCTTCCAAGTCCCCTAACGTTTCTGGTTTGTTGGCGTAGACGAGCAACTTCACATATCCCCAAAGAAAATAATCCAATGGTGTCAAATCACACGATCTTGGTGGCCAATTGACAGGTCCATTCCGCGAAATTATGCGCTCATCGAATGTTTCCTTCAATAAATCGATTGTGACGTGCGCTGTGTGGCATGTAGCGCCGTCTTGTTGGAACCACAACTCATCCACATTCATGCCATCCAATTCGGGAACAAAATAGTCGGTTATCATGGCTCTATACCGGTCTCCATTAACGGTAACTGACTCTCCAGCATTATTTCGGAAGAAGTATGGCCCAATGACTCCACCAGCCCATAGAGCACACCAAACAGTCAGTTTTTGTGGATGTAATGGCGTCTCAAGGGTCTCATGTGGATTCTCTTCACTCCAAATGCGGCAATTTTGCTTGTTGACGTAGCCATTCAACCAAAAATGAGCCTCATCACTGAACAAAATTTTGCGATGAAAATCAGCATCGAGATCAATCTCATTTTCGGCCCATACACCAAAATCACGACGCATTGCATGGTCTCGCGGCTTTAATTCTTGCACAAGCTGGATCTTGTAAGGTCGCAAGCCAAGATCTTTGCGCAAAACCTTCCATAAAGTTGATGGACAAAGCTCCAATTGCTGTGCACGGTGGCGAATCGATTCATTCGGGTCCTCTTCAACACTTTGCTCTACAGCGGCAATTGTTTCTTCGGTGCGCACTGTTCGACGTCTCTGCGGATGCGTATTATCACATAGAGTAAACGTAGTGCGAAAACGATCCATGGTTAACCGAATTAATTGCTCTGATGGACGATTAGGTCGACCATAAAATGGACGGAGCTTGCGGTAAACTTCGCGAACTGAAAAATTATTTTCGAAATAAATTTGCACGATTTGCAAGCGTTGTTCTTTTGTCAACCTGTTCATGATAAAATGGCAAACCAAACTAAATATTAATCACTTGACAGCTGACAAAATGGCCGCCAGTTAAAAAAGTGATGTCAACTTAAAGTTCAATACCTCAATAAAAAACACCCATTATATATAAAGATTCCAAAGGTATTTATGCACACTATGTATTCTACAATCTGCTTGTAAAATTTCCCACTGCAAAATACATAAGCAAATGGTGCGTAAAGCCTGAAATGAATTTCCTTCTATAAATGTCAGCATATTTTTAAATAAAAAAATTTAAATTTTTGAAAATGGAACCTTTTGTGAACGCACTTTTTAAACAGTAATTGTTGGAAAAAATACTTTTTGAAAAGTTACATTTTGCAAAGTGCACTTTTCAAAATAAGGACTTTTTGGAAAAGGTAAATTTTGGAACAATTTACTTTCTGAAAAGTGAACTCTTTGGATGACGTACCTTTTCAAAAATATACTTTTAGAAAAGTACCTTTAAAACAACTACCTTTTGAACAAGTACCTTTTAGAAAAGGTAATTTAAAAAAAAAATATACTTTTTGAAAAGGAAATTTTTGTAAAGGTACTTTTTGAAAAAGATACTTTTGGAAAAATGTACTTTTTTAAAAAGTACTTTTGGAAAAATTTACTTTTTAAAAAGAGTTCATTTTGAAAATGGTACTTTTTTTAAAAAGGTAATTTTTGAAAACAATACTTTTGAAAAAAAGGCAAATTTAAAAAAAAGTACTTTTGGAAAAAGGTAGGTACTTATGGAAAAATGTACTTTTTGGAAAAATCTACTAATTGAACTTTTTGGAAATGGTTTTTGCTGCAACAGATGCACCTGGGAAAAAAGTAACGGCCTGTCCCCCGATGTCGACAAGAAATTATCTGTTGCTTAGTTATATTGAAGACAAAAACAAAATAAGAAAACTTATTTTAGAAAATTTATTTTTGAAAAACTTTACTTTCTAAAAAGGTACTTTAAAAAAAATAGTTTCGGAAAAAGTACTTTTTGGAAAAGATACTCTCAGAAAAAGTACTTTTTGGAAAAGATACTTCTGGAAAAAATACTTTTTGGAAAAGATACTTTTTGGACAAGATACTTTTTTTCAAAGTACTCTATTTTCTAGTTTCTATTTAAAAAAGTACTTTTTAGAAAAGATACTATTTGGAAAGTATACAAAAAAAGATACATACACAGATACATATTCAGATATAGGAAGCAGATGCTCATTGAAAAAGTACATTTGGGAAAAGCTTCAATTAGTAAAGATGCTTTTGGAAAAATTTACTTAACAGAGAAGTAGTACTTTATGAAAAAAGTGCTCTTTAAAAAAACTTCTTTTTAAAAAATGTACTTTTTGAAACAAGTACTTTTTGCAAAAGTACTTTTTTGAAGAATTGCTTTTTTGGAAAAACTACTTTGTAGAAAAATTTCTTTTTAGAAAGGACATTTTTGCATCAAACACACCTGGAAAAAAGGAAATTTTGAAAAGGTGTATTCCAGGAAAAGTAAAAAATTTTACTTTCTAGAAAAACTTTATTTTAGATAAGATACTTTTTGAAAAAGGTATTTTAGCACAAGAAAAATCTTGGAAATAAGTACTTTTTTGAAAAAGTACTTTTAGGAAAAGGTATTTTTTAAAAGGGGTAACTTTTGAAACAGATACTCCTTCAAAAAAAAGTCTACATTTGAAAAAGTTGCTTTTAGAAAATACACTTTTTGCAAAAATTTACTTTCTAGAAAAGTAGTTTTTGTAAATGGTACTTTTTTTGAAAAGGAAATTTTAAAAATTTTGGTTTTAAAATTTTTTTGAAAAATTTTACTTTTGGACAAGATACTTTTTTTAAAAAGTACTTCTTTGATAAGATACTTTCTTGAAAAGGAGTGTCTGGGTAAGATTACTTTTGAAAAAGGTATTTTAGTAAAAGAAACTTTTTGGAAGAAGTATTATTTTTTGGAAATCGTATTTTTTTGGAAAATGTACTTTTATGAAAAAGCCACTTTTCGCATAAGATACTTTAAAAAAAAGCCCGCTTTTTGGAAAAGGTACTTTTTGGAAAGGGTATCTTTTGAAACCGACACTCCATAAAAAAGTACATTTAAGAACCATTCTTTTTAAAAAAGGTAATCTTTGATAAAATTTACTTTCTAAAAAGGTACTTTTTGGAAAAGATACTTTTGAAAAACGTTTTTATTGAAAAGGTCCTTTTTGGACTAGATACTTATTGAAAAAGTACTTTCGAAAAAGTACTTTTTGGATAAGATAATTATTGAAAAAGTACTTTTTCTATAAGGTACTTATTGAAAAAGTACTTTTGATTTAAGGTAGTTATTGAAAAAGTACTTTTTGTATAAGGTACTTAATAAAAAACTACTTTAGTATAAAGTGCTTCTGAAAAAGTACTTTTTGGATAAGTTACTTATTGAAAAAGAACTTTTTAGATACTGTACTTTTAGAAAAAAAAGTACTTTTGCAAAATATAACATTCTAAAAAGGTGCTTTTTGGAAAGGGTACTTTTTGGTTAAGGTACTTGTAAACGCTACTCCCAAAATCAAAATAATTTAAGTTCCTTTCGATCTAGCAACACCATATATTTGAACTCCGAAAAATACTATGTTTATTACAGCTATTATAATTTAACGAAAGAATTAATTGTCCATATGTAACTCAAAAAGTTTCGCCATTTTATATAAAAATAATCACTATACCAGTTGGATTAGAGGTGGCGTGACATCGTAATATAAGTTCTAAATCGATTAGTGCAAGTCCTAAATTGTTCCAGTTATTTCCATACCAAATAGTACGTCATCATTTTTATATTGAATTTCTTGTTTTTTTATCCGATTATAAATATATATATTTGTATTTCTATTTATAAAGGAATTTTAATATAAATACATTTGCATGAACAAATCAAGCCTTTTATTCATCTGGTGTATTTTATTCAAAATCCCGTGGAAATTGCTGGCTCGGCTGATTGCCTCCCCAACAGTACTATTTGAAAAACTATCTTTTTAGCAACAGTTACGGCCTGGCCCATGATGTCGACAAGAAACTATCTATCGCTTACTTACATTAAAAACAAAAACAAATTTTCTTATTTTGTTTTTGTTTTCAATATAACTAAGCGACAGATAATTTCTTGTGGACATCGTTACTTTTTGGAAAAAGTACCTTTTTAAAAATTCATGATTAAGCAATTTTTAAGAAAATTATTCAAACGCATTAACTTATCTTGCGCAGGATTCTGATTAAGAAATTTTTTTATTATGTTAAAATAGAAATAAAATTTTTCATTTAGGAAATTTCGCAGGCATAAATAAACTTTGTTATTTTTATGTAATTCTTTTAAAATTTTGCACTTAATTAAGTAGGAAAGGACAGTCAGAGGTAGTTGATATATAAAAATTTTTACAAATTTACTACTTCATCTCGCACAACGATTTAATGTCTTAATAAAAAGTAATTGTTTTCATTACATTCATTGTCATTCGAAATATCAACAGCTTTTAAAAAAGATATTTCAAAAAAAACATGAAAATTTCCCAAATAATTGTGTTTTCAAATTAAATTTTATTAGTTTTTGCACTTGTTTATCACATTTTTTTTATTTTTTTTTTTTTTGTCCTTGCTTGCAACATTAATATCATTTTTCATATTGTCAGTATGTATACATGTCCTGTTTGCCAGTCCAAAGTCTGTCCTACTATGTGTGGCATTTGTTTGTTTGTCTCCTTGTTTTATGTAGGTGAGAGATTTTTCTTTTTTTTTCTTCTTTACTACGTAGTTGTGGTTTTTGTTGTACTTGAGGTCAGATTGGCCTGCAGTGCAATGCATGACGATGATTTGTATAGGTAAAAGTATTTTATGTGTTTTTTTTTTTTTTTTTTTTTTTTTTTGTAATAAATTCTTTAGTACGAGGTAACAAGGATAATGTCATTAATGAATTATTGAGTTAACAACAATTCACATTAACCCACAATTAAGTGAATGTTGGTGATGATAATGGTGACAGTGATTATTATATTAATGGTGATACTAATGTATGTAATGAACTAAGACAGGAATTGTAAAGAGATTGGACTTTAGTTTAAGTAAAGGAGTTGCTATTAAAGACGAAATTTATTGGATTTTTCAATGATTTTTCTTTAAACTTCATTTTAATTAATAAAAATTAAGTTTTTTTTTTCAAATCTGAGTTAAGTTGCGGGACTATATTATTCACAAAATACCCGGTTTAGCTCTTAGTGTGCTTCTTTGATATATTGGATTAGTTGATGGTATACAGAGTGATTGCTTTCGCATCTTTAGCCATTTTAGCTTAAAACAACTTTATTTTTAACCCCCGACTAAAAAAAGGGGTGTTTGAAGTTTGTAGTGTGTGTCTGTGTATCTGTGTATCTGTGTGTCTGTCTGTGTCCACGTACAGGCCAAACGGCTGGACCGATTTTCATTTAGTTTTTTCTGTTTGAAAGATGACTTGATCGAGAGGGTTCTTACCTATGTTTGAAAAAAATCGGTCCAGCCGTTTAGAAGATATAACATCTTTTCTGAAAAAAGTCGGGGGTTTTTAAAATTTTTAATTTTTGTTATTTTATGTTTCTTTCAAAAATATTATAAATTCTCCAAAAAAATGTTTACAACATTTATTTTATTAAAAAAAAAACTATTTTATATAATATATTTTTTCTGGCAAATATTTTTTTTAGAAATCATCAACATCATAATTCTGCTACTTTTTCAAACGTTAATATTATACTTCTATATAATCTTAAAAAAAATCAAGCTTAAGGTTTTACTTCTTTTTTTTATAAATATTTGAACGAAAGCAATAACGTTAGTTGTTTACATTGAAAAAGAAATATTAAAAATATTTAAAAGGAACAAGAGTATTGCAAATCAAGTGAAAGGAATAAAAAAATATATTATTCAAGATTTTTTTTTGTCAGTTTTTTAAATGCTCTACTCCATGTAGATATTTAAAAGGAAAGGAAATTTGTTTGCTAAAAGGGCAGTTAAACAAATTTATCGATAAGCAGAAAGAAGATGTACGTTTCTAGTGAAAATACGTAAACTTAAACGTGATTGAACATGGCGGAACAGGAAAATTTTCCCAACATCTTTAATGTTAAATATTTGCCGGTAAGGCAGATTTTTTTTGCTCGTATATTTCATACAAATTTTAATCTCTTTTATAAATGAATGAACAATAGTGGTGGATATATACTTTATAGTACATTTGTGATCACTCTTTGCCCGAATAACTAAGAACATATATTCCTCCTTATCGTGGTTGGTGTATTTTGACTTCGACTACAACACGACATTTTTGTCATAACAGCTTAACAATTTTTCTTTAATCTGTGAATATATTATCGTAGTCGAAGAATATAACCATCTACCTAAATAACACCCATTGTTACGTTTTTACTTTTTAAAAATTTTGTTTTCGTAAATTCCAAATTCCATTATACAAAACGGCACAAGTATACAAATCTTTTCAAATCAGACAGACTTAACTCAACACTGATATTAAGAGTTTTTTCTTAACACACAATGTTAAATTATTCAATGCTGGTATACCACAATGTTAACTTTATTATTCTTAACACAAAACTGTCTTTTAGATTTGATGTATCCCTCTGTTTAGGGTTCCGTACACCAAAGTTGAAAAGTATATAAGTCTGTCCGTCACTCGCAATTCTTTCGAGAACCGCAAAAGCTAAGGGGCTGAAATTTTCTGGTCCTACTACAACAAATACATGACAGTTAATATTTAAAGGATGTTCTAAAACGAGCATACGCTATAGACACTTAAAAATTATCAAAGTTTTATGTTTTTAAGCAGACTACAATAAATAACATTTAAATTTAGAAAATCAAAGTTAAAGGGTTTTCCATCACTTAATGTAATTTTGACCATAAAATTTTAACAACTTAGTGCATTCTGGAAACCGCAAGGCTCTTGAAATTTTTGAAAACTCCAAAAATAAAAAAAAAATCGATGTAGTAAAATAAATCGCCGGAAATCGAGGAAAAGCGCCAAGACTCAAAAAACGCTGAAACTAAAAAACGCCAAAAACAGAAAAAAATTTCAAAGACGAAAAAACTAAAATCTATAAAGTAAAATAAATCGACTAAAATCGAATAAAAATCGCGAACTAAAAAAACGCCAAAAAGTAAAAAACACTGAAACCAAAAAAAAAACGCCAAAAACCGCAAAAAATACCAAAGACGCAAAAAGAGCCAAAACTAAGAAAAAATCGCCTAAACTAAAAATATCGCTAAACTTTAATAAATCGCCAAAAACTAAAATAACACCAAAACTAAAAAAAAACGTCAAAAACTGAAAAAACCCAAAAACGAAAAAAGCGCCAAAACTAGAAAAATCGGAAAAAAGTTAACCTACCGGGTTCTTAAAATTGTGTAAAAAATGTCTACATCAGTTAAGATATTCGATTACAGAGCCTAATGTTCGTATATTATTATACCTCTCGTATATCCTTAATATTAAAAATTTCATTTTAGTCACAAATATGATCCAGAAATGCTACAACGATTTTTAAGAACATGTTAGCAATATTTCTGCTTAATTTTATTTGAATAGGTGGAAGAACTTGTCTAGCTCCCATATATCCTTTTTTTAACTCAAATTCAGCTGTAATTTCGGCATAAGCCAAAAGTACATATATTTTGCTAAAATTACACATTTAATATCTGTGGAGAAAATTTACAACATTCCTTAACAATATGCAACTCTACTCTCTGATCAATTTAATCTCAATTAATTGGATAACATGGATACCTCCCATATATCCTTAATCTTAAAAACTAAATTTTGGTTGATATTACATCCAAAATGAACTAAGAACTCATTAATATTTCCCAATAAAATACACTAAATAAAGGGTGTTTTTTTTAGAGGTATAGAACTTTAAATTGAAATAAAACACAAGAAAATCGTTTTAATGTCCATCAATTTAGCTTTATTGGAAGGATAATTTTATGCCATTAATGTTTAAATATGATTTCGGGCATGTGACCGCCGCGGCTGGCTCGAATAAAGCCAATTCTACAGGTCCAATTTTCAACCACTTTTTCGAGCATATGGGGCCGTATGTTGGCAATAACGCCACGAATGTTGGCTTCCAAGTCCCCTAACGTTTCTGGTTTGTTGGCGTAGACGAGCGACTTCACATATCCCCAAAGAAAATAATCCAATGGTGTCAAATCACACGATCTTGGTGGCCAATTGACAGGTCCATTCCGCAAAATTATGCGCTCATCGAATGTTTCCTTCAATAAATCGATTGTGACGTGCGCTGTGTGGCATGTAGCGCCGTCTTGTTGGAACCACAACTCATCCACATTCATGCCATCCAATTCGGGAACAAAATAGTCGGTTATCATGGCTCTATACCGGTCTCCATTAACGGTAACTGACTCTCCAGCATTATTTCGGAAGAAGTATGGCCCAATGACTCCACCAGCCCATAGAGCACACCAAACAGTCAGTTTTTATGGATGTAATGGCGTCTCAAGGGTCTCATGTGGATTCTCTTCACTCCAAATGCGGCAATTTTGCTTGTTGACGTAGCCATTCAACCAAAAATGAGCCTCATCACTGAACAAAATTTTGCGATGAAAATGAGCATCGAGATCAATCTCATTTTCGGCCCATACACCAAAATCACGACGCATTGCATGGTCTCGCGGCTTTAATTCTTGCACAAGCTGGATCTTGTAAGGTCGCAAGCCAAGATCTTTGCGCAAAATCTTCCATAAAGTTGATGGACAAAGCTCCAATTGCTGTGCACGGTGGCGAATCGATTCATTCGGGTCCTCTTCAACACTTTGCTCTACAGCGGCAATTGTTTCTTCGGTGCGCACTGTTTGACGTCTCTGCAGATGCGTATTATCACATAGAGTAAACGTAGTGCGAAAACGATCCATGGTTAACCAAATTAATTGCTCTGATGGACGATTATGTCGACCATAAAATGGACGGAGCTTGCGGTAAACTTCGCGAACTGAACCATTATTTTCGAAATAAATTTGCACGATTTGCAAGCGTTGTTCTTTTGTCAACCTGTTCATGATGAAATGGCAAACCAAACTAAATATTAATCACTTGACAGCTGACAAAATGGCCGCCAGTTAAAAAAGTGATGCCAACTTAAAGTTCTATACCTCAATAAAAAACACCCTTTATCTTGGAAAACTTCAATTTCAATCGGTGCAAGGACATGTCTACCTCCCATATATCCTTAATTAGAAAAAAACTCTATTTTGCTTATTATTATGGTCACAGTGAACCAATAATTAACAAATGTTTCACTGACCATCTTTGAATTTTTTTTTTTATTTTATTTGGTGCAAGGACATGCAACCTCACATATATCCTTATTAAAAAAAACTATTTTATGTATTATTATGATCAGAATTAATTTAGCATTCATAAAAGTTTTCAATCAAATTAAAGTATTTAAAATAACTTTTAAAAACTTTCATTTCAATTGGTGCAAGGATATGACTACTTTCCAAACTTCCTTAGTTAACAAAAAAATCTATTTTGGATACTAGTTATTGCAGTCATAATGAACTTAGAACTCAAAAATGTTTCCGAACTTTGTGTACAAAATATCTTGGAAAACTTTAATATCAATCGGTAAAAGGACATGCCATGCCGGCCTCCCATATATCCTTAATTAATAAAATTTTATTTTTAATGTTTTTATAGTCAGCATTCATACAAGTTTCCAAGCCTACTATATTAAATATCTTTGAAAAATGTTATAACAATCGGTACAAGGACCTGCCTACCTCTCATATGTATATCCTTAATTGGAGAAAATAGATTTTTAATGTTATTCTACTCAAAATTAACTAAGAATACTAAGCTAAATACTTCTAACATCTTGGAAAAATTTCCTTTCAGTCGGTGCAAGGACATGCCTACCGCCCATATATCCTTAATTTAATAAAACTCTCTTTGACCTGTTGTTATAGTCAGAATGAATCAATAATTCATAAATAGTTCGCTGGTTATATTTGAAAATTTTCACTCCACATAGCGCAAGGACAGTCATATCCTTAATTTAAAAATACGTTATTTTATGTGTTATTATAGCCGGAATGAACTTAGAATTCAAAAAAGTTTTAAAACTAAACACATTAAATAACTGGGAAAACTTTCATTTCAATCGCTGCAAGGACATGTCTACCTCCCATATATCCTTAATTAAAAAGTACTATATTTTAGTTGTTATAGTAGTCATAATGAACTAAGAAATCTTAAACATTTCCAAATTAATTACACTAAATATCTTGGTATAAGGTCACTTCAATCGTTGCAAGGACATACCTCTGTTGTATCCTTAATTTATATAAAATTGATTCTTAATGTTGTTCTATTCAAAATGAACTAAGAACTCATACATCTTTCTAAACTAAACACTTTAAACATCTTGGAAAAATTACTCTTCAGTCGGTGCAAGGACATGCCTACCGCCCAAATATCCTTAATTAAAAAAAAAACTTTATTTAAGGTCATATTATAGTCAAAATAAATTAAGAAATCATAAATATTTCCAAACTGAATATGTACATTAAATATCTTTGAAAACTTGTATTTCAATCGGTGCAAGGACATGCCTGCCTCTCATATATATTTAATAAAATTAAATATATAATAATAAAATATTCTACTTTGGCTCTAACTAAAAATCCAAAAATGTTTTTAAACTAAATGCATTAAATAAATGTCTTTGAAAAATAGCATTTTAATCGGTTTAAGGACATACCTTCATCCCAAATATCCTTAATTTAAAAAATAAAACTCCATTTTAGTCTGTTATTATACTAAGAATAAACAAACAAAAAATTTTCTCTAACTGTGTATATTAATTTCTGTGGAAAAATTGACTTCAATACCTGCAAGGACATGCCTACCATCCATATATCCTTTATTATAAAAATTAAATAACAGTTATGGTTGTAATAAAAATATACAGTGATAAAAGACAAATGTTGGGCAATAATTACGACATTAGCCTTTCTTATAAATATTATTTGAATTAATTCAATTTGAGAGGATATGCCTTTCATACATAAATATGGGTCAGGTAGAGGCAGATGTCCATTTTAATAATAATCAAAAAAGCTAGCACAAAGCATTCCTAACCACAAATGATATTTAAAGCGCATTTATTTCCCCTAAAGCACATTTGTTATCCAATAAACAAACCCACAGGTTAAATAGGTAGACCGAATCTTATTTTTTTTTTTATTCCCCTTAAAAGCAAAGTCGCATCACAACAAATCATAAATGAAATGTTACAAATTATTGAGGCAGACTTTTTTCTTTTTTTTTATTCTGTGCCATTCATTCATTTCTCATTTAGTCAGCTTTTGTTACATACACACGTCGGTATGGATTTGTTGTTTGTTGTTTGTCGTCGGTTTTAATTATTAATTGATTTTGATTTATGTTGACAATATCAAATCTTTTTTATTTTATATTTTCCACCGCAATCACTCACATGCAGCGATGTAAAACCATAAACGCAAACACTTTACAACATTTAAACAACATGCACGTACCGTATTTACAGGGATGAGATGTCTAGCATTGCAATGGATTTAATTAGTTTCATGTCTGCACAAAGTAAAAAAAAAACAAGATCAAATAAAATCATGCATAAATGTGAGCACTTGATGTTGTCATTTCTTGTTTTCTACAAATGTATTTATGTCAACATTTTTTGTTTGTTATTTGATGCTTTCAAATTCATAAATAATGAATTCGGAGAATGGCTGAATGTTTACAAATACAAATATGCTAAAACTTGTGGGGATATATGTGTAATGACATAGTGGTTTTTTATATTTTTTTTTTTTATTTTAGCTAAAAATATTTTCTTAGAGTTCTCAAAAAATGAGAAAAGACTGTGCTAAGTTGCTTAAAACACAACTTGAAAATAAAGTTTCTTTTAAAAATATTTTGCTTTTGAAAATATTTTGTAACCACTAATAGTTGCTATAGTCTCTGTTTGACATTTATTAAAATCGATTAAAGTTTAAGATTCTGTTAGGAAATATATTTGCATCCCGGTTCCAAAATTTAGACTCCTTATCCAGTGCTCTGTTATGTGCAAAAAATTATGTTAGCAATTCTGGTTTGTGTCTCTGCTAGTTAAATTTTAATGTATCTTCACTAACAGAATTTTGTGGATAATCATGTTGAACAATTTAACCCTTTACATCGCCTTTTTAAAGCAAAAATACAGCAAGACTGATACAAAAAATTTAGCTATAGGGCTAATATATTTAAAAAAAGTTTTTCTCTCCAAAAAAAAAAATGGAAACATTAAGAAGCACAAAATTAAACCTTAAACTGGTTTCAAATTTTGGCTTATTTCTAATTTCAAAAATTTCATTTTCAACTTGGACATATTTAGAGACTTAGAGTAGAATTTAATGGCGAATAATTATGTATAATAATCTAATTGCTAATGTCACCGTGTAAGGATACTTGCTTGCCCTTTTTTAAAGGCATCAAAAGGCGCTTATACGTTTACATGTAATTGATTAATTAATTTCTAACGGTCCTAAGAGTGTTATTCAGTAAATAATTATTACTTTACTCTTCATCCTCATCCTAATTAAAGTGGCAACTCACTTCTTAAAACTAAGGATATATGACAGAAAGACTTAATTTTGCTTAATTAGCAATAAAACTTTTTAAAAGATATAGCATTATAATTTGTAAGATAGTTACAAAAAGCAGCTACATTTTGGTTTCAATTGCGGTTAAAATTTATACATAATTAACAAAAAGGTCAAATAAATTATTATAATATTTGGTTAAAATTAAGATTTGCAAAATAAAGGACATTTAAGAGGTAGGCTTATTCTTGCAGAAATTATCATAAGATTTTTTACGGAGGTTACGACTACAATCCTACAAATAGTTACAAGTTTTCATCACAATCTAACGATTATTAATGGCTGAAATGAGATTTTTCAAATTAAGGATATATGAAAACCATCTGGTGCTTAAACCGTAATGATAATTTCTACAGATTTTATACTCACAATTTTTAAGAAGCTCTACGTTGGATATGTCTGCCTATTTGCTAGGAAAATTAAATTTTTTAATAAATTGTAAGATAATTAAAAATTTTTGATTAATTTTAGCACCAAAATTGCATCAAAAATTATGATGTTCAAAATAAAGGACATGTGGGAGGTAGCCTTATTCTTGCTTCAATTATCATAAAATTTTTTATGGAGCTTACTAGTATCATTATACAAGTAGTTAGATGTTTTCTTCGCAATCTGAGTAAAATTTTTGGTTGAAAATATATTTTTCATATTAAGGGCCATTATTACAACTTAAAGATAGTTAAAAGTAGGATTATATCGGACGTATAAAAACTTTATCATATGCAAAATTTTACTTTAACCTAAAGTGACCGATAAATTACAAGCAAGTTTATCCTACTTGGTAAGTTAAATCCAATTTGCAATAATAGAAAGCTTTTTATAAGTGCGATAAAATCCTATTTTTAACTATTTTTAAGTTGTAATAATGGCCCTAAGAGTATATGGAGATTAGCTTGTGCTTGTATAAACTATAATGAAATTTTCTCCAAAACTTAACCGTACAAGTTTTAAGAAGCTAAGAAATTAAATTTTTAAAATTAAGGATATATGGGAGAAAAGTTTAATTTTTCACCCCGAGTAATAAAGGTTTCTAGAAGACATTGCAGCATAAATTGTAACACAATTAAAATCAAAAATTTGGATGTTCAAAAAAAGGACATGTGGGAGGTTTTCTTTTTCGTGCTCCAATCATCATAAGATTTTCTGTGGAAGTTGCTATTATAGTTCTGCAAATAGTTACAAGTTTTCATCGCAATCCAAAGATGATTAACGGCTGAAATTAGATTTTTTACATTAAGGATATATGGAGATGAGCTTGTGCTTGTATAAACTATAATGAAATTTTCTTCAAAACTTAACCGTACAAAAGCTCTAAATTACATGATCTCTTCTTATTTCTAGCTGAAATAAAAATTTTTTAAATTAAGGATATATGGGAGAGAAGTTTAATTTTTCACCACTGGTACTAGAAGTTTCTAGAAGACATTACAGCATTACATTGTAAGATAATTAAAATTTTTTATGAATTTTGGTGCTAATACTATCAAAAATTAGAATGTTCAAAATAAAGGAAATGGAGGAGGTTGCCTTATTCTTGCTGCAATTAGCATAAGATTTTCTATGGAAGTTACTAGTATAGTTCTGCAAACAGTTACAAGTTTTCGTCGCAATTCAAAGATGATTAATGGCTGAAATAAGATTTTTCAAATTAAGAATATATGGGAGACAAGTTTAATTTTTCACCACTAGTAATAAAATTTTCTAGAAGACATATTTATTTAATTTGTAAGATAGTGTAGCTACATTTTGGTTCTAATTGCAGCTAAAATTTAAATTTTCTAAATAAAGGACATGTTGGAGGGGTAACCTTATTCTTCCGCTAATAATCATGAAATTTTTTGTGGAAGTTACTTGCATAATTCTGCAAATAGTTACAAATTTTCATTGCAATCGAACGCTAATTGTGAGATTAGATTTTTTGAATTTAAGGATATATGGGATATCCTTGCAAAGATTTTGTTCAAACTCAATTGATCACTTTGAAGGTCACTCCTCGAATTCAGTCGATACACTATATTTGTGAGCATTGAATCCAGCGTCAGTTACATACTCGTAGTTTTTTTCTGGGAAAATTTAAAATTTTATTTAAAATGATTCTAAGCGCTAAGCTCTTGTTCATGGTTTCTGAAGTAATTAAAAGGAAAACAAATTTTTTAACTTGTGATTGCAGACGGTGCTGTCTGTCATCGTTTTATACATAAAATAGCAGCTTCCTAAGTCGCCACAAACTTTGCTTTGAAATTAATTCATTCATTTTAATACACTTTTATTCTATTATCGCTAGTAATTTTTTTTACCTTAAACGCGACTGTGATTAATGTTTTGCAATATTTGTTGCAGCACAAGTTGCACCTTGTTGTTGTTTGGCTTTCGTTCTACTTTCAATATTATTATTATTATTGTTGTTTTTACAATGCACAAAAATTCGATTGCTGCATGTCGGTATTTCAGTTTCCGTATTGTCTGTGCTGGGTCTGATTTTTTTGTGCAATTTTTCCGGTATTGGCGGTAACACCAAGTTGTTTCTACTTTTTTTTTAAATAAATTTTGTAAAATTTCTGCAATAAACTAAAAGTCGCATGTACTTGTTTTCATTTTTTTCCGCCTGTCTTTTCCATTATATTTTTATTTTTTATTTTTTTTTTCAAGGGTCAGTTGCTGTTAAATGCAATAAATCATTGACAATGACAACTTGTGTACAAGAACAACAAACATAATGGAGGGTGTTTGATACAAAAAAAAAAAAAAAAAAAAAAAAAAAACAACAAAAGGGAAGAGTAGAGCAAAGTGCTTGAATGGAAAATTGATGTTCGCCGGGTCGTTCACTTCTTTAGTTTGTAACGTGTAAATCGATTTTTATTATATTTTTGTTCTACATAAATTGATTTTTTTGTAAGAAGACTGGAAACAAACAACTCAATAAGTAACATGAATTTTTGAAAAAAAAGAGAACATGTTTCATATGAGCGAAACTAAGTTAAAATTGTAGTGGAAACAAAATGTTTTTGATGTTTATTTTAATTTAAATGATAATGAATATTTTTAGTTAAAGTTTTACTCTAAAATCTTTAAGGTAGAATTAGCCGAACGTCCACGTAAGCTAACGAAACAGCTGATTGTTTTTGTTGATTGAAAACAATGCAAACGCTTACCGAAATTTACTGTAACGTTGACGACACGTCTCAACCTGTATAAAATAGAATTTCCTAACATTGTTAAGTGACGTTTGTAATCCAGTGATGGTACTTTGTAAGTTAAATGGAATTGGGGTATTTTGGATCTGTTTTTTGGTACTTTTGTTGAAAAACAACTTAAAATAATACATAAATATTTGGGTATATATATATACATACTTATGTACAAAAATATATACATACATGTGTACATATGTATATGTACTTATATATAATAAAGAAATGCATAAATATGTATGGGCATAATATAAATGTGATGTGTATTAAAGGATTTAATTGGTATCAAAACTTCTTATTGTCTATGCACACATACAAAATTATTTCATGTTGCATACATATCGTTGGTCACAAGTAGAAAGGTCCTAACTCAAATAATTGTAATTTTACAGGTGAAGATAAAAACATAATAATAAACAGTACAACTGCTTTGTTAAACTGCTTGTAAAAGTGTTATTTAACACTATTGTGACGAGGTGTATTTGTGTGAAATGTATTGGAATCACTGAAAAGCTCAATTTCATGAAAATGCGAGTTGTGTATATCGATATGTGTATATGTATGAACATATACATACATACATTTTACATACATACATTTATTTTTATGTGCATGCTCCGATAAAGTTTTAGTAGCATTTACATATTTTAGGTACTTTTTCTTCGCTACACATCATTTGAACTTTTTTATTTCCCATCACTGTTTTGTGAACAGCTGTTCCTTTTTCATATTAAAACAACAAAACAAAGCAAATCGTACGCACGTTTTTAAATGTGCTATAAGTGTACCAACGTGCTAACAGTACGTTACGGTATGGTACAGCAACAGCAACGTTCGGCTAACCCAGCCTTTAGAAAATTATTGAAATTTTTTTTTATTTCAGGTAAATATTCGAAACTTTTAAAATCACCTAAGACTAGAATTATTTAAGGAACGTTTTATTGACAATTTGTTTCATTTATGATAGCAGTTTCTGTTAAGGTTCTATTCGTTTATTCTAATGAAATAGGAGTGAATTATTTATTTTTTTATTTTATACAAGGGTTTTAAGCTATTCGAGTAAAAAATTATTCGAATAAAAGTTGAATAAAATTTTATTCTCAATTTCGAATCTTAATTTACTATAAGAATTACCCAATAAAAATACGTATTCGATTAAAATAACTTGTTCCCACTAATCGAGTATATTTAAATTTTTTTGTCAAATTCAAATTGGAGTTTAAAATTATATAAATAAGAGTGAGACAATTTTTTTCGACTTATCGAATAAATTTCAAGTTCTATTCGTTTATTCGAAGGAACTACAAAAGAAAATTTTTATTTTTTTTTTAATGCAATCAAACTTTAATAAATATAGATACTTTAGATTTAAATTACTCGAGTTAAGAATTGTGTATTCGAGTAACAAGTCTTATTCGGATATTTTAATTGTATTCGATTTAAAAAATCTTTCCGAGTAATATAATATATTTTAAATTTTTAACCGAATAAATTCTTGTTTTTTAATCATATACAAATAAAATTATTCGAATAATGGTTGAACAATTTTTTTTCTATTAATCGAACAGATTTAAAGTTCAATTTGTTTATTCAAATGAATTCCTAATGAGAATTAACTTTTTGAGTAATTCAGAACAAAATCCGAAAGATTAAAAAATTAAATTACTCGATTAAATTAAATTATATATCAGAAATTATTTCTTATTCGGGTTTAAGTTCAGTAATTTCAGTTCTTATTGAATGAAAAATTTTTATTAATTAATGTGAGTTTCTAAAGAAGAAAAGAAAAATTAAACTAGAATTTTTATTAACTGGGGGAAATACTGATATTTTTCTGTGCAGCCGAATAAGATATTATTTCTGATTAAACTTCACTATAGCTCAATTAAATTTAGAAATGTCTCAATTAAACTATATATTCAAAAACTTTTCATTTGGATTATAAAATGAAATATATAAAAGCTTGTCAATTGTTTCGTGTTCAAAATCGTTGTCAAAAAAAAAAAAAAAAAAAGGAATAAATTAAATATGTACTCTATTTTAGTATTCGAATAAGCCACGATTAAATGATATTTTTCAAATAATGGCATTAAGCCCAAAAAGACAACATGTTTGGAAACTAGTCTAGCCATATTATACAAAAAAATATTTTTTAAGTTTCATTCGGTTGTTCGAAAGATAAAAAAACAAATATTTCAATATAGAAACAAAAGACAAATAAAACGGCTAGTTATTCGAGTTTAAAATTAATCGAATAGAGGTTAAAAAATATTTGATTCGATTGTTCGATTATTCGAATGAAAATAAAAATGATTCAACTTTAAAATTAAAACATAAATATCAGAAATATGAAAATTTTGGATTAATCGAGTTCCTAGTTATTCGAATAATTTTTTTTTTCAAAATATGATTGGATTAATTGAATAGGTTTTAATTTTTATTCTGTTACTGCAATGCATGGATGTATAGATATAAATTGTTGGTGTATGATATACGATTCAAAGTTAATCAGATATTATTCGATTAATCGAATACATGTTTGATTTTACTCGATTATTTCACTAAACCAATTAGAAAAGCAAATTATTTTAGCTATAAAGTTAAACATAAACGAAGTCAGATACTAGAGTTGTATATATTCGAGTTCCTAATAATTCGAATAAAAGTAGGAACAAATTTTATTCGAATAATTAAGAAAGAAAAATTAATTCGAAATTTAAATATGGGCATGAAATAATCAAATTACACATATTCATAATTAATTTCGAAAAATTTGGAGAAAAATTTATTCGATTAATAATCGACTAATTTAATAAATCTAAAGGTTTTTCCCATTATACATTTAAAAAAAATTTATTTGAATAAGAAAGTAAATACATACAAGCTTGTTAATTGTTTCGTGTTGGAAATTATTGTCATAAAAAACTCATTCGATTGATGAAATAAATGATTCGAATAAAACACTATTTAAGGAATTTTTTTCAAATGGCAAAATGGTATTTATCTCAAAAAGATAATAGTTTTTAGGAACTATTCGAGATCAAAAATTTTATAATACGAAAATGAAAAAATTGTATCAAATAACTTTATTCGATTAGTTTTATTCGGTTTTATGAACGATTAAAAATAATATTTCTGTAGTGAAACAAAGTGCAAATAAGACGGCTAGTTAATGGAGTCAAAAGTTAATCGAATAAAAGTTGAAAAAAATTTTATTTGATTATTCGATTCAGCTATCAAGCGTAAAAATAAATACATAAAACTAAAAAATTCGCTTAAAATTTGCGAAAACGCCGCTTAAGAATGTAAATTTTGCTGTACCGAATGTAGCGCCATCTGCCGGGATGATTTGTGAATCTAAACCATCCAGTGCGCCACCCAAACGCATACAAAAAATTCATTCAAATCAGTCCACCTGTTTAGGAGGAAATACTGAATGAAATACGTTTTCTGTTGACATTGTGGGACAGGCTGATATTTTTCCATAACTTTATTCGAATAGCTAGGAACTCGAATAATTCTAAATTATATCTATATATATATAATTTTACTGTACGTATGTATGTCACTGAACTCCTCCTAAACGGCTGGACCGATCTGAATGAATTTTTTGTATGAGTTTGGGTGGCGCACTGGATGGTTTAGATTCACAAATCAGCCCGGCAGATGGCGCTACAGTCGGTACAGGAAAATATACATTCTTAAATAAGCACGCTAAGCGGCGTTTTCGCAAATAGTAAGCGAATTTTTTTGGACATTTTTAACGTCAAATTTATTTAATAATCAATCCACAATTTCTAGTATTACGCTTGTATGTGAGTAAAAACTTAATTTTTAGCAAGCATTTATCCTTAAAACAATTCCAATCATCGATATGTGTATGTATGTACACCAAGTACAAATAATATTGACTAGCAAGAATTTCATTATGGTTTTTAGTTATTCATTTAATTATAGTTTAAATAAGAATATGTTACTTACAATATAATTTTTATACTCAAACCAACAAAAATTTTCCTAATGAATTTCCTGACAAAGTCTTTTAAAAGCTCTTTTCTAAGCCATTAATCTTTC
Organism: Tachina grossa; assembly: GCA_949987645.1. Lineage (NCBI taxonomy): Eukaryota > Metazoa > Arthropoda > Insecta > Diptera > Tachinidae > Tachina > Tachina grossa. The sequence continues at coordinate 57,554,244 of OX465276.1, read as the reverse complement.
GCTGTCTATTTCAATTATTATTTTCCACTATACAGAAAATAAACAAATAAAAGTAAAAATAGTTGCTTAACCGAATGTAATTAATGATAGTTGAAAAATAATATTTTGAGCAAATTCTATTATTCCCAAAATCCTCTAGACTATTTCCTCGTACACAAAATAAAATACGGTTTCCGTAGAAATACAATTACACTTAAACTTGTTTATGCAATGTCAAGCATGCAACAAAAATCCTTCAGTTTAACAAAAATCACTCAAACATAAAGAACCAACCAACACATTTGCAAAAGTAAATAAGTGTTCACTGAAATATTCACATGACTTTGTGTATGCCTGTATGTATGTATGTGTGTATTTATGTATGCATGTGTATTAGGCAGGAACACAAAAACGGATTTTCTTTGGGTTCAGTTTTGTCTTTAAACTTTTTAACAAGAATTATAATGTTATTTCATATGCGCAGAGAGAGAAACGTAATACTTTTTATAACTTTTATGTGTTAATCTAAGCCAGTGTTTAAAAAACTTAAGTCGAAGTAGCAAAAGTCGTAAAATTGTTACTTTTCGTTGCTTTAACTTTTTCCAACTGTTTAAAATGAGCCAATGCTTTTGCTTGTGCCTGTGAAAATAACCAACAGTCGCAGTCGAAGCAGTAGCAGAACTATGAACAATTGCGCAGTTCTTTCAGCAGTCGACGATTTTAAAAGTTTGATTATTATTTGTTGTTTTTTTTTGGTTAGTTTCGGTTTTGCTTTTACATAAACAGTCTGTGTGCTTTTCTAAATACCAAACAGTCGAAGAAGCAAAAGCTTTTGCTTTTAGAAGCTTTCTGTAGCTTCAATCAACTATTTTATGGTGTTTGTCATGTTTTTGTTGTTGTTTTTGCACATCAGACAAGAAGCAAGAACAAAAACCACTTTACTGCGATTGCTTCAAACTTATAAAAGCACAATTTTTTGTTTCTTCGACTGTAATTGTTTGTAACTTCCAAAAGCATATAAGCTGCTTCTGCTTTTACTTGAGCTACTAACCAAAAGCAAAAGCAAATGAAAGTCAAACTTTTAAAATCGTCGACTGTTGAAAATACTGCGCAATTTGCCATAAATCGTTTTCTGATTTTACTTTAACTGAAACTGTTGTATTTTTCAAAAGCCAAAGCAGAAGCAAAATGAAATAAAATGAAAATCACTTCAGTTTTTTAAACACTGATCTAAACTGTTGGCTAGATCTATGCGAAATTGCATTGAAATTCATTTAGACGCTTGTGCTTCATTGCTTATTTACGTGACGTCCATGTTGACAACTGGAATAAGAGTGATTGAGTAAACAAGCCCCCAACCGCATACAAGGCCATTTTAGTGGCACAACTTTTGAGTTTATGAAAGAGAGCGGAGTGCAAATATTTCTCTCTCGCACACGAAATAAAAAGTTGAGCAGCTAAAATTGGCATATGTGAACCCTGTAACACGCTTACATTTAAAATATGAGTTATATAATTAGAAATAATTAACTAAAGTTCTAATAAAAATAAATAAACACAAATTTTAAAACTAAAAAATTTTCAACAAAAAAAAAAAACACTCACCAGAAATTCCATAATTTGAGAGGTGCTGCAATAAAAATTAAAATTAAATTATATTTAATACAAAATGAAAATTTATATTTTTAAGTCTTTTGCTGTATAAGTAGTTTGGCCCTGCTTTTGCCGGGCATTTATATATTATTTCATAAAAGGATTCATAACTTAATTTATGGACATTCAAATAATTTTTAATATTCAAACTTTCTATAATGTATTTTAAATATGTATAAATTTTTTTAAGCTAGCCTATTGCACATGTATGTATATTTATGGATTTTATGTCGGTGTTTATTCGAATCTATGCATATATATTACAATTAGAGATGTGAACATGAGTGTTTTCTGACTCACGACACGCACGCTCACGCAGAAAAATATTTTACTCACGCATTTTCACGCACGAATGATTTTGAAAATTTTCACGATCACGCACACTCACGTATAAAATATTTTTAATCACGCACGAGTGGTTTACAACTTATCACGCACGCTCACGAAAAAGTATATGTATAATATAATTTTCATGTTTTTTGGGTTGAAAAATAGGTTCTTACATATACATATATATTACACTCAAAAAAAAAAGACATATACTATTATCAAGGAAAAAAATTTCTAAATTAAAGTAAAAAAAATTTCTAAGTTTAAGTAATTTTTTCTAAGTTTAAGTAAATTTTTACAAAAATCTAGTAAAAATTACTTAATATGAGTAAAAAATAAAAAGTTCATATTCTCAAAAGTAGTTCATAAAAATACACACAAAAATTCTCACATTCAAGGTCAAGTTTACTGGTTTAAAGGAAATATTTACCAAAAATTGGAAAATGGTTTAAAAGTTTAGGGAAATTGTATCCTAAAAACTAGTCAATCTCGTTATAAATCAAAAAATAAATTTTAGGACATGACTTACTCCTAATTAGTTCATCAACTTTGACTAACTTGAAAGATATAAAAAGATATTCCAAATTTTAGAAATATATTTACAAGTTTTAAGTATTTTTTCTTTAAATTATAGAATATATTTTTTATTTGTATTAAGCATAAAATTCAAGTACATTTTTCATATATCCGACGAATATTTGAACTTGAAATAAATTTTTTTGAAAATAAAATAAAATTTTAAAACACAAAAATTTCAGTGCTTATTCAGGCTGCCTGTTAGGCAATTGGTTAGAGTGCTTGCCTATCAGTCAGAAGGTTGTTGGTTCAATACTTGCCCCCTCTCAAGGAATTAATACGTATGTATGGTGAATTAATGAAGAATATAATATGAAGATATAATAAAAAACATACCACGTGGTATAGAATTTGATTAAAAACAAAAAAGTACCAAAATTAAAAACAAAAAAAAAAACTTTGAAAAATTTACTAAATTTGAAATAAAAGATGAAAACCTTTTTTGCAATCCTCCGAATTTTATGGAGAAATTTGACTTAATTTTAGAAAAATTTTATTTAAATATAAAAATATAATTACTATAAACTAGTTCATTAATGAACTAAAAATTTAGTAAATATTTTACTGGTTTCGAGTAAAAAACAGCTTTGGCGCCATACGACAACTTTTTTTTATTCAAATTTAGAAAATTTTCCAAAGTTTTAGTTAGTTTTTTTTGAGTGTAGTGATGCAAGAATATTCGTATTCGAATTGTCGAATATTTGGCCATTTTCAGGCGAATACGAATACGAATATTTTTCCAAAGAAATTAAATAAATAAATGCATAAATCCTAAACGAAATTTAAATAAATGAATAAACATTTTAGTTTGTACAAATACATAATTTTTTTTTATAGAAATTTGTGCTTTGTATCATTTTCAAATATTATTTAATGACGATCATTAAAATTTTGGGTACTTTTTATTAACTTTAAAGTACGCCCACAAGAGTGTGAAGTCCTTTTTCATAACAATATTTTAATATATCATATTGCATATAATATCCGTATTCATGTTCGTATTCGCGAATATCGTTTCAAATATTCGTATTCGTATTCGCGAATATCAAAAATTGCCATTCGTTAGATCACTAATATATACATATCTATGTATATATGTATGCTCGTGTTTTAGCAAAATTTACAATGTAAATTAAAATAAAGCAAAATTAATTTAATATCTAAATTGAACGGAACAGCTGGCCGTTTTCGAAGGCCACTAAACTTTCATCATCAGCGTTCTTTTGTGTTTGGTCCTATGCAGGAATGTTATCTCGTGAGAGCGTGAGAATTCGTGCGTGATTATTAAAAAAAGCTCACGCACGAGGAAATTTTTTTCAGTCACACTCACGCACTCACGCGTGATTAGTTATAATATTTGATCACGACTCACGTGAATCACGAGAGACTCACGCGTGACGCGATAAAATCACGACATTTGCATATCTCTAATTACAATTGTCAGAGAACATGTGGGGTTAAAAGACTGACTACAAAATCTATATGCGATTAACTATTTGCAAAAAATATACATATGTGAATATTTATATATATATATATATTTATACAGACATATATGTATATGAGTATGTTTATTTGTCGACAATAATGACATGAAATATTTTTACCTAGTTTTATGCAAAAGAATTCATTTCAATAAACTATTAGAAAAACTCTTTGCTAAACTATTGCAAACCAATAGAGCCCAAAAAAAATTTCGTGATCAAAGAAAAAAAAATCTCGATTAATATACACAGAAAAAAATTATTAAGCTACATATATACAGACGATTGTCACATCTTTTAATTGTCAGATCTGGCAATGTGGTACCGACAATGTACTGAAACTAAAATTGTCAGTTCATACGGTTGTATTGAATTTGTCGCAAAATCTTAAAATGCATTGCCAGATGATTGTATATATGACAATAAATTTATCTGACAATATCATCAGTCAAATAAATTTTTACTTCACATACGCAAAAATTGTCAGATCTCTTGTTATGCGTTGCCAGACTCAAAGCTGCGTTAGAAATTTTCAATTATAAATCGCTAGTGCTTGTGTTAAATATTAAACATTAAAATATAAGTTATTATGGACCAGAAAGCAACTACTGCAATGATTTCGGCTGTACACATTTTATTATATTTTTGCACTTGCTATTTTCTTAAAAATCAAGTGGATGCAGTGTTGTTCATACATTAGATTAGATTTTGAATTTGATTTCGCCCATCTGCGACTAAGAAGCATATGTGTAGAAAATAGTCACCATTTTTATAGAGTATAATATCAAATGGCCATTAATAGGAGAACAATAGCTTTGCTGAACTCGAGTGTCAGCAGTTTAGTCGTCTACTTCCGTTTTCATTGAACAATCGCTGAAGGATTTTTTTTGATAGTCGTATTCCACCAAAACTTCATTACTAGGAAGCAAACTGCCTGCTGGAGTCACTATCTCATTCCGTTTGTATTGAAATTGTGCTGCAGCTTTTTTAAGCAACATCCAAGTTCAATAATCTTGTCGTCATTGAAGGATTAATGATAAATTAAACGACTTATACGCTAGACAATATGTAGAAGGTTCGCCGCGAATAACGTTGTAAGTGAAAAAAAAATTTGTATTTTTAGGAGAACAAAAAAAGGGTCTATTGAAGGAAAGATTATTTTTAACAGAATTCAAAAATAGGAGGAAGGGTAATCAATTCGCCTGTAATTTTTTCATTTTTGAGATTGCTACTTCATTACTCGGTACATTTCAGATAGGATGTAAAAATTCTTTTTATTTTTTCAATTGGTCCCATTGTGAAAAAAGTGGGCGGGGACAAGGCCACAAATTTTTTTATTTGATTTTATTATATTCTACTCATTTTATTGCTGCGAAACCTAGGAAACACCTTTGGTTCTTGTAATGAAACAATTTCTAAAGTTGAAAAAATGGGCGGGACTACGCCCATTAAAATTTATTATTGTATTGCACGTGGCTCTACTTAACGGATTTTTACGAAATTTATCACACATCTTAAAAAAATGTTCGGAGTCATGCCCGTTAATTTTTTATTTTCATTTTAAAAAATTTAACACACTCCCTTAGCTCTGAAAAACAAACAATCTTGCATTTGAGAAAATGAGCGGAGGAACGCCCATTAAAATTTAATTTTATATTTTACATACTTCTGCTTAACCAACAGATTTAAAAAAAAAAAAATTTTTTTTGAAAGAGTACTTCAATTTCAGTCCCATACATTTTTGTCGAAAATGTTTTATCAGATCTTTGCATTGAAGTCGGTTTGTTTTTGGTAATTTTATAAAAATTAATTTCATATAATTAAAATTAGGTTTTTTTGTAATTTCGGTCAATACGTGCGTATCATTTTGTTAGTTACTGTTACAAGATAATTGTTGTATTTTGACGATGTTAAGATGCATAATTTTGAATGATTTCATGTTTAAACAATGCAATAGTATAATTTTAATGGTAATTTGTGAAAAAACAGAATTAGCAAAATTTGTGCTCTACAACGTTATTCACGGCTTAGCTACAATTTGCTGCAACACTGTTGAGATTACTGGCTTTTATTAAAAATACAAAAACTAAATACAGCAAAAAAAAAACAAAAAGTTTCAAAGAACTTATTCAACTGTTATACAGACATTTCTACAAATATGTTTGCACATTTTCATTAAGTTGGCCCCACTTTATCTGTGGAGAAATAAAATGTATGCAAAATCAGTTAACTCTCGTTTTAAAAATACTGAAAAAGTAACTTAAAACTAACAAAATGCGAGTACAGCTGAGGAGACTGATTACAGTGAAATAAAAAAAGCGCATGTTAGGACCATCCTAATACACATTTGTGCAAATAACCATATAAATCTCAGTACATTTATTCGCATCTGCACACATACTTACATTAGACCTAAGGAGAATAAACTCATATTATGGCACAATATCCTATAAACACATAATAATACTAACAAATTGCATGAATGATTGTTTGAGGGCATAGTTACTCATACATAACATATACATATGTACACATAATTTTTATTAGGAGGGCTATGCTTAACAATAATGAAAACAAATGGGCTTTTGTGCAAGACAAGCAAATGTTTGTCTTTTATTTTTATTGTCTATCTACGTAATGTAAACGGATACAAAATCTTTGAAATATGATCGAAATTAGTGCAGGTCTCCTCTATAACGCAAAAGGGTTTATATATATATATATATATATATATATATATATGATAACACTGTGTAACAAAATCTAACTGCTTCTGCTAATACCTCAAATGTGTTTAAGGTTGGATTTCGAACTTTTTTTATTTAAATTCTAGTTGTCCAAATCAAATTGAAAACAGGATCTAATTCCTTCATTGCGGTCCTGACCATACTTTTTTTAGCTCAAACTCAAAATTAAGAATTTGCGTAAGGCAAACACGTCCCGGGAGCGAATACAGACCAAGAAACAATTTTAAATTTTCTTTGCTTTTATGGCACAATTGTAGGAAAAATGTAATTTTGAAAATTAAGGATATATAACGAACATACATGTTATTGCAGCAGCTCTAATGATATTTATAAGAGATAATAAATAATTACTTACATTTTAACAGCATTTCAATAATAATTATAGCTAAAATTTCATTTTTTTTAAATTAAGGATATATGGGAGAAAACTATGTCCTTGCATAGATTTAAAAAAAATTTGCCATGAAGAACTATTTGCCAGTTTCTACAACATTTTGTGAATAATTTTATTAAAAAATAAATTTTGAAAATTAAGGATATTAAGGAGAGCTACACATGTCCTTCCCTCGAATAAAATACAAAATTTTATTTTTGAAATTAAGGATATATGCACTGCTTTTGAATGATTTGGCAAATAATTACCGACTTTTACCACATACTAACTACATTTGCAGCCAAAATTCATAGTTTAATATAAAGGATACATGAGAGATAGGCTTATCCTTGCATTAATTGTAACTTAATTTTTTTGCAGGAGATTGAGGGTAGATTTGTACGAATTGCTATTGCCAAAATTTAATTTTTAAAATTAAAGCTAATTATATGGAACTATATTAAGGATATATTGCACTGTTTTTGAATGATTTCACAAATAATGTTCGAATTTTACTACATTATGACTGCAACTGCAGCTGTAACTCAAATTTTAAAATAAAGGATATATGGGAGGAAGGGGTATCCTTGCAAGAATTGTGACTTAATTATTTATAGGAGATTGAGGGTAGAGTTCTACGAATTGTTATTGCTAAAATTTCATTTTTAAAATTAAGGATATATGGAACTATATTATTATTATATAGAACTATATTAAGGATATATTGCACTGGTTTTGAATAATTTCACAAATAATTTTCGAGTTTTACTACATTATGACTGCAACTGCAGCTGAAACTCCAATTTTAAAATAAAGGATATATGGGAGGCAGAGTTATCCTCGAATTTATTTTAACTTAATTTTTTACAACTCATTAAGGACATAGTTCTACAAATAGTTATTGCTTAAATTTCATATTTTAAATTAAGGATAACTGGATAACATTCATCAAGTCCAACAAGCTTTATATTTTCTGTATCATCACTTTAAGCTATCATTCCTAATACATGCTAGTGTTGTCATTTTCAATGACAATTTTCAAAAATATTTACCAAAGGACTATACTCAATTTAGCGAAATCCTTTCTATATAGTTTTGAAGGAAAATCTTTATAGTATGTCTTTTCGCTCATAGAAAAAGAGATATCTCTGGGAACTAGACCGTTGTGTTACTAATTGAGTTATTGACAGTGTTTTACTTCATTTATTTTTAAAAGCAAGCAATCAAGCTTTAAGCTTAAATCCAAGAATAAAAGTTTTAAACAATTTTTAAGAAAGCACCAATGTTAGCACAAAAAATTTGCAATACAAGCAGATTGAAAATAGTTGAGACTAAAAAATTTTAACTACCATTTTGACTAGAAGCCTAAAAAGAGATAATTGAAAAAAAAAACAAATATCTTCCCTGCGTTTAAACGTTTTTTCACAGTAACCCATAAACATAAACGTTCCACATGAAACAATCAAATTCATCTGTATCCTCCATTCATCATCATCAACACACATGTAAATAATAAACAAAACTGCTTGTTTAGTTAGGCTGATGAAATACGCAATTCATGCAACACATCAAAAGAGTCTTTTAAACTCTCCAAGGAACGTATTTAATGAAGATCCAAGAGAAAACAACAAAACATGTATGTACATACGAGTATATGCATTACGGAAATTCATCTACAAAAATCAAGAAAATTATGTGGGAAATAAACTACCTACATACTTTGGAATTCTTGTGGGAGAGCAAATAAATAGTAGAATGTGCAAGAGGCAAGGCAACCGAGAAAATGATAAATACGATTTGCAAAAAATAATACAAAATTTGCCAACAAAAAACCCGGAAGACAACTTGACTTTTCTTCTAAGTCAACTAAGTTTGTTTTGCTAGTTTTTCCTCTTTCATTTCAAAAAACAAACAAAAAAACAATTTTAACGGAAAAGGAAGTCAACTAGCAAACATACATGAATATAGACACTCCTACATGTACAACTCCGCACACACATAAGCACAAATCAACTAACATACAAACATGCGCTACCAAGCATATGCATGCATTTAACAATTTTTCATATGCCACAATTCAACAACCAACGTCATCGTCGCATCAAAAAGGTTGACATAACTGAAAGCGAGTGTTTGTGTGTGTGTGTGTGTGTGTTCTACAAAATTTTAATATTTAAAAACTTTCTTTTACTTATTGCACATTTTGATCTTTCACAAAAATTTCCTTTCAACTTCCAATAACATGTAATAGTTAGCGTTGTGTGTTTATTCAGTATTGCTTTTATTTTATATTTTTCCACCCAAAAATACAAGTTGTTTACTTCCTTTTTGCTGGCAATTTATTATTACTAAGGTTATGTGAAAAAAAAAACACTTTAAGTCACAAAGTTACTTGCTGTTTTTTTTTTTAATTATTTTAAATTTCTTTTTGTTGAAATATAAATGCCAGCAATAACGTCAACAACTTGCATATCAAAAAAATGTTCAGCTTTAACATTTATGATGGCATGTTGAAAATGTTCGATGCTGGTTTCGTTTCTTTTCAAACAAAATATTTTCATCAACTTTTTAAGCACAAAAAGATTTCTCTTTTTTAATGTTTTCAAATTTTTTAATAAAGGTCGTTTGACAAGTATTTGGTTATTAAAAATGTTAAAGAACTGTAAAAAAAAGTATTACATACATACATACATACGAGTATAAACTAGAGATAATTTCTTTTGACAGCCGTGTTTCTACGTTTGCCTTTTTTGCTTAGCATTCGACTTTCGTAAAGTACTTTTCTGAAATTCTGGTCCTTTTTTTGGAGAAGAAGTATTTCCCAAAATGTGCTATTTCCCCTCTAGAAACATGTGCAAAGGCTGTGAAATGTTTAGTAAAACTATAGAGTCTAGATCAAAGTGTCCTTACAGTCAAAAGGAGATAAAAAAGTCACATTCTTTAAAATAAAAATGAGTGTTCGTGATCGCCGAATTCCGGCTTCGATTACCACATTTTTTTCGTAGTCTACTTTATGATTAACTTTTCTGATTGCCAAATTTCATTACTTGCATAGAAATCACATTACATAAAACTAAAAAAAAAATGCTGTACAAGTTGATAATTTCGATTTAATAGATTATATGAACAAGTTGCCAATTAAAAAAATGTTGGTAATCCAGTAGAGTAGAGCTTCCAGCAAAAATGCTTAATTCCAAACCCGGTTACCTTTTTTAAAATTTTTTGCTGGGCTATTACAAAAACCCCGTTTTCGAAGTCTAAATAAGCCAACCACAATAAGGATGAATAAATATATTTTATAGGAGGGTCTCTTTCGAAAATATACTGATCTTAAAGGTACTTTTTGCACAGATATTTTTTTTTCAAAAATATGTACTCTTGTTAAAAGGTACTTTTTTAAAAGATAAATTTTTAAACATACTTTTTCAAGCGTGCGTTTTTTAAAAGTAGTTGTTTAGAAGTTACTCTTTATAAAAAGTACTTTTTTCAAAAGGTGATTTTTTGTAGGTACTTTTTTAAAGGGTAATTTTTTGAAAAGGTAGATTTTTAAAAGGTATTTTTGTTAAAAGGTAATTTTTTAAGGTATTTTTTAAAAGGTACATTTTTTAAAATGTACTTGTTAAAAGGAACCTTTCATAAACGGTACTTTTTTCAAATGGTACTTTTTTCAAATATACGTTTTATAAACGGTACTTTTTTATAAGCTACTTTTTTAAAAAGGTAATTTTTTAAATATATTTTTTTGAAATATACTTTTTAAAGGGTACTTTTTTTAAAGGGTACTTTTTTTAAAATTAACTTTTTTTAAAAGGTATTCTTTTAGAGGTACTTTTTTAAAAGGTACGTTTTTTAAAATTTACTTTTTAAAAGGTACTTTTCAAAAATGGTACTTTTTTCAAAAGGTACTTTTTTTAAAGGTAGTTATAAGCTACTTTTTTAAAAAGGTACTTTTTAAAATGTATTTCTTGAAAAGGTACTTTTTTTAAAATTTACTTTTTAAAAGGTACTTTTCAAAAATGGTACTTTTTTTAAAATTAACTTTTTTTAAAAGGTATTCTTTTAGAGGTACTTTTTTAAAAGGTACGTTTTTTAAAATTTACTTTTTAAAAGGTACTTTTCAAAAATGGTACTTTTTTCAAAAGGTACTTTTTTTAAAGGTAGTTATAAGCTACTTTTTTAAAAAGGTACTTTTTAAAATGTATTTCTTGAAGAGGTACTTTTTTTAAAATTTACTTTTTAAAAGGTACTTTTCAAAAATGGTACTTTTTTTAAAAGGTACTTATAAGATACTTTTTTAAAAAGCTACTTTTTAAAATGTATTTTTTGAAAAGGTACTTTTAACTTTTACTTTAAAAACGTACCTTTCTTAAACGGAACTTTTTTAAAGGTTTCGTTTTTTTAAAGTACTTTTTTATAAAGGAAATTTTTTAAAATCGTACTTTTTAAAAGGTACCTTTTTAAAAGCTAGTTTTTAAAGGGTAAATTTTTTCAAGGTACTTTTTTAAAAAGATTCTCTTTTTAAAAGGTACATACTTTTTTACGTGTACTTTTTTAAAAGGTAATTTTTTAAGGGTTATTTTTAAAAGGTACTTTTTAAACTCTACTTTTTTTATAAAGTACTTTTCCTGAAAGGTGCTTTTTCTAAAATGTATTTTTTTTTAAATGTACTTTTTCTAAAACTTACTTTTTAAAAGATAAATTTTTAAATAAACTTTTTTAAGTGTACTTTTTTAAGGAAGTTATTTAGAAGATACTATTTTAAAAGAGTACTTTTTTTAAAAAGCGCTTTTTTAAAGGCACTTTTTTAAAAATAACTTTTTTTTTAAAGGTACTTTTGTCAGTCGCTTTCTTTAAAAGGTACTTTTTATGTTTTTTTTAATGTAATTTTTTTAAAAAGTAATTTTTACTTTTTTAAGGTAATTTTTTAACAGGTAATTTTTTAGAAGGTAGTTTTTTAAGGAACTTTTTTAAAAGGTACTATTGGAAAATGTAATTTTTTAGATGGTACTTTTTTTAAAAGGTACTTTTTCAAGCAACTTTTTTTTAAGGTACTTTTTTTAATGGTGCTTATTTTAAAAGGTACTTTTTTAAGAGATAATTTTTTTAAATGTGGTTTTTCTAAAAGGTACTTTTTTTAAAGGTACTTTTTGTCAAATATACTTTTTTAACAGGTACGTTTTAAAAAATTATTTTTTATGAAGGAAACATTTTTAAATCGTACTCTTTTTAAAAGGTACCTTCTTAAATATACCTTTTATAAACGGTACTTTTTTAAATGTATTTTTTTTAATGTACTTTTTTTAAAAGGTACTTTTTTAAAGGGTACTTTTTTAAAAGCTACTTTTTTAAAAGGTACTTTTTTAAAAGGTACTTTTTTAAAGGGTACTTTTTTAAAAGGTACTTTTTTAAAAGGTAAATTTTTTAAAATGTACTTTTTCGAAAACAATTTCAAAGTTCTATAGCTCTAAAAAAACACCATTTAGCAGAGGAATTTTCATCTATTTTGTTGTTGTAGTTTTTGATTTCTTTGTTACCGAATTGTATTTGGAATTTTAACTTTTTTTGGTGACTGAGCATCGCCTATATGCATTTTGTTCCTGATTATGGAACTAAGTCATGAAAAGAAAATTCCTAATAAATTAAAGACTTGATATCAAATAAAAATACTTCGGAAGTTTTTATTCCATTTGCAAAATTATTTATAAACCCTATTTTCAATTATTTTACTTTAATATTTTAAATATTCAATTCATATATTTTCCGTAAAATTATTCTATTAAATACTACTAAGTTTTTTTTAACATAAATTTTGTAAAATTTTCTAATATTTCATCCGCCACCAAAATTAATATCTGAGATCATTAAATTGGATGTTGGCAAAGTAAACAAAAAAAAAAAGAAAAGGAAAATGTTCAATCTGCTTTTGTAAAATATTGGTAAGATTTTTCTTTATTTCTCCACAAAATTTATAACTTTTCATCTAATGATACTTTATTTTCAATGGGATTTTGCAACGCTTTCTTTTATCCGTGCGTCTATGGCAGTCATTCAGACATACACACATCCGTGCTTACACTGAGTAATAGAAAAAAAGTATCCGCTGCTTAGTGGGAGCAAGAACTTCAACTAAACTCCATCAATAACAAACAATCCAGATGTTGTCAACATCAGCTATAGACAGATCGGAGAGGGAGTAGCAGTTTGTGTATTGCATGTGTATGTACAAGTGCATGTGTTTGTGTGTGATTGTGTGTGTGTGTATAACGTTTCAAGGCATAACAAAGTCGTTTTTATTTATTGAACACAAAAACTACTATTAAATAAATACATTGAACACGAAAGTTTGCATGTATATGTGTATGTATGTATATATGTACATACATATGTATCTGTTCCGAGTGAGGAGAATTGTTATCAAACTATGATATTTGGTTGATGCAGTGGCAGTGATTTTTAACACACGTCATATATTGAGCTGCAGGATAATAAATTGCTTGCGAATATCAGCAGCAGTAAAAAAATATTTTCTTTATAATTTTTTATATTCTTTTATATTCAATATAAACTTTTCAAATATTTCAAATACTTGGCTAACTGTGTGTGGAAAGAAGATGTGGTATAATCAGAGTGTGTTTGTAATAAAGTTATAGAACATATAAAAATAGATTTTTTGCGATGACAATGTTGCTTCTGAACAGTTGATAGTTACAACTAGTCGTAAAGGTTGTTATCCTTTAGAATTTTATGAATTTTTATGGCCCATGCAATATGAAAATTGTGCGTCTACAATTTAATGCACATGTGCACATTTTATGTATAATACCCGTAATTATATTAAAAGCTCTAAAAGTAGTTTCTAATAAACATATAAGACAAATAAAAATTGTAATTTCAATTCTTACTGAATGAAATATTTTTTATTAATAAATGTGAGTTTTTAAAGAAGATAAGAAAAATTAAGGTAGACTTTGTTAGCTGGGGAAATACCGATATTTTTCTGTGCAGCCATGCACTACATCAGCTTCCATGTTTATCTACTGGGGTAGAGATTATTATTATTCAATGAAATGGAATATGAGAAACGATTATTGTGTATACATTTATTGATTTAACTTCGGTACATTACAGTTCAATTAAATCTAAAAATTTCTCACAAAATATGCTTTGTAGAAATATACTTTTTTACAAAAAGTACTTTTTTAAAAAAGATACTTTTTTAAAAAGTAGTTTTTTACAAAAGATACTTTTTATAAAAAGCACTTTTTACAAAAGGTGCTTTTCACAAAAGGTCGTGATTTTTAGAGTTACTTTTTACAAAAATTGGTTTTTACAAAAGGTGCTTTTTACAAAGGTACTTTTTACCAAGACTTTACGAAGGTACTTTTTACAAAAGGAACCTTTTACGAAAGTATTTGTTCACAAAAGATTTTTCACAAAGGTATTTTTGAAAAAAAAACCTTTTCTATAAAAAAGTACTTTTCACAAGATGTATTTTTTAGAAATATCTTTACACGAGGTACTTTTTACAAAACATACTTTCTACAAAATCTAAGGGCCTGTCCCACGATGTCACCAACGTTCGACTTGTCGCACACTTACATTCAAAACAAAAACAAATTTTAAAATTTTGTTGTTGTTTTCAATGTAACTGTGCGACAAGTCGAACGTTGGTGACATCGTGGGCCAGGCCCTAAATTTAAATAAATATACTTCTTTTAAGAAGTACTTTTAACTAAAGGTAATTTTTATAAAAAATGTACTTTTTGCAAAAAATATTTTTTAAAGCACTTTTTATAAACCAAAGCTATTACAGAAAAGATTTTTTAATAAAAAAATTTTTTTACAAAAAGACACTTTACAGAAGGCACTTTCTGCAAAAAGTACTTTCTACAAATCGAACTAGTTACAATAAGACTTACAAAAGATACTTTTTCGAAAGGTAAACGGTACTTTTTATAAAGTTAATTTTTACCAAAGGTATTTTTAGCCAATGGTACTTTTTACAAAGGCACTTTTTGTAAAGATACTTTTTGCAAAGGTACTTATTTTAAGGTACTTTTTGTAAAGGTACTTATTTAAAGGTACTTTTTATAAAGGTACTTTCTATCAAGGTACTTTTAATAAAGTTACTTTTTACAAATGTCCTTTTTACATAATGTACTTTTTACATAGGGTATTTTTATAAAGTCACTTTTTGCAATGTACTTTTCGCAAAGGTACTTTTTGTAAAGGCACTTTTTACAAAGGTACTTTTTACGAAGGTACTTTTTACAAAGGTAATTTTTACCAAGGTACTTTTTACAAAAGGTACTTTTTATAAATGTACTTCTTATAAATGTACATTTTATAAAGGTGCTTTTTATAAAGGTACTTTTTATAAAGGTACTTTTTATAAAGGTACTTTTTACGAAATGTGCTTTTTACGAAGGTACTTTTTACAAAAGGTATTTTTTACAAAATGTACTTTTTATAAAGGAAATTTTTATAGAGGTACTTTTTACGAAGGTACTTTTTACACAAGGTACTTTATACAAAAGGTACTTTTTACAAAAGGTGCTTTTCAAAAAATATTCTTCGGAAAAAACTTTTAAA
This sequence comes from Tachina grossa, assembly GCA_949987645.1. NCBI lineage: Eukaryota > Metazoa > Arthropoda > Insecta > Diptera > Tachinidae > Tachina > Tachina grossa. Next base: position 57,538,510 of record OX465276.1, on the reverse strand, counting down.
AAATAGGTAGTTTTATTAACGATAATTTTTTAATATGTACTTTTTAAAAAATCAATTTTTTAGTACTTTTTACACAGGGTTTTTGAAAAAAAAAATAGTTTTTATCAGAAATAATTTCTTATGCGGGCTTAAATTCAGTAATTTCAAAGTAGATAGACTAGGGTGTTGATGAAGCGCATGGCTGCACAATGAATATCGGCATTTCCCCGAGCTAACAAAGTCTAGTTTAATTTTTCTTCTTTTCTTAATAAATAAAAATATTTAATTCAATCACACAAGAAAGTAATATGAATGATTTTATAATATTAATTAAAATATCTGTAATATCAATTAAAAAATTAATTAAATTTTCACCTATAACAATGAAGTTTTTTTACTCAAATTAATAAATACAATTAAAAGTTTTATTGAATCAATTAAATTCTTAATTGAATATATTAATTGGTGAATACTTTTTGCTGTGATAAGAATTGAAATTACTAGAGATGTGCAAATGTCGTGATTTTATCGTATCACGCGTGAATCACACGTGATTCACGTGATTCGTGTTCAAATATTATAACTAATCACGCGTGAGTGCGTGCGTGCGTGAGCGTGACTGAAAAAAATTTACTCGTGCGTTATCGTGCGTGAGCTTTTTTAAATAATCACGCACGAATTCTCATGCTCTCACGAGATAACATTCCTGCATAGGTACATATGTAACTGTATTCAATCATTTGAAATAAATTATTTTATAATAATAAATGCATATTTGTATAGTAATATGTATGGTAGTATGAGCTTACAAACATAATGAATACCCCCAAAACAAAATGTTTCCACTTTTTTGAAGTCAGACTTGTCGTACCGAATTCGTTAAGACATTTCGGTAGTTTCTCTGAAAAAAAAAAACATTAAAACGTTGATTTTTGAGTACATAAGTATGTTTCTTAGATACCCTGTAGGAAGTATCAATTGAGAAACACTACTGATTCAACAGTGCCTTTGTCAACAATACTACTGACGAATTGTACCACAGAAAATGTTTTTTGCTATAGGGGCCGTCCATATATTACGTAACGCTGTAGGGGGAGGGGTGGTGTTCGAGTTTTGTTATGCTTTGTTTTTTTTTTAAGAGTAAGTTTTTTTTTAACACAAATACAATTTGCAAAGCGATTAGCTTGTCTGGTGGGGGAAGTCTTTGTTACGTAACAGAAAAATTTTAGTAATTTCTATGTTTTCTTATTTAATATGCTTTTCTCATTTATTTGATAATCATTTATTTAATTGATCATACGTCTTACCTTCACATTTATATTATGTATGTATACATACATACATACATGTGCGGAATGTAAATTTTTGATATACGAGAATTCGGATTCGAATATTTAAAATGATATCCGTGAATACGAATATTCAAAACTATATTAAATTAACTTTGCTTTATTTTAATTTACATTGTAAATTTTACAAAAACACGAGCATACATATATACATACATAGATATGTATATACATATGTATGTATATCTAAGAACCTATTTTTCAACCCAAAAAACATGAAAATTATATTATACAATTACTGTTTCGTGAGCGTGCGTGATCGTGATCGTGATAAGTTGTGAAGCACTCGTGCGTGATTAAAAATATTTTATTCGTGAGCGTGCGTGATCGTGAAAATTTTCAAAATCATTCGTGCGTGAAAGTGCGTGAGTAAAATATTTTTCTGCGTGAGCGTGCGTGTCGTGAGTCAGAAAACAGTCACGTGCACATCTCTAGAAATTACTGAACTTAAGCCCGAATAAGAAATTATTTCTGATTAAAATTCACTACAGTTCAATTAAATCTAAAAATGTCTCAAAAAAATAATTTTCATAAATAGCACTTTTTGTAAAATGAACTTTTACGCAAGGTATGTAGTTTCCACAAAAGGAACTTTTTACAAGAAAAAAATCCTTTTTGCAAAAAAGCCACTTTTAACCAAAACTATTTTGCCACGATTGTCCATTTTCAAATAAATTGTTTATTAGCAATAATTTGGGTTGATTTTTTTTAACATTAAAAAATATATTAATCAATTCCTAAGACCAACAAAAACAAAGCAACCAGCGTCAGAAAATAAAATGATGGCTAAGCAAAAACTTGTTAATATTGATATGGATGTATGGATGTGTCGTACGTTTATCAGCAAAGTATTTCTACATGAAATTATTTCTGCTCAGAGACTCTGCTAATTGTGGTGCAATTGAAGTATTTTTTACTCTTCGTTTATTATATTTTACAAAATATTTTTTATGTTACAAGAATAAATATTTAATTTTCCAATTTTTCAAGTTGCGTGGCGAATTTTTTGAAGTTATTGTTAAAAATTTATTAAAACAGCAATTGGAAACCTTTTATTATTTCACCTTTTTTTCAAACCTATTTTGTGAAGTCGCAGGAAATATTTATTCCTGAACAAGTCCTGCGGTATTCGATGGTAATAGAGATGCAACAAATATGCCATTAAATGTTTCATAAAATATTTAAACTTTCATACACTTTGAATGCCACAATGTTAAGAAAATATATATTCATATATATATATTTTTATTTATATTAAATATTGATATTGTATGTGGAATTCGTTGAGTATAACGTATACATATTTTAGTACTTACCAATAATGGAAACAATTTCAATGAATGTTTTTATTGTTGCACAAGTGAGCTAAAAGCATTGTGGAATAAAAGTTCCAACAACGTGAGAAATTTATTTGATATTCAGGGGTTAAATGAAAATTGGTTTTTTAAAAGGCGTATGAATGATTTTTAAATATGTTTACCAAATATTACTCATACGCCTGTATTAACTCCCTTAAATGAAGTTGTTTAATTTACATTCACGTTGCCATGGTGGGGGTGGGTATGCAAGTGCAACATTATTTTCTTTAAATTTTGCATTATTTTTAAACTCTCTTAAATTCTTGCATCATATGTAAAACGATAAATTAACAAAAACAAACAACAAAAAAGTAATAAGAAATATTTGCAAAAACTTTTTATAATTATTACTAAATAACAAGTAATTGAAATAACTTCTTTCTTACAAATCTTTTTTTTTTATCTTGTGCGATTTTTCAGTTGTAAGAAATGACGATAAAATGGCGACAGAAATACAAAAACAGAAAAAATGTGCAACTGCAGCAACAACAATGTCAAATGGAGCCAACAGTAGTTTCAACATCAACAACAACACCAATTCCTACACTACCAACAACAGCAAAACGCCACAATAACTTTAAAAACAAAAATTTAAACCAGAGCAGCTGCAACCACCAGCAATATAAAAGAAATATTCAAGACGAAGATGTGGCAAACATGAGCAATTTAACTAATGGCTTTAGAGTGCAACAGCAACAAAAACAACAACTACAAGAAAAGCAAATGTATTTCAACAATTGTTTTTCGAAAACAACTTCAGCTTCCAGCACTACAAATGCAAGCACACATGCCTGTACAAGTTGTTCCAACAAAACAATGAAACAACAAATACAACATGAAGCATTACAAGAGACAAACAACGAACAAATAGCAGAGCAGCCGAAGCCCATAGAAAAACATGAACTGCAGCTAAATTTAGCATTACCAATGGATGCGATAGCAGATGCAAGAACAATAAAATGGCGCCATTTACAACAACAACAGCAACAAGAACAACAACTAGAAAAGCAATATAATAAGACAAACAAAAACATTAACAAAACTAAAAACAAAAGGTTCTGGCATAAACCGAGTTGGTGTGCCGCTAGTCCTACAATTATACCACCAGCAACAACAGCAACAACAATGACCATTGACACTTTATTAACTCCCATACGCACTGCCACAAATACGTTACTAAACCAAGAAACAACAATAAAAATAGCTAAAGCACCAGCGACTGTTGCGGCAGCAACAGCAATAGCAACATCAGCAATAATAACGTATTGTGATATTCAACGAAAATCGAGAGTCATCATTGACTCTTTGCATATGAAATCAACACTTGCCACAAACATTGCCACAACTGTGATGACATACCATAAACTGCCAACATTTTTTATGTTCTTGTTTATTTGTTTATTTGCCACAACAGCAACAGCATCAGCATCAGCAATACCATTATCAACACTTAATAACTCCTCAATTCAGCCGCAAGAATCACCTGTAGTTGCTGCTGTAGCAATGTCATCATCATCATCAATATCCTCTTCTTCCTCCTCCTCCGCCTCCGCATCGTCAGCATCATCTTCATCGCTAACGCCTGACCTCACTGCCAAATCACTACCCATGTTGGCATCCACCACTCCACAGTGCTCCCTCTCCGAGCACAGTTGTACAAATGGTCGTTGTGTACCTCTAAATAAATATTGTAACAATATCAATGACTGCGGCGATGGAAGTGATGAACCACGATTTTGCACACGTAAGTTTCAAAATTATTTAACCAAAAAATTCTCAAAATCATTATGAGCGGTTGTAAATAAATGATTATCTAGTTTAAATATTAGGAGAAACAATCATCTGTATCATAATGGTTTTAATGATATTTGAGAGTGAAATATATTTAAACTATGACCTCAATACAGTTTAAGAAATTTATTAGCAATTACATTTTATACTAAAACAAAATATGTATAAACCTAATGTTAGGTTGCAAGTTTAGCTGATGAAGTTCTTCTAGCAGCTTGCATTTGCTTATTTCAACCGCCTCGCAAACCTCGAAGACGCCGTTCAAAATTTATTCAGACTCCCTGGTGAAGGGTTACCACTTTTTTGCACCATCTTTCCTAACGAAATTTTCGGTACTAACCGATAACTTCTATACATGCCTCGAAAACGCCACTTTTTGCGTTTAAAATTTATTCGGCAACTAGACATCGTTTACTTTCATATGGCATTGCCACTTCTTCTCACCATCTTTCCTAACCGAATTTTCGTTTCTAATAGAAAGCCGCTTCATAGACCTCGAAGACGACACTTTTTGGCGACGTTCAAAATTTATTTGGCCACTACAAATTGTCTATTCATATGAATAAAATGTCCGGCAACCCTAGATAAAGGCTTTGCCACTTGTTAGCACCAAGTTATCGTTACCAACAGAAAACCGCTGCTCAGTCTTCGAGCACGCCACTTTTTGGCACCGTTTAAAATTCTTGCAGAAAATAAACATTTTATACTTTCATATGAAAAGAAATTCCGCCAACCCTAGAATACGGCGTTGCTACTTTTTCGCAACATCTTCCTAACAAAATTTTCGGTATCAACCGATTACTGCTATAAAGGCCTAGAAGACGTCACTTTTTGACGCTTTTTAAAATTGGCTAAAGTACGGCAGCCCTATACCATGGCATTGCCACTTTTTCTCAACCATCTTTCCTAACAGAATTTTCGTTCCTAACAGAAGGCCGCTTCGCTTCCACTTTTTGGCGCCGTTCAAAATTTATTTGGCCACTAGAAATCGTCGACTTTTATATGGGGAGAAAGTCCGGCAAACCTAGACGACTGAGTTAACCCTTTTTCGCTCCGAATTTTCATTTACAACAGAAATCCTCTTCACAGACCTCGAAGACACCCAATTCTGGCGCAGTTTAAAATTTATTCGGCAGCTAAATATCGTCTACTTTCATATAGAAAAAATGCCGGTAACCTTGGAAAACGACGTTGTCACTTTTTTTCACCATCTTCCCTAACCCAATTTTCGTTACTAACAGAAAACCGCTTCGCAGACCTCGAAGTCGCCACTTTTTGGCGCCTTGAAAATTTTTTCGGCAATTAGACATGAAATGGAAAGAAAGTCCGGCAAGCCTACATAAAGGCGCTGCCACTTTTTCGCACAGAATTTTTGGTATTAACCGAAAAAATTTATTCCACAACTAGACATCATCTACTTTCATAGAGGAAAAACGTCTGGCAACACTACTCCTTAAAAATTTCCCTCATTACTCACGAACCTATTGACTCGAAATATTAGCTTTTTCGAACATTTTCAAGTAAATAATTGTTGTTGGCTTTAAAACCCTCGAAATGCATCATATCGTTACCTAAAATGCAAAAAGGCCTATCTAACAAAAAAAAATTTAATAAATTTTTTTTAATTTCATGGTATTGCACCAATATAATCGCTACAAAAATATTACCAAATCTACGCAAACAAAAATAGCGATTGTATTTATTCTATTATATTGCAAAAGAATGTTTTTTCCTTTTTCTGTAAAAATTATAAAAATGTTAGTTAGATCGTTTTGCATTTCAGGTAATGATACAGGTCTCAAGCAATTAAATAGACATGTATTGTTTTGCTTTAGGTTCAATAAAAAATAAATATTTTTATATAAGTAACGTAGTTAGGGCTTTCAGCGCAGAAATGGTGTAACACACAACTATTTAATTTAATAATTGCTTTATTAATATGCTTTATTATGATCTTTGCAAAAAACTATTTTAAGCTCCATCTTCTTTAGAATGCCAAACGGCGTACTCTACTTATTTATCACTAGAGCAACTTCTGCGCACAAGGCCTTAATTAATATCCACTTAAGCAATTTATTGTAGGATTTTCTATCAATCTGCTAAATTTTTTGCTGGTTAACATTTCAATTATTGTAATATTTAGTTCAATTATTATATTAATTGATTTTGCATATATTTTTGATTGCTGTTTTGTTTGTCTCAGTTAATCACTTCAATTCCAATACAATGATCCCTTTGTGCTACTTGTCAGTTAAAGAAAAGATATTGAGAGAGGGTGATAGGGAAGGGATAGTGATAGAGAAGACAGGTGGCGAAAGAAGAGATAGAACAAAGCTTGATTATTTTACAACTCTGCTTTTTTGCTCGTTTTAATAATGCAGTGTAGCGGCGCCTCTGGTGTCAATGAGGCGTATTAAATTTTATTATTTTACAACTCTGCTTTTTTGCTCGCCTCTGGTGTCAATGAGGCGTATTAAATTTTTGAAGCTGTGTTTAGCTTAGTAGTATTTTATTGGTTATTTTACTTCAACCACAAAAGTGGGCACTCTGATGTTACGCTGGGATTAGTATCCGCTGAAGCCGCCGGTGTAGTTTAGTGACCCGTGTCTATGACTTCTTCACTATAACTCTTCATACAAGAACTCATACAAAAGGACACTAATGCATAACTGAAAAACTTTTGCTTTTTTAATGACTACCGAAGACCAGTCTCGAAGCCTGGTACTTTTGTAGTCAATGTGCTACTTGCTTCAGCCAAGGCCAGATAGTAGCGTTACTTGTATGGCAACATATCGCCTTCTCGTTGAAAATTAACATTCTCCTATATCAATCAATAGCTTACAAATCCAACGCAGAACAAAATAAATTTTGAAGTAGAAAAATGATTTCTATTTTTCCCTTAGATGATGTTTTGCTAAAACTTGCTGGCTACACTGGGGTCAAACTCATTCACACATGGTCAAACCAATTTAAATTACAGGGATTTGATCATCGGTTTGTGTCTAAAGAAAGCCAAAGCAATACATGTCTACACTCAAGCTTTCTCAATTAAACAATTCTTTAAAGTTTTTCCTTTCTCCTATATAATTAAAAAAAAAAATATATGTAATTGCATAGTTTTCCGTCTAAGCTATCAATATCATGCATATTTTGTAAATATTCCTGGTATGCAACATTATCGGTTTTATATTCAATTAAATATTATATTAGAAACTTTGGTTCAACATATTGAGGGCACAACGCGCAAGTAGACACACGAGTGCGAGCAGCAAATCAGCGTCGGTGTTAAAATTGCTGGCAAATGAAGTCACTTTAAACAGACGTGTGTAATTATATTGCTGTCATGCTTTAGTAATAAATCAATTTAAAAGTTTTTGATATCACAAATGATTATTGAAAAGTAGCCAACATTTTGTGGTGACAGCAAAAAAATTTTTTTTTTTTTTGAATAAATCATGATGATGATATTGATATTTGGTTGGTTGTTTGTGTGGTTGGTTTGTGGGATTTTAATATGTTGAAATTTAGTGGAAAATAATTTTCAAAATTGTAGATGGAGATTTTTAAAAGCAATAAATTATTTTTTTTAAGGCTACGGAAAGCAAATTTATTTAAAAATAAATAATTTGACATGCATTTTATAAGCAAAGATTATAAAGTGTTCAAGATTTTTTTGTTTTTATTCTTTAAAAGGGCTGGGTTAAGTAGTTTTTACTTCATATGACACAAAAATATACACTTGTGAATTTACAAATGTTATATTAATATGACAGCTAAAAGTGCAATTACTTATATGGTTTTATTTTAAGCTTTTAATTTGTCCAAATATACAAGCTGTGAATTTGACAAAAAAAATTATAAGAGGAGGAGGAGAGGAGTATTAATTGGCACGTCGAGTTTCTGAATTTTAAAAAAATTAATTACAAACTTACGCTCTTCCTTGGTGTTAAGGAAAAATTCAAACTTAACTCTTTCTTGAACTCTTCTCTAACGCAAAAATCAAACTTCAATTTACAGAAAACAAAACATGTTTTTGACTAAACATAAAATCACAATGGTTTCAGTTGTAAAAAAATCAACATTTTTCCAGTAACAGAGTTTGCAATCAATAATTCAAAAGCAACAAAAATGGACTTAGGCGGTTTTACATGAAAACCGTATTCGATATGTTAATTTAAGAGAAGAAAATCAAAAATTATACATAATTATTCTTCATGGCCAGCCGCAAAATGTTATTTCTAGTTGGCATATCAATTTACAATAACATTCGATTTTCCATCTCTGCTCATGTAGATGTATGAGAGGGTGAGCTGTGCAATTCTCTCACCAACAAGTTTTTAATAATGCATGTGTGTTTGTATGTGTTTAACTCCCGTTACCTTTATATGTATGTATATATCAGCGGAAATTACGTCTGTTTGAAATGTTTTGCAATAAAATTAAATTAAAAATTCATTTAAGTCAACAACACAGGTTTCTAAATTAAGTTGAATTTAAATAACAAAAATTAAAAAATTTTAAAAACCCCCGACTTTTTTCAGAAAAGATGTTATATCTTCTAAACGGCTTAACCTATTTCCTTCAAACATAGCTAAGAACCTTCTCGATCAAGTCATTTTTCAAACAGAAAAAACTAAATGAAAATCGGTCCAGCCGTTTGGCCTGTACGTGGACACGGACAGATACACAGATACACAGACACACACTACAAACTTATAACACCCCTTTTTTTTAGTCGGGGGTTAAAAAATAAAACTAAATAAAAATGATGGTATTCAAAAATTTTCTAACTCCTCGGCTATTTAAAATTCATTTGGGATGTGAAAATAAATTGAAATATAAATTCCTCCAAAAGCCGTTTTTGAAAAATAAAATAATCATTAGGTGTTAATAACAACTATATTGCAATAGTTAGCAATGAGAAATAATTAAATAAAGTAGTGAATGAAAAAAAGTTTAAAAAATGTATATTAATTAAAATCTAATAGGAAAACATATTAAAGTATTTTGTGTGTTTTAAGCGGCTTAGTTTTTTTTACTTCTCTTCAATAACTATTTGCTTAATTATTTATTTATTATTAAAGCTTTATGACTGGCTTAGAGGCGCATTTAATACATTTTATTTGTCATAATTAATTAAATAAATTAAATATCAACAAACAGCATACATATAAAAATAATCAATTTAATCGTGTCAAACTTAACTAAGCATAATAAATACTAACAAAAAAAGTAATTATCAATCAAATATAAATAAAATGATAAATGTTCACAACAACTAAAGCAGCAAAAGGATTTAAATATGTATAAAACAAAATTACTCATATGAGATAAAATATACATTTTATTATCTTTTTAGGGTATACGGAAACCAAGAGTGAAAAGGAACTCTATTGTTTTCGCTACGATGTTCGTCTGTCTCTCTGTCACAGGTTGTTTTCTCGGGAACCGCAATAGTAACGGACCTTACATTTTCACAGAATATGTTAAACTTTGGCCGATAAAACAAGAAATATGTGACAATTAAAAATTAAATGGTGTTCTAAATCAGAAATAAAGCAATAATCTAATTTTGACTAAGCAATTTTCACAACTTCTCATATGTGGGAAATCGTTAGAAGCAAACTCTTGAAATTTTCAAAAACGATCAAACTAAAAAATCGGTAAAAAGCGAAAATAAAAATCGGCGAAAGGAAAATAAGCGCCAAAAACGAAAAAACAACGAAAACAAAACCAAAAACTAAAAACACGCCCAAAACCCGAAACTAAAATAAATCGCGAAAAACCGAAAAATTGCCAAAATAAAAAATACCCCAAAACTTAAAAACGTCAAAAACTGAAAAAAGCCCAAAAGCGAAACAACCTTTAAAAGTAACAAAAACCGCCAAAACTAGAAAAATCGCACAAACCAAAAAAAAAATCGCTTGAATTCAAAATACATATCAGCAAAAATAAAATAAATCGAAGAAGTAAAAGGCAGTTCAAAACTAAAAAAAATCACAAAAAACTGAAAAAATCTCCAAAAGTAAAAAAATGCAAAGAATAAAATCACCAAAAATCTAAAAAAACGCTAAAACAAAAAATGGCTGACACTAAAACAAACGCAAAAGCTAAAAACAGACAAAAACTGAAAAAATCCCAGAAGCGCAAAAAGTGCCAAACATAATAAAAACCCCCAAAACTAGAAAAATCGCCAAAAACCGAAAAAATCGCTTAAATGCAATATATCAGCGAAAATAAAATAAATCGAAATAGTAAAAAAGCAGCTTAAAAGGCTAAAAAAAATCGCCAAAAACTAAAAAAAACGGCAAGTATAAATCGTCATAACTAACAAAAATCGCTAAGCTAAAATAATAACGGAAAAAATCCCAAAATTAAAAAATGGCGAGGCCGAAAAAAAACCACTAAGCCGAAAAACATTGCCAAAAACGAAAAAAAGCGCTAAAACGAAAAAAGCATCAATAAACAAAATCTTAAAGTAATATGAATCACCACAAACCGAAAAAATCGCCGAAGTAAAAAAAAAAACGCCAAAACTAAATTAAGCCAAAAACCGAAAAAATTGCAAAAACGAAAAAAGTGTCAAAACCTTTTTCTTTCATAATAAGTAGAAAAATCGCCAAAAACTGAAAAAAGTCACCAAAAACGAAAAAAGTCCCCAAAAATCGAAAAAAATTGCTTAGCTTAAATATTAACGGAAAAAGTCTCTAAAAATTAAAAAGTCATAATTAAAAAAATCGCCAAAAATCTGAGAAAAAACTGCAAAATGAAAAAATCGCTGAAACTAAAAAAAAAAGCCAAAACCAACTAAATTTTAAAATATGTCTGCATCAGGTAAGATGATCGATTATATAAGCTAAAGTTCGTACGTAGTGTCCACTTCATGAAGCAATTGCATTCTAATTTTTTTTTTTTTTTTAATGCATGTATTTATTTATTGTATCTTCATATGTGAACTAACAATAAGTATTCAAATCTTAAATCTATAAAAAAAAAAAATTATTAGGCCCGACCAGTGTCGGACATAAACTTAGTGGTAGTTATAAATAATACATTAGTAGTGATAATCAAAAAAAAAAAGGGGGGGGGGGAAGTATTTTCAAGTAGTCCCATCTGGAGTGTTAGGTATAAGAGCCCGTGTGTCCCTCTTTTTTAAGCGGACGTGTCCAGTAAAGTTCAAAATATTACGAGCAAGCGGATTAGGATGTGATTCGAGTTTTGTTAAATATTTGCCTGCGTATTTTTCAATTTCTTCAGTCACTAGTGGCATATTTAAATCACGATGTATAATAGAATTTTGGATGTACCATGGAGCCGATGTTATTAACCGTAAAATTTTGTTTTGCCTTCGTTGGATTCTCTCGACATTGGAAGCTGAAGCAGTGCCCCATAACTGAATTCCGTAGCGCCATATTGGCTTCAAAAGCGACTTGTATAATAAAAGTTTGCAGTCTAGGCTGAGTGTTGAGTTTCTGCCAATCAACCAATATATTTGAGTTAACTTAAGTTTCATCTGAGTTAACTTAGAGTCAATATGATGTTTCCATGTAAGTCTTCGATCAAGGTGTATACCAAGGTACTTCACTTGGGAATGTTGAGGAATATTTTGATTGTTGATTCGAATGGGGGAGCAAGTATCTCTTCTTAGGGTGAACGTTATATGGACACACTTTTGTTCATTGACTTTAATTCTCCATAAGTTCAACCATATTTCCAGCTGAGTGATATGTTCCTGGAGATTGTGAGATGCCTCATAAGGGTTTTCGTGCACACTCATACAGGCTGTATCATCGGCAAAAGTAGAAATATGGATATTATTGCTCACAGGCATATCACAAGTATATATTAAATACAAGACAGGACCCAGAATACTACCCTGGGGCACACCAGAAGATATAGTTTCGGGCACACTCGTGAAGTCTCCTTCCACAACAGTGAACTTCCTATCAATAATATAACTTTCCAAAAGCTTTTGAATGTTTATTGGCAGATATGTCTTCAATTTTAAAACTAGGCCTTCGTGCCATACTTTATCAAATGCCTGAGAAACATCAATAAAGAGAGCAGAACAATACTTCTTTTCTTCAAATGTTCTTCTTACAACTTGGACCAGTCTATGCGTTTGTTCAATCGTGCTGTGCTGACTTCTAAAGCCAAATTGATGGTCCGGGATGCACCCATTATCAGTTAAAATTTTGGACAATTTAGTCATGAGCAGCTTTTCGAAAAGCTTTGAGATTGTAGATAGTAAGCTTATAGGCCTATATGACTCAGTCTTGGTAAGATCTTTGCCCGCCTTTGGAATCATTTTGATCTTGGCCAGTTTCCAGTTATGTGGAAAATACTGCATTCTTAAAATAGCATTAAAAGTAAATAGCAGGATTCTTATTGCAATATGAGGCAAGTTCATGAACATTTTGTTACTAATGCCATCAATACCTGGAGCTTTCTTCGGGTTGAGTTCAGCAATTACTTTTTGTACTTCACGCATCTTAAGCCTTAAGGGACGAGGGGGTAGAGAAACTACACTCGGTAAATCAGCAGCACCCGTACATGAATTGGGAGTGAATACAGATTTTAAATGCTCAGAAAATAAGTTACCTTTCTCACTATCACTTCTTGCCCAGCCTCCGGTCGCAGTACGCAATGGTGATTTAAGATCAACGGGTCGTTTAAGATTTCTAGTAGCGCGCCATAAAGAGTAATTAGATGCGGACGTTACATCAAGACCTTCTAAATACTTTTCCAGTAGTGCAGTTTTTTCCGATGATAGCAGCTCTTTGAGTCGTTTAGTACATTCTTTAAGTCTGATTTTATTTAGGGGTGATCTGTGTTGTTGCCATTCTCTTCTAGCTCTCCTTTTTTCACATACAAGACGTTCAATTTCCGTAGAATAAATTCTGTTAAAGCCGGTCTGCGGATAGGAGGTAGTGGCGTGTTCAGCAGCCTGTTTAATATTTTCGTTAAGATTGGCAATATTAAATTCAATATCATCGCATGATCTAAGCTGAATGTTTTCTACGCAGTGACTACTAAGATATTTTTTGAATACCAGCCAGTTGATTCCATTAATCATCTTCACATATGAGTTAGTTAAATCACTCCTTAGTGGGTTGAAAATTGTAACTATTGTTGGAGAGTGATCGGAGGACAGATCTAGATAGGCCTCTACATGAATTAAGTCCCTATGAATATTTTTCGTGACGGCAAAATCTATAACATCTGGAATTTTTCTTACGTCAGTAGGCCAGTAAGTAGGCTCCCCACTCGAAATGACATCTAAGCCCATTTTTGAAATTGTATTGAACAAGGCTCGACCTCTAGGTGTAACAAGACGCGATCCCCAGTAGGTATGTTTTGCATTGTAGTCACCAGCTGCCACGAAACAAGATCCAAGCGATTTGTAGAACTTCTCATACTGATCTTCGCTAACTGAAAATCTGGGAGGTGAGTAAATTGATGATATCACGAAATTCGCACAAAAATTTTCTACGAAAATATTCGTTGCTTGCAAATATTCTTCACTAACGTTGTCAAGGACATAGTGCTTGAGTCTTGACTTAATCAGAATTGCTGATCCACCACATGCTCTCTCTCTCGGGTCCTTTGTATCATATAAAGTGTAACCATTTATTTTAAATAAGCTTCTTGAGGTCAAATGAGTCTCAGAAACCAACATTATATCAATATTTTTTTCCATAAGGAAGTGCTCAAGTTCATTTTTATGTTGGCGAATGCCGTTTGCGTTCCAGAAACATTGCATTCTAATGAATTTATTTAATATCTATACATATAAAATTCACGTGTCACGGTGTTTGTAATTGAACTCCTGCGAAACCGTTTGGACGATTTTTGTGAAATTTTTATGTATATTTCGTAGGTCTGAGAATAGGTAGTAATCTGTTTTTCATATCCCTAATTGGGCTGCGCTACGCGCATATGAACGAAATATCTTTTATGTATATTGAAAGCTATACTAGCAAGAATCTTCAATTTGGTAGGGACTTTTTTTTAGAGTGAAGTGCGAAATAATTTAAAATATTGGAAGAATAGTACTGCGGGAAGGGGCACCTCCATATAAAGTAATTATAAAAATATTATATCGTGAAAACTATAATAGCAAGAATCTTTGAAGTTTGCTATGAGTTAATTTTAATAAATTTAAAAGAAGAAATGTTTGGTGTTTTGTTATTTATATATTTCGTCATCGTTCACGGTGATCCCTGCCTCTAACAATCATACACCACATCGTCGCACACTTACAATGTGTATCGATCAAATTTGACTGCAGCTACGGATTGACAACGATGGCGACAACGATTTTCGTTATAAGAGTGCTGAATGAGGGTACGCCGTGACACAAATGGTGGGATTCCCTGTCATAAAAAAACTAAGACGCAATTTACACTGTGCCTTTTCTGCTTGCCTGTGCAGGCAGGCTATTTTAGTTTATTGGTGAGAGGTGGTGAGAAGCTTGCGTTGTAAATCAAAAGGCACGAAATGAAAATTCCAGGGGATTTATGACATTTCTATTTGCCTCTTTCGTATTCTCAGCATTAAACGTGTATATAAATGATAAAAAGGCATGAATAAAAAAGGCTTAATGTAAATGTGTGTGACTTTTCGTAGGGGGCTTAAAATTGTCAATATAAGGCGGGCTAGAAAGGCATAGTGTGAAATGGCTCTAATATTTCAATATGTCCCAGTGACGTATGATTGTTGCATTTATTAGGAATAAAAATTTAAAATTAATCATACGCTATGTGTACCTCCTTATGCAGTCAAACTTTCCCATAAACTTCAAATAATTTTGATACTATTATTTCCATTGTACTACAGCTACCACAAAAATCCATTAATATCTTTTTAAATACAGTTTACAAATTGAAACAGAAACTTAAATCTTTCATACATCCGAGTATACAGAAATCTAATTAAAAACATTTAGTTTTTATTGCAGAGATTAAATCGAAACTAAATGAATGAACGATGATAAAAATAAGTTTTATGACCAACAATAAGACATGAGAAACGTATAAGAAGTTAAATGATATAAAAATAAATGTATTAAGGCAGCAACAATAACACAATGAAACAATAGTACGATAACTTCAACACTGCGATTCATTAAAACAAGATTTTTAAGCATGTTACATGAGGCATTTATTTAAAAAAAAAATATATTAATTTAGAACAAAAATATTGTTTTTGCTTGCTTAAGCAAATAAAGATGTATGTCATTGCTGCTTATGCCACTCATCAGTAGACTTCAACCTTCATTCAAAAAATGTTACTAACCGCCAATGCTTATAGACAACCTTTAAATAACTTATTGAGAATTACAAAACTACAATCTAGGCATGTTTAACCAGCAAAAAACACTTTTTTTTAATTTTTATAGAAAATAAAATAAATAAAAACAGTAAAATAATTATTAATATGAGAAATAAATATTCACCGTCATTCCAGTTGTACCAGTTGTCAAAAAAAAAACTAACTCCTGTTGGCAGGCTTATGCTATTTTCCAGACCTTAGGAAACGGTAATAGATTGTCAGTAGCACAAAATTATTCTCGATAGCGAGTAAACAAGCCCCAATTTTTTGGTATTGTATAAAAGTGACAAAGTGTTTTAAGACATTTTCTTTGAAATTGTCTTTGCAAATACAACTTTAAACCATACAACATGAATTGTGAGTTGGGCAAATGTTTCGCTTAGTTTACTAAACAAAAGTTCATTTACCTTATTCAAATGCTGCAAAGTGTAATTACTGTCAATTTAAAGTTTTGTACAAATTGAAACATGTATTTAGACAAAATGTCATAAAATAAACCAAAACAACAACTTAACAAAACATCTACATTGAATTAAACAAACATAAAAACAAATTACAAATGAACAAGAATGAGAAGTGCGTGAGTTGTGTGACAAATGCTTTCAAAAGAAATTTAAGGCCATGTCTTTGAACTTTTTTAAAAATTGAAATGAAAAAAATTAAATTATTATTGTTAACGTAAAAAGAAAATTCAACTGAAGTGCTAAGAAAATTTAAGATTCTTTTAAACATTAAATACATTTGCCATAGCAGAATACCGACTTCAATATGTAAAAAATAGAATACGCTTGTTTATAATATTATAAGAACGACTACGAGTATTTTTATGCAAGCAAGGCGCCATGTTGCCTGACAGTTTGTTGTCTATGCTGATTTTGTCATTATAATCCAATTCAACTAATTTCTATTGTTGTTGGCTGCAATGGGCAAATATTGTACAGTGCTGCCAGCATAATATAAAATGTGGAATGAGTGAGAGTTTACAATTATTTCATATTATTTAACAAAACAACAGAAAAAAAATTGATGTAAAGAAATAAATTGATTAAGTTTTAGGGTTCCGTACACTTACGGTGAAAAGAAAAAAGATCGCCAAAAACCTGAAAAAATCGCCAAAACGAAAAAAATCGCCAAAATTAAAAAAAAACGCCAAAAGCCGCAAAAAGTCGCCACAACGAAAAAAGCCATAAATAAAAAATCTCTTAAATTAAAATAAAACGCCATAAACTGAAAAAAATTGCTGAAATGGAAAATAATCGCTGAAATGAAAAAACGCCAAAAACCGAAAAAAGTCGCTAAAACGAAAAAACCGCTAAGACTAAAAAAGTCTCTTAAACTAAAATAAATCTCAAAGACTGAAAAAATGCTCAAACCAAAAATAAGACGCCAAAAGTAAAAAAAAGCCAAAAGCCGAAAAAAATTGTGAAAACGAAAAAAGCGCCAAAATAAAAAAGGATCTCTAAAACTAAAATAAATCGTCAAAAACCGAAAAAATCACTAAAATTAAAAAAATCTTCAAAAATGAAAAGTAAAAAGTAAAAAAAAACCAAAACGAAAAAAACGACAGGACTAAAAAAAAATCTTAAACTAAAATAAATCGCCAAACATGAAACAAAACGCCAAAAACGCTAAAAACAAAACTAAAACTCCAAAACTAAAATAACGCCAAAAACCGAAAAAATTTAAAATCTAAAAAAGATTCCACAAAAAAAATTCCACTAAAAAAATCTCTAAAACTAAAATAAATCGCCATAAACTGAAAAAATCGCTAAAATTAAAAAAATAGCTATAATAAAAAAATGCCAAGAACCGAAAAAAAATCGCCAAAACGAAAAAAAACAAAAACTAAATAAAATCTCTTAAACTAAAATAAATCGCCAATACTGAAAAAACGCTAAAACCAAAAACTGAACGCCAAAATAAAAAAGCCAAAACCAAAAGAACCCAAAAACCAAAAAAAAATCTCAAAAACGAAAGAAATTGCACATTCATTTAGTAAAGGGTGTTTTTTATTGAGGTATAGAACTTTAAGTTGGCATCACTTTTTTAACTGGCGGCCATTTTGTCAGCTGTCAAGTGATTAATATTTAGTTTGGTTTGCCATTTCATCATGAACAGGTTGACAAAAGAACAACGCTTGCAAATCGTGCAAATTTATTTCGAAAATAATGGTTCAGTTCGCGAAGTTTACCGCAAGCTCCGTCCATTTTATGGTCGACATAATCGTCCATCAGAGCAATTAATTCGGTTAACCATTGATCGTTTTCGCACTACGTTTACTCTATGTGATAATACGCATCCGCAGAGACGTCGAACAGTGCGCACCGAAGAAACAATTGCCGCTGTAGAGCAAAGTGTTGAAAAGGACCCGAATGAATCGATTCGCCACCGTGCACAGCAATTTGAGCTTTGTCCATCAACTTTATGGAAGATTTTGCGCAAAGATCTTGGCTTGCGACCTTACAAGATCCAGCTTGTGCAAGAATTAAAGCCGCGAGACCATGCAATGCGTCGTGATTTTGGTGTATGGGCCGAAAATGAGATTGATCTCGATGCTGATTTTCATCGCAAAATTTTGTTCAGTGATGAGGCTCATTTTTGGTTGAATGGCTACGTCAACAAGCAAAATTGCCGCATTTGGAGTGAAGAGAATCCACATGAGACCCTTGAGACGCCATTACATCCACAAAAACTGACTGTTTGGTGTGCTCTATGGGCTGGTGGAGTCATTGGGCCATACTTCTTCCGAAATAATGCTGGAGAGTCAGTTACCGTTAATGGAGACCGGTATAGAGCCATGATAACCGACTATTTTGTTCCCGAATTGGATGGCATGAATGTGGATGAGTTGTGGTTCCAACAAGACGGCGCTACATGCCACACAGCGCACGTCACAATCGATTTATTGAAGGAAACATTCGATGAGCGCATAATTTCGCGGAATGGACCTGTCAATTGGCCACCAAGATCGTGTGATTTGACACCATTGGATTATTTTCTTTGGGGATATGTGAAGTCGCTCGTCTACGCCAACAAACCAGAAACGTTAGGGGACTTGGAAGCCAACATTCGTGGCGTTATTGCCAACATACGGCCCCATATGCTCGAAAAAGTGGTTGAAAATTGGACCTGTAGAATTGGCTTTATTCGAGCCATCCGCGGCGGCCACATGCCCGAAATTATACTTAAACATTAATGGCATAAAATTATCCTTCCAATAAAGCCAAATTGATGGACATTAAAACGATTTTCTTGTGTTTTATTTCAATTCGAAGTTCTATACCTCTGAAAAAACACCCTATATTACATATCTAATGTTCGTACGGAACCCTTCGTGCGCGAGTCAAAGTCGCACTTTACTGAATTTATTATATTTTTACATGACACAAGTACATTTAAAGGAATAGATAAGTTTATTTTTATAAATGAAAAATATTTAAAGGTGACATAACTGATATATGTATGGACATTTCAATAACAGCTGCTTATGATGCTGCTGTCGTCTACGAAATAATTAAGTAGCTGGCTAGAAGGCGTTAAGTGCAACCAGTGACATTTGAAGCTGTGTATTCTTGTAGCCTACTATGGTGAATGTGTTTAATGTATTACGAAGGCAACTAATGGATTTCTCATGAAATCCACATACACACATAATTCCTGCTCTGTTGCAGACTCATATATCCTGCCATGATTCCTTAACCTTTATGTCAACGGCAACATACCTGGGTATGTTTTTAGTTTTGAAAACGCTGTAGCTCTAAACTGGATAACCGGATCGACTTGAAATTTCTTGATATCCTAGTCAAAAATGTTTTACGCAATAGTTCCAAGTTTGGTTAGGATTAGATCATCCGTTCGGAAGATAAAGCCCATTTACAAAGTTGCACCCTTAAGTCAACAGAATACATACCTGGGTATGTATAGTAAAACGCATGCAAATATGATAATATAATATAAAAGTATAGTTTATTTTGAGCTAAGTTTTGTAATTATTTTTTTATTATTATTATATAATGTCAGTTTTAATTATTTTTGCTTAAAATTATTGAAATTCAAATACATCTATCGCATTGATGTAAGTCTTTGGAATGCTCTGCGCACACTGGTTTGTTGCATAATGTGCATGCTTTACGAGTAGGGCGTCGTTTCGAGCAGATGTAGCAATTCCCCTTTACTTTTAGCCGGCCCGTACTATCACGTTCCTCCGATGCATGTGCCTCAGCATCCACAACTCCGATGGGCCCACCTTTCATGGCTTCGATGGCGTTGCGCGTTGAAAAATCTCTGGATATTCTGCTGTTATTCGCCCTTCTTTCCATTTCTGGCTTGCACAATTGCTCGCTAAGCTGATGGAGAAACATCCTACGGCGGCCTGTAGATGTCTTCAGGTGAGTGTTGTTGTCAATGTATATTACGCATGCAGCAAACGCAGCAACGTCCACAATATTATAAAAGAAAGCCAGAGGCCATCTATTTGTGCGCCGCTTCGTACTAAATTCGGACAAGCACTTGTCCGTGTTATCAACGCCACCTTTGGTTTTGTTGTAGTCCAATATAAGCAATGGCTTCTTCTTAGGACCGGTCGTTTCTGTTGTATAATGAGTAGTGGACAACATTACAACTGCCTTGTTTTTCTTGGGAACGTACGAGCACATCGTAACGTGATTACAGAACCCAAACATTGATGATTCAGCCTCACGTCGTTTCGGGTTGGCAAATGCCAGTTTCAATTGGTGCATCTTCAAGATCTTCATCAGAATCACTGTCGCCCTTTGGGTCATATTCTGGTAACATGGGTTCTTCAACGTCTGAGTCATCTCCACCAATATCACCTAAAGCCTCGTCACCAACTATTGAATCGTGGTCACTTGTTTCTTCTTGGCTCTCTTCAAGCGCTTGCCGAATATATGCTTGTTGTTCTTCGTACGAAAGTGCGCTTAGTTGTCGCGGAGTAAGCCATTCACCATCAGCCATTTCACTTTTAATATTTTTTTATTTCCACAAAATAAACAGAAACGTCTTTTCACTTCGAATCACAAATGTAAACTAAATTTTCTAACGATACTATAAAGAATGAAATTTCCGCAACAATAAATGTTTCTACCTGCCTATATTATATATTTATTATATACGTATGTCGTCTACCTATACAACCACTTTTTTCTACAAACAATGACTGTGAGGATGAAATTGGTTATCATAAAATTTTTTAGCCTTTTGTCCATTTCTAACAAACTAAAAAAATAATTCGGAAATTCCAACAAACCAGGTAGATACGTAATTAGCATTTTTATGCTAACGACGTACCATTCCCCATACAAAACGTAAGTACATACCCAGGTATGCTGCTGTGGACGTGCGTAAAGCATTTCTGCTGTTGACATAAAGGTTAAGCGGTCCGTCTATTATACACTATAATTATTGCATATGTTGTTGTGCATATTATTGCCGTTTTGATCGAAAGTATGCAATATATATTACAATATTTTCAAAGAAAATATTAACTTATTTTCCTGAATGTGAAAAAGTACAAAACATTGAACAATGTTGCCACTACACTACACAATTATCTTGATTGTACAATAAAAGACAAAAGTCTTGTGATATTTGATATTATATTGTGGCACCTGCGAATATGACATACACATAGGCGATAGTACGAGTATTGTACAATACGAAAAATTGCCCAATTATATTGCAAGTGGGTGGGCCATTTTAGTCTACTTTCAGAAGAAAGTACGACAATAAATTTCATAACGGTAGTCCGTGCTCTTAAAGCATATTTGCAGCTGTTTTAAACTTGGTACTTCAACTCGGTGAAACATACGACGCCACCCTCGCATTTCTTGATCCTTGTGTACATTTAAAGTTAAAAACATTTGCACAAAACATCCAAATGGCCAACCTCGACTTGACCACAAGTGCTACATAGTAGAGAAAGTACACATTTAATACAATTCAATTAAGTGGCAAAAGCAACAAAACTGCAACTGAAACTGCAACTAGAACAATAAATATTAAAAAAAAAAATGCATAAACAGCGCTCATTTTGTATTTCTTCTTCGTCTTCTGCCTCCACTTTTTCAAATGGCAAAGGAGTGAAAGATTGAAAAACTTTTTCGGTAGAAACATGAGAAAAACATCTGTATTAGAATAATACTTGAACATAACAAAACAATAAGCAACCAAGAGAAAATCTAACAGCAAGGAAAAACTTTGCAACCACACGCACAACACACACACACACACACACACACTCATAAATAAGTACTGCAAAATAAACAAAAAGTTGCCAACACAAAAAAAAAACTTAAAAAGTAATTTAACAAATTATGAGACAAAAACAACAGCAACAACAACTGTGTAAAACTCTTAAAAGTAGACAAGACAAAACAACATGAGTAACAACAACAAACAGCACACTCCATCTGCCATTTTGTGCAGCAGCTTAAAAAGTAAATGCATAAACAAATGCTGACACATTGCAACAGCTGCGCTACATGTAACACTTGCAAGACTTGCAACATTCAAGCCGTGATGTAAAATTGTTACATAGACAAATTAAAAAAGAAGGAAATAATACAACTGTGAAGACAAATGTTCACTGCCACAGTTTATATTTCGACTCAGTCATATATTTGCTTAAAAATAAATACATACACATATCGTCACTTAAAAGCCAAAAAGCCGTAACAACCAAAAAATTCAAAATGGATTTTTTGATTTATTATCATGTGATCAACCAAAATTATATCATAATCAATCAGTGATGCCAGAATTCCTTCACCAAAAATGGCTAAATGTAGACAAAAAAATGGCTAAAAATTGCTAAAACTGGCTAAAAACTAGCTAAAAAATGGCTAAGCGAAATCGATAGCAAAAATGATGAATCTTAGCAAAAACCAGAAGGTATTTCATATATTATTTTTTTAAAGCAAATCGGGAACTTTTTTAAAGTAAATAAAAACAATAAATTGAAGTGATAAATAAAATAATTTTTCTTCAGGTAATAAAAAAAACTGCGCATATAGTGCAAACTTACAATTCTTGCATTACGCCTTCTATTCATTTGTACATTCTGCTATTCAGTCTTTAAATTTTTGGGTTACTAATCCATGTCTTGCGAAATTTTTGCTTATACTTTTTATTAATTTTCTATTTTTTAAACTTTCATTTAAACTTTAATTTATTTTTTATTTTCACTCGTGTAAAACAAAAATTACTCTTGTTTGATTGATATCATAAACCACCAATTACAGTGAAACCTCTCATAACCGGACACTCACGGTCGCCCTGTTTTTGTCTGTTTATTAGAGGTGTCCGCTTATGAGAGAGTTACACATTTTTTGGATTTTATTGTAGTTGAAAAATTATTTTAAGAGTAGACTGCTTCAAATTAGATTGGATAATTTCAGCTGTTGGGTTTCAAAATCACTTTCAATGATTTTATTTGTTGGAATACAACAAAGTCGTCTCTAGAAAAATGCTTTGAAAAGGCAGTTTGTATAAGAAATGTAGCAATATGAATTGTTAAAATACGCAAGAAACTTTATATCTTCACAAGTTCGTGCCCCGAACATATTCCTTTTTCAAACTCGTTTAAAATATAAAATTTTTCTGTAATTGATAAAAACAATTTTTTCTCCGCCATTTTGGGACTCGACTTTGCGTTAACCAGGGAATCACCAATATCATTGACAGTAATATAAATATGAATCAGAGTTGAATAAAGAAAGACCTACTATTTAAATGCAACTCTTGTTGCCGTGTTTTAGCGCTTCTTTCCGTTTGTGAGAGTGTCCGTTTATGAGAGTGTCCGGTTATGTGTGTGCATTTTGTATGGAAAAACTAAAGGCAGAATTAGTTTGTACGTGCTGTTCTGTTCTGAATCAGCTGTTTTGTTTCTGTTGAGTTGAAAATCTGTACGTGTGGTTAGTTTTTACTTTTTCGTTCTGTTCTGTTGCGGACGAATATGTAGAAAATAGAATTCAACGTTAAGTGACAGCCAAAAGTGTGTATGTATTAGTGTGTTGTGATATTTTGTGTAAAAGTGTAATCAATTATACAGGTTGCCAGCTGATTTTTTTTACAAAGTAATTGCAAAATATTTTATACAGAAAGGAACGGCACAGAACAGCAACAGAAAGTAAAGACTAATGAAGCCTTAATGAACGTGTTGGATCTACAAAAATTGTCCGGTTATTAGAGTTGTCCGATTATAGGAGGTGTCCGTTATGATAGGTTTCACTGTAGACCCGACAACTTATAAACACCTTGCAACGATTATATGAATGCAGTAGCAAATCTCATTATTACCAACTGAGCAATCTCTTTCATATAAGCGCTTTTAGACTGCTGCAACAAAAATGGCAAGTTTGAACCGGGATTTATATATATAAATGCGAAAACAATAAATAACATATTACTCACTTGTGTTTTTTTTTTTTTTTTTTTTTTTTTTTTTGTAGTTATTAATGTTCCTTTGTTGCGAGTTTAAATTATTTGTGAAAAATCACAAACAAATTTCATGTTTTTAAAAATAGCTAAAAATAGCTAGGTTAAAATAAAAATGGCTAAAAAAATAGCTAATAGCTAAACTCACTTTTCTCCCGGCTAAATGGGATGAAAAATAGCTAAATTTAGCCAGAAAATGGCTAAATTGGCATCACTGTAATCAATCAAAAATTCTATCTTGAATTTTTTGGTTGTTACGGCCTTTTGAATTTTAGGTGACTATATATAAGTATGCATTTATGTACGAGTAGTTGTAACCAAAACTTCTTTTATTTCCTGCACTTCACAGGCCGAGAGAATAAAAAAAAGCAACAGCAGTAAATAATACGATTTCTAGCAACAACAACAACAAAAATCTCTGAAATCTTACACACAAATTTTATAACCATAGTTGCAGCACGGGTTGCTATACTTTGAAAATGACAGCTGCTGTCACACATTTGTTAAACAATAACATTCGTTGGGAAGAAATTTATGGCAATTTATGTAATTTTTATAATTCGATTATTCTACTTGAAGAAAAAATGCTTTATTATCAACTTGTTTTTAAATCAAATTTAGTTTGGAGTTTTCTCAAAGCGAATTCAATTCGTCTTTAGTTTTACTAAAGAATTCAAGGCGAATGAGATGTAATTGTACAAAATAACCACCAAGGCAATTTTAATTCAATTCGCTTTGGGCATATTCACACAAGGTGAATTTTAAAGCGAATTAAAATTCGGTGGTCTTAACTGCTCAGGTGACTATTTTCGCCGCTTTACAAAGCTGAGATTATTAAAAATTTTAAACATGTATATTTAATATGTTGACATAACGGATAAATAGTCAACTTCGCACAGTGGTTTAGAATAAATTTTTATTGGCCGAAACCTAAATCTTTTTCTTGATATAGATTCTTAAAATTTTTACGCCTTCAGCGGGAAAACATATCAAAACTATGATGAAAGTATTTTTTTAGTCCTGTAGAAAACTTTTTTTATTTGAATGAAAATACTCAAATAGCAAAATTGCTATTATGTTTTTTACTTTTTTATGTCTATACAGGCATAACTCTGTCATTTGTAAACCGATTTTCAAAATTATTTTTGTAGGCTGAATTTTCCATAAATTTTTTTTCTTTTAATCGGAGGGGGAAATAATTTTTTTTTTTTTTTGCTGATTTTTAGATTTAGCTTTTTTTTACTCTGAGCGGGTAATTTGCTCCCCTTTATTCAGAACTCTTACGTTTGTAAACCGATTTTCAAAGTTCTTTTTTTTATGAATTTGTACATAATTTTTATTTTGTCTAAAAGGGATTTCCAGCAGTTCGTTCTCTTAATTTGTTTTTCCAAAATCAGAGGGGGAAATTTGCTCCCTACCATGCTTAACTCTGCCATTTCTGAACCAATTTTCAAATGTTTTATTTTATTTTTTTAAGGTTTGCCTGCAGTTTGGACCCATAATTTTTTTTTAGAAAATCGGAGGGAGAAATTTACCCCCTTGTGAACCGATTTTGAAAAAAAAATTTTTTGTCTGAAAAGAGTTGCCTGCAGTTTGTTTTCTTAATTTTTTCCCAAAAACGGAAGGGAGTTCCCCCATGCATAACTCTGTCATTTGTCAACCGACTTTCAAAATAATTTATTTGTCTAAATTTGTTAATAATTTTTTTTCCTAAATCGGAGGAGGAAATTTGCTTTCCCTCTCCCCCTGAATGACGCTGTCATTTGTAAACCGATTTGCAAATTCTTTTATTTTTTTAAGGGTTTGCCTGCAATTTGAGCCCATTAATTTTTTTAATCGGCGGGGGGTGTAATTCCCTCTTCTTTTACATAACTCTGTCGTTTGTGAACCGGTTTTCAAAATTTTTTTTTTTTTTTTTTTTTTTTTGTCTGAAAAGGGTTGCGTGCAGTTTGTTCCTTTAACTTTTTTTTTCAAAACCGGAAGGGGAAATTAGCTAACCCACGCATAACTCAGTCATTTGTAAGCCGATTTTCAAAATTATTTTTTTGTCTCAGTTTGTTCATAATTTGTTTTTTAAATCAGAGGGGGAAATTTGCTTACCCCATGCGTAACTCTGTCACTTATCAACCGATTTTCAAAATTATTATTTTGTCTAAATCTGTCAATAATTTTTTTTCTAAATCGGAGAGGATTATTTTCTCCCCCCCCCCACCCATCCTCCCAATACATAGCTTTCTGATATGTAAACCTAATTTAAAATTTTTTATTTTTTAAGGTTTGACTGCAGTTTAGACCCATATTTTTTTTAAGTCGGAGGGGGAAATGTGCTCCCCTTATGCTTAACTCTGTCGTTTGTGAACGGATTTTCAAAATTCTTTTTTTTTATTTGAAAAGGTTTACTTGCAGTTTGGTCTTAGAATTTTTTCCCCCAAAATCTATGAGGCATTTTGTAATATATTCTATAAGATCTTTGCATTGAAGTCGGTTTTCTGTTTGGCAGAATTATTTTAATTCAGTATCTTGCAGATATTCACCTAGAAGAAATAAAAACCTATTTTTTGTTTTTATAACAATGATTTAATTTTTTTTTTCATTAAAGGGTTTAAAAAAAAATTATAAAAAAGTAGTAAATAAAAAAATTAAAAAAAAACCCCGACTTGGAGCAACTTTGAACCGTTTAAATATCCTAAATGGTCATTCGAAACCAAAAATCTTAAGAGATGATCTTAAAATACATGTCGAATGATAACCATTTTGATATAGTTCGCCGACTTTTTAGTATCTGCGTATTTACAAAATGGCATCTGTTGGCCGCCATATTTAATTTTTACTACTGTCATATCTTTAGTGACACTCCCGGTATTAAGACAAATTGATTGACGTAAGGATCATCAAAACCGGTCCATGCTTTCGGCTTATATAGTGCCGCAAAGGAACACACACATACATACATGCATACATGGCTGATAAGCACAATACCCTTCCCCGCCCATTTCTATGCAAAATTCAAAAAAAATTCTAATGTTCATATTCAATATTATATTTCTTAACAACTACTGTATGGATTCTAATGAAACTAGACCTGCATACGATGCTATTAGTGTTGTTAATTATTCGTCTTTTATATTTGTTCGAATGAAATTTCATGATTTTTTTCTTGTTCGAACAGACGAATAATTTTGAACTTTTGTTCGAATATTGGAACGAACAAAGAATAAAAAAATATATTCGAATAATGAGACATTTTTAGATTTTAATTGAATTATAGTGAATTTTTAATCAGAAATAATTTTTAGTCAGGCTTAAGTTCAGTAATTTCAATTCTTTTATTGAATGAAATATTTTTATTAATTAATGAGTTTCTAAAGAAGAGAAGAAAAATTAAATTAGACTTTTAAGCTGGGGGAAATACCGATATTTTTCTGTGCAGCAACGCACTTCATCAGCACCCTAGTCTATCTACTTGGGTAGAGATTGTTATTAACATCAGCTATTTAACGTAAATTCTAATGAAACGGAATGTGAGAAATATAATAGAGTAATATAACTTCGTGCTAACCTAAATAGAAAAATGAAAATATGGAAAAACAGGGGAAATAAATAGTGATACTTACATATGTTTTTACCAAAGGTAAATCAATAATTCATTGTACACAACAATCATTTCTCACATTCCGTTTCATTAGAATTTACGTTAAATAGCTGATGTTAATAACAATCTCTACCCAAGTAGATAGACAGCTTAAAAGTCTAATTTAATTTTTCTTCTCTTCTTTAGAAACTCACATTAATTAATAAAAATATTTCATTCAATAAAAGAATTGAAACTACTGAACTTAAGCCTGACTAAAAATTATTTCTGATATTCGAATAATCTTAAAAAAGTGTGCAAAAAACTACAGATATAGTTTAATTTTTTTATTAACAAACGAAAAATAGTTTATTACACAAGAAAAACAAATAATTTCAATAACAAATTTAGAAATATTAATAACAAAAAATTAAAAATTTTAAAAACCTTTGACGCAGTTGACGCTGTAGCATAAGTTAAGAACTCTATGTTCTACTAATACTATTGAAGTAACAGAATCGCGAGAAAGAAAAAAGTAAATTAATATATAGAAAATTTATGAGAGCTTCCAATCGACTAGACCGACTTTCTTCATGTATAAATTAGAAGATATACGATTATGTCACCTTTAAAACGAAAACAAAGCAAATTAAAATCGGTCAATCCGTTTGGGAGCTACGGCGTCAAGGACACGCAGATCCAACAGAATATATCTAAAAAAGATTTGATACCTTCTGAGCGGCTTGGCCGATTTTCTTCAAACATAGCTAAGAACACTCTCGAACAAGTCACCTTTCAAGCAGAAATAACTAAATCAGAATTAGTCCAGCCGTTTGGTGTCTACGTGGACTCGTAAATACAACAGATACACAGACACATATTACAAACTTATAAATTTTTTCGCTTTTTGTGAAGTATTTTAAAAAGTTGGTATTTAATCTTTTTTTACGTTGTTCAATAATTCGATTCTTAAGGCTTTTTAGAGAAAAACAGTTATTTTTTTTTCTAAACTCTTTATCAGGAATTGTAAGACACCTTCTAATTTCATTAAAGAAGCATTATCTTTTCCCAGCAAGAAAGCAAATCTCGCACGAGTATTTAAAATTTGGAGTTATTTGATTACTTAATATCATATTGTTAACAAATTAAAAAGTTATGAAATGTAAAATACTTTTTAAACAAAGTTGTTAAGGAAATTGTTCGAATATTCGAATATTTGACAAAAATGATTCGAATAATTTTTTATTCTAAATTGGAAATTTTTGTTCGTTCGAACAAATATGATAAATGTTCGAATATTCGAACAATTTTTGTTCGAATGACAACACTACTATCTATCCACTTAAAAAAAGATTTACAAAAAAATCTTCATTAGTTCAAAAGTTACAGAGTTTCAGGCAATGGAAAGCGATTCTGAACCACTGTGCGTCGTCGCCATTTTGCTAGAGAATGAAAAATTGTTATTGAATTGATGATGACAACTCGAATAAAGCTTGTTAATGTTTTCGAAAATTGAAAATTCAAACTTATTGAACATGGTCAACGAGCAGAAATCACTCAGCAGCTGTCACCAGCATTTTTCTTTTTCAATACAAGTAAATTTGGCAATTAAGCAGCAGCACCACTGTGCAATGTTTCTTGGCATTCCTCTTATCTCTCACTCTCTTAATTTTTTTTTTTTTTTTTTTGCAAACTTTAGCTTTCAGACATTGTTTAAAATTCAACCAAGTGGGCGTAGTAATTGGAATTTGGTTTCATGTTGTCATCTCTTTGTTTATTGTTGCTGCATCAGTGACTGTTATTCACATCTCACTGTCAACAACGACTAACAATTGTATTAGAGATACACAACAGAATAAGTGTGAAGAAAAAAAAGAAATTTTCAAAACAAAAGACTAAATGAATTTAATACTTCTTTAGAGTTTTGTGAAACATGCTGGCATGTGTATTGCGTGTGTTACTGCAATAGTTGAGGGCAACCTTAAAAATATTCTTTAGAGAAAAAATGAAACAAATTAAATGAATACAAAAACGTATAAATAAGAAACGTGTTAAAGAGTTCACTGAGATTTAATTTCCTTCCTCGCACAGGAAGTAATAGAAAAGTTTTGTCATGAAATTAAAAAAAAACGCAATCTTCTCAAGTCAAATGAGTCAATGTAGGGATTAAGTGTCAAGCACTTGTTTGACTTTCTTAAATTTGTAATACACGTAAGACTAATAAAGTTTGCTTCGTTCTCAGTTGGTGGCGGCCATTTCATTAAGTTTAATAATGATCCCTTGCGCAAATGCTAATTAGTAAAGGAAATGTTTTTTTTTTAGTTATTTGTTACTTTTGAATTTCATTACACGTCTGTTTTTTATTCTTTGTTGCTTTAGCCTTCTTTTGGCTAGAAACTAGTTTTGATTAAATGAATATTTTTTTTCTTTTCCTTTCTTTTTGCAGGTTGTAATCGCACTTATTATGGTGATATAGGCTTAACTTATTCCTTAGAGCTGCATCGTCCCAAACAGGATCGCCTGCCGTACGTTTGTGTATTGACTTTTACAGCAGCTGGTGGCCAGCACGGTGATGTTGTGCAGGTAAGTTTTATTGTTTTATTGTTGTTTATTGTTCGATTAAAAATTAGTTTTGCTAAGACTGTAATTTATTATTGAGACAATTTGTAGTCAAGACAGGCACAAGGAGAAGAAAAAACAAATAAATTTCTATATTTTTGATTTTTAACAGGCTAAAGTTCGTATCCGTTTTTAAGCCAAATTACATGTGATAATTATTAATGAACAAATAACACCAAAGTTAGTTGTAAATATTCTGACAACACATAGTTGAACAATTCACATATTCCATTTGCAATAAAATGCTAAGTATATAAAGCAGAAATCTACATCAACTGACACCACACCACACAGTGGACCAAACACAAAAGAACGCTGATGATGAAGGTTTAGTGGCCTGCGAAAACGGCTGGCTGTTCCGTTCAACTATGTGTTGTCAGAATATTTACAACTAACTTTGATGTTATTTGTTCATTAATAATTATCACATGTAATTTGGCTTAAAAACCGATACGAACTTTTTTAGCCTGTTAAAAATAATAAATATAGAAACAAATGGAGTTCGAATAATAATTAAAATTAACTACAAATAAATTTCATTTAGTAGAATTTAATTTCATTAATTTCTGAAATGACACAATTGCATACAATATGTCATGATAAATACTCTGTTAAGCTTTAGCCAGAAACCATATAAATTATTTAATTAAGAAAAAGTATGAAGTCTCCATAGGGATTGGAAAATATTAAGTTATTGATGTCAAATAATTGATTTAAATATTTTATTTTTCATTAACGAGCAACTAAATGTGCTAAACTAACAACAACGAAAAACTTTAAGATGTCAAATAATTTTATTTCTATAAATTTACTTTTTGAAAGCAAATCTCAAATGAATTTTGTAAAGAAAATTATCAGAATTTTGTTTGCCCTTACTTGGGGTCACACGTTCAACTTTGTCCTTTTAATTCTATTCAATTTGCAGTACACTAACACAATCAAACTTTTTAAATTGAAAACTAAATAGATTGCTTTCAAATTCACCTCTCCATTTACATGGCAATTTAATTTTCAATTTGAAGAGCTGGTCACAACACACATTGATTGAAGCTACAAAATTGAGTTGTTTCTTCGTCGGCGGCATTTATAAAATGAAATCAATTTGTGTCACAGCTATTAATTTCAAGGAATTTCGACACACTGTATGTGTGATGAAATTAAAACGGATTTATCATTCTCATCAAGTAGAGTAAAGTAAATTATAAGAATAAAAGATGTTTGGGTTAGGTTAAGTTAGCAGGCTGCTGGTAAGGAAGGGGGAAATTTAGAGTCCAGCTCACTTGGGTCCAATACAATAATCCCTTTGCGATACCTGTGTGTTGAAGAGAAGTAAGTGAGAGAGGATAATAGGGAAGGGATAGTGATAGTGACGTATGAAGATGAAGGAAGAGATAGAGGAAAACTTCATCATTTTACAACTCTGCTTCTTTTGCACGCTTTTTAATAATGCAGTGTTGCAGCGCTTTCTGGTGTCAAATGAGGCGTATTAAATTTTGAAGCTGTGTTTAGTAGCCATTTTGTTGATTAATTTACTTCGCAGATGATTCTGCTACACAACGAAGGAGGGCGCTCTGATGTTACATTAGGATTAGCATTTGCTGAAGCAGTCAACGTGCTAACTACTTCAGCCAACGCCACCATCAATAAAAGATGCTAGTGAGCACAATTATTAATAAGCGGTGTACGAGTGATTACTAACTAGGCTTAGGTTTAGGTATCGTGCCAAATTTATTAATCACTGAACAATCGAAATTTGTTATTAAGTGCCCTGCAGACGCTCAAATAAACTCACCAATCATATATTTGTGTCCGTGCAGTCCCACTTTTCCTTCTACGTTTACGCATTGTCATTAACTGTTGATGAAAATCAAAAAGTTTAGACTTTTTATTTGATGGCTTATTATTTGTACGTCTCCAACTCTGATTGACAAAAAAAACCATCAGTTTCTTTAAAATTTTTGTTAATGAGATAGAAAATCGTGTACAAGATTTTATATTGCACTTAATTAATCATTTACAAAACATTTGATGATCACATGCTTTGATACGAATGCTATCCAGTCAAAATACAAATAATGATTGATATATGAGTTGAGTGACGGATTTATTTCACTGTATCAAGACCACTTTGATTTTACCAAATTTTAGCGAAGGATTAATTTTTATTGCATATCGTCAGCTGAAATGCAAAACTACGTAACTAACAAAAAGTTCAAAATCCTTTTTTTTTTAATTAATTATTTGTTATAACATCAAAGTACATCGAGTTATATTTTCGATTTAATCGTAAGGGACAAAAATAATAAAAGTTTTAAGCAGAAGATTTTTTGCATAATATTAAAATGTTTTTTACATACATAACATATCGCTAACGATAAAACTTTACAGCCTGTATTTTAAATGTTATCAACAATTTTGCCGTAAAAGTTTTAATTTCCATAAAAATTTAAATATTTTATTACATATCGCATACATTCCCCTTAAAATTTTTTAAACTTTATCTTAATAAATTCAGTAAACTGAGACTTTAATCCGCATATGACGGGTACCGTTCAGACACTACACGTGTAATAGTTCAGCCTATATAATCGAATATCTTACCTGATATCAAAAAAAAAAAAAAAAACGCGGTAAACCTGTTTTCGGTTTTTGGCGCTTTTTCTCATTTTTGGCGCTTATTTCGTTTTTGGGATTTTTTGGCGTTTTATTACTATTGGCGTTTTTTAGTTTTGGCCCTTTTTTCATTTTTGAGGTTGTTTTTTGTTTTTGGCGTTTTCTTAGTTTCGGCGTTTTTTTTAGTTTTGGCGTTTTTTTAGTTTTGGCGTTTTTTTTTCTTTTTGGAGATTTTTTTTTTGTTCTCGGCGATTGGTTTTAGATTTAGAAATTTATTTTAGTTTGGCGTTTTTTCTTTTTGGCGATTTTTTCGTTTTGGCGATTTTTTTATTTTGGGATTTTTTTAGTTTTATCGTTTTTGAAAACTGCAAGAGTTTGCCTCTTATGGTTTCCAAGCTACAGCAAGTTGTCAAAATTAGATTAACTGATAGCAGACCCACCCTTTAATTTTAATTTTTTTTTTTAATTTTTTTGATGTGTCTGTATATTGCATTAGAATTTCAAAAATTTTCGTTGCTCGCTTTAGAATACCCTTTAGCGGCTAAAGCTCTACATATTCTTTCAACATTTTCGGTTCGCAGCTTTTACGGTTATCGAGAAAACAGCCTGTGACGGACAGATGGACATAGAAGCAAAAACAAATAGGGTTCCTTTTAATCTTTGGTGTACGGTTTATAGTTCCATACACCAAAGGTTAAGTAAGCCGAATTAAAAATGAAAATAAACAAACTTTACTCCAGTCACTTTAATAATTTTGTTTAGATTTTTTCTATCTCCTATAGAAATTCAAAAATGTGCTGATACCTGATAACAAAAAAATTTTCATCACCAAATTGCTTGAATTATACCTGATTTACATTAAGCTTTTCTTTCATCAAATATTATGAAATTTGTTGCATGCAACTTTTTTTATTTTCTATTATCAGCGCTATAGATGAATCTCTGAAGCATTTCAGGTACTTTTTAGGGTTCCGTACACCAAAGGTGAAAAGCAACCCTATTGTTTTCGCTACGCTGTCCGTCTGTCCGTCTGTCCGTAACACGGTATTTTCTCAGGAACCGTATGAGTTGCGGACCTGAAATTTGGACAGAGTATGTAGAACCTTGGCCGCTACAACAACAAATACATGAGAATTAAAAATTAAAGGGTGTTCCAAAACGAGCAACGAAAAATGTTAAAATCCCATGTAATATACATACAATTGTATGTACATATGTATATTGAAAATTGAATTTTGTAAAATTAGACTAAAACAATTAACACTAAAATTTAAAAAAATTAAAATTAAAGGGTGGTCCATCAGTTAATGCAATTTTGACTATGTAATTTTGCCAATTTGCTATATCTTGGAAACTGTAAGAGGCAAACACTTGAAAGTTTTAAAAACGGTAAAACTAAAAAAACCGAAAAAATAACAAAAAAAACTGCCTAAAATTAAAAAAAAATCGCCAAAACGAAAAAAATCGCCAAAATTAAAAAAAAATTCTAACACTAAAATAAATCGCCAAATTCGAAAAACGCCAAAATGAAAAAACGCCAAAAATCGATAAAAATCGCCAAAACGAAAAAATGTCGCCAAAACTAAAAAAAAAAATTTATTTAAAAAAAAAATCGCCAAAATGAAAAAACGCCAAAAGCCGAAAAAAATTGCCAAAACAAGAAAATAAGGTGTCAAAAATAAAAAAATAGCCAAAACTTAAAAAAATCTCCAAAACCAAAAAAATGCAAAAAACGCTAAACAAAAAAACCGAAAAGACCCCAAAAACAAAAACGAAAAAAAAATGCCAAAACTATTTATTATATAGGGTGAAGTTTGTATTAAATTAAATATCTAGTGTTCGTACGGAACCCTTCGTGCGTGAGTCAGAGTCGCACTTTACTGAATTTATTTAAATGTGATTTGTTTATCCAGGACTGCTATTGACAAATGAAAAAATTTTCATGCAACTTATTTAATGAAAAAATGTTTTATGTAAATCAGGTATAAATGAAAGAAAAATTTCATTTTATTATGACGAATAATTTAAAAAATTCAATTTCAATATTATATTATTTTTCATAAATGAATTTTTTTTCTAATAAAAATGTCTATATAAAACTGCATCGATTCGATTTTTACATAGTGGAAATATATGATTTTTGAAACCAAAATCCCACGTGTTAATTAATATTATAGATTTGTTTCACATACGCCCTCTTTTGTCGATATTTGTCTATTTAAATTAATTCACCTACTTGTCACCAGAGGCGCTGCGACAATAGTATAAAAATTAAGAAATCGCTTAAGAGCACAGTTGTAAAAAACGAATGAATCCTAATTACTTGTTTTTAACAAACATAAAATCGCTAAACGATTATTTTTTGTACGAAAAACGCCTAGGGTATATGACGGGAATCGAACCCACGATCCTTGGACTGAAAGGCTAGCACCGCTACCTCTCAGCCACAGATTCAACAACACCTCTTCTCTCTTCACTATGCCTTTCCTGAACAAGATTATTATTAATTGGCTGAATGTTACTTCAAAAAAAAAAAAAAAAAAAAAAAAAAAAAAAAAAAAAAAAACTAATTAACTAAGCTCAGCTCAACGACAACTTCAAATAATTCACTTTTGTGCATTATAATTTAAATAAGTATAAATCCTTTTACCGCTTAAAACAAAAACTTATTAAAATACAACAGCCCCCTATAAACAATTTTAGCAATTGTAATCTTCCCAACTCCTTCTAATTTCCCATTAAAATAAACATTTTCTATCAAAAACATTTCGTTACATTTTTTTAGATTTACCAATCCAATTCTGTTATTAATTTTCTAAACTAACCAATTTCCTTAATGAATTGATTCATTCCATATGCCATCAATCATTATTGCAATTTTGTTTAGAATTCTAATAATTAATCAATATCCAACAATAATTTGTTGTTGCCTTTCATTAGTAAATTATTTCAACTGCTGGTATTAGGAAATATTTTATCTAAACAAATACAAATTATACAAAACCAAATAATCCATGTTGGTTATTCAATTAAGCATTATTATGTTATTATTTAACAAATTAAAAATGCATGAGAGATTAGAAGGTATTCTGAACTGGATAAAGAGAAAGAAAATCCATTTTGTGCTACAGCAAGAAATTTAATTTTAATTATTCTATTTTCTCTATCAATCTCTCTATCTTACTCTCTCTCAGTTTTGCTCTTGTAGTGCTTCAATTTTACATACCGTTGTTTCAATTTATTGAAAACTTAAACCACTCACCATCCAGCAGAGCTGGTCCTTCCATTCGTGTCAGTTTTATCTAAAACAAAACACTGACTGACATTTAGTGATTTTTCAATTTTTAATCCCCAAATGGTCAAATAACATATTGAAGCTTAAGCTTGAGTGACGGCGCTCGTCCTCCCAAAAATTTTACAAAACTGCACACACACACACACACAAACAGAAACACAAACACACACACTCACACACACAGATACATCGAATTCGTTTGCATGCAGACTTGGAATGCAAAAATTGTAGCATATGGCAGAGATGAAAACGTGAGTAATATTACACTCACTTTGATGAGCATATAAGTGAGTGTATAAATGCAGGATGTTTTTTTTTCAGAACCTTCGGATTTGATTTAAAAAAAAACACATTAAATTCAGAGAAATCTATGAAAACTTTATTTGAGCCGGTAAAACGATCTATATAACTGATGATTTTATATACATTTTGATCGTGGATATGTCTGAAATGGTTCGTACGCTGGGTCCAATTTTGGCATAGTTTCTCATACTTCTTCATGAGCCATAACATAACCCCATGAAAAATAGTCTAAAGGCGTTAAGTCGCACGTTCTTAGCGGCCAATTGAGCGGGCCCAAACGTAAAATAAACTGTTCATCGTACTTGCCTCTCAATTGGGCCATTATTTCGGGTGATGTGTGACACGTCACACAGTTTTGCTGAAACAACATGTCAGCCAAGTTTTGCTCATTTAGCAACTTGTATATATTTTTTTTAAATTTTAGGTAATGTGATTTGTAAGCGAGTAATGAAATTTGGCAATCAGAAAAGTAAGGCCGGGTTTCCATCTGTGTGCCATGTGCCACACAAACGTAAAAAAAACGTAACCACTAATTACTAATGAAAAACAGTATGATTCAGACAAATATTTATTAAGTTAAACAGTTTCATACAGAACTAATAGACAATTTTATAGAATCCAACATGAGTGGAAACTGTTTAAGTCAATAAATATATGTCAGATGTAAACTCAGCCTAAGTCATTATATGGCAAGTAGTTCTGATGGTAATGTGCAATTTTTAGCTGGGTTCATTATCTCGGTTTCATAGCCTGGCATTAGGTTTTTAGATATTATATATATAATATATATTATAAACCAAAAATTCCATTATTCCGAAAATGCAAGTGATGAAAACAACTAATTACTCACAAGGTGAGCACTGGCCATTTGTGCTATGTGCAGATAGACAAAAGGATTGCCAGTTCAGTAAAGAGAAAATGCATATTAAAAAATATATATATACTTGCAAAAACAAAAACTATTTGCTTTTGTTACAGGAAACGTGAGGACAGGATATCCGCCAACCGACGTCAGAGTATGTTTTTAGTTACCGTTATTTAGTAGCGAGGCATTTTTTTTTATTTGATTTTTTTCGTTGCTTTTATTAAAAACTTTTTTAATTTTTTTTTTGCCCTTGTTCTCCTATCTTTTTTCTTTACTGATGAACGCAAAAATATGTGCTAAGCCAGTTAAGGTATTTGTACATAGTTGCTAAAAATTACAATGATAGAATTCTTGTGCAATAAAAGTTTGACCATTTTTTTTATGTAAGAATATTTTACGAATAAATCTTAGGTCTTTTTAACGAATTTCTGAACTAGAGATCGTAATATTTAATGAATAGAAAAAAAGTTAACTGCTACATGTTGATTAATCCTTCTTTTTGTGCAAATACTTCACTCGCTAATTCTTGGTGAGCAGCATTTGAAGTTGTTTTCAATAAAAATTTTCCAAACTTTCCTTAGGATGTACGGAGGATGTGCAAGGCATCAAATCGATATTTGCTTTTATAAAAATTTGCAATTGTTGCAAATAATGTGGAAGAAAATGTTTCGATTTCAGATATTGTTTTGTTTTTCAAACACTTTTGATACTCTGAGTAGTATCAGAGTGCATTAGGTACATGAGGGAAATCGAATGATATAAAAACAATTCGTTTTAAAAAGTTAATATAAGTTTAAAAGTATTTTGTGAGGCATATTCTATCCAACTTCTGGGCCTTAAAGAACTAAAAACCTCTTGAACTCACTAGGAAGCACTTGAGGAATCTCGTGGCCACACTGACCGGCTAATGGGCTTGTGGAATCCATGATAAGCGTATGGGTCTTCTGTATAATGACTACTGCTTCAGTTGTAATGATGAATAGGGGAAGGAAAGCATCCTGCATCTCCTCTGCTTTTGTCCCGCTCTGGAAAATCTCCGTCTGCGCTTCCTTGATAGATTATCATCCAGTAGCATATACGAGTTATCGGAAATAGGATTAAATATTGAGACTTTTTATTAGGAACAGTGGTTGGTACAGCCAATTCTAGGACCACTCTCTCCTCTCTATATAAAAAGTAACTATCTCTCTTCTATATCTAATCTTTCAACCTTTATTTCCCACTCTCTCTCTCCATCTTCTCTTCAGCTCGCAGGTAGCACAAAGGGATTATTGTATTGGTCTGATCTTTATTAGATCATTTGCGGCAATGGTTGCTAATAGTAGGGGTCTCGGGAGATCTGCTCGTTGTGTTGGCAACGGGCACTCGTCGGTCCTGAGTACAATGCCCAGCTTTGGACTGCTAGGAATGCCTAGCGACATCAGAAACTGTAAACTGAAGTTCTACAAGAGATTCAATGTCACAATTCCACCAAGGGAAGTGTGGGACGAAAACGGTCCCGATGTGGATTTCAGAAGTTTATGTTGTTATACGGATGGATCTAAAACGGAGGATGGAGTTGGTGTTGGAGTTTTTGGGGCCAATGTAAAAACCTTTTTGCCCAGGCAAATATACAGGCAATCGCCAAATGTGTTGACATTAATTTAAATAGGGGTATTAGAGGTGCGCATTTAGCTATCTTTTCCGATAATCAGGCAGCTCTTAAGTCTCTGGTTTCATGGGAATTCCGTTCCAGGGTAATTTTAGAGTGCTTTGACTCATTGCAAAAGCTAGCCATACGGAACAAAATTTCCATTTATTGGATACCTGGCCACAGCGGTGATCCAGGGAATGAGGATGCGGATGAACTGTCCAAGAGGGCCTCTACTGCTCCTTTTATGGGTCCAGCGCCGTTTTGAGGCGCAAGTCGGTCGACTGTAACATCTCTGATCGAAGAAGATGGCACTTCAACCGCTAAGGAAATGTGGCTGTCTTCTTCTGGTTTAAGGGAGGCCAAAGCTTTGATGCAGCCATTTGCATATAGGTAATGACATCCTGAACCTCAACAGGAATAATTTATGGTTTGTTACTGGTTTTCTTTCTGACCACTTTGGACTGAACTATCATCTGTGGAAGAGTAACCAAGTTCGTTCACCCTTATGTCGTTTATGCTTGGAGGGTGACGAGACGACGGCACACATTCTTTGTGAGTGTATCGTATTATGTGGCAGTAGACAGTTTTCCATTCTGAATTTCTGTGTTAAGATGATATTAGGCGGGCTTCTCCAATATTTGTACTGAGTTTCACAAGGAAAGTCATACAGAGATTGATTTAATTTAATTTACAGATTTTTGGTACAAAATATCCATAAGGTGTCGCAGTGGACCAGATCCTCCAGATCAGATTCAGCAGGTCTTTAACTTTCACCCTTCTTTACTAGCAGCCTACTAACCTAACCTAACCTATATTTTTATCAAAACGCGGATTATCGACACTTAAAAAGTAAATTGCTATGAAATATTGTAAGGCCAGTATACCATGAACTGTCATAAATATACTCGTAAGTCTGTAGCAAAAAGGAAAAGATGCTTAAGTCGACATAAGCTGTGTCCCTGTAATCTCCACATTTGAAAGTACCCCTGTAGAAGCAGCCCTGCCAATGCAGACGCCAGACACTCCAAACAATAACTATAAGGCAGCTACAAACATAGAAAGCACATAGACAGATACCATTAAAACGATTAGTAACATGCACTAAAAGCGTGAATTATCGAAAGCTTCCTAAGACTGGTATTCACTATCCTACATAGTTAAATGACTTTTGAGAAAATACAATGCTGGTGTGATGGAGTTTATGAAAATTTTCAATAACAATTCTGTAGATCAGGGTTGTATTTTTTAAGTCCTACGATTATAAAGGATAATTAATACTACTTTTTAATGCCTTGTGACTATCTGGATATTGCTAACATTCTTCTGAAAGCTTAATGTTAAGTATAGGAAGGGCAGCTAAGCAGTCTTCTGCAAAGAACAGCTGAGTTAACATCGTGGTATTTTAGCAGTGAATAACTTAACATTGTGTGTTTAATAGCTTGACATTGTGTGTTTAATATCGCTTAATATCAGTTTCAAACACATAAAGTGTTCTGATTTGATAAGAATTGTACGCTAATGACTTTACTGATGACTTTTTGTCTAATTGCATATATTCGAAGCCATAAATATAACGTAAAAATTTAAAAATATATAGAAGCAGAACTCTAAAAATTAATCCAAACATATTTAAAGAAAGAACGTATTCGAGAATTTCGACATTTCTGTAATTTAGTAGAGTATGCCACAGTTTTATACCCCAGTAGTTTTTTCAAACAATTTTTGCTATCATTTGCGTAATGTTTCCCTTCCAAAAAAACAACTGATTCCTAGACTTACGCTGTTAATTATTAGCATTTAAAGGAAGTACATCAACTGACACCACACACAGTGGACCAAACACAAAGAACGCTGATGATGAAGGTGTAGCGATCTTCAAAAACAGCCAGTTGTTCCTTTCTGCTAATGTTTGTCATAATATTTACAATTAACTTTGGTATTCTTTGTTCATTAATAATTATTACAGAGTGATACGAACTTTAGCCTTTAGCGAAATAGTTGTTATTAATATTATTAACAAAAAATAAATTATTTGTTGGTTAAGCACCTCTAGATGCATTTCGCTGTTGCTCAAGCAACACATTAGTAGACTTCAACTGTTTATTTATTATTAAAAACCTCAATTTAATTTTCCTTTGGACCCAATGTGCGGTGCTAAAACAATTAAATTTAAAGTTAACTGCACACTGCACTAATAATTCATTTCCAAACTTTGCTATTCAACAAAAATTTGTTGAACAAAAAAAAAACCTTTTTGTTTTTATTCATACTCAGCCAGTGGAAAAATATTGCGCTGAAGTGCTGAAAGAAATTAGCAATGAAAATAAATAGATAAAAAAATTCTACGCGTAATGAAATATTCATTTACGATTTTTTTTTTTCAACCTTTCCTCAGTTTTTCATATTTTCACATCACAGCTTTTAACTAAACTAACGAAAAAAAAAATTAAATAAATTTATTATCAGGTAACGTTGGATAGTTTTACAATTGGACGTTTTACCTCATACACACAGGATGGCTGTCCGGATGGTTATATGCAAATAGCTGAATCAGCCCGCACACCCATTGGCGGCATGTGGTGCGGCACCTCTTGGGGACCAGTTCTATTTTATAGTGAATCTCGTTCTTTGATTTTCACCATTAAATTAAATAAGTAAGTAGAAAAGCTGCAGTTCCCTCTTGCTTTTTTATAGCAAACATAAACTTTTTCCATTTTCATAAACTCGTAAAACTATTTCCTGTTTAGCTGTGTTGAAAGCCAATCTCATACTTTTATACTTTTTTTTTCTTTTTTGTTTAGCATGAAGAAATACTTTTTGTCAACTATTTCTAATATTTTCTAACTTTGTTTTCCAATCTTTTTTTTTCTATTTATTTATTTTTTCATTGCAGATTAGCACGTGATCAAAGTGGTTATAATTTTGATTTTCGCATGCGATATAAAGTTCTTTCCCGCGATAGTTCTGTAACTCGTTATGGCGCTGTAAAAGCTGAAGGTAAGAAATGACAAATGGCTCTTGGTGGGTGGTAATTGTAGATTGATTTAGAGTTTCATTGAAGTATGTACCCACGAAATTTAAAAGATTTTTACAGACAAAATTTAAGCCTTATTTTTTAAACAAACTCATTGAAAATGTTGAGGGACAAAGCTTTTGTCTTGGAAAATGAAAGAAAACATTTTCCACGTTCTCTTTTAAATATTTGTAAAGTAAGTAATGTGTGCAAGAGCACGTATAAGTCAATTAAAACAGTAGATTATACTTATATCTAAGAGATGAGATGAAAAATTTTGGTCGATTTTTCTCAGGGATCTCTATAAGAGGCAGGTGATATTTCACTGGACTACTCTGTTTTTGTTCCTCCTAGCCTTCTTTCCTTCGTTTCTTAATTATTCTTTCCTTCCTTCCCTCCTTCCTTCTTTCCTTCCTTCCTTTTCTTGTCCTCTTCTCTCTTTCTTTTCTTCTTTTTTTCCTTGCTTTCCTTTTCTTTTTGATGTGTAAACATCTATACGCTAGGGGGTAAAAATCTTTTGACTTTGATTTCTTTGCTGAGATTTCTTTGCTTTTTGCTTTTGCTTTGCATTGTCAAATCGGTGTGAGCTATGTATGATTGCATTAGTGTTTGAAAGAAGCAATACCAAGCAGAGAAACAAGTCGACCGGCTCGAAGCCGACGGTGCGCCGCCGCCGGTTATTTTTCTGTATATTTCCGTACACCAAAGGTGAAAATGAACCGTAAGAGCTATGGACTTGAAATTTGGACACAATATGTAGACATTTGGCCACTACAACAACAAATACATGAGAGTTAAAAACTAAAGGGTGTTCCAAAACGAGCAACGAAAAATGTTAAAATCCCATGTAATATACATACAATTGTATGTACATATATACACTTGAAATTTTAAAAGTTAGTCTATTTTTATACAGACTACAACAATTAGCACTAAATTCAAAAAATTTAAATCAATGGGTGTTCCATCAGTTAATGCAATTTTGACTTTGTAATTGTGACAAGTTGCTGTATCTTGGAAACCGTAAGAGTAAAACTCTTGAAATTTTCAAAAACGGTAAAACTAAAAAATCAAAAAAATATAAAATCGCCAAATATAAAAAAATCGCCAAAACGAAAAAAAGCACCAAATTAAAAAAAATCTCTAGGACTAAAATAAATCGCGAAAAACCGCAAAAATGGCAAAAATTAAAAAAATCCTTAAACAAAAAAATCGCCAAAATGAAAAAATCGCCTAAATAAAAAAACCCCAAAAACAGAAAAAAATCGCCAAAATGAAAAAAACCCCAAAAAACAGAAAAAAATCGCCAAAATCAAAAAAATCGCCAAAATGAAAAAATCGCCAAAATGAAAAAAAAATTGCGAAAATTAAAAAAACCCAAAAAGAGAAAAAAAACGCCAAAACGAAAAAAGCGATAAAACTGAAAAATAAATGTTTAAACTGAAAATACTTAAAAAATTAAGAAAGCTAAATCAAAAAAAAAAAATTATCAAAACCGAATGTGCGCGAGTCAAATTCGCACTTTACTGAATTTATTTTAATTGCAATGCGTACACAACAACAAGAACAGCAACAACTAAACGATGAACAACAGGAATTAAAAATTAAAAAGTAAAAGTAAAGGCATTTACCATAGATGAGCACTGCAGTACCACTAAAGTTTCAGTAATAACAAA
This sequence comes from Tachina grossa, assembly GCA_949987645.1. NCBI lineage: Eukaryota > Metazoa > Arthropoda > Insecta > Diptera > Tachinidae > Tachina > Tachina grossa. The sequence goes on along the minus strand of OX465276.1, from coordinate 57,494,657 downwards.
AAAAAAATTACTGATTACTAAAATTTTTTTCCACAATTTTTATAAATTGCCTAAATGATTTGTTATATGATGAGGTGCATTGAATTTTCAGTAATCAGTAATGCCCGTATTCATAATGAAATTCTACCAACTGGCTAAATGTTTTTCATACAAAAGTTTCAAAATTTGAATGAAGAAACTTTGCCACTTGCTACAATTTTATTATGATTACGGCCCTACGATTTTACTGGTAATGCAAATTAAATTTCATTAGCTTTTGAATGCAGTACATATACATATACTGCAGTGTGCCCATTTACTAACCAAATCAGTTTAATAAAACAAACAAATCCCAACAAATTCCTATGTATTTACAATATTGAAAGTTTTGATAATTAAAAAAAAAATTTCATTACTTGATGTTTACACATCTCCTCTGTGATCGGACTCACATTGTTTTTTTTTCCTTTTTCTTTTATGCACTTTTCCTTAATTTTCCATACATTTTCTTATATTTTCTCGTCCAATTTTGTCTCCACTTTTGCACCTACCTCCTTGCACACATCCCTCCTCGATTTTTTACTTCCATTAATATTTTCTTTAATTCTTTATTCCCTTCTGTTCTATTACCCCTTCCTTTCTTACTTCCTTCTTACATTCCTTTTTTACTTCCTTCTTACCTTACTACCGTCTTCATTCAGTTTTCTTCCTTCATTCCTCTAATTTTTTGTTTCTTTTAGTTCCTTCTGCTCCCTTCTACTTTTTTCTACTCCCTTTTTCTTTCTTCACATTCCTTCATTTTCCTTATAACTCCTTATAATTTATCCTACTTCCTTTCTTTCCTTTTTTTGTTCCTATCCACCGTAGTTCCTTACTCTTTTCCTTCCTTTTTCAGTTGTTCCTTTCTCCCGTCCTTCCTTTATCCCTTCCCTCCGTTGTTTTATTTTCACTCATCCTTCTTTTCCTTCATTTATCCTTTCTTTTTCTTCCTCCATTATTCCTTTCTCCTTTCCTTTCTTACTTCCGTTGTTTGTTTCTCCTTTCCTTCCTTACCTCTGTTGTTCCTTCCTCCATTTTTTATTTCTTTCTATTTATTTTATATTTCGTTCTATTTTCTTCAACTTTTTTCTACTTACTTCCTTTCCTCCGTTTTTAATTTCCACCTTCCTTGCTTTTCTTCGATGTTTCTTTTTCCCTTTCTTCCTTTCCTCCGTTGTTCCTTTCTCCCTTCCTTCGTTCCGTCCCTACTGTATTTCCTTTAAAGTCCTTATACTTCATTCTTTCCTTTTTTGTTTCTTTCTCCTTTTCTTCCTTTCCTCCGTTGTTGCTTTCTTCCTTTTTTTCTTCTTTTTTTCATCCGCTTTTCTGCCTTTTTTCCATTCCTCCGTTGTTTCTTCCTGCCTCTTTTCTTCTTCCTTATACTTCCTTCTTTTCCTGCGTTGTTCCTTTTTGGCTTCCGTCACTTTCTCCTTTGTTCCCTTCTCCCTTCCTTCTTTTCTTTTGTTGTTATGTTCTTCCCTACTTCCTTCTTTTTCTCCATTATTCCTTACTGCCTTCCTTTAATACGTTCCTCCCTTGATCTTTTCTCACTTCAAACTTCCTTTTAGATTCACCTTTTCTTTAATTTTTCTTTCCGTTTTTACTCTTATCCTCTTTCAGGCTTTTATTTTTTCTTTAAATTCCTATTTCAATTATTATTTTAATTTTTCCTTGATTGCTTACGAACTCAGGTTCAGTCGTATTCCCGCTCTTCCTTTCCTCTTTATTTAATTTTTTCCTTATTCACATCCTTCCTTCATTTGCTTTTTTTTTTTTTTTTTTTTGCTTGAACAATCTCTTTTGTTAATTCTTCAGTTCTTCCTTCTTTCCTTTACGATCTCTTTAGTTGATTCCGTCTTTAATTTTCTTTTCCTTCGTTTTTTCTTTACTTTCTTCTATCTCCATTGATATTTACCTTGTTTTTTACTTACTCACTTAATTACTTAGTTAGTTTCTTCCTTCTTACTTTCATATTTCCTTTTATTCTTTCATCCCTTGCATCAGCTTGTATCCTTCCGTACTTACTTGATTAGCTCTTCCTTTCATTTCTTCCTTCTAAGTTTTCTTTTTGTCGATCTTTCGTTCGTTATTTCCTTCTTTACTTCTTATCATCCTTCCTAGCCCCTTCCTTACATTATCACTTCTTTCCTTCCATCCTTGCTTTATTTTTTTCTTCTTTCGGCCCTTTTTCTGACGTAGTTTTGTCTTTCCTTTCATTCTTTCTTCGCTTCTTTTCTCCAATAAGACGTTTCATTTCGATCCAAAGATCCAAAAGCATAAGTTTGTTAGTTAAAAAAGTGTGAGTGTATTCTAACTTGAAATGCAAATTGGAACGAAAATTTAACGTTAGATTACCTCTTTCAAAAGAAAGGCTGTCATTGGAGCTCTAGAATCAGATATAGAATCAGTTTTTAAAGTAATATTAATTGAAATGCTTTTGGATTAATAAACTTTTTTTGTCTCAATCCATAAAACTCTAGACTTGCAGAACTGGCATAATCGTAGCAGTTTCTTGCATCAAAATGCCATCGATGATTTTACCAACACCAGCGGCGTTCATTCAGATCGTTATGCGGAGAATTTTAGTTTATTTAGCTCGTATGCCAACAACAAAACCTTTCTAAATTCACTCAACAAACAAATGATTAAGGATGAACATAATTACACCGAACCCAAATACTATTTAGGTAAGTTATGCAAGCACAAAAAAAAATTAATTTTTTTTCCACAACTTAACAAACTGTCAGTGTTTGTCTTTTGATAAAAATTTAATTTATTTAGCAGATTAAAAAGATTTCTGACACTTTATCACAACTAAAATAATCCTCCTTTTGTAAAATTGAAACGTGTGTTGTGTTTAATTTATTTTTTCTCTGCTCTCTCATTTACTCATTTAAGGCGATTTAATACCTGGTACTTATTGTTCCCGCATATTTAGCGACTGTGATAAGAAGCCCTGTCGTTTGCAATCACCAAATTATCCTGGTATATACCCCAGAAATTTAACCTGCTACTATGCAGTACGACAGGTAAGTGTGCCGTCTATACAATTACAAGTTTGTTTTTTTTTTTGTTCTCTGCACAGCAAAAATTAATACAAAAGAAACCTAAAAAGACTTCTTTAAGATTAAAGTAAGTATCTTCGAGTTTGTGTGTGCAAAGATATTGAAACAAAAAAAAACTAACTGCTTTTGCAATCCTTTCATTCTTTTGTAAGTTTTAGCACAGGATTAAAAAAATAATGTGTTGTCACACTATATGGAACACTTTTTTTCGCTTTGTGGCAGGGAGTGTGTGACATTATAAGGACTAACTTGCGCTCGTTTGTGTATGTGAGAGCCTGTGTGAAAGGATTTTAAAAGTAAATTTCTTTAAAGTTCTTTTTTTAACTTCTACACATTTTTAAGTGCTCGAAATGAAAACAATCTTCTTAGCAAATATTTAGTTTTCTTTGCAACAACGTTTTGCGGTTTGTTGGTTGGTGGGTTAAAGTATATTTCGAAGAAAATTTTTTGAGTTTTAAAACAAAGCATAATTATGAAGACAACATGAAGTCGAATACTTTTTATGGTTCCTATTAGGAAAAAAAAGGTAACAACGAAGTCTGTCCATTCATTTTAATTTGATGAGCCGTCTTTAGTTGACGGTCTCAGCTAAACAGCAGCAGCTCTAGCAATGTCATTTTGAGGCCTTCTAACTATGCCTGTGGCCAATCCTACGCCATTTGCAGCCAAAGATTTCAATAAGAATAGGTCGTTGATTTGTTTTTATCTAGAGTTGCCTGTTGCTTATGAAGTTTGGAGTAATTGTTCTTATTTCAGTTATCAATTACTCATTCGAATAATATCCACTTACTAGAATATTTGGTACTCATCCGAATGTTCTTTATATCTAAAAAAAAAAGTAACACCTAGTAATAGTAGTTGGTATTCATTGCCTGAGTGTTACTTTTCTTTCAAAATAAAAAAAAATTAATTAAAGAGAATAATGATAATTCAATCGAATAATGGTAAGCTAATCGATTAATTAGAATTAGTTTCACTAATCGTTTTTAATAAAAATAAATGCTATCCATTCGAAAAATCATTATTCATTCAGTATGGGTTATTGCTAAGTATTATTTGGTCCTGTAACTGCCATTCACTCGAAGAACACTTCTTTATACGAATAACTTTTATACGTTCGATTGAACATTTTTCATTAAGATCATAGTTATAAGATCAACCGAATAATAAGTCGCTGGATTAATAATCATTGAATAATCATTTAACCTTATTGTGAATGGCGTCATCGATGTCACATCACAACAAAAGTAAAAATTCTCACTTGTCTACTCTTTGTCGATAACAATTGACTGCTATTAACATGCTCCATTAATTTACAAAGCCTTCCAGATTAGTAAGAAATTATTAAGAGCCAATTGTTGCTAATAATCGTTTTGAAATGGAAGAATTGTTAAACATTCGAGCTCGTTATTCAATCGAATAACTCCTATTCCATCAAATAATCGTTATTTAGTCGAATAAACGTTATTAAATCAAATAATTGTGATTCAATCAAATAATCATGATTAAATGGAACAATCGTTATTTAATCGAATACTTGTTAGTAGATGAAATAATAATTTTTCAATCGCGTAGTCGCTTTGCATCTGAATAATCGATTCAATCGAACAATCGGTATTCCATCATATAATAGTTTTTCAGTCGAATAAAACTGTTATTTATAATATTTTTATTCAGTTGAATAGTAATTTTTACTCAGTTGAATAATCGCTTTTCAATCGAATAATTACTATTCAATCGATTAATCCTTATTCAATATCAAAATCGTTACTAAATAAAACAATCAAACAATTATTCAATCGAATAGTCTTTATTTAATCGGATAATCATTTTTTTTCAATCGAAAAATCGTTATTTAATCAAATAATCGTTATTAATTCGAATAATCGTTATTCTGTCGAATAATTTTTATGTCATCGAATAAAACTTTTTCAATCGTATAATCAGTATTTAATGGAATCGGATATGCCTTAAACCGAATAATCGTTAAACAATTGTATAATCGCTAATCAACAGAGTAGAAGCGATTCAATCGAATGATCACTATTCAATCGAAAAATCGTTATTCAATCTAATAATCGTTATTCAATCAGTTAGTTGCTTTGCATTCCGAATCATCGTAATTCAATCGAAAAATCGTTATTCAACAGAATAATCGTTATTCACTCAAGTAGTCTTAATTCAATCGCTAAGCAATCAAACAATCGTTATTCAATCGTATAATCTTTATAAAATCGAATAGTTTCAATGCATTTGAATAAGCGTTATCAAATTGATAAATCGATATTCGTTAGAATAATCATTATTCAATCGATAATCATTACTCTATCGAATAATCGTTTTTCAATCGAAAAATCGTTATTCAATCGAATAATCGTTATTCAAGCGAATAATCGTTATGTATAGAATAAGCGTTATTTAAGCGAACAATCGATATTCAGTGAATCATCATTATTCAATGGAATATCCATTATTCAATCGAATAATCCCTATTCAATCGAATAATCATTATTCAATCGAATAATCGCTATTCAATCGAATAATCGTTATTGAATCGAATAATCGTTATTGAATCGAATAATTGTTATCCAATCGAATAATTTTTATGCAAAGGAATAATCGTTATTCAATCGATTGATCGTTATACTATCAAGTAATCGTTATTTAATCGAATCATTGTTATTCAATCGAACAATCGTTATACAATCTAATAATCGTTATTCAATCGAATGATTTTTATTCAATCGAATAGTTTTTATGCGACTGAATAATCGTCATTCAGACGATTAATCGTTAGGCATTCGAATATTTATTATTCATTCGAATAATCGATATTTCATCAAATAATTTCCATACATCCGACAAATCATTAATCATTTGAATATTCGTTATTCATGCTAAGATTCATTAATTATTCATTGGAACAATCGAATAAAGTTTAAAATTTACTCAATTATTCGAATAAGCAAAGAAAAAAATTTATGATAAAGTGCCATAAAAAAGCATAAGTGACATAATTTTTCATCTTAATTTTTTTACCAAAATCAATCATTTGTCATTGTAAATAATAGATTTTCGTCACAAAAAAAAACGAGGTTCAAAAATATGTCGGCTAACCTTTTTGGCTGTTGTGGTTTGATATATAATTTAATTTTTCATACATTTATTTAATTGGAAATAAAAAACTTTCTACTAAGTACTATAAAATACCAAAAAATAGTTTTAATGTCCCCTAAATTGGTTTTATTTCCGAAAACATTTGTTCCCGTGGTCACAAATGGCGTCCAAGTTTTTACAGTTTTTTTTTTTTTTTTTTTTTTTTTTTTGTAATTCAATCTTTTTTGCTATAATTTTAAAATTTATTTAATGAATTACTTTTCTAACGTTCTCTACCAAATCATCTATTATACCACTCAGTTGCTATATAATTTGGCTTTAATTTAATGGTTTTGATGATTTGTATTTAAACTATAAGTCCAATGCACTTCAATTTATAGGTTAAATTAATTACTGCTAAAATAAAATAAAAAACATTATGTAAAAAATTATGCATCTTTTCCGCCACTTTTGGCATTCAAAACTTCAAACTGCTATAAAAAAAACACAAAACTTAGCAAAACTATGCTTTTTTCTATAATTTGACTTTGTTTTTAACATGCAAAACTTTTGCGAGTTGTGAAAGTTTTAAATTCATAAGCGAAATAATCGCCAGCACTAACATCATTCCCACCACAGTATTGCTGTTATTATTATCGTTGGCACTGATTTATGTTTGTGTGGTTGGTGGTGGTGGTGCAGGCACGTTTATGTGTGCAAAAATGTATGGAAGAGAGTTGTACATTTGTGGCATGAACTCGTGCAACCACAACAAAAAGTCCATTTTTAACCTTTTGGGAGTTTCAGCAAAGAAAGAACAGCAAAAAAAAAATGGCAGGCAGTAGGAATAGTTTTGCAGGTCAAAAACAAAGTGTAAACCACATACAAGAAATGTATGAGAGTATATGGCATAAAATAACGAACGCACACATACATACATACAGGCACGGCACGCATTACCCAAACGCCAACATATTTGCATAAACTTACACTTACACGAACAGAAACTATAAAGCTTCATTTAACCACAAGGGTACATACAACATGAAATTTTTATTCAGATTTTTGTTTTATATTTTTTTTTTATGTGTGTGTGTTTAAAACAACAACATCATCATCAGGCTAAAGTACATTTTCAAACAAATAAACAGGGAAGAAAGAATATTATTTAAATGTGTATGTTACAGGTTTTCGCATTGTAAAAGTATGCAGCCTGCCAGTCTGTCTGTTACGCCAGCTAGTCCGTCCGTCCGCTTATGGTTTTGTTTCATTCCACTTTATTTATTTTATATACATTAAATACATACATTTTTCCCCCTGCTAGCCAGCTTATGCTGCTGTTAAGCTAACAAAAAGCAGCCAGAGAAAAGGTTTTTTTTTTTTTTTTTTTTTTGTACATAAACCACTAACGTAAAAAAATTGTTTACTGAAATTTTGCACGGATATTAAGTACGCTTTTTATTTATACATATTTAAATAAGGACCCGCTAGTTCTGTAAATGTTAAAATATGTTCCAGTTCATGTGCCACAACATTTCAATTTAAATGTAGGAAGAAGCGAGATATATTGTTATTAATTCTCTTTAGGCAAAAGAGCAGGGAATTCATTTTCAGGGAATGACATTTTCATTGCTTCTGAGATATAAATAAGAGCACATTTTCAACTTCGTAAAAAGTTATAGTGAAGGCGCTAATTAATAAATATCGGTTGAGTAGAGGGATGCGGGGAGAGAGGAGTTGGTGTTTAAGTGGAATACCGTCAGGAATTAGAGCTCTGCGTAAATATTCTTGAAATGTAAATACGTCTTGCTTTTTAAATGTATTGCAGTGTCATGTATTATACTAAACTAACAAAAAATGCTGTCGTATAATAAGCTAGGCACCATGGAAGCAGTTATGTTCGTGTACATATATGAGTTTTTACAAGTGATGTCACGAAAACTTCTTGTTTGTAACAAACACTCCAAATACCACAAGAAGAAGTGGTGGTTACAAATACTGGTAACAACAACATAACATTATGGTGCTGCCTCAGCGAATTTTTTAGATTTTCAGTGTGGTGGTTACAAACCTTAAAAGCACGTTGTTACCCCCGTGACTCATTTGGTACTATTTGAAAAGTTTTCGAGACTATCTCTTGTTTTTCTTTATCCAGTTTGAGAGAAAAATGGAAAATTTGATTTGTTGTTGAGAGCGACTACCTTGTTAGATATGCAATACACTTGTTTGATTTATTATAAAGCAATACATCTGACTTCATCGGTGTTTCATTTTCAATATGATAGCGTGCCTACGTTTATTTTATCTTTTGTATTAATTTAAAATTTATAAGAAATAAAAAACTTGCTATATTAATAACGTATCAATGGTTTAAGTGATGGAACTAAATGAAGCTAGGGTATGCTATACTTTGAAATGAAAAACTTTATATGTATATGTATCTAGAAATAAAATTTAAAGTTGTACATTTACGGATTTTGAAAGAAATGTTATCGGCGAATGTGGAAAAAATACTTTCAAACTCAAAACGAAGACGCGAAAGTCTAATACAAACAAAAGACTTTTTGAAAGGCAATAAGTCGTATTTTTTTATGAAATCCAACTTTTCAGTGATTCCATGCATTTCACACAAATAAACCTCGTCACAAAAATTTATTACAATAGTGTAAAAACTATCGCTTTTACAATCGGTTGTATATACAAAAATATTACAGAAAGAATATAACAGTTTCTATTGTGTTTTTACCTTCTCCTGTAAAATATCAATTATTTGATTCAGGGCCTTTCTTCCTTCCTCTTCCAATATGTTGAAAGAAAAACCCTCGAATTCTAATAAATTTTTATTTTTAAGGTAATGATGCAGATTAATCCTCATATCGTTATTTTATTTTATATTTTTAAACAAATACATAATTTTCTTATTACACTAAGTTATGTGTAAATTAAAAACTTTAAACTTGTGTTCTGGAAAACTAGTTTTTTTTTGAGTTATGACGTTATTTGAGCAAATGAGCGATATGTTTTCAAAATATAGTAAAAAAAAAAAAAACCTAAAGCAAAAAACCGAGTTTAGTACTATTGGGGTGGAATTTTTTAGATTTTCAGTGTTGCCGTAATTTATCGGGGAAGTACCGGGGAACTCCTGGGATTTTGGAGATTTTTAGCTTGGTTTTTTGGAAATCTCTATATGGTTTGCCTTGCAAACAGTGTTTGCTTTTGAAGACTTCGCTGAAAGCATTAGAAAAATCCCTCATGTCTTTAAAGTTTTTTTAAATGGTCTTATGCAGAGCTCTATCAGGATTTAATTGGTCAGCGGTATACTGCAGTATCAATGCCAACAACCTGTATCTTGTTGAAAATGTTCAACACTCCGCTTGCGATCTCAAGTACATTGTGAATGCTGTCACTAAGTCTCACTGAGACACAGTATCATGATTAGGACAGCATAGTTGTAGATTGATAATTTAAATTTTCTACGAACTGCAGGGTGTTAATGCTGGACTATCGCTTGTGTAATTTTAAACCTCCCGTTTGTTTACATAACATGGGAATGAACCCAAAAGTGACACTAGAGACTTTAAAATATTTTCCTTTATTTTCAATTATTCAATTCTTTTATTATTTCAGTTTTTGTTATTTTTTTTTCTTATTTAACTTAAGTTTTCACTACTACTTAATGGTCTTAAAATGAACCTCAATTTGAACGCAAGTCATAAATGCTAATAACCATAATAAGGGTAATGAAATCTTTAAAGCAGTTGATATGAAAGCACTCATAAGATTTGCGTGACTCTTTTAATTTTAATGTTGATGATAAAACTGCAAAAAAAAAATTTAAAAAAAAAACTATTTGCAATTCGTCTTAAATAAAAATGTTTAAGACATGAATTTAATATCAATTCCACCCACCCCCTCCCAAAACGCATTTCATATTCAAAGTAAAAATAGAGAAAGAGAAGCAAGTATTGTTTACACGAGCGCGTCAAAAAGAGAACAAGGAGGATGTGTGTATCTCTCTTCTATCTATTTAATTAAGTTAAATAAAAATTTAATACTACAGCTACTAGATATAAAATAATATAATAGGGCACCTGTTTATAGCTATGCTGCTTACCTATATATAACAAAATTAATGTGTTAAATAACAATGCAACAAAATTATGTTATATGATGACGTCAAATTAGCCGCAAATATTTCAAAACGTTTCCATTTATTTCCCATTATTTTCTTTTACATCGGCGTACGATTAAATTAATGTATTTTTTCTTGTTATCCGACTTTTAGCCGATCGGCTGTGTTCTCTGGTTTGTGCTCAATACAAAAACAATTTGAGCAATCCTTCTCATTGTTTTGGTTTTGTTTTTATTTCACTCACTTCAAAGAACGAAACAAACAAAAACCAACAATTTGTTTCGTTTATTTTCGTACTCTGGGGGCAAATTACGGCCTTCGATACTGTTCGAAATTTTAAAATATTTCCATATAAATTCTATTGAAATATTTCGTAATTTTTTTCGATATCGAGCGCCGTCATTTTCCCCCCTGGTTTTAAATACAAAGAAATCAAAACAAAAAATAAATTTATAACTGTAATAGTGTCGTTTATTTTTGTTACGAAAATCACGTCCTAGCTGCTGTGTCGTGATATAAATAGCATAGCTATAATAATTTTAATAGAAGTATCTTATACGTGCCATGCATATACTTAATTGGACTTTGCTTTGTTTGCCATCAATTTGAATATTTGCGGCATAAAGTAAAGGAAGCGTATTATATTCTATCAAAAATTTTGCTTGCTCTCAGTTTTAGTTTTTATTTTTATTCTAAAATTTTTTTTATATAAAATACATATTTTTTTGTGGTTAAAAAATTAAGCTTTTTGTTTAATTATTTTGCAAACTGTAGAATTTTCTGTTTTTTACTATTAGGAATTTTTAAGAAAATTTCTCAAGCAAATTTGTGTTTTTTTAGAAAATTTCATTTGTTTTATATATCTCTAGATTAGTAGTGAAATTAAACTATGCAACAAATGAAGAGTTTTGGAAAACACAATGAGTGGACAGTATAAGTTTGATAGTACTTTACTCAGTTTGGCGATTTTGGTGACAAATTTTTTTTTGTGGCCTTTAGAAAGATTTCGGAAATCAGTGATCATCAGTCATCATTTTTTGGCCAACAGCTAATTCATACTTGTTGATACCGTTTAACTATATGTAACAACAATGTAACTAAGAGTCCAACGAACAAATCTTATTATCATTTTATGCCAAGTGTCAAGTCATTTAGAATAACTTACAGGGACTCCTAATTTTTTACTCACAATATTTGGCAAAGTTGTAGCTATGGTAAGGCTGAACAACTTTTGTCAACATATCAATATAATCTGAACGTGTCCAGCTACTAAAGATGGGCAAAAAATATCGATATATAGATATTTAAGAAATTATATATCGATATACATCGCCGATATTTCAAAAACCGATATATCGATACATCGATTCTTATTTACGAGCATCGGGTTTCGGTATTTTTTAAATCTCTATGAAATTTATCCGTTTTTTAACTGTACGACTTTGTCATCACTGCTAGTGATGCAAAAAAAAGATAAATTTCATAATGAACCCAGAAAGCCAGGTGACTTTTGTTTTTTAACTAAGCTAAGTGTCAAATTTGGTTTGTGTGGGTATAAGCCTAAGACTATGTTCTTTCTTATTATTGTCAATATTTTAGAGTGATTTAAAATATTGAGTTTTGTATAGTGTTTGACATTTCTTGCAAGAGGCATAGATTGTGACAATAGGTCTGTTCATTTACTTTCCCAGCAGAAACTAGCAACGAGCAGAAATTTACAAAATTACTGTCCTAAATATGAAAAAGTAAATGAACGATTTACTTGTAAAAACTTGTAAGAAAATTTTATTCACATCAGAACGGTGGATGGAAATCATGATACAATTGTACTTGTTCTGATGTATTTTTTTAGAAATTTACATTTAATATGAAATTCATTACACAGTTTCATGTATTTTCACTATTTTTATAAATTGTTCATAATCTTTTACTTTTATTCCATTAACAAATACAAAAATGCGACTTTCCATCTCTGATCATATATGAAATTATTTGCCATTAAAATTATTAAAATTGAATTTATGTGGCTTAATGAAAGAAAAACAATAAAGTAAGAACACATGCTTTCTTTTTTCATACGTATACATGTTTTTTTTTTAACAAAGAAATGCATATTTTTCAGTTTTCATTTTTCTGATATTTTTTAAATAATTAATTTGACAACAAAACACATAACAAGTAAAAATTTTACTAGTAATAATTTGTAGAAATTTTTTTTATCTTTTTGACGCTCTTTCCTTGCAAAATTTTTGAGTTAATGAGCACTTTCCAGTAGCAATTGTTACAAATTCGTAAAAATTTGTAGTAAATGAACAAACCTAATGTAATAATTTTAATTTAAAGAAACTAGAAACATTTACCCCCTTATGCAAAAAAAAAGTTAATTTGTACTTCAATTTTGTTTCAAACTCAAATAACACTAGTTTACATCGAAAATGTACATATGATGAGACATAATTTTCCTTATGTATTTTCTTCCACTGAATTCGAAAATCAAAGTTAAATTTTTTTATGGATCAGTTTTCGAGATATTGTAATTTTTTCATTTATTCGACCTTTTTTCACTTGACAGGTCATATCTCGAGCTAGAATGTCCGATTGGGTCGTTCTTAGTATTAAAATGCTAGTATTGAGATGAAATAAATATGTATAATGGCTTACAAAGCGATACGAACTTTAACCTTTTCAAATCATAAAATATAGAAACAAATGAAGATGGAAAAATAATAATTAAATTAACTAAAATTAATAGTCATGGGCCTCTGGCAAAAATTAAATAAAAAAATATACTTAATAGTAAAAAAAAAATACGCAAGTTAACTAACATGTGCATAATTAGTAAAGAACAAACGACAATGGTAAGACTGTTGTAAATTTAGAGATGGTAAAGTGAGCTTTCATTACAAAAAATCTTTCAGCAAATTGAAATACGATGAATCAAAACAATTCACATATTCCATTTGCAAAAAAAGTTTCGTATATAAAGCATAAATCTACATCAACTGACACCACACACAGTGGACCAAACACAGAAGAACGCTGACGATGAAGGTTTAGTGGCCTTCAAAATCGCCTAGCTGTTGCGTTCAACTATGTGTTGTCAGAATATTTACAACTAACTTTGATGTTATTTGTTCATTAATAATTATCACATGTAATTTGGCTTAAAAAGCAACACGAACTTTATAGCATAGACAGACGACAGCGTTAATTTGCATTAACTGTCTTAATGCAAATTAACTTGTGAATTATCCTCATTTGTAAATGCACTAAATGACAGTGAATTAATACTGAATTCAGCTATATATATGATAACACAGTCCTCATATGGTAACACCGTCCCAATCAATCAAATGTTGACAAATTGTTTTGGTTTTCAAAATTAAAATGCGATTCGGTCAGAAAATATAAGTTATTTTAATTTTTTTTTTTTTTTAGAAAAAGAGCAAAGAAACATTAAAATCGAGACACATTTTTTCCATTTTAAAATTATCGAAGTGTGTGGCACGAAAGTTATGTACAGATTTTGTTTACTTAATGCAAATACTGTCGTCTGTCAGGGTAAATTTTTAATTCACATTAGCGATATTTTAATGCAAATTAACGCTGTCGTCTGTCTACGCTATTAGCCTGTTCAAATCATAAAATGTAAATAATTTTAGGCCAAAATTATGTGAAATAATATTTTGCCTTAAGGAAACTATATGTGATGGCTGGTCAATAAGTATGTGATTTGCTTTATTTTATTTCCCGCCTTTAGCTGAAAGGTCAACAGTGCTCCTGTCAACGAGCAACTGTCAGTTTACTCTGGTCAAAATTTATTATTTAATATTATATACTTTATTTTAATTCCAACGACTAAGCTCCCCAAAAAACATAAAAATCTTTCAATGTATATAAGCTTAGGAAAAACTTTTAATTGCATATTTTTTAAAATTCCTCTCAAAAGAACGTAACAATAGAATTCAATTACTTTTACACCTGTATATGATGCACCTTCGGTATCACTTTTAACTAATTGTTTAAACTTTCGTTACAAAGTTCAGGGTCCTTGCAAAAAACGTTTGAAACTCTTTAAGAAGCTGATAGCAAAAAAAAAGAAGAAAACAAGACAAGCATCAAAAGAAAACCTTAAATGCACAAAACAAATTCATTGTATTTCAAATAAAACTTAGATTACAAAAAAATAAAGAAGAAACGATGCCAAGTTTTTCTTTTCATCAACGATTTGAGTAACATAATTAAAATTACCGTCAATAGAGAAATATTTTTTTACAAAAAAAAAAAAAAAATAAATGCACAAAAACTGAAAACAGAAGACCAAAATAAAAAGTTTAAGAACTACCAAAAAAAAAAAACAAACAAACTAAATAGGAAAGTATAAGAAAAAGATACTAAAAAAGTGTTTTTCATTTCAAGTATAATCTTTTTTCATACCTTCTGCACTTTTTTTTATTCGGTATTTGATACTGGTAACAAAATAAACTTTACCTTCACAATAGCAGAGTGAGAAAAAAAAATAAAAGAAAAGGAAAAACACATGAAAAAGGAATGAAATAGTTGACTAGAAGGAAGAATGCCTTTAAGAAACAGCACAAGCTACCATTTGCAATGATATCCTTGAGAGTACCAAAAACGAAACTAAGTAAAAGGACAGCAACAAGGACACAAGAATACCTAATAAAAAAATAAAAAAGAATTAAGAAGCAAAAGAAAGTTTTTACCAAACAAAAATGTAATAAACTATCTTTGGATTGTGTTATTGTGTTGTTGCAGCTACTGCTACTAATACTTCTGTGGTTTCTTTCTTTGATGGACAACAAAAAAACTTTTGCAGAATTTCTTATACTGGTAGAAAACAAAAAACTTGAAAGAGAATTATTGCCAAAAGGCTACAAAAACAAATAAGCGCCTTCTCTTTTTGCTTATTGTTATATAGAGGGCTAAATTATCATTAAGATTAAAGGAGAAAAAACCTAAAAACTTATAAAACATCAACAATAACAAAAACAAAAAAAGAAATTAACAAAACAAAATGAAATTAGCCTGTATTTCGTCAGCAGAGGAAGAATTTTATAATGTTATTGCTCCCGGGGTAATGAGTTATTAATAATACTCCAAGTTTAAAAGTCCTTCAAAATGGTAGAAGCTCTCTCTACTCTCACAGCTGATCAGAGATCAATAAGTCATATTTAGAACTACAAAAAGCCCGACTACTTAATTTTGTATTTTGCGGATCACTTGGTGTCTGCTGTTTGAGCAAAATTATAGCATACGTTAAGTTAGGCTTTAGAGGCTGACAGTTACATGACAGTCACGTTGTGCTCCTCCATCATCCTATTTGATCGGTACTAAATCAATGAATTAATTTATTTTTCTTATCCCCCCGTCTAGACTGGCAATAAATATGTTGGCAATATAGCAATAACGCCGGCAGAATAGCGGAACAATATTGCTTATTGTTTTACTTATGTTAAGGCTATGGGAAATCGTAGCCACAATATGGAAAAAGTCAACAGGGAAGGTTCAGAATAGAAATATAATTCACTTGTAAATATCTGGTTAATCGAACAATTTTTTTATTTTTAAAAACTTATAATAATACAAATTACTTCACTACACACGTTTTTAAGAGACTATTTTCCTTTTTTAATATACATACATATGTATATTTTATAAATCTCAATATTATCGAAATGGCAAACGCAATACATAAAAGTCGAACATAAATTAACACCGAGTTTGACGTTTCACGTTCGCAACAGTTTTTTGTTGACAATTATTGCCACAATTATTGCAAGTACTGGCAATGAGCTGTCTACATTGGCAATATCAATAATTTGACATTTGCTGCAATATATGTTAATGATTTTATTGCCAGTCTAGACGGGGGGTATGGCCCAAAATTTTTAGAGCCTCAAGCAAAATTAGAAAGCTATAAGTGACAAGTATTTTTGAAATTTTTTCAGATTTTTCGGAAAAGATTTTAAGGCCGCACAAGTCGAATTTTTGCCAAAAATCTAGTTCGCCGGCCATTTTTTAGGGTTCCGTACACAAAAGGTGAAGAGGAACCCTCTTGTTTTCGTTACGCTGTCCGTCTGCCCGTCTGTCCGTCACAGGCTATTTTCTCAGGAACCGTAAGAGCTACGGACCTGAAATTTGGACAGAGGACAAGGTTCTACCCTTGGCCGCTAAAACAACAAATATATGAGAGTTAAAAACTAAAGGGTGTTCCAAAACGAGCAACGAAAAATGTTAAAATCCCATGTAATTTACATACAGTTGTATGTACATATGTATATTGACACTTGAAATTTATAAAATTAGTGTATTTTTATATAGACTACAACAATTAACACAAAAATTTAAAAAAATTTAATTGAAAGGGTGTTCTATCAGTTAATGCAATTTTGACTATGTAATTTTGACAACTTGCTGTATCTTGGAAACCGTAAAAGGCAAACTCTTGAAATTTTCAAAAACTAAAAAATCCCAAAATTATAAAATCGGCAAACCGAAAAAAAGTCGCCAAAAATTTAAAAAAAAAAATCGCCAAAACGAAAAAAATCGCCAAAATTAAAAAAAAAATTTCTAACACTAAAATAAATCGCCAAATTCGAAAAAATCGCCCAAATGAAAAATAATCGCCAAAATGAAAAAAAAACGCCAAAAAACCGAAAAAAATCACCAAAACGTAAAAAAGGCGCCAAAACTAAAAAAGTTACCTATGTAAAAAATCGCCAAAATGAAAACAATCGCCAAAATTAAAAAACGCCAAATTAGAAAACGCCAAAAACCCAAACGCCAAACAGAGAAAAAAGTGTCAAAACTACAAAAGCGCTAAGACTTAAAAAAAATCGCCAAAACCGAAAAAACGCAAAAAAAAAACACCAAAACTAAAAAAAACTCTCAAAACCGAAAAAACCAAAAACGAAAAAAAATGCCAAAACTATATTTTATATATGCTAAAGTTCGTATTGAATTACATATCTAGTGTCCGTACTGAACCCTTCGTCGCACTTCACTGAATTTATTTGTAGTTTATTCATAAATTCGTCGAACACCACGATTTTGGCAATGAATTTGCTTATTTAAATAGCCTACATTACAATTTTTCGTAATTCCCATACAATTTGGAATAACTCTTTATAATTTTTAAATTTTTTTGTAAAAAAATTTTGGGATACCCTACCGTACACGAGTAACTCAAGGGTTTCCCTTCCGCTTGTAGTCCAGCTGCCACAAGATTTTTTAATGAAGCTTGGCACAGTGGGACCATGACTTTTGGAATGAAACACAAGTTTTTGGACTTGGTTTGAAATCGTACAATCGGTTATTTTATACACAAACTTATAATGATCAATCAAAGCCATTTAAATTAAAAGGTTTTGATCTTAGGTTTGTGTCTAAAATTACCTAAGCTGCACGTGTTCGACCCAGAGATAATCAAAATAGATATTTCATCGTTGTAGTCCAACCTTTCTTTTTCTTCAGGTTTGGTAACCAGAAAGAATCACTCCAAACTAATTCTGGATAATAAGATAGATGAGTGAGCAATTCGCTGCTTAATTCATGATTTTTTTTTCCATATAAAGCCCATCCCAGCAAAAATTACTGCTTCCCAGAAGCGTTACATAATCACTTGCTGTTGAGCATGAGTAAGTAAGGCATTTTTTTTTTTTTTTTTTTTTTTTTTTTTTTTTTGAGATGAGCCAGCTTACCTCCCTAAAGTGCTTCACAGAAGTAATAACATATAATTTTTGTGAGAACCCATTTTACATTAGTGCTTGTAAGAAGCATTTTTCGAAGCTTTTGTTATAAAGTAAACAATACATTGTTTCCCTTAGTTTTTGGTGCTTCCAAATCAGATTTTTTTTGCTGGGATATGGCGCCGATGTTTTAACTAACTGGCATAAATAAAAATATTTTAATTTTACAGGAGAGCAATTTTTTTTTTAAGAGAAGTAACACTCAGGCAATGAATGCCTACTACCATTACTAGATGTTAACTTCCTTAAGAAAGCGATAGTGATAAACAAGCAAGACAGATGGTGAAGGAAGAGATAGAGGCAGGCTTAATTATTTTACAACTCTGCTTTTTGCACGTTTTTGTTTTGATAATGCAGTGTTGCAGCGCCTCTGGTGTCAATGAGGTGTATTAAATTTTAAAAGCTGTGTTTATTAGCTATTTTATTGGTTATTTTACTTCACAGCTACAGAATACCTACGAAAGAGGGCGTTGTGATGTTAAATTAGGATTAGCATCCACTGAAGCCGGTGTAGTTAAGTGACCACTGTCTATACCTTCATCACTTAAACTTTCCTACAACAACTGAAAGAAAGGAACACTAAAGCTACGGTCACACTTGTCAAACATTTTCCCAAAAAAGCTTAACCACTAAATGCTAATGAAAAGTCTTTCAATTCAGACAAAAGTTTGTCAAGTTAAAGAGTATCTAATAATGTTGGATTCTATGACATTGTCTACCAGTTGTGTTCGAAACTTTTTAATTTGATAAACCAGTGAAGTTAACTAATTTTTGAAAAAACGTCAGTTAGATCGGTTAGTTAAAACAGCGACGATGTGAGCACCTTTGCATTGTTCCCGTCGAAAAGAACTTTTTTCTTGGCTTAATGCTGTAGTTTTTTTTAAATCCTCCTTAAATCGAGTCAATAAGTTGGCATAATTGTTTTATCTTTTTGAATGTGATGAATGTGGTTTATACCGGTTGCATCCCAAAAAATTACCGCCATAACTTTGTTGGCTGTGAAAGCCAGTTTTAGCCTTCATTCCGAGAAACCCACTGTTTTGTCTGCTGTTTGGTCTCTCGTGCAATTGAGGCTTGAAAACGGTGCAAAAACTAGCCCATATTGTGGTTGAATAATGCCAAGCACTCCTGAGAAATTGTCATACGATTACGTTTCTTATCGATTGTGATCAAACGCTTTCTCATACCCAAGTGATCAATAAAAATTCAAACCATTAAGACATGTGAGATGTCTATGGCTTCCACAATCTCGCTCACTTTCACTCTCCAATTTGCTATGGTGTCGTCAAATCTTCCATTGTCGCGTGTGCCTCATCTGGGAGTCTAGAACGTTCCGCAGCTTTTCTGCTTCTACGGCCACAACGAAGTTCAGTAAACCACATTTTTACTATTGAAATTTATGGTGCAGAGTCTTCATAGTATTTATCAAGCTTATCCTTGCTCTGAGTGGTAGTTTTTTTCCACTAAAATTAAAGCTTAATGAGAGCAAACAATTTTTTATTTTATTGTTTTCGCTATGATGTCCGTACGTCTGTGTGTCTGTCTGTCACCGGCCGTTTTCTGCAGAACTGCTAGAGCTATGGTATTTTTATGCAGACTACAACAATTATTCCATAATGTAATATCATTTTGACAACTTGCTGTGTCTT
Source organism: Tachina grossa (assembly GCA_949987645.1). Lineage (NCBI taxonomy): Eukaryota > Metazoa > Arthropoda > Insecta > Diptera > Tachinidae > Tachina > Tachina grossa. The sequence continues at coordinate 57,474,928 of OX465276.1, read as the reverse complement.
GGAAACCGTAAAACGAAAAACTTTTGAAATGTTTAAAAAAGCGTAAGCTAAAAATTCCAAAATAAAAAATCACCGAAACGGAACAAAATCGCCAAAATCAAAAATCGCTAAAATGAAATATATGACCAAAAAATAAAATAAATCGCTCAAATGCAAAAAAAAACACTAAAAGTGAGAAGATAGCCAAAAAAAAACTAAAAGAAATCGCCAAAGCCCGAAAAAAATCCCCGAAACCCTGAAAGAAATTAGCTCAAAAGAAAAAAGCGCCAAAACTAAAAATAAAATCACTAAAACTAAAAATATGTATTAAACAAAACGCTAAAACCAAAAACTCCCAACACAGAGAAAAAACTGCCTCATAGTATCAATAAGATTTTCTCTATGAAACGTTTTTAGGCCAAGGGGTATCCCAGCAGAAAGAAGCGAAGATTTTTTCATAGAGATTCCTTATTGTTTTTTTGTGGTAAATCTTATTAATTTTATCAAGAAGAAAACCACATAAAATCAAGAAGAAATCTTATTATTCCCAACTTTTTTTACTCAATTTCCGTTATTTTTGGCACCAATAAAACAATCCATAGAGAAAAACTTCTTGATTGTATTAGGTTTTCTTATAAATTGTAAACTGTATGGATTTCTTATTGATTTTATTAGGTTGCCTTATTGAGTTTTGCAATAAGGTTTTCTTCTTGATTTTATTAGGTGTCTTGTTATTTCATATCTATAAATAGACACACACAATTTTTTTTCATGATCTTTTTCGTTTTTGTATAAGCATGTTTGCAAAATTATTTCAATGGTTATTCAGACTGCTTGTTAGCATATTGGTTAGACTGTTTGCCTATCAGTCAGAAGTTTGCTGGTTCAATACTTGTCTCCTTTCAAGTAATAATATGTATGTATGGTGAGTTAATTAATTAAGAATACAATATAATATGTATGTATCTATGTAAGTATGTATAGTATAAATAAATAACATCTACATATACTATATACATACATATAGAATTTAAATGAAAATACATAAGCAAAGCACAAAGAATAAAGAAAGACATAATTTTTTTTATTTTATGAGGTCGCCTCATAAAATCAAGAAGAAAACCTTATTAAAAAAATCAATAAGATAATCTCATAAAAACTACAAGATTTCTTCTTAATTTTTTCAAAATGGTTTTCTCTATGAAATTAATAAGATTTCCTTATTGAAAAAAAAAACCATCCCAGCTAAAAAAATATGTATGGAGCATATATGATATCCCATATATGGTTCGGATCCGAAAAAATTAGGGTATATGGGCATATATGATTATATACATTCATACATTTTCATACATGTACGTGTAAATATTCCCTCTACAGTTCATATTCATACTCTCTTGATTCACAAAATCGCACTTTTGTGCAATAAATTAAATTACTAAAATTACTAAAATTAATGACACATTTGTTTGGTTAAAATAATTCAAAACGAACGAACTCATTTCAGTCATCACTTTAAGTCAAAAGGTAAATAAATTATTTCAAAAACACAAAACTCATATTCGTACATAAAATTTAATTTTAGAAATCAGATTAAAAACTAATGCAATTAATTATAAAAGAAAAAATAATCCGTCTAACAATATTTTTCAATATAATTTTTCCAGTAATCTGAACTTTGTTTCTTATCTAGAAAATTCTTTTATTTTCGATTGCATACCGTATGTATTTTCTAATGGATTTCCAATTCACCAGTGATAAAATACCAAGCTTTTTTGATTGCAAAACCGATCTTATGTGAGATATCATGTATGCATACAATATTATAAATAATATTATAAATATGTATATATGGATCCACATATGAAGACCTTCACAATGGAAATTTCCATATATGAACTCATATATTATAATACAATTCATATATTAGTTCATATATAATAATTTTGCCATCTATAATCTCATACATTTCCATATATGAATTCATACATATTCATATATAGTTATATACATTGATATACTAAAAATATATGGACCATATATAATTTTTTTAGCTGGGCATAGATATTTCTTATTAATTTTGTTCTATTTTATGAGGTATTTATTAGGCACTGTTTTCTCTGTGAATATTCAAAAAAAAAACTTCGAAACGGAAAAAAAATCGCCAGAATAAAAAAAAAATCGCTACAAATAAATATATAACCAAAAAACAAAATAAATCGCTTAAATGCAAAAAATTAACAGAAGTAAAAAGGTAGCAAAAAAAAAACTAAAAAACGCCAAAATACGATAAAATCGCTAATATAAAAGTAAGCGCCAAAACGAAAAAAGAACGCCAGAGCTATACAAAAAAAATGCTAAGAACTGTAAAAATTGTCGTGCGAAAGCCGCACTTTACTGGGCGTCTACTACGTACTTCGAAAGGAAAGAAAATGCTTACGAATTTGTATGTTATTAACATTACAATTCGAAACCATTTGCTTTCGTTTCGAATTACAGAGTAGACCCCCTTAATTTATTCCATTTTCTTCTCAAGTCGAACGGTAGTCTGCAATCAATTGCTGTCAAATATAAACTAAATCATCCAGAGTGCCCAAATTTTGACAGTAGTCAATTGACAGGTTTTTGTTGACAGGAGCAGTGTTGCCCCTTCAGTTAAGAGCCGGGAATATAAAAAGTGGCGGACTTATTGGTCTTAACTGATGACCGGTTTTTTAAATTTACCCAGCTAAAAAAAATTATATATGGTCCATATATTTTTAATATATGAATGTATATAACTATATATGAATATGTATGAATTCATGTATGGAAATGCATGGGATTATACATGGCAAGACTAATATATGGACTAATATATGAAATGTATTATAATATATGAACTCATATATGGAAATTTAATTATGAAGCTCTTCATATGTGGATCCATATATAGAAATAAGTTTTAATATATGGAGCCATATAACAATGGTTGCCTACATGATATCTCACATAAGATCGTTTTTGCAATAAAAAAGCTTGGATTTTATCACTGGTGAATTGGAAATTCATTAGAAAATACATGCGTATTAGCATAAAGTTTATATGCGTACGCTCAAAAACTTTTGTTACAAAAAAAAATTTATGATTTTATACATTGTGGCTCCATTCAATATATCAAATAATCAAAAGGATAATCCAGTCATTAATTTTATAGAAAATAACAGAATTCTCTATTCATATTACTGCAAAAAATTATATTGAAAACTATTGTTAGATGGATTATTTTGTCTTTTATAATAAATTGCATTCGTTTTTAATCAGATTTTTTAAATTAAATTTTATGTACGAAGATGAGTTTTGTGTTTTTTAAATAATTGACTTTTGACTTAAAATGATGAATGAAATGACTTTTAGTTCGTTTTTCATTATTTGTCCAAACAAATGTTTCATTAAATACAACCTCCCTGTTCAAAATCTAAAAAAGTAATTTTAGTAATATAATTTATTGCACAGCAGTGCGCTTTTATGAATCAAGAGAGTATGAATTTGAACTTTGCATACTATAGAGGAAATATTTACACATACATGTATGAAAATTTATGAAAATATATAATCATATATGCCCATATACCCTCATTTTTCGGATCCGAACCATATATGGGATATCCTATATGCTCCATACATATTTTTTTTAGCTGGGTATATATATAGTTATTCGTATAACTTAGACCAATTTCATAATAATGGGCATATATATCAAAATTAATTATTAAGAGTATAATTAAATGGGTACTTACTTACCTTATGATGTAAAGCGTTCGTTCGGATATTCGGAAATGTGTGTTGTGCCATAATTTTTTCCAGCAGCAGACGTTGCTTTCACATAAAGAAAAATTTTTTTTTAGTTTACAGCCAACTCAGAAAGCTCAAAATGTTTTTAACATAAAAATCTACAACAACAAGAAGTAAAGGAAAATTAAATTAACATCATTTCATATAAATTGAACTTTAATGGTTTAGAAATAATATCAAGTTTTGTTTAACAAATAAAAATGAAACTTCGATTTTATATTTGTTTTTTTTTTTTATTTGAAAAAAATTAACAATACTTTGTTGTTGCTGATGACAAAAAGAAAGTCAAAGAAATAATTGACAGAAATGAAGGAAACTGACAAAATGTATGTTTAATAGGAAACAAGAAACTTCTCATTGTCAATAGTGACTTGCCTTTCTGTTCCTTCTTCTTTCTTCTTTCTTTATTTTTTTTTTTTTTTTTTTTTTTGCTATTGTGATTGCAAAAGTTCAGTTAATTTAAAGTTTGATTTTGTTCGGTTCTTTTTTTATATCCAAACTGATTTGCTTTTTTGATACGCAATTACTTTGACAAGGCAACAATATTAAATAAGAGAGTAAGGAAAACAAAAATAAGAAAAGAAACAATTTTCCAGGAATTAAATTTTTTTATGGAAAAAGAATGCACCAGATGAAAATGAAAATGGTAAAATAATTTATCTGGCAGCAATTGGAGATGGCAAACAAAATGTAATTTAAAACATCGTAAAAATAAAATGTGCAGAATTGAACATGGAGATTTAGAATGGAATTACAAACGATAACGAGGAGCATGACTGGTAATTGTGCAATTTTACAATTTATTGCCAGTAGTTCGTCTTGCCGACACAATAATATCTTATAAACTATTACGATTTAATGGCACAAATGCTTTAATTAAGATTGAGTTAAAAACAAACAAACAAACAAGAAATACATATTGTGCATTCACGCACACTAGGGATGAGATATTATTGTAAAGATACATATAGAAATTAGATTCGGTTGCGCTAGAATAAGCGTCCCAATAACTTTCGACTTCCTGTTAGCCTCGTTTTACATTTATAATGTAAGTCAACAAGATTTGCATTGAAAAACTGAGTATATAAAACAGAAATTTGCATCAACTGACACCACACACAGTGGACCAAACGACCTTCGAAAACAGCTAGTTGTTCCGTTCTGCTAGTGTTTGTCAGCATATTTACAATTAACCTTGGTGTTATTTATTCATTAATAATTATCACCTTCAGAGCAATACGAACTTTAGCCTAATAAAAATATAAATACAGAATCAAATGAAGTTCGAACAATCAAATATATAAATACAGCACACATTGCTGACTTCAGAAAAAGGAGGAGGTTAACAATTCGTCTCTATTTTGTAGGTGTGTTACTTCATAACTCGGTAAATTTTACACCAATTGTAAAAAAATTTTTTGTTGCATGTTCCCATTAGAGTTATTGTAAAAAAGTGGGCGGGAAGACGCACAAATTTTTTTTTATTTAATTTTATGACATTCTACTAATTTGATTGCTGCGAAACCAATAAAACTCCTTTGGTTCTTGTAATTACACAATTTGAAAGTTTAAAAAATTGGCGGGGTTACGCCCATTAAAATTTATTACATTACCACACTCCTTGAGCTCTAAAATAGACACAATCCTTCATTTTAAAAAATGGGCAGATTTACGCCCATCAAAACTTAATATCTTATTTTAAGTGGTTCTACTTAACCCATTTTTATAAGACTTAACACGCACCCTCAGCTCTGAAAAAACACACAATTTTGCATTTAAAAAATGGGCGGAGGCACGTCCATTAAAATTTAATTTTATATTTCACGTACTTCTTCCTATCTTCTTCTATCAGATATTTGCATTGAAGTCGGTTTTTCTTGGCAGAAAAAATTATTGTCGTACACTTTTAAGTATCTTATCTTATCCACCAATATTAGTGAATCATATATGGTTTAAAAGGTATTTTTGTGTATATATGCTTGAAAAAATACAACTTTCTTCTTTGATTTTATTTTGTATACACATATTTATAATAATATGAGTCGAGTGGTCTAGTTTAGATCACCGGGCGATACTAGTAATAATAAAACTAACGAAATTTTTTTTGCTGATTTTTTGTGAAATTTTAAACGTTTTTTTTTCTATTATTATGAATAAAATAAAACAAGGACTCGATCTTTCATTTTATTTATTAGAAAAAATTACTATTTAAAAAGCTCAAAAAACAATGATGCGTATTCAAAACTAATAAAAACTGCGATTCGTCTTTTTTTCATTGCAAAGTAAAAAAGACGCCCACAAACAAGACCGGCGTTAGTTTATCTCATGGCGCGTAAAGTGTTGCCGTTTGTAATAAACTCGATTTAAGCTTAAATTAGATGTGCCATAGCCATAACCAAACCAAAATTCAATTGGTTTCTTGGTAATGGCTATGGCGTTATGGCGTTATGGCGAGGCACCTATAATCAAATACAGTGTTGCCTACACAGGAAAAATTATTCCCAAAAAATTTTCAAACAAACCTGTGTTTCGAAATATAATTTAGTTTCAGTAAATATTTTTTACTGTTCCAGTAAATTATTTGTTCCAATTTTATTTTATGTAAAAAAAACTGTATAGAATGAAAATTATCTATATCACCTAATTCACACGAAGACTTTTATGAAGTCTATTTTTCGACGTCATTTTTGGTTTGATAGTGAACCGGGTAGAGAAGAAAGAGGGGTATAAAAAATGACTCGATTTCTGTTTTCTATGGTTTTTTTCATACCCTGTCGGAAATTCGGTTAACATTAAGCTAAATGTTTCTCAAATAGTACTGACTGACACTTGGATTACTTTCAATGTAATCAACTGACTATTTTAACATTGCGATGTCCTAGACGGTAGTAAATTGTCTCACTCTGCACTACTTTTAGCTAACTTAAAGTTGACTTTTTTAAATCACCTGGTAGTCAGTAAGTTAAAAAAAATTTTCCGGGGTCCGAACATGTATCATCACACGTTGTGTACTCAACGCGCTACCACTCGGCTAAGGTACCATCTAAAATAACAACAGCAAAATGTTAATATAAAACTGAAATGAGTTTGAAAGTAGCTGAGAATAAATTTGTTGGCTCTCATGAAATTTGATTACGTAGTCAACTTAAGAATTAATTTTGGGTTTGTTCTGGATGAAATTGCAGTTAGCTTTTAGTCAGTCTCAGAAAAGTTAACTATAAGTTAACTATTTTTGTAGTCAACAACACATTCTCCGACAGGGTATGTACTGCAAATGTGTGTATAAACAATAAAATCAATAAAAATCAAAATCAATTAAAAAAATTAGACATGTAAAAACAATCATGGTATGAACGCAAAGAATTTTTGGTAGCAACTTCAAAAGGGAATGAAGAAAAATAGACGTCATAAATTTCGTCGTCTGAATCCTGTGTATAAAGTAAAATTTGTAAAAAAAAATTTTTGATTTATTTTTTTTTTTTTTTTTATTTAAGTTTGTTATTTTCAGTTAAATTTATTTTTATATACTGTAAAAAAATTTGTCTGATTTTTTTTAATTTTTTCAGTTAAATTTATTTTTATATACTGTAAAAAAATTTGTCTGATTTATTTTAACATTTTATTTTTTTTTAAGATTATGTTTGTATATTGTGATTCTCAATATAGTATTAAGCGTCTTACTAGAAACATACGAAGTTTGTTAGTTAAATTAAAAAATTTTTGGGTTGAAGTCTACTGACGAGTTCCAAAAGCGGGAACGAAATGCTTAACCATAATAAGAAGCCAATTTTTGAAATTAAAAAAGAAATAGTTGAACCTTTCATTTGATTCAGTTATTTTTTTTTTTCAAATAAAACTTTTACTAATTAAAAAAAAAAAATTAAGAATTGTTATTGATTCAGTTAATTTATTTTCTGATAATACGAAAAATTTTAGTGAATGTGTTTGTAAATTATAAAAAAAAAAAATTGCTGAATAATACAAAAAAATCTGCAAAAATGTTTTTCTGTTCCTATTAATAAATTTGGCTGAAAATATTTTGAGTTTCAGTTAACTTTTTTCTCTAATGCCATAATAAGTTAACTAAAAATAAATTTTTTTTTCAGTTAAATTTTTACAAAATTGTTATCAGAATCTACAAATTTCTTTGTAGGTCCGCATTCACACAAAAAATTTACTGATTCAATGAATTAGGTTACTGAAAACGAAATTTAGTTTTTTCTGTGTATAAGTTTGGTTCGAACAGCTGTTTCTTATGGTTATGGTAATGGCACGTCTGATTGAACCTTTACATCGACGACAAGGTGTCTAACATTTGTTAATATAAATTGACTGAAGAAAATTTTATTTCGTTTTATAAAAATAGGCAGTTACATTTCAATAAGCATTCAACAGATTAAAATTCAAGCACTTGAAATTTAACTGAATTCCAGCATTTTTCAAGTAGTTTTCAAGTTTGTAAATATTTTGAAATAAAAAATCAAACCACATACAATATGTTCTAACTTTGTCAAATACGTAATTTATTTAATATTAAAACTGAAATTGTGTTGAAAATATTAAAAATAAATAAAAAAAATTTGAAATTTATTTGCTAGTGGTTCAGCGTGTCATTGTTGCTGTAACAAATCATCAGTAGACTTCAACCACACATTTTGAATAGTCACAAACCTCTTATCTTATGCACAGACTTTTAAGAACTATTTGAGAATTCACAAATAATAGTATTTTTGAAAATCAGCAACAATGAAATATATAGACAACGCTGAACCACTAGCAAATAAATTTCAAATTAAAATAAACTTCTGACAATATGTCGAATAATAAATTTCTTAAATAAATAAAAAATTGAATTTGGAAAACAAAGGTGAGCAAAATCGTAAAAAAAAATAGCGAAGGCAAATGTGCAGATAATTATTACTAGAGAATACAGGAATTACATTTTGCTTTCTATTTTAAAAGTATTGTTTTTGAAGCTTGGAATAGACTTGAAGTAAATTGTAATACAAGGTTTAATTACAGTATAATTCAAGGATTGAATTACACTGTACTACAACTGAAATGTTCGAATTGAATTCAAGCTCACTTTTCACTGGAGAATGCTATTGAAATAAAGTGTAAATCAATTATAATTTAAACCATGACAATTGAATGAGTGGCTTGAATAATAGCGTATAACGCTTTTCAATACGTTATACAGTGGAATTTTAGTGCCAAGATCTCTATTTATCTGCCTTTGAATTAAGCTACTGTTTTGTCTATCTATCGGTCACTTGTAGTTGCCCTATCTCTGCTCCTACTCTCAGCTATCATGAAACCCAAAATTCTTCTTTCAAGAAGGCTTTTTTGCTTCAGTAAATTACTCATTGATTTTGTTTAACAATATTTATATGTATATAAAAGCCCATAAGCTTTTTTATTTTAATATTGTTGAATTTTTTACTCTAAAAATAAACGCAAAACAAATATACATACACATATAATCCTCTTTTCTCTTGTTTTTTCTTTAATTTTTTACATGCTCCTCAATACAAACTCAACTTTTTATATTTCCTGACAATTCCTTCATTCCATGCACTCGCTGGCTTTTTCCATTCGGCAGCATGATGTACCCCACGGCAAACATGCGTTAATTTTAGTTAAGCAACCCAAAGGTAACCTGATATGGATTTCAACACAGGACACTACAAATATTAAGGTGGCACCCAGCACCAACGAAAAGGATAAAAAATTTGAGCCAAGATTAAAAACATGGTCGGACTGTGATCACATACAGGTAGGTAATTGCTTTATGACAACAAGTAATTATACAAAGACAAAATAGAATAAAAATTTGTTATAACTTTAAGCAGGAAATTACGAAAAAAAAATCTTAAGGGTACTTTAACAGAAGAATAAATATTTATGATATATGAACAGAAATTTTATATCGTCAGCAGAAATGCAAGACCACGCAAAGTGGTCCAGCTGTTATATAGGGTGTTTTTTTCAGGGGTATAGAACTTCGAATCGAAATAAAACACAAGCAAATCGTTTTAATGTCCATCAATTTGGCTTTATTGGAAGGATAATTTTATGCTATTAATGTTTAAATATGATTTCGGGCATGTGGCCGCCGCGGCTGGCTCGAATAAAGCCAATTCTACAGGTCCAATTTTCAACCACTTTTTCGAGCATATGGGGCCGTATGTTGGCAATAACGACACGAATGTTGGCTTCCAAGTCCCCTAACGTTTCTGGTTTGTTGGCGTAGACGAGCGACTTCACATATCCCCAAAGAAAATAATCCAATGGTGTCAAATCACACGATCTTGGTGGCCAATTGACAGGTCCATTCCGCGAAATTATGCGCTCATCGAATGTTTCCTTCAATAAATCGATTGTGACGTGCGCTGTGTGGCATGTAGCGCCGTCTTGTTGGAACCACAACTCATCCACATTCATGCCATCCAATTCGGGAACAAAATAGTCGGTTAGTCGGCTCCAATTGCTGTGCACGTTGTCGAATCGATTCATTCGGGTCCTCTTCAACACTTTGCTCTACAGCGGCAATTGTTTCTTCGGTGTGCACTGTTCGACGCCTCTGCGGATGCGTATTATCACATAGAGTAAACGTAGTGCGAAAACGATCCATGGTTAACCGAATTAATTGCTCTGATGGACGATTATGTCGACCATAAAATGGACGGAGCTTGCGGTAAACTTCGCGAACTGAACCATTATTTTCGAAATAAATTTGCACGATTTGCAAGCGTTGTTCTTTTGTCAACCTGTTCATGATGAAATGGCAAACCAAACTAAATATTAATCACTTGACAGCTGACAAAATGGCCGCCAATTAAAAAAGTGATGCCAACTTAAAGTTCTATACCTCAATAAAAAACACCCTTTACAATATTATTGCATATGTTGTTGCACATATTATTGTTGTTTTGACCTATACTAAGCACAATATTTTCAAAGAAAATATTGCCCAATTTTCCTGACAGTGAAAAAGTAGACAACATTGAAGAATGTTGAACAATTGTCTTGATTATATAATAAAAATCAAAAATCTTTTGATATGACATCATATTGGCTATTTTATTGTACAAAACGAAAAATTGGACAATTATATTGAAAGTGGGTGGGCTGCTTAACTAACGAAAAGTTCGTAAGCGAATTTTTAATTACGAGTAATTACACTGCGTAAAAATTAAAAATCTACATGGTCCTGATAGTATAGGTTCGATAGTACTATCAAAGCGTAATAAAACCTTATACTCAGTTCGGCGATTTGAGTGATAAATTTTGTTTTATAGGCTTCCAAGGATTTCGAAAATCAGTGCGCCCTCAAAAAATGTCATGTCAGCAGTTTTTGGCCCACAGCTTATTCAGACTTAAGTGATAGCGCTTTACGATACTATATATGACAGTAATGTAGCTAAAAATCCACTAAATAAATCTTATTAAAATTTTACGTCAAAAAAATAATAATTTCTTCGTAATAAATTTGTTTAGATTTTTCTCTCTCCTGTAGAATTTAAAGTCTAGTTGCGTGATTTTGCATTCCAGCTAAAGATAAACAAATTACAAATATTTAAATAATTTGCACAAGCTAAAGTAGTTTTCACTAAAATTTCGCCGTCAAAATAAGTGACAAAAATACAACGCAATATACTGATATTTAAAACAAATAAAACTTCAAATAACTTACTCGTACAATACAAAAATCCATCAAGTGCAAGCAAATTTTGTTATGGATTAAATTTTTAATCCCATTAAAATCTCCTTCCATGTACGCTGACGCTGTACATTTTATTTAGTCAACGACTCAACATGGCGTATTAGTGATATTAATTTATTAATTGCAATTAAATAAATTAAATAAACGATAAATTTACGCCACACTGCCATCACATGAATAATTGAAGTTGGAAGTTCTCATGATGGCCCATTAATCAATTATTAAATTTAATCACAGAATGATTTAGCGAATAATTTGATAATTATAATAAATACTCGTAATTAAAAAGAGTTTAAGTAGTTTAGCAGTAATTTAATAAAAATTTAAATTTATAGACTTTTAACGAAATCTGCAGTATGAAGACAATGCAATATGATCAGCTGTTTATGCGCACACACCATCTGTGCAACTTTGTGACTCTAAGAAGTGGTTTTTTTAATCGATGACACGGATACCAAAAGTACAATTTCTAATGAGTATCAGGTATGTGATAGAAATCGTTTTCGATTTAAAATCGACTGAAAAATGTAAAAAGTTGTGATGCACACATTTATTTCGATTTCATTCTGGTTATGTTTTAAATCGAAATCGATTTCATTTCCCATCTTGTTCTATGAAAATATTAGTAAAAAAAATATGTGATGGAAAACGAAATTTGTGTTGTTTTTGCGTTATTAAATCGAGCAAGCATGAGTTGACGATTTAGAAATTATTTTATATCTAAACAAAATTTTCCTGGTTTAAAATAATTATAGGCAGATTTACAATAAAAGGAATTTTTTATTTAAATTTATTTTTGTTTGAAACAATTTAATTGTATGTACATATGTTGAAGCCGATCAGCAAAAATCAGCCGCCGACATGTACTGAAAACACTTAGCCGCCGTCGATGTGGCCATTTTCTTCCAAGACTTTTCCATGGTTTTAAAATAAAAGTTTTTCATTATAAAACCCGGTGTTTGAAATGAAGAAAAAATATGCCATTCCTTACAACAATTGCTTCAGCAAATCACGCTCCAACGATTTTCGTTTCGCCGTCGCCGAAAATATCTTTGGCAACCTGCAGCCGGCTTCAGCATTATTGGCTTCAATTTCAGTTAGCAGCAAAAAATATAAAGGAACAAACGGATTTTTTTGTAACCAACTGAAAATGAAACAAAGTTGAAATATGAAATCGATGCGTTTTCTGTCACACCAAAAACAATTTTCTACGATTTGAGCTTGCGATTTCATTTCAAATCGAAGCGATTTCCATCACATACCTGTATGTCTCGTATTTGAATGTACGGTTGAGTCTTGTGGTCTAAAGAAACACGATAGCGTTAAATCGCTATCCAATATATCGATTTGATTACAAATCCAGTCCCCCACCTAAGCGGGAGATTATGTAAAAACGTCCACGCACTCAACATCTGCAGAGAAAAACTCATGGCCACTTCTTATAAATTAACTATCTTATTCATAAAAAATTATTTTTTTTTATAAAGGGTTTATCAAACGCATTTTGTATGAAAAACTGTTTTATAAACCTCTTATAAATCAAAAATATTTTTTGGAAATAAATCCTTCAGACTCTTAATTAAATTCTTATTAGTTTTAATTAATAAGTTTAATTGATCGATTTTATACAAAAACGCATTTTGTTTCCAAAAAAAAAAACAAAGGAAAATTTTTCATTAAAAAAATTATCTCAATGAAAAAGTATTTTCCGTTAAAAGATTTCCATTTAAAACAATTAACCCTTCAGTAATCAATTTCAATTGTACAATAATTTTTAAGAATAATTCCTCAAGACTTTTCATAAAATTCTGATTAGTTTGAATTAATAAGTTTCATTGATCGGTTTTATACGCAAGCGGCGTTTTATTTCCAAAATAAGGAAAGTTTTTCATTAAAAATATTATCTCTATGAAAAAGTACTTTCCGTTGAAAAAACTTCCATTTAAAATAATTAAACCCCAAAATAAAGAATTTCAAAGTATTTTTAATAAAAAAATATTTTACTGAAAAAGTAAAATAATAATTTGGGATTATTTGTTAGTGCGTTAACAATTGTTAAACTTAAGTTGTAACAATTTCCAAAATAAACACGAATTAGTAACTTGACTGTAGCCGGTAAAAAATTCTTGTGTGGCAGCACTCTTTTCTTTCAAAAGCAATAGATAGCTGTTGTTGTTTTTTACATTTATTTGAATTACTAAAGTTAGAGCTGAAAAAAGTCAGCCAATGTAGCAACGGTAAAATAAGAAAATATAAAACATCTTGATTTCTTGAGGTCTTGTTTCAATTATACTATTAGTTCTTCTCATTCTTCTCATTTATTTAAATGAAAGTTTAATAAAATGGCTGGCATTAATAATAGTATCAGCATAGTATAGTACATAGGCATAGGTAAATACATACATACATACATACATACATACATACATACATACATACATACATACATACATACATACATACATACATACATACATACATACATACATATGCATGTACGTATGAATGTATATTTTAAACGTAAAAACAACAAAATATCGAAAGAAGAGTTTTGCACTGTAAAATTAAAAATGTGTTACAGATCAATGATCCGAGTAGAGGTTGGAATTAAGAAACACATATTAGATTAATTAAATTTTTTTATTCTTATAAAAGTAAAGCGAACAAAATATATTTAAAAAAAATTACTTTTGAAAAATTGTAATATTTTTCTTACAATTTTGTTCTTTTCGTACGCTTTCCGTCATAAAATTTGAGCGTAATCAAAACAGAGAAAAATAGCTATAGTGTGCAATCAATCAATAATGATAATACCGTAGCTGTAGAGATGATGCCGCAACTGCGGAAAAACACCGCAGCAATGGAATGAATAATTGAAAATTTTGCTTCCGCACATAAAATGGTTTCCACTATCGCGGAATCAAATTAATAATTAGCCCAAATATATCTAGTTGTTCTAAGAATTCTTTTGGTTAAAGTTCCCTGATCACCTGCATTATCATCAGTGAAATGTTTATAAGATCTCCTCAATTATCAATTTCAATACATTTTTAATAAACAAATATTTTTTTTTAATAACAAAACTAAAAATCTGGGATTATTAGTGGATTAGCACATATTAAACTTCATTGTAAAATAAATTTAACTTAGGTAAATTCCCTTATTTTATCTAAAACATAATAATCTCATTCAATACGACTTTTCTAGAATTATTACACCCAGAGGAAAACCAACTTAAAATCAATAAAAAATTATATTGAATCAATGAGAAACATTGAGGTCGAACATTAAGGGCTAATAAATCAGTGAATGTTTAAACGCTGGTTTACTTGAATTAAACTCAACTTTATATGTGCTTTAAGCTCAACAGCATTAAATGAGTGAACCATGTGTAGTTTAAAAAATAATATTGTGGCAGCACTAGAATAAATATCAAAAAACAGCTGTTTTACAGTACAATCAAAAAGGCAAAAAATTTTAAAATTTTAATTAAACGTCGCCATATTTTACTGAGAAAGAACTTTTATTTATGCTTGGCGAAGTAGAATAGTATAAAGATCGAACAAGATCTGAGGAAAAAGGAGAGGCTTGGAAAAAAATTTAGTGCCTTTTATATGCAAAACATATGGTCCGTAAGTAACAAAATTCATATGGTCTGTATTGGTAGTTTAAACGCCCAATTTTATGCGCTTACAGATGGTTTAAATACACACATTTTAAACCAAAAATAGAGATCAACTTGCACTGATTTATTAGCCCTACGTGTACTAATATTTAAATTTTTATTTCAATATGGAACATTGGTAATTCAAATTTAACCTATTTTGGTAACTTTAATATGGAAACAGTTTAAAAACAATATGTTTTGGCTTTGAATTTATATTGAATTTTTATAAAACAATATTGATATGATATGGCTTTTGTATTCATATAAAGTGGTGCCATATAGAATTTAATGTGTCTCTTATTAATTTAATATTTTACAATATAAATTTAAGGAATTAACGAAATAGAAATCTGAAAATAATATGTCTCAACTTCAAAACAATATTGATTTAATGTAATTCACGAAATATACAGAAACTATATTAATTCAAAGTTAAAAATTCATGAAAAATATTAATATGTAGTTCAAGTATGCTTTAGTAAAAATTATTATGGAAATTTTGTTGTGAATGTTACCACTTCAAGCTCAAATTATTATTATTTTTTTCATAAGGGGTTGATGTATTTTAATATAATTTTTCTATTGAATTAATATGATGTGTTCTTATTTTTAAGTTACAGCTTTTCCGTGAGTGTATATATATAAGCTTTTTCTCACATTAATGAGGATGATAGATAGAGCTTTAAAACATTTTTTTCAGCTAATCGAAATTACCGTAAAATTACTTTGTATCTGTAGCGTATGATCAATATTTATGTACAAAAATAATTGCATATCAATCATACGCCACACACAACAGACGCTTTTATTCTTAAGGTGCTGTTAGCAATATCATGAAAATTTACTTTGAAGAATCTATAACTAAATAAATAAATAAATATATAAATATATAAATCAACAAATAAATGAATAAACAAATAAATAAATAAATATGTTTTTACTATACACAGTTCTAAAAATATATATGTATATGATATTTTTTCTTAAGCCATAACTTTTCAACAAACCTATTAATTGTTTACCATTTGTGACATCTTTAGGAAACTTCAAACTATAAAAGGAAGTCGACGGTAAATATAAATCCTTAATGATATGTCGTAAATGCACCCTTTTCAATTCACTACTCTTCTCTGTCTAGTCTTTTGCATTACCACAAGTCATTAACAAAGCAAATGTTATATGCAACAAAAAAAAACAATAAGATATCAGTTTGTAAGTCACATTTTACTTTTCTCATATTACTTTTTAACCTAAAACAATATGCAGTCATTAGTTTTGTATTCTAAACAACATTCATGGCCCTTCTTCTTTTCTATTCAAAATAATTTATGAAGCAAACACATATTTGATGCATTATTGTAAGCATTTGAACTATAATACTCTTTATAAAGAAATTAAATTACATTCAAGCACTACAAATACCACTGGGATTATTACTATTATTAGGCTACATAATAATAAATGAATATCAACGATAAGAATTGTGAGAAGAAACATAAAAATGTTAAATGACATTATTATATATAAATATAGAGCTGCCTTAATTCTTCATAAAAATCAAGTATATTTCTAATTATAAATTATATAATTGATATTTTTTGAATTGCAGAAAATTTTCAAGAGAAAATCGACTATGCAGCAGAGACATTTTTCTATAGAATATCAACTCAGCAGTAGAGAATATGTTTCATAGAAAATCAACTGTACAGCATAGAAAATCGAATCTGAAATCAAGAGAAAATTCTCTATAGAAAATTGTTTCTGAAATCAGAGAACATTTTTTATAGAAAATTGTCTCTGAAATCAGAGAAAGTTTTCTATAGACAATCTACTCTGAAATCAGAGAAATTTTTCTATGGAAAATCTACTCTGAAATCAGAGAAAATTTTCTATAGAAAATCTACTCTGAAATCCGAGAAAATTTTCTATAGAAAATCTACTCTGAAATCAGAGGAAATTTTCTATAGAAAATCTACTCTGAAATCAGAGAAAATTTTCTATAAAAAATCTACTCTGAAATCAGAGAAAATTTTCTATAGAAAATCTACTCTGAAATCAGAGAAAATTTTCTATAGAAAATCTACTCTGAAATCAGAGAAAATTTTCTATAGAAAATCTACTCTGAAATCAGAGAAAATTTTCTATAGAAAATCTACTCTGAAATCAGAGAAAATTTTCTATAGAAAATCTACTCTGAAATCAGAGAAAATTTTCTATAGAAAATCTACTCTGAAATCAGAGAAAATTTTCTATAGAAAATCTACTCTGAAATCAGAGAAAATTTTCTATAGAAAATCTACTCTGAAATCAGAGAAAATTTTCTATAGAAAATCTACTCTGAAATCAGAGAAAATTTTCTATAGAAAATCTACTCTGAAATCAGAGAAAATTTTCTATAGAAAATCTACTCTGAAATCAGAGAAAATTTTCTATAGAAAATCTACTCTGAAATCAGAGAAAATTTTCTATAGAAAATCTACTCTGAAATCAGAGAAAATTTTCTATAGAAAATCTACTCTGAAATCAGAGAAAATTTTCTATAGAAAATCTACTCTGAAATCAGAGAAAATTTTCTATAGAAAATCTACTCTGAAATCAGAGAAAATTTTCTATAGAAAATCTACTCTGAAATCAGAGAAAATTTTCTATAGAAAATCTACTCTGAAATCAGAGAAAATTTTCTATAGAAAATCTACTCTGAAATCAGAGAAAATTTTCTATAGAAAATCTACTCTGAAATCAGAGAAAATTTTCTATAGAAAATCTACTCTGAAATCAGAGAAAATTTTCTATAGAAAATCTACTCTGAAATCAGAGAAAATTTTCTATAGAAAATCTACTCTGAAATCAGAGAAAATTTTCTATAGAAAATCTACTCTGAAATCAGAGAAAATTTTCTATAGAAAATCTACTCTGAAATCAGAGAAAATTTTCTATAGAAAATCTACTCTGAAATCAGAGAAAATTTTCTATAGAAAATCTACTCTGAAATCAGAGAAAATTTTCTATAGAAAATCTACTCTGAAATCAGAGAAAATTTTCTATAGAAAATCTACTCTGAAATCAGAGAAAATTTTCTATAGAAAATCTACTCTGAAATCAGAGAAAATTTTCTATAGAAAATCTACTCTGAAATCAGAGAAAATTTTCTATAGAAAATCTACTCTGAAATCAGAGAAAATTTTCTATGGAAAATCTACTCTGAAATCAGAGAAGATTTTTTATAGAAAATCTACTCTGAAATCAGAGAAAGTTTTCTATGGAAAATCTATTCTGAAATCAGAGAAAATTTTCTATAGAAAATCTACTCTGCAATCGGATAATTTTTTTTTATAGAAAAGAGACAATTTTCTATACAAAATTTGGCTCTAATAATAGACCATTTTCTATAGAAAATTTATCTTTGAATAAGAAACAATTTTCTATAGACAACTTAGCAGTAATTAATAGAAATTTTCTATAGAAAATTTGGCCCTTAGTGAGAGTAAATTATCTATAGCAAACTTTGCTCTTAATAAGCGACCATTTATTTAGAAAATTGACGGTGAATCAGAGAAAGTTTTCTTTCGAAAATCGATTTTCTACACATATGTAATTAAATTACTTTTGCTATTTTTGAATGAATATTGTTTTATTCGTGAAGTACATATCTAATTGTCATTTAAAATATTACTCGCAACTTTTTCATGTTTACTGACAATTTTTATACCCCCAGGGGAGTGTATGGATTAATTCTGTAGACTACGGGTGTGGCAATCCCGGGGCCCCAGCTAGGGTAATGTAGCTTTTTCCGCGGACGGACCTTTGGCTCATTACCCGTAAAACTTATGTGTTACTACCCAATCTCTGAATATAAACAGAGTAACGGATGTGCACATATTTATAAAAGGAAAACAAATATTGTACGCCCGTTGTTGTCAGCTAGGTGCAGCGTCACCTAGAACTGCCCCTGAGTTCAAAAGACGATAGAGGTGAAGCCCTTGTGGTGGAACTTCGAGGTCTAACCAGAGGCTACTTCTGGTACCACGGGTGCCGGTTGCCCGACAGCTGGGCTGCTTAGAGATAAATGCATTGCGGTTGCCGGAAATTTCTGGTCCAAAATGGCTTTCGTCCTGGATACGACCCCAGGACACTCTCACTTTTTAGTGTCGGGTCTTAGTAGGCGCAGAAGTTTTGGTGGCGAGCTTGCGTTCTTCTCGCGTGAGTGGTCCTCGCTGCTCTGAAGTTTTGAGTGCATGTAGCGGTCGTCAGTTTCCTTTGCTAAAATGCCGAGTTCGTCCTACCCCAAAGGGGTAGACCCCTAAGGGGTTAAAGGGATGATTTTGGTAAGTGTGGAGTAGGCACTGGTTATTTGGCGACACAGGCATGCGTTCTTTATGGATGAGTGGTTAGCTGTGCCGGCAATGGTTGAGGAATTTTCTTGGGGACCTCGCTTAGGTGTATACACAACACCTAAGCGTGGAAGCCGGAGAATTATCGTGGTGGCTGTGGTTTGCTACCAAACATCGCTGGGAGAATAGTCTTGGCTTCCCAGTGTTAAATCAATGCTAGTGGTTGGTGTGACGCGGTCAGCCAGACACTGTTCTAGGTGCTGTTGCCATTCAACAGAGCTGCTATGGGCACGGACATAGCAGCAGAGTTTAAATAGCTCAAATTACCTCAGCAAGGTAATTGAATATAATACAGGGATAACTATATTCAAAGATTGCAACCTATGTGCCTTATGGAGTGGGCCATAGGTTCATTCTAAAAGGGTGCATGGGAGCGTTGGTCTGGCGTCTAACCCACACCCGGTGCTTTGGCACACGTGAGATTAGGCCGTAATGGCAGGTACTCACGTAAAGCGATTGCACATCTGACAATTTTTATTTCCTTTAAAGCTTTTTATGCTCTAAGTTTTTACTTTCAAACGCCTCAACATCATTTGATAATTTAATTTTTATTTTTGTTCTTCGTTTTCGCTTCCTTCCTTTCAACTTAACACTACTTATCCTGTTGTTGATTTTGAGTTAATTTTTTTCACGTTTCTTTTTTAACTCCCATTGCAGTCAGTAGACTATTATAATTTTTGTTTTCAATTTCTCACAGAACATTTAATAAATTTTTCCAAGTTTTTAGTTTTTGGTTCTTTTTTGGTTTCTGAATGAGTTTAGCTAAATGTCGGCATGTCTGTTATCATTTCAACAGCTAGGGATAGAAATGTATCTAGCCACAAATTACTAGCACATGGCTTTAGTTTGGTAACTTGAATATTTAATTCTTTGTGGACGAAAGAGAGACCAAATAGACATGTAATTGGCTGCTTGGACTAGTAAAGTAGAGCTCGGAGCGAGAGCGTTCTTAGTAATAAAATATTTTTTTATGAAAGAATAGGAAAGAAAAGATACCTTGAATAAAGCCAAGTTGTAAGCATATATATTTTTTACGAGTTTTATCCTATATATAAATAATGTTTTTTAGTGAAAATACCTACTAAACATACACAACTTCCTGAGAAAATTTTATCTGTGAAAGAACTTCGTAAAAAATGTTTCTTATTGTCTACAATTCATACAGAAATTTGAATTTTTTAGTTATTGTATTTTATATATAATAACATTTGTTATATGAGACAATTTGCTACAGAAAATTCGACTCTGTAGCAGAGACAATTTTCTATAGAAAATTCGACTCTGTAGCAGAGACAATTTTCTATAGAAAATTCGACTCTGTAGCAGAGACAATTTTCTATAGAAAATTCGACTCTGTAGCAGAGACAATTTTCTATAGAAAATTCGGCTCTGTAGCAGAGACAATTTTCTATAGAAAATTCGACTCTGTAGCAGAGAAAATTTTCTATAGAAAATTCGACTCTGTAGCAGAGACAATTTTCTATAGAAAATTCAACTCTGTTGTAGAGACAATTTTCTATAGAAAATTCAACTCTGGAAAAAAGACAATTATCTATAAAAAATTCTAATCTGTAGCAGAGACAATTTTCTATAGAAAATTCTACTCTGGAACAGAGACAATTTTCTATAGAAAATTCTACTCTGGAACAGAGACAATTTTATGTATAAAATTCTACTCTGGAACAGAGACAATTTTATATAGAAAATTCTACTCTGGAACAGACAATTTTCTATAGAAAATTCAACTCTGTCTCTGTTCTACTCTGGAACAGACACAATTTTCTATAGAAAATTCTACTCTGTCTCTGTTCTACTCTAGAACAGACACAATTTTCTATAGAAAATTCTACTCTGGAACAGAGACAATTTTATATAGAAAATTTTACTCTGGAACAGAAACAATTTTCTATAGAAAATTCTACTCTGGAACAGAGACAATTTTCGATAAAAATTATACTCTGGAACAGAGACAGTTTTCTATAGAAAATTATAGTCTGGAACAGAGACAATTTTTTGTATAAAATTATACACTAGAACAGAGACAATTTTCTATAGAAAATTATACTCTGGAATAGAGACAATTTTCTATAGAAAATTCTACTCCAGAGCAGAGACATTTTTCTATAGAAAATTCTAGTAGAAGATACAATTCTCTATAAAAAATTGTCTCTGCTACAGTTGTCGAATTTTCTGTAGGAAATTGTCTCTGCTACAGACTCGAATTTTCATAAAAAATTGTCAAAATTGAGACAATTCTCTATTAAAAATTATACTCTGTAACACAGAAAGTTTTCTCTGTTCTAAGAGTCAGTCACATAAAATTTAGTAAGCCTCACTATTGTAGTTGTGGAGATATGAATTGATCTGCGGAAAAGCGGCGTTTGGTCCCACTGTGCAATGTTAACAAACTGTTAACGAAATATGGAAAATAAATTAAAAATTAATTACAATTTTATAAAAACAACTTCGAAAGGTCAATAAAAACATAGTAAAATTATAAATAAATAAAAAATTTTTTAATCACAAAAATTTATGTTTCATTCAAAAAGTCTCGGACATATTGACCCACTACTCGCCTTCCCGCCTTTGTAATATATAATATTATTTTCTAAAAAAAATCATTTATATATTTAGATATATTTTGTCTACATTAATTCTTTATTATACCAATCTACAAAGTTATCCATTCTTCTTTCATATACAAATGTTTTCATATCAGCAGAGTGCTGAAATCTCTTAAAACTAATTAAGTTAAAATACTGAACATTTCGCTAAGCTCATTTTAAAAGTAGATTGCTGACAATTTAAGCGCAATTTTACATGCCAACAAAATGTTAAACTCTAACAAAGTTAAGAAAATTAATGAATCAACAAAACAAATCCTTCTAAATATTTGCACAAGCTTAATGTATGTGCTATGTATGCATGTCCTTCCTAAACGTTATCTAAGCACCAGACTACAATTTATTTAATTGCTTTTCTACTACCAAAAAAAAAACATTTAGTATGAATAAAAAATCTTATAAAGAGAGAATGTGTGATGTCAGAAGCAGAACATAAAACAATCACAATTTTAAATTTTGATGACTGGGAGGAATTTTTTTTTATTTCCTTGAATTTGCTCCATAATATGGAGTATAAAACTCTACAAGATTTGTTGCTTATTTTAGATTTATTTTAAAGTTACACACATTGTTTGAATTGCTTATTCAACTGCAAGGAATTAAAATAAAAACTACGACTACTAGTTTCACATTCACATTTTCAGCTAAAAATACTTAAAATAAAGTTTTTTCTTGCCTAAATCCAAGTTCCGTAGACATACTACATCCTTTTTGATTCCATAAAAATTAGTTTTTTCAACTAGTAATCGCTGTGTAAATGCGTGTGTATATGTACAAAGATGTAAGCACGTCTTTGCCAATATTTGTATGAGAATTGGTTTTTCTTTTTTATTCATACTTTATTCTATCTTTACAAATGTACATATTTACTTTAATGTTTTTTTGTCCGTTTTTTTCTCTCCCAGATGCACGTGTGAATAATCACACTTGAAAACTATTTAGTTTAGTCAGGAGCATAAAAAAACAAGTCCTTTTCCACTCGTCCATTCACCCGGCCGTTTAGCCAGCAACGATATGTATGCGTAATGATGGCGGAAAAATCTGTGTTTTGTAAATTTTAATGGTCTCTTTAAATGACCATTTGATAGTTCTGCAGTTTTCTGGGAAATATTTGTGAACATTTTTTATTTTTATGGCTTTTCAATTCTTTTATTTTTTTGAGAATATGTATATTTGCAGTCAACGCACAATAGTTTTTAAATTAAGTTTTTATATTTTTGTACTTGCAATCTTGCGATTAAAATAGAAATTCAAAAATTGAAGCAAAATATATAAATCGCGAAAGATTGAATTCGACTAGAAAAATATTGGTGTTTTATATTTTCTTCTATTCACAAAAAAAAATTCTCCAATTAACCCCTTTATTGGAAAATAGAATACAAATAATCAATAAAATATTAAATTGAGTCAATTAAAATTTTGTTTAAAAATAAATTTGATTAAAAGTTTAATTTGACAAAAAATGTTGTCAATTAAACTTTTGTGTAAAAATTTGATTGAGTCAATTAAACGTTGTGTTTAAAAATCAAATTGATTAAAATTTTAACTATTTTAAAACTTTTTTTTTTTAAATCAAGTTGATTAAAAGTACAATATAAAAATTTATTTTAAAGCTTTTCTTCAAAAATCAAATTTATTAAAAGTTTAATTAAAAAAAAATATTTTAAAATTTTTGTTTTAAAATCAAAATTATTAAAAGTTTAATTTAAAAAAGATTTAGTAAATAAGCTTTTGCTTAAAAATTAAATTCAGTCCATTCAACTTTTGCTTAAAAAACTAATTTAGCGAATAAAACTTTTGTCTAAAAATCAAATTGATTAGAAGTTTAATTTAAGAAAAATTATTTTAACATTTTTGTTTAAAAATCAAATTGATTAAAAGTTTAATTTAAAAAAAAAATTTTGTCAATTAAACTTTTGTTTAAAAATAAAATTTAGTGAATTAAAATTTTATTAAAAATTTTGTTAAAAATTTTAAATGAATAAATTAAACTTTTGTTCAAAAATTTAATTGATTAAAAAGTTTAATTGATGCCATTAATTTTTAATAGATTTTTGTTGTTTTTTTTTTCAATTAAAAAAGGTGTTTTTTGAATTAATATTGTTTTCAGTGTTGGAACACAAAAGTCGCAGTACATTGAATAACTTAACTGACAAACGGCTGCCAAAGCACCATTGTAACTACTACAATGGATTTGTGGATGTAGACTTATTGTTATAGAACTGCGAATATTAAATATCTCTATAGAAAGTAATTTAAAAGTATTCAATCATACAAATGCGGGCCTCAAATTAGTTAAGCGAAAAGAGAGATTATACGGTCAAAAATTTTAATTTTCGAAAACTCAATTTCACAAATCTGAATATTAAATGTGCAGTAATTTGAAAGTATTAAATCATACAAATCGGTCCTCAAATTTTTTAAGCAAAATGAGAGATTATGCAATAAAAAATACGGTAACTAAGCTTTTTAACGAACTAGGAGTATGATGCTGGGGGGGCTTCAAAACCACACGGCGCACAGTGGTATTTTGGTGCCAAAATCTTAGTTTTCCATCAATCAATTTCAAAAATCAAATGCTGCAGCTTTCCAGAGAAATGTTTGAATGTGAAATAAGATTTAATGGCTTTTTAGAAAAATTGTTTTTATTACTTTTGAAATTGGTTAACCTCACAGGCAGGCAGCCTTTGAAACTTGCCGCTAAGCAACAGATTTTGGTCAAATTTTTGGCATCTCATACACCTTTTAAATCTATAGTAATGAGTGAATATCTGAAATCAATTTCAAGAAGACTTTTGAAGTTATTAGATAGAAAATTTTCTTGGACGATATCTTTTGAACGAATCATCTGATTTTAGTCAAATTAACGCATCAATTTTTTGTGCTTAACAGTTTTCGTGATTTTTTTTTACAATTTTCGAAATCTCCCGAATCGATTCATTATCTTGCGATATCTGAGTGACACACACATAACAAACACGCAGACAGAAGCACACACAAAAATGCAACCAAGTGTGACCGTACCTTTATATGACTTTACATATAACTGCTCCCGCCTTCAAACTATTTAATTTAATATATCTCAACCTTACACACTCATTACCATTCATTTTCTGTTGAAAATCCTTTTTGAATTCACAGACTTAATGCAAAATCCATCTGCACACATGTCGTAAGGAACGCATATGTACAAACTATTATAGCAAACATTTGCCACACAATTATTTGCACAACCTTTTGATGACCTTTGCAAAAGCAATTGCAATACACAATTTACACATTCTAAATAAGTTTCGTATGTAATGGATGTAATTGATTGCACCAAGTGATGTACGAGTATTAACTATTTTCACTTTTACTTACAACCCCAACACAAATTTTCCACCGATTTTGCTTGAGAAGTTCCCTTTCAATAACTTTCCTTTCTTTCTCTCCCTTTCTCTATATATTTATATATTGTATCTCTTCCTGTTTTCTATTAAATCCCTCATGGTGTTTTGAAAATGAAATAAAAGTAATAATAATCAAATAATCAGTTTCCTTTTAATATTTTCACCTTCAGGGATAAAATTATAGAAATAAATACAGTGTGTAGGGTCGGTGTTAAGCAGTTTACGAGAGGCTTGATTTATAAGCAACTTAAATAAGGAAAATATATTAAAAAGGAAAAGAATAATCATTCAAAAATATTTCACCAACATTTCGATTCAGTTTTGTTTAAAATGGTGCAATGGTTATACTTTATAAATGTATTTGCGATGAACTATACGAGTACTTACAATTGTACATATAACAAAACAAAAACATTTCTCATATTCCATTTCACTAAAAATTGATGTTAAAAAGTTGATGTTAACATTCAATCTCTGTCCAAATAGATAGATATGGATGCTGATGAAGTGCTTGGTGGCACAGAAAAATGGCGCATTTATTACAATCAGTCTAGTTTAGCTTTTATTGCCTTCATTAAAAAGTCACATTTATTAATAAAAATGGGTCAATAAGAATTGAAAATAATGCGTGGTGGCACAGAAAAATGCGACATTTCTACCAGTCAGAGTAAAGTTTAACTTCCTATTGTATTCTTTAGAAAATCACATATATTAATAAAATGCTTCAATGTTTTTTCAATATTTATAGAATAAGAATTGAAAGTAATGAACTTGAGCCCGATTAAGAAATTTTTTTTCTGATTAACAGAACTATTTTCAAAAGCAGCTTCTCCTAAAAATAACTTATTTCAGTGTCTCATAATTTATAAAAATTTTGTCACACCGAATTGCTTCGTACAATAATAAAAAGAACCTAAAAAAAAATTTTTTTTTTCAAGAAAATCAAATTGCTCCCAAAGCACAATCGGTTTTATATGAAAAATAATAAATACTCTATATGGGAGTACCCCTAGCCCTCGTCCTATACCACCAAGATTTTGTCGAAAATGTATTTTTCTTAAGTTATCCACATCAAATTTAGTGACCCCTATTATTACAGTTGTGTGGAGATATGGATTAATCCCCGAAAAAAGGGGTTTGACCCCACTGTGCAACGCTGAGCCTATTTTATTTCTCTTTTTTTTTAATTTATTTCCTCATCTTCTAAAATCAAAAATAGTAATGATGCTTCAACATAAACGATAATAAAATTTTCAAAATGGTCGACGACAAATGTATACTAAAATTTCTGGAAACTAATAAATTTAAAAAAATTTTTTTGTTGTTTTTTGTTTGTTAACCATGTCTAGACGCATTTCGTTGCTGATAAGCAGCACTTCAGTAGACCTCAACCACAATTGAAAAAAAGCTTACAAAAAAAAACCCAATACTTATAAACAAACTCTCAATAAACTATTGAGAATTATAAAACTACAATTTTTACACGCGTTAAATAAAAATAAATAGGCAGATTTTTGGAAAAAAAATCGTTTCTAAACGTTTCAAATTTGTATGAAAAATGACGAAAATTCTTTTCAAAATATATGTTTTTTTTTCATAGAAATTTCAAAACAAAAAAATCGTACCAATGATGCTTGTGGCAAAAATTAATTAAAAATATACTTTTTAGTAGCAAACCAAAAAAGTTTGTCTTGAGTAGCACAAAAATAAGCAAATTAACTAACATGTGGATAATTAGTAAAAGAACAAACGACAATAGCAAGACTGTTGTAAATTTAGAGATGCTAAAATTTAGCTTTCATTACAAACAAAAAAAAAACTTTCAACAAATTGTAATACGATGAATCCAAACAATTCTTGTATTCGATTTGCACTGAAAAGCTGAATATATAAACGAGAAATCTACATCAACTGACACCACGCATAGCGGACCAAACACAAAGGAAAGCTGATGATGAAGGTGCAGTGACTTTCGAAAACAGCTAGTTTTTTCGTTTTGCTAATTGTTTGTAAGAATATTTACAATTAATTTTAGTGTTATTTGTTAATTAATAATTATCACATGTAAAATTTGGTTTACAGAGCAATACGAAATTTAGCCTAATTTGATTAGATATTTTGTTTAAATGTGACAGCACTGGAAATATTGAGCAATAACCGGCAAAAAAAGCTTAAGCGACATATTTTTTAACTTCGTTTTCTTTAAGACAATCTATGAATTACGATCATAAATAATCAATTTTCGTTTAAAAAAATTAAGTTCTAAAATAATGTCGCTTAAGCTTTTTTTTTTTTGGTACGATATATTTTCTTATGTTTGCACATGACACTATTTGATAACTGTTCGAAGAGGCTAAAATGGTAAAATAAATGTGCTTCTCTTTTTTTTTCTCAATGTCACGACAGTGCACTTAAATTTAAATAAATTCAGTGAAGCGCGCACGAAGTCTTCCGTACGGACACTAGATATGTAATTCAATACGAACTTTAGCCTATATAAAATACAGTTTTGGCAATTTTTTTTTTTGTTTTTGGTTTTTTCGGTTTTGAGCGTTTGTTTTTAGTTTTGGCGTTTTTTGCGTTTTTTCGGTTTTGGCGATTTTTTTTAAGATTTGGCTCTTTTTTAGGGTTCCGTAACCAAAGGTGAAAAGGACCCCAATGGTTTTCGCTTCGCTGTCCGTCTGTCCGTCACACGGTATTTTCTCAAGAACCGTAAGAGCTACGTACCTGAAATTTGGGCAGAGTATGTAGAACCTTGGCCGCTACAACAACAAAATACATGAGAATTAAAAATTAAAGGGTGTTCAAAAACGAGCAACGAAAAATGTTAAAATCCCATGCAATATACATACAATTGTATGAACATATGTATATTGACACTTGAAATTTGTAAAATTAGTGTATTTTTATATAGACTACAACAATTAACACTAAAATTTAAAAAATTTAAATTAAAGGGTGGTCCATCAGTTAATGCAATTTTGACTATGTAATTTTGACAACTTGCTATATCTTGGAAACCGTAAGAGGCAAGCACTTGAAATTTTCAAAAACGGTAAAACTAAAAAAACCGAAAATTATAAAATCGCCAAACCAAAAAAAATCGCCAAAAATTAAAAAAAATCGCCAAAACGAAAAAAAAATCGCCAAAATTAAAAAAAATTTCTAACACTAAAATAAATCGCCAAATTCGAAAAAATCGCCTAAATGAAAAAAATCGCCAATATGAAAATAAACGCCAAAAATCGAAAAAAATCGCCAAAGAGCAAAACTAGAAAATTTTTTATATAAAAAAATCGCAAAAATGAAAAAAATCGCCAAAATGAAAATATGCCAAAAACCGAAAAAATCGCCAAAACGAGAAAATAAAGTGTCGAAACTAAAAAAAGAGCCAAAACTTAAAAGAATCGCCAAAACCGAAAAAACGCCAAAACAAAAAAAAAGACGAAAAACCCCCAAAAACGAAAAAAAATGCCAAAACTATATATTATTACATAGGATGAAGTTTGTATTAAATTACATATCTAGTGTTCGTACAGAACTCTTCGTGCGCGAGTCACAGTCGCACTTTACTGAATTTATTTAGTTTTGACACTTTTTTTCTCTATTTGGCGATTTTTTTCGCGTTTTGGCGAATAGTCGATTTAATAATTTTGGGATTTTTTAGTTTTGCCGCTTTTGAAAATTTCAAGTGTTTGCCTCTCACGGTTTCCAAGATATAGCAAGTTGTCAAAATTACATAGTCAAAATTGCATTAACTGATAGAACACCCTTTAATTTAAATTTTTTTAAATTTTTGTGTTAATTGTTGTAGTCTATATAAAAATACACTAATTTTACAAATTTCAAGTGTCAATATACATATCGATCCATTACCGCCAAAGAAGCTTAACCAACATGATTTTCGAAATGCGTTTTTTATAAAAATCATTAACTTCTTTCTTATCATTGCATTTTACAACCATAGGATATACCGTTTCAATTTTATAGCAAAAACAATTTAAGCTTAAGTACACATTATTTTTTGTTTACAGTTTTTGTAACAGCAACATGTTAGTTAAGCTAAAATTTCCTTTGGAAAATAAAGCAAGTAAGAGTGCTATATTCGGATAAGCCAATT
Source organism: Tachina grossa (assembly GCA_949987645.1). Taxonomy (NCBI): domain Eukaryota; kingdom Metazoa; phylum Arthropoda; class Insecta; order Diptera; family Tachinidae; genus Tachina; species Tachina grossa. The sequence goes on along the minus strand of OX465276.1, from coordinate 57,445,195 downwards.
ATTATATACCCTTCACCGATATCGGACGACGTATATTCATACATACAATGTTACAGACATACATACATATTTGTTTTGTAAAAGAAAAATAGTTTACTTATTTTTTGGTCTATTGCAATTTTTCGACTAAACAACTTGATTCAAATATTTTATTTTCGATATTAGCAATAGTTGAATAATTTATTTTGCATTTTTTGCATTGTTAATATTTATCTATTTTTAAAATAATTAACTAGAAAGGACTTCAACATGGAACAGCCTATTCTGATAGCACACACACCCACATCTATAAAACTTGAATACACATTAGACCACCCAAATTGCCCAAAGTATTTATATCATTCGCTCCACCGGCCGTTTCTGATAGACTGGCCATAAAAAATAACATGTGTCTAAAAATTGGACTGATACCTCGCGTACCTACCGGCCATGCGCATTGCACTCACCTAAAAAATAACTTATCTATAATATAAACACTTTTGGCACCATAACTTTTAAACTCGGCAATTTTCGGAAAATTTTTTATAACAATTTTTGTTTAGAATAAATACCGCAACATCTTTTTTCTACATAATTTTCCCCTAAATATGGCCTATCATAGTTCCTTAATGGGATGAAACTAAGTTTTTGCGGATAGACTTTTTTCAACGGCTCTCGCTAAAAATTGGATAGCGATAATTATAATTCGTTTTTATTATTTTATAAGGTAAGATGTGTATATATAGACGAAAGATGAAAACATATTTTCGTTCAAAAAAATCTGTGTATATAGTTGTATACAAATATTATGTAAATCCATGAACATATCATTATTCAATTCTACACCTAATCCAAAAAATATGACTGTATTGAAGTGAGTTACCATTGTTTTAAAAGCAATGTTTCCCAACTTGAAAAGAAAAATCATCCATAAGTCTTAAATATGGTTATTTTGCTTACTCTGAAACAGTTTATTATTTGATTACGAGATCCAGGCAAAAAAACTGAGATAGTCGCCAGTTCAGTTTAGATACGTAGCAATTTATTAAAAATTTATTCACAGAGTATATGGACTTGAAAATTCTTTCCATCAGTAAAACTATGCACAAAAAATTTAATAGCGAACTCTTTAATTTGAAAAGTCATAAGTCTGTAGAAGATCCACTACATAGAGCCGATCAAGAAGCCAATAATTAAGCAATTTGGAGACAAGTTTTCGTAAAAAACTGATATTTACTTCTGCTTAAAACATGTTTTTTAGCTTAAACAACACAAAAATATACACATTAGGTTGTCAGGGAGACAGCAAAAAAAGCTTAAGGGACAAAAAATACCGTTATCATAGTAATATTTAGTTCAAATTCGTTTCGTTACTTATATTTAGCATAATAACACCTAAATACCAAAATTCAATGAATTAACTGAAATAACAGCGAAGATAATTAAAAAAAAACCTTCTCCTGTAAAGTTTTGTTTTTGTCACTTAAGCTTTTTGTGCGGTTATGACTCGATATGTATGCACATACAATTGTATGTAAATTACATGGGATTTTGACATTTTTCGTTGCTCGTTTTGGAACACTCTTTAATTTTTAACTATCATGCATTTGTTGTTGTAGCGGCCAAGGTTCTACATACTCTGTCCAAATTTCAGGTCCGTAGCTCTTACGGTTCCTGAGAAAATACCGTGTGACGGACAGACGGACAGCGTAGCGAAAATAATAGCGTTCCTTTTCACCTTTAGTGTACGGAACCCTAAATAAATTCAGTAAAGTGCGACTCTGACTCGCGCACGAAGGGTTCCGTACGAACACTAGATATGTTATTTAATACAAACTTCATCCTATATAATAATTATATAGTTTTGGCATTTTTTTCGTTTTTGTTTTTGGTCTTTTCGGTTTTTTTTTTTTTTTGTTTTGGCGTTTTTTGCGTTTTTTCGGTTTTGACGATTTTTTTAAGTTTTGGCTATTTTTTTAGTTTTGACACTTTATTTTCTCGTTTTGGCGATTTTTTTCGTTTTTTGACGTTTTTTCATTTTGGCGCTTTTTTATTTTTGGCGAGTTTTTTCATTTTTCACTTTTTTTTATATACATTTTTTTTAGTTTTGGCGACATTTTCGCGTTTTGGCTATTTTTTTCGATTTTTGGCGTTTTTTTTCATTTTGGCGATTTTTTTCATTTTGGCGATTTTTTCGAATTTGGCGATTTATTTTAGTGTTAAAATTTTTTTTTTAATTTTGGCGATTTTTTTCGTTTTGGCGACTTTTTTTAATTTTTGGCGATTTTTTTTTTTGGTTTGGCGATTTTATAATTTTCGGTTTTTTTAGTTTTACCGTTTTTGAAAATTTCAAGTGCTTGCCTCTTACGGTTTCCAAGATATAGCAAATTGTCAAAATTACATAGTCAAAATTGCATTAACTGATGGACCACCCTTTAATTTAAATTTTTTAAATTTTAGTGTTAATTGTTGTAGTCTGAATAAAAAAAAAACCCTATTTAACTTCTTTAGTTACTTATAAGTAAATCATCCTTATAACTACTCAAGTAAGCTGCCACATTCTCTATACATTATTTGTAATTTTAAGCTACTTTCTCACCCAACAAATAACAACAATAATAATGTCATGTGATCCATACATTTTATTATGCTCCCCCAGCACACACCAAAATAATAACTTGTCTGTTCAATTTCATCAGTTCTTATGTCACAATGTTTTCTTCTGCAATCACTTGTTTTGTACTCGTTATATCTTATTATTAACAGTGACACACACCTCAGTGCAACATCTACTCCCTTTTAACTTTAAAAATGCTCGTAATACTTTTCCACTAACACGTTCGACTACTTTTATTTAAAAAAATATAATAATAAAAGGAAACTTAATCCAGCTATCACTATTTTCTGTGTGAGTTTCGTATTTGTCTTTGACTCAATAACACTAATACGAGTACTTCTTTCTCACTACTCTAGTCACTAATGCTGCAGCACACTGCTGCAACAAGCAGCAGTACTTTATCCACTCATTTCATTTGTTTTGTGTTTTTTTTTTTTTTTTGTATTGGAACATTTTCATTATTGCAGGATTACGTGACCGTATATGATGGCTACACAACGCGTGATCCAATTGTATTAAAATTCTGCGGTGGTGGTCAAGCTGTGCCAGCAGCAGTCTCTAGTGGCCCCGAATTATTAGTGGAATTTACAACGTCACCGTATGGCACATTTACAGGAAGTTCATCGCAAGTGCTGCCATTATATGGTTTTCAATTGGAGGTGAGAGCTTATTTTATGCTGCACTCTGCCGCATACACTCTTAATATTTGCTTTAATGTGCTTTTTTCAGGTGGAAGTAATATTTGTTGACATACAGTCGCCCACCTATTCGAAAAATAAGAAACCATGTGAGTTCTGGATAAGAGGAGCGGGTCGCGGCATATTAGAAAATCCTAAACATTCTCTGGCTCCAAATACCACCTGCCTGTATCATTTGCAAGGTGTGGGTATTTTCAAGACTTTCGACCATTTGAGTTTGTCCCGACGCACTAATGCTCAGGGCATACATCAGATGCCGTCAAGATTTAAGGTTTGGATTTCAATGTTGAAATTTAATTTGGATCCGGAATTCGGTCAAATGGATGAGACATCAGTGGGTGCCATAGGAGTGCTGCAGACTCGGGAGGATTGTAGTGGTATGCTGCGCATATGGGATGGTTCTATGAGGGAGCCACCCATATGCAAGGATTTGAATTGGTAAGTTTTGATATAAATAGTCAAGAAAAAAATGTCAATGAAATCTTGTTGACATGCAAGAGCAGTTTTAATTCGTTAGTTAAAACTGCGGGGTTTTCCCATTTTATCATATGCACCGGAAACTAGCAAGCGCCTCAGAATCAATTAGAACTTTACAGCAACAAAAATAACAGGGTGCTGACGACAGATTCTGGCAGAAGTGACCAAGAAAACGAGCATGAGTAATTTGAAATTTCACGTTTGAACTTATTATAAAAGTGTAACTCCCCCACCGCCCTTTTACAAATTGTTATGTTATATAGGCATAGGAAACCCTGTAACCTTTGAACTATAAATATAGAATATGTTTATTATATTTATGTAAAATCTTATGAGGAGCATTTTTGTAAAGCATTTTAACCCTCTAACTGCTCTCAGTGTGGGTCTTTTTAGCATTTTTGGTAAGAAGGAAGCAAAAAAGTAAAGGGTGTTTTTTTTAGAGGTATAGAACTTCGAATTGAAATAAAACACAAGAAAATCGTTTTAATGTCCATCAATTTGGCTTTATTGGAAGGATTTTATGCCATTAATGTTTAAATATGATTTTGGGCATGTGGCCGCCGCGGCTTGCTCGAATAAAGCCAATTCTACAGGTCCAATTTTCAACCACTTTTTCGAGCATATGGGGCCGTATGTTGGCAATAACGCCACGAATGTTGGCTTCCAAGTCCCCTAACGTTTCTGGTTTGTTGGGGTAGACGAGCGACTTCACATATCCCCAAAGAAAATAATCCAATGGTGTCAAATCATACGATCTTGGTGGCCAATTGACAGGTCCATTCCGCGAAATTATGCGCTCATCGAATGTTTCCTTCAATAAATCGATTGTGACGTGCGCTGTGTGGCATGTAGCGCCGTCTTCTTGGAACCACAACTCATCCACATTCATGCCATCCAATTCGGGAACAAAATAGTCGGTTATCATGGCTCTATACCGGTCTCCATTAATCCATCGATTCATTCGGGTCCTCTTCAACACTTTGCTCTACAGCGGCAATTGTTTCTTCGGTGCGCACTGTTCGACGTCTCTGCGGATGCGTATTATCACATAGAGTAAACGTAGTGCGAAAACGATCCATGATTAACCGAATTAATTGCTTTGATGGACGATTATGTCGACCATAAAATAGACGGAGCTTGCGGTAAACTTCGCGAACTGAACCATTATTTTCGAAATACATTTGCACAATTTGCAAGCGTTGTTCTTTTGTCAACCTGTTCATGATGAAATGGCAAACCAAACTAAATATTAATCACTTGACAGCTGACAAAATAGCCGCCAGTTAAAAAAGTGATGCCAACTTAAAGTTCTATACCTCAATAAAAAACTCCCATTATGAACGTAAAGTTAAATAAGACTTTTAGGGATATTATTACAACTTAAAGATACCCAGAAAAAAATTTCAAAAAAGGTAATCGAGTTTGGATTAAGCATTTTTGGTGGAAGCACTTCCCTACTGGATTACCAACTTAATGATTTTAACAAGGCGTGACACTAAAATAATCGATTCTTGAGAAGTACTTAAATTTTTTTTATTTGTCAACATTTCACGTAATCTATTTCGTCTAAAAAAATCATTCTCTTCATTTAGCAACTTGCACGTCATTTTTTGTCATTTTAGGTAATGTGATTTGTAAGCGAGTAATGAAAATTGGCAATCAGAAAAGTAAGTCATTATATGGCAAGTAGTTCTAATGGTAATGTGTAATTTTTTGCTGGGTAGTTAAAAGTAGGATTTTATCGGACGTATAAAAACTTTATCATTGGCCAAATTTTGCTTTAACCTAAAGTGAGCGATAAATTACACGCAAGTTTACCCTACCCGGTAAATTAAATCCAATTTGCAATAATGGAAAGCTTTTTATGAGTCAGATAAAATCCTATTTTTAACTAACTTAGGTTTAACGTTTAAGCGTTAATTTCGTGTTTATTAACCCTTAATTGTAGGAATAAGAGTGTTTGGCAGTTTCAAGTAAAATCCTACTAGGAATATTTTGATGGAACTTTTCACCCTCTAATTCTTATCAGTATGGACCTTGTTATGCTCTACGACAAATGGAGTCAAATAAATACCTTAAAATGGGGATATGCCACAGCAAAATGTTCTACAAATAATACCGGCAACATAATTTTATTAAGGGTGAAAAGACTACTACAACAACTAAAAAAATAAAGATTAAAGGATATTATCGCCCCTTTGCACAATGTATAGTTAAAAGTTAACGTGAACTTTAACTGCATGTTCTTCATATAAAACTTTCCGTTAAAGTTCCTGTTAGTTTTTAATTGTACATTGTAAAAAGGGGCTGTATATCAGTTAATGTAATTTTGACAACTTGATGTATCTTGGAAATTCTTGAAAGTTTCAAAAACTGTAAAACTAATAAATACCAAAACTAAAAAATCGCCAAATTAAAAACATATCTAAAACTAAAATTAATCGCATAAAATCGAAAAATCACCAAAATGAAGCAAGTATTTATATAAAAAAAAAATCAAAAAACCCGACTGTCATTCAAAATGAAAACCACAAGAGAAACCTAAAGATGATTTTGATATAGTTCGCCGACCTTTTATGTTTTTCGTATTTACAAAATGGCGTCTGTTGGCCACCATATTGAATTTTGATACTTCCGGGATTAAGAAAAATCAATTGACGTAAGAATCATAAAAACTGGTACACGCTTTCGGTTTATATAGTGCCGCAAAGGAACATACATACATATATACATACATAGACTGATAAACACAATACCCTTCTTTGCGTTGCGCAGTCGGGTAAAAAACACCAAAACTAAAAAATATCCTAAAAACCGAAAAAATCGGCAAAACAACAAACATTACTAAAACTAAAATAAATACCCAAAATTAAAAAAACGCAAGAAACGTCAAAACTAAAAAAACTCCAAAAACCAGAAAAAATCGAGAAAAAAACGAAAAAAAATATCGCCAAAAATTAAAAAAAACGGCAAAACTAAAAAACCCCAAAAATAGAAAAAAAGCGCTAGAACTAAAAAAAAATCGCTACCACTAAAAAATCACTAAAACTAAAATAAATCGCTCAAACCGAAAATAAGTCAAAAACGCAAAAATCACAAATAAATCGCTTAAACTGAAAATAAGTCAAAAACGCAAAAAAAACGTCAAAACTAAAAAAACGCCAAAACCCTAAAAAATCCTATAAACGAAAAAAATGCCAAAACTCTATATATGGCTATTTCCCCGAGAAATTTCACTTTTTGTCGCGTGCGACAGCATGCAATTAAGCTTGTATTTCATAAAAATGTGACTCGATTTTTCTTAAAATTTTACCCAATATTTTACCCATATAAAGGGTGTTTTTTATTGAGGTATAGAACTTTAAGTTGGCATCACTTTTTTAACTGGCGGCCATTTTGTCAGCTGTCAAGTGATTAATATTTAGTTTGGTTTGCCATTTTATCATGAACAGGTTGACAAAAGAACAGCGCTTGCAGATCGTGCAAATTTATTTCGAAAATAATGGTTCAGTTCGCGAAGTTTACCGCAAGCTCCGTCCATTTTATGGTCGACATAATCGTCCATCAGAGCAATTAATTCGGTTAACCATGGATCGTTTTCGCACTACGTTTACTCTATGTGATAATACGCATCCGCAGAGACGTCGAACAGTGCGCACCGAAGAAACAATTGCCGCTGTAGAGCAAAGTGTTGAAGAGGACCCGAATGAATCGATTCGCCACCGTGCACAGCAATTGGAGCCGACTAACCGACTATTTTGTTCCCGAATTGGATGGCATGAATGTGGATGAGTTGTGGTTCCAACAAGACGGCGCTACATGCCACACAGCGCACGTCACAATCGATTTATTGAAGGAAACATTCGATGAGCGCATAATTTCGCGGAATGGACCTGTCAATTGGCCACCAAGATCGTGTGATTTGACACCATTGGATTATTTTCTTTGGGGACATGTGAAGTCGCTCATCTACGCCAACAAACCAGAAACGTTAGGGGACTTGGAAGCCAACATTCGTGGCGTTATTGCCAACATACGGCCCCATATGCTCGAAAAAGTGGTTGAAAATTGGACCTGTAGAATTAGCTTTATTCGAGCCAGCCGCGGGGGCCACATGCCCGAGATCATATTTAAACATTAATGGCATAAAATTATCCTTCCAATAAAGCCAAATTGATGGACATTAAAACGATTTTCTTGTGTTGTATTTCAATTCGAAGTTCTATACCCCTCAAAAAAACACCCTATATATAAAGAAGTAAAGTTTCGTTTTCTTAAAAAATAACAAGCATATTCATTTAGTGTCGCACGCTACAAAAAATTGACATTTCTGTGGAAATACCTATATATATTATATAATCTAAAGTTCGTATAGTATTACAGATGTAGTCTCCGTACGGAACCCTTCGTGTGCGATTAAACGTCCCACTTTACTGAATTTATTTTAATTTCGCCATTCAAATACGTTGTAGGAGGTTTAAATTCACTCTGTAAACTCGTCCTTCCAGCATCTTCGAAACACTTAGTGACACAATTTCAAAAAAATTTAGCCCGGCTACGCCCATTAAAATTTAACATTGTATTTTGTATGATTCTAGTCCATTGATTCCTATGATATTTTTCATACAGCCTGGGATCTTGTCATGACACAATCTTGAGTTCAGATATATTTAAAAGGATTAAAGGATTAATTTATATTTTATTCAAACTTCCACTCAACATGACCCTGCCAGTCAGCACAATGGGAACCATCAGGAGCTAAGTGAGCTGTTTTCTCATGAAACTGGCAGCCCGTAAAACCTACTAAACCTTAGTGAGACAATCATGCATTTAGAAAATTGGTAGCTAGAGCACCCCCGGCTTTGTAATATGTATCTAATTTTGTACTCAAATGATTGCTATGAAACTTTAGGGACCTGTTAAGACGTAGCCTTGTGTTTGAAAGAATAGGCAGGACTACGCCTCTCGGAATGTACCATTTAAATTCATTTACTTCTACTTAAACAATTTCCATAAAATTATTCACACTTGGGCTGTTGCAGCGTGATAGTCTTGTTCTCATAAAAGTGGGCGTAACCACGCCCATTAAAACTTGATATAATATTTCATGTATTTCTAGGGACATCAGCACGTCCAAAAATTTGCACACACCTTTTATCTAAAAATTTTTAGATAGAAGTTTTCTAAAAGCAAACTGAGCCGACACAATATTTGATGTGTTTCTAGCTTGTCGAGGACCAAAAAAATATGCACATACCTTGTAATAAGAAAAGTGGGCAGTTGTGCCCTTGAAAATATAGCCAGTGTTGCCAGTCTTTAAAAAAATACATTTAAAAATTTTAAACAAAAGTTTTCTAACAAACAAACTGAACCGACTTTAAAAACAGACACTGGGAAGTAAAGAAAAAATAAGTTTTAGTTGTCCTTACACTTTTGTGAGTTCTAGTATGATTTTAGTCTATAGAAAATCCAGCCCTGGCTAGTTTGTTCGTCCCGCTGAAATTATTATGTGCATTTAAACAGAAAAGAATGATGTGTTCTGATTTTAGAATCAACAAAATTTTCCTTCTGAAGATTATAAAATCTTTATTTAATCATGAAAATAAATTAAATAGTTGTATATAAAAATTCTAAAATAAATTAAATAAAAAAAATAAAAAATTTTTTCCTAGCATGACTGAAACCAATGCCGTACATCCGTCTCTACAACAATATTCCCACAATACAACCAATGTCATAGCGAGATATTGCCGGGGTACAGTGCCCAGAACCTGTGATCGAGCGAATATAAATGAAACATATGCCCGACCCTGCACCGTCTCCGAAAGTTATGTCTCCAGTGGGGATTCAATAACTTTGGAATTGAAAAACACCGAATCCACCGTATTAAGGTAATTGAATTTTTTTATTTTGAAAGTAGTCCAGCAAACTAAATTGTCTATCCCTTAACAGACCTCTAGAGTTTAAACTGAAATATGAATTCATTGATCTACATCAGGATGGTTTACCAATGGGCGGCGGAGAACTAGACTGCAATCGTAAGTTTGTCAGCAATCTGATGGATCGCAAGGATGCAGCTATTTTTCGCAGTGTACGCAATATATTTCTATTTGGTCGAGGTGGCACACGAAATCTCAAGTGTGTTTATAAGTTTGAGGGTATGCGGGGCGAGCGGGTGCGCATTAAATTGCGCAAAGTAACCACTATGAATCGTCATTGTATGTCACGTGTAGACGAGGATATAAATAGGTCATTCTGTTATGGTGATACCAGTGTAAAGGTTGAGGTTAGTGTAATTATGCAAAAGGGTATAAAGTTATGGGGAAACAGCAATTTTAAAAAACAAATTGTTGTTGGGTTTTTAACACCACTCTGACACCGCTCCATGCATTTATACAATACTGTTTCTTTCTTTTGCAGATATTTGAACGTCCATATCATGACACAATATTATTGCCACGCGGCTGCCTTTGCAACTCCTCGAACTCATCACATTTGCCAGTGGAATATACATCTACAAGTCGTGACGTTGAAGTACACTTTACTGCCTACAATATGACAACATTAGATGATCCGGATGCTTTAAATTTTGAGGGCATGTTTGAATTCATCAAAGGACCAACGAATTGTAAGGATGGCCGTAGAAAATTTGGTCCCAGCGGCACCATTGATATGACATTTGGAGATGTATGTATTACAAATTCATTTTGAAATTTCTACTCATCAATCTGTAGCCTGTTGCAATGCAAGATAGATTTCAATCACATAATCGTTTATGCAAATGTAATGTTTTCTATTACGCACTTTGCATTTTGTTGAGCGCATTGAATGTGCTTTTTGGAAAATTTCATTGTAAAAGGGAGATAAAAGTGTTTAATTTTTTTTTTTTTTTTTTCTTTTGTACAGATGGAATGCCGTACCCGCCCTTGGCTTATTGAACCATCCAATGGCAATAAATTCTTGTACATACGACTGAAGGCTATTTTCCTGCGTAAATACAATCCCAGAAAGGCTACGAATACCACTATTGTGGGCACAAGCTCGTATCGTTGTGAGACAAAGGCCAGAGCTGTGCTGACGACAGCGGAAGGTGAGTTCTTTAATGGTTATCAGTGATGGGAATTGGAAATCTTGATTTCGTGCCAAATCTGCTTTTAAATAGTGCCAAAATCACTTGAATAGTGCCAAATAGTTGTATATCCACATTAATACATTTCGAGCCCTATTTTCGATATAATTGTCAGCGACATGTAGTAAAAAAAAATAACTTTTTTATTATCAAAATTGCAAAATTGTTGCTAACCTTTAAAACAGCCTGTAAAATTTATTGTGAGCGACAATTTACGTATGTACTCGTCCAGTTGTCGACATCGACGTCACAATATCAAAAAATTGTGAGATATTTACTTGCTCTCGAGAACAATGTTGTGCGACTGACAACCTGTTCCGTTACCTAAGGTCTAGAATATAGCACAAACTTGCCAACAGGAGTCAGTTGTTTTCGACAAGGGGTACACAAGTCCCAATTTTTTGGTATTGTGTTAAAGTGAGGTCGATGTCGCCAACTGGAATAAGGGTGAATGCCCGATATGTACGCATCATATATCAATAATTTATACTTATTTACAAGAAATACAAATATAAAAACATTTTTTACGTTAAATAACTATTCTAAAGCACATACTTGAAGGTTAATAAGCCTAAACTAATTTAAATGATAAAATAACTGTTTCTAATTAAATAGATGCCTTATTCATAAAAATATATTTCAGGTTTATTAAGCGCTTATTTGACATATTTCTATGGGAAATTTGTCGAATAAAACTGTACCTAAAATATTTTTTATGATTTAGAACATAAGTGACAATTATAGTTAGTGCTTTTTTATGGCACGTTCAAAATATTAATAATTTTTAGCTATTTATTTTAATCAAACAAAATTCCGTCGGAATATGTATTACGATTATAACAAGATTTATTATTAGACTTCAAAAATCCTTACCATGTATTAAGGATGCTAAAGCTTATATTGCAGTCCATTTAAAATTTTATTTTTGATCAAATTTCGAACTAAAAATATACTTTCCACGCTTGATGACGAGTAGAGAATAGAAAGCATACGTTTAACGATTCGATAAGTATTGCTTAAAAATTGTTCATTGAAACTATTGTTTACGTCTCCATGTCTTCCAAATACTCACTCACATTTAAGTTCTTGAATTTTTTAAGCCTTCAAAGACTAATATGAATCTGTATTCACTTTTAATTTTTTCACGTATTTTATTTCGTCTAGAAGCATTTTTTTATCTAAAGGAACAGTATTATTTGTGTCCCCACTTAGAACATATTCTGGCACACATTTCGGAAGGCAATTCAAATAACAGTCCTTGAAGTTCTATTTAGTTTTCAAATATGACACAAAAGAAACATAAGAAGACTATTCTATTCTATTCTATTTTTCAATACTACTACTTTATGCTGGGAAAATTAGTTTTTTTGATTAATAATAGTTCAATTTCAGTGTCGCAATAAGTTTCTTCCCTTGGAAGATGGTGAGAGTTTCGTTCTATATTGTCAACATGATGATCATTAATATATTTTTTGTTCAAAAAAATTCGACATAAATGACGACATAAAAAGCTTCTTTAAAATTGAATGTAGTTCCACATTTTTAGATTGCATTTCGATAATTTAGCATTTCCAGGACAACATAAAAATATAAATACATTTTGCTTATATTATCCGTTAAACTATTTAATATGAATGAAGTTTTATCAATCCATTATGACTGAAAATTTTATAATAGCGGAAATCACTCTTCGTTGCATACTGCCCTTGCAAGTCCTACAAGTATGGCAAATGTAGCATACGTGCTATATTTTGCAAGACCACAACAACAAAGTACATGCAACTGAGATTTGCATCACTTGAATAAATATGCATGACCAAAAACCATTGCATATTGAAAATTGCAAATGTTCTCAATGCTAAAACAGCTGTGTTTTTCTTTCTTTTTTGCAATAAAAACAAGTAAACCCCTGCGTTTAAAAAATTTTACGACTGCAGAGCCGCCACAAAGACTGCCTGTTCTCAAATTAAATTTTTGCTAAAGCTGGTCAAAAATTATTTCTAAAATAGTAAAAATTCAATTCGCATAAAGCTTTTATGCAGTTTTATAAAATTTATACAAAAACCGGACACTTGCTTCATGTGGCGGCGTTTGCTTTGAAATACTGGCTGCGGCTTAGCAGAGGTAAAGATACTTTACACAACTCTGCAAACAAACCAATAGTAATCAAGAAGAAAATGAACGTGGAAGAAATTAAAAACAAAAAACAAGTAATTAATAGTGAGATATTTAAAATTTTTTGTCTAAGCTTTTTTTTCTCAATTTACAAAAACCAAAAAAAAGTTCTTTTAATATTTATTCTACAATCAGCTGTTATAATTAATTTTCTGAGAACTGGAAAAATGCACTCACGCTTTGTAGCAAAATTGCAGATGTGCAACAAAGGGTGATTTCCGCTAATGTAAAGAAATATTTCAAGGGCTCGCACTATTCAAAGACTCTATCTACAATAACTTGACGAGACAACAAACGGTTTGGGGAATACTTAAGAATTTCATAAAGTTCAGAGTTGAAGTATTTCTAAAAATTTATAAAATCATCTCTACGACATGAGCTGTTACAAACAAATTTATTTTAATAGATCGTTAATGTCTCTGGACAAACCGTTGCTTTTAACTGCCAGAACCGAAAAGTTGTCAGCCTCAAATCCTAGTTTCCATTACTTAAAAATGTAAAAAGTACAAGAAAAGTACTTATTATTGCAATAAGAAAAGTTTCCATATTTCATGGTCAAAAAGTGCCAGAAAAGGAGCGAGAGTGCCACAGTACCAGGCAACATCCAATAGTGCCAATAATGCCACAATTGTGCCACATTTCCCATCACCGATGGTTATTTGTATTTATTTTTAACCCCCGACTAAAAAAAAGGGGGTGTTATAATTTTGTAGTGTGCCTGTGTATCTGTGTGTCTGTCCGTGTCCACGTACAGGCCAAACGGCTGGACCGATTTTCATTTAGTTTTTTCTGTTTGAAAGATGACTTGATCGAAAGGGTTCTTAGCTATGTTTGAAGAAAATCGGTTTAGCCGTTTAGAAGATATAACATCTTTTCTGAAAAAAGTCGGGGGTTTTTAAAATTTTTCATTTTTGTTATTTAGTTTGCATTCAATTCAAATAAATGAATATTATGTTTACGAGACATAATTACAAAAAAGTGAATTTCGTTTGTGAATAAAATATAATTTGTTAAAAAGTTAATAATTATTATAAAGATTATAAGTCGTCATTTTAAAAATGAGTGAGTAATGCCGAAACTTTTGGACTACACCCAAAGATGCCAAAAACAAACCTACAATTTCGAATCGGCAAGTTGATGCTCAAAACCATTGGTGGACGTTTCATGGCATTGAATTGAACTGAGAGCTCTAACACATATTCTTACTAGAGAATGACAATGAGCACTCAAAAAAAAAATATAAATAAGTAAATAGTTTTAATTTTAGTAACAGCGTATAATCACAATTGTAGTACAAACAATTCATAATCTCATACATCTCTTAAGCAACGATTCGATCACACAATAGCATCTCTACTTTGTTTATACAAAAGATTAAAATACGCTGCAACTAAAAATAGAAAGTCACATGCGTAGTATTGACTCTCTCTAATACTTATATTCGGCGTAGGCTCTCAGAGTATGGATATTTAGTCGGACAAAAAAGAATACGCATGATACTCGGGATATTTATTCAGCATTCGCCACTGTATACACACATTTGTGTATATAAAATGGAATGGAAAATGTCTGGATGTGTGTGGCTGTTTGAAAACATGATTTATGTATGTGTGTAAATAAAATAGCCCTGTATATACGCTTGTGTAGCCGATTAATAGTCAGAGTATTTTTATACTCATGCATGTGATTGATTGTAGCTCACATAGTCTATTAATTTTAGTTAAAGTTGTTTGTGCAGCGTAATTTAAAAAATTTTTATAAACATAGTTGCTGGATGTTTATAGTTATACGCATTCGGTTTAAAATTAATAAGTGTCTTTGCAATTGAGCGTGTCTATTTTTGGGCTGTACGCATTCATAGTTGTTTGACGGCCAATATTCAAAAAATACTTTTGTTATTCTCTGATTCTTACCTTCTTTCGTTTCCATGTGTTAACCCAGTCTAAGCAAGCCTGTGCTTAAAGCGATGATAATAGGAATTATGTTAGAGTATAAAGGGAGGAAAAGGTACCCCCAAACGGGAATAAAACGTATTAAAGTCCCCTAGAGCCGAAAGCTCGAAAGTTAATTTTGTACTTTTTCACACTTCGGTTTTAGGTCAAAAAGGCTGGGAGCAAAAACTTTTTGCTCCCTAACTTTTCACAATATATACGGTAAAAAATGTTGGATTAATTTTGATACCAAGCCTATGTGTATACATAACAAACACAAAAAATTTTTAATTTTACTTTTTTTTTTTAATCGGTACCTTTAAACGAGAATATAATGGATAAAAATGTTTTACATACATATGTATATAAATGAATATTCCCTTAAAATTCTTGAATACACTGAAGCTCGAAATCTTGTTATGGATTTTTCTTTTATACAGTGTAATCTAAACATTAAATGAATACTTTCATGTTATAATGCATTTACATTATCTCGAAATCTAGTACTTACGAGATTTCGAGCTAAGTTTAACTCCTTTTTACTTGCTTTCCCATACGAAACAAAATCTAGTTTGTGAGTAGATTTGTAGGCAATCTACTCAAAACTTAATATTTTTTTTTTTATTTGTATTACCCTGAACAACATATTTATATAAAAGATAATTGAATTAGCTACGGTCTCCTTAAAAAGGTGTGTAAATTGGCTACATTGCAGTTGTTTGGTTGTAGTTTTAGAAATTTTTCGGTTAATGGGTTTTGTTTTGGATAAAAAAAAAAATCTTGATAAATGTCAAAAAAAACATGGTGTAAACGGTATAGATTTTCATAAAGATTTTAATTAAAATATGCCAAATTTTGTGCAGGTGTAAATGCCTTATTATTTATTTCTTATAAGCTATGTACAGACGGTTGTCAGATCTTACAATATTGCCAGTAAAATGTGCCCAAAATTTCTTACAACCGTGTGAACTGACAATTTTTGTCAGACGTCGTTGCCAGAAAAAGCATTGTCAGTCCATTGCAAGACTAGCAGCTGACAACAAATTGTCAGAAATCTTACAATCGAGTGAACACATTGTAAAATTATTGCCAGATATTTGTCAGACATTTTAATATTGTCAGATGTGCAAAGTTTATGCATCTGACAATGGCGTAATTGTAAGAGAATTCTTTCTATGGGCAACACTGCACACGTTTGATTTAAAAGAAAAAATTTATAATAAAATATATGCATACAAAATCATTGCAATTGCTTCTTAATGGTTCATAATAATTTATACTTTCACTTTTTACAATTAATACAAACACAAACGATAAATATTTAACAATTTCTAATAAATGCTTTAAGTCTGGCAACGCATAACAACAGATCTAACAATTTGTGCATATGACAACCGTGTGAACTGACAATTTTTCTACTGACGATTTTGTCAGATGAATTTATTGTCATACAACCGTCTGGCAATAAATTGTAAGATTTTCTGACAACCGTGTGAACTGACAAGGAATATTGTGCTGGCAATTTTCGATTGCCAGTACATTGTCAGCACATTGCCAGATCTGACAATATTGTAAGATCTGACAATCGTCTGTACATAGCTATACAATTTTCTTCCTGCTTCATAACAATTCTTTTTCTCAATTACCAAACTCATCAAAAATTTATAAAAATAAAAAATGCCTGCTGACTTCTTAAATGCAACCTCAAGGTTAATTTTACAATGTGTTTTGTAAATTATATCAATTCTATTTTACGTTTTGTTAAACTTTTTACTTGCAGTCGTAAAATGTTTTTGAAAAAAAAAATAATACTTTACTCTAACTTGTGTGCATTGTTCTTTTTTATATTAAAGGATTAACAATCACCGCCTGCCCATTGGCACCTGACTCAAAGGCCTACGAATATGTTGAGATTTTCAGTGCTGGCTGGAATGAGCGTCCTAATTTTGCCATTGCAAATCGTTCAAAAGCCATTAGTGTAGAGTTCCTACGACCAGAGAATGGTGAGTTTTCATTTAATTGGATGGAATTGATACCAGGACCAACGCTCAGTATAGCAGGTAAGTAGACAAACTTACATACATACATACATATTCAATTATTAATAGTATGTGTATGTGGGTATGTGTATGGGTTTTTGTTGATAGTGATTGTCTGTCTATAAGGCAGAAAGAAGCTACTGTCAATCTTTTGCTTTTATTTTACTTCTTTGTTTTTAATTGTTATTTTTCAATTTACTTGCCAAACAATTTATAGAAGAGTGCCAATACAAATGCTCGGCTTTGAATGCCTGTGTTAATGTTAGTGTTTGGTGCGATGGCATACAGCACTGTCCTTCAGGCGATGACGAAACATTCCTACAATGCTCGGCCATTATGAAACTACCTACAGAAATATTGGCAACATTATGTTTGATTATTGTACTATTCTGTTGTGCATTTGCAGCATTTGCCTACAAGTAAGTTAAAACATTATTGCAATTTTTAACTATTACAAATTGACACCGTTTCCTTATAATTTAACACTGAATTCAGACATGTGTTACAAAAGAAAATTTTAGTCGTATTTTCTTTCTCAAAACGCATATAACAAATTTAGCTTATAAGAATTAAAATTTGATAATTAAATCGTAGAAAACAAGGTCAGTTTAAAATTTTTAATAATTTTTCTTCATATGTATTTCATTTTAACTCAACATGACTTACAAAAACCTTCAAAGATTTTTTTCCTTTTAAAATGACTTTATTTCATGTTGATTTAACATTGCAGTACTGTCACCCTATAAAATATTTTTCACTTTCAAAAACAAAAATGTCGTTATTCAACTTTTTTAAATTTCCTGTGAAAAAAAATATTTTCAGATTGATAAGTACAATTAAAAATAAGTTATTAGATATTTAGTTAAAAAAAATAAGTTATTGAAACAAAGAGATTTTTTTTAAACCAAAGAATTTTCAAATCGTTTTTTGTAGAATTTAATGAGTTTTAATGTTGTTGTCGTCAAATCCGTATTTTCTTTTTGAACTGTATTAATATATTTGATAATTTATTTATCAAACAATTTTTTGAGTTGTACTGTGCAAACTCGCTGTATTGATAAACAATATTATTGAATTAAAGAACAAAGTCAAAATTCATCTCCGTAGCCAACGACATAATTATCGAATATAAATTGTTTCTATTTTTTCTGTGTAAGATCAAAATGAATAATCATGTTAAATCAAAGTTTTTCAAGCTTAAATGACGTGAGCTTGATACTGAAATAAAACGATTAATGATTTCTGCATATGTGTTTCATGTTAGTTCAACATGACTTACAATAAGTTTAAAAGAAAATGTTTTCTTTTGAAATAACTTTATTTCATTTTGATTTAATATTCCAGTACTGTTAAATCGAAATGAAGAGTCATGTTGAATCAAAGCTATTTGAAGTTGAAAGAACGTGAACTTGATGCTAAAATAACACGAAGAATCATGTTGAAACAAACTTTATTTTAAGTTGAAACAACATGAATTTAATTTAATTTAGTTAGTCAATTTATTAATTATTCATTTCACGTTTGTTTATTGTTTTTTTTTTTTTTTTTTTTTTGTTATCAAAAATTTGTAAGCGTGGCATCTCAAGCATTTTATTTGCGAATAGTGCGTTAATCGGGAATTGCGATTAAGTTGCCGTATAAACGCAATATGTGTCAACTTCCTCCGTCGTTGCGTTAATGTCAGTTGGAAAAGGTGACATATGTATGTATAACGTATGCAGGGCTCTGTGTGACTCGGCCTTTAGTGTTAATTTAATTTGTTATGGTATGTGTTAAATTCAGAGAGAGAGCGTGACTGACAGATATTTGCAGTTTAATCAATTCTCTTTTGCTCCCTGTTCTCATCGACATAAGGAAATGGTGTATCTTAAGTATTAAAACATATCCAATGGATTTTTCACTTTAATTAATTTCACTTGTTTGGGATTTGCATTTTAAGTTTCTGTTTTCCTCATTTTACATTTCAATTATTAACTCGTTTGATTGTTCTAATTTTTAGGAAAATCAAAAGAAAACTAAGAGGCTCATCAGTTTTACAGACACGTTTAAAATCTTTGAGCTCCATGGATACGGCCGTTTTGGATGAGAAAGAAGTGATTTGCTGACAAAGCGACAATTCTGTGCGGTATGTTGAAATAGATCGTGTGACTACAGTCTGACCACATTCTATGGATACACTTGAAAAAATATCGCACAGAATTGTGCCTCTTGCTTGTAGACTGTTATAAACTAAAAAAACAAAAAACAAAACAAATTACTTACTACTAAAATACTACTAATATAATATAATACTAAATAATATGAAACTATATATTATAATAGCAATTATGATTTATACTTAAAAAAAAGAGATAATTAACTACTTATTTAAAAAGACAAAAAGAGAATTTATTAATAAGTTAAATATTTCTCATTGATTTAATTTAATGAACACTTGTTTTTATGGCAACTTTTTAAGCAAAAGAAAAAGTGATTTAAGTGGAAAACAAATTTAAATGATAAAAAAAACAACTCAAACTCAATCAAAAAGGAAAAAGAAAAAAAACAAAACACTTTGTTAAATCTCACATATTTTCTACGTAAAATAAAACAATTCATTTGTGAATAGTTAATTAAGTATTTCAGTAAAAGTATGTAGTAAAATGTATGTATTAAACTCTTTTTCTCCTTTAAAAGGTTTTAGTTTATTATTATGAAAACTTAGGTGTAATTTATAGAATTTTAATTAAAAAGAAAAACTAAATTAAATTTTAATAAGAGAAATGAGATTTTTTCTTTTGTGGAGTATAACTAGAAGTTTTCAATTAATACAAGAAAAAAACTCAAACCATTTTAATAAAAAAAATTTGAAAATTTGCGGGAACTGTATCCCGGATTTATATATTTTATTCAGTGATAAAAAAAAACTTAAGTCGAAGTAGCAAAAGTTTTAAATTTTTACTTTTCGCTGATTTGGCTTTTTCCAACTGTTTAAAATTAACCAATGCTTTTGCTTGTGCTTCTGAAAATAACCAACAGTCGCAGTCGAAGCAGAAACAGAAAACGAATAATGAACAATTGCGCAGTACGTTCAACAGTCGAAAATTTTGCAAGTTTGAATTTTATTTGTTGTTGCTTTTTGTTAATTTCGCTAGTAAAATCTTAAGTAGTCTGTGTGCTTTTGTAAATACCAAACAGTCACAGTCGAAGAAGCAAAAGGAAAGGTTTTGCTTTTAGAATCTTTCTGCAGATTCAATCAATTATTTTGTGGTGTTTGTCATGTTTTTGTTGTTATTTTTGCACATCAGACAAGATGCAAGGAAAAAAAACACTTTACTGCGATTGCTTCAAACTTCTAAAAGCCAATTTTTTGCTTCTGCGACTGTGACTGTGTGTGACTTTCAAAAGCATAAAGACTGATTCTGCTCTTACGTGTGATAATAACGAAAAGCAAAAGCAAATCAAATTCAAACTTTTCAAAGTGTCGACTTTTGAACATACTGCACAGTTGGTCATAAATCGTTTTGTAATTTTACTTTGACTGAAACTGTTGAATTTTTTAAAAGCGAAAGCAGAAGCAAAATGAAAATCACTTCAGTTTTTTAAACACTGATTTCATTCAAAGTAATTTTATAATTTAACATAATATGCACATTACAGCCTTATTTATAAAACTTAAAAAGTCTTTATAAAGGTTTTTTAAAGAAAATTTTCATACAAAATTTTTCTTAAAAAGCCTTTATAAAGTCTTTTTAAGTTTTATAAATAAGACTGATAGTGTTTAAAATTACTTTGGCATTTTTTTTTATTAGCCAGGGAATCTCAAAGCTCTCTCGATTAATCATATTTTTACATATCGTTAGCTAAAATGCAAAAAGGCGTAACTAACAAATGTATAATTTTACAGAACCAAAAAACTTAAAACAAAAACTAAACAAACTTGTAGTTAAGCACCCTTGTGTTTTACCCGGCTGCGCTACGCAAAGAAGGGTATTGTATTTATCATCGTATGTATGTATGTATATATGTATGTGTGTTCTTTTGCGGCACTATATAAACCGAACGCGTGGATAAGGCAGTAGTCAAAACTCAATCACTAAAGATAACACAGTGGTCAAAACTCAATATGGCGGCCAACAGACGCCATTTCCTACATACGAAAAATATAAAAAGTAGGCGAGCTATATCAAAATGGGTATCATTCGGCAGGTATTTTTAAATCATCTTTAGCTTTCTCCTATGATTTTTCATTTGGAATGATCATTTAGAATATTTAACTGGTGAAAGTTGGTCGAATTGGATTTTTTTAATATTTTTTTTTTTTTTTAATTACTACTTGTTTTTTAATAAAAGCGTAATTTTTGATTGCAGAATTTTAAAATTTTGTCAAAACTGTAGTAGAACGGGTCGGCTTTCATATAAATAAAAAAGTTGTGTCAGTCAGCGCCTAGAATGAAAAATATGTCTATAAAGTTTTTAAAACAGGAAAAAAAATCTTGACACGCCCCAAAATCCAGCCCCTTTTTTATACCCTGCACCAAAAATGGTCAAGGGCATACATACATATATGTCATTCCGTTTGTAATTTCCACAATATTCACATGCGGCCCATAAAGTATATACATATATATATATATATTCTGGGTCCTTATGATTAGGGAAGATGAATAAACGATGTCCGTCTGCTGTCCGTGAGATCGGTTTTTCGAAACTCCCAGGAAAGCTAGACTTCGGTCTTCGACTGATGTGTCGGGAATGGTCCGAAATAGATTGGTATTGAAAATCAGTAAAATCAAAAAGACGGTTCCAGAGCTGGAAAATTAAATTTTTTTTTGGTATATACAAGTGACGAACCTAAAACTCGTTTTTTTTTAATTAGTATTCAAAATAAAAAAAAATATTAAAAAGACCATTCCAGGGTTGGAAAATTTTACCTTTTTGGGTATTATATAAAAGTGACTAACTAAAATTCATTTTATCTTTTTCTCTATGAATTAAGAATATTTTTTTAAGAAAAGTATATTGCTATAAAAAATCAGAAATATCTAAAAGGATGATTCCAGGGCTGGAAAATGTATATTTCTTATGTATATAAAAGTAACTAGGTAAAATTTTATTGTTTTTCCCTCTTTTTCTTTATAAATTAAATATATTTTATGTTTTATAAAAAATAAAAGATATTCATTTCAGGTTTTTCTTTGGTTGGAAAAATGGACAAATGTAATTTTTGTTACAACAAACACCGGAAAAAAATCCACCAAAAGTTGAATTTTTTTTTACAACAAACACACGAAAAAATCCACCAAAAGTTGATTTTTTTTTCCTGCGTTTGTTGTAAAAAATTACATTTTTCCATTTTTCCAACGAAAAAAACCTGAAATGAATACCTTTATAGTTTGATATAAAAAGTTAGAAAAATAACACAGCTTCAGGGCTGGAAAATTTAAGCCTTTTTTGTATACACATGAGTAACTAAATAAAAATGATTTTTTTATAAAACATTTTTTATATACTTTTTTTTATTTTTTTTTTATATAAAAGGGCCTAACTCAATTTTTTTTTCGAAATCGTGTTTTAATGTGGCGACAACGTATAATTGCATCCTCCTGAAGATCTTAGTACGTTACAGTTCAAAATCAAGGACTTATGGCAACTTTAAAAACTATTTCTGCATGTAAATGCTTTATTTTTTCTTCAGTTTTTTGCTTCTCCTGTAAAATATCGAAAATTCAAGTTAGGCATTTTTTATATTAAGCCATCGATATGTGCCCTAAAAGTGGCATAAGTCATATATTTCTTTGGTCGAAGTATTTAGTAGATTACGTGTGAACAAAACAAGAAATATTTTATATTATGCAACAAAATAATTTAGAGTTGTACAAGTCTCGATTAATATGAATTTATTTAATATTTCATAAATATTTATTGAAGTTTTTTTAAGATTTATTTAATATTTCGAGGCAAAAATGCATATGACTTCGGCCGCTTTCATAATTAACATATTATGTTCAATTTTTATATAAAAATCTAATTTTAACATGAGTACTCATACGAAGCTTTGTAATATCGCGCCATAACCGCCAAAATAGCTTAAGCGATATAATTTTCGAACTTAAATTTTTTTCCAGAATTGATTATTTGCGATTGTAAATAGTCGATTTTCGTCAAAAAAAACGAAGTCCGAAAATGTGTCGCTTAAGCTATTTTAGCGGTTATGGCTTGATATGTTGCTTATTATGCTCTCAGCATAATTATGTTTCAAATCGCTGGCCACATGCTTTTTTTTTTTTTTTTTTTTTTTTTTTGAGGCAACAATAAGTCTATCGTTAAAGAACAGTCACAACTACAAAATAAATTAAAGGAGGTGTACCATTCCAATTCACTGAAACTGCTTCTTTCTGCTGAACAAAATCAAAAATAGTTTGTATTGCTTTTTGTAAAAACTAAAGTTGAATTTAGTCAGATCAGTTTTTGTTATTGAACATTAAAATGCGAAACCTCTAAAATCTTGTGGAGCTCCTATAATCCCAAATCGACTGCTGTACGGCTTCGTATGCTTTCAAAATAGGACAAACGATTGATGGTATCTGCAGAAAATGTAAAGGACCTAGGGTTATTGAGACAGTAGAACGTCTACTGTGCCATTATCCTGCTTTAACTCACACAAGATATACATAACTGTCCTGATGCTCACACCTTCGTAAACTTGTATATGCATCTAGAGTAGAAATAGATATTGACTGCTAAGGTTTGTTAAATTTGTGTGGGAGTCATTCGTTACAGGCTCCACGAACTGGGCTGCAATACTAATAGGGCTCTTGTCATCTGCTGGTATCACTCAGGATCAATCCCGGCCTAGGCGAGGTCTTTTTACCATTCGATATTATTGCAGTCTTTTCAACAGACATCTTGTTGTAATACATATGTTGTCAAGGGGCCTAATTCTCGTATGCGATTGCGAGCGAGTTTTAACTCGAATGTTCGAGTTTTTTAACTTTTGGGATTTTCGCATTCGGTTTCAAATAATACATATCGAAATTTCTAATGACAGCATTCGATAACGTGCATATATTCGAATGCAACCGTTCGCAAGCAAAAAGGCATTCGAAATCATGTTTAATATAGAAAAAGCGAAGAAAAGGAAAATGTATGTTCAATATTTGACTGATTTATTTATAAATGAATGAATGCACAAATGTACGTATAATAAAATAAATTAAAAATTTTAAAAACCCCCGACTTTTTTCAGAAAAGATGTTATATCTTCTAAACGGCTGGACCGATTTTTTTCAAACATAGCTAAGAACCCTTTCGATCAAGTCATCTTTCAAACAGAAAAAACTAAATGAAAATCGGTCCAGCCGTTTGGCCTGTACGTGGACACAGACAGACACACAGATACACAGACACACACTACAAACTTATAACACCCCTTTTTTTAGTCGGGGGTTAAAAATACAAATTGAAAAGTTTCTAAGTTTAAAATTTTTAAACGCACTAATAATCCCAAATTAATATTTTACTTATTAAGTAAAATATTTTTTTATTAAAAATACATTGAAATTGATTATTGAGGGGTTTAGCTGGATCCTATGCGCATTTCACTGTTGCTAATGCAGATCATCAGGGAACCTTTACCCAAAGCATCTTAGAACAACTAGAGTTATTATATTATAAACTTTCATTTAAACAAATGAGAAGCTCAATAACAAATAACAAAGTTGAAACAAGAACTCAATAATCAACATGTTTTTTATTTTCTTACTTTACTAGTTGACTTCAAATATAACAAAACACACTGACTTGGCAAATAATAAAATAAAATGTAAAAAAAATCAACCAACTCTGGGTGCATCTAAATAAAAAGTTAACTGCTTCTGGTCAACCAATAAAAGAATCGAAAATATAGCTAGTGCTCTCTTCTCTAACTTTACACTAATTTATTATTATTAAGTTATTAATTAAATCAAAATGAAAATATCATTTATGTATATTCGTTTCTTTTTTCTTCATATACGTGTGTATGTACGTACATACATATGTTTTTGCACACATACATATATACAAACATATGCTTTTGCTTACAATTTATTCAGTGTTATGAAATGAATTTATATATAAATATGTTTGCCTTTTTCCAACACTGAAACAAAAACTCGATTCGCTTGGTAACGAGTGACATTATCCGAAAATTTATAGCCATCGAAATTAATTTCTATTCGAATGCATTTCCGATCACGACTGCAGGAATTAGGCCCCAGAACTTGCAACCTTGAGGATGTAATCGAATTTCTTGGTATAATATCTTCTGGTCTATACTTGAAAGTTATCATAAATTTTCTGGTTGATGAATCGATATTATTTCTGAGGTATATATATTTGAGCAAAAATCGGTTAAGCCATTGGAATTTAAGAGCTCGCTTCTGTCTGTATCTGTATCATTTCTGATTGATCAATAGTATTAAGCTGGTGGCAAATCGTCACATCCGTGAACGTACAACTCGTCACGTAAAAACACCATTTTCGGATTATGACATACGTGAACGTATTGAAATCCCATTCAGTTTATACGATTGACGTATTACTTAATTTGTTTACGTACGATTGCCGATACGATCACGTATGTAACGATTTGAACCCTGGATTCACCCATTGCTTCCGAACAAAATTTTTGTCCAGACAAAATTTTTTTACTGAGAGTTTTCTGCAGCACGATTCATCCATTTCGAACATTTTGTCTGGAAAATCAAAGCTACCATATGAAATACGTGTGTAAACGATGCGTATTAATTTTATAAGTGGCAGCACAGCGGCAGATGATTACAATTCGCTGTGTATTTTTAATTAATTAATGCAATTCATTCGTTCAGCTCCACATGTATATGTTTTATTTTCCAATTTTCTTTTATTTCTATTGTAATTAATACAATGTTATTCATATAACATGACGTGGCAGTTCAACTTTGGCTGAAAAAATAAAATACTTGGCAGCTCAGTTCGATTTTGTCCGGACAAAATATAAAATTAAACCAATTCAAACTGAGAGTTGTTCGTAAAAAATATTTTCTCTCTCTCAAGAAGAGAGAATTCAAACTACATATAAAAAAAATTTTGTCCGGACAAAAAATTTGTTCGGAAACAATGGGTGAATCCAGCTTTAGGGGAACTTGTACTACAGCGTCAACTATGTTTAAAATTTTTAGTTTTTGTTATTTAAAATAAATTGATACGAGTATTAATTAAGAAATGTTGAGGGAGCTTTAAGTGAAATTACTTTAAAAAAATTATTGAAGAAACAAATACGAACTTCATTTAATGGACTTAAGCTTTAAATCTGCTTCAAAATCAAAATAAAAATCACATCTCTCCTTATTACAGAATTCTACTGAATGAGTTAATACACGACATATTTTGCAAATGTTCTGTATATACAGACAATTTTACATGTATAGGTGCAATTAGACGTTACATGTCCATAATGCCATAGCCATAACCAAACCAAAATTCAATTGGTTTCTATGGCAATGGCTATGGCGTTATGACGAGTCACCTACAATCGAATACAGTGTTGCCCATTAGTTTGGTTATGTCACGTCTGATTGCACCTACACATGTAAAATTTTCTGCATATACAGAAAAATCTCATAATGTTATTGAGAAAAAGACTTTTAAGCGTAGTGAGCGCACTACGCAGAATTAGAGTGGTAATTAGACTCAAAAAAGAGAAATTGTTATTTCATGCTAAGAACACAATTGGGACGAACGACTAATTTTTGACCGCGGCAATTCGTCGTCAAAAATAAAACATTTGTTTATATGAAAATGACATTGGTCGAAATTCTCTATACGCTGCGTGAACTCTTCAATAGAACGACAAAAAATTAATTTTTTTTTCTCTTTGCTGCATTATAACAAATGTTATTTTTTTCGTCGTCGTTGTGCTTCACACGACGAATTTAAGGTCCAACTATAATATGAATAAGCTGGCTGGCTTAAGCTAATGTCAGAATTGAACGATAAGTCTGTCAAATGCTTAAACAATTCAGATGTGACTTTTAGGTGGCCACAATGTACTTACATGCACTTAAGTATTCTTTAGCCACAGCTGCACATCTAGGTATTGTCAATAATTTTGTAGTAATTTTGTTTCTTCTCATAACTCCTAAATGAATGCAATTCAATCAAACTAACTTGAAAGAATGTCCTAATCTATTAGAAATTCACATATAAATATATCCATCACCTTATTACTTGTTTTATTTGTTTTGTCTACTAAAAAGTACAACAGTGAATAGACATAAGCAAATACATGTGTATGTGTGTATATGTGTACTGTAAAACAAACAATGAAAATAAAAGTTTTGCTTTATTTTCCGAGTTTAAAATAAGAAACAATAAAAAAATATTTAAAATCAATGAATATTTTCTGCTGCTGCTTGTTTGAGTTTAAAAAATGCACAAACAGTTGTTTCCTTACGGAATGTGCGTTCCGTTTGGCACTTTACTTAAGCAAATGACATTTGACGAAACTTGACGAAAAATTTGTTAAGTACATTATAGCAAGGCGCATTTATTAGGTGGCAGCACTACACCAGGTGACTAATGTCATTATACCAATCTAAATGTCAAATTTGGATTGTGTAGGTATAAGCCTAAAAGCATGCTTTTGTTTGGGTATGCATAAATACCTTTCGAATATTCAGTTTGGTATGGTGTTTGACATTTCCTGCAAGAAACATGGAATGTCACGATGCTACCCTGTTTTGAAAAGTAAGAAGGTAATTTATACCAACAAAGTACATGTGGTTGTTGCTGTTGTAATATTTGTTGTAGAATCGCGGGTACCTGATTGATGTGCCTTGCATTATAGTTTGCCACATGAGTTTTATATGTAACCGCACTGTTGCTTAAGCTAGCTTATTCATATTATAGTTGGGCCTTTACGCAGCGAATTCGTCGTTGTGGGCGAAATTCGTCGTTTGTCTCAGTTGTGTTCCTAGCACCAGTTGTATTTATTTTGAATAACGATTATTTTAAACGATTTTTGTAAACAATTTTTACAGATTTTCCTGTACAATTTGTGATATGTGTAAATCTTGCAAAACGCATGTCGTGTGAAACTCTTTAATAGAAACTTCAATGAAAAAAAAACTTCACATTGAAAATAATTCGACTAGTCTAATTCATATTCTAGTGAGTTAATAAGTTATAAGAGTATTTATAAAATCGAGCATTAATTATGCGACGCACAAATATAAATGATTAATAATAAAAAGTAAATAAATTAGTATAAAATTATGAATAAATTTAGAAAAGTATTAAGTACATATATATACATACACACTATCATGCTCACGTTTGTATGTGTGTCTGTTGTATATCTGTCTTGTAGATTTTTAAGTAGAAAAATGTAAAAATATAAATTAAATATTTAAGTAAGTTAAACTAAAACTATAAAAGTAATAATTCAATTACAACAAACAACTTTGTATGTATATCAGCCATATTAATTGATCAATAACGTTTAAGTTTTTAACACTTTCCAATATTTTTTTTTTTAGGTTTAGGTTAATTAAATTAAATTAAATTAAATTAAATTAAATTAAATTAAATTAAATTAAATTAAATTAAATTAAATGAAATTAAATAATAAGAAAAGGAAACCATATTGCTAAACATAGAGTGAGAAAAACATGCGATCGCACGAACCATTTCTCATAACATTCTTTCCCAATCGACTTGAAGTAACTTCAAATGCCACTTTTTGTACGCATTAAGGTTGGTACTCACTATACTACTCGTATATAATCGTTTGACTTTTTAGAAAATGCAACCCTGGGGTCAAATCGTTACATCCGTGAATGTACAACTCGTCACGTAAAAACACAATTTTCGGATTATCACATACGTGAACGTATTGAAATCCCATTCAGTTTATACGATTGACGTATCATTTAATTTGTTTTCGTACGATTGCCGATACGATCACGTATGTAACGATTTGAAGCCTGATCTAATGAGTTTTTATTTTCATACGTTCCGTGTTTTTCTCCGGGGCCACACGTTCAATTTTTGCAATTCAATTTGCAATACACTCTCACTTTTCACCCGACTGCGCAAAGCAAAGAAGTCTATGTATGTACGTATCGTCACCTTAAATGCAAACAGACGTAACTTCACTTTTATATTTTTTTGAAAATTTTCTTCGAAATTTACTTGTACAGGGTGGGCCAAAAGAAACCAAGGGGTGTAAAAGTTTAATAACTTTTTTGTTTATTAACTTTTTTTTATTTTTTCTTTCAGATTATATAATATACAAAATGGAAATTTTTTTACACTTAGTATGAAAAATGATATCTCTTAAATGACCACCATCTTTTTAGAGCATTTTCCATAACATCTTTCAAAACTTGTGGCTGTAGCGTTCGAATTTCTGCAACAATGTTTGCCTTGAGTTTAAGGATTGTCTCTGGCTTGTTCACATACACTCGGTCCTTCAAAAAACCCCAAAGAAAATAGTCGGGTGCTGACAAATCTGGCGATCGCGCTGGCCAAATAATTTCCGAATTTCGAGAAATTATTCGCTCTCCAAAAATTTGACTTAAAAATGCCATTGTGTCTCGAGCAGTATGGGCAGTGGCTCCGTCCTGCTGAAACCACATACCAGGTCTGTTTTCAAGAGCAGGACGTAAAAAATTTTCTATCATAAACCGATACCGCTCTCCATTTACGGTTACAGCACTTCCATCTTCATTATCGAAGAAGTAGGGCCCAATGACATTTTCAGATGTGATCCCACACCATACTGTACACCTGATGGGGTGCAATTGGCGTTGATGAATGGCTCTTGGATTTTGAGAACCCCAGAACGTACAGTTCTGCTTATTAACAAAGCAATTCAAATGAGCTTCATCACTCATAATCAAATTTTCAATAAAGTTGATTTCATTTCTGGCCAACTCTTGAAATTTAACTGCAAAATTTAAACGTTGCCGATGATCTGAGGGTTTTAATTCTTGGACCAATTGCACCTTACATGGGTATAACTGTAAATCTTTTTTTAAAATGCGCCGTAGTGACGTACGAGACATTTCTAGCTGAGCAGAACGCCTTCTGCCAGATGTTTCTGGTGCTTCGTTAACACTTTGCTGTACTCGTTCAATATTTTCCGCAGTGCGACTTAAACGTGGTCTACCGGTTCGAGGCAAATCTCTTACGCTGCCATGTTGGTGATGACGATTAACTAAGCAACGAATCATCGCTTCAGAGGGCGAAATTCTGACGTTAAAATGTCGACGATATGCTCTTTGCGTTAAAATAATTGATCTCTGGTTTAAATAATAAAATTCTATTGTTCTGGTTCTCTGTTCAGTTGTGAACCTCTCCATTATAAATTCTCCAAGTGTTGTCTATATAATCTGAAAGAAAAAATAAAAAAAAATTAATAAACAAAAAAGTTATTAAACTTTTACACCCCTTGGTTTCTTTTGGCCCACCCTGTAGTATGGATACTTATATGTTTTTAAACATTTACTTCCTTTTTATATATATTTAAGCTTTTATGTTAGTTACATTGCTTGCAATAAAAAATATATGCATTCGTAATTACGTCCGTTTGAATTTTTTTAATAAAGTCGTCATTTTTCATCGCAGAGGTCTACATATTTGCTTAAACATGTAGTTTGATAAAATGAACCATAATCAATCAAAAACTCGATTTCGAATTTTTGTGTAGTTACGTCCGTTTGCATTTAAGGTGACGATATGTATGTATGTATGTATGTATCAGAGATCAGATTGAATGCCTTATTTTGCTGTTTTGAATGCAATCACAAAAAACCTGCATATTGTTGTCAAATCACAACATTTGAAAAAAAAACAACGCAACAATCAAAAGAGATGAGTGTGGCCTGCATTGCTTGTTTTATATAAATGTTCACTGGTCTTGTCAAAAGCAGCGAATACTCAGTGAATGGTGCGAATACTTTTTATTGTGATTGAACACAACGTAATCTTGTATAAAACGTACATATGTACATATGTGTGCTCTTACATTTGTATTCTTAAAACACGATATAATTAGATTTGAAATGTATGTATTTATATGTATGTATGTATTATACAAAAGATCAACGAATACTCCAGTGAATGGTATGAAAGAAATACATTCTTTCATGCTGCATCATTTCATTTCGCTGCTTGTATTATAACGGCATTGCAATAATAGAGTGTGTCAGAGCAATCAACAAAAACAACGAATTATAGCAAGGCAACTACATTTGTTATTGTTGTCGAATAAATGCATGGCAAAAGCAACGAATTTATGAATAGTTAGCAAATGTGAATGGTCTCACTCTGTTCACTGGTATGTATGTGTGTTCCTTTGCGGCACTATATAAACCGAACGCGTGGACCAATTTTGATTATTCTTACGTCAATCTTCAATCCCGGGAGTGTCACTAAAGATATGCCAGCTTTCAAAATTCAATATTCCGGCCAACAGACGCCATTTTGAAATTACGAAAAAATAAAAAGCTTAAATTAGACGTGCCATAGCCATAACCAAACCAAAATTAAATTGGTTTCTATGGTAATAGTTATGGCGTTATTGCCAGCCACCTATAATCAAATACAGTGTTGCCCATTAGTTCGGTTCGAACAGCTGTTTTGTATGGTCATGGCACGTCTAATTTAATCCTTTAACAGGATTTTCTGTTGGCGAAAATGTATAGTGCAGTTTGTTTTTAGATGAGAGTACAAGAAATAATAATAATTCGATGCCAAAGAGTAAGCTATTCTCTATTTAATGAAATATATTAGACGAAAAATTTCTGCTTTACACTGAAAAAATAAATACGCCAAGTATTTATTAAAATAATTTTAAGAAATACACAAATTTCTTACAAGCACTACTTAGAGCCTGTGCCAAACGGTAGCAAAGTACTAGTGTAATGGTGTTTTCTTTTCTAAAAGAAAAGTGTAACATATATGCTACATGTGATTTGGCAACATTTTTAAATGCTCACCTGATTTTTAAGAAGTGTTGCATATTTTACGTTTACAAAAGAACAATTTTCCAACAAGTTTCGGCATAAAACAATCACGAACTAGAAAATGATTTATTTTTTTCATAGACAATAACAAAAACAGCTGTTAATATAATGCTGCACTCATGCCCCTTTAATGAAAATGAGTGTTGAACATGTAGCATTTTTCTTCTTTTTAAGGGTAACATCACGGGAAAAGAACGCGTTCAATTTTTAAAATAATACATAAGTACTTTTCAGAAAAGAACACAAAGAAATGTAAAAGGCAACATAAATGCAGCATATTGCTCAGAAAAGAAAACGCCATAAGTAAATTTTTGACACTTCTGAGGTGAATAAAATTTCACTAGCCCTGGGGCTAGTAGAAAATTTGACATAATAGGTAAATTTTTGACAAGCTGCAATGAAAAGCATGGTATCATAAAATTTAAATCCACCGCCGTCGCTTCGAGCCGTCGCCCAATACAAAGATTTTTATGTCTTTTGAGTTTAATTTCACTGTCAAAAAATCATTGTTTATTTTAGTTAGCGAAACATGTTGCATCATATATATAATATTATATAATTTATTGCTACAAGAATATTGTTTTATATAAAAATGTCCTCTTAAAAATTTGTTGGTAGCCGGCGGCTTGTAGTCAGGCGATGCAAAACCGCCGCCGCAGCAATTGTTTCATCAACTTCTTTCTATGCTCAAGCGAATTTGTCAAAATTTTACATTGTCAAAAAAGATATCATTTGGCACAGCAGACCAATTAAATTTTTTCCCCACAGGCAAATATTTTTTTACCATAGTACTTTTCCACCGTTCGACACACGCCCTTAGTGCTTTTTCTTAGTTTGGCACTAACGCTCAAAATTTGGCGTTTTGAGTCTTCAAAAAGCACTAAAAATAGTGCCAAAAGCATCGCTGGGCAGGAGCAAATACACAATAGGGTCTTGCGAACGTCCTATATCTTGGTAATTTGAAATCAAGAAATTTTTTGTGATCTTCATAAAAAGAGAGCTTGTTCCTACCTATAAATGGAAAATTCCAATTTTTGTAAGCGAGAATTGCATGTTAAACATAAAATCTTCGTAGAGAAAAAAAAACACAGTCCTGACTGTATTTAAACAATAATTATGATTAGCTAGAGGCAAATTAGAGCACTCGTTATAGAACGAAATTACGAAATATTTCCATATAAACTTTATTGAGCTGCTTTATGGCTGAGTTTTAGATTTATCTATTGTATACAGCTGTATCCAAGATATCGGTAACATTTTAAACTCCCGTTCATGACAGAACTCATGACAGTTGCTACCGCGTCAGCTACTGTCATTGATCAAGTTTAAATTGATATTGGCAGAATATCAATAACTACCACATCATTGAAATTGGGTTATACTTTGTAATTCGAAACGAAAGAAAATGCTTTCGTATTTGTGTGTTTACAGCATGTAAATTCGAAAGCATTTTCTATCGTTTCGATTTACAGGACAGACTTCCTGAATATTGTCATGACAGCGCTGTCATTTCATATACTGTCATAGCATGAATTAAAAAAAAACAAGATTGCGCACGCAGCCGCACAAATTAGTTTTCTACTGGGTATCTACGTCATCATAGAATACAAATGAGTGTGAGAGAGAGTTTTACGTTTCTCACTTTAATTATTTAACACTTTGATTTTTACGCAAATGTACTTTGTTTACATAACATATTCTATGTCTACGTCACAAAAACAGAGAATAAAATAAAGGACCTGCGCAATGTGCAATCTTTTTTCGATTCATGCTGTCATATGCTGGAAACACAACATGGATGAACGACGAATTTTTCCTTGCGAACTTTCGTCATTAAAAATAAAACATATTTGTGCATATGAAAATGAACACAACACCACCGTCGAATGAAATTTGTCGTCTGAGATAGATTTATTTCCATTTTTTACACCGACGAACGGCGAAAAAAACAATTTTCTCTCTCTCTCTTTGCACAAACCACCACCAACTTTATCAATTGCAAGAGCAGTTATTTATTCGTCGTTGTTGTGTTCCACACGACGAATTTGCTCAGCTAGTTCTTATCGTCGTTCGTCCCAGTTGTGTTCCTACACTCAGGGAAAAGTTGCAACTTAAAAATAAGAACGCGCCACATGAATTCAATAATTTTTAATATAATAGAAAATGTATATTGTGATACTTAAAAATAATAAATTAATACTGTAAATTAATATTTTCCCATATTGAAATAAGAAATTTCAACATGACTAGACTTTCGTTAATGTTTCTTAATAATTAAATAATGATTTTTATTGATTTTAAGCTGTTTTTTCTCTTGGTGTAACTATAGTGTAAATGAGGCTTAAGAAGCAAAACGTTCAACCAACTTAAGGAAAATATAGCATGTCTGGCAACTCCAGAAAACAAATAAAAAGTGCTGCCAAACCAAAAAAAGGAAAAAGTGCTACCAATTTAAAAATTAAACTAATTTCCAGTAATATTTAAAGCTTTTAAATCTATTTTCTTATTTTTTCTCGCAACAAAAATTATCCAGATCGCCCAGTTATATCGATTAGCGATTTATTAATTTAACTAAAGGAAGGTAATTTGTACATGCGTGACATAATTTTTAAAACAATTTAAATTATCAGGGCAATCATGAATAAAATTCAGGGAAAAATTTCAAACAATAGCAAATAATAAGGAAAACAAAAAATTCTAATTGGAAAAGGTTGAAAATTCTCGCGGAATTTTATTCATGATTGCACTGTATAAGTGTTTTCACAAAACAATTACGTTTCCGATTCTTAACAATTACAATGGCAGAGATAGCTGAGATCATACCAAACATCTTAATTAATTCAAAACACAATTTAATTTTAAAAAGAAAAGTATATTTCAAGAATATTCCAAAACACATTTATACGAGTTTACTTGGTATTTTAAAACCCTTATTCCAATACATTTTAAAACTAAAATAAAACAATATTTTATGGGGATTTTTATGAGTTTATATTTATTACGCAGTTTTATTACATATTTATTAAATTTTCTTTTAAATAAAATTAAAATAAAAAAAATACCTTTAATTTAATCATAAGAGACAAACAAGTTTTTTTTTGTAATATAAAAGGAAGAATAATTCTTTAAGAAACCCACCCAAAATACTTTTAATATTTTATATTTAAAATATATTTATTATTATTAATATTTTATTTATAAACTAATTAAGTTATTAAAAAAAATTAATTATATAAAAATACAAAATCTTTAAACAAAACAATCACTGCCCTTAATTAATAAAGAGAATCGCAAAATGAAAAACTCATTGTATGATTTGCTTCGTTAAATTTTTTTTTTTTTAAATAAATAACAACCTCAATAAACATTATCAAATGCAGACAATAAAAATAATTAACAAGATTTCGTTGAATTTGTTTTTGCGTTTTAAGAAAATAAAAAATAAATAAAACTTTAGCAACAATATTAAATACAATACAAAAAAAAATATATATCTAAAACATGAGAGAAATAGAAATAAATATTTTTTGAAAAATTAAAAGCAGGGACTGAAAATAATTGTTATTTTTTTATTTGAAATGAAAAGGTTACTGTAAAATGTGTTTTATTACGTTTCGGTTATTTTTAACCATTATCGTAACATATATTTCATTTTGGTTATTGTAACCAATTAAAGTGAGAAATATATTTTTTTGGTTACAAATAACTACTATAGCAACCAAAAAAATTTGTTGGTTACCAATAACTATTATCTAAAGAATTTAAATTTTTTGGTCATTGCTGCCTAAAATGCGGTATTTTAGATCTAAAAGAAGCATGTATAAGGGGTATTATGCAGGACAAGAACATTAAATATATTTGGCAAAGTTGACAAAACGGGCAGTTTTATAATAATTTGAAATTTATTTGCTGGTGGTCCAGCGTTGTCTATATGCATTTCATTGTTGCTGTAACAAATCATCAGTAGACTTCAATCACACATTTTGAATAGTCTCAAACCTCTTATCTTATCTTATGCACAGACTTTCAAGAACAATGAAATGCATATAGACAACGCTGGACCACCAGCAAATAAATTTCAAATTACAATAAACTTCTGACAATATGTCGAATAATAAATTTCTTAAATGTTAAATTTAGATTTTATTTTTCATTTTGCCTTATAATTACTTTTATTGTTATCCAATGGATTTCTAATTGTATAAAGGTGTAGAAAAATAAAATAGATTCAAATCGAATATAAATTATTTGCTGGGTTTTTTGTGTTAGTTTCTAAGCCTACTTACTACGCTTATTTTTCTTTTGTGATTTTCAAAAATATTATTATATGTGAATTCTCAAATAGTTCTTGAAAGTCTGTGCATAAGATAAGAGGTTTGCGACTATTCAAAATGTGTGGTTGAAGTCTACTGATGATTTGTTACAGCAACAATGAAATGCATATAGACAACGCTGGACCACCAGCAAATAAATTTCAAATCACAATAAACTTCTGACAATATGTCGAATAATAAATTTCTTAAACAAATATTTATCAATTTCATAAATATAGTAATTGAGGTATTTAAACTAGTTACATATTTTTCTTTTTATTTTTCTTTTCGACAAAATGTCCAATGATGTTTAAATAATTACATGGCATTTTTCTTTAGCAAATTTCTACTAAAAACATCGCATATTGCGGAAAATATAATAATCTGCAAGGGATTAAAATAATGGAAAATATCTCCCAAAACTGATTTATAGACCGCAAAAAAGGCAATAACTCGAGAATAGGCTTACAACATGTATGTAAAGCGAGAAAGCTTGCAAAAATGTGAATATCGGTAAAAAAAAAATATACGTAGATTTTAAGAATCAAAAATAATCTCATGTGCAAAAAATTGCGAAAATTCGCCAATAATTTTTTAAATGAAAAAAAACCAAAAATTTATTTTTAAACGCTAATATTAAAAGGAATGCAAAAGACTTGTAAAAATTCGCAAAAATTCGCAAAAACTTGGTAACACCAAAAATATATCAAAGTGTGATACTTATTAAAAATAGTAAAAATGCAAAATAACAAAGGATTGTGAACAATCACTTTTATTGCAAAAATTCGCAATAACTATTTGCGAAATTGCAAACAACCCCTGAAATTACATACAAATACCTAAAGATATAAGAAGTTTCAAAAAATCGGAAAAAATTTTCAAAATTATCAAAATTCGCACTAAATTGCTAACATCAAATAGATAGGTGGATTAAAAACCGATAAAATGGTAAAATGGCAAGATTTGGCTTAAAATCACTTTTATCTCGAAAATAGCGAAAATTGCAAACAAGCC
Organism: Tachina grossa; assembly: GCA_949987645.1. NCBI lineage: Eukaryota > Metazoa > Arthropoda > Insecta > Diptera > Tachinidae > Tachina > Tachina grossa. The sequence continues at coordinate 57,407,791 of OX465276.1, read as the reverse complement.
CTAAAATTGTTTAGGTGAAATTATAAGGAATGCCAAAAAAAAATCGGCGAAATTCGCGAAAATTACGAAATGTGCAACTAAATTAAAATTAAAATTAAAATTATGCACAAGAGCAATAAGTTTTGATAAAAATTACCTGATTCGCAAAACTTACTAAAATTAACAAATAAATCCTAAAGCCCTAAAATTTTAAAAGGGCTCGAAAAAATTTTGTTTTACTTATCGGATACAGATTGAAGCTGTTCAATAATTTTCTCATTTGCATCATCATTGCATTTTCGTACCAAATATTATTTTGCGTCTTTACATCTAAAATACCGTATTTTGGGCAGCAATAACAAAAAAAAATTAAATTCTTCAGATAAGAGTTATTGGTAACCAAAAAAATTTTTTGGTTACAATAACCAAAATGAAATATATCTTACAATAATCGTTGATTATAACCATTATTTGAATTCATCAATTTTAATGGTTAAATATAACCTTTTTGGCATTTCTCTTATAACTGTTATGTCCCTGATTAAAAGTCAACTTAATAAAAAAAAACGTGCAGCAAACAATTGACTTTAAAATAAAAGAAAAAAATTATTTCATTAACTCTTAACAAATAGTTTAATAAAGAAATACTTCCAATTGAACTGTAATACAAGCGACTCTAAAACAAATAAACAATTTTATGAAGTTGTTAAAAGTAATTGAAAAATCTTAAGAAATTTTTTTTAGAGAGAATTTCTGTAAAAAGCAATTCTTTAATTATAAAGCGAATAAAACGAAAAAATAATATATATATATATATATATATTTTAACTAAACGAAAACATACTTAAAAGAATTAGAAATTCATATTTAGTTTTTTGTTATTCGATTTGAACACTCAAAACCAAAGATGCACGTCAAAATGATAAGGTCACATTCTTATTAGCTTTCTTATTATTTTATCGAGCCATAGCCGCCAAAAAAGCTTAACCTATACATATTTTGCACCGCGTTTTTTTGGAGGAAAATCGATTATTTACGATCGCAAATGATCGATTTTGGTCAAACAATAAATTTCGATAATTATGTTGCTTAAGCTTTCTTGGCGGTTATGGCACGATATGTGTACGTATAAGATTTACTTAATTAAGCCTTGTAGTTCTAAAACGTATTATAAATAAAAATGTTGCTCTTATTTTTCAGTACTCCAGCAGTTACTTTAATTTTAATGTGTGAAAAAATAACAAAAATTAAAAATTTTAAAAACCCCCGACTTTTTTCAGAAAAGATGTTATATCTTCTAAATGGCTGGACCGATTTTTTTCAAACATAGCTAAGAACCCTCTCGATCAAGTCATCTTTCAAACAGAAAAAACTAAATGAAAATCAGTCCAGCCGTTTGGCCTGTACGTGGACACAGACAGACACACAGATACACAGACACACAGACACACACTACAAACTTATAACACCCCTTTTTTTAGTCGGGGGTTAAAAATATTGAAAATTTAAATTTTTTAAACATACTCGTATTTTTTCATTCACAGCAGTAAATATGAAGAAATCGCTTCTAAGAAAAGAATCGGTTTAGGGTTGATATTGTCATATCGAGCCATAATCGCTAAAAATAACTTAAGCGACACATTTTTTGGACCTCGTTTTTTTTTTTTTTTTTTTTTTTTTTTTGACGAAAATGTACTATTTACAATCGAAAACCATCGATTTTGGTCAAAACTTGAGGTTCAAAAATTATGTCGTTTAAGCTATTTTGGCGGTTATGGTACGATATATCAAAATTGAAATCGATTCCGATTTGAATTGGTGTTATGAAATCGTCTCGGTTTTTACTTCATTTCATTATAAACAAGAATCAGTACGTGGATTCTTTAACTTTTATTGCGATAATCGTAACCCTTTAATAAATATAACGAAAATTTATTGACGTTGCTATTTAGTAACATATTTTAACGATATTCGCTATCGGTTGAGCTAAAAAAAAAGTAAAATCACAAACTCAAATTCATTTAGTTTTTCTTTATTATTCTTCTTGCTTTTCGCTTATTTTGACATTTTCTATACAGAGATAAAACATGATATTGAATTAAATGTTAATTAAAATATAGTTACATAGCTGGAGACTATCGTAAACAATATATTACGCAATAACATTATCGTTACCTCAAACGAATAAATATGTCGATATATATTACGATTTTCGGTTTGCAAAAAGTTACAGAATTCAGTACCAGGTTCAAATTAGCTTTTGGGCTTGGATTACATTTTCATCGGCTTACGAGTATTAACAAAAATTGGGCTTTATGGTAGAATTCGTCAATTCATATCGTGTTACTTTTGGGCCGGGTCAATTAGCCGACTGTAATGGAATGTAACTGCAACGGTTAGAACCAGCTGATCGATATTGTTGTATGAAAAGTAGGTTACGTTACATTACATCTCTATAATCATTTTTATTACTATTCACATAGCAATATCAATGAGCTGTTTCCTACTGTTGCAGTTACATTCCATTACAGTCGGCTAACTGGGCCTTTAATTTTAACTGCAACGGTAAGAAACAGCTGATCGATATTGCTATGTGAAAAGTCATGAAAATGGTTATAGAGATGTATTGTAACGTAGCCTAGTTTTCACATAAAAATATCGATCAGCTGTTTCTTACCGTTGCAGTTACATTCCATTACAGTCGGCTCAACTTCAAAAGTAGCACGTAAAAAATATGCTCACAAGGAAACACAGTATTAGACTGGTCCTTATTTTCGACAAGTCACAGTATTTAATGCGGGAAAAAATCTCATAACTGCCCCTGACCAGCTCCTAGAAGGGCAGAATGTAATACTAATTATTTCTCCTCAAAATAATATTTTTATAAATTTTAAGGAGCCAAATCTATGATATATGAGCCAAATCTATGAACCATGAAAAAACTAGTGATGGTTGGTCTTATATTTTACCATCTAGAAGCTACTTAGAACGGTGGGAAAAATTTATAAAAAATGTAGTTTTGTATGGTAGACTCCCAAGGAGGGGAGATAGAAAAAATGTAGCACAGAAATTTTTTTTTTTTTTTTTTTTTTGTTCCTGAAACCAATCAGAAATTTTCCAAAACTAATTTATGAATTAAAGGTCTTAATACTAATAATTATTATTTTAAAACTTTACAAAATGCATTAATTCAATATTTTTGATAAATAATCAAATCAATTATAAGATATTGAGCAACATTTTGTAATAAAATTATGTATTTTAAATAATTCAATACAGTGCACTAATGGCTCGATTATGGATGGCAACCGAACTTCAGTTGCCGAGTTAACTAGCAACGCAACTGAACTTAAAACTGGTATTATGTATGGCAACTTCCTCCAGTTGCCAAAAAGTTATCGATTATGACAGTATGGCAACTGAAAATAATTAAACATAAATTTAAAATATAAGAAATACAGGTGCTAAAAAGAAAATTATTAAGTAAGAGTGTTTAAAGTAACGGGTGTTTTTTTAGAGGTATAGAACTTCGAATTGAAATAAAACACAAGAAAATCGTTTTAATGTCCATCAATTTGGCTTTATTGGAAGGATAATTTTATGCCATTAATGTTTAAATATGATTTCGGGCATGTGGCCGCCGCGGCTGGCTCGAATAAAGCCAATTCTACAGGTCCAATTTTCAACCACTTTTTCGAGCATATGGGGCCGTATGTTGGCAATAACGCCACGAATGTTGGCTTCCAAGTCCCCTAACGTTTCTGGTTTGTTGGCGTAGACGAGCAACTTCACATATCCCCAAAGAAAATAATCCAATGGTGTCAAATCACACGATCTTGGTGGCCAATTGACAGGTCCATTCCGCGAAATTATGCGCTCATCGAATGTTTCCTTCAATAAATCGATTGTGACGTGCACTGTGTGGCATGTAGCGCCGTCTTGTTGGAACCACAACTCATCCACATTCATGCCATCCAATTCGGGAACAAAATAGTCGGTTATCATGGCTCTATACCGGTCTCCATTAACGGTAACTGACTCTCCAGCATTATTTCGGAAGAAGTATGGCCCAATGACTCCACCAGCCCATAGAGCACACCAAACAGTCAGTTTTTGTGGATGTTATTGCGTCTCAAGGGTCTCATGTGGATTCTCTTCACTCCAAATGCGGCAATTTTGCTTGTTGACGTAGCCATTCAACCAAAAATGAGCCTCATCACTGAACAAAATTTTGCGATGAAAATCAGCATCGAGATCAATCTCATTTTCGGCCCATACACCAAAATCACGACGCATTGCATGGTCTCGCGGCTTTAATTCTTGCACAAGCTGGATCTTGTAAGGTCGCAAGCCAAGATCTTTGCGCAAAATCTTCCATAAAGTTGATGGACAAAGCTCCAATTGCTGTGCACGGTGGCGAATCGATTCATTCGGGTCCTCTTCAACACTTTGCTCTACAGCGGCAATTGTTTCTTCGGTGCGCACTGTTCGACGTCTCTGCGGATGCGTATTATCACATAGAGTAAACGTAGTGCGAAAACGATCCATGGTTAAACGAATTAATTGCTCTGATGGACGATTATGTCGACCATAAAATGGACGGAGCTTGCGGTAAACTTCGCGAACTGAACCATTATTTTCGAAATAAATTTGCACGATTTGCAAGCGTTGTTCTTTTGTCAACCTGTTCATGATGAAATGGCAAACCAAACTAAATATTAATCACTTGACAGCTGACAAAATGGCCGCCAGTTAAAAAAGTGATGCCAACTTAAAGTTCTATACCTCAATAAAAAACACCCATTATTACTGATCATCAAAAGATTAGTTAATTGGAATTCATTTTTGATGAAGAAAAGAAAGTACAAAATGTTGAATGTATTATTAGACGGCTCTTTAGAATTACCGCATCTACTGTGGGTGTATGTTATTGCCTAAAATAAGTTTTAACAATATATTTTTTAGCTTTAATGCATATTTTCTTTAAGTATGCATACTAGAACGTTGAAAATAAAAATAATATTGCAATTACTTTTAATTTTTTGCTTTTAAAACTATGCAGCAACTACAAAGTTGTTGTTGCCAATTTGGCAACTGAAATTACCAGATGTTGGTTGCCAGTTGCCATCCGTAATACCAATTCGGCAACTAGCAACATAACCAAAGTTCGGTTGCCATCCATAATCGAGCCATAAGTAAGTTTCCTCAAGAATGATAAACTACAAGATTACGCCAATCAGAGAGTTTACCGTTAGACGTGACCTCACACCTCTATTGTAAGAGTTGCCATAAAGGCTGGGAAAAATCAAATGAAAGACTTAAAGCATAAGTATGGGAAACTAAGAAATTTAAACAAAGAAATCGCAACAATCAAATTATATTCTATTACATATTTTAATTTCTCTACAAAAATTTTTCTAATTTGTTATTGAGTTTCTTTTTTTTTTTGAAATTGAACTTGTTTTATTAATTTTAACATAGCGCTTAATTTTGAATTTTATTAGTTATTTAATATTCTCTGTGTTAATACATATGTAGCATCAAATCGAAACATACCAAAAATAAAGACTCTAACTATGATATATTTTTAAATAGCTATTTTCTAATATAGTTCACACTGAATTTCTGGGAGGGATAACTAGAATTTTTTATGTGAGCGGCTCTAATGTACAAAGTTATGTACATTTGTATATGTATACGTACATACATACACATATGTATGTATATTTCAATATATAAAACTTAAACTAGTTTTTTGTGGTTATAAATACCTAATGTACCAGCTTTGCATTGCTACATACTTACATATAGATATGTATATGTACCTATGAATATGCGTATGTAGTATGTATATCCATACAAACATAACATCTATATACATAGGCATAGCGGTCAGTTAATTATTAAACAAATATTTTAAAATTTTTCATGGAAAAAATTTTTTACAAATACTTTTGGTTACCTGCTAACAACATACACAAACTGAACTGCTTAAAAGTTCACGGGTCTTAATTTGTATATCGGTTAAAAATCAATTATCTAATTACGGATAATATTAAAAAAGGGTAAATACCTACAATAAAAACAATATTGTTTTGTCTTCTTGTTCGTAAGTAATTGCAGAAGTAAAAAAAATGGGATTATTATATGTCCACTTTTCTTCACCGAACTTAGCAAAACCAGTACTTGTAAGCGGTTGGCAATCCTGCAGTCAAAATAGTTCTAAAGAGTTTTATAAAAAAAAATAAACCAAATTATCAGCCAATAGAAACGCAGTGTGCGTGACGTCACACGTCTACTATTTTTTTGCACTGGCGTACAGAGAAACAAGTCGACCGGCTCGAAGCCGACGGCGCGCCACCGCCGGTTATTTTTCTGTATATCAAGCCGCCGCCGATTGTATCGGTTCGCATCGGCTCAAAACCAGCCGAAATTTTGTCTGCTCAAAAAGACAAATTTCCGAAAAAAAATTTTGAAAATCAATTATCAGTTTAAATTTTTATTTTCTCTTTAAATTTTCATATAGTTATTTGCGCCGCCGAAAATTCACTCGGCGCGCCGCCGCCGGTCTCAAAACTACTGCGCTGCCGATAATTTTGCCTCGACTTGTTTCTCTGCTGGCGTAATCTTGTAGTTTATCATTCTTGAGTTTCATTAACATTTTGTTGTGCGGACATCTTAGTAAATCGTCTCTCTCTCTCTCTCTCTCTCTCTCTCTCTTCTTCTCATCATGAATCAAAAAAAAAATCAAATCAAGAAGAAAAGTAAAACTTACATATTTTCCATTTAAAACATTAAACGAACTAATATAAAAATAAAAACTAAAAAAAGAACATTAACATTTAATGTCGTTTTTTAAACACAAAAATAAACCCAAAAAAAAAAACATTTTGAAAATTTGCATAAAAACAAAAATTTAAAATTGAAACGTTAAACAAAAATCATTTTTTAATTAAAAGATTTAAACAAAAAAATACGAACAAAAACTAAAAAAACACACAATACTTTTCCTTATTATTGTTTAAGAAAAATGTTGAAATAAAAACCTATTAAAAAATAAATTATAAAAAAACAAACCTAAAACGAACAAAACATAAAACAATTACAAGATTTTAATTATTAATTACAAGTAAAGCGAAAGAAAAACTTAAAATATGTATGTAACTTAAGAAATAATATTGCGTTGCAAATCATATCATAAAATCAATTAAAAAAAAATATAAAGAAAAAGAAATAAATATTAAAAGATAAAAGAATAAAAGGTTTTTTTAATTATTTAAGTAAGTGGGAAATTGTGAGTCCTCTGTGGGAGCTGGTATGGTGACGCCTCCAGTGTCCACAGCCGGTTCATGGGGCAATGAGTCCATGCTTTCCAAAATCAAGAAACTATCGCCGGAGGCCTAAAAATATATGTAATTCATTTGCGAAAAAGAAGATATTGAAGATAAAAAATTTAAGGTATTTATGTAAGTTTTTTTTTACATTTTAATTACTAGACGCCAAGTTTCTGATTAAATTCGATTGCTTGCCATTAAAAAATTAATTTTAATATTCATCTACAGCTTCTTACTATATAAAGCTTTGAAAAAGCTCGTGGCATGTATTTAAAATATTCTTTCTTCTTTCTTTCGAATCTGGCGACAGCTTCAATTAATGCCAATAAATGTATTCCAAGGAAATTTAATAACTTAAAATATTACTTCTGAAGCGACTCAACTGGAACTCTGCATGCTAACAAGGGTTGTTTTGATATATAGCTTTTATTTGTTTCGATTTTGGCAAACAGTTTCTAAGCTGCTGATGCTAAGACTTTGAATATACATTCTTGCTTTGCCAATAAAGCACCGTTTGGTAACGAGGGTCGCGATTTTAATATTATTTCTTTCCTTTTTTCAAATCTAGCAACACGTTTAATTGAAAAAAAATAAAAATTAATTTAAAATGTAATTGATTCAATTAAACTTTTGATTAATTTAATTAAAAGTTTAATTGACTCCATAAAATTTTTAATTGATTTTTTTTTCAATTAAACGTGTTTTTCGCAGATTTTTTTTTCTGCATAAAGCTTTAGTTAGTTTATGTTAGGAATAGTAGTGTTGATAACACTCAGTCACTTGGAGCCCCAATTGTATCTATTGCGATTCCCTGCTATTTCTACTTGTTAGTTAAATTAACCCATATTTGCCCAGAAAACCCCTATTACCTTCCATTAAGCCACTTTATTTCCATTATGAAGTCCTTGATGTCCTCCAGTTTACACTTTGTGATATCACTAATGCTCTCATGTAAACCTTTGCTCAGCCATCTAAGCCATCATTTACTGTTTATGTTAGATTTGTCAAGGATTACAACTAAATTTATAGTGATGAAACTTTATGCGAGGGTCGTCTTTAAGTTTTTTTATATAGTACAGCAGCTAAAGCTATTGCTACTAAAATAGGTATTATGGAACTTTATATTTCAAAGAAGTAACGAGGGTTGTTGTGAAATATTCTTTTTTTTCCTGCACCAATTCTGACAACAGCTTCATTTACAGCTACTTAATAGATTTTTAGGGAAACTAAAAAACATTCCCTTGGCAATAAAATATTACGGTGATTCCATACCTTAACGAGGGTCGAATTTGAAATAGTCCTTTTACTTTGTTTCAATACTAGCAATAACATCTACTATATTTCATCTGCTATTTTATTTATTCTTATGAGAATTTCAACTTGATAACGAGGGTGGTTTTCAAATATGCATTTTTTTTTCTTCATTTTACAATGCCTGGCGGCTTCAGCTATATTATGAAATCATTTCTTAAAGTATATTGAATTTCTGTAATATAAAAAAGTATAATAATAGTATAATTATGTAACGAGAGTGGTTAAGAATTTTTTTCTACTGTAATCTCATATTTTCTAATCACTGCCAATTTTAAAATTTTTACCTTTTTTGGGGATTTTTTATACGTTTTTGTTACTAGAAGCACGTTTTAATTATCCGTTTTCGGTCTCCTTGTTGATTAGTTTTAGATTTTCCTTCGCTTTAACGCTTATTCATAATTTAGATGCCTGTATCCGATTTTAGTTTAGTGTTGATTTTTTGCTCTTTTTAGATACGTTTTGCGATTTAAGCGCTCCTTTGAATTTCGCCTCAATTTTTATAGTTATTGTTGAGTTTCTGCAATCTACTCCGAGAGAATTTTTTTGAAATTAACGCCAAGATTTCGTTTTTTTTTTTTTTTTTTTTTTTTTTGAAGATATTTTTGTTCTTACGATTATTTTATTTGTTTTATTTTAAGTTTAAAGACCTTAGTAATGCCCTTAATATTTTTTTGTACCTTTACCCAGATATTTTTAAGTTGGCAATTGGTTCGGTTCTCATGATTATTCTCTTTATTTTATTTTAAGTTTAGAGACTTCAGTGATACTTTTATTTGTATTTATTAATTTTTTTATTTCTTCTAAATTTTTTGATTTGTATAGTTTTAAAACGATATATGAGAACAATTGTACATTGAAATGATAATACGGTATTAGGCTACCTTTTCAATGTATAATTTCCGTTTTTAACCGACTTCAAAAAAGGAGGAGATTAATAATTCGTCTCTATTTTTTTTTTTTTTTTGGGTGTGTGTTACTTTATAACTCGGTAAATTTTAGACCGATTGTAAAATCTTTTTTGTCTGAGAGGGCTTCCCATTGGTCCCATTGTAAATAAGTGGGCGGGGGCACGCCCACACATTTTTTTACTTAATTTTCTGACATTCTACTTATTTGATTGCTGCGAAACCTATCAAACACCTTTGGTTCTTGTAATTACACAATTTGAAAGTTGAACAAATGGGCGGGGTTACGCCTATTAAAATTTATTATAATATTTTAAGCGGTTCTACATAACCGATTTTTACGAATCTTATCACACAAACCTTGAGCTCTAAAATAGAAACAATCCTCCATTTTAAAAATTTCAATATTTTTTTTACGTGGTTCTACTTTACAGATTTTTACAAGATTTAACACGCACCCTGAGCTCTGAAAACACACACAAGCTTGCATTTATAAGTTTTTTTTTTTTGCCAGAAAGAATTATTATATATCATTTTAAACCGATACTTAAAAGATAATAGGCCCGGTAATTTCACTCACAATCAAGAACGTGGTTCACATTCTTACTTCACTATAATAAAGTAAAAATATACTCATCGCCATCACGTTAACTTATGCGCGCGGAATTCATACAAAAGAAACGACAATCCAATTAGTAAAATTGTTTACATATTTTAACGTTAAAATGTATCGAAATTATTTTTAGTTTTTTTTTTATCATTCATGCAATAGTTACACTCACGCACGCTTTTTCACGTTTAAAAAAATTTTTTAAATTTTTTTTAATATTGGGCCTTAGCGCGGTTGGAGTGTTTCGACTTCGACTAAATTTTTGTCCTAGATTAAAGGGAAAATGTTGCGGTGTTCTTTAATCTATTACAAAAACGTCATTGAAGAAGTCGAGGTACACCAATCATGATAAAAGGGATTAAATTCTCGTCAATAATACGGTAAGAAAATTTTAATTTTTCGTAATGATTCTGGCAGAAGATAACAAAAAAATATACAAGCCCTTATTATGAGTCAAATTCATATTACTGTTGTTAATTTTCTATCGAACAGAATTTAGTTTTTGAAATTATTAATACCGATTGTTTTTTATTTTAAAACAAAATAAAAAAATTTATTTTTTTTTAAATTTAAAAAAAATACTGTGAGTGATATTCAAAATAAGGACATTCTTTGTCGAATGCTCGTCATAATTTTTTTTTTCAATTTCAATTTATTTATTTAATTAATCGAGCCCATAGGGCCATATATGATTAAAATGTACAAAAAGTGATGAACTTATTTCTAACCGCGTGTGTGATACATATATTGAAGTAAAAGTTAACATAAAAAATATTTATAACTTATTATATTTATATATTTTATATATTTATATATATTATATATTTATATATGTATATTATATATTTACATACTAAGTATGTACTATTAATATAATCCTTGACAATCAAATTTATTATTTTATTCAGGGTACTGAAAACTAGATTATTCATAAACTTTGTATAATTTATGTTTAAAGCTAGAGATAGAGTGCTCGAAAGTTCTTTCGATCAGTACTTTCGACTACAGTCGAAGATCGAAAGTTGCTCATAATAAGGGGCAGAGTTTTGGCGTTTTTTAAATTTTACGTTTGATGATATTACTGAGGTGGATTGAAACCCTTGTATTTTAGGTATAATATGTGGTCAGTAGAATCTTACGAGGAACAGTTTTGTGGAATAATGAAAACCTTTAACTCATCTTCGTATGGGTAATTGTTGGCCCTTTCGAAAAACAGCATCCTTAAGAAGCGACATAACGGGTTGAAGTGTTCTACAAAAGTTTTTGCCATGAAACTACAGTGAAACCTCTCCTAACGGACATCTCCCATAACCGGACACTTCTAATAACCGGACAAGTTTTGTAGAATCAAAATTAAAATAAAAAAATGTGTATCACTCTCATAAGCGGACACCTCTAACAACCGGATAAAAATACCGCGACGGTGAGTGTCCGTTTCACTGTATTTTAAAGTCTAGGATTCACTATCCTGCACAATCATATGACTTTTGAGAACATACTGGAGTTTATGAAAAATTTTAAAAGACAACAAGAATTCATTAGATCAGGGTTGTATTTTTTCAAAAGTCATATACGATTGTGTAGGATAGTGAGTCGTAAAGTTTAATACCGAAAAGGTTCTAAATATAATTGAAACGCAAGAATTTAGTCGAAACTTAGAATGCGTTTGAGGGTTAGCTTCTTGCTTATTCCCACTTGCATTTTAGATACAGGATGTGTTCAGCAGTTTTATATAAAATCCAATGAAGAATATTTTTGTGCAATAGCTCAATCTTCTAACTCTTCTCATTATGGGTTTGTGAGAACAGGTCGAATAAGTACGCTTTTAAAATAGGTTCATATCGTCACCTAAAATCCAAAAGGCAGTAAGTACACTTTTTACTTTTTTACAGGAAAAGCAAAAAACTCTTATAAATTTAAGACTATTTATTTGTTAGGTGCCAAATTGAATAATGAATAAAATCGGTATTTTTAAACATATGTGAGAAAAATATTAAGGACAGATGTATTTTGGTTAATCTCATCATAATGAATCAAAAAGTCTATTTCGAAGTTTTTTGGTTGTTTACGGGCTTTTGGACGTATTTTTGACGTATTCTGCTAGAATCAGTTATAAGGTCAACGATGCCGAAAGAATACGTTCGTTTGAGATTTAGCATTGAAAATAACAATAAAATAGAAACATTTATTTGAGCTCTCAATGTATATTGTCGAACGAACGTATTCTTTTGACACCGTTGAACAGGTTTTTTCAACTTGGTTTAGTTTTTAATGTGTAAGTGGAGACAACAGTAGCATTTTACCATATTTTTTTTACCTAACAGCCTAGCCTGGTTCACGTTGTCGACAGAAAACGTTCGATCGATTACTCATATTGCAAATAAAGCACATTTTCTTGTTTTCAATTCAAGTTGTCGATCGAACGTTCTTTGTCGACATCGCGGTCCCGGCCGTAAATTTATTATTATTAAAAGACTATTTTTCTTACTATTTAATCAAAAACATTGAAAATTACGTTTTTGAAACACTCGTGTGGCTTGTCAGCTTTATGATGTTTTATTTGAACTTAATTTCGAATGCAATATAAAATTATATTATCTTTATATGTACTATATATAATTCTACTGTACGTGTGAATGTCACTGAACTCCTCCTAAACGGCTGGACCGATTTCAATGAATTTGTTTGTATGCGTTTGGGTGGTGCCCTGTATGGTTTAAATCCACAAATCAGCCCTGTAGATGGCACTGCAGTCGGTATCTAGGTTATTTATCTATACTCGAACTAAACCGCTGGATCAATTTGAAATGAATTTTTGTGTATGCATTCAAGGGGGAAGGGGGGGGGGCGTAAAACAACATTTCCCGCGCTCAGCTAGTTATTATATAAAATTAGAAATAATTTGATATTTTATATACACACATATTCACTTATTTCACTGACGATGACCGTCTACAGAAATATTTGTTTATTATAGAAGAATTATCTATCTATATAATTAATAGGCGAACATGTTTTTTGTAATCCCTTTTACGCTGGTACTACTGCACTGATTTTAAAAAGATTTATATGGTTTTAAAGGATTTTCCGTACAGATGTGCAGAATCTATATTTTATTGAAATCGGTTTAGAATTTTTGGAGCTACAAGCGTTTAAAGTTGTTACTACTACATGCACACATATTACACACGCATTTATTAGCTTACAAGTAAAAAAGAAACAAAACATATGTGTGTACGTGTGTTTGTAATATTTCTCTTGGTTAAAGGGATTTTGTTTGTGTTTTTTTTTTTAATTTCATGTATTATTTAATTATGGTTTCATATGAATGTAAGTATGTGTGTGGCTGTGTTTAAATGAATTTTTTATGACGTTTAGATACATTTTCTTTGAATCTTAATAAAATTATTTATATATTGATTCTAGAATACGCACGATTTGCCGTCCGTTTGGTATATCTAGTTCCAATTATTACACATTTTTTAGTTCCAGGCAAAATTGTTAGTTTATCTTTAGCAATTTTGAGTTGTTCAACATGCTTGATTTTTTCACTGAGTTAATCGTGTTGTTTGTGATGGATTTTTTTTTTTTAATTTACCACGTTCGCGTTTTTTAATATTTAACATCGAATTAATTTTTTTTTGCGCATAAAAAATTTCGAATTGACAATTTGCATTAATTTCATTAACAACAAACAGAAAACTTTCGATTAGCTTCCCATTTATTTAGTTCTCAATAGTGTTCGCTACATTGTTAACGATATGTTAACGATATTTTTCTATTTTACTATTCTTCTGAACTGGATACAACATAAATAAATGTTGGATAGAGGTAGGACAATAAAGAATATATGTAGATACATTTTTGGGTCTGCTGTGATAGACTCATTAAAATCTTTTTAAAGGAAATTTTATGGTGCCTATCTAAATCATTCCGCCATCAATCAAAATGAATTTTCTAGCAGAGCAAATAATTTTAAAAGATTAATACATTTTGTTTACAAATTAAAGCTGCATAACCTTGCTGCTAGAGGACAATACTATAAAATTGTTTTGACTATGCAAGTACAATTTGTATTTTTTCAAAAACAGAGAAATATCCACAAGTTCTATATCCTGTAAGACAACAGCTTAACAACGTTGAAGGAATACATATTGCTTAATATTGAAATTTTTGCCACATTCTCTAAGACACTTTCACATCACTCCGATTTCTTCCAAGAGAAAACTTATATAACATGTTGCTATTAATAACTTTTAGTTCCTAAATACCATTTTAATTATTAATATAGTATTTATAAAAAATATTACATAAATGCAATAGTTTTTATCATGTATCGTGATAATTTTTTTTTTTTTTTTGTTAAGGTTTATAATGCAAAATATAGCTGATTTCAACTTCAACTTCTCTATTTAAATCTATACTGTTTACTCCAAATGGTTTTTAAAAATTTTCTTAAAAATAAGCAGTTGTACTTAATAAGGTGGTTGACTTGGCTAGATTGACGCTGCTTGGTTGTAGTTTAGGAAAATATTCAGTCAATGTAGCTAATTCACACACCATTTTTGAGCAGGGGTCTACATTGTAATTCGAAACGAAAGAAAACACTTTCAAAATTTTTATGTTTATTACATGCAAATATGGAAGCATTTCCTTTCGAGTTTCGAGTTAAGGAGTAGACCTCCAATTTTGCCAGAAATCTCGGAAATATTAGATTTTGCTGAAATGTAACCTCACGCTGTTAAAAATTTAAAATTCTTGCCTTCATTTATATAAATTTTTTTACTTGTGAGTGTACCCACTATGCATAAGTAAATAGCTATAACTTGAAATAAAGATGTAAGAAAATATATAAAGATTTTAAAACTCAAAATTTAATTAAGTTTTATGTGTTTCATAAAAAATTTAAGCTAAATGCTTATAAATATGCCCTTTATGTATATTAGGTAATAAATATTATTCATTTCTAATATTTTATTCTAACTAACTTTGCACATTTTGAAGAAGTCTCAATTTAGTATTTTAACACTTGCTATTCATTCAAAAGTACTTTCCTTTCAGACATTTACTTCTCTTGCTTTTTTTTCTTTTATGACCATGAAAAATCACTTGTCGCCAGTATGTATGTATATATTTCTTAATATCTTAATAATTTCATATTACTTTGCCATTTTAAATTTGTCTATTTTTGGTATAGCAAAATTTTTATTCTATATGCACTTACCTCATTTTTCGCCATCGTAGTGTTGGTCATTGAA
The DNA here is from genome assembly GCA_949987645.1 of Tachina grossa. Classification (NCBI taxonomy): domain Eukaryota; kingdom Metazoa; phylum Arthropoda; class Insecta; order Diptera; family Tachinidae; genus Tachina; species Tachina grossa. The sequence continues at coordinate 57,392,391 of OX465276.1, read as the reverse complement.
TCTTCAGATCTGACTATTAAACCTTTGCGATGATCTTCCTTGTGAGCCTTTAATTTGTTGATATTGATGGTAACATAGCTGCACAAATCACAAGATATTTGCTTATAATATTCAATATGATATAAACGTATATGACGCTTAAGGGCATTCGACTGTATGCACGAATAATCACACAAAGAACATTTTAATTTGCCCGCATGGTCATGTGTCATTTGATGTTTGCGCAAGACACTGGGATCACGTGTAGAAAATTTGCATGATTTACACGACAAAGGTTTTTCTCCAGTATGTTGACGCATGTGTATCTGAATTTAAATGATAAAAGAAAAAAAATATTACACATTTGTTATACTATAAAGTTTGTAGCAAATGACTTACTATTAAACTGGCTTTGCGAGCAGTTTTCTTGCCACAAACAGTACAATTAAATGGTTTGATTTTTTTGTGTACGCTTTTAATGTGCTTCGATAATGTTTTGCCATTCACAAATTTGCGTTCACAAATTTCACAAGTCTTTTCAGAGTAGTATTTGTTTTTCTTAGGTGTTGGTTTTACAGGCGTTAAGAGTAACTTTTCCTGTTCTTGTGGCTCTTTTAAAGCTTCTAAGCGTCGTTGTTTGACTGCCTTCAAGGAACGCATAACACGAGCGCGCCATTTCTTGTGCACCCTCATGTGGCGCCATACTACAGCTAAAAGTAAAATGAGAAGTAATTAAAGTTTTCTTACAACATTTACAATGGCAACTTACCGGAAGCGTGCGATTTAAATTCACAGATCGGACATTTTAACAGATCGACGTCCAATTGATGTGCTTTCCACAAATGCGCCGAACAGCGTCTCCAATTGTTGAGTTTCATGGAACATACGAAGCACTGATATGAAGTTTTATTTGTAGCGTGACAATTCTTGTGCTGCTCAAGTTTTTCTTGTGTTTCAAATTTATATATGCAATTGGAGTAATTGTTGCATTTAATAGTCATATTACTTCTTAGTATTAAACGAAAATCTTTAAATGGCATGGGTTTCATTTCAGAGTCCGCAGAGGTTTTGACCTGTTCTACTGTTTCTTTTGAGTCTTGCTTATCGGACTCTATTATTTCGTTAGCAGTTTCAGCTTTTATATTTTCTTTATTGCAGGTTTCATTGACGGACTCATCAGCAATAGGTTTATATTTATGATATTCAATCATATGGCCGCGTAAATCTTCTTCTAAGTCGTATTGCCGAAAGCATAGGAAACACACAAGAATTATACGTGGCGGTATATCATCATCATTGGCTGAATATTCAGCAGCAATGTCGTCATCGGAGTTAGATGGACGAAAGAATATATTCTCAGCTTCTGCAGACATTGTAAAAAACTACATGAAATTAAACAAAAATTCCCATATATTTAGATAATTTATCATGCTTTAGCTTTTTATTGAAATTTCATGAGATTTCATGAAATTTGTTGCAGGAAACTTTTTTTGTTTAAAGTCGAACGACATACAATGAATAACGGAAGAATTGTTAAAAATTTTTATCTAATTTGTTTACCAACTGTTGCTATTGATATTGATAAAACAAGTTTCATGCAACTTATTTCATGAAAAATTTCATAATGTAAATCAGACTAGAAATAGAAATAGGCTGATCGGTGATATAAACTTTTTAGAGGTCATCCATCTATGGCCGATGATGTTACAAACATTTCAAGAACTTCAACGAAACGATTAGAAAAATGCCGCCGAAGAAAATTTTAAGTAAAGGCACAAAATGTAAAGCCATATAATCTATACTTTTGTTTTTGTATTTGTATTTCTCACGAAATTTGAAACTTGGCCAAGGAAGTCGTGGAATCCACTATTGTGCTTAGTGTAGTGGCAATTTATTAAAACATCAGCGCTTACAATAATAATGAATATAAATAGCGAATTCTTACCAATTGTATGACTTTCTTCTTTCCACTACCGTCTGTATTGTGTAGTTTTCCGTTAAAGGCAGTAAAATAAATTAATCAGACGATTACATTTAGAATTATTATTATCACATTTAAAACAATTTCACGGGTACTGATAACACACACAACAAGATAAATTATTTTATTTCAACACAAAGAACAGATTTTGTCTTACTTTCAAATCTATTACAATATTTTTTCACGGTTTTTTTATATTTTAAACTAAATTTTTAAGGACGCCGCACCGGTACAAGCAATTTGATAAATTGGCGGAAATCCCATACAGCTGTAGTTACCAGCTGTTATGTACTATGCTACCAGACTAAGTTTTGTCACTGCTGTCCTTAGTGCTACCAGATTGTGTTGTAGCAAGCTACAACTAGGGCGTTATTAAAATTCAAATAATATATTTAATACACAATTAAATTGAAAAGTAGCTAATATAAATAACGCTTGTAAGATTTGTTGCTTATATCAGTTGAAGCTAATACCCATCTAACTTCCTAGGGTAGTTAAATTAATATTAATCTTAACTTTAAAAACTGAAATAATATTTACCCGCGTACTAGTTTTTTGTCTGGCATCTCTAGCTTTGGTTATGCCGGCACTTGACGTTTATTGAAAATATTGTTATATATAGTTGTCTCTTTCCCTCATAACCAAAACAAAATCCCAACACAGTTGCAAAAACTGCATTCTGATAAAAAAAACTGGACATTTGTCCATTTACATTTTTTTGTCAAAATTGTAAAGATAAATTAGATTTTTTCTAAAACTTTATGCAAATAAACACAACATTATCGAACCAAGTGGCTAAATTATTAATAATTAAAACAAGCATTATATTTTTCCAATAATACGCCACTTGTGCAACCTTGTGTCTGAACAAAAAAAATAATTAACCAACAAAAATAGTCATTGTGAAGGACGTATCTAGCAAAAGAATACAATATTTCAAGAATAATAAACAATTAATGCTAGTTGTTTGTATTATTTAAATAAAAGTATGCAAAAAAGTTAAGATTTAGCATAGAATAATTAAATAGTAAAAAGTTTAATATCGTGCGGTCTTGGGAGGTACTTGTTCGAAGGAAAAGTAACATACACAAAAAGATGGCCAGCGCCTTAGAAAATTTTGTGAATAGTGTGAGAAGTCGCAGTTCATCCGGTAAGTGAGACATCTTGTAGTGGAAAAGAAATTATCCTTTAACTAAATCTTTTATATATATATATATATATGTATGCAGGTGCCTTTGAAGAACTGGCCACACATTTAGTAGACTCTGTGGAAATTTTAACCAAAAACTGGAATATACTTGATAATGTACTGGAGACTTTGGACATACAACAGCACTCATTGGGTGTGCTTTATGTATTAATTGCTAAATTTAATAGTATTGTAGTAAGTTTGCTTTAGCAATTTAATATTTTATGTAGGCCAACGGCATTTAATTTTCTCACTTACATATATATTTATAGAATTCCAACGCTGATGTGAATACGCTGTTCAAATTGTTTAAAGATTTTATAGAACAATGTAATACTTATCAAGTTGGATTAGCGGCACATGCTTGTAAGTTTTTAAAACGTTTATTAGATGTTTCAATTACTATGTATACATAAGAATCCGATTCTCGATTTTGCAAAATTTATTCTAAATCAATGTTAGATATCCATCGCAACAAGACTATATACATACATATGTATGTATGTATGTATCTGATGTAATTATTAGTTAGTTTCTAAAATTTGCATTTGATTATTTTTATAGATTATGAACTCTGCCACTTGTTTACGAATACAATTGTAACACAGCCAAGTTGCATACATGGGTTGAATATATTAGCCACAGCCATTAACAAAATACGAACGTCAGAGTCTCAACTTACACCTATACACGCCGATCTGTGTCAGCTAAGTCTCAAATCTAAATGCTTTCGTGTTGCCCTAACTTATTTAGACATTGATGTGACCACAATATCAACAGCCGCCGATACTAGAGGGCAAAGTCAAACAGTAATCAATTCATAAATTTTATATATAATAAATATAACTAACTACATGCCATTGTTTTTATTTTCGCAGGATGTTACCAATCAAGATGCCAAATATTTCTTATTGTACTATTATTATGGTGGCATGATTTACACGGCTATTAAGAATTATGAAAGAGCATTATACTTTTTTGAAGTTTGTATATCAACTCCTGCCATGGCCATGTCTTATATAATGTTAGAAGCATATAAAAAATTTATATTGGTTTCATTGATACTACATGGGAAGGTAAGAAAGTAACAAAAAAATAACTTAAAATATTTTAGTATTATAATAAATATTTTAAATTAAAACCTAATTTTTTATATATTTTTCTTTCAAGGTTATACCCATACCAAAATACTCCTCTCAAGTTATTTCACGCTTTATGAAACCAATTGCTCAGGTTTACCATGCACTTGCCGTTGCGTATACCACCACTTCAAGTGAAGAATTACGAAATTGCATTATTAAATATAGTGAAACATTTCAACGTGATAATAATGTGGGTTTAGTTAAACAGGTGAGTTAAAATTTCTCACGAAATTAAAAATGTGTGGTTACACATTTAAAAAGATTACGATTACATACTTCATTGACGAATTTTGTTTTAAAAAAATGTGAAAGTTTTTTTTTTATTTTCTGTGAAAAACTACCTTAAGCTAATATATAATTTGTTTTCTTACAGGTCGCTACTTCGTTATATAAGAAAAATATTCAAAGATTGACAAAAACATTTCTAACCTTATCTCTAACGGATGTTGCCAGCAGAGCTCAATTACCATCCGCTAATGCAGCGGAAAAATATATTTTGAATATGGTAAAATTTATTAAAAACAAACTCATTCGCCCTTATTCCAGTTGTCGACATCGAAGTCACTTTAACACAATACCAAAAAATTGGGACTTGTGCACTCGCTCTCAAGAACAATTTTTTGCAACTGACAATTTATTTCCCTTTCCTAAGGTCTAGAAAATAGCATAAACCTGCCAACAGGAGTCAGTTGTTTTCGACAACGGGAACACAAGCCCCAATTTTTTGGTATTGTGTTAAAGTGACGTCGATGCCGACAACTAGAATAAGGGTGATTATATTTAAGCATTAATTTACTAATATAAAATATTTCCTATTTAGATTAAATCTGGCGAAATTTATGCAACTATAAATCAAAGAGATGGCATGGTTATTTTCAAAGACGATCCAGAAAAATATAATTCACCTGAAATGTTCCTTAAAATTCAACAAGACATGGATAATGTAATGGGATTAGTTAAGCAATTAAATAAAATGGAAGAAGAAATTATATTAAACCCCACGGTAAGATTAAACAACCACATTCACCCCCCCCCCCCCCCTCACCAATTTCTAAATACTAACAATTGTGTTCCTTCTTCTGCAGTACATAAAGAAAGCTGTTGGTAACCAAGATGAAGATTTAGCGTCTCAACATGTGAAATCTTTTGCGGGGTAAACTTTCATGTATTTTTGCTTTAGATTTATGATATCTTTAATTAATATTAATTGCATTATTTTTTTATTTACTTGTACAGAGATCCCATTGATTGATGACATCAAAATTATAGTAATCGCTCCAAAGTTTTGGATAAATTTACGAAGCCTAAACAATGCAGTACATTTGTCATCTTTAACTTCATGCTCAAATGCATTCATTCGTTGTTTAATGATAAGAAATTTAAAAGTAAAAATACCAATAGCAGCAATAACAACAACAGCAATAACAACATGGCCGCAATATGAAAAATACTGCAACTACTAATTTGCCTATTGAACATTATTACAAAAAAATGATTGTTTTTTTGCGAAGTATAAAAAAATGAAAATATTATAATACAAAAAATGAAGGAATCACCAATCAATCAATCAATCCCTATATCATTTATTTCATATATTTTTTTTATTTCTCCAAAATTTTAGCCACATTTTAAATTTAAATAAAGCAAAATAGATGTCTGCCTATAATATAAAAATGAAAATATTTTGGAAATTAAATTATGAGATAAAAGTTACATGTTTTAATGGTACATGTTTTAATTATAAATAAGAATTATTTTAGTTGAAAAAAAAACAGTTTTACATGTTCTTGAGGAATTAAAATTTAAAATATTTCTAAAGAGTTTTAGGCTTTTATTATGAGGTGGATTTGATTTTGGATCTCCGCTGGCTATCTTACATCGAAAATCGAATGTTCAATTCATATTATGAGCAGAGAAAATTTCATTGAGATACTAATTTTCTATCGAATAGAATTTAGCTTGCGATAAATTATTTTAGTATAAAAAGTTATTATAAACTATTTTTCAAGGGAAATTCATATAAGGTATACTCAGCTCAAATCGCTTTGAGAAATTGATACTTGAGATGTCAGAAAAATGTACTGAAAATGTGTTTTGACATCCAACGTATATTTAAATTTACACGTACAGACCAAACGGCTGGACCGATTTTGATTTAGTTTTTTTCTGTTTGAAAGGTGACTTGATCGAAAAGGTTCTTAGCTATGTCTTAATAAAATCGGTCTAGCCGCTTAGAAGATATCACATCTTTTCTAGAAATATTCGGGGGTTTTTAAAAGATTTTAATTTTTGTTATATTATTAGTTAAAGTTGTTGCAAATTTTAAAAATCACTTTGAGTGATATTCACAATAATGACATTCTTTGTCGAATGCTAGTCATAATACCAAATGAAAATTCATTCGATCAGTACTTTCGACTACAGTCGAGGATCGAAAGTTGTTCATAATAAGGGCCTTAAGAGAGTTTGCTATGGAACTCGAACAAAATTTTGTAACAACGCTTCGCCAATGGCCAGGGTGACATCGGTACTCTGGTGTAAAATTTTTTAAGTTCGTATTCATTTTGACACGCGTTAAATAAAAATAAAATATTGAAACGAAATTACAATAATGGGCCTGATTCGACTACGAAGATTCTGTACTTGATCAAAGAAATAAATTCAGTAATGTGCGATTTTTTACTCGTACACGAAGAGATCCGAACGAACACAGCAAATGTAATACCATACGAGCTTTAGCCTATATAATCGAATATCTTACATAATGTAGGCATTTTAAAAAAAATCGGTTTTTGGCGGTTTTTTAGTGTTGGCGTTTTTTCTTAGTTTTGGGGTTTTTTTTGTATTTTTTTGGGGCGATCTCTTCGGTTCTTGGAGTTTTTTTTTTTGTTTTGTTTAAATTTGTTTAAATAAAATTTAATTAATTTGCTGCATTTCGCAGACAATTCGATGTGTTTTTTTCCATTGGAAAAACTCTAATCTTATTCATTTTATCAAACCTAGACAATGCGTCATGAGTTCTTTTACGATTCGATATCTTTTCCGGCTTTTAACATTTTTTATCAGTGTTTTTGTGGTTGTACTGGAAATAAATAATTCGACGTTCTTTATTGATGTATATTCCGTGCAATGTTTTCTTTGGATTTAAACACGGCAATTTGCTTGAGCAACTTTTGAGCAGAGAGCAGATCTTATTTTCCTCTCTCACTCATGAACTTAAAACTTGCCCAACTAAAATTGCCGTATGTGAGTAGGGATTGGTAAATCGATTTCGATTCCAATCGAAAACCGATTTTATAATAAAAAAAACTCGATTTTTCGCAATCGATTTTACACCTACGATTTTATGCTGAAATCGATTATTGGGCTATAAAAATCGATTTTTTATTATGTCAAAATTTTGGCAATTTTTTAAGTATTAATCTGAGTGAAGAAGATTGGTTTGATAACTAATATTATTCATCTTTATTCCGTAACTTTTTTTCGACATCAATGCCAAAACAATATCCAAAATAGGACACTTACTTTCTCTAAAGGCTGGAAAATAGAAAGAATCGGTTAAAAATAAACAATTATTGAGAAAAAAAATAGTATTTAAGTGTCTTATTTTGACATTGCCTGACGTTGATGTTAACAAGAACAAGTGAAGGTGATTAGTATGAAAGATTAAAACTAATAATCCTTAGTAATAATTTCTGACACTAACTAGATATAATAATTCGTAATGTTTTGAAATTTATTTTATATAATATAAAAAATTGCTAAAATAAAGCAAGTTTACGTATAATTTTAATTTAAAAACACCGCTTTACTGTCGTATCCAAAAAAAAATAATTTAGGTTTACAAAAGGTTTACGGAACAAACTTTGTATGGAAATTTGTTTGTTAAACGTTTAGTAAACCTAAGTTATTTTTTTTCTGAATACGGCCTTTAATATTTAATATGCCTATACATATTATGTACCTTACTGAATTTAATGCGTTTCGCTAAATTAACTTTGTGTCTTTTTTTTTTTGCTTGTTAATAATAATCTTTACTTGAATTTTTATGAATAAAGATTATTTTGTTTATAAATTAGGCAATTTGTCTTAAACGATTTTAAAATCGAAATTAAAAAATTTGATCGAAAAATCGAAAATCGATTTTAGAAGATATTTACCAATCCCTATATGTGAGCAGGGACATAGGAAATTATCATATGCGATACGAAAGAGTCCTTACTTCTATCTCGCAAATTGCAAAACGCTATAAATATTTTATACTCGTGTACATATCGCACACTAAATCTTAAAAAGTCACAATTCAAAAAATTCCAGATGCTCAGGAGTGGCAAAAAATAATTGATAGATACTCTACACAAATGACACAAGTATGTAACGTAAAAACAGGCATAACGGTATTTTATTGTTTGAGAAGACTGTGTTTGCAAAATAAATTTTTGAGGTCTTAAAAGAGTTCAGTGAACTGGTGTTTTGAAAAAACCAAAACCATTTTGATAATTTTGCGTTGTGAATGAGTGTTCGATATTAAAGTATATCTATCGCACAATCTGATAATTCAATAGTCGAGGGTAATAAAAACAAGATAGATATGTGATGGAAATTGAAAAGGAGAATCATGCCAATTTAATATCGATAAACTTGAATGCGATAAGGCAAATGAATGAATAATTGTTTTCTCAGAAAGGAATTCATTTGTCATAAAAATTTAATGACCCACGATGTCGGCAGAAAATTTTGGATCGATTACTTATGTATGTATGTATAATGAAAACAAAAACATTTTCTTGTTGTTTACTTACCAGAGAATGACAAAAGTACTCTTTAAAAATTAAAGGGTGTTCCAAAACGAGCAACGAAAAATTTTGAAATCCCATGTAATATACATACGTACGTACATACAATTATATATAGATACTTGAAATTTGCAAAGTTAGTAGTAGTATTCACGATTGGCCTTGTAGATCTTTTACATATTGTAGCTTTAGTAAATTATTGTTGCTTGCTTTAAATTTAACAAGATTTACCAAGGCTACGATATGTAAAACATCTATAAGGCACAACTATGAATGCCGCTAGTGTATTTTTTAGGGAGACTACAACAATTAACACTTAAATTTAAAAAATCAAAATTAAAGGGTATTCTATCAGTTAATGTAATTTTGACCACTTGCTGTATCTTGGAAACCGTAAAGCCTGGTACTCTGTTCACAATTTCGTGCGAAATGCTGTCAAACTACATATAAAAGTATTTGGTATGAAATATTTGCGAAATAAATTCGCAAAAGTAGTACTCTGTTCTTGTTGTGAACAACACGTAAAATCATGTCTTTCCATGCAAAATTAGTCTGGCATCATTTTAGTTTAGCTGCGAAACAACATGAGCAGTGCTTTTTTCGCACGAAATTTCAACAATGTTGCATACTTTCAAGCAATAAAAGCGACAAATTTATAAAAAAAAACCGCGAGTTGGGCTACATTTAGTACATGTCAAGTTTTTCACGCGAAATAATCAATGGTGCTGAAAAATTTTCACAACTTTGAACAGAGTACCAGGCTTAAGAACCAAACTCTTGAAATTTTCAAAAACGCTAAAGGTACGGTAACACTTGTCAAACATTTGCCCAAAAAGCGTAACCAACAAACACTGATGAAAAAACTTTTGATCCAGACACTTGTTTATCAAATTAAACAGTTTCGAACAGAAGTAATATACAATGTCACAGAATCCATCCTTATTGGCTACTCCTTAATGCATTAAACACATAGACCACAGCAGGCTACATGGCTACACGACTACAAGTGCCGCTGGCAACAAATGTTGCCTGGTAAATATAAAAACAAATTAGTTTATTTCTTTATATTTTTAGCGAATTTTATTATTTATAAGCTTAGTAAGTTCTTTATTTAGCAACTTTTCGTTAAATTGCGATTTTTTCGCGTTTTTCGAGTTTTTTTCCAAACTTTCTATATTTTAATGGCTCTCGCGATTTCTAATCAATTTTAGCGTTTGCTTCCGATTTTGCAAATTTTCGCTATTTTTTGCAAAGTTCGCGATAAAAGCGACTTTTGCATGTTTTTGGTTTTTAAGAGGTCTGCCGATTTTTAAACAATATTACACTTTGTTATCATCTCGCTGTTAGTAAGTTTTTGCGAGTTTTCGCCGTTCCGCGATTTTTGGCGAATTTTTTGCATCCCTTACAGTTTTGGCAATTTTTAACCAATGGTGTATGGCTTTTTTAGAATTTTGCAAATTTTCGCGATTTTTTGCAAGCTTCGCGATAAAAGCGACTTTTTGCAAGTGCTTAGATTTCTAAAAGTTTTGCCGATTTTTAAACAATATTAGACTTTGTGATTATGCCGTTGTTAACACGTTTTTGCAAATTTTCGCAATTTTCGCGATTTTTGCCGAATTTTTTCTATTCCTTAAAATTTTAGCGATTTTTAATTAATGGTGGTATGGCATTTTCAGAATTGTGCAAATCCTCTTAAACTTTGTCATCATCCTGCTGTTAGTAACTTTTTGCGAATTTTCGTAATTTTCGCGAATTTTTTGAATTCCTTACATTTTTATAGATTCTTAATCAATATTATGGCTTTTTTTTAAATTTTGCAATTTTTCGCAAATTGTCGTTTTTTTCGCTTTGCAAAAATATAATTACTTTTGTCATTAACATTAAAATTGTGTAACTTTCTTTTTATTTTGCAATAAAAAATATTTCTTGGTAATAATTTGTTTAACATATTTTCCTATACTGTTAATACTGTTTTTGGTATGTAGCCATAAAAAATAGAAATTAGTTTAATTTGACTACAATGACAAATGTAGCACGAACAACAACATGTAGCCTGTTGCCTTGTTGCCTTCAAAATAATCATTTTCATATAAACATGTGTATTCTATTTTTGACATTTTGTAGCCGGTGGCTTGCTGTGGTAAATGTGTTTAATGCTTAACTTGACAAACTTTTGTCTGAATTGAAAGATTTTTCATTGGCATTTAGTGGTTACGCTTTTTTGGGCAAATGTTTGACAAGTGTGACCGTACCTTAAAACTCAAAAATTCCAAAATTAAAAAAAAACCCCCAAACCGAAAAAAATCGCCGAAACGAAAGAAACCGCCAAACTAGAAAATAATCTAAAAATAAATCGCCGAAAACCAAAAAATCGCCAAATGAAAAAAAAAACGCCAAGAACCGAAAAAATTCCATAAGCGAAAAAGTGCCAAAAAAAAATCGCCAAAAACCGAAAAAATGTTTACCGGGTACTTATATTTTTTAAATGTCTACATCATGTAAGATATTCGATTATATAGGCTAAAGTTCGTATAGTATTACACATGGCTGTGACAAAAAGGATAAAGTGTTTAAGTCGAGGTAAGCTGATTTTAAGTTAATGGTACCTCCGTAATCTGCATATTCGAAAGTACCACTAGTCGAAATCTCAATTAATTTGTGTGATTTTTCAGGAAGTTATAGCACTATGACTTGCGACTTATCTCTTTTAGGCATCTAATCTCATTTGGAATAATTCTCGTAGCTTAATTTAGTATATTTCAACTTGAATTTATTATTTACAGTGTGTAGAATGATGCTTGTTAGAAAAAAATAAAGGTAAACAGAGAATTTCCCAATTTAACTGTAAAAGAAATAAATTTCTAAAAACCGACTTGAAAGCTTAAAAGTGCTCTACTGCAAAACAAAAAAATGTGACTTAAGCACTTTTTCCTTATTGCCAAAGATGTAGTTTCCGTACATGTGCAACTCTTTGTGTGCGAGTCGCAGTCGCACTTTACTAAATTTATTTTAAATCGTTTAAAAAATACCAAAACACTTTTTTATTATTATTTTCCATTTATTTTTATCATTTTTATTTTTACCCTTAAAATTATTTTCATATTTAAGTACATGCATGCACTGTGAATATCGCCACTTAAAATCCGAAAGACCGTAAGTGGATTTTTTAGATTTTTTGTAGGAGGAAATATTTAGCATTAAGGTTGAATATGTAATATTCAAGAAATTACATGGCCTAAAGATCCGAAATACTATCTCCGAATAAATTTTTACTTTATAATGAACATGAAATTTATTTCGTTAATTTTTTTTAAGAAAAGAAAACACCATGTTATTTGTAATATTTATAGGTGTAATATTTAATAGGTATAATAATAAATTATGAATTTAAGGTAGATACATATACATAAATACATAAGTACATATTTATATGTACATATGTATGTATATGTAGTTTGGTTATTTATTAAATAAAATCAAGCAAAAAGATTTAATAAATTTAAAAATTGTATTTTCTTGTGGCCTTTTGTATTTTGATGGCGATATGAGCGTGTTATCAGAACATAAAGCTATTAATTAAAATAAAACTATTGCACAACAATAATTAACGGTATTTAACATTTATTACAGTATTTTATTATTACTTATAGGTATTGCCTGTTGTAATAAAAAGTTTCACAGTTAAGAGATTAAGTATTTGCTAAGGCGAAATTTATAAATAGATATAAAAATAACCCTGTTCGACTTTTTATTAAAGTGAATTAACTTGTAAATTAAAACAGTTGTAAGGGAGCAAAGCTCATTGCTGTAAATTTGGATGTATGTACAGTTTATGCATGTTTCTGTTTTGTTTTTTTAATTAATGTGTATTAGACCCCTGCACAAGACCACTTACAAGAACTTAGAAGACATGCTTTACTACAGCGAAATCTTCTAAAACAAACGCTAAGCAACACTGTTTGCAAGAAGTTTATTTCAGTTATTGCAGGTACATAAGTAAAGAAAAAAATATTTCGTGAAGGAATAATTTGTGATGCTTGCTTTTTCGTACGCATGGCAGCGTATACAAACGTCATGTATGTACAGACATACACGTTTTGTGCGCATGCTTTAAAATGCCACCCTTAAACACATTAGCTTAACATCTACCCTGCAAATAATATTGGAGTACGTGGTCCAATCTTGATGAAACAGACTAGTTACATCACGGTCCCATGTAATGCAGTCATGGATCATGTCGTTTTCATACAAGCATTCAATGCTGTACGATAAGCGTTCGTGTTTAAACGAATATGATCGTTCTTCTTAGGCATTCACAAATTGTATGCGAGTAGTCTATAACTACTCCATGTGGAGCAGTTTTGGGGTTAGTCCGATGTAATGCAAAGTTGGACCATGTGGTCCAAACCTAGGACATCGCAATGTTAAATCGACCACCTTTCTTTCATATATTTGGAGTAGTTTTGTGGTACTCCTACTCCTCTTTGGACTAGTCTTTACATGCATGTATGGACTTGTCGCATTATTTGCACGGAACAAGCAAACACACATCAACGCTACTTCTTTTGAGTGTTTGTTACGAACAAGAAGTCTTCGTGACATCGCTTGTTAACACTCATGTACACGTACACCAATACATCCATCGTGCTTCGCTTATTAAACGACATCATTTATTATTGTTTTGGTATAATACATGCTACGACAATACATTTAAAAAACAAGACATATTTACATTTCAAGACTGTTTACGCAGCCCTCTAATGGATATACATTAGACACACACATACTTATATACATACATGCATGCATATATATTTCTAATATTAGCAAGTAATTTGTATTTTTAGGCCCCACTTACCTTGCATTTACACATGAAAGTAATTGCTTGCAAGTAGTGTATACCTAACCTGACCAGACATCCCACTTTTTGCAGGTCGATCCCGCCTTGAACTCCTATCCCGCTTTATAGAGTTTTGAAGAATATAATCTCTTGCTAGATTTTTATTAAAATGTATGTAACTGCTAAAAATTCATTCTAAATATTTTTTTAAGTGCGGTTATTGCTTAACTAGCCAAAACCTTGTGTGCTTCGCTATACCCCATAAACGGTTTTAGATGAAAAGATTTTGTTTTTATTAGAAGTGCCACGCATGCGGTTCAACCTTCACTATTTTGTAGAATACAATTCACATTATTAACATAAATAGTCACGAAGAGTTTCAAAATTCTCACTGCATTAGCTTTCGAGGTATTTTTTAAGTAAAAATATTCTCTATTTGAGAGGAGCCATGCTATTTCTACAATCCCTATTATTTTCTATCATTGGCAGAATCAGCGGAATTTTAAATTTGTCTTTGTAGCAGATATCAAGATATTATAAAAATAAATATTTAATTTTCTTGGAAGTTGACTCACTTTTTGCTCTATTATTGACTCCTTTTTATAATACTTTTCTCTTTAAGGGTGTTACTGCTTATGAAAAAAAAAATCAAAATTTAGACTTTGTTGGCTTCCAAGATATCTCGAGTAATAGCCTCTTGTTCCTTCTAGACCATCAGTAATACTCTATAAGCAAAGCAACAAGATCGGTACTCTGGTATTATTTTTGAAGACAAACAAAAATTTGCACCATATGTGAGGCACCACGCCTACTTGTTAAATTCTAAAATTGTTTCCAGAGGCAATTCACAATATCAGCAGAGTTATCCCCACAATATTTCAAGGTTCCCATTGTATTAGTTTTTCAGATATCTCACCGTAAATATATTTTTCTTTTCACGTTTCTTGCTGAAATATATTTCAAAATAAAAAAATTATAATGGAAGTTTCCTAAGTACATATAAAAACGTGTACACATCCCGCTTTCTAAAATATACATATTTATCTTGAAATCCCGCTTTTTGGTTGTATTTTCTTCAAAATCCCGCTTTTTGATCGATCATGTCCCGCTTTTTGCAAAAACCATCTAGGACGTTATGTATACCTATTATCAACGAAAATTTCGAAGAAATAACCGAAAGTCTTGCAAGTTACTTGAGAGTTTACACAGTCAGTTGTAAACGTTCTCGAAGCGTACATGTCTTATAAAAATAAATTTACTTTTGAATGGAAAAATATTCAACAACAAATTTTTTGTCAAAATTCATAAATTTCATATATAAAAATATGATTAAGATAAATATTGCTTCTATTATACGAAGTGCTACTAAATTTTTTCAAAACTCATTCTCGGTAACACTCTTTCTTCATTTGTCATTTTACTTACAAAAATTATGTTGTAAGATGAGCAGTAAGTACAAAAAATGTGATTGTAGTAGTAAAAATTGTGAGTGTATTGGGTTTTTCGAACTTGCACTTACATCCCTGTCAGAAATTATGTTAACTGTTGTGTACTCAACGCGCTACCATTCAGCTAAGGTACCATCTAAAATAACAACAGCAAAATGTTAATATAAAACTGAAATTGGTTTCAAAGTCGCTGAGAATAATATTTGTGATTTGAACGGGCTAAGGTTCGTATTGCTTTTTAAGCCAAATTACATGTGATAATTATTAATAAACAAATAACAACAAAGTCTGTTGTAAATATTCTGACTAACAGCACATAGTTGAACGGAACAGCCAGCCGTTTTCGAAGGCCACTAAACCTTCATCATCAGCGTTCTTTTGTGTTTGGTCCACTGTGTGTGGTGTCAGTTGATATAGATTTCTGCTTTATATACTTAGCATTATTGCAATAAATATAAAATAAATACATAAATAATAAATTTGTTGGCTCTTATCAAATTCAGCATCATTATAAAAAATTGTCAAAACATAAAAAATCGCTGAAATAGCAAAAATCACCAAAACAGAAAAAATCGCCAAAAACAGAAAAATATGGCCAAAACAGAAAACAGTGTTTAGGCTAAGTTCATTAGTTCACTTCAGAAGACAAGCGACAATTTTTTTTGGTATTGTTTTGACGTGACGTCAATGTTGACAACTAGAATAAGAGCGATTGACTAATTACAATGTTGACGTTAAAAGGAAAAGCCTTAGTTCAAATGCCAACTACACAAGTACATGTATGCTATAAGTAGATGTAGTTTTTGAAACAAGTATGTAAAATTTTTTTCCAGCGATTTTGAATCATGATTCAAAAGAGAAATCATCGTAAACTCAAATGCTTGTAGCTTTGTTATATACATATTAGGGGATTTTTTTTAAGATGAAGTTAAACATATGTATGCACATATGTACATATGTATGTAAAAGTTTGAATACCATTATCTTTGTTTTTGTATCAATTTTGTTAAAATATTTGCATGCTAGTTTTATTTTAAAGTTAATAATATATGTACATAAGTTGTTAAATTTAATTTATGCAAATATTTTATAAATTTTACAGTTTAACCTCAAGAAGTGCTTTAATAAGGAACAACAGCGCATTGAGGAAGTAATAATTCACTATTTTAGAACATTTAAGAATTTCATAATTAGACATATCTTATGACTTTTCCATTGTTTAATACATATAAGGCCAAACCCACGATGTCGACAACGTTCGACTTGTCGCACACTTACATTCAAAACAAAAACAAATTTTTATATTTTGTTGTTGTTTCAAATATGAGTGTGCGACAAGTCGAACGTTGTCGATATCGTTGGTCAGGCCTATAGTATCTTTAAGATGTTATTCCGGTTTGCCACAAAATTCGTATGAAAATGAAAAAAATATCTATTTGTCGATTCTAACTACATATACTTACTTAGCTTCTTTCTGTAAGCTTTCATAAGTAAATTGCGCTATAAAAGCTTCACTTGCTTAGAGAAAACATTTTTAAAAATTCTTTAAGATAAGACTTCATGCCTAAATTGAGACCTTACTTATGAAAGAGGTTCGTCTAAGATATATTAATTCTGTTAGGCATAGACCCAGCAAAAATTTTTGCTTACTGTAAGCATTTTTGAAAGGGAGACAACGAAATGGAATCGCTTGTAATTGCACTTTTATGTGCATGATTTTTGTTCGGGATGAGCAATTAGAAATAAAGCAATAGCAATAAATCATCGACAACTTGTATTGCAAACAACAATAACATTAGAAAATTTGTTGTTGTTTTCAATATAAGTTGTCGATCGAACGTTTGCTGGTGACATCGTGGTACAGGCAGATTGTCTTTCTCTGAAAGCGATTACAAAAATATATATCGTTAACTTAATATAGAAAGGCCCTAACTCATTACTTTTTTTTAAAACGTTTTTTTTGTATATTTCGATAGAAGAACATTTAATGTATCGAAAAATGTAAAAATCTCGATTTCAAGAAAATATTGAGTTAGTGTCTTTCTATATTAAGGTAACGATATGTATGCTTAATTTTTATATTTACGGGCCATTATTACAACTTGGCGTTAGTTGTTGTTGTTGTTAGTAGGATTTTATAGCGAGTATATAAAGTTTTTCTTTTTATTAAGTTTTATCATTTTTATCGCACTTATTCCCAAAACTAATATTTAACATGTTCAGTTAATTGTTTCTTAAAAGTACATATATACGAGTATAAATGCATATATATACATATGTACATTAGAGTGGCCGTTAATTGTATGGACACTTTTTTTTTATTTCTGCTATTCTCACTGCCCAAATCAGTTCAGTTTTATGTAAAAAAAATACAAAACAATTTCATAGCGATAAGTTGCGTTTTAGGGGGTGCGTCCGGCCCTCAAAGTTGGCCTTCAAGCCCATTTTTCAATGTAATTTTTTGCATATGACTATCTTTTTAAAAAATCATTTTAAAAGAATATGACATATGGCAATATTTTAGCTCTTCATGTCAACAACATTAGTCTCAAAGAAAGTTTTTTGCTAAAATTAATATTTTAGAAAATAATGAGGAAAATAACCAACAATTGTATGTAACAAAATTATATTTATATGGAAATTTTTATTTTAAACATGTGCAATAACAGCTTATACCCTGTCGGATTTTTATTAGCTAGCTCAAAATATATGAAACTTTTTGATAACTCATTTACAACTAGCTTCTGAACTAACTCACAAATGATACAGATGTGAGTCAGTTGTTTTTTGTAGAACTGTCTTCTTCACGATAAGTATTGAACTAACTTTAAGCTAACTCAAAACTGATGCTGAGATTAGTGAGTTATTATTATACAACTTACATCTCCTCGATAAGTTTTGAACTAACTTTTAGCTAACTCAAAGCTGATGCAGAGATGAGTCAAAGTTTATCGAGAAGATGTCAGCATAAAATTCATGTTTATGTTATCTCTGTGCGGTCTTTATTTTATATGGCGCAATAGCAAAGTGTTAAGTATGATTGATGGCTGACAAACAAATTGATCACGGCTTGATACCCATTCTCGTCTCTAAAAAAATTTAAAATTGTTTCAAATTTAAGTTGACTAAAAATGTTACTCATTAGTAAGTTAAAAATAGTGGTTGGCTAAAGAAAGACCTTTTTTCTTCTTTTTTGATGAGCCACAAACTAATTCATAATGGGCTAATCATTAGGTGGTCAGTTCGCAGCTAACTAATAGTGCATTTGCATTTAATCAGCCAAAAACTCACTCGAAATGAGCTAACTTGTGGTTATTTGAAACTTATGCAGCGTGAGTGAGTACTGACTCGTTCTGCGGACATTACGTTGAAAAACTGAATAGCGTTTAACATATAAAATGAGTTATCTTTTGAGTCAGTTATCATTCGCCTCTGATTAGCCATTAGTTACTTTTAAGTTAGCTCAAATCCCAACAGGGTATATATTAAATTATTTCATACATATACATATAGTCAAAATAAAACTAAACAAAAAAAAATTACATTGAATATATAGGCTTGAGGGCCTACTTTGACAATCAACTTATCGGTATGAATTTTTTTTGTATTTTTGTTACATAAGACTGAACCAATTTGGGGGATGATAGTGGAAGAAATATAAAAAAATAACGGCGCCCCTAATGTACATACATATAATTTACTTCAATAGTGTCATAACTCAAAAAATGCGTTTTTTGAACTAATGATGCAAAATAATTCACCATTTCGTATTTTATCTTATGTAATAGCTTGTAGTACCACCTAGTGAAAGATTTTTTCATGTCTTACTTGCGTTGTATGTAAATTAAATACTTTAACCGCAGTTTCTGCAAAACTAGTTTTT
This sequence comes from Tachina grossa, assembly GCA_949987645.1. Taxonomy (NCBI): domain Eukaryota; kingdom Metazoa; phylum Arthropoda; class Insecta; order Diptera; family Tachinidae; genus Tachina; species Tachina grossa. The sequence goes on along the minus strand of OX465276.1, from coordinate 57,373,133 downwards.
TGGACTTGTAACACTATTGAAGTAAATGAGCTATATGTATTTCAAACAAACAGAAGTACGCATGAATTAAAAACCTGTGCAATTTTTCATCATTAGCTTCGAAAAAATAAAATAATTTGCGAACAGTGAATTTTATGTTTGTGCAAGACAATTTAATTAACTTTAACTTTGCAAACAAAATTATTCATTTCTATAAATGTTTTAAAAATAAATTTTACAGTAAAGTCAAGGTAATCAGGGCTATCATGAATAAAATTCCGCGTGAAATTTCTCCCTTTTCCAATTAGAATTTCTTGTTTCCCCTATTACTTGCTATGAGTTGGAATAGTTCCCAGGGGAAAATTTCTCGCGGAATTTTATTCACGATAGCCCTGAATATTTGATAATCCTAGAAGAAATAATCCTGTAAGAAAAAAAGTTATAGAATAAAATAAATTTTAAGGGTCATTAATTCGTAAACGTGCCTCCCGTAGTGTTTATGCCATTCTTGTATTTATATATAGTACATTAATGTTTTTTTACTTATAGCAAATATTTTCACCGATTCCCTGCGTGGTTTTAACAAGGCTTCAAAATAGAATATCACCAGATTTTTTTTTTAGCTGTTGAAATTTAAGCGTCTTCTTTCAATTAATTCAGTAACCGGATTTTGTAAATTTTTGCGAACCGAAAATCGTAATATTTATCGACATATGTATTTATTCGCTTGCGATAACGATAATGTGATTCTGTAATTTCTTTTTACGATAGTCTTCCGCTTTATCTTATTCACCATTTAATTCAATATTATTTATCTATGTATAGAAAACGTGAAAACAAGCGTAAAGCACAAAGAATAATTAAGAAAAACTCAAGAAATTAGATCTTATGACTTATTTTTTTTTCTCCAACCGATACCGAAAATCGTTAAAATATGTTACTGAATAGCAAAGTCGATAAATTTTTGTTATATATACTTATTATAACGATATGATTATCGTAATAAAAGTTACTGAATCCAGGTACAGATTGACTTTGTTTATAAATTAAAAAAACATGATCAATTGATCTATTCATATTATCGCAAGTTCACTGTATTTAAATTTTATACATTCTTGCAATACCAAAGTTCACATTTAAAAATACAAGCAGTCACGCATATTAAGTTGTTTACACCTTTATAGCAGCGCTGTATTTTCGGAAAATATTATTTTATTGAAGTCCAAACAAAAAAATTTACATTGTATATACATACATAAATCTATATATATAGATAAATTTCATTTTCATAATTCATAAAATAAAAGAAATAAACAACAACAAGATATCATTTGTTTATGCGTATATTAATTAGACACATTATTAAATTTGAAATTATTACATTTTTTTAAATCTCTGGCACATGGTATGCATCTCAAACTATCAAAATATTTGATCAAGAGCTTTTCGCTGCCAACCGATACTTGAGCATATCTTAAAGATGAAGTAGTATTAATGCTACTTCGGGCATAAATATGGGAAATTTGAGAATGATTTGATGAGTGATCAGGGTGGGGATGTAGTTTTGTTTCAAACACCATATAGGCCAAATAACACGGCTCCAATGTAACAATAATATGTAAAGCTAAATATAGGCATATATAAAAGTGTAAACAATACTCAAAATGTTTAATTGTCCAATTCGACACTTTTTGTAAAAGTTGTATCTTTTATACACATGTATGTATGTAAGTGTTGTTAGTAACTTCCATATCAACATGTTGCTAAGCAAATGTTTATATAGAATTTATCAACAACATATTAATAAACAACATACATACATACATACAAATCATGAATTGGACAATACTATTTAATAAAAGTATTAGGTTAAATAGTTATTTACAATCTTTTAATACATAAAAAATATTATTTTTTTTATAAAATAAAAATATTTTTTATGTATATGTATGTATATACTAAATACGTGATGGAAAGTTATCGTATGCCACACCATCATTTTGAGAAAGTGTGAAAAATGTTTGCAATTTTTGGCTATTATGTTTAAGCCAAACAAATATTATTGTCTACGAATAGAAGATTCAGAGAATAATTTAAATAAAAGCTTTGGGTGTCTCTCGCTTTCCATCACATACTTGATAGTCTCATGTGCAAATCATAAACTTAAATATAACATAATTTTATAAATTTTCTATACAAACTAAGCGCCATTAACTTAACCTGTCTTTGATTTACGACCCGCTTGACCATCAGCTTTAGTGCGCAGGTTCAGTAGATCACAAGATTCAGTCATGGATTCTGAGGAAAGTTCGGCAATGGGAAGATTATCGTATATGGTTGTATAGATTTTATGCGCCACATATATGACTATAAAGCCCAAGATAACGAGCAGCAGTGTTATAAAAGTATAGGCCAAAACCGTGGGTATATAAACCAGAGTATTAAACATTTTGCTTGTTTGTTTTTTTCCGGGTACAATTAATTATCTTTTTTTATGTATTTAAGTATTTAAGCCTTTTAGACGGTGTTTGTTAAATTTAGTTTTTTTAACTAGTACGTATGTATTTGTCAAGTTTATTTGGTAGAAGATTTTTTATTTCTATTGTCAATCATTTTTAATTAAAATATCAAAACAAATAATCAAAATATAATAAAAATATTTGTTCTTTATGAAAACAAGTTTATTGTTGTTGCTATTATAACGTTTTATTGAATTGTATTTAATCGTTTCAACTAAATTTAACCGTTCAAACGTTGTTGTATTCCGTAACTCTCAGTTGCAACTGAAAATTTAAAAAGCATTTATTGTTTTGTTGATTTTTATTCTTGTCTCTTTTTATATTTTCGTAGTCTGCTCTCATTAATTATCGTTTAGTTAAAAATGAACCGACAACTTGTCACTCTTTGTTTTTATTTATTTATTTTATTGTTTTATGGAAAATAAAATAGTTCTTTTTTTAATGTAGTCACTGAATCCCAGCAAAAAATTATTGATGAACATAAAGAAAACATCCAGAGACGATCAAGTTTCACGATGAATTTAAATAACATTAGCGTATTGCATTGTATTGACTATCATCGATAAATGATAATACACAAAAAATATTGATTTTCTAAAGATTCTTATGAAAATATTCACCCACACTTTGCTCCGCTTTGATACAATTTGAGATGAGAGAAAGTGAAAAATGTCAAGTCCATGTAAATGTATTATGCATTAAGCACATTCACCACAGCAGGCTACACGAACACACGACTTCAAATGCCGCTAGCAGCATTTGTCGATTCGTGGCCGGCTACTTAATTATTTTGGAGACGGCAGCAGCACCATCTGCGCCCAGGGCTGCCAGATAAAATTATCAAAAAATCGTCGAAATCCCAGTAAACTATAAAATATTCGTCATTTTGTACTCGAAAAATCGGAAAAATCAAAATGAGTTTTTTTCGACTTGTATACATACGTTTTATTTTAACCCCTTATAACTTTGTTCCCATCAGTGGTAAAACTATGAAAAATATTGCCAAGTTATGTCCAAGTTTTAGTCTCAGTACTTTTGATGCCCAAAATGTTTGATAGGAACCTGGCTTTTTTCGCATTTATGTTTTTTGAGAATACTAATTTACACAGATACGAATAAAAAATAAAGAATGGGCAAAATTACATCAAAATCTTTTATTAAGTAAGTAATACATGAATTTGCAATACTCGATTTTTTCATAAAAAACTGGCATATTTGGACTTTTAAAAAATCGTCAATTTCGAGGAATAAATCGTCAAATCGTCATTTTGCTATTTTCGGCACCAAAAATCGTCAAAATGACGATAAATCGGCAAATCTGGCAGCCGTGTCTGCGCCTGATATTCAGGTACAAATACATCGTTCAGTATTGCCACTTTCATATATTTTGTATCTTTACATCAATTTTTTAATATTGTTTCTTTTAAATAATATGAAATAATTGCACAAAATCATTCATTAAACATTTTGTATTATACTGGCAACACTGAATTTTCTCATTGTAGCCAAAGAAATAGAAATTAGTTTAATTGGACTACAACGACAAAATCAGCATAGACAGCAACCTGTCGCCCTGTTGCCTTGCTGTCTTCAAAAGAATCATTCTCATATAAACATGTGTATTCTATCCTTGACATTTGGTAGTCGGTAGCTTGCTGTGGTGAATGTGTTTAATGCATTATGTATTGCTTTTCAAGTACTTGTGCTCAACCAATTCTTATGAAGCTTTATATATGTACATACATACATAAATACACATTAGAACTTTCCGACTCCCATATATTTATTATGATTATATACATGTATTAAAATAGTTTAATTAAAATGTTGATTTGTGGTGTCAATGATAAGATACATAAATTATTTTTAAGTAGCGAAATATTTTTTCAATTTATATTTATTTTTAGTTTATTATCTTTATATTTTGGTACATATTTTATTTTTCTTGAGTGACTATAAAATGTTTATTGAATGGAAATTCAAAAGTTAAAAATTATTTCTGTCACGCCTCCAAATATGTACAGCTTAATTGTGTCAAGGCGCATCCAAATTTGGTGGTCTCAACCAAGGCAAATTCAAATTAAGTTATGTTAAATGCTCAAAAAATTCACAAAAACTTGCTAACAGCAGCATAATAGCAAAGTATAATATTGTTTAAAATTCCCGAAAACTGTTAAGAAGAGCAGAATATGCACTTGAAAAAACTCGCTTTCATCCTGAACATTGCAAAAATTCGCGAGAAGTTGCAAAATCGGAAACAACACAGAGAAAACAGTGCCTAATAAATACCTCATAAAATAGAACAAAATTAATAATAAATCTCTATGCTTTTTTTCAATAAGGAAATCTTATTAGTTTCATAGAGAAAACCTTTTTGAAAAAATCAAAAAGAAATCTTGTAGTTTTTATGAGGTTATCTTATTGATTTTTTTTAATAAGGTTTTCTTCTTGATTTTATGAGGCGACCTCATAAAATAAAAAAAAATATGTCTTTCTTTATTCTTTGTGCTTTGCTTATGTATTTTCATTTAAATTCTATACCATATTGTTACGAAAATAGCCGTCAACAATGTTAAGCAGCATTAACAAAAATATTCCAACAGAGTTAATGTAAGTGTTACGCGAAAATATTCCTACAGGTTCAATGTAACGAATAATCTAAAATAGTAGCAAACAACTAAATAAGCATGCGCAGCTTGATTAAACGTAAACAAGCAAAAGCAACAATAAAAAGCGTCTGCTTATTAAGAAGATTCACATATGTACACACATACATACATGCCAATTCAAACGAAAAGCAAAAGATAAACAACCACCGTGTATTGCTTAGTTAATGATGTACACACGTATGCATATACACATGTATGTACATAGTTACCACATGAACTTAATTAGGCAGCATATAAGATGATAATTATCGTCTAGACATTGCTTGAATTTTCTGGTGGTGTTTGTGTGAAATATAAAAATAGGTGACGCATCCAATGAGTTAGTTAGTTGCAGTTGTGAGTTAGTTGCGAACAAGTCAATCAGTTGCGAGTGAACAAGTCAGTTGATAATTAAGTTCTGAATTAATAATAGTCTGTCGTGGAATTGAGATTATTGTGGAGTCTATCGTGTCGACTGGAGTAAAGGGAACAGCGCAGCGAATAGACGTGTGTAAAGGTGTAAGTAAAGCCAGTGGGTCTTTATTGGTGTATCAACTGTGAGTGTCGGCAGAGTGAGTGGCGTGTGTGACGAGCAGCAGACAAAGAGGTGTCACGTGAATACTTGCGCAGCCAGCTAAGAGACGTGTGTAAACTACAGCGAGGAAGGCATAGTGGTAACCAGTTGTGAATATTTGTGTGTAATTCAGTAGTTTAAGTTGTATTAGTTTATATAAGCTCTTGATTAATTTAGTTTAAGTGTATTTGTAAATAAAACTTGTATCATTCTTAACCCTAATTACTACACTCGGCTCTTGTATGCATTTGCAAATCTTCGGATCTACGGAAAAGCGTTTTTGTAGAGAGAAAAACCTAATAATACAACTTATGTATGTATGTAGTATATGTAGATGTTATTTATTTATACTATACATACTTACATAGATACATACATATTATATTGTATTCTTAATTAATTAACTCACCATACATACATATTATTACTTGAAAGGAGACAAGTATTGATCCAGCAAACTTCTGACTGATAGACAAACACTCTAATCAATATGCTAACAAGCAGCCTGAATAACCATTGAAATAATTTTGCAAACATGCTTATACAAAAACGAAAAAGATCATGAAAAGAAATTGTCTGTGTCTATTTATAGATATGAAATAAGATTTCCTTATTAAAAAAATCAATACGATGCTTTACACATAATCATATAGGAACCTAATAAAATCAAGAAGAAAACCTTATTGAAAAAATCAATAAGATAGCCTAATAAACTCAAGAAGAAAACCTTTTTAAAAAAATCAATAAGGCAACCTAATAAAATCAATAAGAAATCCATATAGTTTACAATTTATAAGAAAACCTAATAGAATCAAGAAGTTTTTCTCTATGGATTGTTATTTTGGTGCCAAAAATAACGGAAATTGAGTAAAAAAAGTTGGGAATAATAAGATTTCTTCTTGATTTTATGTGGTTTTCTTCTTGATAAAATTAATAAGATTTACCACATAAAAACAATAAGGAATCTCTATGAAAAAATCTTCGCTTCTTTCTGATGGGATACCCCTTAGCCTAAAAACGTTTCATAGAGAAAATCTTATTGATTCTACGAGGCAGTTTTTTCTCTGTGAAGCTTTAAAATTCATTAGAAATCGCTAAAACTGTTAAAAATAAAATAAACGCGAAAAATCTCAAAATGCATTGAATAAATAACTTACATTGCAAAGAATAATAAAATCTCAGAAAATTAAATAAATCACGTTGATGTCATAATAAAACCCCATCACTACAATGGACATTTTTGAATACTCTCGAATTAAAAATAAAAAATTTAAATATGTAGTTAGTCGTCCTTTGATGACGTAAAAAATAGAAATAAACCTATCGCAAGTTCGTTGCACACGGTAACTTTCGTCCAACGTACTGATTGTGTATACATATTTTCATATACATATTATATGTATATATATATATATATATATATATATATATATATATATATATATATATTGTATTACGCAAATGTGTTTTATTTCCTACGACGAATATTCGTAACTAAAATCTTATTGATACATATAAAAAAATATATTTAAGGCTTACCTTCTTAACACGTTCCTGATGTTGCGTGGGATCGGCAATATCGTTTGCAAAATCAATTCATATTATCTTTATGCTGATACATATGTACATATTTATTTTATATTACTTCAATAAACACACATATATACATAAATACATATCTATGTATACACACATACATATGTATGTATCTTCCATTAACATTTTTTTATAACATCATTTTCATTCTATTCAATTAGAACCTCTTCTAACATGTCATTTACACAACATGCCAACATGCAATAACATCAGAGCTTTATTTATTCAATTGCAGCTCTTTACTCTTAACATTAACATCGCATTAACATTTCCATACAAATGTTTGTGTACACAAAAGGAATGACCATGCAAAAGAAAAACTGCAACCGGCAGCTCGCCAAACAAATTTGATTTAACTTTACCAACATTTTACTCATATTTTCCGTTGATTTTTTATCGAAATCTTTTTACACCGACATTAAGCAACACTTTAATATTATTTTTCACTAAAAATATGTTAATTTACTCTATTATTTTAAGCAAAAAACATTAATTTTCACAGACACTTTAACTAAACAACCGTACTGTAAGAAAATTGCGCTTAAACTAAAATATTTGTGTACTAAAGAGTTGCATGTTGCTGCTCGTGCGTGTGTGTGAGAGAGAGAGAGAGATAGAAATGCGTGTACAACTTTAATGAATTTTTTTCTAGTATATGGTTAAAGAGGGGGAGCTAGAAAAAAGTAGTAGGAAATGTAGTTAGTACAAACACACACGTGTGTACATATTTATGTATGTATTCACACATGTTCATGTGTGTTTCCTACAGGAAATAACGCTGCTGTATTTTTAATATAATTTAGCATTTTCTGGTGTATTAATAAGTTCCTGAAGGCATTTTTTTTGCAGAATTTTTCCTTAAACACGTTGAGTGCTGTCATCCAAAATAAAAATGCCAATTTATAAGAACAGGTGTAAGTTAAATATTTGTGATAAAAAATTAATTTGCGAAAATCGATTTTCGTATAATTGTGTTTTTTGTACCGTTATGTGTGTGACAACCGGAGTTACACGTGCCATGTGTATCGCCGGGAATCGCACTGTTATTATTTGGGAATAAGTTTATTTGAGACCTTTCTGACAGAAAATTAAATTTAACTAACTTGCGAAATTTGTCAATTTTAAGTAGCACCTACCTTAGAGTGAATCTGAGCTAGAGGAGTGCTGTATTATGGGAATTGCGTTTCGGATTATGGAAAAGTGCCATTATGGATTGTTTGACTTGTGGTCGGTTTATTAGAACTCTTGGTGGCCTATTACGGAACACTTTGCAAATTTAATTAACTCTTTCGCACACATTTGAATTGTGTGATCCGTTAGATGTCATGTGGGATGCCAATAAGGCGCGATCATCATGACTATAGCCAAGTACTTTGTTTTATATCGGTTCACAAAGTTTTCCTGCAATTCAGATTTAAATAAAACCATTCAAGTTTTTAGTCTATTATCATTTTTATTCTTATTCCAAGCTGTAGTTTATTTCTCTTAAATAACTTCTTATCAAATCAGACATCTTTTTTTAGCAACGTATTTTATTTTTCATACAAATTCTTTGTTGTTGTTGTTTTTTTTTTGTCCTCTGTTTTTTTTTTCTTTTTTTGTTCTTTGATTTTGATTCATTATTATAATTTTCATCTGTTTAATTTAAATAAAACATTCATATAGTGAGTATGTATGTATGTAGTTATGCATGTACTGTGTAGAATTTTCTTGTTGAAATGAAATAAATTTTCCCTTAAGTGTTGGTTACCATATTAACTAGTTAACTGGAATTGTTAAGTTATTTTTCTCTTTGCAATTGATTGTGGAAATCAACTGTCTTTATATTGTAAAATACACCATTTCCACTGCAGTTTAAACCATTTCCAAAGTAATAACAACAAATTGTTCCGTTCCCGTCGTCTATTATATTAATGAAGTCCCTCCCTTCGCATTGGCGTAGCTATAAAGTTTTTCTAGGGGAAGCAGGGGAGGCAGTATGACTGGTGATTTTCATGAATAATATTAAAATAAATAATTACATGAAATTTTTAATAATTCCAGGCGGGCAACAGCAATTCTTGGGGGGCAATGCGCCCCTTGAATTGCATTTCTACGCCAATGTCTATTCGTTATATTTTCAACTTTCCCATACAAATAGTCTTTCCTGTCCATTTTTTTTAATATTTATAATTGATAAGATGTTCAAATTATATAAACCATTTGAGAATTGCATCTGAGCATTAATCTTTTAGAGTAATTGTTAATACATTGTTGTGTTATTGTTCATTCCCTTAACCAAATGCTTGTATGAGAGTTTTAAAAGTTAAAGGAATATATCGCTACTTTATTGCTACGTACGCATAACTCAAAAAAATCTAGTTTTGAATCAATGAAGATTATAAAAATAGTTTCTTTTCTCAAGAGCCAAGTGTACAAGCTCTTTGTATGAAGTTTTTACACTAGATTAAATATGATATAACAAATTATTCTGCATTTTTTTAGATACGCGTATGACTATTTTGCATTAAAGGGGCGACATATTTTTAAAAAAGGAAACTATATTCTAACTAATTATTGATATTAATTTTCATTTTTATTTTGTTAGTTTATAGTTTACATTGTGTATGTGTGTATGTATAGTATGGTATATGTATGTATGTATGTATGTATGTATTTCGTTAATGTGCAGGGAACCCGCCGGCGGGCAAATAAAATAAGTATTCATAAATACGAGTATATAGTGTTTTTCTCTTTTTACTGTTGTTGTTTTTAATGACATTTTATTTATTGTATGGATTTTATATCATTACGATATTTATTATTTATGTATGTTATCGTTATTTTTTTGTGGAATGAAGGCGCCAGCACTATAAATGTAAAATTATTTCAAGAAAAAAAATAATAATATTATATAATAAAAAAAAACTAATTTAAAAATATTATATAAATTTATATATTTTTTAAAATGGCCAGGAAAAACCGTTAGTTTAAAAGGTATACATACATATGTATGCATGTATGTATATGTATCAAGCCACTGAGGAATAGCCTTGCACTATCAGTAACACCGCAGTTGAATTTGTAATTTTTGCCCCTTGATTAAAACTATATACATACATAAATCGATGATGCTAATTTCTTTGCTGCCAATTATTTTGAAGGTCAGTGCTGGTTTTCGAAATAGCTTCGTTTTAAAGTTATTAACCCGCTATTTTTTTACTTTGTATTTAAATACGTATTTAGTTAATTTTTATTTAAATTTAAATTGTATTTAATTTTTTCAGTTGTTAATTAACGTTATTATTTAATAACGTTGAAAGTATGGCAGTACTACAAAATTTCCAGATATTATGGAAAGGTTTCCAAACAACAGCTGTTTAACAAATATAAGGCTATATATATACTTATTTCATTGCATTTTTATACCTATTATACACCTTTAAAAAAAGTCAACATTCCCCTTTTTATATATTAAATTTGCAAAATATGGCTGCACACAAATTTACTTAATGACGAACCAATCCTATAAAATCGAAATTTTATTAACTTAAATTGCTGTTTAATAATCATACTTTTAGCACAATGTGTTTTTGCTTCTTAATGTAACCAATGATTTCCCTTTTTTTAACTACAACACACTGAAATGAGGCTTAAACGCAGGGTGTCCAGCTTATTGAGATTTTCATTTAACACAGTGTGATTGTCACCTTTGGAATATTAATATTAGGTTTGTTCATTTACTAAAAAGTTTTAAAAAGCGCTAGAAATACTTGAAATATACAAATTGGCATTACTTTAATTTATAAACACGTAAAACAAAAAAAAAATGGCATACGTAATCACAAGCAAAAGAAAGCTGACCTCATAGTGGAATGAAAATATATTAGAATTCGAGCAACTAGGTTTCTTTCGCAAAGTTTTTCTTTCGACATAGTGGAAGTGGCAGTTAATTTTTATTACCCGTAAAATGTTTTACTTGCAAGAATTATCCAACCATTGGTTGTGTGTTTTGTTGTCAAATTAATTATTTCAAAATTATCTGAAAAAGGAAAACTGAAAAATTTGCATTTCTTTATTTAAAAAATATGTATACGTGTGAAGAAAGAAAGATTATTTTCTTAATTTATTGTTTTTCTTTCATTAAGCCACATAAATTAAATTTTATTGTCAAAGAATTTTGTTTGTTTCTCATATCTCATATCAGATATGAAAAATGTATAAAAATATTAAATAATAAATGAAACTGTGTAGAGTATTTCATATTAAATGTCAGTTAAAAAAAAATCAATTTAAAATATTATCAAACAAAATACATCAGAAAAAGTACAACAAAGGCCTTTATTATGAGTTGCATTAGATTTTCGATCTTCGCTGGCTATTCAACATCGAAAATCGAATGTTTAATTCATATTATGAGCAACGAAAATTTCGTTGACCAAAGAATTTTCTCTCAAACAGAATTTAGCTTTCGATGAAAAAAAATTTTATAAACGACTGTTTATTTTTTAGGTATAGTTGTTGAAAATTTTAAAAATCACTTTGAGTGATAATCATAATAAGGACATTCTTTGTCGAATGCTCGTCATAATACCAAATGAAAATTCGTAATAAGGGCCTGTATCATGATTTCCATCTATGGTTCTGATATGAATAAAATTCTCTTGCAAGTTTTTACAAGTAAAGCCAAGGCACATTCACCAGGTAGTAGCGGAAACGCAGCTGAGCAATTTTTTTTAATTATAGTTCATTCGAAGCTTCAAAAATTGTTTAGGAATGAGAAATTAAAAAAAAAATTTTAAAAAATTTTCAATGTGAAAAATATTTTATTAAAAAAATTCTTTTGAAACAAATTTAAAAATATGAAAAAACTATTAAAAAATTGTGAAAATTGCCTTAACGTTGAAATTTTGTTAGTGGTAGCTGCAGCGAAGAAATTTTTTAAAATTTATGTGAATAATTTTTATTATTATTTTACAACAAATTCTATTTTTGATATTTTAGATCAACTAAAAGCCATGTTGTTTTTTTTTATTGTTGTATTTTTTCATTGTTCTTGTAATCCTGATATTACCTGGAAATAAATGTGCTTTGAGTAAAGCGTTCATTTACTTTTTCGTATCTGAGAGAGTGATTTTGTAAATTTCTGCTTTACTGTTTCGTTGCTAGTTTCTGCTGGGAAAGTATATGAATAGACCTATTATTTGTTATTATTTTCAGTAAATAAGGCTGTTAATTATGTAAGTCACAAATAATTAGTACAAAAAGTAGATTTCATAACCGAATTGTACGCGACTTTTTAATATACAATTGTATAAAGCTACTGGCTAGCGAGGTACGATTACTCTTATGGTTCGATTATGGATGCAGCTGAGCTTTAGTTGCCACTTTTAGCACCTATATTTCTTATGGTAGTTGCAGACTTTGCGACATGTTTATGCAACAAGGCAGATTGCATTGTCGGTGTCATAGTGTGTATTCTTGTTTATGGTTGCGTTCGAAGTTGCTTTCGAAGTTTCAAAAATATCAAGATTTTTTGATGTTTATAGGTTGCATTGATGGTTGCATTGTGGGTTGCAATGTCTGTGTCAAAATATGAAACATGTAATATAAACGTGTTGCGTAAGCACGTTGCAAAGTCTGTACCTACCATTATATTTTGAAGACTTGTTTACACTATTTTCTATTGCAAGTCTGTCATAATCATATTTGCGATAACTTTTTGCCAACTGCAGAAAGTTGCCATACATAATACTAATTTTAATTTCAGTGGCGTCCATTATCGATTCATTAAAGTTTTTCCTGGGCATTTTGCTCTAAAAAATATGCATGCATATAATTAAAATTTAAGTTTTGTAAAAATAACAATAAATAAAAACAAAAATATGTTTATGAAGATTTAATTCAATATTATATTATTTTATTATTTTATGTATAAATTGCCAGCAAAATTTTTGACATTTTAGAATTATTTTAAAAGTATTAACTAAGATCAAGGCATAATAACAAGATATGCATATGCTGCGGCGAGTTCAAGGGCAATCGCTGACATTCTTGTTGTCAATATCCAACATGCATTAATCAACTTATTACATTAAATAAGTAAATTAATTAAGTTACTACTAATTCTACAAAAATTTAAAAGGTCTTATGTATCTTAAAAAAGACATATTTGTTATTGATACACATAAATGCACATTATCCAGCTGTTTTGAACATAAACAAAATTTTACACTCACCATGGCAAGTAATAGTCATCTGGAGTGGTGGTGCCACCTGATTGAGACGCCTTCAGATATACAAAATTATTTCTTATAGATATATGTATGTATGTATGTATATATGTCACACAGTAACAAGTGAAATCTGTTGAAAAACTATGAAAATTTTATATTAAATTAATTTTATTGCTAAAATAACTGTGGTCAATATCGTTTTTCGAAATTCATTGCATCCTATTTCATTTTGATAAATTTTTTTACTGTAAAATTTTCAAGTAAAATTTCTCTCTGTGCACAGAGAGAGAGAGAGAAAGAGTTATAATGAACTTACTCGAATTCCTCGATTTGTTTAATCGGCTTTGATTTCTTATGCATAAATGGTTATTGACAATAAAAATGACAGCAATAATCAACTAAAACACTGTAACAAATAATTAAAATATACTAAAAATAATAATAATAGTTTTCGTTATTATTTTTTTTGTTTGTTTTAAGAATCATTTAATAAGCCAAACCTGCCCTTAGCCACAAACTAAACAAGCAGCAAGTGAAGTACTATTTATGGTACATTTAAACATTTACAGCCTTATTTATAAAACTTAAAAAGTCTTTATAAAGGATTTTTAAAATCAATTTTCATACAAAATTTTTCTTAAAAAGCCTTTATAAAGCCTTTTTAAGTTTTATAAATAAGGCTGTTAAAATACACTTTAGTTAAACTATTAATACGTATACTGCTGCTGTAACTTAACGCTCAACGCTTTTGTTTAAATATGGCTTAACTCTCGTTTTTATGTTTTATTGCATTTGTTTTTGGGATTTGAAAACAAAATTAAGTAAAATTTTAAAATTTCAATGAATCAAAATTTTTGCTTAAAAAATATTCTCATTATTATATATTCTTTTTTTGTTTTTTTTTTTTTTTTTGTTACGTTTATCTGTTACAATTTATATTTAGTTGTTGCAGCTTTTCAAACACCAAACAATGAAAATTATTTTAAATTATTTTGTTTTATATTTTTGTTTTAATAATTGTATGAAAAAGTTATTAATTAGTACTCGTACATAATTTTTTTTAATTAGTTTTTCTGTTTTCTTAACTTGTTTATTTCTTTTAAAGAGTCTTGTTCGAAAGTTGTATGTAATTTTCTTTTTTCAATTTTATTTTATTTTAATTTTAATTAAATATTACAAAACGGTTGTATGTATATCCATTTTGATGTGTTTGAAAGAGTTTTTTGTTTGTTTCAAGATAAATGTTTCATTTTTAGCAGTGTATTTTACAAAGTTTTGAAATTATATTTTATATATGATTTCATATGTGTTTAATCCAAAAAAAAATACACACAAATATAAATATGTATGTATTAAATAAAATAAAAAAAATATTTGTGTTCACTTGCTGGATTTGTTTTTTTGTTCTATACGGATTTAAACAGACAATGAAACAAAACTATTATATTGAGTGATGTTGCGCTTTAAAATATCTGCACATGGTCCCAAGACACGTTCAAACCTGGAAACAAAAATAATAAATAAAATCTATTACAAGCCAGAAAAAAATGGCAAAACCATTTCCGAAAAATAATTCAAAAACATTACCAGCCCTATTCTGAATAACATATACTCGAAAGGGGTTTCTATATTCCTTGTTCCCCTATTTTAAAAAATCATTTACAAGTTTGCAGGAAAAAAGCAAGCCACTGGATACCAAGAAAGCTGACTTGGAAAATTCGAAATTCTCTCTCACTTTTTATTTCTCTCGAAATTTGCTTGAAATAGGAGCATTTAAATTGCGGAAAAAGTTAATTCCGTGGGGAATATTTAAAATGGAATAGCAAAAATCTTTCGAAATTTATCACACCTCGAAAAAATTAATCCTCATTCAGTCATTTGATTTCCATTACATATCTGAATGGCTAAATTTTATAAACGCAAGATCGTGTCAATATAGAGCCGAAGGAGTGAGCAAAGTTTCATAAGAATCGGTTGGAATACAGAGGTTAATACTCGTATACATACAAAATAATGCGATCAATTTTTAAGAGAGTGAGAGAGAGAGAGAGAGAGAGATCAAGAGCCAAATTGTCATTACAAGTATCTAATGCTGAGTACGCATCTGGTATTTCTTGTCTAATTTTGTGGTGTTATTTTCAAAATGTGTGCAACGCCGTTCACATTATGTTTTTTTTTATATGGAAAACAATACCACACAAGAAAGATATCAGAAATGACAATAGTTGCCACTACTACACAATATTGCGTTGTCACAAAAGGCCATAGTGTGTAGTCGGTATATGTTGCATGGAAAACTTCGTAAAAATTGTGGCGTGGCCAAACCCATTTTTAAACCAGATATCATGACATTATAACATCAAGGAGAGTCTCGTAAGGATCTGCGGCATCCCCCTGAATTAATGTTGAAAGCGTCTAAATGCTGTACTTTCTGCAACGGCTCAAAACAGGTGACAAAATGAATACTATGGCCTTTCAAAATAGTGGCAGTGATCACGGCATCCATGCTAAAATGGACTCCCATATAACGACTATATTGCTTAGATTTTTAGATGGGGAAGAGGATCAGACAATAATTCACTTTAGGAAGGGAGGTTTTCGATGGCGGTTGATCTTAAGAATCTGCAATACTTTATTAAAAGCAGTGGAGAGTTCATCTACATAAAAATTTTAGCGTTTATTGCTTTCTTTCTTATTTCTTCAATATCTGTATTTGCTTGCAGGTAGACAAAGGGATCTAATTTGTTTCCTTTTTTCCTCAGCAACCTGTTCTAAATATATGTAAATGCATTATGTTGTTTATATTTTATTACTTTCTTTCATGATTTGTATAAAATAGATACTTACTCAGGTTATAACAAAATATTCCTATAATAAACCAAATTGCAAGAACTCCACTGTAACTATTGGTTGCCCTATTTCAAACAGACTTATTCATATGAAAACTTAAATAAACTTACAAATAATATCAACAAATGACGTTTTTTTCGTACTCATTCTGTGTTTTACAGTTTGATAATATTTTCTACTCGAAAAGCTCTCATATTCGCTACAGAAATGAGCTACTGATTCACTCACATCAAGTTTTTTTGTTCAAATTTACATTATATCTAAAACATGGGACAAATATATACATGTATATCATTTGCATATACCTCTTTTTCATTCGCAGTTTAAAATAAGAACTAGTGTGTGAACCTGGACTTTTTATGCTTACATTTAACATTGTATTTCATTACTCAGGCAACTTTCTTTGCTCAACTTAATTCTCCAGTATTTCTGGTTATTTTTTCAATACCTTTTATCCGGCCCCCCGAATGTAGAATAATAAACCAACTTACCTCGCTCTATCTAATTTGACACATTTTAAAGGACCTCTAGCTACCACGGTAGCAGCACGTGGACGATCTAGCAACAATGCGATTTCACCAAAATAGTCACTAGTGCCTAAACGACCAACTTCGGCAGGTTCGTCTCCTTGCTAAAAAAAAAAAAATTAATTATTAGAAGTGAAAAATATTTTTTTTACTTAAACATTCTAACAAACCTCAGCACGTCTTTGTAAAACAACAGCACAGCCTTCAACAATAATATAGAAATCATCACCGGGTTCTCCCTGTTTGACAATTGTCTCGCCATCTTCAAAATTAACAAGTTCCAAAGCATCGGCAACCGTCAAACGTTCCCATTTGTCCAGACTCTCTGCAAAGATATAGAATTTAATTTCTTTGCTAACCATAAACTAAAAGAATACTCACCCAATATAGAAACACGTGATAAGAATTCTTCATACATTTTACGTTTTCTTATGGTTGAGCCCATCAAAATGCGTCGATATGAATCACGGTCGATGCCCCATAATTTGACATCCGTTTTGGCACGTACTGTAGCAGCTCTTGGGGTACCATAAATCAAGGCCAATTCACCAAAACTGCCGCCCTCGCCAATAGTTGTTACCATTTCGGAATTGACAAATACCTTAAGGAAAATAAAGAAAATTTAGCAAAAAAGAAACTTAATCAGAGTTCACCCATTTGTTTTGAATAAAATTGTTGTCGATAGTTTTCTCTTTCTGTCTCTCTTACTGAGAAACGTCAAACTAGATATAAAAAAATTCGTCTGACAACAGCTTTCTTCGAAACAAATCGGTGAATTCAGCTTTAATTTCAACACTTTAACTCACCTCAACTTCACCCTGATCAATGACATAAAAATTATCACCCTCATCGCCCTGTTGTATTATATTTTCACCCATTAGATGTGTTACGGGGAACATGGCATCGAATATATCGGAACGTTCATTTTCATCCAAATGTGAAAATAATACATTTTTGGCAATAGCTTTTGAGAGAGCAGCCATTGTTTTATAATCTTTGGGTACAACTTTTTTCACATAACTGGTTGCATCCTCTTCAGTCACTGGTTCGGCTGAAATGCCGCCACGTCGTCTAACTGGTGGGGCATGTGTTTGTGGCATGGGACTGAGATCATCACAGTCGTCAGGGCTGATAACCTGTTTGGTGGCATCAAGTTTAACTTGTTCCTGGAAATGAAGCAATGATTTTTATTAGATTTAATGGAATGATATATAATATATAGGGTTTAAAGACGTGGGTATGCAAGAAGTATCAGATTTATACAAGTGCGGTAAGAGCTTTAACGAGTGTCGTATTTCGATTACGATGATTTTGTACTAGGATAAGAAAATTGAAACATTTTTTCCTTAATCTAGTACAAAATAGTCATACTCGAAGCCGAAATACGACTCGTGTAATTAGGCCCAATATTCCAGCTATAATTAGTAGCTTAACGGCCCTTTTCACAATGTACAATTAAAAGCTAACAGGGACTTTAACGGCAAGTTTTGTATGAAGAACTGTCAGTTAAAGTTCACGTTAACTCTTAATCATACATTATGAAAAAGGACGTAAGTCGATTTATAATAACCTCTAGAAATTTCAATTAGTTCAATTATAAAATTATATTAAAGTAAATTATTGAAGATTGGACCCAAAAACAAAAGTATTAAAGAAGATAAGCAAAAAACCCGTAATTTTTAACAGCTTTTCGAAGTTAAACTTGTGCAGATCTGGCAACGCTAATAACAGATAGAATCATCAATTTACCAACTTGATTGATGAAAACGGGTTGTTATTTTGAAAATTGCAAGAACTATAAAATTAATAAAAAGTATAGTGCTCGAATGATGTATTTTTCTTCCGACGGAATTAGTGCGTTAACAAATGTTCAACTTATGTTGTAAAAATTAAAAAAAAACAAACTAATTATTAAATTGACTGCACCCGGTCAAAAAAATACTTGTGTGGCAACACTCTATTCTTGAATATAGTTGTTGCTTTTTACATTTATTTTCTTTACATACTTCTTACAACTACAATTCGAGCTGAAAAAAAATCAGCCACTGTAGCAATGGTAAAGTAGGAAAATAAAAAACGTGTTGATTATTTAGTTCTGTTTCAACTTTGATATTTGTTGAGCTTCTCATTTGTTTAAATGAAAGTTTAACATAATAATTCTAGTTGTTCTAAGAAATTTTTGGGTAAAGGTTCCCTGATGATCTGCATTAGTTACAGTGAAATGCGCATAGGATCCTTCTAAACCCCTCAATAATCAGTTTCAAATCTTAAACTTAAATTGTAAAGATTCCCCAAAAAAAACACTAATTAGAAATTTGCTTTAATTTGGAACGATCTTCCGTCATCCCACGTCAAATAATGGTTGACAAATCTAACGGTTCAATAGAGCAGTGAAGATGGCGCACAGCTGTCAAAGAAACTTGAAGTGGAATGACGGAAAATCGTTTAAAAAATATGGAGCTTTTTGTGATATTGTTTTTGACTTGAAATGTTTTACGCAGGTCCACAGATCGTTTCTCTAAGTGTATCTCAATTCAGCAAAATATCGCATGTATTTGATTATGCTAAAAAGCTATTTATATATAAATGACTTTTACTTTCGACCGGATTTCATACACACAACCGGAGGCGAATACAAAAAGATTTGCATATCGAAAAAAAATCTCTCTAGTTATTAAATTTGCATGTTGAGATATTTTATTTTATTTAAGTCTTTTACATATTCTTGAGTTTTATTTTTGTTAGATTTTCATAATGATTAAATGATTGTAGCTGCTTGTGTTTATTTTTCATTCGTATGACGTAAATTGAAAAGTAACAAAAACAGTGAATATGAAAAAATAGAAATAAAAATTTCGCATAAAAAATGTTACACGCTTTAATTTTATATACATACATACTCGTACTTAATAAAAGCACTCAATGTTGCGGAATGAAATAACGCATACAACATTTTTATTTTATTTCTATATTTACAGCTGTTTATACTGCATTTCCCATGCAGTAGTGTTCATAAACATATAATTCACCCCACTCTAGTACAGAGATGGAAGATTAACTTTTGTTTGGTAACGTTATCAACGTAAAAAGCAAAAATTACCTGCCATAAAAATTATATTTAACAATAAGTACATAAATATATAAGAGGACATTTTATAAAAAGTGCTTTTAAAATAAGTATCTTTTACAATAATTACATTTATTAAAAGTACTTTTTACAATTAATACCTTTCACAATAACTAACTGCTTTTTATAAGTACTTTCGCTAATAAGTATCTTTCTTAAAAATCATCTTTTATAAAGTTTGTCTGCTTTTAAAAGCACACTTTTAAAAAGCATATATTATTAAAAACAAAGAAATAAAAAAACTTATAAAAACTTTTTTATAAAAATCTACCTTTTATAGAATGTTACCTTTTATAAAAAATATCTTATAGACAAATTTCCTTTTATAAAAGCCAACTTTCATAAAAAGTACATTCAATAAAGTGCTTTTATAAAATCTATCTGTTATTAAGAGTACATTTTATAAAAAGAACCAGCACCCTTTCAAAAAGTACTTTTTTAGAAAGTCCCTTTCATAAAATACTATTTTATAAATTCTTTGGCTGAGTTTACATCTGGCATTTCTTGTGTGTCATTTGCCCAAAAAAGCGTAACCAACTAATTACTAATGAAAAACTGTTGGATTCAGACATATATTTATTGATTTAAATAATTTCCAATCATGTTGTACTCTATAAAATTGTCTATTAGTTATGTATGAAACAATTTAACTTAATAAATACATGTCTGAATCAAACAGTTTTTCGTTAGTAATTAGTTGGTTACGTTTTTTTTACGCTTGTGTGGCACATGGCACACAGATGTAAACCCGGCCTTATTAAAAAGCTACATTGCATAAAAAGTACCTTCTCTAAAAATTAATTTTTTTCTCTAAAAAGTTCGTTTCATAAAAAGTACCTTCTCTAAAAATTAATTTTTTTCTCTAAAAAGTTCGTTTCATAAAAAGTACCTTTTATAAAAATTACCTTTTATAAAACGTATCTTTAATAAAGGTACGCTTTATAAATAGTACCTTTAATAAATTTACATTTTATAAAAAGTCCTTTTTATAAAAAGTACGTTTCATGAAAAGTACCTTTGTGAAAAGTACCTTTTATAAAAAGTACCTTTTATGAAAACTACCTTTTATGAAAAGTACCTTTTATGAAAAGTACCTTTTATGAAAAGTACCTTTTATGAAAAGTACCTTTTATGAAAATGCCTTTTATGAAAAGTACCTTTTATAAAAAGTACCTTTTATGAAAAGTACCTTTCATAAAAAGTACCTTTTATGAAAAGTACCTTTTATAAAAAGTTCCCTTTATACAAAGTTCCCTTTATAAAAAGCACCCTTTATAAAAAGTACCCTTTATAAAAAGCACCTTTTATGACAAACAGAAAGAGTCGTAAGCAGATAATTCAAACCAATTTAGCAAGGCTAATTATTTTATGTTATCTTAACACAAATAATAATATTAGTAAAACAAGTAGTAATTACAAAAAATCCGTCTGCGACCAACTTTGAACCGTTCAATATCCTAATTGGTCATTCGAAATGAAAAATCATAAGAGAAAACTAAAGATGATTTAAAAATACCTATCGAATGGCACCCATTTTAATTTAGTTCGTCGACTTTTTATTTTTTATTTTTGCATATTTACAAAATGGCGTCTGTTGGCCGCAATATTGAGCTTTGACTATTGCCATATCTTTAGTGATACTCGACTGATGTAAGAATAATCAAACACAATTCCGTTCTTTGCATCGCGCAGTCGCGTAAAAAAGGCATTTATTAATAATAATATTACAGAATAAAATTTCGTTTGATACAAAATAAAATTTCGTTTGATCCAAAGTTTTTCTGTTTTCAGTTTTATAAAAATTAACTTGTAAGCATTATTAAGCATCCTTATTAAGTTGACATGTTTTTTTTTTCAACAAGTTAAAAAAACTTTCAATGTACTTACAACTAGAGATGTGCAAATGTCGTGATTTTATCGCGAATGATCGTGATCAAATTTATAATTAATCACGCGTGAGTGCGTGAGCGTGACTTAGAAATAAATTACGCGTGCGTGATCGTGCGTGATCGTGCGTGAGCTTTTTTTAATAACCACGCACGAATTCTCACGCTCTCACAAGATATCATTCCTAAATAGGTCAGTATCAATATACTATACCATTTTGCACATGGTACGATGCAACACCATTAGCACAATATTGTGTGTTGGGCTATTGTTATAATTATTTCAGGCGTAGTAAACTGGCTCATATGAAATTCAAATATACCAATGCAGGAAAATAAAATTATTTTAATATATTTTTTTACACAACTATATTTTCCCTAAATTTTGACTTTTTTCAGAAAAACTATGCGTACATCCGCATTTATGAAAAGGCACTCTTGAATTTTAGTTAGAAATGTTTAAAGCTATCTATATAATAAAATCTTATAGTTGAAAATTTCAAAATCTACCGTCACAACTTTTATAACCGCTTAAACACAAAATATATTTTTAAAATTTACTACTTTAGGACATTGCTGGATGTAGGGTACATGTCCAAAATACAAAATAGTTGGTTCTAAGCACATTCTTAATGCATTGTCTTTAGCGCTATTTAATTAAACATTGAATGTATTAAACAAAGTTTTTTACAAAACTGAAAATAATGAAGATTCTTAAGAAAACACATGCCTTTTTCAGGGAAATTTTAAAAATTGAATTTTCTAGCCTTTTTCCGATTTCACGATGGATATGTTAATAATTTTTTTTCTTCCTATTTTTGTTTAAAATTTTTTCAAAAATTTGATGCTGTCTTTTAACTTAAAATCCAAAAATGAACTAAAAAGTAATAGGCGAAATACTAAAAAAGGTCAAGGCAAAAAAAAAAATGTTTGTCTTAGGTAAAATATCTTATGAGAGATACGGAAACACATCTTGGGAAATTAAGTATTTCAAGTTTATGTCAAAATGCTTTATCCGGTAAGAATCGGATAGTTTTTAAAAAAGTTACAAGCTTCAGAAGTTTTTTTGAGTACAAGGTAGTTAACTTCGGCCCACTGTAACTCATGTCCAGCTCAAGCCAGAAGGCTGTCACGAAATGTGTTGTAAAGCCTAAGTCCTCATCTACGGATGTTAGGAGGTTCATATAAATCCAATCAGTAGTTTAGAAGTTCCAGATTTATTGCCATTTATGTACTTTGTAAAAATCCCCACTGTGCAATGTAAATTTTACATATACACGTGCATACATATGTACATACATAAATATACAGGCAGGTGTAAAAATCTATTTTTCAACCCAAAAAAAATATAGATAATTATGTACAAAATTGGATTGATTTAAGTACGGATGGATTCATTTTTATTTTGAGTGTACAAATTGGATTACATAATTTTTCGTGAGATTGCGTGATCATGATAATTTGTAAACCACTCGTGCGTGATTAAGAATATTTTCTTCGTGGGCGTGCGTGATCGTGAAAATTTTCAATATCATTCGTGCGTGAAAGTGCGTGAGTAAAATATTTTTCTGCGTGAGCGTGCGTGTCGTGAGTCAAAAAACGCTCACGTGCACATCTCTACTTACAACTATCACGCACACTATACATATGTACCCACAATCTAAGTATGTAATTGTAATTTTCTTTTTGTACGGAAAAGCAATTCTGCTTTAATCTAATCGTAATAACAGTTATCTTTAGAATTTATTTTGTTACATTGGCAAGCATTTCTATCCTCATTATCATATAAAATATCAGATGCTTACGTTTGCTCTATAAATGGACTAACAAATTGACTTGACTGATAACTGACTGACGGACGCAGTAGATAACTTAATTATGTACTTGCTGACAGAAACTAATGAACAACTTGCACAGAGTAAAAGTTGAATTGTAATTGTATCATTATGATTTTTTTTCGTAACATCCCATTCTACGATTACCATTTCAAATATTAATGCAATTTTATGATCCAATCATTTTACTTACATACATATAGAAAAGAAGTTGAATAAATTTTCTGCTTGTTTAGAAACAAGCAATTGTTATTCCATTTACTTTCTTTTCTTTTTTATTATGAAATGTTTTCAACGAAATTGCGTCACTACAATGAACATATGTATGTAAGTACATAAACGCATGTGTTCGACACTGGTATGTAATATACTATAACGGCACTATAGAAAATATTCAAAGTGCGAGCAGGGTTGTAAGATTTTTTTTCGATCTATTTCGCCAAATTCATTTTAAAATCGCCAAAATCAGTTTTAGCTAGTTTTTCTTAGTACATATATATATATATATATGATAATAAATTTGTTTTTATGTAACACTTTTTTTAATATAAATTTTTATAAAATGATCGTTATCAGATAATCGTCAAAATTAGAAATAAAATCGCCAAAAATTATTTCTTGTAAATTTTTCTCATCCAAATTCAAAACGCATTAATGACTATAATTAAGATAAGAAAAATAATCAAAATCAAATTTTTTAAATTTTTGCAGACGAGTTTTGGTAGGATTTATTTTTGAAACTACTCCTTCAACAAACTAATTTGCTTGAATTAGAAAAATTTTTAAGTTCAATTTTGTTAAAAAATAGCCATAATAATCGCCAATAAATTTATTTATCACCAGAAAAATCGCCATGTCGCCAAACCAAAAATTTGGACGCCAAACAAGTTGAAAAATCTCCATATCTGACAGCCCTGGGTATGAGTACTTACTACTAGAGATGTGCAAATGTCGTGATTTTATCGTGTCACGCATGATCATGATCAAATTTATAATTAATCACGCGTGAGTGCGTGAGCGTGACTTAAAAATAAATTACTCGTGCGTGAGCTATTTTTAATAATCACGCACGAATTCTCACGCTCTCACGACATATATCACTCCTGAATAGGTGAGTATCAATATACTATACCATTTTGCACATGCTACGATGCAAGACCATTTGCGCAATATTGTGAGTTGGGCTATTGTTATAATTTTTTCAGGCGTAGTAAACTGGCTCATATGAAATTGAAAAATAAAATTATTTTAACATATTTTTTTATGGTACACAACTATATTTACCCTAAATTTTAACTTTTTTCAGAAAAACTACGCGTATATACGCATTTATGAAAAGGCACTCTTAAATGTTAGTTAAAAGTGTTTAAAACTATCTACATAATAAAATCTTATAGTTAAAATTTTCAAAATCACAACTTTTTATAAAAAAATATTTTTAAAATTTACTATTTTAGGGCATGTATTAATGTATTAAACAAAGTTTTTTACATAACTGAAAATAATGAAGATACATAAAAAAACACATGCCTTTTTCAGGGAAATTTTAAAATTTGGATTTTTTAGTCTTTTCCCGATTTCACGAATGGATATGTTAATAAATTTTTTTTCCTATTTTTATTTAAAATTTTGTTAAAAATTTAATGCTGTCTTTTAACTTAAAATCTAACAATGAACTAAAAAGTAATAGGCGAAATACTAAAAAAGGTCAAGCCAAAAAAAATTTTTTGTCTTAAGTAAAATATCTTATGAGAGATACGGAAACACATCTTGGGAAATTATTTCTTAACAATTTCAAGATTATGTCAAAGTGTTTTATCCGATAAAAATCGGATAATTTTTAAAAAAGTTACAAGCTTCAGAAGTTTTGTTGAGTACGAGGTAGTCAACTTTGGCCCACTGTAACTCATGTCCAGCTGTCATGACATGTGTTATAAAGCCGAAGTCCCCCTATGGATGTTAGGAGTTTCACATAAATCCAATCGGTAGTTTAGAAGTTCCAGATTTATTGCCATTTACTTTGTAAAAGTACAATGCAAATTTTGCATATACACGTGCATACATACATATGTACATACATACATACATATGTATGTGTAAAACCTATTTTTCAACCAAAAAAAAAAGATACAAATTGGATTCCATACTTTTTCGTGAGCGTGCGTGATCGTGATAAGTTGTGAACCACTCGTGCGTGATTAATAATATTTTGTTTGTGAGCGTGCGTGATCGTAAAATTTTCAAAATCATTCGTGCGTGAAAGTGCGTGAGTAAAATATTTATCTGCGTGAGCGTGGGTGTCGTGAGTCAAAAAACACTCACGTGCACATCTCTACTTACTACTAATGTTTTTGAATTATGAAATTTTGGGGAATTCAAACGGTAGTCTAAAGTGTAAAAATGTTTAAAATTATTTTAATACAGTAATTTTTACTTAGCTGCACAATCAACTTTGCATGACTTTTTGTGCAGATAAGTCAAAAATGCTGTTATCTTAAATGCACTTAGCTGCCTAAATGTGCAGGTATAAAATTTTTTATATGGTTGCATATTTATGTAGCAACACTTTTTTAATATGTGCAGCTAACTTAAATTTTTTATATGAGAATAATTTAAAACTGCCAAAAAAATATGTTAAATGCGCAAGTATACAAAGTGTACTTAAAAAATCATTTTGAGCAATAATTACAGAAAAAATAAGTTTTGTGCAGTTAAGTCAATGTGCAGCTAACATTCATTTTTTGTATGAAAATATTTCAAAACTACCAAAGTTTTAGGGCACTTATCTTAAATGTGCAGGTATAGAAAGTGCACTTAAAAAACGAATTTGTATGGGATTATAAAGAATAGTGACAGAAATTTATCATTTTAGGCAGTTAAGTCCAAAGTGCACTTAAACAAAAGGCAGCTAAATCAAAACTACTGTATAATTATTTTTGCTTTTGTTTTTTCTTCCAAACAAAAATTTTAAAACATTATGACACTATGGCACTTCAGACTTCCATTTGAATCCCCCAAATATTTATATGTACATATGTACATATATGAAAATGTATATACAGTGGTATATGTCTTAGGGCCATTTTCACAACTTCCATTTAGCTAAAGGTAGGATTTTGTCTGCGCGATAAATGGCTTTGCATTACAATACCTTCACTTATTATTATTTTATCCATTAAATATCATTATTATTGATAATAGTACCATTTAAAAATTTAAGTTGTAACAATGCAAAAATATTTATTGGGCAGACAAAATCCTACCTTTAGCTAAAGGTAAGTTGTGAAAATGCCTCTTATGGGTATATCTTTTTAATAATGCTTGCACTCGCCAACGGAGAAACACAAAAATTGCCTATCAAACAGCTATATGCCTTAATCAATAGAAAAAATTCGACACAATTTAGCACAAGCACGACTACTGCCTAAATTATGAAGACTATTGTCAAAATTATTTACGCAGGTAGAGCGAGCTAAGTGGTTGTTTAGCTTTGAAATATTCCCCTTTATCGTGATTGGCGTTTTTTTGACTTCAGCTCCGGCTATTTTCTAATCTGTTATGAAACATCAGAGAATTATTTCCTTAGTATAGCACTAAAATGTCGTATTCGAAGTCGAAATACGCCAACTAAGAAAAACAAGAAACAGCTAATCCGACTATCTGTATTCATGTGCCTTGTTCAAAATAGTCAGTCTAAGTCAGTTGCCGTAAATAAATTCTAACTGATTCCCAAATGGTCTTAAATATTAAGAAAACTTAAGTAAGGATATAACACAAATTGGACACTCTCCTTTCACTTTTCGTTTTACTCCAATTATATAATTTAACACAAATTGTATTATGTGCTATAAGCATAATCGATTCAAAAAACAAGTTTGTGGAGAGAAAGGCGTTCATCATTCAAAATTACAGCTGAATAAACCGGCTACCAAAAGGAAAATAATTCGCCTACCCATAGTCTGATGTGTTAAGAATTATACAATTTTTATAATCTTAAAGTAAATATGTACACATAATTTTTCATTTTATGGCATCAATTTTGTTATTCTTACTATGGGTGTAGCAAGCAAGAAATAAATTAAAATTTATTAATTCACTTGCGTCAAAAGGGAGTGCCTGCCGTGCAAACATAAAGTTACTTTTGTTACTTAAAGTGTGAATGTAGTCCAAATGACTTGTTAAAAAATTCAAAATATGTAGTTGATAATTTTTCTAGTTTTGCAAAGTGTGCAAATGAGTGTAAAAATGCACACATTTCAACAGCAATAAATAATGGTATTCACGTTCCCTCTTGCAACTGTGCAAAATGCATAATTCCACTTTCTAACATGAGCAGCCTATTTTGTTTAGTTGTTATTTAATTTAGTCACATATTATATGTTTCTTGATTGTTATATCTATTAAATTATTTCATACATATACATATAGTCAAAAGAAAACTAAAAAAAATACATTGAATATATGTGGGCTTGAGGGCCAACTTTGAAGGGCGGACGCACCCCCTAAAACACAACTTATCGCTATGTAATTGTTTTGTATTTTTTTTACATAAAACTGAAGAAAATATAATGGCATATTTCCCACATGCGAAAGAAAACGTTCGACTTACAATTTATATTGAAAACAAGAACAAATTTTCACATTTTATTGTTGTTTTCAATATAAATTGTAAGTCGAACGTTTTCTTTCGCAGGTGGCAAATAGGCCATAGGAAATCAAACCAAAAAATTTTTCCATACAACTAACGGCCACTCTAATGTATGTATATGCCAGCCCAGAGGCATTAATTTGGGATTCTTTAAAAAAATTTGTAACAGAGACCTTTATTTATGAAAAAATAATTTTGGTTTACAGACCGTTTAACAAACTAAACCTTGACAATTTTGCATCATTTGTGCCAAATAATTTTCTATGTTGTTCTTCTTAATTTTTCCGCAACAGTGCAATTTTTGACGTGAATACCCTTAATAAACTATAAGAAAAACTATATATAAACTATAGGAAAAAATTTTATAATAAAAGCATTTTTCTCCAAGTATTTTTTTAGCATTAAATGAAAATCTTTCCAAGAATATTTGTAAAAATTCACTAAAAAATATATCTCTACTTTTAAACGAATAGCATAGCTATATTTTTTTTTACCTGTCTTTAGTCAAAAAATATCATATCACAATTATTAATATTAATATGATTCAATAGTATATTTTTATACATACATACACTATATACTGATATTCACTTTCTTTAAAAATGTCATAAAAGCTTAAACGATAAAAGTAATTACTCGTACTTATCGCTTTTAAAAAAAAAGTATAAATAAATATTACTTAATAAAATTGATATATTTGAAATTAACTAGTAAACAAAATTGCAACATACATAGATAAATTCGATTGCTTGAACATTGTCAATTGCAAATAATGTTTATTTTATTAAGCAATTTATGACATTTCGGCTTAACTTATCTAACGCACGTATTAAATTTTTTTGTTAATTGCTCAAATTTTAAATTTCAAAGTATCCCACACATATAAAGTGAACACACGTGTACATACAAAAACATACTATACATACTTCTCATGTACGTCACACTCAAAAGCATGATCCCACCTAGCATTTGGAAGATCATTCTGTTAAAAATCGCCTAAATGAGTCTTCTTTGAGTAAACTGGGGGTCTATGTAATTCGAAACGAAAGCATATGCTTTCGAATTGTAATGCAAACAACGTTCAAATTCAAAAGCATTTTCTTTCGTTTCGAAATACAGAGTAGACTCCCTGATTAGATTAGGAATAAAAGACGCTATTAGAAGAGCCGCAAGTGACTCTCTACCGACAAAAGTATATTTTATGATCAAAAATATTAGACTCGAATATGACTAAAAATTTCTTGATTAAAATACCAGCTGGGATATATCGTACGTAGTAGGCTGTATTATTGCCAGTTTTTAACATACGTACATACATTCCGACCTTTTTTCGCTGACAGGATTGTGTAGGCAGCATGTATACATGTTTTTTAAGTGTAGGAACAATGTTTTAAACCATGGAAAATTTTAAAGAGTGTTTTCGAAATTATTATTATTATTAACGACATAATAAAATATAAAATATTTTTTTTGCCATTTGCAAATGACCTTTGAAAGTATATAAACAAACATGCCATACTCCTAATGGCAGGTCCTTTTTTTCCACTGTTCCTGAGCACATTACAAAAAAAAATTCCAGAAATTTCGATATATTAATAAAACTCAGTTTAATATTTGTTAATGCACTAATAATCTCAAATTATCAGTTTACTTATTCATTAAAATATTTTTTTATTAAAAATACATTGAAATTGATTATTGAGGGGTTTAGCTGGATTCTATGCGCATTTCACTGTTCCTAATGCAGATCATCAGGGAACCTTTACCCAAAAATTTTCTTAGAACCTCTAGTTGTTATTATGTTAAAGTTTTATTTAAACAAATGAAAAGTTGAACAAATATCAAAGTTGAATCAATAATCAAAGTGTTTTTTATTTTCTTACTTTACCATTGCTACATTGGCTGAGTTTTTTCAGCTCGAATTGTACATAGTTGTAAGAAGTATCTATGTAATGAAAATAAATGTAAAAACAACAACAACAGTATTTTGCTGATAATAAAAATTGATATCTTAGGTCAGTTTGAAAATAAAACCTTCCGCACCGAATGCGATTTTTAAAACCTCCCATGATTTTTATTTTTTTTTTAACAGTTAAAAACAAAAAGAAAAGTATAAACTTTGTTTGCTTTGATTTGCATAGGGAAAAAAACTCAAAAATTATTTTAAATAGTGCCATGAAAAAATTCTGGTTTCAAAATTTATCGCATTTGAAGATCGCAAACAAGTAAAAATGCAATTTTTCATATTTTTTCATGGACTATTCAGGCCTGCCATGTAAATTTTCATATTTGCGAAAAACGCCAAAAGTTATGTCCTTAATGTATATACAAATACATTTAGTGATTTTGTAATGATGCACCATTACTCTGAAAAAGTTAGCATCACTGACTTTTGGTTGTGGAAAATTTGTAGTGGCAACGACTTTCTTTTGTAAGTCAATTGTTCAATTGAAATCATAATAAAGTATTTTTTCTGTCTTCTTTGGTTTTCATTGTATTATTTAGCGTTTTGTGTAGTTTTTTGTTTGTTTTGTATTATATTTTGTTCCAAAATTAAAGCAATTTTAATTTATATTATAGCTGGCATAAAAGTCTGTTGTTAAGGTTGCCATATCTTCAAGAGAATGGGGGTATTCAAACAGTAGTCTGTAGCCGTGGTCGGCAAAACAAGGGCGCCGCGCCGCGCCTTTTAATATACTCTTCCATTACGTATGTGTACACACGCATTTTTGAGAACAAGTTGTGGGCCAAACCCACAACGTCGACAACGTTCGGCTTGTCGCACACTTACATTCAAAACAAAAACAAATTTTAATATTTTGTTGTTGTTTCAAACAAACATTTGCCCATAAAAGCGTAACCAACCAACACTAATGAAAGAAAGTTTTGATCCAGGCACTTGTTTATAAAATTAAACAGTTTCGAACACAACTAATAAACAATGTCATAGAATCCAACATTATTGGCTACTATTTAACTTGACAAACTTTTGTCTGAATTGAAAGATTTTTCATTGGCATTTAGTGGTTACGCTTTTTTGGGCAAATATTTGACAAGTGTGACCGTACCTTCATACTCTTAAGAATCAGCGTTGCCAGAGAAAATTTTTTTCCCAACAAGTAAATATGTGTGATGAGAATTTACTAAATTTTTTATTTTCAGAAAATTATTATGGCAAACCAGAAGGTTCGTTTGGTTTGTCAGCGTGCGTTGTCATGCATAAAAAAACGTGACATGCAAAACATTTCCAAGCATATATTTAAATTATTTTAAGAAAATTTTCTTCAAAACCATCTTTTTACTCAACTACAAAAGATGCATTTGTTTATAAACAAAACTTGAGTGTTTCTTCTGACCATAATAAAATTAAGTTTGCCTTTGGAGATTTAAAATTTTAAATTAGGCAAATGAGACGAAATTTCAGTGGCAACACCGTTTTGTGGTGAGAGTATAACTCATACAATCGTAAAACAGGTATAGGTTGCCGACCACGAGTCTGAAGTGTCATTATGTCTTAATATTTTAACATAGTTTAAAAAAGCTGTTGTTCTGGCTCAAAAAAAAGAAGTCATAAAATAATAAGACTTTCTGAGCTTTGTTTATTGGTTTATAACTACACATAGAAATGTGAGAGAGTTGTACAAAGGTGCTAAAGCGAAAATAAAAAGAATTACAATGTTTATAATTGTAAGTTATGAGGGGTTGCTCACAGCAGTCCTATTTTTTGGTTTTATTAATTTACGACTATCATTTGAATACCCCAAATATATGGCAGCTTCAAATTCTTAAAGGTCTCTTTAAAATTTACCAACAGAACAAATGATTTGTAATTGGGGGGATTCAAAAGATAGTCTTAAATTTCATATTGGCATAATGTTCGAAAATTTTTGTTGGAAATAAAAACAAGAGCAAAAGCAATTATAGCTAAATAATTTAAAACATTATCATTATGACAGTATGACTTTTATGACTACCGTTTGAATCCCCCCAAATATTTACATATAAAGAAAATGAATTTAATGAATGAATTTAAGTGAATTTTAATTTTGCACATCTTGCTTTAAAGTATTGGTGGGCATAGGCCGCATTTAAGAACAGTTTAATATCGCTTCAGATGGTACATAATACGTACGGTGTTGCCACTTGTTTGAAAAATAAATAATAGTTTCGAGTTGTAGTATCCCTGCAGAAAGTGCGAATAGTGAAATTGTAGTGATTTAATAGTGACATTGTCAGTAGTACCAGGTGTACCCCATTTAACATTAGCTTGTCATTGAAAATCCACCACTAGACTGTAGCACTACTGACTAAGTAGTTATTTTGGGACCACATGGAGACATTGGCACCAAAGATTCACTAGTAAATTTTAGGGGCTCTAGTCTACAATATCGATATATCCTGTCTCGTCGTCACTAGTAAAATTATAGTGATTTTCTAGTAACATT
Organism: Tachina grossa; assembly: GCA_949987645.1. Taxonomy (NCBI): domain Eukaryota; kingdom Metazoa; phylum Arthropoda; class Insecta; order Diptera; family Tachinidae; genus Tachina; species Tachina grossa. The sequence goes on along the minus strand of OX465276.1, from coordinate 57,340,284 downwards.
GTCAATAGTGCTACTGACTAGGTGTACCCAAGAGAAAGTAAAAGCCTATTGACACATAACATAGGGTTGTCATTCAAAATCTGCCAGCAGACTTTAGCACTATTGAGAAGGTAGTTTTTTACGACCATATGGAGATATTTGAACCGAAGATTCACTCGTAGATTCCAGTGCCTCTCGTCTAAATATATTTATTTAATATTATTGCACAACATAATAAAAAAGAAAAACAAACTATTGACGCGTTCATTGACAATATCACCAGAAATACACTAGAACTGTTTTCTCTAACGTATCTCTAATCGCGCATAAAAGGAAAGTTGTCGACATTTTAACTAGTGCAATTGTCGCTGGAGAAAGAGTATTGACATAGAGACATATGGTTCTAGGCTGACTAGAGGGATGTACGAGTAAATACATACAATACATATATGTAATTTATTATCAGATAAATAAAATATTAGGGGAAAGAACTTCCCTTAATATTTTGCTTATTACATTTTTTTTTAAATTTAATTATACGCATTCATCTCAAAGATTTGTAAGCTATTACAAATAAAATTAATTTTTATTGGCTTCTCGCTTGAAAAAAAAAACATTTTGTAAATTTAAATTTTAGTTTCTGCTAATAAAAACACACAGTTTATGCATATGCATATATATATTTTTTTTTAGAATTATTAGTAATTTCGGTTGAGAACATCTTCCAGATGATATAATTAATTTAATTTTTTTACAATCGCATGTGTAAGTCCGTGCAGGTTAATTAATGCAACAAAAAGATGTGTGTAAAAAAGAGTGTTGAAAAAATTAATGCTAATTTTATTTATATAATTATGTATACTATTTGAAAATGTGGACTTTTAGCAGATATTGATATGAGTTCAAATAGCTTAAAGTAAAAAATTAAAGCGGAAGTAGAATTGTTTAAATTTGAATTGATAGTAAAATGTTCAATAAAAAATGACAAATGCTTTCCAGATATTTGTAAAAATTTCTACAGAATGGGAGTCCACCCTTCAAATATGGAAAAAATCATATAAAGAAATTTTACAAAAAAAAAAAAAATATATTTTCATTCATATGTATATAAAAGGTACGTATTGTGAAATCTTTTAAATCAGGGCGTTTCTCTTTAGTTTCTCCTATATAATTTTTTTGCTTACATCCCTATCACCATTATTTCACAATCGAATCACTATAAAACAGTTATTTTTTTCCAAGTTATATTACTTCTTTGCAATATGCATAAAAAACACATATTTTTTTAAGACTCTGTTTTATTTTTATTTGAAATTATTTTAAATGTTTATTTGAACAGCTGCATCTCATAAAAAGGAAAGTATTATTAATTGTTTAATAATCCGTTAAGAAAATGGTTGATTTATGCCATAAATTTTATGGCCTGAAATAAGAAAAAATAGCCATTTTAATACTGACAATAAATAATACTGTACGTAAAAGAAGCAATGTAGCGTACGTTGTTAACATTTATATTTAAAAATGCACTGAAACCAAGGACAAAATCGTTATTTCCAAACAAGAAAAAGTATTAATGTAACATTTTAATATGTAGAGGGTGGGTGTTTTTTTAAAAGCCAATGAAACTTTAGATTTTAGAAAAACACAAAAAATTAAATTTTAATCCAAAAAAAAAATTGTTGCTGGTTTGTGTGCCATAACTTCCCAAAAAAGCTTAAGAGGCATATTTTTTGAAACTCGGTCTTTTTATGATCGCAGATAATCGATTTTCATCAAATCGAAAATTATGTATATCGCTTAAGCTTTTTTTTAGCAGTTGTGGCATATTATGCGAGTGACTTTACCCCAAAACATACAGAATTGAGACGAGATGGAAGATAAGTGTGTTTTTTCTATTTTTCTCACTTTCCCTCAAATTTTTAAGGGGATTTTGTATTGATTCTTCTTTTTTGCGCAATTCTTAAAATTTAAACGTGTTTTCTTAGGCTGAGTTTACATCTGGCTTTTCTTGTGTGTCATTTTCCCAAAAAAGCGTAATCAACTAATTACTAATTAAAATCATAAAAGAAAAAATAAGCTTAGTAGGCTTTGAAACTGATACAAAACCCAGCAAATAATTTATATTTAATTATTTTTATCTAATTGTATAAGGATGTAGAAAAATAAAATGAGTTCACCTGGATATAAATTATTTGCTCTGTTTTGTATCAGTTTCAAAGCCTACTAAGCTTATTTTTTCTTTTATGATTTTCAAAAGTATTATTATTTTATGAATTCTCATATAGTTTTTGAAAGTCTATGCATAAAGTAAGAGGTTTGTGACTGTTTGGAATTTGTGGTTAAAGTCTACTGATGATTTGGTTCAAGCGCCAATGAAATACGTATATAGACATGCTAAACTACCAGCAAATAAATTTCAATTATCATATAGACTTAATTGAGAATTAATTAAGTAATAATGTCATTTTGGCTTATTACTTATGCCTTTATTGCAGTGAGCGTTCGAAAATTGGTATATTGTGCCAATCGTGTGATCCAGACTTAAGCCGAAGCTTGTGGTATGTTGAAAACACATCTCGCAAGTATTAATGTCAACTATATTTTCAAACAAAATCATCGATCATGGTACGGTAAAGATTTCCATTGACCTTAAAACGAGGTGATAACAATAAACCGCATCAAACTGTAAATTTTTCTAAATATAAGCGAGTCTCTAGGGTCTATTGTAGATTGGTTTCACTCCATATGCGGCAACTTTGTTTATTACCAAAACTCGTTGAAGCAAAACTAAGCCTCATCGCCGAAGACAATTTTGCGGTAAAACATCATCTACGAGTATAATTTCAAAGTAATCTATCTATCTATTAGTGTCCTGCATAAGACATCTTATAAGAACTTTTAAGAAATGAGGGATTTTTCAAATGCTTCACTACAGCGAAATCTTATAAAACAAACGTTAACAACATTGTTTGCAAGAAATTTGTTTGAGTATTGTAGGTATAAGAGTAAAGAAGAAAGCACTTCGTGACAGAAGAATTTGTGATACTTGCTTCTTTGTACGCATGAGCGCGTGTACAAACGTCATGCATGTATGTGTGTATGATTTTTTATTTGTCTGCGCACATGCAAGGGCACACACATGCATTAACATTAGTTGTATGCGGTTAACCACATAATAGCTTACCATCTACATATTACACACACACTCAAACCTACAATGTGAAAAATAACAAGCATACACTAATCAACAGTACTTTTTTTTGAGTGTTTGTTACAAACAAGCTGTCTTGCGACATCGCTTGTTAACACTGATATACACGTACACGTATAGTACGACAGCATTTATTATTGGTTTAGTATAATACATGCGACGTGAATACATTTAAAAATCATGACGTATTTACATTTAAAGACCTTTTACGCAGGTCTCTACTATCTATCTATTGTTCAAGCATCAATCTATTCATAATAATAGCTGTGTTCGAGTACTTTTCCAGTTAAATACAGTAACTGCAGTTATGAGTAAATACTGTTTAATATATAGAGAAATTACTCTCAATAAAAATAATAAAAATATAAAAGTATGTGAACGGAAAAATTGTAAAATCCAATAAAATATATGCAACAGCTGATTGCTGATAATTTTGGCGCATAAATGCACGTACATATAAACTAAAATTTCACTATAATAATCTACTTACTTTATTCACTTTTAAGAACAATCGGGTATGTTCTGTATTCCGAGTAAAATTAAATCGTTCGGAATTGCCATAGCATTGTTGATATAAATACATATTTCCAACAACTATTCTATAGCAATTCCGCACGTTTTCATTTCATGTGAAATACAAAACATATCTGAATACATTTCTGGCATCAAACATTAATAAATATTAGTAGTGTTTTTTATGGGAATTGTTACAATTTAAGTTTAAAATTTTTAAACGCACTGATAATCCCAAATTATTATTTTACTTATTAAGTAAAATATTTTTTTTATTAAAAATACATTGACAAAACCCCTCAACAATCAATTTCAATATGTCTGGCAATAAAAAAAATTTTTTGACAATTATTTGACAATGGCAACGAAATGTGTTCCCACTAATATCGGATGTCTCAAAATTTGTTGTTTGCTTGTGGTTTGTATTGGCAATGTTTTTTTCTGGCAACGTTTGCACACACTAATTTCCCTTTCACACTGTTATAAAAAATATTTAACACATTTTACTGAGAACCGTCTGTACAGAGCTTATATTTAATTATACAAAATTTTAGTACTTAAATATCATTTATGCTTTAAAAACGAATAGAAAAATATCACCTTCGAGAAAATGAGATACAGAAGCCTTCAAGAAATTAATCTTAATGTTATATAAAAGTAAGTGATCATAAAGTTGTTCAGCAAATTATATATTTATATTATATTTTTGTACATGAATGTATGTACATATATTTACCTCAATATAGAAAGGCCCTAACTCAATATTTTTTTTTTTTTTTAAATCGAGATTTTTGCATTTTTTGATACTCGTACATTAGATGTTCTTCTATCGAAATATACAAAAAACTTGATTTCAAAAAAATAATGAGTTAGGGCGTTTCTGTATTAAGGTAACAATATACATACATATATGTATATACATATATCGTCGAAAATAGATTTGCAAATAACATATTTTTTAACTAAAGCACGCTATATATACATATAAATAAGTACATAAATAATTAAACTAAAACCAACCTTAGACATTATTTGCAACAGATTTAAATAATCTTAAGCCGAGTGTTGTGTTGTTGAGTTGAGTAATGCTGGCCGTTAGGATGGCACAATACACAATTTAATTAGCAAAAAAAAAAATCAAAGCACTCTTACACTAATGGATGAATAAATAAATCGCAACAGTATGCAATTTAACACTAATGTTAAAAGTAATATAATTAAATGCTGCTGCTTTTGTGACACTGTAAATGGATTTTTAAATTAGCGCCAGCAACAAGAACTAATTTTATTAACTTTTTTTTTGTCGCAAAATTCTATAGTTAATCCAATTATCTTTTAATGCACTATTATATAAATGCGTTGAATTGATTTTCTTTTTTAGTAAACACTTTAAATTTTTCACATAAAGTAATTTTTGTTTTAGTATTTAAAATTTTCTTTTATTTTTAATATTTTTTTTTACAAATCGCTTTAGCACTTAAGAACCAATGACAGAATCAATGTCATAGAAAAAAGTGTTTTTGTGCTTGACTAAATTTTCTTAAAAATTTGTAGAAGAGAACATACAAATGTATTTATTTTTTTAATTTAAATTTTTTTATTTTTATTTTTGGTCACTTGTATAAGAATTATTAAAAATAATTTGTGCTAAATATTTACACACATACAACACATTCACATTTTCATATTTGTTGAGAGCTAAATATTTATATATAAGTACATATGTATGTATGTACGTATATATTTTTTTTAGATGCAATAAATTGTGGTGTCTTTTTGTCCGATTTCAGTTTGAACCAAAGCACAGTGGGACTTAACAAAAGTTACTACATACATACGTTTTTTTTATAAAAATATAAGGGGGTGGTAGTAAAAAAAGCAATAATTTAAAATTAAAATAATCATAGTGAGTTTTATTTCTTAGTTCGCGACATTTATTGTTATAAGAAATTGTATGAACAAGGGGTGTTCTATTAAATTGTTAGATCTGAAAATTCCTTAGAAATTGTGAAAATTGATTCTAACATCGTAGTTCAATCAGCAAAGATATACATAAATGAAGCTGAGCTGAAATTTCAATTTTGAACTTCATATTTTGAAGAAGGTCCCGCCAAGAGATTGTGAAGAAGGACAATTCACGCGTATAAAACATTTAAATCGGTAAAAAATTAGTGTTGATCCTGGTTAAGGTCTAAGAATATCTTGTCTCTTTCTGCAGACAAGCCAAAGTGGCTTCGCAGTTTGTGTTTGTTAAACAAAATAATAATGTGTCCTTTAAAACAATATTCAGGGTGAAAAACTAAAACTTTAATTTCAAAAGTTATACGTTGTCAAATTTAAAAAATTTAAGCAGCTGGAATTTCAATTTTTTTTTTTTTTTGAAAAGGTCATTAATTTTACTCATTTACTTAAAATAAGAAAAATATATATTTTATGAAAAGTAATTTTATATGAATAGAAAACTACCTTTTCATATGAATAGAAAATTATTTTAACATTTGTGTTACTATAGCAACCAGGACCTACCAAATCGGACCTATTTTTAAGCGAATATAAATTTTAAGATATATTTTCTACAAACGTAAAGTTGAAGTATAAAAACACAAATTTTTTAAGCTTTTGTGTAAAAGTTTTATAAAAACAAAAATCAAAAGTGTTAAGGCATAATGAACAATTTTCTTAAGATTTTCTGAAAAAAATTCTTTAACAACATTTTTTATTATTGAAATTTTTATGTGGAAATAATAGCGAAATTTTTATTTGTGCACTGTTATATATTTCAAATATATAAATCCCAATAAAGTTGAAGAGGTGAGAAAATATTGAGTTTTATCCATTTACGAAGCACAAAATAATATAAAAAGACCGTCACAAAATTATAATTTTTTTATATAATTTTATTTGTAATTTTCATATTTAAAAAATATGTAGAAAAATTTATTTGTCTAAGTATGTATTGAAATCATAACCAGTTCTATACCAGTGTTCTATATTTATTGTTATTAAATTTATGTTTTAATTTATTATCCTCTATTTATAAAAATTTTCTTAATTTTTTTTTTCAGGCCCACTGTGTTAACATACAAAATTCATTGACATTTTTCAAACACAAAATGTAGTATTTCCACCCGGCACACGTACAATTTTAAATGGCAAAATTTTGTGTTTCTATCTTTTGACTCGATTTTCGCATTAAAATATAATAATTTCCTTTTCAATATCTTTTTATTATTATCAATTTGTATCTAAAATGACTTATTGAATTATTCGCAAAAATTAGTTCTTTAATTAAAAAGTCTCTTAAGATGAAATAAAAATAACTATTAAAAAAATATTGTATACAAGTACAATTAATTGATGGCACTTTTTCTTTTAATTTTGAGCTACCGTTACGTTTCGTTATGTTTGCCAAACTGTGAGCACAACAACAGCATACAGTAAGTAGTACGAGAACGACTGATTCACTAGTGTAGTCGCAGCCATTGTTGTCGTTGTTATTGTTTCAATTGGATAGGTATGTAATCGTGTATTTGATTTTAATTACTACCGCTACTTTTGCGCTGCATTTATTTGTGTATTGTTTTTGTTTTGCTGTTATTATTTATGTTTACTTAACGAATAAACATGTTTGAGTATTTGTGCATGTGTTTCGATTATTTTACAAATACAAATACATAAGTACTTCATACATATAAACATAAAAGCAAAACTAGTGTTGCCGCTTCAATAGTCTTGGGTGAAAATATTTATTTTTATAAAAAATACCAAAGTATTGTTTTTTAATTATTCTCTTTTGACTGCAATTTCCACACAAACTTCTTATCACATACATATGTTTACATTGTTTACATGACCGTCCAAAAAAGTTTGATAAAAATCAAACTTTTTTTTGGACGTAGTATTAAAAATAAAGTATTTCGGCTCTCCTGTAAAATTTAGTTTTTAGACATACGCGCTTATTCAAGAAAATCACACAATATTTATTTGACATTTAACTCTTTATTTTATTTTTATTTTTCTTACTTGTTTAGTTGGGCAAAAATTTATATTTTATTTAGTTTGCTAAGGCGGATACTGCGTGTGGACTTTACAAAGACAATCGCTAGGATTTTGGCATTTTCTTTGTTTAGAACAGAATTTTTGTGTGGAAATACGAAGATTAGAAAGATATAGTAGATTTTATTGGAGATAATTGCAAAATAAAAATAATACATTTTACATTTTAATACAGTGGCAACACTGAGTTAAACTAAATATACTCCAAGTGACTAAAAAGAAATGAGTACATTGTCATATCCAACAGGGCCGGCAGTTAAGTATGATATTTATTAAGGTTGATATTATTATTGAGCAAAGAGTTACCAACCATTATTGTTTTTAAAAATCAATTTTTACTTTAGTAACAACACATCGACCTAAATCAGCGCATCAAGCGCTGGCAAAAATGAGATACTTATGTAAATAAGAGCGTGTAATAGCGTAAATATATAAAATAGCAAATAATTATTTGTTTTAATTATTATTCTTTTCTTCTATCAATGTTTTTTGAGCAATATTTATCTATTTATTGTTTTTTAGTAGCAAACATTTCTAAGCGCGGTAACCTCAAGCATTTTACTTGCAAATAGTGCGTTAATCATGAATAGTTTTCGTCAGGTAGTAAGTCGCAATAAAAAAATTATGTGCCAACAATTTGCATTTTTATTTGCAAATAAGTTGTAAGTATAAACATCCAAACATAATCATAATATGTATTACTAAAACAAAAATAACCTCTGCAGAAGTCAACAAACAAGTGGCGAGAAAGGGTAATAAAGTTGTCTTATTAACATTAAAATAGATAAGGCATTTTTAGCTTAAAAATTATAACACTATGAATAGCATTGGCCAAATAATTTCAATTTAAGCGTTTCAACTTTATTTTAAATATATAAAATATTTAATGTAGTAATGTGACATAAATATTTTCAAGTGTCACTGCCGGAATGGGCAGCCTAATACACTTACACACAGCGTGACCGTTTGACCGACTGAAGTGGCAAATTGCCACTTTTTCAACTGCCTTTCCCCTTTTTCGACTGCTTTGCCACTTTTTGTCTCCCTTTTTTTTGGGTGAGTTTTATGAAAATACATTAAAAATAAAATGTTTAGTGTAGTTTTCTCATTTTTTTTTTAATTTTGCCCCTTTTTTTTGATAAATCCTCTATTTGGTGCCACTTTTTGAAAAATGTCATCGGTCACCCTGCTTACACATTTCATCTTAAGTATTTGCTGAGTGTAGTGCAAAAACAAATATAAAATGGTGGAAAAATATTCTCACACCCTCTCTCATTCTAAATACATACGTATACGTGTGAAAAATAAACTTAATTAATAATACACATACGCAACCATATACAGTATAATTGAAAATTAAGTATACGCCTGAAGTGGTATTGGGTTGTATACAATAGATATTATTAATATAAGATTAGATCAACTATATTATTTATAAAAAAATATTTATGCTTCATAAAGGGTTTATAAGACAACATTTTTTATGGAAATCTGTTTCATAAATTCTTTCAAAATGTAGTAAAATTTTTTTATATACAAGACATTTTTATGTAATTGAATCAGCACCCAGAGGACGAACCCTGGGTGCAGTGAATTATACCGAAACTAAGAAAACTGCTAATGGGAGCGGAGATAAAGGGAATAGTGTTTCGATTTGAATCTTCTCACATTGGCTGTGACACGAAAAACCTTTTCACATACGAAAGAATGAGTTATGCGATTAACTGGCAGATCTGCCACAAATTGGTGAGCTCTTAATGAAGAGCGTGTTGTTCGCAAAAAAATAGAGAGGGTTTCACAAACAAGTTCTCTGATTTTATTAAAGCACATTCAATTGAAGTAACGATAAAACAGCGAAACATTTTCCACAACCAGGGTTGCCAGATTTATTCCGAATTTGATAATTTTTTTATAACATATTTTTATAACATTTTTTTCATATAAATTTTTATAAAATCTATAAACATATATAAAGATTAATGCTTTTTCACCGATGCCCCCATTCCTTTCCTATTTAGTTTTTTATTATCTGGAGAACAAGAATATGAATGAAAACATTCAGAAACTTACGTGGAACAGGATAAAACGGGAAAAACTTGTGCTGTTGGTATGCTTTCTGTTTTTGATAAGCTGATATAAATACATTTTAAAGTCTACTCAGTCTCTTTCTGGAGCCAAATGTTGTTCGCTAGAAAATTTTAGTAAAAATTTAAAAAAAAATTTAGCAGAAAATCGCCAAAAGTAGAAATAATATCTTCAAAAATTATTTCTTGTGAATTTTTCTCATCCAAATTCAAAACGCATTAATTCTGAACTTATTATAATTATATTAATTAATTTCTTGCAGACGAGTTTTGGTAGAATTTAATTTTGCTCAATTACAAATTTTTCAATTTTGGCAAAAAAAAAAAAAAATATAGCCATAAAAATCGCCCACAAATTGCCATGTAACAAAATCAAAAGTTTAAACGCCAATAAAGTTGAAAAATCGCCACATTTGGCCATATCTGACAACCCTGCAAACCTTGCGCCGATGATCCAGAGAGGCAATGCAGTTGACTACTCTACTTCCAATTCAAAACATACTGTTAAGTACCGTAAGTAAATTAATAATTAATTGTTACATCACTTTTAACACCGATTCCGATTATTTAGAATTCAAAAAAGAAAAACGCCAAGTCAATTCATGTCAATAGACAACATTGGCAAATCGTGGAATTTTATTGAAAATAAGAAAGGCAAAGCAAACACCAGCCTACTTTATCAATTATGAAGAGTTTTTGCCTCTTTGGCTGGTTTGTTGTTTGCTTAAATTTTTAACATATTTTTAATAACTAAAAAAATAAACATAAAGGCGAGTCGCAATTAACACTTTAATACACTAGGGTGGTAATGATTATAAATGGATTTATATTTTCAATTATTTTCGTTTTTTTAAAACAGTTGCTCAGTGAACACATTTAAATAATTTTGGAGTAAATAGCAACACATCAATCAATTTCAACTTTTCAAGTGATGGAAATGTAATTCCTCCGAAATTACTTCATTACAGCTTGCTACTGAATGCGCAGCGTGTGATTTATTTAATTGTTTTTTTTAATTTGCTGCATTAATTCGTATTTAAAGAGATTTACTTGGACTGTTCATGTAATTATTTTAAAGATGCAAGTAATATATAAATATAAAAGACGTGATAAGTAAACTTGATATCTTCTAATTATTTTTACTCACAATCTAAATTACCAGAATTTTTCTGATGTTATAAGAATCATCAATCAACATTTGTTAGGAATTCATGGCATATAAAGAAATTTTAGTATTTATATGGCAAAGTTAAATCAAAGTAATGTATCGAAAATATATTTTAATATTATATTATATTATATTATATATATATATATTATATATATTATATATTATATTATATTATATTATTTTAATATAATATATTGTAATAGAATATTGTAACATTTATTTGGTTGTTTTTGTGTTCTTATGCTTGAACCGAAAAAAATCGTCAAAAAACGAAAAAAAGTCACTAAAACTAAGAAATTCGCCAAAACGAAAAAAATCGCTAAAACTAAACAAATTAAAAACAATTTCTATATCATCCCGCGTATTCTGTAACTCGCTGAAGCTAAATCTCTATAAAATCTATAATTTCAAAATTTGAATTTTCTATTTGTTCGAATTTTGCTTTAGCTTTAGCGAGTTACGGAATACGGAGGCAGGTAATCTTTTCGATTATATAGGCTAAAGTTGGTATAGTATTACATTTGTAGTGTTCGTCTGCTAGTCAAAGTCGCACTTTACTGAATATATTTTTAATTCGTTTAAATATTTTTCGATGACAAAGAGATTTTAAAATTTTTTTCTTTGACATATTTTAATTATTTAATCACCCTTGTTTCGGTTGCCAACGTCGATTTCACCTCAATACAATACCAAAAAAATGTGGGTGTCTACCCGTTGCCAAAAACAACTGACTGCTATTCACAGGCTCGTGCTATTTTCTAAACACTAGGAAATAGAAATAAACTGTCAATAGCACAAAATTGTTCCCTAGAGCGTGTTAAAGTGAAGTCGATGTCGACAACTAGAATAAAGGTGAATGTAAAAAAAATTTAACTAACTATTCCAAATTGAATTGCTGTCTTGACTCATGCCAACTAATACGCTCGAAGAAACCAGCCTCTTATATTCTGTCATTTTATCACTAAAAATATTTACGTCGTTATGTCCAACTTAGAGGGTAATTTAATTATTTAGTGAATAAATTTATTTTGTACACGTGCTTTAATCCACAATGGCTCGGGCATTTTCTGCATACACAAAATGAAATTCAAATTTAATAATTCAGGCAATTGGCATTAAGTAATGTCATTCAAAGTTGTTCAAATAATTTGAAAGTATAAAATCATATAAGGCTTTTTTAATTTAATAAATTTCAATAAAGTAAATATGTAATACAAAATTAATTACGTAATTGGTTGTGGCCTTGAAAAGTTTTTAATAATTACATTTTAAGAGCACAATTTATAAATAAAAAAAATTATAAATATATATTACTGATTTTTAAAGGATGTATAAGACAAATTTTCTATTGAAATTAGTGCTATAAACCCTTTATCAAGTAGTTTTATTTTTTCATATAAATAAGGTCTTAAATAAGTGTCATAGAAGTTCGAAAATTATGTCGCTAAAGTTTTTTAGCGGTTATGGGGCAACCGTTTTTTTTTTACAAAGAAATATAGAAAATATATTGTTTTCTTACAAAAAGTGAATTTTTTTAGTAGACCGACCCCTTTTAGAGGACCACGTGCGATATGTAAACGGTAGAAAAATTAAACAAACAAACAAAAAAAAAAAAAAAAAAAAAAACTGCCTCAATCAGTATCCAACAGAAACGAGGATAAATTTTAATTGAGTTCTAACAACACTTTAGCACGAATTTATCATAAAAGGCACACACACTCGTGCCTGAGACAGGCAAGCGATATCCTCATGTAAATACAAATGAACTTTTTTTATTAAAGTGTCTGACCATTCAGTAGATAAATGGAAAGAGAAAAAAAAATAGTCGAGTCAGGTGAGTATAACAACATCTCTTCTTCATGTAATAACTAATATGAATGTTACTTGAATTATATTTTAAATTGATTTGAGCATTTTATTTACAACACGTTTATTTTAGTTTACAATACTTGTCAATATGTTTGTTCGTGCGTTCATCTATTTGTCTGCCTGTCAAGTGTTGAAGAATAATGTATTGTTCGTTGTGAAATCTTTTTGATTTGGAAATTTTAAATGACTTGAGAACTCAATTGCATCAAGACAAATTCCAATTGTATTGGAATTAAACATGTTTTTCTCATTGCTTTTGAAACTGTGAAGGTTTTTTTTTATGAAGGACTATATAAAAAATGTGTTAACATATTTTTAAAAGTGTGCACAAAAGAGTCAGTTATTTGAAAAGGTGCAACACATTAATAATAATCTATTTGGCATTATTTTATTTAATTAAGTGACAATGTTTAAAATGAACTTTTTTAAAAGCTAGTTTTAAAGCTACTTTCTTTAAATGTACCTTTTTTAAAGGGAGTTTTTGGTGAGTACTTTTTAAAATATACTTTTCTTAAAAGTCATTTTTCTAAATGATACTTTTTTTAGGGACAATTTTGTAAAAAGTACTTTTACAAAAATTACTTCTTTTTAATTGTGCTTTTTACGGATACTTCTTTAATAAAGTTGTTTTTTTAATTTTTTACCATTTTTTGCAATTTTTTTAAGTAAATTTTTTTGAAATTTACTTTTTGTAAAAACTACTTTCTGTAAAAGATATTTTTTGTAAAAGGTACTTTTGATAAAAGTTACTTTTGGTAAAAGGTACTTTTGGTAAAAGCTACTTTTGGTAAAAGGTACTTTTGGTAAAAGGTACTTTTGGTAAAAGGTACTTTTGGTAAAAGGTACTTTTGGTAAAAGGTACTTTTGGTAAAAGGTACTTTTGTTAAAAGGTACTTTTGTTAAAAGGTACTTTTGGTAAAAGGTATTTTTGGTAAAAGGTACTTTTGGTAACAGGTACTTTTAATGAGAGGTACTTTTTAAATATATTAATGTAGTCTTTTTCAAATGGAGCTTTTTGTAATAGTATTTTTTAAGAAAATTTACTCTAAAAATATTTACTTTAAAAATATTTATTTAAAAAAAAGAATGTAGTTTTTTAAAAAGTACTTTTTTCAAAGGTTTGTACATATGTATGTATATGTATGCATGTACTTCTTGCAAAGAGTACTTTTAAAAAAATTGAAATTTTTTAAAAGGCACTTCTTCTTAACTCTAGTTTTCAAAGGGTACTTTTTAAGAGGTATTTTTTGCAAAAGGTACTTTTTGAAAAAGTATTTTTTTACGAGGCGCTTTTGGGAAATATAATTTTAAGAAATAGCTTTTGAACATATGTATACTTTTTAATACAATCTTTATGTAATTGCTTCCGGATGGTACGAGTGCGAAATAATTCGAAATTTCTAAAAATCAAATCGAAAGATTTTACACACAAATTTGGAGGTTTCATAGTTGTCGGTAGATCTTTGATAGATTTGCTTTTGACCTTGATGTTGAATATAACGAAAATATTTGACTAATTTAATTTATTTTGTTGCATGAAGATTTCTCACATGGACATTTTCACAGTCACATTATTTCACTGTCACGTTTCGTCACCAAGCAATGCCCCTTTTATACACGCAAAATTTACTTTGCAAAGTCTTAATTCAGCTGGGTGTGAGACAGAGGGAGAAATACGTTCTCTCTCTATCTTTCTCACAGCTGAATTAAGACTTTGCAAAGTAAACTTTGCGTGTCTAAAAGGGGTGCAATTAAGCTTGTAATTTAAAGCCATGATGTTCGATTTTTACCTATCTTTCACTAAATGTAGAGCTAACTACGTTCTAGGCCAACATAAAACAAAAATATAATACATAAGTTTTTCAGTGAAAAACAAGCTTTGTCACCAATTAACGTAACTTGATAAAAGTGGACTTTTCTTTGTAAATGCTCATATGTGAGTTGTTATGCTCATGTCTGCTTTTTCGTTATACATAATCATATAAGTTTGCATTATGTAGAATCAATAAAACAAAGACGTGCACGAGCAAAAATATTTTGTTTTTACGGAGTCGACAATTATATTTTTTTTTTAATTTAGAAATCATAATCATTTTTAAGATATATGAAAGTGCTTTAAATTAAAAGTTGATATTTTTGTAAAATTATTCTTTACAGACTAAAAGTACACAAATAAATATTATTATTCAGTAAATAAATATCCTTGAAAATTAAAAAAAAAGATTTCAATAAATATCTTCATTGAAAATTATCTAACAAGCTTTAGAAATTGACAGTTATTTCCAACAATGATTCAGTTTTAATACAAAAGTAATCTAATGTGCACTTTACATGATTGAAATCAAATTTCCGTTCCTGCTAATGGCAAGTTTTTTCAAAAATCTTAATGTACAACAGAACAATGTCATCAGTAATTGAAAAATTTGTCACAACAAAATGTCAGCGTAAGTAAATGGATTTAAATGTTTTTTTTTGTAATTTATTATGATTGTTTCTGTTATTTTGGACAAAAAAAGAAAAGTCGTGTGAATGTATGTGTTTGTAATACATTCGCGCAAATTAAATAGAATGTGATTAAAAGTACATTTATCGTTTGCATTTTAAACATGATTATTTTTTCCAAAAAAAATTCCAAATCAAAGAATATTATAAACAAAACAATTGCTTAATATTTACATATATAAAGTATTGAATGTTTATGTCTTTAAATTCTGTTTCGGATTCTATTAAATTTTCGTATTGCTTTTGTTTTTTCTTTTTTTAATTTGACATGAAATTAATTCGTACTTTGTTTTAGTGTATATTGCCCAAAAACGAAATTTATAAATGACACAATATTCTTTTTAACCTTGCCACGCAATATTTAACACTAAGCACTTAAAAAATAAATAAAAATAAAACCTTTAAAAATTATCATTATTACTATTTTTAAAGCTTCTTCTTTACATGTAAAAAAAAAAAATATCAAACACTCTCTTAGAAGAGCTTTTTTATATTATATCGCTCTCTACCGGAAATTGGTAAAGCTGTTTAATTTTTCCTATTGCGAGCAACAAAAATTTTCATGTCTATGTAAAACTCATTTTTTTCATTTTTAATTTTCAAAATATTTATTTTTAGGCCCTTATTGATAAAAAAAAATATTTTTTATTTATAAAACGTTTATATGACAAATTTCCATACAAAATACCTTTTAATAAGAAATTAAATGTATTGAAATAAAATTATTTTAAATATTAAAATTTTTTAAGCGCACTAATAATCCGAAATTAATATTTTACTTATTAAGTAGAATATTTGTAATTAAAAAAACATTTACTTAATAAGTAAAATATTCCCCCTTATTCCAGTTGTCGGCATTGATCACTTTAACACAATACCAAAAAATTGGGGCTTGTTTACTCGCTCTCGAAAATAGTTTTGTACAACTGACAATCTAATTCCGTTCCTTAAGGTCTAGAAAATAGGATAAGCCTGCCAACAGGATTCAGTTGTTTTCGACAACAGGTACACAAGCCCCAATTTTTTGGTATTGTGTTAAAGTGATGTCGATGCCGACAACTGGAATAAGGGTGATTAATTTGGGATTATTGGTGCGTTTAAAAAATTTTAAACTTAAATTGTAACAATTCCCATAAAAAACACTAATTAGATTATTTAATGTTAATCTATATTTTATATGCTTTGTTTTCGTTTATAAACTTATGGGTCGGTCATGGGGAGCAAACGTTGAGTTTTCTAACCACAAACGAAAAATTGCTTTATCGTACTTCAGTCATCATTATATGCCATTAGAAAAATTTAATTTTTTTGTCTAAAATTGTACAGTATTAAAAATTCGTTTTGTCAGATCACACTTTTCACTGCCACTTAATAAAAAATATTTAACAAGTAAAAAAAGAATTTTTGAGAAAATAATATGAAAAAAAAGAAAAGCGAAATTAAAAAGAACAAGAAATTCATTGAAATGATTTAAAATAACAATAAAGAATAAACATTCAAAAACTGTAAATAGAATTTATCAAACACATAATTTTTATTAAACTTAAGAGTGTATGTATGTATGTATTTAAACAATATCCACACAAACACGTCTTGCATCCAGTAATGGTTTCGTCATAAAATGTCCCAGTTGTCCAAATCGTCCTAGACGACATTGTCTTCGACGATTCATGTACGACATGTCGTCTGTAGATTAAGTTTTCTAATCGACAATTTAAAAGAAATCGGCGTTCATGACTATCTGAACGACAATGTCACACGTTTTCTCTTCAATAAAAATTTGTTGGGGACCATCTGAGCGACAGTGTCATACGTTTTGTCTTCAATAAAGCCTTGTCGAGGACAATCTGAGCGACAATGTCCCTCGTTGTGTCTTCAATAAAGCATTGTTGACGACAATATGAGCGACAATGTCCCTCGTTATGTCTTCAATAAAGCCTTGTTGATGACAATCTGAGCGACAGTGTCACACGTTTTATCTTCAATAAAGCCTTGTTGAGGACAATCTGAGCGACAATGTCGCTCATCTGGTCTTGTGTGACCTCGCCGCCATTTGTATGGAAATTTCGTCAACGATTTGTATGGAGTTGTCTTTAATATGTCTTCTACGACTTACCATTGTCTTGTACCCGTCGTCAAAAATGTCTTAAATACGTGGCCAACTGGGGTATGTACTCGTACATATGTATGTATGTATTTACAAAGAGCAACAGATAATTAGTAGCGGTCGAAAAAATATATTTTATTATACAAATGTTTATTAATACTTATAGCAGATATGTATGTATGACATTGTATGTACATCTCTTAAAGCAGTGGTTATCAACATATTACTGTCAGACATCGCCTTACAAACTTAGGGAATTATTTTACGCCCACATTCTTGAAATTTGTTTTTGTATGTGATCCGCTATAATATTTAGATACAGAGCTGCCAGATAAAATTATCGAAAAATCGTCAAAATCCCGATAAAATATAAAATAATCGCCATGCTCGTAAAATCGTCAGAAAAATCGGACAAATAAAAATGTACTTTTTTTTAACATGTATACATATGTTTTATTTTATAAATGTTTTTATTAGAAAACAAAAACATAACAATTCATGTTCATACATGAATTTTACACGAAGCGATTCTGATTGTTTTACTCCCTCATAACTTTGTTCCCGTTAGTGGTAAAATTATGAAAAATATTCCCAAGTTAGTAGGTCAAAGTTATGGTCTCCGTACTTTTGATGGCCGAAACTTTGATAGGAACTTACGCTCTTTCACATTTATGTTTTTTGAGGATATCAATTTACAGAGAGATCAATATTTCTTTGGTCTCAAGTAGAAAGGCCTTAACTCAAATAATTTTAACTTTACAGGAGAAGGTAAAACATAGTGTACTTTCCATTATATTCAAAGTGTAATTTTTTTTTGTTGTTTTTATTTTTTTGTTATTTTTATTTATTTGCAATAAATTTTTGTGACTAGGTGTATTCGTGTGACATGTTTTGGAATAACTGAAAAACTCCTATCAGAAAATGCTATAAATTTTACGATTGGCGCCTAATGTCAGTTCTGTTTTGACACAGTAAACACATGCGAAATACACGTTAATAAACAATGTTACGCTACACTGCTCCAGAACGCGGAATATTGGTGACTATTTATTTGACCAATAATCGGTCGTGAATTTCGTCGCAGATTTCCTGGTCGTCCAACGCCTACTGGTGAAACACTGCGACGTTTAGCCGCTCGCCTCGAAGAGACTGGTACAACATGAGATGCTGCCAGGCGTGGCAGACCCCGGAGTAGCCGTTCTGCAGAGAATATTGCTGCTGTAGCCAGGGATGTCATGGAAGCGCCGTCGACATCGACCAGACGACGTGCCACGCAAATGGGTATCAGTCGACGGTCTTTACAGCGAATTTTGGTACAAGATTTGAAGACGTTGCATCAGCTGTTAGCTGCTGAGCGCCAATCGCGTCTAACATACGCTCAAGCCATCCTTGATCACCACCAAGAGGTTATTTTTGCGCCACCCTGTATATATATATATATATATATATATATATATATATATATATATATATATATATATATATATATATATATATATATATATATATATACATACATACATATTAGTGATGCAGGAATATTCGAATTGTCGAATATTCGGCCATTTTCAGGCGAATACGAATGTATTCGTATTCGTCAAATTCAGGCGAATACGAATATTTTTCCAAAGAAATTAAATAAATAAATGCATAAGTCCTAAACGAAATTTAAATGACTAAAAATTTAAGTTTGTACAAATACATAAATTTTTTATAGAAATTTCTGCTTTGTATCATTTTCAAATATTATTTAATGACGATCATTAAAATTTTTGGTACTTTTTATTAACTTTAAAGTACGCCAACAAAAGTGTGAAGTCCTTTTTCATAACAATTTTTTAATATTTCATATAATATTCGTATTCGTATTAGCGAATATCAAAAATTGACATTCGTTACAATATATATATATATATATATATATATATATATATATATATATATATATATATATGATGCATAGAAACATTGGTGTAACAATTTCTGACCTCATTCACGCTGCATTGGAAATGACACATTTTTTAATTAAAGGTTACAATAACAAATGCCAACTATATTCTAACCTAATTTATCATAGGCCGGTTTTCCATCTGTGTGCCATATGCCACACAAGCGTAAAATAAGCGTAAGGCCGGGTTTCCATCTGCGTGCCATGTGCCACACAAGCGTAAAAAAAGCGTAACCACTAATTACTAATGAAAAACTTTTAGATTCAGACATGTATTTATTAAGTTAAATAGTTTCATACATAACTTATAGACAATTTTATAGAATCCAGGATGATTCAAACTGTTTAAATCAATAAATACATGTCTGGCTCAAACAGTTTTTCATTAGTAATTAGTTGGTTACGCTTTTTTTGGGCAAATGACACACAAGAAATGCCCAATGTAAACTCGGCAATAGGTTTGTTACATTCATTACCATTGCCACCATTCCACTGATGGTCTACTACACAATCAACTAGTCTGTAGGAGCACCTGATTTAACATTATTCTAACACCTAAAGGAATAAAATGTCCTATTTCTTTACTTTTTTCAATTATGCATATATGTATCCATGTATACATTCATGTTGCTGCAAGCTCAGCGATTCCAACTCAATGGCTATATGATTTAATTTAATTAATTAAAAAATAGGTGTTCTTAGGTTATTTTATCATTGTATTTTATGTCACTTTAAGTGTCTCTTTGCGTGTGAAAAATATTACTGTTTGGACATACAAACGGCTGTTTAGTTTTTAATAATTTATTTATAAAACATGCAGTGTGCTGTAATTTTACCCAAGTTTTGAGTGACAATAGTTGGAAATAAACTTTTTTGTTTAAAGTTTTATGAGATTATGTCTGGAGGTGAAACTATTCTGGTATTCCTGCTTTACTGAGAGTGAATAAAAGATTTTCGCAAGCGCAGCATTTCTGCTGCGTGCAATTTATTTTGTTGAGCCGACTGTTTTCCAATAAGAATTAATGATATTTTGTAAATACTTAGATCAAGGTCGAAGGGGATAAATTTGCACAGCTACTCAGTTTGACTGTTCTCACAGCAACTGCGATTAACTCTCCTCACAGCAACTGCGATTGGTTGTCCTCACAGCAATTGCGATTGACTGTTCTCACAGCGATTTCGACTGACTGTACTAACAGCAATTCCGCTTGAGTGTTCTCACAGCGGTTTTAACTGAAGTAGATAAATTTGTATAGCACTTCAGGTCGACTGTTCTCACAGCGACTGCGATTGACTGTTCTCACAGCAACTGCAATTGACTACTCTCACAGCGATTTCGATTGACTGTTCTCACAGCGGTTTTGAATGACTGTTCTCACAGCAACTCCGATTGACTGTTCTCACAGCGGTTTTGACGGACTGTTCTCAAAGCAACTCCGATTAACTATTCTCACAGCGGTTTCGATTGACTGTTTTCATAGCATCTCTGGTTTGCTGTTCTCACAGCGACTTCGGTTGACTGACTGCTCTTATAGCGGTATCGACTGACTGTTCTCACAGCTCGGTTGACTGTTATCACAGAGACTGCGGTTGACTGTTCTCACAGCGGTTTTGACTGACTAATCTCACAGCGGCTTCGGCTGACTGTTCTCCTAGGCTAAGCAACCATTGTATGTATACTAGAAATTAGTTATTTTACTAACCCAACATACACTAGCTTGGCCATACATC
Organism: Tachina grossa; assembly: GCA_949987645.1. Classification (NCBI taxonomy): domain Eukaryota; kingdom Metazoa; phylum Arthropoda; class Insecta; order Diptera; family Tachinidae; genus Tachina; species Tachina grossa. The sequence continues at coordinate 57,319,113 of OX465276.1, read as the reverse complement.
TACCTGATCTAACCAATAGACTTGTGTCATTTAGTTCATTTCAGTGACCGGTCATTTTAGTTCATTATTTATAAATGAACTAGTTCGTTCATTTAGTTCAATCGCTCTTTTTAGTTTAATGATCTTACATCTTCATGCATATGTATGTATGTAGATATGTTGTGGTTTTTGACAGTATTAAAAACTCAGATCTGTGATTAAAAAACTTTACGAAAACTAAAATTAATTAATTAATTAATTAATTAATTTGCTTTATAAAGGGTTTCTAAAATTTAGTGTGAAAATCTTTTTTAAAAATCTCATAAATCCAAAATATTTTTGTGAATATGTTAGTATAAGTGTTTGCTTGTTTATTGCATTTGTGGTAGTAGCCAGAGATGAACAAGAACTAAATATACATACATACATGCATACATATGGATGAGTATAGAAGCAAAGCACACAAACATTTTGTGTCTTAGTTCTTAGTTCAAAAAATGAACTAGTTCAAAAATTGAACTAGTGAGCGTAAAACAATTGAACTAGTTCACTTAGTTCAAAGTACTGAATCGTTCATTTGAACTAGTTCGTTCATGAACTACAAAAGACTACTAACCAACATGCCTGCGTAAGCCGAATCTAACTTGACCTACGATTTCAACGTCTAGTTAACTAACGAACCTGTTTAATCCGAATAACAGCCTGCTGGTCACCGAATCATCCCACCATCGAACCGAAATGAACCGCGAAATTGTGCGAACCAGACAATCAACGAGCCATCGTATGTGTGATTTTCAGATACACACACATAAATGTTTTATTTTTATTCCTTTGAAGTTTTTTTGTGTTCCTACCATTACTCACAAATTACCCCCAATAATTTCTGAAAATTTAAGTAATTTCCTTATGAATTAAATGAAAATGAATATTATTAAATTAATCATTGAAGCAAACATTGAATTGTTTGAATCTGCACGTAGAAAAACTATAAAATTGTCTAGATAAAAGATGAGATTTTAAAAAGAATTAGCTGCACGTACTGTTTTTTATCGTCATAGTTGTGTTTCAGTTGATTAATTTAGCGAATGAATTTTTGTCCACGAATTAGTCGTGCTATGTCGTTTATAACATTATAATAATAGAAAGAATAACACATTCTTTCTGCGACAATAAGGAAAAAGTGCTTATGTTGTATTTTACCTTTTTTGTAGGAGAGCAGTTTTAAACTTGCACGCCGATTTTCAGATAGTTTTTTTTTTCCTTAAATAATTGAGAAGGTACCTTTGAATATGAATATTGCAGGGGTGCCATTAAGCCAAAACTAGCTTATCTCGACTTAAATATTTTTTTCCTTTCTGTCACAGATATTTTCTTGTTTCCTTATTACGACAAATTAAAGGAAATGTTAAGATGACAAGAATATTTGTAAGGAGAAAAAAACCTATTTTATCAAAATTGCTTGACATAAATGCTAAATTTAATTGCGCGTCCAACTCAAGGATTAAGTTGGATTCAAATAAGGAATTACTAATTAGAAATAGGTATAGAAACAAATTTTTCATTGAAAACACACCGTATTACCCTTTCACCGTATTATCATTACCAATTAAAAGTTTTGTTTTACGGGCCGATGTAAAACGTTACTCAAACGAGAACAGCAGCCCGTTTCTATAACTTTCGTTACGCATTATAACGAACGATATAACGAATTTAGTGGTGTAACGATCGGCGGTGTTTCTATAAGTGTGGTGGTATTCATTTTCGTTATAATTTTCGTTAAAGTTTTCGTTATTATATGTTCAACAGAAAGTGTAGTGATACTTTGCGCAAAAACAAACATGAGTGAGGTAAGGTTGAAAAATTATACTATTGTGTGCAAATTATAATTATTAAAATATATTATTTACAGAAGAAAGTACGTACTGGTAAAATTTCCAAAGGCCAAAAGCAAATGCTTTTGGAAATTTTACATGGCCACAGAAATGTGGCCATGTATTTGGTGGACCAAATAGCGGCCAATCGGCACAGGCTGTTTGGGAAACAGTGGCGGCAGAGCTTAATGCATGCGGACCAGCATGTAAGACGAATGACCAGTGGAAAAAGGTTCGTTCATTTTTTTTATTTATTTATATGAAGGTGTATTCAGCAAATGAAAAACAGTATATTTATATTATATATGTTATATATAGTGTGTATAATATACATATACACTGTATATGTTTGAATTCATCATAACCGTTGTATATTTATTTTTACAGTGTTGGGCAGACTGGAAATATACTGTCAAGAAGCAGCAAGCTGCGGTTAATAGATTCAACCAAGCCACTGGGAATCGTCCTGCCACCGAAGGTCCGCCGCCGCTAGAACGGATGGACAAGGAGGTGCTGGAGTTCTTTCCAGCTGCCCAGCTAAAAATTTCAAAAAAGGTAATCGAGTTTGGAATTAAGCATTTTTGGTGGAAGCTATGCCTTAATGGATTACCAACTTAATGATTTTAACAAGGCGTGAGACTAAAATAATCGATTCTTGAGAAGTACTTACTTTTTTTTATTTGTCAACATTTCACGTAATCTATTTCATCTAAAAAAATCATTCTCTTCATTTAGCAACTTGCACGTCATTTTTTTTAATTTTAGGTAATGTGATTTGTAAGCGAGTAATGAAAATTGACAATCAGAAAAGTAAGTCATTATATGGCAACTAGTTCTAATGGTAATGTGTAATTTTTTGCTGGGTGATCTTGTTGGTGGCGATGGTGGAACCATAGAGTCGGGATTTATCTATTTATACTTACTTTTTTAAATGAATAATTAAGCAAATCAATACAATACAATATGTTCAAGTAAAATGTACAAGTAGAATTGAAGTAAACAAAACAACTAAGCTGTTACACATAACGAACAGTGTTTTGTTTCCACTGTTTCATACACTTTATAATAACTCGCCACGCTCGTAACGAAAGGTAAGTTTTCTGAGTTGTAGAAACACTTTGAAGCAAAATTTCGTTATGACCCATTCGTTATGAAAAAAATAAAAATCATTCGTTATCATAACGAAAAGTTATAGAAACGGGCTGCAGAGCCGATGTTTCATTGTAGAGGTAATACGGTGCTAGGGTAGCACCGTATCTTTGCAATGTAAAATGTTCGTTTTCAGGTATAATTTTTAAACGATTCTCAAACGAGAATAGCCCCGAATATTCATATGCCAAAACTATTTGTTACCCTGATCTTATAAAATATTTGCTACATGTGACCGAAGATTGAAAGTTATTCAATTAAACGGTTCAAAATTTGTTAAAATGTATGTGCATTGTATTGCTATTATTATTTTTTTTTTTCTTCGCCACGTTCACGATTTTTGCTTATGAGAATACATAATTTTGACTTAATACTTTAAAATCAATGGACTTTCAGTTTTCACATGAACAGTACGTGACTTGCATAGATTTTGAAAGCTAAGCGATATAAAATTTAATTGTATATATGTACATATTCATGTATAAGGATTTGATTTTTTATATTTTTGCCAATAGCAGCAAATTTACCGTAAAATAGTTGATTGAGACATTAAGAATAAAATAGGAATGTTAAAAAATAAACATGTATGTGTATATCTATAGTTTTTGGCGTCAGCAGATTGCAGAACATTTTTTATTAGATTTTTTTTGTAATTCTTTATGGAAATGTATTAAGAGTTTAATGTTGGTAACCGTCTTATCATTTTGCCATGGAGCTAAAGTATTTAACGTAGATAATTTCGTATCCATGTGAAAAGTACATACAAATCATAAACGGGGATCCAAGCTTCTATAAAATGTATCTTGTGACCATACTTGTTGGCGTGACATTATTATAGAGAATCGGCGTAAGAAACTACGCAAGAGTTGCATGTTAGCTATGGGACGTATTTAGCACTTTCATGTAAAATATTCTGAGGAACATATTAACACTTTAAATCTTCCCCGCATGAGCCTTTTTTGTTCACTATATTTTGTCCAGCAATATAACCTACCACAGTGGGAAATAATCTGAGATCATTGGAAGCTGGTACAGAGCATTATATTTACTAAATTCAGAAAAAATGAGCCTATCGCCCAAATTCTTCCTATCCAAGCAGAAGTCTTACAATTTGGTACATACACGACCTAAAATATAAAAAAACACGAACGCCGAGATTCATCAAAATCACAGCCTTGCCTACCGCCAATACAAAACGTACATAAGGATTAGTGTTTTTTTTTTTTTTGGGAATTGTTATAATTTAAGTTTAACATTTGTTGTTAACGCACTAATAATACGAAATTATTATTTTACTTATTCAGTAAAAATATTTTTTATTAAAAATACATTGAAACTGATTATTGAGATTAAATTTTTCTAAAAAACCATAAATGAACAATTTCATATTTAAAAATGTTTTTACAAAACTACATCACTAGATTTTTGAAACTGAGTGATAGAAAAATAGAATTTCTGGCACCAAAATCACAACCGGTTAAAATATTCGTTATAAAATTTTACTGTTACTAACTGTTTTTATAAAAGGAAAGAAAATTTTCTTTCGACAACTTACATTAACGAAACAAATTTATTTATTAGTTCAAAGTCAAATTCGCAGTTCTTCAATCCAAACTTGCTATAATAAATTTGTTGCAAATATTTTTTTTATTATTCCTTTGCAGAAATCATGTCCTGTTATTTGTAAAAAAAAAACAGATAAGCTTTATGAACTCTTTTTTTATGTAAGCAAAAATGCACAATTAAATATTCATTAAACATCAATTTCCGCTATTTGTTTATGGTTTAGCATTTACGAGTAATTGTTGTCTTGCAATTCGTAAATAATTTCCGTCAACGGCTGTAGCAAGTGGTTTAAAAGTTATTAGGGCAGTTAGAAAATTATTCCAAATCAAATATTAAATACTTCAAGATGAATTTTTTAAGTTTACTGTTTATTATTGTCGAAAATAATAAATGAACTTGAGAAAACCAATAAATTAAAAATAAAAAACACAGTCATTTAAAGAATAACTACATGTTACATGTATACCGTATGTCAAAAGTGAAAGGGAACCCTCTTATTTTCGCTATGCTTTCCGCCTGTCGGCCTGTCCGACACAGGCTGTTTCTTCGAGAACCGTAAGAGCTACGGACCTGAAATTTTGACAGAAAATGTCGCAACAACAACAAATATATAACAGTTAAAAATTAAAGAAACGAAACAGACAATTATACGAGTATTATAGACACCTGCAATTTTCAAAGTTAGTGTAAGAGGAAAACTCTTGAAATTTTCAAAAGCGCTAAGATTAAAAAATCCCAAAATTAAAAAATTGCCAAACGGAAAAAATCGCCAAAAACCGAAAAAAGTCGCCAAAGCGAAAAAAAGCGCCAAACTGAAAAAAAATTAAAAAAAATGGCCAAAATGAAAAAACACCAAAAATAAAAAAGCACAAAACCGAAAAAAGCGCCAAAAATAAGAATAACTGTCAAAATTGGAAAATTGTAAAAAAAACGTAAAAAACGTTTACCGGGTACTTATTTTTTTTTTTAATTTCTACATCAGATAAGATATTTGATTATACATATAGGCTAATGTTCGTATAGTATCACAGTTCGTATGCAAGTAGAGTTTCTACTCGGGAAAAAAATCCCGGGAATTCCCAGGAATTATTTTTTTTATAAATCCCGGGAAATTTTCAACGGGAATTTTCGGGAATTTAATAATTACGATTTTGGAATTTGATTTTTTTTTCATTGCTGTTCGTTGTTTTATTACTTCAAAATACAATTTTAATAGAAGTTTCCGAGGTGACTCCAACAAATTGAAGAGTTACGAAATATTTTCAGCCTAAAATCTTTTTATAGGAAACAGTATCTGGATTGGCAGATGTAGATGGAATTTCTATCCATGCTATAACTCACAGGATATGAATTTAATTATTTTTGTTTTTGAAATATTGTTGTTCTTGAAATGAACGAATGAAGTTGTTTTGTTTTAAATTTCAATGTTGTATTTTAATTAAAATTTATTTGCTGGTTGTTAAGCATTGTATATGTATTTCATTGGTGCTTAGCCAAGTCATCAGTAGACTTCAACGACATATTTTGAACAGTCACAAACCTCTTATTTTATGGAAAGACTTTCAAGAACTGTTTGAGAATTCACAAACAATAATAGTTTTGAAAATCAAAGACAATGCTTAACCACAAGAAAATAAATTTCAATTAAAATAAACTTATGCCAATATGTCAAATAATAAATTTTTTAAATATTAAAATATAGAGCCATATTTTTTATTGAGGCCATTTAATTAAAGTCATATGTGTTTAAAATTCCCGGGAATTCCCGGGAATAGAAGGTTTTTTTCTCGATTCCCGGGGATTGCAAAAGTCCGGGAAATTAGAAACCCTATATGCAAGTCACAGTCGCACTTCCCTGAATTTATTCTGTTTTTGCAAAACTTCCCAGCAAAAAATTTCAAAAAAGGTAATAGAGTTTAGAATAAAGCATTTTTGGTGGAAGCCCTTCCCTACTGGATTACCAACTTAACGATTTTAAGAAGGCGTGAGACTAAAATAATCGATTCTTGAGAAGTAGTTATGTTGTTTATTGTAGGAACTAATTATTTTTTTCGTTGTGGGAAATAGTTATTTTTTTCCTGATGGAATTACTTTATTTTAGTTTTTTTTTAATATTCCGTTGTTTGAGTAAATGGTAAATAGATCTTGACTGAGTTTTTAGTCAAGATTTGATTTAATAAATAATTAATTTTTTACAAATAAATTTAAAAAAAATGTTTGTTTTTCTACGAAATACTCCATTTTGTAAAATTTCTTTTATAAACTCAATTGAAATGGGTTATATTTTATTCGTATCCGTGCCTGTATTGTTACTTATAAATACTATACTTAGAAAAATTTTAATTGTTTTGATTTACGAACTTTTATTAAAACAGAAAATGAAAATATTATTTGGAACTACTTATATTTGAATAATAATTTTCCAAAATGTAAGTACTTATTTTTTTAGTTTAAAATAAGTAAGTAGACAATTTAGAAATCTATATAATTTATTTAAAATAACCACATATTTTGGCAATATCTTCACGTCATCTTTTAAAACCCAAAGAATACGTTGAACTTCTGCTTCCTACTTTTAAAATTTTACGTTATTTGATTTTTTATTTTATTTTATTTCAATTTGTCAATCTAAAAAGTAAGTCATTATGGGGCAAGTAGTCCAGATGGTAATGTATAATTTTTTTCTGGGAATTGGTATAAATGCAGTTTATCGGACAATTTCAGTTTCTCATTCTATTTTGAAACCAATTCAAAGGTTTGAAGTAAAAAATTGTAGTATGAGTATTTGACAAATGGCTAATATTTTTCACCCCACATAACACATTCTATAAGCATTTAATCTGTGAATTTGGTCTATTATGATAGTATAATTTTATAGCGAATGTTTTTATATAAAATTTTAGACCGTTATATAATTCCTCCGTCATGCCAGTGCTCCCAACTCAAAGATGAGAATCTCTCTAAAAAAACCATTTTTAAATATCACAGTTACAAATGTTTTGACCTGTAAATGACGCCTGCAAATGACAATGAAAATGAATGCAAAAAATAATAATAAATATTATAGCATTGCACAGATACATCTGTTTGCACTAGTTTTGCCTGTTTTTTTGGTTCTGGTATGAACAAATATGTATGTTATTTATCGTTTTCTGTTACTAGTTGTAAATGTTGATTTTTTAAGCAATTATTGTATGGTTGGGCAATGAGCAAATGAAAACAACTTATTTATTTTTTTTTGTTTTTCTAAGGCAAATAAGATACATAAAACTGCTTTTACCATAAGTGCCTTATGATGTGTTGAGAAAAAATGTAATTGGCTGATGAATGAATGAATGAAAGCAAAATTGCACATACATATGTAAGTAAATGATGCATGTACATGAAACACATGCATTTGTAATTACTCTCAGAGCAAAATTGTCTCTTTCTCTCCCTATACTTTGGCTGCGTCACAAAATAACATAACGAACGTCCGCCCATACATCTGCATATCATGTATTTGTTTCAATAGTGGTTTTTTCATATATTTGTATTACAATATGTATTTTTTGAGCAAAAACAGATCAAACAGTTGCTCAGCAGCAATACAATAAGCAATTGTTATTTTTTTTCAATTGTATTTTAATTTAGAAAAGCACGCACACACAATAACTCTTATACTAGTTCTGTCGCTCACACTACAATTATATGGTACATACCATGGTATATTTGTTTTGGCTATACAAACGAGTATACAAATGCAACCCTTTAATAAATATATGTAAATTTTTCTTTATACTTTTTAATATTACACATTTGTGCACACCTTTTCCGTGATCATTTCAAATGACGATGGTGCTGTTAATGATAGCGTTGCGTTGTTAATTGTAATTTTGCGCCAAAAACAAACAACAATGTAAACAAGTAGTTGGTGTTAACTGTCGTCAGGTTTTATTGCTGCCGTTAAAGTGTCAGCAAACAGCAAAACAAATACAGGTTATGGAAGACACCTTTTTTACCCACTTCTCTCTGTTTTTTTTTCTCCAAACAAACACGATTTACACTTAGAACATCAACAGTCACAAGGTATATGAATATTATAATTGTTATATGATTGTTATTGCCATGACCGTTTTAGCATAAACAAATAAATAATATATTTTAGTGGAAAAAACACCGACACGTTATGAAATTTATGGGAATACAATCACAAACAATAAACAATGTTTTTTTTATTGTAGAAAGAATATTAATATGCAATAAGTGGATACGTAGAAGAGATAAAAACGTTTAAAATACAACAATTACCACTAAGCAAACATTCATTAAACAACATTCATTCGAAATCTAGGCAAAATTGTTAAATTAATCACAAATAATAAAGCGTTAAAGAAGGTATTCCTGTGCAGCTACAAAAGTGTGGTTAATTGTTGCTTTTGATTTTGTTTTTTGTGGTGTTAATTGCACTCCACCTCTATTAAAACGTAATTGCAAATGAATTACACGCACTTGTACACATGCACGCCATCACGCACGAACATACGTATTCGTGATATTTTTTAGTCAATAAATGAATTTAATACAAACACAACGCAAAATGTCAGTTAACGCGTAAGAGATGTTGTTTTTTTGCTGGGAACAGAACGAAAACACAAGTGTTAGTGTTGAGAATTGATTGCCAACTGAACTTGGTTTGCAAAGTTACATGTAACACAAACGCCATGTATAAGCGAACTTTTCATGTCCACACACATACACTGACACTTAGGGAAATGATGCCAAAATAGACACCAAGAAGTCGATGTTGCCATATGTTTGACTTTACACATTTTACATCTCAATTATGGGGAGATTACACAGTGCAAAAAATTTTGGTTCATATGAAGGTAGAAAAATGCAAAGAAAATAAAAATTTTAGTTTTTTTTCAATAATTTTTTTTAGTGTATCGTATTTAAATTTGGGAAAATCTTCACATGCATTAGTAAGATTAGATTTAGTTGTTATATCAATTTAGCTAAAATCTAATAACACTATTATTTATTAATTTATAAAATTTCTAAATAGAGACAAATTTTAACTAAAAAAAAAATTTGGATATAACTTTACAGTGCTATGCCACGCCCATAAAGAATATTATCAGCAACTATATAGAAACAATTCTTAAGAAACTTTGCACACACATTAGTATATGCCCTAATGTACAGATGCGACTGTGATTAATTTATCATTCACTATCATGCACGCTCAGGGGGATATTTCTCAAAACTTACAACTGTTGTAATACAAGTAAAATATGTAGTTGTGAAAATATATTTTTTATAAATAAAGAGTAATTTTGCATACTCTGAAAATGTTTTCGAAAATTCTGAAATAAAAATACATACTGCCCATTATTTTCTGAAATTCTTGAAAAACTTGTTGCAAAGCACATAATAACATATTTCGTGTATATTTCGATATCGTGATTTGCACTTGGCGTGAGCGTGCATAAATGTGCATGAGTGTACATGGAAAAATTTGTTTGTAACCTGGGGCCTGTTTCTCAAATCTTGCAAGTGTCGTAATACAAGTAAAATACATAGTTGTGAATATATATTTTTTATATGAAAAAAAAAAATATTTTAAAATTTTCTTTTAAAAAGGTGCTAAGATGATATCGCTTATTTACTCTAGCAACGACGTAACTTAATATATTTAATGTTTGAGTTAATAATGCCGAGCTAATCCTCATATCGTTTATCATATTATGTAAAAAGTTCATACAAATATCTTGTATACTTAACTCTTGAGAGAAAAATTAAACTTTCTTTTACCATTAAGTTGTGTTTAAATTGAAAACTTTAAACCAGTTTTCTGTAAGAATATTTTTTTTAGTTATGACGTTGTTCAAGTAAATAAAAAATATCCGCAAGCATTATTGGGAATCCACTTTAATATACACATCTGGCTACACCGTAACACCAAAATAAGGCCCTTTCTTTTACATACATTCTATTTAAAAGTTTAAACTGTGTTTGTAAATAAGTATAGAGAGAAAATTGTTGAAAGAAGAAGAAACATAAAATAAGAAAGTGCAATTTATAATAATAACAGAAAATACTCTCACTTACAAAAAAAAAAAACAACTCAGTAGGTTTATGGGTAGTGGATGTGCAATGAAATGTTTAATTTTACGTAAATGTTTATACATAGCAAATATCCCTAAAGCCTTTTATCAACAGAAACATCACACACGTATACACATACATACATAGAGGAAGACTTTGTGACGTCTCAATGACCTTCATAACCATTCAAGTTTGTAACTTCTATTTGGCAAAATCACAACAAATGCAAACAGACATTATTCTAAGTAGGTGAGAGTGTGTGGGTGAGAAAGCTAATACACGCTTGTGTATTGTATGTTTTGTCCTGAGCTTTTATTTTCGTCAATAAAATAAAATTTATTCCTTATGAGGAAGTGCAAAATTCCAACAACCAAAAAAGTTGTTTTTCTTTCGGATCAAATGGTTAATAACGACCTGTGAGTGAAATGATACAGAGTAACTCGTTATAATAGGCTAATGCTAGACAGCCATACGTATAATATAGCCCAGTTACTGGATTACTGCATGTTTTTAGTATCCAGTAAAAATTTACTGCTTACTGACATTTTTCCAGTATTCAGTAAATTTTTACTGGATACTGAAATTTTTTCCAATAAGTAAAAATTTATTTTTACTGGGATTTTAATTTTACTGCAGTATGCCCATGTATGAAATTAAAGAAGATAAGAGAAACTAATATTAAAATAAATTAATATAATATATAAAATAAAATAAAATAAAATAAAATAAAATAAAATAAAATAAAATAAAATAAAATAAAATAAAATAAAATAAAATATAATAAAATAAAATAAAATAAGATAAAATATAATATAATAAAATAAAATAATATAAAATAAAATAAAATAAAATCCAATTAAATAAAAAAATTTAACATAAGATGAAATAAAATAAAATAGAATAAAATAATATCAAATAAAATAAAATTAAATAAAATAAAATAAAATTAAATAAAATAAAATAAAATAAAATAAAATAAAATAAAATAAAATAAAATAAAATAAAATTAAATAAAATAAAATAAAATAAAATAAAATAAAATAAAATAAAATAAAATAAAATAAAATAAAATAAAATAAAATAAAATAAAATAAAATAAAATAAAATAAAATAAAATAAAATAAAATAAAATAAAATAAAATAAAATAAAATAAAATAAAATAAAATAAAATAAAAAAAATAAAATAAAATAAAATAAAATAAAATAAAATAAAATGAAATGAAATGAAATGAAATGAAATGAAATGAAATGAAATGAAATGAAATGAAATGAAATGAAATGAAATGAAATGAAATGAAATGAAATGAAATGAAATGAAATAAAATAAAATGAAATGAAATGAAATGAAATGAAATGAAATGAAATAAAATATAATATAATATAATATAATATAATATAATATAATATTATATAATATAATATAATATAATATAATATAATATAATATAATATAATATAATATAATATAATAAAATAAAATAAAATAAAATAAAATAAAATAAAATAAAATAAAATAAAATATAATAAAATAAAACAAAATAAAATATAATAAAATAAAATAAAATAAAATAAAATAGAGTAAAATCAAATAAAATAAAATAAAATAAAATAAAATAAAATAAAATAAAATAAAATAAAACAAAAAAAAAATAAAATAAAATAAAATAGAATTAAATAAAATAAAATAAAATAATATAAAATAAAATAAAATAAAATCCAATTAAATAAAAAAATTTAACATACGATCAAATAAAATAAAATAGAATAAAATAATATCAAATAAAATAAAATTAAATAAAATAAAATAAAATAAAATAAAATAAAATAAAATAAAATAAAATAAAATAAAATAAAATAAAATAAAATAAAATAAATAAAATAAAATAAAATAAAATAAAATAAAATAAAATAAAATAAAATAAAATAAAATAAAATAAAATAAAATAAAATAAAATAAAATAAAATAAAAATAAAATAAAATAAAATGAAATAAAATAAAATAAAATAAAATTAAATTAAATTAAATTAAATTTAATTTAATTAAATAGAATCAAATAAAATAAAATTAAATTAAATTGAATAAAGCAGAATAAAATAAAATTAAATTAAATTTAATTTAATTAAATAGAATCAAATAAAATTAAATTAAATAAAATAAAGCAGAATAAAATAAAATAAAATAATATAAATAATATAAAATAAAATAAATTAAAATAAAATAAAACGAAATAAAATAAAATCAAATAAAACAAAGTTAATTTTAATAAAATAAAGTAGTATAAAGTAAAATAAACTCAAATAAATTGGAATGAAATAAAATAAATAAGCGAAACATAATAAAAGATTCAACTTCGAAAAACGAAATGTCCTGAGTATTGCAAGTCTTTTTGGCAACCCTTTTTACTAACATTAAAAAATGTTCAAGTGGGAAAATGCAGTTTCTTTAAGTGTGAAAGCTTTTTTTTATTTTTTGTTTTATACTAAACAGTTCAAAATCAGTGATGCCAACTTTTTTTACTCTAAAAGCACATCAAAATTTAAAAAAAGCACTAAAAGCGTAATTTTTAGATCTAAAAAGCGTAAAAAGCACTAACGTGAAAAACGAGTGAAGCATCAAAGGAGTGAAGTTTAATAATGTTTAATATTTTCTAAGCTATACTCTATTTCGGCAATAGTATCATCTTTAATGATATATATCAGACGAAAAACGTGTGATTTACACTGAAAAAATTAATACACCAAATTTTTATTAAAGTAATTTTAAGAAATACACACATTTCTTAGTTTGGCACTAACGCTCAAAATTTGGCGTTTGGCGTCTTCAAAAAGCACTAAAAATAGTGCCAAAAGCACCAAGTTGGCATCGCTGTTCAAAATGATTTTAAGAGAGCGAGAGAGACAATGAGGAAAAAGCTTAAGGAAAAATGTTAAGGTGACCAGATGGTGCCTGCCTATATTTGCTTTACTTCAGTTGAATTTAATATGTAGTTGTATGTATTTGAAAATATATAAATAAATAAAATTTGAAATAGAAAAGAATATCCTACAGTTTAATATTTTGAAGGTAGTATAAAGGAAATATTACAGAGGAAGTTTTTCACTTCAATCCAGCAAAGATATTGATGGTATATCAAATGTTCGAATGCTGTTATTTAATTGTGTTGCAACCATAAAAGGCCTTATTCATACAAAATATTTTTGACTTATAGGAGGTTTTGTTTTTATACAAAATTTAAGTTAGAAACCCTTTCTAAAAATAAAAAAAAAATAAAAAATTTTATGCTTTAAACACATTCACCTCTGCAAGCTACCGACTATCAAATGTCAAGTTTAGAATACACATATTTACATATATGAGAATGATTCTTTTGAAGACAGTAAAGCATTAAACACATTCACATTCATTCATTCAGCAAGCTACCGACTACCAAATGTCAAGGATAGAATACACATGTTTATATGGGAATAATTCTTTTGAAGACAGCAAGGCAACATGGCGGCAGGTTGTTGACTATGCATGCTGATTTTGTCGTTGTAGTCCAATTAAACTAATTTCTATTTATTTGGCTACAATGAGAAAATTCAGTATTGCCAGTATAATACAAAATGTTGAATGAATGATTTTGTACAATTATTTCATATTATTTAACAGAAATAATATCCAAAAATTGATGTAAAGAATAAATTGATTCGTTTTTGCACTTTTACGTGAAATAAGTACATTTTAAAAGAGTAATTAATTTTTATATATGCAAAATATATGAAAGTGGCAATACTGAACTATGTATTTGTACTTGAATATCAACTGCAGATGGTGCTGCTGCCGTCTTTAAAATAATTAAGTAGCCGGCTACGAGGCGACAAATGCTGCTAGCGGCATTTGAAGTCGTGTGTTCGTGTAGCCTGCTGTGGTGAATGTGTTTAATGCTTAAGGGAACATTTCAGCAGGTTGTTGTCTATGCTGATTTTGTCGTTGTAGTCCAAAACCAGTGTTGACAGTATAGCAAAATATGTAAATCAAATTAGTGCCAAGAAATATTTTTTATTGCAAAATAAAAAAGAAAGTTACAAATTTTTTATGTTAATTACAAAAGTAATTTTTTATAAAGGTAAAAGGGCACTTATGTCACAGTGCCAATCCACACACAATAGTGGCATCTTATAAATCATAGCTGTTTTGTTAGAGCACGTGGACATTCGGCTAATTATGCCTTTATTCTTAATTTCTTATTAATACAATAATGCATTTTTGTAAAAAAAAAAATGTGAGGGAAGATTCTAATTGTTCTTTGTGTGGGAGCACTTTTTACAATTTCTCTTGAAAAACAAACTTAAAAAATTGTTATTTTTTAAAACAAAGAGAGAATGGAAGTACCTACATACACATAACTTCTATGTTTGCACCATGGTATAGCGTATAAGTATTATGCTACTTAAATAACGTAATACTCATACGCCATAATAGGCAAACGAATTGAGTGGGCAATTATTATTATTATT
This sequence comes from Tachina grossa, assembly GCA_949987645.1. Lineage (NCBI taxonomy): Eukaryota > Metazoa > Arthropoda > Insecta > Diptera > Tachinidae > Tachina > Tachina grossa. Next base: position 57,303,957 of record OX465276.1, on the reverse strand, counting down.
TTTTTTGCCAAAAATACATGTATTTATTTTAAGCTGTTTTTGTTATCAATACAAATAGAATGTTTTCTGGAAATTTGTTTGCAAGACAGTTATTCCAATTGATTCAAGGAATTTGTTTACTACAGACTTGCTTACGGCCGTATTTAAAAAAAAAACATATTTTTATTTTCCAAGTGTGCTTAAAGTGGGTGCCAAACACTTTAATAATATTCATCTTCAATATATGTATGTGTTTGTGTGGGTTTGTTTCTACTAAAAATAGTCACATACACATATGTATAGACAATCAAAAATTCTCCTTTTCCTGTTTAGTTTGAAAACAAAAATAAAGCACTGAAATTTGTTTTTGTTTTCAATTTAAATAGGAAGACTAAAATTTTTTACTATCTTCGATAAACTGGCAGCAAGTAAAAAAACTAAAAATATTAGATTAGAGATTATTCAAAAATTAATACAATCTTTTTAAAAAAAATAGTTTTGATTTACAAAAGATTTACAAAACAAATTTTGCGTTTGGTAAGCGGGAGTTATAAAAAAAAGATAAAGAAAACATTTTCAAAAAATAAAAAAATAAAAAAATAATTGGGGCAGATTACTGTGTTCGTATGATATCGAATGCCGTAATTTACCCCCTGTACTTCAAAAATAGTCCCTCATATACATATTAAAATAATTTAGTTCGGTTACATAAAACAATAAATACATGCATTACCCTGCGTTTACACATGCAAGTAACTTATATGCAAGCTCTGTATACGTATTATCAACGAAAATTTCATACAAATGCCCGACTGTCTTGCAACTTGCATGTTTGCCTTTTATTGCAGAGTTGTCCATAACATAAAAAAGGTTAATTTTGGGGGAATCAGATAGTATTGAACTTAATTCGTGTTGTTTCAAATTTATTTATGTCTAAAAAATTCATTAACCGCTTGATTTATGAGTATTTAAGAAAATATATATTAAATTAGCTTTTAAATGTATTTAAAATTAGTAAAAACTCATATAACATTACACTGAAATACAGTTAATTTCTACTAAAGTATTAATAGGGCAACAATGTTAGCTAACTTTCCATTTACTTGCTGCAAGTGAAACAAGTCACTGTCTTGTAAAATTCCTTGGCAGTTGAGTTGGAAGTAGACTGCAAGTGCCGAAAGTGTAGTTGTGTTAGTAAAAGAGTTTGAGTGCATTAAGTTTTTCGAACTTGCACTTGCACGTGTAAACCCTAGGTTACATCCAATGGTGTTCGGAGTCGGTGCTCAGCGGGTTATATAAGCTTTTACTATATTTGCATATTTCTGCGCTTAATAACCAACACCCTTGCCACCAACTAGAACAGAGTATTAAAATTAAATAAAAGATATACATACATGCATATATAAGATTTTTTTTAAGTACAAAATTACCTCAAACCGATATACAGTGCACTCGGGATAATGTCAACTAATTAAAACGTTAACGACTGTTGACGCTTGTCAGATTGTTGACATTTATGAATGTACAAATTTAAAAACAAAATACTATTGATAAAGAGATTTTTATTTATATACACATATGTGACCTTCTCCGAGAAAAGGGACCTAGTGGTGAAAATGAAGTTTTGAGAAAAACGCATTTAAAGTTTCATAACGCATTATCACTTTGAACACACCTTCAGTTAGGAGATGCGATTTGGTATGGTTAGTTATGATTATCAGAAATCTAACTCCTTTCATCTTATTGTACACCCTTTTAGGTACCAGAATCCACTCTTAAGTCCAAACCCGTTTTTTGACAAACTAGGTCCTTTTTCTCGGAGGTCACATATATGAAACAGTAACGTTACTAACTGGTTGACATATCATCGTCCAGTCCAAACGACTATAGGCTATATACCTAAAATTTGGTGTGTAGGTTCCCCTTCCGATATAAAGATTCACTAAGAATGGATTCCTGGAAATTCAAAGGCCAAAGGGGTGAAAAGGCTAAAATCGTTATCTTTATATCTCGGATTAAAAAGGGGTAAAAACTGAATTTTGGTTCCTTCTTTTTTTGTAAGTGAAGTAACACTCAGGCAATGAATACCTACTACTATTATTAAGTGTTACCTTCTTTAGGAAAGGGATAGTGATAGAGAAAAGACTGGTGGTGAAGGAAGATATAGAGGAAAGCCTCATTATTTTACAACTCTGGTTTTTGCACGTTTTTAATAATGGAGTGTTGTAGTGCCTCTAGTGTCAATTAGGCGCATTAATTTCTCGAAGCTGTGTTTAGTAGCCATTTTATTGGTTATTTTACTTCGACAACGATTCTGCTACAAAATACCGTCGAAGCAGGGCGCTCTAATGTTACATTAAATGATGAAACAGAATAAGTCCGTAACTTCAGCAAAAATCGCTGTTAAATTAACAAAGCCCATAATAAAATCTACGGCAGTAACTTCAAATGCTCTCTAATTTTTGTTTTATTATCATTTGTGATTATTTGTAGTTTTGTTTATAAAATGTATGAATTTAATTGAAAGTATGGTAGCCTTGTTGAGAGAATGAGTATTTATATGTGAGAGCATTTGAAAAAACGCTGTCAAAATAAAATAGATTTTATCTCTCGACTGCTTTCTGTTGTTACTTTTTTGTGTCAATTTGTATGGAAAATGTGTTTTTGCCGCAATTCTGTTTGATCATTTTATCTCGACTGCTTTCTGCGGCTGCTTTTTTGTGTCAATTTGTATGGAAAATGTATTTATGCCGCAATTATGTTTGATCATTTAAGAATTTTTTCGTTTGCACTTAGGACTTTTAGAATTTTGTGAATAACAACGTTATTTTTAATTTTAGGAGTGCAAAATTTTGCAGGAATACGTGTTTTGATACGGTGCATTATAATCAATCAAAAAGTCGATTTTGAATTTTTTGTAACTTAAGCCTACAGTACACGGCATGTAAAAAGCCATATGCGTATGTGGCGATGACTTCACGAGAATTTTCAGGATGTTCGTTGCATTTTTTAAAAATACTAGTAATGGCTATATGCCGTAACATTTTTATAGTATTTTTGTTCCAAAATACATATGTGGTACATGTAGCCGGATAGAAGACATTTTCTGGGGCAGCTCATCTGTAAGCATGTTAATATCTACATGTACATATGTATTTTGCTAGTACACGGCATGTAGTAAATGTAGCATCATGATGAAGTCAAAATTACGCCAGAACCACATGCGCATGTGGTTTTTACATTCCGTGTACTGTAGGCTTTATGGCTTTATAAGGGGACGAAATGGGGTGTTGATGTTATCCCGAGTGTACTGTAAAGGTGACAAATTTGTTAGAAGTTTATAACGTAATTCGCAGCATATTTGTAGGAGCAAAATAAATGTTCTTATGAATAAAAATTTTTGCAGGTAGAACATTTGAATACTCTTAATAGAATCTTTATTCGATGTTTTAAAAGAAATTTAACAGAATCAGTAAAAAAGAAACAGATTTTGCTTTTTTTAATAGTGCAGTTGGCATCGTTAATTTAATATAGAAAGGCACTAAATCATTTTTTTTAAATCGAGATTTTTAGATTTTTACATTTTTCAATATATTAGATATTCTTCTATCGAAATATACAAAAACCCGATTTGAAAAAAAAGTAATGAGTTAGGACCTTTCTATATTAAGGCAACGATATGTATGTATATAGCAAACGTTTTATTTATAGAATATTTTATTTGTATCCATTTGCTAAATCTTTTATAGTGTTCGATTTTTAATGAAATTATTTACTCAAAGAAAGATAAGCACACAGGCCTTTAAATAATTCTTATAAAATAAAAAGCTATTTAAAAAGCCATTTTATCTTAACAACACCGTAATTAGAGGTCTATTTTTAACTTTTATCTATATTTTATTGAGTTATTGATTTTATTGTTGAGACTTTTTTTCTATGAATAGAGTTGTTAATTTGAAACTAAAAAACTCTTGAGCAAAAAAAGTAAACATGCGGCTGCAATGCAATGTAGTCTACATGTGTGCTTGTGTAGTATGTCGAATAGAAAACCAGAGTAATAAGGAGTCTGTCACTTTGATTGCTGTAACTAACCACTTACATACATATGTATACAAGTATGCACACAAGCATATGTATGCATTTTAAGCACGACATATTTGAATTATTATGCACTCAGCAAACAAAACACACACACTCAAATACAAACTTACAATCTCCTCTTCCATTATGGTGGTGCAAGATGTACGTGTATAACGAGTTCTCTGTGTAACATCAAAACTGTAACGATGCTCATCCAGTGGTGGCACACGATCATCATGATTATGAACATTGAGGCTGTGGCGTTGTGCCACGCGAGCGGCCAGTTGAGCGCCACCATCCGAAAAAGAACGTATTCGTAATACTCCATTATCCGTCGTTAATGAGATCGCCTTGAAACGATCAATAACAGCCGTTTGAATTTGATTAAAATTCATGGAATTACCCATGTTGTTTTGTGCGTTTATATTTTCTGTTTTGCTTTTTTTGTGGGAATTTTCTTTTGTCACTTCAGCAATTGCCACAGCTGCAGCAGTCTTTATTTATTTGAATGTTTGAACTTTTGATTAAATTTCCTATTTTCGATTATCTACATACATATGTATGTTAAACAAAAAGGACACTCACAAAGTTGCATGCGTTAAGCTTTTGACGAATTTCGATTGTGAAAAATAGTTACATACTTAGCATGTGAACTGTAATATTAACCATAAAATGTAAATAAAAAGAAAGCAGACAAAAAACAACACTACCGCACTTGGCCGGGATAAAAAGTAAACTAAACATCATCTCGGGCTATAACTTTGCATGACCAGCAAAACAACAATAGGTATAACACGAAGAAAAAATAAAAAATAAAACCAACAGCACTTTGCATACAATGTTCTAGACAGGAGTTTGATTTGTATTTGTGTGTGTTATGTGTTGGCAATCAACAGGCTGTTTATTACCCAGAACCCAGCAAACGCGAGCATTTGATTACGAATGGTCAAGCGTATAAAGCATTGGGATTAAAAAGAAAGAAAATTTTATATTTAAAAAATTTTGTTATTCTCCTTTCCCAATCGTTTTGCATTGATATTTCATAGAAATTAGTGCGCTTATGGAGAACTCCGGTTATAGCGAATATTCGTTTATAATGAACTCTTTTTTAAAGTCTTGTGCAAGGAAAGTTATACGCTAATAACACTGGAGCAGGGTGACAGAAGACTTTTTTCAAAAAGTGGCACCAAATAGGGGATTTCTCGAAAAAAATTCTTATTTTTAATGTATTATTATATAATTCACTTAAAAAAAGAGGGACAAAAAGTGGCAAGGCAGTCGAAAAAGTGGCGATTTGCCACTTTAGTCGGTCAAACGGTCACGCTGCACTGGAGTCAATTTTTTTGCTAAAGTTATGATTTTACACCGAGAAAATAAAGAGAGACTTATACGAATTAGAGATGGGTGCGTGTTGAATTTTTCCAACTCGAAATGAGATTTTGTTGTCAGGAAGACTTTGTGTTGTGTCATGCGTGTTGGGGTCATGAAAAAGACACTACACGCATCCATCTCTAGTACATATCGATGGCTCAATATAAAAACGGCGGAAAATCGAATTTTCGATATTTTATAGGAGAAGCACTGTAACGACCTAAGATATTCAAGGAGGATGGAATTATACGTTGTCTCCCAGAAAACGTTAACAAAACGATTTCGAAAAACGTTTAGATACGCCCTTTTCATATTAAGCCATCGATATGTATCGTCACCTTAAATGCAAGCGAACGTAACTACACTTTTATATTTTTTACATGAGAACCAAAAAACGTTTCAAAATCAATAATAATAAAGTGTTCTTGAAAATTTTCTTCGAAATTTACTTGGAGTATAGATACTTAAATGTTTTTAACCATTTATTTCCTTTTTATATATATTTTTATCTTGCAATAAAAAATAGATGCATTCCTAATTACGTCCGTTTGGATTTTTTTAATAAAGTCGTCATTTTTAATCGCAGAGGTCTAAATATTTGCGTGAACATGTAGTTTGATAGAATGAACCATAATCAATCAAAAACTCGATTTCGAATTTTTGTGTAGTTACGTCCGTTTGCATTTAAAGTGACGGTATGTATGTACATTAGACTGGTCGCAGCTTGTAAATGATTTTTTTCTTTTAATTCTTAATATAATCGGCCCTTGAAATTTATCCACTTTGCATAAGGCTGTTGTAAGTGCAAAGTAAATCAAAATGTTCACGTCTACAACAAAACGTAGGTAAATTTGTATTCAACGCACAAGGGTTTCCTTCGGCCCTTGAAATATGAGGTTTGCTGTCATAAATGCAGTCTTAATTATTTAGCACGATCCGACGGTGCCTTCTGGTGTCTAGTGGGGCCTAAAGTACCCGATACACAGTAGGGAATTTTGTTTAAAAAAATGGAAATAATTGTGCAGTTTCTAAACAGGCCGTCCGATTGTACAGCATTTGGGGAGATATCATAGAGCTTAAATCTGGAATTTACACTAAATATCTTTAAAGTGGTCAATATTGGGTTAATGAAATATTAAAAAAGATACCAAGCTGATGTTTTTTATCTAAAAAAAAAAAGGATTTCTTCAAGTGGATTTTTTTTTTTCTATCCAAGAGCTAAAAAAAGTGTGCTCCATTTATGTGTTTTTGCCTACACTTTAGCAAGTATTCGAGGAAAAAAATTAAAATTTCCGATTTTTTACCAACCTTGGTCCACTGTTCTGCTAATGGAGTAGTCATACTTTATTCGAAAAGGAAAAGGAATTAATTATGAATTAAGAATAAAATGTTTAATATTAAAAACAATGGACAAAAGGACAAAATTTAAACGCAATTTATATTAAAATTTTTTAAAAAGTCGATCTTTCGCCTTTTTTGCTGAAAAAAGTCAGTTAATTATTTCACAATTATAAAAAAAATTTGCAAAAATACCAACCCCATATTTTTACTTATTCAAAAGGTAATACTAAAAGAAATTTTACAAAGAAATTTTTTGTTAAAAATTTTCGTTTCGAAATAGATCTAATTTTGTTATGTACATATGTAAATACACTTATGTATATAAAATTTAGTGCCTTTTTTCTCAAATTCCAAAGCTGGAATCAAAAAATTTATTATTGTACCTTAAGACAAGATATGTTTTTAAATATTTCCAAAAATATTATCTGCGCCGGAGAAAGAATTTTGGAATTTTCCGAAATTTTTTGGGAATTTCCGGGAACTCAAAAGCAAATTCTATATGTTCTTACAAATATATCAATTAAAGAAAAAAAATTTTACGACCAGTACAATGTACATATCTTGTTAAATTAGGATATATCGACGGTCCCATTTCAAAACATGCTAAGTCGACATAACATGTTATATTCCCACCATAACATGTTATGTCGAATTCATCGTTTATTAACTAAGGTTCTGTAAAATTTTTTTTCAAATTAAAGTTCATCCGAAACTTCAAAAATTGTTAACGAAAGAGAAATTAAAAAAAAATGTTAAAAAATTTTCAATGTGGAAAATATTTTATTAAAAAAATTCTTTTGAAAAAAATTTAAAAATATGAAAAAACTATTAAAAAATTATGAAAAGTGATAAACGTTGCAATTTTGTTAGTGGCAGCTGCCGTTGAGAAATTTTTTCAACTTTATGTGAATAATTTTTATTATTATTGTGTTACAACAAATTATATTTTTGATATTTCGGATAAACTAAAAACCATGTTGTTTTTTTTCATTGTTGTATTTTTTCATTGTTTTTGTAATCCTGATATTACCTGGAAATAAATGTGCCTTGGACTATTCTATCAAAAGTTATGAACAAAAATGTACTTAGCATAATTTGTCAATTTTAAAAAACTTAAATTTTTAAATGTTTTAAGTACACTTAGCATAATTTATGTAGTTTGGGATTAAGTAGTCAAAAATAAATTAATTTAAATTTTTCTCCAAAATAAAACATGCTAAGTGTACTTACTCGTAGATGACCATTTTAGGTGAGAAAGAACCTTACTTAGAGGACTAGGTAATATATTTGTGATTTAAAGTCACTTTTAACTCTGATCTACGACAAATTTATAAAGTTCACATAAACTAAAAAAATTCTATTGCGGTTATTATATGATTACAAAAAGTCTCAAGTTTCAATCTAATTACATTCCCGAGATATCATCAATAAACTTTAAAGGCGTTTACCTCAAAACTAGGTTTTTTTGACTTAGCATGTTTTAGATTGGAGCCGTCAATATGTACTAGTCTCACAAGACATCTTATAAGAACTTTGAAGACATGAGGGATTTTTCAAATGCTTTACTACAGCGAAATCTTATGAAACAAACGTTAACAACATTGTTTGCAAGAAATTTGTTTGAGTATTGTAGGTATAAGAGTAAAGAAGAAAACACTTCGTGACGGAAGAATTTGTGATACTTGCTTCTTTCTGCGCATGAGCGCGTGTACAAACGTCATGCATGTATGTGTGCATGATTTTTTAATTTTCTGCGCACATGCAAAGGCACACACATGCATTAACATTAGCTGTATGCGGTTAACCACATAATAGCTTACCATCTACATATTACACACACACTCAAACGTACAATATGAAAAATAACAAGCATATACTAATCAACAGTACTTCTTTCTAGTGTTTGTTACAAACAAGCTGTCTTGCGACATCGCTTGTTACAACTGATATACACATACACCAATACATCCATCGTGCTTCGCTTATAGTACGACAGCATTTATTATTGGTTTAGTATAATACATGCGACGTGAATACATTTAAAAATCATGACGTTTTTACATTTCAAGACTGTTTACGCAGCTCTCTAATATGTACATATCGCTCATTTACTCAAAGAACGTCATAACTCAAAAAAACTATTTTGCCAGAAGACGAGTTTAAAGTTTTCAATTTACACACAACTGTAAAAAGGATATTTTATTAAATCAAAAATATAGAAACAAATGAAGTTCGAAAAATAATAATTAAATTAACTAAATTAATAGTCATTGGCTTGTCGCAAAAATTAAATAAATATACTTAATAGTAACAAACCAAAAAGTTTGTCTTAAGTAGAACAAAAATAAGCAAATTAACTAACATGTGTATAATTAGAAAGAACAAACGAAAATGGTAAGACTGTTGTAAATTTAGAGATGGTAAGGTGAGCTTTCATTACGAAAACATCTTTCAGCAAATTGAAATACGATGAATCAAAACAATTCACATATTCCATTTGCAAAAAAGTTTCGTATATAAAGCAGAAATCTACATCAACTGACACCACACACAGTGGACCAAACACAGAAGAACGCTGATGATGAAGGTTTAGTGGCCTTCGAAAACGGCTAGCTGTTCCGTTCAACTATGTGTTGTCAGAATATTTACAACTAACTTTGGTGTTATTTGTACATTAATAATTATTACATGTAACGCTTCATTTTTTCTCTTTCTTCTGTGCGTTCTTTGTACTTTTTTTGTCTATATTAGTTTTTAATGTGTGGGCTGCCAAATTTTTGGTATAGGTACATTACAGGGAAACGAATTTAGTGATCAACTTTGTACCAAAATAAATGATAAATTTATATTGCAAATCAATAATAAGTCATATTTGATTACATGTTCTTACTTTTTGTTTTATTTTTTCTGTATATAAGTTGAAATAATAACATTTTAAAAATTATTCCATGTAAGCTATCCATTAAAATTAAAATAAAATCCTTAAAGGGTAACACTGTTTTTTTTTACAATTCTCCTGCATGCAAGTGAAAAAATTACTTGTAATGAAAATCTCTTGCCAGTGAGCATTATGATTGTATTAGTAAAAATATGCCTATGTATTGAGTTACTTGCACTTGTACTTGCATGTGTAAACGGTAAGTAATTTGGCTTAAAAAGCGATACGAACTTTAGCCTATTGAAATCATAAATATAGGATATTTTATTTTTCTTTCAAAGGTTGAATAAACAAGATATTTTTATGAAATTTTTACGCAATATGAAGAACGGTATGAGGATTAATTCTGTATCATTAAACTCAAAAATTAAATTTTTTGAGTTATGACGTTCTTTGAGTAAATGAGCGATATGTACCCACACTACACATAAGAGTACATACGTTTTATTTTTCTAACAATTATTTGCTTGTTCTTTTATATAATTTTTCGACCTTTTTTATATATTTAATTAAACTATTTTAAAAAAATATATTTCCTGAAGAAATTGACTTAAGGTTAACGAAATATTGATCTAATAAAATACAAATAAAAGCAGACCTAAAACTCAAAAAAATAGTTTAATTAAATTATTTGCTAGTTTTCAGTCAAAACAAAACGTCTCAAAACCAAACCAGCTGACTTCTCTTTCCCCTATTATTTAGGGGGATTCTATTCACGGAAAAAAATGAATTCCAAGGATGTGTGTGAACCGGATGTAGTTTTAATAAGATTATTATAGCTAACTTTGGTTATAGCGAATTTTCTCTCATAACGAATTATTTTTTTTTTTATTTTATTAACAAAACTGTTGGCAAATTTATACGAAATTATGCATTTATTCCGATTATAAGGGGAAAAATTACATACGGGAGTTATACGCGTTCCGAAAGACTCATTGAATGTAACCAATCCGTTTATTAAGGACGGTATACAGTAAATTAGATTTGTTGCTTGTTTTGTACGTTTTTGCATTATAACGCTTGCTTAATTCCTTGACTGGTAGGATAAGTAGGATGCTAGAAATGTTTCATTATTTTTCATTTTATTTTTAACAAATAGTATACAAACAAGCAAGAACACATACTCGTATAAATTTATTAATATGCATTTACACATACATATGTATATTCGCATAAAAACATCCATACATACATACATATATAGTATACATATATACATACATATGTACGAATGCTCACTAAAGCGTAGAAATTTCGAAACAAAATTGTTCGATATTTGTTCGCAAATCTAAAAAAAAATCGAATAATCGATAAAGCGAACATCTCTCGACAGTTTCTCGAATGGGTGACGGTAGCCGAGTAGATGTGTGCTTGACTGTGAGTCTAGAGGTATTATGTTCAAATCGTGCAGCGAATAAAAAATAAATAAATAAAATAAGTTAAAATAAATAAATTAAAAAATAAAATTACTTTTTTAATTTTTCTGTTGCCTTTTTGCAATATCTTAATTAGTTCTCTTTTGATATAGGTAAACTATTCTCGATTAATTTTTGAGTGTCATTGTCGAAATCGATATCATTAATGAAAGTTTTGGTCAACTGGAAATACTTGTTTTTTAGAACAGAAGAAGTATTAGCTGTTAGCCAAATATGCTTTCAGCACTTTTATAGTATGTATGCACATACATACATACATATACGCATGTATGTATGTATATATGTATATGTATATAACCATGGTGGGAGTTTGACTGAATGCTAATCAATATGCGATTAACATTAAACATTCGTAAATAAAGGTTGCATTAAATTAACTGCGAAAAATTAAAAACTTGCTTTGATATATATTTTACAAAAAAAAAAATTAGCTTTCTTTTTAATCAAAGATTACAAAGTTTTTCAATTCATTGAAATAAATTCGTATAAGCGTAAACAAATTTTTTGTATTTTTTTTTCTTAATATTTTTTTAAACGAAATATTTTATAAATTTAAGTAAATTTTTTTTAACAAAAATGCCATCGCGTCGTTTAAAACCCCATGCCGCTAAATCTGGTGTTTCTAAATCAACGAGAAAGTGTATGAGACCAGGACCCGTCAGCCGAAATCCATATTTAAATTTTTTGCGCGAATTCCGAAAAAAATGTTGCGGCATGACTCCAGTTAAAACAGTGCAACAGGGAGCAAAAGCCTGGCATACTTTGAGTAGAGAGGAAAGGCTTCCCTACATAGAGGAGGTTAGTAAATTGATATATATTTATTTTTTAATTATGCAATGTCATCGTTTGAATTTTGTTTGAAGGCATTTTATGCTAAACCAAGAAGGAGACGCACGTTAAGGAGTATGTCTAGAAGAGCAGGTCGCATATCTAGAACGAGATCAGTAAGACACACGTCCAGAAGTAGACCAGGGCGTCACACATCTAAGAAGAGATTGCCAAGACGCGCACATAGGACTAAATCGGCAGCAGGTCGTATGTCGGGCCATCGGCACATTCGTACCAAGCAAAGTGAGAAAAAAGAAATAAAGTCCGGTTTTTCTTGCAATTTGTGAATATTTTTTAATACGAAAACAAAAATGTTTAAATGTAAATTTTTTGTTGAAAAATCGTTTTGTGTACAAAAGCTCGAGATAATAATAATAAAAAAATTGTGTGCGTACCAAGTCAAACTTTACTTAAGGGAAAACATTTGTCCAGCAGGGGATTATACCATGGATTTCACTATGAATCTATGAATAGCAAGTGAAATTGAGTAGCTTTGCCAACTGTCATTAACAAAAAGTATTTGGGATAACCTGGCTCATTGGCTATGTTCCTTGGCCATTCTTGGTTCCATTTGGAATACAAGTTTCAAAAAATAAAATAAAATAAGCTCTTATACAAATCTAGAGTTATACCGGCATGTTCTGAAAATCACATTTTTTTAAATCATAAGATATTTATTCGCTCTTTTTTAATTTTTCTATAGTATAGAGCATCAAATATCATTTCTGATAGAAATTTATCGTATATTATTTTAAAACGTTTACAGGACCATTATTACTTTTAAAATCACTAGTGATTTGAAAAATGTGAATGAAATTCGAAATCATTTTCCCTCGTTTTTAATTACAGAGTAGCCTTTTTGTTTCTATGTTATCTTCTAGTGTGTCAGTAGCTTAAGATTGGCTTAAAAATTATATGTACATGAAATCGATCGACCCGAATTCATTACACCTTTTCAAAACGACCGGTTTGATATCATTTTCCATCACATACCTGGGGGCTACTGTGTAATTCGAATCGAAAGGAAAAGCATTCGAATTTGTATGTTTATAACATGTAAATTCGAAAGAATTTTCTTTCGAATCGAATTACAGAGTAACCCCACGAATGATCCTGCAAACGTGTTTAAAATCATATACGATAATTTTCTTTCAGATGTGATATTTGAAGATCTACAGAACAGGGTTCAATATTTATATTGGGTGTAAATCAAATGGATACCTGAATTAGAAAGTACCCGAAATATCGGGTTCATACTCAACGTGACCAGATGGTTTTCGCAAAATTCGGGACATGATCGATCAAAAAGCTGCATTTTGAAATATATACCGCCAAAAATCGGGATGTGCAATATACACAACTCGTTGTAACGAAAATTTGGTCACATCTTAGAAAATGTGAATATAGTAGAGCAACTTTTAAAGTTTTTCGAAAAATTCTTGAAAATTCGAGCTTAAAGAAATTCTGAGTATGCGGGTTTTTAGAGGACTACTTGGATAAAAATGCATAACTCATATTGTCCTGCCGAATTGAGTGAAAAAACTGTTTATCCCTCAGAAAATGACCAATTGAAAACTTGGGAAACCTTGACTATAAATTTGCATTATTTTTTTCCATCTCGGTTGCCTCACTTAGTGGAAAAGTCCTTTCGAAATGCATTAATCGAATATTTATAGCTTAACAGAGCTCTGTTAACACTCTAACAGAGTTCTGTTAAAGCGTTATAAATTTTAAAATTATTACGCATATTAATTTTTTAATATCATGGTATCTGGTACAAAACACAAACTTGAAATTGGAATTGGACAATTGAGTGCGACTCCTCTCAAATACAGAAAATATTTACTTTAAAAAATATCGTAGAAACTAATACAGTGAAAATTTTGAAACTCTTCATGACTATTTATGTTAATAATTCTATTCTATTCTATAAAATAGTGCAGGTTGAGCCGCAAGCGAGGCACTTATAACAAAAAAGAAGAGATGTGTCTTAGGCAGTGATGCCAATTTAGCCATTTTCTGGCTAAATTTAGCTATTTTTCATCCCATTTAGCCGGAAGAAAAGTGAGTTTAGCTATTAGCTATTTTTTAGCCATTTTTATTTTAACCTAGCTATTTTTTAGCTATTTTTCCAAACATGAAATTTGTTTGTGATTTTTCACAAAAAATTTAAACTCGCAACAAAGGAACATTAATAACTACAAAAAAAAAAACACAAGAGAGTAATATGTTATTGTTTTCGCATTGATATATATAAATCCCGGTTCAAACTTGCCATTTTTGTTGCAGCAGTCTAAAAGCGCTTATATGAAAGAGATTGCTCAGTTGGTAATAATGAGATTTGCTACTGCATTCTTATAATCGATGCAAGGTGTTTATAAGTTGTCGGGTCTACAGTGAAAAATCTCATAACGGACACTTCCTATAACCGGACACCTCTAATAACCGGACAATTTTTGTAGCTCTAACACGTTCATTAGTTTTTCCATACAAAATGCACTCACATAACCGGACACTCTCATAAACGGACACTCTCACAAACGGAAAGAAGCGGTAAAACACGGCAACAAGAGTTGCATTTAAATAGTAGGTCTTTCTTTATTCAACTCTGATTCATATTTATATTAGTGTCAATGATATTGGTGATTCCCTGGTTAACGCAAATGTAAACTGCTGTTTATTTGAAGACGTTGTTTGCTTAGCTCGTGTCCCAAAATGTCCCAAATCACACTGTGCAAGTCTTATTGCTAAGCTGATTAGTTTCAGGGAGAGAGAGACGAGGGGAACAGCAACGTTTCTTTTCCCCCGTCTCTCTCTCCTAATAAACTAATCAGCTTAGCAATAAGACTTGCATAGTGTAAATAGGGACTTAAAGGAAGAGAATTGAATAAAGTGAATTAGCTTGGTTGAAGGGATTTTGTTTCTTGTTTTAATTTCATGTATTATTTAATTATGATTGCATATGTATGTAAGTTTGTGTGTGGCTGTGTTTTAATGAATTTTTTATGACGTTTAGATACGTACATTTTCTTTGAATTGAATTATTTACATTTTGATTCTAGAATACGGACGAGTGTGTCGTCCGTTTGGTATATCTAGTACTTATAGAACTGAAGTACAAATTTAAATGTAATGGTCCATTTATATTATATGATTTTATCATAATATATATTAATATATGTATGTATATTTTTCAACTGAAGTACAAATAAAACAGTATTTTAAATCCATACAAATTTTGGTTACTTTTTTTTGCATTTGGTTACTTTTTTTTTGTATTTTGGTTACAACATTTTTTGGTCGTGGAAACGCTGTTCATGTCATGTATCATTTACCCTGCGTTTACACATGCAAGTGCCTTGCATGCAAGCTCTGTGTACGTATTATCAACGAAAATTTCGCACAAATGCCCGACTGTCTTGCAACTTGCATATTTGCCTTTTAGTGCAGAGTTGTCCATAACATAAAAAATTTTAATTTTAAGGGAACCATATAGTGTTGAACCTTATTCGTATTGTTTCAATGTTATTTATGTCTAAAAAATTAATAAACTGCTCGATTTATGAATATTTAAGAAAAAAAAATTATTAAATTAGCTTTTAAATGTATTTAAAATGAGTAAAAACTCATATAACATTACACTGAAATCCAGTTAATTTGTGCTAAACTATTAATAGGGCAACACTGTTAGCTAACTTTCCATTTACTTGCTACAAGTTAAACAAGTCACTGTCTTGTAAAATTCTATGGCAGTTGAGTTGGAAGTAGACTGCAAGTGCCGAAAGTGTAGATGTGTTAGTAAAAGAGTTTGAGTGTATTGAGTTTTTCGAACTTGCACTTGCACGTGTAAACCCTAGGTTACTAACATGTGTATGTGAAATTTTACTTTCATTCATTCATTCATCAGCCATGGATATTTTTTCTCAACACATCATAAGGCACTTATGGTAAAAGCAGTTTTATGTATCTTATTTGTTTTAGAAAAACAAAAAAAAATAAATGTGTTGTTTTCATTTGCTCATTGCTCAACCATACAATAATTGCTTAAAAAATCAACATTTACAACTAGTAACAGAAAACGCTAAATAACATATTTGTTCATTCCGGAACCAAAAACACGCAAAACTATTGCAAACAGATGTATCTGTGCAATGCTATAATTCATAATAATCAATCTAAAACTTGATTTTTAATTTTTTGTTAGTTACGCCTTTTTGCATTTTAGATGACGGTATGTATGTATCGTTTTCTTTCAAAAAAAAAAACGTTATTTCTTTTTATGGAACTTTTTGTAATTTTTTTTATTTATTTTTAGTTCTCAAAATATTTTCGTCATATCCAAAAGATTTGATAATTCAAGCATCATTCAGCTGCTTTACATTTTATATCCACTACAGAAATGAAAATAGCATTTTAGGATTTTAATTAAACGCGTGAAAATACGAAATTTTTTTATATATAGAATAACTGATAATAAATAAATATAACAAAAATTAAAAATTTTAAAAACCCCCGACTTTTTTCAGAAAAGATGTTATATCTTCTAAACGGCTGGACCGATTTTTTTCAAACATAGCTAAGAACCCTCTCGATCAAGTCATCTTTCAAACAGAAAAAACTAAATGAAAATCGGTCCAGCCGTTTGGCCTGTACGTGGACACAGACAGACACACAGATACACAGATACATAGATACACAGACACACACTACAAACTTATAACACCCCTTTTTTTAGTCGGGGGTTAAAAATGAAATTATTGGAAAATTATTGGAACAACAGCTTCGTGCACAGTGCAGAGCTGCTTTTCCTTCAAGCAAAATTTCACACAAATATCAGGCGGTCTACTCTGTAATTCGAAAAGAAAGAAAAAGTTTTCGAATTTGCATGTAATTAACATACAAACTCGGAAGTACAGGGTGGGCCAAAAGAAACCAAGGGGTGTAAAAGTTTAATAATTTTTTTGTTATTAATTTTTTTTTCAGATTATATAGACAACACTTGGAGAATTTATAATGGAGAGGTTCACAACTGAACAGAGAACCAGAACAATAGAATTTTATTATTTAAATGAAATCAACTTTATTGAAAATTTGATTATGAGTGATGAAGCTCATTTTCATTTGAATGGCTTTGTTAATAAGCAGAACTGTAGGTTCTGGGGTTCTCAAAATCCAAGAGCCATTCATCAACGCCAATTGCACCCCATCAGGTGTACAGTATGGTGTGGGATCACATCTGAAAATGTCATTGGGCCCTACTTCTTCGAGAATGAAGATGGAAGTGCTGTAACCGTAAATGGAGAGCGGTATCGGTTTATGATAGAAAATTTTTTACGTCCTGCTCTTGAAAACAGACCTGGTATGTGGTTTCAGCAGGACGGAGCCACTGCCCATACTGCCCGAGACACAATGGCACTTTTAAGTCAAATTTTTGGAAAGCGAATAATTTCTCGAAATTCGGAAATTATTTGGCCAGCGCGATCGCCAGATTTGACAGCACCCGACTATTTTCTTTGGGGTTTTTTGAAGGAGCGAGTGTATGTGAACAAGCAAGAGACAATCCTTGAACTCAAGGCAAACATTGTTGCAGAAATTCGAACGCTACAGCCACAAGTTTTGAAAGATGTTATGGAAAATGCTCTAAAAAGAGCCCATCAGTGCGAAGCTGAAAACGGTGGTCATTTAAGAGACATCATTTTTCATACTTAGTGTAAAAAAATTTCCATTTTGTATATTATATAATCTGAAAGAAAAAATAAAAAAAGTTAATAAACAAAAAAATTATTAAACTTTTACACCCCTTGGTTTCTTTTGGCCCACACTGTATTTTCTTTCGTTTCGAATTACAGAATAGACCCCAGATTTCAGTAAATCCAGATGGATGAATATCAAGGTGATTTTAAGTCATCGAAAACGCTAAGTACGCAGGAAAATATTGAAACCATTTGATTTTAAGCATATTAAAATTTTACCAATTTTTTTATTATTTTTTTGAGAACTTTGCATTTTTTGAGAATTTACTGATTCTCATGACACTTTTTAAAAGATTTTTAATCAGGTATGTGATGGAAAATGATAGTTTTCAAAACGATTTCAATGCAATCGTTTTGAAAAGGTGTGATAAATTCCGATCGATTTTGAGTATCATTTTTGAACCAATCTCAGACTACTCACTTCTAAAAGGAACACTAGATGATAAAATATAAAACTTATAATGGGGCTGTGAAAAGAAATTTATCAAATATTTTTGAAAAAAACCATTAAAAACAAATTTTAAAATTATTGACAAAACGACTATAGAAAACAAACACATCACACCTTTTTAGGCAAAAATTTTTAATTGCTCCCTCGACGATGGCATTTTGAACATAAAAATGGAAATCAGATTGCTTGCAGCCTACGTCACAACTTTAATTTTAGCAAATTTTGACAAACCATACGTGTGAAAAAATTTAAAGCAATTTATTGAACGGGTAGCCGCAAGGTAAATCGTTTTTCATCACATCCCTGAATATTTTGGGGGTTTCCATACTTGAATTCGATTGGAAAAATGCCAAATATGTAATAATGGCTAATTGAAGGGTCAGAAAAAGAATTTTTATTACTAGTAGATGCAGCAATTTATCTTTAGAATATACAAATAAATAAACTTGATGAATAACCAATTTTGTACATACATATGTACATATGTACTTGTGATTTCAATATTTTTTCATATCAACGAGCTTTGCTTCGAAAGTCGTATCAAAATTACATAATTAAAAATTTTTATTTAGTGTGGTTAAAAATTTTTGTTAAGAAAAAAATTAATAAATTAATTAATAAATATAAATAAATTTACTTTTGGTCGATTTAATAATCTCTAAGTAGCAAAAATTGGCACTCTACAATCATTTTTTGAAAAACCACAAACAATTCAAACAGATCAAACGGCTAAAATGAATATAATAAAAACGAATCAATTTTCACCACAAATTCGTAAATTAACTCGAATGGCACGCAAAGATCATAGAACCGCGAACATTTCGTGCGGAACAGCTAATCAAAACCCAGTGCAGCCAATAACACCGACAACAACAACAACAACTACAACGAAGGAGGTGAAACGATGTATGAGCCCCGGGCCTGCGCAACGCAATCCCTATTTGAACTTTTTACGTGAATATAGAAAAAATAATTGCGGCTTGTCAGCCGTTGAAACTGTTAAACAAGCAGCCAAAGCCTGGAAATCATTATCAGTGGCAGACAAAGCAAAATATATTGTGGAGGTTAGATATTAATAGCAAATTGTTTGTGTTTGCTGCAATTTTTATTATTATTTTTTATTATTTAGGCATTTTATGTCCGCAAGAAGCCAAGGAGAAGGCGACGTTCGAGAAATAGAACTAAAGTTGTTCGACGTAGAATAGGAGTGCCTATAACTGGAAGCGCAAAAAGGAGAGTAAATAGGGGTCGGGCATCTTAGCTAGGGATCATCCTTTTAAGATCTTAAAAATTGTTTGTGATTGTCTGAAATTTTATTATGTGAAATAAAATTCGTTGTTTTTAAATATATTTTTTCTCGATTGAGTATCATTTTAAAACGACACGTAAAAACGATAATTTTATAATGAAATGACAATAAAGTACAACAGTAACACTCTTGCATTTTCAATGTTAAATTGTCGAATCTATTTATCGTTTTTAAAACGACGACCTCAAAGACCATTATTACAATTTAAAATTAGTATTTTATCGGACGCATACAAAGTTTTTCATTATTGCAGGTAGGATAAACTAATTACGTACGATAAAATCATACTCTTTATTACGTTGGCCAGTTCATCCCGTCAACGGCTGGCGGTCAGAGGTCAATGATTACTGACTTCTTAGGCCACAATTAAATGCTATATGTGGTTTTAAGAGGGCGACATATGCAGCCTTATCATGAATTCCGCATGTGAAAATTTCCGAACATGACTTTTCATTCACATGGATTTTAATTTTGTATTCCATTAAAATTAAAAATTTCCAATTTTACCGACAGACAAATCCTTGTGAGTAATTTTTTTATAAATTGTCAAAATATTTTGCAATTGTATGAATTTTTTGAAAGCAAACAAATTCACAAGCAATTTTTTCGAAGTTTAAAAATGCAAACATTCGGAAACTTTCACTATATTTTATTAATGATACCAACTGTTTACACGATGGGAAACAAGGCCTTGATCGGAAATTTCCATTTGGAATTTTATTTATGATAAGCCTGGTGGTTTCACATGGAGATGATGTGAGCTGCAGTGATGCCAAATTTTTTGGCTCTAAAAGCATATCAGAATTTTTAAAAAGCACTAAAAATTTTAATTTTGAAATTTAAAAAGAGTAAAAAGCACTAACGTGAAAAATGAGTGATATTTAATAATGTTTAATATTTTTTAGGCTATTCTCTATTTTGGCAATAGTATCAACATCTTTAATGACGTTTTACTCTGAAAAAATAAATACACCAAGTTTTTATTAAAGTAATTTTAAGAAATGCACAAATTTCTTAAAAACACTGAGTGCTCTTTCTTAATTTGGAGTTTTTAGTCTTCAGAAAGCACTAAAATAGTACCAAAAACACCAAGTAGGAATCGCTGGTGAACTGGCTTTCAGTTTTGTACGATTTCATACCGTTAGACCCTTTCTTGTGTGTGTTTTTTAAATCGCAGGTCTATCCGAATAAGCTACAGTGGCTCTCGTGGCGAAGTTCTCAAGTTCAGCATAATTTATGCGCTAGTCATGGAAAATTGGAAATATTGGATGTGCGCCAGTCATCAAAAGATCTTTCGGAGGAATACAAAATTTCGATTAAATAAAACTCTTACAGCCTTATTCAAAAAAATATTTTACTTGAGCTTTAAAGTTCATAGTAGCTACCAAGCAATTTAAGGCTAACATTGCTTTGTTAAGAAGTTGTATTCATTCATTATTTTGTGATTTAATAATAAATACTGGTAACACCACCATGTTCAACAACCATTTCACAGCTTATGATGTACAACATCGAATACAATTTCATTCGAGTATTCAACTAATTTTTTATTTTATTAAATACATTTTTATTATCTTGAAGTTAGTTAAGCAACCTAATTTATAAAATATAAACTTCTGACATGGAACCAAAACAGATAAACATTTTTATGAAGTAAAAGTAAAAAAATATGATGAACAAAGAAAAATTATCTCAATTATTTTATTCGAACGAAATGAGTATTTGAATATCCAGCTTTTTTCGATTCGTTTTGTTTGAATGTACATCACTAAAACATTTTTGTATAATTGTATTTATTTTAATATTTTTTTATGAATTTTGCTATGTATTTCGAATCAGTTGGATAATTTAGTGATATTTTCCATCACATGACAGAAATAATAAATTTAAGATAAGAGCTAGGCACTTCTAGCTTCATTTTCAGACCTAACATGAATCAATATGTGCTATATTAACAAAAGTATTTAAGGTACAAAACACACATTTGGGAAATGTCAACTTAAAGTAGCTTTAACAAACGTAGGTGCCTACTTTAGAATTTTGATATAATAATTTTTTTGAATACAAATTTACTTAACATTGCTTTTCAAAGCGTTGTTAAGTTTTTTTGAATACGACCCTTAATGAAAAACTTTATACTTTTATATTAAGCATAAATAAAATAAATAAATAAAAATAAGTTTAAAATTTCCGTATCCCCCTCATTTTGGCGACGAGATGAAAATCGAAATAAAAATGCTACGAGTAATATAAACTGAAATTGTAAAACTACGTTAATGTCTAAGATAGTCCACTGTTCTTTGCAAAGGAAGCAAACTACGCGATCTTATTAATTATACCTAGCTCGAAATTAATATATAAACCAAATCAAACAAATTATTTTTTTTTGCAAGCCGCACGTTTTTTTTAACCAAAAACAGTAGAACATGAAAGTCGAATACGTCTTAGTATAAAATTTTAAGGCTGGACCAGAGAGCTGTGCTATTGGATATAGTTAGTAAGAAAATGAAATGAAAACTTACCTTTTCTAATTTTTGAAAATACTGCCTTAAAAATTGTATAGGATCTTCCGGACGACTGACGCACAGTTGCACTATGCAATCCTTAAGAACACGTTGTATACCATGAGATTGTATATAATTTTCGCATTCGCGTAAACTTTGCTGTTCTTCCAAAGTGCTGGCCATATTGGAAAACATGCGCGACACTCAAAACTTTTCAACTCCCGGTAACAAGCACAAGCAGAAGCCAGCAAACAACGTCGAATTGCAAAAGCCTAAACTGTTTTAACAATTGAGAGTTTTCTTTTTTACTATTATTTGTATTTCAGACAGTTGGAGTAACTAGTCTTCCTCAAAGGTTGAATTATGGCTTGCTCGGATCAGTTACTATATCAGTGCCAAACAAGAACGGCAACCCAAACCTACGCACAACCACAATTTAATAATTTTATAAATTTGCGGCTCCAATCTTTAAAGACTGACAATGACACACTTGGTATAACAATTTAATTTCAATAACAATTTAACTGAAATTTAATATAAGCTACTTGAAATTTCAAATTTAATAATTATATTTAAAAAAATCCTACAATTTTTCGTATTTTATCACTTTGCACTGCACCTTTACCACCTTTTACACAACTTTTTTTCTGATATTTTGACGGTCTTCTTTCTAACTGTTCTTTTTATGGTTTTGCGTAAAATCTCGTTTTCACCAGCAATTTAAAGCCAAACGTGTTGATTTTTTTTTAGTTTTTTTGGAATTTCATATTACAAAAGTTTGTAAAGGTTGTTTATTAAGCAAATTTCTAAATAATTTAAACACTTGTTATAAGTTTTAAAATGTGTTAAAAGGTTTTTTCACGGTGTTTTATTTTTTTTCTCTTTGTTTGATTTTGTCCTTAATGATTTTCTGGTAAATTTTCAGTAAAGCATAAAGGGGAACGAGAATAAATGTCAAATGGGATTGTTAATAGTGGTTGATTTTCAAAACATTCAGGATGAATTAATAGCTTGTTGTGGTAGAAGCAACGGCTCTAAAACCTTGCTTAGTCATGTTTTAGACTTGGCAGTTTTTCTTGAAGCAATTATCTTCAATTCTTTTTTAAAACTGCTCGTTTGTTTACACTCAGACGGTTTCTTGGTCAATTTTCCTATTGTTTTAATGCTGCGAATGAAAGAACAAAAGAGAATTGAAGTAACTTTTCTGTACAAGCAAGTCAGTACCCCTCTTCTTTCATCTTTCCTCTATCTCGCATAAACTCAGACTTGCTTAAAAAAAACTGCCGAGTCTAAAACATGAGTTAAGAACATAAATTTCAAAAGCTGGACTACGATCTGAATATTCGTATTGTAACATCCGAAGCATATTTATACAGAACTAGCTTCTTACCGTAACTTCTACCGCTTCCAGAAAGAAGCTAAAATTGTCCCAAGAACTCCAAATTTTTACAGAGTTTGTTATCTTCTCGCAGGTCAAGAATTTAAACATAAAAATTTCGCAATTACATTACTTTAAGGCTCAGTTATCCGACTGTAATGTAATGTAACTGCAACAGTAAAAAACAGCTGATCGATTTTGTTATGTGAGAAGTAATGAAAATGGTCATAGAGATGTAATGTAACGTAACCTACTTTTCATATAAATATATCTATCAGCTGTTTTCTACGTTACAGTCGGCTAACTGAATCGTAATGCTATTAGGAAGTGTTCCTACGTTTTCAGAATTTTTCCATTTTTTCTTTGTACAAGTTTATAACGAAGAATTCGTTTGACAATTACTTTTATGGCTTGTTTGATGCATACAGATTTTTGACAATTACTTTGTAAAGCTATGTGAGAAGCACAGAGTTGCCACAGAGTTTTGCCTAATGCATGTACCTGTACAAGGCATATCAAACAGGTACACGTATCAGGCATATTGCTCATTCGCTGATTTTTTTGTTTACTAGTTTATAACGAAGAATTCGTTTGACAATTAGTTTTGCGCCTTGTTTGATGCATACAAATTTTTGACAATTACTTTGTAAGGCTATGTGAGAAGCATAGAGTTGCCACAGAGTTTTTCCTAATGCATGTACCCAAGGCATATCAAACAGGTACACGTATCAGGCATATTGCTCATCCGCTGATTTTTTTTGTTTACAAGTTTATAACGAAGAATTCGTTTGACAATTACTTTTGTGCCTTGTTTGATGCATACAAATTTTTGACAATTACTTTGTAAAGCTATGTGAGAAGCACAGAGTTGCCACAGAGTTTTTCCTAATGCATGTACCTGTAGCAAATGTGCCTTGCATGTACCTGTAGTAACATACCATTTACACATGCCACTATAGTGGCATGCCATTTCGAAAAACTCAATACACTCACTATTTTTCACTAAGACACTCAAATTTTTCGCAATGGCAGCCACAGTGGCAGCAAAATTTGCATGCGAGTTAAAATTTGGCAGTTGCATGCCATTGAATGTCAAAGCGAAGAAAAGTGTTACCCTGTTAAACATTTGATGCAAATTTATTGGATTACTGTGAAAATTAAATTAATATTTTAGCTTGTTAAATGTGTTATTATGATTTGTTACTTGATTTGTGTGTGAAAAACTGAAGTTTGTTAATTATAAAGAACTAATATTATTAAAATAATAATAATAATAATAATAATAATAATAATAATAATAATAATAATAATAATAATAATAATAATAATAATAATAATAATAATAATAATAATAAGTGTTAATAGTTTCCTCAAGAATGTGCCTTTGTGACGTACTTGGTAACTCTATTCTATAAATAAAAGAAAAGTAAAAATGGAAGCGAGACTGAGCCAGCTCGCTTCGACGACATTTTTAAAATGAAGTGGCAATGGCATGTGTAAACAGCAAAGCAAATGGCAAGAGATTCGTCTTTTTCGAACAATTTTTCGTCGATAATACGTACACAACACTGGCATGCCACTAGTGGCATTTGTAATTGCAGTGTAAACGTGCCTTGTGTACAGCGGTTGATTAGAGACATGAGGCTTTGATCAACAACTCTGTGCTAACATTTAATCTGGTACAAGGCATATCAAACAGGTACACGTATCAGGCATATTGCTCATCCGCTGATTTTCTATTTACAAGTTTATAACGAAGAATTCGTTTGACAATTACTTTTGTGCCTTGTTTGATGCATACAAATTTTTGACAAATACTTTGTAAAACTATGTGAGAAACACAGAGTTGCCACAGGGTTGTGCCTAATGCATGTACCTGTATTAAATGTGCTTGATCTGGTAATTTGTAATCGTCGCCATTTTTCTTTGACGGTATACAGACAATTCTAGTCGCTGAAAAATAAAGTGAGATTAAAATAATTTAACTTGGAAAGAGTAAAAATATTTTAAAGCATTAAAAATTAAAAAAAAAGTTCCCAAATACAGCAAAATATAAAAAGGTAAGTTAATTAAAGCAAATAAGTATGAATGTATGTATCACCATATTGATTTTCTGAAATGTGAGGAAAGGCAATTTTCAGTTTGGCTATAGTCGGTAATCAAATTTTTCACATTATAAATAGTTATTGGGTTTTTTTTTTACTTTTTGATTGAATTAATTGGAAATTATGTTTGGAAGTTGTAAAAAACTCTCCCGGTATACTGCTCAGTTATTACAATTACAACTTGCCGGCATTAGTATCTGATGAGGTTTGCACATGCAGTGATTGGCCAAAGTCTACGTACGGTGCTCATATATACCCTATAAAAGGGAATAAAATCTAATTTAGGGGCACCTCCCCAAAATTGAAAAAAAAGTATTCCATCCTATAGTAAATTGAAATATAAGAAAAAATATTGGCGGCGAAGCTTAGTTTTCGAATTATGGGCCTCTGAAATTCTAGTACAATATTTTGATTATACGGTGTTTTTCAACGAATATGACCAATATTGGTATCACAAAAATTAAAAAAAAAAAAATTACGTATCTTAAAGAAAATTGAAAAAAAAAAAATTAAACAAAAAGACTGGCGGCGAGGCTTAATCATAATTTAAAATTATAATTTAATATATAATTATGGTGTTTCCCTAGACGGCGCAGCCTAGTAAAGATTTTCTGTCTTGCAAAGTTTTCTTGCCTAATAACGTTTTCTTGCATTGCCGGCCTTCGGCCGGGCTTAAGAATTTTCTCCACCATGGTGTTTCCCGAGACGCTGCAGCCTAGTAAAGATTTTCTGTCTTGCAAAGTTTTCTTGCCAAATAACGTCTTGTTGGCTTAAGGATTTTCTCCACCATGGCGTTTCCCGAGACGGCGCAGCCTAATAAAGATTTTCTGCCTTGCAAAGTTTTCCTGCTTAATAGCGTTTTCCTGCATGACCGACCATTACCATTTCATGAAACGTATTCTCAAAAGCTTTAAGAAGATACCAATATTGGTCATATTCGTTGGAAAACACCGTATCATCACAATATCGTACTAGAATTTCAGAGGCCCATAACTCGGAAACAGCCTCGCCGCCAATATTTTTATTTAATTTTTTTTTATATTTTCCAATTTACTATAGGATAGGATACTTTTTTAGTTTTTGGGAGGTGCCCCTAAACTAGATTTAAGCCTAATTTTTTAACCGGCTTCTAAAAAAGGATGAAGTTAACAATTAATCTCTGCATTTTTTCTTTGGGGTTTACTTCATAACTCGTACATATTAGACTGATTGTAAAAGTTCTTTGTCTGAGAGGGTATAGCTTCCCCCTTTGGTTCTTGTAATAACACAATTTGAAAGTTGAAAAAATGGGCGGTGTTACGCCCATTAAATTTGTTATAATCTCCCATATTGTGAACGGCGTCGTCGATGTTACACTTGTCCACTCTTTATCGGCAATAATTGACAATTTCTTACTAATCTCCAAGACTGTAATTTAATGTAGTATGTTAATAGTAGTCAATTGTTGTCGACAAAGAGTAGACAAGTGACAATTTTTACTGTCGTCTTGATGTGAAGCCGACGACGCCATTCGCAATAAGGAGGAATATTTCATGCGGTTCTACTTAACCGATTTTTACGATACTTACCACACACTGAGCTCTAAAATAGACACAATCCTCCATTTAAAAAGGAGCGGAGTCACTCTCATTAAAATTTAATATTTTATTTTAAGTGGTTCTACTTGTTTTTACAAGAATACACGCACTCTGCGCTCAGAAAACACAATCTTTCATTTACAAAATGGGCGGCGGCAAACCCATTAGAATTCGAATCACAGAATAGACTTCCTGGAAATAAACTCTTTCACAAAAAAAGTTTTGAAAATCTGTTTGGTTAAGAAAAATTACGTGAAATATAAAATTAAGTTTTAATGGGGTGCGTGAGACCATTTTATAAATGGAGGATTGTTTGTTTTCCGAGCTCAGGGTGTCTGTTAAGTTTTGTAAAAATCGGTGAAGTAAAACCACTTAAAATAAAATATTAAATTTTAATGGGCGTGCCTCCGACCATTTTTTAAATGCAGGATTGTGTCTATTTTAGAGATTAATATATGTGGTAAGTTAGTTAAAATCGGTTGAGTAGAACCATGTGATATATAATAATAAATTGTAATGGGCGTAGCCCCGCCTATTATTGCAGCCTTAAAATTGTGTAATAACAAGAATCAAAGGTGCTTTCTAGGTTTCGCAGCAAACAAGTAAGCAGAATATCATAAAATCAAATATAAAAATTTTGGGCGTGTCCCCGCCACTTTTATTACAATGGGACTATCAGGCAAAAAAGAATTTTTACAATCGGTCTAAAATGTACCGAGTTATGAAGTAACAATGTCAAAAAACACAGACGAATTGATAACCTCTTCCTTTATTTTGAAGTCGGTTAAAAATAGTAAAACTTGTTAAGTTTAGAAAAAAGTACCAGCTCGAGAGGCAAATGAGTTATCTGAGAACTTAATATACATACATATCGTTACCTTAATATAGATAGGCCCTAACTCGTTATATTTTTTTAAATCGAGTTGTGTGTATATTTCGATAAAAAATAACATCTTAAGTATCGAAAAAGTGCAAAAAATTTCGATTTCAAAAAAATGAGAGGGATTTTATACATATATTAAGGTAACGATATGTAGGTATGTATATATTTTTAAGATTTATTTTTCTTTAAAATTTTTGTTTTCATCAAACCGCCCTTGGATTCTCAAAAATGGCTCTCGTGTACAGACTTACGGCGATCACTGTTTTCATATAATATACAATAAATAAATCCAATTATAGAAATGCATATGTATGTATATTAATTTTCGCATTCTATTAATTACATAACGTTTGCCTTTGAAACGTCTCATAATATCTGTGACAATATAAAATTAACCTTTTCGAAAAATTTTGATGAAGTAAATTTACCATTAAACATGTGCACCTACTTTTTTTTTATATGTATGATACTGAAAATTTACTACATATTATGCTTGACCGATTTTAAAAGGCGCCATTTTTGTTATTTTTATTTTAAATACTAATGTACATACATAGTTACATACATACATATGTACATATGTAAACAAAAGCAACTGTTTTTTTTTATTTTTTAAGAAAATGCCACGAGGTTATACTAGAGGTTACGGCAGTCGCGGAGGTGGCAGTTCTTCGCATCGTGGTTCATCTTATCGTTCTTCAAATTATAATAGCGGTGGCCGCATTCATAATTCCGGACGTTCTTCCGATCGTTATGGTGGAGGCAGTGGACGCTACAATTCTGGTGGACATGGGGCCAGTGGCAGCAGTCACTATGATTCGCGCAACCGAGACCGTTTCAATAGCGCAAGTGGCAGTCGTCACGATTCAAGCCATAAGCGAAGTTATAGGGTAATTTTCAGAAATAAATTATAAAACATAATAATTATTGATTATATTATATTTTTTTAAATACTATTTTATCAGGACTCGTCGCGTGATCGTTCTTCCGATATTAAAAGGTCTCGTCCAGACGTAAGTACAAAAATCACAAATCTAACATTAATTAATAATCTCATAACTTTGTTTAAAAGTTAAATGAAAAGTAAATATATCCATTACAAGTAATTAACATTTTGAAAAAATTTAAAATTGATAAAAAAAAAAATAAGTTTTTATTAACAAAACTACTTAATCGTGATAATAATTTTGTTATTTTATGTATATTTGTAATCGAAAAATTCATAGAGTTTTATTTAGAATGAGCACAAAAATATGAAATATTTAAAATCATGAAAAATGTGATCAAACAAATGGATATTATTGAGTTTATGAAGGTATAAAATATATTACACACCATGTTGATGCTCTCCATAATGAATGATAAAACCGCAAGAGAGCTCATTGGGGTTGATTCGCTGTTAAAGCAATTATTTGCAGGCTTAAAATGTCCTCCAAATCAAATCAGATCATGACAACAATCTACCACCTTGCTACCTCTATCTACTCTACCTAATTATTACATATCTACTGCTACCGCATATACTATGTATTGTTGATTATTATTAATGATAACCTTTAGAAAAATTGAACTCTACTGCATAGAGAAATAAGATTGTTTGCGCCGAGAACACAAGCAAACAAAACATGTTTTTTATTTTGTTTTTTCAAAGCTGAAGCGATATGTGAATGCAGATTTTTTTATAATAACAACACTGTAAACATTGCTATAAATGTATGTAATTAATAAACAAGCGCAAGTCAAGGCTAGAAGTGCATTCGAATGAACATCATGAATCGTATAACGAAACAATTTTTAATGTAGAAAGAAGCAAAAACTCATTGAGTTGTTGAAAACAATGGTAAAATTTGGTTAGATTCAATCAATCTACTTCTTAAAATAGAAATGTAAAATTAAAAATTAAAACTAAATACAAAAAGGCTTCATGAAGCTCCTAATACACCCTCTTATGTTGTAATCAAAATATGTATATACAAAAACCAGCCAACTGCTACTAGTACTCTACTACTACCACCTCCCCTATTGTGCGCAAATCAATCACGAACCAAAAATGAACGTGTAATGATAAGAGTATACCATTACTGACAATCAATCAATCATTCAAAATCGCAAAGTAAATAGAAAGACTAAATTGTATTATTTATGTTGTTGTAAAAAACCATCTCTAGAAATTTGACTACAAAAGTTCTTATGAAAAATAATGTTCTTGTTAAAAAACGATGCATATAAACTGGTCTACTACAAATCTATTCTAATCATCGTATAAATCTAGGATTATAGACGTACATCTTCAACGGTGAGAGGAAATCGTACCCCACCACCACCACCACCGCCAACAGTTTCATCCAGTTCGCGTGGAATTAATACATCAAGACACAGCGATCGTGATAAGTCAAGACATCGTTCGCCCATGGGCCCACCATCTAAAAGACCGCCCATACGCAGTGGTTTTGTTTCCCGCATTCGTGGTTCCAGCACTCGTGGTGGTGTTCGTCCAGGCCGTGGAGGTTCTGGTCGCATTGTGCGACGCGAATCGAATGATTTAAGAATTATGAGGCGTAAGCTAATGTATGCCCAACAGAAAGATCGTGCACGAGTTCTAAAAATTGCACGATTAACGAGGTAAATACTCTCTCTCTCTCTCTCTATTTATATAAATAAACAAAATTTGAAACATGAGTTGAGTTGAAAATTGAAGATTTTAAGACTGAAAAAGACTAGGAAGCTAAATTGGGAATTCATAAAGAGCAAAAAAAGTCTCAATGAAATGGTAAAAATCAAGACTTGCTTTTTGTACAATTTATCTAAAAGAATTATGTATTTCATATTTTAAGCAAACTCTCCTGTAGTCTCAATATATTTTCCTACAAAATAGACACAAACACAACTTGAAATCTTAAAAATCTTCCTTACAAAACGGCTGACTGTTGATTGACCTTGTACAAAACAGCCACCTGTATGTAACTACAAATTTAGAGTATGTTTTATGTTGCTAAACGAAAAACTATCAAACATTCATCTTAAAAATTTTCGCTCCCCTTGATAAACAAACATTCGTACGTCTATTAACACAAACCCAAAAAATCCAATAATACTCTTTAGCTCTCTTAGACGTCGTCGTCTTGATAGAAATTCCTCGAAGAGTCCCCGAAGATCGTCGAGAAGTACGAAGAGAAATGCTTCGTCCAGCGATAATGATGATGAGGATGGTGAGAAGAAGAAATCTAAGCGCAAGTCCAGTGACAATGAAGATGACGAAGACGGTGACGAAGGCAAGACCGATAAAGATAAGGGTAAAGATGGTGGGGACACGAAAAAGCGTGTTAAATCGAAACGTTCCAAATCATCAGAGAAGTCCAACGCAGAAGATGATGAAGACGAGGCTGATACTTCGGCCGCCAAAGATGGGGCTGACAATGAGGAACATGAAGACGACGACGGTGTTGAGGACGAAGATCATGATGATGACAAGTCACAGGCCGATAAGGATAAAGAACATACAGAGGGTGAAGAGGGAGTTGATAAAACCGATGACGCTGAGGACAATGATGTAGATAAAAAGGCAACTGAAGGAGATGCTGAGAGGGCCGAAAAGAAAGAAGGTAAGAAGAAGGATTCAGCAGAGAGCAGTTCAGCGAAAAAGGACAAATCATCAAGTACGAAGAAGTCATCTTCGAGCTCCAAGAAAAAAGACGATAAGGATAAGGACGGCAAGGAGAGGAAGAGTAGAAAGTCAACGCGTAGTGATGATGAAGATGACGGTAAGGAGCGTAAATCTCGCACCTCGAGACGTGATGAACGCAGCAGTCCCTCAAGGCGTAGCGGTAACTCCCGTTTTATTAAATTGACCTGTATTCATTGTAATATGAAGTGTGTTACATTTAAGGTATGTTGCAGAAAGAAAGCAAGAATTTTATCAATTTGTATTTAATAATGGCACAATTTTTAGGAATATTCATATCACTTAAGTTCTCGCACACACAAGATGGCATTAAGACAAATTGCGATGCGCCAAAAGGCACATCTCTTAAGGCTGCGAGCTCGTCAAAGGGCAGCTCAAAAGGAACTAGAAGAAAAATCTAAAGAAACTTACGAATCGAAATTCTGTCATCTTTGTCGTTTGCACTATCGACAACCGAAAGCTAAACATCAGTTATCGGAACATCATAAAATTATGAAAAAATTCCTTATGCCATACTGTTCCACCTGCCATTTGGCTTTTAAGAGTCCAATTTTGTATGAAACACATCGTTGTTCTTTGGAACATATCAAAGTGAGTAAACAAAGGTTTTAACACAAAAAATTTAAATTGAATTGGAATGTTGATTTATATATATATATTTTTTTTTAATAAAGAATAAGGCTCGCAAACAAGATTCAGATACAGAAAACAGCGGCGATGAAGAAATGCGTGAAATAGATTTAAATAAATTTATGACTGTCGATTCGGTGGGTGAAATCGATGAAGACATTGATGCCGACATGGAGGAGTTGTTAAACGAAACCCACACAAATGAAGAAAACAGTGAAGAGGGGGAAGATAAGGAAAAAACTCCCGTAGGAGCGGAATTCGTTAAAGAAATTACCGCATTCTATTGTGAAATATGTGAACATTATTCAGCTGACAAGAGCAATTTGGAGACATATACCAAGAAACATTGCTTACAACGACCCCATCTAAAGGCATATTTGCGCCACAAGGAAGAAGAGAAACTTGCTAAGAAACGTAAAGAAGCTAGAGATAAGAAAAAATCAGAATCAGACAAGAAAGATGAAACTGATAAGAAAGAAAAGGCAGAGGAAGAAAACAATGATGAAGATGAGGTAGAAATTAAGGATGAGCATGATGAAGAAGAGATCGAGGAGAACGAGACGCATGAAACCAATGGTGGCGATGAAGAAGAAGAAGAAGAAGAGGAGCACGATGAAGAGGAACACGAAGAAGAACATGAAGGCGAAAAGACAGGGAAAGAAGACGAACTGTGGGAAGATGTTGATAAAGATTTAGGCGACTTACTCCGCGAGGTAGAACCTCATGAACGCGATGAGGATGAAGAAGAAAATGATTCTGTTTTAAATATAGACATTGAAAGGTAATTACGAATTAAAACTTAATTAAAATAAAATAAAAAAACTAATAATCCATCCATCCACATAATGATTTACTTATACAGTGAAAAACATAAAACAAAAGAAGTTAATGGCAAAAAAGACGATGTTAATGAGGAGGCTGAACAGAATGGTGATGAGAAAAGTAAGAAGGTCGAGCAAGTTGTTAAAAAAGAAAAGGTCGCTGCTGCAGCTACACCGGCAAAACCCAAACCCAAACGTACTCCAAAAACCCCGTCATCATCGACAAATAATTCGACGAAGCAAGCTGAAGTTAAGTAAATCATTCGATGTTTGCACCAACTCTTTCCTTTTATTATTCCGTTTACAATTCTCATTATTTCTTTCTCGTAAGAATCTTTGCAACATCATTATTAGGTATTTTCAACTTACCTAACTACAATATTTTTTTTCCATTTCAACTAATCTTTATATATTAATTTCTTTTCTTAAATAAAAGCAAGCTAGCAAGCAAACAAACAAGTCGATCTACATGCATACGTATATAATTGTGAATGAATAAGCAATTTTGTTTCCAATTTAATGATACTTACATATAATAAACAATAAAACATAAGCAACATTACAAACCAACATTGTTTGTTTTTCAATTTATTTCAGCTTAATTATTTTCACTTTCTCCCATTTTTTTTTATTGTAGCTTTGAAGTGATTGTTTAGCGTCATTTAAAGTTCAATTACCTTAAACATTTATTTAAAATGTACCTTAAAATGTTTCAAGGCATTGTAAGACCATAACAACTGTATCTTTTGTGTTGTTCCACTTCTTTCAGTTTTCTAAAACTTCCGCTTGCATTCTTAACAAAATTATATACATATACATACATATATGTATGTATGTATTAAATATTTATTTTGGATGCCTAAAAAAGACCATGTTGTTAAAGTGTATAGTACATATTTGGCTTGTAATTGCATTTAAAATTAAAAGGCACCATACCTTTTTCCATAGTACTGTCTATTTTTTTTACATAAAAAACCTTCACTTTTAGTTTAGTTTCATAGAGTTGGTTGGTATACGCCTTCCTGCATTATTCGTTGTTGGAAGCAGTTTTTCATATGGATGGTTTCCACTTTTTAAACTGCTGATTTAAAAAAATATTAAAAAACGGTCATGGGCTATAAACGCCTAAATGAAATTAGGATGAATAGAGTTATATAGTTTTTTAAAACGATTTTTTTTAACGTTAAACCCGTTTTATGAAATGCTGCCTTGTTTTTTTCGCTGTGCTAACTTCAGTGCTGCCAAATTTAAATGACCGGAAGCAGCTGATAATGTTTATGCCAGTGAATAAAAATAGATAATTGAAACATTCTCAACTTAAAATTTATGCAGCCGCAACAATAATCAAAAATTTTGCGTGAAAAAGAATCTTTGGGATGGAAAACAATGAAAATATTTACACTGAGCTCTGGGAAGAAAAAATTGACGTTATGACGTCCATCTGCCAATAAAAAAGGTTTGGTTTATAATGTATTTGTGCATTTTTTTTATACATACATACCTATGTATAATAACTTAATTTCCAAGCACTTCTTCATTTTGTATATTTAGATCCATAGTTTTTAAGTTTTGATTTACAAAATATCAAATATTTTCCATTTAAGAACGCATTGTAAAATTTCTGATGTTTTAATACAAACAAACAGTTGTACAGTTTGTCAAGTAAGTGTTTAAAAAAAGGCAGAAAGTAATACAGCACATCACGTATGTATGTCTGTCTACAGGAGAATTAATTTATTTTGAAGAAATTTATTAGACAACCTGTTGTTTAAAACCTGAATGCGAAATCGGCTGTTTATGCTTTTAACGCTAAAACCAGGGGCAAATAGCGGCACTCGTTATAGAACGAAATTACGAAATATTTCAATAGAGTTTATATGGAAATATTTCGTAATTTCGTTTGATAATGAGTGCCGCAATTTGCATCCAGGTTTTAACTTTAGGTGTGAAAGCCCTAATGCTACAATATTCTACAAAAAAACAAGCCCCCTTATCGAAAAAACCGAACACGGGAAATTTTGCTATTGTTAATAGAAAATACCAAAGTTTTACTTGAACAAACTGTTCGCTTTTTATGCCCATTTCTCTGACGTGCGTTAAAAGTGTACATAGAGTGGAGAATTTTTTTGATTGATTTCTTATATTCTCCCCCAAATTGGTTCATTTTTATGTAAAAAAAAAAATACAAAAAAATTTCATAGCGATAAGTTGTGTTTTAGGGGGTCGTCCGCCCCCTCAAAGTTGGCCCTCAAGCCCATATATTCAATGTAATTTTTTTTGTTTAGTTTTCTTTTGACTATATGTATGTATGTATGTATATGTATGAAATAATGCTTAATATAAATATATTCCATATACATATGTAGATAAATATAATTTTAGCAAAAAAACTTTCTTTGAAACTAAAGCATTAAACACATCGACTACAGCAGGCTACATGGCTACACGACTACAAGTGCCGCTGGCAACAAATGTTGCCTGGTAGCCAACTACTTAATCATTTTGAATACGGCAGCAGCACCATATACATATATATGTTTCAGTGGTGCCGTTTTCAAATATTTCGCATTTTTTAAAATAAAATAGTTCAAAAATATAAAAGCAAATCAGTTTATTTCTCTAAATTTGTTTGCAAATTTTACTATTTATAGGCTTAGTAATTTCTTCAATATATTTAACAATTTTTCGCGAGCTCTCGAATTTTTCGCGTTTTTCGCGTTTTTTTCCAAACTTTTTATATTTATAATGGCTTTTGCGATTTCTAATCAATTTTAGTGCTTGCTTCCGATTTTGCAAATTTTCGCAATTTTTTTTGCAAAGTTCGCAATAAAAACGACTTTTTGCATGTTTTTAGTTTTGTAAGAGTTTTGCGATTTTTCAACAATATTAGACTTTGTTATCATCTCGCTATTAGTAAGTTTTAGCGAATTTTCGCCGTTGCGAGATTTTGGCGAATTTTTTTCATTCCTTACAGTTTTGGCAAATTTTGACCAATAGTAGTTTAAAATTTTGCAACTTCTCGCGATTTTTTGCAAACTTCGCGATAAATGCGACTTTTTGCAAGTGTTTAGATTCCTTAGGGCCATTATTACAACTTAAAGTTAGTTAAAAGTAGGATTTTATCGAACGTATAAAAACTTTATCATTTGCAAAATTTTACTTTAACCTAGAGTGAGCGATAAAATACAGGCAAGTTTATCCTACCTGGTAAATTAAATACAATTTCCAATAATGGAAAGCTTTTTATACGTCCGATAAAATTCTACTTTT
This sequence comes from Tachina grossa, assembly GCA_949987645.1. Classification (NCBI taxonomy): domain Eukaryota; kingdom Metazoa; phylum Arthropoda; class Insecta; order Diptera; family Tachinidae; genus Tachina; species Tachina grossa. Next base: position 57,267,621 of record OX465276.1, on the reverse strand, counting down.
AACTAACTTTAAGTTGTAATAATGGCCCTTAGTGTTTTGCCGATTTTTAAGCAATATTAGACTTTGTTATCATCCCGCTGTTAATACGTTTTTGCAAATTTTCGAATTTTTCGCGATTTTTGCCGAATTTTTTGCATTCCTTAAAATTTTAGCGATTTGTAATCAATGGTATGGCTTTTTTAGAATTTTGCATATTCTCGCGATTTTTACAAAGTTTGCGATGAAAGCGGATTTTTGCGTGTCTTTTAGCTTCCTAGTGTTTTGAAGATTTTAAAACATTATAAAACTTTACCATCATCCCGCTGTTATGATGCGAATTTTCGTAATTTTCGCGAATTTTTTTTGTATTCCTTACAGTTTTAGTGATTCTTAATCAATATTATGTTTTTTTTTTTAATTTTGCCATTTTTCGCAAATTGTCGATTTTTCGCTTTGCGAAAATATAACTACTTTTGTAATTAACATTAAAATTGTGTAAATTTCTTTTTATTTTGCAATAAAAAATATTTCTTGGTAATAATTATTTTGTTTAACATATTAACTGTTTTTGGTTTGTAACCATAAAAAATAGAAATTAGTTTAATTTGACTACAACGACAAATGTAGCACGGACAACAACATGTAGCTTGTTGCCTTGTTGCCTTCAAAATAATCATTCTCATATAAACATTTGTATTCTATTTTTGACATTTTGTAGCCGGTAGCTTGCTGTGGTGAATGTGTTTAATGCTTAATGTTGTTGGTTAGAAGAACACTCTTTCTTAGCATCCCGTCAACCTAAACTACTTACGATTCGAATAACACAGTGATACCCAGTGCCTCGTTTCTGTAAGGAATGTGAAAACTTTTCGAGCCGAAAAAATAGTAAAATGTGTAAAATAGGACAACAATAATAATCGTTTAATTTTTCTCGATGAGAGTTACAGAAATGAGGTACAGTTTTGACTAATACTGCTGCTCTTTCAATGTATCAATAAGTTCTTATACTGAACATTTGCCCTTTGTTTTCAGATCGTCTACTTTAAATGACGCTTGCAACAATTTGCAGCCATTTTGCAACAGGTAATGGAGAATAATAAAAACGGTTTAAAAGTTAACATGTTGTTCATCGCTGAACACGATTTTGAAACTGATAAATTTCGTTAAAATAATGTACTGAATCGCCATTAACATTGATTTGGTATCCGTCGTGGACTAGAGCTGGAATATTTTACGATATAACAATCCCATTTTTCGCCCCTGTACCTTATGATTTAACACTACTTCATTTATTACTTCCTGCATAAGTCGTTGATTTAACACTGTAGCAATAAAATGCACTCTCATATATGCAAGACCATCATGGAAAATATACATACATACATATATATATGCCAGCAAACCCATGGAATTAATTTTTCAGGTGAGTGAGTTACAACTAGAGTTGAGCGATATTTAGAAACCTGTTACTTTTTCACAGCGATTGAAAAATCACAAATCACAACTGTGACTGAATTTATCAAGTCACAGGTTTTGAAAATATAGTTCTTTCATACAAACTGTGATTGTTCTTGCATGCTTACTCATGTTTAGACTCGGCAGTTTTTCTTGAACAAGTCTGAGTTTATGGGAGAGAGAGGAAAGAAGAGGGGTACTGCCTTGCTTGTACAGAAAAGTTACTTCAACTCTCTTTTGTTATTTCATTCGCAGCATTAAAACAATAGGAAAATTTAACAAGAAACCGTCTGAGTGTAAACAAATGAGCAGTTTTAAAAGAGAATTGAAGATAACTGCTTCAAGAAAAACTGCCAAGTCTAAAAGATGACTTACTTTACAATAAATAAAGCTACCACATTAATTTTTTTTATACCTTCAGCTTTTGTCATGAAAAAAATCGTCAAATCGCGTCAAATCATCTTTTCTGGCAACTATGTACAACTCACATTTTTATATTTGCAATTTTATTGTCTCTCTGCCTCATAAATATTTTTTTTTATTCTCAATATTTGAACGGTGTTGATTGCTAATTGCTTGTTCTTGCTGCTCTTCTTATTAGTATTTATCAAAACACCAATACTAATAAATACTTTTAAAGCAGAAGAGCTGAAATGTGTTAAACCGTGATCACAGTCACTGTTTAATTTCACTGATGCTCTTCTTATTAGATTTTCTCAAAATAACAGAACTGCTACAAACAAAATACTGCTAAACTGTGATCACAGTCAGTCAAAGTTTAAAAGAACAGCGATTTAGAAATCACGTTCACAAGGAGCAACATTATTAAAAAAAAACACGCTATCGCTCATCACTATAAATTATTATAAAAACACATTTTTAATATTACGGTGCGTTTACATCTGAGCAAAATCTAGTAATGAAATCTACTTAAAATCTTGTAGTACTGAGTGATGCAATTATTTTGTTTTTTGAAAATTGTACTAAAAAGTAAAGGATTTATCAAGGAAAAAAATTATTTAGGTTTACTAAACGTTTAACAAAGAAATTTCCATACAAAATTTGTTTCGTAAACCTTCTGTAAACCTAAATTATTTTTTCTGTATTTAATTAATTCAATTATTTTTTGGGTATTGTCCGTTAAACAACTATGGATGCGCACAGCTAAAATTAAAAAAAATCGCTCATATACATACACACGCATTACTTTTAAACCGAATACATATAACTGTAAACATCCAAAAACTACATACACATTTTTCAAATTACGCAGCACAAACAACTATAACTAAAATTTATAGACTGTGTGAGCTACAATCGCACGCATGAGTATAAAAATACTCTGACTATTTATTACTCGACTACACATGCGTATTTACAGGGCTATTTTATTTACACACACACATAAAGCATGTTTTCAAACAGCCACACACACACACATACACACAATTTTCCATTGCATTTTATATACACAAATGTATGTATACGGCGGCGAATGATGAATAAATATCCCGAGTATCAGCGTATTTATTTTTTCTATGATTAAATATCACTAACATTAGTATAAACTAGGGATGTAACGATACGCCGTTTTGTCAATCCGATACCGATACTCAAAAAGAAATATCGCCGATACCGATTCCGATACGCATATTGAAATTGAACTCAAGTTAAAATTAACAAAATTCAAGTAGAGTAATTCTTTTATTATACAAAATTACAGTGTAAGAGATTATCAATATTTAAAATTAAAATAGGACAAATACTTGACGGTACCTGCAGGAAATGTAAGGAACCCGGGGTAATTGAGACAGTAGAACATCTACTGTGCCACTGTCCGGCTCTAAACCGCACCAGATATGACTGTCTTGGTGATCACACTTTTCGTAGTCTTGATCTTGTATCGGGAATAGGAATGTATAGGCTGCTAAGGTTTGTTAAATCTGTGTGGGAGTCCTTCGATACAGGCACAGCGAACTAGGAAGCTATACTTACATACTTAAATGTCATATTCTGGCATCGCTAAGGATCGATACTGGTCTATGCGAGTTCCTTGACCACCCAGACTAACATAACCTAACCAATATTTAAAATTGATATTTGAATTCATTATGAAATTAACAAAAAACAAATTATTTTTTTTTAACAAAATACATGATTTAGCAAAGCTTTTAATATGTTATTTCTCTTAGTTGTTATGCAAAAAAGCATTGAAAATTGAATTGTTTGTTCAAAATAACTCTAAAAAAATTCAGGAAGTATCGTCGTATCGACAGTAAAATATCGCCGATATCGATTTATCGGCAAATCAGAAGTATAGCCGATATATCGGAATCGGTATCGGTTACATCCCTAGTATTAACATACTCAGACTGTAAGTATGATAAAGAGAGAGAGAGAGGCAATGCGTTTGATATGCATGTGCCTTTTTATTTTTAGTTGTAGCGTATTTTAGTTTTTTTTGCATAAACTAAGTAGAGATGCTCTTTTCTTATGTTGTAATCGGCTATAGTCATAGTTACTTGAGAGAAAATGTGTGACTGTTTAATTAATTAAATTAATACTGTTTACTTATGTATATTTTTTTTTAGTACGCATTGTCATTCTCTAATCTATACTTAAAAAAGTGTGTGAATTAGCTATATTGCGGATTTTTGGTTGTAGTTTAAGAAAAATTTCAGTCAATGGTTTGTGTTTTGGATAGGAAATCTTGATTAATGTAAAAAAAACTTGGTGTAAACTTTATAGATTTTGATAAAGATTTTAAATGGAGTCAGATTGATTTCGTGCAAGATTGTTCAAGAAATAGCCAAGGCTGTGCAGGTAAACTCGGGTTTTAAAAACGCCAGATTTTTTGTAATAAAATCTTTAAAAATGCTTTTTAATTGTTAAATTTGTACACAGCTAAATTCTAGATATTCCCCGGGAAATAATTCCCAAGGAGTTGATATTTTTTTAAATAAAATCCACCTATCCTAAAAAGATTGAGCTAAAAATTAACAGCTTTATTTATAAAAATTATTGAGGCTTTATAAAGGGTTTTTTTAAACAAATTTTCATACAAACTTTTTCTTATTAAACCTTTATAAAGCCTTAATAAATTTTATAAATAAGGCTGTAAAATTTTAGGGTGAACTTCGAAGTTTCGAAGTCAGCTTTTTTCCGGTTGATTTATTTTTACTGAAAGCTTGTGAATGACTTTTTAAAATGGGGTGAACAATGAATAGGGAATAAACTCCAAACGAGATGTTATTCACAATAAAGGTGACAGTATTTTGTGTCTAGGACGCCTACAATAATTTTTGCAAACTAAACTTTTAACCCACAAAATCTTCCAGTCAATATGAGAACTTGCGAATAATGCGGTTTCGTATAATACATTTTTACATTTGTATTTAGTCGCATGGCTTTTCATTTAAGCTAACGATATAACGATAAAGTGTGCTCCATGTAATTTTCAAAACCTGCATGAATTCAGCCAAGTATAACATCAATATTCGCTTAATTTGTAAGGTTTTTGTCTACTGTATGTAAATATAAAATATTTCTCTTAACGGAGTTAGTTTTGTAAAATCGTTCGATTTCAAATCGATTCGGTTTACAGAACAGGGCCGATAGTTTCTTTGTTATGGACGAAAGTAAAGGAAGAAAGTATGCTGTACTTAACGAATTTTTCGATTTATCGAATCGGTCTAACATTATAGATATCGTTCGCTATTATTTCATCAATGTCAAAATATCCCAGATGGCCATATCGTCGCAGGCGTCATTGTGTTCGACGATTAATGTGCGACATGTCGCCTATCCTTTAGGTTTTCTAATCGACAATTTAAAGGTAATCGTCGTTCATGACTATCTGTCCCTCGTTTTGTCTTCAATAAGGCCGTGTTGACTACAATCTCATCGACAGTGTCATACATTTTGTCTTCAGTAAGACTTTCTCGAGAACAATGTTATCGACAGTGCCATACGTTTTGTCTTCAATGAAGCCGTGTTGACGATAATCTGAGCGACAGTACCATACGTTTTGTCTTCAACAAAGCAGTGTTGACGACAATCTGAGCGACATTGCCACTCATCTAGTCTTGTGTGACCTCGCCGCCATTTGTATGAAAATTTCGTCGACGATTTGTATGGAACTGTCTTCAAAATGTCTTCTACCGACTTACCATTGTCTTGTACCCGTCGTCAAAGATTTCTTAAAGACGTGGCCAACTGGGATACATTAATTGATCACTATCCATTCCACCTTTATTTGGTTAAAATCTAATCTGTGCTGCGTATACGCACTTGAAAAACACACAAATGCATATATAAAAAAACTGATAACTGGGCGTTTGAAAATGTTATGACTATTTTCCCATACAAAATATTAAATAATACTTGTTACTGTCGACAATATAAATTATAAAATACAATAACTTAATTGTTAAACAATGTGTATGTTTTACCTAATTTAGTATATGATTTTTTTTCCATTGTTACTGCTTCTTTGTCTTTGATTATGCCCGTACATTTTAATCACATGCCACCATCAACAACCGCTGTTTTTCATCTGCGAGATTTTTATTAATTTTAATTTTCTCATAATGAAAGTCACACGCCCAAACTAAAAGACGAAAAAAATGTTGAGTGAAAATTTGAAAAATCTTGATATGTAATTGCAATCTATGTGTACTAAATATACTGTATTTTAAGAAGCTTAATTTGAGAAAAAAATATTGAATAGCGCAAGCTATTCTTTGAAAATAACATTAATTAGAGTGTCCTGCCAAATTAAATAATAAGTAGTTGCCATTAAGAAATAAATTGCCATTATTCTCTGCATACTCGTACCAAAAAAAAATTCTTCGAAAATAGTTATGTATAACGGTAAATATAACTCGAGCACCTAAAAATGTTTAGTAAACCGTTTGCGTTTGAGTAGAATGTTTTCTTTAAAGGTGTAGTATTCGAAAACTTCAAGAAAGTTAATAGAAATAATATACTGAAAGTACACAAATTTAATCACATCTATTGAACACTATAGAATTAATGGACTACGAATATTTAGGGAAAAAACGCGATCGCAAAATTTTTCTTTTATTAACTCGATTGTTTGATGCGTTACGAACTGTATCGCTCTGTAAACCAAACTATAATCATAATTTTTGAGGAACAAATAGCACTAAAGACAAATTGAAAATTATTATGACAAACACTAGCGGAACAGAACAACATGCTGTTTTCGAAGGGAGCGCCACACCTTCATCATCAGCGTTCATGTATTTGGTCTACTATGTGTTCAGTCAAATGATATAAACTTCAGCTCTGTGAACATATTTTTCAAAGCAAATGGAATATGTGAATTGTTTCATCGTAATCCAATTTGTTGAAAGCTTTAATTTACAACAGTCTTGTCATTATGTTGTTAATTTGCTTGTATTTGTTCCACTTAATACACTTTTTTTTTTGTTTGTATTTGAAGTATATTTTTTATGTTTGCTACACGCCTAAAGCTATAAATTTTAGTTGGTTTTTAATTATTTTGTTTCAACTTATATGTTCGTCTGTATTTTCAAGGCACAAATTGCACCGATCAATACCGCCTTTCTACACGCAAAGTTTACTTTGCAAAGTCTTGATTTTGTTGGAGAGAATCGAAGAGAGAATGAGAGTTTTTTTTCTAATGTCCATGGAGCGAACTAATATTTAATACAGTACAACTTCGATAGTCCGGACATGCGCCAGTCCGGTCACTCTAATAATTCGGACGCTTCTACATTTCGGACAATTCAAATTTTTTACCTCCATAATCCGGACAAATTTTTTTTTATGCAAGAACAAAAACTAAAATACAAGCAAACCAAGCGAGATAATGGGAATTTTTGTTGTGTTTTGTTATTCGTATTTTGATTTACATTTTTCACTGTTATTGTTTCAATTTCGGTTCATTATTTCGCAAGCGTGTTTGTTTAATTCCATTCGAAGTGCCATGGTTTTAAATAATAACCGCAAACATAAAACACTAACCTTACATTAGAAGTGTGATATTTTACAATGTCTTGATGAGGGAAAAACTATTAGGCAGGTTGCCGAAAATGTTCATGTTCCTAAATCAACGATTTATGCATTTAAAAAAAGTAGTAATGGATGCAAAAACAAAGATCTCTAATGCACATGCAAAGAAAGCATTTCCAATTTGCATTCAGTGGGCTGAGGAGAATAAGAGAGACTAGAGCAAAAGGCACAAATCAAACACCTCAACAAAGTTAGTCAGCACAAAATGACTTCGTTTTTAATATATCATAGTATGTATGTGTATACATATGTACATACATATGTATGTATGCATTTAATTCACTTAGATTATTTTAATATTTTCAACTGCTATAGTCCGGACATCTCGTTAATCCGAACGAGCCTAAAACTATGTGTCCGGATTGTCGAAGTTGTACTGTATTTTGTTTTATTTATGCCACTGCACAGGAGCTAAGACGTGATTTTCGTAACAAAAATAATCGACACTATTACAGTTATAAATTTATTTTTGCTTTGATTGCCTTGTACTTAAAACCAGAGTACGTAAATAAACGAAACAATGTTTGATTTTGATTTGTTTCGTTTTTTGAAGTGAGTGAAACGAAAACAAAACAAAACCAATGAGAACGATTGCTCAATTTGCCTTTGCACATGAGCACAAACAATACATTAATTTAATCGTACGCAGCTAGAAAAGAAAATAATGAGAAATAAATGAAGACATTTTGAATTTGACGTCATCATATAATATGTGTTTTTTGCATTGTTATTTAACACATAAAATTTGTTTTATAAAGCTAAGCAGTATAGCTCTAACCAAGACACATCTTTTTTTAATGTTTTCTTTATTGGCAAACTTTAAATATTTTCAAAATTCAATTATTTTAGTTCGTTGTTCAGTATTGTGCATTGACATTTTCAATTTTTCAAGTCTCCTTTACAACAATCTGAAAAATCAAAGAAATTCGTATTACAATAATGAAGTTGTGCACCCTCCATTTCATTCCCTTCGTTCGTTTTTTTTGTTTTTTTTTTTTTTTTTTTTTTTGGTCACCCATTATATAATTGTGTATGAATATCTAAAATCTATCATAAAAAACAATTCTGAAAGAAGCATTATCAAATATATTTATTACTATGTCTGGCTCAGAGAACGATATGGTATGAGAACGATATTATGTAAATGAACTTATTTATTTTATTTGATAATATTTTTGTTACCCTGTCGGAAACTAATGACGTTTTCTTTTCTGGAAAAACTGTAAAAATTTTTAACTTTTTATTAAAAAAAAATTGAGCGTTCGTTTAAAGAAAAAATTAAGCTCATAAGGGATGATACAATAATTTCTAATAAAATATACATATAATTCAGAAAATCATTTTATTGAGAATTTTCATTGAATAGTGCAATAAATGTAACATTTTTTTTCTAAGTTAACTTTAACTAACTACCTTAAAGTTGATTTTATTTAATTTTAATTTTTTTTATTTATTATTATTGTTCGAACTTCATTTGTTTGATTGGGCTAAGGTTCGTATAGTTTTCTAAGCCAAATTACATGTAATAATTATTAATGAACAAATAACACCAAAGTTAATTGCAAATATTCTGATAAACACGTAGTAGAACGGAACAACTAGCTGTTTTCGAAGGCCACTACACCTTCATCATTTGATGTAGATTTCTGCTCAAGTTTGGGAAAGACCACATGACGTAGATGGTGCATCAAGGTCATCATGGTGCGGTTAGAAAGCCCTAGATCGTGATACGTCTCAAGTTTTGCGATTTCCGTGGAACTAAGCGACGGCTTTTTCCTAATACTTTTTTTTTGTGCAAATAAAACGTTTTTCTATTGCACTTAAAGGTATTTTGGCATAAACATCAAAGATCAATTGAAAATTCATCACTGAGGCTAATCTATGTTAACACTGAAATATTAAAATTTCTCATGCTGTTTACGAAAACTATTATGTCCATTTAATGTTTACTGACCCATTTGGAATTTTTGTCAATAAAGCAACAGAGTTTCCTCTCAAGAATGACTTAAAAACATATTTTCTATTTAATTAAGGAATCGCGAAAATGTCTACTATTCTCTAAAATTTTAAGTGAGGCTATCCTATGTTAACGGAATGTATAATGAAGCCAGATGGCTACTAATAATTGTACAATAAATATATTTTTCTTAGCATTGTATTAGATATTCTTTTGTCTTGCAACATAAAAAATTGTCATAAAATTAAGTTAATTTTTTTTTATAAATTGCTTTATACTTGTCTAATTGTCAAATTCTCGGTTAAATGTTAACAATTTTGTCTTCTTAACAAAAAATAAAAATAAATTGAAGAAATAAATAAAATAAATGTCTCTATTTTAACTCCTCATCACAAAGAAGTCACTTGCAAGTTGCAACTATAACACACTACCAGTTTGATTGTTTTTGTAACATACACCAGAACAAAAACTATAATAAACTAGAAGATTTTACGAATATTTTGAAGCACAATTGTGTTATAAATTTTTGCTTTTTTTTTCTCTCCGCATGACAAACTTGCAGTTCGAATAAAATAAATTTTACGACAAGTCTTTGATTTGAGAAAAATAATTAAATCTTTGGACGAGTTTATTTGTGTATGTTCTATTCAGTCATTGAACGTATTAAGTGAAAACGTTTGAACGAATCTTAGATATCATACATTCATGAACGATAAATCACCTTTAAAGATAATTTCATGTTCGTATTGACCATGTCAGCTTCGCAAAATATCCATGCGAACACATGACACGCTTTATTTTGCTTTACAAGGTTGCAATTCATGCCTTGTAATCGATATGGGCAGTAAGTTTGAGCTCAATGTTTCGAAACGCGCTTTGTCGCACGTTAATCAGCAAAAGAAAATATTTATATCTCTGTAGGAAAGGTTCCTTTAAAATATTTTAAATCCATACTAGGGTGGGTCATTAACACAATCACCCTTATTCCAGTTGTCGACATCGATGTCACTTTAACACAATACCAAAAAAATTGGGGATTGTGTATCCGTTGTCGAAAACAACTGACTCCTGTTGGCAGGTTTATGCTATTTTCCACACCTTAGGGAACGGAAATGGATTGTGAGAAGCACAAAATTCACTTTAACACAAGCCCAAATCTTTTGGTATTGTGTTAAAATGACGTCGATGTCGACAACTGGGATAGGGTGGGTAATTTTTTTGAGTTTCCCTCCTCTTAACTGAAATGGCAACACTGCTCCTGGCAACAGGCCTCTTGTTTAAATTTGAACAAGTTGCGTCATTTAGTTTCTGTTTGGCAGCCGTCTATAGCTAAGCTGCTTAGTTTGATAGGAGAGAGAGGCGAGAGGAAAAGAAACGTTTCTGTCAGCGATGCCAATTTAGCGCGTTCCGCGATAGATTTAGCGCCTTTTAACTATGCCAAGCGCTTTTTTACGTCTTAGCGCATTTAATACAAAAAGCGCTAAATTAGCGCGTTTTGAATAAAGTCAATAATATCATTTCATTTCAATATTTTGTAACTTTTTTTTGTATAAATTTAACAATTTTCTAATATACAAAACTCTGATAAAAATTTTTGAATTAGTTAATGATTCAGCTGTCGCAAAAAAAATTCGCTTGACCTTGGTTAGAATTAAAAACGCATTTTAATAATATTTTGAAATTTCACAATTAAAAATATGTACTACATACAATGACCCAAAAAATGTACATAACTTACAAAGCATCTACTATAGTTGAAGTACAAAAAGCATTTGAATCGGAAAACTATTCGACAATTTATATGTTGTTACAAAGTTTTACAAATAAATTAAAATTAAAAACAAAGGATTTCGATTATTTGGAAGGCGATTCTGATTCTGTATTAAATGATTTTAGTTTATTAAAACATAATGTCGAGGGAGCAATGTTGCAAAATATGAAAAATTAATTGTGATACGAGTACTAATACATACATCGACTTTTAATTTAGCGCGTAGAAAATAGCGCGTTTTTGCTATAAATATTTGACAATGCTGTAACTTAGCGCGTTCTAGCGCGTTTTGAGAAGAGTAGTAGCGCGTTTGGATTATAAATAGTTGGCATCGCTGGTTTCTGTTCCCCTCGTCTCTCTCTCTCTCTCTCTCCTATCAAACTTGCATAGTGTAAACTAGGACTAAAGCCAGAATTAGTTTTTACTTTCTGTTCTGTTACGAATCAGCTGACTCTTTTTTATTTATAGAAATCTAATACAAGTCGTTAATTTTTCTCTTTCGTTCTGTTCTGTTTCGGTTCAACCTCTGAAAATTAAAAAAATTTTAAGTGACAGCATAAATTAAATAAAAACATTTTGAAATAAATTGTGTTGCGCTTTTTGAATTAAAGAAAAATGAATTTTTACAAGAAAAACATTAAATTATATTTAAACATAACAATGGACGATGCAAAACTCATCGCTTTAGTGGAAAACTGCGACCCTTCTGGTCCGAAATAGCGGATAAGTTACTACAGAAAAAGTAAGTACTAAAATTTTGAAGCAGAATGGCACAGCAACAGAAAGTAAAGACTAATGAAGCCTTAAGCCTAGTATTTGTTAAGCTAAGCTTAATAAATACTATGGGGACTCTTCACCATAAATTTCAATGATAAAAAAGTGTTTTTTACTGACATTCTTTGTGGCCGTATAAGACGAACGTTCTGGACGCCCAGTTGAGGTCTCTATATTCGAAACAATTGATCTGATATTGAAAGTGAGAGAGAAGTCATTGGCATCTCACATGGCTCAGTGATTTCAATTTTGAATGATCACTTGGGTATGAGAAAGCTTTCGGCAATTTGGGTGACGCGTTTGCTCACAACCGATCACAAAAGCATGTGCAGTGACAAAAATCTATGAAATGGGCTACGAATTTCTCCCTCACCCACCCTATTTTACAGACTTAGCCCCGAGCGACAATTCCCTGTTCCCAACTTGAAGATTTGACTTCAACGACGAATCATCTCACAAACAAATGCCTATTTTGATGACCTCGACAAATCAAATTTTTCGGAAGGTATAAAAAAATTGGAGAAACGTTGGACTAAGTCTATAAAGCTCAAAGGACACTATGTTGAAAAAAAAATTAAATTTTATATAAAAACCTGTGTTTCTTCAAAAACTTACTGAGTTAATGACCCACCCTCGTATTTTAAATCTAAGTAGCCATAAATGTGGGTTCCCACACCGCAAATTTACTTCTGCAAGTCTTAGTTTTATGTAAGATGTAAAATATAGCTGAACACTGTGGAAAAACATTTTCCAGTATTAAAATATTGTGAAGAATTACGAATTGTATTATAAGGAATATTTTTTTTGATGATTCCCAGACAGAAATTGCCAATCGTACATTAATTGTAGCACTAGGAAAGCACTTTTATTAAAAAAAACCAAAATGGTTTGCCAACGTCACAGTTTACAATCTGAAAAATGGTTTGCCAATGTTTTTTCGGAAAAATATTTTAAATTTTTATTTGAGAGAGTTAGAGCTAGTTTCTTACTAATTAGTTAAACTTAGTTTAACTTACGTGTGAGTTAACCAAGAAACAAATTTAAACGGGGTTTAACCGCCCATGTTGTGATGGTACTCAGTGATGGATTAACAATAGGGTGATCGATTATTCGACTTTTTCCAGAAACCGGTTTTCGAATAGTTCGATTTTTTGAAATTGTGAAAAACCCGGTTTCGGTTTTCACAATTCAGGAAAAACCGGTCAACCGGTTTTTTAAGTGAGGAAATTATCATACAAAAGTTTTGATTTTAAATTGCTTTATTAAAAAAAACAGTTCATGTAAATACTATAAAACAATACAAAAATTAAAGGTAAAACACAAAAATTAACTTCATATACTTATGTATAGTAGTACATAAATATGTATATACTAGTAACTATATAAGCCTGTCCATGACAGGTCTCAATATATGTTTTTTAATATAAAAGCAAGTTAAAGTTAAATGCTTGTATTAAAAACAAATTTCGGAAGTTTAGTGCAGCTTTATTAAACAAATTTATATATAGGACTTCGTTGTATATATATATGGCAGGCATAATCAGGCCTAAAAAATTTTGTATTTAAATAAATGCTTTTTATCATGCACTCCATTCCCAGCCCAATTACAAAAAATCCAGCTACGTCTTCGTTGGGTTGTTTGTTGCGGTTAGTACTATAAATATGCCATTTTTCAGCTTTCTACACCGACTGATGGCTAGAGAAAGTTCTGGAACTGCAAGCAAATGAGGAATGAGGAAGGTGTAAAAACTGTATAATCTCAAAAATGGTTTTTACCACGCCCCGCAGCCCCCAGACCGAATATCAAAAATTCGGTTAGTACTATAAGTATGCCAATTTTCAGCTTTCTAGCCCGACTGGTGGCTTCAGAAAGTTCTGGAAACCTAAAATAAAATACTGTAAAAAATTTAAAAATGTCAAAAATGGTTTTTGTCACGTGCCCCAGACCTCAGACCGAGTACCGAAAACCCAACTACGCTACGTTCTTTCTTCTAGTTAGTTCTATAAATACGCCAATTTTTAGCTTTCTACGGTGACTGGTGGCCTTAAAAAGTTATGGAAAGACAAACACAATAGGCAGGTGAAAAAATTGGCAATTCTCAAACATGGTTTTTTTTCACGTACCGCAACTCCCAGACCGAAAATCAAAAATCCGGCCTCGTTAGGTTCTTTGTCGCGGTAAGTACTATAAGTATGCCAATTTTTAGCTTTCTAGGCCAACTGGTGGCTTCAGAAAGTTCTGGAAAGACAAAAAAAAATTTACGGAAATTATATATGTAGATAATATACAGTTGAGGAATAAACTCTACATACAACCATCACTTTTAGGGTTTGTGGAAACTTGGGAAGATATTCAAAATACATAAGAAAAAAGTCTACATACAGGCATAAAATACATAAAAAAATACGTGCAAAATGTTTGATGTCGTCAACTTGTTTTTAAATTCTGTGATTTCCGGTACCAAGCCGTCAACAAATGGCATCCAAATATGGTCTAATATCTTGTTGTTGTAATTATTATTTAATTTTTTATTTTTTGTATAAACATATTTATTAGCACCCTAAATATTGGCATAATTAACTTTTTGAATTTCTTCCCAAGTTTCCTCAAACCCCAAAAATGATGTGTTTATGTAGAGTTTATTCCTTAATGGTATATATGTACATATGAATATATATATATATATATATATATATATATATATATATATATAAAATATGAAGCAAAATGTCAACAAAACTAAAAAACACTTTTTGCAACTGTATTTTGATATCCATTGCACACCATAAGACCAATTAAATTCGTCCCTGCTATCACCTCATAAAATAATTTCGCTTTAATTTCATGTTTGAGTAAGTGTCGCCATGCTCAAAATATTATTAGAAATTTTGCAATGAAAAAAAAATACTTGGGAAAATCAACAGAACACGGTGGTCTAAGTTTTAACATAGTAAAAAGTAATTTTTTTTGCAAAATGTACAAATCGAAAAATATTCGACTCAGCCGGTTTTTAAATTATAAAAAAACCGGACTATTCGACATTCGAAAAATTAACATTTTGAAAAAACCGACAACCGTATTGTGAAAAAACCGGGTTTTAAAACCGGTTGAAAAACCGAGTCAATCACCCTAATTAACAATTGTTTTCAATATAGATGTGACATTCTTGAATTTTACGTAAATAGGGCAACATTTAAAAAGCGATGTGACAATTCTTTACGTAAACCAATGGACCTAAAAAATTGTGAAGCTCTAAAAATAAAACCGAAAAGGATCATAAAATTTTAAATTCAACGAAATAGACTTTCTTTCCAATTAATTCTAAAATTATAATACACAGACCTCTTTGTTAAACCAAATCTTTGCAACTCCAATTTATTATACACATAAAATGGTTTGGACGTGTTTTTATCTCTCTTTTTTTCTCTCACAATTGTCCTATCCAAGTTATTCTGCTTTCATAATCACTAAAATCTTCGTTGTCACAACAATCATACATTTTATTAATGTATGAATATACATATTTATTTTTTTCAATTGCGTGATATTTTTTATATATATATATCATTTGACCGAGCAATGTTGCACGGTTAAACCTAGATTATTAACTAGATAATCTTTATTTCAAAGAAAAAAATTTAAGTTTAAACTACAGTTTCTCTTTATGTTAAAAACTAGCTCTTAGGTCCAAATTCACAGTCTATAGTTAACTAATGCTCGTGTTTTAACTAACGATTTTTCTTATCAATTTCATTGGTTAAACCACCTTCATTAGTTAACTGAAGACTGTGAATTTGAGCCTTTGTAGAGAACAAAGCCAAAATTAATTTTACTATTCTCTAAGGAATAGAAAATAACAAGATTAGGTTAAAAGTATCAGTCAATTGCTGCCAACAACAAGGATGTAAATGTCCTATTTTAGTACTGCGAAAGTCAAAAGCTGAAAATTCTGAAAAAGATGGATTACGGATTAGATTTTCCATGTTCATAGTTTGCGATTTAGAGCCATAATACTCGTATCTAGGCATAAACTCAACAAAGGATTTTAACAAATCTTTAATGTTTTTTGGTTGACGACAAAATACGATAAGTAGAGCTCTAGCATATAACTAAGAAAAACGGAATTGTGTATCTTTTCAGTTTGATAAGTTCATTAAATCGCACATTTTGTTGAAGTGTTGATACACTTTCTTGTAATACATACGAGAATTAATTCTTTAAATTTAACTGAGATAAGGTATGTGCATTTCATCAATGAAGTGTTATTGGAAAAATGTTTTACTTAACAAAATGATAACCGCCTTTATCGGGAATAAAGTTCTTGTAAAATGTGTTTCCTTTCCCTAAATTTGTGGTTGGTAATCTTGTGTTGTTGTTGAGTTAGTGCTAATAAATCAGTCAAAGCTTAAACGCTGGTTTAGTTAAACTAAACTCAAATTTTAATGTAGTTTAAACTCAACAGGAGTAAATCAGTGAACCATACGTTATGTGTAGTTTAAAATATAATATTGTGGCGGCACTAGAATAAATTTCAAAAACAGCTGTTTTGCAGAATCAAAAAGGCAAAAAAAGTTTAAAAAAAATTTAATTAAAGGTCGCCAAATTTTACTGAGAAAGGAATTATATTTATGCTTGGCGAAGTAGAATATTATAAAAGCACAATAGAAAAGAAAACATGTCGAACAGGATCTGAAGAAAAAGTAGAGGCTTGGAAAAAAGTTGAGTAGTCTTTTAATGCAAAACATATGGTCTGTAAGTAACAAAACCATATGGCCTGTATTGGTAGTTTAAACGCCCAATTTTATGCGTTTACAGATGGTTTAAATACTGTGTTGATTTATAGGTTTGCTAGTTAAAACACATTTTAAACCAAAAACAAAAATAAAGATTAACTTGCACTGATTTAATAGACCTTAGTGTATTGTTTTGATCGTTTTTTTTCACCATTTTTGTTAATTGGAAATATTTTACATGAACAAAGTTTTTACCTCCTATTCTCGATAATGGTGAGTATTAGCAAAGCAATGATTTTTTAGTTTTCGCAATACTTGCCCTTGCCCATCGACTAGGGATGCCAATCGGGATCGATTCTTGGAAATCCCGGGATTCGGGATTTTGTAATCTCGATCTCGGGATTTTCGGAATCCCGGGATTTTTCGGGATCACGGGATTTTCGAGATTTCGGGATCTAAATATTTTTCGTAAAATAAATTATTTTTTTAAATAAATACCCAGCAAAAAATTTCAAAAAAGGTAATAGAGTTTGGAATTAAGCATTTTTGGTGGAAGCACTTCCCTACTGGATTACCCACTTAATGATTTTAACAAGGCGTGAGACTAAAATAATCGATTCTTGAGAAGTACTTAAATTTTTTTATTTGTCAACATTTTACGTAATCTATTTCGTCTAAAAAAAATCATTCTCTTCATTTAGCAAATTGCACGTAATTTTTTAAATTTTAGGTAATGTGATTTGTAAGCGAGTAATGAAAATTGGCAATCAGAAAAGTAAGTCATTATATGGCAAGTAGTTGTAATGGTAATGTGTAATTTTTTGCTGGGTATTACTTTAATAACAATTTAATACATTTTAAAAGATTTTGTGTTCATAATTTATCATTGCACAATTGTCTTTAAAGTGAACAATTTTCTAATACGAGTATGAAATAAAAATCAAAAGAACTTTTCTCATCTATTTTTAAGTTGATTAATCACATTTGATGTCAGAGAATTTATAGTGAAAACAATAACTAAATATGAAAACTTGTTTTTGTTTTCAATATAAATGTTTTTCTATTATCTAAACCAAAACTAATATACATATCGGTGGACTTTTAGCACTACCGCATAAGTTGACTTACGAAAAATTTTAGATTCACTTTCATACAAATAAGTTGCAAAAACAATATTGTTTTGTTAAAAATATATCTACTAACGTTTTTTTAATTGCGATTGATCAACAACAAGTATTTATAACGGTTGTTACATACGTATGTATACCCAGCATTATCTAATTTTTTATCGTTACGACTATGACAACGATAATAAGGCTGAACATGACGAAAAATTTAAAGAAATGTATACACTATTCTAATCAAATTCGATTAATTACTTCTAAAGATCACATTTTTATAGGCACATACATTAAAAGTTTGTCTGAGCACTTGAACAGTATTTTTGCTCTACTGAAAAATTTTAAATTCATATATAAGTTTTTTTCTACAAGTTCAACAGATACATATGTATGTATTCATACGTTCGCTAAGAGGAGTATGGTTTATTAGTGTCCTGGCCTTCTAATCTGCAACTCGAATACAACTGTAATTGAGTCGAACTCATTCAGTCGGTCGTTTATGACTAAAACTATTTATCAAATCCATGTAATTTAAATAGGTTTGATCTTAGGTTTGCATCAAAAACGACCTAAACGGTCTAAATAAAAATCAAAATAATTTTGAACTGCAATGTAAAAAACATACATACACACTCGAGCAGTTTTTTAGACAAAATACTCCGCATTATTCTATAAATATTTCTCGCTTTTACGTCAACCCGACAACAAAAAGTTTTCACTTGCCTTGTATTGTATTCTACTCCAATTGTAAGGAAGTGTCAATAGTACTCAATTGTTACCGACAAGTAGATAAGTGCTAATTTTTTTAGCGTTGAGTAGTCGACATACATATAGTTATACACTGCAATTATGAATAAATTTCCGCAAGAAATTTCTCCCTTTTCCAATTAGATTTTTTTGTTTTGCCTATTACTTGCTACTATTTGAAATTATTCCCAAGGAAAAATTTCTCATGGTATTTGAATTATAATTGCCCTCATAATATAGAATAAGACGGAATAAATTTGTCATACTTATGAATTTTTCAAATGTTATTTTCCTTCCAAAGATGTTTCTTTTGTTTTCAAAATAATTCTAAAATGTACATATATTGTAGCACCTTTGATGAAAATAACCGTAAGAAAGTAGTTTATTTATTTTGCTCTTGTTGTTAATTTATAAGAAATATGTCACGAATAGTCATTAAATTGTTAAAACTGTACGTATAAAATTGTATGGGACTTTTAAATATTATAAAAAATACCTTAAAATCAACGAAAATTTTAATTTATAAAGTTTTTATATAAAAATTGCTAAGAAATCCCGAAAATGAAATCCCGGGATTGAATTTTACAAATCCCGGGATTCGAGATTTGCCAAATCTCGAAAATCCCGGGATTTCCGGGTTCGGGATTTCCCGTTTGGCATTCCTACCATCGACATGAAAAACAATCGGCAAACCGTAGATCGATGTTATCATTTGAGTGTTGGCAAATCACTTTAAACGTTGAATATCTTACTACTTGGCAACGGTTGAACCACCTTAGAAAACGCTTTGCCAACATTGTCTCGATTGTATTTTTCTGCGTGAGTTATTTTACCGAATTTGGCAGTTATGGTCCGAAAATTGTGAAAAGAAATTAAATATTTTAGAAATTTTAGAAGTTTTGAGGCACTAGTTGCAGTTTTTCGACTTTGTTTTATAATTTTTTTCTCCTAGTCTATAAGTACAATTATGCAGAAGACAAAAAATTCCAATTGGTTTCCAAGTTATAGTCCTGAGAAAATTGCAATTTC
The DNA here is from genome assembly GCA_949987645.1 of Tachina grossa. Taxonomy (NCBI): domain Eukaryota; kingdom Metazoa; phylum Arthropoda; class Insecta; order Diptera; family Tachinidae; genus Tachina; species Tachina grossa. Next base: position 57,247,994 of record OX465276.1, on the reverse strand, counting down.
TTGGGAAAATCAAGTTTTAGCCAAAATATAAATGAAGCAATGAAATCCGAATAACAGCTAAAGTAGGAAAACCCAAATGAGTGTTTTTTTACTTTCTATAAGTACTTTGAGAAATTCAACACGACAAGGAGTTTGCATTTTATGTGTTACACAGTGTTATTGTACTTGTAAGTCAAATAGTTTTTTTTGTTCGCTGTAGAACATTTTAAAATCTTTATATTGATTGTTTTTATTTTTCCGACAAGCTTCTTTTTCACTACAATACAATTTGGAAAATATATCAAATTTTGAAAAAGTAAATCGCTTAAATTTACCTTGACATTTACATATGTATGATTGTGCAATGAAACTAATTAAAATAGAAATCAATTACCGAAACCGGAATAATTTTGATTTTGTAAATTAGAGCAATAATTTGACGAAAGAATTCATAATTCAAATTATTCATTAATAAATAAATGTGGATAAAATGGAAAAAAAAAGCGAAAAAATAAAACTTTTTTGAATTGTTTTTCTAACGTTATTAAATTGTGACTTCTTTCTATTAATTTTAAATATCAAAGATTCAAACAAAAGGTAAACCGGCTTGTTTTTCTAAGTCAACAGATGAGAACAAAGCACAATAAATCTTGGAAAATGAAATTTTTATGCTTGATTTTTTGTTTGTTTTGTGTCTGGTTTGCAATTTTTAAAACCCAAAGAGACTCTTTACATACCCTGTAGGAAATGTCAACTGGGCTGATGCACTACTGATTTTTTTAAGAGAATGAATGAATAAATGCCTACTACTATTACTAGGTGTTACATTCTTTAGGAAAGAGATAGTGGTAGAGAAGATAGTGCATAGATTGATAATGCAGAGTTGCAGCGCCTCTGGTGTTAATTAGGCGTGTTAAATGTCCTAAGCTTTGCTTAGCTGCCATTTTATTGGTTATTTTACTTCGCCGATGATTCTATTCTGCTAGCTACACAATACCGACGAAGGAGGGCGCTCTGATGTTACATTAGTTAGAAAATTAGTATCCGTTGAAGCCGGTGTAGTTCAGTGACCAGTTGTCTATGCCTTCATCACTTGAACTTTCCTACAACAACTGACACAAAGGGACACTAATGCACATCAGAAAAATGCGTGATGTTGTTATTTAATGACTGTCGGAGACAGGTCTCGAATCCACGACCTTCGCTTTTGTAGCCAACGTGCTAACTACTTCAGCCAACGCCACCCTTGATTTTGTTACAAATTTTTGCATAAATAATATTGCTCTGCTGTAGATATTTATCATGAGCTTGATCGAGCATTCACTTTATGGAATCAATGAAGATTAATGTAGCAAAACTTGTCGTTTAGTAATTTACTCGTATTTTTATCCTTGCATTAATAAGGCGAAGTTGTATTGGAAAAAATCATATTTAAATACTTTGTCTCCTGTTTTCATAGAAAAATTTATGGTTAAAAAATCTTGATGTCGATTCTTCAATTTAAATTAAAATGAGTAAAAAGGCAGGTTTTGGTCTGCGACTTCTCATATGGTTAATAATTGTAATCTAGCTTCTTGGTACTTTTACGAAATTTCCACACTGCACAGTAGGTCAAATTATCACTTTTTCTGTGCAAAAGTAATAAAAACAAAATTGACATTTTACTTTTTTTTCGTTATTTTTAATTGTCAACACTTTAAAATAAAGACACGTTATTTTAATTTTCGGAAAATATTAAGCACTGTCGCATATTTTTGCATCTAAGTCAATAGATTTAAGTTCTTCTGAAAATAAACTTGTGAGTTCAGTAGAAATCGGTAAACTTTAAATGCGATTTTCTCGAATTGCGTTGGTGTTAACTCATTGCTGTGAAATGGAAAATAAAGCGACAAGTAATTATTCATGTTTTTTATAAAAAGCGTTTCAAATTTATATCGCTATGCTTTAAAATTCATTATAATGAGCTATATTAAAATATTTTAATGCATATATCGACTGTTGTTATTAAAGGATGAATTTCTGGTCTTTAATGGGTTAAATTTAATTTTGAAGACATTTTCTCAGAATTTACATTAAATACCATGATTTGGCAAGCGGATTTAATTTCGCACAGAAAAAGTGGTGATTTGACCTATAGTGCACTGGCAAGAAGACAAGGGAGCTAACTTATTTCGCAGACATGCGTGTATTTTGTATAAATTATATGTTTTATCAAAGAAAAAAGTGCAGAAGCTTTATTGTCAAATTCACCAGAAGTAGTAGAACAAAAAGGTAAATTGGAGAGACTCTACTTCAGTACCTGGAGGTCTACTCTGTAATTCGAAACGTGTTATTAAGTATTTGCTTTCGTCTCGAATTACAGAGTAGACACCCTGGATTCTGTAACTTTTTGCGAACACAGAGAAAAAACTGCCGCATAGAATCAATAAGATTTTCTCTATGAAACTTTTTTAGGCTAAGGGGTATCCCAGCAGAAAGAAGCGAAGATTTTTTCATAGAGATTCCTTATTGCTTTTATGTGGTAAATCTTATTAATTTTATCAAGAAGAAAACCACATAAAATCAAGAAGAAATCTTATTATTCCCAACTTTTTTTACTCAGTTTCCGTTATTTTTGGCCCCAAAAAAACAATCCATAGAGAAAAACTTCTTGATTCTATTAGATTTTCTTATAAATTGTAAACTATATGGATTTATTTTATTGATTTTATTAGGTTGCCTTATTGATTTTTTCAATAAGGGTTTCTTCTTGATTTTATTAGGTTCCTATATGATTATGTGTAAAGCATCTTATTGATTTTTTTAATAAGGAAATTTTCTTGGTTTTATGAGGTGTCTTGTTATTTCATATCTATAAATAGACACAGACAATTTTTTTTTCATGATCTTTTTGTATAAGCAAAATTTGCAAAATTATTTGAATGGTTATTCAGACTGGTTGTTAGCATATTGGCTAGAGTGTTTGTCTATCAGTCAGAAGTTTGCTGGTCCAATACTTGTCTCCTTTCAAAGTATATGGTATAGAATTTAAATCAAAATATATAAGTAAAGCACAAAGAATAAAGAAAGACATATTTTTTTTATTTTATGAGGTCGCCTCATAAAATCAAAAAGAAAACCTTATTAAAAAAATCAATAAGATAACCTCACAAAAACTACAAGATTTCTTCTTGATTTTTTCAAAAAGGTTTTCTCTATGAAATCAATAAGATTTCCTTATTAAAAAAAAACATAGAGATTTCTTATTAATTTTGTTCTATTTTATGAGGTAATTATTAGGCACTGTTTTCTCTGTGAACCGAAAATTGTAATATTTATCGACATACATATTTATTCGCTTGCGGTAATAATAATAATGTGATTCCGTAATAAGCGAAAAGCGTAAACAATAATAAAGAAAAACTCAATGAATTTGATCTTGTGACTTGTGACTTGCCGATTGAAGTTCGGCACTCTGTTGCCACTTTGAGCGACTATGTCGTAAATACATTTAGGGAGTTCACAATAAGAATTTTAGAATAGGTTTGAATATTGTAACGTTTAAATTTTAATACGTTAATATGGGCTGGCAAGTTTGTTGTTGTTGTTTGTGTGCAAATCAAATTTATTACCAGGTGTAAAATTTAAAAGTATAAAAAAATTTAAAAGTATATAAAGCATGTCATTTTCAATATGGCAACATGGTAATGTTAAACTAAGCAAATTAAAACTATCAGAGCAGCTGTAGGTGGTGAACAAATATTTGTATTTTTCGCTGGCTTTAGTTATTTTCATAAATTTATCCAACAATAAAAGAACCAACCATTGTGTGTGTTGTTCGTGTCTTGAGGACGACGTGTGTTTTATATTAGAATGCCTTCTAACCACTATACTCCTTAATTAAAGATGGGTGGCACAGAACATCAATTTGATTCCACTGGATCAGAATTTTCCTTCTTATTATCAGTTAGTGGATTTCTTTCCTCACCACATCCCCAGATTTATTAACATTTATTCAACTGTATTATTTCGAATTATGTATGTATGTGATACAATCATAAATCACTTAGCTTTGCTTTTCTTTTTTGTTTGCAAAAGCCTAAAAATAAATACGAATACATAAGTAAGTAATATACATACATACGAGTACATCACTTTCATGCAAATCGCATATTACATCACGTAAAAACTTGACATTGTAAAAAAGTTGAAAGAAAGAGAAGATGTAACATGTTGTACTTATTTTTTCAAACACTTAAATCATATAGACGAGTATTTAATGTTGCGGAGAATCATAATAATATTAGCTTGGCAGAAAAACAACTTGCATTTAGTTTCATGTAAGTACAGTTTAGTTCAGTTATAACGAACAACGATTATATCGCATTATAGCGTGGTAAAAGTTTTCCACGCTTAAAGCAAACTACGGTTATAGCAAATTTTCACTTGTAACGAACTCCTTGCTTAGGTCCTACAAACAAAACTGTATGGAAATGTACGAGCTTATAACGAACAAAAAAATGAAAGTTATTGCGCGATATAGGAGCTAGGACGTGATTTTCGTAACAAAATAATCGAGACTATTACAGTTATAAATTTATTTTTGTTTTGATTTCTTTGTACTTAAAAGCAGAGTAGGAACAAATTGTTTGTTTTGGTTTTGTTTCCTTATTTGAAATGAGTGAAACAAAAATAATGAGAAAGATTGCTCAATTTGTTTTTGCTTTCTTTTTGCACATGAGCAGTGTTGCCAGAATTTCCAAGGATAAAATCTGCAAAATTTAGCAATTTTAACGAAAAAATCTTCAAAATCTGCACTTCATTTTTAAAATCTTCAAAAAATCTTTAAAGCAATTTTTAAAACAACTTGTTTTATATTATATTCAAGAAATTTACATAAATATGGATGTACATGCGTAACATAAATATTTTTTCGTTAACCCATATTCATAAAATTTAAATTCGGTTTAAATTGTATTGTATTTAATTTTTTTTTTTTTGAAAATTTTGTTAAAATAACTTTAACATTTTATATTTTATGAATATAATTCTTTAATGTATGAATAATGTGCATTTCATTTCTGCTTAAGAAACTCAGTTGACTTCAACCAAAAAATTTTTGAAATAAGGTAAACAAGTTCATATGTTCATAGAACGACTATCAATATGTTATTAAGAATTACGTACACAAATAGGTTATATTCACAAAAATTATTTTGGGTTACAGAACGTTTAACAAACAAATTTCCATACAAAGTTTCTTTTGTAAAGCTTTTGTAATCCAAAAACTATTTTTTGTGAATGCGGCAGAATAAGCTTAAAAGCTTCAAGCAAAAATCTTTACAAGCTAACATCTTCGATTTTGAATCCATTATTATTTTCGAATTAAATTTTTATAATTAGTTTGGCGGCTTTTCCACACGCAAAGTCTTGGGTTTGTTGAATAAAAAAAAATATAGAATAAGATGTCTTTTCTCTTCTCTCTTACAAACTCAAGAGTTTGCAAAGTAAACTTTGCGTGTGAGAAACGAAATGCATATCACCAACAAACAAATGAAAAATGTTCATAGTTATGTGCAAATAAATCTCAGTGGACCCAATTGGCTCTCAGAGTGGAGTGCTGTATAGAGTCACACACCTATGTGCAAATAATATAAAATGAATGAGAAAAGAAATCTGATATGTAAAAAATTATACAAAAAGTCATTTAATTTGTTGCATAAATATCCAAAGGACTTGGAAGTTTTGTTTTATTCAAGTTTATTGACTGAAAACTCTTTCGACATTTGCAAATCAATTTGGTAAAGACATTTCATTTTCAATAAACTTAGGGCTGCAAAATCATAATCAGAATAAGCTCATTTTATATCAGATATTAGTTTACAGAAGCTTGCCAAAGTAACTTCTCCTTTTTCTTGCATGATGTCTTCTAAGTTCTAAAATTGTAAATCTCTAAACTATGAGTCGTTCACACATAGAAGAAGCAAGAAGTAGAAGCAGTATTAGGAATAATGTACAAAAATGCATTATATAATAAAATCTGCGTTTTTAGGCCAAAAATCTTCAAATCTGCATTAGGTCTTTTTGGAGGGTAAAAATCTGCAAAATCCAGATAAATCTGCATTTCTGGCAACCGTGCACATGAGCAAAAACCAGAGAACAAAGCCGATCGGCTGTAAGCCGCTAGAAAAGAAAATAATGGGAAATAAATGGAAACGTCTTGAAATATGGTTTGTTCGTAAATGCATCACTGCGCTGCAAATTCTAAACTGGTTCACGCACAAATAAATGTCAAATATTGTGTAAAAACATGATTACTACTAAAACAGATTATCGGCGAACTTGTATTGAATTTTAAATAAAAGTTTGCACGTATGATGCAGAGCAGTGCTGCATTTACGAACACACACATATTTGCAGAGAATTTGACATCATCATGTAATATAATTTTTAGAGATGTGCACGTGAGCGTTTTTTGACTCACGACACGCACGCTCACGCAGAAAAATATTTTACTCACGCACTTTCGCGCACGATTGATATTGAAAATTTTCACTATCACGCATACTCACGAATAAAATATTCCTAATCAGGCACGAGTGGTTTACAACTTATCACGATCACGCACGCTCACGAAAAAGTATGTAATCCAATTTGTATTTTTTTTCCTGAAAAATAGGTTTTTACACATACATATGTACATATATATGTATGTACATTTTTATGCATGTGTATATGTAAAATTTACATTGCACAGTGGGTACTTTTACAAAGTAAATGGCAATAAATCTGTAACTTTTAAACTTTATATGAAACTCCTAATATCCATAGAGGAGGATTTAGGCTTTACAACACATGTCATGACAGCCTCCTGCTCGAGCTGGAAAGGACTTACAGTGGGCCAAAGTTTACTACCTGGGACTCAAAAAAAAACTGAGGCTTGTAACTTTTTTTAAAAATTATCTGATTTTTACCTGATACAGCATTTTGAGATAAACTTGAAATTATTAAGAAATAATTTCTCAAAATGTGTTTCCGTATATCTCATAAGATATTTTACTCACGATAAGACTTTTTTTAGTATTTCGTCTATTACTTTTTTGTTTAGTGTTGGATTAAATTAATAAATTTATTAATGCTGTTATTAAATTTTTGACAAAATTTAAAGAAAATCCATTATTTGACATATTGTCAGAAGTGTACATAAAATAATTGAAATTTATTTGCTGGTAGTTTAGCATGTCTATATACGTATTTCATTGGCGCTTGAACCAAATCATCAGTAGACTTTTACCACAAATTTTAAACAATCACAAACCTCTTACTTCATGCATAGACTTTCAAAAACTATATGAGAATGCATAAAATAATAATACTTTTGAAAATCACAAAGAAAAAATAAGCTTAGTAGGCTTTGAAACTGATACAAAACCCAGCAAAAGTATTATTATTTTAGCGCTAAAGGCAATGCACTAAGAATGTGCTTCGAGCAAATTATTTTGTATTTTGGACATGTAGCCTACATTCAGCAATGTCATAAAATAGTAAATTTTAAAAATATTTTTTGTGTTTAAGCGGTTATAAAAAGTTGTGACGGTAGATTTTGAAAATTTCAACTATAACATTTTGTTATGTAGATATTTTTAAACATTTTTAACTAAAATTTAAGAGTGCGTTTTCATAAATGCGGATATATGCGCTGATTTTCTGAAAATTGTCGAAACATAGGGAGAATATAGTTGTGTACCATAATAAAAATATATTAAAATAATTTAATTTTTCTATATTGGTATTTTTGAATTTCATATGAGCCAGTTTACTACACCTGAAAAATTATAACAAAAGCCCAATTCACAATCTCGCGCAAGTGGTCTTGCATCGTAATATGTGCAAAATGGTATATTATATTGATACTCACCTATGCAGGAATGATATATCGTGAGAGCGTGAGAATTCGTGCGTGATTATTAAAAATAGCTCACGCATGATCACGCACGAGTAATTTTTTAAAGTCACGCTCACGCACTCACGCGTGATTAATTATAAATTTGAGCACAATCACGCGTGATTCACGCGTGACACGATCAAATCACGACATTTGTACATCTCTAATAATTTTATTGCATTGTTATTACACACATGAAATTTGTTTTATATAACTCAGCAGCAAAGCTGCATATAACCGGGTGTCCTAAGACACCTCTCTTCTTTTTTATTGGTGTTTTATTAAACGACTCGAAAAAAAAATAAAATATTTACTAGGATTTTAACTAATAAAATAGCCATGCCTATCCCTCGGAGTTGGTTATAACCTAACTCCACTGTATTTAAGAGTTTTTCATGCAGATTTTTGTCTACTTTTACTTGAATCAGTTTCAACTTAATAGCTGTTGTTACTGAAAGTTGTATGGAAGTATGCATTGTACATACTCGCACAATATGCATTTAGACGCTTGGTTGATTGTGATGCAATAATTAAAAGCAGACTTCAATGACAATGAAAATGCCCAAAAAAAAATTCACTATACAATATGAAACAATACTAAATTAGCTAGTATGCATTTTTAACAAAAGAAACCCATTTTACATATTATCAAAAACAAACATAAAACAATAATAATAATTATTATAAGAAATAAGCGTTGTTATGCAATAACCAAACTTCTCATATATGTACATATGTACTTACATACATATGTACATGCAGACATGCATACATACATACATAGATAAATTTTGAGCATTTACAATTTCATGTACATGTGTATGTATGTATGTATGTAAATATGATTAGTGATTATGATGGGATGGGGCTGCTGGTGATGTGATTGTTATGGCAATGTTTTCCAGGCTAAGAAAAAGAGACATCCTAACCGCAAATATAGACGTGCTGTTGGTGAAAGTTCATTTAATGTTTTGTTTGTTTAGAGGAACAAATAGGAAATATATTAAATTTTTGTTTCTATAAATAGTGGAAATTTCAATTGTTTCCCCTTTAATTAAATAAAACGGAAACATAATTTTTATTAAAATTATTATAAAGATTTTATAAATGCAACTACATACATGCATTAGTTTGTTGTTTCGTAAGTAATTGGTTAAGATTGATAAATAAAGGGAAATAAAATTGGCATACAAAATAGATTTACAAAATGTCTACATACCTATACGCTTTGAGAAATGAACTTATGTGTTTTTTGGTCATAAAAATTGCTGAATTTAGATTTATTTAACCCTAAAATATTAATAAATTTTTAAAAAGTCCAACACTAATTGGGTCTTATTATGAGTGTCGTATTACGACTTCGACTACGACTAAAGTCAAAATACGACACTCATAATTAGGCCCATTATTAATCGAATCGACTAAGATGAACATATCGCCAATTGAAATGCAAAACCACATAATACTGCATTTAAATTCACTCTTATTCCAGTTGTCGACAACGACATCAATAACATCATAACACAATACCAAAAAATTGGCCAGTCCTTACAAAAAAAAAAAAAAAAAAAAAAAAAATATATATAAGAGAGGAAGAAATTTTTGCCTTCTAAAATTTTCAATACATGATAAAAAATAAAATAACAAATTTTAATAAAAAACCAGTTCAATACAATAAAAATTTTATCGATAAGATACTCTGTTCGACGATAGTATCGTCTTGTCTATGGACAAAAAAAAGTCGCAGTTGTTATTCTTTAAAACAATCATTTATTGTCTATGCTAGAAGGTGTGTGTATTTGCTTTATGATTTTGTTCCAAACATTATATCCAACACATGTTTCTTCATATATTTTTCAAACTATTGTATAATACTTTAATTTAATTTTTATATTTTAAAAATATGGCAATAATATTTTTATTTTTCATTATCAAAGACAGCAACCTTTTTTTTTAAGAAAATAATTTAAGGGCATTTGCACCTGCACAAAATCTAGCAGATTTTAATTAAAATCTTTATGAAAATCTCTGCCGTTTACATTTACATGTTTGACATTGTAACGAAGTACTTCGCCACATTTATATGTAATATTACAAATATATCATTTACTTGAATTTTTACGAACATACATATGTATATAATTTCAAATAATATATTTAGTTTACGTACATAGTATATGAATTACATACTATATATAAAGAGGAATTTATATTTACTGCGTTCATTCAATAACAGTTTATTTTGTAAATGAGTTATTTATTTTTTTAAGAGAGAAAAGAAAATGTAGCTTAAGAGTAGAATGTATAAGAGACAATTTGTATGTAGTTGTGACTTGAAAATACAGTCATCGTTGCTGTGATTACCACTACGAAATATCACTACCACTTCAGTTGAGCTTTGGCTGTTGTAGTGGACAGACATATATCGCAAGTTTGTAACAGCTTCGATATGTGTCTTACACAAACAGTCAAATCTCGGCTCAGTGGTAGTGCATAGGGTGTCTACTGGTTTTATTACAGCCATAGAACCCAGGCAATGTAGTAATGTCAATGTATTAATTGGTATTGACAGCCATAAATCATTGTCATTGTAGTGGTGTAGAGGGTGTCTACTGGTATTTATTGCCATAGGTCCCATGCACAATAAGTAGTGGTAGTACACAGTCGCACTATTGGTTCTGACGGCCATAGTTCACAGGTATTAGTTACTAATACAATAACCCTCCTTAGAAAAAAACCTAAAAACTTGTTTAGGATGGGAAAGTCGAAATTCTAGGGAGTCTGGAACTATCACTCATCACGTACGGTTCACTTTGATAATCCTTGCTGAGTTCTCTGGATTTTATTCTTAAAGTTTTCTTTTATATAAATTTTTTTTTATATTGTAATATTATTTTTGTAAAATAAAGGACATTTGGAAATTATTGTTTGAAACCCTGGTAGAACTGAGTTATTCTGGAAAATCGTGTTATAACATTTATCAAGATTTTTTTTTCCAAAACAAAACCAAAAAAACAATTGAAAAATTTTCATAACTACATGCAAACAATTACAACGTTGCCAATTCACACACCTTTTAAAGCTGATTCACTCATCTTTTTTATACAAATATTATTCAGGGTAGTAAAAAATAAATAAAAATATTAGATTTTAAATAGATTTCCTACAAATCTACTGAAAAAATAAATTTCATTTTGTACGGAAAATCTAGTAAAAAGCAGCAAGATTTAGTTGGAAATTTCGTAAATACAAGATTTCGAGACAATGTAAATTCCCTATTAGAGAATTCAAACACAAGCACTCAAAAGTATTTAAAAAAAACGCCCTAAATATTCTTATAGGGCATTTACAGTAGGGATTGCCGTTCGGTTTTAACCGAAACCGAAACATCGGTTTTTAACCCATAAAAACCGAAACCGACAAAAAAAGCCACGGTTTTTAAGTTTTACTTTAACATTATTATCTTGTTTAAAAATACATCAAATGTACTTTACATTGAAAACTTTTATACATTACTAAGCATTCTGTAACAATGAACGGTAAGAAAATTGTAAAATTTTAAGAAAATTATAACAATTCTTTGCAGGAAAAATTATAATCTGTTATCAAAAAAGCTCTAGCAGGTGTTAAGCAAAAAGACGATAAGTTTAACGTTCTTTGACAAGAATTTGTACTTTATAAAAAAACGAACAACAAAACAACCAACATATTATTGCTTCACAAGTAATAATACAATAAAGCCATCTTCAACTGAAAGCGAAAGAGTGTTTTCTGCCGCTGGTAACTTCTGCACAAAAATAAGATTTCGTTTAAACGAACATTGAACGCTTTAACGTCTCTGAAATTTTATTACTTGCATAATTAATTATAAATCTTTTATTCTTAAGCTTTTTATAAAAATGTTCACTACTAAATGGCTCTTTTCTAATATAAGTACCTGAATTGAATACAAACCAGAGAAACTTTATCACCCCTATAGTAACAATTTTGTCCCTCTAAAAATTTTCCCCAGAAATATTTTCCCTTTTTTCCACTTATCATGAATAATCTGCCTTTTTGTGCTTGGCGTATTTCAAATATGACTACGACTGTTTGGTAATAGATTAAAGAGAAAATATTTAAGTCTTCTTTAATCTATTACCAAACAGTCGTAGTAGTATTTGAAATACACCAACTACGATAAGGCAGACTATTTTTCACGTAGATTTTTTTAATTTTTCCCTTGGCTTTGTTCTTTTTATTTTTGCAGGCGAACTGAATTATTACATCGAATAAATTCGATATTTTTCTTCGAATCATATATTAAAAGTTAAAATTATTTATTTTTAGGACAATACTTCCCTACAACACATTTTTTCATAGAGCATGAATCTCTTTGGTTCACAGACAATAAATTTCATGGTGGTGCACCACGGTGGTATATTTAATGAAAAAATAGCTAAATCAACAGAAGCACCTCCATGAGTACAACTTTAAAGTTAAATGATTTTCTATATTTGTGATTTGAACGGGCTAAGGTTCGTATTGCTTTTTAAGCCAAATTACATGTGATAATTATTAATGAACAAATAACAACAAAGTCTGTTGTAAATATTCTGACTAACAACACATAGTTGAACGGAACAGCCAGCCGTTTTCGAAGGCCACTAAACCTTCATCATCAGCGTTCTTTTGTGTTTGGTCCACTGTGTGTGGTGTCAGTTGATGTAGATTTCTGCTTTATATACTTAGCATTTTATTGCAAATGGAATATGTGAATTGTTTTGATTCATCGTATTTCAATTTGCTGAAAGCTTTTTTGTATTGTAAGCTCAATTTTACCATCACTATATTTACAACAGTCTTACCATTGTCGTTTTGTTCTTTTTACTAATTATACACATGTTACTTAATTTGCTTATTTTTGTTCTACTTAAGACAAACTTTTTTGGTTTGTTACTATTAAGTATATTTTTTATTTTTAATTTTTGCCACAGGCCCATGGCTATTAATTTGATTTGGCTATTTATTTAATTTGAATGATTTTCATTTATAACCTAAAATGTGTGTGATTCTTTTATTAAACTTAAATTTGTCCGATTTTCAATTAATTTTTAAGCTTTACAAAAATTCTTCCCTTTTTACATTCACGTGGATAGCGGGGAAAAATTTCACGGGATATTCAAGATAGCATTTTTCTCTCCGAGGGAAATGAAAATTTCACGTGAAGATAAACTCCATTTGTTTTTCACGATAGGAATGATTATTTTTAAATCATCATTTATCTTTCCAGCATACATACATATTTATATACATGCATGCCTTTAAAACCGAAACCGAACCGAAACCGACCGGTTTTAATAGCTTAAAACCGGAAACCGCGGTTTTCTAATTTCCACGGTTTTTGGCAAACCCTAATTTACAGTACCTCAAAATCTAGTACTTACGAGATTTCGATCTAAATCTTGCTGCTTTTTACTAGATTTCCCATACAAAATAAAATCTACTTTGTCAGTAGATTTGTGGGAAATCTAATAAAAATCTAATATTTTTATTTATTTTTTACTACTCTGTACAACATATTTATAAAAAAGATGAGTGAATTAGCTACGGCCTGCTTAAAAAGGTGTGCGAAGTAGCCACAGTGTAGTTATTTGGCTGTAGTTTTGGAAATTTTTTAGTTAATGGGTTTTGTTTTTCATAAAAAATCTTGATAAATGTCAAAAAGTTCGTCTAAACGGTATATATTTTCATAAAGATTTTAATTAATTTGGCTTAAAAAGCGAACGAACGAAACGAACTTTAGCCTATTAGAATCATAAATATAAAAGCTAAAGTTGTTTCCTTGCAAATCCTTGTTTTATTTTGAGTTTAACTTGCTGTTTTTGTCGTTACATTTTATATTTAGAATTATTTTCTATTTAAATTTTTATTCCATAAATAAATTAAAATATCTTCGTGACTATTTAGGTCAATATAATATTTTTCTTAACAATAATTGATTTGTTAATTGTAGATACAATACAAAACATATTAAATAATAAATAAAGCAGCAGTTATAGTATTTTTTTTTTCTTCTAAAAGTTGATAAAACTTAAATCAAACAGCCGATGAAACAAAGTAAAAATATCATGCCTTTAACATATTTACCAAGATTTTAATTACGATATACAATATGAAAATGTTTTCTAACTACATTCAACGGCAATGACAACATTTTAACCATTTATTGTAATATTTTTTTATATTATTTTTTTTTGAAATCTTGGGTGCTTTTTCATGTTGTTTCTTCTCATGTTACAAATTTCGTTTCCACCAATATTAATAAAGTATTTGAATTTTTTTTTTATCATTGCATGTCAATATGACCATGAATTTTTTTGATTTAGCTTGTTTCTCTTTTTATATTTGTTCCGTTTTTTTTGAGGTTTTTGTATAACAATAATTATGACCAAATCAATCTACTACAGTTTTAATTCATGCTTTATTAACACGACTGACTCCAAGCGGGTGTCTTATTAATGTGCTGCCACATACATAGTGTTGCAGTTTATCCGGCGACATACATACAAACAATTGAAGAAATCCGTTTTGGCTGTTTTTTATTTTATAATTTTTGTTTTATTTCAAAAGAAATTGTCACAATGAAGAAAAAAACAATAACAAAAACTTCCTGGTCCATAATTTACTTTTTTTTTCAAGTTTAAAGATAATTAGTTAAAAAAAATTATAAAATCATAAATCCATAAATTCGATTGCATCACATTTTTATGTGAATTAAATGCAGAGCTTAATGATTGATGATGATAAATTATATTTGTTTAGACTAGTTAGGATTTTTGTTTTGCAAAAGTTTTCTTTGGGAATGATTATTAAGTTGCAATTTAGTTTTAATTCATAACATGATATTTCCCTTAATAAATATTTAAGATTTTAATACATGTGACCTTCTCGGAGAAAAGGGACCTAGTGTGTTAACAAACGGGAACTTGGGAAAATGGATAAAAATGAGAAAAACATTAAAATTTTATTTTTTAAATGCGTTTTTCTCGAAATTTCATTTTCACACACTATGTCCCTTTTCTCGGAGAAGGTCACATATTATTAACACTTTCGTTAACATATTAACCCTACGGTCAATGACCGGGTACCTTTTTCAATTTAAAATGCTCGCAATTCTGTAATAATGATTATATGGCGATAAAACTCAAGATCGTCGCGATTTAGACGTTTATAAATATTACAGAAAAAGAAAATGTTAATAATGCTAACTTGATCTATGTTTAAAATGGTAACAATGTGGACACCTACGAGAATCAATGACCGGGCACCCCGGTACCCCCATACAATTAAAATAGAGATTTAATATAACGTAACTTACTTTTCACATAAAAATATCGATCAGCTGTTTCATACGTTGCAGTTACATACACTCGGGGTAACTGAGCACTTTTTTCTAGTGTTTGCGTTGTTGAAGCGTATAAAATGTATCAATGACCAATCAATCTGTTAGCACTAACCCAACCCCCATGACACACTATTTTCATCTACCTGCAGACTATATAACAACATTTGTTAAACCCAACAAATGTACATATTTAAATTAAATGATTTTAGCATCAATTGAATTTATTTACAATTAAAAAATCGAAAAAAAGTACATAAGGGTACATAAGGGTACCCGGTCATTGACTAACGTATATTTTTTTGGTCATTGACCGTAGGATTAAATATGATTTTTGATATGCTGAAATTAATTAAACATCATGAAGTTTTTACCAAAAGTTAAAAATGTTTTTATATGATAGCACTAAACATTTATTTTAAGCATCTTGTATTATATTTTTTTTTTTCAAAATAGATATTTGAGAGCAAAAATTCGAAGTACTACTCTATTTATTTTTTTTAGGTGATTAGTTTTATCAGTAAACATTTTAAAAATTAAATCGTTCCATGACAAAAATTATCATACCAGAAAAATAAGAAAAATTCCATAAAAGTCAATCAATAAAATCCAAATATTGCGATTCGAAATACATATGAAAATTTGGATTATTTCCAAAGATTTTTATGTAGCATTCTTTGTGCTTGCATAAAATTCTCTATATTAATGCTTCTGACGATGGTAATTTTAATTAGATGAAGTAAACGTATCCTTAACTTTTTATTGTTAATCGATCGCTAATTTATCTTTCTTTAACGAAAGAGCAAAAATAATTCCCATTTTTAATTTAGTATGTGTGAAATCCTTCAATTGAAAAATAGTGAAATTGATTTAAGCAATATGTACATAAGTATGTACTTTGTTTGAATATTTAATTATAGATGAAAAAGCAAACATAATAAATGAACAAACCATTTATTTATGTATGTTAACGTACAATTACAGTCATGGCCAAAGTGTAATTTTTAGTATTTGTAAAGAAAAATACTTCCCATCACCTTCATTTCGCTGTGAAAGAATATAACGCATTAGAAAACTTTATGTATACACGTATTATTAGATATGACAAATGCTTATACATACATATGTACATACATACGTAGATATATTCTCAGGTCACTACATACAGGGTGTTAAAAAAAATATAAAAAATGTTTGTTACACAGAATTCAGACGATGAAATTTATGACGTCTATTTTTCTTGATTCCCTTTTGAAGTTTCTACCAAAAATTATTTGCGTTCATACGATGATTATTTTTACATGTCCAATTTTTTTCATTGATTTTGATTTTTATTGATTTTATTGTTTATACACACATTTGCAGTACATACCCTGTCGGAGAATGTTTTGTTGACTACAAAAATAGTTAACTTATAGTTAACTTTTCTTAGACTGACTAAAATCTAACTGCAATGTCATCCAGAACAAACCAAAAATTAATTCTTAAGTTGAGTACGTAATCAAATTTGATGAGAGCCAACAAATTTACTCTCAGCTACTTTGAAACTCATTTCAGTTTTATATTAACATTTTGCTGTTGTTATTTTAGATGGTACCTTAGCCGAGTGGTAGCGCGTTGAGTACACAACGTGTGATGAGACATGTTCGAACCTCGGAAAAATTTTTTTAACTTACTGAATACCAGGTGATTTAAAAAAGTCAACTTTAAGTTAGCTGAAAGTAGTGCAGAGTGAGACAATTGACTACCGCCTAGGACATCGCAATGTTAAAATAGTCAGTTGATTACATTGAAAGTAATCCAAGTGTCAGTCAGTACTATTTGAGAAATATTTAGCTTAATGTTAACCGAATTTCCGACAGGGTATGAAAAAAACCATAGAAAACAGAAATCGAGTCATTTTTTCTACCCCTCTTTCTTCTCTACCCCGTTCGCTATCAAACCAAAAATGACGTCGAAAAATAGACTTCATAAAAGTCTTCGTGTGAATTAGGTGTTCGACTTCACAAAATACTTTTTTTAGTTGAAAAATTAAATATAAATTTCCTAATGAAAATTTTTTTTGATTGTACAAAAAGAGACAATAAATAATTAGCGTTATTACGAGTAAATATCGATGGTCTCAAGACTTTTTTACTTTTTTTTACGAAATTAAGCTTTTCAGTGATTCCAATACATTTTACACAAATACACTTCGTCACAAAAATTTATTGCAATAGTATAAATAAATTCAGTAAAGTGCGACTTTTACTCGCACACGAAGGATTCCGTACGGACACTAGATATGTAATACTATACGAACTGTAGCCCATATAAAATATATATTTTTGGAATTTTTTCGGTTTTTGGCGTTTTTAGTTATGTCGTTTTTTTTCACATTTGACGTTTTTTAGTTTTGAAGTTTTTTACACTTTTTCGGTTTTGATAATTTGTCGAATTTCTCGGTTTTTGGCGATTTATTTTAATTTTAGAATTTTTTTTTTAGTTTGGCAATTTTTTTCGCTTTGGCATTTTTTCGGTTTTTGGCGATTTATTTTAGTTTTAGAAGTTGTCAAAATTACATTAACTGATAGAATACTCTTTTATTAACTCGTGCCAAATTTAAACAACATTTTTTCAATAAAAAATATTTTTATGTCAGGTTAGGTTGAGGAGAGGAGCCATTACGCTTTTATCAGGGGACATACGAACACAAATGTCAAATGCCAATGTAGGCCTATTGTGCGCTCTCAAAGCACAGCAACATTTGGCGCCATCTGCAAAAATGCCAGTCAATTCAAATTATGACATTACTTTTGGAACAAAGAAATTAAAAAAAAAAAACAAATGCCTACAACCATGATACAATAATATAAAGGTAAAACCACATTTGACGTATAAAATTAATTCTGACTTTTGTCCCAATTATTTGATTACTGTTTTTTTGTAAACAGAGAGGAAAGCGTTGCCACACACATATAATGGCAACTTTTATATTAGGAATGCTTTTTGAAATGTGTAATTTGAGTTTAGAAATTGTAGTTAAACATATATTTTTTTAATGTTAATTGAACCTACAAAAGCAAATATTTGATTATTTAATTCAATAGATAACAAAAAAAAAAGCTTCACGGCTTGGGATGCAACTTCGTTCTTAAAAACATCGATATAAAGAAACGCCGTAAATAGAAGTGATACTCGATGTTTTATTAGCGGAATTCACGGTTGTTTCATACATATAATACACATTCGCATATACTTCGTGTGCACAACATACATACTGCGACATTTGCATTTGAGGTAAACACATTTCAAATCTCTTAAATTTGTTCTTGTTTCTTTGCAAAGTAACAGCAAGCATTGTTGTCGCCAAGATCTGGTTGCCTGTTGTGCTCTCGTCGGTGTGAAAGTACAAAAAGCTCTTTATAAAAGCTTGCACATTGTGCATATAGCTTGGACGTAGCTGAATAAGAGTTAATGCTTTTTTGTTTGCTAAGGACATGGCCTATGATTAGACTAGGAACATGTAATTATCAAATTTCTCCTTAAAATGGACCACGTGGTCTAATAGTGTTCTTAAGAATGCTACAACTCGTTAACAATTTCATCCGAATAATGTAAGGCAGCTACGTCCAAACACACATACTCTAATATATGTATTTTAGATAAACAGCTTTGTTATTGCTTCTTTGCAAAGA
Organism: Tachina grossa; assembly: GCA_949987645.1. NCBI lineage: Eukaryota > Metazoa > Arthropoda > Insecta > Diptera > Tachinidae > Tachina > Tachina grossa. Next base: position 57,229,030 of record OX465276.1, on the reverse strand, counting down.
CCAAAGATGTCGCCGAGATCTGGAGGCAAATCGCTGCACTCGGTATCGAATTACGAAATATTTCCATATAAATTCTATTGAAATATTTCGTAATTACGTTCGATGTTGGATGTTGTGCTCTCGTCAGTGTGTCTTTGCACATAGTGCGTATAGCTTGGACGCAGTTGATGTAGGGCAATACACCAGAGAGTATAAAGACAAAGTTCCGCCTTGATTCAGTTGGAATTTTCCTTCCTGTTGAATCTTGCTTGCTGCCGTTGTTGGTGCTTCTGTAACTTATTTATTTTTTATAAATTTATGAAATAATTAAAATATTTTTCATTATTTTTAATTTAATAAACAAGAACGTCAAAAAATTAATAAAAAAACTCGGATTTCATAAATTAATAAGGTAGCATTAATTTTGAGAGTAAAAAATAATCGGGACAAACGTCAGAAGGTTAAGAGTATAAACACAATGTTTGCGGTGCGGTGCGGTGCGATTTCTCGTTGCGGAAGAGAAAAATAAACATAATACAACGGAAGACGGCGCCGGCAATACTTGTCATTGTTTAAATTTTTATTAATTTTTTTGTGCATACATTTTTAGAAAAAATTTACTTTTTGTGTTAAATATTTTGTAATGGCAGTAATTAAAAACAAAAAATTAATAACATTTTATACATTCGCAGATACATATATTTTTTAAACTTTTATATTTTATGACAAAAATTTTTGAACTTCAAAATCATGTTTTTGTTCACAATAATGTTGTGAACACCGTCAATTATTCAAAAACTATGGCAACATCAGAAAGAGAAAGAGTGTCAAAAATTGAGAGAATAAGAAAGTCCGCAATGAAAATAAGAGTCTAAACACAATGTTTGCGGTGCGCTGCGATTTATCGTTGCGGGAGAGAAAAATAAACATAATACAACGGAAGACGGCAACGGCAATACTTGTCATTGATTGTTTAAATTTTTATTAATTTTTTTGTGCATACATTTTTATGAAAAATTTACTCTTTCTGTTAAATATTTTGTAATGGCAGTAACTAAAAACAAAAAATGATTAAAATTTTATACATTCAAAATCATGTTTTTTGTTGTGAACACCGCCAATTATTCAAAAACTATGGCAACATCAGAAAGAGAAATAGAGTCAAATATTGAGAGAATAAGAAAGTCCGCAATGAAAATAAAATAGATTTTAATTTTATTCCGTTCCGCACTGCGGTTTTTTACTTCAAAATCGTATGAAAAACCGCACCGCAACAAATAATCGTTACATTGTGTTTAGACTCTAATATGGCGACGAAAAGAGAGAACGGTTTTTCCTTTATATTATTGTATCATGCCTACAACTAAAATGTGTGAGCATTACAAATTAAATATCAATATGTATATCAATATGTACATATTGTGCACATGCACAATAAATAGTAAATTATTAAAACTGGAATTGTAAATATTTAAGATGTCACGTACATTTTTATTTGAAGAAAAAAATAAAATAAAAAAAGATGATCTTTCTTTTGATCAAATTGTACCGAATGTGCGGTAACTGTTACGAAATCTTGAAATAAAAATATAAATTTTTCTTTTTTTTTATTTCCAAATAAGTAATCAAATTAATTCATTAAAAAGTTGTACTCGTATTTTCTGTGCTGCAAGTTTTTACAAAGATTGTAGATAGATGTTTTGCTCTAAATAATAGTTGATTAAAATATCTTTATTTCATTTGTTGTTACAATTTAACACTTCATGGTCATTATTTACACGATGGCCATTATCAACAGCTGCAACAAGAGAAAAAAAGAACAGAAAAGGTGCAGTAAGAAATGCATAATAATATTAACAATTGCTATTATTATCATAAGGAAAATTATCACATTTTCAACAAGCACTCTTTTTTAAAGTCGTTTCTTGTGTATTTACGTTTTCTTTTTTAATTCAGATAAAGAAAAAAATTATTCCGCATACTAAATAGGGTTGCCCTACCTTAAAATAATTATAATTGTAGTGAAACCTGAAAGGATAATACGCAGTTACACCGGATCTTATGTACCCTTATTGAGTGTAAGTTTCGATTTTAAACTCTGGGGCCGGATTCCGCAACGATGAATTTTGAAGTGTTCATCAATTTCAGTGTATACAGTTCACCGGAATTTTTTCAGTGTACAATTTTGAGTCTAGCGTTCTCTATAACTCAAAATAATTCACTCACACCGTTGTGCACGCACAAAACACTTTAAAATTCATCGTTGCAGAATCCGGCGCCTGGTTGAAGGAGTTGACCCAAGGATTTTTTAATTGTATAGTGATGTATTTTTCCTCCGTCGGTGTTGGTTTTAATTTTAATTTTTTTTTTGCATTTTCTTGTTCTTGTTGTTTTGTTCTCGTAAATTTCAATTTTTTATAACAACCCAAATTCAAGGAAGAATGCCGCTCAAGGTCATTAACCCATTGTCTTTTTGAATTTCCCGCCTCTTAATTGAACTGGCAACACTGCTCCTGTCAAAAGTCAACTGTCAGTAGACTCCTATCTAGAAGAAAATATAAACAAGTACTAATTTAAAAAAAAACCCCCTTTTTTAAAAACAAGCTTTTAACGTATTATTTTTTTTTATGATATTAAAGTCGTAATAATATTGCATTGTCATCCGATTTATACATGCATGCAAAATTTCAGCTCAATCGGAAACCGGGAAGTAGATCAAATTTAATTTGCAAGATTTGATTACAGACAGACAACGCGGCAGGTGAAACTAAATAAAAGCTTGTAAAAGAGTGAATTTCGTCTGCTCCTTAACCATTATTTTTTGGGCGAAAACCCATCACTCAAACCAAGGCTAAGCTTGATAAATACTATGGGGACTATTCACCACAAATTTCAATGATAAAAAGTAGACGCCCAGTTTAGGTCTCTACCTCTGATACAATTGAAAAAAAAAAACACTATATGGTTTTAGCTGATCGGATATGGAAAGTGAGAGAGATTGTGGAAACCATAGGCATCTCACATGGCTCAGTGGTCTCAATTTTGAATGATCAATTGGGTATGAGAAAGCTTCCCACATAAGGGTTGCCGCATTTGCTCACAATCGAACACAAACGCATGTGCAGTTGCCATGGTAGAAGTCCATGAATTGGGCTACGAATTGCTTTCTCATCCGCCCTATTATCCAGATTTATGCCCGACTGACTATTTCTTGCCTCCAAGCTTGAAGAAATGGTTCGGCGGAGATTGAGATCTTAGGTACATTTTTGTAGTTGATTGTTTCCGTGAACTTGGAACGGTTTGCTACCTATGGACCTGAACAGGAGAAAAAAAGATAAAAAATATCGAATTTTTTAAAAAATTTTGCAATTTTAATCTTGAAGATGAAGTTTTTTTTTGATCGTATATGTTCACAATTTTTGTTCTTTATGATAAGAGCTACAACTTTTCCTCAGAGTGTAAACCAAAATTCCAAACGGTTTGCAAGAAATGAGCCTGAGAAAATAAAAAAATGACAGCGAGGCACCAAATCTTTGGGGGTCCATAAAAAAGTGCATGACTTGGGGCAAAACTGGGAGACACGGTTCTTTTTTCTTGGTCTTTTATCACGTATATGGTTATATTTTTTCGTGTTGCACTGTGTAACCACATAGTTTCACGTTCCGGACCCAAGATCATGCTATTTAACGCCGCTAGACTTAGTCTTTATTCTACGCTGATAAATCGGAAACTATTGACCACTTGGAGGATAACAATCGCCGAGTTATTGCCGATATACGGCCACAAATTTTTGGAAAAAGTAATCAAAAATAGGACCTCCAGATTAGACTACGTCCGAGCCAGCCGTTATATAACAGAAGTAATATTTAAATCATAATGCCAGAAGATTATTCCTATATAAGAAGCCAATTGAAGTTCCTCAATCTGGTGCCACTTTGCCCAGCTATAGTTTAGATGATAAGACTTTACTTAAATTGCTTAGTGTCGCTGAACGTTCAAGTGAACTCATGCAGTCTAATTTAAACAAAAGCTCTTCAAAACGGAAGTTATTTGAATTTGAACTGGAAAGAACATTTATTTATTGGAAGTGATACCTTCTAACCCGGAATTAAATTTGTTTGGTTGCAATTGGCAACTCTAGAGCAGATTACGCAGATTGTTGCTACGTTTATAAACACGGATATACAACAATAAACAATTACGGTCTCAAAACAAGACGCATTATAAGCTGCTTTCTTTTTAAACAAAGATCACGTTTGTCTTGTTGTCAGATGACAGCCAACAGACAACATGCAGACAAGTGTTTTAAAAGGCTTCCTTCAGATTTAATGTTTGTAATAAATAAAAAGCAAAAACAAAACAAAATTTTCAGCCTGTAAAGATTTCCTAGACGTTGGTTGCATCTTTTGTGCGGCATCAAATGTTTTCAAAAGTTTAAACAACTCATTTAATTGCATTTAAGGATAAATACATAGTTTGCAAATCTTGTTTCTTTTTCTACACCTAAGCGATGGCAAAAAATGTCACCTGTCCGTTTTGTTTTTCCTTCTGCTTTATAAAGTTGGCAAAAATAATTGTATGAATTGAATGCATTAAAAACGCATTGCATTTGTAATAGTTAATAAAACAAGTGGCGTAATCCAGTAGCAATAGTAGTAGTGGAATTATCTATATAGCCAATCATCCATTCGAAACCAACTTGCATTGCATTGTAAAAAGACAACGAAATCAAAACAAATTATTGTCATCACCAACCAAACAGCCCGTGTGTCGAGTATATAAAATAGTATTACATTGTGTTGTGCAAGAATTGCATTCCAAAGTGTTTTAAATCTAAGAGAAAAAAAATAAATTACAATATCTCAAATAGTACAGAGAAGACTCTTTAGAGACAAGTTTTTAGATATTAGTACATACTCGTATAAATTTATAACGGCTATGGGGCATATGGAAAAAGAAGTATCACATCATTTGAATCTGTTGAATACATTTTTCTATAATGTTCCACAATATGATGACGATAAACTGTTGCAACTGCAACAATCATGTCTGTTGCCATTGTTATTTGCAAACTATGTAAGTACGACGAAATGCTCATCGTTTGTTTATTTTAGTTTTTGTATGCATTTTTATGTTGATACTATTTTATTTATGTGTATCTTAAGGCAATCATCCGGTTTTTTGTAGATCAATAGTGTTTCTATAAAATGCACCCCGCCATCATCACAAACCAATAAACCATGTCATCTCAGCTGAATATTATTTGCTTGTCTGCATGAATCTTTGATATTTTAAATATTTAACCCATTTAAAGAATGTTTTTTTTCTTTGTTTATGAATTAATTTTTTTAATACACAATATTATGTAGGTAAATTATTAGGGTAAATAAATGAAAAATCATTTGAAACAAGTAAAATGTCATTTAAAAACCCTTTCGCTTACATTTCGTTTGAATCAAGAGAGTTTTTCAATTGTTTTATAATGTTAATTTTTTAACTAGCACAATATGTAAAAAATAAACCAAAAATCATTTATTTTATTTAAAAATAAAAATTAAAAATTTTAAAAATCCCCGACTTTTTTCAGAAAAGATGTTATATCTTCTAAACGGCTGGACCGATTTTCTTCAAACATATGAATGAAAATCGGTCCTAAATGAAAATCGGTCCAGCTGTTTGGCCTGTAAGTGGACACGGACAGACACACAGATACACAGACACACACTACAAACTTATAACACCCCTTTTTTTAGTCGTAGTCGGGGGTTAAAAAAATTAAACTTATTTATAAGTTAGATATTTTAGAATTATTTATTAACAATTGAAAATAACTGAACATTTTGACTGCACGAAAAATCATTTTAATTTTGTAGTTATTTTTTTAGCAACATACATAAAAAGTTAAAATAATTATAATTTTTTCGTGGGACAACTGCATTTTCATTTAAGTTTGACTTTACGGTAAACTTCTGAAACAACTTCAAACAGTTAATGTAAAACTTTTTCGAGTGTTTAATAAAGCTATTTTGTTTCTCATGATCTAAAGACAGTCAGGTCATTTGAGAAAAAGTAATTAGGAATGCTCTAGTTTTTGTTTTTTTTTTCGTTTAGCATTCGTTTGTATATTCATTTTGCTTCTGCTTAAGAACCTCATCAGTAGACTTCAACCAAAATATTCCTGAAGAAGCTAAAAGACTTCAATTGTTTATGGAAAAACTCTCAAAATGTTAATGAGAATTACGTAGAAAAATGTAATAAGTCAAAAAGTCTCAAACAAAAACTTCTAAATCCACAACAAACATTCTTATTCGATACTGAATCTGTGCCTCGTTTGTGTAACTTAAGGTGAATTCACCCATTGTTTCGGAACAAAATTTTTGTCTGGAGAAATTTTTTTTAGTGAGAGTTTTTTGCAAGACGATTCATCCATTTCGAACATTTTGTCTGGAAAATCAAAGCTACCATATGAAATACGTGTGTAAACGATGCGTATTAATTTTACAAGTGGCAGCACAGCGGCAAATGATTACAATTTTCTGTGTCACACACATATTTTATTGTTTACTTCAATGGTTTCGTTCAACTCCATACATATGGATATGTTTTTTTTTTTAATTTTTCTTTATTTCTATTGTAATAAATACAAGTATACACTGTTCTTTTATTATTTATATAATATGATGTGGCAGCTCAGTTCAACTTTGGCTGAAAAATTAAAATAGTTGGCCACTCAGTTCGATTTTGTCCGGACAAAAATTAAAATTAAACCAATTCAAAAAGAAAATGTTCCGAACAAATTTTGTTCTATTCTTCTCTCTCTCTCTCAAAAAAAAAAAGAGAAACGTCAAACTCCATATAAAAAAAAATTTGTCCGGACAAAAATTTTGTTCCGAAACAATGGCTGAATCCAGCTTTATGAAATACATAATTACAGTAAACCCCGGTTAATTGCCTCATCTAAAATGTCATGATATTGGGGTAATTATCCGAGAAAGGTATTAAAGCGAAGACTTTTAATTACCTCACATGTAATTTGGCTCATAAAGCGATACGAACTTTAGCCTGATCAAATCATAAATAAATACAGCCTTATTTATAAAAATTATTAAGGCTTTATAAAGACTTTTTAAGAAAAATTTTTTATGAAAATTTATTTTAAAAACGCTTTATAAAGCCTTAATAAGTTTTATAAATAATGCCGATAATTTTTAATTACAAAAATAAAATAATGTTTAGTGATGTACTTGGAAATAATTATTGTACAATGTTGTCAACACATTACAAAATATTTCTTGTTGCGCAATATAAATCAAAGGACTTTTTATTTTATTCAATATATTGTGCCATATACGAATATAAGTCCCTGTCCAGACTTGCAATTTTTGTTGCAGCAATTATTGAGTTTATTGGTGAGAGTGGTGAGAAGATTGGGGAGGGGTACACAGTTTCATCTGCTCGACAATTCCCTTTTGAATTGAAATTCGTATTTGTTAATTTCAAGTTGTTAGTTGTATTTGACGTTTTTTATAATTTTATTTTTTCAGTTGTATGAAAAACAAAAAAATATAACAAAATGTATAGAATTGTTAATTTTTCAAGGAAATTTGTGGTGTAATAGTTTTTTTTAATGCATAATTGCAATATCAGAATTTCATAATGTGGACACTTATGCTATTTCAAAGCAGAATTTTAAGAAATTGCAGCTACAAAAATTGCAAGTCTGGACGAGGACTTGTATACACACTGGCAATTTTATTGTACAATTTATTGTAATTTTTTTTTAATATTGTGCAACTTATTGGGTACCAAACCAAGAAAAATTCCCAAACATTTTGCTTTATATATTTGACATTTGAAATTTGGATAAATTTGAAAAAAAACTGTTCTTTTCATTGTTAGCAATAAAATAAATTTTTAATAAAAACCATGCACAGACATGTACATAAGTACCTATATAAAAACAACATTTTTTATGTTTTTAAATGCTTAATTTAGCTACTAGCTAAAATAGCATCAACATTATTTCAATTCTTCGTAAAACGTCAACCTTAACATTTATGTGGACATATATGTAACGTAATGCATGAGTAAATTACGTACGTATATGAACGTTCACAAAACCATTCAATAGCTGTGTCCAAATATTTCAAATTTATTAACTTGTGTATACGAAATGAAAAAATAAAAGCGATTGCACCAAGAAAAGAGAGCAAAAAAATGTTAATTGAAAACGTCTCTTAAAGGTTTCTGTTACACATTAAACTGGAGAGGTTTTTCCGTTTTCTTTTGCCAACAAGAAGAGAGAAAAAATAATTGAAAAACTATTTAATTTTTTTTCAAACTATCAATTAAAATAGTAATTAGTGATTTGGTGATTTAATTATTGCATTTATGTGAAAAAAAAACAAAGAGATATACAAAAAATCTTTGGAAATTTTTAAGACCAGCCTGAGTGTTAGACAGGTGGTTGGCTAATATCATTTGTAATCAAAATTATTTCATTTGAAATTAGTGTAGCAAATCGTAAGAAATGTTTTAAAGATCAATTTTATAAACATCTGGTGGAAACGCATACATAGATATAAATAAGACCATTAATTGTTTTAATGATTTTCTTAATAGCTTTATTTGTTTGTGGTAATTAATGTTTGCATGTTTGTAGGCTATAATATCCGAAACCACTCAATCTATATAAAATATTCAACAATATGTTGTAGAACGAGATTTCCGGATAGGTCATGTTACTATTTCGATACAATTTTTGTAATAAAGACGAGAGGCAAAAAACTTCAAATACAGAACTATTAAATACAGTTTTGTAATTATATTCCATGATAATCTTTCTATTATAAATTGAGGCAGTCATTAACTAAAAAGTTAATTGAAAGAGGTTTCGTGACATCTTTCATAAAAAGAATATGCAATAAGGCTTGTGAATTGAGCAATTTTATTCCTAATATTTTTTTTACTTTTTTTGATTATGTATATTAAAATAAATTCAGTAATACTATACGGACTTTAGCCTATATAATAATTTTATATAGTTTTGGAATTTTTCGTTTTTGAGATTTTTTTGGTTTTTAGCGTTTTTTAATATGGGGTTTTTTAGTTTCGGCGTTTTTTTTTTGCGTTTTTATCGGTCTTCGGTGCTTTTTTTGGGTTTGGCGGTTTTTTCTGGTTTTAGCGATTTTTTTCTATTTTTGACGTTTTCTCATTTTGGTGATTTTTTTAATTTGGGTTTTTTTGGTGTTTGGTGCTTTTTTCTCTTTTTAGCGATTTTTTCTGTTTTTGGTGTTTTTTCATTTGGTGATTTTTTTTTTCATTTTTGCGATTTTTCCGTTTGCGTTTTTAGCGTTTTTTCGGTCTTTGGTGCTTTTTTCGGTTTGGTGCTTTTTCTCGTTTTAGCGATTTTTTTCTGTTTTTGGCGTTTCTTCATTTTGGTGATTTTTTTTTTCATTTTTGCGATTTTTTTTTTCATCTTTGCGATATTTCCGGTTTTTGACGATTTATTTTAGCTTTAGAATTTTTTTTAATAATACGCTTTTTTCGTTTTGGGGTTTTTTTCGGTTTTTGGCGATTTTTTCGGTTTACCTCTTACGGTTTATAAGATACAACAAGTTGTCAAAATTACATTAACTGATACAACACCTTTTAATTTAGATTTTTTTAAAATTTAAGTGTTAATTGTAGTCCGTATAAAAATACACTAACTATATACATATGTATGTATATTAGATGGGATTTTAACATTTTTCGTTGCTCGTTTGGAACACCCTTTAATTTATAACTGTCATGTATTTGTTATTGTAGATAGATAATCTATCCAAATTTCAGGTTCGTAGCTCTTGCGGTTCTTGAGAAAATAACCTGTGACGGACAGACAGACTGGCGGACAGCGTAGCGAAAACTTCAATAGCTTGCAGAATGTCAGTATAAAACCTGAAAATTTCCTTTTTAATCAAAACTAAAAGTTAAATTAAATAGCTGTTTTTATGAAAAATAATCGCTGATGATAAACATAAAATAGTTTAGCAATTTGTAAAACACCTCCACTAGGAGCCTTGGAAAACAATATTAAATCAGTTAATTAAAAAAAATTATAAAAGTGAGATAAAATTTAAATTTTATGCAAAACTCCAATTTCATTAAAATAAATGAATAATAAAATATTTATTTCTCTAAACAATAATGGCCGGGGTCAGCTATTACACAATATTTTTTAGCAATTATTTAAATTTTTTCAATGAAAAATTAATTAGTGCATTAATTTTTTGATCGGAAAATTGTTAAAAGACAATAATAAAATGTCAACAATATTTGTGTTAAAATTAAAACACAAGAAGTAAAATGCAATAAATTTTAATGTCGCCACAAAAAATATTAAAAACACAACACAACAAATTTTTATTCATTCATAATGCAACAGTAGCGTATACACACACAAATGCATATGTACTCGTACATCCGCACATGCACACAAGCACTTGAATCTTGTACTCGTATATAGAAAACCAAAGACTTAAGACAGCAGCTCGATATGAGTGCTAAACAATTTTTTGTTGAGAAAAAAATAACAAACTGTTTTTTTTTCCTAAACTGTTTGTTTTATGATACATTTAAATTTAAATGACACATCCGCATTTGCGGATCTGGGCTAAATTATTTAAGAACTATTAAAAGCTTATTACAAAAGATCTATAACATTAAAAAATATTAGAAAATCTGTTAAACACTAGAGATTGTAGGAAAAAAGCTGAAGCTGTATGTATTTGAAATTTGAAAGTTTTTTTTTATGGAAATTTAAGTATGAAAAATACTACTTTAAAAATGTATTTAATTTTTTTTTATAAAAAATTAAATCAGAGAGTGATCAGCCTCAAGGTTTTTGATATTTTTAATAATAAAGGGTGTTTTTTATTGAGGTATAGAACTTTAAGTTGGCATCACTTTTTTAACTGGCGGCCATTTTGTGAGCTGTCGAGTGATTAATATTTAGTTTGGTTTGCCATTTCATCATGAACAGGTTGACAAAAGAACAACGCTTGCAAATCGTGCAAATTTATTTCGAAAATAATGGTTCAGTTCGCGAAGTTTACCGCAAGCTCCGTCCATTTTATGGTCGACATAATCGTCCATCAGAGCAATTAATTCGGTTAACCATGGATCGTTTTCGCACTACGTTTACTCTATGTGATAATACGCATCCGCAGAGACGTCGAACAGTGCGCACCGAAGAAACAATTGCCGCTGTAGAGCAAAGTGTTGAAGAGCACCCGAATGAATCGATTCGCCACCGTGCACAGCAATTGGAGCCGACTAACCGACTATTTTGTTCCCGAATTGTATGGCATGAATGTGGATGAGTTGTGGTTCCAACAAGACGGCGCTACATGCCGCACAGCGCACGTCACAATCTATTTATTGAAGGAAACATTCGATGAGCGCATAATTTCGCGGAATGGACCTGTCAATTGGCCACCAAGATCGTGTGATTTGACACCATTGGATTATTTTCTTTGGGGATATGTGAAGTCGCTCGTCTACGCCAACAAACCAGAAACGTTAGGGGACTTGGAAGCCAACATTCGTGGCGTTATTGCCAACATACGGCCCCATATGCTCGAAAAAGTGGTTGAAAATTGGACCTGTAGAATTGGCTTTATTCGAGCCAGCCGCGGCGGCCACATGCCCGAAATCATATTTAAACATCAATGGCATAAAATTATCCTTCCAATAAAGCCAAATTGATGGACATTAAAACGATTTTCTTGTGTTTTATTTCAATTCAAAGTTCTATACCTCTAAAAGAACACCCGTTATTTACAAACATGTCTTTCTTTTTACATTAATTAGTGTTATCTGTTCAAAATTGCATTTATTGCATTTTGAGTTGCTTAAAGGCAAATTAGAAAGATAATGTGCGTTATACATAGATATACATATGCAACACAAATTGATTTAGTTGTAATTTTTATGTAAATTAAAATATTTCAGGTAGTATTATTTCACATAATAAAGATATACATCTGCTTAAATAATTGAATATTAATTAAATAATAATGAAAAATTGAATTTTAAGGTCAAATCTATACTGCAATAATTTTTTTTATAAAAATGTAAATCGGACTATAATATTATAATTTTGTAATTTCGTTGAAATTTCGCTTACAAAAAGTTTATATTTTAAATGATGAATTATATAAGTTTTCCTTACTTAAAATAAGGAAAGAAAGAGAATTTATTTATTTTCTCTGGGCCTGTTCTCTAAAGTTTGAAAGAAATTTGATTTTTTAATTTTTATAGCTATGCTATTTATTGCGCGGTACAGGTATTTTTATATATTTGTGTTATCGAAATCAAATCTCTTTTCTGCAAGGCCTTGTTGGCATATTTACATATGTACTAAATAGTTATTTCAACCAAATCGTCAAAATATGAGGAATATTTGAAACAAAATCGTCAATCGTCATTTTGGGAAGTTTGTTATAAAAAATCGTCAAAATGACGTAAAATCGTCATATCTAACAACATTTTTTTTTTTTTTTGCCTGACTAAAGTGTTTCACAGAAGTAATGATTAGAGTTTTTCTTTTCCCGGACTTTTTCATTTCCCGGCGAAGTGGGAACGACTTTTCGGTTTCCCGAGAATTCCCGGGAATACATTATTACTGCGGCAAACCAATAACCACCCGACGATAAATAAATACCAATATTATACATATGTAAAAATCTTACAAAATATATTTCTTTGGAAATAGGACTTTAGCACAGAATAAGCATTAATAGAATCGTTCTTTTTACCAAAGAGAATCTGTAATTATTTTGTAAATTTTCTTTCGCATTTCTTTTTTTAGTTTTATGAATTGTTGCAGAATTAAATTTTGAACATTTCGTTCCGCTTTTGGCAAATAAAGGCCTCTAAGTGTCAGAGCACATGTGTGCCAGATGTAAACTCAGCCTTAGTTGTTGTATAGTTTTAGCTATTTTGCTACATATAAACTAAAGTTTCCATAACAAAATAATAAAAAATACCGGGAATTCCCGCACAAAATTTCCCAGGATTTCTTTCCCGGAAAATGTGCGGGAACCCGGGAAATCCCGTATGGAAAACACTAGTAATAATAATAGTAATTAATATATAATTTTTGTGAGAGCCCGCCTACGTTAGTGCTTTTCAGAAGCATTTTTCGAAGCTTTTGTTATCAAATAAGCAATATATTGCTTCGCTCAGTTGTTAGTGCTTCCAAATCAGAATTTTTTTTATTCGCGATAGGGCGGATTATTTTTTTTTAACTTTTAAGTTTTTGCGGTACCTTACCAGCAGCCGTTTAGGATTTATAAGAGATTAAACAGACTGTATTAAAAAAATTAAGAATTGACGAGGGGATCGAAATGTATGGAATTATTGAATCTTATTAGGGTTGTCGAATTTTTCGACTTTGACTTGCTTAACTAGATTAAAGAAGAATACAACATTTTGCTTTAATCTAGTACAAACTCTTGAAGTCGAGACGACAAAATCGAGAACCGTAATAAGGCAGATAGTGATTTACTAGTTTTTTAGATTTTCATATTGTGTTTTTGTGTCTGTGTTTAGAGTTAATATGCTAAAATCTAAACTACAGATTAACTGAAGCAAATGTTAAACTTTGCAACGACTTATACAAAAGAAAAAACCAAAAAAACAGATCGATGACGTTGGCAGAGCAATAATTTATTTTAATAGAAAAGAGGCGACATACTATCACTTTAAACGCCAACTGGCTATTGGAATCAATGCTGCCTCTGACTCAAACTTATTATTAAGTCTGACTGTGGCTTATAAACAATATATTTACTTATTTGCTGCACAGCAACTGCAACATCGGCAACAAGACAGTTAAGGCAATTGTAAGATTCAACAGAAAGGTCTAAAATTATCTTTAACAAAGTTACTGCCTCGTTGTTTGTTTGTGTTTGTGTTTGTTGTTCAGTATTTGTCGGTGTGTATGTCTGCTCGTCTTGGTGGTGCTGCTGAAAATTTTCGTGTATTTTTTGTTTTAAGTTGTAGTTTTCTTTAACTGCAAAACTTTTATAAATGCCAGTGTCGTTAAACAATTGAAATAAGTCGTTATTCGAACGTTAAACAAACAACTTGTGTAGTGAATTAATTTTGTGTTTCTTATTTATATTTCCTTAAATACAAAAATATATAATTTCCGTTAAATTTTTAAATAAATTAAAGAAAAAAAAAACATAAAACTGATCATTCGTATAAAACATACTTTGCCAGGATTAAAAGTATGATTTTATAAAGTTTGGTAATATGACTGAGAATTAATCTAAAATGCTGAGCAAAACTTTAATATTGCATAAAAGATAAAAAAATTAAAAGAAAGTAAACGAAATAAATAAATAAGCAAATAGTGTCATTAACTAGTCTCCAGCTAAAAAAAAAAGAAACAAATAATAAAATTATAGAAAATTAATTTGCTTGCGAATTCTGTGTCTCATCTCACAATGAAGACATTTTTTGCATTATTAATTTGTTTTACAATTGGTAAGTGTTTGTTGAAACTGAATATATATTAAATTTAAAGTGGAAAAACTGAAAAGATAATTTTTTTTTATAACTTGATGATTGTGTCATAGGAATATGTAATTAAAAAAAGAATTGCAAAATGTCTGCAAAATACACATGATGAAAAAAAGTTATTTGATATACTTTGAAATGAAAATTGAAATATGTATGTATGTATGTATATGTGCCCTTAATTATGATAGTGGTCCAAGTCACACACATTTTTGCTTCGAAATATTAAATGAATCTTAAATAATATCAAGAAATATTTTATAAATATTAAATAAATTTATATTAATCGAGACTGGAGCAACTCTAAATTAAAATGATGCATAATATAAAAGTATTTCTGCATTTGTTCAAATGTAATCTACTAAATATCTCGAGCAAACAAATATATGACTTAGAACACATTCATAATTAAGGGCACATATATGTTGATATCAAAAAGTCAATTAAATGCAATTGAAATACAACAAATACGTCGCAAGTAACATAAATCTTAAAATGTACGTATACATTCTTATTAGGATTGTTATTCGAATAAAATTTATTCGATAAATAAATAAGATTTTTTTTTCGAATAAATAAAATGCTAGATTTAGAAAAAAAGTTGTCCATAAATTTATGTCTAATATTGGAATAGCTTTTTGTTAAGAGTTATTAATAAAACATTATACAAATTTAGTCAAATACATAAATCAAGACTCGAGTCGAACTCAAAAGCCAACTCCTAAAGTCTGGAGATTATACATACTAAAGTCCTGCACAAGACCCCTTACAAGATTTTTTAAGACATGAGAGATCTTTCAAATGCTTTACTACAGCGAAATCTTCTAAAACAAACGTAAACAACACTGTTTGTGATGCTTGCTTCTTCATACGCATGGACGCGTGTACAAACGTTATGCATATACATACGCACACACGTTGTGTGTATGATCTTTTATTCTTCTGCGCACATACAAACGCACACATGCATTGATATTAGTTGTGTGCGTTTGCTTTAAAAACTCACCCTTAAACACATACACTCAAACGTACAATATGCAAAATAACAATCATACACGCATCATCAATACTACTTCTTTTGATTGTTTGTTACGAACAAGAAGTTTTCGCCACGTCGCTTAAAAACACTCATATATACGTACATCAATACATCCATAGTGCTTGGCTTGCTAAACGACATCATTTGCCAGCAAAAAATTACACATTACCATTAGAACTACTTGCCATATAATGACTTACTTTTCTGATTGCCAATTTTCATTACTCGCTTACAAATCACATTACCTAAAATTTAAAAAAAATTACGTGCAAGTTGCTAAATGAAGAGAATGATTTTTTTAGACGAAATAGATTACGTGAAATACTGCTAAATAAAAAAAATGAAAGAATCGATTATTTTAGTCTCACGCTTTGTTAAAGTCATTAAGTTGGTAAAGCGGCCCATACATTATAACAGCATGCACGCACAATCAAGCGATTGAGCATTCATGCTCGAACCACACAACATACCAGCAAGCTGGTACAATCTTCATTTCTTACAAAATTGCGGGAAGGGTGGTTATGAATAGTGACAGTTTTTGCTGCAATTATTATTGGTATGTTGTTAAAATTATCAGCCATGTATAACTAAAGTGCTAAAATTCTGTTTCCCATTGAAACAAAATATGTTTCAACAAATAATATTACTTAAATGCATGTTTACTCCATGACAACTTTGCTCAACTGAGCTAATTTCACCATATACCACACCAGCAAGCTGGTACGATAAGCAAAATAACAAACTCTATTTGACATCGCTACAGCAAACCGTACAATCGCACAAAACGCACATACACGACCAAACCGCTGGCACAAACACTTGATTGCGCATGCATGCTGTTGTAGTGTATGGGCCCCTTAATCCAGTAGGGAAGTGCTTCCACCAAAAATGCTTAATTCCAAACTCGATTACCTTTTTTGAAATTTTTTGCTGGGTTATTATTAGTTTAGTATAATACATGCTACAAGAATGCATTTAAAAAACAAGACGTATTTACATTTCAAGACTGCTTACGCAGGTATCTAATAACTACACACAACATTAATTATAAAGGCTTTTTCAATGATGAAATATCAAGATTTTTTAAGAACTTTCGGATTTGATTTAAAAAAAAAAACACATAAAATTTAGAGAAATATATGAAATCTTTATTTGAGTCGGTAGAATAATCTATATGATTTCGTGTAAATTTTGACCGCGTATATGTCTGAAATCAGTGATGCCAACTTTTTTGCCTCTAAAAGCACATCAGAATTTAAAAAAAGCACTAAAAAGCGTAATTTTAAGATCTAAAAAGCGTAAAAAGCACTAACGTGAAAAACGAGTGCAATTTAACAATGTTTTCTAAGCTATTCTCTATTTAGGCAATATTATCAACATCTTTAATGAAATATATCAGACGACAAAGGTATGATTTACACAGAAAAAATAAATACACCAAGTTTTTTATTAAAGTAATTTTAAAAATACACAAATTTCTTAAAAGCACTACTTAGTGCTTTTTGTTAGTTTGGCACTAACGCTCAAAAATTGGCGTTTCTAGTCTTCAAAAAGCACTAAAAATAGTGCCAAAAGCACCAACTTGGCATCGCTGTCTGAAATGGTTCGTACGTTGGGTCCGATTTTGCCATAATTTCATAATAGATATGAGCCTTAACATATCCCCACAAAAAATAGTCTAAATGCGTTAAATCGTAGGCGGCCAATTAACCGGCCCAAACGTGAAATAAACTGCTCACCGAACTCGCCTCTCAAATTGGCCATTGTTTTGCGTGCTTTGTGAAATTTGGCAGAGTCTTGTTGAAACCACATATCACCCAAGTCCAGCTCTTCCATTTTGAAAAAAAAAACAAAAAGTAGCAGATACCCAGTTGCTGCCAATGGCGCAATCTATAATTCACGTTCATCATAAACACTGGCGGATACAACTGCGATATTTTCCCCTGTCCGCACTCTACGTATGCGTGTTTGTGGTTTAATGTTCAATAATCTAATTTTGGTACAAAATTTAATCACAAGATTCCGAATAGCCTCCTCAGAAGATAGCCCAAGCTGACCATAAAATCGAATAAGTGCATGGATGCACTTTCACAGAAAAAAGTATTCACCAGTTAATGTTTTCAATTAAAAATTTAATTGATTCAATTAACTTTTTAATTGTATTAATTTTAGTGGAAAAACTTAATTGATATTATTAAATTGTTTATAGGTGAAAATTTAACTAATTTTTTAATTGATATTACAAATGTTTTAATTGATATTACAAAATTATTCATATTACTTTTTTGTGTGTTCTTAACCCAGCATGAAGTTTGATAATAATATTTAATCATCTGCAAGCGTTGTTCATTTTTAAGTCGATTCATGGTTAAATTATAGCCCAAACTGAACACTTTTAACAGTAACATGATACACGAAAACATCTGACTTTCCGATCACAGTGTTTCCAAAAAGAAAGTTGCTAAAAATCAAACTTTATATACATATAAAAATTAATGTTTGTTTGTATGTTTGCGGCCAAACCGCTCATCTTATCGCAATGAAATTTGGTGCACTTGGTCTGTGCAAATCCGGGAAGGTTTTCAGGGTATTACATTTTTTCAAACTAAGACCAGGAGGGCGATAGGGTGGATATTTCTGCCCCTGCGAAATGTTCTATTAGATTTTAACGTAATTTAGAACAGAGCTATATCTGCATCTAAAAAGTTACATAGGCTTTGTAAATTTTTTAAAGTAGATTCAGGAGGGCGGCAAGGAGGAATTTCTGCCTAAGAAACAATCAAACCGATTTTAATGAAATTTAGAATATAGTTAGATCTGCATCTAAAAATTCTTAAGTGCGCATTTTTGCCAGTTGATTGATTTTGACATTGCAGATTTTTGCAAAGTGACTTGCTTTCTTTTATAAATTTGGACCATTACGTAGTATCCCAATTCACAATCTTGTGCAAATTGTCTTGCATTGTAGCATGTGCAAAATGGTATAGTATATTGATACTCACCACTTAACAATTCTTAGTGGTGAATATCAATATACTATGCCATTTTGCACATGCGAGACCATTTGCACAATACTGTGAATTGGGCTAATATTAAAAAAAATCGGAAAGTTCTTATACCATGTAGAAATATGACTACAACAACTGCAAGTAAAATAATACTCTTATTTTAATACTCACAATTTTTTTACACACTATAATGAAAACGGGAATAATTTTTCTTCAACACTTGCAAATTATTTTACAACAAGAAAAAAAGGTTTTATATAAAGCAAATGCACACAATTTCTTTTTGGTGAGTTTGAACCAGTCTGTTTGATACGTAAGCTTTAAGTAGGGATCATGGATTATAGATCATAGCAACAGCATTTAAGATTATTCGTTTAACAAAATGTTTAATTTTATTGGCTGGTTCCTTGAGGTACCATCAGGCTATTAAGCGTTAAGGCTGTTTATTTAATCTGTAGAAAAACACTAATGATTTTATTTTTATTTTAAATCTACTATATTAATCAATTATTATCTATTTCAACAATACGATTAAAAATCCCAATTTAAGCATAGTAATTTTCAGAATATTCTTCAAAAATTCATATTGGCAACGACTGTCTAATCTATCGTCTTCTCTAAACCATTTTCAAAAAAAAAAAAAAAAAAAACAAGTCAAAATTATGATTTATACTTTTATTAAAAAATCACATGCATACGAGTACAAGCATGAATAAATCCATTAAAATCAAAATACATGCAGTCCATACATACATACATATGTACATATTTGCAATAACAATAAATTTCCAAATCAATATTTGTAAAAACAAAATTATGTTTTCTTTTCATTTTTTCCATCATCATCATGTTAATAAAATTAAATTATCCTGCTCTTATAATTTTCTTCTACATCTGCTTTTGTATATATTTCTATTGATCAATTTAGCAGGCTTTTTAAATGTCTGCGCCAGTGAAATAAATAAACCCAGCCAACTAACGACAACAAAACAAATTGCTGATGACACAACAGCAAATGCAGCAGTAACAGCAGCAGCAGCAAAATCTGCGCCAGTTGCAGCAATTACATTAACAAATGACGCTACCAAAGATAAAAGACAGACAAAAGACACAAAAGTTGCAGGTAGTGACTATGCAAATCATCGATCCGATACCGCTTCAGCCATTGTCAATAGAAACTCCAACACAAATTCCGATGATCCCGAAGATCCACAAGAAACAGGTTACGGAACGAATGCCAGACAATTTTTAATAAGACCTCAACAACAGCAACAGCAGCATCTGTCGCAACAACAAAATATAGAAGAACCACTGCCACCACAATTGAGAAATTACCCAGCTACCATAAGGCCTCACAACACCCAGCTACTGGAACAAAGTCAGGAGGTGAGTACTAAATTTAAAACTAGTTGTTTGACTTCATGCGAAGCTTTTTTCTATGCATTAGCTAGCTGCAGGCTTAGACAATATTTTGTCTATTGTGAGACTTTTTTTTGTTCGAACATGGAATCGATTATAGAGTCAGTTAGACTGGCTGTCTGTCAATAAATGTTTAGTTAGAAAATATCAAAAGGTTAATAAGATAATTAAGGTGAAGAAAACAAAGCAAACATCAATGCGAAAAAAATATAATAACAATAATAACATTAATAAAAATAACAAGATGGAAATTGTATTTACGGTAGCTAAAAGCCATTACATGTTGTTTGTTAAGCATTTAAGGCTGGAATGTCCAAATACAGTTTTTACAAATTTGCGAAACGATTTATTTTAATATCAACAAAATTGTTGATTTCTGTAGAAAAAAATCTTTGAAGTGAAACTCTTTCTATTTGGGCACTACAATTATGAATAATTTGAGTAACAGCAGGATCGACCCATTTGCAGAGATCACTTTTTTTTTTTTTTTTTTTTTTTTTTTGAGGAAGTATTTAGCAGAATGTTGTTAGAGAGGTGGAGGGCAGATAAAGTAGAAAAAGATTTTTTTTTTAATGCATGTTTTTTATTTATTGTATCTTCAAATATGAACTAACAATAAGTATTCAAATCTTAAATCTATAAAAAAAATTATTAGGCCCGACCAATGTCGGACATAAGCTTAGTGATAATTATTAATAATACATAAGTAGTGATAAGCAACAAAAATAAAAAAGTGTTTTCAAGCAGCTTCATCATCTAGAGTGTTGAATATTAGAGCCCGTGTATCTCTCTTTTTTAAGCGGATGTGTCCAGTAAAGTTCAAAATATTACGAGCAAGCGGATTAGGATGTGACTCGAGTTTTGTTAGATATTTGCCTGCGTATTTTACAATTTCTTCAGTCATTTGAATTTTTGATGTACCATGGAGCCGATGTTATCATGCGTAAAATTTTATTTTGCCTTCGTTGAAGTTTCTCTACATTTGAAGTTGAAGCAGTGCCCCAAAGTTGAATTCCGTAACACCATATTGGCTTTAAAAGCGACTTGTATATTAAAAGTTTGCAGTCTAGTCTAAGTGTTGAATTTCTACCAATCAGCCAATGTACCTGAGTTAATTTAAGTTTCATTTGAGTTAACTTAGAGTCAATGTGGTGTTTCCATGTAAGTCGTCGATTATATACCAAGATATTTCACATGTGAATGTTGAGGAACAACTTGATTGATAATCCGAATGGGGGAGCAAGTATCTCTTCTTAGGGTGAACGTTATATGGATACACTTTTCTTCATTGACTTTAATTCTCCATAAGTTTAACCAAA
This sequence comes from Tachina grossa, assembly GCA_949987645.1. Taxonomy (NCBI): domain Eukaryota; kingdom Metazoa; phylum Arthropoda; class Insecta; order Diptera; family Tachinidae; genus Tachina; species Tachina grossa. The sequence goes on along the minus strand of OX465276.1, from coordinate 57,207,695 downwards.
GCTCCATCTGGCTAATGTGTTCCTGGAATTTGCAGGATGCCTCATCAGGGTTTTCGTGCATACTAAGGCAGGCTGTATCGTCGGCAAATGTGGAAGTATGGATACTACTGCTCACAGGCATATCACAAGTATAAATCAAATATAAAACTGGTCCCAGTATGCTCCCCTGTGGCACACCGGATAATTTTTAAGAGATGCAGTTTTTTCAGACGCAAGCAACTCTTGGAGTCGTTTAGTGCACTCTTTAAATCTGATTTTATTTTGTGGTGATCTGTGCTGTTGCCATTCCCTTCTAGCTCTTCTTTTTTCACGTACGAGACGTTCAATGTGTAGAATAAATTTTATTAAACCCAGTCTGCGGATGGGAGATAATGGCATGTTCAGCAGCCTGTTTAATATTCTCGCTGAGATTGGCAATGTTAGATTGAATATCATCGGATGTTCTAAGCGTAATGTTTTCCGTACAATGACTACTGAGATATTTTTTGAACCCCAGCCAATTAACACGATTGATCATCTTCACATATGGGTCAGGTAAGTTACTTCTTAAGGGACTACAAATTGTAATGATCGTCGGAGAGTGATCGGACGAAAGATCAATAGAGGCTTGAACTTGAATTAAATCCCTAGAGATATTTTTTATGACGCCAAAATCTATAACATCCGGAATTTTTTGTATGTCAGTAGGCCAATAAGTGGGCTCCCCACTCGAAATGACATCCAAGCCCATTTTTGAAATAGTGTTGAACAATGCTCGACCTCTGGGGGTAATAAGACGCGAACCCCAGAACGTATGCTTAGCATTGTAGTCGCCAGCTGCTACAAAACAAGGTCCAAGAGATTTGTAGAAATCCTCATATTGATTCTCAGTGATTGAAAATCTGGGAGGGGAGTAAATTGATGATATAACAAAATTTGTACAAAAACTTTCAATGCCAATATTTATTGCTTGTAGGTGTTCTTCACAAATGTTATCAAGAACATAGTGCTTGAGTCTTGACTTTATTAGAATTGCTGATCCACCGCAAGCCCTTCCTCTAGGGTCCTTTGTATCATATATAGTATAGCCATAAATTTTAAAAAGACTTCTCGAAGTCAAATGAGTCTCAGATACTAACATTACATCAATATTTTTTTCCATGAGGAAGTGCTCAAGTTCATTTTTATGTTGGCGAATGCCGTTTGCGTTCCAGAAACATATTGTTAACGTGTTCATGGCTTATTAATTAATGCTTGAAGCAGAGTATTCTGCATTCGCAGCATTTCTTGCATCATGCTAGTCATATTTGTTGTAAAATTGTTTATAGTTTGCACCAGATTTTCAATAGTAGCTTCAAGGCGATTAAAATTAAAGCTTGCGTCAGTATTTTTTGAATTATTTGGCGGTGAAACATTTTGTGTGGGAATTGAATTTGTCTTAGCAGCATCTGCATACGATACACGGGAAGTAACTGGTTGGCTCATTTGCGCAAAAGTGGCAGAGTAAGCGTTTGCTGATTGAGCTGGAGCTAATTTAGGTTTTTGCACCATAGTCTTCTTTACGAAAGAGTACACAGGACAACCTCTGTAGTTAGCGGTGTGATTACCTCCACAATTACTGCATTTTTTATCACTTTGATCTTTTGGCTTATTGCAACTAGCAGTGCCGTGTAATTCGCCGCACACAACACAAACAGAGGGTAAATTGCAGTATGTTTTTGTATGGCCATATTCTTGGCAATTATGGCAAGATGCAAAATTTTTTTCTTTAACCGTTTGTAGCTTGATAACTAAGATAGGTTATTTTAGCAATCAGAATCTGGGACCCACTCAGACTATTGTGATACGACAGAAACTCTAGTTAAGCGAAGTGATTTTCAAACAAACGTGTGTTTTGAAATATAATTTAGTTTCAGTAAATATTTTTTACTGTTCCAGTAAATTATTTGTACCAATTTTATTTAATGTAAAAAAACTGTATAGAATGAAAATTATCTATATAAAGTAAAATTTGTAAAAAAATAGATTTATTTTTTTTTATATTTAAATTTGTTATTTTCAGTTAAATTTATTTATATATACAGTAAAAAAATTTTTCTGATTTTTTTTAATTTTCTCTACAAATTATTTTATAGATATAAAAAACATTTTATTTTTTTTTAAGATTTTTGGTTGCGGTCGGTTTTCAAACTTATTATGTTTGTATATTGTGATTCTCAATATAGTATTAAGAGTCTTACTATAAACATACGGAGTTTGTTAGCTAAGTTCAAAAATTTTTTTGGGTTGAAGTCTACTGACGAGTTCCAAAAGCGGGAACGAAATGCTTAAACATAAAAACAAGTCAACTTTTGAAAGTAAAAAAAAAATAGTTGAACCTTTTATTTGATTCAGTTATTTTTTTTTTTTTCAAATAAAACTTTTACTATTTTTTTTTTAAATTGGTATGAATTGTTATTGATTCAGTTAATTTATTTTCTGATAATACGAAAAATTTTAGTGAATGTGTTTGTAAATTATAAAAAAAATTTGCTGAATAATACAAAAAAAAAATCTTCAAAAATATTTTTCTGTTCCTATTAATACATTTGACTTAAAATATTTTGAGTTTCAGTTAACTTTTTTCTCTAATGCCATAATAAGTTAACTAAAAATAAAATTTGTTTTCCCATTTAAATTTTTACAAAATTGTTATCAGAATCTACAAATTTCTTTGTAAACAGAAAAAATTATTCCCAAAAAATGTTGAAACAAATATTTGTTTGAAATCAAACTTAGTTTCAGTAAATATTCTGTACTGTTCCACTAAATTAATTTGGACCAAAAAACTGTGTAGAGAAGAAACAGGCCACGACGTTTGTCGGCTTTTCGGCATTTACATGTATGCAACACGATCAATCAAAATAAACAACAACAACCGCACAACAGCACGTTGTTCCTATCAACAAGCAAGATAAACACCAGAATTTACAAAATTATTTGTAGGACCGCATTCAAATAAAATATTTACTGATTCAACGAATTTGGTTACTGAAAATTAAATTTAGTTTTTTCTGTGTATACTCTTGCAAATAATCATGTATAGACTGAAGCTTGAACAACATTACCAAATTGTCCAGATTTACTTTGAAAGTAACTTGTTTGTTAAAAAATTGCCACATATGGAGTGAAACCAATCCACAAATGGCACAACACACGCCATTACATCTAGAAAAATGCAATCCGAATACCGGCGTCACTTAGACCATTGTGATACTCGTACCTCAGAGACTCTGCTTTAGCTGCCAATGACACAGAAAATGCTCTTCGTTTTCTTCTTCGTTAATATCTTGGTAACTATGGCAAAAGTCGTTGTGTTCAAGCCTTTGTTCATGCCTGTCTATGCCCGGCCAGGACAGACGCTAAAGCACAGATTTATTTAATTTTTCTTTAAATCATTTTTTATTTTTATTTTATTATGTAGGCGAATCCATAACTATGACACATCTTCTATTTGTTTCATCCTCAGTAGTGCGCCTAAGTCTGAATTTGCAAGAGATTAAGAGTAAACATACACATGTCATTTCTAGTGGAACCTGTAAGATTGGCTCAATTCTTGCAATCTCATCAAGCCTAGAGTTTAAAGGCTCTATGCACAGGGATTAAAATTATCCTAATATTAGAAGCGGGGACTCTAGAGCTTAAGTGACCTTTGCTCGCAGCCCATCCGCAACCAATATCAAGGATCTCTGCTGTTAAACACTGCAATGCTATACACTAGAGATGAGCGATCCCGTGATTTTTTAATAATGTTCCTATTGAACTTGATTTCTTTCTTAATCACAGTTCTTTTAAACTGCGACCATGTTCACGGTTTCACAGTATTTTCTTTGTAGTAATATTTTTTTATTTTGAGAAATGCAGGGTGGCGCAGAATGAGCTATATGGTTTAAATGGTTTATAACTTATTTATTTATGCGATTATTATAATTTTTTTTAAATACAGTATATTGTTGGGGAATTGCTTGCAATTAGCTTTGAAAAATGATATCCTGTAAGTGATGTACATTTTCTGCTTCGCACATACGTGCTCTTTTTATTATATTTTCCATAACTTTTCGCGAAATTTCGAATTTCGGGTGTAATGGCCATGATTTAATTTCGAATGTTGGTTTTTTAGTTGGAGTATGGTTCTTGATTTGTTAACATACACTCTTTCTTTTAAATATCCCCAAAACAAAACTGTCAGGAGCTGTTGAATCTGGCGAACGTGGAGGCCAGTCGACGATATGCACGCTGTGTCAACACAATAGTCTGTTGGTTTGAAAAATAAAATTCTATTATTTTCGTACGTTGTTCCATCGTGTCATGATTCATAATTAATTCCCCAAGTCTTCTTCACAAAATGCTGAAAAAAAAACAAAGCAAAAATAATAATTAAAAAAGTTATAAAGAATTCAAACCATATAGCTCATTATGCGCCATCCTGTACAAATCACACCTATTGCGAACAATTTTTCTTCTTTTCCCTAAAAATGTGTTCCTTTTTTTCGATATTTTCGCTAGAATTAAATATTAAAAGTTATAAATATTTATTTTTAAGTCAAGATTAGTAAATAAAGTTCACGGTTGTTCACAATAATTCCCAGCAACATCTTTTTTCATGGAGGATGAGGCTCTTATTATAAGAAACTTTCGGTATTCGACTGCATTTGGTAGTATGACGAGCATTCGACAAAGACTGTCCTTATTGTGAATATCACTCAAAGTGATTTTTAAAATTTGCAACAACTTTACCTAAAAATAAAAAACAATAGTTTATATTAATTTTTTATACTAAAATACTTCATCGAAAGCTAAATTCTGTTCGATAGAAAATTCGTTGCTCAACAAAATGTTCGATGCTCACAATATGAACTGAACATTGTATTTTCGATTTTCGATGTTTGCTTGAAAAAAAAGGCAACTTTCCTCTTTATTTTTGTTTTGTACACATGTGCTTATAATAAATAAAGACATACTCGGTGTCAAATGGTCTAATTTAGGCCACCGGGCCCGCATATATTGGCCTGTCGCACTACCGTGCGCCTAGATTTGCATGTTTTGCCCACCTCAGCATATTATAGATTAGAATTCCAGGTTATTTTTCAATAATCAACTAAAAATAAGACATTATCTGAAATAATGCTGCTGTTTTGCGTTGCTTAATTCGAATAAGTTTTTTTTTTGTTATTGTTATATTGCAAATATGGAATTCTTTTGATTAGTTTTGTTTAATTTTTTGTTTGTTTTGTTTTTACAATTAAATTTGAGTAAGTTGTTGTTGTGTTTTTGTGCTTGCTTGCTTGTATTATATTTCAAAGGAGATTCATTCATTGATAATATCCATATATAATTACTAACTTATTTTCTTCAAGTGATGCGATTACTTTAAATGCTCTAAGAGATGTTTTTGATATTTTATTGTTGTATATAAGTACATATAGCACTTTTAAGTTGTTGTTTTTGCTACTACTGTTACTAGTTGCAACAACGCTGTGGTTAATCTGCTCATGAAGACTTACTTTGTCGTGACTAGTTTCTCATACGCGATTCTTGGTATAAATATTTAGTAACATATTTTTTCATCTCAGTTACTTTGCAATTACATACAACTTTTACAAATGTTGAATGTTTTTTTTTTTAATTTGTAAAGCATAAATTTTGCTTTACAGCTACAACTGGTATTATTTTAGAAAATTATAGGACTACAGCAATTTCTAGAATTGTAAAGTTTTTACTGAAATTATGTAAAAAGGTCATTGAATTTAAAAGAATTTTTGAAACAAGGATGTTTATTTTGAAATAATCATCATATTTTGAAATCATTTGCCATATAAAGCATGAAACAAAAGCTTAAGAGCAATGCGTATTGCCGCAATAAAAGTATGTTCATGTGTATATATGTATGTATGTATGTGTGTGCGTGGCTGTATAAAAAATTAATTCCATAATGGTATTTGTTGTTGTTTAGTTACGGTTCGCAATTTTGCTTTGATTGCGTTAGATGGAGATTGTAGCTGCTTTAAAATGTTTGTGTCTTGAATCTTTTGTTTTGATCTGTTACAAACTTGTATTAAATAAAAAAAGCTTTTGATGTTTCTTTTAACATTGTATCAATCTCTAAATTTATAAACGCTAAATTAATTGTATCATATATAACGTATTGAACATACATACATACATATGTATACATCTAATTTATTGAAAACTGCTTGTCTGGCAGTCAGTCATCAAATGGCCGTTAATGAAACAATTATTGGCTGACAGCATAACAACTGTTCCTGCAATTACAAACCAAATAACACTTTTCTCACAGCTTTAAACTTAAATTAAATCATTTGAGCACAACTCAACCACAACTATTCCGAAATTTTAAATTAAAATGAAAAACAATAATAATAATAATAATAATAATAGCAAATGTTTAACATGAACAAGACCTCTACGAAAAAAAAAATAAAAAAAAAACACAAACACAAAAGCTGATTATTGTTTTCCAATATGGCAATAGTTGGCTAAACGTAGTCACAACACCACAGACTGCACCCTGAACGCCTCAGTGAGAGAGAACATTTAACGAAATAAGCATTTCGTGTGAATTATGTAGCATCTTGGAAAAATAAATACATCACAGATAAACAGCTTCAAATTTATTTAAAAAAAAAACATGTGTACATATAAATATTTGATGTTGGCGGATTATTGTCGTTACATTAATAATCTAGGTTTTTGCATTTTTCGATACATTACATGTTTTTCTATGCAAAAAATTTAGAAAAAACTCGATTCCAAAAAAAAAACGAGTTAGGGCCTTTCAATATAAAGGTAACGATATGTACATATATGTATTCGCAATTTCATAAGCATTTGATAAAGCAATGCGTCTAAAGCTACGGTCACACTTGTTAAATATTTGCCCAAAAAAGCGTAACCACTAAATGCTAATGAAAAATCTTTCAATTCAGACCAAAGTTTTTCAAGTTAAGGAGTAGCCAATATTGTTGGATTCTATGACATTGTCCATTAGTTGTGTTCGAAACCGTTTAATATAATAAACCTGTGTCTGGATCAAAACTTTTTTCATTAGCGGTTGTTGTTTACGCTTTTTTGGGCAAATGTTTGACAAGTGTGACCGTAGCTTAAGTTTCTGTCAAAAAAGTAGACAACGTGTTTTTTTTTTAATAAAACAAGGTGCACAAAGTTTAAGCGCGTGTGCAATTCTTGCAACTTGTCATACATTGCTTGTAAAATATGACAGCTGTCAACTCAAAGCAAGTTGGTAGAAAATACATAATTTTAATAAATAATTAAGTAAAAATTAATTGCCAAAAAAAATGAAAAAGTTGACAGGCAAAATGAACGACCTTTGTTTAAGTCAGAGACTTTTAGAGGGAAAAAATATTTTTTTGTGAAGCATGTCGACTAAACTCCTTTGTACGTACGAAGGGGAGCTTTGAAGTGTTTCCCAAAAATGTTTCCCATAGGATATTTTCATAAATTTTAATTAATTAAGCACGAAGTCAATTTTATATAAAAAAAGTTAAAAAATTTATATTTAAATTGGTTAAATATAAACCTCCATATTATTGTTTAAACACAAACTGTTTGACGTTTTGTTTTATATGAAATTTGTTTCGTGCCTTTTTAATTAAAATCTATAAAAATATACATATGTACGTAATACAAAAACTTCGAATAAACAATATTGTCAATAAAAATAATAAACAAAACTTTTCAACACATTACCCCCATTCATAATCTTGTGCAAATGGTCTTGCATCGTTGCATGTGCAAAATGTATATTGATATTCACCACTTAACAATTCTTAGTGGTGAGTATCAATTTTGCACATGCAACGATGCAAGATCATTTGCACAAGATTGTGAATTGGTCTATTCTATACCTAAAATTCAAGTTAGAATACATATGTAAGTACGAAATTGACCGTTAAGGTCATTTCAACTTTTGGCAGCAAAATGATTAAATATTTCCATACAAACTCCCATTAAAATATTTTGAAATAACTTTCCATTTCGTAATTTTCTGTATTCAGAGAATTGTAGAGGGATTCCATGGCAAATATTTGGGTAGAACATTCTAAGTTATTATATCCTCTTTAAGGACACCTTTTTCGCTCCCATAATGAGTCCTAGTTTACACTATGCAAGTCTTATTGCTAAGCTGATTAGTTTGTTAGGAGAGAGAGAGAGAGAGAGACGAAGGGAAAAGAAACGTTAGGACCAAGAAGAGTTGGAATGTTGAAATCTTTCAAAATAATATTCCTCATGAGATTTTACAGAAAAGTGCTAGATACATCATATATATATATATATATATATATATATATATATATATATATATATATATATATATGTATGTATGTACTTATATGCAAAGATATTATGGTTTCATATGCCGAGTCATGAAACTTTCAATACCCCGGTATACGAAATTTTTTATCTCTGCCAGAATCACTTGTTAGACTTTATTTTTGGTTGTACATTGTTATCGAAAGAAGACTGTAATTGATTTTCAATGGAGCTGGTACATAATACAGCAACTATAAGGTAACCTTACTCGTCCAACTGACTATTTTTCTAAATATTCTTAGAACTCAGCAAACCCGAGAGAAGGCTATTATTCTCGTCCTAGGGAGCAGGTGACTATTTTCGCCGCTTGTATATTGGATGTCAAAACACATTTTTCAGTACATTTTTTATGACATTTAAAGAAGAGATGGGCGCGTGTCAAATTTTTCCAAAACGACACAACACGAACACGAATTCCAACACACTCAACACGCACGCAAAAATTTCAGCAAGACGATACTGCAGAACACGCAAGAAATGTTATTGATATGGTATTGAAGATCAGAAAATTTAATTAATTTTTTTCAAGAGTCGCTTTTCAAAATATTTCACCGAGTTGGCACTGCCAGCTGATACTATCTGCCACCACAGCTGATACTATCGGTTTACGTACAGAACTTTAAGCTTCATAGGCCCATACAATATCAACAAATATGCTGGTGTTGTGTGTTTGACGATACAAAATATTAATTTTTTCCCTACTGGAAATTCATTCATACATATTTTACATCTAAAATCGTTTCGTGTTTTTTGTGTCAATTTTTCTTAACATAAAGCGAACCGAACACGCACGAAATCAGATTTTTTTTGTCACGAACACTTCGTGTTGAGTCGTGCGTGTTCGTGTCACGGAAAAAAAATACGACACGCGCCCATCTCTAATTTAAATTATAAGAGCCTGTTTGTCAACGTCGACAACGTTCGACTTATCGCACACTTACATTCAAAACAAAAACAAATTTTAAATTTTTGTTTTGTTCCAAATGTAAATGTACGACAAGTCGAACGTTGTCGACATTGACAAACCGGCTCTAAATTTCTCAAAGCGAATTGAGCTGAGTATACCTTATATCATAGCTGTTAAGTAATGATTAGTAATTGTAATGATTACAAATTTAGTTACTTTTTTTTTAAAGGTGAAGTAATGATTAAATTACGATTATATTCAGTTTCTTACTTAGTAATCGTGATTACGATCACTAATAATGGAAAAGTAATCTGAATTACTTGAAATTACTACAAAATAATCAAAAAGAATCAAAAGTATTAAAAAAAATAATCCAATTACTTGTAAGGATTACTTTTAATTCTTTTTGATTATTTATTATTTAGTTTAGTTTATTACATTTCACTTATATTAAAATTTAAAATATTTATGATTTGAACAGGCTAAAGTTCGTATCGCTTTTTAAGCCAAATTACATGTGATAATTATTAATGAACAAATAACACCAAAATTAGTTGTAAATATTCTGACAACACATAGTTGAACGGAACAGCTTAGCCGTTTTCGAAGGCCACTAAACCTTCATCATCAACGTTCTTCTGTGTTTGGTCCACTGTGTGTGGTGTCAGTTGATGTAGATTTTTGCTTTATATACGAAACTTTTTTGCAAATGGAATATGTGAATTGTTTTGATTCATCGTATTTCAATTTGTTGAAAGATGTTTTGTAATGAAAACTTACCTTACCTTAGTTAATTTGCTTATTTTTGTTCTACTTAAGACAAACTTTTTGGGTTTGCTACTATTAAGTATATTTTATTTAATTTTTGCCACAAGCCAATGACTATTATTTATATTTATTATTATTTATAATTTAGTTAATTTAATTACTATTTTTCGAACTTCATTTGTTTCTTTTTAAAATTTAATCTAATTGATTACTAATCGTAATCGTAATTTAACAGCTCTGCCTTATATAAATTTGCCTTGTACCTGAGGTACCAACACACATTTTTCAGTATTTTTTTTTTTTTTTTTTTTTTTTTTTTTTTTTTGACATCCCAAGTATGAATTTTTCAAAGCGAATTGAGCGAGTCTATCTTATATGAAAATGTCTTGGCTATCTTGTTTCACCTAATTTGGGGCGTTTCAATTTGGATTTCAATTTGATAGTCGAGTTGAACAGCTGATCACAAAAATATATTTCATTAATTTTCACTTTTGCCGCGACAAACCAAAAGAAAAATAATTTCTTAATTAATTGATTTATTTCTGTGTGTACTTTCATTGAAGCGAACATTTTGAGTTGTTTCCTTGATGGAAGTGTAATTGACTTATCAAGTTGCGTGAAGCGCAAAATTAATTGACATAATTATTGCTGGAAGCCAACGTTACATCAGAAAACTAAAAGAGTTTTTGACAAACAGTACGCATTCTCTATGAGCTTGACTTCATTATCAGTTGTAAACGCAGTGTTACATTCACATCCAAGTTTTAATATATATTTATGTATATGTGAGTTTCTGACTTATGCAATTTTATGTTAACAAACCAAATATATACGTATCACTCATTTACTTCAATAGTGTCATAACTCGAAAAAAATGTTTCTTTTTAAATTAATATTGTAGAATAATTCGGCATTTCGTATTTTATTTTGTATAAAAATTTCATACAAATAGCTTGTAAGAAAGAAAGCCTGAAAGAAGAATCCCAGCAAAAAATTACACATTACCATTAGAACTACTTGCCATATAATGACTTACTTTTCTGATTGCCAAATTTCATTACTCGCTTACAAATCACATTACCTAAAATTTAAAAAAATCATGTAAAATTGCTAAATGAAGAGAATGATTTTTTTAGATTAAATAGATTACGTGAACAAGTTGCGAAATAAAAAAGTAAGTACTTCTCAAGAATCGATTATTTTAATCTCACGCCTTGTTAAAATCATTAAGTTGGTAATCCAGTAGGGGAAGTGCTTCCACCAAAAATACTTAATTCCAAACTCGATTACCTTTTTTGAAATTTTTTACTGGGATGTTTTTTACGTCTGCATTGAGTTGTGACACTATTGAAGTAACTGGGCGATTTGTAGGAATTTATATACATATGTACATGCATACCTGCATTATTATATAATGGGCCTGGTATTTGAAATTGTTGTTGTTATTTTTTTCTGCAAACACTTGTTATGTTTTATAATTTCTGTTAGGACTTATTTCATTGAAATTTATGTATTATGAAAGTCATCTCGTAATACCTCATCTCTAATATTTTCACATTTTTATTTTGCAAATGATGATTGTTGTCGGTCTGTTGTTTCTCTCAAACATGTATGTATATCTATACAGCCATAGAAATACTTTAAACAAAAGAATTTTAATCAATTGATTATGTATGATTTTCTTGTGAAAATCATAAAAAAAAATTTCTTCAAATTTGCATTACTATAGTTTTAGCAAAGGCAAAACAAAAATAAAAAAATAATAAAAATTAATGAAACAAAAAACCAACAAATAAAAGATTTAATAATACTGCAAGACATATTTAGGTTATTATTTGTTCATATCTTTTTATAATTCACATAATTATTTGTAATAATAAAATTGAAATGAATTAGTAGCGCGACATGAGTTGTTACACCCATACTAGCACTACGAGTAAAATATACAAATCGTTAGCTGAAATGCAAAATCACGTAACTACACTTTCTTAAGGCTCAGTTAGCCGACTGTAATGTAATGTAACTGCAACAGTAGGAAACAGCTGATCGATATTGTTATGTGAAAAGTAATGAAAATGGTTATAGAGATGTAATGTAACGTAACAAACTTTTCATACAAAAATGTCAATCAGCTGTTTCCTACTTTACAGTTACTTTACATTACAGTCGGCTAACTGAGCCTTTAAATGTTACAGGAGTGAGAAAAGAGTAAACAAAATTATTCAAGTGACTGGAGTAAAGTTTTTATAGCTGTGCTATTTATTGCTGCGATACAGGAGTTAGAACGTGATTTTCGTAATTTTCATAACACAAATAATCGACACTATTACAGTTATAAATTTATTTTTGTTTTGATTTCTTTGTACTTAAAGCCGGCTAAGAGTCGCCACCGGCTACAAACAATATATTAATTTAATCGTACGCCGCTAGAAAAAAAAATAATGGGAAATAAATGGAAACGTTTTGAAATATTTGCAGAGAATTTGACATCATCATATAATATAATTTTATTGCATTCTTATTTCACACTTGATATTTGTTTTATATAACTAAGTCGCATAGCTATAAGACACCTCTCTTCTTTTTTTATATTAATTTTTAATTCGTCTGATTATTGTGAAAAAGGTTTGAAAACTTGTAGGGATATGTGTTTCGATAAAAATGCTATTTTGATTTTTTTTTTGCTAGTTACGTGGTTTTGCATTTCAACTGGCGAAATGTAAAACCGCTTGCATACTATTTAAACAAAAAAGCCAAACGAAATTAATAAACAAATAAATATGTATGTTGAATTGTATGAGTTGTTGATTCGCACAGAGACATAAAAACTGCACATAAAACAAATTATGCATAAAACAAAGATTAGGCAATGGGTAACTGGGTATTACGTACGACAACTCGAAACTTTCTTCCCACGTGCTCTTTTTCTTTTACAATTAAGTTTTGGCAATGCCTTTTTTTCTGTGGGTATTATTTAGTTGTTGTTAAATTGTTCTTCTAATTAAATTATTATGCCCAAAGTATATACATACATACAGATTTAGCTGCTCACACACTTATGCCAAAGGGTTATAATTAATAATTGTTTTGAAATGTTTATGTAATGAAATTACTTTATTTGTATTAATTACGAAAATTTTAAACATATTTACGTGTGTATGCACATATGTATGTATGTACTTTTAATGGACATCTTTTTTTTCTTATTTAGTCACACTCATTATTTTCACAGCTAAATTTTATTTATTGGTATTTTATTGTTGAACAAAAGTTGTTGGAATATGAATTCGGCCAAGGTTTTGGAAAATCTTCAAATTCAATTTTCATCTTTTTGTTGTTGTTATTGTTGTTAATTACTGAAGTCAATGGCATGAAATTTGTAGAAGAAGTTACTAAAAACAGATGTTAATGATTTAATAGCACGCACTTTGAAAGATTTTGATTTTTTTTTTGTTAAGTATTCAAAACTGAAAATAAATTAAAAAGTTAAAATGCATAAAAAGAGATTTACAATAAGGGCTGAGTTTTTCAAATCTATTCTTGATTATATTCACTCAGTGTTATACGATTGTGTAACATATATCAAGGGTAGGCAAATTTGAGGTTAGCAAGTAGTAAATTACCTGTCAAATGATGAAATGTCCAGAATTATGACAGCTCAAGATCTCACTATCGCAAGGAACAGTGGAAACTAGAGCTGCAAAACTATCGATAGTCGCTCCACTCGATAGTTTCGATAGTTTTATGTAAAACTATCGATACTATCGATAGTATCGAATAGTTTTATAAAAGTTGCCACATAAACTACATTTAACTCGAAAAAAAATCCAGAGTCCTCAACATTTTCATTAGTATATAAAAATATATCAAGCCTTTTTTTCGATTTTATCGTAAGCGGCATATTATCGAAAATATACTTTTTTATTGAACTTAAAATTTTATGGGCCTACCCATGGTTTAGAATTATCAAAATGCGAACATTGTTGATAACTTTTAAGACACTAACTGTAAAGTTTTATCATAAGAGACGATTGGCGGCCGTCGCGATATCAGTACTACCAAAATTGATCTTTGTGTCGACTATGTTGAATTTATTAAGATACTTGTGACTACTATTTGTCGAATAACACTTGGATTTATAAATAAATTCATATACATACATATGTATTTAAGTACTTATGTATACAGAAGCAGGGATGCGATGTCATATTTACAAATTGTACTAACTTTCAAAAAAAAATTTTAATTTTTTCAGTACGATTGTACCTAATTCTTTATTTATATTTTTTTAATACTTGTACTTTTTAATTAACTAAAAATCAATTAACAAAACGCCAGAAGGTGCACAAAGAATATTAGGGATCTGAATATAAAAGTAACATTTACGATATACTACGTTTATAACCTTTTTTTTATTCGATTGTTCACAGTCGATGCAAATATTCGGCTTCTCTCCTTGGTAGGAAAATAAAATTTCCACATTTGCAGATGAATTTGGAATAAATAACATTCCTCCAGCAATTCTTTAAGTACCGGAAAACATCGTTTGATTTACTTAATTTTCTTATACCTTCGAGCTAAAGATTAACCCCCTTGTGCAAAAAAAATAAGTGAACGTTAAAACCGGTTTTTCTATGGAAATTTTTTTTAATGTACACTTCAAGCACGCATTATTTTTTGCATAAGGGGGTTAATATATTTTAATGCTATTTTTGGCATGTAATATAATATAAAGAGATTCCAGTAGTGCTAAATGGGTCATTGCGGTGCTACGGTACTTTTGGCATTCAAATAGCGCTAAAATTATACAATTGTACCAACTTTTCCATCGTTGTACAAAAGCATAAAGCTGCCTGCTACTGTTTACTGACTTCGATTATTTTTACTCTTTTAATTACTTGTTTTTTTGCCGATAGTATCGATAGTGGAAAAAACTATCAATATTTCATTTACAACAAAACTATCGATACTATCGATAGTACTATCGATAGTTTTGCAGCTCTAGTGGAAACGGAGACGTTTTTCACTTCAATTTCAATAACAACAAAATCCAGATCACTGCGAAAACTTTTCTGACCTTTCAAATCGATAAAGAACTTTTTTAATACGTCAAATACGTTTTCTTTCAATTTATTTCAATATTGTTACGTCGCTATTGGAAAACCCCTTTGCAGTGCGATGAATACTAATTCTTCTTCTTTTAGATACAAAAGACTTAAGACACAAGCGTTGGCATAAATTTAAAGAAGAAGAAAAGATTTTTGCTTATTTTATTTAAATAAAGAAAAAAAATATGTTTTTCTTTGATTTCATCATACTCGTAACTAAATTTCACTTTCATTTGAATGCTAAAAATATAGAAAAACGAATATATTGGAAAGTTTTCAAAATTTTAATAAACATCTTTAGTATCAAGTGAAAGTATTCGTTATTCAGCAGAAATGTTATAAAAATGTTTGGTAATACATATATCGAAATTAATGAATGTACTGATCCTATGATTTGTGAAAAGAGGAATATTAAAGTGGAAATTTTAAAGAATTACTTATAGCCACAAAAATGTTTTTTAAAGCACAATTATTTGTCTGCTTGTTAAATCATTAAAAAGAAGCAAGATGTGTGGTTTATATTTCATTATTCCAAATTTGTATTGTGAAGGAAAGAGTTTTCCTTTTTTACATGAGAGAAAGCAATCAAGAACACACTTTTTACTCAGTTAACTTCAACTGAACAACTGCATCAAGTATGAGTTTGAAACAAGATTAGAGATTAAATTAACCTTAATCTTCATTTGTGATTTTTGGGTTGTACTTGCTAGTTCAAGCGGCCAATCGTGGTGGTTAATCATGCATTAATATTGACAACATACACTTGTGAAACATATGTATAACTTTTTGTAAAAATTATATGATAAAATAATTTAAAAACACATAAATAAATATATATGTATGTATATTTTATATTATTTATCTATTTCCTCTAACACGCGCAATATTTTTCTTGTAAATAATAAAATATAGCAGTTTCTTCTTCTTCCCCCAAAAAGCAAAGTGTGTTGATAACATGTATGACTTTTACATAGAAAATGTTGCCACTATTTTGTTCCTCAGTATGGTAATACTACACATAATAAGAAGTTTTAACTACCACTCATAAATATCAAACTGAATTAATTGCAGATTAAGTTAATTTTCGGATTAGATAATTAGAGAAATAAACTTAAATTTACTCACCCTTTACTTAACCGATTTCGATGAAACGAAATGTTTTGAAAGACGTGTTATATTTATGAAGCATTGTATTTGGCCTGTACCCTGTTCCAAAAAGTGTCAAAGTTGGAAACTGTAGGTTTTGAAATTCTTTCGGAGCTTGTAACTTATGTAAATATCAGCCGAACTTAATGATTTTTTTATGCAACAATAAACGTTGAAAGATAAAGATACATACTCATGCTCCTTTTTTATCTCTTATAGTTTTAAAATTATTTGACTTAGAAAGATATTTTTAGTTTGTTTTAGGCCATGACTTTTTTTGCTCTTCTCGGCATAATTTCTTTTTAAGTTAACAAAACTAGTTTTATTTTATTGTTCTTAAAATTCGACTTTATGCAAATCGATCCCATTTTTATTATTCATTATATTATCCCCTGATATATCTTAAATTTTTCTTTTTTTATCTTCATTTTTAATTTTTCGCAGATACAACACTTCGCTTACCTCCAAGACTTAAGCCAAAATCAACAGAAATCACAAAATGAAGGGAAAGCACAAACGGCCCAAAGTAAAAAACACACAACCGCAAGTTTACATGATCAATCGCAAAACGGTCAAGTAGAAGGAACCGAACAACGTTTTGCCGTATCAGTAGAGCAACCGATACCACAGCTTCCAAGAGGACATTTTTATCGACAACAAAATCCGTATCCCTTGGCTGGGCCACAACAGCAGCACCAACAGCAACAACAAGCAGCAGCAGAACAGCAAAACTCTAATCAGGCGCGGTATCAAATTATACCAGAAGAACAGTTTCTAAAAATACTCGAAGAAGAACTACAAGCCAGAGCTTATCATGACGATCAAATAAGAAGACATCATCAGATCGTACAAGAACAAAATCCCCAAAGGCAACATCAAAATCATCAACAGCAATCAGCTGCTGCTGCTGCAGTAGCTGCCTCCCAAAAGGTGGCTTTACAAGCTCAAGGCTTAGGAAATTACAGACAACCACTGGAAGCTGAGGGTGACGCACAACAAGATTACGTTCAATATTTGCAAAGACCTAGAGGAGGTCCAAAATATTTACCATTATCTCAAGCAGCTGAACAAGAAGAACCAGCTGAACAAGAATTGAGATCTCCTGCGCACGCTTCGACACAGTTGCCTCCCCAAATTGCCTACTATCACCCTCAAATCAGCTATAAAACTTTGCCGAATCATCCTTTAGCCAAATCCTCACTAGAAAAAGAAATCGAAATGCTTTTTGCTTCAAATAAGCCAAATGTTGCACCTGTGCAAATTGTTGACAATTCTAATGAACCTTCAGCATTAATAAACCATCATCAACGTGCTCCACTACCCCCGCCAGCACCCCCTCTACCTTCAGTCAGAACTCCAAAAGCCTACATTCCCAGTTCTGAGGCTCCCAATGGCCAGCTTGATGGCAATAACCAACGTTTCGTACCATCCTCCTTATATCGTTTTGGTAACTACCCACAACCCACTCAAAACTATCCACAACCCACTCAAAACTATCCACCACCGGCGGTGTCCCAACAAGTAATTGACGCTAAAAAACTAGGACCTGTAGTTTATCCCCCGCAGGCGCAAGCACCCATTCCCTCAAACCAACCACCTCTTCAAGCCTCACAGTTTTACTACAAGGAAGCTGATCCTTCTCCCCCTCCATCTCCGAGACCCAAAGCTTATCGCTCTAAATACGGCACCAAATTTGCCACAACACCCACACCACTCAGAACTAGGCAAAATGAACTAAACTATCCTGTGCACAACAAATTTAGCCAACCTTCCTACGACTCGCCAACACATTTTTATCCTAATCCATCTGATCCCCATAGAAATATGCCTCCCACAGCACAACCTACACCAGCAGTGAACGCCAAATACACTGCTCCCCCTACCGACTTCCGACAATTCGCCCTACCCGGCCCTTCGCCCTCTCAATCAAGTATTTATGTGTCACAAGGAACTGGCATCGCTACACCATCTCATCCTGTAAGTACGGTCAAACCAAAAACAATGGAAGACCTCAAGCAACTGAATCTGCCCCGGCCTGATGGTAAGCCTTTAACACAGGCTGAGTTTCAAGCTTTAGTGGATGCTGGATATCCCGTAACTGCCGTACCCGTTCCAGTTCCCGTACCCTATGAACAATACGTTAAAGATCATCCTGAATATCGTAATCAACCGCCACCACAGCCTCCTTCATTACCCGTCAATTATGAACATCTCATGCGTTTTGCGCAATTGCAACAACACCATCAAGTTCCTCACTACGGCCCACACCGGCCCTCACATCCGCGCGCTTTAGTTAGACGACCATCAGAGCCGTCGGTGAAAATTATATCCTCTGCATCAGAACCCCAAACAGCCACGGTAATGGGTGGCGGTAGTGTCACGTATTTGCGTGCGATACCCGAAAACCAAAAACGACGTCCTCGAGATGAAACTGAAACGAAAGTATTAGGAGCTAAAGAAGAACCGAAGAACGACGCAGAAACGAAGCAAGTCGAAGAGAAGACGGACAAGTAGTTAATAGGCTTATAAGCACACATACTAATATAAACAATTCTTCTTATTGTGGTTGGCGTGGTTGTATTCAAAGTAAAGCGTTTTTAAAATGTGCTATTTGTTGGTTGGCAGAAAGGTCAATAAATTTTGCCTTATTACGGTTGTCGCATTTTTTGATTCGACTTCGAAAGTTTGCAATAGATTAAAGAAAAAATTCGACAACCGAAATGAGGCCCAATATTTTTTATAAAATCTTTCTCCAATAATTATGAAAACGCTTGACTTTCAATACAATTATCCCAAACGCCATAAGAGTGATTTTTTTACTTTATTACTTATTTTATTAAATTAAAAAAGTATTAAATTTTAGTTAAGTATTTTTTTCCGAATAAATTATGTATTTTTCTTCAATTCCTAAGAATAAATTTAAATAAATTTTTAAAGAAAAACATGTACGAGAAGAATAATGAAAATAATGCAATTATTTTTATAATTTCATTTCTTTATAGTCCATTTTTGTATTCGACCACAAATTTCAAGACCACCTTAACACTGATTTAACTAGGTGGTCTCCACTAGCCATGAACCTGGTGTCAAACATGGCAAATGGCTAGTGGCGACCGCTCATGTCCAAGTTTCGTACATTCTCTGACATCAATGCCCCAAACATATGGCTGAGCAACAATGTAGAAAGAACAAAATTGCTAAATATTTTATCTCTATTGCACTACGGCAAAATACCTTGATATGCCTGAACATGGACATCGCACGTATTCACCACAACAAAGATGTTGATGAATTTTTCACAGTTGCTCTGCAGACGTCACGTTCATGTCCTGTCCAAGTCGATGTCTCGCTAATTCCATCGTAGCAATAGTTTTTGACGTTTTTCTACATCTCGTAAGACTAGGTTTTATTGATATGTTCTTCAATCGGAATTTACACTATACAAGTCTTAATTGCTAAGCTTATCAATTTTTTTTCTTTGAACTTTCATCGGCGTACTCACAATGCAAGTCTTATTTTTGATTAGATGTTTTGTGTATGCATGTCTGCTTTTTTAACATTACGAATGAGAAAGTAAAACGTATTGATAGTAATTACATGAAGCTGAATACTCATTTATTTTCCCCTCGTATCTCTCTCTATCTCCTACAAACCAACCAACAAGACTTGGAACTAAATAATTTTGTCTGCTCATTAGTCTGGTGCAGCCTGGCAATTTTTGTTATAGAAACTTTTTATTTTTTAGTAGAAAAGAGCGAGAGAAGAATACAAAATGTATAATGCATGTATTTCTATTTCAACACTCTCCCACATATTCAAAAATTGTTGCATCAAAAATTGCAAGTCTGGACCGGAACTTACCAAAGGCAGCAACTTCTATGTGCTACTAGTTTTCTTATATATTTTACGGCAGAATAGACTATTATCAATAAAAAAAAAATTTAAACAAATTTTGTTTAATAAACCCTTGCTCTGTCAAATTTGATGAGGTAAAAGTCGTTATAAGTAGAAATTTTGACATCTTTGCATTATCAGAGACCTGGTTAAAGCCTCATGTTTCAAATCTATCTCTTAAAATATCTGGTTTTACTCTGGTAAGCAATGATAGATTATCTAGACGTGGTGGTGGTGTTGCCTTGTTTGTGTCTGATAAATTACATCATAAAGTAGTTCAGGTGGTGTCTGACCCTGATGGAGTTGAATCGCTTTTTATTAAATTAGATATTGCTAATAACAGTGTTCTGTTTGGTGTTGTATACCTACCGAGTGGTAATCTTACATGCTTTGAGGAGAGACACTCTGATTTATTAGTTCGTTATTCAAATACTATTATAGTTGGAGATTTCAATTGTAATATGTTTGATGAGCGCAAATCAGCCATGGTAAGATCTATGTGCCTTAGATATGGCTTGTATATTTTTCATAAATCTAGACCGACTCACTTTGATGTTTATCACTCCTCTGCTTCCCTTTTGGATTTCTGGCTGGTTAACGACCCATCAACTATTTGTTTTTCCGAACAGGTGCAATGTCCTTCTATTTCTAGGCATGCGCTGATTTTTGCAGCCTTTTCATTTAAAGTCTTAACCTCTGATAAATTCTATGTGTATAGGGATTTTAATAAAATTGACTGGAATGGTCTTCTTTTCTGTTTAGATAATGCTGATCATCTACCATTCTTTCTTTCAAATTGTGTTGATATCCAGTCGTCTTACCTAAATTATTTAATTGCAAAACTTTTTAATTTCGTCCCAGTCGTTCGTAAGAAAGTTAAAGGTGAAGAGGATAGGTGGATGAAATCAAGGTCTGTGTTACTAGCTATTTCTTTGAGAGATCTATCTTTTACTGCTTTTAAAGCTGCTCCTACGGATGAAAATTGGAGAATATACTTTCGTCACCGTAATAGGGCGAAAAAGATTATTCGTAGTGAAAGAAGGAACTACTTTTCGAGTATTTTTTCTGGACTTGACTCGGCAGGTATGTGGAGGGTATTGAGAAAAGGTGGTTTATTGGGTGAGGCCACACTGATGGATGGCCTTAATGTTGACGATATTAATAAATATTTTGCTGATATGTCTCAATCTTTCAATGAGGAAGTTATTGATTTTGATACGATGTCTGGCCCCTTTGCTTTTCGCAATATTACTGAAGATGAATTATTTTTAGCAATTTGTAAATCTAAATCTGTTGGTGTGGATAATATTCCTATCAATTTTATCAAAATTATATACAACCATATATCGCATCTTATTCTACACCATTTTAATACGATATTAATCACATCCAACTTTCCCTCTGCTTGGAAACTGGCTCGTATCGTCCCTATTCTGAAGACCAGTAGTGTAAACAGCACTGACGATTTGAGGCCTATCTCTATCCTTCCTGCACTTTCTAAGATTTTTGAGCATATCTTGAAAGATCAGATTCTTTTGTCTCCGACCGTATGTATTTCTCCCTCTCAATATGCTTTCCGTAAAGGTCACAGTACTATCTCATTACTTATCGCTTTGACGGATGTTATACGCAATAATATTAATGATAACATAGGGTCTGTCTTAGTGTCCCTGGATTTGAGCAAAGCATTTAACTCAATTGATTACGGTGTTTTAATTAAAAACCTGGCACAAATTTTTGGTTTCTCTTCGTCTGCTTGTAGACTTATCTACTCGTACCTATCGTGGAGGCGACAGTTTTTTGAACTTAATAATGTCCGCTCGGGTGATCTTTCATTGAACTCGGGTGTGCCCCAAGGATCAGTTTTGGGACCACTTCTCTTTATTTTATACGTTAATGATCTTTCCAATTACATTGATAGCAGGATATGCTCGTTGTTTATGTTTGCCGATGATGTTTTTCTTTTGTTTAATGCTGGATGTGATACTATTGAAACATTTGTGATGGGTATAAACCGTTCTCTTGAATTTTTTTCGCGTTGGGCATCCTTAAATTGTTTAACTATAAATCCTTCAAAGTCGAAGGCTATGTCGTTTGGATCTTCTTTAAGTATTCTCCGCTACTTGACATTTCTATCGGTAGAAACAAGATTTCATTCGTTGATAGCATGAAATGTCTAGGCATCTATATCGATGAGGGGCTGATGTTTGAGACTCATGTGAATCATGTTTGTCGTAGAGTTTTTGGGACACTTCGTAGGATCTATTCTAACAATATCTTTCTTCCATCCTTTGTAAAAGGTTAAAACGTTTGGTAAATTCTATAGCTCGCTTCGTATATAATGTAGGTAGAAGGATGCATATATCTGGGTATGTGATATTGCTTCTTGGTTGCTCTTTCCATAATTACATAAGTTATCGGATTTTATTTCAGCTTTTTAGAGTTGTTAAGAGTGGACAGCCCGTTCAACTCTGCTCGAGGTTTGTTTTTTCTCGTTCTACTAGAAATCCTCAATTAATTATTCTTAGAATACGTTGTGGGTTATTTGAGCGTTCGTTTCTGATTAGGCTTGTTAGATGTTGGAACTACTTGCCTATTGACCTTCGTTTATTCCTTTGCTCTAATAATGCTTTTCGTGTGAAAATATTTAAACATTTTTCAGATTACCTCCATCGTGACTTGACATTCCCTTGAACTTGTCTAGCTACCTACATTGATTGATTGAGAGATTTTAGGGATAGATTTCATTGATTCGTCTTACTTTATTTTATCTATTCTTTATTCTTTTTTCTTGGTACTGATTCACCTTTTTGGGATTCTGTTTTTTTTCAAATTATTTCTAAGTTAATCTTTTCTGGCTGGGGAGCCACTGTTGCAACTTTTTTCTTTTTTCGAACTATTCTCATGATTTTTTTGCATTTTTGTTTGATTTTTTATTAATGAATTAAATAGTTATTTTTTTTTTATTATTAAGTATAGCTTAATTATATTTCATTTAAATTCAGGAATTATCTTTTTAATATACTTTAATTGGCCGATAGGCTTCCATATTACTTTCTTGAAAAATAAATAAAAAATGAATAAAAATAAAATGCCGATATTTCTCATGTCATGCAACAGGACAACGTAATTTTACTTTTCTTATAACATTTCATTTTATACAAATTCTGTATATGTAAATATATATTATGAAAACAATATTATAATATCTGATATAATATTAATATAATACTAATATTGCAGTCCACACGTGATATAATACGCTCTGCTATGAAATTTGACGTTTGATGATAGAAATATATTTGATATTATATCAGGTATAGACGCTATGTAAGGCAAACTTTTTTGGTTTGTTACTAGTAAGTATATCTATATAATTAATAGGCGAACATGTTTTTTGTAATCCCTTTTACGCTGGTACCACTGCACCGATTTTAAAAGGATTTATATGGTTTTAAAGCATTTTTTGTACAGATGTGCAGAATCTATATTTTATTGAAATCGGTTTAGTATTTTGGGAGCTATAAGCGTTTAAAGTTGCTACTACTACATGCACACATATTACGCACGCATTTATTACCTTACAAGTAAAAAAAGAAACAAAACATGATTGTGTGTGTGTAGTATTTCTCTTGATCTAACAATTGTTTTTCTCTTATTTGTTGTTGTATGAAAGCCATAATACTTGAAGGAAGAGAGTTGAATAAATTGAATTAGCTTGGTTGAAGGGATTTTGTTTATGTTTTTTAATTTCATGTATTATTCAATTATGGTTGCATATGTATGTAAGTATGTGTGTGGCTGTGTTTTAATAAATCTTTTATGAAGTTTAGATACATTTTCTTTGAATCTTAATAAAATTATTTACATTTTGTTTCTAGAATACGGACGAGTGTGTCGTCCGTTTGGTATATCTAGTTTATTTAATTTTTGCCACATTAATTAATATGGGTGCGTCATACGCTTGGTTCCTCTAGTAGTACTCTGTTCATTGTTGGGACATAGGTTGTTGGTATATTCTGGAAAAATGTTAAGGAGAAAGAATTAGTGGGGGTCTGTCTTACATTTTACACTTATAGGAGCTGTTCAGAGGTAGTTAATCAATATATTTTTTTTTTTTTGCTAACAGGAATAATTTAAGAGGTTAGGAAATAAGGACCATTCTAATGTCCTGAACTTTGTCATTGATGCGGCACGTGTCAATATTAAAATAGCAGCTTGAAATTTTTTCACAAAAATATTTCACGTGTTTCTACTTGATCGATTTTTATGAAACTTGGCGCTCACCCTGAGCTCTAAAAAGGACTCAATCTTGCATTAAAAAAGTGGGCGGGGAAACATCTAATAAAATTTAATATATTTCACGTCCTTCTACTTGGGCGATTTTTATGAAACTTTTCACACATTCTGAGGTCTGAAAAATGCTCAATCTTGCATTTAAAAAAGTGGGTGGGGCCACGCCCATGAACGGTTACTATTAAATTATCTATATATATATTTCTACGTATTCGATTCCCACGAAACTTGTGAAACAGTTTTGGCTCTTAGGATGACATAATTTTGTCGTTAAAGAAATGGGTGGGGTCATACCCATTGCATTTTAATCCCCCTTATCGTGGTTGTTGTATTTTGACTTCGATTACGACGTTTTTTTAATAGATTAAAGAATGCTTCGATGTCGACATACGCCAACCGCGATAAGGAAGAATATTATATTTTACGTGCCTCTACTTACCGATTTTTACGAAACTTGAATACAGAAAAGTGGGTGGACATTAATAAATATCCTTACTAATATTATAAATGTGAATGCGAGTTTGTTTGTTTGATTGTGACGCTTTCACGCCCAAAACCGCTACACCTATTTCGAAAATTATTTCACCAACAGAAAGCTACCAACGTCATATATTCGATATTTGTATCCGGTTCGGAACCGGTTTTTTTATTTTTTGTACAGATTTGTCCGAAAAACACATTTTTGGGCTGGTTAGGATATTTTTCGTTTCGAGTTTGATTTTTTAAACCGGTTTTTATGTATTTTTTAAACAGGAGAATTCGAACGAAGACGCGGGTAAAAGCTAGTATAAAATAAAATAATTTATGTTTGTCAGTTTCGAAGATCGAATTTAAAAATCCATCTTAAAAATTCATTACATATTTGTAAAGGAGAGTTTACCAAAAAAAATCAAAAATTTCTGTGCTAGATTTCTTCATATTATTGAGTTTATTTTACTACTTCTGTAAAATTATAAAATGTTACAATCTTTCGCATTTTAGGAGACGATATTCTATATATTCTTTTATTATGATTTTAACTTATTTTAAAAATTACGACATTTATATGTGAATATATTAATACATATTTCCTCGAATTAAAACTTTATACATTTTAAAATTTAATATTAAATATTAAGTTGCAAAATGCCCCAAGGGAGCAAAATAACACATCTGACCATTAAATGTACAATTTATAAATACACTGTTTATGTGTGGGGTATGTAAAAAAAAATATAAATTTGCTTGTTAAAAAATATACAGATATATGTATAACATAAATTGTTTGAATCCTGTTTATGGAACAGACATTATGCTAAATAACAATTATTACTTTTTTGTTAAAAATGATTCAAACTTAATGGAGTGATTTAGAAACCTGTGCTATGGTTGGAAGCTAAATGATGGATTACTATTGCTGTTGCTGCTATCGGCAGAACTTAAGGTTTCCGGTGTTAACTCTTTGGCTTGCAGACGAGAAATATTGGGATCCTTTTTATCTTTGCGATCACGCTCTTTGTCCTTGTCCTTTTCTTTGTTGTGCTTGTGTTTATGTTTGTGTTTGTGTTTCTTTTTGTCCTTCTTTTTCTTTTTCTGCAGTTGAAATGGAAATTAGGGTTATTTTAAAATAACTACATATTTAAGACCTTATTTATAAAGTTTATTAAGGCTTAGTAAGTAAAATTTTGAATGAAAACCAGTTTATAAAGCCTTAAAAATTTTTATAAAGAAGGCTTTTAATTTTTAACTAATGTATTGTGCAATTCACCTTAGAGGTACTCTCCATTTTATGCTTGAACTCACTATCAGCTTTTGCCGAATCAAAACTACTATCCATGCGCATCATCGTCGACTCCGATATATCTATAATGGAGATAGAATTTTCGTCTTCATCGAATGCTTCACTTTTAAGTTTTTTGCTTTCGGGGGCAAAACTTTCTGTTGTCTCACTGTCGATTACCGTCGAGGTCACTTCTACCTTGGACACTTCTGTAGCCTCAGCGTCAAAAATTTCATCTTTAATTATTTCATTAACAACTTGTAATTCCTCTTGCGTCTCAATTTTAATAACTTCTTCTGCTACTTCAAAAGCTTCGGATGCCGTTCTCTTAAGACTGCTCGGTGGAGGAGGCTTTTGCTCTAAAGCTTCATCATATTCATCATTTCTAGGCGCTTCAGGCTTTATCTCGGGCGGCGGTGGTGTTTTAGTTACACTTGTCACGGATTTTTTCACTGTACCCTCTCGTACAAAATCTTTGTACATACTATTCATTTCTGCAGACAGCAAACATAAGGGACGTTTTGTGCCGTAAAGGGCATAATATAAGTCGACCATATCACAGCGAAGTTTTGTATCAAACGCCAATTTATTGCTAAATAAATATTTGTAGTAATTTTTAGGAGTGAAATCTTTTTATATGTAAATATGTATCTGTTAGTTATTTTCCAGATCAACCAAAAATACGATATATGCAATAATAAAATAATAACAAAAATTAAAAATTTTAAAAACCCCCGACTTTTTTCAGAAAAGATGTTATATCTTCTAAACGGCTGGACCGATTTTCTTCAAACATAGCTAAGAACCCTCTCGATCAAGTCATCTTTCAAACAGAAAAAACTAAATAAAAATCCGTCCAGCCGTTTCGCCTGTACGTGGAGACGGACAGACACACAGACACACACTACAAACTTATAACACCCCTTTTTTAGTCGGGGGTTAAAAATATAAAATATTTGTGCTTATAGGAAAAAATCGGATACATATTGATATTTTTGGTTGCCCTGGTTTTATTATAATTTGTTTCTATGTATTATTTGTAGCTTTAGTGTTTAATGCTCAAAACACAAGGACTCACTTCATATTTTTCCACAATCTTTCCACCAATTCCGGACGATCTAAGCGACTTGATCTTGATTCCCTCGTAAACGGTGGATTGTCAATTAATAGCTGAGCCAGCGCATGACGAGCTGCTGGATCAGGATCTGTTTCTAACAACGTTATTAGATGATCCAAATCTTCCCACCTGCCATCGACTTTAACAAAGTCCACCAAACATTCCATGGCAGCAATACGTAAATCTATATATTGGCCATACACAGCGTAACAGCGATAGATTTTAGGCAATGACGGTAAATGGCCACATTTTTGTAATTTACGTATGACTTTTAAACATGACATTGACACCATGTATTTATATGAAGGCAAATGTTTTTCCAAATTCAATAAACGTGTGACCTCCTCCAGCACTAATCTATTATTTAAAATTAATGTTTAAAGTTATCACACATGAATTGAATTAAACGCTTAGTAAACATACTTGGCATCCGCTGATAAACTATCTGAAGTAATGGGAGTGCCTCTTAATGATACCGATACAACAGGTGTTATTGAATTACCCAATGCATCTACCAAAGCCGATCTATAGTAAACATCACTGTAATGATTACGTGTATTATCATTGTATTTGAAAAGATCAAACAGAAAACGTATTACTTCGGGCGGGCAAATGCCATGAGAGGTGCGAAGACCTAAGTGTACAAAATTATAATTTTTATTGCAAAAAAAAAAAACTATATAAAATTAAGAAAGACAAAAGTTTACCTGCCATAGCTACTGGTATGACTTTCTGCAGAAAATACAATTGAAAATTTGCAAAATTATTTTGCTTAATAATGTGGGGTGCGCTAAATGAACCAAAAAATTTGCGAAAGATATTTAACATGGCCGGTGGGCCACTCCATTGCGTAACCATTTGGTTAGCCACCTATAATGTAGATAAATACAAATGTTACATTACAGCTTGCACACATGTTTATTAAAGAAAATAATTTTTACTTTAGTCAAACAATCCGCTGCCTCACACCTCACTTTATAAAAGCAATGTTCACTTTCTATGGCGTCTGTTAGAGCTGAACGTGTAGCATTTGTGGGATATTTTTCTAAAGCTTTAATCGCTTCAAACTGTGCGGTAACATCACGTTCATGTCGCAGTTGAAATTGCCACTGAAAATCGGGTTGTTCTATATTTAGATCACGTATCAAAATCATTTCGGGATCAAGACGTATCCACAGAACAGGAGAGTCACTAGAACATAATAATTAATTGAATAATTTGTATTAAAGTTTAAAAAAGAAAAACTTACTCCATAGGTGATAAATCCATATCGACTTCCTCTCCCGTACACAAAGGAATCTTCTTTTTCTTATTACGTCTACTTTTCGAATGACAAGTGATATCGGCCTTTACCACTGTATTTTCTATCTGTAACATATGCTTAAAGGTACCATCCAATTCTTGTAGTTGCACTAACAGAGGTCCATTGTATTTGCGCACGCCACGTTGATTGACAAAGTCTTGTCGTATTTCCAATTCAATTGTATTACGTTTACGATTAAAAACTGATGTAAGGGAAAATTTTGCATGACCACCTGTTCTTACCCATTGATCCATAAAAACCGACATATCTTTACCGGTTACAGTAAATATTGCCTTAATAAAAATATTCGTAGAAATGAGAAGATGATGCCACAATCCCGAACCGATTTTTGTAGAGGCTGCATTCGTGGCTAAAGCCAATTGTTTATTAAATACCTGGAAAAAATTAATTCGATCAATTATTGACTGAACTTACTTATCATGTATTGTTGCCTAAATTTATATTTATCAAGTTAATTTAAAGTTTAATATAATCTGCTATAGATCTTTTGCTTTTGTATTTTTTTAAATTCTTTATTAATTTCAATGTTTCCAAGTATTTAAGATTCCGTAAGAACTATGGGCCTTATTACGAATGTCGTATTACGACTTCGACTACGACGATTTTGTACTTGACTAAAGCACATTTGTCAATCATTTTAGATTTTGTTTTTAATTAGTTTTCCAATGATTTTTGATCAATTTCATTTCACAGCCCTATTATATTATTTAAATTGTATATTCTAATGTGCTTTTTAAAAATCAGTATCTTACGAATGGTTTAAAATTGATACAAACGATTAAAACAATCGGTTTAAAATCGTTTAAGACACATACCTGACTATATTTCCCTATATCGTGGTTGGCGTATTTCAACTTCGACTGTCACTTTGGTCTTATATTAAAGAACAAATATTGTTGTGATGTTCTTTAAGCTATTACAAAAACCTCGTAGTAGGGTTGAAATGCACCAATCATGATAAGTAAAACTATTTCCCAAAGGTTAAAAGCTTAATCGTTTATATTAAACGGATTCGAAATCTTGTAAAGGTTTTTGTTGTAAAGTTTTTATTTGAGACTTTTTAACACATTACGATTGTGTGCGTAATATTCAATAACATTTTGAGAGTTTTTCTGTAAACATTCGAAGTTTTTTAGCTTTTCTCAACAATTTTTTTATTGAAGTCGACTGATGAGTTTCTTAAGTCAAACCGAAATGCATATATATATGTAGACGTTGCTTAACAAGCAACAGACAAAAAATGTTCAATATTTCCATATTTTCAAGGTATAAATAATCTTACCTGTATCAACAGCTCTTGACCAATACGATGCTCTAACATCCTTATTACCAAATGAGCCTTTCGTCTCATTGCTTCAACATATTTCGGTGACACGGTGTGCAAACTTTTTATGGGAAAGTAGTGAACTATTTCCTGCTGTTTTGCAGCGGCTGCCGAAGGATTTGTACCACTTACGGGCAAGGGAGCAGGTGGCTGACTACAATCCAATATAATTCCTCCATATTGTTCTTCATATTTCACCACACGAGCCAGTTCCTTTTGTATCCACTCACGATATTCATTGTTGCCAAAACATTTACGAGAATAAAGACCACACAAATATTCCGCGATACCCTTGGCCAGCCAAGTGTCAGACCAATGGTGTGAAGTTATAAAGCAACCAAAAAATTGTTCAGCTACTGCCCGCGACATAAGAGTGCGGGAAACATAAGTCTGATCTATTATTGCAATACTATGTAAGAGGTGCACAGAAGCTATACTCATAGTGGCGTAAGCACTAATATCGGCATCTGCTTCATCTACAAAAACCTGTTTGTAGCATGAGAACGGATAGCGGGTAGACAATGTTTCCTCTAAAAATTCGAAAGCTTCATGCAAATAACGCACGGTATTTTTCAACAGAGGTAGTAACTGAGGCAAACAGAAATGTGTTACTTCATGCATATGGGGATCGACATAAATTTCAAATGGTCCCACGGCTAAAGCGATATTTGGAGCACAGACAGGTACTGTTAATGAATAATGATAAGTTTTCCTTCTCAAGTCCGGTGTCATAACCACTTCCATTAATTCACCGCATGACACTGCTGTTAAATGCTTATCAACAGTAAACTCTAATTTCCACGTACAGGGATCAGCAAAACTGTCCACACAAGGAAACCATAGGCGTGTAGAGTTCTCATAGGCATATGTAAACATATGGGCACTATTAGGTTGTGTTTCATCTTCACTTGTGGGTGGTATAACGAAGTGTATGCCACCCTGCAGACTTTCCAAAGAAAATTCTATGCCTATACGTAAACCTCGCCCTTCCTGTATCATATGGTAGCCTTCGGGAGGTATTTGTATGAGAAGCTCTCCAGAATTAACATCGGGGTCGGTTTTTTGGGCAGCAGTTAAATGATTTTTAGACAAAGTTTCCAAAGAACGCCTACAAGCAAACAAGTTATTTAAAACACTTCATAGAACATAAAATGTCTTACGTTTTTGCATCTCCTTGACAAATATCCAAAAAAGGATCAAAGTAAACGAAATCTGCTTCACAAACATCATTGAGTAGCACTCTATATATGCGACACTGTTTTGCATTCAATCTTATAATTCTCAAATTTTCTTTCGTTGGTACAATAGTTAGTTCCACAGCACCCTTCAAGTAAATATAAATTACATATTTTCCACATATTTTTACATTTGCTTACTTACAATGATACTTTTCCTTTCGAAACTAATGCCGGTCAAACTAACAATTTGATGAGCCGTGCTGGTTTATAAGCAAAAATAAAATGTCTATAAATATTAAATCAATTTTTATCTATTTTATAATACTTATAATTTAAATGGTCTAAGTGGCTGTTCTTTTTGGTGATTTTCACTAGTCGTTTCCATTTTTATTAACTTTACTGCAGTGAATTAAAAATTTTCCACTAATTAATGCATTTTTCACAAAAGCACAAAACATACAAAAGCACAAAACTATGTTGTTTGTTGCAAGCAGGGAACGCCGCCGATAAATATTGAGCACCATGAGCCGCCGATGCTTACGGCTTGCATCGGCTCAAGGCGAATTCAGTATCAGGTGACCTTATCAGCCCGGCTGATTATCAGCTGTTGATGCAAAATTGAGCAATTTGAACCAAAATGTCAAAATTTGCTCAGAAATCTTTTGACAGGTTGGTTTTGTAGCATAGCGAACAACATGTTCTTTGTGTTTTAAAATTGTTGTACTGATCCGTAAGTTTTCTAGTATAATTATTAGGCACTTCAACTTAAATAAAATAACAGAAAGAAAAATGTTCAATTTAGTTTGCTCAAAAGAAATGATAAATAAAACGTGACTTTTTTAGCCAATTAAGCAGCCGCCGTAGTTTTTAATTCTTAGCCGATGTTTTTCGGATTGAGTCAACTTTCAGGCGCCGACGGTCGACAAACGAGGTCGGCTTCGTTACCTGGTTGCAATGTTTACATTAAAATTTTACTTTCGCATATTGTTGCAAAAAGTAGTAGTAGAAAAAAGTACTAATTATTTCATCAAGCAAGTTAATGTGCTGATAAAGCACTGCACATTTAATTTAACTGTAAAAAAATAAATTTTTAATCCTTTGATGGTATGTTGCGGGGAATATATAAATTTCTTCTCACATTGATGGGCCCAGAGATGTTTTGTAGGAAAAAAATATTAGTATTAAGTAGGAAAATTTATAGAAAAAGCAAACAAAAGAATATATAAATTGTAAAATTGTTAGGAAAATAAGTGTTAAACGAAAACATAAATTAAAATAAATTGTAAATCTAAAATTTTGTATAGGTAAAAGTGTAGTATAGAAAATAGTTTAAGGAAGTTATTTAAATAAAAAAATATATGTATTAATGTTGTGAAAAGAAAAAAAGAGTAAAATGGCTCATGAGTAGAAAATAAAGGTAATGGTATGAAGGTGAGTTAAGGTAGGAAAAGTCGGGTGGGTTATGGGTTCACGAAAGAAAACTTGAAGAGGACAAGTCGTGACATGGTTGGGAGGGCAATTAATGGAATAAAACATCTTTCCATTCCACTAAATAATATTTGTAATATGGCGCGTTTAATGTGTAGTTTTGTTTTTTTTTTGTATTGTAAAATCTTTGTCGTTATTTTTGATTTGAGTTCATTAACATTTTTATGTGCAACGTACTCAATGAGAGGGTTGGAACCCGCTGAGGTAAAATGCACCGCACAGAGCTAGCTGGAAACCTCATTGGTCACTGCGGTTGTAACAGGTAACGGCGCTTTTGTAATGACGCGTTAAAATTTAACATTGTGAGAAAAATAATCAAAAAAAGCAAAAATCTTAACTAAATTCTACTAATCTAAAGTAGTTTTGAAAAAGTAATAAATCTAAACATGAAAACCAGGTATTTATTCAAATTTTTTGCTCAAATTTGCTAAGTTATTTGTGGAAGTGCTTTTATTTTTTAATGTTCATATTGGAAGTGCAAAAAAATGGGTTCTCTTAGTTGAAGTGGACATAGAGTTATTACTTGAGTTGTATTAAGCAGAGATTTTAATTTTATTTTAAAGATTGAACTAACGTTATTTTTTAAAATTTTATGCTGCTCATCGTGTGCCTCAGAAGTTATGTACGAATTATTAATAGTTTGACGCGTTGAGTTTATCAATAATAAGCGTTTAATGACTTCTGTTAACATTTGTATTGCTGTCTTTTTTGCTACCCATATTGCTTGTTTAATTTTTTTTAACAAATTCAATACCATCGCTTAACATCCGAACTTGTCGGACTTTATCCTATTCCTGAAAATTAAATGGTAAAGGCCATATCGCTGGGTGAGTTCGAGGTTCTATCAAACAGCTAACATTCTAATTGCTTCATAGGTGGTACAGAGGTATTATATGTATATAAGTTAGCCGCAATATATTACTTTTTTGTATAAACATTGTTCGAAAAGTATAGCGGTTTTTGGACAAACTGTACATAAATAATGGTAAATTTCAAACTTTTAAGATTGTAATGGAAAAATTTTAACGGTTACTTCATGTGTATTTAGCGTAACAGCTATTTTATAAAGTTAATGTTTTGTAGTGCAGTGTTATTGTTATGACAACCAGTATTTTGTTTATTTTTTAATTTTAAAATTAAACACATACATACATACATATATATTTGTATACATACATACATATATCATATAATTTCATAAATTTCTCACATTATGGCCGACGATGAAGATAAACCAAAGAAACTCACTTTAGAATCACTTTTCCATCTTTACGCCAATTACAACGTTGTATCATTCGATTTAGATAATGTGGACTATGATTGTATATTATTGTCTCAAATTGATTATTGGCTGGATCAAGCAAAACTTTTAAGAACAACATTTAGCTTAATTGAAACTGGCTTAACGTATATGAAGTTTAGGTAAAATTCGGTTTAAAATTAAATGCATTTGAATAAAAAAAAAAATAAATCTTTTTAAGGAAATGGCGTTTGGATTATGAAGACTTTCAGGAGTTTTTAAATTTAATATGTGCTGAAAAAGACATTACAGTGGATGATGTTAAGCTACTGCTATTGGAAGCAGGTGTACCAGGAGCCACAGCTGATACGGTGGTGATAGTGAAATAAATAAAAATACACAAGTAATATTTTAACCTAATTTTTTTAATATATAAAAAATCCAAAACATAATTGCAAATTGTGGCTATGATGTATTGCGTTTATTTTTTATATGGATGTAGATTTTTCAAGTGTTTTTTCACTGTATGTATGTCCGCATTGTACTAGGTACAATCGAGTGTGGTAAGGGGGCAATCTCCACTTCTCTAAAACTTAGGAGCTATTTTGATTTAATTTAAAACATAGATATGCATACATATCTTTTTTAAACTAAAACTAGTTAGGAACGAAAAACCCGCTTTTTTAACATAACGAAGTCTGTCGAGGAGTCAACTTTATAACATTATGTATGTATGTACAAACTGTTTGAATCTTCTACAAATAAAAATTATCGAAGTTGGCTTTCTCTTTAATTTTATTTTTCTTTATTTACAATAAATGGTATCGTAGTGTAATAATAACCGATCTATATATTTAATTTTAATGTATAATAATTGTGTTTTTCAGAAATATTTTTTTTTTATTTTATTAGCAAATATTACTTTTTTAACTGCATTAGTCCCTATTTACACTATGCAAGTCTTATTGCTAAGCTGATTAGTTTATTAGGAGAGAGAGACGGGGGGAAAAGAAACGTTGCTGTTCCCCTCGTCTCTCTCTCCCTGAAACTAATCAGCTTAGCAATAAGACTTGCACAGTGTGATTTGGGACTTAAAAATTATTACAATTTTATTTGTTGCATCTGCTTATTTTTCGTTTTCAACTGAATGAGAAAAAAATCAATACATAATTAAAAAATACAAGTAAATAATAATATATTAGATTATGTATACGTATGTATGTATGTATATTTATTTGTAAAAAATGCTAAAATTCAATATGTGTATGTGTGTGTGTGTGTTTATGCATAAACAATTATAAAATAAAAAAATAGATGAAAAATTATTTGAGAAAAACAAAGATAATTTTATATAAATAAATTCCATAAGGTAGAATTTTGCGTAATTTAACAAGATAAACAAGCTGACGTTTTATCAAATTTCTTATACATACATCAAATATTCTAGATTTAAAAAAAAATACCCATAAAGAGAAACAAACAATAATCCATTAAGAGATACAAGTAAACAAGCAGAAAATATATGTATATATAATTTATTTTATTTAAAAAAAAACATTAATAAAAAGCGTTTATTAAACAACTCTCTAAACCATTCATCTAAAATACAGTGTATAAGCTCAATTTCTTTACGACTTCTTCGTAACCAAGATATTTAATACTGCTTTCTTAATTTGCTAAAAGCAGAGAAACGAATCTTATTATATTTATTATTGATGAATGGTTTGATTAATTGAAATGTGAAGTTTGGCTAAACAAACATTACTTATTGAAAATTTGTGTGAACAAACTTTTAGCTGTAAAAGTTTCACACAAATTTTATATACAAGACTTTGTTTGAATCAAGCTTTAAGCGCTTTTTCTAATAATATGTATAACTAAAATTGAATCAGTAGTTTCCAACTCCGCTAAAGAAGTTTAATAATTAAAGTAGATAAGAGATTAGCATGTATTATCGAAAGGCATTTTGTTGTAATTGTTCCTTAACATTTTATTTCTTCTTTAGATGTTATTTATTAATATTTGCTTAAAATCTAAAAGGTTGAAAAAAAATATAAAAAAATACTAAAAACATTTCGCTCATTTGCTTCAATAGTGGCATAACTCAAAAAATTAGTTTTTTGAGTTAATAATGCAGAAAGATGCGGCATTTTGTATTTTATCTTGTGTAAAAATTTCATATAAATAGCTTGTACCATCACCTCCTGAGAGAAGAATTTTTTTTCATTTCTCCATTGAGTTGTATGCAAAATAAAAACTTAAAACGCATTTTCTGCAAAACTGGTTTTTTTGAGTTGTGCCACTATTGAAGTAAATGAGCGATTTAATAAATGTTAGTCTAATGCGACAAACATTTAATTAAATGGTTTCTTTATTTCATATAAACTAATTACATACTTTTATTATTTATGTGTGTATTTAGCACGTGAATTACAGATTTGATGATTAGTAGAGAAGAATTTTTTGTAACATCAAATTATTTATTTATGTATATTTGCTTCACATTATAAAAAAGTGTATTTGAATGAATGAAAAATCTTGAATACATCGTGTTCAATCATTTATAAATTTTTAAGTGTAATCAGCTCTTCAGCTTTAAAGTTTCTTCTAGATTATTTATGATTTCTAATTAGAAATATGTATGCTTTTGTTGTTCATATTATTTATTTGTTTTTATTATTACTGTATATGTAGACAATTTCAAAAAGATGTGTTTTCTTCTTTTGTTTGTTTCAAAGTAAAAAATAAAATATTTTTCATTCATATAAGATAATTTTTGTTTAATATCGAAAGGAATGTAGCAACGATTTAAATACATTCTTACATAGGGCCATCCACATGGCTCACTTTTAAACGGAAATAATAAAGCGAGCGCGCACATAAGAAAAAGCTTACTAAAAATATTCCAATATATGCCACATAAATGCCCGCATGATCCTGTAAAAGTAAAGTGATACTTTTTAATAAAAAATTTTTATTGGTAAAATTGTTTATTATGCTCAATAAGAAAAAACGTGAATTTTTATTTTTAACCCCCGACTAAAAAAAGGGGTGTTATAAGTTTGTAGTGTGTGTCTGTGTGTCTGTCCGTGTCCACGTACAGGCCAAACGGCTGGACCGATTTTCATTTAGTTTTTTCTGTTTGAAAGATGACTTGATCGAGAGGGTTCTTAGATATAATTGAAGATAATCGGTCCAGCCGTTTAGAAGATATAACATCTTCTCTGAAAAAAGTCGGGGGTTTTTAAAATTTGTAATTTTTGTTATTTTAATATTCTTTCTAAAATTTAAAAAAAAAAACAAAAAATTAAAATAAGAACAATTGTCAATGGCCAGACTATTGTAAATTTAGATATGGTAAAATTGAGCTTTCATTAAAAAAAAAGCTTTCAGCAAATTGTAATACGATGAATCAAAACAATTCACATATTCCATTTGCACATATACAAAGAACGCTGCTGCTTAAGGTGTGATGACCTTCG
This sequence comes from Tachina grossa, assembly GCA_949987645.1. Lineage (NCBI taxonomy): Eukaryota > Metazoa > Arthropoda > Insecta > Diptera > Tachinidae > Tachina > Tachina grossa. The sequence continues at coordinate 57,170,294 of OX465276.1, read as the reverse complement.
AAAACAGCTATTTGTTCCGTTCTGCTAGTGTTTGTCAGAATATTTACAATTATCTCTCGTGCACAAAGCGATACGAACTTTTTAGCTTAATCAAATCATAAATATAGAAAAAATAAAGTTCGAACAATAATAATTAAACTAACTAAAATAAAATATAATATAATAAATGAATACGAATTTAAAAAATATATTTGTTGATGGTTTAGCATGTCTAGGAAGCATTTTGTTGCAGCTAAGAAACACTTCAGTAGACTTGAACCACAATCCAAAAAAAGGTGACAAAATCCCAATGTTTATAGGCAAACTCTCATTAAAGTATTGAGAAATGCAAAACTTCAATCACATGCTGAATAATAAAATATATTTGCTTAATTCACAACAATTTGTATCGTTTATCTTGCGTGAAATAAATTTTCTATTTTAATTGTATGTAGTGTATTAATAGGTCTGTTCCAAATGCATAACGAAAGAGTTCGAACTAAGTACTAAGTTATCCAAATCGTTCCAGATAGCAATTTTTTTTTTTTTTGCAAATTTGAGAGCGAATGAGAGAGTAATTTTTTTCAGTTCTTGTACAAACTTGCACGAACTTTTTCTTTGGGTAAAGCGGACCATCCATTATACAATATTATTGCATATGTTGTCGTTTTGACCTATACTATGCAATAAATGGCACAATATTACGAAAAATTGCACAGTTATATTGCAAGTGGGTCGCTTAAGTTCGGTCAAGAACTAAATAATCAGCTATTTTTTTGTTTACACATGAAACTGAAAAATTAATCAGAAAGTTTGGAAATAAAAAAACAGGTTTTTATTTAAAAATATATTAAAAAGCAAAATGGAATGGAATGGAATGGTTTTGTTGTAAAAAACTGAATTTTAAGTACATTTGTGCATATTTCTCTGTTTCTTTAATATATTAAAGTTATGTTACGGATCAGTTATGTTTTAAGCGACTAAAATCACCCAACTTAAATGTAATTTAAAAAGTAAGCAACATTAGTATTTCAAGATGTGCAATTATGGTTTTCTGCGTTCCAGCAATTTTGGATAACTTTTGCACATTCAGAGAGTAATTTTCGATTTACTCTCATTAGTCCGAACTTGCACGAAATCTTGTGGAACACTCCTAATGAATTTTGTATTTTTAATGACAAAAGAAAAACAAGCTACATACAAATTCTATCTTTAAATACATCATTGTAAAAACAATTGAAATAAAATTGTAATAGTGCATTTAACTTTTATATGAAAATTTCCAACAAAAAATTTTTCACTATTGTATTTAATATGATAATACAATCAAGATACAAGATGTTTTGTGAATTAGTCAATTATGTATTATATATTTTTGTAACAAAATTTTAATTTGTTTTATTTTGATACTCTACTCGATATGTTTGGTTAATTTTTTTTATTTACGTATTACTATTTCGTCTAAAAATATGCCGCTCTAAAAATCCGCCTCTCTATCTAAGGACACATTTTACCACCAATATAATTAAGGAATTTTTAATTAGGCTTTCTTTAATTTATTTTGAGCCTTATTTCATCTTGAGATTGGTTGGGCTTTATTTCACCTTGAGTTTGGTTTCATTGGGGTTTTTAATTGGGCTTCATTTCATTTAAATTTGGTGTTTTTTTCTAAAATTTTTACTTCGGCCTTATTTTTTTTTTGGGGGGGTTTTATTTTATTTTGGTTTATTTCATTTCTTATTTGGATGTTATTTCCCTGGGCCTTATTTCAGAGCACCTATTTCATAGCGTCTCAATAGTTAAGGGAATATGCTACTCACCTGGGCATAACGATGTGTACCAGCTGTTATGCCAATACCAGCAAATAATACGAGTAAGCCTACAATGACAAAAATTATGCCACGGCCACAGGCAAAACGGGAGCCCACTGATGACACTTTCCTGCAATGAGGGCAACGAGCCAGAGAGTTGTGAAATGTATTAAACTGTAAAAAAGAAAATAAATAAATGAAATGATGATGACTATCAGACTCGCTTTAAAGAAAACAAACCAAAAATGTGTCCGAACAGTGGCCGCATGTTACACGACACATACCCGGCATGGTGGGCACAGGTGGTGTTACTGGGCTGGGTGCTAAATTAATAATACGCTTGCAATTGGGCCTTGGACAAGCGATACGTTGGGATGAGCTTTTGCATATAAGCAAACAGTTGCAAGGGCAACGTACATACTTTTTGCCAGGTGGAGCGTTGCGTATGGGCTATAAATTGAAATATAGCATGCAATCGTTTTAAATAAAAAACAAAAACAAAGAGAAATATGAAGTGATTAAACTTACTGTTGCTTCATTACACTGAGGGCATTTAACAACGTGTTGGTCGCGTTTTGAGGTAATATCAATCATACCTTGACAGACGCGACAAGTAACCATGGGCACACCACCAGCTGAGCCCTGCTGATAAGGTGGTGGAACTTCATCGGGTCCAATAAACGGTACATTCGATTGTGCGACACCACCTAAGTTAACAGAGTGCAGATTTAAATTTATGAAGTATTTATACATATAACAAAAAACATATTTTTTTTTTTAAATATGTACATAAATGCGATACTTCTGATTATCTACATTTCCTACATATTCATTTGTAAGTCACAATTCCATTTTACCAAATGAATATGGTTCTTCTATCATTTTAACGATGTATGTATCTATGTATCTTTGATAGTTCAACAATGATTTCTTTTATTAGATTCTTCGTATTAAAGATTAATAAATTTATTTAATTGCAAATTAGTGCCAATATTTATTTAACAATATGAGTATGAAATGTTGAAATGAATGAACTAAATTTATAAAATGTGAAAACAGTTGATAATTTCATTATCAACAAATAAAAACAGAAGAAAGAAATTATCAGTTCTTGAAAAGAAACTCCATCAAAACAGTTTGTTCTTATTGCATTTTTTTTTTCTTTTTGTCTACGGAATAATAAAATAGTAATAAAACGACAATAATAAATACACATACATATATGTATATGTACATATGTATATTTTTATATAAAAACATCTGTTTAAAATCAACTTTACATTAAGTTAAGATACACAGGCCATACCGGTCAGTAGACTTGAGTCGAACTGTCTACTGGTTAGTATCAAGTCGCTTTGAAATGGAATATGATGCTTTTCCTTCCGGTTTTGAACTACATGTCCAATATTTTTCATTTCGGGTTTATAATGTCAAATTGTTATAATTTAAATGCTTTTAAAAGGGTCTATCATTTTTGTTTTTTTAATATGGAAAATATAATTTTTTCTAAAACAACAACACAACTTTTACCTTTTTGCAAGATAATTATTTTTAAAAAGATCTATTTTTGGATCTTCTGAAAAATTTGGAAATACGCTGTAATTCATGAAAATCACATATGTACCATGTATGTACATATGTACTCGTATATTCATTATTTTATCGATTATTTTTTTTAAATTGAATTTTCCGATCAAATAGATCAATCAAACCCTTCTAAAGTTATGGTAATATTTCATTTGTGAGATATCGTTATAGTTCGAAAACTAGAGCTTATAAAAAAATTTAAAGGTAGTGTAGTTGGAGGGTCGCTGGTTCGATTCCTGCCGGAGACTGGAGGTGTTTCTGCAGACAATATAAAGTAGCTTCGATTTTGTGTTTGTTAAAAAAAAACTTTCAGTTCTCAGATGTTTAGTTTGGTAAGAATTACAGTCAGTTTTCCACAAGACAGGCATCAGACTTGTCTAGAAAACTATGTATGTACATATGTATGTATATGAAAAGCAATAAAAAAATTAGTGCTTTTCATATAAATGTTCTACTCAAGACGTCCATCTGAGTTGTGGAAACAGTGGATAATTTTATATTTTTTAACTATTATAACGAATAAGTGAAGTATTATAACGAAAAGTTAAAAGTTTGCATCGTTTTGTCACTTACTGTATGTATTTATACATACATACATACATATGTACGTATTTGCAAAACATGAATTATTTTAATGTTACCATAGAATTTACTTTTACATATTTATAAAATGAGAGATTAAATTAATTTTTTGTGTTTTTCTCATTAATGATTATTCCAATTTCCAATTATATAAAACACATACTTTTATTCCATTCCTAAAGCTTTATGAAGTAAGAACATACAAACTATGTACATATATATATATATATATATATATATATATATATATATATATATATATATATATATATATATATATATATATTTTTTTTTTTTTTAATTTTTGAACCTTTTTAGTTTTGAAAACTATATTAATGGTCACACTTTTTTAATCTTCACGTTTAAATAAAAATTCATGAAAAATTCAAACCACTCGAACGAATATATATACATATATATATATATATATATATATATATATATATATATATATATATATATAATGTATATATATATGTATATATATATATATATATAATGTATATATATATACATATATATATATATATATATATATATATATAATGTATATATATATATATATATATATACATATATATATATATATATATATATATATTCGTTCGAGTGGTTTGAATTTTTGATGAATTTTTATTTAAACGTGAAGATTAAAAAAGTGTGACCATTAATATAGTTTTCAAAACTAAAAAGGTTCAAAAATTAAAAAAAAGGATTTTCAAGGTCGTATGCTTCCTAAAATCTGATTTTTTTGCAATACAATCGTGGAAGTATTATTAAGATTTTTAAGTTAAAATCAATTAGATAAAATTACAATCTCTTCAGAAATAACAATGTGTGGACATATGTGTGTATGAACAAATTTTAAAGTGAGCAAATATTTGTGATATATTTGTATACAATGTCTTTAGTCCCATTTCACACATTTCAAGTCTTATTGCTAAACTTATCACTTTTTCTTCATGCAAGTCTTATTTTTCATCTCATAATTTTTATACATTGTTTTGTGTATGCATGTGTGCTTTTTTAGCATTACGAATGAGAATCTCTCTCTCTCTCTCTCCTACAAACTAATCAGCTTAGCAATTAGACTTGCATAGTGTAAACTAGGACTTAGAGATTAAAGCTTTTTAAATATACCCACATACAGCTGCAGTCAAAATAATAGAACCATCACAAAATGCTTAGTAAATCCACATACATCTCTTGGTAAAAGTCTGATGTAATTTTACTCAAACCGCAATAAAAATTATTGTAACTATTTCTGGTAATGTCTTAAAAAATTAATTAGTTTACAAGAAAAAAGAATTGTATTTATGTATGTCAGGGTATAAAGCCTGGCGTACTTAAGTCGAATCCATATTAGGTGGTTGCAACTGTTCAGGTAACTATTTTCGCTTTGTTACCAGGGATCGCAAATAACGATTATTTTCCAAATTTAAACTGAAAAAATCACAATAATAGAGAAGTGCTACGTGCACAAGGATTATACCACGATACTCCATGTTACAAGGACTACCTATAGATGCAATGATTTTTATTCTTTTGATTTATATTTATTTATTCCTCACAAAATAACAGTTATTTTTTTACTTTTATTTATTCCTCACAAAATAATAGTTAGTCCTCGTCCATACTTGCAATTATTGTTGCTGCAATTCATTAAAATTCTGCTACTTACTTTTTGATTTTTATTTTTAAAATAAAAATTATAACCGTTATGGTCCTTGTTTGTTACATTGAAAACAAAAACAAAACACTCGATTTTTTTGTTTTCAACAATTGCAATAGTTGTACAACTGCTTTGTACAACTATTGCAATAAATTTTTGTGACGAGGTGTACATGTGTGAAATGTATTGGAATCAATGAAAAGCTCAATTTCGTGAAAACAAGAGCTAGGGCCTTTCTACTTGTGACCATCGATATGTATGTTGATTGATGATGAATGAATGTAGATGATAAATAAGTGTTGAATTGTGAGGGAATAGTTAATTTTAATTATTATTCGAACTCCATTTGTTTCTATATTTGTGATTTGAATAATTATAATTGGGAATAATTTTATTTAGTGATGAAATTAATTGAAAAGAATTTTTATATCTGATAAATTTCATTTTGTTTAAATTTTTCAAGTGGTATATGTTTGTGTGTAGCTATACTTGCAAAAAAACAAGATGCATATAAAATATCATACCTATATACACGTTATTTAAATAAATTTTCCCTCCTCTCCGCGATTCCGGCAATTAAGTAGAGGTGAAACGCTAACAAAAATTTTGCGTTTCTAGTAATGTATTTCAAATTAACAACTGATTTTTAACATCTTAAGAATTTCGAAGAGAGAATGAAAACAAAACAAAAAAGAACATTCTCAATAAAAAAAGAGGCACAAACCTATGTAAATATAAACAATTTCTCTGTATTAATTATTTCATTAAATTTCAAAAAAAAAAAAAAGATTTCATCGTGATAAGAACAATTCTTTTTACTCGAGACAAATGAAAAATCCAGTAAAAATATTTAAAAAGCATGGATATAAATAAATAAGTGGTAGAAAGTAAATTATTGTTGTTTGGGGTGGGAATAAAATATCGAAAACAAATATGTAAAGATATGCAACCATACATGAGATACTTTATTTACAGTCATTAATATTTGTGTACATACATACATATGTATACATATATATAAAAATACATATGTACATAGTTAACGTGATAACTTATGAAATGAGTCACAGCCAGAGTAACGTTGCAGAGTACTTTGATATGACACCAAAAAAAATCGTAAACAAAAGTCACACAAAAATCCACTAAGGGACGGTAACAGTATAAAATATTCTACTACAGTTATCACAACACAACATTTAAACTATAATAAATAGAAACTTGCTAACAGTTATCAGTTACCAGTTATCATTAAATGTTGCAAGTAAACGTAATTCTAAAACTAAGGGCCTTATTTTCTAAAACGCAACGCTTAGCGTTTGACAAATTTTGTATGTGTTTAGTTTTTGTAATTTAAATTTTATATAAAATTTGTCAACGCTTGACTTTGCGTTTTACAAAATTATGCCCTAAATTTATATACATATGTGCCCTAAATTATGAAAGTGGTCTAAGTCATATATTTATTTGGTTGAGATATTTAGTAGATTATATTTTAACAAATTAAAAACTATTTTTATATTATGCAACATTTTAATTTACAGTTTTAGTAGTCTCGATTAATACAAGTTTCTTTAACATTTATTAAATATTTGTAGAAGATTTTTTAAGATTAATTTGATATTTTGAAGCAAAAATGCACATGACTTAGACCACTTTCATAATTAAGGGCACATACAATCAATCAAAACAACTGACAACATAATAAAAAACTGGCATCAAGTTTTGACGAGTTACTCCATAGAATTTGATATTAAAAATGGGCGCATAATGTAGTTTTAAACCACTAATAAATCCAAACGTGATTTTGAACGTAAAATTATATGACAAAACTATTTAAGAGCACCTTTTACAAGTTATGGAACTTCATGCCAGTTTTTCATTATATATAACGAATATTTTAAAACTTCAGTTAAAACATTATTTTGGGTTAAATTGAAAGTTAGTAAGCATTCAAATAAAATTAGTATAACCGAACTTTGTGTTAATCGGTATTAGGAATACAAAAAAAATCTTTAATAATCATTAGCTGACTATAAAAATATAAATGTGTAGTGAGTAACTATTCAATCAATACAATTCATGCGTACGCAGCTTTTTTTAGCTTGTGCGAGGAGATGCTCATTTTGTATAATCACAAAATTTTACGAAATTTTAATTTTAATAATAAATATTCAGTGGGTTGAGTTCGATATCTATCTGAATTTATGTTTTAAGTGTATTTTATATTTTCTTTTAGGAAAATAATAATAAGGAAAATAATTTTAATCTGAACTGTTTCTCAATTAGGGAAAGATGAGATTGTACTTGTTTGCAAACTTTTCTTGAAATACCTACATGCTTTCCAAATACAGAATACGATATTATTTAAAACTTACAAGTGTTGCAATACAAGTAAAATAATTGTGAAAATAATATATGATACATTGAGTTCACCCAGGAGGAACATTCATATCCGATTTGACGATTTTGTACATTGGAATTGGAGTTCGCAGAAAAAAATATAAAAATTTAACAATTAAAAACCTTTTTAGAGTTTATTACTATAAATCCAGCGTTTTCAAATCGCGCTTTTTCCAAAACACCTCTCAGTACTCTTCATTAGGCAATTACCTTAATAGATTACATAACATATGCAAAAAGTCAATAATACTTTTAAATATATACAGATACATATATGATTGCTCAGTTGCGCCGACTGCCATAGGGCACTAGCTTACATCCTTTCTCTACCGAAAATGTCTATGTTTATTTGGAAAATTTTTTTAACTCATTATTTTTCTGAGTAATTTCTTCAACTGCATAAGTAGCTGTCAAGATTATTACTTGCTAGACGTATTAAGTACGAAGCAGACCATATTTACTGCACTACAGAACATAAAAGTAACTAGACATTGCATGAAATTTTACACCCATACTCTTGGGAATTTCTATAAAACTGAATGTTGCTTTCCTTAAAAATCTTGAAATTTTATAATTGATTAATAATAATAGTTATAAAGAATAAAATGCATTTATTAACAGTAATATTGCAACATAATTTAACAAAGACACTTATCGGGTTTCCAACCACATTCGACCAAAAACAATTGCAGCATTAAAAAACAAATAAAGAGTATCAGTAGCAACAGTAATAGAATATGATTTATTTGTGAAACGCCTACTCTACAAACAAATGTTTATGTACATATGTATGTATGGATGTATGTATGTGAAAATGCACATACATAATTATGTTGCAGTCCACAGATAACATGAAGTATTTATGTTATACAAATTATAGTTTATTGAACTTACTTTCCGTTGATGGCGGCTGCGATGGCTGCTGTTGACCAGATACTCCATCGTCTTGAGACATGGGTGCGATGACAGCAACGCCCACACCTGTAGAAGCGGAGGTGTACATGGAAGTATCCTCATTTTTCAATAGACTTTGTCTTTCCGAATCAGCCATTGCTTACGTTACAAAAACTTGACACAATATTAATTTAAATTTTAATAAATCTATTCGATTACTAATTTGTTATTCTTAATTATTTTGTTTTCACTTTCTTTTATTCTTACTTATATTAAATATTCACTTTTGCTTGTTTTTATTACACTTTATTTAATTTTTTGTTTTCCTTTGGCTTTGCTACTTCTTGTGGAGAGAATACCTGCAATAATAAAGAGAAGACCCAAGTTATTTTCAATTTTTCTTCACTATATCATCCTAGAAAATCACATTTTTCGGTCTTTGTCTTTCTACAAATTGGTATTAACTATGGAAAAAAATTATGATGTCTTTTATTTGGAAACTTATTTTAAAGTGGCTCAGATGTTTAAAGTATGGCGATTTACTGCATTTGAATAGAATTAACTTATTTCATTTTATTAATAACTAATTTTTTGCTTGGACTGCAATTCATATCACTTATTTCGTTTTGTTCGTCCCTTTTCTGGACCATCATAAAATACTTCTTATGTACAAAAAACTTAAGCAATCAATTGGTCATATTTCGTTAGTTAACCTTTTTACTTTGAATCTTTGCGAAATATTTTTTTGCGTTGATTTTTATTAAAACTGCAAAATTGGTTGATTCTTCCCGAAGAATGAATAGAAAAACTCAGCGAACTCAATAAAACGTCATAATGACAATATTATTGGTTTCGTTATTTAGAGTTGCTATTCGTGAACTCGTGGCCGGTTTTACATAACATGTATTACAATGCATTTTGGTCCATATCAAAAATTATAGATGCAACTCATTAGTTAGTGAGGAAAAGCACCAATGCAATATTTAAAAATCAATTAAAATTTATTAAGCAAAGTCCGTTGGGTTTTAGGGCAATGCCTCCAAATTAAAAATAATGTCAAAATAATTTTTTCGGTCGTTAATTCGGATTCCACCGGCAGAACCCACTCGCTTTCACCTTCTGCCATTATCCTTTATTAAAACAAACTTTACACAAATGTAATAAATTTTTTGCACTGCGTCTTTTATTTTATTTGTTTTATTTCACTTCTTATTAATGTATCGCGATCTAATATCATGAAAATGCTACACGTTCAGTATTTATCACGCGATCCGCGAGCTGGATTCCATAATTTAGGCCATTCTGCGGTATGGATCGCGATCCATCAGTACTGGATCGCGTTCAATAAATATAGCAGTGCCCTTAGGCGAACAGGTCGTTTAGGAAATAAAAGTAGTTATTGTGTACAATTAATTAGACCCTAATGTGCTATTAAATAAGTCTCTTTGTATTGGGTCTTCCAGATTATAAATTTTAAAAGTGAATTCGACATATCTTAAAAAATAGTACCGAGTGTATTAACATTTTTTTTGTCGATATATCTATATATTTATATTAATTATACGTTTAAATTAAATATATATATGTGACTTATGTGGTTCTTTCCGAACAGCTTTTTCTTATTTGGACATAGGCATGACAACGGATGTCCAACATAATACATTTTTTAGAGTTGAGAATCTGGTTGGACTCCGAACACCACGAACTAACTGTGCGATATATCAATAGAAAATTAGAGAATTGAATAATATTTTACACCCATAAAAGTTTTTAAAGAAAGAAGCATATGAGGAGAAATATCAATAAATGAATCTCTAATAGAGAAACATACATAATCAGAATACCTAATATTCCGAGAAATTTACTCGGATACGGTTTATAGAACATGGACGATTAATAAAAATTTATTTGAATAGAAATCGGCTAAAATAGTGAACAACTAACATTGGCAGCACATAATACGACAGTTTGCAACCGTGAATATTTACATCAAACGCATAATTTTTTTCGTTCTAATTTTATTTTGCAAACTTTTACCAAAGGAATATTAAAATAAAAATATAAATAGTAAGTGTTAATAATAATGTAGTATTTGTATATAAATATTCAGAATATAAAAAATATATTAAATGCATAAGACAGTAAAGTAGAAAGGCGATGATTTCATTTTGCCTTGGAAAAGAATAAGCAAAAGAGGATGGAAAAAAACTCCACTGGTTATTTTTTACGTGCCTTGTACTGCTTGTGCTGTTGGTTCCGTACTTTGATGTAACATGACAAGTTTTTGTCTCTACTGAGAAGTAAAGCGACAGCGGGAGTGAAACAACGAAAAGAAAAATCCAGTTGTAAAAATAAAAACAATTTTAAAAAGAAGAAAAATAAAAATTATAGTTGAAAACGTAGAAAAAGTTGCTTGGAATAGATGGAGAAATGAAAAAAGAGAAAATGTGGCAGTGTTTGATTTTCTTAAGACAAACACTTGTTAATTAATTGATTTTTCACAAACAACTAGAAATTTTGTTTCACAAAAATTGGATTTATTAACATGTGTTTAACTTTTCTTATTATTCTTTAATTGTAGAAAAAAAGAATTGTGAAAATTAAAAGAAAAACGAAAAACAAGAACGACATTACGACGGCATAAACAAGAAAAAAGCACAGAAAACAAAGTCAAACAAAGTCTTATTTTTCAACTTTTACAAAAAGTAATACAAATACATTGATTTTAGAGGCTTTCCTTGGATATCTTTTTTTTATATAAAGCAAAGATTACACAACACAAACAGGAGGATAAGTGTGCTGTTTCTCTTGGCTTTGAACGAAACTTTTGCTCACTGAACTCTTTCGAAGAATATTAACGAACTTCCTAATAGAAGAACGATTTCACAGAACACACACAAGAACAGAAAATTAAAATGATGGAGTCACCTCCGCTGTTCAATAGTGTCGAAGACGAATGCCGTTATTGGAAGGAAAGGGCTAAACTTTATCATAAAGAGTAAGTATATAGTGCCTCCCTTTAATTATCAAATACATACAGATACCTAAATGGAACTTATTTCCCTTTATTTATTTTATTTACATATTTGCAGGTGGACAGATGTTAAGCAGGAGTATGACGAATACGTTGAACAATCACGTGAAATGGAAGCCGAAATGGATGCTACATTAGATCAAAAACAGGCCACAATTAAAGATCTCAGATTTAAACTATCTTCAGTGGAAAAAGAAAATGAATCACTTAAGGTAAGTAAAACCAAAATTATTAAACAGTTTTTATAATATTTTTGCAAGATTTTATTTAATGTGATAGTATTGATTTATTGTTATTATTGATTTTAGTGTTGTTTGATACAAGATCTTTTGTAACACTGCCAAATACAACTTACATCCCTGACATACATACATATATACATGCATACATGCATAAATATATTTTCTTTTAGGTTTTAATCTCTTGAAATAACTGTATAAACTACATCGTTATCTACTTAGCACTTCTAGCGAATGGTTAATATTTTCAGACAGCAGATATTAAATATTCCAGAAAATGTTTAAATGTTTTAATTATTTTTTATGGCAGAAATGCTATTTCTGGGCAAAAAAATCAAATCAGGATGGCAAATTACGGCATTCGATGCGATTCGAAATCTTAAAATATTTCCATATAAACTCTTGAAATATTTCGTAATTTCGTTCGATAACGAGTGCCGTAATTTGCGCCCTGGGCTCTATTGTACAAAACAACTTATCAACTTTTCACTTTGCACTTATCAAATTTTTCGACAATTTGCAGAACTTTTCGTTCCTCAGAACTGTAAAATTTGATGAGTGAAAAGTTGAAATTGATAAGTGTAATTTGCAAAGTTTTTGCAATTTTTATGCTCTCTTTGCGATTCCTGTTCCACGTACGTTCTCTCTTGCAGAGTGCAAAGTTAATATTGAAAAGTGTAACTTGCAAAGATTTTGCAAGAAATTATGCTTTTTCGTTCCACAATAACTGTAAATTCTATAAGCAAATTTTGATAAGTTTGTTAAAAATTTGCAACGCAAACGATCTCTTTGCAAATTAACAAAACAAAATTCGTTAATAAATCTTCGATTATTTTCAAACATAATAATCATAAGTCCCAAATCACACTATGCAAGTCTTATTGCTAAGCTGATTAGTTTATTAGGAGAGAGAGATGAGGGGAATAGAAACATTTCTTTTCCCCCCGTCTCTCTCTACTAATAAACTAATCAGCTTAGCAATAAGACTTGCATAGTGTAAATAGGGACTTACAATACAATATCACATTGCGTTCGTATGTACAGGGTGGGCCAAAAGAAACCAAGGGGTGTAAAAGTTTAATAACTTTTTTGTTTATTAACTTTTTTTTATTTTTTCTTTCAGATTATATAACATACAAAATGGAAATTTTTTTACACTAAGTATGAAAAATGATGTCTCTTAAATGACCACCGTTTTCAGCTTCGCACTGATGGGCTCTTTTTAGAGCATTTTCCATAACATCTTTCAAAATTTGTTTCTGTAGCGTTCGAATTTCTGCAACAATGTTTGCCTTGAGTTCAAGGATTGTCTCTGGCTTGTTCACATACACTCGCTCCTTCAAAAAACCCCAAAGAAAATAGTCGGGTGCTGTCAAATCTGGCGATCGCGCTGGCCAAATAATTTCCGAATTTCGAGAAATTATTCGCTCTCCAAAAATTTGACTTAAAAGTGCCATTGTGTCTCGGGCAGTATGGGCAGTGGCTCCGTCCTGCTGAAACCACATACCAGGTCTGTTTTCAAGAGCAGGACGTAAAAAATTTTCTATCATAAACCGATACCGCTCTCCATTTACGGTTACAGCACTTCCATCTTCATTCTCGAAGAAGTAGGGCCCAATGACATTTTCAGATGTGATCCCACACCATACTGTACACCTGATGGGGTGCAATTGGCGTTGATGAATGGCTCTTGGATTTTGAGAACCCCAGAACCTACAGTTCTGCTTATTAACAAAGCCATTCAAATGAAAATGAGCTTCATCACTCATAATCAAATTTTCAATAAAGTTGATTTCTGGTTTAAATAATAAAATTCTATTGTTCTGGTTCTCTGTTCAGTTGTGAACCCCTCCATTATAAATTCTCCAAGTGTTGTCTATATAATCTGAAAGAAAAAATAAAAAAAAAATTAATAAACAAAAAAGTTATTAAACTTTTGCACCCCTTGGTTTCTTTTGGCCCACCCTGTATATACATAGATATGGAAAAAAGACAAAAATATTTGAGCTTAAAATTACATATATTATTATATTATATTTGTATAAACTTCTTTTAAGCGTTATTATATATTCTATTAAAGATAGTAAAACCAATGTAGAATAACACATTGAAAACGTTACGTTCAAAATTTGGATTGGGCTTTTTTAAAACTTCCTCAAAAGCAGGCTATTTATCTACGGCCATATGTATAATCAAAAATTGGCATGAAGTTAGCATAAGTGGCAAAATTTAACATGATCTTAACGTGTTTGGCCATATAATTTTACATTAAAAATCATGCAAGGATGTAATCCTGTGTTAAAACTACATTATGCGGGGATTTTTAATGTCAAATTGTATAGCGGAACTCGTCAACACTTAGTTCAATTTTGTCACTTATGCTAACTTCATGCCAATTTTTGATTATACATCTGGCCGCTAATAATTAGATTCTAATTTATTAACCTTCAAATTGAAATGTAAACTTTAATATGTATAACCCCCATTAGAGCTGGGTCCAACTCGTTCATTCGTTCATTTTTGCCACAAACCTATGATCAAACCCATGTAATTTAAATGAGTTTGTGGCAAAAATTAACGATTGAACGAGTTGGACCCAGCTCTAACTCCCATATTCATAAAATTTAAAATAAATTTTTAATGTATTTTTAACCCCCGACTAAAAAAAGGGGTCTTATAAGTTTGTAGTGTTTGTCTGTGTATCTGTGTGTCTGTCCGTGTCCACGTACAGGCCAAACGGCTGGACCGATTTTCATTTAATTTTTTTCTGTTTGAAAGATGACTTGATCGAGAGGGTTCTTAGCTATGTTTGAAGAAAATCGGTCCAGCCGTTTAGAAGAAAAAAATCGGGGGGTTTTAAAATTTTTAATTTTTGTTATATTTTAAGTTTTTCATACAAAGTTTTCTAAAAATAGATTTCAAATAAATTTTATTTTTTCGGAATATGGATGCATACATTTACAATAATTTTATAAAAAAAATTATTTTATTGATTTGAAAACTAGCAAATAAATTACATATATTTTTAATTACATGAAACTCTGAAATTTTTTTCATTTTTATTTTGCGGATAACTTTAACAAGTTTTATTTAGGAATGCAAAGTGAAAAGTTATAAGACAGAAATGCAAAGATGCTTAAACATTTTCAGGAACACTTTGCACACTCACTTTGCAGGAGAACGCAAAGACTTAGCAAAGAGCGCACTTACTTTACAAAGAGTGTAAGAAATTTACAAAGAGAGCAAAGTCTTTGCAAAAATATGCTTAGTGCAAAGTGAAATTTGCAAAGAATATTGTGGAACATAAACACTTATCACTTTGCGAAAAAATACAATTTGATAAGTGCAAAGTGAAAAGTTGATAAGTTTTTTGTGGAATAGGGCCCTGATTTCAAAAAAGAAAATTTCATACATGCGTATTCAATTAATGCAATTTATAATAAAATTGCTGTGTGTAATGAAATCAAATCCTATTTCGCGCAAATCGACGTAAAGATTTTCATTACATATTCTTCAAAAAGTTAAGCGTAGAGAAAATTAAAGTTTTTAATGCATTCAATTCACTTTTCGGGCAGCACTGGTGCTTTAAGTGTGCCCAAATAAAATACTTCTGTATATATTCATGTGTAGCCGAATAAATACTCACGAGTATTTTTATACTTATGCTTAGTATTGTAGCTGATACAGTGTATACATTTTAGTTATAAACGTTTATGCTGCGTAATTTAAGGAATTTTTCATTTATTCATCCAATATAGAAAATCCTAGCTTCATGGTTATAATCGGTTTCACTTATCTATATAATTAATAGGCGAACATGTTTTTTGTAATCGCTTTTACGCTGGAACCACTGCACCGATTTTAAAAAGATTTATATGGTTTTAAAGGATTTTTTGTACAGATGTGCAGAATCTATATTTTATTGAAATCGGTTTAGTATTTTGGGAGCTATAAGCGTTTAAAGTTGCTACTACTACATGCACACATATTACACACGCATTTATTAGCTTACAAGTAAAAAAGAAACAAAACATGAGTGTGTGTGTGTGTGTAGTATTTCTCTTGATCTAACAATTATTTTTCTCTTATTTGTTGTTGTATGAAAGCCATAATACTTGAAGGAAGAGAGTTGAATAAATTGAATTAGCTTGCTTGAAGGGATTTTGTTTATGTTTTTTAATTTCATGTATTATTTAATTATGGTTGCATATGTATGTAAGTATGTGTGTGGCTGTGTTTTAATAAATCTTTTATGAAGTTTAGATACATTTTCTTTGAATCTTAATAAAATTATTTACATTTTGTTTCTAGAATACGGACGAGTGTGTCGTCCGTTTGGTATATCTAGTACTATAGGGTGTTTTTTTAAGAGGTATAAAACTTCGAATTGAAATAAAACACAAGAAAATCGTTTTAATGTCCATCAATTTGGCTTTATTGGAGGGATAATTTTATGCCATTAATGTTTAAATATGATTTCGAGCATGTGGCCGCCGCGGCTGGCTCGAATAAAGCCAATTCTACAGGTCCAATTTTCAACCACTTTTTCGAGCATATGGGGCCGTATGTTGGCAATAATGCCACGAATGTCGGCTTCCAAGTCCCCTAACGTTTCTGGTTTGTTGGCGTAGGCGAGCGACTTCACATATCTCCAAAGAAAATAATCCAATGGTGTCAAATCACACGATCTTGGTGGCCAATTGACAGGTCCATTCCGCGAAATTATGCGCTCATCGAATGTTTCCTTCAATAAATCGATTGTGACGTGCGCTGTGTGGCATGTAGCGCCGTCTTGTTGGAACCACAACTCATCCACATTCATGCCATCCAATTCGGGAACAAAATAGTCGGTTAGTCTGCTCCAATTGCTGTGCACGGTGGCGAATCGATTCATTCGGGTCCTCTTCAACACTTTGCTCTACAGCGGCAATTGTTTCTTCGGTGCGCACTGTTCGACGTCTCTGAGGATGCGTATTATCACATAGAGTAAACGTAGTGCGAAAACGATCCATGGTTAACCGAATTAATTGCTCTGATGTCGACCATAAAATGGACGGAGCTTGCGGTAAACTTCGCGAACTGAACCATTATTTTCGAAATAAATTTGCACGATTTGCAAGCGTTGTTCTTTTGTCAACCTGTTTATGATAAAATGGCAAACCAAACTAAATATTAATCACTTGACAGCTGACAAAATGGCCGCCAGTTAAAAAAGTGATGCCAACTTAAAGTTCTATACCTCAATAAAAAACACCCTTTACTACAAAACTCTACATCAATATAGTTGTTTGGCAGCCAATACTCAAACGATGCTTTTGGAATTCTCTGGTTCACACAGTAATTTTTTTTTTTTGTGTTAGGTATAGATTTTCACAATTGCAAACACAAAAATTTTCAAACTTATGTTTCGCATGGCCGGGGGTTATATCATTTAGCAGAGACTTCAATATTTATTTGCTGTCGAGTTTATATAAATTTATAAGTACATTAAAAAAATTATTTTGTTGTTGGTTAAGCACATCTAAATGCATTTCGTTTCACTCGTTAAACAAAAATAAAATATTAAAGTATATGTATGTACTATATACTTTTTTCGAATTATTATTAATTTGCTTAACTTTTTTTGTTATCATTTCAGATCAAACTCGAATCACATAGTATGGAATTAAACAGCATTGAAAATCAGTTAGAAAATATGAAAAAAGAAAGAGATTCCATGAAAGACTACCTGCGACAGTTGGAACAAAAAAATGATGATTTAGAACGAGCGCATCGTATACTAAATGAAAGTATTGTAGATTTTGAAAGAATGTTAGATAAAGCATATGAAAAGAACGCATTACTTGAAATGGAAGTAGATGAAAAAGAAGTTTTACAAGAAAAACTACAAAGGTTAATGGATGAAACGAGAGGTAAGATATTTTTCAAACATAAACCATTATCAGTAGATATATAAAAATGCACTATTATTATTATTATTTTTACCATTATTATGATTATTATTAGATCTTAAACAAGAACTCAATGTAAAAACACGTTATACATCAACAAATGGTATGCAGAATGGTGGTCTAGCAGTCTCTGGCTCGGAAGTTACCACACCCAATGGCATTAAAGGTGATATAATGTTGCAGCCACATGACAACACAACAACAAATACAAATTGTACAGCAACAAATATTAATGATTATCAATCCCAGCAACGTTCCTTAAAAAGTAAGATTAGTCGTTCGTTGAAAAATACCACAAATGTATTAAAATTTATCAAAAAAAATCGTAAAAAAGATTAAACAAATAATTGTTAAGGGGTATTTCAAACACAAACACTAAAAGCACATCGAATATTTGTACATATGTGTATCATCGTTTTGTTTTATGTATTAACATTTACATGTTTTATAATCTCATAATATTTTTTTTATTTATGTATATAAAATTTCATTTAAGTTCTTTTATCAGTTTTTATATGAATCTGTGAGTTTTGAGTGACTCATTTTAATTGAATCAATGGAGTATATTTTCATTATATTATGGAAATACTTTAAACTTACTTTTTATGTTCTAAGTTTTTCTTAATATCATATCATAATGTATGTATGCTTCGTTTAAAGTAACTAAACTAGTATTAAGAGGAAAATGCTCACTATATTAGCTAATAGTATTAGAAATTCGGTTTTAAGAATCACTCAATTTACCGAGAATATGCCTTTAAAATATAATTGAGTACAATTGCTTATAAATATAAAATTGCCTTTCGAAACTTTTTCCGCTTAAAAACATTCATTTGTATTCAATATTGTATGCTAAGTTATTTTGCTCTGATAACAATATTGTTTAAATCTTATTAAACTTAAAATAAAATTTTAATATTTGCAATTAAAATTTTCAATAACACAATCATCAATGTCTATCATTTCATATACAAATATTTTTTGCTCTTTTTTTGCCTCAGTTGTAATAAATGTGCGCTTATTGTGTTTGTCCCCTGTAAAACTAGTTTTCTTTCTTACTTTCCTTGTTAGTCTTTAGTTTAATATTTCCCCCTCTTAATATTTAATATAATTTGAAGTAATTTATGTTTTTTGTTTTCGCTATTATATAGGAAAAACCTTTCCCGATCCGGATAATTTACTTAATGGTAACGCAATGACTGCTAGTTCGCGTACAACAGCATTTAACATTGTCACTGATATGCTCAGAAAATTAAATGTGAGTAGTTGTTTATTTACATTAACAATGTTTCATATATATACATTTGCATATTAAAAAAAATGGTGTTGGATTTTTGTATAACTAGAAATTAAACTAACACTGTTTGTTTATGCTGACGCATGCTTATTTTCTTTTGTTTGTGCTAACAACAAAAAATAAATGTAATAGTGTTTTATCCTCATGGAAATTCAATCAATGATAGAAAAAAGCAGATAATTTGAAAAAAAATCGTTTTTTCTCTTGACTAAAAAAAAATGTCGGCGAAAATTTGTAAACATTATCCAAACAAGAAACAACAATGTGAAAGTGTTCTATCCTTATGAAAATAATTTATTAAAGAAGAAAAGCAGATAATAATATTTAATAAGAAGGTTCCTTACCGGTCAAATAATACTCAGTCTATTTCCACTAAGTAACTTAAAAACAAACAAACAAAGAAGGGGCCGGTTCATCGATGTCGAAAATTTTTGTTTGTTTTGAACGTAAGTGTGCGACAAGTCGAACGTTGCCAACATCGATAAGCCGGCCCTAAATACCTACACATACTAAAATAAATTTTCTGAAATTTAAAAAATTTCTCTTATAAAATTTCTTACGGACTTTAGTCATTAAAATTAAAAAAAAAACACTTTGATAGAATGGCCGTTGTTTGCTATTTATATATATTTATATATATAATTTTTTAATTTGAAGTTGGGCCGGGTTTACATTTGTGTGCCATGTGCAAAAGAAAGCGTTACCACTAATTAATAATGAAAAAATGTTTGATTCAGACATGTATTTATTGATTTAAACAGTTTCCAATCATGTTAGATTCTATAAAATTTTATATTAGTTATGTATGAAACTGATTAACTTAATAAATACGTGTCTGAATCAAACAGTTTTTCATTAGTAATTAGTAGTAACGTTTTCTTTGGGCACATGACACACACGAAATGCCAGATGTAAACCCAGCCTTGCTTGATACAATGAATTCATCTTGATATATACATAGGTTAGGTTAGGTTACAGCTCTGCATAAATTCACAAAAAGGATGGCAAAATTGGTACAATTGTACTTTTTTTTTGGTACAATTAAAACTCGAAAAGTACTCGTACAATAAATAGTACACCAATGGTTAATTTAGTGCGTATAAGAAATCTCTCCAGTTTTAGTAATTTCAAGCCGAATTTATTTTCGTTGTTCAAAAGTGAAAATTGTGGCATATTACTCTCACTTGAAAACAGTATTGTGAAAGTAAATCTCAACGAAAAAATAAAAAAATGTGAACCCGTTCGACCTCTCTAAATTCGGATGCTAGAGCAGCACATGCTATTAATTGGCATCTTCTGAATTTCAACTCAAACAGCTTTAGCGTATGCTGTAACATCCGAACGTACAAGGAATTTTTTGAAAACGATTCGGTACCCTTTTTTCTGGCTATCGACGATTATTTTAATAAAAATAAAAATAATTTCAACTAAAAAATATTTTAGTACAATTATACCTTAATTGTAAAAGTAAAATTTTTGAAAGTTGTTGTTGTGTTCCTTGCGAGTTTGGCATCGTTGTCTAAAAACCCTCCTGCGCCATCTTGCAAAAAGGTTCGATTTATTGATTTTAGAATATTCATTGTTTAATTTTTCGGAAATATCAATATTGAAAAATTGAAATGCGAGTTCGAGCGCTTGAAATAATCAAATATCTAAAATATTGCAAATTTCAGTTTGTTGCTTTTCTTTTGCACATCACTTGTATGTTCACTGATGACAAGTTGCTATGTCCCGGTCCAGACTTGAAATTTTTGTAGCAGCAATTCTTGAATATGTGGAATAGTGCTGAAATAGCAATAAATACATTTTGTATTGCTCTCTCGCTCTTTCTCACTAAAAGAGTATGCTGGACGCTGCATACGTTTAAATACATACCATATACCATAGCCGACTGTAATGTAATGTAACTGCAGCGGTAGGAAACAGCTGATCGATATTGTCATGTGAACAAAAATATATAACCATTTTCATTACTTTTCAGATAACAATATCGATCAGCCGTTCCCTACCATTGCAGTTACATTACATTATAGTCGGCTAAATGAGCCTTAACTGAAATCGCATTTTATGTTTGTTTTTCATGCACTTAGTGACGGTTCACACTAAGAAATTTTTCTTCCTGAAATTTTCTTTAATTTCCTATGAAACTTTCATTAATTTTTAATGAAATTTAATTTTTTACCATGTTTATTTAAACATTATGTTTCTTTACTCTGATTCAAATATGTTAACAAAAATTTTATAAAAAATTTAGAAAACAGAATTTCCAAGTACATGAAAGCGTATACTACATTCCATTCTTCTCTCCTCTCTCACCAACAAACACACACTTTCAGAAAGAAATATTTCATAGTGTGTACCGTGACTTAGATTGTATTTTATTTTTTATTTTTAGAGCAGCTAAAAGCGTTTATGTTTTAATTTTAATATGAATGGGATTCCTTTGACTTGTATTTATTTATGTTAGTTTTCGCATAAAACTTAAGTTGGTTTGATTTCCCTATTAAGAGTAATCTTTTGAACTTCTCATCTTTACAAACCTTCAAAGTGTTTGGAATTTTTACACTATTTTACAATATTCATTACCAGGGACAATGACTTCATGCACTTAAAAAAGGTATTTTAGGCGCTTAAAATATGACATTAAAAACGCAAAATATGCACTAAAAACAATAAAATATGTTTAATAATAATTTATAATTTTTTGTTCAAAAGAAAAGTTTTAAGTTCACATACAACTAATTAAAGACACAAAAATATTTTATTTTCTCAAGAGGTGCGTGTACAAGCCTTTTATATTAAGTTTGTACACCATATTATAAATGATATAACGATTATTTCTGCATTATTAGCTCCAAACACGAATTTTTAAAAATTGTATTTTTTTATACTTTTGAATGTGAAGTTCTATCAATTTTTTAGTTAACTCAACCATTACAATGGATTGAATTCTAGCTATTCGATTTTTTTAAATCTGTAATTTTTAAAAGCAATATCAAGTTTCCGCAGAATTGTTTAACTACTTTCGGCTTTAATAGCAAACGATTTCCTCTTGAAATCATCAAAATGACAATGTTTATTATATTTGGTAGGCGTGTGTGGTTGTGCATTCTTTCTACAATTTGCCAATTGTTGTGCATTAATAATTTGTCAATAATTTTTTTTTTTGTTGAAATTTTAACTTTTGAGCAAATATGACACAAAAACCATGAAATTATACCAAAATATGAGACAAAAATATGCATATATGATCAAATTATGCAAAAATATGCATTTTCAATAAAATATGCAAAAATATGCACTAACAAATCGATGGCATTTTCACGCAAATTCAATGTTTCGTAAAGATATTTCGTTCTTGCCACTATCAGGCTTAAGGAAAAAAACATGCATTTGCATGAAACCCCTTTCCTTGTTCATTACACTGTCAAACATATACTTTACTTCTTACTAAAAACTTTATAAAATCTGCACAAAAAACTAACTCCAATTTCCAACATTTCTTCTATCGTTCAATCATTCCTCTCAAACTAGAGATCCTGTGATGAATTTTTAAATATTTAACTTCAATGCATTTTCCTAAAGCTGACTTTACAATATCTAATTTTTTTCCGTTTCCATATTAAATTTTATTATTGTTCATCTGAATAATACCTGTCTAATTACCTACATTCGATTTCATTTATAGTTTTAATTTTATGATAATTCTAACCCCCGGTCTAACATTTATTAAAAAAAAAAAAATACAAGCAAAGCAACCTCAACCATTCTGTTCTGTACAAATTGTCTTTCAGTTGGATAAAGCACTTTTATGTCAGCAATGTGATCGATTTAGTTGTGTATGTGAGCGTACAAAATCTAACTCCACCTGCTCCGTCAACACAGCGGTAGCAAATAAGCAAACAAATAATGCTACTGCTGCTGCTGCTGCTTCGGCTACTGGTAACAAATCTGTGTCCGATGATGCCACTGACACAAATAATGTTTTACTGCGTCGTACGACCAGTCGCAGTAATACAAGTTTAAATTTTGGTACCAATATTTTCAAACGTTTTGCTGAACGCATGAGTTCAAATAGTAAAATTTTCTCAACGAGAAATTCTACTGCCAGCACTGAAATATCCAACGAAAATACATAAATAAATCTATACTTTAAATTGTGAATGAACGATCTGCAAAAAAAAAGACATTGAGATTAGCTCTCATATTTTTTTTATAACAACTTAAAAGGACTGATAAAATATACAAAGCACCACAGTAAAAGCGAACGAGTAGTAGATTTACATTTTGTAGTAAATAATAGTTTTATATGTATACAATTTATGTACATTATGTACTTACTTCATTTTTATTTAACAAGTATTTTATTTTATTTAGCTATAGTTACTTATAATTTGTTTTATTTGTGTATTTAAAGTGCAATTCGTTCTTCCAGCGAATAACAGGAACACAACTTGTATTTTTAATAAACCCTTTTTTAATATTTTATATACGGCCCCACCATTATATGTACATGTCTTTGTATTATGTTTTTTTAATATACTTAAGCTTGCTATAATGACATTTCAATAGCAAATTAAAAATTTTTCGTGCATTTAATTTAAAAAAAAAATATTGAAAAATTTTGATCAGACATTAATATGTACATACTCGTATGTATATAGATACATAGCATTAACAAGATTACAATGAGCTTAGGTTAGTTTAAGTTAGCAGCTTGCTGAGAAGAGAATGTAAGTTTTCAGCTCACTTGAGTCCAAATGACAGGTCCCTTTGTGTTACCTGAGAGTAGAGTAGGAAAGGGATTGTGCAATTACAGATGGTGAAGTGACAGACAGATAGAAGAGAAGCTTAATTATTTTTTTCATTTTTACAACTCTGTGTGTGTTTTCGTTATTTTTTATAGCATCATTGCAGCGCCTCTGGTATTAAAGAGGCGTATTAATTTAAAAAATGTAGCCGTTTTAAAGGCTCAGTTAGCCAACTGTAAAATAATGTAACTGCAACGGTAGGAAACAGCTGATCGATATTGTTATGTGAATTTTGAGTAAATTTACACAGACTTAAATTTAGAGTATATTCATTCCTTTTTTCCATCATAAATAAGTTTCATGCCACAACATGAAACATGAAGAAAAGCAATGACTGAATTTATATTCAGCCCGATTCTAATATTAGCCGGAAAATAATTCCCACGGAATTAAATTTTTCCGAAAATAAGTCTTGCTATTCTAAGCAGATGGCGAGAAAAATAAAAAGTGAGAGAGAATTTCGAATTTTCAAAGTCAACTGGTTTATTCGTTTTCAGTTGAGTTCCTTTTACCTGAAAAATTCCGGTGAATGGTTATTCAGAGAATAATTTTTTTTTTGGAAAGTACATAGTTGAATGATTTTTTTATATGTCAATAGAAGTCGTAGAGAAGCAAATCAGTTCAAAAAAGTTAAAAAAATACTTCGGCTTTATTTTTCTATGACACACTCTATAGAAAAACTTCCCGAATTGCATTTCATGAGGTAAACTCGGTTGGCATATATACTTTTTTAAGAAAAATTGATTTTACTTATTAACAGATGTGATATAGGAAAGTAAAAGTTAAATTGAAAATTTACACATCTCTTCCATTTTCAAATACATACAGACATAAAATAATATGTAAAAATTATTTTAAGCATACGTTTAGGTGCAGTGAGATTATGGGCCTATCCCACGATGTCGACAACGTTCGACTTGTCGCACACTTACATTCAAAACAAATTTAAAATTTTGTTCTTTCCAATGTAACTATGCGTCATGTCGAACGCTGTCGACATCGTGGGACAGGCCATAAATTCTAGTTTATCAGAAATTAATATTTTCCCTTACATGCCAAATAAATTGTTTTTGATAATTAGTGATTTTTTTTATGGGAATTATTAAAATTTAAGTTTATCCCAAATTAATATTTTACTTATTAAGTAAAATATTTTTTTTATTAAAAATACATTGAAATTGATTATTGAGGGGTTTAGCTGGATCCTATGCGCATTTCACTGTTGCTAATGCAGATCATCAGGGAACCTTTAGCCAAAGTTTCTTAGACCAACTAGAGTTATTATATTATAAACTTTCATTTAAACAAATGAGAAGCTTAAAACAAATAACAAAGTTGAAACAAGAACTCAATAATCAACATGTTTTTTATTTTCTTTACCATTACTACATTGGCTGACTTTTTTTCAGATTCAAATTGTAGTTGTAAAAGTATGTAAAAAGAAAATAAATGTAAATAACAACAACAGCTATTTAAGAATAGATACGAACCGTTAGTATAATTTAATTAATTAAGTGCCATTTACAGAACACAATCAAATTTGAGTGCTTTGTTTTTGTTTTCAATATAAGTAGGCAGACGAAAATTTTTGATTGTCTTCGATGAACTAACTGGCAGTAAATAAGAAACTAAAGAGTTCAAATAAAAATTAAAAAAAGTTAAAATTTAATTTTTAATTGCTTTTATTTTTTTCCACTCTTTTTTTTTTCATAGAAATTCTTAATTATTTTTTGCGAAATTTGAATTTATTTCAGGCAATAGAAACAAAGTTGAAAACCTACCGAGAACAAGGACCGGCTATGCCACCGCGACAATGACAACAAACTCACAGTTGCTGTGCAGCAACACAATTTTCATTAATCAACACCGAAATAGATGACAATTATGATGTGAATAATGTAAATGTTGATGATACAGAAGACGATAGCATACTGCAACAGGCAACTACAAATTTGATTGCAGCCGCCACCATAGCACCGCTAACAACAAATTAAAAAGGAACACCAGAGAAATAAGAGAAGTATTACAAACAAAATTTCAATCATTTTCCATAAGTTTTCTTTTTTTTTTGATCCTGTGATGCATAATTAATTTAAAACGATGACATAACATGAAAAAAATTAAAGAACTACTCATTTGTTAAACAATTTATATACAATATATTTATTTATTAAAAGAAATCATTGTATTTTATACATAACAAGAAAATCTCCACATTAATATACAAAAAAAAAATTACATACATACATATAAATTAATTATATAAATAATAGCAAAAACTCCCTTTATAAAAAGCGTACAAAAACATTAAAAAAATCATGGAATGAAAATTTGATTTTTGTTTAAAAAGAGAATTTAAAATTTTGGTTGAATTTTGTGTAGAGGAATTTTGAAACAAAAATGCCTATAATTGATAAATGATTGCAACCAATTAAGAAAACATGTATTGAATACAATAATTAAACAAAGTCAAATTTCCTTTAATTTTTTTTCTAGAATTACACTAATAATTCATTGGAAAATATTAAATAAAGTCTTGAACTTTGAGTGTTTTCATATAATTCCTATAAGGAAATTTGGCAAATAAAAATTAATTACTTTCTTTATGGGTAGTGTCTGCTTGTTTTGTTATACGCTCTCCAGTAAATGGTAGAAGTTATGCTATAACTAAATTTTGTCAGCAAACTGAAATTATTGTTATCAAAATACATGCATACATACATATGTACGTACATTGCGGGCTGTTCAAACTGGCACCAGAGTGCCGAACATCAGTCGGCTTCTTATACAAATGAATACACATAAGCGAATACATTTCTTTCGGTGTTCTCTCAGTGACCGGCTTTGACGTACATTCATATACATGTATATTCATATAAATGAATTTAGCTTTGCAAAAATCAAGTTAAGCAAACTGACTAGTAATATAACTAAACTTTTTGAAGTAAATGACACGACATCAGCAATTATTCCCATCTTCAAAGGCCACCATAAACGTTAATTTAAGCAGCGAAAGTTTTAAACTTTGCTGTGATAAATCTGAAAACATCTGACAAGATTTTAGTTTTACAAGCCTGCTTTTAATGTGGACTTTTAGTTGATTGTGATGCGCATTTTCGCGTATCTTATGCCATCTATTAAACTCTGTCGATGTCAGGTAACTTGGTATTTAAGGAAAATTCAGGCAAAAGCTGTTTATGAAGTTGCTTAAAAGTAGCTCCATTGTAATCACCCCTATTCCGGTTGTCAACATCGACGCCATGTCAACACAATACCCAAAAATTGGGGCTGTCTACCCATTGTCGAAAACAATTGACTGCTAATGACAGGGTCATGCGATTTTCTAGACTTTAAGGAAAATAAATAGATTTATCAATAGCAAAAAATTTTTCTCGAGAGTGAGTAGACTAGACCCAATTTTTTTTGGTATTGCATTGACGTGACGTCGATGTTGACAACTGGAATAAGGGTGATTATTTTCGTTTGCAATTTTTAGAAAACGAACGAACATTGCCGATGACTTATGAGTTGAAATAATTTTTTTTTTTTTGATATTCAAAACTCCAGCGTACATAAAAATTTGTGACTTCATATTGTAATCGACAATTTTTGCGATAACGTGCACATCGCAAATAACATAATTCAATAGTTTTTAACGACGATAGTAATCGTGTCAGAAAAATTTGTATTACGAATTGATTATGCTGCTGCTCTTGTAAACTCTACATACGCAATACCGAAAAAATATTTCATATTTTAACCTATGAAAAAAAGTCTTTGATTCACAGAACATGCATTTGTTCGAGCCATCTATTTTAATGAAGAGAAATTTAATTAAATTCCCGCTCAAACACATGATCTCCCATGACATCCTAATGTAAAAATCATGCATGTTTCCCCTAAATCCAACCACTTCGTCATGGCTTGAACCGATGATTCAATCACATTTTTGTAATGTTTTTTTTTTCCTGGGAATATTTTGAAAACTTCATAAAGAAAAATCTTTAGTTTTGGTGCATTAAAAGAGCCGTAGCAAGTACCTCAATAGTTCTGAGAAACGTTTATTGTTTAAATTTTTACAATGCGGTCAGAGTATGTATCATTTAAATATAGCAAAAACCTTATGAAAGGTGATAATTTGTCATTTTTATTTCTCTTGGTTTATGTAAAGTTACTGTAATTTTAAAATTTCTTAATCTTAGAAATTTCAATCGATACATGTACACTTTAAAAGCCTTAAATTGAATTAATACATAATTAATATTTAAGATGGCTATTATGTATGTACATATAAGTTTACTTACACATTTCGCAAATTATTTGTTCTATGTAACATTAACATATAAAAAACGCACATTCATTCAACATTCATTTTTTTCTTATATTTAATTTCCATTATGTACTTGCCATTGTTAAAAGGGTTCATAAGAACCTTGTTCTTATCTATTTGACTTCTATTTTGAATCTCATATTTTATTTCTTTTAAAGAAATCCAAATACTTGTGATTTTGAAAAAAGAGGTTTTTAATAAACTGAATATAAAGTTACCCCCCTGTTTGTGTAAGACGTTTGAGGTAGAAATCTTGGCGTTTCTGCAATAGATTAAAGAAAAGTTGTACAAGTTTCCTTTAATCTATTACAAAACGCCAAGATTTCTAACTCAAACGTCTTACACAAACAGGGGGTTAGTTGATTAATTGATGGTGCTCGACAGAAAAAGAACTTTCAGTTATCGGTAACCATCTCAACATACACTAATTTTGAAATTGTAAAAAACTAAACTTCTTGTAATTTTGATTAGTACGAAAACTAAAATATATAAAAACCGAACGAAATTATTTTACATACGCATACGAAATTACTACGCAAGGGGAATCATTTTGTATAAACCATACAAAAATGATACCGTATATTTTTAACAAAATGAAATATTTTCTTTTTAATTAACTGTATAAATATATTTAAAAAAACAAGTTTAAATATTAAATACTGAATAAATGTTTGAAACAATACTTTATTTTTTTACATAAAAAGAAAGAAAAACAACAAACCAGTATAAATTTATTTAAAAGAAAACCTCCTGTAATTGCCTTTTTTTGCTAAATGTTTATAACAAAGTAATACAACAAACAAAATAATTAGTTCAGCTATTTTTTATATACATGCACATTATTTCCAATATTTTTTCTCTTAACAATATTTCAGACAACATCCTTAAATAGTAAGATATTGAAATACCCCCCAAAAAAGTAAAAACAAAATATAAAAAATTAAAAAAAAAATAAAAATAGTAAAAGACAAAAATTAAAAATGTAACATTCAATGTACTAGAAATACATACATAAATACATATTTAAATATTAGAGGATAGATAAACTAAATGATTCATTACAAAAAATATATTTAGTAAAAACATAAGGAGAAATAGAATTAAAACCGAATATATATTGTTGAATTAACTGAATATTTGCAATAAAGATTGACATGACTCTGATCAAAAACATTGGTGTTACATTTTAAAGCAGAAATTCTTAAATTGTGTTGCCTTTGCAGATATGATTTTTTTTTACAATATACCTGTTTAAGCGGGTTAGGATAATCATGTTCGTCGACTATTTCTAGGGGTTCCAATATACATGTACATATCTTTAAATTTTCGTAAAGTCATTTTCTGTCTGTGTGTCACCTAAAACTATTTTCAATGAAAGTAGTTTTTCTCCATCCGGGGATCGAAATATATACCATATTGCCTACTGAAATTTCATGTTCATAACTTACGGTATTTTTTGAATTTTGTTTTCAATTTAACCGATGGTCTCGCGCCGTGCTATTGAAATGAAAACACTGCTGTTTCATAGTTATATTCCACAATATATACATACAGGGTGGGCCAAAAGAAACCAAGGGGTGTAAAAGTTTAATAACTTTTTTGTTTATTAATTTTTTTTATTTTTTCTTTCAGATTATATAGACAACACTTGGAGAATTTATAATGGAGAGGTTCACAACTGAACAGAGAACCAGAACAATAGAATTTTATTATTTAAACCAGAGATCAATTATTTTAACGCAAAGAGCATATCGTCGACATTTTAACTTCAGAATTTCGCCCTCTGAAGCGATGATTCGTTGCTTAGTTAATCGTCATCACCAACATGGCAGCGTAAGAGGTTTGCCTCGAACCGGTAGACCACGTTTAAGTCGCACTGCGGAAAATATTGAACGAGTACAGCAAAGTGTTAACGAAGCACCAGAAACATCTGGCAGAAGGCGTTCTGCTCAGCTAGAAATGTCTCGTACGTCACTACGGCGCATTTTAAAAAAAGATTCACAGTTATACCCATATAAGGTGCAATTGGTCCAAGAATTAAAACCCGCAGATCATCGGCAACGTCTAAATTTTGCAGTTAAATTTCAAGAGTTGGCCAGAAATGAAATCAACTTTATTGAAAATTTGATTATGAGTGATGAAGCTCATTTTCATTTGAATGGCTTTGTTAATAAGCAGAACTGTAGGTTCTGGGGTTCTCAAAATCCAAGAGCCATTCATCAACGCCAATTGCACCCCATCAGGTATACAGTATGGTGTGGGATCACATCTGAAAATGTCATTGGGCCCTACTTCTTCGAGAATGAAGACGGAAGTGCTGTAACCGTAAATGGAGAGCGGTATCGGTCTATGATAGAAAATTTTTTACGTCCTGCTCTTGAAAACAGACCTGGTATGTGGTTTCAGCAGGACGGAGCCACTGCCCATACTGCCCGAGACACAATGGCACTTTTAAGTCAAATTTTTGGAGAGCGAATAATTTCTCGAAATTCGGAAATTATTTGGCCAGCGCGATCGCCAGATTTGACAGCACCCGACTATTTTCTTTGGGGTTTTTTGAAGGAGCGAGTGTATGTGAACAAGCCAGAGACAATCCTTGAACTCAAGGCAAACATTGTTGCAGAAATTCGAACGCTACAGCCACAAGTTCTGAAAGATGTTATGGAAAATGCTCTAAAAAGAGCCCATCAGTGCGAAGCTGAAAACGGTGGTCATTTAAGAGACATCATTTTTCATACTTAGTGTAAAAAAATTTCCATTTTGTATATTATATAATCTGAAAGAAAAAATAAAAAAAAGTTAATAAACAAAAAAGTTATTAAACTTTTACACCCCTTGGTTTCTTTTGGCCCACCCTGTATGTCCACCCGTCAGTGCTGACAACTGTAGCATTCATAAAAACGTGTTACACAAACACAACAAAAAGAAATTAGAAATTAGCAGCAGGCTCAAATATCAAAATAATTTCAGTTTGTAATAGTGAAAAATTGAATGTTTTTAATTAAAAAGATTTGTTGCATACAAAAAAATTTATTATTTATGGTAAATTTATGATTGCATTTAATTAGTCATGTCATTGTGTTGCCCACTAGTCTATGATGTTGTCTGCAAAATTTGGTTGAATGAAGCCAAAGGAACAACTTGATACATGGAGTTTTGTGGCTTTTGTGGCATAAAGTAAAGTATTCTGCCATTGCATGAAGTTTTATATTGGGTAAAATATTAAAAGTGTTCCCTCACTTTTAATAAAGTGGATGTTCTTTCGACTTTTAGTATGATGCTGTTTGGTTTGTGTTTCAATCAATTTTTGCTTTAAATGGAGAATAAAGTATATTAATAAAATGTAAGTAATTGTTGAAATGTGGTTATTTATGTAATATTAATTTTCCATTTTATTGGTGCTCTATTTCTACATTTTTGTTTGCTATTGAAAAAAGTAAGTTAATTTCTTATGTTACAAACAGGAATACAAATGTACACCAGAATTGCTAGGCTCTTGTTAGTTTAAAATCAGCTTTATTTGTAGCTAAAAATTCTGTTAATCCATATTGTAACAAAAATATAATTGTGTGTAGGTATATGACTCTTTTTTTTTTGTAAAATAATCTACATATCCACCAAAAAATTTTTTATGTAATTTTTTTTTTTAAATGGAAATAGAGATGTGTTTTTAAGAAATTCGCAGTTCCGTTAGTCAAATATATAAATCAGCTGGCGGAAACTGCCACTAATAAATTGCACTACATTATTCTGTTAAAAAGACATCTATTCTTTTTCCTGCCAGACTTTTAACAGATAAAAAACAGCCTTTACGTTTTGCTTTCTAATTAATCTGGCAGTATTGCTTGGTAGCAACCATCTTTTAAATTCCTTATTTTACAGTTAGCCATTGTGAAATTTAGTTGAAAGTGATGTCTTGCTCAAAGTGCAAATTGTTAAAAAAGAAAACATAATTGTTAAATAATTTTAAAGTGATATACTAAATACATGTGTACATATGTATGTACGTATGTGTAGTGAAAGTGGAAATAGTTATGAAAACTAAATACATATGTACATAATTCAAAGACTTGTTGAAAGAATTTTTCACAGATTGAAAATTGTAGAATGGCAAATAGTGGTATGGTATTTTGGAATCTTTACTACAATCTTCTGTATATTCGTCTACCTTTTAAATTTTGGTTCAAAGGATCACGTACAGTTTTAAGAGGGTAAGTACATGTATACATGCATTTATTTATATACATAAATAGGTACCTACATACATATAAATGTATGTACATATGAATGAAAAATTGTAATAATTAATTAATTAATTAATTAATCATATTAATTTATCATATTCATACATATGTACATATGTATGTATGTAAATACTTATGTACAAGCGGATGTGTAGCTACCATAAAGGAATCATGACCACTCCAATACCGCAAAAAACTCAACTAGTTCACACACACATGTAATGTGTAATCCATTAAAGAGTGAGACTACTCCAAATATTCATATTAAGACACATTGGATCATTGAATATTAAGATATCATTTGGGGAGGATCACTATTGTGTCATAGGCATTGGAGTAACATACAAATTATTTGTTTAAGAAGAACGATCATACTTGTAAGAAAATGACATAGCCAACTGATGTATTACATTCGGAGGGGCTATGTTATAACTACCCCGATTTAACTGGAAAGTATCACGTAATCGAATAATTTTTGTAGTTAAGTTACAAATATTTCTGATAATTTTATGTCAAAACGAAGCACCTGCAGTTTTTTTAATAAAAGATCTATCGTACATCCCGGGGTTTAATTCCTGTATCGCTCCCAATATTAAGAGTGTAGAAATTTAATAAAAAGTATCAAAAGTGTATGCTTCAATTATTAAAGTATACTACTGAATCTTTTGTTTCAATAACACCATAACTTTCTTAGCTTTGCTCAAGGGGGAGGACCCTTACGGCCTGGCCCACGATGTCGACAAGAAACTATCTATCGCTTACTTATATTGAAAACATAAACAAATTTTCTTACTTAAATTTTCAAACCTCAATACAAATTGAGAATAAGTTTATAAAAATAGTGAATTTTTCGTAATTTCGTTTATATAATGTTAATTCACAAGCAGTTTTTAACAATGCTTGGAAAACTCTTATCATACACAACTTTTTCTAAAGTGTGCTTATAAAATGTATGTATATTGAACAACATATCGGCATTTCCCCCAGCTAATAAAGTCTAGTTTAATTTTTCTTCCCTTCTTTAGAAACTCACATTAATTAATAAAAATATTTCATTCAATAAGAATTGAAATTACTGAACTTAAGCCCGATTAAGAAATTGTTTCTGATTAAAATTCACTACAGTTCAATTAAATCTAAAAATGTCTAATTTACAAAAACGTTTACAGACCTTTACTTTGTTCTCGATTTTTATTAGAGCCTTCTTTAGTTACTTGTTATTCAAATCGGACCATTGTTGTTCCTATGTGTTATTCGCGTTCTTATAGCAAGTGTTTGTTATTTTTCCAAGCTTTTGGTTTATCGCAATCAGATTGCATGTATATACATTAGAATGGGTCAATTTGTTCGTGTGAGAAAAAAAGCAACAGGCGTCTCACAAAAATGAAATCTACACAAAATTCTAATGATATTACCCTAATAAACTAGGGTTATAAAATCGAAACCTGGCTCCCCTCGGGAGGCATCAAAATTCAAGCTTTTCGTTGGGTAAAAACATTTCTATCTAAATAACAAAAGTAACATTTAAAAATTTTCGCTTCCGATTTTTATGAAATATTGTAGGAATGATGCCTACGGCATAGAAGAAATACTGACGAATACTGGTTAGTCCCTATTTACACTATGCAAGTCTTATTGCTAAGCTGATTAGTTTATTAGGAGAGAGCCGGGGGGAAAAGAAACGTTGCTGTTCCCCTCGTCTCTCTCTCTCTGAAACTAATCAGCTTAGCAATAAGACTTGCACAGTGGGATTTGGGACTTACCAACTGGTAGCAACTTCATAGTAGTGATGCACGAGAATTCCTATTCGAATTGCCGAATATTCGGCCATTCTTAAATATACGTATTCGCATTCGTATTCGTCAAATTCAGGCGAATACGATTATTTTTCCAAAAAAAATTAAATAAATAAATGCATAAATCCTAAACGAAATTTAAATAAATGGATAATAACAAAAATTAAAAATTTTAAAAACCCCCGACTTTTTTCAGAAAAAATGTTATATCTTCTAAACGGCTGGACCGATTTTCTTCAAACATAGCTAAGAACCCTCTCGATCAAGTCATCTTTCAAACAGAAAAAACTAAATGAAAATCGGTCCAGCCGTTTGGCCTGTATGTGGACACGGACAGACACACAGATACACAGACACACACTACAAACTTATAACACCCCTTTTTTTAGTCGGGGGTTAAAAATATTAGTTTCTATGAAACCATTAAATGTTTTATAAAAATTTGTGCTTTGTATCATTTTCAAATATTATTTATTGACGATCATTAAAATTTTGAGCAGTTTTTATTAACTTTAAAGTATGCCAACAGGAGTATGAAGTTCTTTTTTATAACAATTTTTTCATATATATTGCAGCGTAAATATGTAGAACCCCAATTTAATGTCTATAAATTTCACATTAAATATTCGTATTCGCGAATATCAAAAATTGACATTCATTACATCACTACTACATAGCATAATGTTGGGCGTGTTCATAAATGCATCACTGCGTTTCAAATGGAAATTTAAATGTTCTAAACTGGTTCACTAAGTACATAACTCACAAATAAATGTCAAATATGGTGTACAAACATGATTACTACTAAAACAGATAAT
Organism: Tachina grossa; assembly: GCA_949987645.1. NCBI lineage: Eukaryota > Metazoa > Arthropoda > Insecta > Diptera > Tachinidae > Tachina > Tachina grossa. The sequence goes on along the minus strand of OX465276.1, from coordinate 57,134,849 downwards.
CAACGAACTTGTATTCATTTTAAATAAAAGTTTGCACGTATGATGCAGATACGAACGCACCCGTTGTTGCCACTGCGAATGTTTTAGATTTTCAGTGCTGCCGTTAATTTTTCGGGGAACTCCTGAGATTTTGGAGATTTCTAGCATAGTTCCTGGGAATTTCCAATATGGTTTGTGGATTTGTAAAAGGTTCATGACTTGGATAAATGGTTCGTGATATCTGAAGGTGTCTCTGCTAACTAATATAAATGCTAAAGTAAATTTATCGTTTGTTGCGCTTTAACGGCTAAACCACGGAATCGATTTTGATGAAATTTAGAACATAGATAGATCTAAGTCTAGATCATTGATGTCAGTTTCATAGCAAAATTGTGCAAAATAAAATCACACACATTCTTATTCTCTTTCATTTAGTTGTCAATGAGACATCGAAGATAACACATGCGTAGCGGGTATTTAATACACCCGCTATAGATACAGTGAAAGAAAAAAAGTGGTATGCTAAAAATATTCTATGATCTATGTCTATGTTTTATGTTACAAAACTTAAGGAAAGAAATGAATATATATCAAAGAGACATTTTGATTTTTTTTTTTGAGCAGCTTCACTAAACTGCATTTAATATCAAAACTTAAAAGACCAATAACTCGGGAAATATGGGTAGCAGCCAATTTTTTTGTTTAATTTTTTCTTCTTATTTTTCAAGTTATTATCAGATAAATAAAAATTAATTTTTGGAAATTCTTCAGTTTCCTATGAAAAGTTCACAGCCCCGTAACTCGGCAAGTATGGGTCACCCAACTTTTTTATTTAATTTTTATTTCTTATTTTTTAATTTTCTATCATATAGAATCCATTTTATATACATATTTTGAGCTGCTTCACTAAACTGCATTTGTTGCAAATATTTATTTTTTTTTCTATGTACATCAGAGACGAATGAGACAGCTTTTCTCACACATACAACTATAGTTTTATTTTTGACACCAGTGGTCTAGATGGACACATAGGTTATATGTTTTTTAAAAACGGATCACGAGGGGAGGTAGGGAGAAATTTCTGCTTCAGAAGCTATCTATACGCTTTTTATGAAATTCAAAACAGATAGATCTGAGTCTGGAAGGACACAAACGCTATATATTTTAAGCCCACTTGGGTGTAAGGGGCAATTTCTAAGGTAAGAAACACGTAAGGAGCTATGTTCATACCTGGTCTCCCATGACACCATGCGTTTTTTTAATATGTCGTATTTCGTCAAATAATGATTATTTGAACTTTGAATATAAGAGTAATATAAACTGTAATTTTCTTAATTTGAGGGCGATTATTACAACTTAAAGATAGTTAAAAGTAGGATTTTATCGGACGTATAAAAACTTTATCATTTGCAAAATTTTACTTTAACCTAAAGTGAGCGATAAATTACAGGCAAGTTTATCCTACCTGGTAAGTTAAATCCAATTTGCAATAATGGAAAGCTTTTTATACGTCCGACAAAATCCCACATTTAACTATCTTTAAGTTGTAATAATGCATGAATGGCATTACATACCGCAAATTAAAATGTTGAGTGAATCTTGCTACTCTTCCTTTATAAACTTTTTTATTGACCACAATTATTCAATATAATTTTATGTTTTTGAGAGAGAAACTGCGTTTAAAAATTATTTTGTAAACTTTAATGACTTAAAATTGTTCAAGTGTCATCGTCGTCGTCATCATCTTTCAAAATGCCCAAACGTCTAGCCACTTCTTTAACATTTGCTATGAATTCCTCTTGCACCAAATTAAAACTCATGGCCAAAAGTGCTATACCGAACAATAAATATAGGGAGCAGTAAGCTATAGATTGTTCGGATTCATCCTTCACACCTTTGGCGGGCACAAAATCGCCAAAACCTAGAAGAAAGAAAGAAATAAAATAAGAAAAAAAAAACAAAAACTTCTTTAGCAATAGCTGGAAGAATTTGATTGTACTGCTTCTGACTCACTCACCTATTGTGGTTAGTGTTATAAAACAAAAGTAGGCTGAGTCCAAGAATGACCATTCCTCCCAGTAGGCAAATAAAGCTGCTCCACCCAAAATATAACTGATGACTAGGAAAACACACAGCCATATGGGTACCGGCCGATCTTTGGGAGATATGTCGCCATAAAAATCACTCCATTCATCGCCATATAGAGAGTCGTCATCGTAATCATAACTGGGTCGTCTTCGTATCTGTCTCTTGACGGCAAACCCCATTGGCGACATAATGCGCGGTGAAGGGGGCAAACGTTCTTAATATAATATGAAATGGAATTTGTTATGTTTTATTTATTTTAAAAATCTCTAGTTTAATTACCTTGTTTTTCTTTCCTGGGACTTTTCTTTCTATGGCTTGAAGATCTCGGCGAGCGATCATCATATTTCCTAAAACTTCTGCGGGACATACTAATATGCTCTTCCGGTTCTTCCAAAAAAGTTTCATCGTAATCATCGTCATGTAAATCATAATGTCTAGGGGAAATCCCTCTTTTTATTCGTTGTCTATGGTAATTACTGGCTTCGGGTAATTCCAAATGATGACCATATCTGGAATTGGTTAGAGACGGTCCCAATGGGGTTTGTCTGCCTACACTAGCTCGTCTAAAGTGTTGCTGACGCTGATTGCTTGCATGGTTTGGCAGTTCGTCTTCATAATGTTTTGGATGCAAATGATTTAAGTTGTTTTTATGGAAAGCCGATCTGGGCATAGATTGACTTCTTAAATGTGATTTATTTCCTGATTCACGGTGTTCCATTTCGACAATGGCATATGGATTGGATATGATTGGAGTTTTGCGTACCACTTCCTCATCTAACTCTTCAAATAAAGCTCCTGGTAAGCGTGGGTCAACGGATTTTGACCTAGCTCGGGCATGTGAAGTTGGCATTGATTTCCCTCGAAACATATTATTATGATGCGAATTAAGTCTATTAAGTTCTCTAGACTCGCGATACTCCTTAGAAATTTCATCCTTTTTAGTATTCGATGTCCTCATCGAGCGCACACTCATGGCCCTTTTGGTTTGTGGTAAATTGTCTAAGTCACCCATTGAGTCAAAATTTTGTTTAGATCTACTTAAGTGACGCTCTCTTTCTACCGTATGACGGTCACGCATACGATCTCGGTTTCTCTGTCGAGTACTGAAGCGTGTGGCTCTATTGAGGGTCTGAGTGTAGGAAGGACCGTTTTCAGAAAAATAGTAAGGATCTTCGTACGGCGGCATGTGACGAGAGCTGCTTCTTTGTGGTGGTGCCATGTTCATTAAACTATCACGTCTACGGTCTCCAGCTCCACGGCCATTGGGACGATGCGTGCGGCGATCAGTTTGACGGTTGTAATCGAAATCACGTTCATAGTCTTTTTTTCCTATAGTTCTCAACTCGGGATCGGAATAAGCATGTTGTAATCCGCTGTCCATATAAATGCCATGCTCGGATCTCTGAGACATCCTAGTTGATCTGCGCAGTGGGGGTGGCTGAGAGCGTGAGGAATAACGATGACCCCTAACAGAACGTTGCCGCGATCGAGCCCGGGATTTTTTGGCAGTCCGTGTACAAACATAACAGCAGACGCGCCAATAAATAAACCTTAAACGATTTTACATAAATTTTTTCATACATTTACATATTGTACATACAGTTTCGGGCAAAAGTGTGTGCATGTTCAGCATAATTTTACTTAAGGTATTAGAAAATGGTAAATAATAAAGAAGATTTTATGAAAATTTCAGCAAGCGAAAAAACTCCTAACCATCAACCTACCTCCGCCGTTCTGGCATAAATCATGAGCATTGGATCACAGACTATCTGATGAGAAGGGCTTCTTCTGGAGCAGACCTCATGAGTCTTTTCAAAACCAGCATGTAAATCAAACTGTCCGACATGGTAGAGGTAGGTTGGTGTTGGTCTGGTGTGGTTTGACTTGGTGGCATTCAGGAACAATGCTAAGAATTGATGGAATTATGGAGAAGTAAGATTACCTTCCAATTATTCAACCTCCAATGATGAAATTATTTTCCAACAAAAGGTAGACCCAAACCACAGCAAACGTTCATAATTTGAAATCTGTACAAAAATTTCAAAAGATGAAATGACGTGAGCAAAGTCCAGACTTCGAACCTATAGGAAATTTGTGGTCTATATTGAAAAGGTGACTGGAACCAACACAATCGAGCACATAGTAGCATAGAGGGCCTTTGGAACCATGTGAAAATGGAAGGTGAAAATTAAGGGTTAAATTTTTTTTGTAAACACAATAAAGAATAATTGATACAATTTTCATAAATTTTCCTTTATCATTCATCATTTTCTAATACTTCAAATGAGAAATCGTAAAATTTTTTTCCCTTATTCGAGTACGATTTTGTTTGTAGTCTTTAATAATTTTCTGATATTATCTTGATTCTTACCGAAACGAAGTGGCCATAACATCACCAATGTTCGAAAGGCATAGAAGCATAAGCGGAATACCAACGATGGCGTAAAATATTGTAGTAACCTTACCCCAATCCGTACGTGGTGAAATGTGTCCATAACCTGAAATAATTTTATAATAAATTTGATTAGTCAATTAAAGATTTTATGCGAATGTATGTAGTATATAATATCGTCCCTACCATGTCAATCAATCCAATATGCAAATTAGTACTTTCAGAAGAGCGCAAATACCTGTGAACTGTGAATTTAAAGCCGGCGTATTCCTAAAAGTGCCAGGTTTAAGATATTTCTTATTGAGTTATTTATCATCTATGATAGATATAATTAGTGTACCAAGATAACCATCTAAGAGATGAATTTTGCATATTGGATAGCTTGACATGGTAGGGACGATATATACATGTAGGGCATGTCCCAAAATATCGACAAAAAAATTTGAATTGTCTTGAATGTAATAGTATGTTTCCACTATGAGCAAAACAAGTTGAATTTTATCAAAACACTTCGAAGTGTTTCCATTATAGTTTTTGTGTTTAGGGTATACGAAAATTCGAAATTAATTTAATTTGGCTCAAGTAGTTGCACGTTGACTACAAAACAGAAGGTCCTGGCATCGAGACCGGTCTCCGGCAGTCATTAAATAACATCACGCACTTTTCTGATGTGCATTTGTCACAATTTGTATCAGTTGTTGTAGGAAAGCTCAAGTGATGTCGGAATAGACACTAGTCACTGAACTACACCGGCTTCAGCGGATACTAATCCTAATGTAACATCAGAGCGCTCTGCTTCGTCGGTATTGTGTAGCAGAACAATCGGCGAAGTAAAATAACCAATCAAATGGCTATGAATACAGCTTCGAAAATTTATTACGCCTCATTGACACAAGAGGCGCTGCAACATTGCATTAAATCCAAGTTGTAAAATAATGAAGCCTCCCTCTATATCTTCCTTCATCACTTGTCTTCTCTATCACTATCCCTTTCCTAAAGAAGATAACACATAGTAATAGTAGTAGGCATTTATTGCCTGGGTGTTACTTCTCTGAAAAAATCTAGTGACAGATTGAATTTTTTGAGAACGGCTTCACCGAATATTCAAAAAAAAAAAAAAAATTCTAAGGAACTACAAAAGCTTTTGTAAAGTATGTATGTATGTATTTTTTAAATGAAGGGCATATTAAAATTCGTCATAGCCGAATTTATCTCTCTTAAATGTTTCTGATTTAAAGGCGGTTAAAACTTTAGAAATTAAAAGAAAATTTACATGTCATACTTAATTACAATGCATACAACAACATTAATTTGATATCAAACGCTCTATACACGACGTATACGGCTTCATGAAGGCTGAATAAATTTGTCAAATTGCATTTTAAAACAAAAAATGTAATCTCTTTGTTAGACGACATAAATGTAATTAATTTAAGCAAAAAGACACATTGAAATAAATTAAAAAAGACATGACTACATTCATTTGGTATTTCACTGCAGAAAACTGTTTTATATTGTATATCAAATTAAAAAGAAATATTAACGAAGTTAACTTGAGAAGTTATACGATAAATACAATTACTTAGTGTAGGATACTTAGTCCAAACCTCAGGGTTTTTGGGAATCGTTTTGTGATATTTTTTTTTAACTATGAACAACCTTGATTTCTTTTGTTTTCTTTCACAATTGAATTTTGGCTATTTCATAATTTTGTTTTGTTTTTTTTTTGTGGTTGCAACTTAAACCATTAAACCAAAAGCTTACCAACGTTTTAGAGGTCAAGCTCAAAAGTTTTCAATTTAGTATTTGGAAAACTATAATTTTTGCATAAAGATAAATTTACCAGATACATGCATATATACATATGTACATATAACCCGTTGCTAACAAGTAGAAAGGCCCTAACTCAAATAACTGTAACTTTACAGGAGAAGGTAAAAACATAATAATAAACAGTACAAGTAGGGTTTGGACAGCGAATATAATCGTAATCGTGATCGCGATTAATCGCACCTTTTAATCGTAATCATAATCGAACCCATTAATCGCTCGATTACGATTAAAAATTGTCCCCTTTTTTTAGCAGAGAATTTATGCCAAATTTGCATAGAGAACAAATTCAACTCATAAAAAATTAAAATTTTTGATACAAAATATATGTGTACATTTGGAATAAACATGTCTATATATATTCGCATTTCATTGGCGCTTTAACAAATCATCAGTAGACTTCAACCAAACTTTCAAAAATCATTTGAGAATTTACATAAGCTCTTTGGAAATTCCAATACAATAAGCAAGTAGGCTCAGAAACTTATACAAACCACAACACACGATTTATAATCGATGTGCATCTATTTTATTTTCCTACACCTTAATATAATAAAAGTATTATAAGACAAAACGGTAATTAAAATCCAAATTAAGCACTTATTAAATTTATTATTTAATTTTATTATATTTTCCCAATTTTATTTCAAAACCGTCGTAATATCTCAAAAATTTCATTACGATTGATCAAATATTTTTCATTCGGTTGTCAGACACGTGCAGTTTGTTTTATCTTGGGACCTCGCATTATTACAAAAATCATAGAAATACTAAAAAAGTATATAGTTATAAGTGAGTGTCCGCACGTGATGGATTTATATTATGGTGAATGAACAACTTCGTAAATATAAAAACATTATAAAAAATACTGTTTTTATATGAATTTGTTTATTCATTATTATATAAATTCATCAGGAGTGGATACAAAATCGAATTAAAAATAAATTAAGAAAGTAGAAATATACTTCGTCCTAGAAAACTTTTCCTATCAAAAGATTGATTTCCCATAATTCGTATTGTTTTTGATACTCATAAGTTCTGATCATGGTGTAATTATACAGGTGACTGCGTAAGGACTTATCAAACAAAAATACGGCAACCATAGCTGTGTAAAGAACCGAAGAATGCCAAAAGGACAAAAATAATTGTACTAAAACCAAAACAAAATCGAAGTTTTTGACATTCTTCAGCTACAAAGCACATAGAGCAAAAAATTATCAGCTGAAGTAGCGCTGCTACCTAGTTAGATACACCCTGGTTCTGATTTACGAACTTCGTTTTACATACTTTACAATTTTCTCAAAGTAAAAATATAATTTAAGTGAAAAATTAAATTTGGAAAATTTTGTATGAAAAATTTTAAATAAAATACATTTCAAATTCATTTTAAATGTTATGAAAGTAATTAAATTTCTTTGGCTAAACCCATACAGTTCGACTAAAACTCATTACGCAACTTATTTTGGTTTTGGATAAAATTATAATAGTATATTTTCTTGATTAATAAATAGCGTTTAATCGATAATCGCGATTAATCGCATATTTTTTAAACGTAATCGCGATTATGAAAATCTGCGATTATTTGCAAACCCTAAGTACAAGTGCTTGTACAACGTCTTTGTAAAACTGCTTGCACTATTGCAATAAATTTTTGTGGCGAGGTGTATTTGTGTGAAATGTATTGGAATCATTGAAAAATTCTAATTTCGCAAAAAATACGAGTTAGGAGGGCCTTTCTACTTGTGTCCATCGATACATATATATTTAGGTAGTTAGAGAGAGTTAGTTCAATTATAGTGGGTTTACACGCGGCAATTTTAGTGGAGCAATTTTTGAGCTTATAGAGGAGAGAGAGAAGAAGATAATAAAGAGTATAATCATATTTTGCTCTCTCGCCCATGAACTAAAAAGTTGCTCAACTAAAATTGCCGTGTGTGAACTGGGACTTATTATTTTTTCCTTTTAAAAACAATGCAAAAAGTTTGTGGAGAGAATATTGGATAGTGACACACCTATTTAAAGAATCAAAAAATATTTATTTATTTATTTATTACATATTCTACAAAGTAAATTTAGTAGAATATGATTTCAGTTTATTGAAAAAAACAAAAAATTTAATTCGAGGAATATTTTTTTGCATATTATTTTATTTTTATTAAACCACGAGTTTGTTTGTTGTGGGTTAAGCTGGGTGCATTTTGTTGCTGCTTAGGCAACTCATCATCAAAATTCCGAAAATCTTACAAAACTTCAATATTTATGTGTACATACTTACATATGTATGTATTAGTGATGTAACGAATGTCAATTTTTGATATTCGCGAATACGAATACGAATATTATATGCAATATGAAATATTAAAAAATTGTTATCTTGGCGTACTTTAAAGTTAATAAAAAGTACCCAAAATTTTAATAATCGTCATTAAATAATATTTGAAAATGATACAAAGCACAAATTTCTATAAAAAAATGAATGTATTTGTACAAACTAAAATTTTTAGTAACTTATTTAAATTTCGTTTATGATTTATGCATTTATTTATTTAATTTCTTTGGAAAAATATTCGTATTCGTATTCGCCTGAAAATGGCCGAATATTCGACAATTCGAATACGAATACGAATATTCGTGCATCACTAGTATGTATGTATGTATTTTTAATATACAAAACATGCATTCACAAAGTAAAACAAAAGTTCTTACTGCCTTCAAATACGGAGCTTGCTGCTTTCATGTTAAATCAAGTGAACTCATATCTCTACAACACACCCTGTGGCCATGAGTATTAATTATTCTAAGAAAAGATAAAAATTCATCATGAAAAAAATTACATACACTGACTGAAGATGCACTTTTGCGTATAATTTATCGGTTTATTTGTAATAACAATAATCTTTGTTTTTCGCAATTAGAAAATTTACGTGATTAACGAGATCACGTTTGCATAAATATTACGTGATCATTAAACTCATTCAATCACAATCATTCAAGTGTAACGTCTTTTCTGTAGTCTTCTTACAAAGTAGAAAAGGAACTTAACGATTTGTAATTACCCAAAACTCTGAAATAAAAATGAATCAACTCTAGCTTGAGGTCTATAGCTTCTGTATGTGACCGCTAAAGAGAGGCTGAATACTTTAAACGATTATAGCCAATTTGTTGTAATACCAACAGAATATTCAAGCTAGAGATGGACGTGAAACATAAGTCATAAATAAGTCAGTCACGCACCATTGCGAGAAAATATTTGCGACCAAAATAAGATATTTACTTTTGAAGACATAATTATACTCGTAGTTACTGTCAACGGTCATCTGAAGATTTAATGACGTAAAAAAATTTTAAATGTTGCTTTGTTATCTTGGCCATGTAAAAAATTCGGTAGAAAAAATTTGACCTTTCAACAACACTCGATCGGAAAAACAATACTTGGCGCCCAACGCCTTAAAAATTGCTAATCGCCGAGAATAGGACCCAATAGCATGAAATTAATAATTATTCATGAAATTTTATATATTTTTATTCAGTTAAATATTTTTTATTAAAAATACATTGAAATTGATATTTAAGGGGCTAGGTAGATTCTATAGGAACTCAGTGTTCTTCGAGTAGTCCTTGAAAGTTTTCCTGTCAATACCTTTAAGGAGGGTAATGTCCGGTAAGGTTTCATCCCCAAAAAAACAAGATCCTTGCTGGGTGAAAGCTGGATAATGACAAAGAAAGTGCTGCATTGTTTAAATGTCCTCCGTGAATTCCCTGCATTCATTATTATCTGTGGCTCCAATCCGGTAGAATTGCCCTCGTAAGTTAGAGTTTCGCCCGTTAAAACGCCGGCCAAGTTTCCTAGCTCGAGCTTGTTTCATACTAGAGATATTCACCCTTATTCCAGTTGTCGACGTCGACATCACTTTAACACAATACGAAAAAATTGGGGCTTGTCTATTCACTCTCGAGATCAATTTTGTGCTACTGGCAATCTATTTCCGTTCCCTAAAGTATACAAATAGCATAAAGTTGCCAATAGGAGTCGGTTCTTTTCGACAACGGGTACACAAGCCCCAAATTTTTTGTTATTGTATTAAAGTGACGTCGATGTCGATAACTGGAATAAGGGTGATTATGTTAAATTTTCATTAAAACAAATGAGAAGTTCAACTAATATCATAGTTGTCACAAGAACTCAATAATCAACATGTTTTTTATTTTCTTAATTGATAACACTTCGACCGCCAACCGCTGTATATTATCTAACATCCCTCTCGTTGCTTCCGCAGACGAACGACAAACGAAAACTCTAGAACAATGTTGTCCTTTAAAGTCTGATAAACGCGATTGAGCTACACGTAGACGTTCTCGTATACATATGTATGTAGATCAGGGCTGTCAGATATGGCGATTTTTCAACTTGTTTGGCGTTAAAATTTTTGGTTTGGCGACATGGCGATTTTTTTGTGGTGATAAATATGTTTTTTGGCGATTATGATGGCTATTTTTTAACAAAATTGAACTTCAAAATTTTTCTAATTCAGGAAAATTAGTTTGTTGAAGCAGTAGTTTCAATAATAAATCTTACCAAAACTCGTCTGCAAGAAGATAAAACAATTTGATTTTGATGATTTTTCTTATATTAATTATAGTCATAATTCGTTTTGAATTTGGATGACAAAAATTTACAACGAATTATAGTCATAATTCGTTTTGAATTTGGATGACAAAAATTTACGATTTTATTTCTAATTTTGACGATTTTCTGATAAATTTTGATACGGTCATTATTTAAAAATTTATATTAAAAAAGTGTTATATAAAAACAAATTTATTATCAAATATTTACTAAGAAAAACTACATAAAACTGATTTTTGGCGACTTTAGGCGATTTTTAAAATCAATTTGGCGAAATAGGTCGGAAAAAATCTGACAACCCTGATGTATATATGTGAAATAGTGAAAAGGCAATAGAGATTCTGAAAAGGCCAACACTTTGGAATTTGGTTAGCATAATAACAGGACATACAGAGTTAAAAAACCACCTGGCTCGCATGGGTGTTGTTGACGATACAACATGTGGAACTTGCCTGGAGGATGATGAAACTCTCGAACACTACTTGTGTCACTGAACAGCATTCAGTTAAATTAGAAGACAAATCTTCCATTTGGAAAACATACTGGATATGGCATATCTTAGGAATTCAGACTGGAAAAGCTAAGAAAGTATATTGAGGATACTAGGTTCCTAAATTTACTAAGTTTGATAGGTTTTTATTGTGTTTATTGGGTATCACCCCAGTACATCTTATTAAGAGCTATAAAAGTATAAGTGTAATCCGAAACGGATGGGGTCAATACTGAAGGCCTCTCTTTTTAACCTAACAAAACCTAACCTTGTATTCTTGTGAGTCTGCTTCATTGTTCCCAAACCGATTTGGAACGATGCTGGCTGTTTATATGCCCTTTCTATTCCTCTTACCTCTCTTTTCTATATACTCAAGAGCTATTAAGATTGTTGTGTGTAAGCCCAGTTCAACTGAGATGTTGCTGACTTAAATATTTAAGGTCAAAAATATGTTTTAATATGTTTCCACTAAGGTGTATCTCACTATATGGTGACGCTTTTCCATCTGATCTTTTTGAAAATTATTTTCAGTGTACAAGCTGAACTTGTTGATCCGCTTAAGGCAAAACGTTTGGAACATCCTATTTATTGGTCCTTTCAGACGAGGGTTTTTCATGTTTTTAGTTTCATTAAAACAGGCTGTGTATGCTTGATCATGACTGTAAGGCTACTCACCATTCCATCTCAAATGTGAATACACACAATTAACCGCATCTTCCCGCCAACACAGTAATACGACTACAAGTACTCTGTCATTGCCCATTGTCTTTTGTCTGCATTGATATGCGGACACACTTGGGTGATTTTATTATTTTTGTGTTAACAAAAACATAAATTTAAACTCATAAATTTTATAAAAGTCACCGAAAAACAAAGTAAACAAATTATTCTTAAGATACCCACGCACGTGAACGCATTAAAAAAAGATTTGTACGAAATTAAATTTGCGAAATTATTTCAAAGGATTGACACATTGTGTGTGGCCAAAAGTTAAAATAAAATGCATAAACTGAACTATATACTAACATTTGTTGTGGTTATAGCAAATGTGTGCATGGCTCAGAAATGGGTCTGGTCCAACACAAAAGCGAATCAAAAAACAAACGGTTATTATCCTTCGCCGGAACAACAATATGCTAGATCCGGTCGTGATCGAGAGCCAACAACAAAGCGCCCCCTACCGGGCCAGCCGCAAAATGATGATATTGATGACTATACAGATGCAAATGATCAAGACACTAAGCAACATAACCCTTATATACCTCCCGGGCAAGTTGGACATCCTTTTACTCCAGGCAATTTTAATGGCTTTGGAAATTTTCCACATATTACTGGATTTCTGGGTAACACTCCAAATGGTATTTTAGTGGGGGCTGGCAGACCACTTGCTCAGTATCCAGCCACTTCGTTTCCGGATATTCAGGGTGGTTATCCGCTCGGCTATCCAGCAACGCAAAATTTTGCAAGCGCTGGTGTAAATAATAACCCCGGCTTTCCCACATTTAATCGTTTCAACAGTATCATAGGTCAATATCCTTATGCGAATACGAACAATAATCAACAATTCACTGGTGCTCAATATCATCATCAGCAACCACAATACCCAGAAGGCTATGGCTTGGCCAATCCCAATCAAGGTTTCAATATTAATTCACACTTCAACGGCAATTTCAATCCCAACTATAGTTTCGGCTTTGACGAATACCCAGCTCAAGTGGAGGGTAAAAGCGAAAGTGTTAAAACGATCGACAGTAAAGTGGATGATAAGGTTGCAAAAATCTTAAAGAAACTATAATTGCCTACAATTTACATTTCATATTAACTATTTCATTCATAGTTATCGCATCATTAGTTACATAAGTATTTAAATTCTTTTTTGATATACATATATACATACATACGAACATACATACATATGTAAATATATTTGTAAATACATAAATAGTTGTGGTTGGAGATACTTTCGAAGTAATTCAAAACGAACTTCAGGTTCGAATTTTTAAAATTTTTGGTTTTGTGCAAATTAAATGAAATATTTTACTGGGATGGAAAACTTCGCTCACATTCCCCATTTTGCTCAGCTTTAGGAATAGTGGTGCTAAAACGCACCTCCACTCGAAGACCCAGTTGGGTCCATTGTAATTTCTGCTCACCTTTGGGCTAAATAAACTTTTCCCCACTTCACTTCAAAAAAAAAAAAAAAAGAGAGAATTATTTCTCAATTCATTTGGTATTTTTTTAACTTTTTTTAAATTTTGGAATTTGAGGAACCTTAAAACAATTTGGAAGCATTTGCTCGTTTCAGTGGATTTTTTTATTTTAGTTTCAATTTAGTATTTTTCAACGACTATGGTCTGTTGCACAATAACGAATAACAATTTTTCATATTTTATTGTTTTCAATATAAATTTTCAGTCGAAAGTTTTCTTTCGTTATTGTAAAAGAGGCCATTAGTCTTTGCAATTTGATCGGACTATGATCATTCTTCAACTCAAGCAATTTTCCCGTAGATTTGGTTGGTTTTTACAATTTAATATGTTTTGTCTCGAAATTTAGTAGTGGCTGTTTTATTAGATTCCCCATACAAAACGAAATCTAATTTGTCAGAAGATTTGTACGGAATCTACTCAAAATCTAATATTTTTATTTTTTTACTATCCTGTACAACATATTTATATAAAAGGTGAGTGAATTAGCTACATGTGTGAATTAGAGATCTGCGTAAACAGTCTTGAAATGTAAATACGTCATGTTTTTTAAATGTATTCACGTTGCATGTATTATACTAAACCAGTAATAAATGCTGTCGTACTATAAGCGAAGCACGATGGATGTTTTGGTGTACGTGTATATCAGTGTTAACAAGCGATGTCCAAAGACTGCTTGTTTGTAACAAACACTCAAAAGAAGTAGTGTTGATTTGTGCATGCTTGTTATTTTGCATATTGTACGTTTGAGTGCGTGTGTAAGATGTAGATGGTAAGCTATTATGTGATTAACCGCATACAACTAATGTTAATGCATGTGTGTGCGTTTACATAAAATAAAAGATCATACACACATACATGCATGACGTTTGTACACGCGCTCACGCGTAGAAATAAGCAAGTATCACAAATTCTTCCGTCACGAAGTGTTTTCTTCTTTACTCTTATACCTAAAATACTCAAACAAATTTCTTGCAAACAGTGTTGTTAAAGTTTGTTTTAGAAGATTTCGCTGTAGTAAAGCATTTGAAAAATCCCTCATGTCTTAAAAGTTCTTATAAGATTTCTTGACACTAGTGTGAATGAGTTAAGTCAGTACTTTTTGGGTTATAGGGCTTTTATACCTGCACAAAGTTTTGCAGATTTTTATTAAAACCCTTATGAAAATCTATACCGTTTACATCAAGTTTTTTTTGACATTTATCAAAACTTTTTTATCAAAAACAAAATCCATTATCTAAAAAATTAGAAAAACTACAACCAAACTATTGCAATGAAGCCAATTCACACACCTTTTTAAGCAGACCACACTTAATTCACTCATCTTTTATAGAAATATGTTGTACAGGGTAGTAAAACTAAAATTAAAATATAAGATTTTGTATAGATTTTCTACAAATCTACTGACAAATTAGATTCTGCTGCTTTGTGTGGCAAATTTAATAAAAATTAGATTTAGCTCGAAATCTCCTAAATAATAGATTTCGAGACAATGTAAACGCCCTATAACAGATTGAGACAAATATCAGAAAAAGTATTTTGTCTTGTATAGGGTGTTTTTTTAAGAGGTATAGAACTTTGAATTGAAATAAAACACAAGAAAATCGTTTTAATGTCCATCAATTTGGCTTTATTGGAAGGATAATTTTATGCCATTAATGTTTAAATATGACTTTGGGCATGTGGCCGCCGCGGCTGGCTCGAATAAAGCCAATTCTACAGGTCCAATTTTCAACCACTTTTTCGAGCATATGGGGCCGTATGTTGGCAATAACGCCACGAATGTTGGCTTCCAAGTCCCCTAACGTTTCTGGTTTGTTGGCGTAGACGAGCGACTTCACATATCCTCAAAGAAAATAATCCAATGGTGTCAAATCACACGATCTTGGTGGCCAATTGACAGGTCCATTCCGCGAAATTATGCGCTCATCGAATGTTTCCTTCAATAAATCGATTGTGGCGTGCGCTGTGTGGCATGTAGCGCCATCTTGTTGGAACCACAACTCATCCACATTCATGCCATCCAATTCGGGAACAAAATAGTCGGTTAGTCGGCTCCAATTGCTGTGCACGGTGGCGAATCGATTCATTCGGGTCCTCTTCAACACTTTGCTCTACAGCGGCAATTGTTTCTTCGGTGCGCACTGTTCGACATCTCTGCGGATGCGTATTATCACATAGAGTAAACGTAGTGGGAAAACGATCCATGGTTAACCGAATTAATTGCTCTGATGGACGATTATGTCGACCATAAAATGGACGGAGCTTGCGGTAAACATCGCGAACTGAACCATTATTTTCGAAATAAATTTGCACGATTTGCAAGCGTTGTTCTTTTGTCAACCTGTTCATGATGAAATGGCAAACCAAACTAAATATTAATCACTTGACAGCTGACAAAATGGCCGCCAGTTAAAAAAGTGATGCCAACTTAAAGTTCTATACCTCAATAAAAAACACCCTTTATAAGACATTTTGAAAAGTATCAAAAAATGTTAGTGTAAAGGATATAGATTTCGATAAAGATTTCAAATTAAATCTACTAAATTTAGAGACAATGCAAATGCAGCATTAGAGATTTTGGGTTTTGTCGCTGCTAAATAAACTTAAGCCTCTATTATGTTTCTCAACTCAGTTTGATTGTCTGAGAGTCAACCCAACTTACAAATTGGTATTGCCATTCACAACTTAAATAATGACTGAGTTTGTTAGTTGTGTTGTGCCACAAAATTTTCACGTAAATATTAGTTGCCATTAACAATACTAAAAAATAAATGGGTTGTATCAAAGTTGCTTCGACTCCACACACAAGTGGAGCAAACATAAGAGCGATGATGAAGGTGTGACTGCCTTCGGAAAAAAATATGTTGTTCCCTGGCAGAACGGTTTTTTAGAATATTTACAATTAACTTTGGTCTTATTTAAAAAAAATTGAATTTTTTTATGTTAATACATATTTTATACCTTACCAATAGTTGTTATAACTATAATCGAATAAAACAATGATCCAGCAAATGTCCATTGCGATTTTGTTATATCTTCATCGCCATCCCATCCATTCGTTTTAATCGCTGTCAGTATTTGCTTCTCAAACAGCTGCAAATCATCTTTTACTACATTCGTCCATGTTAGTTCGTTCAGTACGCTCAGATTGTCAGAATGGATCCAGATTTTATCGGTTAGATTCAAACGTAAATTGTGTATTCCTTTTTTAACCTAAAATTTTTTAAACATTTTATTCGTTTTATAATCGATTTATAATTTATAATTTCATAAGTAAGGAAAAGTATTTCTGTTGAGAAATAATTTGTGGATAATAATAATAATTTTAGGGTATTCACACCTGCTTGAAATCCAGCAGATTTCAATTAAAATCTTTATCAAGATCTATACTGTTTACACCATTTTTTTTTACATTTATCAAGATTTCGTATCCAAAACAAAAATCTTTGAGTTTTCCTAAGCTGCAACAACTGCAATATAGCTAATTCACACACCTTTTTAAGTGCATCACTAAGTTTTACTATAAATTTCAAGTAGATTTCCACAAAATCTAGTATTGAAGCAGATTTTGTTTTGTATGGGAAACCTACTAGATTTTGCTCAGATGTAAACGCACTATTAACTTATAATTCCACCTAAACTATTTAAAATGGGTGTTTTGGGCTCCTCAAGTAATATAGTACGAGTACCACAAAAACTAACATATTTTACAGCTTAAATGTGCTCTCCTGAAAGAAATACAAAATCAGCTTCAAGCGCATATTTGAGCTTAAAACCATAAAAGAAATAGAACGAAGTTGTTGCAATATACTAAAGCAAAATAAAATTACTTTTACCTCAATTTCGTGGGGTCGCTCCAAATGTTGAAACAAATATGCACCGCCAACACAATAGGAAACCACCAACAATACCAATGTCACGTGCGACACAATACAAGTGATCACCTTCCACGAAAAACAAATGGCTGTGATGCATCGACCACGCTCTGGTTTAACTGGTTCGAGCATATGGGGTGGCAACGATTGAGCACGACGGCCTGACATCGATTACGGTGTTAATAAGGTTCCTGATGTTAACGATGTCGTTGAAGCTAATGATGATAAATGTGTTGACGAAAAACTATTTAAACATCCAGACATTCAAACGCTTGTGGTAAAAGGAGGTTATGTACCACACACTTTTAGTTGGGGAGGCCACCATAAGCGAGATGAATGATGGATTATTTTTTTTTTATTTTAATTAAAAAATTTGCCAAAACCTATACAAACGTGATATCAATAAAAATTAATTGAAAAGCACTTTATTTGCACGGTTTTTTGTATACATACAAGTACTTATATCTGATTTATTAATAAAAAAAGAAATAATTTAGTGTTAACATGCTCATGCTCAGGCACATGCCGCCAAGCAAATAATTGCTCGAATTAACTGATTCATTATTTCAAAGATCGTGCAGTTCACGATGTAACAAATTCAAATTCGACAAACTTGTCTGCTACAAAATGTTTGCATTTTATTTTTTATTATGCGAGCACCTATTTTGTTAATAATTAAAAATAATTTTGTTGGAACGCATATAAAATTTATTCGTTTTAGTGATATGGTTGTAAAATGATCAATGAGGATTGGAAATATCGCAATGAGGTCTATTAACTGGGAGCTGTGTTTGTTACCCATTTAAATAATTTTATTAATAAAAAATGGTTGTTGTCTTTGATAATGGAAAATAAAAATTAAATGTTTCCTTTTGTGTTTAGTAGCCATTTTATTGGTTATTTTACTTCGCCAATGATTCTACTACACAATACCGACGAAGGAGGGCGCTCTGATAGTACATTAGTGTTAGTATCCGCTGAAACCGGTGTACTTCAGGGACCAGTGTCCATTCCTTCATCACTTGAACTTTCCTACATCAACTGATACAAATGGACACTAATGCACATCAGAAAAATGCATGTTGTTGTTATTTTATTATCATGTTTTTAAAACACAAAAATTATAGCACATTTTCATAGTCAAAGCAAAATATACTTTAACAGTCTTATTTATTAAAAATTATCAAGGCTTTATAAACTCTTATAAAGCGTTAATAATTTTTATAAATAAGGCCGTACAAGTTTAATGGTTTGGGAAAGTAGCGTAAAGCATATACATTAACCTTCTAGCATA
The DNA here is from genome assembly GCA_949987645.1 of Tachina grossa. Lineage (NCBI taxonomy): Eukaryota > Metazoa > Arthropoda > Insecta > Diptera > Tachinidae > Tachina > Tachina grossa. The sequence goes on along the minus strand of OX465276.1, from coordinate 57,116,064 downwards.
GACAATAATAAATCTGTGGCTAAAAGGAAAAAGTGCTTAAGTTGAGAAAAGTTGATGGTACCTCCGTAATCTGCATACGCGAAAGTATCCCTGGTAAAAATCTCAATTAATTTGTGTGATTTTTCAGGAAGTTATATCACTATGACTTGTGACTCATCTTTTGTATACTTCTTATCTAATTTGGAATAATATCTTAATTTAAGTTAGACTTTGGCATATTTCAACTTGAATGTATTATTTACAGTGTGTAAAACAATGTTTGCTTAAAAAAATAAAGGTTAACAGAGAATTTACCAATTTAACTTGAAAGCTTAAAAAAAGTGCTCTCATGAAAAACAGTAAAATATGACTTGATCATTTATTACTTATTGCTACAGAAATAATAACTTTTTAAAAGAATCACAACTGCGACTTTGTTTACGTCCACAGACAAGACGACACAATTGTAGATTCGAATTTAACTAGCAGAGACATAAACCACACTCAAAATATTTCATAGGTGAAATAAACGAAAAATGTGGTTCATTTTACGAAAATATTCGTTGTTTTTACGGTACGAAATGCTTCGTACATAGTAGAAACGATATTTGTTTATTTTACGAAATACTTTTTGTCTGCAAATAACAAAATTTTGTATTTTTACAAATTTTTTTTTGTAATTTTACGAAACGCAATGCTTATTTTACAAAAGAAATTCGTAAATAATGAAAAGAAATTTTGTGTAATATACGAAATTTTGTATAAGCCTAAAATCTGTAAAATATAAAAACTTGCAAAAAAAAAATTACACAATAATTTTGTGGAATAATCTGTAATTCTTGCAGTTGAAGGTCGTAATAATTATGGATAGAAAAATATAATTTAAGGGGAATTGTTGCAGCCTCTGTATTCCTCATACATCACACACACACATACCTACATACCATATGTACATATTTTGCACTGAAACTTACGAATTGAACTGGGAACACAACTGGGACGTACAACGAATTTCGTCATAGAAAATAAAACGCATTGTTCATATGAAAATTAACACACCACCGTCCAACGAAATTTGTCGTGCATGACGAGCTCTGCGATCGCCGATGAAATAACAATGGACCCTATTCGGTCTCAGAGTGGTGGTGCGGTATATCACCACCCTTCCTAACCTACGCCAAGGAACGACGGAAAAACAATTTTATCTCTCTTTATACAAGCCAATATCCAACCAATTATCAAGTATAAGATATGTTACTTTTTCGTTGTTGGTGTGCCGTGGACGAGATTTGTCCTTCGTCCCAGTTGTCTTCCTAAGCATAAAAAAACTAATCTTTTATTACAAAATTTTTTTATTTTAATTGAAATTTATTGAATAATTTTTATACAATATTTGTATACAATGACAGGAAAATAAATGAGGAAAATATTAAAAAGTAAAACAAAACAACAGTTTTCATTCTCATATTTCAAATTTTTTTTTTTCGTAAAATTCACGAAACTTGTATAGATTTAAGAATAATTTTGTTCTGCAAAGAAAATGATAACAAAACAAAATTTGTTTATTTTACGAAATTTCTAATTTTATAAAATATTTTTAATTTTCTCATAAGTTCAATAAAATAAACGAAAAATGTTGTACAATATACAATAATAATAACAAAAATTGAAAATTTTAAAAACCCCCGACTTTTTTCAGAAAAGATGTTATATCTTCTCAACGGCTGGACCGATTTTCATCTTTCAAACAGAAAAAACTAAATGAAAATCGGTCCAGCCGTTTGGCCTGTACGTGGACACGGACACACACAGATTCACAGACACACACTACAAACTTATAACACCCCTTTTTTTAGTCGTGGGTTAAAAATAATTGTACGAAATAATTTTTGCAACTCGTAGAATTACGAAATCTGTTTTCTGCACATGCTACAAATAGTTTCGTAAAATGTACAAAATTTTCGTTTAATGCACAAAAATTAAATTACGAAAAAATGTTTCGTATTTTTAAGCATAGAATATTTTGAGTGCAGAATTGCTAACATACCATTTTTTGCACATAACAGAGCACTGTTAGTAACTTAATAGTATTTTCTAAAAGGATTAGGTGTGCAAAACTTAAAAACTAGGAAGAGTTCAACAAAACAAATGTATAAAAGTCGCTCTAAGAGGTATTTAATAAAATTAAAATAGTGACATGTTGACAATATGTCTGCTGGAGCCAATAAATTAGATTTAAGAAAAAAAAAAACACTTTCTTGACACGATTTTGATCAAATATGGAATTGCACATGTACTACACTATATACATATGTATGTACATATGTATGTAGGTATGGTATTCCGAAGGGTATTAAGTGTGACCCAATTGGTAATTTTTCTGAACTAATTTTGCAAATTGAAATTTATTGGCTGCACATAAGTCATAAGACACTTTCTTCAACTCTGGTATACTTTGTGACTAGCAGCGATTACTCAAGAATTTAAGATCATACATATAATTTTTTAAGTTTTTTTTTAGAAAAGAAAACGCCATTAATTAACCTTCAATATCATCCTCAATAGGATACCAACCCCCATATTTATAAAAAAAATAAAATGAATTTGAAATTCATTTTAGAAAAAAATTTTGTATGGAAAATTTGAAATAAAATACATTTCAAATTCGTTTCAAATTTTATGAATATGGGGGCAAATATTTCAAACAAATTGTAAAATTATGAAAAAAAAACAAAAACCATATTAAAATAACATTGTTTTTGGTTTGTTGTTTTTATGTGTTATTTGTATACATATATTTTTGGAATACTACACACTCAGCACCAAAATAAAATACAAAGGAAGAACATCATTTAAAATATTTAACTTAATTTTGTTTAATTTTTATTTTATTAGCAAATATCTTTTGGGTTTTTGAATTTTCAAGAATTTTAATTACAAATAAATAATTTATTTAAAAGTATCTATTTGCACACACACATATATGTACATACCTTAATATAGGAAGGCCCTAACTCATTATTTTTGAAATCGAGTTTTATTTTTGTATATTTCGATAGAAGATTTTCTAATGTATCGAAAAACGCACAACCCTCGATTAAAAAAAAAACAAACAAAAAAATGAGTTAGGGCCTTTCTATAATAAGGTAACTATACATACATACATATGTATACAGAAATCAAATTGATGAGATTTTATTTGACCACAAAACACACGCGTACTTAAAGTTTTAATTTTGGAAAGTATTTGGATTTTTCTAAATTATTTTTTATTTATTTAATTTCAATATAACCACAAATTATGAATGAACAAACATTTATTAGTTTTCTTTCCTCTAATTAAAATATTAATAACTTTTTATATTAGAACTATTTATTTCAAAATACTATTTGCTATAAAAATAAATATTTATCTTACAGGAAAATACACTTTAAATACAGTTCAATGCTCTACTTTTCTGCTTGTTTTCTTAAAAAAAAAATAATTTCCGCACAAATTTTCAAAATTGATCTATACAGCAGATCTGCCGAGCGCAAACTGAGGAAAACTTTAAGAGTTTTCTTGCCGGAAATTTTCTTTCTTGTGCTTTTGTTAGTTGCATAAAGTTTTCACGAGAGTTCCATATTTTTACTCTGCTGCTGCCAGATGAAATTTAATTTTTCTGCTTTAAATTTAAAGCATTCATGTGGTTCTTACATACATACATACACACATACATATCGTTAAGTTAATACAAAAAGGCCCTAACTCATGTTTTTCATAGTTTACAGGAGGAGGAAAAAACTAAATAAAAAAAGATGCAATATTGATACAAAATTTTTTTACACGCAATTTTTATTAAAAACACTTTACATAAGCTCATAATATTGCGTTTAAAAAATGTTGTATGAATATTGCATCTTTTTTTATTTAGTTTTTTCCTCCTCCTGTAAACTATGAAAAACACGAGTTAGGGCCTTTTCGTATTAAGTTAACGATATGTACGTAACGCAATGGTGCTCAAGGAGGCTCTTCTGGTTTCATTAGAGTTAATATTCTTATAACTATATATTAATGCAATTAATTATGAAAAGAAATTAAAATAATTTAAATTTCCTTCATTTACTGCAATAACATCATAACTCAAAAATGCAGTTTTTGAAATTTCAAAAATTTCAAAATAAACTTTTTGTTATACTATGTAGATCTGATGGAAAAGCCATCAAGAGTTGCTAGTTTAGAAACAACAAATTTAATTTATATCGTTTTTTGTTGTTAGAGTATTGTGAAAATCAAGTTCTCCCTACTTTTTCGGGAGTTTTTCATTAGGTTCAACACCTTTTAATTTAAACGGAATATATACGTTTTAAAAGTCTGATTATACGACTTGTGTTCCTTCTTTTCCAAGTAATTGCTTTGGAACACAACGAGCAAACTGCAAAATCTGTTGTTTTTTTGTTTAAAATAGTCCAACAAATAAGATTTGTTATCTCCCATATAAATCATTAGCATAAAAATTATGTGTTTGGTGTATTTATTTGAAGAGCCTTTAACTTGCTACGGAATTTCTAAAAACAAATAAACATTCAACATATCTTAATAAGAATTTCCAGACAGTAGACTTTTTTTTTTCGCCCAATAATTCCCGGGAATTCCTGCGATATATTTCCGGGATATGGGATTCAAAATTTCCCGTCCCGGGAACTCCATTGCAAAACACTAATCATAATAAAAATAGTTGAGAAATGTAATTTTAGAAAATTTTCAAAGGAGTGCGTGTTACCAGGAATTACTGCGGCTTTATCCACAACAAAGTCTAGTTATTAAGTTCTACACGTTAGGTTAAGAGGGCAGTCGTTCAAGTGCCTTAATTTTCGAAAACTATAGCTGATAAAAAAAACTGAGTACAGTCACAGATGATACTTTGTGGTACAGTGTCGGAGTTCTGTAAGGAATATGAGAACTTTTCGAGTCGAATAAATTATTATCATCCTGTGAAATACAGCGTGAGTGAGAAAAATACTAACAGAGTTGTAAAAGAATGAAGCTTTTCTCTGTCTCTTCTTTCACCAAATAAGCTAACACCTAGTAATAGTAGTAAGCATTCATTGCCTCTTTCAAAAAAAAAAAAAATAAAAAACTAACAGAAACAATTTTCAGTTCTCGGTAACGACAAAATTTATTGAAATCTGCAAGTATATTTTCACTACAAAAAAAAAAAAAAAAAAAAAAAAAATTATGTAGCCCCACTGGTCTTTCAATAAAATTAAAGATGGGAATGTCTTCTTTCAAGTAAAAAGCTTGTCCGATTTTGATGAAACTCGAAAGCGTTTTTTTTAATTCAAGAAAGTGTATGTACCAAATTTGCAACTTTTTTTGCTTGGATAGGAAATACTTTCAGGAAGGAATATACTGGGTTTGCATAAATTGTGTGTGGTGGGCGGTGTGCGTGGCCAATTTTTTTTTTAATTCGTGCACAAAAATGTATAATGCCGCTTTAAAATCACGCGAGATTTTGTGCTATTCTGCAAATCACACGGTTTTTGTATTTTTCGGTGTGATTTTAAGAAAACACCTGATTTCTTCATTTTGAATCTGTTATTTTAAAAAGCAATCACAAAGCTAATAATATTTTTAACAGCAGAAAAAGTGTCTCTATTTATTTTTTATTTTTCTTAATTTTGAATTATTTTTTTATAAAATAACTAATTGTAGCCGCAAAAATAACCAAGTGGTTTTCAGAGCATGCCTGATACGCTCAAAATTTCATTGAAATCTGTTGGGTGGTTTCTTCGGAGAATAACGAGCCCGTGACATGTTTTAAAATTTTTTGTTTATAAGAAAAAACAAAAGCAAAAGCAATTATATTAAAATAATTTAAAACATAATGACAATATGACCCCCCCCCCCCCCCCACCCCCATTTAAATATTTTTATTTCACTCTTGATACCGAATTCATTTCCAGAAGACTTAAATGCATATTTTGACTATAACTTATATTTTTTTTTATTATTGAAACGAAAACCTAGATGTATTTTATTAAAAATTTACATAGATAAAATAACGAAATGTGATCAAACAAAAAGTTAAAATAATAAAGTGAAATGAATTTAAATATGAAATCGAAATGGAAGCATTTCTTTTACATGACAGCATGTAAATGCCTTGTTTAGAAATTTCATCGTTTAAAAGGTAAATAGGAGAATTTATATGTGACCATACAAGAATTCAAAGTAAATATAATACGAAAATCAAATTAAATAGCAAATTATTATTTAATAATAATTATAAAATAACCAACATACAGGTGGAGATGGTTGAAATAACTAATGTTTGAATTGGAGGACGACGATTAGCTCCATTGTAAACAGCAACTTTTTGCAACATCGCAAAGACCAATTCAACTTATTGATATCTGGCTAGAGCTGGCAGTGGAACAAAACCACCCTTATAAGAAGAACGCTTGGTAAATCCACCAGCAGATCTAAAATAGAATAAAATTACTTTGTTTTCTGTCATAAAACATGTAAAATCATATTTACCTCCAGAACATGGAACTGCCACGTTTAAGCTCATTTCTAGACTGTAAATCGTTGAAACAAGTAATCCAGTTATTATATATGGGCATTATAGGTGGCTGTCCTGCCATCAGTCGAGATCCTGTAACTGCCATACAGGTCGCTACTACATTGAAGGGATATAAAAGGCTGGCAAAAGCAAACTGTGAAAAGGTACTTTAAATTAAATTTTAGAATCTTAAAAAAAAAAAATTGTCGACATACTTGTGTAAAGCCGGCACTGTATTGTCTGCCCATTTTGTCCTTAATAACATATTTATTAAGCAAAAACATCGTGGAACTAGTTAGTACCAAGCATGCAACTTCAGACAACATTTTTGGAACAAGTCCGCCAAAGAATCCCAATATACCTTCCGTCTTATAGATTTCAGCAAAGGAGCCCAATATCGATGTATATAAATTTTCGCGTCCAATAAACTGTGCCATCATGCGGACTGAAATCACATGGAATGGTTGTGCAATAATTATACCCGATACAGTTAGTGCAAAATCACGTTTTAAGTTGACCTTGAATTGAAGATAACTATATGCAGATATAAGGGATACAATAAATTAATCAAAGAATTAAGAGAAATAAAAATTGTTTAGTATGTATTTTATTAATAGAGAATTGTTGCCTAATATCAAATGTTCCAAATGTTAAAATAGTTTGCACCAATTAGTTATTTAGAATGGTTCTTCATGCTGTGGACGAAACACCACTCATGTAAAGAAATGCTTATCAAGTTTATGTAACTTTCATAGCAGATAGCATAGCACAATCTAAAGGATTCTTATACATAAACAAAGTATGTGACAGATCTTATACAAATGAAAAAATTATTATGTACATATTTTAAACTTGAACCTCCAACCGCTGCGTAAATAATTATAATATCAATAGAAATGTGATCTGAAAGATCATATAACAAGTGAATATTTATTTTTTATTCTAAACAACTTAAAACACTGACTGCGTGTTAACTAAATGGAAAGAAATTTCGTTCGAGTATTGACAATATTGTAAACAAAACAACTATTTATATTTAATAATATTTAGTGGGCATTACAAAAATCTAGTAGGGAAATTTTGTGTATATAAAATAATACCTGGAGCAATTTCAAAATATGAAATAGTATTTTACATTTTCCCGATTTGATTGATAAGGCATAATTTTTCGGAATGAGTGGTTTAAAGTACTCAAGAGAAAATTAAAAAATATTTAAGTCAAACTATTTAACTGCCATAATTAAGCAATTATATCATATATGTACGTTATTTTCAAAAACTTACAGCTCCTCATTAGTTAACAATTCTTCATCCTTTCTCTCCTCCATTGCCTTCAATCCCAAACGGTCGGCAACTTTTTCACTTACAACCATGCTGCAGATGGAACCCACTAATTTGGGAGTCAAACCACGATAACATCCATAAAAACCATCCAATTTGCGTATATGACCGACTAAAAATTTTCTGGGTTAGCAACGCGATACAAAGTAAACTCACCCACTTACCGTATTGAAATACATTGGGTAATACCATTATTGATCTACCAAACAAGGAACGGCCAGGCACGGGTGGTATAGGTTCATAGCCCAATTGTATCAGCACTTTAGAATATTCAAGTGGGTGCAATGCTGCACTTACGCCCAACCTCATTGCGAAGCGTGTCCATTCAGATACTTCTCCTTCATCATCCTCGTAGAAGGACATGGCTCTTAATTTATTACTGCCGGTTTATCGATTTGTTTCAAGTTTGGTATTACTTCCTTTAACTTCACTTCCAAGTTTCCTTTACAGGTATTTGTTGGAATGCGAAAGTTTCTTCTTGTTACGGAAACGGCCCAAAAGGCTTGCGAGCGATAACAAAATTATTTTTATATGACGGGTAAAAAAAAAAATATTGTTGACAGCTGTTCGGTGTTATCAGTTCGGTTTGATTTATTAATTAAACTATTACATGGTTGTATGTTAAAGACACTGAATCCGGTAATGCATAATATTACATAGTAGACAACCGAACCTCCGAAAACTTCGGCGAATGCCTTAAATATTTTTCTTGTATTCCTCCCAGCTTAATTTTTAGTGTAAATTTGTGGGGAAAAGTTTGCTTTCAGCTTATTAAATTATTTAATTCCAAATTAGTCATGATATCAACAAAATTTACAAATATATGAATTTATCGTTTAAATGCAACGTTTGTCTTCTATGGTTTTCTGAGTTGATTTAGGAAGGTCTTTTTTATAACTCTTCATTATATTATTATATGCAGACAGTGCTGCCATATAAAATGATCGAGAAATCGTCGAAATCCCGATGATATAAAAAATCGTTATATCATACTAATTTTTTTAACATGGATGTATATTTTATTATATCATTTATTTATTAGCAAACAAAAACATAACAATAAAATGCACAATGCGCCAGGACAAGTTCAAGTGTTATCATCTCATAACTTTATTCACCTGAGTGGTAAAGTGATGAAAAATATTGCCAGGCTAGCAGGAAGATTAAAAATGATATGACATTCTGGCGATAAAAAATTTACATGTATAATGCATAGCAGAAATCGGTATTGTAACAAACAATAACTTGGTCTAAGTTTTGATCTCATGTTTTTGTGAGGATATCAAGTTGCAGAGAACAATATATATGTATAATTGTATATGTATATGTAATTGTTAGTAAAAGTAAAACAATATTTTTAGTTTGCATTAAAGCTGTGTTTATGAAAATGCAAATAATAAATTTTATTAAGAAAGAGAAGGCAAAACTACACCAAAATCTTTGAGTGGGTATGCATATACATATGATTTCTAATAGTAGATTTTTCAAAAAAAGCTGCGATAGCCCAGCTTATAACATGAGTGACAGTTTAGCCCAAATTTTGCTTTGATCGATAGTGTGAACAAGAATTTCGTTAGTCAAGAGTCACCCATAGGACTTTTTGTGGTTGAGTGACATATCGCCAATAATATTGTGTTTTGACTGTTAGTGTATAGAGAAAAGTGTCAGTCAAGAGATATTTTTATAGCATAAAATACACAACTTTAGCGCGGAATTTTTTTTTTTATTCTAATTTGTATATTTTTATGCAATGCAATGTTGTGTGTGAGATATTATGACAAGTTATTAAGACAAAATTGTAAGGAGATTTGTTAAATTATAACAAAAAGTTAAAAAATTCATAATAAAAAAATTTTTGTTATCATTAAAGCCCATCAAATGTTCTTATTTTCATTGTTTGTGTGTCCAATTTTTTTCTTGAATGACGGTTTGAGTGTCAAACATGATTGATAGTCCGAACATTCAACAATATCATTTAAAATTGAGTGACCCTACCTAATTATTAAAAAATCGTGCATTTTCAGAAAAAAATCGTCTCATCGTCATTATGATATTTTCGGCACGCACAAAAAATCGTCCAAAATAGATCGTCAGATCTGGTAGCCGTGTATACAGAAAAGATTGATCAGCTGCGTATTGTTTATACCGTTAGTCGGCTGCAACTTCGGAAAACTTAACTGCACATGGTATACATTCTTCAATGAAATGCATCGCTATTTATTGGAGATATCCTACATAGGCACTAGATTTCGGTAAGTTTTTTTATTGCTTACATTTGCAATAAATTGAATTATAATACTATCTAATTCATTCCTAGAGGTATACAAAAAACAGTTAATAAATTGCAAGAGGCTCGTTTAGATACTACAACTATACAAGGGTGTATAGAGTTGGCTTTGCGCGTCTTTAGACCGGCAAATGAAATACAGACTGTGTTATCAAGTAGGTAAGTTAAAAAAAATATAATTTCACCAATATTTATTGTTTGTATATCCTACAGAACTGATGCCGGAGTACATGCTTTGCATTCCACGCTGCATGTAGACTTGGAACGGTATGATGGTAATCCTTACAGTGTTACATCTATGATTGGCGTAATGAATCGTACTCTAGATAAGCATAGTTTGCCTATTCGTGTTCTAAATATCAGAATTGTTCCAAGCGATTTTCATTGCCGTTATAATGCATTGGGCAGAACTTACCTGTATCGAATAGCTGTGGCCAAAAAAGCAATCGATGAAACAGATTCTTTAAGAAATAAAAGTTTTGAAGCCTTTTTACCAGTAGAAGAACTGGATCGCTGCTTTTTCCTACAGTAAGTACTTTTCAAATTTGTTAAAGTTATCGCATATCCATAGATGAAAAATGTAATTAAAGAAAGCCGTATAAAGCTGCTGCTAAATTTTAACAATAATTACATACATTGCATACATAAATAATTACATAACAAAAAAAAAAAAAAAAAATTAATCGCATTCTCAAGCCTATCAAACCACTATCATTAACACCGCAATTAACCCTAAAACTCGGAAGTAAATGCTTCTAGTGAAGTATTTACAGACAGACCAACAGCATTATTATTGACATCATTGCTTTTGATAATACATAATGCCACTATTAATATTTTTATCGAAAGCAAACTAGAAGTTTCAGATATTTACATGGTGTTTGATAGAAAATGTCATGATGCGCTTATGTGAACTACAGATTCTGGGAACCAAACGTACCAAAAGATATAAGTGTTGGTATAGTTCGTCAATTCTCACGGCTTACTACTAAGTTTTATTGGAGTTTGTTCCATACGAATTAAACGAAATCCACTCTTAAAAAAATGAACCAATAATGGTATCCAAAATATCAAGTACTAATTTTTTTAGCTTTATACTTCCTTACGTTCTATTGGATAAATTATAAACAATATCACGCTAATGTGATATTCATTATATACTAAATACATATAAATATATATAAATACATATTATAAATTGGAATTTTTATAAAACTATATTATTCATAAGTTTCTTCAGTTTTCAGCGAAGATACTTTCTAAAATATTGTTTTCGTAATTAGAAATCGTAATAAAAAATCTATTTCTACAATATGTGGGTTACTAATTCAAAATATTTAAAGAGCTAATATACATATATTTTCTTTAATTTTCATTTAGTTAAAAATACAATTTTATCAGACTTATAAAAAGTTGTTCACTATTACAAATTTACGTTAACTTCAACAGGTAGCATAAACTTGCTTTTAACATGTCGCTCACTTTAGGTTAAAGTACTATTAAACAATATTTTTATACGTCCGATAATAATCTACTTTAACTAACTTTAATTTGTAATAATGCCTCCTTAATGTTTTAATATCATGTACTTAAGAGCTTTTGTTATCTATTTTATTAGACCTTTTATGAATATATCTTCATGTTAAAACGAAGTCACAAAAAAATGTGTTCTGTGCATAAAAAATTTAAAATCACGAACTAAGAGTATGGATATATAGCTAATTTGCTAATATATTTGCATGATTAGTTTATAGTTTCTTCTCAAATAATTGACATTATTCCGGTGGAAGTTTTCATTTCGTACCTATTATTAATAGCTTCGACTGTATTATTCGCTGAGCAAGCAGTATTTCATACCTAGATGTTGGTTGTATTTTTTAAATTTTCATATAGATTTTATGATGTATTGATAGAAGAAAACCTTATACTCCGGGGTTGGAGTTGAGTTTGAGCTTGAGGTACAATCGTTTTGAGCAGTTTTGAGCTTTGTAGCTGTTATGTCAGCACATTTCGATTAATTAACCTTTATAGTTCACATATTTAGCCTCGGCAATATGAAATTGTAGCTGCTCCGATTCAATCTTTGGGTCTTTGTTTACGCTTACAAATGTAGTGAAATCTGCGCTCTTCGATGCACATATATGTATGAAAGATAGTTGGCATATCTGCTGTATAACTGATGTATAGTAGTGACCTTAATGTTCTAGCTTAGGATACAATCAGTGATTCACTTCGAATAGAAGGAAAGTGATCTTTAGATTTCGCTTTGAACTTTCTAACTGTCGAGTATTTTCTGGATGTCCTCGTAAAATTTTAATCAGTAAATTATTGTGCCAAACTTTATCAAACGCCTGAGAAATATATATGAGTGAGATTTACGTAACTAACTGCCGATTTTAAATCATTTGCTTATTTTGTGAATACTTTGTTGTTATTTGTGTAATAATTTTTTCTTTTTTCATTATTTAGTATTTTAGTTTCTTATTTTTATTTATGCAAACATAACTTTAATTATATTTTGTTGCCGATACATACATACGTACATACATAATTTGCTGCATGATGATTCTTAATACACACATATACGCAGTGTCTAAGTTTAAATTGCACATTTGGAAGATTAAACACAAAATTCAATCATATTAAGCACAACATCCAATGTACATAAATATATAAATAATTCAAGTTCCTACATTCATTCATAATAAAAAACTTTCAACATTAAAATAACCTCCAGATCAAGATATAAAACAAACAAAATACTTAATTTAATTTCCAGAAAATCATCTTTTGATATTGAGCGCATGAGAAAAGCATCACGGATGCTTTTAGGTCTGCATGATTTCCGCACATTTATGTCGACAAGCCGTCAGAAAAGTTCATCTCGTGACCATCCCATGTTCACAGTACGCAAAATCGATGAAATAAATATTAAACCAGGACAGACAGCAGCTATTGGTCCGAGTGCAAAATTAGCTGTAGATAATTATGATTATTGGGACATTGAAGTAAAAGCCAAATCATTTCTCTACAAACAAGTGAGACGTATGGTAGGCGCTCTTATGGCAGTCGCCTCAAACCGCATTGATGAAAAGTGCTTGTATGAAATGTTAACTATACCCTCCAAGAATATTTGGGATCACCGCGTCTTATTAGCGCCAGCTTTTGGCTTGTACTTGTGTCGCATACACTACAACGAAAACGATTTGAAATTTGAAGAATAATATACTGAAACAAAGTACTCATTAATAATTTTATAACAAAATGAGTTTCCTTGAAGAATTAAAACTGAAAAGAAATAAACTTAAGGCATGTGATACTGTTATTACCACTGCCACTGGAGAACGTTATCTAGAGAAATTTTCAACCCATGAGCTACATAAATTAAATACTGCTGACAACAGCTACGGCTTCGTAGTGGATACAAAACCTGATTATAAACCAGCGGAAATTTTGTCTAACTTTCTTTATTTGGGCTCCCAAGATGCTGTAACTGTAGAGAATATTAAAAACTATCAATTAACACATATTTTAAGCATTGGCATTGAATGTCCTTTACAAGATTTACCCACAAACTTAGCGCAACTGCATATAGCTTGCTTAGACTTACCAGATATTTCTTTAAAGGAGGAGGGTATTTTTGAAAAGTCATTTGATTTCATTGAGATGGCTCGTTCAAGTAATGGATGTGTACTAATTCATTGCAATGCAGGAGTTTCCAGATCTGCCAGTATAGTTATTGCCTATTTAATGCAATTTAAAAATATGGACTTTGATACAGCTTACAAGTGTGTAAAAACACAAAGAGAGTGTATACAGCCAAATGCGGGATTTTTAAAACAATTGAAGCAGTTTAGAAATTAAGTTAAATTATAAATAATTGCTAAGGAAATTAAGCAGAATATGTTAATAAATGTTAAGCATTTTATAATAGTTTTAGAGCAATGATAATGATAGTTATTAATTACCCGTATTGCGTATGCCATGTCGAATATTCTTTAACGAGACTTTTGTAATAGATTAAAGGAAACGTGTGCAGGTTTTCTTTAATCTAGGACAAAATGCTCGTATAAGAACATGTATTCGGCTCGACATATCATGCCATAACCGCCAAAAAATGTTAAGCGACATTATTTTCGAACTTAATTTTTGATCAAAATCGAAATAATCGATTTTCGTAAAAAAATAGGTCCAAAAAATGTGTCGGTTAACATTTTTTGGGGCGGTTATTGCGCGATATGTACATACCAGACTTGGGTAATTTCAATTACATTAATTTCGATTACAATTACATGTAATTTTAATTGAAAAAGTTTTGAAAACAATTAAAAAATGTGATTGAAATAATTTATTTAAAAATTACAGCTGATTGTTACTTTTTTTCCATTTTTTTTTTGCAATTACAATTACATACATGTAGTTGTCATTGTAATTAAGCAGAGAGTGTATTAGTTAAATTCAAGGGGTAAATTTTTTAAAATTTTAGTAGACCAAAAATTATTTGTACAAGTACGTATGTACCTATGTATGTACATATCGCACATTTACTTCAATAGTGGCATAACTCAAAAAACCAATTTTGCAGAAAACGCGTTTTAGGTTTTCAATTTGCATACAACTCAATGGAGAAATGAAAAAAAATTCTTCTCTCAGGAGGTGATGGTACAAGCTATTTATATGCAATTTTTACACAAGATAAAATACGAAATGCCGCATCTTTCTGCATTATTAACTCAAAAAACTCATTTTTTGAGTTATGTCAATATTGAAGTAAATGTGCGATATGTATGTACAATGTACATAATTGAAATGCCAGCTGTTCAAGTGATTGAATATTTTTATAATTAATAAAAAAGTAATTATTCTGCCTTATCGTGGTTGGCGTATTTCAAATACGACTACGACTGTTTAGTAATAGATTAAAGAAAAACTGTTGAAGTCTTCTTTCATCCATTACCAAACAGTCGTAGTTGTATTTGAAATACGTCAACCACGATAAGGCAGATTATATACATTTTCCATAACTACTTTATTAAAGAATTATTTTTCCAATTGCAATTTGTAATTGTTTTTTGGATTACAATTACATGTAATTGTATGTTTTTTTTCTCAAATGTTAAAAGTATGGTGTTCAGAATTGTTAAAGAGTGTAATGTTTAGAAGTGTATGGAAATGTACGTTCATGCTGGACGACTGAAAACTGCCACTTAAAATCCGAGATGGCAGCAGATGAACCTTGAGTTGTTTTGTAATGTATTTTTCTTTCGACGGCGTTTGCATTAATTTGGCACGATTTTCCTTCATCCTTCGTCAAATTTGATTGATAAACATATCGGTTTCGGCTTTGAGTCATCTTGAGTTTTCTCTTGAATACTCTTACGTTTCGTGTTTTATCGTGTCAATTTTGCTCAACACAATACGATCCGAACACGCACGAAATCAGATTTTCTGCCACGAACAATTTGTGTTTAGTCGTGAATGTTCGTGCAACGAAAAAACCACGACTCGACACGACAGAAATTTAAAATGTTATGTCACGCCCACTTTTTAAAACACAAGTTTATAGCCTAGCAAAGTTTCCAAAGAACCGCTTGTGTTTAAAGTCTTCACTTTTCATTATAATTCTGAGCTTCACGGGTGTGGCCCCCGAAATTGTCATAGTTATAAAAATGTCAGGTTTTTTTATTTCTCTATGCTTGTGTATTTGGGGGAATCAATCAGTCAGTGAGTATGTCCTAAATATGAACTTTTTGCACATCGATATTTCAGGAAGCTTTCATTACAAAACTTTAAATTCGCATATGAGGTTACCTCGATAAGGATTATTATGTTTAAAGTTTCATAGTTTTAAAATTGACGGGAAGAACGTTTATGAACGTTCGAACGTTCGTACGAATTGCTTAGTGTGAGGGGAGTTAAACTGTATAAAGGGCTTATTGTAAATTACACACTGTGTGCATATTCTGGAACTTGGCCCAGATACGAGTATCGAGCTACGAGGTGTAATTGTGGTATACACGCAAGATTGGCTAATTAATTAATTACCAAAGTTATAGAATTTCCGAAGTCTGTTTTATATAAATTTATTAAACATTTGCTCATTTAGCAATACTTATTAAAATTCATTTTCTATGAATTCATAAATATAGAAATCATATTTTGAAAAAAGAAAAAGTAATATAAAGATCATAAATCAATATAAATAAATATTTTCATATAAAACAGAATGTCACGATATAAAAAAATTGCAGAAACCGAACCGGCGAAGAATTCGAAAAGATCTTCTTCCAAAAGTCAAGATAAAAACAAAAAGCTCAAAGAGACATTTTTCGGTCGTATACTTCGCAAAATCATAGACAGCGGAATACCAATCAAAAAAGCTTTAAATTTTATCTTTATGGGTTACATATGTGGCATTATTTTAACCATCATTTGGTACAATTTTGTTACAAATGTGAAACTGAATACCGTGTGTTGGGCTTGTCTTGTAATTATAGGACTAACAATGCTAATTTTATTGTATAGCAAAGAAATAAGGTAAGATGATTTACAGCCTGCTCCACGATGTCAACGGAAGACTTTCGAGTGATTACTTATGTAGTATATTGGAAAGGGAAACAAATTTTCTTATTTTATTAGTTGTCTTCAATACAAGTTGTCGATGGAACTAATAATGTTAACATGGTGTCGACTTTCGATGATGAGCAACGCGATAAATGGACCTTGTAGTTTGCATACATATTTGTTTGTATATAAATACATACATATTAATACATACATTAAATACATACTTATTAATTTTTTGAAATCGAGTTTTTTATGTATATCGATGGCGGAACATCTAATATATCGAAAAATGCAAAAATTTCGATTTCAAAAAAATAATGAGTTAGGACTTTTCTATATTAAGGTAACGATATGCACATATGTACATTAGATATGGCATAGTGTTATACGAGATATGTTTTTCGTCAGATTGAGTACGACAACAAAACCTCTTGATCTTAATTTGGACTTCTGCTGGAATTTTGGCTGCTACTTCATCATTTTCTAATGCCAGGAATATATAGTGTGAGTTTAATATTTTCCCATTGATCTATAAAACGTGCAAATAATGACAAATATGTTGAGGGAGGTTGGAAAATAACTGTGCATTGGTCTTGTATTTTACCCCCTGGAAGGCACAATAAAAGCGGAACAAGCGGGTTTCAAAATAAATATTATTCAGGTATGTGATGGAAAACGATCGTTTTCAAAATCGTTTTGAAAAGGTGTGATAAATTCCGAGAGATTTTGAGTATCATTTTTAAGCTTATCTTAAACTACTGACTTCTAAAAAGCAAAGTATAAAGCTAAGTCTAGACGATATGTTGAATCAGCATATTTATGATAAAAAATTTGTTACCAGTGCCAACATATCGTGTAGACACTAAATTTTTTCAACATACGTATGCTTAACGACATATGAAGGGCATTTGTTAACGTTGTCAACAAACGTATTTTCAAGATTTTAGCATATCTTGTAGCCACCATATTTTTCCTTTGTAACAAATTTCCTATGTATGCTGTCAGATATGTTATTTGTTGAAAAGCCTATGTAAGCTTTTCAGCATACGGCAAATTTGATAGCATATAGAATTGATATTTTAACTCTGCTCAGGTATGAACAGTGTTTCCTAATTTGCAATTTTTAAAATAAAAATAACGTAAATATTAAAATAACAAAAATAGTATAATAAAACCAAAAAAAAACAAAAAATTCTACATTACGCGAAAAATATACTGCAGAAATGTTCATGGTAAATTCGGGTGAATAAAAAATAAGGGAAATTAAAATTTCATAAAAAAATTTCAGGCGATTCTGAAGAAGACAATCAATCTTATTCCAGCAAACTTCGCAATAAAATCGACTTTTTGCATGCTTTCAGCCTCCTAAAAGTTTTGCCGATTTTTAAAAAAATATTGGAATTCGTCAACATCCCGCTGTTAGTAACTTTTTGCGAATTTTCGCCATTTTTACGACTTTTATTGAATTGTTTTGTATTCCTTACAGTTTTGGCGATTTTTAATCAACATTATGGTTTGTTTAAAATCTTGCAACTTCTCGCGACTTTTTGTAGTTCGAGATAAAAGCGAATTTTTGGATGCTTTCAGCCTCTTAAAAATGTTGCCGATTTTTAAGAAATATTGGAATTTGGCATCATCCCGCTGTTAGTAACTTTTTTGGACTTTATGTAATTTTCGCGATTTTTGTCGAATTTTTTTGCATTCCTTACAGTTTTAGCGGTTTTCAATCCATATTATGACTTGCTTAAAATTTTGCCAATTTTTTGCGATTTTTTTGCAAAGTTTGAAATAAAGGCGGCTTTTCGCGTGTTTTTTTTTAGAAGTTTTAACAATTTTGAAGAGTTTAAAACATTATTAGACTTTGTCATCTTGCTGTTGTAGCTTTTTGCCAATTTCCGTCATTTCGCGAATTTCTTTTTATTTATATACATGTATAATTGCACTAATTTTTATTTTAACCAAAAATATAATTTTTTGCACTGAAAGCGATAATTGATATATGTACATACATAAATTTATAATAATGAAAAAGAATTGTCAAAATTTATTTTATATCTAAGCAAATGCTCACATGACTCAACATATATATTAGAATACGAAATTCAACATATCATGTATTCACAAAAATTTTATGCTAACTCATATGTTGTATTATCATTTGCTGACATCTGTTAACTTTAAAAAATGTGGTACTTTCAGCATACTGTGTAGACGGCTAACATATATATATATATATATATATATATATATATATATATATATATATATATATATATATGCTGACAGCAGGATTTGAATGAGCATATGAACATATGCTCATTCAACATATCGTCTAGACTTAGCTTAAGATAAACCATAAATCACATATTGGAGCTGTGAAAAGAAATTTATCAAAAATGTCTGAAAAGACTATTAAAAGCAAGTTTTAAAATTATTGACAAAACGACTATAAGAAACATATCATACCTTTTATCGTTTTCAAATTGTTTTTGTGTCTAAATCGTTTTTCATCACATACCTGATTATTATTGAAGATAGACGATAAGTATGTTTAGAGAAAATCTTTGCACTGAAAAAATATTGAAGGTTGGTCATACATTTGACTTCGATAGGTACCCCTTAGGGGCCGGTAAAGCCCTGCGAGTTAGTTTTATAAAAATTTTCCCTTTATATAGGAGCCCCCTTAAGAAGTCGAGATAGGACATAGGTATGTTCGGAGAAAATGTTTGAATTTGAGTTACTGTGTATTATTCTTGCATTTTACCCCCTTTAAAGCACCAAAAAAGCGGACAAACGGGTTTCTTAAAAAAAATTATTAAACTTTTTTTTTTTTTTTTTTGTATGGGGACAACCTTAATGGTTAAAGATTGACGATAAGTATGTTGAAAGAAAATCTTCGCATTGAAAAAAAATATTGGAGGTCATATATTTGACTTTGATAGGTACGCCCTAGGGGCCGTTAGAGTCCTGCGAGTAAGTTTTATAAAAGGAGTGGAGTTAGGCGGTCGGTGTGTTTAGAAAAGCTGGTGGGCGGAGAAAATGGGGGCTGGTCATACATTTTATCCTTCTAGCGGTGATCCCGGGAAAGTTATACGGCTTTTTGTAATTTTTTTTGGCATTTACCCTCAACTTTGAGCACGATGAGACGACCTTTGACCCCATCTGACCGCCACCATTTTTTGACTCAAATATTTTTTCCAAACCTCACAAAATGAGTCCTTGCATGTCGAAATCGAAAAGTCGTCCACTATGCCAAACCTAATGTATATACATTAGAGTGACCGTTAGTTGTATGGAGAATTTTTTTTGTTGATTTTTTATTCTCAACCCTCAAATCGGTTTAGTTTTATTTAAAAAAAAAAATACAAAAAAATTTCATAGCGACAAGTTGTGTTTTAGTTTGTGTCCGGCCCTCAAAGTTAGAGGGCTAACTTATAAGCTCATATATTCAATGTATTTTTTTTTTTAGTTTTCTTATGACTATACTTAATATATGTATGAAATAATGTAATAGATATAAACTTTGTAAACGCTTAGTAAAACAACTTCCATATAAATGCATGTTGGTCATTTTCTTCATCATTTCTTAAAATATTAATTTTAGCAGAAAACTTTCTTTGAAACTAATTTTGTAGACTAGAAGAGCTAAAATATTGCCTATATCATATTCTTGTAAAATGATTTTTCTTAAAAGATAGTCATATGCAAAAAATTAAATTGAAAAATGGACTTGAAGGCCAACTTTGAGGGGCGGACGCACCCCCTAAAATACAACTTATCACTATGAAATTTTTTTTTGTATTTTTTTTTACATAAAACAACCGATTTGGGGGGGTGAGAGTAGAAGAAATAAAAAAAAAGTCCATACAATTAACGGCCACTCTAATGTACATACATATCGTCACCTTAAATGCAAACGGTCGTAACTACACTTATATTTTTTTACAGGAGAAACAAAAAACCTTTATAAATCAATAATAATAAAGTGTTCTTGAAACATTTCTTCGAAATTTACTTGTAGTATGGATACTTATATGTTTTTAACCACTTATTTCCTTTTTATATATATTTAAGCTTTTAATTCAATTGTCAATTGAGTCGGTTGTTGTTCAAATCAAAGCGTGTGAGTTGGTTGAAGAAAAATTAAAAGATTTTGATTTTTCATGTTGACTAGTAAATCGTTAAATTCGATTGTGTTGTGTGTGCTCGAGTTTCGTGATTAGGTGTCAAAATTTATGTTTTTAGCTTTATTTTGTATAGAAAAAGTTATGTATTTTTAAAATTGTATTTTATTTCATTGAAATTTAGATAAAAAATTTAAAAAGTGATGAATGAATGCAATAAAAGTTTTAAATTTTTAAATTTGTAATTGTGAAAAAAATATAAATTTGGCAGTTGAATGAAAATCTTTCAATTCAGTTTATGAAATGTGTGGCCAAGAACCAATTCAATTGAAAGACTCAATTCACAATTGAATTGAAACGTGTATGGGGTGCTTTATATTACTTACGTTCTTTGCAATTAAAAATAGATGCATTCGTAATTACATCCGTTTGAATTTCTTTCATAAAGTCGTCATTTTCGATCGCAGAGGTCTAAATATTTTCGTGAACATGTAGTTTGATAAAATGAACCATAATCAATCAAAATCTCGATTTCGGATTTTTGTGTAGTTACGTCCGTTTTCATTTAAGGTGACGATATGTGTGGACATTGAAGGCTAAACTTTTTTTTTTTAAATTAAATTAAAAGATGGCTTTAATTTTAAATTTGATGATCGGTTTGCTTTATAACGATTCTTAAATCAATTTGGTGGTTCATAAAGATCTTTTGCTACGCACTTGGCCTGTTTTTTTCTTCTAATTATTCTCACTCATTTTTAACAGATGTACCGCTACCGTTGCTATTCCTATTTTATGTAGCGCCAAAGGTCGTTCGTTAGTTATAGCTTTGGCATTTTTTATAGCCGCTACAGGTCCTACGGTCAATATATTTAATAACATTGATGTATTGGTCTCAAGTCTTACTTGTGGTCAGATGCAATTGAAGCAAGCTTTAAGTGATATGTTGGACACCCTCAAGAAGCCTATTGTGGCAATTAAGGAAGCCATACACAATGTTATAAATGAACTGAGAAATGTTCTTAAAAAAGTACAAGTTGTCTTATTAAGAATCAAGGAATTGGTGATATTAATTCGTAAGTTTTATGCGCTTTTGTTTGTTTAAAGTACACAGCACACTTCAAATTTTTGCTTTAAATTTTAGTTGCGGGTATAAAAAATGCTTTTAACTGGCTGGAGAATATAGTGAAAATGTGCAATACCGAGTTTGGCACACCTTACGAACGTTGCATGAATATTTCAGAAGTTGCTATGCAAGATTGTGTAGATAAAATGGGCCCTGTGAAGGGCCTGTGTCGTTTAACTCATGTATTTTCTACGCTTTGCTATACAGCAAAAATTGTGGATGCCATTTGTGTTCTAGTTGATTTTGTTAATGAGGACATAATTGCAACTGTGTTAGCCAGTAAGAAATTTAGACGACCATAAATTGAAAAATACAACTCTATATACATATGTCCGAAATTTCAGAATTGGAGGAATTCGTGAATGAAATCAAAAAAATGTTTGATGTTTCCATTTCATTTGAACATGATTTTTATTTTAAAACCACCACTTCTAAGGAACTGGAACAAGTTAAAGCCGACATAATGGCCGACATCCATGGAAAAATTAAAACGCTTATGTTAATATTTGGCTGGTTAGATTTTATGACTCTCTTGTTATTGATAGTGATTGTATTCAAGTAAGAGAATAATGTATTATAACTTCGTTCTATAGCGAATGCGCTACTGTACTCTGTAATTCGCAACGAACGAAAATGCTTTCGAATTAGTATGTTAATAATATTAAAATTCGAAAGCATTTGTTTTCGTTTCGAAATACAGAGTAGACCCCAAGGTTATGTTTTCTAATTTTTACAACTCAGGCAGCCGACTCGTCTAGAGGATTTGTATGGAAATCATCCAAAATATTGAGTGCTTTTCATATACATTTTCCACTCAAGTCATTCGTCTGTGTTGTATAAACAGGGGGTTATTTTTAATATGAATAATTATTTCCTTTCGTACTTAGAGCCATTTATTTTCGCCTTAAATATATCCATAATCACGAATATCAAAATTATTATATAACTAATGAGTTTATTGAAATTGACGAGAAGAGAAAAGCCTTTCAAATGGAAACCGTTTTACCCTTAACCTTTATTGAAAGTTCAAAATATCCTGGGGTACGTGTTACGAGATCCAATTTCTTAATTATTACTCGGTGTTATAATTATTTAAATTTGTTCCAGCTGACAGATTGTCGACTTACCAAACAAGAGTGGTTGGGCATTGCGCGTTCTAGTGTATTTGTTATTATATCAAGTGTTCAGTTATTTTGCATTTGTTTTGCGGACTATTGCTTGTATTGGATTTTGTCAATAATTTCGCTTTATGGACACCAGGAGCTGGGACAAGAGAGTAAGTTTGTGGTATATTGCTAGGTATATATATATATATATTTTTTTTTTTTTTTGATGAAGATTTTAACTGAAAGTAATTGCAACAGATCTGAACGAAACACCAGTTTCTTGACAAAATTCTTTTAATGCATCATAAGCGTGCATCATAACGTGTATCTGCACTGCTCTTGAAAAGTCCCAGTTCACACTACATAAGTCTTATTGCTAAACTTATCCCTTTTTCATAATTGAAAGTTCACACAATGCAAGTCTTATTTTTCAGCTCATATTTTTTATGAATAGTTTTGTGTATGCATGTGTGTTTTTTTTAACATTACGAATGAGAAAGCAAAAAGTATTGACAGTACATAAAGCTGAGTACTCATTTATTTTCCCCTCGTCTCTATATCTCTCTTCTTCAAACTAATCAGCTTAGCAATAAGACTTGCATTTTGTGAACGGGGACTAACCAACGTTTTAGCGCTTTAAGCCTGGTACTCTGTTCACAATTTCGTACGAAATTATGTCAAACTACATGTAAAAGTATTTTGTACGGAATAAAAGCGAAATAAACTCGCAAAATTAGTACTCTTCTTGTTGCGAAAGCCACGTAAGATCTATCTGGCAGCATGCCATGCCATAACCGCCAAAAAAGCTTAAGCGACACAATTTTCGAACTTCAATTTTTGACCAAAATCGATTATTTGCGATCGTAAATAGTCGATCTTCGTTAAAAAAAAACGAAGTCCAAAAAATGTGTCGCTTAAGCTATTTTAGCGGTTATGGCTCGATATTTTTCCATACAAAATGAATCTGGCATCATTTTAGTTTCAGCTGCGAAACAACACGAGCAGTACTTTTTTCCCACGGAATTTTAACAATGTTGCATACTTTCAAGAAATAAAAGCGAGAAATTTATACCAAAAACCGCGAATTGGGCTACATTTAGTACATGTCAAATTTTTTACGGGATAAAATCAATGTTGCTGAACATTTTTCACAACTTCGAACAGAGTACCAGGCTTTAGGATGGAAGGTTTACAGTCGCCTTTCGGACTTTAAAGACCTGCTCTCCTTTTCATATTCTAGCTGAAAAAATTTGAGCAGGCACATAAGCGGACTTTTTCTCTAAATCTTCCTCTCCTCCTCCTGTTTTTTGCTCTTATCTAAATAGGCAGTACTGTCGAATGTTGAAATCGCATATTTTCAAAAGAGGCGTCTTCCAGCACACTCCGATAATCACATTTGTATGGAGGTATGTATGTACGTACATCTGTCCATAAATATGCATCCGTACACAAAAATAAATCCGAAAATAAGGTCAATGTTAAAGGGTGGCGTTGGCTGAAGTAGTTAGAACGTTGACTACAAGACCGAAGATCCTGCTGAGTTCGAGCCCGGTCTCCGACAGTCATTAAATATCAGCACCACGTATTTTTCTGATGTGCATTAGTGTCCCTCATACACAGTTGTTGTTGGAATAGTTTTAGTGATGAAGGCAAAGAGGCACTGGTCACTAAACTACACCGGCTTCAGCGGATACTAATCCTAATGTAACATCAGAGCACTCTCCTCCGTCGGTATTGTGTAGCAGAATCATCGGCGAAGTAAAATAACCAATAAAATGGCTACTAAACACAGCTTCAACATTTAATGCGCGTCATTGGCACCAGAGGCTCTCTAACCACTGCATTATTAAAAAAGCAAAGTTGTAAAAGAATGCAACTTTCCTCTATCTCTTCCTTCCTGTCTTCTCTATCACTATCCCTTCCCTATCACCCTCTCGCACTAACTTCTTTTCAACTCACAGGTTGCACAAAGGTATTATTGTATTGAACCCAAGTGAGCTGGGGGCAAATCACGGCATTCGATACGACTGGTAATTTAAAAATATTTCCATATAAACTCTATTGAAATATTTTTAAATTACGAGTCGTATCGGGTGCCGTAATTTGCCCCCTTGGACTCTAAATTTCACCCTTCCTTACCAGCAACCTGCTAACCTAACCTAACGTCATGGTTCTTAACCAAAACTTTAGGTCACTAAAAATACTGAAATCAAAATACAGATTAAGTTCTTGGTTCGTACAATCCGTCTCCTTTAAATTTTCTTTTGTAACCATCAGGCTGCCATCTAGTTTGTAGACAACCTGCTTACTTGCCAACATTTTTCCCCTCTAATTCTTTTCGAGATTAAAAAGCTAAATACCCATAACTCCTTTCTATTTGTGTATAAGGGGTACAAAATATCTGGTTATTAGATATTTTTTTTTGCCTAAACCACGTTTTCGCTTTTCTAATTTTAATAGTACCCCCCTACATGACGGTTGAGGTCACCGGTGGCGGTTTTGTGGGTGAAATATTTCGTGGCATTGTGCATGCGTTTGAACCAGTATCACAGAATTATACCATCGACGCGGAAACTTGTTTACCTAATCCAAGAGCACCAAAAATCTTTGACTACTATATAATAGCAATGATTGCGCTACTCACATGGGTATTCTTATTTTGTCAACCATATGGACTGCGTTTAAGGCATATAATCATGCGTTTATACTATCCGGAAGTGGCACAACAAAGAGCTGTTTATCTACATAATAAAATTCTATTGTCGAGAAGTGAGTTTTAGTCAAATTGGCACAATGGCAACAAACATTTAATGAAATTAAAATTTTCAAGTCTCATTCTTTAAGTTGGCTCGTCGCAAGGCTCGTTTATTGTTCAAAAATAGTTCTCCAGCTGATAATTTTTCTTACTTGGATTGGTTAAGAGTTCGAACGGAGCAGTAAGTTGGAATTTTAAAGTTTTGTAAAATCGTTAAGTCTTCTTTACTGTTGCAAAGGTATTGGATTTTTCGAGTTATTTTGGGCCAAAGATCTAAGGACAAATGCATATTGTGTGCTAGACCTCTAGATAAGTAATTAAAATTCTCTTTTGAAATTTTTTAAATTTATCGGCGATAACTTCTCTTTATTTATTTATTGCCTAAAGTGATGAATGTGTAAAATGTGAAACTTTGGGTTGTTCGGCTGTTTATTGCAAGAATTGTTTCAAAGAATCCTTCGAAATGTGTTGCCTTTGTAATAATCCAGTGGAATATGGGGATTTCAGTGATTTGTCAGAAGTTGAGTAAGTTTTAAATTTCCTTCATTGTTGCAAATTTTATTCTTGTAAATGAATTCATTTAGGGATTCTTCGGACGATCCTGATGCTGTACATGTGGATGAAACTGAGAAATACTGTATATAAATTTTTTATGTACATGTGAGCCATGATACAATAATATAAAGGTAAAACCGTTCTCTCTTTTCGTCGCCATATTAACCTTCTGACGTTTGTCCCGATTATTTTTTACTATCAAAATTAATGCTACCTTATTAATTTATGGAATCCGAGTTTTTTTATTAATTTTTTGACGTTCTTGTTTATTAAATTAAAAATAATGAAAAATATTTTAATTATTTCATAAATTTATAAAAAATAAAGTAAGTTACAGCAGCACCAACAACGGCAGCAACCAAGATACAACAGGAAGGAAATTTCCAACTGAATCAAGGCGGAACTTTGTCTTTATACTCTCTGGTGTATTGCCTTACATCAACTGCGTCCAAGCTATACGCACTATGTGCAAAGTTTTACAAAAGACACACCGACGAGAGCACAACATCCAACATAATTACGAAATATTTCAATAGAATTTATATGGAAATATTTCGTAATTCGATAACGAGTGCCGCGATTTGCCTCCAGACCTCGACGACATCTTTGGTCTTTGCAAAGAAACAATAACAAAGCTGTTTATCTGAAATACATATATTAGAGTATGTGTGTTTGGACGTAGCTGCCTTACATTATTCGGATGAAATTGTTAACAGGTTGTAGCATTCTTAAGAACACTATTAGACCACGTGGTCCATTTTAAGGAAAAATGTGATAATTACATGTTCCTAGTCTAATCATAGGCCATGTCCTTAGCAAACAAAAAAAACATTAACTCTTATTCAGCTACGTCCAAGCTATATGCACAATGTGCAAACTTTTATAAAGTGCTTTTTGTACTTTCACACCGACGAGAGCACAACAGGCAACCAGATCTCGGCGACAACAATGCTTGCTGTTACTTTGCAAAGAAACAAGAACAAATTTAAGAGATTTGAAAGGTGTTTACCTCAAATGCAAATGTCGCAGTATGTGTGTTGTGCTTGATGTAAACCAGCAATAAATTTGCACACGAAGTATATGCGAATGTGTATTATATGTATGTATGAAACAACCGTGAATTTCGCTAAAGGCCGTGATACACTATCATACAAAGTCGTGCGATCTACGAAAAAGTACATCGCTGGTATGATGGAGTTTATGAAAATTTTCAAAAGACAATAACAATTCATCACACCAGGGTTGTATATTTTCGTAGATCGCACGACTTTGTATTATAGTGTATCATGGCCTTAATAAAACATCGAGTATCACTTCTATTTACGGCGTTTCTTTATATCGATGTTTTTAAGAACGAAGTTGCATCCCAAGCCATGAGGCTTTTTTTTGTTATCTATTGAATTAAATAATTAATCAAATATTTGCTTTTGTAGGTCTTATTACACACAGATTTCGTTATTCTCATGTTCAATTAACATTAAAAAAAATATATGTTTAACTACAATTTCTAAACTCAAATTACACATTTCAAAAAGTATTCCTAATATAAAAGTTGCCATTATATGTGTGTGGCAACGCTTTCCTCTCTGTTTACAAAAAAAAACAGTAATCAAATTATTGGGACAAAAGTCAGAATTAATTTTATACGTCAAATGTGGTTGTACCTTTATATTATTGTATCATGATGTGAGCTTTGTATGTAATTTAAAATTTTTAATAAAATATTTCAAAAACATTTTAAATTATAAATAAATTATGTTGAAAGAAAGTTTTTGAGCGTGTGTATTTTTTCAAGCGATTTAATTTTTCTCGTGTAGTTTTCTGCATGTCTGTCCAATTTTTGGTAATTCTTCTTTCAACTCACTTTCCTTCACGTTTTTGTTATCCGTCCGAAAATTAAATAAAATTCTTAAAAATTTATTCAGAAATTATCTCACAAAAAGTACTTTTTGCAAAAAGTATCTTTTCCAAAAAGTATCTTTTGCAAAAAGTACCTTGTTCGAAAAAGTATCTTATTCAAAAAGTACCTTTTTCCAAAAAGTATTTTCCAAAAAGTACTTTTCCTAAAAAGTACCTTTTTCAAAGAGTATTTTTACATAATGCGCCTTTTAAAATATTTTTTTTAAAAAGTGCGGGATGCGGTTCAAAAATACTTTTAATTATGAAAATTTTTACAGGAAGAAAATGCGAAAAAAAACGATAAAAATTACTGAAACAGACTTTTTTAATTGTGGTCCATCCTGAAATAATGAAAGTTCCATTAGTTTTGGGAGATATAAAACTTATTCATATAATGTTATGTGTATGTAATATGTATGTTTAATAAATAAAGCCTGGAACACACTATGGGCACAATGTACCGATTTTCGTCGGGTCACTGAAATAAAGTTATAAGTAATGAGTAAAATTGGCCTTATTTGTCAACTAATTGAAATATAGGGACATGTTGCACCACACTGCATTGGTAATAAAGTCATATAGACTTATTCCAGAATTAATTTATTAATAATGCCATTTTGGCTTTGATACATTGTGTGAATAGTGTGATCCAGGCTTATAAAAATTTTTGTAATTGTTATGCACACATGTTAACATGTACATACATCCCGCTTGTCCACGGATACATTCCATAAGTCATTATACCATTATGCACAAAGCAATGACCTATACTTGCTCGGCAATACCTATGCAGTGCGTTTGAGTGACGAATTTAACATGGGGATGTCATTGGAAGTATACAAACGCCACCCTCTCGCTTACATTCGGTTGACGAAAACAGTGACGAATATTCATCATAGTTTTCATTCACAAAAATACTATGATGAAAAGAACACTGAAGCCGGAGTTAAATAATGAACGGTCATTAAGACCGCTTCTCAAGGCACATTTATTTCCAGGTAATATCAGGATTACAAGAACAATGAAAAAATACAACAATGAAAAAAACAACATGGCTTTTAGTTGATCCAAAATATCAAAAATATAATTTGTTGTAAAATAATAATAATGAAAATTATTCACATAAATTTGGAAAAATTTCTTCACGGCAGCTACCACTAACAAAATTTGCAACGTTTAGGCACTTTTCACAATTTTTTAATAGTTTTTTCATATTTTTAAATTTGTTCCAAAAGAATTTTTTTAATAAAACATTTTGCACATTGAAAATTTTTAACATTTTTTTTTAATTCCTCTTTCGTAAATAATTTTTGAAACTTCGAATGAACTATAATTTAAAGAAAAAAATATCTCAGCTGCCTTTCCGCTACTACCTGGTGAATGTGCCTTGCCGCTTCTGAAATGATTAAAAATTTATTGTCAATTTACATTCAGTTAAAATATTAACTGCCTTATTCATAAAAAATATTTCAGGTTTATTAAGCGCTTATTTGACATATTTCTATGGGAAATTTGTCAAATCAACTTGTAATAAACCTGAAATATTTTTTATGAATTAGACCGTAAGTGTTTTTTACCTGAAAGTACTGAAAAATTCTTTTTGTGTTCTTTAAAGCTCTTCTTCCCTTGAACACCATCATGCTTATGGTAGAAAACTATTGTACACATTTTTCTTTTCAACGTAAACACTAGAATATGACAGAAAAAGAATTTTGGTCGCTTGCTTATATACGATCAACGAATTCATATAATATATTGGTGCACCAAGTAAGTACTGCCAACTGTGAGTGACGAATTTATTACAGAAAAAACGTCAATAGCAGTTTTGTCGAACAAGCGGGATATGTATGTATGTATATAGAACAATATGTGTAGTAGTGACCTTAAAATTTCTACCAACATTTGACCACGTCTCTTAATTTAATATATATACATATGTATATCTTCAAAACCAATAATAGAAATTTTTCCATTATGCTGCCACTAATGGTTATGGTACGTTTGCAATATTTGCCTTTTCAAATGTGTACTTAAAAAGGGAAAACACAGCTGCCTGTTTGAATAAAATAAGGAAATGCAAAGTGTTATAATTGGAACACAATATAGTTGTTAATATTTGTCAAGCACACACAATTAAAGCAAGAGATGAAACGATAAAAGCAGTAGAATGAAGATTATGTTACACCATTTCTTAGTGTAAATATAAAATGGCATAAGTGCACATGCACAAAAATATAAGATCTTTCAATGGGGACTTGTGAATTTTGACAGTTGTTAGCGGCTGTCAAATTGGCTCCCATTTATTTAGCCTTTTTTTTTTTGCCAAATCATACATTACAGCATGGATAAGCCTTCCAAACGAATAAAATTTTTCGATAATAACTATCTCATTTACATGCCGCTTTTTTATTGCAACATAACAGTCGTATCTAAAAAAAATTAAAATTTTAGATTTATTAAACTTTATGTGTGTGAAAAATTTCACTACTAGACCTCAAAATAAATAGCAAGCATAAGTATACATATTCGTCAGCCCATTATTGGTTTGACTTACCGACCATTTAAAAAAATTAGTTAGGTATGGGGTATATATATATTTCGAATATACACTTTCAATTTTTTTATTCGAAATCATATTTTTAATATTCTCTGGTAGCCAACAAATAATTACATCCTCCTCAAAGAACTTAGTAAATTATAGTTAAAAGTAAAAGATTTGTGGCATATTTATTTTTGCATATAAATGTTTTATTTTTTATTCAGTTTTTTCCTTCTCATGTAAAATACAAAAATTAGAGTTACGCATTTTTTAACTCCCGACCAAAAAAGGGGTGTTAGGTGTTATAAGTTTGTAGTATGTGCATGTGTATCTGTGGACCGATTTTGATTTAGTTTAGTTCAGTATTTTTTTTTTTTGTTTGTTTTGAAAGGTGACTTACTCGAGAGTGTTCTTAATTATGTTTGAAGAAAATCGGTTCAGCCGTTTGGAAGTTATCATAAACTTTATTGTTGATAAATCGATATAATTTCTGAGGTATGTTTGAACAAAAATCGGTTAAGGCATTGGAAGTGAAGAGCTCTCTTCTGTCGGTATCTGTGACACCATAGTACTTAATCGCGGACTACAAAAAATAAAACAATGTTAAAACTAAATAACAGTGCTTAGTACATTTTATTTTGCTAATACATATTAGCTTCAAGTCAGCGTCAACTACGTCGGGGGTTTTAAAAATTTTTAATTTTTGTTATATTAAGCCATCGATATAAATAATGTCCCAAAAAAAAGTTTATACATGGTGTCTGGTAGCAGATTTATATTTTCAAACTTAAAGAAAAAACGTAATAATTGACACAAAGTTTTATTTAGAGCATTGAACGATAGAATGGAAATGAGGATTTTGTTTTTTAAAGAGTATGTCATCCAGATGTCTTCCGTCGAGTTGAACACACTGTACAAAACGGAGCCTTGTGTTCTGCGCCACACGCTGTAGTAAACTTGGTTCAATTGAGCTAATTTTTCGACGAATATTTTCCTTTAAAGCCACAAGATATTGGGGATTGTCATTATAGACTCTCTCTTTGAGGTAGCCCCATAAAAAGAATCTATCAATCTATCTAGATCGGGCGACCTCGTGGCCATGGGATGTCCCCAAAGCCACTGATGAGTTTTTGGGGGAAATTTTCCCGAAACAAATTCATCGAAGCTCTGGCTGAGTGTGTAGTCTAATTCCTGTTGAAACCACGTGTGTGTGAAGAGTACGATGGATAAGCTCGCAGGTTTGGCAAAAATAATTCCGTAATCATGCGTCGATAATTTCCACAGTTGAAATTCGTCATCTGGCCTCGAGAATTTAAAAAAAAAATGGTTCAATTATCTCATGCATGGATAAGGCACACCAAACAGTTACCCTGGGGCAATGAAATGGTTTTTGATGTTTCGATCGAGGGTTGCGGGTTCTTGGAGACCAGTAACGGCAGTTTTGCTTGTTGACGTGTCCGTTTAAGGGAAAATGAGCCTCGTCGCTCCAAAAAAATGGGATTTACAGTCCGAAAAAGCTCCAACATCGTTTCACAAAAATATTTGCTTAAATCAAAGTCACTTTCTTTAAGTTCTTGAACGATTTGAATTTTAAAAAGATGGAACTTCAGATCCTTTTTTAAAATTTCAGGAATATTCTTGGAAGTACCATTACTTTTAAAAATGTTCACGTAAACTGCTTTCAACCAGTTCAATGTTTTCGGGACTTCTTGAAGATCGACATTCATAGCCGAAGCAGTTGCGCACCCACGAACGAATTAAATTTACACTCGGTCCATCACGTATTCGCCGAATACCGAACTTTGAACAAAATTGTCGACGAGCAATTATGTAAGAATCATTACTCTTAAAAAATGTCTCCACAGCGAACGCGCGTGACTAACAAATCCGCACCGTTTATTGCTTTTTGAAATAATCGTATTTAAAAATATAAACTTGCCACCAGACACCCTGTATATGTTTAGTTTACTGCGTGAGCGTTATGAATCAGAGAAGCGTATGTCAATCTGTGACGTGGGTCCTGGAAATTCATATGATAGGCGTTCCCCGGTCCCTGCACCGTACACTTTCCACTCAAAAATTACCAAAAAGTTTGAGACAGTTAGAACATGGGAAAACCCAAAAAGGGGGGGGGGGTGAACAAGATCATCAAGAGCGGTAAAAAACGTGAAAGGTCTTAATCAGCTTGTTCGAAACGATCCTAACCTTTCAATTAGAAAGCGCTCAAGTGCTTTAAATGTTCACAGATAGTCATTAGTCATTTAACACAAAGCGAAAGCTGTATGATTTGTTGCAAGAGTTAAACCCCTCAGGCTGCCATTCAGAGGCGTGTCTTCACTGAAAAGTGTATCTCCAGAAGAGGTGACATAATTTGGCCCTCAATTCTGTTCAGATTGAACGCCTATGGAATTTTTGCTGTAGGGTCAGTTCAAATCTAAAGTTCCCTGCATAAATTGATTAGTTGCTTCTTAATCCATCCACTAAATATAAATTTTCTTTTCCATATAAAGAGTAAAGGCCTTGATACACTATCATACAAAGTCGTGCGATCTACGAAAATATACAACCCTGGTGTGATGAATTGTTATTGTCTTTTGAAAATTTTCATAAACTCCATCATACCAGCGTTTTGTTTTTTCGTAGATCGCACGACTTTGTATGATAGTGTATCACGACCTTAAGTAAGATTTTTTTTCCTAAGTTTGTAACGATAAATATTATTTTCTAAACTTAATTTTAATTGCTAATATAAAATTGCTCGCAAATTTCATTCAAATCCAATTCTTATGAAAATCATGTTATCATATTTATATCGTTACTAGACTCAGTGCTGTAGTACACTTCCTGCATATGGTAAATATCCAGGCACGGGATTTTAGATCCCTCATTTTTTATTTATGCTTTTCATTTTTCATCTACAAAACCTTACACACCCTAATGAAATGTAATTAGAAAAAAGGAAATTGTGTGCCTTATCGTGGTTAGAGTATTGCGACTTCGACTACGACATTTTCGTCCTAGATTAAAGAAAAAATGTTGTGGAGTATTTAATACAAAAATTGTCACTTATTTCAGCGAAGGAATGGCTATACAAACGAGACCATCACTAAAGAAATGTTCAGTTCATATAAAACAGATGGATATGGTGTAATACTTTAAACACTGATTTAAATATTTATTTTAGCAATTGCCACACCAAGACAAATAACAGCTGCCTGCAATTCTACAGAAACGCCATTAATTTATTTTGAAGAAGTTGTTTTTTTGTGACATAAAACATGTAAATTAATTCTAGAGGCAAAAATGCCTAACAGTAATTAGTAGATTCATTTTCGAAAATTTGGCGATTGTCCTTGTAAGGTTTTATATAAAAGTGCGCTGAATACATCGTTGTATCTAAAATGCAAATGTTTCACGGTTTCCTTTGCCGATTCATCGTAATAATTCACGAAAGGATGGGAGAAGGGCGAACCCCTCAAGCACATCCATTACTTTTTTTTTGACACTGTCATAGAACTGGATGGGAAATTAAATCAATATCGATTTAAAGTAAAATCATCCAATTTAAACCGAAAATGATTTACATCACATACGTATTAATCTTATTTTATGTGTTATACAGTGTTTTGAGCGACCACTCATTCTATTTTCAATGAATCATGAAGTTCTGGCGACCTACGACGTCATTTCAAATATTTGACTATAAAATTTATTATAATCCAATAAAAATTAAATACTTGAGAAAAACAACAGAGTAGACAATAGACAATGAAGATCAAAAGAACTTTGTGTTGAGGAAACATTTCGGGCCTGTCCCACAATGTCGACAATGTTCGACTCGTCTCACAGTTACATTAGAAACAAAAACAAAATTTTAAAATTTATTTTTGTTTTGAATGTAAGTGTGCAACAAGTGGAACGCTGTCGACATCTTGAAACGAACAATACCAACAGAACAATGAGAAAGAGTTTTTTCAAAGTGCAAACACACACATGCCTTTAAGGAAATGTTTTTCTTTTTATTTTATTTTAGTTAAAAGGCTCATTAATATTGATTCCATTCATTGTTAGAACTTTATGATGGTCATAAATTTCTTATTCTAAATTGTATGATAAAATAGTGTGCCCTTATAAGAAATAACAAGATGGGAGGGAATACTTATGTCAAGTATGAAAACTAGTAAAAGGACCACCTCATTTTCAGAGCCTAAACAATGTCATTAAAAATATTTATTATAGAAAAACATTAAGTTTTTTTTTCTAAAATAACAATAGTCAAAAGGTTTTTCATTTCCAGGTTGTTTAGAAATGTGAATGGAAACATGCGTGCATGTTCACATTTTTTTATGAACCGACTGCAATCGCGGTAAAAAATAACATAAATGTCGCAATAAAATGTTCAAGTAATATAATCTTTGGAATGTTGCACCCGATTACCTACATGAAGTCGACATAAATAGTTTATTAGGAGAACTTATGTATTTTAATATTTTTGTTAGTTTCAATTCAAAAATTTCTGGCAACACTTATCAAAAAGAAATTTGAAAAAAACAGAACGTGGTACAAGTAGAGATGGGCGCGTGTCGTGTTTTTTTCATGACACGTATGCGCACAGTTGAGCAAAATTGACACGAGCAAACACGAAACGATTTTAGATAAAAAATATGTATGCATGGATTTCCAATAAAGAAAAAAATATTTTGTATCGTCAAACACAAACAACAGGAAACTTGTTGACAGTGTATGGATCTCTTATGCCTGTCCCACGATGTCGACAACGTTCGACTTGTCGCACACCTACTATTTTGTTTGTTTTTGAAACAAAACAAAATTTTAAATAGTCGACATCGTGGGACAGCCCTTTAAGCTTAAAGTTCCGGAATTAAAGAAAAATATGCGTGTTTCGTAAGTGTTGAAAATCTTGGTATTCGTGTTGGGGTTGAAAAAGTTCGACACGCACCCATCTCTATTGCAAATCAATAGTAAAACGATAGGTAGGCATAGGTATGCCAGGGTACCAAGAATAATGATTATCGATAGATACAGGTATGCAATAAAGTACGCAGGCGTATACGCAAATAGGAAAATGAATGGTTAGCAGCTACGTATTAACACACACACTCTGATATTTACATTTGAGGTAAACAGCTTTGAAAGCTCTTACAATATGTTCTTGTTACTTTGCAAAGACAGCATTGTGTTCGCTGAGATCGGATTGCCTATTGCTCTCTCGTCGGTGTGAAAGCACAAAGCTCTTTTCCAAAACCTTGCCTATTGTGCTTTTGGACATAGCTGTTCTAGAGTATCCAAAAATTTTTGTATTCATTGTCTTTGGTGTGTACTTTAACGGGAAACAGAACTATTTTCCTCAATATTAATTATTGAATTTTAACTTTTTCACCGTCATGTTTTTTGTAAAGTTTTACAAATTTTTTTCTTTCTTTGTGGTGTAAAACTTAAGTTGCATGTGTTTGTGTATGGAATGTTATGATGTCGTTGCACTATTTGAGTTTTTGTTTGATTTCAATAGTTAAAATTGTTCGGTTAAAACGCCTCACTTATCACCGTGTTGAACCAAAGACCAAAGATATTGAAGTTAATAATAACAATCGGTTACTATATTTTAATAATACAGAGAACTCAATGCGACAGCTTTACTTTTCTCATTTCAGATTGTACCACCTGACCATAAACCGCACTATACAGTCAATCCCCTTTATTGTGAATGGCGTCGTCGATGTCACATCAAGACGACAGTAAATATTGTCATTTATCTACTCCTTATCAGCAACAATTGTCTCTAATTGACAATCTCTTACTAATCTCTACGGCTTTGTACTCGTAAATTAATGTAGCATGTTAATGATAGTAAGTTGTTGTCGACAAAGAGTAGACAAGTGACAATGTTTACTGTCGCCTTGATGTGACGTCAACGACGTCATTCACAATAATAGGAAATCTCTTTGGATGCAATGATTTTTCGTGGACTTTGTGATTGTGAAACTGAGTTTTCTCAAATAAAATTTCTTACGAGTGTAGTGTTTCTATAGTGAAAATTTCCCAAGTTTATTCTCAATAAATAGCAAAGGATGTCTGTTTAATTCTCGGCATTTCATGATTTGACAATCAATTCACTTCATAGCGTCACATTTTTATACTCTTTATGTGTGACTGCAATATAAATATAAAAATTTCATTCGATATCGTATACCATAATTTGCCCCCTGATTATTATAAATCCAAACTTCTTAGGAGTTCATTAAAATTCGAAGTGTCTTGCTGATGTAAAATTTTATTGTTTTGTATTTAAGTGCTGGTTTTCCCAAATATGTATATTTTCTTAATTCAACACACATTTTTCTTTTAAATAAAATTTATTTTATATTCATGCTGCATTGAAATTCGATGATGCATGGAAACTGCTGTTTTTCTTTTGATAAGTATTAGTTATTGCGGCTGCAACATGTGTAATCGGTACCTATGTATTTTAATGTTAATGTCTCTAGGTTATACAAATTTCAATCCATTCATATGTAGAATTAAGCAATAATACGAGAAGAGTCTGAAAAGTGCTTGTTGAGCAATTTTTTTCGTGAATAAAACAATTAGAACCTTTATTTTTAATGCAAATTATTGTTGCGATTTAGATGAATTAACTATTTTTCTGGTTGAAAAATTGTATTAAATTGCAGTTGTTAAATTGTCAAATTGTTAAAAAACTTTATATATTAATTAATGTTTGTTTATTTGTTAAAAAAAGTTAATTCTGTACAAAAGTTATTTTCTTACAAACATAAGATGTATTTGGCGGCCTATGTTCGTTCAACTTCTATCTGAGTTAAGATACACAAATATTAAAAAATCAAGTCATATTAAAGAGTATAAACGCTCCTGTGAATGGTGCAAAATTTTAATTCAACCAATTCGTATGGGCTCTGTTGAGATTGGGATGGACTAGATGGTAATTTTATGAGTCAATTTAGATAGATAATAGATAATGATATGCTAACATGATTGTTTCTAACAGTTTTTATGTATTACATGTGATCAAACCTTAAAAATTATATTATAACAAACTTCTGAGTTAAATATTTTTAACTGCTCATCATTAGTAAGTTCAACAAATTTCGTTGGTTAGTGAAATTTTAATTATAAAAATTGGCTAGACTTGCATACAAATTATACTTGCCCCGCTCTATTTCATGAACATCTCTATAGTATCTGGATGCCATCCCGAGAAGCGTGGACGAATGGTACCCCAGGTGGAGGAAGGTGCTTTGAATTTGATACGGATGACTCCAAAACTCAAAAAAGTGTAGGTTACGGACTTTACTCGGGTCACTGCTTGTCGTCAATCCCAATAAAACAGAACTAGTTCTCTTCTCTAGGAACTAGAAGATATTTGATTTCAAATCCATTACCCTCAACTACACGAATATAAAAATCGGTGTCATTCTCGACTCCTATGTTTACATTTTAGATATTCTAGAGAGGTTAAAGAGAGCAACTATTGCATTTTATCTCTTGTAACAAATCCATTGGCACAAGTTTGGGTCTCACCCCGAAAATCGTAAATCGTTTACTAGACCTATACGGCCATAGTACGTCCAATTCTCATGTATGGGAACATCATGTGGTGGCCGTAAATATGTATACTATATATACAGATATAAGAAAAAATTAAAATAAACTTGCCTCACTGTATGTGAACGCTCTCAGCACTACTCCTACGGACGCATTGGGTATGATTCTACAGGTGCTACCATTGGACTTAGTAGACAAGTAAATACCATTAATATCCGCAATTCGTCTTGATTACATTTTTCTCGGAATCGGCATCGGCCACTGCAGAATAGTGGACTAGTCCACAGCTTGGGATGCATAATTGACCAAAATACTTCATGAACGTCTCTGCAGTGTCTGGATGCCATCCCGATAAGAGTGGGCAGATAGAAGGGGTGTTGAATTTAATACTGATTGACGTAGCTTTGTGTTACGGGGACACGAGGTGTTGGTAGGAAATGAAAATGCAGACAAAATGGCCAGAGGGGGCTAGTACACCAATGGTCGGACCAGAACCATTGGTATATCGGAAGATATATCGACGGAGATCAAGAATAATAGGGAACATCTGTGGCTCAATCTCCCAGGATTCGGGCATGCAAAGCTAATGATTGGAACATACATATACATAAAATCGTTTCATAGCTTTCATGAATGATCACAGGCTTAATCACAGGCCATTGTAGACTGAGAAAACGCCTCAATAGACTTGGTATTGAGAGTAACAGCCTGTGCAGATTATGTGATTACGAAGATGAAACTTCAGAGCATATTCTGAAGGACTGTGAAGCGTTACGACACAGAAGATATAGCCAGTTGGGCAAGCACCTATTGGAGGATTGGGGACTGCCAACTCTAGACCCAGTGGCAATCCGGAGATTCATCAGGAGAGTAGGTCTAAATGAAGTGCTCTAGCACCTGGCATGGGATGCAATAGATGTACTTTGGTCGCAGTGTCCTGTGTTTCCCGTTTGATTTAATTCGTTCATTCATACGAGGGACATAAGGTCTTCGATCTTCAAAGCGAATAGCGGATGACTGCAGTGTCTACTGCAGGGCAGAGATCCTTGCTATCAAGGAAGTTGCCGATTGATTGAGAGTGAATGGTACTTCAACAATCATAATTAACATATACACTGATAGTTGAGCTTTCATGA
Organism: Tachina grossa; assembly: GCA_949987645.1. NCBI lineage: Eukaryota > Metazoa > Arthropoda > Insecta > Diptera > Tachinidae > Tachina > Tachina grossa. Next base: position 57,076,521 of record OX465276.1, on the reverse strand, counting down.
CCCTAGAATTCCCGCTTCTAAGAACAACTCTCGACCGCCGATCATCTCTAAGCGAGATGGCAGAGCAGTTAGGATCATCTAGAATCTGGTGCACAGAGGCTGTATGGCAAACTCCATAAGTTTGCAAGGATTTGGACAATCTTACAGGTTCCACTGGATATGAAATGTGTTGATTTACTTTAGCTATTGTGCAAATTCAGAGTTAGCCACAAGACTGAGGCAGGCATTCACAGAGGTTAAGGGTTAAATATAATTACTTCTGCCACAGTTGCATAAACATAGACGAAGAAGAAGGAAATGTAGAACCTTTTGTGTGTCATTGTCCTGGATTAGCAAGAAAGACAATGGGCGCTCTTGAATTTAGGGGACTTTCTAATGTTGCCAAGGCTGAACTGCAGGATGTTAGTAACTTTATATTTTGATCTGGTTGTCTGGACGGTAGAGACTCGGCTCAGTGATATTAATATGGACGAAAAGAGTTAAAATGCGTTCGGGATTGTGTCTGCCTGCCACACTTACTCAACATAACCTAACCTAATTACAACTGTTCTTTCTATATTAGACGAATACCGGGTATACAATTTTCTTTTCGGCTAAGGAAATATTTCTCTTCCATGTACAATGCATTAGTTAAATAATAAATATCAACTTGAAATAGAAAAAAGATCAAATTCAACATAAATTTTCATTTTACCCTCGTTATAAGAAAAATCTAATGAAAAATATTTCGTGTGTATCATGTTTGTTGGTTGGTTGGTCGTCACATTCCTTCATGCGGATGACACCTACAGACATGTTGACAAATTTTAAGAATGTACTACTACAACACAATGTTAAATATTAAAACGAAAATATCAGAAACTACAAAATTTAATCCATAAGATTATATAAAAAAACATGCAACGACGACATTAAAGGAAATCCTCAGAAAAATTCAGTGGAAAAATAATAAACAAGACAAAAAAAAAAACACACACACGTTTGTCTAACAATCAAGAATCTATTATCATTGATTTGCTTGCAACCAACTCCCGCAGAATAAACAAACAAAAAACATTAGCAACCACTAACTGGCAGTAAAACTTATAACACTCAATCAAAATTCTATATTAAAAAAACCTTTCCACAGCCAGTAGTGAATAAAAGAAAAAAACTCCCAAATATCTATGTATCGCTTCTAATTCTTCAAATGAAAAAATACAAGTAAAAAGCAAAGAATGTGTATTACTTTGTAAAACCTGTGAATACACTCAAAGAAACCAAGAATTTAAATGCGAAACTTCTGTCGAATTCTAGACCAGTAAATAAAGAATGATTTTTTATTAACTTTCTTTTTGGCAACACTGTTTTTGGCAGCTCAGCTGTTTTTGTGTGTCATTTTACTGTGAAACATGTTCAGTTTGGTCTATAATTTAACCATGAATCGACTTAGAAACGACAACGCTTACAGATTATTGAATTTTATGAAAACTCATCCTCGGTTAAGAACGGAACGCGCATCCGCCCACTTCTTCCATTTTATGATCAGCTTGGGTTTGGGTGACCTCCTGAGGCTGCTATTTAGAATCTTGTGACTGACTTTCGCACCAAATTTACATTATTGGACATTAAACCACCAACACGCGTACATAGAGTGCGGACAGAGGATAATAACGCAGCTGTATCAGTTCGCTTCAATTGGGCCTCTCTTACTCCACTTTTTTCCCCCCAAAATGAAAATGCTGGACTTGACTGACATGTGGTTTTAGCAAAACGATGCCAAATGCTACACAGTACGCAAAACAATGGCCCAATTGAGGGGCTTCTAAGCTTTAATTAGACGTGACATAACCATAATGTCATAGCCATAACAAACCAAAATTCAATTGGTTTCTATGGCGTTATGGCGAGTCACCTATAATCAAATACAGTGTTGCCGATTAGTTTGGTTCGAACGGCTGTTTTCTATGGTTATGGCTATGGCACGTCTGATTGAACCTTTAGATCGTGCGATTTAATGCCATTAGACTAGTTTTTGTGGGGCTATGGTCAGGCTCATCATGTCTATAGGGACAATTCCGCAATGGTTTACGCACTGGATATTGAAGAATTTATTCCACTTTAAACCACTTTCATAACCATATATAGTATATAGTATATATATTACCTATATATAGTATGTATATTTTTTTTCATTTGACAGCAACGACGCCGCACGTTGTGTTATGCCGGCAACATTTGCCCCCCACTAACCACAAGTTGTCATTAAACTAATTAAGAAAATTCAATTATGTTAATAAAACGTCCAACTATGTACACTTCAATCATTTCAGTTTTTCTTTAAGTGTATGTTATGAATATTATTAGACTCAGTCGTCCGTCGCACATCGCCGGCAAAGAGCGACCATTTCTTTCTTGTAATATTATGCATATATTTTCATTAACAATAATTTATATGATAATTGCACTATTATACAAATTTTAGCAAACTTAAAAGCGTACTTACCAGCTCCATAAACAAGTTTAATGAAATAAAAAAATAATTATGTTTTTATAATGTATAGTGTGAAATGCTTGTTGAATAATAATAATGCCAATACACATTAAATATGAATAATAATGCAAATATTAAATATTTATTATGAATATTGAAATGCACAAACAAGTGTACAAAGTCGGAGATGATTATCTTGTTCCTATTTTTAAGTAATTAGAATCCAAAGCAAACGTTTGACGTGTGAAAAGTTGAGTAAATGATGATTATTCTTTGGTGTATGTTATTATGCAAAAAATTTTCATCGCTCAGCTGTCCGTGCACGGTACAATATTATTGAACAATTATTATTATTATTGATTTCATCGCGATTTTTTACTTTTTTTTGTCGGATCTCGACATTTTGAGGTCATGAAAATCTATTATATTTCTAAGGAGCTTCAGTATGCCTTATTGGATTAAAATTTGTGACATTTTTAATACTTTGACCTTATTTGAATCTCCAGAGTCATTTTGGTTAAATAAGAAACAGCTTCTAGAAAAAAATGTTTTTTAAATAAGTTTTAAATTACTAACCCGATAGAATCTAGCGTTTCATAAAAATCACGCAGAGAAAAGAAAATGTAACTGCAACGGTAGTAAACAGCTGATAGATATTATTATGTAGAAAGTAATGAAGATGGTTATAGAGATGTAGTGTAACGTAACCTAATTTTCACATAACAATATCGATCAGCTATTTCCCACCGTTGCAGTTAAATTCCATTACAGTCGGCTAACTGAGCCTTAAATCTGGATGTTAGTTATTAAAAACGTAAGGCTGCCAGCGAATGTGTCAGCTGTTCTTGCGTTTATCTTTGCTTTATACGTGTGTGTGTGTGTATTTATGTAAGCCAGAAGTTGAATTTGCTACGCAAAAATCTATTTTCTGTAGATTTTTACGCAGAAAACGCTGCCAACACATTTTCAATAAGCGTCAACATGCTTATTAAATGTTACGGATTTTATCAGCTGATACGCAACAGCACGATACGATTTCAGTAATTCTACCATTACGGAACACGCGAAAGGCCAAAACTTAGCACAATCAGCAAAAACCAACCAAACTCAAGATTGCCCTACTTTATTCTTACAAATTTCCCTGTGGGCAAATTAAATTAAATTGTAGGCTTTGAAGAAGACATCATTCAGGTGGACTAGTTGTAAGATATTCAGTAATATTTGATCTTTACTGAATGCGAGTAGGGGGAATTAAGAAGTTCTAAATTTTTGGTAGGAAAACGCTAGCAATCCAGCTCGTCATCACTGTAGGGCACCACCCCAATCGGAAGCATGTCGGAACATGTATGGCTGACTTCATAAATACAGATTGCAATGCAACACTGTAATGCGTAGCGTTCATAAATACAGCAGAGTTATTTATGGCAATGCCGCAAGTTCATTATTGCCAGTCAATGCTTTTTCAATACGCAACAGCTGTCAAGTTTGTCCCATTCCAAAATGCTAAGTCAACATAACATGTTATGCTGGGAATAGCATTTCTGAATTCATCGTTTATTAATTTAGATTCCGTAAAATTTTGATAGTAATTGGACTATCTATCAAAAGTTATGAGCAAAAATGTACTTAGCATAATTTGTTAAGTTTAAAAAACCTCACTTTTTAAATGTTTTAAGTACACTTAGCAGGATTTAGTTTAAAATTAAGTAGTCAAAAAAAAAATCAATTTAAATTTTTCTCCAAACTAAAACATGCTCTATGAACTTAGATGACCATTGTAGGTGAGAAAGGACCTTACTTAGAGGACTATATATATATATTTGTGATTCCAAGTCACTTTTAACTATTTCATTCCATTTCAATGAAATTATAAAGTTCAAATAAACTAAAAAATTTTATTGCAATTATTATAGATTACAAAATGTCTTAAGTTTCTATCTCATAACATTCCCGAGATATTATCAATAAACTTTGAAGGCGTTTATCTCAACACTGGCTTTTTTGACTTAGCATGTTTTAGAATTGAGCCGTCGAAATAGACTAAATTGTCATTTCACTAATTGTCGAAGCAGTGTTGCCATAAAGTATTGCTTTGCCTTGTAAATGAATTTCTTTGCAGTGTTGGACTTCAAGCTGAATTTATGGAGTCAGCCTATTTTTTCCAAAAGCGATTACATCACAGGACAAACAAGAAATAAAAGCACCAATTCAATAGATTTACTGTAATTGTCTGACTAAAGAATTACGATCGGTACTTTCTGTTCCTTTGATATCTCAGCCTCGAGAAATTTCTGCCTTTTCCAATTAGATTTTTTTGTTTTCCCTATTACTTGCTATATTTCAAAATTGTTCCGCGGAAAAATTTATTCAATATTTAATTCATTTCAATTGAATCTTCAAAGTATTTTAACCAAAACTGCTTATAGCGAAAAACTTACATATAATAATTTTGCATCAAATTAAAGTTCCCATATCTGGTTAAATGTCATGCTTTCAAGTGAAACGTATGTCAATATCAATTTCTGACTTTTAAAAATAAATGTAGGTAAAGATGCAAACAATTTGTCTGCTTGCAAGCTCATAAACAAATAACGTTTATTTTTAAACCATAATAAATATTTACATATTTATATCATGCCATAAACCATACGAATGAGAATGTGAATTTAAGAACATTTTGTATGAACCATGATACAATAATATAAAGGTAAAACCGTTCTCTCTTTTCGTCGCCGTATTAACCTTCTGACGTTTGTCCCGGTTATTTTTTACTCTCAAAATTAATGCTACCTTATTAACTTATGGAATCCGAATTTTTTTTATTTTTTTGGCGTTCTTGTTTATTAAATTAAAAATAATGGAAAATATTTTAATTATTTCATAAATTTAAAAAAGTAAACAGCGAAAAAGTTACAGCAAAAAAGTTACAGCACCAACAACGGCAGCAAGCAAGCTACAACAGGAAATATTTCGTAATTCGATAACGAGTGCCGCGATTTCCCCAGATCTCGGTGACATCTTTGGTCTTTGCAAAGAAACAATAACAAAGCTGTATATTAGAGTATGTGAGTTTAGACGTAGCTGCCTTACATTATTCGGATGTAGCATCCTTACGGATATTATTAGACCGCGTGGTCCATTTTAAGGAGAAATATGATAATTACATGTTCCTAGTCCAATCATAGGTCATGTCCTTAGCAAACAAAAAAGAAGTACAATGTTTTTTGTATATATCAACAAAGCATTAACTCTTATTCAGCTACGTCCAAGCCATATGCACAATGTGCAAACTTTTATAAAGAGCTTTTTGTACTTTCACACCGACTAGAGCAGAACAGCCAACCAGATCTCGGCGACAACAATGCTTGCTGTTACTTTGCAAAGAAACAAGAACAAATTTAAGAGCTTTGAAAGGTGTTTACCTTAAATGCAAATGTCGCAGTATGTGTGTTGTGCTTGATGTAAACCAGCAATAAATTTGCACACGAAGTATATGCGAATGTGTATTATATGTATAAAACAACCGTGAATTCCGCTAATAAAACATCGATGTATCGCTTCTAAGAAACGCCGTATCTTTATATCGATGTTTTTAAGAACGAAATTGTATCCCAAGCCGTGAGGCTTTTTTTTTTTTTGTTATGTATTGAATTAAATAATTAATCAAATATTTGCTTTTGTAGGTCTTGTTACACACAGATTTCGTTATTCTCATGTTCAATTAACATTAAAAAAATATGTGTTTAACTACAATTTCTAAACTCAAATTACACATTTCAAAAAGCATTCCTAAATAAAAGTTGCCATTATACCATTATATGTGTGTGGCAACGCTTTCCTCTCTGTTTACAAAAAAAAACAGTAATCAAATAATCGGGGAAAAAGTCAGAATTAATTTTATACGTCAAATGTGGTTGTACCTTTATATTATTGTATCATGGTATGAACAATTTTAAATAAAATACATTTCAAATTAATTTTAAATCTCGTGAATATGGGGGTTAAAGTTTAAAAGTGCTCTCCCAAAAAATTACAAAATCAGGTCTCTATTTCACTGCAACTCGAAGATCAAAATCTACCTTTAACTAAACTTTGTTTGCAGTGAAGTAATACTCGCATCTAACGTTATTCGCTAAAACAGCCTGACTGATGACATGTCTTCTTTTTGCAGAAATATTTAAAATGTTAGAAATAAATGTCTTGTACAATTATTTCAAACATACGATCATTAAAAAAACTACGAGTATTAAAAAAACCATCGCATGGCTTTTTGAAATTCTATTGAAAAGGTGAAAAGCATTTCTAGCCAGTCAAACCTCACACGAATCTTCTGTGTACTTTCAATTGTTGGTACAATTTGTACCTACTGGCTACAGCTATTAAATCATGTGTTTGTGGAGATTGTTCAAACATTTAAGTTTAATGTTCGCGTTTAGCGCAAGTGGACAGATTGACAACAAAAAGTTCATTTATCTAATAAACCTTTTGACTGAGTATTAAAGTACAAAAAAAAAAAGAAGCAAAACCGGCAATAAAAACTAGATTGGTTTAATTTTGAAAGTATGAATAGCGAAAAGTAGTGATTGACGACGATGACGATAATGACGCTTTGTGTTGTACTTGTTGTGTCTTCTATTCATCGTATGTAATTGTAGATCGTATACTTAAGATATAGTATGACTGATAAGTACATTTTACATGTAAATTTTTTTTGTAAACTCACTAGACATTCGTCGTCTAAAGACTTGTTGAAGTGATTTGCACTTTTAGAAATTTTATTTTGTTAGCTGTTGATTTTCTCCTGCCAAATGTAGCAACAAAAATATTCACATAAGAATATTTAACAAAACTTTTCATATGCGAAACAAGAAGTACTTACATAAACCCCTTGGAAATTTCTCGACTGTTCCCGTACAAAAGCTTAGTATGATTCGATGGGGTCATTCGATTGTAAGTAATCTGTGGGTCTACTCTGCAATTCGAAAAGAAAGAGAATGCTTTCGGACTTGTATGTTTTTGGTTTGGCCGAACCATTGGACGTTGTTTTTTTTTTAATGATTCAACATATTTAGACTTTTTTCTTTGAATCTACATGAAAGAGAAGATCTCTGCCAATGGCCTACAATCGATTCAAGACCTCAAAGATGAAATTCCTGAAGTTAACGGGGACTCAGAGCTGCAAATGTGCGAATTGGTGATGGAAAATAAGGTGAAAAGGATATGGCCCTGTCTGCTGAGGAAATCTACTGATTAAATGGTTCCTCATCTGGACTTTGATAAGGTGTTTAAAGTTCCGATTCCATCCAGACGGGAGTTGAAGGAAAGCACAATGGTAAGGGAATATGACTTCCGAATATATACTGATGGATTAAGAATGGTCTGCGGTGTCGGCTCTGGAGTCTTTTCAGACGATCTTGGTATAGAATGCTCTTTTCGTCTCCCTAACTAAGCCAGTGTATTTCAGTCTGAAATTTTGGCGGTAAAGGAAGCGGCTAGAGTGCTGATTGATAGGAAGGTACAGAGTAAAGTTGGTATCTAAGCCAAGCAGTGCTTCGTCTTTTCTAGTCGGGCAGTGTAAGAGTTTGCTATCTAGGCTGTGTGGTCAGGCTGACCTCGCCCTCATCCGGGTTCCAACACATAGCAACTTTTTATGTAACGAACGGGCGGACGAGCTGGCCAAAGCTGGCTCTGCTATGAATGCCTCCAATGGCGAATTGGTGCTATTAGAAACTGTATAGAAACAGATGGCTAAATGTAGTCATGTGCAAGGTTGCTAAGAAAATGTGGTCTTGCTACAATGATAGGCGCTCAATACAATTAATAAATAGGAACCCTACGGACATCTCGAGGCTCGTTGCAGTCATGACGGGGAACTATACGGTCAGCAAACATGCTAGTAGGATATGTCTTTCCTATGATGAGTTCTGCTTAAGTTGTCGAAAAGAAGCAAAGAAGAAACAATTTTCCTCCCTGCTAGACAGCTTTGCATCTCTCGAAACACAAGTTTTTAGGCAGAAATGTACTAGACGACCTTTCAGATTTATCTGAGATTGGGTTGACTGACCTTATCAGATATCTCAACGCGACGGGTTGGATCTAGTACCTGTCATCGTATCCGTATACTTAGATATGGTTCTACATAGGCTAACACCGACGACTGGAGTGTTCTTTCAAAAAGGAATCATCTGGATTCTGCTTGGAGGCCTGCATGTGTAACCCAACCAACCAATGCTCCTGAAAGTGTAGACGTGGCGGCCCTTAAACTCACATTGTTTTCCATTTTTAAATAAACACTCGATGAAATCGCTTAAAAACATTAGTTTTCTTATCAAAATGAAACCTCTTATTGGAAACCCCTTTATATACATATACTGTGCAACATTGCGTTGAACCAAGCATTTTCTTCCAGGTCACTCCAACTTACCTGAAATGAACATGCTCAGAATTTTAGCCGTGCATTTCATTATAGCCCAATTCACAATCTTGTGCAAATGGTCTTGCATCGTTGTATGTGTAAAATGGTATAGTATATTGATACTCACCACTTAACAATTCTTAGTGGTGAGTATCAATATGCTATACAATTTTGCACATGCAACGATGCAAGACCATTTGCACACGATTGTGAATTGAGCTTATATGTTTCCGTTTCATATCACTTTCCTTTTACTATTGCAAACTCATTCTCCGCGTAGATATCAGAACCTAATAAATCCTCTTAGCATTTCCTTATCTTTTCTTATTCAACTGAACTTTCTCCAAGTGTACATTTTTTATTATGCAAAAAATTTTAATTATGGTTAAACTGTGATTGTGTTGTAGCGTAAAACTAGTTTAAATAATTTCTTGTTGGCTCAATGTTCATATGAATCTACAACTAATATCTCTCTAGAAAAGGGCAAAAAACTTGTTGAAAATAAATTTATATTCGTAGTATACACATAAATGTGCACAAAAAAATACAAAGAAAAAGCTAAAGAGAAATCTATGAAATTCTTTAGAAAATCCACAAATTAAATTAAAATCTCTCATTGTAAAAGTGCGAAAGTAATGAAAATACTTAATACTCTTATTCAAAGTCAATTACTAGTACTCGCATTTCTTGAGAGGCGAAAACATAATTTCAGCGATTAACGACGAATTACATATTATTGGTGGTTTCTTTTTTTTTCTTCTTCAATTTAATGGATGTAGTTTGCTCGCATTTTATGTTGTTTTTAACATCTCGTAATTTTTTCTTCTCGTTTTCTTGCTGCTGTTAAATGGCCATAAAACATGTCTTTATTGGCCACTGTTTTTACTTAAACACTTTGAGCAAAAGAAGACTTATAGTTGGAATTACAGTGCTGCTCTTCTTAAAAGTATGTTGTGTTTGTACACAGAGAGTGCTGACGAATGCTGGTTGCAGTATCCCAGCAAACCGATCGACAGGCGACTAAAACTAAAGTATGTTGCATTGTTGCTATTTTAGCATTTTCACTGCTAGACTTAGGGCTAATAAATCAGTGCAAGTTAATCTCCATTGTTGGTTTAAAATGTGTTTAAACTAGCAAACCTATAAATCAATACAGTATTTAAACCATCTGTAAACGCATAAAATTGGGCGTTTAAACTACCAATACAGGCCATATGGTTTTGTTCCTTCTAGACCATATGTTTTGCATTGAAAAAGCTTTCAACTTTTTTCCAAGCCTCCACTTTTTCTTCACATCTTGTTCGACCTGTTTTCTTACACTCTAGTATTCTTTTATACTATTCTACTTTGCCAAGCATATACATAATTCCTTTCTTCGTACAATTTGGCGACATATAATTGAAATTTTCTTAACTTTTTGATAGCCTGCTGCAAAACAGCTGTTTTTTACATTTATTCTAGTGCTGCCACAATATTGTTTTTTTAACTACACATAAAGTATGGTCCACTGATTTACTCCTGTTTAGTTCAAACTACAAATAAATTTGAGTTTAGTTTAACTAAACCAGCGTTTAAACTTTGACTGATTTATTAGGCCTTAGTATATTATATCGTCAGAGCTCATTAAAGCTTTTAAGAAGCTTTTAAAAAACCTAATGTACATATATAAATTTAAAATCTTATTCATAAAAAACTAAAAAACGTGTGTGTGTGGTGGCTGGGCATTTGCAAGGAATTATCAAGACCTGGAAATTGTCCATTTACTCTCTGGTCATTACAATCGACCTTAAACATTTTGATATTTGAGAAAATATTGAATTTTGATCATCCTCAATTTGGAATCAAGCCCAGTGTATTTGCTGGGAAGTAACCAATCAGTGTTCTGACATCCTTTGCACTTGATACTGCAAGTGCTCACATACGAGTATGCACATTTGTCCAAGATGGGTGTCCAAGTAAATTAGTTGGAATTTATATTTATAAATGAATATCATATTTCTCTTGTACATTAAATTTCAAGTAGACATATTTTGTAGAAAGTTTTTTTTTCTTTTTTAATAGTATGTAAATTTTTAAAGACATCAGCTTACATTCTTTATGTATGTATTAATTTAATATGTTTCTAAAGACCAATTACAGACTTGTAATTATTTTTTAATGATATGTATACAGTGAGATGTCTTCACAGTTGCGAGTTTCTGATAGTTCTTTTGGCATATTTGTCAAGGTCAAAAAAAAAAAAATTTGGCGCAAAATTTCAAAACTGCGTTTCGAATGTTGATTTAATTGTGTATGCTGAGCAAATTGTAATGTCATGTCTCCACGACAGTCATTTGCTTCGCTGTCTAAAACATGATTGCGAATCCATATCAGGTGGTCTCACTAGAGAAAATGACTATTTGTATTTTCGTCGTTGATAGTTTTAATATTTCTCAGATGTCAACACACATATTTTCAGTAAATTTTTCTGTCATCCGAAGTATGAATTTTTCAAAGCGAGGCTAGTGTACGATTAGGCACTACATACATAATTATTATAAGTTGTTTCATTACATTTTATTCATAATTAAGTTATGCCTTTTACCATGGTAGAAAAATAGAGAAAATGCAATGGAAGTACCCTCTGTCGGAGAATGTGTGGTTGACTACAAAAATAGTTAACTCATAGTTAACTTGTGTTAGACTTACTAAAAGCTAACTGCAATGTCATCCAGAACAAACCCAAAATGAATTCCTAAGTTGAATACGTAATTGAATTTGATGAGAGCCAACAAATTTATTCTCAGCTAGTTTGAAACTCATTTCAGTTTTATATTAACATTTTTCTGTTGTTATTTTAGATGGTACCTTAGCTGAGTGGTAGCGTGTTGAGTACACAACGTGTGATGGTGCATGTTCGAACCCCAGAATTTTTTTTTAACTTACTGACTACCAGGTGATTTAAAATAATCAACTTTAAGTTAGCTGAAAGTAATGCAGAGTGAGACTATTGACTACCGCCTAGGACATCGCAATGTTAAAATAGTCAGTTGATTGCATTAAAAGTAATCCAAGTGTCAGTCAGTACTAGTTGCGAAATAGTTAGTTTAAAGTTAGTTTAAAGTTAACGTAATTTCCGACAGGGTACCTTCTATTTATATACGAGTACCATGTTTACAAGTCTGTGTATTGGATCAAGCTCCTCTTGTGTGTTTTGTAATTTTTTAACGAAAATATTCAAAGTATTTGTTTTACTCTTTCGGCTTGTTGAAATTGTCTGACACGTCAGACAAATTCTGTCAATGGAGAATTGGCGATAACTTTATTTAATAAAGCCTACAGAATGGTGATGAGACAAAGCTGTGATTTGTCTGCTGTTTCTGTTCCTTAAGTTTTCAGTCGTCTGTCAAGTTGTTGCTTCTTTCAAAACAAATATCGAATGCTTTGCGTTACGAATATTTTAGCATTTCGTTAAATTGCTCTCTTACACATGACTCAATCGCATTTTCAATCTTGATAATGATCAAATTTCCCAGGCAGGCATGCAGTATTTTTTTCCTACCCCTGATGCAGTTAAATCCACGTAACATTTATGTAAGTCTTCTTTTTTAATGCATTTGATGAAGAGTTTTTATTTTTTTGTGTCTCCTTTTCCTATTGAAATATTAAAAATCAATTTAAGAGGCTGTCATTTATTTAGGTTTTAAATGAAAAACAGAGAAAGAAAGAAAGAAAAAAAAATTAATAAATATCGATTGGATTAAATAATGTGTCCATAAGGATTTGGTTGTTAATTAAGAGTCCAAGGTTGCCGAAAAAGAAACAGTTAAGTGAGGTGATGACTGCTTTGTATGAAAATCTTAATCTTAAGCTGCAAAGGCTGCTGGGGATTTTTACTTTGGTTGTTATCTTAGGGAGATGGTATCGTGAGTAAGGAAAGCTTTACTTATGCTCACGTAAAGAAAAGTAATTAAAAATATTGGAAAAATAAAATAAAAATTATGAAATTTTTATTTAAATTTGGAAACAAATTATTGACCATTAATAGTCCGTGGGGAAAAATGTGTAAAAAATAGTGGGCCTTGTCGTGATTGGTTTATTTCGACTTCGACTACAACATTCTGGTTCTAAAGTAATTAAATAATTATCTTATTCCAGTTGTCAACATCGACAACACGTTCATGCAATACCAAAAAATCATATGTAGATTTTCCACTCGTTCTCGAGGAGGGCATGAGTCCGCCAGTCAGCTGTTGTCGACAGGTAGACAAGCTCCAATTTTTTTGGTATTGTATTAACGTGTTATCGATGTTGACAATTTGAATAAAGGTGAATGTTGCGATGTACTTTAATCTATTATAAAAAACGTCATAGTCTAAGTCGAAATACATCAACCACGACAAGGAGGAATAAGTTGGACAGAAAACTAAATTAAGACTAAAAAATTAATTATGTTAATAATAGTTCTTCGCTCTTAACTCACGAAATAACGAGGTCCGTTCAATAAGTCCTTGACTTTTTGAAGTTCCCACCTCTTAACTAAAAAGGCAACACTGCTCCTGTCAACAATTGAATAAACATCCATTGAGAGCAGACTACAGCGTGATTTGAGAGGAAAATTAAAAAAATTGAATTTCGAATTCTCATTAATTATTTTTTTGCGGAAAAATATATAACTCAAACCAAGGCTAAAGTTTGATAAATACAATGGAAACTCTTCACTAGCAATTTCAATAGTAGAAAGTGGTTTACTGAATTTCGTTGTTTTTGTACAAGCAAGGAAGATGCCAAACATTCTGGACATTTGAAAAAATTCACGACATGGTATTGACCGATCGGACATTGAAGTTGAGAGAGATTGTGGAAGCCATGGGCATCTCACATATTTCAGTGGATTCAATTTTGAATCATCACTTGAGTATGAGAAAGCTTTTTACAATCGACCACCTCGCAATTGTGTGATAATTTTGTAGGAGTGTTTGGCGTTGTTCAATCTCAATATGGAGGAGAATTTGTAATTGAAGTCGAAGTAAAAATAGTGCGTTTATCGGAGTCAATCCGTACCAAAGAAGATTAAGCTGCGCTTGTCATCCAATAAAGTCATGGCGACTGTTTTTTGAGATGCAAGCGGTATAATCCACATTCACTGTCTTCAAGAGGGTAAAATAATTAATGGCGAATATTGTTCCTACTTATTGGGTCGATTTAAAAAATAAACACCACATCTGGCCAAGAAAATAGTTCGTGTCGACCGGGACAATGCAAGGCTGCATACATGTGCAGCTTCTATGGCAAAAATCCAAAAATCAAGGTACGAATTACTTCCTAATCCGTCCCATTCTGCGGACTTAGTTCCCAAACCTAAAGAAATGCCTTGGAGGAAATAGATTTGACTCCAACGATGAAATAATCTCACAAAGTAATATCTGTTTTTATTAGACTTTGGTCGATACCTTTTAGTCAGCCATTTTAGACACAAACCAATGATCAAACCATTTTGAATTACGTGAGTTTGATCATAGGTTTGTGTCTAAAATGACCGACTGATGATATTGATGACCTCGACCTCGAATCATTTTTTTGGAAATGATAAAAAAAATTGGAGAAACGTACAAATTTTTTTTATCAAAAAACCTGGGTGTTTACTCTGCGAAAGAAAACACTTTCGAATTTGTATCTTAATGACATGTAAATTCGAAAGGATTTTCTTTCCTTTCGAATTACATAGTATACCCCTGTGCTAAATTCAAAAAGTCACGCACTGTTTGGCCAACGGTCGTAAGTTTTATTATAAACATTTTGTCTAACCATACGAAATTTCTACTAGTCTCGTGAAGAGAAAAAGCTACTCACGACATTATTTCTCGTTGAACCTTCATAGTGAAGAGACATTAAAGCGGATTTTTTTTACATACATACATACGAAACAAATATAAAAAACAACAAAATCAAAAATTATACAAAAAATATTCGTAATACATATTCACCTTGATAAATATGCTTATTGGCTTTACTAATATTTTTTACATAGCAAGAAATAGCAAAAACAAAAAAAAAACCGTAAACACAAACAAAGTTCCCTTGAGGAATAATACTCTGTATGAGTACCTCAAAGGAAAAAAAATTTGAAGTGAGTTCTAACGGCAGAAATGCTTATTTTACTGTGAGTTCTGAAACTCTTAATGAAAAAAATATAAATAATAAATCTGATGAAAATCTTTTTTTAACGGCAAAGCCAATTTTTCGTCAGCGATCAACTTCGCTTTGTCCAATGCCAACTAGTGAATCGTTAATATTACCATTGCCTAGTACTTCTTCATTTAAGTCTGCGATATCATCCGCATCGGACTCGCCTTCATCACTAAACCAAGTTATCACTACAGATAACAGTAGCTCAAAACCCAAGGTACAAGTGGGAATAGACAGATATATAACAGTGGTAAAGCGTGGGCGAAGCCCAAATTCTTCAAAAATTTCATCTGCTCCAAAGATGTCTAGGGATAACAGCGCATCATCTACCAATCGTCAAAATCGTTTTTCATTATTGCAAGACACCGACGCCAAGCCCTCTACATCATCGCAAAAGTCTTTTAAGCCACCACCTATTTATCTGAGAGAAAAAAATTCTAACGCGCTTATAAAAAAACTACTGTCGACCATTGGTGAAAATACTTTTCACATCATTCCAATTAAACGAGGTAATATTGATGAAACTAAAATCCAAATATATAATGAAAAAGATTTCCGAAAAATTGTTGGTGAATTCGAAAAAAATAAAACAAATTTTTACACATACCAACTTAAGAGTGCTAAAGGCCTACAGATAGTATTAAAGGGCATAGATTCATATGTTGAACCCGAAGAAGTAAAATGTGCACTTGTCGACCAAGGATTCAAGGTAAAAAATGTTACCAACATATTTAATAGAGAAAAGGTCCCCCAACCCCTATTTCGGGTTGAACTGGAGCCGAATGACATACAATTAAAAAAAAATGAAGCCCATCCAGTTTATAACGTAAAGTATCTCTTACATCGAAAAATCACAGTTGAAGAGCCACGTAAGCGTTCAGGTCCCGTACAGTGCCATAATTGCCAAGAATATGGCCATACGAAAACTTACTGCAAATTACCTACAGTGTGTGTTATCTGCGGTGAATTGCATGGTACTGCTAGCTGCACTAAGCCAAAAGATCAAGCAGAAAAAAAATGTAGTAATTGTGGAGGTAATCACACAGCTAACTATAGAGGGTGCCCTGTATTTTCTTTCGTTAAACAGGCTATGGGTCAAAAACCCAAGCTAACTCCAGCTCTACAAGTAAACGCGAACTCCGACACTTTTGCTCAAATCAGCCAACCAGTTACTTCACGTGTATCGTATGCTGATGCTGCTAAGACTAGTTCAATTCCCACGCAAAATGTTCCACCGCCAAATAATTCAACGAATTCAAACTCAAGCTTTAACTTTAGTCGCCTTGAAGCTACTATTGAGAATCTGGTGCTAACTATAAACAACTTTACTACAAATATGACAAGTATGATGCAAGAAATGCTGCGAATGCAGAATACACTGCTTCAAGCATTAGTTAATAAACCATGAACACGTTAAAATATGTTTCTGGAACGCAAACGGCATTCGCCAACATAAAAATGAACTTGAGCACTTCCTCATGGAAAAAAATATTGATATAATGTTGGTTTCTGAGACTCATTTGACCTCAAGAAGCTTATTTAAAATAAATGGTTACACTTTATATGATACAAAGGACCCGAGAGAGAGAGCATGTGGTGGATCAGCAATTCTGATTAAGTCAAGACTCAAGCACTATGTCCTTGACAACGTTAGTGAAGAATATTTGCAAGCAACGAATATTTTCGTAGAAAATTTTTGTGCGAATTTCGTGATATCATCAATTTACTCACCTCCCAGATTTTCAGTTAGCGAAGATCAGTATGAGAAGTTCTACAAATCGCTTGGATCTTGTTTCGTGGCAGCTGGTGACTACAATGCAAAACATACGTACTGGGGATCGCGT
Source organism: Tachina grossa (assembly GCA_949987645.1). Taxonomy (NCBI): domain Eukaryota; kingdom Metazoa; phylum Arthropoda; class Insecta; order Diptera; family Tachinidae; genus Tachina; species Tachina grossa. Next base: position 57,059,621 of record OX465276.1, on the reverse strand, counting down.
CTTGTTACACCTAGAGGCCGAGCCTTGTTCAATACAATTTCAAAAATGGGCTTAGATGTCATTTCGAGTGGGGAGCCTACTTACTGGCCTACTGACGTAAGAAAAATTCCAGATGTTATAGATTTTGCCGTCACGAAAAATATTCATAGGGACTTAATTCATGTAGAGGCCTCTCTAGATCTGTCCTCCGATCACTCTCCAACAATAGTTACAATTTTCAACCCACTAAGGAGTGATTTAACTAACTCATATGTGAAGATGATTAATGGAATCAACTGGCTGGTATTCAAAAAATATCTTAGTAGTCACTGCGTAGAAAACATTCAGCTTAGATCATGCGATGATATTGAATTTAATATTGCCAATCTTAACGAAAATATTAAACAGGCTGCTGAACACGCCACTACCTCCTATCCGCAGACCGGCTTTAACAGAATTTATTCTACGGAAATTGAACGTCTTGTATGTGAAAAAAGGAGAGCTAGAAGAGAATGGCAACAACACAGATCACCCCTAAATAAAATCAGACTTAAAGAATGTACTAAACGACTCAAAGAGCTGCTATCATCGGAAAAAACTGCACTACTGGAAAAGTATTTAGAAGGTCTTGATGTAACGTCCGCATCTAATTACTCTTTATGGCGCGCTACTAGAAATCTTAAAAGACCCGTTGATCTTAAATCACCATTGCGTACTGCGACCGGAGGCTGGGCAAGAAGTGATAGTGAGAAAGGTAACTTATTTTCTGAGCATTTAAAATCTGTATTCACTCCCAATTCACGTACGGGTGCTGCTGATTTACCGAGTGTAGTTTCTCTACCCCCTCGTCCCTTAAGGTTTAAGATGCGTGAAGTACAAAAAGTAATTGCTGAACTCAACCCGAAGAAAGCTCCAGGTATTGATGGCATTAGTAACAAAATGCTCATGAACTTGCCTCATATTGCAATAAGAATCCTGCTATTTACTTTTAATGCTATTTTAAGAATGCAATATTTTCCACATAACTGGAAACTGGCCAAGATCAAAATGATTCCAAAGGCGGGCAAAGATCTTACCAAGACTGAGTCATATAGGCCTATAAGCTTACTATCTACAATCTCAAAGCTTTTCGAAAAGCTGCTCATGACTACATTGTCCAAAATTTTAACTGATAATGGGTGCATCCCGGACCATCAATTTGGCTTTAGAAGTCAGCACAGCACGATTGAACAAACGCATAGACTGGTCCAAGTTGTAAGAAGAACATTTGAAGAAAAGAAGTATTGTTCTGCTCTCTTTATTGATGTTTCTCAGGCATTTGATAAAGTATGGCACGAAGGCCTAGTTTTAAAATTGAAGACATATCTGCCAATAAACATTCAAAAGCTTTTGGAAAGTTATATTATTGATAGGAAGTTCACTGTTGTGGAAGGAGAGTTCACGAGTGTGCCCGAAACTATATCTTCTGGTGTGCCCCAGGGTAGTATTCTGGGTCCTGTCTTGTATTTAATATATACTTGTGATATGCCTGTGAGCAATAATATCCATATTTCTACTTTTGCCGATGATACAGCCTGTATGAGTGTGCACGAAAACCCTTATGAGGCATCCCGCAATCTCCAGGAACATATCACTCAGCTGGAAATATGGTTGAACTTATGGAGAATTAAAGTCAATGAACAAAAGTGTGTCCATATAACGTTCACCCTAAGAAGAGATACTTGCTCCCCCATTCGAATCAACAATCAAAGTATTCCTCAACATTCCCAAGTGAAATACCTTGGTATACACCTTGATCGAAGACTTACATGGAAACATCATATTGACTCTAAGTTAACTCAGATGAAACTTAAGTTAACTCAAATATATTGGTTGATTGGCAGAAACTCAACACTCAGCCTAGACTGCAAACTTTTATTATACAAGTCGCTTTTGAAGCCAATATGGCGCTACGGAATTCAGTTATGGGGCACTGCTTCAGCTTCCAATGTCGAGAGAATCCAACGAAGGCAAAACAAAATTTTACGGTTAATAACATCGGCTCCATGGTACATCCAAAATTCTATTATACATCGTGATTTAAATATGCCACTAGTGACTGAAGAAATTGCAAAATACGCAGGCAAATATTTAACAAAACTCGAATCACATCCTAATCCGCTTGCTCGTAATATTTTGAACTTTACTGGACACATCCGCTTAAAAAAGAGGGACACACGGGCTCTTATACCTAACACTCCAGATGGGACTACTTGAAAATACTTTCCCCCCCCCCCCCCCTTTTTTTTGATTATCACTACTAATGTATTATTTATAACTACCACTAAGTTTATGTCCGACACTGGTCGGGCCTAATAATTTTTTTTTATAGATTTAAGATTTGAATACTTATTGTTAGTTCACATATGAAGATACAATAAATAAATACATGCATTAAAAAAAAAAAAAAAAAACTCACGACATTACGTGAATGGTGGCCATCTCACTTAAGTAAAATAGATATGATACTTATTCAAATTGCATTAAGAGAACTTAAAGTGTTTATCAGTAAAAGACGCTTTAAATCAATTGGGATTTTGGGTCATCTTCACTTCATTGGAGACATTTAACATCAACACTTTATTTATTATCATTATTGAGCGCGACCAAGCAAAAAGTGAAATGTAAATTTTATAAAAAATAAAAAACGGCTAAAATTTTTTTAAAATTAGTAAAAATCCAGATTCGAAAAAAAAATTCGCTTAAAACTTCTTTGGCATAGAATTTTGTAAATGTATTCAGTTATACATGGGGGCAAATCACCGTATTCGAAATCGAGTACTTTGTCATCGAAATGTTGTTAACGTGCATCACGGCAATCGTTATCGAAACGTATCTACTCGAAGTTGCAATCTATTTGTTATCTAATATCGAAAAGAAGTAAACTCCAGCTTTTTGAAGCTACACAAGCCAAAGAAACAAAAGAAAGGATAAAATAGAGAAGTAATAAAAATATATCGCTCATTTGCTTCAATAGTGGCATAACTCAAAAAATGAGTTTTTTGAGTTAATAATGCAGAAAGATGCGGCATTTTGTATTTTATCTTGTGTAAAAATTTCATATAAATAGCTTGTACCATCACCTCCTGAGAGAAGAATTTTTTTTCATTTCTCCATTGAGTTGTATGCAAAATAAAAACTTAAAACGCGTTTTCTGCAAAACTGGTTTTTTTGAGTTGTGCCACTATTGAAGTAAATGAGCGATATGTTTTTAAATAATACAAAGATTGCCCAATAGACAGTGCAAAAAAAAATAAATAAAGGAAAAGTTTCAGAACAAATACAAATTAAGTAAATGTGAAACAAAAAGAAGTATTGGAGCAATTTATCAAGGAACATCCCGTTTCGTCTTGTTTTTCTTATTGTCATATGCCAACAGCAATGCAAAAAATAGTAGTAGGTAACATAAATTAAGATCGAATACCGTGATCCAAAAAATTTTGGCCATCGAAATATTTCTCTACATGAACGTGCACTCGATTTCGAATGCAATTATATGTCCCATGATCAGGGGGTAAATTACTGCATCGATTTTAATGCCAATACAGGCATGTTCTGAAAATAACATTTTTCAAATTACATGTGGTTTCAAAAATAGATAATAATGGTTGTTCATGCAGACATTTTTTCACTCCTTTTTTTTCTTAATTTTTCTATTGTATAGAGTATCAAATATCATTTCTTAAAGCCATTTATCGTATATGATTTTAAAAACGTCTGCATGACAATTATTACTTTTGAAATCATATGTGATTTGAAAAATGCGACTTTCACAACATACCTGATAATTTCGTAGCACATATTGCGTCCTATGCATAGTATTTATCGATAATGTAATTCTGTAGTTTGTTTTTAATGATAGTGTACATCTGTGTTTCACTTACCACCCTCTAGTCAGCCTAGAACCATATGTCTCTATGTCAATACTCTTTCTCCAGCGACAATTGCACTAGTTAAAATTTCGACAACTTTCCTTTTATGCGCGAGTAGAGATACGTTAGAGACAAGAGTTCTAGTGTATTTCTGGTGATATTGTCAATGAACGCGTCAATAATTTTATCATGCTATGCAATAATATTAAATAAATATATGTAGACGAGCGTCACTAAAATCTACTAGTGAATCTTTGGTTCAAATATCTCAATATGGTCATAAAAGAAATACCTCCTCAATAATACTGGTAGATTTTCAATGACAAAACTATGTTATATGTACATATGTCAATAGGCGATTACATTGGCTGGAGTACACCTAATCTGTAGCACTATTGACTATGTCACTAATTTTACTAATGACAACGAGCGAGGAAATATCGATATTGTAGACTAGAGCTCCTAAAATTTACTAGTGAATCTTTGGTGCCAATGTCTCCATGTGGTCCCAAAAGAACTACTTATTCAGTAGTGCTACAGTCTAGTGGTGAATTTTCAATGACAAGCTAATGTTAAATGTCAATAGATGATACCATTAACTGGGGTACAACTGGTCAGTAGTACTACTGACAACGTCACTAGTAAATAACCACAATTTCACTATTCGCACTTTCTGCAGGGCATTTAGTTGTATTCGACCACCACGCCGAATTCTTCGATACAACTTTACTGCGTAAAATCTTCGTGTGAAGCACAATAATGACAAAACAATGACAGCTGTTATATAATTGATAAAGTTGTTTATTGTTTGAGCATTTTCAATATTAACGTTACAAATGTCGTTTTCGTTAACTAAATTTAAAGGCCCAACTATAATATGAATAAGCTAGCTTAAGCAACTGTGCGGTTACATATAAAACGCATGTGGCAAACTATAATGTACTTAACAAACTTTCGTCAAGTTTCGTCAAATGTCATTTGCTTAAGTAAAGTGCCAAACTGAACACACATTCCGTAAGGAAACAACTGTTTGTGCATCTTTTAAACTCAAACAAGCAGCAGCAGAAAATATTCATTGATTTTAAATATTTTTTTATTGTTTCTTATTTTAAACTCGGAAAATAAAGCAAAACTTTTATTTTCATTGTTTGTTTTACAATACACATATACACACATACACATGTATTTACTTATGTATATTCAATGTTGTACTTTTTAGTAGGCAAAACAAATAAAACAAGTAATAAGGTGATGGATATATTTATATGTGAATTTTTAATAGATTAGGACATTCTTTCAAGTTAGTTTGATTGAATTGCATTCATTTAGGAGTTATGAGAGGAAACAAAATTACTACAAAATTATTGACAATACCTAGATGTGCAGCTGTGGCTAAAGAATACTTACATAAGTGCATGTAAGTACATTATGGCCACCTAAAAGAAACATCTGAATTGTTTAAGCATTTGACAGACATCGTTCAATTCTGACATTAGCTTAAGTCAGCTTATTCATATTATAGCAACTTTTTCTCACATATTTGTTGCATTCTATTCTGAAAATTTTCTAGAATAATGTAGAAAATGTAGAATGTATTACGGATTTCTGCCAGTTCTTTGGAGAGTTGATCAATTGGCAAACGGCTGCTCGATGGCGCTACACATTGTGCAATGTCGGTGACATAGTTGATAAAGGGAAAATACAATTCAGAAGTTTCCTTACAGTAAGCCTCGAACTTTTCTGTATTAATTTTAATACCACAGCACATGACATCTAATATTATTTTTAACCGGTAGTTACAATTTTTGTCATTCCCAGTTATCTGGTATTGGTCAAACTTTGTACCCTGACTGCAGCGCATGTTTCAGAAATGCGGTGAATTTCAGGATAGCATTCCTTCTTGAGTTTTTGTAGAATAGAATAACAAGGGTAAAACTCTCGATTTGATTCTCTTACTACTTCGTATTGTGCCTGCGTGAGTCCCGCTTCAGCGTAAATTGCACGAGAAGTGCCAATTTTGTTGAGTCTTCTTTGTCTTACTTTCCTTAATCACAGAAAAAAGTATTCACCAATTAATATTTTTAATTAAAAATTTAATTGATTCAATTAAATTTTTAGTTGTATTAATTTGATATTATCAAATTGTTTATAGATGAAAATTTAATTAATTTTTTAATTGATATTACAAATATTTTAATTAGTATTACAAAATCATTTCTTTTTGCTTGACGGGGCTTCCTGTTAGGACTTACAATTTTTGACGCTTCTACTTCGCCTGTTTTTCGGAAGTCCATTTGTGTTGCATATCTTAATTCTTTCAAGTCAGATGACCGAACATCTTTTGTTTTTCATCTCTTACTGCTTTCACTTAGTTTTGAGAATGTCTTTTGACTCAAAAGGTGAGTCATTACTATAATTAGGGTCACAAATGCTTTAAGTAAATAAACAATAGCATTTGGGTTTTACATACCATGAGTATGAATATTCAAGCCGTTGCTGGTAGTCTGTCGTCTTCAATTGTTGCACTAGTTGAACTTTGTATGGGAACAAGTCTAATGTACTCAAAATTCTCTTCAGCGACAGCCGTGATAGTCCAAGTTGTGTTGAACGCCTCCTTGTTGATATGGATGGACTATGCTGCACGCTCTCCCGTACACGTTCAATATTTTGATCAGTGCGCATGGTAGGTGTTCTTCCGGCACCAGGAAGGGTTCTTACAGGCCGATGTTGACAAAAATTTTTAATCAAATGGTTTATTGCTGACGCTGTGGGTACAATGTGCACATTAAAATGACGACGATATGCACGCTGTGTCAACACAATAGACTATTGGTTTGAAAAATAAAATTCAATTATTTTTGTACGTTATTCGATCGTGGAATGATTCATAATCAATTCCCCAAGTCGTCTTCACAAAATGCTAAAAAACAAAGAAAGAACAGTTATTCAAAAAGTTATAAGGAATTCAAACCATATAGCTCATTCTGCGCCACCACCCTGTCTGTACATACTTACATAATAAAACAAGACTACAGAAAAAAAACTTTTTTTAAAACAAGCTTTTATTATTTGTTAATAAAATCGAACTAACAAGTTAAATATCCAAAAAAAAAAATATCCGCCATTATCAGATCAGCTCTAGGCCATAATAATATTGTATTGTCATCCGATTTATACATGCACAAAATTTCAGCTCAATCTGAAACGGGGTAGTGGATCAAAATTAATTTGCAAGATTTGATTAAAGACAGACATCTGGACATGTGAAACTAAATAAAAGCTTGTAAAAAAAAATTAAAAAATTTTGAAGTTCTCTATTATGTACTAGAAAAAGAAATTATAAATATTTTCATGTGCAAGAATTAATTATTTATTATTTATTAATTAATTAAATTAAAGAATTTTATTTATACTTTTAACTCAAAAACAAATTTGTGTGCAACATTACAAGAAAGAAAAAAAAAGAGAAGTATCATAATTCTTAAAATTGCCTTCATGCTTTTGCCTTTGTAGTGTATTCTTAAACATTTTAAATAATCAGGCACGTACATCTGTTCACACTCAACTACAAGTGTTTCTTTTCAGTTTATTTTTTTACTATATTCATTTTTCAACTAAAATTATCATGCAACTCTTAACGTGAAATAAATTTAAAGAACACAAAATAAAAATAGTAAACAAGACATTTAAATTCTACAAAAGTCATAAAGATATGAAACCATAATTATCAACAGCATAAACATCAACATCATCGTCATCATCATCAATGCCCAACATCATAATCGTGTGCGACGTAGGCTTAGATTTAGAAACTGACTGGGCTACTGCTTGGCTAAAGGCAACTCCTTGGAAAACGATTCATACCACGACATAAAAACAGTTACAGACACGATAAAACAATAAACTGAACTGATAACTTTTACACATGTCGGGAGGGGGCAGAGGCAGAAGCAGAAGCAGAAGAACTTAAGAAATTATCATAAATTCTTTTTCAAAATTATTTCGTAATAAATTCCATTATGAGAAAAAGGGGAGATAAAATAAGACATTACGACCTTTTTTATCTTTGTAATTGATTTTTTATTGACAAGTGAATGCCAGATGATAATAATGATTTTCTTTTTTTTTGGACTTTGAGGCAAGACTTGCAATTGAACTTGCACCATGAATGCATTAAATTTGTTGTATCACTTTGTTTTACTAAATTTGCTAAAAGCAGATCTAGCGAAGAGAGTGGATTAAAAGAAGGGCAATATGACTGAACTTTTGGAATTTTTTGCTTTTAGTAAATAAAAAGTTTCTGCAATAATTTTCATGAACGCTTTTCATTTACTAAGGCGTATCAACAGTGGCAAAGAAAAGCGCAACACACACTTCGATTACTGTAATTTTTAAACCGACTTCAAATAATTCTGCCAAAAAAAAAGCCCGACTTCAATGCAAAGATCTGATAAAACATTTTTGAAAAAAATTTATGGGATATAAAATTAAATTTTAATGGGCGTACTTCTACCCATTTTTTAAATGCAAGATTTTGTGTTTTTCAAAGCTCAGGTACATTAGAACCACTTAAAATGAAATATTACATTTTAAATAGAGTGACTCCGCCCATTTTTTTTTAATGGAAGGTTGTGTCTATTTTTGAGCTCAAGGTGTGTGGTAACTTTCGTAAAAATCGGTTGAGTAGAAACCAGTGAAATATATATAATAATAGATTTTAATGGGCGTAGACCCGCCCATTTTTTTAAACTAAAATTGTCTAATTGCAAGAAACAAAAGTGTTTGCTAGGTTTAGTAGCAATCAAATAAGCAGAATATCATAAAATCAAATAAAAAAAATTGTGGGCGTGTATCAGCCCGCCAAGACAAAACAAGAATTTTTACAATCGGTCTAAAATGTACAGAGTTATGAAGTAATACCCCCCAAAAAAAAGAGACGAATTGATAACATCCTCCTTTTTTTTTAAAGTCGGTTAAAAAGAGGAGGTTATCAATACGTCTGTATATTTTTCATTTGTTATTTCATAACTCCGCCATTTTTAAACCGATTTTAAAAGTCCTTTTTAATGTGAGAGGACATAACTTCTACTTGGGCTCATTTATATTTTTCATTATTATATCATTTTCGTTCTATTTTATGCTACGAGCAATGCGAAACTTAGCACACGCATTGGGCTCTCGTAGTGACATAATTTCGAACTGTACAAAAATGAGCGGAGCCACTCCCATCATAATTTATTAATTTTCGCATGGCTTTTGATGTCGATTCACTACAACAATCTGCTAAAGAATGTGTCCTTTAAACAAGACCCGTGCAAGTAAATATTTTTGGTGTCCTCTGCCAATACTCGTATATCAGTCTGTGTTGTACAGTGTAATTCATGAGATGAAAACTTATCTTGACAAGTTTTTCTTATTGATTATTTTTAATTAATTAATTTATTTTTTCCTCCACCATATAAAAAGTTACTTGTCTTTAATTTTCGCTTTACTTTTAATTTCCAATATAACTTTTTGTTTGAATGTTTTTTTTTTTGTACAAATTAAACAGAAAGAAATACTTGCTATTAAAACAACTTTCGAAAATGAAAATGGTAAAAAAGAAGTGAAATGATCACGTAGTGAAATATGATAAAAACATAATTTCAAATGTCATGCAGATTTTATATATAAAATTTATTTCTTTAAGCCATTTATTTAAGTAGTTAATTTTGATAAAATATTTTTATAAATATTTACTTGTCTCCTCTGCTAAAAAAATAGCAGAACGCCAGAAGGTACGCTATTAAACAAAGATAAATAATTACCTCAAAACAAGCATAAAATTATGCATAAAAAGTTATTTAAAATAAAAGTTAAAAATACCAGCAGCAGTTATTAATTAAAAAAAAATAATAACAATAAAAAACTACTTGAACAAATGTGTGGAAACAAAACTGAAAAAATGAAGTCGTCATCTTCCTCAAAAAGAAATAAAAAAAGAGATACTAACAAGCGCAACTAACTGCAGTTGTCAAACTTTTTACAGTGAAGAACTAATCAGTTTTTTTTTGAATACTTAAGATCTCCCAAGCGAATTGTTTAACAGGTGGTCTCGATTTGTAACTCTGCATATCGCCTTGTATATTTGATTTGTTAGTGTAAAATTTCCTACAGTCAGAATATTTCCGTACATTTTGCTTTGATTTGACAGCAGAGAAATTATCAGCTGATCGTCAGCTGCTGAATTGTGATTACCTGTAGTGCGATTCACTAACTTTTTTTAACTACAATCGCATCGTTAAAATAATTATAACAAAAATTTATCGAATTTGCTATTCAGTAACATTTTTAACGATATTCGCTGTAGGCTAATGTCAGTTGTGTCGTTATTTAAGCGACAATAATTTATGTGCTGTTAATTTTATCGACAAAAATCAACAGAAAATATCAGCTGCGTACTATCGTTAAAAAGAAGTTACGGAATCACACAATCGTTATTGTAAGCGACAAAATGTATAGACAAAAATTACGATTGTCGGATCGTTAAAAGTTACTGAATCGCTCTACTGATGTGAATTCGCCTTGGAGATCTCTTTAAGCACGATAGTTGCAATTTTCCCTGAACCTGGGAGTAATAAAAATTTTATATTATGTATTATACTATATTATATATTATATAATTATATTAATATTATAATTAATATTTATTAAATTGATGATACCACACTTAAATGTATTTTTTAAATTTATTTTTGTTTAAAACAATTTAAGTGTATCTAGAATGAAGCCGATCGGCTGAAAACTGCCGCCGACATATATTGAAAACACTTAGCCGCCGCCATCATGACATATTTTTTTGCATTTCCATTGTTTTAGAAAAATAAAAAGGTTTTTTTCAATATAAAATTAAAAAAAAATTTGCCTTTCAGTGCAACATATGCTTCAACAGACCGCGATTACACGGTTTCCGTTTCTTCTGAAAATATCTCCTTACCTTCACAAGAACCTGCCTGATTTCAAGATCCTGACCAAAAAAATTGATTTTTTTAATGCGATCCAAAAGTAACGCATAATTTTATTTCTTTTCTAAAATTAACCAAATATATTTAACTAGTCAGAAACATTTAAAAATTAAAAAAAAAAAAAATTAGTGACAAAACGTGATTTTTTTTTAACAGAATCTCAGAATATACAAATGCAAATGAATATCGTCAAACTGATACTTAGTTTAAAAACATAAAAAATCAATTTATCTTATTTAAAAAGCCATTAAATCAATTTGAAATAAATACAATAACAAAACTAGAAACCCACTAACTGACGGCAAAATTTGGTTTTTGGTGTCTGTTTGTCTGTCAACGAACTATTTGTCCATGAAGTAAGAAAAAAAAATACAATATAAAAAATACTTTAAATACAGAGGCGCCTGCTGCAATAATAGAAATCTTAAACGCAGTACTTATATTTATATGTCTCTACTTTTTCTTTAATAAACAATTAATTATTTGTAATGACGCACGAGCAAAAGGACTACAAAATTTATTGTTATAGTAACTACTAATTTAAAAAAAAATTAATGTTTGTCTCAGTTGGAGTTTCAAATTAATTTAACTTTTTTTCTATTCTTTTAAGCAATTGCATTGAACATTTCTCAAGCCCTTTAAATAAACCTTTGTAACATTTATCTAAACGGTCTTACATTTTCATTGAACATCCATTTGATTTTAATCATAATCGTTTAAACTAAAAAAACTCTCAATGATAAATCATTTGTGATGAAACCTAAAAAAAGAATGCAACTAAATGCCTTTCTCGTTCAGAATTGGGAAAGGAAGCCAATTAAATAGTTTTTAGCACAATAAATTCACTATTAATTTATTTTTAACCGGCTTCAAAAAAAGGCGGAGGTTAACAATTCGTCTCTATTTTTTTTTGCGGTGTTACTTCATAACTCGGTACATTTTAGATCGATTGTAAAAATTCAATTTTTTTTGAGAGTGTATAGCTTCCCATTGGCCCCATTGGGCCGGGATACCCACAATTTTTAATTTAATTTTATGATATTCTACTTATTTGATTGCTGCGAAACTTATCGAACACCTTTGGTTCTTGTAATTGCACAATTTGAAACTTGAAGAAAACGGGCGGGGTTACGCCCATTAATTTTTTTTTATAATATTTCACGCGGTTCTACCTAACCGATTTTTACGAAACTTACCACACACCTTGAGCTCTAAAATAGACACAATCTTCCATTTGAAAAAAATGGGCGGAGTTAAGCCCATTTAAATTTAATATTTTATTTTAAGTGGTTCTACTTTACCGATTTGTGCAAGACTTAACACGCACCCTGACCTCTGAAAAACACATAATTTTGCATTTAAAAATTGGGCGAAGGGACGCCCATTAAAATTTAGTTTTATATTTACTTATTCCATTAGATCTTTGCATTGAAGTCGGTTTTTTTTGCAGAAAGAATTATTTTATGGATATGTATAAAAAATGCGCGGCCGAAGCTTTTGAAATTAGGGGCGTTAATATACATATCTGTGGCAAAAAGGAAAACGTGCTTAAGTCGAGATAAGCTAATTTTGAGCAAATGGTACCTCCGTAATCTGCATATTTGAAAACCCGTGTTCAAAACCCCAATCAATTTGTGTGGTTTTTCAGGAAGTTATATCGCTATGACTTTGCGACTTATCTTTTTTAGACTTTTAATCTCATTTGGAATAATAGCTTAATTAAGGTTATACTTGGGTATATTTTAATTCAAATATATTACGTATAGTATCTAGAACTACATATGTTTGCTTAAAAAAATAAAGATTAACAGCAAATTTCCCAACTTAACTGCGAAAGAAATAAATTTCTGAAAATCGAATTGAACGCTTAAAAGTGCTCTCCTGCAAAACTGTAAAATATGACTTAAGTACTTATTTCTTATTGCCACAGATATGTTTATTGGTCTACTCTATAATTAAACGAAAGAGAATGCTTTCGAATTTGTGTGTTATTAATGTATAAAATATTTGCTTTCGTTTCGTATTACAGAGTAGACCCTCCTGATTTCTTCGGCACCAATCCGTTAAAGCTTTTGCATAATTACATGAAGCTAAATCGGGTCACAGCCATTCTTTCATATAAATATCCGAGGTCGATGTTGAAGAGGCGGCAAACGTTGTGCTCTTTAAGGCCACAACTACAAGTTGCTTGCCAAATCAAGCAATTTTTTTTCAAAATTTATCCATTTTTGCATATTTATATTTTATATTGGTCTCTCCTCGTTTCGTTCTCTCAATATGAAATTTTGGTCCTAGTAGTTATTTCATCATCCATAATAAGGCATGTGTTGAATTTTGTGAAAATATTGTCTTGGAGCTGCAGTGTTTTTTGCAATCATTGCCGGATTTTCAAGAAATGTGTGAAATTTTTTTTTATTTTTAATTTTTCCCCATGCATACAAATATATTCCGACTGATTAAACTCGTTTACAGATTAACGGCAATTATGTTTAGAAAGACAAAATTAAAGAAAATAATTAAAGTGTTACCACTAGGTTCTTGCATAAAGACCTGGCGATGTGGCCGGTCTGAAGTATGTGAAGTATATGTACATAAAACTTCAGATTTAAATTTAAGAACTTAAATCATGAAATTTATATAATTTTTGAAAGCACAATCGTATCGAATATACATATAATTGGGGGATTCAAACGGTAGTCATAAAGGTCATATTGTCATAATGTTTTAAATTATTTTATTATAATTGTTTTTGACCTTTTCTTAAAAAAAAATTAAAACATGACACTATGACCTTTATGACTACTGTTTGAATACCTCAAATATTAAAGCGATATATAACTGGAAATCCTATAAATTATTGCAATTATACAACGCAATTGATAGAATTTTTAAATCCAACCTTTGATAACAGCAAGAAACTTCCCTGAATTTTTTTTTATATCAAAATTTATTACACCAGCCTACTATATATGTTTTAACTTCGCATACTTTCTCATTCATGAAGACTGATAAGATCCCTTAAACAAATCAAGCAAAAATCATTTAAAATCTTAACAAATCCATTTGTCATTTATTTGTTTTTTTTTACAAAATAAAAATAAAGTAAAAGCAACAAACTAAAAGAAACTTGAAGTTTTCCCTCATTTAAAAATAGTTTTAAGTAATTGTATTTTATACCGACCCTATTATTTTTTGCTTCCTGTAGTTTTTGTCATTACTTTAAGGTTTACTTTTTTTTCCTATTAACCATTTAATAAATAGACTTTATCTGTCAATGTCATGTTAAATTGTTCCTTTTCTAAAAAAAGAAAAAATATAAAAACTAAAAATCATTCTCCTGATGTCCTTAAGGAGTCAAGTGTGTTAAGTGTTTATCTTTGGGGGGGATTTATTTATTTTTTCTTTTTACTTTATTTTGTATTTTACAATTTCACAATTAATCGATTAAGATCTAACTAACTATGCAGTATAGACATTCCTAATTTGGTTTTGTGGTCAACTGTTTATGCGAGGAACAGATGTAAAGAGGAAATTGAAAATGATCTTTATCAGGGTAATACTAACATGAACATACTTATTTTATTTTTTTTTTTTTTTTGTACATGACAATATTTATGTGGTCATAAAAAATTATGAGAAACTGGAAAGTGACTTGTGGAAACTGTAGGCTAATTAAAAAGAAATACTTACATACTCGTACATATGTACATATGTATGTGAGTACATACACAGAAAAAAAGTTATAGATAAATTTAAACAATTTCGAAAATAAATGGCTCGACTATGAATTCGAAGTGGACTTCAGTAGCGTTGTCAACTGGCAATATAACGAGAAAAGAAATTAAACCAATTAAAATCCTTTAGAATTTCCATCTCCATTGTGTGTAAATATTATTGCTTAAAATAGTTTTGAACTAAAGCTGAGATGCCACTATCAGCATAAATGGTGCAATCTTGCATTCTTATCGTGCTATATCGACACATATTTGAAAATATTGCTTAATTTTTTCTTTGGTGGTCCCAATTTTTTCCGTTCATATCGGCCAAAAATTCATTTGCGACAATAATCGGTATAATGCGTTCACACTATGGTAATTTATTGTGCTAATAAAAATTTATATTTTTGTTTATTCGCTTGTTGCCAGTCGGATTTTTATTTTCGGGGTGGATTACAAAAACAGAGAGAGTTATAGCTATGCTGCTTAGCTATATAAAACAAATTGCATGTGTTAAATATCAATGCGATAAAATTATATTATATGATGATGTCAAATTCAAAAGGTTTCCATTTATTTGCCATTATTTTCTTTTCTAGCTGGGAACGATTAAATTAATGTATTGCTTGCGCTCATGTGCAAAAATAATACAAAAACAAATTGAGCTATCGTTCTGATTGTGTTTGTTTCACTCACTTCAAAAGAACGAAACAAGTCCAAATCACACGTTTTATTTCCATTATTTTCGAACTCTGATTTTTTTAAGTACAAAAAAATCAAAACAATAATAAATTTATAACTGTAATAGTGTTGATTATTTTTGCTACGAAAAGCTCGTCCTAGCTCCTGCGTCATGGCATAAAGAGCATAGCTCTAGAAACGTATAAACTGTGTGCGAATGAATGAAATGAATTTCCTCGAATTGGTTGATAGCACTAGTTTACAAAATTATATTTTGTTCATGTACATTTGATAAGAGGTGATTTTCCTTATGTATTTTCTTTTGCTGAATTCGAAAATCAAGGTTAAATGTTTTTATGGAACAGTTTTCGAGATATTGTAATTTTTTAATTTTTACGACCTTTTTTCACTTGACGGACCATATCTCGATCTAGAATGTCCGATTTTTACGTTCTTGGTATTCAAATTCAAGTTATTGAGATGGCAAATAAATGTGTGTAATCGGATCTTTGATTGATAAAGCGGTTCAAAATATATCGATAAAAATAGGGCACATTTTCAAAAAAAAAAACAGAAAAAATCATATTTTAAAGTATTTCTATGACAGAAAAGTACAAATCGTTTACGTAAGAACTAAGACTAACGAGAAGATAATCGACCGATTAATTACAAAGTTATAAGCAATATAATATAAGCAAATTTCATTGGGTCACTCTGTATTTATTACAAGATGTATTATAGCTACTTGCTTTGTAATCGCGCTGAGTTCAAAAAACAATGGAAGGAAAGACTTTTGGGGTATAAATTCAAGGTCTTACCAATGGCTTATTCGTGGAACTGCCGTCACAGGTGACCCAGCAACTCATACAGATCTGTGAGGTTTCATAATTGATATTGTAAGTATGGCAACATTATTCACATTGATGCAAAACCGCCAGTGGATTTTGTTCTGACCCTGGTTATACACGCTCACCCTGATAATTATATTCTATTAAAGAAAACCAGCAATTATTTTGATAAAGTATAATATATATATATATTACTTTATACATGCGCTTTATTTGTTTCTTCATTGTTTTTGTAATTTGTTTGTATGTATAACTTTTCTTTTTTCTTTTTGGATATATAGCAAGTAAATTAAGTAAATTATGCTGTTTATATTTTAATTATTTATATTAGCAATAATTACTGTTTATAATATTTTATAATATACAATAGATAATTAACCAAATATACATATATAAAATAAATTTTAAATACAAATAATTTGTTTGATTTTTATGTTTTTCTCTTTTTATTTCCAGAAAAATCTTAAAGATTCTTCAGCTACAAAAAAAAAAAAAATAATGAAACTTAAAATTAATCCTAAACGACAGAAATTACTTTATATGAAGTCGCTCGTAATTAAACTAAAACAAATATTAAAAAGGGTAAGTAACAATTTTTAATATTTAAAGCAATATATTTTTGTTTCTAATTAATTAAGTACTTAAGACTTTCTATTTTTTTTTTTTACTTTAAATTATAAAGTAATTTTTGTAATAACTATAGTGTAATGCTTAAATTACTTATTTTATTATTCATGACTACAAATTAGGACAAAAAAAATAATAAAATAAACAACTTATATTAATTTGGTTTTATATATTTACAAAATATTAAAATCTACGGGGTTTTTAAATAAAATTGCAGTTATTAAGAAATAAAAACTATTTAATTTCCTAAAATTTTTGAATTCAAGATTTGTTTGTATTTACAAAAGTTGGAAAATAAAAAGAGGTCTTGGAATCAAAGACAATGTAGGCATAAGAACAGCAATTTCCCCAACAATTTTGTTGTGCTAATAATTTCCCCTGCACAGAAAAATATTCTTCGTAATAACACTTCTAATTGAAAAAAAAATACAAATAGGTAATTAAAAGTTTGATTGAGTCAATTAAATTTTATTCTTTTATTTTTTTAGTTGATTAAAATTTTAAATGAGTCAATTAAACATTTGGTTAAAAAAAAATACAAATAGGTAATTAAAAGTTTGATTGAGCCAATTAAACTTTATTTGAAAAATTTAGTTGATTAAAAATTTAATTAAAAATTTAAATGAATCAATTAAACTTTTCTTTAAGAATTTAATTAATAAAAATGTTTAAATGAAACAATTAAATTTTTTGTTCCTTTTTTTTCAATTAAAGCTGTTAATTTGATACAAAAAAATGCTGTGTGTATTATAAAAAGATTTAAATAATTTTTGAACTTGTAAAGTGAATTTGTATAAATTTTTATGTACACAAAAAATAGAATGCATGAAATTTTTTGTAATATTAATTAAATTATTTTGTGATGCCACCAGTAAATAATTTTAATGTCGAGCCTTATTTTCGATTTTATCGTAAGCGACATGTTATCGAAAATAGACTTTTTATTGAAATTAAAATTCTATGGGCCTAGCCATAGTTTAGAATTATCAAAATACCAAAATTGTTGATAACTTTTAAGATACGAGATGTAAAATTTTATCGTAAGCTGCAATTTACGTATGAAAAACAAATTTCAATATTATAAAAAAACCGGGAAAATTTAATTTTTGTCGAAAATAACTCTCGATATTATTAATTTTTTTCACTTGAATTAATTGCAGCTATAAAAAATTTAATTGATTCAATTAATTTCTTAATAGAAAATATTATCTACCCGGTGAATACTTTTCTCTGTGTACGAGTATGTGTTAAAAGAAATATGCTCGAAGTCTGTCTGCACAGTGGGTTGTGAATAATTTCTTTCGACTTAAAGGAATACGAATTTATTGCACACAGAGAAAAATGAAATAAAATCTTCATTTAAACATGTTGCAACATCACTAAAAAATTAATTGAATTTGCATCTGTAAAGAAGTAGATAAATCAAATTTTGTAATGGAAATATTTTTAACTGTGTACTTTATCCATTTTAATTTCTTTAAACCAAATTTAACATTCGTTTCGAAAAACAGAACCTTACGAAAGCGATTTACGATTTGAAAAGAAAACGCTGTTGTATAATGCGATACAGAGTTGTATATTAGAGTCTTACGATTCCCATATATTTGAACTAGGTTCTCAGTTAGAAGAAAAATTTAATTCCTCTTTTTAGACAATCAGCTGTGAATTTCGTATTTTTTTCAAACATAAAACGATGTTTCATTTTCAATCTCAAATGCACCAGATTATGAATTGAGCTAACGTAAATTTGGCAAAAGTTCTTTTATATTTCGCATAAAATTCGATGCTTTTTTATGTAAGTAGATATGGCTCATTTACTTCAACAACGTCATAACTCAAAACAACTAGTTCAAAAGAAAACGAAAATAATATATGCGAGTATACTAAAGTTCGTGTTATTGGAAAGCCAAATTACATGTGATAATTTTTAAAATAAACAAATAACATAAAAGTTAATCGTAAAAATTCTGACAGAATAGAACATGCTGTTTCCGAAGGCCGTCACGCCTTCATCATCAGCGTTCAGCGTTGTGTTTGGTCCACTGTGTGTGGTGTCAGTTGATGCAAACTTCAGCTTTATACACATATTTTTTCAGCGCAAAGGGAATATGTGATTTGCTTTGATTCATCGTAATTCAGCAATTTGAAAGCTTTTTTCTAATGAAACCTCAAATTTACCATTGTTGTGTTTTCTCTACTAATTTTGCACATGCCTGTTAATTTGATTATTTTTGTTCTACTTCAAGCAAATTTTTTTGGTTTGTTGCTTTTAATGAGGTTGATTCTGCATTATTAATTCATAAATATGATTTTTTTTATAAATTTCATTTTTATAGAATTTAAGTAAAATTTTCTTGTTCAACTCGTACATTTTCACCAGAAGTTCTATTCAGCGAAAACTTTCCTTGAACTATTTGTTAAGAATAGCTTTTATTTTTGTTGCAATTTCCTACTTTTTTGATACCATTGAGCCTTTTTCCTTTTCCTTGAAAAAAAAATTTTTCATAATAATAATAATAAAAAACGTATTGATTTCCCTCTTCATATCCGCGCTGTCTTAAAAATATCACAATACACAATTAAATAAATATTTAATGTTTTTTTTTAACTTTAAATTAATGATATTTTTGTAGTTATTTTTAGAAATATTTTCTTTTACTTTATAGTATTAATATGCTTGTATTACTTTCAATATTGTTTTATTTGATAAGGAACGATACGCTGATATCAGACTATAATGAATAAATTGTATTTTATTGGTTGTATGAAAACCAAGCACGCGAAAGGGTCCTTGAAAATAATGACCCCGTTCAGATTTATTTAACTTTGATAAAGATCTGCCTCTATGTTTAATCAAAGTAGTCGAAAAAAAAATTAAAATGTTTATTCTTTTGTGTGATAGTAAAAAGTTCGTTGCGCAAAATAGAACAAAAAAAAAACGGCAGAAAAAGCCTTTCTTTTTTTAGGTTTTTTGTTTGTTTGTTTACTTATTGTTAATTTCTGGAAGACTTCTAAAGTCTCTTTAACTCTTCTCGTTTAAATGGTCAATTGCACGGCATGTAACATGACCGTTTTCAAATCGGACGCTAAATGACTGATATCGACCACAGAGTCCACCATTTCCTGGACAGCTGTGACGCTGGGAAAATGGGCAGCCGCTTGTTTGGATTTTAGAACGCAAGTTTTTAATGCCTCCGCCAGGTTGTTGGTGCAACGCAGAATTTTCTCCCTCAAATCGTGTTTCGAAACATTGCGGTGCACTATGTCGCCTATGGTCACCAAGTTATGGGCACTGACCACCACGAACTTGCCATAGGCTATGAAAAATTTGGGCGGCTGATTTTTTTCGACAGTCTCGAGAAAGGAATCGATGGCTTGCCGCAGGTTGCCCATGTGAGTGGAAATCTGTACGGCATAATAGCGCACTAGCATTTTATCCTTATCTGTCAATTCGAGCTGTGTTTTTTTGCCATTTGTTGTGGCTGCCACATTGTTGGCGGTGGTTATGACTGTGTTTTCGGCTGCCTTGAGCGCATTATCGAACTTGTTTTTCAGATTTTCGGGTATGGCTTCACGCAGAGAAGAGTTTTTACGTGCTGCAGCATCTTTTGATTCAAACGAAACGTAATCGTAGTCCTCTAACCATTCAGAGGAATTACGTTCTACTGCCGTGGGTGTGTGCGGTATTGTGGGTGTTTGCGGCGTTAGTGTTTCCTCGGCTACTTCAGCCAGCTGTCTCTTGAAGAGCAACGAGGCATTGCCTTGTATGAAAGATGTTGTTGAGCGTACATCTTCGGTGAGGGTTTGAGCACAGGCTATTAAACGATCCAAACTATCAGGCGGCTTGCACAAAGACTTATCATCGGTGCGCGACAAATGATCTAAAGACCAACCGCCATTAGCCTCGAGCACTTCACACGAGTCATGTACCAGTTTATTGGCATCTCGTAAAGCTCTTATAATCGGTTTGAGCTTTTGTGCAAGAGTCCGATCTTCGGATTTGGAAGCATTTCCCAGAGCACCTTCTCCGAATTCGGCGAGATCATGTAAAGCTGTGCGCAAACGTACGGCAGCTAGTTTTACTTCCATCAGCACGGGTTCCAATTTGTCACGGCTGCGCCAATCGGGTGAAACGAATGCTAAAAGTCTGAAAAGGAAGCGTAAAAGAGAGAGAAACTTTTTTGAGTATAAAAGTAGTAAAGCTATGGTGTTTTTCTACACCAAAAAATTCAAAGTTCTTGAAAACATTTTCTTTTATGATATTTAATAGGGAAATTTAACTAATATGAAAATTTTACGTTAACACATAATTTATTTCGAGATATCCGAATGAAAAGTCACAGAAGCAAAACTCTTTTTTGATAAACGTTAAAAAAAAGTTAAAAAAATAATGCATAAGAAAATAAACGATTGAAAATAACTTAAAATTTTTGATTTGCAGAATCTCATATGTATATCGATGTCACATGCGACATTGAAAAACAACAGTTCTTTTTTTCAAATATTCATAGATACATTTAACATAAACTAAAAAAGTTTAAAATTTTTTAAAAGAATAATCCCAAATTAATATTTTACTTATTAAGTAAAATTTTTTTTATAAAAAATACATTGAAATTGATTATTGAGGGGCTTAGATGGATCCTATGCGCATTTCACTGTTGATAATGCAGATCATCAGGGGATCTTTACCCAAAGTTTCTGAGAACAACTAGAGTTATTATGTTATAAACTTTCATTTAAACAAATGAGAAGCTCAACAACAAATAACAAAGTTGAAACAAGAACTCAATAATCAACATGTTTTTTTATTTTCTTACTTTACCATTAATACATTGGCTGACTTTTTTTCAGCTTCAAATTGTATTTGTAAGAGTATGTTGCCACACAAGTATTTTTTTGACCAGGTGCAGTCAATTTAATAATTAGTGTTTTTTATGGGAATTGTTGAAATTTAAGTTTAAAATTTTTTAAACGCACTAATAATCCCAAATTAATATTTTACTTATTAAGTAAAAAGAAAGTTTATAACATAATAACTCTAGTTGTTCTAAGAAACTTTGGGTAAAGGTTCCCTGATGATCTGCATTAGCAACAGTGAAATGCGCATAGGATCCATCTAAGCCCCTCAATAATCAATTTCAATGTATTTTTTATAAAAAAATATTTTACTTAATAAGTAAAATATTAATTTGGGATTATTAGTGCGTTTAAAAAATTTTAAACTTAAATTTCAACAATTCCCATAAAAAACAATAATAAAGTAAAAAAACTTGCAGAAAAAATGCAAAAATTTGCGATCGTGGTACCTATAAAAAGTTGGCCACGTACGACGTAAGTGTAAAATTAACAAACAAAACATTATGAAAAATTTACATACTTCTAAATTGTTGAAATTTAGGTGAGAAAAAAGGATGAAAAAATAAAAAGAGTTGGGAAAAATTTAAGGAAGTTTAAACATTATTACGAAACCATAATTTAAAAAAGAAGAAACGAATACCAAAAAATTGGAATACTTAGCTGAAGGAAAAAATTACATAATTGAAGAGAAAAGGCGAAATGACCCCATACGTAAGAGATAGAAGATAGCAAAAATGCCAAACTTCAAACAAGCAGAAAACGAGCATTATAAATGCAAGCAAACCTTTGCAAAAGCTTTAGAAAAGGAAAATGGCGAATGCCTTGCAACTTTTGCTGAACTAACAGCTGCAGTATGAAGCATTCCAGGTATAGCGCAGTTGCTGTTCCTTTGCTGCAGTCAAGAATTAAAAGTATCCACAACTGCCTATTCCCAACGGTCAAGTAGTAATAGGAGCTAGAACTGTCTATTTTGGTATTGCTGATACTATTTTCATTTAAATTTTTTCTAGTTTTATTTAATTTTATTGTTCGAACTTCATTTGTTTCTATATTTTAACAGGCTAAAGTTCGTACTTAAGACAAACCTTTTTGGTTTGTTACTGTTAAGTATATTTTATTTTTAATTTTTATGAATTTATTACTCATAGTAATTATTCTTGTTAAATTTGTTATGCTAGAATAATCACATTGAATACTTTTGCTAATTTCAAATAAATTTTAAATACTGTTTATTTATAATTTCGGTAAATTAGCAGCAGGAACAATTTAAATAGCATGATGGCAAATAATGTCACGTGGGACTGGGTAAAATGAAAACCATTTTAAAGAGACATCAGTGTACAACATTATAAAACTAGTTACATTAAAATATAAGCTTCAAGTTTCGCTGAAATCAGCGTTTCAATTGTAAGGCCGTAAAAGCAACGTCTGATTTTGTCACATGCGAATGCCTTGGTTTTTTTCTAATTATCTTGGAAACCAAAAATTGCTAAAAAAAAAATCAAACAGAACTAATTTATAGTTTTAAGTTATGACTTTTTTCACTTTAAATGTGTATGGCTGTCACGTTCGACATTATGGAAATGCCCATATGTTATCTTAAAAATTTGCATTAAAAACATATAAAAATACCCCTTTTAGACACGGAAAGTTTACTTTGCAAAGTCTTAATTCAGCTGGGAGAAAGACAGAAAGAAAAAGTATTCCTTCCTCTGCCTTTCTCCCAGCTGAATCAAGACTTATCAAAGTAAACTTTGCGTGTCTAAAAGGGGTAAAATCTTTTTTATTTCATAATTGTTTTCAATATAAATTTAAAATCGAATATTCTCAGGGAACTTATTTTCGCCATTATTAATATCGCAAATCCCACGATCTCAAATCGTCTCCATTTACAGAACAGGGACGATAAATTTCTCTTGAGATATCGTTTATTTGAACTTCTGATTGCTTCTAAACTTTCCTAATATGTAAATTACGATAGAAAAAAGCAGTATCTGATCGAAGCCGATATCGGCCAAATATTTGACCTTATCGTGGTTGGTGTATTTTCAATTCGACTACGACGACTTGGTCACAGATTAAAGAAAAGTTATTGAAGTGTTCTTTAATTTATTACAAAAACGTCGTAATCGAATTCGAAATGTGCCAACCACGATGAAGGGCATTATTAATGGGTGTCCGAATCGATGAATGTAGATTATTCGTAAAAAGAAGGACGTTTATTTTAAATACTTTTTTTCCCGAAATATATATATAGATATAATTTACCTCGTTATAGCAGTTGTTGTCTCCGACTGCAACTTGGCCAGCGTTTCTAATGCGGATGTCAATTCTAATGGCAATTCTTTGGTAGCGATAATATTTTGATTTAGATTAATTCCATTACCGTTCGGCGGTAGAGGGAAGTCGTACGCTGTACAATTCCCATTAACGGAAGCTCTCGATAAAGGTCTAGTCTGTTGTTGTTGCTGTTGTTGCTGCAACACAGCCCTTACCGGCAATGGATTACGTCTTGGTATATCATAGTCTGGCATATTGGCCAGCGATGAGCGATTTGAGGAAGAGAAAGACAACGACAAACTGTCGCTTGTCAGCAGCGATGAATTCGAACTACTCGGTGTTAGAGTGTGCTGATGCTGTAGCAAAGAGGTTAAAGGTCTCGGAACATCATAGTTTTCTTCTTGTATGGGTGTGGAACAGTTTTTCATATTTCCAGCTGATGTTGCCTGCAAATTGGCCATATTACGTAGCACGTTGCGTGGTGAATCGTAGTTGATGGGCACGGCTGGTTTTGGTATATCGTATGTTTCAAATTCGTGATTTATTGCGGTATTCCCTGGAAGATTTTGATAGATTTGTAGATGATGATGCTGCTGCTGCTGGCAAGCTGGTGCCGACAAATGTTGTTGTGAGTGTGACTGTTGATTTTGTTGTGGTAAATTATAGATATAGACATCACCATGTCTTTGGGGCGTTATGACCTAAAAGAGAAGATAAAAAAATACGGTTTGTTATTCTAACAGTTTAATGTTTTAGTAAATTTTAAAATATACAAATGAGAAAAGCATTTATGCCCTTCACGGTAATAATCTAAAATACGATGCTCGTGTTAGACACCTGACATACACAAGCATAACTTATTGATACAATTTGGAAGATTTTTTTCTTTCTGGCATTTTTGTTTCAGCGATTTTGTCGCGTTAAAGAATTGTTAAGTTTAATGATTTGTTCTGTTTGTACCGATTTTTTTGGCTTTGGAAGTTTCTTTTTCATTTTGACGATTTCTCATTTTTGCGAAATTTTTCCTTTTAACGATTTTTTTCTGTCTAAGGGTTAACTTGCATTTTTATTAATTTTTAGCTTTTGATAACTTTTATTTTTTTACCGCCCACTGTCCGCATATGAGTACAGCTATTCAAAGGCTATCAACTCTGAATTAAACAGTTATATTTCTTACAACAAACAAGCACGTCACTTCTTTAGGCAACGTTCGACTTGTCGCACACTTACATTCAAAACAAAAACAAAAACAAATTTTAATATATTGTTGTTGTTTCAAATGTAAGTGTGCTACATACAAGTCGCACGTTGTCGATATGGTGGTTCAGGCTCTCAGTCTATCATGGATGGTCTGTAATTTGCTCGTTTTGAAATCGTCTAATTTCTAGGAAACAGCTCAATTAAAAAGTTGACTTGTTGCAGCTTTTAAATTGGTTTTAATGTTAATGTTCAACAAAACTCTGTTTTTCGATTTTGGAAATCGCACTATTTGAAAACGCGCGGTTTGCAGAACACTATTTTTTATAATCGGATATACATGTTACTAAATAAAAAATAAGAGCACTTTTTAGTGTTTAAAATTTTGTATTTCGATTACCTTCAGTTTCTTCTTGGGCATTAATGGGTTAAGTGATTTTTATTAGCTAGCGCAATTTTTTAATTTGCCGATTTCTCTTGCAGATTTTTTCTTATATTTTCCCTGTTTAGTTACACAGAAAAAAATGATTTGTGAATACAATTAATTTTTTTGTTACATCAATTAAATACTTAATTGATTTTGAACCTACAACGATTTTTGTAAATACAATCAACGAAATTGTAAGTTGAAGGAAAATCTTAAAAATATTTTCAATTAAATATATCAGCAAATAATTTGTTGAAATTTATTTTTTTTCAAAATTTATTTTTGTTAGATTTCAAAGTTGTTTCAATTAAAGTTATTGTTGAATTAACAATGTGAATTGTTGAATTTCCGTATATAATTATTATATTAACAATCACAATCCTCGAAACGATTTTTGCTTGTCTGCGAAAAACACTAAATGTGTTTGAGCGGAGTTGAACCGGCAACCTCCGGACTAATAAACTAACTCACTTACCTCTCAGCTAAAGGGCAACACTTTATTAGATAAGCAAATAATGAATACACACAAAACATGATGTCTTGTTTCTTCTACATGTGCGCATTCCGTTATGATATAATTTAACAAATAATTTTCTTGAGTAATTTAACTGACTACAAAAATTTTAATTTGTTATATCAACAATGATGATTGTTAATTTTTAAATTAAAATTTTTGTTTTGTTGGTTGCATTTCGATGATGTTTTTTTCTGTGTACTTAGCTTTGGCAATTTTTTTCGATTAGATAGCGATTTTTAGAGTTCCGTACTACCACCCCAAAGGTGAAAAGGAATCCTATTGTTTTCGCTATGCTATCCGTCTGTGCGTCACAGAATGCTTGCTCGAGAACCGTAAGAGCTACGGACCTGAATATGTAGAACCTTTGCCGCTACAACAACAATTATATGACAGTTAAAAATTAAAGGGTGTTCCAAAATGATCAACGAAAAATTTTAAAATCCCATGTATTAACATATAATTGTATAAAGATAATTGAAATTTGCAAAGTTGGTGTATTTTTATAAAGACTCCAACAATTAACACTTGAAATTTAAAAAATTTAAATTAAAGGGTAGTCTATCAGTTAATGTAATTTTGACAACTGGCTGTATCTTGGCAACCGTAAGAGGCAAACCCTTAAAATGATCTAAAACGCTAAAACTGAAAAATTTCAAAATCTAAAAATCGCCAAACCGAAAAAATCGCTAAAACCGAAAAATACCCCAACCAAAAAAAAAAAAAAAAAATGCCAAACTAAAAAAATTCAAGACTAAAATAAATATCCAAAAACCGAAAAAAATCGCCAAAATTAAAAAAATGCGAAAACTAAAAAGACCCCAATAACCAAAAAAAAAAAAAACATAAAAGACAAAAAGCGCCAAAAATAAAAAACCAGTCAAAACTAGAAAAATCGTCAAAAACCGACAAAAATTTTACCGGGTACTTAATTGTTTTTAAATGTCTACATCATGATAATTATGTATATGAATAGGCTAAAGTTCGTATAGCATTACATATCGAGTCATAACCGCCAAAATAGCTTAAGCGACATAATTTTCGAACCTCAATTTTTGGCCAAAATCGATTATTCGCTTAAGCTATTTTAGCGGTTATGGCTCGATATGTAATACTATACGAACTTTAGCCTATTCATATACATAATTATCATGATGTAGACATTTTAAAAACAAGTACCCGCTAAAATTTTTCTCGGATTTTGGCGATTTTTCTAGTTTTGGCTGGTTGTCTTATTTTTGGAGCTTTTTTCGTTTTTATGATATTTTTTTTTTTGTCAATTAAGCTTGTATTTCAGAGAAAATTTAAATTTTTCTTTATTTCTTTATGTACTTTTGAGGAGCGTAAGTAGCTATACCTTTAGTAAAATGTAAGAAAAAATCTAACCGCATTGATCTGAAATACAAGTTTAATTGATTGGTCAACGTACGTGACATTCTGTGGAATTGCCCATATGTATTCAGTGTGTCCGTACGGAACCCTTGGTATGCGATTCACAGTAGCACTTTATAAAGCCTTAATTTTATTATTTATTTTTATTTTATTATTTTATTTTTGCAATAAAACAAAGTATTTTATTTAGAAAGTTAATATAATATTTATTGGAAAGTTTCTATAATTTTATCTCTTCACAAATAGTAAAACTTTTTTTTCCTATAAAAGGTTTTAAAGTTTGTAAAAGTCATGTGTCTATTTGTTAACTCCCTCATAACCACCTACATATGTATGTATTTGCTATAGGGTAACAACTTGTTTACATATATTTTTTTTCCAAATACCCCTACATTGAAGATTCTTAAATACAACAAAAACGTCTTCTATTTCAATTTAATTATTTTAATTTTTTAAGAAAATTTTAAAATTCTTTAATTTTATATCTAAGATTTTTACAGAACATCAAACAAAGTATGTATGTTATTTAAATACACACACCTTTTACGACACACTCACCTACACACACACACACACACACACAAACTCATTATCGTTATACCACCTTGTACTGTCTAGCCAAAGGATTGTACACAAGGATGTGGAGCCTTCTAAACTATTGATTTTATTTTTTTTTCAGCAAACTATTTGCTTTTGTATTAGAAAATTTTCGAAAACCACAAGCACATTTTTTTATTTAATTTATTAGTTTTATTCCCGTGAACTACATTTTTCTTTTTTTTTATTTTTGCTTAATAGTTTTTATTTAAGACTTTTTTTTTCTTAAGAAAATAAATGTTTGCTATAAAAAATATACTTTTCGAGTTGTTTAACGTTAACTAGTAAAATTACTACTACCTTTGATACAGCTTTTCCATTACAGGCAAACGCTTATTTATCCTTTTTTTCCTCCACAAACACTCAGGCACTCTCGCTCCAGTTACTCATTTCTCATTTCCCTTGTAAGTTTTCTTGTTTTGACTTTCTGATGTTTTGACTGCGCATGTCGTTGGCTGTTGCTGTCATTGTTGATTCTGTTTACTTTGCGGGTGGTTTTATTTATTTACAGAGGGCGCTGGCAACATTAGTTATACATAAGTATATATTCCAAGAACTTTAAGAAGTTCAATAGCATTTTACTAATATTGCTGCATGCAAGTGCAAATATATCCCCACAAACATTCAGATTTGAAAATTAATTTCTAACCTGGTAGAGCGAATCCAAAAGCTGATCAGATCTTGTACTAAAAAAATAACGTCAACTGCAGCAAAATTTATTGCAATTGAATGATCCAATCGGGAACTATCTTTGATGAAAATTTTCAAAAAAGCCCGTATGTTATTATGTAATATATAACATTAGAGAATAAACCCCTTGTTAAATAGAATTTTAATATTCTTTTACTTTTTGTTTAGCTTAAAAAACTGCGTCTCGAATATTGTAAATTTTATTTAAATCTATTATATGATTCAAAAGATATCGTTAAAAGCTAGTGTTATACAAATTATATACAACTTTTGGCCATTTTGGGCTTGATCTTAGAGGGACTGCGTCATATTATTAAAGAATTTACATTGCCAAAGCAACCCTTTTTCAGAAAATCTTATGATGTGTGAAAAAAATATGCGAATCGGTCGACCTTGCAGGCCATCCCTGAAAGTTGCCACTAAACTACAGTTTGGTCAAACTATTGGCATCCGTTATTCTTTTTAAATTTAAATCAGTGAATATCTAGAATAATTTTGGCGAAGAATTTTGAAGTTGTTAGAAACGAATAATTCTTTTTGAAAATTTTTCGTCAGCGATATCTCCCGATTTTAATCGACGTGCTTTCTGTGGCTAAATACATGCATGCAAAGCTTTCATAATTTAAAGAGTGGCTAACCGATCGGAACCAATCTTACTCGTAAAAAAAGTGAAATTCAAAAATATGTTGCATAAGATATTTTAGCGGTTATGGCTCTATATAATGAATCCATTCGATTCGGTTGATTTTGATTATATTCGACAATAAAGTTTTCGACAAAAGTTTTTTTTTTCAAACAAATTTAATTCGATTTGATCGAATGCAATATCTACTCAGCTCTCAAAGTCTCGTCAAATCGATTTTTTTAAATAACTCTAAAAATCTATGGGCGCTTCGAGCTTGAAATGAGCGGAATTGTATTTTTTGCTATAATACAAAATGAAAAACGCATTACAGCCTGGCCAACTGAAATTTACAAGTAACTTGTATTGAAAACAACAATAAAATGAGAAAATTTATTTTCGTTACCAACAAAACTAAGCGATAGAAACTTTTTTCTCGATGTCGTGGGCCAGACCGTTAAAATTTAAAATTTTGGTGATTGATATTCGTTTTTAAATTTATTTTTTATTGATTCAATCAATTTGATGATTAAAACTCCTCTTTAATTTTTTTCGAAACTGTTTACAAAGTGTTTGTTGGGATGCTGACGTAAAATGTTTTTCTCAATTCGCTGTTTAAAGAGCGACATTAACAATCAATGGCTCTTTAAAGTGCATGTACTCTTTGTGAATCAAACATGCAATGTCAAGGTTTTAAATTGTGTGTTTCCTTTTACTCATATTATAAATTAAAATTTAAAACAATTATTTAAAAAAAAAACTTATTCATGAACAGTTGATACTAAGCTTAAAAAACGACTTTGGCAAAATCTATTACTATCCTGCACAAGAAAAAATATTTCTTTAATGAACGGCTTTAATTGAAATGAAAAAAAAAACAAATATCAATTAAAAAGTTAATAGTGTCAATTAAAATTTTTAATCAATTGCATTTTTAAACAAAAGTTTAATTGACCCATTTTGATTTTGATTTGATTTTGAGTCACATTGAACAAAAGTTCAATTGTGACACACATAAAAAAGTAATATGAAAACTTTTGTAATATCAATTAAAATTCGTGATACATACGTACATATCGTTACCTTAATAAAGAAAAAAAATTCTTTAAAAAAATAATGAGTTTAGGGCTTTTCTATATTAAGGTAACGATATGTATTTTCCAATTTGTAGTATCAACTAAAAAATGAATGAAATTTTTTCCAATAAAAAATTTAATAATATTGATCGAAAATATAAAAAATTATTTCATATTTATAAAAAAGTCACTCATTTCCATGCTAACTTCATGCCAGTTTTTCCCTTATACGAGTGTGGATCATTAACGCAGTGTCTTTTTTAATTTTCCACCTCTTGATTGAAATGGCAACACTGCTCCTATCGAGAGGCAACTGTCAGTTGACTCATGTCTAAATTTGAACAAGATGTGTCATTGTGTTTGTGTTTGGCAGCCATTGATAACAGACTACCTCGCCTTTTGAGAAGAAAATGGAAAAAAGTGAATTTCGTGTGCTCATTAAACATTATTTTTTGCGAAAAAAAAGCGTAAATCAAACCAAAGAAAAGCTTGATAAATACTATGAGGACTCTGCACCATAGATTTCAATGGTAAAAAAGGCGGTTTACTGACTTTCGTTGTGGTCGCACAAGTACAAATGACGCTGAACGTTCTGGGCGGTCAATTGGGGTCAGTACACCAGATAATTTCGAAAAAATCCACGACATGGTGTTGTCCGATCGAAGAGTAAAAGTGCGTGATTGTTGATGCCATAAGCATTTCATATGGCAGTGTGGTTTTGATTTTAAATGATCAGCTGGGCTTAAGAAAGTTGTCTGCAAGATGAGTGCCGCGTTTGTTCTCAATTGATTGTAAACGTGTGACAACTTCAAAGGATTGTTTGGAGTTGTTTAACCGCAATCCGAATGAGTTTTTGCAGCGTTTTGTAACTGTGGATGAAACATTGATCCATTACTGTACTCCGGGGAGCAAGCAGCAGTCTAAACATGCTCCGAAGAAGGCCAAGGTGAGTTTGTCGGCCAATAAGATGATGGTAACAGTTTTTTTTTGGATGCACGCGGGATAATCCACATCGATTACCTTCAAAAGGGAAAAAACAATAAACGGCGAATATTATGCCAACTTATTAGACCGATTTAATGAGGATTTTCAAAAGAAAACGACCCCACATGGCCAAGAAAAAAGTTCTTTTTCATCAAGATAATGCACGAGTACACATGTGTTCAGTCTCTATGGCAAAACGCTATGAATTGGAATTTTGTCCCTAGTGACTACTTCCTATTTCCAAACCTAAAGAAATGGCTCAGTGGAAAGAGATTTGCTACAACGACCAAACAAATGCCTATTTTAAGGACCTCAAAAAATCCTATATGTTTGGATGGGATACAAAAACTGGAGTAACGTTGGACTAAGTGTATTGAGTTAAAAGGAGATTATGTTGAAAAATAAATTTTCGTTTTGCAAAAAACAAATGTGTTTCATTCAAAAACTCACGTACATATTGATCCGCCCTCGTACATTCGACTGTTCATTTTTATTAGTGCATGCCAGCAGGCATTTGTTGCATTTTTTAAGAATTTGCCGGCTGGAAACTCAACTAATGAAGATGTTATCTAACTGTCTATAATATTTGAATAGCAATACATTGCAACGCACCTTGAAAACAAGAGCAACCGGCCTTGGCAATTCTCTAATTATTTAATTTTAATTTTAAAATTATTACTTTTGTTCTATAATTTATGCATGTTCAAGCGAATGAGAGCAAATTTTGACACGGGTCATAAGTTGCAAAGTTATAATTTGAAAACAAACAAAAAAAAAACAATAATAAACCTAACAATGCACGAATTTTGAACGGACCCTTTTTAAATTAAAAATATTTTGCTGAATTGTTCTCATAAAACAATAGGAGACTTCACAACATCTGCAAATATGTATGTGCACAAATAATTTCAGGTAGTCAATCAGCGGCCACATTGAAGTGGGGCGTAACTAGAAGCGTTAGTTTAGTCATAAAAAAATAAAGTCCCAAAGTTTTCAATACCACGACTACAATGACGAGCAGAAGTAGAAAATTTTTGTTGTTTTGTTCAACATCCGGTAATGACTCAGTTCAGTTATTTTTTGAAACGTGTCAACACACTCGCGGAATAATAGCGCACATGATATTGAACCTTTAATTTTTATTATTATTATTTTCATTTTATTTTTTGTTTGCTTTGATGTGTGAAAACAATAATAATTGAGGAACCCAATTTTAATTTTCATTCGTCATGTTTCGTTTTAATATTTGGTGTTATTTTGCATTTTGGTTTAAAATTACCGCAAAACTGTTTTTTCCGTGGTGCAATTATCAAAATGATAAAACATTTTCATGACAGATTAAGCATAACCCAGCAATCATTTCAGTTGGGGGAAAAAGTATGCGAGCCCTTAAAAGTGTTGGAGGAAAGACGGTATCACGATCGCAAATCTCTTTGGCAGTACTGAATATTGTTTCGACGCACTGATAACAAATTTTGCTTTCCAATGTCGCAGGTGACATCGATATATGTGATTCTTCAAATCAAAAATCTATAATTACATATATGTACATATATGTCATCGCATAGTTTATTATGCATTCTTGTTTGACTCTTTGTACCCTCAGAAAAATTTTAGCTTCTCTTTAAGAATGTTTATCAACACAAACCGCGAAAAAGAAATATCCAAATGAAGAAAATTTTGCTTTTGAGACTGCATTCGAATATCTCGAAATAGTTTACATATGAATGGAATTTTTTTTTTAAATAGTTAAATTTGATAGTTTCTCTATGAAAATATGATAAAACAATCTCCCTTATTGTGAATGACGTCATCGACGTCACATTAACACGACAGTAAAAATTGTCACTTGTCTACTCTTTGTCGACAACAATTGACTACTATGCTCCATTAATTTACAAAGCCTTAGAGATTAGTAAGAGATTGTCAATGAAGGCCAATTGTTGCCGATAAAGAGTAAACAAGTGACAATATTTACTGTCGTCTTGATGCAACGTTGACGACGTCATTCACAATAAGTGGGAATATGTTTTGAAAGTTTACATCAGAGTAGTTGATATTTCCCTCTTTTGCATGCAATATTTTAACCCTATAACTCTTTTTAATATGGCTCTTTTTTGTATTTTTTTTTTCTTTGCAAAAGGGTCAAAAAAGTACCCTTAAACGGCTCTACGATTTATATAGTCGAAACCCAAGATACATACCATTCTCCTTAGATTTTATAAAACGTTCAAGTTTCCCGCGTTTTAGATATGTAAATAATTTTGTTTGCTGGGCTTTTAGGCAAAATAACTTAATTTTTGATATTGAGCACAGCTGTGTAATTTTTTATTTGCACCAATACAATGTGAATTAATTTATGATAACAAAACCATATTTCAGTGGCACGCAGCCAAACAGTAGCCAGTAACACCAGTGGGTAACCGATTCCTGTCAACTCCTGACCTAAATTTTAATAAATTTCAACATACTCTACACATAAATACATTAAAATATACAAGAGACTATAAATATTTCCTTTTTACAAGTTTGCTTCGAAAGTTTGGGCATGTGTGTGGTAGATTTGACATGTAATCCCAATAAAGCTGTTATAACACTTTGTGTTTTTGTTTTCTATTCGAATTTTATCTATGTATCTATGTGTTTGCATAAATATTATTAACTTTTTGGACGAAGGAGTGGTATCCAAGCCGCCTAATAATAGAAGAGCTAGTTAGAATAGCATGCATGACTTTAAACAAAGTTTTTTATTATTATTGTATGAAAATTAAATTATTGATTTGGCAAATATGTTTGTACACAAACAAACCAACAAATTATGATTTTTGTATGAAAATTATAAAAATTAAAATATGTATTTATTGAATGTTTTGTTAAGATGATAGATATAAATATTGTGTGCATAAGGTGCGATTCTCTTAACCTTTAGAAATTTTGGTTAGAAAAGGTAGAAAAATAAATATTTGGTTTATTGAAATGGAGGTTTAATTTTGACATGTAGAAAAGCGAGTGTTTTTTATGCAAACTCATTGGATGTTTATTGAAATGTTAAGAGGAGTGTATACCATTAATAATGGCAAACAATATTACACAAATGTAGGGTCTCATATTCTTCTTATTTAATATTCCACCACCAATTCGATAACTTTACGAATTCCATCTTTGAGGTCTTGAAGCGCTTGTGAAAAGAAAGAAAAGAAAAAAACTTGATGACCGATTGTTCTTTCCTCGATGTTTGTAGTTTAAAAAATAGTGCTACTACTTAACACCAGAGGCGCTGCAACGATGCTAGGCAAATTCCAAAAATGCCCAAAAGCAAAGGTGTAGAAACGAAAGAAAAAATGATAATAGCTCCTCCTCTCTCTACTTATCTCTCACTTTGATATCTTTATTTGCACTATTTAATTCCTGCTTTTAACCTATTTGAGCTGAAAACTTACTTTCTATTCTCAGCAACCTGTCAAACATAATCCAAAGGCTGCACCTTGGCAGACAATCGTTAATTTACCTGAAGTATTTGCGATTTGCTTCAGACAGCTTAGAGGTTCTCTCATCTGAACATAGCACAGACACCTCTATGGTCCGGAAATCCTGGCTAATCAACTCTGAGGCGGAAAGCTTGCAGATATCTGCTCTTAAAACATTAAGGGCCAATTTCACCAACTCTATTTAAATATCAATTCATATTTAAATGTCGATTTTGATTAATTTTTGTATGGAAAAATTATTTTTAAATATGAATTGATATTTAAATAAGTTGGTGAAATTGGCCCTAAGTTTAAGATTATGGTGCTTTTAATATTCGAACAATAAGTTTATGTTGCAACTGTTAAGGTTAGGTTAACTTTGGTGGTACGAAATTTAGAACAGCGAACCTTACAGGCACCTGAGTGGAACTTATGCTATTTAGAACATGAAAAGCGTGCAGCTCCAGAAAAATTAAAGGCGGTTATAATATCCGTTTTGACCATTGAAAACGTCATTGGGGCACCCGCATTTACTTGAGCGTCCACCAACTCCCCCATGCACACATAGAAAGCACTACTTACTTGCAAGGAACATACAAGTTGCAATGTTTGAACATAGTTATCCCTGTCTACAAACAAGCACCTTGCTAAGTTGCTGTGGCTATGTAATACCTCACTGCTTGATTAGTAGCAGCAACTGTTGACTAGCAACAGCACCTAGAATGTTATCTGGCTTATCGCGTCCCGCGTGAGACTAACCATTTGGCACTAGACATTCAAAAGCATTTTTCAAGCATTTTGGTGGCAACTTTAACATCTACGCAGTGAATGTGGTTGCTCGCATTCGCCTCCAGGAGAAGACCTCACCTGACACATGGTCACTTCTCATATTAAAGTTGGATTAATGCATGCCACAAACATCTTCCCACACTTACTAAACATGATAAGCATAATTTATTAAACCCGCGTAGGGTTAGAACAAAATCTACCATCAGATTTCTGTCGATGAATAATTCTGACACTTCACCATCCATTAAAACCCATCTAGATATTGCGGAGTAACACTTAAGTTTTAGATTACCCAGACTAGGATTCGGGGGATTGTAATACCCTTTACCTCATAGAGATACCCTTGCGGAAGTTGTTTGCATTAACCTTAATAGAGATGGACTATATATAACTTTCGGAAAGATGTTCTAGACGTTAGCCTTGTAAATGATACATTTACATTATCGATTCACAAATGAAGGGCATCGAATAAGAGATTTTTCTAGGATCACAGTTACATCTGAACTAGAGGGCAAGGTGCAAATTTCGTCAACGAGCATGACTAGAGCATTTGAAATTTCCTACCCATTGACAAGCGGACAATGTTATCCTCCTTGGCGGACCTTACAGCTTTCCAAGCTACGCAAAGCAGTACACAGGACTTTCTACAAAAACTGTCAGAGCAATGTGTGATAATCCCACGGTGAAAAACTAAAAACCTACCAAAAGGCTATAAAAGTTGTTAAAAAATCGTGGATGTGATTGTGGTAATGAATAGGCAACACTAGGACTCAGTAGTAGAGATGGGCGCGTGTCGAATTTTTCCAACACGACACGAACACCAATACCAAAACGCTTAACACCTGCGAAACACATACGCGAAAAATTTCGTCAACACGATACTGCACAACACGCATGAAATATTATTGGAATGGTATAGAAAATCAGAAATTTAATTGATTTTTTTCATGAGTCGCTTTTCAAAAGATGGCGCCGAGTTGGCACTGCCAGATGATACTATCTGTCCCCACAGCTGATACTATCGGCTTACGTACAGAACTTTATTAAGCTTCAGAGGCTCATATAATATCAACAAATATGCTGGTGTTGTGTGTTTGACGATACAAAATATTAAATTTTTTCTCTACTGGAAATTCATTCATACATATTTTACATCTAAAAATCGTTTCGTGTTTTTCGTGTAAATTTTTCTGAACACGAAACGAACCGAACACGCACGAAATCAAATTTATTGTCACGAACAGTTCGTGTTGAGCCGTGCGTGTTCGTATCACGAAAAAAAACATGACACGCGTATGTGTATGTACATACAATGTTTATATCATTTTGTACTGTTCGTGTACAATCGTAGAACATATTTTAATGGGCTCGCAATGCATTGCATCTAACAGCTTTTACCCTGCAATTACACATGTAAGTGATTCGTTGCAAGTAGTGTATACCTATTAT
Source organism: Tachina grossa (assembly GCA_949987645.1). Lineage (NCBI taxonomy): Eukaryota > Metazoa > Arthropoda > Insecta > Diptera > Tachinidae > Tachina > Tachina grossa. Next base: position 57,022,511 of record OX465276.1, on the reverse strand, counting down.
CAACGAAAATTTCGAAGAAATAACCGAAAGTCTTGCAAGTTACTTGAGAGTTTACACAGTCAGTTGTCAGTTTACTTTTAAAACTTTTTCGAAGCGTACACGTCTTATGAAAATAAATTTTCTTTTGAATAAAAAAAAAATATGTTTATTTCAAAAATATATGAATCCAATATTGCCGTATTGCCAAAATCATAAATTACTGAAAACAATATTTTCTTCAACAATGTTTTTGTAAAAATACATGAAATTCATATGTAAAAACATAATCAATATGCGTTGTTGCACAGTTTTGTTCTTTTTTATATATTATTTTCTTATAAATACGAAAGAAATCAGCAATAAATATTATTTTTATTATACGAAGTACTAAAAATGTATACAAAACTCATTCTCGGTAACACTGTTCCTTCAGTTGTCATTTTACTTACAGAAATTTACTTACAAGGAAATTATGTTGTAAGCTGAGCAGTAAGTACAAAAAATGTGATTGTGTTAGTAAAAAATTGTGAATGTATTGAGTTTTTCGAACTTGCACTTACATGTGTAAATGCTAAGTTAGTGCTTCTAAGTGTCGAATATTTTTTGCTAGGATAGGATGGGTATACATGTCAGGAGATTAAACGGTCTGTCACTACCCCGTAATTTCTGATAAAAAGGATCTTTCAAACATATCGAAATGCAATGCAAACATGTACTAGTATTGAGCATAACGGGACCGATTAGAACCCAAGTGAGACGGTTTATTGTTAAACTGGCAGCCTGTAAATCCCAACCTAACCTAACCCAATGCTGCCTTGTACTCTGTGAAACTCATTCTAGTATAACACTTTTTTATTAGCCGATTTATTTATATTTATTTACATATGTCTAAGGCCGGGTTTACATCTGTGTGTCATGTGCCCAAAAAAACGTAACCACTAATTGCTAATGAAAAACTGTTTCATTCAGACATGTACCCAGCAAAAAATTTCAAAAAAGGTAATCGAGTTTGGAATTAAGCATTTCTGGTGGAAGCACTTCCCTGCTGCATTACCTACTTAATGATTTTAACAAGGCGTGAGACTAAAATAATCGATTCTTGAGAAGTAGTTATGTTGTTTATTGTAGGAACTAGTTATTTTTTTCCTTTTGGGAAATACTTATTTTTTTTCTTGATGGAACTACTTTTTTAGTCGAAAAATAATTTTTTTTTAAATATTCTGTTGTTTGAGTAAATGGGAGATCTTGATTAAAATCTCAGTTTGATTAAGTAAATAATAACTTTTTAAGAATAATATAAATAAATTAAAAAAAACCATTGTTTACTTTTGTAAACTTTCTTTTATAAACTCAATTGAAATGGGTTATATTTTATTCATATCCGTGCCTGTATTGTTACTTATAAATACTATATTCAGAAAAATTTCAATTGTTTTGATTGATGAACTTTTATTAAAACCGAAAATGAAAAAAAAATTATTTGGAACTAATTATATTTAAATAATAATTTTCCAAAATGTAAGTACTTATTTTTTAGTTTAAAATAAATAAGTAGATAATTTAGAAATAAATATAATTTTAAAATAACTACTTATTTTGGCAATATTTTCACGTCATCTTTTAAAACCCAAAGAATATGTTCAACTTCTGATTCCTATTTTTAAAATTTTACGTAATATGTTTTGTAAGCGAGTACTTCAATTTCGCAATCAAGAAAGTAAGTCATTATATGGCAAGTAGTTCAGATGGTAATGTCTAATTTTTTGCTGGGTATTTATTGATTTCAACAGTTGCCAATCATTTTGGATTCTATAAAATTGTCTATTAGTTTTGTATGAAACTGTTTAACTTAATAAATACGTGTCCTAATCAAACAGTTTTTCATTAGTAATTAGTTTCAAAAATATTGGCTTGTTTTTATGGTTAAGCAATTGTCTATATGCATTTCGGTCCCGCTTGTGGAACTCGTCAGTAGACTTCAACCCAAAAAAGTTTTGAATTCAGTTAACAAACTCCGTATGTTTATAGTAAGACTCTTAATACTATATTGAGAATCACAATATACAAACATAATAAGTTTGAAAACCGCAAACAAAAATCTTTACAAAACTAGCATCTTTATTCAACTGTGCATCTATTTTATTTTATTAAACAAGCCAATTTTTTGAAATTAAATAAAGACATTATGTCAAATAAATATACATACTTCAGTATTTCATGTATGAAAATACATCTTTTATTTTTCTTTTTGCTTTTTAAATACTTTTATTGTTGCCCAATGTGGCAGCTAATGGTGGAAAATAAAATAGATGCACAGTTGAATAAAGATGCTTGTTTTTTTTTATTTTAATTTTTTTTCTGCGACAAAATTAAATGTTAAATAAACAAAAATTCCAGTAAATATTGTTCCTCATTAAAAATGTAGCGGAACTCATACTGAAATAAAAAAAAATTTAACCGCACAAAGTCGCAAAATTGTTCTCTAGGCACCCTGTAAGATAATGTCTGGTTGACTGCTAAAATAATCAACTTATAGTTAAATTTTCCAAGACTAACTAAAAGCTAACTACAATGTCATCCAGAGCTGACCCAAGATTAATTTTTAAGTTAAATACATAATTGAACTTGGTGAGAGCGAACAAATTTACTCTCAACTAATTATATTATATTATAATTATATTAACATTTTGCTATTAATGTTTTATATATCGCGCCATAACCACCAAAAAAGCTTAAGCGACATAATTTTCGAACTTCAATTTTTGACCATAATCGATTATTTGCTATCGTAAATAGTCGACTTTCGTCAAAAAAAAAAAAAAAAAAAAAAAAAAAAAAAAAAAACAAGTCCCAAAAATGTGTCGGTCGCTTAAGCCATTTTAGCGGTTATGGTTCGATGTGGTACTTATCTGGGTAGTAGCGCGTTGACTTTACAACGTGTGATGATACAAAGTTCGAACCCCAGATTTTTTTTTTTAATTTACTGACTACCAGGTCAGTATAGTTAGCTTAAAGTTGGTTGAAAGTTAACTGAGTTTCCGACAGGGCAAATACATACATACACCCAATTTACACACAAACACACGCAGTCAAAAACTGCATTAAAAATATCATTTTACATGAAAATTAAAAAAAAAAACGAAAAATGTTTATGCTAACGTTTGCAAATTTCAAAATTAAAACATTTTGTTGTTGTGGTATTTAAAATGAGTTTTTCGTAATTTTTGGTCAATACGAGTATAATAAAATAGGAATAATAACTACCAAAAGACCAACTTAATGACATATTTTAGTCACCGCTCACTTCTCCGCAGCAGCAATATTATCAAAATTTTAAGAGTTTTTTTAAACGGATTTTTTGTTTCCTCATATGTTTTGTTGAAATGATGAAAAAAGACATAAAAGCGTAAATATACTTAAAAGGACAGACGTTTAACAGAAAATCATATCAAATACTTATACTGAACTTCTGCTGCTGCTGCTGCTGCTGCTGCTGCAGGCTGAATGACGACAAACCGAGTCTTTACTAAAAACTCTTTAGACAGACAATTAAAGTCACATCTTAAGCCCAGGTAGAAAACTAAAAACAAATCTGTAAATTTTTTGCAGTTTTTCATTTCTTTTATTAGCACAGAAGTGGTCTTGCCAAAAATTTCAAACAACAACTAATCAAAAAAATTTTAACAGTCTAGAAAGAAAATGAAGATTGAAAGAGGAAAAAAATATTGTCTACTACTGCCACTTTTGCGAATTCATGTCTCTCTGGCTATTGACCATATGTAGGCTCAAGGAACCTCTGCCTACTGTGGCTCTAGTATTTGTTTTGTACAAAACATATTTTCAATTCAATCTTAGAAAACTTGTTACAAAATTCTTAGGAAATCAACAAGTCAATAGGCAGGCTGTAAGTTGCTAAAACGAATTTTAAATGCTGTTTTGTCTAGAGTATGTACTTGAAGTGAATTTGCCTTTTTCATTTGAAATGCTTTTTTTTTTACTTTCTCAAACATTTGTAAAATCCAGCCTGCGCAAAAATAGTATATGTACTCGTATATAAATAGTGAAAGAAAATATACAACTGTTATTTAAACGGAATAAAATTCTCGAAAAAAAGGCGACGGCTGCAAAAAGCAATAATTTTAAAATATGTTCGTATTTCTTGACATGTTGAATAAGGAGGATACAATCATAAATTATAGTTATTACCTACTGTGAATTAGGATCCTTAAAATGCCCCTTAATGTAACAAGGACGCCTTGTGTGGTCATCGAGGCGACACAAAGAAAGAATGCTGTTGAAGTTTGTAAAAGTGCGAAAAATTTATATAAATTCTCCATAGATTTTGCTTATTATGAAAATTCGACTTAACAATCGCTATTTAATTATGGTCCTTCAAACCGGATTGAGCTTGTATTTCAATAAAATCAAGGTAAACAAAAAAATCAATACCCGATGGCCTTGGCTGCCAGTGCTATCAATGTATATATTAATGTTATATTTTATATAATTTTAATATCAAGTAAATAAATAAAATAATAATAAAAAAAATCAAGAAAAGCCGACTTCGCAAATCAATTAAAATTAAATAAATTCAGTAAAGTGCGACTTTGATTCACACACGAAGTGTAACACAACAACATATCGCTCATTTTCTCAAACAACGTCATAACTAAAAAAAAATTGGTTTGCCAGAAAAGGAGTTTAAACCCTCTAGCCAGCCTAGAACCACATGTCTCTATGTCAACACTCTTTCTCCAGCGACAATTGCACTAGTTAAAATTTCGACAACTTTCCTTTTATGTGCGAGTAAAGATACGTTAGAGACAACAGTTCTAGTGCATATCTGCTGATATTGTCAATGAACGCGTCAATAGTTTGTTTTTCTTTTTTATTATGCTGTGCAATAATATTAAATAAATATATGTAGACGAGGGTCACTAAAATCTACTAGTGAGTCTTTGGTTCAAATATCTCCATATGGTCGTAAAAGAACTACCTTCTAAATACACCTAGTCAGTATCACTATTGACAATGTCACTAGAAAATCACTATAATTTTACTATTGACAACGAGCGATGAAATATCCATATTGTAGACTAGATCCCCTAAAATTTACTAGTGAATCTTTGGTGTCAATGTCTCCATGTTGACCCAAAAGAACTACTTAGTCAGTAGTGATAAAGTCTAGTGGTGGATTTCCAATGACAAGCTAATGTTAAATGTCAATAGATGATTGCATTGGCTGGGGTACACCTGGTCAGTAGTAATACTGACAATGTCACTAGTAAATCATTACAATTTCACTATTCGCACTTTCTGCAGGGAAGTTTTCAAATTTACACACACACGCACACACACACACACACACACTTATGCCCATTTTTTTAGTTGGTAATCAAATTGTAATTATGTTTAAGTTCTAATTAAATATGAAATTGTGTTTTTGAGTGCATAATTAAATAATAATTAAATGCCCAACCTTGTGTAATTAAATACTATTTAAGTTCTATGAGCGCACTATATGTTTTTATGTGTGTATGTGTTTATTGAAAACATACACATGAACATCATATGGTCGTATTGAAAACATCATGTGGTCGCATTAGAAGGAATTTCGTTTAATTTGCATAAATACGAGTATATAACATATACAATTCATAGTTTAATATCATTGAATAAATAAATCGAAGAATGCATTCTGATGCACCTCCTTTGGTTAAAATGTGTTTTAATGCAATTTTAATTATCTGCCTTTTGATAACCTAACTTTATTATTTATGTTAAACAGCTGTTGTTTGAAAAGCCTTCCATAATACTGGGACAATTTGCAGTGCTCCCGTACTTTCAACGTAATTTAATAACAACTTTAATTAACCACTGAATATAATTTTAAATAAAAATTAGCTAATTACGTACTTAATTATTAAGTTAAAACCTAGGGGTTAGAGCATATTTCACCAAATTGGTTTAATATCCATTAATTTTCCCATAAAAAAATTCATGAAAATCAGCATATAAATATGACTTGATATTTAAATAGAGTTGCTGAAATTGGCCCTCAATGGGAAAACAAAATTTTATTTTGTTTTTAAGAGTTGAATAAACAAGATATTTGTATGAAATTTTTACACAAATGAAGAACGATATGAGGATTAATTCTGCATCATTTTAGACAAAAATTCCATTTTTTAGTTATGACGTTTTTTTTTTAATAAATGAGCGATATGTAATACTATAGGAACTTTAGCCTATATAATCGAATATCTTGGCTGATGTAGACATTGTTGAAAAATTTCAAGAATTTGGTAAAATTTTTTTAGATTTTCAGCGACTTTTTCTCCGGTTTGGAGCTTTTTTTAGTTTTTGGAATTTTTTAGCGTTTTTTTTAGTTATGAAATTTTTCCTCGTTTTTGGCGATTTTTGCGGTTTTTAGCGAATTATTTTAGTTTTGGTGCTTTTTTTGTTTTGGAGTTTTTTTTTTGTTTTGGCGATTTTTTTCTTTTTTGGCGTTTTTAATTTTGGATTTTTTTTTCATTTGGACGTTTTTTTCTTTCGGTTTTTGGCGATTTATTTTAGTTTTAGCGATTTTTTAGTTTTGGCGATTTTTATTTCGTTTTGCGGATTTTTTCCGGCTTTTGACGATATTTTCGATTTTTGGTGATTTTTTTATTTTAGGATTTTTTAGTTTAGCGCTTTAGAAAATTTCAAAACTCTGCCTCTTACGGTTTCCAAGATACAGCAAGTTGTCAAATTACATTAACTGATAGAATACCCTTTAATTTTTTTTTAATTTTAGTGTTAATTGTAATAGTTTTTATAAAAATACTCTAACTTTGCAAATTTCAAGTGTCTATATAATGGGTGATCCAAGTGGAGATACTTTTTTCAATAGCCTTTTCTTGACAGATCACGTGTGAGTCGTGTCATGATGTCATGTTATTTTTGTTTAGTATTGTTTGGCATTTCATAATGGAAAGACTTACGCCTGAACAACGTTTACAAATCCTTCAAGTTTATTAAGAATATTCACGTTCTGTGAGGAATGTGTTTCGTGCACTTCGCTCAACTTATGGTCAACACAATCGGCCTACTGAGCATACTATTCGCAACACCATCACCCATTTTGAGACCCAGCATTCATTATTGGATAATATTCGACCGAATAGACCACGTCCACGTTCACGCTATGAAGAAAATATAGCGGCCGTAGCTGACTGTAAAAATTATGCCGGTGCGAACGTAACCGTCAATGGCGGCCGTTATCGTGCCATGATAACCGACTATTTGATGCCTGAAATTGAAGCTCGTGATCTCGGCGACATTTGGTTTCAGCAAGACGGCGCCACTTCCCATACTTCGCATCAATCAATGGATTTATTGAGAGAACATTTCGGTGAGCACATAACTTCACGTTTTGGGCCGGTCAATTGGCCACAAGATCGTGTGATATCACACCGTTAGACTTTTTCCTGTGGGGATATGTAAAGTCTAAGGTTTTGCGGACAAACCCGCTTCGATTCAGACCTTGGAGGAAAACATCACGCGTATCATTCGCCAGTTACCAGTCGAAATGCTCGAACGAGTCATCGAAAATTGGACTCAACGGATGGACCATCTGCGAAGTAGCAACGGCCAACATTTGATAGACATAATCTTCAAAAAATAAATGCCAAAGAATGTTGTTTCAAATGATAATAAACGTTCTCCATTAAATTTGAATTTTCTGTGTTTTTTTCTTTAAAAAAGCTGGGAACCTCGAAATGGATCAGCCTTTATAATTGTATGTATGTATATTACATGAGATTTTAAAATTTTTCGTTACTCGTTTTAGCACACACCTTAATTTTTTAACTGTTACATATTTGTTGTTGTAGCGGCAAAAGTTCTACATATTTTGTCAAAATTTTAGGTCCGTAGCTCTTACGGCTCTCGAGACAACAGCTTATGGCGGACACAATAGGGAAACAATAGGGTTCTTCCTTTTCACCTTTGGTGTCGGGTTCTAGTAGCGAAGTTTTCAACCGGGAACCATTATTGGGAAGTTCTGAAGCCCTGGGACTAAACTCATTTTTCATTTCTCGTCCACAGTTTGATATTAGATTTTTTGTTTAAAGTTCACTTTTTACGTAATTTAATTTTATTCAACCGTTAAAGGGTAAAGTTTTTATCGCCTTGTAAGCGAAATTACATGCGATAATTCTTAAAGAGCAAATAACAGCAGAACGGAACAATATGCACTTTTCGAAGCAAGCCACACCTTCATCATAAGCGTTCTTGTGCCAATTTCAGCTTAATGTACTCATTATCAGTGCAAATGGAATATTTGAATTGTTTTGATGCATCGTAATACAATTTGTCGAAAGCTTTTTTGTAATTAAAACTCAAATTTGCCATCTCTAATTTATAACATGGCAACAACTCCTAAACTTATTGTGCTCTTAAATTACTGGAAACAGCACAGCGCCACTGCGAAATTCTACTGCAATAGAGGGATTCTTCTGCAACTGTTGCACTAATTTCTCAAACTGGCTTACGTTTGGTAGGTATATAATTTTCTTTTGGTTTTTCCATTTTTATATACTGTTTGCTTCAAATTAACTCAAGCCGTTATCAAAAATAGCCACAGATAAATTCAAAGTCGTTTCAACATAATATCGGCGTCAAATTTTGTTGTATTTAGAATGTTGTAGAAAAAACAAAAATCAATTAAAAATGTAATTGATTTAATTAATCTTTTTTTTTAAATTTAATTCAATTAAAATTTTAATTGACAATAAAATTTTAAATGATTTCTGGATTTTTTTCAATTAATTTTTTTCCCCGAAACGGATTGGGTAAATATTGGTTGCCCATCTTTTCAACATAACCTAACCTAAGCAACGAAAAGCAATACGTTTTGTGTCGATGTTGATAAGTAACTAGAATAAGGGTGACTGTTTTTCCAATTTGATTATTTTTTCTCTTTGTAAAGAATTTCTTGACAAACTGTATGTGCAAATACTATCCCTCGTGTGTTAATGATTTGGCTGAATCAAACTAAAACAGAAGGCAAATATTTTAAAAAATTTTTATTTAAAGCAAACAAATGAAATTGCATATTTCTGTCAGAAACAAATTCTTTTATTCTCTTGCATTTCTAATAACAAACAAATGCATATACAAAATTTGTCTCCTTTTTTTTGAACAGAAAAAAATATAAGTAGATAAATAATACATACTTTTATTGTGGGTTGTAATTACGATAACAAAGTTTGTTTTTTCGTTGCGAGTTTTACAAAAAAAAAAACAAAATAATTTAACACCATTTACATTTCCGCTCTAAATTCTAAGAAACTGTTTATCTAAGACTCGAAAAAAGCAACAAATTTTCAACACACAAAAAACACGTTTGATTCATGCAGTTTCTTGGTTTTTATTCATTCATTCATTCATTCATTCATTTAACGTTCAATACGTTTATTTGATTTCGTATGGTTTTTGTTCTTTTTTCTCTCTTTGATTTAATCATGCATGAATTTAGACATGCAGTCTTAGTTAGATAGATATACAAGGAGGTGAAAAAAAAGCAACGAGCAATATATTCATTCATAAAAATTTAAACAACTACCAAAACAATCAAATCAACTCGTAGTAATAGACTTCTAATCTCAAATCCATTTCGAATCGAAATTCATTGACGTTAAAACTCATGTAGGTGTCGCCGCCGGTGCTTGCGGTGCGTGTTTACAACCGCCAGTTAGTGATTAGACTTGTTTTCCTTTTCGTTTTTTTCGGCAATATTTCTTTATTCATATAAATTATATAATACTTTAATATGCTTAATATTTGTTTTAATTTTCGCCTGTCTAAAATGCAAAGATTTTATTGAGGTTCAGTGTGGGCTTTTTGCAGACAATTTTTAAAATTTTTTTTTTTTTTAATTTAAAGTGTGCTGTATAAAAATGCAAGTGTTTGCAAGTTACAAGTAAAGCTATGTACAGACGATTGTCAGATCTTAAAATATTGTCAGATCTGGCAATGTGCTGACAATGTACTGGCAATTGAAAATTGCCAGCACAATATTCCTTGTCAGTTCACACGGTTGTCAGAAAATTTTACAATTTATTGCCAGACGGTTGTATGACAATAAAATCATCTGACAAAATCGTCAGTAGAAAAATTGTCAGTTCACACGGTTGTCATATGCACAAATTGTTAGATCTGTTGTTATGCGTTGCCAGACTTAAATCATTTGTTAGAGATAGTTAAATATTTATCGTTTGTGTTTGTGTTAAATGTTAAAAGTTAAAGTAAAAATTATTATGCACCATAAAGAAGCAATTGCAGTGATTTTATCTGCATATATCTTATTATAAATTTTTTCTTTAAAATCAAGCGTGTGCAGTGTTGCCCATAGAAAGAATTCTCTTACAATGACGCCGTTGTCAGATGCATAAACTTCGCACATCTGACAATATTAAAATATCTGACAAATATCTGGCAATAATTTTACAATGTGTTCACATGATTGTAAGATGTCTGACAATTTTTTGTCAGCTGCTAGTCTTGCAATGGACTGACAATGCTTTTTCTGGCAACGACGTCTGACAAAAATTGTCAGTTCACACTGTTGTAAGAAATTTTGAGCACATTTTACTGGCAATATTGTAAGATCTGACAACCGTCTGTACATAGCTTAAGTTTTTTTTCTAATTTACATTTTATAAAGAGGCGGTGGTGTTTTTTTTTTTTTTTTGAGATACTTATCCAGTTTCTAATGTATGCCAAGTAATTTTAATTAAATATTTATAAAAAGTAATTTTTTGTATACATATTCCGTTTACATAAAAATCCTAAAAAAATAATTGGAAATTAATAAATATCTAAACTAAAAAACAAGCTTCAAAAGAAAAAACTACAACATTTTGACACGCGTCGTTTGGTTGAATCAATTACTATTATTTTAGTTAGCTTTTAATTTCTATTTGAATTTATTTTTGTTTCTTTGGGGTGAATGAAATAACATCCAAAGCAAATTCCACCAATGAAATAAGACAAAAATTAAATGAGTTAAGAAAGAAATTAATGAAATAAGTCCCCAAAACTGAAAATGAAATAAAACCGAATTGCAATACTTGCTGCCAGGGTAAAAAATTAAATAATTTCTAATGATATAAGATCCAACAAATATGCATTATTTTATATTACAATTACACAATGAACATTTTAAAATTATAGAACTACTTATACAAAGTGAAGAAGTGCTTGAAAATTCAACTTATATATATAAAAAAAAGAAAAGGTGTCTTAGGACACCCGGTTATAGCTATGCTGGTTAGTTATTTAAAACAAATTTCATGTGTGAAATAATAATGCAATAAAATTTTATTGTATGATGATGGTAAATTCGCCGCAAATATTTCAAAGCGTTTCCATTTATTTCCCATTATTTTCTTTTCCAAAAATTAGTTTATTGTTTGTGGCCGGTGGCGGCTATTAGCCGGCTTACAGCCGATTGGCTGTGTTCTCTGGTTTGTGCTCATGTGCAAAAACAATACAAAAACAAATTGAGCAATCGTTCTCATTATTTTTGTTTTGTTGCACTCACTTCAAAGGACGAAATAAAATAACATCAAACATTTTGTTTCGTTTATTTTTATACTCTGATTTTAAGTACAAAGAAATCAAAACAAAAATAAATTTATAACTGTAATAGTGTCGATTATTTTTGTTACGAAAATCACGTCCTAACTCCTGTATCGCGCAAGAAATAGTATAAAATATATAAAAATGCACAAATACATTTGAAAGCAAAATATTTTTTATCGGCAATTGGATGTCAGTCATATCGTCCATTTTCTCTTCCCAGAAGTCATTGCAAATATTTTCATTGTTTTCCGTTCAAAAGCTTCCTTTTTTTCTCTGCGATTTTTTTAATTATTGTTGCGGCTGTATCCATTTTTAAGTTGATAATGTTTCATGTGGTATCTATTCTTATTCACTGGCATAAACATTATCAGCTGCTTTCGGTCATTTTAACTTGACAGCACTCAGTTTATCACAGCGAAAACAAGGTTGCATTTCATAAAACCTACTTAAAATCAATTCAAAAAAGGTTTTGAGTTGGTTTTAACAAAATCATTTTGTGTGGTAAAACCAGGTTTTAAAAGCTGGTTTTAAGGTTAAAGCCAACTTTATTAAAAAATAACCATGCCAGTGTGAAAACACTAATAGATCGTTTAACAACCGAATAATGCGTCAAAATATTTAAAACTTAGTTAAAAAAAAGTGGAAGCCACTTTTGAACATTACAAGATGATCATGATCGTCACAGTGGCCACCTACTGTGCAAGGCATTGGTAAGCTTGTAAAGAAATTTGAAGAGGCCAGTCAGCGCTACAAATGTGGCCAAATCTCTGCATCATCGCAATGTGCGCACTGCGGAAATATCGATTTTGTTAGTGAAAGTGTGGCGGATAATCTGGATTTGTCGATTCCACGGCGTTTTCAACTATGACCGTATGATAACCGATTTTTTGGCCTGCAATTGAAGATTATGAAATTCTACAAGATCGAGCCACACAACACTATCGATTTTAAGTTTGTTGCATGGGATGCTCCAGACCGCGTAGTTTCACGATTTGACGACTTTAATTGGTCGCCAAGATCATGCGATTTGGCGCCTTATACTTGTTTGTAGGGCTACGCCAAACACCGCGTCTACACAGATACGGAACATTTCAAAACCAACATTCGTAAATTTATTGCCGAGATACAAAAATGGTCGAAAATCCTCAAAATGATCGACTGCTGCAGCCAATCTAGAAGCGATCATTTAAATGATATTGTATTTCGTAAGTAATGGCAAGCTCCAAGCATTATAATGAAATAAAAGTTTCATCGAAATATACGAAGCGATAATAATGAACCGGACCAGTACCATTTTTAATATATTTTCGACGCCCTTGCGTAGGCTTTATTATGAATCGACTAGACTATTTATTTGGATATGATAAAATAATGTTGCAATAAACTCTGAAGAAAAACTATAATACTACGCACATACATACATACATACGCACACAGATTTGCATTAATTTTTACCAACGAAAGCCTCCTTCGTTTTTTTACCTACCAAAAAAAACATCTTCTGCACAAAGTGTTTGTTATTTGAAGAGATAGAAAGGCAATAACATTATGCACATGATTTCATATTTAAAAAAATGATTTTTTCCCTGCTGCAGGTCATAAAACAATTTGTGAAATGAGCTTTTGCAGGGAAATAACTTTCATCATGCCAATAAGGCAATTTTTGTTTTAGGAAAAATGAGATTTAATTATAAAATGATGGGATAAAAATTCAAAAAAAGTTAAAGTACGAGGGTCAATAATTTCATGTACATACTTTCTCTTAAATGAAAGGCAACACTGCTACTGTCAGCAGACAACTGTCACTAATGTCAACTGCGTCATTCAGTTTGTGTTTGAGAGCCATTGATAGCAGACTTCCGCGTGATATGAGAGACTTAAATGGAATAAAGTGAATTTCTTTTGTTAATTTTAGAATTAGCTTTTGCAAAAAAAAAAAACCATCACTCAAACCAAGGCAAACTCTAAAGATATCCAGTCTCTACAAGCGGCATTTAACGATAATGTGTTGTCCGGACGTGTGTTACTCTTTTCTATTTTTCTACCAATGACTACCAAGATCAGCCACACCCTAGAGCACAGTTGTATTTTTAAGTAGGCCAGTGATGCCTAGTTTTCACGTGACAAAAGTGTTTGTAAACAAATGTCTTCGTGGAAAACTGCTTGTTTTTTGGCCACAAAGCATTTAAAACAAAAAACGTGTGGCTTGAATCTCGACATATACGAGGGTGGATCATTAACTTAGTGTCTTTTTGAATTTCCCGCCTCTTGATTGAAATGATAACACTGCTCCTGTCAAGAGGCAACTGTCAGTTGACTGCTGTGTCATTTAGTTTGTGTTTGGCAGCCGAGGATAACAGACTACCTCGCCTTTTGAGAAGAAAATGGAAAAGAGTGAATTTCGTGTGCTCATTAAACATTATTTTGTGCGAAAAAAACGTCTAATCAAACCAAGGAAAAGCTCGATAAATACTATGGGGACTCTGCACCATCGGTTAAAAAAAAATTCACCATATGGTGTTGGCCGATCGAAGAGTAAAAGTGCGTGAGATTTTTAATGCCAGAGGCATTTCATATGGCAGTGTGGTTTCGATTTTAAATGATCAGCTGGTTTTAAGAAAGTTGTCTGCAAGATTAGTGCCGCGTTTGCTCTCAATTGGCCATAAAGGTAAACGTGTGACAACTTCGAAGGATTGTTTGGAGTTGTTTAACCGCAATCCGAATGAGTTTTTGCGGCGTTTTGTAACTGTGGATGAAACATGCATCCATTACTGTACTCCGAAAACCAAGCAGCAGTCTCAACCTGCCCCGAAGAAGGCCAAGGTGAGTTTGTCGGCCAATAAGGTGATGGCAACAGTTTTTTGGGATGCACGCGGGATAATCCACATAGATCACCTTCAAAAGGCAAAAACTTATTAGACCGATTTAATGAGGACTTAAAAATAAAACGACCCCATATGGCCAAGAAGAAAGTTCTTTTTCATCAAGACAATGTACGAGTGCACACGTGTGCAGTCTCAATGGCAAAGCTCTATGAATTGCGCTGTGCATTGGTATTCCATTCACCATATTCTCCGGATTTATCCCCTAATTGACTACTTCCTATTTCAAAACCTAACGAAATGGCTCGGTGGAAAAAGATTTCACTCCAACGACCAAACAAATGCCTATTTTAAGGACCTCGAAAAATCCTATTTTTGGGAGGGATACAAAAACTGGAGAAACGTACTAAATATATTGAGTTAAAAGGAGATTATGCTGAAAAGTAAAATTTTGTTTTGCAAAAAAAAAAAAACTGTGTTTCATTCAAAAAGTCACGGACTTATTGATCCTCGTCTTATTTCCCATAGAAATTCGAAAACGAAAGTGGAATTGAATGCGACACATCATCCATAGAGGGCCATCCATGAGATATTGCTAGCAAGGTTAAACAATAGAATCCACAGACAAAGTGGGCCAGCTCATGCATGCCGCAGACAAATTCAAACTGAAGCCTGTAAAGTGCAGAAAACCTGAGCTGAGTTCAAAAATATTGCGATGGATGGATCCGAATGAAAAAAAATTTATGAAGGCATAAATGTTCTAAAAGGCTCTAAATGACTCACTATCCTACACAATCGCACGACTTACGAAAAAATACAACCCTGGTCAGATGAAATGTTATTGTCTTTTGAAAATTACCATAGAGTCCATCATACCAGGGTTGTATTTTCTCAAGAATCGCACGATTGTGTAGGATAGTGAATCACGGCCTTAATATGAACGACGGAAATATACGAGTATGTACATATATATAAATCACAGCTAAGGTAGAACCATCATTGTGGCAATTTATTCAACAGTTACTCCTTCCTTATTTATGGTTTGATAAATCTCTTGTGTGTATCCTAATATTTCTATCTTTTGAAACTTCACGCTCTATTTCATATTCTTTATTATGTCAATCATTCAACACTCCAGTTCCTCCTCTATTACGATAGTTTATCGTTAAAGGTACATGTATGTACATATGTATGTACTTTTTACTTACTTTTTCCATAATATGATTGAATTCCTTTTTTTTTTTAATTTCAATTTATTGAGCACACAGGCATAAAATTACGATAAGCCCGACCGTCAACTATTGCATTTATTCTACATGAATTTAGGTTCATGTTGCATTTATTTTAGTTTTGTTGCATGCCCCATAGCTGTTGCACTAATCATAATTGCAACAGTGAGCAGAAAAATATATGACATTTAAATTGCACCAGATAAGCGATTTCAAGTGCAAAATCATTGAATTTGAAAAATATGACAATTTTTTTCTATTTTTTTTTTTTGAATTATTTGCATTAAATAAGATTTTGTTATAAACGTCTAGATGATATTTTTTTTTGATGAGTGTGTACATTTAGCTAAAAGGCGAAAAATTTATAGAAAAACATCATAAGAAAAAGCTCCTTTCACTTGTTATCGTTGTTGTTGATATACATATATAAATTTTTTCTTTGCAAAGAAAAAAATGCATGTTGCATTTGTGGAATTGCAACAAGCAAAATAAATAGGCAAACGCATGAAAAAGGCGCCACAATTTAAATCTTCAAGGTGTTTGTTAATGAGCCAACAATCGTTCGTATTGTATGCGCACATGCTGTCTTCTGGCAGGGGCAGCCAGCAAGACCATGTGTCGAGGCGTCAGTAAGACAGTCTTCAAAACAAGTTCGTATGTGACCAACATGAAAATGTTGTGAAAGAAAAACTTAATAAAAGAAAATTGATTATGTTAAAGAGGGTTTTATTGAGAGATCTTCCGTTGGGTTTGAAAAATGCGAAAATGATAAAGAATAATAATAATGTAGAATTAATCCTCAAATTTTTATTTAGGCTGTGGAAGAAGTTTCACGCAAATATCTTTGTCTACTCGACTCGTGAGAAAATAATAAAATTTTCTGTTTACCATTAAATTGTTTGTAAATTTAAAACTTTAAATTCATTTTCTGCCTAACCAATTTTTTTTAGTGTTATGACGTTGTTTTTAAATGAGCGTTATTTACAGGGTTAGGCGATTGAAATCTTACCAACTTCAGGTTGGCAATACTGGCAAGCCGATAATGACAGCTGTGTATGTCAAATTCATGTCAATGACAGCTGTTTACATTAGCCCAATTCACAATCTTGTGCAAATGGTCTTGCATCCTAACACGTACAAAATGGTAAACACCACTTAAAAATTCTTAGTGGTGAGTAACAATATACCGTTTTGCACATGCTAGACTGTGAATTTACCTACTATTTACAAGCTACCGCAAGCATTTGCATCTTAAATTTTATAGAACAAAAGTTATCCGAAATTGAATTCAAACGTCATAGTATGATTGTATTATATTAGAACGGAAAATCACAACTGGGTGATCAACGAAATCCACGTCGCAGTTGTAATCAAATCGCGAAAGAACTGAATATATGGAAGCATTCGATGCATAATCCAAAATAAGCTCAAGTTAAGGCTTTACAAATTTCAATAGGCACCCGATCCTACACCAAAGCAAAAAATAAATTGACTCAAAAGAGCAAAGGAGTTGTTGGAGTTGCTTGCACGAACGTGACAAACATGAACATGTCCATTCCGTTCATACCCGCTAATAATAATTTTAACCCCCATTTTTACCCAGAATAGCCCCAATTATCTGCATTAAGCCACTGAATTCCCATGATGAACCCCTGATATCCTGCAGTTTGCACTTACCGATATCACTAATGCTCTCATGGAAACGGCTGCTCAGTCATCTAATCCTATGGCGTTGCAGCTTCGGGCAGTGGCAG
The DNA here is from genome assembly GCA_949987645.1 of Tachina grossa. NCBI lineage: Eukaryota > Metazoa > Arthropoda > Insecta > Diptera > Tachinidae > Tachina > Tachina grossa. The sequence goes on along the minus strand of OX465276.1, from coordinate 57,005,099 downwards.
ATAATATATTCAATGATTTCTGGCGTTGGCTGATGTAGTTAGCAGTTAGTTGACTACAAAACTGAAGGTCCTGGGTCCGAGCCCGGTCTCCGACAGTCATTAGATAACAACACCACCCATTTTTCAGACGTGCTTAGTGTCCCTTTGTATCAGTTATTGTGATGAAGGCATAGTCATTGGTCACTGAACTATACCGACTTCAGCAGATGCTAATCCTAAGTAACATCAGAGCGCCGTCTTTCGTCGGTATTGTGTAGCAGAATCATCGGTGGAGTAAAATATCCAAAAAATGGCTACTAAGCATAGCTTTGAAACTTTAATACGCTTCATTGACAGGCGCTGCAACTATGTGTTATTAAAAACGTGCAAAGAGCATAGTTGTAAAAGTTTCCTCTATCTCTTCCTTCACCACCTGTCTTTCTTAAAAGAATAAAAGAAGGTAACACCTTGTAATAGTAGTAGGAATTCATTGTCTGAGTGTTACTTCTCTTTAAAAAAATCTGGAGTTCGAGTTTCCCAAATGCTGGTCCTTGTTCTGACCGAGCTATTTGGATTTTCCCAAGTCATGTTTTGCCCACATAGCTCCCGAGACTATACAATCCTCATACTTTGCCATGAACAGTTGTTCCTGTTCTCTACCCAATTTCTGAGTACCAGGTAGTAATGACATCGGAAATTTCACCGACCTGTTCCAAACATGAAATATGATGGACAAACAATTTCCTGCTGAACGCACTCAAGAAAATTTGAGCCTGCGAATGGCCACCCGAAGTAAATTTCCATCTCAAGTAAAGGTATGGGCAGCTGTGACCGCCGATGGATGATATACAATCACTTTCATCGAGCCTGCTGTCAAAGTCAATGCGACTTATTATTAGCAAAAATTTTTGGAAGCTGCTTTAGAGCCGACGCAAATATTTACGTCGTAGACCATGAACGTTCGAACAAGACTCGACATCGTCTCCGAAAGCTTGTGTGAACCAAGAATTTAAAAAAAATCATGTTCCTCACTTCATTTGGTCCACACAATGGCTTTCTCATAAGTGTAAAAGTTGGAAATTGAAGTAAACAAACTTAACGGGGCCTCATGAGAGTTAGGATTTTGAAAATTATATTTTCACCCATTGTGATGGGAGATTTTGCGGCGAAAGGGCATTTTGTAATAGATTAAAAAGAAATGTAGTTTGTTTTCCTTAATCAACTACAAATAGTCGAATTTGAAGTCGAAAAACGCCAACCATAATAAGAGTGATTGTTTTTACCTTATTTTTCATTGAAGTGGAATTTATGATTCATGGAATTTATTCCTCCAGAATTAAATTCTCTGAGAATATTCACGTTTTTTTTGTCTTATTATTTTAAAGAAAGTGCCGCACGTCACCTCAGCTGATATAAATATGCATATTATTGTGAATGAAATTCACAATAACGATATTGTTTGTCGTATAAACGATAATAGAAAATACAAATTCGTTGAATCTGCTCTTACCCACGCAGCCGAAGTTCGAAATTCGTTCATAATAAAAGCCACAAAAGCCTTAAAAGACTGATAGTTCATCAAAGCTTTTACTTGTGGAATTAATTTATATAAACAACAACTGCTTAACATTCAGTTAATAATCTGGCAACCTTTACAATGGTAATTGTATAATTTTAATCGTTTATTTGTTTGAGTGGAAATTATGATTTCAAATTAATTCAAGAGAGAGATAGAGAGATCCTGCCACATGTGGTGTTTTGCGATGATTTAATTTTTTGTTTGTTTTTGCAACAAACTTTCCCACTAAATGTCATGGCGTGTTTTTGTTGGTGGCAGTGCATCATTGTGTTAAAAATAAATATAAAAAAAATTTAAATCTCAATGCGTTTAAGAAATTTGCGAAAAGCTAAAAAAGCAGAAAACACAAAATAAATAAAACAGGAGACATGTAACGGTTGTATATTTCAACAATAAGGTGGCATTATGAATGCCTGGAAAGATAAAAGTCTGATATGTACGCCGCAACTGCGCTACAGACAACATGCCATACGTACTTATAAACATACGTACATACATACGTGCATACTTATGAGTACAAACATATGCAGACCAAGCGTGAAATGAAGAAATTTTTCATTTCACAGTCGCCTCACCATATCCCCAAAAGAAAGAAAAAATGGAAAAAATAACCTGTAGTTCTTTTTAATTTTTTTTCTCTCCTGTTCGTTTGTCGCTTTGTGGCTCGTACGAGTAGATAGTTATTTTGCTTCGTCTTCTCGTATAGTTGTACATACATATGTACGAGTATCATGTGCAGTGGTTAACAAAACTTACCTTGTTGGGCGACACATGCCATGACCTTCGTGTACCCTGTCGTTGTGTCTGCTGCAGGCTTAGGTTTGATGTTGTTACTGTTGTGCAGCATGTTGCAGAAGTTGTTGTTATGTTTGTTTGGCTGGCGCTTATGTAGCCGCTGCCACTGCCATTGGCACTACTGCCGGAGCCACTGATTATCGAGGTATTTTCATAAATGTCCGCCGAACAAATTGAACTATTTAAAGTAGCTGTACTGGCTGCCAAGGACGGACAGGGCGATGAGGCTGGTGATGGTGAGAAACAACCCGAATCGTATGAATTTAATATTCTCAAACGATTACCAGGACAAAGACCCTGCAAATAAGAATGTTAAATGAGACATGAATAATGTGTTATTGTTATTTTTTTCATTATTTCTTCGTAATGATTTTATTATACATATTTCTTCTTTTTGTTTTTTGTTAAAAAAAAAATATTCAATAAATGAACCTTGAATACGAAAGACATGTGGTTTTATTTTAATAGCATTCATTTATTTGAAATTATGTATGTTTTTGCTATTGAAACATTTTTTTGTTAAATTTAAATTTTTGTTTTCAAATGAAAAATCAACCACTTGAAATGTCTAAATATTTTTGTGTCTGTTATTTTAATTGGCAGAAATTTTACGGAGGCTTTGGCATGTGAAAATCATAAGGGCATTGTGAACTTGACGATTTTGGAGGAATTTTTTTTTGCATTTGAATAAAAATTATTGACTCACAGTGGAGTAGATCGTAGAAAAGATAAATCGCAAGACATTTGCAGGGGTATGTTCCGTGTTTTTCTTTTTTGTGTTTAGTAAAATTTCTTTAATTTGGCGAATGACATATTGACATATTGATGACTGTGAGGAAGGTAATATACGGGACCCTTCAAACTTTATCATTGCATCGTAATTTTCATATTTGGGATTTCTCCTTATTGTGGTTGGCGTATTTCGACTTCGACCAGGACGTTTTTGTTATAGATTAAAAAGCAACGCAAATTTTGTCCCTAATCCAGGACCAAAAATGTCGTAGTCGAAGTCGAAATGCGCCAATAACGATAAGGTCCATTGTGGAAAAGTCTCTCCACCTCAGTTGTATGTTTGATGCGGTTTTTGGTTTGTTGAAGTCATTGGACATTATTTGTTCAAAAATTAGGATGAAGCAACTTTTACGGTGATTGAACTAATCTATTGAGCGATTACTTATAAATTGTGTGGCCGGAATTCGAAGATAATGGTATAGACGACACTTATTTTCAACAAGATGGCAAGTAACGATACTATCACTGTTTTGCGTAAAGTTTCCTGATCGTGTGATTTCTCGAAAAAGCAATCACAATTGATCACCGAGATCTTGTGATTTAACACCATTAGACCTTTTTATTCGGGTTCACAATCTATTCAATAACTCAAATATGTAATTCTTGATTTTGTAATGGAAAATTTCATGAAAAGAAATGAACTCGCAAACGTAGACATGGCGGAAATTTAACTGATATTGTTTTCCGTTATTAAAAGCATACCCTACTCTTTAATATAAAATACTGTGATTTTGCTTAAAAATACGCAAAATAAACCTCTCATTGGAAGACCCTTTACATATCGTTTGTAGACAAAAGGGAAAAGGCGTTATGAAATTGTAAATGCTTGGTATCAAATTTAGAACGAATCCTGAACAATATTTTTTTAAACTTTCAGTATCAAATCAAAATACCAGGAGTTAACCACCCTTACTCCAGTTGTCGACATCGACGTCACTTTCACTCAATACCAAAAAATTGGGACTTGTTTACTCGCTGTCGAGAACAATCATGTACTACTGACAATGTATGTCCGTTCCCTAAGGTCTAGAAAATAGCATAAACCCGACAACAAGAGTCAGTTGTTCTCGACAACGGGTACACAACCTCGAATTTATTTTGGTGTTGTTTTAAAGTTCGACATCACGACGTCGACAACTGGAGTAAGGATGAGTAAATTAAGAACGCTTTGTTCAAATTAAGAGCGATCGGTAAAGGGGGCGTTGGCTGAAGTAGTTAGTACGTTGAAACCGAAGGTTCAGTGTTCGAGCCCGGTCACCTACAGTCATTAAAATAACAACATCACGCATTTTTCTGATTTGCATTGGTGTCCCCTTGTGTCAGGAAAGTTCAAGTGATGAAGGCATAGACACTGGTGAGTGACTGCACTGGATTCAGCGGATACTTATCCTAATGTAACATCAGAGTGCCCTCCTTCATCGGTATTGTGTAGCAGAATCATCGGAGAGGTAAACTAACCAATAAAATGACTACTAAACACAGCTCTGAAAATTTCATACGCCACATTGATATCAGAGGCGCTTTATGCAACACTGCCTTATAAATCTTGCAAAATAGGGTTCCTACACTACCTAACTAACACTACCCAGCAAAAAATTTCAAAAAAGGTAATCGAGTTTGGAATCAAGCATTTTTGGTGGAAGCTCTTCCCTACTGGATTACCAGCTTAATGATTTTAACAAGGCGTGAGACTAAAATAATCGATTCTTGAGAAGTACTTACATTTTTTTATTTGTCAACATTTTACGTAATCTATTTCGTCTAAAAAAATCATTCTCTTCATTTAGCAACTTGCACGTCATTTTTTTTAAATTTTAGGTAATGTGATTTGTAAGCGAGTAATGAAAATTGGTAATTGGAAAATTAAGTCATTATATGGCAAGTACTTCTAATGGTAATGTGTAATTTTTTGCTGGGTATGATGTTGGTAGGCATTCATTACATTAGTGTTACTTCTCTTTTATATAAATAAAAGAAATAAATAAAATCAAGTGTTAACAATAATAAATAATATCAGTGTGTTATCAAAACAAGAACGGTTGGTACTAAAATTATACCGAGTTGTCCTTATAAAATTTATACAAACAGCTATCAAAGTAACCATAAATTTGGTATAAATTTTGATACCAAAAAAGAATGGATTTCGGTATTTTTCTACCACTTTTTCCCTCTGTGTAAAGCTTCACTTATCTTTCTATTTCTTCCTTCCTTCTAAAGAAACTTCTTTACGAAGGAACCCTTTCTGAAAGGTGGAGAATATATTAAATTAAAAAAATGCTGCCTGTAGAAAATTTTAATTCCAAAAGCATCGACTCCAATACAAATAACGCATTCCCACTAAAAATGTCAAAGTCACTAACGCATTTGGATTTCAAATCGTGTTTCGTCATTTCCACACAAATGAAAAAAAATCATTAGGAGCATTTTGATTTAAAAATCATTCAAAATGAATTGTAGAAAAAATTTCCATTAGCAAATGCTAAAAGCTATTTTATTTACTTGTCCCTGTGTCTCAGGGAATTGTGTTCTTCTAAATTTGAATTCGCTTTTTTTTTTGCAAAACTTATATAAACTTTAACATTGATTTAGATTTTGCAATATGCAAAAAATAAATTAAATAAAAATAAAACACCAATGGCATTAAAAAAAAAGAAACACACACACACATTGCTTTGGGAGGGGGTAATCAAAATAAATTGCAAATATTTTCAACTCGATGAACTAATTTTATGATTAACCATAATTTACCATGTCGTTGAATAATGTCTATAACTTTGTAACATGTCTGCCAGCCAGTCAGTCAGGCAGCCCGAGATCTTTAGTTCAACTGATGAAAAGGAAATCTGTTTTAATTTTGATTGACAGACGAAACATGATTATTTTGTTTTGTATACATATAAGCTTAATATTCGCTGAAACCACTTCTATGTGGATACATACATACATACGTACATATGCACTCGTGAACAGAGATGAATACCGCTCACGTGTATGACGTGAATCATATGTAGCAACTTTTTGCATAAATAACGTGTACATTATTGAAGCTCATAATAGAAGAGTGTTTTTTTAAAGACAGCCAAAACTTGCGAAACGGTTAAATGTCAAAAACGAACTGTCATAATGTGCTTGCTTTTTGACAGTTATGATGAGTATAGTCTAGCAAATCATCATGAATAGCTTGACGCTTGATTAATGCTACCAAATACCAAAGTCATCAATCCGCGCATTTTATGGAGGAATTCGTGACTTTTATGTCACACAAAATCGTCCGTCTGAGCAAACCATCCGTCCAGCTGTGGATGGATTTCATACGACTTGATTCGATCACTTTTTTCATTTTGAGATTATGGCATTCGCTATCGAATAATGTAATAATATAGTTCGATATCGAATGCCATAATCTGAAACTGAAAAAACGTGATCGAATTAGCACGTTATCGAAAGCGGCGATTAGACCCCTGGTTTGATGGAGCTTATCAAAATTTTCAAAATATCAGGGTTGTATTTTTTTCAAAAGTCGCCCGATTATTAGTCCTAGCCTTAAATAATGCAATAACACCAACACATCGAAGAAATTTGCGCGCTGAAGAGAATATCGCCTCTGTAAACGAAAGTGTGTAAAAACATCCAAATTAATCGATGCGTCGTTTTTGGCAGGACGTGGGCTTCTGTCCGCCCACAACGTGGAAAATTTTGCTCAAAGGTATTGGCCTACACCCATTTAAGTTCCAGATTAGACATGACTTAAAACCATTAGACCGTCATATGCGGCATTATTTCGCCGCTTGGGCTCTAGAGTAGTGTGAAACTGATTCGATGTTTTAACGCAAAATTGTGTTCAGCGAGAGGCTCATTTTTGTCTTAACGGGTTTGTTGATAAACCAAATTGCCGCATATGAAGTGAAACCAATCCAACACATTCTCTAGAGACTCCTCCATTACTAACAAAAAAATTTACCGTTTGGCGCGGCTTACTCGCTGGTGGCATCACTGGACTTTATTTTTTGGAGAATGAATCCTGAGCTTTTGTTACTGTCAATGGAGATTGTTATTGCACTATGATCAATAGTTTTCGAAATATCGAGCCGTAAGAGCTAAAAAAGCATAGCGACAAATTTTTTGGACTTGTTTTTTTTTTTTTTTTTTACTAAAATGGATTATTGACAATCACAAACATTTAATTTTGTTTAAAAAAAATGAAGTTCGAAAAGCTTTTTTGGCGGTTACGGCACCATATGTGTCAATGTGAGTTTGCAAATATGGATGACATTGATCCGGGCGGCATGTGGTTTCAACGGGATATTGCACTACTTGCCAACGGAGGTCGCTACCGTCGACTTATTTAAATCAAAATTAAAAAAAGGAGCTGTCAATTAACCTCCAACGCCATGCAATTTGACACCTCGCAATTATTTCCTGTGGTTCCACGTGAAGTCACTAGCTTATGATAATAAAAACCACCAAAAATTGACTACTTGAAGGCCAACATTAGTTACTCGTCATCAATGCTTCAAACAGTGGTCCAAAATTAGACGTTCAGAATGCGCTTCGTCAAGAACATCATTGGTGGTTATATGTCTAGGTTGATGTGTTGATTTTTCGAATAAAACTTTTTTGAATTAAAATGAAATTTTGTGTGTTATTTTTTACAAAGTTCTGCAGGGCTTAAAGACATTGACATTATAGTGACAATTCCACTCTATTTAGCATGTTCTTTAAACAGAAGTAACACTCAGGCAATCAATGAATGCCTACTACTGCTACTATCAGTAGGTGTTACCTTCTTTAGGAAATGGATAGTGGCAGAGAATGGGTTAACGTGAGCACCTGCCTTTACGGCCCATGCATCCTTAGAATCCACCATGTGACACTCCACGAGCACATAGGTTGCAATTTTTGATCATAGTTATCCCTGCACTACGTTCAAGTACCTTGCTGAAGTACTTCTAGCTATCTAAACTCTTGCTGTTAAGACTTTGTCAAAACAGTCATCTATTGTATAGCAACAGCACTTATAGTAGTGTGTGGCTGACTGCGTCACACCAATCACTAGCATTGATTTAACACTGGGTAGCCAAGACTATTCTCCCAGCGTTTTTGGTAGCAACCACAACCACCACGTGCTATTCTCCAACTTCACACGCCGCGAATGTAATTGCTTACACCCACAGCAGAGTAGGACAAAATCAACCTTTCGGTAAAGGATCAGAACAACCGCTACACACATCCAAAGTCTTAGAGCAGCTCGGCTGTCGGGCTACCGGCACCCGTGGCACCAGAAAACCCCTCTGAAAGGCTTCACCTTTATCATCTTTTAAACTCGGGGCAGTTTCAGGTGACGCTGCACCTGATTGACAACACAGGCTGTAATCTATATAAAGTGGTAGAGAAGACAGATGTGCAATTGCTTTACGTGAGTACCTGCCATTACGGCCTAATCTCACGTGTGCCAAAGCACTGGGTGTGGGTCAGACGCCAGACCAACGCCCCTATGCACCCTTTTAGAATGAACCTATGGCCCACTCCGTAAGGCACATAGGTTGCAATCCTTGAATATAGTTATCCCTGTTCTATATTCAAGTACCTTGCTGAGGTACTTTGAGCTATCTAAACTCTGCTGCTATGTCCGTGCCCATAGCAGCTCTGTTGAATGGCAACAGCACCTAGAATAGTGTCTGGCTGACCGCGTCAGACCAACCACTAGCATTGATTTCACACTGGGAAGCCAAGACTATTCTCCCAACGATTTTGGTAGCAACCACAACCACCACGATAATTCTCCGGCTTCCACGCTAAGGTGTTGTGTATACACCTTAGCGAAGTCCCCAAGAAAATTCCTCAACCATTGCCGGCACACCTAACCACTCATCCATAATGAACGCATGCCTGTGTGGCCAAATAACCAGTGCCTACTCCACACATACCAAAATCATCCCTTTAACCCCGTGGGGTAAACCCCGTGGGGTAGGACGAACTCGGCATTTTAGCAAAGGAAGCTGACGATCGCTACATGCACTCAAAACTTCAGAGCAGCGAGGACCACTTACGCGAGAAGAACGCAAGCTCGCCGCCAAGATCCTGTGCCTACTACAATCGATCATGCTTGATAAATGCCCCTTGAACCCAGGAGGTAGGACGCACAACTATTTTAGCACAGAATCTTGACAGCCGCAATGCATTTATCTGTAAGCAGCCCAGCTGTCGGGTAACCGGCACCCGTGATACCAGAATTAGCATCTGGTTAGACCTCGAAGTTCCACCACAAGGGCTTCACCTCTATCGTCTTTTGAACTCAGGGGCAGTTCTAGGTGACGCTGCACCTAACTGACAACAACGGGCGTAAAATATTTATTTTCCTTTTATAAATATGTGCACATCCTTTGCTCTGTTTGTGTTCAGAGATCGGGTAGTAACACATAAGTTTTACGGGTAATGAGCCAAAGGTCCGTCAGTGGAAAAAGCTGCATTACCCTAGCTGGGGCCCCGTGATTGCCACACCCGTAGTCTATAAATAGACTCCCCTGGGGTGGTAGAGAAGACAGGTGGTGAAGGAAGAAAAAGAAAAGTTTCATTCTTTTACAAGTCTGCTTTTTGCACGTTTTCTATTTTCAAGGCAATGCTGCAGAGCCTCTGATTTCAATGAGGCGCATTAAATTTTCAAAGCTGTATTTATTAGCCATTTTTTTACTTAGCCGATGATTCTGCTGCACAATACCGACGAAAAAAGTATTAATTGGTATCTACTGAAGTCGGTATTGCTCAGTAATCAGTGACTACTGGCTTTCGGCCAATACCAAGAAGTATTTCTATATTTGTGATTTGAACGGGCTAAAGTTCGTATCGCTTTTTAAGCCAAATTACATGTGATAATTATTAATGAACAAATAACACCAAAGTCTGTTGTAAATATTCTGACTAACAACACATAGTTGAACGGAACAGCCAGCCGTTTTCGAAGGCCACTAAACCTTCATCATCAGCGTTCTTTTGTGTTTGGTCCACTGTGTGTGGTATCAGTTGATGTAGATTTCTGCTTTATATACTTAGCATTTTATTGCAAATGGAATATGTGAATTGTTTTGATTCATCGTATTTCAATTTGCTGAAAGCTTTTTTGTATTGTAAGCTCAATTTTACCATCACTATATTTACAACAGTCTTACCATTGTCGTTTTGTTCTTTTTACTAATTATACACATGTTACTTAATTTGCTTATTTTTTGTTCTACTTAAGGCAAACTTTTTTGGTTTGTTACTATTAAGTATATTGGTGTTATTTGTTCATTAATAATTATCACATGTAATTTGGCTTAAAAAGCGATACGAACTTTAGCCCGTTCAAATCACAAATATAGAAACAAATGGAGTTCGAATAATAATTAAAATTAACTAAAAAACCAAGAAGTATTTTTATTTTCTTGATTCCAAGTGAAACGCCCCACTCACAAGATCATCTCTTGCCATATAGTGCTCAACAAAACAAATCATGCCACATGTATGTTTTTAGAGATTTCTGTGCAACACTTGTTTAATTTTGATTTAACCACATAACTTTTATTTAAATTTTTCTTCTTTCTTTCATTACAGCCGAAAGGGTTAATTCCTCATGCTCCTCGTTCGATGTCTAAGAACTTAAAACATACTGCCATACAACAAAAAAAAGCACACATTCTTAAATGCAGTCATTTAAGATTTCACGATCCGTCTACGTCATAATATGCGTGAAAACAAAATGTTTGTTTGGGTTTTTAACTTTAAAAATAAAAGTGAGCTGAATGCCAAATATGCATGTATATAAATGCCTTTTATGAGTATGAAAGTCCGACCAGAGTCAGAGTGAACGATAAGTGTATTTGTGTGTTTAAGTGTTTAAGTGTGAGGGGCGCAAAACTTGTCTGACAGTTACCTGACGTCCGCGTAATGTGCACAGCCACCAACCGACCAGACCATCAGTGTCCTGTTCAATGACAGCAAGTATGTCGCCCTTTCTGAAGGCCAGTTCATCAGGTGAGTCAGCTATATTATCATACAATGCTTTGGCATAGAGTTTCTAAAAAGAAGAAACAAATCAACAACAAGATAAATTAGAAAATATAAGGAATATAAGGAACAAAAAAAAAAAAAAAAAAAAGAAGATAGATGAAGTAGTAAAAATAAAAGTTACTACTCGCATCTAAATGTTCTGAGAAATTAAATTTTTTATGGAAGATGATGATAAGACAAACAAATTTTTCAAATTCCTTAGCATTATTACGAGTACGAGTATTTATAGATTTTTTTTTTCTTTTAGAGATTTAAACAAAGAGAAGTTGTTATTCTCTTAGATAATAAAGTCCTACTTTTCGTTCTCCAGCAATAATACAATAATTGTTACTCATAAGCTGATTGACAAAAAACAAAAACTATTTAATCTAATATATAAAAAAAACATTAAAATAAGGAAAGAATTGAAAAATCAAAACTATGGAGAAAAAATTTTAAATTGCTTGAATCAATAAAATTTTTTTAAATTTTTTGCATCTTTTACAGCAATTATGATATCAATCATCAATACTGCAAAAAATTTAAAAGTTATATTTATTTCCAATTAGTAAAATATTTATTTAATTGAAAAAATTATTGATATATCATTGATAATAAATTCAAAATCAATTAATCTAGTGATTGAGTTAAATATCTAAAAAGAAGTGAAATGTTTACCAGATTAAAGCAAAAATTGGTTTGAATAAATTAAGCAGATTTAATTGAAAGTCGTACTAAAAATCAATTAACGACATTTAATAGAGCTGGGTCCAACATTTAAGGGTTCTAATACTAACTCATCAGAACGGCTGCTATCAAATGCTGCTAAAGGTTTAACAAAGTAATATCTCTTTATAAAAAAATCCTAATTGAGAATTCATGCAGTTTTAAATGGTCTAAATGTTCACATTCCAGAACAATGCATTAAATGTCAGGTGGTTTTCATGCCAAAGGCAGAAAAGGCATCACTCACCAAGAGGTGAAAGACTTTAACCTCATTTCTATTAAAAACCCTGGAAAGGCTGCTGCTTCATATCAAAACTGATATAAACTGCAGATGGTAGTAAGGGATGGATTTACACTCGCACCTAGGCTACATTGAAAAGTCACCAGAAGCTCACAAACTGTACCTTTATTGTTTTCATGGATATTGAAGGTGCCTTCAATAACGTCGATCCTACGGCCGCAATCAGCGCCCTCGATCAATGAATTACTCCCAAAATCGGATTGATGCTAACCACAAATGTGGCATTTGCAGACTAATTAGCAATTGCGGTAGCTGGAATACACCTTTAAACCATCTCACAGAGACCGGATATGGTCAGAAAATGATGTCAGTATAGCGGCCTCAATGTCAATCCAACAAAAAGGAATTTTGTACTATTTACTAGCAGCTCTGTCAATTGCAGCCAAATTTTTGACACCATTCTAGACAGGAAGTTATTCTGAAAAAAACTTTAAAGTAAAGGAAAAGAAAACCAAACAACTCGTATGTTTGCAAAAATTCCATAGTAACAAATTTGGGGCATAAACCCTAAGGGATTTGATTGACTACTAAAGCAATTATCAAGTCAAAACTTTTCTTTGATATAATGGTTTTGTGGAAGGAAGGCCAAAAGCCGGCCAAAGTGGGTGGCACCAGAGTTCCGAACTTCAATCGGCTTCTTATAAGCACTTTATACTTTGTGACTACTCATTTATATTTGGAAAGGAGTTTTGACACTATAGCAATACTGATAACCGGTGCTATGAAAACATCAACACCAACCAAATCAAAATGGACCCAATTGGGTCTCCGAGTGGAGGTGCGCTATAGCACCATCCTGGGATCTCTCCCAGTAGATTTAGTGTCAAGTAAGCTAGCAACACACTTCGCCATCAGATTAAACGTTACAGGTGCATGGAACTCGAGAAATTGAGGACATGCTTGTCTTCTAGAGGATAAGAATTTCATTCCTGACTTAATATAGAAAAAATTTGCCACACTCTGGAAAATAATTATTCTATACCACCAGGAGATTTACTTAGGATGGTACGAGCGGATGGTTCCCACTGAAAGAGGTAAGGGTAGGTAGAGAGGTATATATTTAAGCAGAAATATCTGCCATCAAAAAAGCAGCAAACTACCTATGGTCGTATCGAAGAGATATTGGATTTGTGACTGATAATACAAATATACATCCTGACTACTGTTCAATATGTCCAGATGAGGAAGAGAAGGAGACAGCAAAACATCTTCTATGAATTTGTCCTACACTGAAAGCCAACATCTTTGCGCTTGAAGCAGGTAGCATTTCGGTGGCCTTTCATAATTAGCAGCTGTTGACATTAAGGACCTGCATTCCTTTATTTGAAATAGTGGTGGTTCAAACCGCCCATAAGCGGATTTTTTTAAACTCCTCTCCTCTCGCTTTCTTTTATATCTCTCTTTTTCCTGCAGATAACACGAAGACACGTAATTTAAATGAGCCCAATAAGCCGAACCTAACCTAATACTATTAAAAATCAATAAAAATAGTTCAATGAAAAAATTTATTGAAAAGGCGGTTGATTCCATCAATGACCCAATTAAATTTAAATATAAAGGGTGCTTTAAATTTTTAAAAATTAGATTAAAAATTAAATTTTATTACGAAAAACATTTTACTCGAAAAATCAATATATGACATTAATATTTGAGTTTGATTTCAGGCATACGGCCACCCCGCTTGTTCTTGACGAAATACATTCTGGACGTCCATTTCTGGGCCAATAAGGACCAATGATTCCACTAGCGTGTAAACCGCAACAAACGGTGCATTTTTCTAAATCTAATGGAGTCTGCATTGTCTGTTGTGATTAATCTCATTTCATATGCGGCAGTTTTTTTTTATTAACAAAACCTTTAAGACAAAAATTAGCCTCCTGCAACAGCTGAATCTTAAAAGGATACAGGCCAAGTAGTGGACGGATAACACCCGAAATCCTGCGACCAACGACTTTTCTAAATTCCCCCGTAGTTATATGAACTGCAAAACTGTTACCATCAAGCACCACCTGTTAATAGACTACTATAAAATTTTAAGCCAGTATCGTCATTTACTTTGCGTTTAACAACTGTTCAAAACATACAACCTCGTGCTCATTAAACATTATTTTTTTCGAAAAAAAAAAACAATCAAATCAAGGAAAAGCTCGATAAATACTATGGGGACTCCGCACCATCGATTTCAATGGTAAAAAAAAATGGTTTATTGACTTTCGTTGTGTTCGCACAAGTACAAATGACGCTGAACGTTCTGGACGGCCAATTGAGGTCAGTACACCCGAAAATTTCGAGAAAAAAAAAATCCACGATATTGTGTTGACCGATCGAAGAGTAAAATTGCGTGAGATTGTTGATGCCAGAGGCATTTCATATGGCAATGTGGTTTCGATTTTAAATGATCACCTGGGTCTGCAAGTGTAACAACGTGTAACAACTTCAAAGGATTGTTTGGAGTTGTTTAACCGCATTCCGAATGAGTTTTTATGGCGTTTTGTAACTGTGGATGAAACATGGATCCATTACTGTACTCCGGAGACCAAGCAGTAGTCTAAACCTGCTCCGAAGAAGACCAAGGTGAGTTTGTCGTCCAATAAGGTGATGGCAACAGCTTTTTTTTGGATGAACGCGGAATAATTCACTTCGATTACTTTCAAAAGGAAAAAAACAATAAACGGCGAATATTATGCCAACTTATTAGACCGATTTAATGAGGATTTAAAAAAGAAAACGACCCCATATGGCCAAGAAAAAAGTTCTTTTTCATCAAGATAATGCACGAGTGCACACGTGTGCAGTCTCAATGGCAAAACTCTATGAATTGGGCTACGAATTGGCACCCCATCCGCCATATTCTCCGGATTTAGCCCCTGGTAACTAATTCCTATTTCCAAACTTAAATTAGTGATCGAACAAATGCCTAATTTAAGGACCTGGAAAAAAACCTATTTTTTGGAAGGGATACAAAAACTGGAGAAACGTTGGACTAAGTGTATTAAGCTAAAAGGAGATTATGTTTAAAAATAAATTTTTGTTTTGCAAAAAAACTGTGTTTTATTCAAAAAGTCACGGACTTATTGATCCGCCATTAAATTTTTCTCAAATTAAAATAGCATTAATTGCAAAAACTTTTTGTTTTTTTTTTATTTTGTTTTGCAATGCTGATAATTGTTATCATCATTTTGGTAAAAGGTGCTAAATTGAATATTTTTTTTAATTGATTCAAGCATTTTGTTGATTTAAAAAATACATTTTAATTAATTTTTTCCGTGTATCATTATAATGTAGTGAATAATTCTTTAATGGATCCAATATCCTTTTTAATACTTTATTTTTTATATGACGACTTCAGTGGTGCATCTTCCCTGGCCTTCTCTCGTTTAATTTCTTCCGATTAAATAATATTCACCCTTATTCCAGTTGTCGACATCAACGTCACTTTAACACAATACCAAAAAATTGGTACTTGTGTACCCGTTGTCGAAAACAACTGACTCCTTGTTGGCAGGTTTATGCTATTTTCCAGACCTTGAGGAATGGAAATAGATTGTCAGTAGCAAATAATTGTTCGCGAGAGCGGGTAAACAAGCCCCAATATTTTGATATTGTGTTAAAGTGACGTCGATGTCGACAACTGGAATAAGGGGGATTACCTATAAACTAACAGCCTTATTTATAAAATATAATAAGGCTTTATAAAGGGTTTTTAAGAAAAATTTTTTATGAAAATTTGTTTTAAAAACCCTTAATAAAGCCTTAATAAGTTTTATAAATAAGGCTGTAAATTATTATGGAATGAATATCTAAAGAAATAAAAAAGAAGAGTATAAGTCTGTATAAAAAATTGTATATAAAAAAATTTTATAAAAAATTCGTTAGAACAAGAAGAAATCTCAATATTCCTTTTCAATGCAAAATTTTTAAGATTCACAGAAAATTATAGATTTCAATTATCATTGAAGCAAAACTTCACTAAAATCAGGAAAACAATGAACAAATCAAATGCAACAAATTAAACATTTTTGCACGAAATTAAAAAAAAAATAACTGAAATTCTTCAAGAGCAGAAAGTTTTACTAAACAAATATAAAAACTTGAGCAAAACAGCCTTTAGATCAGATAAAAAGAAGAAATATTCAAAAAGTAGAAAACTTGTAAATTTAGAAATGACAACACAGAAATTTTTTGAAAAAAAAAAAACAAAAAGTGAGTTTTAAAAATACATACAAAGCGCTTCAATTCAATTCAATTTCATGAACTTTAATCAAAAAATTTAACAGCCTTATTTATAAAAATTATGAAGGCTTTATAAAGGTGTTATAAAATAGATTTTAATATAAAATTTTGCATATTAAAGCCTAGTACTCTAATCACAGTTTCGTGCGAAATGCTGTCAAACAACACTTAAAAGTATTTAGTATGAAATATTTGCAAAATAAACATGCAAAAGAAGTATTCTGTTCTTAATGCGAAAAACACATAAAATCTATCTGACAGCATGTTTTTCCATGCAAAATGACTCTGGTATCATTTTAGTTTCATGAGCAGTAATTTTTTCGCACGGAATTTCAACAATGTTGCATACTTTCAAGAAATTTATAAAAAAAAACCGCGAGTTGGACTACATTTAGTACATGTCAAATTTTTCACGCGAAAAAAATCAATGTTGCTGAAAATTTTTCACAACTTCGAATAGAGTACCAGGCTTGAGTCATTTTTTTTATTATGGACTTAAATCACATTGTTTGTAATGAGAAAAGAATTAAATTTTTTGTAAAGAGTTATTTTTGCGAAGTCAAGCGATCACCCCTATTATTCTTTTTCTCTTGTACTGCGTTCAAGTTCAAAAACTTTGAATTTTTTTTTATTAACTTCGCTGTCTTTATTTTTAACACTTTTTGTAGCTTTCGCTGCTTTGTTTTACTGCTTATTATTTATTTTTATTTTTTCAGTTTGTAAGTGAAGTGTTTTGAATTTTTCTGCTAAGAGTTTTTTTTTTCTGTTTGTCAGAGCATTTTAATGGGTTTAGAGAACAAAACCACACGCAAGTTTTTAAAGTGCGGAAACTCTTTGAACATTTTTATGTTTTCAAAAGTTTTTCTGCTAGTGTTTTTTTTTTGTTTTGTTTAATAAAAACTTGATTTGTTTCATAAAAAAATTTTTTTTTCATATAAAAAGAAACATAATTTCATTTTTCTACACACATTAAAATAAATTGCCACCACTTTAAAATGTCAAATTGTTGACTCAAAAAAAATCTCCATTTAACTTTGCACTCTACTTATTTATGTAAAATTTTACAAGCTTTGACTTTTAAATGGCTTTAAAACCGTCAGTTATTTGCATTTACTTACAATTACACAATTGTTTATTTATTTCAGTTATGAAATCACTTTTAAAAACTCGTTACAACAAAGTAACGAATTTTTAATATTTCTTTTTCTAATAATAATTGTAAGAAAACTATCAGCTATTGTGGCATGAGATCGTGTTATTGTTTTGGAAACTAAAGCATTTAGATAAATTGTTTTATTTTCCATAAACAAATTAAATATTAGTTTTGCTCAAATTCCCAGAAACTGTAAGCGAAACTATTTATTTTAAGTTAAATAAATAAATATGACTTGTGGAGAATTAAAAGCGGGTTTCCACTAGGTGTCGCAGTGCCGGTCTTTTGAACGGATTTTTCTCCTATTCTATTTACATAATTACCAAATCCTAAAAATTCTGGGTTTAATAGATCTCTGCTAAAACGATAAACCAAAAAAAAAATAAAAAATAAAAGAAGTGTTAAAATCGGTCAACCCGTTTCTGAGTTTTATACCACGTTCACACTCAAAATGTTTAACGTCTCATACGTGTTTAAGAGCTTACACACGAATGAGTGAGATGTTTTATCATACATTGAATTGTTTTGTTAAACACTCCAATTGATATGTTTTAGATTTAAACACTTCGCTAAACACGTAAATGGGGTATGTTCAGTGCGTTCTTGATAACTCTGGCATCTTTGTGTTATTCTTAAATGGCGTCACGAGTAATTGCTTAATGATATTAAGTAATTTGCAAAAACATTTGTTGGTCAATAATAATAAAATAAATAAAAACTTAATTGTTCGGAAACGTCAACCTTAAATATCTCAAATATAATGTGACCAGTTGTGCTTAGTTTTTTAAAACACTCGCCTCAAACACATTTAAACACGTAAGTGTGAACATAGTATTAGCGAGACCCATTCTGAATTAAAATTCCCCGGCAGTCCCCTTTTTTCCCTATTTCTTGTTCCATTATTTAAAAAAAATAATATTGGCAAACTTTCAGGTTAAATAAAACCACTAGAAAGAAAATAGCTGACATCGAAATTTTTCATTTCTCTCTCTTACTTTTTATTTCTCTCACCACTTGCTTAGAATAAGGAAATTTTAATCTTGAAAAAAAATTTTTTCTGGGAATTATTTCCCGGGAAATATTTAGAATTATGAGTTAAGCTAAGCGGATTTGAAAATTTAAAAATATGTATGAAATCTTTCTTTGAGTTGATAGAACGATCTATGTAATTCAATGTTTAAAAATGATTTCATGTAAATTTTGACAGCGGAATAGTTCATACGCTGGATCCAATATTGGCATAATATCTCTATCATAACGCCGGTATCTCATGAATAAATTCTTCAATATTGTCAATATTTTCTACCAGTCCGTCAACCGTTGCGGGCTTATCCCTATAGAAATGAGCATTAGCATAGCCTCACAAACAATTATCTAAAGGCGTTAAATCGCACGATCTAGGCGGCCAAAATTGAAATAAAGGGCAGGTTTGTCAATGTCTACAACGTTTGACTTGTCGTACATTTAAATTGGGAAAAAAAATTAAATTTTGTTTTTGTTTTGAATGTAAGTGTGCGACAAGTCGAACGTTGTCGACGTTGGCACACAGGCCCAAAATTTTTACCGAATTCGCCTCGAAGTTAGACCACTGTTGCGCAAAATGTGTGGCATGTGGCACAGTCTTGCTGAAACCACATGTCAGCCAAGTCCAGGGCAAAAAAAGTAACAGAGGCCTAATCACCGCGAATAGCGCCGAATTGCTAATTCATGGTCATCAACAACACTGGCAGATACAGCTGCGATATTTCCCTCTGTCCGTACTCTACGTATGCTTGTTGATGGTTTAATTAATGTTCAATAATCTAATTTCGGTGCGAAATTTAATCACAAGATTCCGTATAGCCGCCTGAGAAGGTCTACCCAAACTGACCATGAAATGGAAGAAGTGCACGGATGCACTTTCTAACCCATGAATTTTGATAATATAAATTAATGATTGCAAGTGTTTGCAATTCGATTCATGTTTAAATTTTATACCAAACTGAACGTGTTTAACAGCAACATGATACACAATAGAGGGCTGCGTAACCAGTCTTGAAATTTAATTACGTCTTGTTTTTTAAATGCAGTGGAATCTCCCTTAACGGACACTTCCTATAGGCAGACACTTTTGACAGGTCCCGACAGCTCCGTAAGCAAAGAAATTGCTTTCTCTTGAGCGGACAGTCCCCTTGCACACATATCAATGGTCCCTTCGGTGTCCGCTCAAGAGAGATTCCATTGTATATTGTCGTAGCTGGTATTATACTAAACCAATAAGAAATGATGTTGTATAATAAGCGAAGTACAGGGTGGCTGATGAATTTTGATACATTAAGAAACTGGAATAACTTTGTTTGTAATGCATGGAATTAATTCAATCTTTTTTCATTTCAAAGCTCATTTAATTATATTAAAAGTACTTGAAGTACTCTTAAAGATAATTGAATTTAAATGCCCACTCTTCTCGTTAATGAAGGTGGGGCATCATAACAAAACGGTGCTCATCACTGCCCGCAATTTGATGTCGGAATTGCAGCTATTGCCGCAGTTGAACCATCTTGTTGAAACCACACAGAGTTAAAAGGAATTCTCTTTTGGCGTGGTTCTGACTAAAAAATTATTTAACCATGCTCAAGTAACGGTCTCCATCAACCGTAATGCTACGTCCGTTTTGTTGAAAAAAGTAAAGATCCACAATACAACGTGAAGCAACTGCACACAACACTGTGACGCAAATTAGATGAAATTCCCTCTCATGCAGTTGGAACCACTTCATATGCGACAATTTTGTTAGTTTATATTTCCGTTCAGATCGAAATGAGTCTCATCAGACAAGAAAAGACAATTCAGTTTTCTCTTGGTAGCGGCTTTCATCAGCCACCCTGTACTATGATGTGTATTGATGTACGTGGATATAAGTGTTAACAAGCGATGTCGCGAAGATTTTTTGTTCGTAACAAACAATCAAAAGAAGTAGCGTTGATGTATGTTATTTTGCATATTGTACGTTTGAGTGTGTGTGTAACATGTATGTATATGGTAAGCTATTATGTGTTTAAGGGTGTTTTTTTTTTAAAGCAAGCGCACACAACTAACGTCAATGCATGTGTGAGTTTGTACATACATATGTACGCGGAAAAATAAAAGATCATACGCACAACGTGTGTTGAAATGTACAAGCAAGGCATTTTTATATGCGTCCATGCGTAGAAAGAATCAAGCATCACAAATTCTTTCGCCACGAAATATTTTCTTCTTTACTCCTATACCTGGAATAGCTGAAACAAATTTCTTGCAAACAGTGTTGTTTAGCGTTTGTTTTAGAAGATTTCGCTGTAGTAAAACATTTGAAAAATCCCTCATACCTTAAAAGTTCTTGTAAGTGGTCTTTTGCAGGCATCTAATACATAAAAACAGCTGAGTTGCCAATCATAGTGTTGAAAAAAATAAACTTGCTAAAAAAATCGCCTTTTATAAACATATTTTGAAAATCCTTAAAAATCCTATATGATATTCTTAAACAAATAAATGAGAAATAGTAAGCTTTTAAGCTTTTGAAAAAAAAAATTCTAGCAAACAAAAATTTATACATCTTGTTTTAAAATTTCACATTAAACAATTTTGTGTGGAGTCGCCCATAATCTCTTTAATAATTGAAATCTCCTAAGACATTTGAAATAAATTATTGTTTTTGCATTGCAAGCAATTTTAAAAAGTTGAGAGAAAAAAAGAAACTGCACTTTACTTAATGCATTTTGCATCAGCAACAGGCATATGTTGAATTCAATGTTTTTTTCTCTTCGTCTTTCTTTCTCTGTAAATTGTCTTTCTACGTATTTTTATTTACTTTTTTTTTTTTTTGTTGTATGAATTATTTTTACTTTATATGACACTATGCTAATTGAAAAAAATCCACATAAAAATAGAAATTATAAAATAATAAAAAAAATAAATAAAATACAAGATTTCCATACTCGCAAGGAGAGTGAATAAATGAATGAATCAAATGTTTCTAAGTCTTTAAACATTAAGTTGGCTTTATTTTTCATAAGAAGAAGACACGCTACAGTTGAAGTAAAGTGTGTTGAGTTTGTTAAGCTACACAAAAATATTTCAATTTAAAAACTGATTTTGTTTGGGGCTATATGACAATCTAATAACAAAGTAGAGTCTTTAAATTGTATGTATGGATATGTGAATAACCGTTGTACTGCATGCGACCCACTGTGCGTAGGCCAAATAGACAAAATATAATACTCTGTTTGTTGCTAAACGCTTGTCAAACTTTATTTTTATTTGCTGTCTATAAAGTATTTTCTTTTAAAAGCAAAACAAAAAGCAAGATAATTCAACTCAAGAAAGTGCATAATTGCCCATCCATCCGTCTGTCCCCATTTGCCTGTCAGTTAAAACAACACATGGCGCATGGGGCAAATGCAACCGAAATGAATGAGGAGAGTCTTTGGTTGCATAAACGCAAGTGCATTCATTGTGCAAAGAAAATATATTGAGGAAATGATTTGTTTACAATACACTTGACTTAAAAGTCAAATTACAAATTTGTTAAAACGCAAAAAAAAATACTTCAAACGTGCACAACTTTGAAACAATAAATAAGACAAATGGATTTATTGTTTCATTCAAATGGATGGCAAATCATCGTGAAAAAATAATAGAAAGATAATCAACTATTTATAGTGCCTGTATTTATATTTTCATTATTATTACTTAAAAACTATGATTTATGCCAAGAAAATGTTTTTTTTTATATTATATAAATTGTATAAACTTTAGTTTACAAAAAAAATCTTATCTGTAAAATAACTGACCTTTTTGGGCCTCAAACATATCTGTCTACTTTGTGTGCAAGTGTTAAAAAAATTATTGAAAACATATTTCCGTAACATGTAACATGTTACGAAGGTAACCCTTTGGGGCAAGAAATCTCTTTCTAGTAGGATGTCATTAAATCATTTAAAAACTTTTTATAAAAAAAAATTCGGTCGTATGTACTCGTATCATCAAAGTTGGCAGACGAATATAAAACATGCATAATTAGTAAATAATAAACGACAATGGCAATACTGTTGGTAAATTGAGCTTTCAATACAAAAAAAAGCTTTCAGCAAATTGTAATACGATTAATCAAAACAATTCACATATTCTATTTGCAATAAAAGCTGAGTATATAAAGTAGAAATCTACATCAACTGACACCACACACAGTGGACCAAACACAAAAGAACGCCGTTCTACTAGTGCAGACACTATAGTGTCTGTCAGAATATTTACAATTAACTTTGGTGTTATTTGTTCATTAATAATTATCACATGTAATTGCGCTTGCAAAGCGATACGAACTTTAGCTTAATCAAATCGTAAATGGGGCTATCAGCACAGAAGTGGTGTAACACACATTGGTTTTTTTGGTTGCTGTCCTAATGATAAATACATTATTTACAATACCAACTATAAAAAAGTAGAATAAAGAAAATGGAGCCGATTAACGGTTAACCGTTTGAATACCCTAATCACGATACAAAGAACTGAGTTCACCGACACATTCTTGTTGAGATAATCTACGTCGAAAGTAATGAAAAATAATCCAACGAAAACGTTCTCTTGAAATTTCCATTTTTTTTTTGTTAAATTGATTTTCTGAAATCACTGTAAATAAAACAAATAGCACTTGTACATCAAAGCGTTGTGAGTACGTTTATGCTAACAAAAAAAATTAGCTTTATTATGGTGTTGACAGATTTTAGCTACTGACATTAGTGTTTCCAGTTCCCGAAATATAAATAGTAGCCCTCGTATGCAACTGCATATGAATAATTTTCGTCGTTTAAGATTTGTAAGCGGACAAATTTAATAGTTAAAAAAAATTTTAATATATTTTTATAAAATAATTAACCACCTGTTTCTACACTCCGGACGGTCGATTTGAGTAAAAAATATATATGAAAAGCAATCATTTGTTTGAGTGATTTTCATATACATTTTTTAGACGAGTCGCCTGCCTGACATGGAAATAGGGTGTAAGTTAATGTTTGGTATTGTAAGTGTAAAATAAAACCAATGACAAATGTGACATTCCATATGGAGCGAAAGTTCAAAAATTTAAATATTTTTAAATTTTAACTAGGCCTTTAGTTATTGCCTTCTGTTACTGTTTTTGATTTTAAAACCTTTAATGTTTTACAGTAGTTATTTTTTTGCTATCGACTGTATATACTTGTTATTGCAAGAATTCACACACCTGTCCACTTAATATAATTTCACCTTTTTTTTTCAATATTTATTGACTTTGACAAGTAAATTAAATACATTCTCTCTGGAATTGATATGTTCTTTTTTTTTTTGAACATTGATTTGGCACTGAGCCCAGGTGGCAGACGTGCTGAGAATCAACACAATTTTGAAAAGTTTAAACAAAGAGTTACAAAAAATAATGGAAATAAAAGAAGACAGTTAATTGTGTTTCAAGCAGTTGATGACGTAAAATCATTTGTGTGGTTAACGATTCTCAAATGGCAGTAATAGACCTCCGAGATTCCGTAACTATGAGTACAATCTCCTAGTCAGTGTAAATCATTTCTCTGACATATCTGAACAGACCAATATAATTTTATTTTCAATGCAAATATGATTTCAAGGCAACTGGTTCAGGTTTGTTTTTTTTTTGCTGATTTTTATCAATATTTATTTGTTTACAGATGGCATTTCTATGAATGCAGTTAAGTATACATATCGTCATATAAAATTAAAAGGGGCGTACGTTACATTTAAAGTATAAGTTTTAGTATCTCAGTGGGGTCTTGACTTTCATCAATAAATTTGATATTTTTAGGCAGACACGTATAAAAATGTTAAAGTAGATGGTTTCTAATTAATTGCAGCATATCAAGAAGCGAATTTAAAAATTTTTTTTTTGTAAGCTAAGCCTTTTTTGATTTTATATGACGATATGTATGTACATATAATATATTATTCCATTATTAAATATGCTTCATATGCAATTCGCTCGCTAATGCATTTTTTTGTGTTTTTTTTTATTATTATTAATTTCTTGCATAAATTTATGCAAATTTATTGATTTGCATGAAATATGTAAGTGTAAACATAAAGCTGCAATTATTTAACAATAATGCTTGTCTAATTTAAAACGCCGTCACATAAACAAACACATTTAACAAACTCAAGTAGCCAAAAGCGTTTTTACAATAATTACTATCAGCGAAAAATTTATTAAAATATTAAGTAGTCAACGAAAAGTGTTTGATTGTGTTTACATATAAGAAAATTTAAAGTTCAAGAACAAATAATAAGTAACAAAAAAAAAAAAAAAATGCAAGGCCAGCTCTGGCAGTATTTGATCTAAGGTATAATTAAGCTTAAGTCAAGTCAATGGAATAGCAAGAGTACTGCGATCTCAGATTTTCCTAAACCAAGTACGGAATACCCAATTCCAGTACCGGTTCTTCAAGCGCTAAATTCTAGAGTTTATCCATTAGTAAGGCTGGTCGAACTTGTTTTTAAGTTAAAAAAGCCTTCTACTCAGGCAAAGCACATTCATGATGCCCATACTAAAGTTCTCCTTTATTCGCAGGTATTGTTAGTGTGGGCATACCACAAGAAATTTTAAAAAATCCAAATAAAAATTTTACTTTTTTTTTTTTACTAATGTTACGGGATGAAGGAACCATACACCCGTTTTATGTATGTCGAGTAGAATATTCGTCTAAGTTAAAGAAAACTTGCACACGTAATCTGTACGAGCAAGGTTAGGTTAGGTTAGCATTATTTTACAACTCTGCTGTTTTGCACGCTTTTTTTTATTAATGCTGTGTTGCAGCGCCGTCGGTGTCAAATGAGGCGTATTAAATTTTTAAGCTGTGTTTTGTAGCCATTTTATTGGTTATTTTACTTTGACGATGATTATGTTACATGATAACGACGGAGGAGGGCGGTGGTGTTGTTTAATGACTGTCGGAGAGTCAGGACCTTTGGTTTTCTAGTCAACGTGCTAATTATTTCAGCCAACGCCACCCTCGAGTAATGTAGTACAAAATTCTCGCAGACGAATATTCGATTCGACATATTTTTTAAGGGTCACTCAGACTATTATAAAGGGTGTTTTTTATTGAGGTATAGAACTTTAAGTTGGCATCACTTTTTTAACTGGCGGACATTTTGTCAGCTGTCAAGTGATTAATATTTAGTTTGGTTTGCCATTTCATCATGAACAGGTTGACAAAAGAACAACGCTTGCAAATCGTGCAAATTTATTTCGAAAATAATGGTTCAGTTCGCGAAGTTTACCGCAAGCTCCGTCCATTTTATGGTCGACCTAATCGTCCATCAGAGCAATTAATTCGGTTAACCATGGATCTTTTTCGCACTACGTTTACTCTATGTGATAATACGCATCCGCAGAGACGTCGAACAGTGCGCACCGAAGAAACAATTGCCGCTGTAGAGCAAAGTGTTGAAGAGGACCCGAATGAATCGATTCGCCACCGTGCACAGCAATTGGAGCCGACTAACCGACTATTTTGTTCCCGAATTGGATGGCATGAATGTGGATGAGTTGTGGTTCCAACAAGACGGCGCTACATGCCACACAGCGCACGTCACAATCGATTTATTGAAGGAAACATTCGATGAGCGCATAATTTCGCGGAATGGACCTGTCAATTGGCCACCAAGATCGTGTGATTTGACACCATTGGATTATTTTCTTTGGGGATATGTGAAGTCGCTCGTCTACGCCAACAAACCAGAAACGTTAGGGGACTTGGAAGCCAACATTCGTGGCGTTATTGCCAACATACGGCCCCATATGCTCGAAAAAGTGGTTGAAAATTGGACCTGTAGAATTGGCTTTATTCGAGCCAGCAGCGGCAACCACATGCCCGAAATCATATTTAAACATTAATGGCATAAAATTATTTCCAATAAAGCCAAATTAATGGACATTAAAACGATTTTCTTGTGTTTTATTTCAATTTAAAGTTTTATACCTCTTAAAAAAACACCCTATACATGTATAAAAATTTTTAGCACATTTTAGGAGAAAGAAATCTAAATACATTTGTTTCGACTGTCAAAAAATCTAACGCAAAATGAGAAGTATTATCGTTTAAAAAATTTAAAAAAAATGGTCAAGTCTTATGGTGATGTAAAATTTTTGTCGTATTATTTACCATTCGTCATGACGTTTTGCATTCACAATATCGCACTTGCACATATTATTTGAATTTTTGACATGTATTAATACAAAGTCTGAACAGCCTTTAAGCAGCGAGCCTCTTTATCACCTCAGCTACACAGACAAAAATATTTCTCCAACCGGCACTTTTAATTGAAAAAAAAAAAATCAATTGGTTGCCAAAAGAATCACCATTATTCCAGTTGTCAACATCGTCGTCACGTTACTAAAATACCGAAAAGTTGGGATTTGTCTATATTGACAACTGGAATGCGGGTAATTAATCACCAATGAAAAATTACATGACTGAAACCAATAAAAAATAACTAAATCTCCCTTATCGTGATTGGCCTTTTTCGAAACCAAATACTACGATTTTGTAATAGATTAAAGAACATCTAACATGTTTTCTTTAATCCATATAAATAGTCGTATTCGAAGTCGAAGTCAAAATAGGCGGCTACATTCTCAGCTGGCAAGACCACGGAAGTTAAAATTAGTATTAGGTATAGCAACTTTTCTCAGCTGATTGGAAACTGAAAATCAAGTAAACAAAACTTCAAAATATAAGAAATATTAATACCGAATATTTTTTTTTAGCAAAAGTGCTTAAAAATATATTTATCATTAAGATGTGGAATTAACTGTGGCATCTATCAGACGTCACTTAAGGGGCAAATTAAATCCCTTAGAATTGCCGTCTCTGATGTGATTAAAAGTTAATGGTTAAAGTAATTTTTAACTAACAATTTATTTTTTTAGCTCTTAAAGCATATTTTCATCTTCCCAAGGAAATGCAACTAAAAATGTTGCGGTTGCCAATATTACTACAATTTGGCAACTGAAATTAACAGCTGTTTGCGTACTACCATTTTGGCAACTGGCAACGCTTCGCTTCCCATTTAAGAATCGAGCCATAAGCTGATAAAAATAGTTTAAAACCATCAGCTGAATAAAGTAATCCAAAAAATTAATTAAAAGTTTATTTCACAAATGATATCATATATGCATGAAAGAAAGCATTCTTCCAATTACCACACGTTTCATTTTAAATTTATCTTTCATAGCAGTTATGTATAAGTATGCATGTATTTTATCAATCAATATTTCACTTCATGATTGTCCGATTTGGCATGTATGTATGCAGACACATAAATAAATAGTTTCTTATTGTGAGATCACGTACGAAAACCAGCAAATGAGATGAGATGTACATTCGTTATAGACGTGTTAAGCGAAAGATACTCATATAATACATTGTTGAAACTAAAGAAGAAGAAAAAGAGTTAAACACATTTTACATATCAATGAAACGAATTGAAAACTGGGGTTTTGCAAGGTCAAATTTTTTTCTCTGCGTTTACAAATACTCGTACCTACTAAACAAAAAATTGTTATGAAATTATGTTGAGTAGTTTTAAACAAAATTCCTGGGAAGTCCATTTTCACCGCGCAAAAGTAATGTCATTCTTGAACTGGCTGGCATTTTCTTAGAAATGAGAAAAAGGGTTCTGTTTTCATAAAAAGTTTATTTGAATAAATGTCGAAGCACAGTGTAATTTGGCGCCATTTGTAAAAATTATATTACTTTTGCGCCATTTTGGATGAAAAATTCAATGATATGTAGTTAACTGATCTTGTTAAACCTTGCTAATATAAACATGGAGATGTGCGGTTTTAACTTAAAACGTGTAGTACACAAATACTAGGCATCGTCTAATCGTCACTCGTCATCGATGTCGAATGCCACAATCTCAAACTAAAAAATAGGACGTTAACACATTAAATTTTGTAACTCCGATGTATGCAAATATCTGTAAATAATTTTTTTTTTTAAATAAGAACGTACATGTAAGATAATTGCTCAATTCACAACCTATTGTATGAGTCGTAGGTCGTAGAAACGTTGTTGGTAATTTGTATAGAAACATTTGTTTACAAACAATGTTTTTATTGAAGTTACCAGCAACTAATGTACGAACTACGACTCGTACAATAGGTTGTGAATTGAGCAAATAATACTTAACTTAAA
Organism: Tachina grossa; assembly: GCA_949987645.1. NCBI lineage: Eukaryota > Metazoa > Arthropoda > Insecta > Diptera > Tachinidae > Tachina > Tachina grossa. The sequence continues at coordinate 56,976,291 of OX465276.1, read as the reverse complement.
GTTTTGTTTTCATTGAAAAGAAAATAAAACATACAGAGCTGCCCTACTTAATGAAAGAAAGCCCTTCATTTAGAATCTAAATTTTAGATCCATACATCACCAAAATACCTCACACTCAGCGAGTTACTATACTTTATTTTAGATAATTTAGAGTATGTAACAATAGAAATAAGACTAGTGTTATTTAAGAAACTAACGGCCCTATGTATAAGCAAAAAATGGCATGAAGTTAGAATGTGAAAGTGACGACATTGAACTAGGTGCTAACGAGTTCCTCCATACAATTTGACATTAAAAATCGGCGCATAATGTAGTTTTAACCCACTATTAAATCCTAGCGTTATTTTTAATGTAAAATTGTATGGCAAAACTCGTTAAGATCATATTTAATTTTGCCACTTATGCTAACTTCTTGCTAGTTTTTTCTTATACATACGGCCGTAAAATTCGTCGTTCGTGCATTTAAATTTTAAAACTCCACATCTGTACACAGTTTAACGCACGTGTTTTGATTTTCGCTCTATTTCATTCATTCTGTTTTACAAACTTTTTTATTGAATTTTATTTCCAGTCATTTGCTATTTGCAGTTTATAATTAAATGTTGTTATTACGTTTTCATTTACGCGCAATTATTTGAACGTTGCAATTTGATATCTTGAGACAAATTATAACGTCTTATCACGTCGCGTCAGTAGTCAAGAAAAAGGCGACTTCTATCTGCTGTTTTTTTTTTTTTTTTTTTTGAAAATAAAAATATAAAAAAATAATGTTAATAATGGAATAATCACTGCCATTAATTACACTTTGCATTTTACAAAAACAAAAGGGTAACGACGAGGGAATCATTCCTGTTGACGCCCATTGTTAGAATTTGTAGACAGAGTTTTGCAAAAAGGTCAGAGTCTTTCCAAATGCTTAGTGCAATAATGTTTGACTATTAAGTTAAAAAAATTAAATGAAAATTGTGCTTTGAAGTGTGCTTATCTATCCAAGTTAGAAGCAATGATGATGATGATGTACTGAGACTCAAAATAATATACTTTTCCGTCTGCTGTTTATTCCTAGCATAAGTCTAGTAACTTTGCCACTTCTGAAGTAATAATATCAGCTAAAACGTTCATTAAACTAAGCGATTTTAAATTGGCTAAGAAATCGAGTATATGGCTTGTCATTCCATTTCATTATTTGTTTAACATACCAAAGCTGGTTTGGATTTGGGTCTTACTAGTTCACTACTTTAGTTAGATTCAAATTAGTCTAGTTCATCAAATCCATGTAATTTAAATGAACGTGAGACATGACCGACTAAAAGAGTTTACCTCAATTTTATACTCGACATATATTTTATAGAGTTGTGTCGAACTCGTTCAATGGTTAATTTTAGACAGAATCCTATGATTACGGGTTTGATCATGGTTTGTGTCGAAAATGACCGACTGAATCAGTTCTACCCAAGCCTAATATTTTACATCTGACTTAAGCTTCCATTTCACCACTAGGCTTCCATTCAATAGCTTCTCTCGTGATGTCTTAAATAGGTTTTCGTAAGTTGCATCATTTTAGAATGCTGTAAAGATATCGTTTGAGAGAGAGAGAGGTTGGAGAGAGTTGATGTCCTTCCGAGCTGCATTTAATGACTCGCTTCCATATATAGAAAAGTTGATTTAATACATTATTTGAATAACTCTGCTTAACTGATGCTGATTTTAAATAACTTAACTTAACCGCCATATCGACCAGATTTAATACGACCCGCTAGTTGTAGTCAGCACTCTACCGAGGTAACATAATGAGGAGCCCTCTTCAAGGTTCTGCTCGTTTGTCATTAATAGTCTGTTATTTGGGGCATTTATTCTCATCACCTTCGTTTTTGTAATGTTTATTTTTGTACCTGTGTGGGCCGCTTCGGCTTGAACTGCAGGAATCTATGTTTGTCAAATAAGAAACAAATACCGTCGGCATAATCGAGGTCTTTCAGTCTCCTATCATAGCTCTATGTTATTATTCTCCTTGTAAAGACGTTATCCGCTGCTTTTATTGTTATTGGGTCGCTGGTACAACGCTTGTGAAAAATGTGACATTTTGCAATGTCACATAACGTCTGAACAATCTTAATAATTTTGTTGGGGTTTTATTCACAAGCTCGTGAGTTCCAAATGGAATTAAGAGATAAGGTATCAACCAGATATAGAGGAGATCTCCATTCGACTGACTGTTCGATAATAATTCGCTGTAGCGAGTCCAATGTTTTTATTAACAATTTGTGCTATTTGGTATTGATTGGGATTGTGTCACGCCAGTTTTTCCACTATAGGTCTGCACAAATATACCTGTTTGCACCAGTTTTACGAGTGTTGGTTCTGGTATGTACAAATACATATGATATTCAGCGTTTTGTTACTAGTCATAGCTTATCGGAACAAGCAAATCTGTACACCTCTTCTTTCTTCTTTCCTCTCTCTCCAATAATCTCATACTTGATTCAAGAAAAACAATCGAGTCTAAAACATGGGGAGTAACAGAAACGCTGAATAACATACAGTATCTGTACATACCAAAACCACCACAGGCAAAACTGGTGCAAACAGGTATATCTGTGCAGACCTATATTCTCCACGACGAGAAGTCTACTTTTTTGTGAATGTTAATGATGGGTCCTCCTTTTAACCCATCGCAAATCAAGTTAATTTACTGTAGAATTTAAGAAAGTATATTTATTAATTTGAAATTTATTTGCTGGTGATTCAGCTTTGTCTATATGCATTTCATTGTTGCTGTAACAAATCATCAGTAGACTTTAACCACACATTTTGAATAGTCATAAACCCCTTATCTTATGCACAGACTTTCAAGAACTATTTAAGAATTCACAAATAATAATATTTTTGAAAATCACAAAAGAAGTTACTGATGATTTGTTACAGCAACAATGAAATGCATATAGACAAAGCTGAACCACCAGCAAATAAATTTCAAATTACTGTATGATTTTTTTATAATAAATATTTTTTTCAAAATTGAGTAAATTATTTCATTTAATATTTGGAATAAATTCTTCATTATATTAAGGTGATTGAGATTTTTATTTATAAAAAATAAAATATTAGGGTTTTACTGGGACCATTCTTCATTTAACACTTGTGACCTTGTTACGCAATACACTATTATGGCAATGAAAGCCTAAGGGAAAGGAATATTACAACTTGTGAAAAAATACAACCGTGATCTACACAGAAAAAAAGACTCCTGCAATAATCAACTTTAATTGAAAATAAAACCAATAATCAATTAAAAATTTATTTAAGTCAATTTAAACATTTCTCAAAAATTTTATTAATTACAAAGTTTAATTGACTCAATTACATTTTTTTTATTGATTTTTGGTTTTATTTTCAATTAAAGTTGTTTATTGCAAAAATATTTTATTTTTAAACAAAAGTTTAATTGACTTAAATACTTTTTTAATTGATTTTTGGTTTTATTTTCAATTAAAATTGTTTATTGCAGGAATATTTTTTTCTGTGCAGTGAATTGCTATTGTCTTTTCAAAAATATTCCTAAACTTATGTAGAATGATATACATAACTTCGTGCTAAACTGAATAGAATATGAAAAAAACGGAAAAACAGAAAATGAATAGTGATACTTACAAATGTATTTAGCAAAGGCAAATCAATTATTGCATACACTAATCATTTCTCATATTCCGTTTCATTAAAAATTATTAACAATCTCTGTCCAAGTAGATAGGCAGACATGGCTGCTGCTGATGAAGTGCGTTTAATTTAATTTTAATTTTTAATTTTTCTTCTTTTTAGAAAATCACATTACTTAATTAATTCAGTAAGAATTGAAAATACTGAATTTAAGCCCGAATAAGAAATTATTCCTGATTAATTTTCATAAATTTCATCTTACCAGAGTTGTATTTTCTCAATAGTTGTTTCACTATGTGCAATAGTAAATACCAGCCTTGAGCAAAAAATCTACAAAGAAGTGCACTTCTCAAAGAAATAACTTCCTTATTAATTATTTGATTTCATATGTACTTAATTTTGATGCAAGTAAATACTTCATTGCTTACTCATTGCTTACTGGGGTTCTTGTTCGGTAGCATTTGTTTTAATCATTTTATTCTGATTAATATCTTTTTTAAAGTTCATTGGTATTCATGTCTCGTTATTTTTGTAGTACAAATGTTTTTTAATATTATTGTAGTGATATTGTTGCGTTGCTGCTACATTCTGCATATTAATTAAATGTTCTTAATTCCTTTGTGTGAGTGTGTGTGTCTTTTGTTTTCGAAACTTGCAACAAAATTTACTCACAAAATACTATCTCAAAATCGTTTACCTACTGAAAAGGTACCGACAATAAATTTTATTAAAAAAAAATTTAAATGTTTTTAAACAACTTTTTGTTGCTTAACAACTCAAGAAGAGAAATTATATAAACAAAAAATGTTATAAAATATGCAAATAATTACACTTATTGCAAAAAAAAAAAATAATAATTTATATGACAGAATGTCTTAATTCCACGTAAATGGAGTGACATTGATTTAAAAAAAAAATACAATATGTAAGTGTATGTATGCAAACTTATTTGAACAATTGTTAATATCTTGTTAAGGTACACGGGCGGGGGCCAATGTGCATACTCATGATGCATTATACAATTAGTATACATTTGTAAAGTTATTAAATATAAAAACATATATGTATATTTGTAATACTTTTATACACTTGCATATACAAACATACATAAATACAGTAAACAGCAAAAGTAAGTAAATACAGCGGTATTTTTTTTTAATTAGTTTTGAAAAGAAAATAACTGGAATAAAAGCTTTGAATGCTTTTTACTTTTAATATCGATACTTCTTCTCTTCTTGATAATCAGAATCTTAGATAAGTAACACTCTGGCAATGAATTCCTACTACAAGGTATTACCTTCTTTAGGAAAGTGTTAGTAATAGAGAAGACAGGTGGTGAAGGAATAGATGGTCCTCCAAAGCGTAAAGTGGTTTCCTACATAAGCAATTCTAAAGGTCCAATCAGACCATACCATAATGCCATAGCCATAACTATGACATAATCATAAATATATTTTTGCTTCACCTATTTGTGTTGCCATTAACAGCTGTTTATGGTTACAGCGAAAAACCAAAATTCAATTGGTTTATATGGTTATGGTTACGGCTATGGCGTCATGGCGATTAACCAATAATCAAATACAGTGTTGCCCATAACTTTGGCTCGAACAGCTGTTTTAATTTAATTGAACCTTAATAATAAGGACACTATAAAATGGCCTCAGCATTAGCTCTGCTTCATTTATAAACATCATCGGTAACTCAAACGTATTATAAGCAAGTAAAATCGTACCTCTGGATAACTCCAAGGCGTTTGATATAGTGTGGCATGGTGCAGTTTTGACAAAATGTATTGCTTTTGCTGTCGGTGATAAATTCTCTTAATTCTTATCGAGTTTCCTCAGAAATCGCGCTATACGAGTTGTTATCGATGGTTTAATTTTATCAAATGAATTCAAGTTAAATTCGGAGGCACCACGAGGTTCCGTTCTTTCTCGTACTCTCTTCCTTATTTTTCTAAATGACCTTCTATGTCAAACTTCTAATCCTGTCTGCTCTTTTGTGGATGACAACAACATTTTCAATTTATTCTCTTTTAGCAATAGACCAAACCTTCCCGAAGTTGAGGTAAAATCTGAATGGCGTCTTAAATTATAATTTATTACCATCTCTGAATGGCAGACATTTCCGCCCTATCAACCTATCCATCACCTAGATCTATCTATGTTTAAATATCATTGAAATTGGTTTGATTGTTTCGGAGGGAGAAATTTCCCCCTCGCACTCCTAGACCTACATTTAGAAATTTACATATCCTATGTAACTTTTTAGGAGCAGATCTACCTTTGAAGGTTTCGGAGGGGCAAAAATTTCCCCCTATCGCCGCCCTGGTCCTAGTTTTAAAAATGTACATATCCTTTATGATTTTTTAGATGCAGATCTATCCATGCATTTCATTAAAATCGGTTTGAACGTTTCAGAGGGCACACATTTTTCCCGTATCGCCCTCCTTGTCCCGGAATTGCACAGACTAAGTGCACCAAATTTCATCGCGATCGGATGAGGGGTTTCGCGGCGCTTAAAGGACATACAAATATTTATTTTTAAATATCTAGGTTTTGATTTCTTGGTTTGAAAACTGCAATGATTATAAGTAAAACAAATATAAAAGTATTGTATATCGTTGGTTCAAGTAGAAAGGCCCTAACTCGTATTTTTTACGAAATTGAGTTTTTCAGTGATTACAATACATTTCACACAAATATACACCTCGGCACAAAAATTTATTGCAATATAAAACCTGACGCTTTTACAAGTAGTTGTACAAAAAAAGTTGCATATAGATTACAACAGAAAATGTAATGGCCCTCTACTTTTTTCACCCACTTTTTATTAACTCTACTTGCTAACAGAAATGTAGAGCAGCTTATATTGTGTATCAATGAACTCATTTATTTTGTTATTGTATTTTTTTCCTTGTTTATTTAAGTTTTTTTTACATACATATTTCTCTTTTTTTAATATTTTTATTTATTTTTTATCTTAAGTAAACTTTTGCAGAAATATTAAAAAGCATTGGTATAATATTTTTCAACTCGTTAGCGCATTAACTTTGAAGTTGTTGATCGGTTTTAACGTTCTGTTTTTTGTTTTTGTATTTGTTTTTTGTACTTTAAATATTTCTTTTTTTCGGTATTTGGCAAAAATGGCGATAATTTTTTGCCACGTACGTTTTTGGCAAAGCAAATTTAAAAAGAAAAAATACAAAAATTTAAGATGTTGATCGGTTAAGAAATAATTAAGGCAAACAGACATTCATATGTAAATATATACATACATATGTGTCAAAAATCAAAGAATTTATTTATTGAAAAAAAAAATAATAATAATAATGATAATAATATTCAAAATAGCTGGACAATAAATTAAATGACAAAATGAATTAGCGCCCCATAAGATAACTGTCAATGAAATTGAAATAATCCCCAACAAACAAACTTTACTGACACAAGTTGCAAACAAAAAATTAATTAAGGCCATGACTCACTATCCTGCACAATCGCACCACTTACGATAAAATACAACCCTGATCTGATGAATTGTTATTGCCTTTTGAAAATGTTCATATAGTGTTTTCACACTGAAAGTTAAAACCTGGTTTTAACGTAAATACCATAAACAGCTGATTTTGCATTCACACTGCAAGTTTGTTAAATTCAGGTTTTAACTCACAGACTGTGCAATCAATAACTTTGTTCAAAAATAAAATAAATCTCCTGCAGAAATGCGTGTATTTGTTGTTGTATTTTCGTCTGCTTTTTATAACACTTATTTGACAAACTGTACAACAACTGGTTTTGTTTGTATGGAAAAGTGGGAAATTTACAATGCGTTGTAAAATGGAAATTATTTTATATTTTGTAAATAAATATTTTAAAATTATGGAACTAGTTATACAAAGTGAAGAAAAAAAACTTTTTTATCGGCAGATCGATGTCAGTCATATCGTCTATTTTCACTTCCTAGAGTTTAATGAAAATATTTTGGTTTTGTTTTCTTTTCCATAATTTTTTGATTATTGTTCCTGCTGCATCTGTTTTTAAGTTGAAAATCTTCCAAGCGACATCTATTGTTATTCACTGGCATCAACATTAGCAGCTGCTTCTGGCCATTTTAACTTGGCAGCACTGAATTCAGCATAGCGAAAACAAGGTTGCATTTCATAAAACTAACTTAAAACCAATTCAAAAATGATTTTAAGTTGGTTGGTTGGTTGGTTGGTTTTAACGTTAAAACCAACTTTTATTAAAACCATGTCAGTGTGAAAACACTAATAGACTCCAACATAGCAGGGTTGCATTTTTCCCCAAAATCGCACGATTGCCTGGGACAGTGTATCACGGCCTTTAGTCGAAAAATTCAAAATTAAATAAGTCGAACTTTTGAGACAATTTTGCATTGTTTTCCCCGTAAGGGAAAAAGCACTGCTTTCCTTGTAAGGGAAAAAGTGCAAAATGCTTTAGAAGACAAAGAAGGTTGGACAATTCTCATAGAAGAAATTTCTAAAAAAAAATGCTCTGAAAAATTATTAAATTAATTAAATCAATGGCTGTAAAACACAAACTAAATGACGTAGCTTGTTCAAATTTTGACAGAAGTGAACTGGCAGTTGTGTATTGACAGGAGCAGTGTTGCCATGTCAGTTAAGAGGTGGAAAATCCAAAAAAAAAATAATAATAATAAATATCAAAATTGTGGGAGTTTTTCGTAACGAAATAACTCCTTAAATATATGAAGGTTGGAATTTATCTCATTTTATTAAGCCTGTTATTTTGTGGGAAGTTTTTTCATTAAATGCTCTTCAACTGTACTTAACCGCAAGTAACGAAATAATTATTCTTCCTGCAAATTAAGTTGGGCCTTGCTTATGTCAGATTTATCAGTTTCTCGTCCACACGGGTTTCAATCCATTAAAATGTCTATATATATATGAGACATTTTTAGATTTTAATTGAACTATAGTGAATTTTTAATCAGAATTAATTTTTAGTCAGGCTTAAGTTCAGTAATTTCAATTCTTTTATTGAATGAAATATTTTTATTAATTAATGTGAGTTTCTAAAGAAGAGAAGAAAAATTAAATTAGACTTTTAAGCTGGGGGAAATACCGATATTTTTCTGTGCAGCAACGCACTTCATCAGCACCCTAGTCTATCTACTTGGGTAGAGATAACATCAGCTATTTAACTTAAATTCTAATGAAACGAAATGTGAGAAATGATTGTTGTGTACAATTATTGATTTACCTTTGGTAAATACATATGTAAGTATCACTATTTCTTTCCCCTGTTTTTCCATTTTTTAATTTTTCTATTTAGGTTAGCACGAAGTTATATATTTCATTCAATAAAAGAATTATATATATATGTATATATATATATTATAGTATGGATACCAAACAATAAATTTCAAATATGTATGTATATTAAGACAAAAAAAAATTAAATTACACTAATACATACTTTTATTATGCACTAAATTATATTTCTTTCTTTGTTGCTATTTTATTTCATTGAATTTTAATGAAATTCTAACCGCAAAATACTATTAAGTACGCATTATTAGAAACACGTACCAGGTGTTTCAGTTCTCATGACTTTGGCGACAAAACAACGTGTTTTGGATTTATTGAAATAAGTTTTATGATTGATTTTACGACAGTTTTTCCAATTAAGTGATATCATTCCTTATAAATCAGGAATATACTTCATTAATTCAATTCAAGATATCATTAACATTGACATTAATCACGATATGTAAAAGGCAAACGTCTCCCCGATGACAGAATTGCCGCCTCTGGACTTATTTATAGAAAGAAGGCGACAATAGCAGCAATCCATGTCAAAACATAATGAGGAGATGTGTTTGTGAAAATAAAGTTAAAGTAAATCAGCAGAGACAAAAATTTTAGCAGAGCCCTTTTTGCAGTTAACAGCGCACTGTTAACCATTTAACAGTCTTAGTAAAGTTAAAGGCGAAATCTAGGAATGGGAACCAGGACTATGCTCATCCATTACTAGAAATCATGATACAATAATATAAAGGTACAACCACATTTGACGTACAAAATTAATTATGACTTTTTCCCCGATTATTTGATTACTGTTTTTTTGTAAACAGAGAGGAGAACGTTGCCACACACATATAATGGCAACTTTCATTCAGGAATGCTTTTTGAAATGTGTAATTTGAGTTAAAAAATTATAGTTTAATCTACACATTTTTTAAATGCTGTATTTATTGGACATGAGGATAACGAAATCTGTATATAATATGATCTTCAAAAGTTGGCAAATGTTTGATTTATTATTTATTTCACCACATAATAAAAAAGTCTCATGGCTAGGCATGCAACATCAGTCTTAAAGACATCGATGTTTTTGTTAAAGCAGCATAACAGCAAAATTTAAAATTACTGAAAACTGTTAGAAAGCAGAATACTTGAAAAAACTCTCTTACATGGCGAACATTGCAAAAATACTCGAGAAGTCGCAAAATCGGAAAAAAGCCTTAAAGTTTATCAGAAATCTCTTAATCTGTTAAATAGAAAATTAACTCGGAAATAACGCGAAAAAATCGCAAGTTCGCGAAAAATTTGTAAATGCATTGAAGAAATAACTTCCACTGCAAAGAATAACAAACTCCCAGAAAATCAGATAAATCACAAAACAATTCCTAACATCGCAGAAATTGCAATGTCTGGTAAAAGTTTTTGTATAATTTTCATTTCGAAATGAAACTACAATGGACATAAACATTAAAACATTTAGTCATCTTTCGATGACGTAAGAAATAAACTATCGCCAGTTAGTTACACAAGGAAACTTTCGTCCAACGTACTGATTGTGTGTATTTTCATATACACAAAAGTGTTTTTATATTTTACGAAGAATATTCGTCGTTGGTTCCAGTTGTGCTTACAGCAGCTTCGTCCAAACACACAAAAGCTTTGAACGCTCTTGAATTTTTACTTGTTTCTTTACAAAATAAGAGTAAGCATTGCTGTCGTCAAGATCTTATTGGCTGATGTGATATCTTCTGCTCCTGTTGGTGTGAAAGCACAAAACCTCCTTTTTAAAAGTTTTCACATTGTGCATATGCCTTGGACGTGCCTGATGTAAGGCAATAATAGAGTGAAGCACGAACACGAAGTCCCGCCTATGATTCGGAAGTGGAGCAGATGCTGTTCAATTAGGAATTTCCTTGTAGCTGTTCATTTCCTTGCTGTTCTATCTTTGCTGCAGCCGTTGTTGGTGCTGCTATATTTTGTTATTGCTGTTTTTTATAATGAAAAAATTTAAATATTTTTAAATTTTTTTAATTAAATAAACAACAAAGTCAAACGATTAATGAAAAACTCGGATTTCATAAACTAATAAGGTAGCATTAATTTTGAGAGTAAAAAATAATCGGGACAAACGTCAGGGTTAATATGGCGACGAAAAGAGAGAACGGTTTTACCTTTATATTATTGTATCATGCTAGAAATTATGGTCCGAGATACGATTTATGAAATTATACCAATTGAATAATTGAAAATGTATAAATAATAGAAAAAAAAGGTATTCTTTTGTAAAGATAAATTGTCATTCTGGGAAAGAGGAGAACTCTCAAGGCAATGGTGCTCCTGATAGCTCTTCAAAGATCAGATTTATACATTGATTTTAATCCGAAAGAAAAAACTTCAATAAAAACAATTGCGGATGCAACACGTTGTGTAGGAATGGGTTATACACACACAGAAAAAATACCAATGCAAAATATTTAATTTCAAATCATATTATTGTATTTATCTTGTAGTCGGAGGGTCGCAGGTTCGAATCCTGGTGACAAGTCAAAGTAGCTTTACAGTTTGTATTTTTTTAACAAAATTTTTTTCAAATAAATTTTATCTTAAATTATCAATTAAATAATGTTTAATTAAAATTTTATTCATGATTATATATACATATGTAGTTAGTATGGGTAAGCACGTTGACTACCACGCTATGACTTCAAATCTTTGCCGGGAAAGTAAATTATTATATACAAACAGTTTTCTGATGCCTGTGCTAAACACACGTAAATATGTAATAAAATATAATTACTACATTAAATTAAATTCATGTTTTTTTGCAATTAAAATAAGAAATTTCAGTATCGAATAAACGTTTTTTCAAATTGAAACAACTTTGATTCAACATGATTTTTAATTTTTTTTTAACAGTACGTGAATTTTAAATCAACCTGAAATAAAGTTATTTTAAAAGGAAAAATTGTCCTTGGAAATTACTCTTAATCATGTTAGGATTAACATAAAAAACATCTGAAGCAAATACATTGGCGAAACATGTTAAATTAACCTTGTTTACGTAGATTTTAAGTTGAAAATTTTTTGTGTTTATTAAGTAGAGCCCCTTTTAGTTTTTACCGAAGCAATCGACATATGTATGCCATTAATGTTTTTCTTTGGTGACTGAGAATAGATAAAAGGGAATAGTGAGTGAGTAGTCATGTTTTCTACTTGATTAAGTATAATTTAGTGTTATTTGCACTTGTGTACCTCTGTTAAAGAGTTCCTAATAGAGTCAATAAGTCCGTAACTTTTTGAATTTTCCACGTCTTAAATGAAAGGAGCAACATTGCTCCTGTTAACAGGCAGTTACCTACTATCAAAATTGTAACAAGTTCCGTCGCCTAATTTGTGTTTAACAGCCATTGAAAGACTATTACAGCGTCATTCTAAAAGAAATTGGAAAAAAGTGAATTTCGTATCCTCTTAAATGACGTGAACTTTATTAACTGCAAGTTCTTCATACAAAACTTGCCGTTAAAGTCCTTGTTAGCTTTTAATTGTACATTGTGAAAAGGAACGTAAGCTTGATAAATACTACGGAGACTATTTACCACCAATTTCAATGGGAAAAAAGAGTTTTATTGAATTTCGTTGTAGCCGTATAAGCACGTAAGATGCAAAAAGTTCTGGGTACCCAGTTAAGGTCGTTACACCCCAAAAAATTTGCAAAAATCCATGACATGGGAGATTATGAATGAGATAAGCATCTCACACGGCTCAGTGGGTACAAGTTTGAATGCTCTTTTCAGTATGAGAAAGCTCTCCAAAATCGACCACAAACAAGATCGTGTGGCAACTTCTCAGGCGTGTTTGGCGTTGTTCAACCGCAACCGCAACCGCAAAACGTGGTGCCACGACAGCAAATCGGAGAGCAAACAGCTGACAAAATATTTGGTTTCTCGGGGTGAATCAGCGCCAAAAAAAGGTCCAGATTTTGCTTAATATTTAACTGATAGCCACGAGCCAATATATTCAGAATGTTTATCTGATGGGAGGGTTGCGCTAGAGGCAGGTGCTAGCAATTCATACAGAAAGTAGACAATTATCGATCCATGAATGCATAACCAGTATGAGTCTAGATAGCAGAGCCTCCCTCTTCAGTGCTCTTTTCTCTCTCTATTTTGCTTAGCTTACAAAAACTTTTCAGCGTGGCTTTCTTAAGGTAAAGAAGACGAATTTTTATTCGTCATATCGTCTATTATTTTGGTAAGCGGAAAATATAAAATTGATTACACTTCGTTATTACAGTTTTTGGCTGTCTGGCCTTTAGTTTCGCCTGACAATTCAAAGATTTATTTTTATCCAACAAATAGGACAGGTATACAGATAGGTATAGTGCGTTAATAATATAAAAAAATTATTAGATTGAATTAAGGAATACACATAGTAGAAAACTCGTTTTATTACTCACAGTAAATTTCTTCTTATTTATAAGAATTTAACAGAAAAATAAATAGTAATAGTCATGCTTAAAACGTAAAATACTTTGTAACTCTGTAAATCATTTAAATTCTTTGAAACTTGTTGGGAATTTTTTTTGTACGAGCACTTTTTATTACCCTAAAATATCACTCTGTCAAAAGATAAACTTTCGTATAAATTTAACACATTCGAAGTTGTTTATATTTAGCGATTTTTTTTCAATCTTGTTGTGAAGCCTAATTGTTGTTAGGGTTTCCAGTTGTTATTTTTTCCTGTGGCTTATTCCCAGTTTTCGATTGCCACTAATCAATTATAACCAAAATCTTATTTATAAAATGTTTATACATAGTTATATTTCAAATAAAAAACATTTTTATTTAACCAGTTTAATGAGCTTGCATACAAAGGGAAAATATCGTCAATTGACAACCAATCAAATCTAGAACGAAACGTCAGATCAATAATTTAAAAATAAAAATATTATGCTTCCTCAAATGAAGAACGAAATGTTGTCAATTTGAGAACGAAAAGAGTAAAACTACCAGAATTTTTTGGTTCGAGAACGAAATTTCTCAAATAAAGAATGGATTGCTTTCAAATCAATAATGCCCTGCTGTCACATAAACAAGGAACAAGTGTAAAATATGAACGATTGTGGTCAAAATAAGAACGATACAATTTTAAAAAGTTGAACCAAAGTATTCTTAAAATCTTAACACTGTGCGTTGCCAAATTGAGAACAGACGTACTTGACTCACTTTTGACAACGACCGGTTTCGACCGGGGGTTTTTTTTTTTGCTTTTTGTGTAGGGTTTCATTTTCATGTGATAAATGGAAGTTCAATAGGGGCTTCCGAACTTTGATAGGTGATAGCGGAAATATTTCTAAAGCTACATATGTCTCGTTTATTGTAAAAGTGATGTAACATAAAGCGTTCAAGAACATATGTAAATGATGAAATTGTTTTATTAAAATGCATGTTCTGTTCCGTCAAGGATAAGCGCGCTTCGTTCATTTAACGGTAGTAATTTTTACAGGTCGATGATTACTAACTTCTTTTCGCGAGAATTGGTTTACATGGACATCAACGAAGTGAGCATTCAACAGGACGGCGCATGTCATTGGATACTCTGAACGAGTAATTTGAGGGCGTATACTTTTTCTTGTTTGGTTTTCTTAAGTCGCAGGTGTTTGGGAATGTGCCACAAACAGAACAGCCGTTTATAAAACCAACATGACCCATATGAAAATTCGATTTTGTTTCCAAAATACATAGTTATCGATCGAACGATTTTTATCGAGATCGCAGAACCGTCACAGCCTGATTTGTGTCATGGAAAATTAGAAACTTGCTCCGAACATTTGCAATTATTCCTCTAAAGGGGAACCCACTGTAAGCCTGGCATCTTTTTCTCTACTCTTTCTCTCTTTGTTGCACGGCCTCCACTGAGAATTCGTAGAGGAACAAGTGCGATGTGTAAAAGATTTCAAGTATCATCCCATCACTGCACAAAGAAGCTTTTCGTTGTTTTACTTTTGAATTTGTAATTTATAGAGTTTTAACTTGTGAAACGAAAGTGAGGGAAGAATAAATTTTGTCAGCAATTTGTTCTGCCTGAAAACTACTCCGATTCCCAAAATGGACTCCCATTCCCAAAAGTAACTTCGATTTGGGGAGGCAAATCTGCTAAACTAGCAACACTGTGCTTGTTATCAACTTTTGTTATAAGTGTCTTGTTTGTACAAAAAAAACTTCTATAATAATAAAATCAATTGTTCAATTCACAAGTCTCCCATGTATCGTGTACGTGCAGATATCATCATGTATTGAAATACACTTTTGTTTATTGCTTGCGAATAAAATTTTGATTGTATTGATAAAATGTATACATACAATTTAATTTCGAGAACATTAAAAATACGTACATTGTAGCAAAACAATTAAAACATATATTAGACACTTTAGGCTATTTTTGTAAATTCACATGTCATGTATTGTTGCAACAAATTGTTCCATTACCTTAAAAAACATTCCATATCTGACCATTGGAAAAATAAAAATCTTGTAGGTTCTTAAATTTGAATTTTAAAAAGCTAATAACAATTATAACTACCCAGCAAAAAATTTAAAAAAAGGTAATCTAGTTTGGAATTAAGCAATTTTGGTGGAAGCACTTCTCTACTGGATTACCAACTTAATGATTTTAACAAGGCGTGAGACTAAAATAATCGATTCTTGAGAAGTACTTACATTTTTTTTTATATGTCAACATTTCACGTAATCTATTTCGTCTAAAAAAATCATTCTCTTCATTTAGCAACTTGCACGTAATTTTTTTAATTTTAGGTAATGTGATTTGTTGTAAGCGAGTAATGAAAATTGGCAATCAGAAAAGTAAGTCATTATATGGCAAGTAGTTCTAATGAGGCTTTACATGCATCAATTATGTTGATTTTGTATGCAAGAGATCAGAAAGTACTCGTAATATATATCTTTATTATACATATATTTTTCTTTATTCACTATAAAATCAAAAAACGACAAAACCAGATGCGTGTAAAAGCTGGTCTAATTTATTTAAAGAAAAATCTACCCAAGAGCAACCTTTGGACTTAAACAAAAATTAAACTCAAATCAACCAGGCACGCGTTTATATGTGACGTAAAATTTTTAATTTTTTATTTTAATAAGATTGTGTCTTTTCCTCGAATAATTAATGAAGCATCATTACTAACGCCATCATTATTATGTACAATAATAATTGTGATTAGGCAGCATCTTAAGTTTTGATAATTAAGAAAATAATTTTTATTTGCCAAAGCAGCCAAAAAAAATTAGTTTTTTAGCAAGAAATAAAGAAAAAATATTAAACATTTTAGTGGCATAAATTTTAGTTGTAATTAAAAATTTTATTTAAATTTTTTAAAGCATTGCAATCACAACGAGAGATAAGAACTAGAGAATGAGAAAAGTATCATTTTAAGTACTCTTTGAGAATCATTAGCTCAATTCACAAACTTGTGGTGAGTGGTGAGTATCAATATACTAACCATTTTGCAAATGCTACGATGCAATACCATTTGCACAAGTTTCTGAATTGGGCTAATATAAATTTACACATCTAAAAATATAAAAAACACTCATATGCACACACGTGCATTAATTTCAAAGCGACTTCGTATACATAAATCTATATATAAATAGGCAAGTGAAAAAAGTTAAGAACCATTTTAACTGACTTAAACTCAACGTATTCGCTTGATTTTTTTTTTTTTTTTTGGTTGATAGATTGTCAATAGGAGCAGTGCAGAATGTATTTTTTCTTCTAAAGGGTGTTTTTTATTGAGGTATAGAACTTTAAGTTGGCATCACTTTTTTAACTGGCGGCCATTTTGTCAGCTGTCAAGTGATTAATATTTAGTTTGGTTTGCCATTTTATCATGAACAGGTTGACAAAAGAACAACGCTTGCAAATCGTGCAAATTTATTTCGAAAATAATGGTTCAGTTCGCGAAGTTTACCGCAAGCTCCGTCCATTTTATGGTCGACATAATCGTCCATCAGAGCAATTAATTCGGTTAACCATGGATCGTTTTCGCACTACGTTTACTCTATGTGATAATACGCATCGGCAGAGACGTCGAACAGTGCGCACCGAAGAAACAATTGCCGCTGTAGAGCAAAGTGTTGAAGAGGACCCGAATGAATCGATTCGCCACCGTGCACAGCAATTGGAGCCGACTAACCGACTATTTTGTTCCCGAATTGGATGGCATGAATGTGGATGAGTTGTGGTTCCAACAAGACGGCGCTACATGCAACACAGCGCACGTCACAATCGATTTATTGAAGGAAACATTCGATGAGCGCATAATTTCGCGGAATGGACCTGTCAATTGGCCACCAAGATCGTGTGATTTGACACCATTGGATTATTTTCTTTGGGGATATGTGAAGTCGCTCGTCTACGCCAACAAACCAGAAACGTTAGGGGACTTGGAAGCCAACATTCGTGGCGTTATTGCCAACATACGGCCCCATATGCTCGAAAAAGTGGTTGAAAATTGGACCTGTAGAATTGGCTTTATTCGAGCCAGCCGCGGCGGCCACATGCCCGAAGTCATATTTAAACATTAATGGCATAAAATTATCCTTCCAATAAAGCCAAATTGATGGACATTAAAACGATTTTCTTGTGTTTTATTTCAATTCGAAGTTCTATACCTCTAAAAAAAACACCCGATACATTTTTCTGTCTAAGATAGTTAAAAACAGTTAAGAATATTAGCCAATCACAAAGCCATGATCTCTCTTTCTCTCTTAATTTGCTAAAAAATTACAACAAAAAACTCAAAATTAACTAAATTAAATTTGGCTTGGCAACTCCGTAAGCACTCAGAAGCAGTGATGGGAAATGAGATTTCATTTCAGTATCAAAAAAAATTTTTTTTAGTACTTTTTTTAACAAAAAATTATATAAAATTAATTTACAAAGAAATAAAAATGAAACACAAAGCATATGGATAGGATGATTCTAAAAAATCGTTTGTTTTTCTCAGAACCAGGTTTCAAACTTTTGTTAGGTAAAAAATAGGCCTGTTAAAATATCAGCTAATAATATTAATGGTGAAATGGTCCGTTCGATTTCCCATACGATTTACATGGTATAAATTGATTTTATTTATTCTGATTGTCATAAGTAAAGAACGGAATGTCCTACAATAAACTTCTGTGGTACGCTTTTGTAGAAAATTGAATTGATTTTTTTAGAATCACCCTAATATGCATACACACATATGTATGTATGTACTCGTTCATAAGTACAACTACTAAAGTTATAACAAGAAGTGTTTTAAGATTTCAATAAATCTTAGGCCTGGATAAGACTTGATACTGTTGGAACATAAAGTATGTTCCTTTGTTTTGTTTTCATGACATTTTGTAAGAGAAAATCTTTTCGATATTTACAGAGGAGTGAGGTATAGACAAAATTCGGTAAGCTACTGTCGATTTACCTGGAAACATGTATTCATCTAATGCGTTTTTAGTTTTAGCATCGGTAGGCCAAAAACTGCATATACAGGCCTGTTCTGCAAATCATGATATGTCAAATCACGGTGATTTCAAAAAATTAATAAAAGCTAAATTATTGCTTTTGTAAATTTCACGATTTATGGTTTATACATGACTATAACTTAAAATACAATAAATACCCACGAACAAGTCAGCTATTAGTTGTTTGTTTTTGACACCACCGTGATTTTTAGAACAAGCCCGATATTTTCTGTTGTTAATAGTTTTAATTCTTCCAAATCAGCCAAAGCTCTATATTGATTGTTAATATTTTCAAAATTTTGCTTTTCGCTGGGAAACATTTTTATTCAAAGCGATATAATGCTATTGGTTTTACCAGATAAATCATTTTCAGGGGAAACTTACTGAGCTAAATATCATTGAAAGAAATATGGTTTTTATTTACATATATTTAATTGTGAAGGGTTACAATTTTCTAAAATATCTTTACTAATAAAGTTTCGTGCCATTTGTCGAATGTATTTCTGGGTTGGACAAGAGAGTATCAAATGTGTTGCGGGAGTACTACGGTACTTTTTCATGTCAAATAGTATCAAAAAAAGTACGATTGTAGCAACTTTTCCATCACTGCTCAGAAGGAAATACTTATTTTATTTGTTCATTCTATTCTTATTTCCATTTTTGTATGTACTTAAACGATTATTGCTGAAACTAATAAAATTTGGATATTTAAATAACGAGTAAGTTAAATACATACCGGTACTGTATTATTTTTCTTTAGATGCTTAAAAATAATGGGCCATAACCATAGACAAACATTAAATTCGGTTCTTTTTAGAGACAACTTAAATTTTAACATATGTTGTTAGCTTTCTTTCAACTATAGTCAAAATTAGAACCGGTTTTAAGTTGAATCAGCTTTAAGTGGGTGATGAGTAAAATCTTGAAAATTTTGCATGCAATTTGATATGAGTAGGTAATAAGCAAGTGGCATCTCTGAACAGCTGACAAAATAAAAACGACAAAAAGTTAAATGAAATAGAATCCATTTTGGAGAAAAAAAAGTTGAAAAACATAAACCGGAGAAAAAATGAACATCAAAACCGTTTCTATTATTTATTTGGAAAGCTCACATTAATAGATACAACTATTAAAGAC
The DNA here is from genome assembly GCA_949987645.1 of Tachina grossa. Lineage (NCBI taxonomy): Eukaryota > Metazoa > Arthropoda > Insecta > Diptera > Tachinidae > Tachina > Tachina grossa. Next base: position 56,956,683 of record OX465276.1, on the reverse strand, counting down.
CGGAGTAAGTACGGTAATACATGTTATTAGAAATGAAGAAATATATTGTATTATTGCAATAATGGTTGAATTTCAACCACTGGGCGAACACTAGTAATAATAAATATATAAACTATATTTATAAAAAAATTTTAAATTACGCAGCACAAACAACTATAACTAAAATAGAAAGCATGAGTATAAAAATACTCTTACTTTTAATCGGCTACACATGCGTAAATACAGGGCTATTTTATTTACACACATAAAGCATGTTTTCAAACAGTCATACACCCACACACCATATTTTCCATTGTACACAAATTGATGTACATACATAAGTATGTGTGTTTAAAAATATATTTTTCTCAACTAAAAATCGTGGTAACGTGCTTGACGTCACAAAAATTTGTTCGTGTTTTATTTTATGTCGTCGTTCATATAGCTGAGAGATAATAATATTTTCACACTGAAAGTTAAAACCTGGTTTTAACGTTAAAACCATAAACAGCTGATTTTGCATTCACACTGCAAATTTGTTAAATTCAGGTTTTAACTCACAGGCTGTCTAATAACTTTGAGCAAAATAAAATAAATCTCCTGCAGAAATGCGTGTATTTGTTGTTGGATTTTTTCTGCTTTTTACTAACACTTGTTGGACAAACTGTACAACAACAGATTTTGTTAATATGAAAAACTGAGTTATTTCACAATGCGCTCTAAAATGGAAATTATTTTATATTTTGTAAATAATTTTTTTTTTTAAATTATGGAACTTATACAGAATGAAGAAGTGCTTGGAAATAAAGTTATTATATATAAAAAATGCACAAATACATTGTAAGATAAACTTTTTTTATAGGCAGATGAATGGCAGTCATATTGTCTATTTTCACTTTCCATAGTTCAATGAAAATATTTTCTTTGTTTTCCTTATAAAAAAAAACTCTTTTTTCCATAATTTTGTATTATTGTTGCTGCTGCATCCATTTTTAAGTTGAAAATCTTTCAAGCGCCTTCTATTGTTATTCACTGTCATAAACATTATCAGACGCTGTCGGTCATTTCAACTTGGCAGCACTGAATTTATCACAGCGAAAACAAGGTTGCATTTCATAAAACCAACTTAAAACCAATTCAAAATGGTTTTAGTTCGGTTTTAACAAAAACAATTTGTATGGTAAAACCAGGTTTTAACAGTTGGTTTTAACGTTAAAATCAACTTTTATTAAAACCATGTCAGTGTGAAAACACTATAAAGTATTCATTTTCTAAATGTACTTTATGTAAGAATCTGCGGTATCTAAACTTTTTTACTCTTTCAAATAGTTTTGTTCTGGCCCATAGTGTTGAATTGGGGACGCTTTCAAGAGGAAAAACAGTTTTTATCTCAAGCTAGAAAATTATTGGCCCTTATTTTGGTTGTCGAATTTTTCCATAATACTTCGGCCTTGATGTACGAGACTCTAAAATCAAGCACGCAAAATCTTTCTTTAATCTAATAAAATCTGTTGAGATCGATTCAATTCGAATACGACAAACACAATAAGGAAGATTATTTCGATATTAACATGAGAATCAATAGAATTGAAAGAGAAAATTTTTGGAAATATCCAATGCCGTAATTAGCCCTGATCTTTTATATTCCTTGAAATTAGATACTTTGTAATAAAAACCTTGTATAAATTAATTACCAACTAACCTTGTTAATTTTTGTGGGTCTGGTGACCGGTACATCATAATCCATCGAACAATAACCGCTATTAGATTTATCCAACATTTTGTTTAATTTTATAATTCCACTCTTAACCCAACAATTTTCTTTTAACCTTTGTGGAATATTTTTTTATAACTTTCTTTTCAATATTTAAACAATCATGTTTTTTTTTAAATTTTCTTTCAACGTTTTTTCTTTTTCTTTTAAAAGCGCACAAAATATTTCGATTACTTTAGATATATTTAATAATAATAAAGTAACTCGATACTTTCTTCAGCAGGCTTTGTTTTTTTTTCAATATTTACGTTGTTTTTAGAAAGGAGTTTTGAATGAAGTCTCTAAATTTTTATATCATGTTTTATTGAGATTATTTAGCATTTTTTAACAAACAAAAAAAAATACTGCCGGTATTCGATGTATATGTTTTTGGTGGCGAATGATGAATAAATATCCTGAGTATCATGTGTATATTTTTTGTCCGATTAAATATTCATAGTAGGAGTGTATTGTATGTACATAAGTATACTCATCCTATAAGTAATTATGAGGGAGAATCAATCCACTTGATACGCATGTGTCTTTTAATTTTTAGTTGTAGCGTATTTTATTTTTCCCATAAACCAAGTCGAGAATCTTTTGTATGTTGGCATTTCTGCTAAGAATTAAAATTCTACAGTTAAAATGTACCGTTTTATCTATCCTAGGACCGTATTACCATTTCAATATAAAGTAATGGTTTTAAAACGGATAACGGATATAAAATTATTTTTCACGCACAGTGTTACACACTAGTCTGTTGGATTCCCATGTATATCTCATGATGTACAAAACAGTAGTACCGTAATTTGTCCCCAGACTTTAACCACTTTGCTCTTCTCCTCCATTTCGGGTGCCGGTGTGAAGCGTAATAAGAAGTTGTGCGAATGAAAAGCGTAATAACGTTTTAAATTTTCACACACATGAATGTGTTGTTTAATTTCCTTTGTTTCTTGCGCTTATTGCTAATTTAAAAAAAAATACAAATTTTAATTGCTTCAAAAACAAATAAATGAATAAATTTGCATTAGCAAATAAGAAGACTCGTTTAAATTAACAAAACAAACAACATTTCAATTAGATAAAAAATAAAGAAAGCTTAATTATTTGTATTAAATGCATCATCGTAATAGAAAATATTCATGTGTGTTTTTCTAGTGAAAATAATTTTTTTTTTTGTCAAATATAGGGGTTCTTTGTAAGATTAGAGAACAGAAACCAAATGTTGATATAATTATGACGAATTAAGAAATAATTTTTTTTAACAAAATTCTATCTAAATTTGCAGTAAAATGGGAGTTAATTGTGTCATATTATTGGACTAGCAGTTAAGTAAATTTTTATCTTTTAAAGGAACTGCCACCTAATTAAATTACACACATACACACACGCAACTTATTGCCCAATACTTCAAACTTCCAAAGAAATTACAATAAATAAGAAATGTACATACATATATGTATAAAAGATTTTTACGAGGTCAGTGCTAAAAATATCTTACACACGAAGAAAAATACATACTCGTAGTATTAAAATAGAAAGTTTAACCCCCGACAAAAAAAAAAACGTCCTATCTGTCTGCTTATCGCAACTCGTCAACTAATGAAGTTACATCCGAGCCAAACAAGAAGCTGCTTAGTACGCAAAAAAGTATAACAGTATTGGAAGATGATTAATTCAGTAGAATTATATATTGACGAAGAGAAGGAAGTATAAAATGTAACATCTATTAGACTCCAATATTATTTTCATTTGGCAACTGAAATTAAGAGCTGTTAGTTACCAATTTCCGTACATTATAACATTTTGGCAGCTGGCTACGCAACTAATATTTGGTTACTAACAATAATTGGGCCATTCTTTTGTTTATTACTAACAATAAGTTTTTATAACTACCAAAATAACTCTTAAATAATATAAATTTTTCACAAAATGGCAAACATATCGCTCATTTACTCAAACTACGTCATAACTAAAAAAAAAACTCGTTTGCCAGAAATCGAGTTTAAAGTTTTCAATTTACAGACGACTTAATAGAAAAAGATAATTTTATTTTGCTCTCAAGAGCTGAGTAAACAAGTTATTTGTATGAAATTTTTGATATGAGGATTAATTTTGAATCGGGTCAAAAGTTCAATTTTTTTGAGTTATGACGTACTTTGAGTAAATGACCGATATCACATGTATATTTTCAACTGACTTAAAACAAAGAAGAGGTTATCAATACGTCTCATTTTTTTCTTTATGTTTGTTACTTCATAACAAAATAACTTTAGACGGATTATAAAAATTCTAATTATTCTTTCGGTCCTGTTGTCAAAAAAAACTTGGCCCACAATTTTTTTTTTATTTTTATGCTATTTTAATTATATATGTAGTTGCTGCAAAACTAAGTGCACACCTTGACCCTCGTAGCGAAAATCGCAAAGTGGAAAAAATGGGCGAAACCGCGCCCACTAAAATTTAATATTATTTTTCTCTTGCTTCTACTCAACCTATTTTCACAAAAGTTGGCACACATCCAGAGCTCTGAAAAATGCAATCTTGCATTTAAAAAAATGGGCGAAGCCACGCCCACTAAAATTTAATATCTTTCACGTACTTCTACTTTACGAAACTTGGCACACACTCTGAGCTCTCAAATAGACTAAATATAAATGGACGGGGCACGCCCGTTTAAATTTAGTAATATATTCCACGTGCTTTTACTTAACACTCAATTTTACAAAACTTGGTACACATCCTGAACTCTAAAAAAAATCAATCTAGCTTTTATAAAAGTGGGCGAGGACACGCCCAGGAAGGGTTAGTATTAATTTATATGTAATTCTACTTATTCGATACCCACGAAACTTGGCAAACATGTTCGGCTCTTAGAATAACGAAATTTTGTGCTTAAAGATGTGGGCGGGGCTATGTCCATTAAAGCCGATACCGAATTTTACGAAACTTGGCACACACCTTTTGGGCCGGCACTAATATATGCAAAGTTGGGAGCGATCACGCTAGTGTTATATTTTGTGCTTACATAAGTTACTTGGCTAGACAAAGACTATAAAATTTAGAAAAAAGTAGACTCCCAGATAAAAAATCTTCACGCTATAGTTGAGCCATCGCGAATAACAATCATTAGACAAATGCTCTTGAATTACTCGTATACTTAAGACGATCGGCAGATGCAGCTCTCAACTCCTCATAAAAGTCAAGTTATATTATTTTACAACGGCCCTCGATAACGCTATTCTTTTATACTTACCGATAAGAAGTTCATATAAAAAGAAATTAGAAAAAAAAAACCAATTATCTAACAAAACCTACAAACACAATTTACCAGTCAATTAAAAATTTCGAAAAAAAACAAAATAAACGAAAAACCCTTCTAATCATTTATTCCATTTACAATATACAGAACATTTAATTGATTTCATTTGAAATTCGAGCACATTTTATTATATTTTATTTACTTTTCTCATTCGTGTAACAAATGTCATAAAAATGTATTAGAACTTTTTTTATTTTTCCTTTGAAGCTTCTTCTTTTTCCTGTGAAAGCGGAAGTCGGTAATTGATATTAAGTTTTTCGTTAAATGGCAATCATGCACATACGTTCTTCTTCATACAACTCTTTTTTTGATGCCTTCGTCTGACTCTTCTGTTGCTGCTTTGCTGAGATCTTTAAATACAGGTCTGTCTTCTCAGTGAAAGAAAAAAATATTCGTATGTATAGCTCAAGTTGTTTTCTTCTTTTGTCCTCTTAAATGTTCATTTATTATTTAAATGATTGATAAATATTTGTCGTCTGTCTATATTTTAAATGAAGAGGAAGGAGTTGGAACAACAACACCAAGAATAATTTATTTCTTGCAAAAATTATTCGCATGCAAAAACCTGTCAATTTAAGAATCTTTTAAAGTCATTAATGGTAATCAAAGATGCTCACAGTAGACTGGTCTCTCTCTCTCTCTCTCTCTAGCTATCTATAAGACTGAATAAAATAAAGCAGGGGAAGTAACCGTTTAAATAGTTCCTGTTTTTGATTGGCTTAATTGAGGCAATTTTTAAAATTTTATTTATTAATAAAATATTAAACCTTTTAGGGGCTTCAGAAAATTTAAATTGAGGGGAAAGTAGTTTAAAAATTATGTACGAGTACTAACTTATTCTTACGAACATAGTAATAGAGACCTTCAGCCGTTGTATTTGAAAAAGACCAGAATCTTTGGTTTGGTGGGAATCGAACCGCCTACCCCTGCACTGATAGTCTAGCACACTACCCACTAGGTTACCGGTGCATGCAATATTAAATGCAGACTTCATCCACGATACTAAAATTACCGCTGCAAGTTCAGCGACTGTCGCGATTGTGTTCTCTACTAGCATGCTTCAAATATGCCAAAATGGATTGCTTGTCGCCACAGTTCAAGGAAGGAATTGTATTGGTAACTCCATTAAGAAACGCTCAAGGAACTCTTGTTAGGTTGGCTCAGTACCGCACTAGGCAAACTAGCATATTAGTCTGAGAGCTGTGAATACTCCAAATGTTATTCTGCAAATCAAATTCCAAAAAAGTATTTTCAAATTGCGATATTATTAACATACAAATCCAAATATTTTTCTTTTCGATTCGACTTACATGGTCTGCTTCTTAATTTAAATACTGTCGGCCATATGTATAATCAAAAATTGGCATGAAGATAGCATAAGTGGCAAAATTTAACATGATCTTAACGTGTTTTGCCACATAATTTTACATTAAAAATCATGCTGGATGTAATCCTGTGTTAAAACTACATTATGCGGGGATTTTTAATGTCAAATTGTATAGCGGAACTCGTCAACACTTAGTTCAATTTTGTCACTTATGCTAACTTCATGCCAATTTTTGATTATACATATGGCCGTGTGTGTTTTTTCTTCTGGAGACTCGGAACCTGGGCAACTCATATTTTCTTAGACCTTTTGTAAAGCCGTAAACAAGGCGAATTCAATAAAGCGAACTCGTTTTGACATGAAATGCAAGACTGTACAAAAAACATGTATATTTGCTAGTGTAAAATTTTCTACTGTCAAAAAACTTACAAACATTTTGTTTGATTTTGATACCAGATGTCGCCTGTACCTGTATTCAGTAACTTTTATTATGATAATCGTGTCGCTATAATAAATATAACGAAAACTTATCGACTAATATATTTTAATCATATTCTCTGTCAGTTGAAGTAAAAAAAGTAAAGTCACAATCAAATTAGGGGCGGCTTTGGCTGAAGTAGTTAATACGTTGACTGCAAAACCGAAGGTCCTGTGTTCGAGCCCGGTCTCCGATGACTGTCGGATAATAACAACACACCCATTTTTCTGTGTCCCTTTGTATCAGTTGTAGGAACATTTCTGGTGATGAAGACAGAGACACTGGTGACTAAACTACACCGGCTTCAGCGGATGCTAATCCTAATGTAACATCAAGGCGCCCTCCTTGGTCCGTATTGTGTAGCAATCGTATCGTATCGGCGAAGTAAGATAACCAATAACATGGCTTTACAGCTTTAAAAATTTAATATGCCTCATTGACACCAGAGGCGTTGCAACCACTGCATTATAGTGTTGTAAAAGTATTGAGTATTTGAGTACTGAGTACTCAATACCTGGAGTTTTTCCCGGTACTCAATACACAAAAGTAACTACTCAATACTTTCAGGGTTGCATTTTGTAGTATTCAAGCGAAAGTCTGATGTATTTTATCAGAATTATACAACTCTGTGAGTTTGATACAAACAAATATGACTCTGAACCAATTCTGTTAGGCATTATTTTGATACGAAAACAGCCGCTAAAAAAAGTACTACAAAATGCATTATTGAACTACTTCAGTCATTAACAAATACTATTGGACAGAAAATGTGACCCTTTAGAATAGTTGAAGGAAGGCACGTGATACAATATAACCATCAATTCAGGTCCTCACAAACATGAAAAATATTTTAAATTCTTTCAATGTCGGTAAAATTTTATTTCTACATTTCAACAATGACTAAGTAGTAACATCAATTGTGAGAAAAAAATGTTTGTTAAAAAATATTTAGAAGATAATTTAAGAGATTAATGCACTAGAAGTGTAAGAGCACGTTAAAATTTTTTTATGTACAAAAACTAATCTTAAAGTTAGTTATTTTCAATTGTTATAAATTAATTTAAATATACTTGTATTTAATCTTTGTTTTTTCATATTGCATTATCAATAAAATAATATAAATAATAATTTTTAACTTCTCATATACATAAATATTTAAAGTATTGAGTAGTATCGAGTACCCAATTGAAAAAGTATCAAGTAGTACTGAGTATTCAAAAGTATCCGCTTTTTACAACACTACTGCATTATTAAAAACGTAGAAAAAGCAGAGTTGTAAAAGCGTTAAGCTTTCCTCTATCTCTTACTTCACCACCTGCCTTATCAATCATTATCCCTTCCCTATCACCCTCTCTCACTGTGTTCTTCTTCCAGGCACAGGTAGCACAAAGGGATCATTGTAGTGGACCCAAGTGAGCTGAAATCTAAATTTCATCCTTTGTTACGAGCAGCCTGCTAACCTAACCTATCCTAAACACCTTCATTCTAACTTGTTTATTGCATATAGTGCCTGTTTTTAATTAAAAAAAATAGATATCTGATATAGACACTGGTTTGCAACTGATTCTTTTTTCATCATAAAAATTCTGTAACTCGAAGTCTTTGAAGTCGAAGTTTTTTTTTTTTTTTTTGGGATAATGCTGACTGGAGTTATAGGTAGAAGTTTGACTGTATGTCTATAAATCTAAGGAAAATTTATCCAGTAACATATTATACGATTGAAGTATAAAAAGTAAAAGTAAAATCACAATCTCAAATTAATTTAGTTTTTGTATTCTTCTATGCGATTTGCGCTTATTTTGACATTTTGTATGCAGAGATGCAACATCGTCGGTTGGTTATTGGTTTGTTGCAGACATAATGTATTTTAAATATACTGTGCCGCAAACCAATAACCAACCGACGAAATGTTATCGAACACAATTGGTAAAACACAATTGCACACTATCATAAAAAAGAATTTATTGAATCACATTATCGTTACGGAAAACGAAAAACTATGCCGATAAAAATTACGCTTCTCGGTTAGCTAAATGTTATTGAATCCAGCCCCCGTATTCTGTAACTCGCTAAAACTAAAACTATATGGCTAAAACTCTAAAAAGTCGATTTATCGATTTTCGGCTACGAATAAAATTGCATTGGCTTAAAAATTTAATCCGCCAAAATTTTACTGTTTTATGCCATCGTCAAACATTTTTAATTTTCTATTTTTTCTGCATTTTAGCGATTGAATTTAGCTTTAGCTTTAGTTTTAGCTTTAGCGAATTAAAGAATACAGGGGCAGGTACTGATTTTGCACTAAGATACCATCAGTCTGTTTAGGGTGCACATTTCATCAGATAATGATTAAATTCTTATCTAATATATTTTTATTTTAAACAATTCTTATATCTCATATACGATGCATATGTTCTCAAAAAAAAACTACATTAATTACAACAATTACATATCCCTAAACCCTCAACTTGCAACACATGCCACGCATACCTTCTCCCATTTATTATGACTTTGTCAATCGACTAGAAGATTAATCATTGACCATCATCTTAAACCATCAGACTGCATTCCACTATTATTAAATAATTGTTGAATTGTGCTCTCAACAATTGTGGCTCCTTTGGAAGACGCAAGCAAAAAAAAAAAAAAAAAAGAAGAAGAACAACAACAACAAAACTTACGTACATTCACGTACTTAAAGAAGACCTTTAATGCGATATTTTCTTAAATGTTCATTGACTGTATTAGTTACAAATTCTTGCAACATCTCCAGATAAACCCATATTAAAGACAGAGTGTAAAAGGTATACTCGTACTATTATTATACAACTTTTATTATTAACTGACAGCTGTGTGTGCAACAACAAAAATATGTACATATATACATACAAAATATATTTATATGAAAGTCATAAATGTGTAACAACTTCTATAAGTTTGAATGTTGCAACCAAGTTGAAGTGACTTGACTGTGATTTGTTTCTTCTTTTGTATTAATGCAAAGTAGTCAGTCGCCTCATCTTCAACTTCTATATTATTAGGATTGTTATCATTATCATCCTCATCATTATCGTGATCATCGTTTAGGCATATGAGTTGTAGTGGCTCTTAATATTATTTTTGGTTTCTAGAATGCCTGTACATAGTTTTATGTAAATGACTGTAGGCATGGTTGCATTTCCATATGAAGTGTTGTGTAGTGTAGTGTAGTGTAGTGAGTGGCTGAGTGCTGCTTGGCTGACATTGGAGCAGCACAGATGTCTGTCTACTTTAGGTATAATATACATACATACATACATAGGTTTTGTTTTGTCTTTAATATTTTTTATTTTTATTTTTTAAGTATTATGATGAACATTGTGTAATTGGATCTGGGTTTTTAAGATTTTATTCTTTTGTTTTTGTTGATGCAATACTTAAAGTTCTGCTTAGATTAAGATAAAGAAGAGTCAAAGATGACAGTATATGGCCGTTATTTTTATTTTATTTTTTTTTTGTTGTAAGGACCTTAAAGTAAATAAGATTGATAAAATTTTTACAAGCAAATAGTGAGTCTTAAGAAAAGGTTTCAGGTTTTTTGATAAGTCCTAAGCAAACACCGAAACACATTTGACTCACGCAAAAAAATTAGGGCTTGTCTACCCGTTGTTGAAAACAACTGACTGATATTGACAGGCTCATGCTATTTCTAGACCTTAGAGAACAGAAATACACTGTCAATATCACAATTTTTCTCGAGAGTGAGTAGACAAGCCCCAATTTTTTGGTATTGTATTGACGTGACGCCGATTTTCATAACTGCATTAAGAGTGAATAATTGTAGTTCAATATAAGAAAGGAGAATATTGTGGTTTTAGCCCATAGTGCTGAGAAAGAAAGCCCAAGTTTGTCCATTTATCGTCTTTCTTCTGTGTAAGCAGCGTTGTCAACTTTTAAATTTCAAAAAGCACCGAAACCAAGAAAAAAGCGCGTAATTTAAGTAAAAAAGCACTAAATTTAAAATTTTATTATATAGGGTGTTTTTTTCAGGGGTATAGAACTTCGAATTGAAATAAAACACAAGAAAATCGTTTTAATGTCCATTAATTTGGCTTTATTGGAAGGATAATTTTATGCCATTTATGTTTAAATATGATTTCGGGCATGTGGCCGCCGCGGCTGGCTCGAATAAAGCTAATTCTACAAGTCCAATTTTCAACCACTTTTTCGAGCATATGGGGCCGTATGTTGGCAATAACGCCACGAATGTTGGCTTCCAAGTCCCCTAACGTTTCTGGTTTGTTGGCGTAGACGAGCGACTTCACATATCCCCAAAGAAAATAATCCAATGGTGTCAAATCACACGATCTTGGTGGCCAATTGACAGGTCCATTCCGCGAAATTATGCGCTCATCGAATGTTTCCTTCAATAAATCGATTGTGACGTGCGCTGTGTGGCATGTAGCGCCGTCTTGTTGGAACCACAACTCATCCACATTCATGCCATCCAATTCGGGAACAAAATAGTCGGTTAGTCGGCTCCAATTGCTGTGCACGGTGGCGAATCGATTCATTCGGGTCCTCTTCAACACTTTGCTCTACAGCGGCAATTGTTTCTTCGGTGCGCACTGTTCGACGTCTCTGCGGATGCGTATTATCACATAGAGTAAACGTAGTGCGAAAACGATCCATGGTTAACCGAATTAATTGCTCTGATGGACGATTATGTCGACCATAAAATGGACGGAGCTTGCGGTAAACTTCGCGAACTGAACCATTATTTTCGAAATAAATTTGCACGATTTGCAAGCGTTGTTCTTTTGTCAACCTGTTCATGATGAAATGGCAAACCAAACTAAATATTAATCACTTGACAGCTGACAAAATGGCCGCCAGTTAAAAAAGTGATGCCAACTTAAAGTTCTATACCTCAATAAAAAACACCCTTTATTATTTAAAAAAATTTTACACATCGTTTGGTTATTGATTTGCTGCAGACATAATGTATTTTGAATATACTGTGCCGCAAACCAATAACCAACCGACAACATGTACTTAAATTGTACAAATTTGAGGCATCCGATAAAAATTTTATTTTTATAGGACGAAGCATTTTCAAATTATTATAAAAAATTTTAAATTTTTTTTGTCAATGAACAAACGAATCTCTCGAGTTTAGTCAAATTGGCAGTAATCCACAAGTCTTTCTGAGGTTAAGAGCCGATTACTCGTACATTTTGAGCTCGATGGGCTTAGCAGTTGAAAATATTTTAAAATCAAGGCTTACAAAATTTGGTTTTTATTAAATTATGCTGTGGAAATATTCTCTCGGCTGATATGTGACAAAGATAATAAATTTTTATCGAAATAAAAATGGTGACTTCTGCGTTTCAATATGGAAGTAACAGAAGTTTGATGGGAATGCAAGTTTTGATAATGCCTCACACGAGTTCATATCAACTGAATCTCTCAATAGTGGACTCAATATTTTTCCCATTGCATTAAGTGAATCAATCTTTCTCCACCCATTGTCTATACTAGACAAAATTTCGCTATTAGACTATATTTGAGTAAATACTTGTATTATGTCTTCTTTGTTGTATGGCAAAACACTGTTTACATTATATATGCTTAAAATTTTAAGGTTTGATGGTAATATGACACGTATTTATTAAACGAAGCCTTTTAAAATTTTAGTAGATTTTTTTGAGATGCTCCATTTAACTTCAGAGCTTATGTTTTTGAATGAAAGAGTTCCTCGAAAAAAAAAATAGGTAAGGAAATTTTCCTTTGACTTTTTGGCTTAGTGCCTCCGACTCGAAACAAAAAGCACTGAAAATTAATTTAAAAAAGCACTGAGCACTAACTTCAAAATTTGTCGCGTCGAAAATTTCAAAAAGCACTAAAAACGGTGTGAAAATCACCGAGTTGACAACGCTGTGTGTAAGGTTACACAAAAGATTTTTCATGAACGGAATTGGAAGATTAAAAGAAGGCAATCGCAATTGGCCATCGAGATCTTTTGATTTAACACCCTTAGATATTTTCGTTAGTGTTACGTGAAAGATAAGGGGTAGACCCCCTGTAATTCGAAATGAAAGAAAATACTTTCGAATTTGCAAGAAATTAAGACACGAATTCGAAAGTATTTTCTTACGTTTCGAATTATAGAGTAGACCCCAAGGCCTATGGCAATAGCCCACAATCGATTCAAAACCTCTAAGATGAAATTTCGTAAAATTAGCGAGGATATACAGGTGCGATTTTGTGATCGAAAATCTCATGAAGAGAATATGGTCCTGCAAGCGTATTCATGGTGGCCATTAGGTTAGGTTAGGTCAGCAATCGGCTGGTAAGGAAGCGTGAAATTTAGAGTCCGGCTCACTTGCTAGTGGTTTGTGAGGTGAAGAGAAGATAGTGAGATAGGGTGATAGGGAAGGGATAGTGATAGAGAAAACAGGTGGTGAAGGAAGGATAGAGGAAAGCTTCATTCTTTTATAATTCTGCTTTTTTGCGCGCTTTTTTGCAGTCTTGCAGCGCCTCTGGTGTCAAATGAGGTGTATTAAATTTTGAAGCTGTGCTTATTAAGCATTTTATTGGTTATTTTACTTTGCCGATGATTCTGCTACACAATACCAACGAAGGAGAAGGCTCTGATGTTACATTAGGATTACCATCAGTAGAACTTTTTCCACAACAACTGAGTCCGCGGTATCTAAACTTTTTTAATTTTTCAAGTCGAATTGGGGACACGATCATGAAGAATTTTTATCTTAAGCTAGAAAATTATTGGCCCTTATGGTTGTAGAATTTTTCCATAAGGCTTCGGCTTGCTGCAATAGATTTCAGAATCAAGCAATCAAAATTTTTCTTCAATTAAATACAAACTGTGGAAATCGAATCAATTCGAATAAGACAAACGCAATAAGGAAGATCATTTCGATATCAAAGTTAACATGAAAATCAATCGAATTTAATTTTGCCCTGATCTTTTATATTCCTTTAAATTAGTTGCTTTGTAATAAAAACTCTGTATAAATTAATTACCAACTAACCTTGTTAATTTTTGTGGGTCTGGTGACCGGCACATCATAATCCATCGAACAATAACCGCTATTAGATTTATCCAACATTTTGTTTAGTTTTATATTTCCACTCTTAACCCAACAAATTTCTTTTAAACTTTGCGCGGAATATTTTTTCTATAATTTTTTTTCAATATCTAAACAATCATGTTTTTTGTTAAATTTCTTTTAATTTTATTTTTCTTTTAAAAGCGCACAAAATATTTCGAGTACTTTAGATATATTTAATCCAGGACAATATAAATAAAGTAACTCGATACTTTCTTCAGCAGACTTTTTTTTTAATATTTACGTTGTTTTTAGAAAGGAGTTTTAAATGGAGTCTCTTTAAATCTTTATATCATGTTTTATTGAAATTATTTAGCATTTTTAACAAAAAGATACACTCTTATTGTATTCCTATGTACTTTTTTTTTGTTGATGCAAAAATCACATTTGTTTTATTTTAATCCCGCATTTGATTTGCTGCTGCTGTCATTAATATTTCGAGTTGTTGGTGTTGTTGTTGTTTTTGTTTCATATCGTATAATGTTTTCTAAAAATCAAGTTTAAAGCGAAAACAGGCATACACACAAACAGACATACCAGAAATCCAGCTTTAAATCAACAAAAAAATTGCCAAAAATCACAAAAATTCGGCAAACAACACAGAGTTACAATAAGAAAAACTGCAACAAATATTTAGCTAAATTTGGTTTTTGTTTAAATTTAATTTTCTGTTATTGTTGTGAATATATTTTTGCGCTATTTTTTTTTTGCTGTTACTTTCATAAATGCGTTTGTTTTATTTTTTTAAATTTAAATTCGTATTAATAATATTTTGCTTTTTAGCCGTTTCACATTATAGATCTTTCGTTTTAACTCCTTTTTTTATTTTTTGCTTTACATCGCACTTTGACGTTAAGATTAAAAAAATTTTAAAAGCCATCCCAAAACCCGCTTAATCTTATTTAAACGTACCGCAACGCAGCAAGTATTTCGTGGAACTAATTTTCGTTTGGTAGATACAATTCGGTTACAGTGTTTGTTATTGTTTTTTCCGCAAATGAAATGTTGATATACATCTCAAGAGTGTATTTGAGTGTGTGCGAAAGGGAGAGAAGAAAAAGTAATATGTTTGTGTGCCCAGTTGCAGTTGCGAGCAACATGTTGATAAGGGTGACCAACCTTTTTGACACCGAATGTATACAATAAAGGAATTAACTCTATTTTTCACATGAGTTTTCCACATGAGTTTTTATCTGCAGGTAATTTATCATAAGAATGGAAAAGATTTTTTAGATGTTAAGTTGTGTTGATAGTTAATATTGTACGTTTGCACTATGGGTTGAATTTAAATTTTTGCATTAAAAAAATTTTAAAAATCTTCGTTTAAAGAACGATTATAGAATCCATCGTAGGTTATACGTTGCCTTTTTCAGCTAAATCATAGCAAATGAAAAAAAACACTTCTCAAACTACTCAACGTACGTTAAAAAAGTTTACGAAGTCATACGGAATGTGACAAAGCTAATGAGGAAACGTTTCTTTCAACTTAGTTGTCAGTTGAAAAAGGTAACGTATTAGTTTGAAAACTAATAAGAAGTTTCAATAGAGAAAGAGTAATTTCTTTGGAAAATAATTCATTATGCTTTAGAATAGATGGTTCATGCATGAAAGTCAGGACATAATTGTCTAAATCATGTCACCAAAGTGAAAATAGGTCAGGAAAATTTTCACGCAAAGTAACTATGGTATCGGTACTTGTGTGGCACGTAGCATCGTCTCGTTGGAAATTAATATCGTCCACATAAAGATCTTCCAATTTGATCCATAAAAAATCCATAATCTTTTGTGAAATGCTTAAGTCCAAAAGTGGATGAGAAATGCACAAATCTCGATTTTCCTCAGCACTGTGGGCTACAACAGCAGTCTTTTGAAATGCTCTTGAGAGACGTTCTCGGCTTCAATTCCTCACATCACTAAATTTTCCTAACAGCTCAAATTCATCTACTAGTTTCACAATTGCTGGCCGATAATGTACTTCACGATGACAGAAAAATGCTTTAGTTTTGCCAAGATTAGATTAAAATGCAGAGAGGAGCCATAAATTCCCACGTAAATTAAAGTGGCCCGTTGTTTAGTTTAAACAGCCCCCTTGTTTTTTGTTCACCCAGGTCGCCCCCTAGAACTTTTGTTAGATTACCAGCAGTATCACAATTCCATTGTGTCCTGTGTGCCATCATAGCCCAATTTTGTAACTCAATCTTCTTTGCATTAATTAGAGTTACTATCCGTAACATTCTGACCTCGATCGCCAGTCCATGTACACGCCCATTTTCGATTACGTTGTAGTGGGCTGGCACCCATACAAAACGTTAATCATATTCTTGCAATCTAAATCGGTTCTAGAGTTTAATTTATCGGTTATGATTTCCCTAATTGTCGATTTGCTGCCAGTAAATATATTGACATCTGTGGCCCTAATATTCACACAGGTATATTTTGAAACCTCCTTGATCGCACAAGCTTTCCGCCTGGAAGACCGTGTTATAGTCAGGTAAGCTGAAGTCAATTTCGGACTCCGGTTCTTATATGAAGAAACCTAGGCCCGTCCTTTTCCCTAATTTCGAGCCATCCGTGTAGCAGCAAACCCCCACGGCTATTTGTTACAGAATTAGATTGACCCAGGAGTGTCTTTCCGTTATCAATGTTTCGCATTCAATTATAACCTTAGTCTCAAGTACACGGCGTGCAGTGGCGTCCTCGACGTCCATATATAATGATGTGACCACTAGGTTAGGTTAATCTGGGTGGTGCCAAGACCTCGTATAGAACGAGATTGATACTTAGCGATACCAGCAGATGAGAAGAGAACCTGTAAGTATGGCAGCCTAGTTCGTGGTGGCTGTATCGAATGACTCCCACACAAATTTAACAAATTTTAGCAATCTACACAGTTCCGCTCTCGATACAAGTTCAAGACTACGAATAGTGTGAGAACCAAGATAGTTATATCTAGTGCGGCTTAGAGCAGGACAGTGACACAGTAGATGTTCAATTGTGTCAATTACCCAGGTTTCCTTACATTTCCTGCAGGTACCGTCAAGTATTCGTTCTATTTTGACAGCATACGAAGCCGTCCAGCAGTGTCCAGATAATACCCCCACTAGAAGTTTGCAGTTGCTTCTAGTTAATGATAAAATGAATTTAGTCGTTTTGGAATCATATGAGCTCCACATGATTTTATAAGTTTTGCAAGTTTTCGTCGTACACCAACATTCCCCCGCTTCTTCCCTCATCTTAGAGTCTGTGATCTCTTTAAGGTGTTGAATTGGTTTTCGGACATATACCGTTTCCTCAGGCGGTAATTGAATTCACCTTTTGCTCAGTATATCGGCCATTTTCCGATTTTCAAAGTCTTTGTAGTGGTAAGCTTCGTTCCATTTTCCTTAATGGCGTAGTTTTTACTTGTCATCTGTCAAGTAATTTACAGCTTGAGTCATTACAACTGTTAAAATGGCGTCATAAATCAATTGGTTTCATAAATTAAGCTGCAATTTTTAAAATAAAATTGCAAACTCTGCTCTCTCATGAATCTATCTACGATGAATTGTCAAATTCCAAAATAAAAAGTAATTGATAATTGTCACTTCGGCTGACAGTGTTGCCAACTTAAGGTTCTACTGCGCAATCGGAAAACTGTTGAGTTCTAGTTTTCTTCGGTCACATCCGTCACAGCTGAGATTCATCCAATAGCCTGCTATTGTTGCAATGCAACTCAACTGCAAATTTTGGCTTGAGTGCGAAATTAAAGATAGTTTTAAAATGTATGGAAAACTTTTACCGCTCGTTGGTATTAAAAATTTATTAGCAAAAGAAAAGGGATATCAGCAGACAAGAGTTCTGATGGAAAATGCAGTAAAATATTTAAGAAAAGTAAAATTTATGTTTTTTTTATTGGTTGGTGTGTAGTGCCTCAATTTTTGATATTTTAAGAAACTAGGAAAACGTCAAAAGATATTTATTCACACTTTCAGTTTTTTATACATGTATGTAATTTCATTTGTATGTATGTAAGTATGTCAGCTTTTGTCAAAAGTTTTCTTTTTCATGTCTACAGACCATAAATATTTTTATTATCCGACGACTGACTTCCTTTTGCTGACGACAGACGACAGTGTGGAGAAATTTCCACAATTTGCGTAAATGGTAATGTAACCCATTTTTCCATTGACAAATTTTTTTTATGCGTTACATATTGTTTTGAAATTGTTGAGTAAATCTTTTTGATCTTCGTATTATTCACTGATCTATTTGGCAATGAGAAAAAAATTTATTTAAGAAAAAGATGTTAGTGTACTAAAACTTTTGGAAAGCCTTAAACGTAGCAAATATTTATTTGATTTAATAAGCCTAACCGCTTTTTAGGGCATTTATATCATATCCATTATTTTTTATACATATCGTCCCATAACCGCCAAAAAAGCTTAAGCGACATAATCTTCGAGCCTTATTTTTTGACGAAAATCGATTATTCACGATCTTAGGTATTCAATTTTCTTTAAAAAACGAAGTTTAAAAAATATCTCGCTTAAGCTTGTTTGGTGGTTATGGCTTGATATGCCTCGACCGAATTTAATTCACAAAAGTATTTTTCTCAATTTTTGACGACACCATATGTCTGATTTGTAAGGCTGTATGATATCAGGCCCTTAACTAAAAGCCTCTAGAAATAAAATTGCATAATTAAATTACTTCTAAATTTTCATGACAGTTGCCAATATGTTGACAAAGAAAACGAAGTATCTGTATCATTGCCCTAGACTAGCGAGAAAGAGATTGGCCGCCAGAAGTCAGATTACTTTCTGACGTTGCCAGTTGAAGCTGATAATTATATCAAGCTCTCGTTGGTGCAACGGTGTGGACTCCACTTAAGCAAAGTTTCCATATTATCACAATGGATCCGATGGATCTAAGTGAGCCCGGGATACTGACTGCTTACCTTACGCTTACCTTACCTAACCTAACCTTGGTTCAACAACGAAAACTAAGTACAAGTATTCAATTAATCTAATTTTTTAATTTTGAAAAATGAACACTTAATTGAAATATATTTTCAATTTTAGCATTATTTTATTTTAGTTATTTTTTTAAATTAATTTGAGCAATTTTAGCATTATTTCAAAGTCGATTTGGCAGCAATTTTTTTTTATAGCTGGTCACACTGTAGAAGAGCAGAAAGTTCTTGTCTGCGATAATGTTGTAACAAGAGAAGTGAAGTTACAAATTTGTTTCTATATAAGAAATTATTTTATTTAATCCAATTGAATTAAACGAATTTCAAATAAAATAAAATCTGAAAGTCGCAATTTTTACGGATGAAATAATACAAAAATTATTAAAGTATTTTTGAAAAATTAAATAATCTCAAATTGAGCTGCTACCCGAAAATAATATAATTCACGTATTCCGTTTGCACTGAAAAATTTATATGTACATTAAGAGAAAAATGGCGATCTAAATTTAAGAACAAAATTTTTAAATTTAGATTGCAGAAATCTTAATATTTCAATCTTGAAATTTGGTCAGTAAGATTGACGTTCTCAAATTTAAGCATAAATTCTTAAATTATAGAATGAATTCTTAAAATCAAGAACGTAATCTTAATTTTAAGATTATATTCTCAAATTTTTAAGAATATGATCTTAATTTAAGATTTTTATTAAGAACAAATTCTTGAATTCGATCTTAAAATGAAATTTTATTCAAGATTACAATCTTAAATACTATCTTCAAAAAATCAAGATTTTATTCTTGAAGCAAAAATGTTTACATTTAATTTGATTTCGAAGGTAAAATCTTGGTTTTATAACGTTTTTTCCTCAGTGTACGTTTCAAATTTGTATTAATTAAATCAACCACAGTGATGAACGTGTATATTCCAGAATGATAATGAGATATGTTGCAGTGTTAGACACGGTGGTAGAGTAGTGTCGGGAAACTTCTGGTATTTTGGGGATTTTAACCTAGTTTTTGGGAATCTCCAATGTGCCTTGTGTTTTTATTAAAAAGCTCGTGACTTGGATAAGTGCTACGTGCCAATGATAGCTGAAGATGTCTGCGTTAGTATATTCTGAAAAAAAAATGTTGGGAAGAAAGAATTAGTGAGGGTTGGTCTTACAGTTTACCCTACTGAGAACGGCCCAGGGACAGTTAGGAGAATTATTGTGGATTTTTAAACCTTTATAGCAACCTTTGACCTCGAAGTGGAACATAGCGACTTGAAATAAATAATTCGTAAATGCTAAAATAAATTATAAATGCTAAATGCACATTTTTAAGTTAAAAAATTGTAAATTCAGCTGCCAAATTAAAAATTCCCAAAATAATTTGGGAATTATTTCATTGGGACTTTTTTCGTTGAGCGCTTTTTTTATTTAACCGCCAGAAGCATTTCCGATTAGAGCAAAATACGTAATAGATCATAATAAACAAATAGCTACATAAATCTTTTTTTGTATGATCTTATTTGAGTTATCAGTAGTATCACTTTCTTAGTTAAAATCTTTATAAAAACAGTCAGTATGTACGTATTTATAAAAATCTACCATGGCGCCTTTTGTAGTTATTAAAGTATTATTAATTATCATACAAATTACTTCTACTTAAAATAGACTGATTAAAAACAGATAAAAAATTTTAATATATGCAGATATGTATGTATTAGTGTTGTTAATTATTCGTCTTTTATATTTGTTCGAATGAAATTTCATGATTTTATTCTTGTTCGAACAGACGAATAATTTAGTACTTTTGTTCGAATATTCGAAAGAACAAAGAATAAAAAAATATATTCGAATAATCTTTAAAAAGTTTGCAAAAAACGACACGTATGTGTACTAGTTTAATTTTTTTATTAACAAACGAAAAATTATTCATTACACACGAAAAACATACGATTTCAATAACAGATTTAGAAATATTAATAAGAAAACTTTAAAATTTTAAGAACTTTTGCCGCAGTTGACGCTGTAGTATAAGTTAAGAACTCTATGTTCCACTAATACTATTGAAGTAGCAGAATCGCAAAAAAGAGAGTAAATTAATATATGGAAATAATTAGTGATATTTTATGGGAATTGTTAAAATTTAAGTTTAAAATTTTTTAAACGCACTAATAATCTCAAATTAATATTTTACTTATTAAGTAAAATATTTTTTTTAAATCAAAAATACATTGAAATTGATTATTGAGGGGTTTAGCTGGATCCTATGCGCATTTCACTGTTGCTAATGCAGATCATCAGG
Source organism: Tachina grossa (assembly GCA_949987645.1). Lineage (NCBI taxonomy): Eukaryota > Metazoa > Arthropoda > Insecta > Diptera > Tachinidae > Tachina > Tachina grossa. The sequence goes on along the minus strand of OX465276.1, from coordinate 56,935,470 downwards.
GAACCTTTACCCAAAGTTTCTTAGAGCAACTAGAGTTATTATATTATAAACTTTCATTTAAACAAATGAGAAGCTTAAAACAAATAACAAAGTTGAAAAAAATTTAAACTTAATATATGGAAAATTTAAGATAACTTCCAATCGACTTGACCGATTTTCTTCAAATTTCAAGTATAAATTAGAAGATATACGATCATGTCACCTTTCAAACGAAAACAAAGCAAATTAAAATCGGTCAAGCCGTTCGGGAGCTACGGCGTCAAAGACACACAGATCTAACAGTATATACATATATCTAAAATCGATGTGATACCTTCTAAGCGGCTGGACCGATTTTCTTTAAACATAGCTAAGAACACTTTCGATGAAGTCACCTTTCAAACAGAAAAAACTAAATCAAAATCGGTCCAGCCGTTTGGTCTGTACGTGGACTCGTAAAAACAAACAGATACACAGACACACACTACAAACTTATAAATTTTTTTCTCTTTTTGTGACGTATTTTGAAAAGTTGGTATTTAATGCTTTTTTTACGTCGTTCAATAATTCGATTTTTAACGCTTTTGATTAGAGAAAATCAGTTTTTTTTCTAATCTCTTTATCAGAAATTGTAAGACACCTTCTAATTCCATGAAAGAAGCATTACCTTTTCCCAAAAAGAAAAAAGATGAGTTTAGCGAACATACTTATGTATGTATACATACATATGTACATACAAACAAAGCTTACACAAGTATTTATAATTTGGAGTAATTTGATTACTTAATATCATATTGTTAACAAATTAAAAAGTAATGAAATGTAAAATACTTTTTATACAAAGTAATTAAGGAAATTGTTCGAATATTCGAATATTCGACAAAAATGATTCGAATAATTTTTTATTCTAAATTGAATATTTTTGTTCGTTCGAACAAAAATGATAAAAAGTTGATCGAATATTCGAACAATTTTTGTTCGAATGACAACACTAGTATGTATCGAGTTGCTTTTTTTTTAATAAAAAAGCTTCACAAAAAAAGTTTAAGCGTCGAAAATTGTGGAGGTGTTTTTTGTGCTTGATAAAAAAAACCCCCATAAACGGAAATGCTTTTCAAAAAAAAAATAAAATATTTCATTTACAAATACGAATTAATCTAAACGTAAAAAAAAATATATAGCAATGTGAGTCCGATCACAGAGGAGATGTGTAAACATCTAGTAATGAAAATTTTTTTTAAAGTTGGAAGTACATACTTATGCTTTTAGTATATTTTTATACCCTTTACCAAAAATGGTAAAAGGGTATATATAGGTTTGTCATTCCGTATAATAAGCGAGCCATAAAGTATATATATTTTGGATCCTTATGCATAGGGAAGACGATGTCCGTCTGTCCGTCTGTCTGTACGTGAAATCGATTTTCCGAAGCTCTCAGAAAAGCTAGAGACTTCGTTCTTGAACTGGTGTGTCAGAAATGGTCGAAATAAGATTGGTATTGAAAATCAGCAAAATGGAGCAGACGGTTTCGGAGCTGGGAAGCTTAAACTTCATTTTGCCATACAAAATAACTACCGAAAACTAGTTATTTTTTTTTTATTAAATAAACTTATTTTATACTTCAGTATGAATAAAATTAATATTTCTTAATAAAAAAAATAAAAAATATAAAAAAATTAAAAAAATTAAATAGACGTTTCCAGGGTTGGAAAACTTTAACTTTTTTATACAAAATTATACAAAATTAATTTACTAAAAGAAATTTTTCCTTTTTTCTATAAATTAAATATATCTTATATTCTATATTTTTTTATATTCAAAAAGGATAATTCCATGGTTGGGAAACTTAAAATTTTTGTGATATAAAAAATTAGCTACTAATTTTTATATTTTTTTATTAAATTAACTTATTTTATACTTCAGTACAAATTAAATTGGTATTTCAAATTAAAAAAGAAAGTTAAAAAAATTAAAAAGACGTTTCCAGGGTTGGAAAACTTTAATTTTTTTTCATATACAAAAGTAACTTACTAAAACAAATTTTTTTCTTTTTCTCTATAAATTAAACATATCTTAGACTCTTAAAAGAAAGAGATTGGTGTAGCAAATCAGAAAAATCGAAAAGGATGATTCCAGGGTTGGGAAACTTACACTTTTTGTAATATATAAAAGTAACTAGGTCTTACTATTTTTTTTTTATTTTTTTTTTTATTAAATTAACTTATTTTATACTGCAATACACATTAAATTGATATTAAGAATTAAAAAAAGTGTAATACATGAAAAAGACTTTTCCAGGGTTGGAAAACTTTAACTCTTTTCTTATACAAAAGTAACTTACTAAAACAAACTTTTTCTTTTTCTCTATATATTAAACATAGCTTATATTCTTAAAAGGAACATATTGGTGTACGAAATCTGAAAAATCAAAAAGAACGGTTCCAGGGCTGGAAAACTTACACTTTTTGTGATATATAAAATTAACTACCGAAAACTAATTTTAATTTTTTTTATAAAATAAACTTATTTTATACTTCAGTACGAATGAATTTGGTATTTCAAATTAAAAAAAAAAATTAAAACGAAGTTTCCAGGGTTGGAAAACCTTATTTTTTATACAAAAGTAACTTACTAAAACAAATTTTTCGATTTTTTTAATATAAATTAAACATATCTTACATTCTTAAAAAAAAAAGATTGTTTTTAAGAATACCGAAAAATCAAAAAGGGGGATTCCAGGGTTGGGAAACTTACACTCTTTGTGATATAAAAAATTAACTACCGAAAATTAATTTTTTTTTTTATTAAATAAACTTATTTTATGCTTGAGTACGAAAAAATTGGTATTTAAAATAAAAAATAAAAACAATTAAAAAAATTAAAAAGACGATTCCAGGGTAGGAAAATTTTAACTTTTTTTGTACAAAAGAAACTTACTAAAACAAATTTTTCCTTTTTTCTATAAATTAAACATAACTTAAATTCTTAAAAGAAAGAGAATGGTGTAAGAAATTAGAAAAATCAAAAAGAATGATCTCAGGGTTGGGAAACTTACACTTTTTGTGATATATAAAAGTAACTAAGTCTAATTAATTTTTATCTTTTCCTTTATAGATTATACATATTTTATGTTTTGGAAAGAAAAGTTTGGTGTAGAAAATTATAAAAATAAAAACCACAGCTCCAGAGCTGGAAACTTTATTTTTTTTTCTGGATATTAAAGTAACTAAATAAAACATTTTTTTTTTAAATTTCCTTTTTTCTTTTTTTTACTTAACACACTTTCTATATTTTTGTAAGAACTACTAGATTGATAAAAGGAATCAGAAAAATCTAATATAATGATTCTAGTGTTTGTAAATTAATTTTTTTGTACATAAAAGTACCTAGGTCAAATTATTTTTTTCTTTTTGCTTATACTTTATGTATGTGCTTATGTATGTATCTCTATACTACATAAAAACACTTTGGTAAAGGGTATATAAGATTCGGCACAGCCGAATATAGCACTCTTACTTGTTTTAAATTAATTAATTAAAAGTATCAAAACTTTCAGTATTGTAAATACATAGGAATTTGTTGGTTTTTGTTTGTTTCATCAAACTTATTTGGTTAGTAAATGGGCACACTGCAGTATATGTATATTTATTGCATCAAAAATTGCAGTAAGCTGTAAATTTATTGATTACTGAAAAAATTTAGTAAATTTTAAGTGCTAATAAAATTTAATTTGCATTACCAGTAAAATCGTAGAGCCGTATTCATAATAAATTGTAGCAAGTGGCAAAGTTTTTTTCATTCAAATTTTGAAACTTGTATGAAAAACATTTAGCCACTTGGTAGAATTTCATTATGAATACGGGCATTACTGATTACTGAAAATTCAAAACACCTCATCATATAACAAATTTATAAATTTATAAAAATTGTAGAAAAAAAAATTTAGTAATCAATAAAAATTTACTGGTTAAAAATTTTTTATTATTTTTACTGAAACTTTAGTGGTACTACAAAGTGCTCATCTATGGTAAATGTCTTTCCTTTTACTTTTTAATTTTTAATTCCGATGGCAAGAAATTTTCTGATGATGTCACTCGCTACCAAGCGAATCGAATTTTGGTTTTAGTGTTGGAAAAAGGCAAATATACTTATATATAAATTCATTTCTTAACACTGAATAAATTGTAAGCAAAAGCATATGTTTGTATATATGTATGTATGCAAAAACATATGTATGTACGTACATACACACGTATGTATGTGCAGAAAAAAGAAACGAATACATAAATGTTATTTTCATTTTAATTTTATTAATAACTTAATAATAATAAATTAGTGTAAAGTTAGAGAATAGAGCACTAGCCACATGTTCGATTCTTTTATTGCTTGACCAGAAGCATTTAATTTGTTATTTAGGTGCTCCCAGAGTTGGTTGATTTTTTTTTTATTTTCCCCGAGAAAACTCGGGGAAAACATTATGTATTTGCCAAGCCAGTGTGTTTTGTTATATTTAAAGTCAACTAGAAATTTTTTAATTTGTATTTTTTATACGTACATTTGTGCATTCATTCATTTTTAAATAAATAAGTAAAATATTGAACATACATTTTCTATTTCTTCGTTTTTTCTATGTTAAAAATGATTTCGTATGCCTTTTTGCTGGCGAGTAAAAACACGAACGGTTGCATTCGAATGTATGCACGTTATCGAATGTTGTCATTAGAAATTTCAATATGTGTTACTCGAAACCGAATGCGAAAATCCCAAAAGTTAAAAAACTCGCACATTCGAGTAATAACTCGCTCGCAATCGAATGCGGGAATTAGGCCCCTGTTGTTCATCACTTAGTTGTTGCTGTTTTTGTTTTTGTGTTTTTGTTTAATTGCAATTAAAATAAATTCAGTAAAGTGCGACTTTGACTCGCGCACATTCGGTTTTTTTGATTTAGCTTTCTTCTTTTTTTTTAAGTTTTTTCAGTTTCAACGATTTTTTTCAGTTTTATCGCTTTTTTCTCGTTTTGGCGTTTTTTTTCTTATTGGGTTTTTTTAATTTTCGCAATTTTTTTCATTTAGGCGATTTTTTCTGTTTTTGGGGTTTTTTTATTTAGGCGATTTTTTTAATTTTGGCAATTTTTTAATTTTGCCGATTTGTTTGTTTAACGTATTTTTTCATTTTGGCGATTTTTTCGGGTTTTCGCGATTTATTTCAGTCCTAGAAATTTTTTTTTAATTTGGTGCTTTTTTTCGTTTCGGCGATTTTGTTTTTGTTTTTGGCGAAGTTTTTAGATATGGCGATTTTATAATTTTTTGATTATTTAGTTTTACAGTTTTTGAAAATTTCAAGAGTTTTGCTCTTACGGTTTCCAAGAAGATACAGCAAGTTGTCAAAATTACAAACACTTTAATTTAAATTTTTTAAATTTACTGTTAATTGTTGTAGTCTGTATAAAAATACACTAACTTTTTAAATTTAAAGTGTATATATGTACATACAGTTGTAAGTATATTACATGGGATTTTAACATTTTTCGTTGCTCGTTTTGGAACACCCTTTAATTTTTAACTCTCATGTATTTGTTTTTGTAGTGGCCAAATGTCTACACACTGTGTCCAAATTTCAGGTCCGTAGCTCTTACGGTTCATTTTCACCTTTGGTGTACGGAATCCTAATAAAGCAATTATCAAGTTAAATAAAACAAACAAAAACCAGCAAAGTCCTATGTATGTATTTACAATATTTTAAATAAGTTTGTATTGCTTCTTTCAAACACTAAGTCACTCATACATACATATGTACCTCACACCGATTTGACAACGCGGTGTGAATCTCAGCAAAATTTGTGATTGTATTGTGAAAAAGAATTTTACCCCCTAGCGTATAGATGTTTACACATCAAAATATTTTCATGAGTTCATTTTTCTCTTAAATTGTATTGAAAATAAAGAAACTAATAATCGATTTTCTAAAGAATTAAGTAAATTTCAAGTAAATTTCATAAAAGAAAATTATTTATGACAAGACAATTTACAACTGCAACAATCTTTATAAAGTATTTCATTCAAATCAAATATTTGATTTAACATGTCAATGTCAAAAGTCAACTTTGGTTAAGAGATTGATCTATAGATCAACAAGATCCAGGGAAGGGTTTCCTGTTTCTTCTTCACTTTTTTTTTAGGATGGTTTAGGTGTTGGTTTTTATTTGTTAAATTTCTTTTTTGAAGAAAGCAATATGTACAAGGAAAGTAACAAGTATTTTATTTTTTAATAAAAATCCACTGCAAACAACAACAAAAAAAGCCAAACAAAAGGTGTGTCTTTGTGGTTAAAAATTTACTCGTTTTGTTATTTTCTTTAACAATGAATTATTTAACTTTTTCGACTTCTCACTTCGCTCTGTTGTTTCGTGTTATTTAACTTACGAGGGTCGTCCCAGTATAGCAAATTGCTAGGTTGTGCTTCAAGCAAAGATCTTATGAATATAAAATTTCATCACTAAATTCTTTTGAGTGATAAAAATTAAAGACTTAAATAATACAAGAATTTTTAAAATTTAAATATTCGATTGATTACTACAATGCAAACAAGCAGTAATTAAGAAAATCAAACAATCCGACTGCGATAAACTTTGAACCGTTAAATATCCAAATGATCGTTTGAAATGAAAAATCAGAAGAGAAACCTAAAGATGATTTTAAAATACCTGTCGCATGATACCCAATTTTGATATAGTCGCCGACTTTTTTTTGTTTTCGTATTTACAAAATGGCGTCCGTTGGCCGCCATATTGAGTTTTGACTACTGTCAAAAATCCCAGGATTAAGACAAATCAATTGATGTTAGAATCATGAAAATCGGTCCACGTTTTCAGTTTATATACATAGTTTAAAGGAACACACATACATAGAATAGAGGGAAGATCTGGTCCAAAGACCGGCACTGCGACACCTGATGCATCTTTTGTACCATAGATCTGTAAATGAAATTAAATCATTCCCTGTATGACTCTCCTTATGAAAGTCAGCACAGATAACACAGAACACAGAAACTCAGAATGAAAAAGACGCCTTCTACTGTCACATAAGACGATACACTCACAAAAAATGTGTGCCTCGTCTCGTCGTCTTCACAGCATAAACGACACATGGGTGAACGAACTTGGTTACTTTTCCACAGAGGATAGTTCAGTCCAAAATGACCAGAAAGAAAACCAGTAACAACCCGTAAATTATACCTGTTGAGGTTCAGGATGCCATTCTATGTAAATGGCTGCATTAATGCTTTGGCCTGCCTTAAACCAGAAGAAGACAGCCACATTTTCTTAGCGGTCGAAGTGTCATCTTCTTTGATCAGATATGTTACAGTCGACCGACTTACGCCAGAAAACGGCTCTAGGACCATAAAAGGAGCATCAGCGGCCCTCTTGGCCAGTTCATCCGCTTCCTCATTCCCTGGATGACCGCTTTGGTCAGGTATCCAATAAATGGAAACCCTTTTCCGTATGGACAGCTTTTATACGTAGGCTGATAAACACAATACCCTTCTTTGCGTCGCGCAGTCGAGTAAAAATGGAACATGTCATTAAAATGCATTAAGGGCCTTATTTTGTTAAAGGCAACGCTAAGCGTTGAGAAATCAACAAAATTTTCTTTTAATTAATCCTGGTGAGCTATAATACAATCAGGGCTATCATGAATAAAATTCCGCGTGTAATTTCTCCCCTTTCCAATTAGAATTTTTTGTTTTCCCTACTACTTGCTATTAGTTGCAATTGTTCCCAGGGAAAAATTTTACGCGGAATTTTATTCATGATTGCTCTGAATAATTTTCAATATTTTTTCCAAAACTAACTAATTTTTTAATTGAGTCCGGTTTTTACTTTTTTTCTGTGTACAATAAATTTCTGCAATTTAATGCAGCATTATATTTCAAAAGCTTGGCTTTGTGTTTGCTGGGTAGCTCTGCACACCTGAATACAATCACAGTGCCCACCACCAGTGTTACCGTTCATCCAATTAAAGTCGCAATTTGACCCTATTTTAGCGGTGTGCGACTTTTTGTGAGACTTTTTTTGATCACCAACTTTTGCGACTTTTTTCATTTTGTTGGGACTTTTTACAGCTTTTTAAAGATTCTCACACAAAACATTTAAATTGCAATTAATTAAAAATTTCCTTATTATTTTTATAAAAAAACCTTCAAAATTTAAAAGCAATTCACAGATTATTGTTCATTTGGAAGCACTTTTATTAATTGCAACCTTGCCACGTGTACAACGTATTTAAGAAATTTTTCGGAAATTTTCTGTAGAAGTTTCAAAGAATAGTTTTAGCAAAAAAAAAATTTAAATAAATAAAAATTGTGGTTTTTTGAGAGCTTATTGTAAAGAAATGGAATTTCAAAAAAGTAATATATATGTTAAGAAAATATTGTTGGAGTACACATACATTCACCTAAAATATAAGTATGGCGCCAAGATCAAACGAATAGAATTAAAGTAAAAAGTACACGGGGCTTTATTTGAAAATGTTTGTCAAAAATATCTTAACTTTTTTATCTTGTTTTTTTAATGAATCCTACTCCTCTGACCTCGGCAGCATCCGACAGCCAAATTTATTAAACTCAAGTAAATTTGTTCAGTATACATACATGAAAACATATATAGAAGCACATATAATGGTACTGTATATGTTATGAAATATTTATTGTTTCAAGTTATTTTTTTGTTCTGTTATGCTTTTTATTAATAATAAAAAGCTTTAAAAAAGATGTGCAACTTTTATTTTCTCAAACGGCTTTTTTGTGCGACTTTATTTTTATAAAACGACCTTTTGTGCGACTTTTCAAAAATTCCTAACGGTAACCCTGCCCACCACTGTTTTACATACAAATCTTTCGTAAAATTGAGAAAGGTTGTGAGATGTAGGTGCTAAAGCAGTGCTGGACATCGAAAGGAATCTATGTATGTGTGTATGTGTAGTAATTTGTGTGCTTGTCATTGAAATTCTACTAGTAACACTAAAACAATTGACTAGATAGTGAATTCATAGTTCTTATGGGAACATGGAGACATACCAACCAGAAATTTACTGGTATCTTAATTTATGTATATTGACAAGTTGTTGCAAAATCCACCAGAAATACACCACATCTATTTTCTCTCTTTATTTTATACTGACGAATAAAAGAGAAATTGTAGACAATGTAACTACTACTAGAGTTTTAGTGTTGACATAGAGACACTTGGCCCCAGTCTGACTGCAGGTTATTTACCTAAAGTGTGTTTACGTATCTCCATAAATTCCTGGAACTTAGGCTAGGTAAAATTTAGTTACAGCCCTCGTACTCCTTTCATGCCAAACAATTTTATAGTCAAACAAAGTTCAGTTTATAGTTCCTGCTTGTAGGAAAAAAGACATGCATATCAAATGTCAAAAATTATTTTTAAATTTTTTTATGTACATATGTACATACACATACGTTGACTTTAATACGGTTTCATATATCTCAAATATTTGTTCTAATAAACACTAAGTTGTATATTTATTTGGTTATCGCTAGTTGAACCCTAAACCTGCAAATACGTTACTAAATGTGCATATAAGGTTACCTTTTTGAATATTTTTATGATTCATAGATATAAAAAATCACCTGTGTCATTATTATTTACGCAAATATTTTATCTACTGTGGTTTTTGTCGAGTTTCAGATAAATGATAAGGAATGCAAATAGGAGACATCATTTATTGTTGGCTCGTTGTTTTTAAATACGTTATAGCACATGTTTCTCCAGAGCATAAGTACATATATGTACATATGTATGTTACACTCAAAGAAATTTTAAAACAGAGATATTTAAAAAATAGTAATACATTAAATTCTACTCAAGCGGATAATATTTTAAGTTTTAAGTTTTTCTTTATTTCTTTATGTACTTTTGAGGAGCGTAAAAGAAACGCTTTTAAATAAACAAATGTATTTATAAAAAATTATTTATCTAGTTATATAAATAAAAATCAAAATCGTTCGTTTGTAATCGCATCAATTAGAGCGGCTGCACCGATTCCGTTACTTTTTTATGTTGCACTTCCATTATAATTTCTTTCTGAAATATCTTTCAGCAAGAAACGTGAAATTTTGTGTGATTAATGATTTTTACATTGTGCGTTGTCTTATAAAAAAAGTTCGAATAAATTTGCTGATATTGCGCATTGTCTCTGGAAACAATTTCAGAATTTAACAAGCAGTGCAATTTCTCAAAAATAATACCAGAGTATCGATCTTGCTGCTTGCTTATAGAGTATTACTGATAGTCTAGAAGGAACAAGAGGCTATTACCCAAGATATCTTGGAAGCCAACATAGTCTAAATTTTTATTTTTTTTTTCATAAGCCTATAAAGAGAAGAGTATTATAAAAAGGAGTCAATAGTAGAGCAAAAAGTGTGTCACCTCCCAACAAAATAAAATATTTATTTTTATAATATATTGCTATCTGCTACCAACACAAACTTGAAATTCCGCTGATTCTGACAATGATAGAAAATAATAGGGATTGGAGAAGTAGCATGGCTCCTCTCAAATAGAGAATATGTTTATCTAAAAAATATCTTGAAAACTAATGCAGTGAGAATTTTAAAACTTAATAATGAGAATTGTATTCTACAAAATAGTGAAGGTTGAACCGCAAGCGTGGCACTTCTAATAACAAAAAAATCATTTTCATCTCAAACCGTTTATGGGGTGTAGCGAATCACACAGAATTTTGGCTAGTTAAACTGCACTTAAAAAATATTTAGAATGAATTTTTTAATAAAAATCTAACAAGAGATTGAAGTCTTCAAAACTCCAAAAAGCGGGGTAAAGCGGGATAGAAATTGGAGGCGGGATCGACCTGTGAACTAAAGCGGGATGTCTGGTCAGGTTACGTAAGTAGCATAACTAGAGGAAGAAAGTTTATTTATTTCAATTTATTAATAAATGTTTTCAAATTAATTTCAAATTCATCAACAACGCTGTTGTGTAAATTGCTTAACTTAAATTTTTTGCTTTAATGATTACTTTTTAACTTTATTATTCCGGCGTATTTTGCACAAAGCAGAATAATTGCTTTTTCATGTAAATTTTTAATTTCTTTCTTTCGTTTTTGCCTTTGTTCTTTAAAAATCCCAATTACCATTAACAGCAAAAAAAAGGTTGTCAATTTCTAACAAGTTACATTTTCTACCCTCATCGGTATCCGTAACTTTAGCAATGAAAAAAATACAAATAATCACCCACCATTAAACAAATAGAATTGTTTCGCTTCATTTAACATGTGGCATTTCTACACAACAACAAGTCCAACAAAGACGATTGGAATTTTGCAAAGTCACGTGACCATCATCATTATTATGAACAGCATTTTACTTATTCTCGAATCAATATTTTCATATATAAGACTCGATTTAGAAAACAAAGAAGCCCATAGCAAAACAAAATGGGGAAAAACGCCACAACCAATATTTTAACAATCACCACATGTTGAAATTTTGTATCATTTCATTTTAATACAAATAGAAATATTGAATTCGCACCCGCACTAGTGTGAGGTTTTCGCAATTGCGGTAGTTGGTTAGTTGGTTCTCTTCTTGAATGTGAATAGAAATAGAAATTTGTTCAAAATATAAGCAAAAAGGCTAAACAAAAATCTGCAGCCATTATAAGAAATTTATTGATGCTTTATGATTTAATTAAGGAAATTTAGATACAAAAATGTGTACATATATGGTGTATATTTTAAGGTGGAGAACTTTCAATTGGCAACATTGCTTGCTGTCATAGTGGATTTTGTGCTACTGATTTCATTTGATTTTTTTTTTTTGCTTTAGCAGGTGAGCATAAATAAACTCACGTTTGAACAATATTTACAAAACTGCTCAAATCAATTTTATAAACAAGTTTTAATCCGCGAAGTTTATTTGCCATTGAGGTAGACAATTTTAGTACATACATACATATATCCAAGGTGACTTCATACGAGGTGAATTAATTTTTAAATGAAATGCAACACTGCTGAAAAGTTATGCACATATATTTGTTAGTGTAAAATTTCCAGCTGTCAAAAAATTTCCGAACGTTTTGCTTGCTTTGACAGCAGAGAAATTAACAGCTGATCATCATCTCTTGAAATGAGATCATCTGGTATAAAGTCGCACTGGAACTGTAGGGACTAGGGCTTCTAATTTCCCGGACTTTTCCAATTCCCGGGCATCGAGAAAAAAACAACATTTAACATTTAAGAAATTTATTATATTAAATATTGTCATAAGTTTATTTTAATTGAAATTTAGTTGCTGGTGATTAAGCATTGTCTTTGATTTTCAAAAATATTATTGTCTGTGAATTCTAAAACAGGTCTTGAAAGGCTTTACGATAAGATACGATAAGAGGTTTATGACTCTTCAAAATATGTGGTTGAAGTCTACTGATGATTTGGCTAAGCACCAATGAAATAAATAATGACAATGCTTAACCACCAGCAAATAAATTTGAATTAAAATACAAAATTTAAACTAAAAACAAAAAAACTTCATTCGTTCATTTCAATAACAACAATATTTAAATAAATTCAGTAAAGTGCGACTATGACTCGCGCACATAGGGTTCCGTACGAACACTAGATATGTAATTTAATACAAACTTCAATATATAGTTTTGGTTTTCGGTTTTTTTGTTTTGTCTTTTTTGCGTTTTTTTCGGTTTTGGCGATTTTTTTAAATTTTGGCTCTTTTTTAGTTTAGGCACTTTATTTTCTTGTTATGGCGATTTTTTCGGTTTTTTGGGTTTTTTCATTTTGGCGTTTTTTTATTTTTGGCGATTTTTTTTAATTTTTGCGATTTTTTGTTTATTTAAATTTTATTTAGTTTTGGAGACATTTTCGCGTTTTGACGATGTTTTTCAATTTTTTGCGTTTTTTTTTTATTTTGGCGTTTTTTTTTTCATTTTGGCGATTTTTTCGAATTTGGCGATTTATTTTAGTGTTAGAATTTTTTTTTAATTTTGGCGATTTTTTTCGTTTTGGCGATTTTTTTAATTTTTGCCGATTTTTTTTGGTTTGGCGATTTTATAATTTTCGGCTTTTTTAGTTTTACCGTTTTTGAAAATTTAAAGTTTTTGCCTCTTACGGTTTCCAAGATATAGCAAATTGTCAAAATTACATAGTCAAAATTGCATTAACTGATGGACCACCCTTTAATTTAAATTTTAGTGTTAATTGTTGTAGTCTGTATAAAAATACACTAATTTTACAAATTTCAAGTTTCAATATACATATGTTCATACAATTGTATGTATATTACATGGGATTTTAACATATTTCATTGCTCGTTTTGGAACACCCTTTAATTTTTAATTCTCATGTATTTGTTGTTGTAGCGGCCAAGGTTCTACATACTGTGTCCAAATTTCAGGTCCGTAGCTCTTACGGTTCCTGAGAAAATACCGTGTGACGGACAGACGGACAGCGTAGCGAAAACAATAGGGTTCCTTTTCACCTTTGGTGTACGGAACCCTAAAAACAAATAAATTCATTAGCTTTGACTTATAGCATGCATAGAAGTTCCATATACATCTGCCAATCTAGATACTATTTCCTATAACGAGTTTTTAGGTTGAAAATATTTCGCAACGCTTGAAGTTTTTGGAGTCGAAACTTCTATTAGATCTGCTTCCATGCTGATATTATGTATCGTTACAAAATCGTATTTTTAAGTAATAAAATAACGGACATCAATCTAAAAAAGCAAATTCCAAAAACGTAAATATTGAATTCCCGAAATTTCCCGTTCAAAATTTCCCGGGATTTGTAAAAATATAATTCCTGGGATTTTTTCTCGCGTAGAAACTCTAATAGAGACGCTACACTTTAAATTCGAGTTACCAAGAAGGGGAGTTTCACAAATTTAAGGCCTGACCCACGATACCGACAACGTTCGACTTGTCTCACACTTACATTTGAAACAACAATTATATTAAAATTTGTTTTTTTTTTCTGACAAGTCGAACGTTGTCGACATCGTGGGTTTGGCCTTTATAATTTGCATTAATTCTTATGGATCAGATCGCTCAAAGTGACAACAAAACTACGTGCCGCTGATCGATGTGACATTTTTATTAAATTTTTTTTGTATTTGGTAAAATTTGTCGCGCCGCGAAGTTCAGTTGCGGCTTAGTGCGAAACACTCTATAAAAATGAATGGAAATAATAAGTTTATGAAACTGTCCTTTTCTGTTTTGCCTAGTCACGGATATAAAATTTGACAACACATGCAAATGATCAAATTTTTTTATTAAAATTCCGCGCGTTCCAAGCGTTTTACAGTAGCGAGCGCTATATTTACCAACTTCTTGTAGCCATAATGGATGGACACCCATGTCATATGGTTTAAGTTTCCACACAGTTTTTGCCACATTGTACATTCTGCACGAACGATTTGAGGGGTCTGGTAAACTCACGTGAAGGTAATGTTAACTGGACGTTTAGGATGCGCGCTACCCAACGATGCCAAGGCGGAAATTTGCATAAGTTTATATTCCATACATAATGTTATCGGTGGGCCTTCAAAATTTCGATGATATCCAACACACGCATATTCTGTTTTATTTAAACTTAAGGCTAGGAAGCGCTTGACAAAAAACACTATAGATAAAATTGTGAACTGGTAAAAGAGTTTTTGAGGGTTTTGACAATGTCTAAGCTAAATAGTTGGTCAAAAATCTCTTATGAACATTAGATATTTGAAAATGAATTCTCTAATGAAATGGAATACGAGAAATGTTTTTTATTTTTTATTTATATATTTTTTTTGTACGCACAAATATTAATTCCTATCGCTAAATGCATTTTCAAAAGTAATTATTAATTTATGATTTCTTTTAAGTTTCTATGTTTAGTTTAGCACGAAATTGTTCACGTATTCTATTTTGCTTGAATAACTTTGTATTAAACAAACATGACAAAGGTTTAGGGCCATTTGAAAATAAGTTCAGTTATGTTAGTGTTTGTCGGAATAATTTGTATGTGTTTTCTTAGCAATGATAACATATTAAATATTTAAGTTTAGCTTCCTTAAGCTCTGTACCGACGGTTGTCAGATCTTACAACATTGTCGGTAAAATTTCTTACATCCTTTTGATTGATAATGTTCTCAAAGAAAGCAATGTCAGCACACCTGTAAGACTACCAGCTGACAAATAATTTTGAGTCGTCTGACAATCGTTTGAACACAATTCATTGTCATTGTCAGATATTTTTTTATTGTCATATGTGCAAAATTTATGCATCTGACAATGGCACGATTGTCAGATAATCGTCTGTCATAAAATTGTAAGCTTTTTCTGACAAATTATACATAATCATGAGAACTGATAATCTACCTTGTGTTGACAATTTTCTATTGTCACTATACTGCCATCCCATTGCCAGATTTGAAAATATTGTCCGACCGACTGTACAGAGCTTTAGCTTCCTGAGTTAGTTATATAAACATTTCTTATTGCATATCTATTGGTGTGGTGCTTGTAATAAAAGTTATTTGTTTACTGTCGTTTAGTCCTTTTATCTTATTACATTCACTATTTAATTAAATAATGAATAATTTAATATTTGAAAATTACACAATTTTCTTATATTGTTTTATCACTGTGGGGGGTAACGCACAGCACACTTGCCTGCCTGCCGGCCTTCTGTTCCTGATGAATATTAATAAAGTCGCTAGAACATAAAATTATTGGGGTTGGTTTTTGTGTTATTCCATTAAAATTTTGAAACTTTCGGACGAAATTATGTTTTAATCCTTTAAGTTAATTTTATGTTGGGATTAATAAATGCATTTGTACGTGTCACAATTTGTTTGTAGTTGGGATTAAAATGTTTGAGACTTAAAGTCTTTTGGCTCAGCTGAGACAAATGTGGGAGGTTTTCATTATGAGGATACATATGTGTATGTACACTAAAATATTTTAAAATTTTATTAAATTGTCTGTCAGGCTTTAAACAGCCAAAAAATAATAACGCTTTAATATTAGTAGTGATAAATTTTTATATGTATATGGAATGAATTTAATTTTCAATAGTACTGCTCTGCAACTGAAAATATATTCTTCCATTATTTCAATATCCAAAATAAGGGGAACGCTTGAATTATATAACATAACATATATCAATAATGGGTTTTCCTGTTCAAGTAAATAAATAATAAATTTAAATTCGAAAACCGGCTACAAAAATAACCTTTAAGTCTTGCTAGCATTCTCCCTTATTCCAGTTGTCAACATCCACGTCACGTCAATACAATGCCAAAAAATTGCGAGAGTGATTTTGATTTTGGCGACTTTTGACGATTTTTAGAATCAATTTGGCGAAATAGGTCGAAAATAATGTGAAAACCCCAGCTTGTTCGAATACTTAGTCCCCGTCCATACAGTGAAACATTAGCTCATGATAAATATATGAGAAAATGTATTAAGCTGCAAAACAAAAACTTCACAGTGTGGACACGAATGCAGTTTAAAAAAAGAAATCAAAAATGTTTCGCAGCAAATGTTTCACTGTATGGACGAGGACTTTGAGAGACTGAATTGTTTTCTACCGTACGCAGTGTTGTCATTTTTTTTCTATTTCGCCAAATTGGTTTTAAAAATCGCCAAAAATGCCCCATGGGCGGCATTGTGGTTTAAACACACTTCGATTTCTGCAACTTCGAATCAAGACCACTTATTGTCACCAATCAATAGTACTGTCCTCTTAGACAAGCCTGTGAATTCTTTTTGCAACTTCGGTTATTCATTTAATAGAAGATGAATAATATCAAATTCATTTTCTCAGAATTTAGTAAAGAAAACTATTTTTATTGTAACAAACAATTATGTAAAAAGGCCCCCTGCAGCTATTTCCTTGGAATATCTCAACCGTTATGTTAGTTTGACAAACCATTAATGCGACCAAAGCATCAATAATTTCTAAATCAAATGAACCGCCTCCTAATATGATTTACTTTTGTAAAAATTGTTTTTCTTTCATCTTTTATGTTTCAAAGAAAGGAATTTCAAGCTAAACAGTAGTTGTAGAAATACAAAAGAGCAATTTTCAACGCAAGGGTAAATTAGAGGCACATGTGCCTCTTTAACTGATTTAAGGATCATCTTCAGTTTTATTTGTATAGCATGAAAATTTCATTGATAAGACATAAGGAAAATACCCTAAAAATATGAGTATTTAATTGGAAAGCATGAAGAATTATTTTTATTGCCTTTAGCATCTCAAGAGTCCTCACACTTGTGTTTCACTTCAAGTAAATACAACTCTCAGTCAGTTTAGCATGCTAAATAGCATAAGAAAACAAAATGCTAGTAACGGCCAAAAATCCCTTTTCCTGCTAAATACGAATAGTTATGGACTCGTATTGTTTATTTTGGTGAAATTATGCCTGCAGCCACAAACAATTTCACTAATTGGGTATAGAAAATCATTAAACGAAATGCCACCACAACACATCATACACATATGTTTTAATATTTCGTCTACTCTTTCCTGCTCTATTGAATTATGAGACTTTGCAGTTAAGAAAAATATTTATTACTAAATTTCAAATACATACAAACAAAAAAAGGTCATTTTATGTGAAAAGAAAACACTTCTAGGAATAGCTTATTATAAACAAAACGAAAGAAAGAATTTTCACACCAAAATGTTTCAGATAATGAAGAAAGCAGACAGAAATCATTTACAACTTAAATTTTGACATTCCATAAAAAATTATTATTTTTTTTTTTTCTAATTTTACACTTTGGGAATCAGTATAAGTATGTTGGAACTTTTGACACCAAATCAAATTGAAGGAAAAAAACCCACACTCAATATTAATGTCTTTGATTTGAATTGTTAATTATTTCCACTTGAAAACTTATTTATTTTTCTCACTGTTCAATTTTCATGTAAAATTCTTACAAAATCTAAGGAATTTTCTTGAAAAAAAAATGTGTTTTTTGTTTTATGATGTTAATCAATTGCTTCATTTCTACTCTCGAGCCAAGAAGAAATATTAATATTTATTTTTTTTATTATCCCCTAATTTTAAGAATATTTAATGTGAAAAGTTTGAAAAGAAAATGTTTATGACTTAAACACTCGTAAATATTTATTCATAATTTTATAAAACAGTTCGACTTCATTCTTGAATGAAATAATTATGAAATTTGAGACTATGTGTGATATTTTTAAATCAAAAATTTATTAAGCTCCCAGCATGAAAAATAATTTTTTTTTTTAATTTAAATTATTAACCTTACCTAAGTTGGAATATTCTGTATTTTAAGAGATTTTTAAACAAAATTTCAATTTTATTTATGGAGCCAGGGCGGGGCGTCAATTTCTGTATAAAGAAACACTTTACTTACTAATAATTTTTAATGAAAAAATAACACCAAAGGCCATTGTAAGTATTCTGACAAACGCTAGCAAAACGGAACAAACAGGTATGTTCTGACACTTGCATGTTTTACAAAGCGAATGTTAGTCGCAAATCGCCAAACTTCCTACATGTTCTCTAACTCATGCGTTTTGCTTGCGGCTCGCCATATTGATTTAGGTCAGCAAACAATGCAAAGAAAAAATTAACAAAACAATAGAACATTATATAAATTTCAGTTTTAACCGACTTCAAAAAAGGAAGAGGTGACTCGCCCACAATTTTATTACTTGATTTTATGATTTCTACTTATTCGATTATTGCGAAACCTAGCAAACACCTCTGTTTCTTTTAATTGCACAGTTTTAAAGTTGCAAAAATGGGCGGGACTAGGCCCATTAAAATTTATTATTACATTTCAAGTGGTTCTACTTAACCAATTTTTATTAAATTTACCACTCACCTTAAGCTAAAAAATAGACACAATCTTCAATTTAAAAAAATGGGCGGAGTCTATATTATTTTTTATGAAACTTTACCACACACGTTGAGCTCAAAAATATACAAAATTTTGCATTTAAAAAATGGGTGGAGGCATGCCCATTAAAATTTTATTTTATATCCCATAAATTTTTTCCGAGAATGTTCTATCAGATCTTTGCATTGAAGTTGGGCATTTTTTTTAACAGAATTATATATATTACTAAAAACTTTACGAAACTATTATATTTGATTAAAATCAAAAGAAACCATATAAAATTTAATTTATTAATCATTTCAGTGCTTCTTTAAAGTTTGATATAGAGTAAATTCATTAGTGTACACTTTAGTGTACTCTTGCGACTTGAACTCGACAAGAATCTTGCGATTGCGATTTACAGAACAACCCTCTTGCGAGTTCAAGACACAATCGCAAATATTATGCGCTATAGGAGTCTCAGAACACGCCCAAAAAATTTATTTTTGGAAGTTATTATCTACCAGAAATGGGCGCGTGCCGTGTTTTCTCGCGCAAGAAAATCGGATTTCATGCGTATGTAGTGTAGAGCAAAATTGACACAAAAAAAAAATGAAACGATTTTAGATTTAAAATATGTATGCAAAAATTTCCAATAAATACAAAATTTAACATTTTTGTATAGTCAAACACGCACCACCCCCAAATTTGTTGATATTGTGTGTATGGGTCTCTTAAGCTTAAAGTTTTGAAATTGAAGAAAAATATGTATTTATTTGAATATAAAAAAATTATTATTTGCTATTCAATTTGATTTCGTGTGTGTTGTATTATTTTGTGTCGTGTTGGAAATTTTTGACACGCGTCCATCTCTAGTGGCTACACCTTCATCATCAGCGTTCTTGTGTTTGATCTACGGGGTGTGGAGCCATTAAATGCAAAATCCAGCCTTATATAAACATTTTTCAGTGCAAATAGAATACGTGAATTATTTTAATTCATCGTATCCATTTGCACTGAAATATTTGCTTAAAAGGATAAAGTTTGCACTAACTTACACTTAAACTGAATAAGAAATTTCAAAAACTGTGTTTTCTTCATATTAGCAATAGTTCTTGTTAAAATAAATTTTCTCGATTAATTTACTTTGTCTTCGAACAAAGTGTACTTTTTCAAAACGTTACCGACAAGTATCATGAATGCCGCAAACAAGCAATCAGCGCATTTGTTTAAAATTTTATGCTCTTGGTTACAATGCTTCGCAACTTTTTATCTGTACACGATATAAATATCGTATCATAGAAGTATAAAAACTTTGTGTTGATACGTTTTCGAAGTCATCCATAGCCTTACCAAAAGCGGCAAGTTCCAGAGTTGGCCTGCAA
This sequence comes from Tachina grossa, assembly GCA_949987645.1. NCBI lineage: Eukaryota > Metazoa > Arthropoda > Insecta > Diptera > Tachinidae > Tachina > Tachina grossa. The sequence continues at coordinate 56,915,202 of OX465276.1, read as the reverse complement.
GACGATCATATATTTTTAGATATACCTTAACAAGTTTTTTTAACTGTTTCACGTTGGTTATTTTAACAAATTTCGCTCAGTGGTGCAACTTAAATCGTCACAGTTGGATATATTTATTTAGAGGAAAAATCGATTCTTTTTTACTCTGCTTTTTGCACGCCTTTTTCATTTTCCTACTCCAATTGAAGACTTTTGAAAAAACACGCGGACTATAGATAATATAGGTTCGAGGTTACTGCCAAAGGATAGTAAGACCCTATACTCAGTTTGGCGATTTTGGTGGCCAATTTTTTTATGGCCCTCTAAAGATTTCGGAAATCAGTGTTCTCTCAAAAAATGTTGTCATCACTTTTTGACCAACAGACTTGGTTGGGACAGCGCTAAACTATATGTATATAGCCATAATGTAGCTAAGAGACCAAAAATTAATTTCTTTGTGCATTTTTTTTTTGCAGAAGTAAGGGGACATATTTTTCACTTTTTTCAGAATAATTTACAAGGACTCCAAATTTTTTGCTAACAATATTTGACAAAGTTGTAGTTGCGATAAAGCTGAACAACTTTTGCGAATATGTCAATATAATCTGAACGTGTCTAGGCATCCTAAATACCTTAGTAAGTCCACTTCGTGCCTTAGTTGGTCGACTACTATGGCGTTCGTCTTGTCACTTCCTGCCGCCTCGTTTAAACTCTGGCACCTAGTATTTTATAGTCCTAAACAAAGCAGCAGGCTCCCCCAGGGTAGCATCTAGCTCGCTTTTAAATTGGTTGGACATAGACCTTTCCAATGAAAGTGTTCAATTACACAACGGTACACCTATTTTTTCCATATTTACAAATTCACCGAGATCATTTATTTTTGATGATTAAAGAAAATATCAAACAATGTGATTTCTGAAACTTAAAACACATTTTTTATAAGGTTGCCACTTTTCTTAAGTAATTTTTTTCCATTCCATTGCCACTATCTATACAATAATTTTGTCACCGCCCTCGTAGCAACTAGTTCCAAAGTAAATTTAAAAAAACGTTTTGTCTTGTTTTTTATAATACATATTTTTATCAGAACCATAATGTTGCAGATAAAATTTCAACACTTGAAGATTAAAATTTTATTGATCAAAACAATATAATATATAATAATTTTATTTGCTAAACTATAAAATCATAAAAAATGTGTTAAAAACAAATGTTTATCTTTTTAACCCCCGACTAAAAAAATGGGTGTTATAAGTTTGTAGTGTGTGTCTGTGTATCTGTGTGTCTGTCCGTGTCCACGTACAGGCCAAACGGCTGGACCGATTTTCATTTAGTTTTTTCTGTTTGAAAGATGACTTGATCGAGAGGGTTCTTAACTATGCTTGAAGAAAATCGGTCCAGCCGTTTAGAAGATATAACATCTTTTCTGAAAAAAGTCGGGGGGTTTTTAAAATTTTTAATTTCTGTTATCTGTTATAAAATCCCAAAAAATAGTTGGTGATTAGAAAAAAATAATTTATTATGGTATAAATAAACTAGAAGAAAAAAATAAAAATTAAGTGGCACATTGAATAGATATTAAAAAAAAAGTTCTATCAACTATAGAACTGCTTCCTGGTATATTTAATTTTGGTGAATCCACAAACTTGCTGTTATCCCATAAATGCCTGAAAACTTACAGTACGAATAGACCAGCAATTTTTATTTCAGAACATAAGAAATAAAGTCGGCAGAATGACGTCACAAAAAAGATTGTGTTAAAACTTATTTTAAGGGGTGGCTAGACGTATAATGTTAAAACTCAAAATTTAGGTTGTCGTATGCATACAAAGTGCGCGTTTTACGTTTTGATTTTTTAATACTTCTGCAGCAGAAAATATATTTTGTGCTTCTGCTTGTTTTTTTGTAATAAACTTATTATTTCTAGTTTCCCGCGATTATTTTCTACGAAAAAGATAAATTTGACAGCTTGCGTCCTAACATAATTGCTCAGACTTGTGTTTGAGCAATTGTTTCCAAACATGTGTTCGAACACTAACATTTACGGTTTACACAGTCATTTTTTGTGTTAGCAACAGATTTTGACAATTGCCAACACAAAAATTTCCAAACTTATGTCTCGTGTAATCTCACTGTTAGAAGACTTTTTGTTCATGGACGTTGAGAGTTCTTTGCCTGTAGATTGTTGGAAATTGTTTTTTTTTGTGGCCGTACACGTGGTGGGTTTGGATCAAACAATAACCGCGATAAAAGTGTTGCCAATATGTTGGTTAGGAGTAATTCCGAACTCCGAACTACTAAAAGATGATTGCTGAGAGTCCATACAACATTTGCGATACTTATTACACAGCATATAAGGCATTAAGAATAATACATATATAACTTGGCATCATCAGCTGACTTGTACGCATTCTATGTGACAATACATTCTTGCTATTTTACTTGCAAGACGAATGGAAAACGAAAATTTTATAAAGGGCGGGGCACAATGAATCCGTCATGCGTTAAACTTCGCCTTTTTCAACTGACAGCTAAGTTGAAATACATGTTTTCTTATGAGGTCTGTTACATTCAGTACGTGTTCGTCAACTCAAAGTACAAAATTAGGTCAACTTTTAACTATTTGCGTACGTTGAGTAGTTTGACAGATATTGGTTGGTTTTTTTTTGGTATGTTCTGATTTGGATTTTTGTGTTTTGTGGGAGCAAAAGTAAAATTAAACAAAAGAAATAAACGAAATAAATACAAAAAGTTGAATTTAATAAATAAATTGGAGAATCGACCTATTGAAGTTGTTCAAATTCTTTCGTCAATAAAGTACTCATTGTGCCAACCTTCTCCGTCGTTGCGTTAATGTCAGTTGAAAAAGGCGAAGTTTAACGTATGACGGATTCATTGTGCCCCGGCCATAAGTGTCAAAAGTTGCATATTAACGAATTGACGGAATATACGACAGCATTACGGAGCTAAATTTTTTTATGCATATTAGAAGCAATTCGACTATTTTTTTTAAATCATACAAATGTGTGCTTTGGTTTAAGGTTTTTATTTAATATTTTTTTTTTTTTCAATATTAACAGAATTGAAAACGTTTAGATAGTCTTCTGCTTCAAATTTGCTTATACATAATGGTTATCAAGATCATATTGGAATAACATATCAATTAGCACAAAATTTTGTATGTTCGAGGTTCATTCCCAATTGAGAAGTAAACACGATTTATTATCAATCATCTTTCTGTGTTAGTTAAACAAAATTTATGTTGTGAATCCCTTATATAACAAGATCAAACTGAATCATTTTAGGAAACCATTTGAATCCCAACCGTTACACATGAATCGATTACTGTAATCGAATTTAAAAAAAAATTAGCCTCAAGTTGTCAACAATTGCCAAAAATTATTTATTTTCGTAAAAACACTAAAATGGAAGTGTAAATAAGCTGAAGCGTTTTTTTTTTCGCTTAATGAAATTTTGTTAAGTTCTCCTCTACTCGCTGTAACTTGAAAAGCAAAGAATTAAAATAAAAAAAATATTTTAACTTCGAAACCTTATGACAAAGGCAATCCAAACCATAAATATGTATATTTTCGACTACTGTCTGTTAAAAGCTCAGTTACACTTTTCCTTAATGCATATAATATTTTTCTTCGATATTATAAAAAATTAAAAGACACAAATACAAAAATAAAACCAAAATCATTATAATAAGAGTATAAGTAAAATATAAAATCGCTTAAGACTCCATGCACTCAAATTAGCAACAAAATGTTAACTGATGTTGGTTATTGAGATTTGCATTCACCTTGCACAGTGGGGTGTAATAAATAGAAAGTGCTAATGAATGTAAAAGTATTAAGATATATTCATGAAACGAATTTGTGGTTTTGTTTGTAAAGGGTTTTCTTATAAGAGTAAGCCGATGTTCGAAGGGAATGCAATAAGATGTGTGAGTTACGAATGTTAATGATGTTTTCTCATTCAATCAATCAAAGTCAAATCAATCAATTCAATCAATATTTATTTGTTCAACCTGACCTCGAAAAACAAACAATAAAGCTGTAACAAATCTCCCGTTATTGCGAGAGAAATCTATACCCTCAAATCATTCATTCCTTTATAGTAGTAACATGGCTTACGTTACTATCATTCACCTTAAGAGATATTCGCCCTTTTTCCAGTTGTCGACATCGAAGTCACTTTAACACAATACCAAAAAATTTATGCTTTTTTACTCGTTCTCAAAAACATTTTTGTGCTAGTGACAATCTATTTTCGTTCCCTAAGGTCTAGAAAATAGCATAAACCTGCCAACAGGAGCCAGTTGTTTTAGACGATTGGGTACAACAGCTCCAATGTTTTGGTATTGTGTTAAAATGACGTCGATGTCGACAACTAGAATAAGGGCGAATGAGTATTGTTGATATGCTAAGTGCCTTGTAGAAATTAAGTTCGAGAAAGTTCGAACAAACGTAACAACAGGGCCTAAACGTTATCCAGCCGGTAGAAAATCCTACAACGCGTTGTTGCAACGGAAAAAAGTTATAATTAAATTTAAGCAATTTTGGTGATTAAAATTGCATCAGTCAGCGGCATTAGTTAAAACAACCAATGTATAGCAGTTAAAAAAATGGAATCCCAAAATTTGTTAGTACAATTTTTGCGGTGAAGTTTACTGTGTAAAAAAGTTTCGAAACAAATTTAATCAATTTTATCGATTATTCGAGCATTGTTGGCCTTCACGTTGTCAATTAATCATGGTTTATCAGCCTAAACTAGTGACTTCACGTAGTCTCACGGGAAATAATCGAGAGGTGTCAGAACGCACAACCTTGGTGGTCGATGATTGCGATCGCCGTATGGCGTAAAGCATCATGTTGTTGAAACCACATCTCGCCCGGATCAATTTCATTCATGTCATTCATCTCCTTTGATCGAGCTCCGGTTTAATTTTTGAAGAAATAAAAACCAATGATGCCACCAGAATCTAAACCGATTTTTTCTGGATGTAGGGGAGTCTGCAGGGTCTGTCTGGATACATTTTTTTGTTTGTATTAAAGAATCCGTTTCCAAAAATCATCCTCATTGCTGCATTTAGCGAATTCATGGCTGATTTTAAAAGTAAATCTCGATAAATTCGTGGCGCTGCTTAAGCGTCAATCTATTCATGATGTTATGCAAGATTATACTGATCATAAATGTCAAAAAGTGAGCTTAGTTTGAGAGTTCGTTTAACTATCAACCCTTTCGTAAGTGATATCGGGCTTAAAAACAAATCCAATCATGGCAACGCCATCCCAATTTAACAAAGTTCATAGTTTTTGAATTATTACTAATTTGATTTCCTGACTTATTTCTTTTTACAACTTTGCTTGTATTCTTATACCCAAAGAAGCGTATTTATTTCTTTTCTTTCCTGAAACAAACTTAATATTGTATTCGTCTTAACTAATTTCTTAACAAGTTTGTATATTATGTAGGAGTTGAACACAAAAAGCATTCTAAATTCGTAAAATGTTTGTAATCAGTACCCCATTTCTGTAACTTGTGAGAAGTTCTCGTATCGAGATAAATTAAATAATTATATTGGTTGTTCTATTTTACACAGGGTTACTCACATAAAAACTTATACAAACTTACAAAAAATATCAACAAATACAGTTTTTTTCTTACTCACCCTGTGTTTCACAGGATGATAACAATTTTCTCGACTCGAAAAGTTCTCACATTCCTTACAGAAACGAGGCACAGAGTGGCCAAAAAATATAGTGGTACATTTTGTTATCAACAATTTACTTTGACAGTACATGAACAACTAAGATTGGTTAGATTAACCAACCGAACAGTTTGTTCAACTTAACTGCAATAAAAAAATATTTGCCGTAAACTGGAATTTATTAGATTAATCTTCGTAATAATTTTGTGTTTAATTTCTTGAACAGCGTGTATCTGTTAAATTAGCAAAGAATATGGTAAATTTTATTGTATTTAACATTGAAAATTATCAAGTAAAATAATACTAAAAAATTAAAATGTATATTAACAGAATGGGCGCTTTTGACAATAACAAAATTTGAAGTGCAACATAACATCATCCCCGATGATAACGCACAACAATTGAACTTGGTTGTTTTAACCAAAAACTTTGTTCTTTTGCAACAATGCACTATCAATTTCAACAACTGTTTCAATAGTCATTTGGACTAGAAAAATAGTTTCTTCAAACAAATCGCAATAATAATTTTCTCTTCAAATAAAATAATAAATCCATTACCCCGTAAAAACTTAAATAAACTTAAAAAAATATCAACATAATTATAAAGTTTTTTTCTTACTCATCCATCCGGTGTTTCGCGAGCTGATAAAAAAAATTCGCCTCTAAAAGTTCTCACATTTATTATAGAATTAAGGCAGAGATATTTTAGATTAACCAGACGAAATTACGCCAACAACAATTTATACTGACTGTAAGCTTGACAGCTGAATTCGATTAGACAAACCTATTAGTTTTTTTTCTTTTCCTTTTTGATATGATGCAAGTACAGGATGACTCTTCAGGTTTTCAGGTTATTTAAGTCACACTGAAAAGCTTGTGATCTGTGTAGAATTTCTATATTGTTGACCTCTTTTTTTAATTCCATCCCATAGTGTATTTTTTGTATGATACATTTTACATCTGAATGATAATGAAAAACGTATGCCGGATGCGAAAATTATTCATTTTTACACGTTATATTTACTTGTTGTTGTGAGTTAAATGTTGTTCTTTTGTTCGCTTTTTGTGCTTTTGCAGTTTTGTGGCAGCTACTGATTTCGTAGCTGTCAGTAATTTGTTTTTTTTTTGCATTTTGTTCATAAAATTCTCAAATTTCAAGATCGACTTACTAAATACATAGATATTTTATGTATAAATGTACCAGAATTATTTAACTTATGTGAACATTGCCATTATTGGGATTATTGGGTATGGTGAAAAGACATTTTCTGAATATGTATATAATGCAACTCAGAATTTAATATAATTTAGGGAACTCACATTAAGGGTCATAGTATCATAATGTTTTAATTGTTTGAAAGAAAAAAAAAACAAATATTTTAAAATAATTCAAAATATTATGACTTATGACACTTAAGACTACCGTTTGAATTCCACAAATGTATGAGACGAATAAGTAAAATTGTCGCAATTTAAGTTATTGATGATACTTTCTTTCTCAGATATAAGCCAATACACTAGAAATTAGGGAAATTAGTGATCTAAGATTTATTTTGAGTAATTTTAGTAGCATTATTTTGCAGCCTTTTACTGTATTTGGTAATCCATCCGCTTATAGCCGAGTACATATATGTATAAGCAACCCGAAAATTTGCCCAAAAATTTTTATGTGCTGGAAATTACTTGTGCACCAAGACAATTTTTTTTATTATAAAATGCAAATATTTTCTGTTTTATTATCTGGTGTAAATGATGATGGATGTGTGATCGTTAAATGATTTAAAAAAGAAATACATTGTTTTTCAATTTAAACTTTCCAATATTAACCACAATTGTAAAGATGAACATTGTTGTGGTTAGATCGTGTAGAAATGCGTTGATTTTAAAACGTACCTACCACTTTTTGTTTACAACAAAGATAAAACAAGAAATTTTTGTTGTTAAGAAATTTCTTTTTAAAGCGTTGCACTATGGGTGTAATGGCAGACTTCATAGCTTTGACTAGTACGAGCAAACATTTCATATATTTATATCTACATACGTAGGGAAAAATATTCCTTCCCTAGATATGAGATGATTGTATTGTAAAAGCCCAATACGATTGATACCACATAAAATTTTTCGTGAAGGTATAAAAAAAATTGGTGAAACATTGGACAAAGTGTACAGAGCTTAGATGAAGGAGAATACGTTGCAAATTGAAATTAGTTTCTATCCAAAATCTGTGTCATTCGTTTATTACGAAATTCATAAAGTAATTTTAAATCATTCAGCCCAATTATGAATTTTCGCAGAGAGTTTTTTCTCTTCCCAATCATTTGTACCCGTGAAAAATTTCTCCGGTGAATAGGCAATACGGGAGAATGGAAAAATCTGCATCAGCTGTTTTATGTTTACATTTTATTCTGCACTAACGCAAGAGTTCATTAATAGAAATTTAATTAAAATTTTTTTGTGTGTGTTAATTTAAATATATGTGTTTGCTTAGGTTAGGTTGAAAAGAGGAACCATTACGCTCATGTTCGGCGACATAGACATAAGCCAGTGCAGGCGTGTTGTGCGCTCTCATATAATTTAACAAACGAACCCTACCTGTATAGGAACTCAGTAGCGTTTACGTAGTCCCTCAAACTTTTCCAGTTAATACCTCTAAGGTGAGTAATGGCCGGTAAATTGTCATCGCCAAAATAACGGGATATCGGCTGGGCGAAAGTTGGACACTGACAAAGAAATTGCTCCATTGTCTCGATGTCATCCATGCATGCCCTGCATTCATTGTCATTTGTGGCTCCAATCCGGTACAAATGCCCTTGTAGATTATAGTGCTCCGTTAAGGCGCCGGTCAACTTTCCTATCTCGGGCTTGTTTAGTTTCAACAGTCCCCTTGTGATATTTGCCATAGTATCACAATTCCATCGTGTCTTGTAGGCCATCTTCGTCTAATTTTGTAACTCAATCTTCGCTGCAGTGAAAAAAGGCTTTGTTCGTAACGTTCTGGCCTTTTTCGACACTTTATTTGCACGTTCATTTCCGGGTACGCCGTAGTGGGCCGGTACCCATTGCTGAGTAAGCGAAGCGAAAACTGAGCCAGGTGCAGATGCGAATGGAATAAATTCACAAGGAAATTATAAATTTTATAAAGTTTTTCCGATAATTTTTATCTCACGCATTTCTCTATGGTTTCGCTATAGAGAACCATTTACTGACACACACTCCCCATGTAATATCCCTGCAGAAAATGCGAATAGTGAAATTGTGGTGATTTACTAGTAACGTTGTCAGTAGTACTACTGACCAGGTGTATCCCAGCCAATGGTATCATCTATTGATATTTAACATTAGCTTGTCATTGAAAATCCACCACTAGACTGTAGCGCTACTGACTAAGTAGTTCTTTTGGGACCACATGAAGACATTGGCACCAAAGATTCACTAGTAAATTTTAGGGGCTCTAGTATCCACTATCGATATTTCCTCTCTCGTTGTCAATAGTAAAATTATAGTGATTTTCTAGTAACATAGTCAATAGTGCCACTGGTTAGGTGTACCCCAGCCAATGTAATCGCCTATTGACATATAACATAGGGTTGTCTGTCATTGAAAATCGACCAGTAGACTTTAGCACTATTGAGAGGATAGTTTTTTTACGACCATATGGAGATATTTGAACCAAAGATTCACTCGTAGATTTTAGTGACGCTCGTCTACATATATTTATTTAATGTTATTGAATAGCATAATAAAAAACAAAAACAAACTATTGACGCGTTCATTGACAATATCACCAGAAACACACTAGACTGTTGTCTCTAACGTATCTCTACTCGCGCATAAAAGGAAAGTTGTCGACATTTTAACTAGTGCAATTATCGCTGGAGAAAGAGTATTGACCTAGAGACATATGGTTCTAGGCTGACTAGAGGGATGCTAAACTTAATCAGGGCTATCATGAATAAAATTCCACGTGAAATTTCTCCCTTTTCCAATTAGAATTTTTTGTTTTCCCTATTACTTCCTATTAGTTGGAATTGTTCCCCGTGAAAAATTTCACGTGGAATTTTATTCATGATAGCCCTGAATATGTAATACATTAGTTTTTTTCAATTCAAAACAAAGCGTAGTATAGATTGATTTGGAATCCAGCAACCTCCACATGTATGTACTTATGTATGTGCATATGGCAGCTTCTCCATAAAGAATTCTCGGCAACGTCATAGAGAATTTCGTTTGTATCGGGTATTTTTAAATTGACCATGATTTGCTACTGCTTAAGCATTTTCATGCTGCACTGTCAAAATAAAACAATTCTAAAACAGCTGAAAACTGTCAGAACAAACAGTACAGCCAATCAAAAGTTCTGCGTGTTAAAAAAAGAAGTAAAATTAAATTAAATTAAATTAAATTAAAAATAAGGTTATTTATGAAAAGCATAAGATAAACGAAATGAAAATCTTCGGCTTCAGTAAAATAAAACGGAGGAGGTAACACCAAAACCAATCTTAAAACGTTTCCTTTTTGAATTGTATTGAATACAAGAAATTGTTATTTGCATGTGTTTTCAATAGATAATGGCGAAACAATTTTTAAATTAAATTGCCTCACCAGAAAAAAAAATACTCTCGAACTGCATGCATCAAGAAATAAACAAATATTTATGTCTACATGCTGCCGTATTGGAAAGATAAAATTTCAAAACCACATGCTATTTCAAAATTTCAAACAGCCGTCAATGCTTCTGCCGATGATGATGAAGATAACTATCAGCAACACATTGATGGAAGATGGAAAAATATCATAAATTTAAAAATAGATAAAATTTTACAAGTATGAAGAAAAAAAAATACATTTATGTTTCAATTACATTTGTTGCATCATCGCAGACATCGACAATAACATTATCATCTTCTTTATGATTTTGCGATGATCATTATTATTATTAGATTCGATTACGGAAGGCAAACAGTTGAAACATTCTTACAACACATTTATTTATATTTATGTTTATTGTTATTTTTTCTTGTATATAACAAATGCTAATACATAAATAATGATGACTTTTCGTTCGTGACGATTGTTCCGAACATGGAATTCTAATATTTAAACATACGCAGGAAAAAATAAATAAAAATAATCAATTGAAAATCGAATTTTTTAAAAATTTACTTGATTAAAAATTTAATTTGGTCAATTAAACGTTTGCTAAAGAATATAATTATTTAAAAAATTTAATTTATTATTTGTGGTTTTTTCCAATTAAAGGTTTTAATAGGAGACATTTATTTTCTATGTAATATGTATTTAAATCACAAGAGACTTTGGAGTTTTCCTTTAAATTATTTGACTTGTGCAATAATATTTTTTGTTTGCTTTTTTTTCTTAAATATTCATAGTTAGTTTAAACAAAACCAAAGTAGTTATACGCATACTTTTTTATGATACTGTACCTGCATTAGTGAACACGTGCGATTGTATGTGAAAAGTCACTCCCCTGTCGGAGAATGTGTGGTTGAGTACAAAAATAGTTAACTTATAGTTAACTTTTCTTACACTGACCAAAAGCTAGCTGCAAAGTCATCCAGAACAAACCCAAAATTAATTCTAAAGTTGAGTACGTAATCGAATTTGGTGAGAGCCAACAAATTTATTCTCAGCTACTTTAAAACTCATTTCAGTTTTATATTAACATTTTGCTGTTGTTATTTTATATGGCAGCTTAGCCGAGTGGTAGCGCATTAAGTACACAACGTGTGATGTTAAATGTTCGAGCCCCAGAAACTATTTTTTTAATTTACTGACTACGAAGTGATTTAAAAAAGTCAACTTTAAGTTAGCTTAAAGTAGTGCATAGTGAGACAATTGACTACCGCCTAGGACATCGCAATGTTAAAATAGTCAGTTGATTACATTGCAAAGTAATCCAAGTGTAGTCAGTACTAGTTGCGAAATAGTTAGCTTAAAGTTAGTTTTAAGTTAGCCGAATTTCCGATAGGGTCACTATACCAACTCCAATACGTATAAAATTTCCTCTGCTCCCTGTACTTGAAATGTGCATTCGATATTGAAGTATTTGTATATATTGATTTAGTTCCTTAAAAATATTTCAAATGTCGTATTTCTAACTAATTAAAAACAATTTTAAAGTACTCTTCAATTATTTTCAATTTTAATTAAAAAAGCTAGAAATGTAGTTTCTCAAATACATTCATATGTATTTATTAGAGGCCTGCGTAAACAGTCTTGAAATGTAAAAACGTCATGATTTTTAAATGTATTCACGTCGCATGTATTATACTAAACCAATAATAAATGCTGTCGTACTATATATATACTATATGTGTGCGATGACGTTAAGACAGCTTGTATGTAACAAACACTCAAAAGAAGTACTGTTGATTAGTGTATGCTTGTTATTTTTCATATTGTACGTTTGAGTGTGTGTGTAATATGTAGATGGTAAGCTCCCTCTAGCCAATCTAGAACCACATGTCTCTATGTCAACACTCTTTCTCCAGCGACAATTGCACTAGTTAAAATGTCGACAACTTTCCTTTTATGTGCGAGTAAAGATACGTTAAAGACAACAGTTCTAGTGTATTTCTGGTGATATTGTCAATGAAAGCGTCAACAGATTGTTTTTCTTCTTTATTATTCTGTGCAATAATATTAAAAAATGTACATATGTAGACGAGGGTTGCTAAAATCTACTAGTAAATCATTGGCTGGGGTACACCTAGTCAGTAGCACTATTGACAATGTCAATAGCAAATCACTATAATTTTACTACTGACAATGAGCGAGGAAATATCGATATTGTAGACTAGAGCCCCTAAAATTTACTAGTGAATCTTTGGGGTCAATGTCTCCATGTTGACCCAAAAGAACTACTTAGTCAGTAGTGATAAAGTCTAGTGGTGGATTTCCAATGACAAGCTAATGTTAAATGTCAATAGATGATTACATTGGCTGGGGTACACCTGGTCAGTAGTAATACTGACAATGTCACTAGTAAATCATTACAATTTCACTATTCGCACTTTCTGCAGGGCTATTATGTGGTTAACCGCATACAACTAATGTTAATGTATGTGTGTGCCTTTGAATGTGCGCAGAAAAATAAAAAATCATACACACATACATGCATGACGTTTGTACACGCGCTTATGCGTAGAAAGAAGCTAGTATCACAAATTCTTCCGTCACGAAGTATTTTCTTCTTTACTCTTATACCTACAATACTCAAATAAATTTCTTGCAAACAGTGTTGTTAACGTTTGTTTTATAAGATTTCGCTGTAGCAAAGCATTTGAAAAATCCCTCATGTCTTAAAAGTTCTTATAAGATATCTTGTGCAGGAGACTAGTATTTATAATGCAAATATTTGTAAGATAAAATTGTATAGATATACAGGTATATTTATATTAATTTATTTTTTATACATAAGAGAGGTATGTATTTTCTCACGAAGGGGATACCAAAAAAATCGTGTATCCGCCTGTCCCACGATGTCGACAACGTTCGACTTGTCGCAGATTAGAAACAAAAACAAAATTATAAAATTTGATAAGTCAAACGTTGTCGACATCGTGGGACAGGTCCTAATTTATAACATTTAAACTGAAATTTTATAACATGTGCTCTACGCTAGAGGTGGAAAACTATCGATGCCACTATCGATAGTTAATTTTTAGGGTTCCGTACACCAAAGGTGAAAAGGAACCCTATTGTTTTCGATACGCTGTCCGTCTGTCCGTCACACGCTATTTTCTCAGGAACCGTAAGAGCTACGTACCTGAAATTTGGACAGAGTATGTAGAACCTTGGCCGTTACAACAACAAATACATGAGAGCTAAAAATTAAAGGGTGTTCCAAAACGAGCAACGAAATATGTTAAAATCCAATATAATATACATACAATTGTATATACACATGTATATTGACATTTGAAATTTATAAAATTAGTGTATTTTTATATAGACTACAATTAACACTAAATTTAAAAAAAATTAAATTAAAGGGTGTTCCATCAGTTAATGCAATTTTGTCAACGTGCTATATCTTAGAAACCCTAAGAAACAAACTCTTGAAATTTTCAAAAACGGTAAAACTAAAAAAATCCGAAAATTATAAAATCGCCAAACCAAAAAAAAATTGCTAAAACGAAAAAAAGCACTAAATTAAAAAAAATTCTAACACTAAAATAAATCGGCAAAACCAAAAAAATCGACAAAATGAAAAAAACGCCAAAAACCGAAAAAATCGCCAAAACGCGAAAAAGGCGCCAAAACGCGAATAAGGAACCAAAATGAAAAAAATCGCCAAAATGAAAAAAACGCCAAAAACTGAAAAAACGCGAAAAAACAAAAAAATCGGCTTAACGCGAAAAAAGAGCTAAAACTAAGAAAATCGCCTAAATTAAAAAAAAAATGGCCAAAATGAAAAAAATCGCCAAAATGAAAAAAACGCCAAAAACTGAAAAAACGCCAAAAACCGAAAAAATTGGCATAACGGGGAAAAAGTGCCAAAACTAAAAAAAGCCGAAAAACGCAAAAAACGCTAAAACTAAAAAACGCTTAAATCCTAAAAAACCCAAAAACGAAAAAAGCCAAAACTATTTATTATATAGGCTAAAGTTCGTACGGAACCCTTCGTGCGCGGGTCAAAGTCGCACTTCACTGAATTTATTTTTTTTACTATCGATTTTTTTCTTCTGCATCGATTAATACTTGAAAACAATCAGCTGTTACCTACGTTGCAGTTAGATTACATTATAGTCGGCTAAAGACTCAGTTAGCCGACTGTAATGTAATGTAACTGCAACAGTAAGAAACTGCTGATCGATTTTGTTATGTGAAAAGTAATGAAAATGGTTATAGAGATGTAATGTAACGTAACCTACTTTTCATATAAAAATATCAATCAGCTGTTTTCTACGTTACAGTTACCTTACATTACAGGCGGCTAACTGAGCCTTAAATGAGCATTTACAGTCGGCTAACCGAGTCATTAGGAACAGTAACAACAACTCTTACATGTACGTATATGATCCTAAATGTAAAGCTATTCGTGGTTGCATTATAGTTTATATTCCTGTTTGCAGAAGAGGTTGATATGAAAAAATTGGGTTTTTCCTACTTTTTGAAAACGTCAGCACTTTCCACGATATCTGTTGGGGATTTCAGTTGAACTAATACATATATGTACATATTCATAAATATATGTATGCCCCACTATATGATATTGCTTATCTAATAATAAATTATGATTTATCTTTTTATAAACATGCCGTACATTTGTTTACGTGAGTATTTTTTATTATTCTATTTACAGACTATTGACTAAAACATGTAAACATTTGCCCTTCGATTTACTTTTAAACTACTTTTTGCATTTCGGGTATAATTTTCCAACGAAAACGTATGCATAATCTTATCAACGCCCAAAAGGAAAACAAACAAGTAAGTACAAAAATGAATTTATTTTTATAACACACAAGTTTTGTTTATTCTTTTTGTACAAAATTAATATTCATTATGAAAGCCTTTCTTTCGTCAGTAGTTTTCTGAGAATTTTGTTTTTAGTTATTAGGGAAACTAAATAAAGATATTAGTGATATTAACTGACTGAATGACACTAGAGGAAAAGTTGTAAACAATTTTTCATATTTAGCATGAAATAAATTGTACGTCATAGCGTGCTTGTAATCAGTTAGCAGTGCGAAATTCCTTATGCTGCTTGATGAGCTTTATTGACTAGTGTAAATATTAATCCGATTGGATTAAAAGTTATGAATAGTTCAGGTACATGATTTCATGCCTCAATTGACAGCTAGCTACTGATGAATAACTTCACGTATATTTTATTATCATAATTTATTTTTGCACCAACTCATAGATGGTTGATGCTAGTTTTTTTGTTGATTTCAAGAATTGTTTTCAAGCTTTTAAAAAGATATTCAAGCAAAATTTCTCTGCAAATAAGTTTATTAAGTATCCATCAAAAGATTCAAGTCATCATTAATTTTTCATCCATTGTACCTTGCCATAAACTAGCGTGTTCGTTATATAGATATGTTAATTTTTTTTTTTTTTTTAATGTTTAAGTGTCTCACCCCACAAAAAGTTGTGGTTTGGTGCAAAATTCGGGAGCATACTGTGTAATTCAAAACGAAAGAAGAAACTTTCGAATCTACATGTTATTAAGACACAAATTCGAATATGTTTTCATGCGTTTCGAATTAAAGAGTAGATCCCCAACTCTCCAAAGACTTTGCGCCCCTGGGACCACGCCAATAATATAACCAATAAAAGGGCTACTAAACAAAGCTTCGAAAAATTTAATACGCCTCATTTACACCAGAGGCGCTGTATCACTGCATTATTAACAATGTGCAAAAAGCACAAAAGTTCTAAAAGAATGAAGCTTTTGAAGTGGGACAAAGATGAACGGCTGTTTAGTACTTTTGTGTATATGTTGGGGTAAACATTTTTAAAAACTGTATTTTAATGCTCTCTCACAGAAAAAAATTCCAAAAATTTTTTTCAATGTGGAAAAATAATACAATTAAATTCTGTATTTGATTCAAAAACATTTAGCCTATTCACAAAAGTCTTCTAAAGTCATAAGTGATAAATTACTATTTAAGACTAAATAGCATCGTTGTGAACGGCCTGTTGTATTACCATATAAAAAATTGTCGTAAACATTAAATTCAAATGACAGAAAATAAACAAATAGGTTAATTTCTATTTCTTACGTCGTTGAAAGACGGCTAACAGTTTGAATTTTTTGTTTTTAATTCGAAAATATTAAAAAATGTCCAGTGTGGTGATTTGGTTTTCCGATTTTGCGAGTTCTTGAAAGCGAGTTTTTTTATTTTTAACAGTTTTGGCGATTTCTAATGAATTTTACGGATTGTTTTCGATTTTTAAATTTGCGATTATGCTGCTGTTAGCAAATTTTCGCGAATTTTAAAAATTTTCGACTTTTTTATCGAATTATTGGTATGCCTTAGAGTTTCAGAGACGTTTAATAAAAATTATGGTTTGTTTAAAATTTTGTTTTTTTTTTTTTGCGAATTTCTCTTATTTTTGCAAGTGATTTTAGCCGCACTGAATATTTGCATAATTTAGTATTCATATGATACAAAAATATCCATAACAAGGCAGAGATTTTGACTAGAGTTGTCAAGTCGTCAAATTTAATGGTATTGCAAAAAATTAATTTACACAAAGAATTCTTGAAGGCCAATTTGTCGAACTATGCGAAGTTCATAGTTCTTCCCAATTGTGTTTTAGCATAACTCTTGAACGTAAAAGAAAATAATATTTATGTAAAATAAATAGCAGACTGAAAAACATAGTCTTATTGTCATAAAATATTTTTATATGAAAAATATGAGCAAGATTTTATGACAGTCATAAACGTTTATGACTTACAACAAATATGACGTAATAGAAAACTTTTTGAATTGGCTCATTATGTACTTATTATATACAAACACAAGAACTTGTTGCAAAACTTGGACTTCATCCACACATGCAATAAGAATTATCACTGAAAATAAAATTTTGCTCAACAAATTTTTTTCTCTCTAAATTTCTTTATTATTCATACGAGTACATACAATTTTGTTTATCAAATATACAAAAATCGTCATCACAGAAAATTCAATAATTTTTTTTTATTGAATCAGCGATTTTCGTGTTAAAATATCAAAATCATTTTTTTCTGTCTATCTTCTAGAATACCGAACAAAAAAGAGAAATTTAACTTGTTTCTTCTCATCTGAAACAAAAATTAACAGTTTTGGAAATTTTTAGAAATTTAAACAGATAAATAGTGAAAATAAATATGAAATAAAGAAATAAATAAATCTTGCATTTATTTATGTATGTTATAAAAGTTTATATATTTTCATTTTCCAGATCGAAAAAAGAGGCAGCGTAGAAAAATCGGCAGTGCGAAATACAAGCCCAGGAAATATGGCCCCAAAGTGCAAAATGAAAAATGACCTCAAACTTAGATTCATTTTACATTATGCAATGAAACACCAAAAATTTTTATGAAATGCCACCCCAAATGACATATGACCCCAAAATTATGAATGATATTCCATAATGAAAACCCGCCCCAATAGACTAAATGAAACTATAGCCCAAAAGTAGATTTTATTTCAAAGGGAAAATAATAACTTAACTAAAGAGATCTTAAATTTTTTGTATGCGCTAATTATTTTTGTAGTTGTGACAAATTTATTTATACAAATTAAAAAAAATAATTCCTAAGTTAACTTTTTTTACAGTATTGTATGCTGATATTTAAAACATATGCATGTATGAAATATTCCAAAACCCATAAACGGTAGATCTTGAAATGTTTACAAGACAACATGACCTTTGCCCTTTGATCGCTGACAATAAAATACCCTCAATTCCTTGATATCTACCTCAAAATGTTTTTCCTCTGACTTTTCTGTTTCCTCAAAAAACATCTACAGCTGATATTTTTATTTTAACTAAAACTTGGAATTTTAGCCATATACAAATTAAAGGAAAGGTATATATTTTTAAAATCGCGCGATTTTTAAAATATTTACCTGCCCTATTTAATGAAATATTTTATTAGAATCAAAACCTTATAATTAATGTAATTACCTTATTTTATTACTAGTACATATTATTATTTTATAAATGAAACTTGATTAATATTCACAAAACAACATTACAAATCTCATAAGAGAGCCATTAAAAAAAAGTCCCGAAATGTTTGTTGGGGCCAATTTTCATATCCTTGAACCCTACCGAAATCTTGACAACTTAGGAATGAATAAAATCCCCACACTTTCCCTTTTTAGGGTTAAATTTTATTTCAGAAAAAAATTAAGCCATTATTAGCTTAGCAGTTTGGGGACAAATTTCCTGGGGTCTTATTTCGCACAAATTGGGGGGAAAATCAACAACATGGAAAATATCTCCTAATAAAAAAAATTGATCAATCTACATACATATATCATCAACATGAAAAAATCACCAGAACGGAAAAAATCGACACAACTGAAAAAATCGCCAACACGAAAAAAATTCCACAACATAAAAAATTCGCTAAAATGGAAACTATAGCAGCGTGAAAAAAACCCTTAGAACGAGAAAAATCTTTAAATAGGAAAAAACGCCTACACAGAAAAAATCACCTGTACAAAAACTGCAAACAACATCTCCATAACCAAAATCATCTACAACGGAAAATAAGACGCAAAAAATCGCTTCGACAGAAAAAAATAGAAAAATCGTCAACACAAGCAAAATTCGCCCAAGAGGATAAATCAAAATCTGTTGAAGAAAAAAATTTTCGTAGCGGAAAAATTAGCAAAGCAGGTATGTTGAAAATATTCCTATTCAATATTTTGAAATTTCGTTCAATCCCGCAATTTTCACCCCGACTTCACTGCGGTAAAATAACTGCCAGTTGATGGAAGACAATCAAAAATACTCGTCTGCCTATTTATATTCAAAGCATTATTAAATTCCCATCCTCAAATTAATCCGCCATTTATGTTAGAAAAGCTTATACTCGTATATTTTCAGTTTCCAGATCGAAAAAAAATCCAAAACGTGAAACATCGGCAGCGTAAAAAAACCATCTAAACAGAAAAATCGTCAATTGGGAAAAAAATCAACAACATTTAAAATATCTACTACACAACAAAAATCTACCAATCAAAATATATCACCAACATGGAAAAATCACCAAAACGGAAAAATCCCCAAAACAGAAAAAATCGTCAGAAAATATTGCAGCATGAAAAAACAACTGAAATGAGAAAAATCTTCAAATCGGGGGAAAAAACGCTTGAACAGAAAAAATCACCAGCACCGAAAAAATAAACAAAATCTCCAAAAGGAAAATCATCATGATCATCAACATCAACATTTTTTTTTCGCAAGGATAAAAATCGCTTAAATGCAAAAATCTTCAAAACGGAAAAATCAGCTAAGCAGTAAAGAATCACTAGGTAAGTTCAAAATATTCATATTTAAACTCTATATCAATATTTTTAAATTTCATTCAATATCGAATCCTAGAATTTTTATTCTGGGCTCACTGTAATAAAATAACCTCCAGTTTATGAAAGACAATCAAAAATTCTTGTCTACCCATTTATATTGAAAGCAAAAACAAAACATTCAACAGTTTGTTTTTGCTTTCAATATAAATAGATAGACGAGAATTTTTTATTGTTTACGATAAACTGACCGTAAGTGAATGTATATATTTTTTCGAAATGATCAATAAGAATAGTGTATTTTTTAGAACACTAGCCAGAATTGTATTACAGGATGTCTACTCTGTATTTCGAAACGAAAGCAAATACTTTCAAATTTGTATGTTATTTACCTGCAAATTCGAAAGCATTTTCTTTTGTTTCGAATTACAAAGTAAACCCCTAGGATTTGGCATATATTGGATTTTGTGGCGTTAAGGGGGCAATATATTTTGCCCTTTTAAAGAGAAATTAATAAATTGCATGATGATTATTAAGTGAAATAATTTAAAGTCATATAATTTCTTATGTGATTCCGCTAATTATGTTTCTTTTTGCTTATGAACATACTACGGTTTACAACTCAACTGTAATTTAGTTGAACATTTTCTAACTGGTATTACTGATTACAACTTAACTTAGGAAAAATATTAAAGTTTCTGGAAATTATGCATCTTGGAAAAGGTGTTTCCTGCAAAAAAAAATCCCCATTTTGTAGAAAATGTATTTTAAAAAGTTATGGCAATATAAAAAATGCATCGCATTGAAATGGAACTTTTTACAAACTTCACTTTTTATGAAAAGTATTTTTCAGTTCTAAAAACTTTAGTATAGAAAATATTCCTCGAATAAAAATTAATGGCAGTTCGAATAAAAGTAAATAATAAATATTAAAAAAGTATTTGTTATAAAAAGAATTTTAATTTTGTACAGATTCTCTAAAAGGTACTTTTTCCTACAGAAACTTTATTAACTGCCAGTTTATATAAGCTACATATGTAAAAATTCTCGGCTGTCTATTTATAATGAAAACAAAAACAAATTTTGAGTGTTTGTTTTTGTTTTATAAATAGGCAGACGAGAATTTTCACATGGCTTCTATGAACTGGCAGTAAAAGGATACTTATTTTGATAAGCAATATGAGCGCTACCCAAATAGCATTCAACATAATATAATAGACTCAGTGTAAGTTCAATTAAATTATGACCCAATCTTTAAACTATTGAATGTAAAATTATTTAAAAAAATGTGTTGCCTTATTTTAAGTTGAAACTAAATGAACTTGATAAGTTTTTTAAGTTTAATTCCGTATTATTTTCATATAACACTTCCAACCCTTTTACAAGTTTATTGTGAAAATAAAATTTATCTAATCTTATCGCCAGGAGCAAGAAATAGTTATGGTAGTATAAATAAATAATCATACTAAAAAGTATTAGTTACATCTATCCCCCGATGCTATCGCTGCTATTTTTTTTTTTAATTTAGTTTCACCTGATATTTTTGTTTTTTGTGTAACTTGAGAAATATATAATATGTATTAGCCATGACCGCGGGTAACGGGCAACGTTCGTTTGGAACTAACTAATTGACTAACTAAATGCAAGAGTAGAAGCAAAAAAATTTAAAATGTCGGTTACTTTTCGGTCGTATTCGTGCATATAAGGTTCCATTTCACTGTACAATTTTTTAAAGTTCAATTGTTCTTTCAAATCGCTTCAAAGACACTTTAATACATAAAAAAATCATAGTTAATGGTAAAATCCGCCAAATTAAAATAAAATAACAAAAAATTGTGAAAACTGGGAGTGATGTGTGCTTTAAAATATAAACACTGCATCCTATTTAAATTTAAGTTTCGTCAAAATCGCTTGGATAGATATAAAGAGGCAGAAATTGCCCTCTGCTATCCTCTCGATCCTTTGCGCCTTTCAGGCGTATATCTAACTAAATTTCTTCGAATTCGGATAATTTCGGAGAGGCAGAAATTTTCCCCTGCCCCCTTCTTGATCCGAATTTTTAAATTTAAAATTGCCTGAAGAATGGTTGGAGGGAAGTTTGGTTACAATCCCAAAAAAGGCGATATCAGTCAAAGCAAAAATTATAGAGGAATTATGTTGCTATCAATTCCGTCAAAGGTGCTTACCAAGATTCTTGTTAATCGCGTAAACGAAAAACTGAACTCAACCATACGTAGACAGCAAGCTGACTTTCGTCCAAACCGGTCCTGCCTTGACCACGTAAACACGAGGAGTCAGTCGAATGGAAAGAAGTCCTGCAGCTTGTATTCATCTACTACAGTACGGCATTTGACAGCATAAACAGAGAGTATATTTGGTCTGCATTACGGCAGAGAGGCATTGCCCCAAAGCTGATCAGGTTAATAAAGGCACAATATGATGGCTTTCGTTGCAGAGTTCTCCTTTAAAAAAAACTGTCCGATCAATTTAACACCACTTCTGGAGTACCTCGAGGCTGCCTCATTTCGCCCTTATTATTCCCCATAGTTCTGGCCGATGTTTTAACAAGGGCTATTGACGATAACGAAAGAAGATGAATCCAATGGAATTTCCAACGCCATCTGGAAGATCTGGCATATGCTGACGATATTTGTCTGTTATCTTCAAGGTACAGTGGCATGCAAAGCAAAATCGACGACATCATTACCGAGTCACAAGCAGTTGGTTTAGAGATTAACCCTAAGAAGACGAAAGTAGTGAAGATGTCAACTCTTTTGGTTATCTTGGAAGTGTAATCTCAGCAGACGGCGTTGCTTCTACCGCCATTCTGAGCAGCATATCTAATGCGCAAGGTGCCTTCTCACATCTCGGGAAAATCTGGAGATCATCTTCTATATCTACTGATACGAAAATACGTTTATTCAACTCTAACGTAAAATCAGTTTTGTTGTATGCCTACGAGACTTGGCTAATGACCGAAACACTCGCAAGGAAGCTTTAAAAGTTTGTGAACAAGTGTCTAAGAAAAATCCTGAAGATCTGGTGGCCGAACCCAATTTCCAACGAAGATCTGTAGAATAGAAGTAAATAAATACCGATACACATAGAGATCAAAAAGAGAAGGTGGAAATGAACGGAAATCTGTAGACAGGCTCTACAGTGGAATCCATAAGGTACCAGAGCACGAGGAAGACCCAAATACACATGGAAGCGAACGTTAGATAAACATATACAAACACTAGGATATTCTTTTAACGAAGTGAAAAATATAACAGGATCGGAATAGATGGCGAAGTTTTGTTGAGGCCCTCTGCTCCACAGGGAGCCAGAGGACATAAGAAGAAGAGAAGAAAAATAAATTTTAGGTTAGGAAATAAATTGGATTAAAAACACGATTTTTTTAATTCGGTTTTATTGATGCCAATGTAAAGTAGAAATGTGGGAATTAATAATGGAATATGATGTCGGGCAATCGTCCACTTTCAAGTCGTCGGCGGACCTCCGATCTTTTCACAACATGTTGAGCCACATTTTGCAACAACTGTTCGCTTATCTCGTCAATGAAGTGCCGAATTTTATCTCTCAGAGCGTCAGTTGTTTCTGGTTTGTTCACGTAAACCCAGTCTTTCAAATGACCCCAAAGAAGCTGCATAAATTACAAGACCGCGGCGGCGGCCAATTGTTATTTCCAAATCGAGAAATTAAGCGAAAGGGAAATTTCTCATGCGATAACTGAATTGTTTGACCGGCTTTGCGGCTTGGTGGCGCCTTCTTGTTGAAACCAAAGGTAACTGATGCCATCATTAGACAATTGTGGCCACACAAAAAATCGGTTATCATGGTTTGGTAGCGCAGATAATTCACTGAGTCCTTCATATTCGAAAAAATACGCCCCGATGATGCCGCCTGACCACAAACCGCACCATTGATCACCTTCTTTAGATGTAATGGTTTTTCGAATTTCTCAAATTTGCCCACCCTTTATGAAGCCTCTGTGTCTTCTCTTCACTAAATTTTCTCTGCGAGGCTAGTAAAGTTTTAGCTGTCGACAGAAAATATAAAAAGATATGGCATACTAAAGACAGAAACTTATTTATTAAGTGGTTCTAATCATTTGAACGCGAGTGTGTTCTTATGCAAATCAAGGGAAAGGTGTAAAAGTTTTATTGTTTGTTTTCTTTCATATTAAAGATAAAAATAAATATTGATTTGCAAAATAAAAGTAGGAAAGTAAAACACGTTTACCTGCATACACTCATAAACCAAATGTTAGTATAAAATCGCCATTAATTTTATTTAAACATAAAGACAATTCAAGTTTGCTTAGATGATTCTCCCTTACGGGGGGCGATTGGAATTCAAAAAGAGAAGAGAAATATAGAAAAAGTGCTCAATAAAAAACAATGAGGGTTTTGATAAGATAACAAAATGACAAATAAAATGAAAATATATTGTGAAAAATTACACTATAGTTATAAATGCTTACGAAAATAAAAAAAACTAAAGTATGTACAGTTTTGGCATCGACAATGTTCTTAAATAAAAAAAAAAAACAATGTCTAACTTTGCGTGTGTGTGCCAAAAAAAGCAACAAAATATCACTTCTTTGGTAGATGCGGGCGCTTCATGAGTCGTATTTTGGGATTTTGCTGTTGTGAAATAAACAACAAAATAACAATAATTTGACGTTTTACTGTCTGTTTATGTTTATTTCAACCATAATTTTTATGTCGGCTGTTTTTGTGGAAAACATTCTGGCAAAAATTCATGTTAATGTCATGAAAATGTTCATATTGATAGAAATAATAGAAAGGTGATAATGGTGTAAATATCTTGACTCCAGATCTCTAAATAAGTGTTCCGTTTTTTTTTTCAAGGAAAACAATAAATACATAGACACAAAAGTTTTTCAATATACGTATCCTTAACTACATATGAAGGGCATTTGTTAAAGTTGTCAATAAACGTACTCGTATGTTCAAGATTTTAGCATATCGTGTAGACACCATATTTTTATTTTGTAACAAATTTGCTATGTATGCTGGCAGATATGTTACGAGTATATGTTGAAAAGCCTATGTAAGCTTTTCAGCATACGGCAAATTTGATAGTAGTATGTATTTTGTTTCTGTAATTTAAATTTTTTCCATATAAAATTTGTCAAGGCTTGGTGCTTTACTATATTTTCATTGTTATAATAATATTAGTTTTCGTTTTAACCCCCGACCCAAAAAAATGGGTGTTATAAGTTTGTAGTGTGTGTCTGTGTGTCTGTACAAGTACACGTAGAGACCAAACGGCTGAACCGATTTTGATTTAGTTTTTTCTGTTTGAAAGGTGACTTGATGATCGAGAAAGTTCTTAGCTATGTTTTAATAAAATCGGTCCAGCCGCTTAGAAGATATCACATCTTTTCTAGAAATATTCGGGGGTTTTTTAAACTTTTTAATTTTTGTTATTTAAACACATTGGGTCTCATGCATAAAAACGAGTAAAAGCGCTGAGTTGAGTCAGGTGAGCAATTGCTCGTAAGTTGAGATCGATCAAACAGCTACGGCTTTTGCTCAATTTCGTATGCATAAAAATTAGTTCAAACCAATTGCAATTACTTGAGCAAAGGGAGATCAAACGTCTAATGGTTATTGAAGTGCAAACATGTCGTCAAGTGAAAGTGAAGTAGAAGTAGAATCAAATAATAATACAATACAAGCTGATGACATTTTTAAATTTTTAGTAGAAAAAATAAAATAAATATTTACTAGAAAAAAGTCAATTACCAAGCATTTACGGCCCGTCCCACGATGTCACCAGCAATAGTTCGATCGACAACTTGTAAATAACATTAGAAAATTGTTCAATATAAGTATTAGATCGAACGATTTCTGGTGACATCGTGGGACAGACCGTAAAAATAATAAAAAAAAATAATAATAACAGAAATTAAGCAATCTTATTTTAGATTTTGCTATATGTAGTTTATTTTTGAAGGTTAACAAAAAGTCAACAGCAGTTTTGAGTCGTTATGAAACTGATGAGACAAGGGATTTGAATTTTCAAAGTCAGCAGAGGCTTTTGATGTTAAAGCAAAACAAGGTGATTCCTACAAAAATGCAGATTTTGCAAGAAACACTTGTGGAAAGAAACTTGCATCTTTTATTTCATCTGCATCTTTCGGGAATTTTATCCACTCGCTTGTTTTGGCAGATATAAGTTTCGCAACTTCTGCAATAGTTCGCGACACAGTGGATTAATGGACTCCAATAAAGTTTTGGAATCCAGGATCTGCACAAAATCTTAAATACAGTCGAATTTTATCAATGTTGCTGAGGGCACCACCACGTGTTTCTTCTGACTCCTCAAAAAAATAATTAGCCAACCCAGCAGATGCTACTATCGTCAAACCTATTTATTTATCATTTTATTATTAATTATATAAAAAAAATTAATAATTAAGAATACAAACCTGTATAATTTTTTATCATCACTTGTTAAATTTTTTTACGCTGTTGATAACATTTTGTATTTCTTTGTGGCATAAAATTTTCAGCCATGATTCCTTTTTAGTGTACGCGAGTCAACTATAAGGCAGGCTCAACAAAATTTGAGCAAGAGCTCACAAAAGAAAGCAAAAGCTTGTTTTTATGCATATGAAAATGAGCACAAGCTCATCTAACTTAGTTCAAACTGAGCAACACGAGATCAAACGTGAGCAGTGAGTAAAAGCAAATACATCAAATTTTATTATGCATACGACAAGCACCTTTTACTCAAACAATCTAGTCCGAGCTCAAGCTCACGTTTTATGCATGAGAGCCAATGTCGTCAATGACTGTGTTAAAATCATGCGTTCTGCACCTAAAGTTCTTTTGCATGTCTTTTTTTTTTTTTGCTGGGTAGTTAATCTGCCTTAATACTTCTTCTTTATTAGAAAACCATTCACTATGAATACCACAAATTTTTTGACCAGATGCACATTTCTTACCTCAAAAATCATTCTTGTTACCATCAATTATATAAAAAAAAATCAAAAAAAAAATACCCTAAAATTTGGTTATCATCCCCAACACGAAATTTTTATTCCCAATTGCGAAAAAAAATCTCCAATTAGGGGACAAATCCCCTAAACTGGCAACGCTGCTATGGTCCAATCACGTAAGTAGTCTTGTGTCAGTTCCATTTTCTGTAGGGTATGTACACAGTTTGTATCTATGTATGTGTGTATATATAATACAGTAGTTTTCGTTTATAGTCACTACCGCTTATTGTCACATCAATGATATAGTCCATATTTAATGTTTTTGTGACTTTTGAACTTAATTTCATTAAAAAAAATTACGATATAGCCCATTTACTATATAGTCATATTTGACATATATGCACCGACTTTGTGGTAGTCAAAATCTAAATTGTATGCAAACAATTCGCGTTATAGTCACAAAAATTTTCAACAGATTTTTTTAGTTATTTATTTAAGTCATAAACCAAAAAGTAAATCTAAATTTCAACCTCCATCTACTGTTTAGTAGAAGAACATGTCTTTAGAACAAAACATTGTTGCATAAAAGGCCACACAAATATGCATTTTAAATACAACATTGTTTTGTAATTGACATAATTGGATTGTATAGAAATTCTTTTATATACCTCTGCATGGCACATAAAAAAATTAGGATATAGTCCACAATTTCTGTGCAATTTTAAATGTGACCATAAGCGAAAACTACTGTATTTAGTAAAATGAAATACAAACGATATCAATTTCAATTTTCAATTAAATTTTTTTAACCGCTCCTTTAGCTTCGATGTCCTGAAATCAATTCATCCTTCGGTGTAATTCTAAATTTGAAAATTTAGAGAAAAATCTAAAAAATTTATGACGAATGCAAATGATTAAGAGTTTTGAGAGTTGAATTTTATAAAAGGGAGCAAATGATGTAGCTCCGTTTTCCTTAAAAACTCAAAATTTTTCATAAATAAACAAATTAATAGGTTCGTAACAATTTTTGAATAATATGTATTTTTTATGAGAACCATAGAATAGACTGCATATTCCGGAATTTCATTTCGAATACATACCGCCAAGATTTTTATGGCTGAGTTTACATCTGGCATTTTTCTTGTGCCATGTGCCCAAATAATGTAACCACTAATTACTAATGAAAAACTGTTGGATTCAGACATGTATTTATTGATTTAAACTGTTTCCAATCATATTGGATTCTATAAAATTGTCTATTAGTTATGTATGAAACCGTTTAACTTATAAATACGTGTCTGAATCCAACAGTTTTTCATTAGTAATTAGTGGTTACGCTTTTTTACGCTTGTGTGGCACATGGCACACAGATGTAAACCCGGCCTTATGTCTAACATAACTATGTTATTAGGTTAACATACATATGTATCTCTGTTAATGCATTTGGTTTGTGTCTTGGGTTCAATTTCCAAATTTATCTTCACAAACCTCAGCAAAAAAATTCGTCTACCTGGAACCAGGTTGGTAAGCGAGAGAGAACACAACTCTCCTTTATCAACCTGCTTTGGTATAATATGATTTTTGTTCGTGATGTCCCACTTGGTAGCTCTCCAGGATGCAGAATTTTATCTACTCTTAGATTAATTTTTAATACTTTTTCTTGTTTTTAACCCCCGACTAAAAAAAGGGGTGTTATAAGTTTGTAGTGTGTGTCTGTGTATCTTTGTGTCTGTCCGTGTCCACGTACAGACCAAACGGCTGGACCGATTTTCATTTATTTTTTTCTGTTTGAAAGATGACTTGATCGAGAGGGTTCTTAGCTATGTTTGAAGAAAATCGGTCCAGCCGTTTAGAAGATATAACATCTTTTCTGGAAAAAGTCGGGGGGTTTTAAAATTTTTAATTTTTGTTATTATATTTATTATATGCCAGCAAAAATATTCGTCTACCTAGAAACAAGATTGGTAAGGGAGAGAGAGCACAACTTTTTTATATATATGAATATGATTAAAACAAATTTTGTCTTTTTGAATCAGGAGTCGATCCCAGGATCATGGCATATTAGGCTAGAACACTACCCACTGACCTACCGAAACACATATTTCTTTTCTTACACAATTCAATTAAAAAATAAAAAATCGAAGTAAAATTTTTATCCACGTAAGCGAGAGCGGATGCACTATAAAAAACTTTGATTATTTGAATATAAACTACCGACCAACTTCGAAGTCTTTGTGTTAAATTTCGTCATTCGCTTACGTTATTGCATCTTCGTAAGGCAGATGGAATGCACTGTGTGCATTTTCGCCCTTCCGAAGCGCTTCTTTTTGTGCTAGAGCTTACTTGTACCAAATTTATTTTTGCTGGGACGTTCTACATAAACATATAAATATAAAAACATACAAGAATAGCTCATCTAAAGATATAAAATAAAAATTTAATTAAACAAAATTAGGTAAAAATGGCCCCTAAATTTAAAAAAAAAACTGTTTTTTAACACAAACCAAAAAAGTTACTATTAAATAATTTAATAGTTTTTTTTTTCTTAAAATTTAAAATGTTTTACCGAACATCTGTAATCTCTTTTATTCTTATTTTTTATGTATACATTTTAAATTTGGCAATATATTCCCCCAAGAGGCATCAATCAATTTAGCCATAGTCCACCTACAAACTTTAATATTTCTTAGTACTAAGTTTTATTACCACATTACACACATACACATGTAAATACAATATGCGATTCTGACATTTATGTATGTACAACATGTAATTTTTTTTTCAAAATAATTTTTCCAACATATTTTTTATTGTCTGTCAACTTTGTTCGCCGCTTCACCTGAGGGCTTCTAAGGTTAAAGAGAACATTTTAAATGTATGAATACGTGTACATGTAGATTTTGATGTCAAAAGCCATAAATCTGTTGAAAATGCCACTTCAAAACATAATTTGATGGTGGGTGTAATTTTTCTCCATAATGATCCATCATAAACATAAAATATTTTTCAAATCAAACATTAAAAGTAAAATATGGTGTAAATAAAACGGCGATGACAAAAACTGATGACACGGCTGCAGATACTCTTCACTGGCACCAAAAAAAAAATTATTTTTAATATGCCATTTGATAAATCAAAAGGCATCGGGAGGTGTTGCCTTTGATCACAATTAAATGTGTGATGAAAAAAAAAAACAATAAGCGCGGGTGTCACAAACATTTATGGAATATAATTCATTTAAGATGTGTTTTTTTTTTTTTTTTTTTTTTTGTTTCACTGGAAATGATTTATTGATTGAAATAAATATTAGACATGCATACATATGACCTAATAATTTTATGTTATTTTTCAGTTTCGAAATGAAGAATATTTTAAAAATAAATTGGTCAATAAGTTTTCTAATTCAATTCAAAATTCCCTTTGATCCACAGTTAGTTAAAGAACGAAGCAATATTTCATTGAAATGTTTTTTTATCAAACTTATTTGTATATAATTTAAGTTTCATATTAATTTACATACGTACATACATACATACGCAACATACTGAAGGAACAGTCAAAAGGCAATAATAATTTCCAAAGATTTTAATCCAGAAATAGCTCAATCTATAATATTCTTCAATGAATTTAACGTAGCATACCTGCTGTAAATGGAATGTAAATGGGGATGTCCTACGATGGGGTTAATCAATACTTTATATGCACTTGTCAGTAAACTATATTATAGGGACATAAAGTATAAATAGCAGTTAAGCTAAAGATAATATCTAACTGGTTCCAGAGTGGCTTGGCGGTCTCATTGGAGGGAACAATTAACGTTATATATATATACTGTACAATAGGCTTTAGATTCAGCTATATCGAAATTACTAGACCGAGTCCGAATTAAATTGACTGTACCTTAAGACGACATGTCATGAAAATTGTGAATATGTAATCATTTATACGATATATGTATGTATCTTTTTTTCACCAAACACTAATCCCTACTTTTGGTAACACTCCCATTTTCTCAAGTCATAGGACGAGTACGTGTGGATAATGTTAATCAAATTTTCGGCAGCGATTGTCGTTGCATAAAATAAGTGA
The DNA here is from genome assembly GCA_949987645.1 of Tachina grossa. Classification (NCBI taxonomy): domain Eukaryota; kingdom Metazoa; phylum Arthropoda; class Insecta; order Diptera; family Tachinidae; genus Tachina; species Tachina grossa. The sequence continues at coordinate 56,884,439 of OX465276.1, read as the reverse complement.
GATTATTTGAGAAGACTTTAGGACTCAGATTAGGTTATGTTATCTTCATCTTCAGTGATGAGGCACATTTTCACCTCAGTGGATTCGTCAATAAGCAGAATTGCCGCATTTGGGCGAATGATAACCCAATAGTGATTGTCGATAAACAAATGCACCCACAAAGAGTGACTGTTTGGTGCGGTTTATGAGGCCGGTCAGGCAGTTACTCTGAATGGTAGACGATATGTGGTTTCAAGAGGACGGTGCAACTTGCCACACAACTAACGCCGCCAAGGTCATCTGATTTGACACCGTTGGACTTCTTTCTTTGGGGTTATTTGAAAGAAAAGGTGTACGTCGATAAGCCAGCAACAATTCAAGGGCTAAAGGATGAGATAATTCGGCACATTAATGGCATAGAACCTCAATTATGCCTCAGTGTCACCAAAAATACTATCTGGACCATCGAATAGAGCTGTGCTGCCGAGGTCGCGGCGGCCATTTGCCGATATTTTGTTCCACACATAATTTAACCATACCATATTATCATAATAAAAAGAAATGACAATAATTGCCTACATAATTTGTGATTTATTCAAAATCAACATCGGCCTTTTAAATTTAACCACCCTTTACCTGCAAAGTGCCATCCATATTCGTTCGGGATGCAGAAAGACATTTTGATCCCGAATTCATCGACGTAGAAATTACCTTTGACGGAATGGTCGGTTAAAGTACTAATTAAATTAAATATAAAATTTTAAATTAAATTGAAAATTACATCAGTGATGAATCTTGTGTTCTCCAGTAAGATGGCAACTCCCTCTTTTCTGGGATGCCATACCCCTCTAGCTTTTAAATAAGCTAATAAATGGGTATTTCGTTTTTATTAAATTCGCTTTTTATTGAAGGCAATAATTTCCTCTTTCAATATTTTAAAGTAATGGCGCAATTCATTTTCAGTTCTTAAATGGTGCTTTAAAATAATTATTCCTTAAATCTTCTATTTAGTTCTGGAGCTAACGTTACTTCAAAACAAACTACAGCATTTATTCCTATATAGTACATACATTTGTATGTTAACTGAAATTAAAACATGGCCATAATTCTAAGTAATTTTTTTTTCAAATACCTATTCTGGCATCAATACAAATTCATCCCTCTTCCGTCCTTGCCCTCTCAACAAGAGTTCAATTAAGGACAGTGTTTTGTATATTTGTTCCTTGTTACCAAAGCCCTACGGGCAAAAACAACAAAGCGGTAAAAGAACGAAAACAATAAAATGCTGCAGCAAAAAATTAGAAATATTTCAAGGATATCCGAAACAAATCAAGGATACATTCAAAACACCCTCACTTGTTTTTGCCTTCTGCAGTCAGTCTATTTGTGAACACTTAAAACTGCACCCTTTTTCTGATCCGGCATACAATAGAATCTCCAAGAAGAAATGTGAAAAAACCGAACAACCAACTTCATGTGCCTTTAAACTTGAACAAAAAATAATAAATAAAACGAGCAAAAAGCAAAATGTTTAACTTGAAACTAAAGTCAAACACAAACATTTGGGAAAAGGAATTCAAAAGAAAAACCTAAAAGCACACAAAAAAAAATAAATGAAGGAAATCCATAAAGACTTAAAAACATTTTCATTTTACATATATTTAGCTACGCATCCATTCAAAACATTCAATGATTTTTTACGTAAAAAAGAATCAACCATCATTGTCATTACTGCGAGTTCGAAAATCATCCCCATTGCAATTACAAGACTCCTTCTTTTGGGTTACTCTTCTATTTTTAATGACGAAAACATGCTGTTTCTTTATCGTCTTCTTCGGTCGTTATTGTAGTCAGTCGTTTAAATGGCGTCAACAAATCAATTCCACATCACAGCATACTGATGAATGAGCACGAGAGTACTTCAGTTACAGTCATGTTTTTGGTGCGGTATATTGAAAGTACATATAAACGACTTCTACCAATTTTTTTTCGTATTGTCTAAACCCAAGGCTGAGTAGGTAGAGCAGTTATAATAATCTATTGAGTACTTCTGCTATTTTTGGGAGTTAAATCAACAGGGAAGACAAAGCTTTGGGCTGAAGCGAGACTGGCTTCGAATGATAAAGGACACATACGAGTGGTGATATTGGCATAGTGATATTCACCCTTATTCCAGTTGTCGGCATCGACGTCACTTTAGCACAATAGCAAAAAATTGGGGCTTGTTTACTCGCTCTCGAGAATAATTTTGTGCAACTGACAATCTATTTTTTTCCTTAAGGTCTAGAAAATAGGATAAACCTGCCAAAAGGAGTCAGTTGTTTCCGACAACGGGTACAGAAGCCCCAATTTTTTGGTATTGTGTTAAAGTGACGTCGATGCCGATAACTGGAATAAGGGTGATTATTATTGATATCAAGTTGTCTGTCATTCCTCTTAATTGTCTATTCCGATTGAGACATCTCTAAAAATGGATTGCTGAATTTTTTTATCTTTTTTTTTCAATTAAACTTGTTTATCGCAGGAAAATTTTTTTTCTTTGTACCCGTAAACTTTTTTTCAGTTTTTGGCGATTTTGTTTAGTCTTAGCGCTTTTTCTTAGTTTTTGGCTGTTTTTTTTTTTTTTTTTTTTTTTTTTGTTTTTGGTGTTTTTTTTAGTTTTGGCGATTTTTTCGGTTTTTGTCGATTTATTTTAGTTCCAGAGATTTTCCTTAGTTTTGGCGTTTTTTTTTCGTCTTGGAAATTTTTTTTAGTTTTATTGCCTTTTTTCGTTTTCGCGTTTTTTTTTATTTGCTATTTTTTTTAGTTTTAGCATTTTTGAGAATTTCAATAGTTTGCTTTTACGATTTCTAAGATACAGAAAGTTGTCAAAACTACCTTTAATTTTTATTTTTAAAATTTCAGTGTTAATTGGTTTAGTCTAACTTTGAAAATTTGCAGTCAAATTTTAGGCCCGTAGCTCTAACAGTCTGTGACAGCATTCCTTTTCATCTTTGATGTACGGAGCGCTAAAAACGAAGTGTTTGGAATAAAAAAGTTTAGGAAATTACTATTTGAGCCAACCCGTTACAACATACAGTCGAACTTCATTATAATGAATTTGTCTCCATAAAAAATTATTTTTGAGCACGCTGTACATAATCTTCGAATAATCAGCACATAAAAACCAGCATTATTCAAAAATAAAATTATTTAAACCCAGTCTATTTTCAGAAAATAAAAAAAAACACGATTAACCGGTTTTCGGTTGTACTTTTGCATACTCTTACTTGAACTGAGTTAGCGGAATCTATTTAAAAATATCCGGTTTTGATACAGTCAATTTAATTAACAGTGTGCTGTAAATAAATAATTTTGCAATTAACTAAACGAGAATTCTATCATCACAAAGTGTAAATAAAGATAATGTTACTCCTTTAGAGTGACTTTATTTTTTATTTTATTTTTTTTTTGCAGGGGAAAAAATAAAAATAAAATAATAAAAGTTATAACGAAATTTTTTTTTATTATCTGTACTCACTACATCCCAGCAAAAAAATTGGAAGTCATTCTTAATGAACTACATTTTAATTGCTTCCAAATATTTTTAATGTGTCGAAAAGCAGAAAAGCGAGTAGAATATTATTTTAGTCATACAAAAATTTGTAAGTCCATTATAGTTTAAGAAAATATTCACCATGAGTTTTAAAAAATCAACTTTTTTTAAAGAAATTTATTAACTAATCTTTATATACATACATATGTATATAATAATTCTACTGTACATGTGTATGTACAGTATGAACTCCTCCTAAACGGCTGGACGGACTTTAATGAATTTTTTTGTATGCGTTTGGGTGGGGCCCTGAATGGCTTAGATTACAAATCAGCCCGGCAGATGGCGCTGCTGTCGGTATCTAGATTATTTATATATACTGTAACTAAACGGCTCGATCGCCTTGAATGAATTTTTGTGTATGAATTCAAGTGGGCGCGTTAGACAACGTAAAAATTAATGCTTGTTTGTATGTCCTTTATGAGCGGCCAACCAACCCTCTCATTCGATCGTAATGAAATTTGGTGTACTTAGTCTGTGCAACTCCAGGAAGGTTTTCAGGGTGTTACCTTTTTTAAAACAAGGACCAGGAGGGCGATACGTGGGAAATTTCTGCCCCTCCAAAATTTTCAAACCCATTTTAATGACATATAGAACATAGATATATCTGCATCTAAAAAGTTACATAGCCTATGTACATTTTTAAAAGTATGAACAGGAAGGCGACAGGGGTAATTTCTGCCTCCGAAACAACCAAACATATTTTAGTGAAATTTATAACAAAGATAGGCGGGTATGTTCTGCAATCCGCGTGAAATTAAAACGACTGGAATTGCCATAGCATTGTTGTTATAATTACATATTTCCAACAACAATTTTATGGCAATTACACTCGTTTTAATTTCACGTGGAATGCAGAACATACCCGAGGATCTGCATCTAAAAGTAGGCTATGTTTATTTTCAAAACGAGGATCAGGAGGGTGAAAGAGCGAAAATTTCTGCCCCTCCGAAACGTTCAAATCGATTTTAGTGAAATTCAGAACATACATAGATCTGCGTCTAAAAAGTCACAAAATTGCCATAGACATTTTCCAAACTAGGACCAGGAGGAATCGAGGGGGATAATTTCTGAGTCTCAACTCGAATTACATAATTGAAATTTGCAATATAGATACTCCTGCGTTTAGAAGGAGACATACTCTATGTACCTTCTCAAAAGTAAGACACGCAAGGGGACATGGGGATGGGTGCTGCTCCTTCGAAACTTTGAAATTGATTTGAATGAAATTTAAAGCATAGGTATCCCTTCATTTGAAGAAGAAGACATAGTCTTCTAATGTACTTAAAGCTCCTCAGGCACTTTCAAATTGAAATAAATGAAATCTAAAAGACGATGAGGGTAAATTTAAGGACGATGGGGGTAGCGAAGCACACCGGGTGTAGCTAGTTTCAACCTACAAATTAAAATTTATTTACTAAAATTTACATAAAAACGTTTCACGTTTTAGTTCATATAAAAAGAAACAAATTCCTAGACGAAACTATTATTATAGAACGCCGAAAAGAAAATTTGTTCAACATCGCTTCCAATTCGATGATTGGGAATCGAATAAGAGTGAGAGAACTTCTAGCAATCGTTAAAAATTTCCCAAATTCGTAGTGCGGATTGCGGACTGCGCATTTTCATGACTTCTTTGGATATTTCCATTAAATTGCTTAACATAAAATTACTAGTATATCGCATGTACATATACATAGAAGTTTGCCCATCCCTGGCTTAATAGTAAATTTAACATTGATGTTTGATCTCTAAAGACACAAAAGTTTTACATAACAAATGATTTTGTAAAAAAAAAAAAAAATTGTAAAACAAATGTATGTGTGTGTGTAAGAATATATTGCGTCTGCACATGTGTTTGTGTGCAATTTGTATTGTGTGCAGAATTGCAGACATTACCGAGCCATTGAAAGCCGGCCGGTCTACTTGCAGATTAAATATTTTTTTTTCACCGATTTTAACAGCCCAAGGCTGACTGAAAACTCAGCAAATGCTTTTAAATGGGAAAAAAGAGTTTAAAAAGAAAAACAACAATAACAATAAATAATGTGTGTTGTTTGTGTGTTCTTGTTGTTGTTGGATATTTGCTTTTTTTTGCCGGATTTCCCTTGTAATTTGTGAAAATTTACGTACCTGCGCATTTGTAACAACTCTGCATGTGCCGATGATGGTGGTGCTGGTGCTGGCTGAAGACGATGGACAAACATTTACTACATTAGTGTTGTTGTTATTGCTATTGTTGCAACTGACGGTGGCCGCATGTTTTAGATTCGGTGTGTTTGTTGCTGTTGCTGCAATTTTAGTGTTTATTGGCATCATATGCAAAAATTGATGTTTTGATTGTTGTTTCTGTTGGTTAAGTGGCTGCATGTGTTGTTGCACCTCTTGTGGCTCAACTGTTTGAGCTGTTGAAGTTAAAGTGGATGAACCGAAATTATTCTCCAGTGCTATTGCAGCTGAAATTGCTGATGTTGCTGATGTTTCTATTGTTGCTGTTAGTTGTTTTATTGTTGGTTGGCCAACAACCATAATTGCATTTTCTTGCTGCGGCTTTTGCTGTTGCACTTGAGGTGTTTGTGATTCCTGTTGTTGTTGCTGTAATACGACTGACTCTAAACTAGACATTGAATTGATTTTAACCCACAAACTATGTTAGTATGAACTTCAAAGCTAAGCTAAATTTTAATAATAAACTTTTTTTGTTTAATTTTTTTCAACATTCTTAAATTTTCTTCAATAATTTCAGATTTTTCACTTAGATATTTTTTTTTTCTAACAAATTTCCGTTCACTTCACAGTAGCCAACATTTATTGACACACTCACTAACACGCCAACTCACGCCAGTTAACTGGAACACGTTGTAATCTAGTCGGTACCGTATTTCATACTAACTTCAAAGTAAGCGAATATTATTATTTACGCTGACACTAAAAATTGTTTCCTTTTTTTTCTAATTTGCGCTTTTCTTAAACGTGGTGGTACAACTGACAGAAGATGATAGGAGAGTCTCACTCACAGCTACTGCTATCATTCTGTTACTGCGCACTTTGATATTGCACAGTGCTCCCCCAGATTTTTTCTACTTACATATAACTGTTTATTTCTCATTACATTTTAGCCAAAGTAAACTGAAAATAAAAATAACAGAATGAATAGTGTGAAAACTAAAAGTGTGTGTAAAAATAATTGATGAAGAATGTAAAATCCGGGGGTTGTGGGATAAAAACCTGCAACTTCCCTCACCAAAACCAAACGTCAATGACACACACGAGCTTCTTTCAAATTCAAGGGCTGTTTGCTGAGATTTCTGAGTGACATACACATGTGATTGCTTTATTTTATTTTTTTTATTTTTATTTATTTATTTCGTTTTTTCCTGTTCCCGCGTATTTTATGTCCTAAAAATTGTTTAACTTTGTTTATGACAAAAGTATTATTTTAAGTGATTATTTTGCAAAAGCAAACAAAATGCAAAATAAAGTACACACAATGGTTTTAATACAAAATTTAGTTGTAATGAAATTATCCGGGCACAAAGAGCCAAAAAAAACTGATTCATAAGAAACTTTGGGCTCCTGTTATGACAAAATCAATTCCTTGTTTGTAAACGTGATGTACAGGGTGTTCCAATAAAACTTTTCATTTTCAACAGCCCGTTATCTTAATAGTTGTCATGACTCAAGCTGTAACTACTTGATAGAAGACAAGTAAAAACTATGCCATAAATAAAAATGGGCTTCAGTAATGCATTTAAATTGTTAAAATTCATTACAAAAATGGTGAAAATTTCGCAGACACATTTCACAAATCTAAAGCTTCTTTGGTTCATAGTGAAGCACCTTATCGGACTCGATACCGTACCAATGTCTCTTGTTCCGAAGTATTTATATGCATGCACATACAAAAAAAAAAAAAATATGAATGATTTTATAATATCAATTGAAATATTTGTAATATCAATTAAATCAATTAAATTCTTAATTGTAAACATTAATTGGTGAATACTTTTATCTGTGCAGTATTGTAGTTATTAACATTGTATTTAGCCGAGTGTACGATATTCCGAATTATTCGTGAGAATATTTGAGTTGTGGGGACAAGTTAGTGACATCCAGAATCGCACTTGTGCATGTCGCTCAAGAACAACTGATACGAGTAGTATTGATCTTGTGGACCATAGTGTTGAGGAAAATCCAGGTTTATCCATTTCTCGTCGATCTTTAGAATTAGGCATTCAATAAATGATTTTGTATGGACTGAATCGGAAGATATTGATGTGGACAACGTTTTTGTGCAACAATTTCTTAAGCTCTTTGGCATAGCAAGTTTACTAATCGTGTGATTTCTCTACGAAGCGATAACACATGGCCACCGAGATCTGTGATTTAACACCCCTAGCCTTTTTTATTTGGGGTATGAAAGTTACTCACAATCGATTCAAGATGAATTTCGTGAAGTTGTCGAGGACTTACATGCACAAATGTGCGAATTGGTGATATAAAATTTCGTGAATAGAAATAGTGCTGCAAGCTATCCATTTGGCTGTTATTGTTTTCGATTATTAATGGCATGCCCTTCTCTTAACAATTTGCTGTGGCATTAGCTGAAGTAGGACGTTGACTACAAAAACGAAGGTGGCGAATTCGAGTCCAGTCTCCGGCAGTCATTAAGTAACATTAACATAACATTTTCTGATGTGCATTAGTGGCCCTTTGTACAGGGTGTTGCAGAATGAGCTGTATGGTTTAAATAGCTTATGACTTTTTTATTTATGCGATTATTATAATTTTTTTGTTAAATACATTATATTATTGGGGAATTTTTTTCAATTAGCTTTGAAAAATGATATCCTGTAAGTGATGTCCATTTTCTGCTTCGCACATACGTGCTCTCTTTAGCGGGAGAGAGTATACATCTCATATTTTCCATAACTTTCCGCAAAATTTCGGGTGTAATGGCCATGATTTCATTTCGAATGTTGGTTTTTAGTTGGAGTGTGGTTCTTGGTTTCTTAATGTACATTATTTCCTTCAAATATCCCCAAAGAAAACTGTCAGGAGCTGTTAAATCTGGTGAACGTGTAAGCCAGTTAAAATCTCTTGTGGGCGAAATTATGATATGCACTCTGTCAACATACTAAATAAACTGTTGGTTTGAAAAATAAAATTCAATTATTATTGTACGTTTTTTGATCGTGTAATGTTTCATAATTAATTCCCCAAGTCTTTATAAAAAAAATGCTGAAAAAACAAAGAAAGAATAATAATTAATAAAGTTATAAAGAATTCAAACCATATAGCTCATTCTGCGCCACCCTGTGTCAGTTGTTATAGTGATATTAAGTGATGAAGGCATAAGCACTGGTCACTGAACTACTCGTACACCGGCTACAGCGGATAGTAACCAGAGTGCCCTCCTTCGTCAGTATTGTGTAGCAGAATCGCCGGCGACATAAAATAACTAATAAAATGGCTACTAAACATAGCTTTGAAAACTTAATACGATTCGTTGACACCAGAGGCGCTGCAACACTGCATTATTATGAAAAAAAAAACGTGCAAAAAGCAGAGTTGTAAAATAATGAACTCTAATTCTTCCTTCACCACCTGTCTTCCCTATCACTATCCCTTTCCTAAAGAAGGCAACACCTATTAATAGTAGTAGGCATTCATTACCTGATTGTTATTCATGAACAACATTAAAAATGTATGCAAACACAATTACTATGCAACAGTAGTAGAAGAAAGTATTGATTGCAGTGTGTCCAAAAGAATAAGAACTTTCAACAACAAAAGTCGGCACCACTTTTTTAATTTTAATATCAACAACAACGCGCTGAATAAAATGTATAGATTTCCCCAATTCCATCTTTAGGATCTTGATAAGAATGAGGGCCACTTACATAGACCTTATATTTCACGTAAACCAAAAGAAAAAATTCTAAAGTCTAAAGGTGTTAAATCGTAAGACCTCGGTGGCCAATTGTGATTGCCTATTTGAGAAATCTCACGATCAGGAAACTCTTCACGTTACTTGTGTTGAAAATAATTCAGCCTCAATGTAAAGCCGAACGACCTCTCCAGAACAAAAAGCGCACTTAACAGTTGCACGTTGCGCGTAGAGAGGCTTTTCAAAAATAATTATATGAATTATCCGAGCCTCAAAGTCGACATTCTGCTTGTCAAAGCAGTCTCCGAGGTGAAAATGAGCCTCATGAGTCATGAAGCAAGATGATTTTTCGATGAAATTTCTGATGAATTTCAAGGACCTAATTCAGCAAAGTCTCGACGTTGTTGATGGTCGATAGGACAGAGTTATTTTCTTAACTGAACTAAAAAAGCCTTAAGACCTAGATCTATATGAAATACGATGTACGTCGCTTTTCACAATGTATGGTTAAAAGTTAACGTGAACTTTAACTGCAAGTTCTTCATACAAAACTTGCCATTAAAGTCCCTGTTATCTCTTAACCATACATTGTGAAAAGCTACGGTAATGTAGTTTGTGGAGTACCCAATCAAAAGATTGACGGAAAGGGACAAATAAGGGGTTTCCTCAACACTAAGGGATATATGTCGCACGACTTCTTCATATCACTAAGATGCTTCACGACGACCCAAAAAATCTTTAGTGTTGCAAACAAACTGTAGCTGCAAAATTAACAATATTTTTGTGGTGAATTTTAATAATTTCAATGTGTCACTGAAGCGTATATTTTCCTCCATTTTATTAAACAATGACGTGTTTTTCACTTGTCATCTGACAAGTAGTTACTGGTTGAGTCATAATGATTATTAAAAGGGCTAACTATTGAAAATCAAACGTCTTATTTCAACATTTTAACTTGTATATCTATTTTCGTTCGTATGATTCTTTTGTTGCTAAATAGTTTAGAGCTTCACAAATCGATGAAATCACTAAGGCAATGCCGTATGTTGAAGACGTACGTCTTATGTTGATAAAAAATTATTTGATGATTCGGTTTCGGGTTTGTTCTCGAGAAATTGTCAAATGTAGCTTAGATGACATTAGTGCATCATAAATATGATTCTCTTTTAATAATTCCTTGTAAAATACCTGTGCAACGTCTGTTTAATACCTTTTATTTCATGTAAACTTGGAACTTGAACACGATGAATTAAAATCAAGTTACTCATGAATTTTATTCACAAATTCCTATTTTCTATCATATAAAACAAAATTGCATAATAAACATTTTGTCTTGATTTTACTCCCTTCCCCTTTATGCCTTTATTCGTTCAGCGACATGGATTGTACAATGTGCAGACGTACATAAATATTTTCATTATACTCGCCTCATCATTAAATTTAAATGTGTTTATAATTTTCCACTTATAACAAAGTATCTACAAATGTATCATTTTACTGCCTTTTGTTTGAAAAAAAAAATTCTTTGAATTAATTTTATTTGTTTGCTTAATGGTCTGCCATGTCCGTCGGTTTCTCTGGGTTTCTGTGTGCTCGCTCGTCTGTCAGTCTATCTGTCTGTCTGTCTTATTTTTTTCTGCTCTATTTGTTTTAATTCTAACCTACGCTTTTACACCAAATGAGCGATGATTACAAGCTCAAGTACATTCCCTTTTATGCGGTTTTTTTCTAACTCGGTTCGGTTTGTTCTCTTCTTGCAAGTTCTCTATTGAATATCTTTAGAGTGTGTATTTGTATGTGTTAGATGAATACTCATATTATTATGCTAATGTGCTTACAAGACAAACGTTTAACAATTGTTCTATTATGGTTGATATTCAACACCAAACGATAAATATGTAAATACAACAAAAACACTACAACAATTGAATGTCAGTCATTCTATCATTGTTGGTCGAAAGCAGGTTTAAAATTTGTCTCGTTTTGATGATTAAAAATTGCAACTATGTATCTTAACCTTTTGCCTGAAAAAGATATGATTTGCAAAGTGATTGATTGCAAAGTTCCGAAATGGATCTGGTAAATATATGTAGATTTCATTTTGATATGTAAAAAATAAGTAAACAGTAGGGTATGCCATTAATAATAGGACCAATATCACCCAAAAGAGCGCAACGGCTACGGTGGCTCATAAAATTTTCCATTGTAAGAATTCCATCTTTGAGGTCTAGCAAAAGTTTAAAGGTCAATTATATCAGCCTCTTCAAGAAATCATACAGTCAAGAAACTTTTCACGCAAAAGAACTATGGTATCGGTACTGGTGCGACACGTAGCGCCGTCTACATTAATCGGGCATGTTCTGTATTCCAAGTGAAATGAAAACGTGCGTAATTGCCATTGAATTATTTTTGTGAGAAATGTGTTTATAATTTTAGAAATGTGTATTTATTACAATTCCGAAAGATTTAATTTCATGTGAAATACAGAACATACCCCTATAAATTCTAATTCCGGCCATATAAAATTCTTAATCATCGTTGCATAGAACAACACATTCCATTAAGGCTGTAATGACCCTGTCAGACCAAAAACCGCACCTGAAAGTAACACCTTGAATATGGAGGGACTTTCCAACAAAAAATTTAGGGTTTTCCGAGCCGCAACTTCGACTATTTTGCTTTTTACTGTATCATCCGTTGTTAAAATGGACCTTATCACTAAAGATGATTTTTCGATAAATTCGGGCACCAATTAGCAAAGACACGACATTGTTGTTGGTGGGTAGGCATGAGTTATTGTGTCAACTGAACTTAAAAAGCCTTAAGATCTAAGTTCTTATGCAAAATACGGTCTAATGTTGTTTAAGGAATGCTCAGTTCCGAAGATCGATGAGAAATGGACAAACCTGAGATTTCCTCAATACTATGGGCCACAACAGCAATATTCTCAATTGTTGTGGAGAAGTTGCTTCACGACTACCCAAAAATGCTTCAATAATTTTGGGAACTATGACCGCGAAATTTTCACCATTTTTGTAGTGAATTTTAGTAATTTCAATGCTTTACTGAAGCGGGATACTCAAAATAAGGTTCTCAACTAAGTTCAATTCGGTCGTCTAAGCGTCAACCAAACTTAAACACTACCAAACTGTTTTTTGGTATTATGAACTACAACTGTTTTTAGTTGAAATTGTCATCGTATGACTAACTTAAAATACCAAGTTGGAAAGAAGGCAATAATGCTTTTTATATCACACCATCCTGTTACTATATAAATATTGTTTTCTATAGAAAAACCAAACCATAGACCCAACTACTAAAAAGCAGTTCTGTGTACTCAATGTTTTGCTCAACCAAACTTATGCAGAGTTGTAAATGACAATACCAAAATTCAGCTAAAAAGACAACTGTTAATTTGATTGAGAATACCAAATCAAATTTGTCAATCCCAACCAAACTACTCGTATTTTAAAAAGTTGAAACCCGTAATAGGGGCAGAAAAGTCTTATTGGGTCTTATTTCTGAATATGGTCTAAGTTGTAGGTTTTTCAGAAGAAAAAAAATTTTGCAAAATATATTTAGAAAAACTTTTCAGACTACCCTTTACTATGCACTTTTTCGAATTTTAAGTATTATTATTATTACTTTTTTAACATTAATTTCAATCATAATATATGCAGGGAGCGAAACGGTCCCAACCACAGTTGACCACCAACAGAGTTTTGTGACGTTTTTGGTTCGGTGGAGGTAAATATTTATTATGTTTTAAATACAAATAAAACAGTCTTGGGTTTAACTCAATTTCTTATTGTCGTCCATCAACTGCAATGAAAATGCTGTTCTTTTGCTGTTCAATGTTCGTGTGTGAACAAGATTTTATCATTTCCATTCAAAACAAAAAATAAGAGAAATGTATTGAATTACAAACGATTTGTTTTTTATTTTTTTACTATTGTTGTTATAAAAATTATGCATACATACTCGTAAAATTTAAAATGTAAATTTAATTTTGTAACCTTGATGATTAGAATTTATTTGAATGATTTTAAAATGTAACGGCCAAAGATAAACAACTAAATAAAATTCACTTGTAACGCACATTTTTTAAATCAGTTGACAAGTACATTGAACGTAAGAATCTTTAGATCATGTGATAAATTACATTCTAAGATATGTTTCACGGGTAAATGAGTGATAAAATTCTGATAATTTTCAATAACATAACAATAAACTTTTCCTGCATTCTACTTCATTGCTTCTTTACGCCTTTATACATCATGAAGACCGACACCAAATGGGGGTCCTTCGGCAGTTAATCATTTAAAAACATCTAAACTTAAGTCTACACGATATGTTGAATCAGCAAATATATGCTTACATTAATATGCTTTAAAATAAAAACAAATCCTGCTGTCAGCATATATATATATGTTAGGCGTCTACACAGTATGCTGAAACTACCAAATTTTTTAAAGTCAACATATGTCAGCAAATGATAATACAACATATGAGTTACCATGAAATTTTTGTGTCTACATGATATGTTGAATTTTGTATTCTGAGCATTTGCTTAGATATAAAATAAATTTTACAATTACAATAAATTTATGTATGTATGTATATCAATTATCGCTTTCAGTGCAAAAAAAATATATTTTTGGTTAATAAAAATTAGTGCAATTATACAAGTATATAAATAAAAAGAAATTCGCGGAATGACGGAAATTGGCGAAAAGCTACAACAGCAGGATGACAAAGTCCAATAATGTTTTAAACTCTTCAAAATTATTAAAACTGCTAAAACCCACGCAAAAAGCCGCTTTTATTGCGAACTGGCAAAATTTTGAAAAAAAAATTTTTGTAAAAAAAATTCGGCAAAAATCGCGAAAATTACGTAAATTTGCAAAAAGTTTATACTTTTTTAAAATCGTCAAAACTGCCAAGAAGCTGAAGACATGTAAAAAGTCGCTTATATCGCGAATTTTTGAAAAAAAAATCGCGAGAAGTTGCATAACTTTCAACAAGCCATAATATTGGTCAAAAATCGTCAAAACTGTGAGGAATGAAAAAAATTCAATAAAAATCGCAAAAATGACGAAAATTCGCATAAACTTACCAACAACGGGATGACGACAAATTCTATTATTTTTTAAAAATCGCCAAAGCTTTTAGGAGGCTGAAAGCATGCAAAAAGTTGCTTTTATTGCGAAGTTTGCAAAAATTCGTGAGAAGTTGCAAAATTGGAAAGAAACTGGAATAAGTGATAGTCTTCTTCAGAATCGCCTAAAATTATTTTTTTAAGAAATTGTAATTTCCCTTATTGTTGACTCATCCCAATTCACATTTCTGCAGTATATTTTTCGCATAATGGAATGTTTCTTTTTTCTTTTATTAAACTATTTTCGTTATTTTAATGTTTACGTTATTTTTATTTTAAAAATGGCAAATCAGGCAGCACTGCTCATACATAAGCAGAGTAAAAATATCAATTCTATATGCTATCAAATTTGCCGTATGCTGAAAAGCTTACATAGGCTTTTCAACAAATAACATATCTGATAGCATACCTAGGAAATTTGTTACAAAGTAAAAATATGGTGTCTACACGATATGCTAAAATCTTGAACATATGTTTGTTGACAACCTTAACAAATGCCCTTCATATGTAGCTAAGCATACGTATATTGAAAAAATTTTGTGTCTACACGATATGTTGGCACTGATAACAAATTTTTCATCATAAATATGCTGATTCAACATATCGTCTAGACTTAGCTTAAGATATAAGAAACTGTTACGAAAAAGATTTTAATTTGGAATTTCGTGACATCTCAAATAAATTAAAAACTAACTGAACAATATGCAGTATTCTTCAATGGCTCTCTTAAGTTATGCAAACTGGGTCTATTTCTCAGCTATATTCCGAAAAGCTGGAAGAAGACTAGATTTGTATACAATTCTCTGTGAACTGACTGGAAACAGTGATATGGTGGATGTTCATGGACATGATAAGCGATCTCATGACCAATGATTTGGCTACACTCAGCAACTATGCCACAAACTGTCGCCTAGGAGTAAACTGAAATTAAACGAAAGTGGTACTACGAGTATTATTCACAAAGTCCAAAGTACAAAGTTTTGAACTCCCATGACCACCGAATCATATACTAACACTGCCATCTAGAGCAACATATCTGTATGTTATTATGTATTCCCAGCTCTCATGGAAACAAAATGTCAGCAAATTTGTTTTTGTTTTAAATGCAAACGTACGAGACTCTCGTACAATGAGTACTGCTTCAGTTATAATGATGAAGAAGAGAAGGAAAGTAATGTGTGTGAATATAAATTTAAATTTAACTAGCAGAGACAAAAACCAAAAAATTTTACAGAGCTCATTTTGCAGTTAACAGTGCACTGTTAAGCACTTAACAGTCCTAGTAAAATAAACGAATATTATTTCGGTGGCAAAATCCAGGAACAGGGACTGGTACTATACCCAAAAATTAATGGAAAATATGGTCCGAGATCTGAATAATGAAATTATACTAATGGAATATACATACAACAGATATATCAATAACACAGAAACTTAATTTTAAAAAAGGTCCTATTTTGGAACGAAAAGTGGTCATTATTTGAAATAGAATAATTCTACATATATCCCACTATATACAGAAATGGTGGTCCTGGTGGTTCTTTAAAGAGCAAATGAAGTCGCATTTCTCTAACTATTTTGGAAGTTTGGAAAAATTAGAGTGATTTTTGAAGAAGATTTTCTGGAGATTAGTGGTCATTGTGGGAAATAGAAGAATTCTACATATATCCCACTATATAAAAAAAGCTTCAAAAATCACTTTTTTCAAATTAATTTTTCCAAACTCCCAAAATGGTTAGAGAAATGCCACTTCATTTGCTCTTTAAAGAACCATCAGGAGCACCATTTCCATGTAGTGGGACATATATAGAATTCTTCTATTTACCACAATGACCACTTTTCGTTCCAAAATAGGACCTTTTTTAATATTAAGTTTCTGTGTTATTGATATATCTGTTGTATATACCATTAGTATAATTTCATTATTCAGATCTCGGACCATAATTTCCATTAATTTTTAGGTATAGTACCAGCCCCTGTCCTGGATTTTGCCACCTAAATAATATTCGTTTATTTTACTAGGATTGTTAAGTGCTTAACAGTGCACTGTTAACTGCAAAATGAGCTCTGTAAAATGTTTTTTGGTTTTTGTCTCTGCTAATTAAATTTAAATTTATCTTCACGCACATAGGAAAGTATTTAGTATCTTGTCTACTTCTGTCCCGCTTTGGAGGACCACCGTCTGCGCTTCCTTGGCAGACTATACTTCAGTAGCCTATCAGGGTTATCGGAAATAGGACTCAATAATCTGAGTCTATTTGTTAAAAGCAGCGACTAGTATGGCCGTTAACCCCCTTCTATGGCATGTGTACACACTCGACCCTTTCTTGACCCACTCTCTTTTCTTCTCAAGTAACTATTCATCTATTCCTTCCCCTTTCTTCCCTATCCTCCCTGTCTCTACTGCTTTCAACTTACAGGTAGCACAAAAGGATTATCATAATGAACCCAAGTGTGCTGGACCCCTAGACTTCAGTTTTCACCAGTTAGGTTAGGTTGAAAAGAGGAGCTATTACGCTCACGTCCGGGGATATACACATAAGCCAAAGTCATACTGTGCGCTTTCATGTAGACTAAGAAACGAACCCCATCTTTATAGGAACTCAGTATCGTTCACGTAGTCCCTCAAACTTTTCCATACCTCTAGAGTAGGTAATGTCCAGTAAGGTGTCATCCCCAAAATAACGGGATCTTGGCTGGGTTAAAGCTGGAGAATGACAAAGGAAGTTCTCTATTGTCTCCATGTCCTCCATGCATGCCCTGCATTCATTGTCATTCGTGGCTCTTATCCGGTACAAATGCCCTCGTAGATAAGAGTACCCTGTTAAAAGATACAATTGCTGATCATTTGAAAACTACAGTAATATCCACTTTAACTAATTTTTTTAAATGTATGATTTCTTATAAATCATTAAACATTAACTGACGGGGAAAAAAGATAAAAAAAAAATCGAAAATAACCATAATTTGTGAATGACCTACTGAAACATTATTTTACGTTTTGTGTATTTCATGTAATTTATTTCAATTACATACTATACTAGTACGTATGATGTTTTATTACTTCATCATTTTATCTATTAATTGTATGTTTTTTAATAAATATCGCCATGATCGTCATCGTCTTTGCCTTCATCGTCATCATCATCATCGTCAGCACCGCCATCGTTGTTCAATACACATGAGTTTCAAATCAGCTAACAAAAATATACGACTCCAAACCAATCTAAGTATGAACATATGTACAATAATGTTGTCAACTTCAAATAGAGCGAAAATTTAGCTCAAAATAAAAAATTAAAATATACATATGTATACATTTATGCACATATTTAATAGATACTAGTACTAACGTATAGTTCAAATAAATTTGTTCTCGTTTAAATTTGAAAAATAAAAAATAAAACAAAAATGCAAACGAACACAAGGCCATTTAGCCGGCTGTCTGGGAGTGTGTTTCTGTGTGTTGTATGTTTTTGTCTACCCACTTGACCTGATATACGATATAAAGAAATGCTCACTAATGCGAAGAAATTTTGGAAAAAATTTACTCAATATTTGTTCGTGAATCTAAAAAAATGGAATGTTGGTTAAAGCGAACTTCTCTCGATAGTTTCTCGAGTGTGTGACGATAGCCTGCATCAAATCCTGCAGTGTAAATTAAAGAATTTAAAAATAAATAATTTTTAGATATCGTAATAAGTTCGATATGGATTCACTTTTGATATTGCTATCGAACCTTCGAAATCGAATGTTTTGAAACAAAACTGAGCGACGGGCAAACTTTTTCGATTCATTTCTTTCTGTTATTCTCGATAGTTTTACACCACAAATGTTCGAGATATATTTGAAATCGATATCATTAACGAAAGTCTTGGTCAAATGGGTACTTACTTCACATTTCGTTTGAAGTAGTTAATAAATTTTGCAACATTTCAGCCAAAGATATGTATGTGCGAGGGTTGTCTTAAATGTTTGCAATGTGGCCAATATGTTACATCATGTTGCTTTGCATACAACAATGTGATGTCTGAGACCGTGCATTTGATTTACACTGTTCCATATGTTCCAAAAAAATAATTTCAACAAAATTTGCTGAGCATACTGTACACCTCACAGGTAAAGACCACATAGTTCGGAAACTTTAACCCAACCACCTAAAATCAAATTCCGATGTGATCTTTCAGACATATATATCGTTACCTTAATATAGAAAGGCCGTAACTCATTTTTTTTTTAATCGAGTTATTTGCATACATATATCGTTAGAAGATCATCTAATGTATCGAAAAATTTAAAAAATCTCGATATCAAAAAAATTTTTATCTTAAGGTAACGATATATTTTTGTTAGTCTCCTGACCAGAATCCATTGTCAGAACACCGAAAATTTTCTTCTTGTTGTATTGTGTTATATATTGCAAATGATAGATATTATGTGCCAGTTGCCCGCTGTAATATAGTTTTTGTTATGTTTATATAAAAAATCGAGCTATTAATCAAATAGCTGAAACGACTATATTGGATAGTTGCAAAATATTGACCCAGTTATCAATATCAACGCCACGTCAATACAATAATACCCAAAAAATGTGCTTATCTAGTCGCTCCTGAGAACAGTTTTATGCTATTGCCAGCATATACATATCTGTTCCCGAAGGAACAGAAAATAGCAAGAGCCTGTTAATAGCAGTCAGTTGCTTTCGACAGGGTAGAAAAGCCCCAATTTTTTTATATTGTCTGAGATGACAACTGAAATAAAGGAGATTATTTTTACTATTAACCAGGCCAATTCGTCGATCGAATCCTTCCTGGTCGCTCATTGATATTGGCAATTGGCATGCCAACTCTTCCTTAACGCATTAATAGAACATTCTCAAAAAATATACCTCGTATTCTAGTACAACCCTCGTTTGTACTCACTAGTCAAAAAGACGTAATATTTTTCAAACTCTTTACAAGTTTCGCGTGTGCTGTAAACTCTATACTCGTATCTATTGTGTTGTACTTGTTTTTGTTGTTAATGTTGGTTGACTTTTCTACGACCAGTCAGTCGCCTGACTTATTGTTGCTTTTTTTGTTGCTTTAAAGCCTTTTAAACTTTAGTTTATTACACTAAAGTGAATTATGTTTGTTTACTGATTATACGTGTGCAATCTTTAACACCTACTTGGCTTTTAACTAAAGAAATTTGTTGCACGACTAATGTGGCAAAATAATGGCATGTGCAAACGTATGTATGTACGTATGTATGTATGTATGTTTGAAGAGGGCCCTTTGAAATTAAGTGCCCTGTGTACAATACATACATAGTTACGGAACAAGATATCAATGCATTTGTGATATAGAAAAACATATTTTTTACCAAACACAAAAAGAAATAAATGGTGAATTATGTGATGAAAGAACAAAGAAAATTTCCCGAATCTCTGAATATACAAAGGAGCATATCGATGATCTCAAGTAGAAAAGACCTAACTCGTATTTTTTTAAGATATAGAGTTTTTCAGTGATTCCAATTCATTTCACACAAATACACCTTATCACCTTGAGGGCCGGACGCACCCCCTAAAACACAACTTATCGCTATGATTTTTTTTTGTATTTTTTTTACATAAAACTGAACCGATTTGCGGGGAGAGAATATAAAAAATCAAAAAAAAAAAACTCCACACAACTAACGGCCACTCTAATATACATATTACACATCCCGCTTTCTAAAAGATATAATATGTCTTAAAATCCCGCTTTTTGGCGGTATTCTCTTCAAAATCCCGCTTTTTGATCGATCATGTCCCGCTTTTTGATCGATTATGTCCCGCTTTTTGCAAAACCCATAGCATAGCAGCTATGCTATCGAGCCAGGGGTATCCGTAGTACAATTTAAAAAGCCAATTGTCAGACTTCGAATTTCCACCCGAAGTTTTCACCTCTATAGTCTTTTGAACTCAGCGCAATTCCAGGTGACACATAAGTTTACGGTTAAAAAGCCAAACGTACGCCAAAAGAAAAAGCCATTTCACCCCGGCTTAATACCGGGCACACTGGTATTGCCACACCCGTAATAAGAGATGCCCCTGAGGGGGTTATAGTTTCACAGAAGGTTTATAATATTCGATCACAAACGTATACATATATTATTTTCTTCTGACATAACCTCCTATTTTTTCAACAGCTGATTTGTGCAGCCATATTCTTTTCATGAAATTTTCCACCCCCAAGTCGCACATTTGCGACTGCATGTCCTCGTTAACTTCATGAATTAAATCTCTGAGGTCTTGAATCAATTGTGGGCCATTACCAGAGACCTTAATTCTCACGTAGCCCCAAACAAAAAAGTGACATTCCACAAACGACGTTACGCCATAGTTGGCATTAGGACTTTTAAATTCAACAAGACGTGCGACTGGGCTTGCCAGATGGCCTGGAATGTCCAGTTTTTGGAGCCTTGTCCAGTTAGCTAAAATACAATTTTTCCAGTTAAAAAAGAATTTCTTTAAATTTTAAAATTGTCTTTTTGTCAACTATATTTTTTGAATGAATGAATGAATTCTACAGAAAAATATTCAATACTAAATAGAAAGAAAAATATGTTGCTTACTTATGAAATTGTGCTTTCAAATTTTATTTTTTTTCCCTGACACTGATTAGTTTCTCTTTTTGGAACATCACTGACAATTAACAAACAAATAAGTATTTTCAAAAAGTATCAACATTATGCTTTTTTGAACTATAAGTGCATTTTTAAATTGTCCAGATACTTTTTCAAAATCCAGGTGAATTTTTTCCATTGTCCAGTTATTTGATTTTTGGTATCTGGCAACCCTAGGTGCGACACAAGAAGAGGCGAATACAATTGGCAAACGAGAGCTTGTGATATAAAAACTTTAGACTTTTTTTCTTTGGAGCTACGTACAAGATAAATCTATTCCGATGGCCCACAATCGATTAAAGACCTCAAGGTTGGAATACGTGAAGTTATCGAGGACAAATGTACGAATTGACAATGGAAAATTTCATGAAAAGAGCATGGTCCTGCAAGTGTAGATGTGGCAGCCGTTTGGCTGATATTGTTTTTTCATTTTTAAAGGCATATCCTCCTCTCACAATTTTTTACATATGAAAATTAAACAATTTCTTGGTAGAAGACCCTTTACAATTGAATTTATTATTTTTAAACCAATTTAATTTTGTTTATAATACTTTAATAATTTAAACGACATTTTTCTCTTATTTCTCCTTGATATTATAGAGTAATATAATAGTGGGCTTTCAATTAATTTCGGTTTAATAATTGTTTCCTTCATCTCTAGTCATTTTGGCAACTACTCTGTTGCCAATACCATCATCTTGGTAAAAATTTTCTTAAATTAGATTTATTAACATTATAAATGTATATAATTTCTTGGAAACCAAAAATTAGTGTAATAATGTTTGTTTATACTCGTAGATTCTACATGCAATGATTGTGCAGGGAGTTATTAAAATATTTATCTTTTGTTTTTACCACTCCCCTCTCCCCGCCCCCACCTCTAACCACCTTTCACCACTTAATTGTGCCAGCCAGTGCATTTAATGTGATGGTGTGATAGAATGTCATCAATGTCTTTAGTGACCATATAAATGTTCAATACGACAGCCGGCCAAGTGTAAAGCGAAAGAAATAACCAGTTGTCTGTTGAAATGCCTAAAGAGCGGGTGATTTAAAAAAGGCCATACAAGTTTGAGTATTCAATTTAATTCTTAAGAAAAGCCTGTCTGTCATAAACATATTTTACGTGCTGGTAACTGCTGATGATACTGTGGTCACTGTTTGGCTAGCAGCTTTGTTTCGTTTTTCATCCTTAATGCCGTTGTTGTGCAGACTTATTGGATGGATTTTCTGTGTGTTTGGACAGAAGACGTACAAGATAAAGAAGAAGAAAAAGAATAATAGAGCCATACATGGCATGTGGAATGATGAAATAATGATTATAAATAGTTTCTGATAAATAATAGCCTTCCCTACTACCAGCCATAGCTTGAAATAAATACCAAGAGTACAGTTCACAAAAGAAGCTGTCGATGAAGAAGACGACAGCGAAACTGAAGAAAAATGATGATGTGATTGGGAAAAAGTTTATTGTACTTAAACAACTGTGTGAATTCTTTCGGTTTTCGATGAACGTGTTTGCAATTTAAATGAGTTTCTTTTAACATTTATGTACTCGTATTTCTTATTTGATCCGTTTTCTGTTGACATTTTATATCATAAATATGTTGTTTTCTTTCAGTTTTGTTTATTTCAGATAATTGCACTGCACATACTTATGTATGAAATTATTAAGAAGTGTTCGCAAGTAATGAATAGCTTTAATGAAAATAAAAAATATATCGTTACTTTAATATAGAAATAGGGCCTTTCTAATTTTTTTTTTAATCGAGATTATTACATTTTTCGATAAATTAGATGATCTTCTATCGAAATATAAAAAAACTCGATTTCAAAAAAATAATTAGGGCCTTTCTATATTGAGGCAACAATATGTACATATCGTTAAGTTACTATATTTTGTTCAATCGAGTTTTTTTGCATAATTCTGTAGATTAGAGGGTCAGCTGTCGCAATATGCAAAAAAAAACTTGATTTGAAATATATACTCGGAACAGGTGGGGCCAAATCCCCCTTTTTTCGAGGATTAATTCATATCTCCATACCTATAAGAGTAAGGGTTACTAAATTTGATGTGGACAATTCTTAGAACAAACTACATGTTCCAACAAAATCTTGGCGGTATAGGGTTACCCGACTCCCCCCAAAACAAAGTGATTATTAATTAATTATTGTTAATGATTGCTTTTTATATAAGAAATACCAAAGCAGCAACGAAATCCATATAAAGTAGGGAAGTAACGATACGCTGTTTTGCCGATCCGATACCGATACTTAAAAAGAAATATCGCCGATACAGATACGCATACTGAAATTGAACTCAAGTTAAAATTAACAAAATTCAAGTAGAGCAATTCTTTTATTATACAAAATTACAGTGTAAGAGATTATTAATATTTAAAATTGATATTTGAATTCATTCTGAAATTAATTTTTTTAACAAAATACACACATGATTTAGCATTGAGAGCACATTTCACTACTATGGTTGAATTGTTTGTTCAAAACAGCTCTAAAAAATTTAAGAAGTATCGTCGTATCGACAGTAAAATATCGCCGATATCAATATATCGGCAATTCAGAAGTATCGCCGATATATCGGTATCGGTAACGGTTACATCCCTAATATAAACGGTGCTTTGCCAACAAAACAAGCAAAAATTCGTGATTTTTTTCATTCATGCACGTTCCTGATAAATTGCCTGCCATATAATCAGGGCTATCATGAATAAAATTTCACTTGAAATTTTTCACGGGGAACAATTCCAACTAATAGGAAGTAATAGGGAAAACAAAAAATTCTAATTGGAAAAGGGAATTTTACGCGGAATTTTATTCATGATAGCCCTGAATAAATGAATTAATATTGCATAAAAAACATTAATATGAGCAAATAATGACAATTAAAACAAATAATTATTTAATATTTTGTACATTTACACTATTTTTTTTTTTTTGCCAACATAAGTAAGCTTTCCATGGAAGTGCTACCAAGTTTGTGTACTTTTGCTTTGGTGTATAAACAGTGAGTTAATTTATTTGCGAATATTTTTATTAGCAAATAGTGAGCGTATAAACGTAGTAATAGACTGACTTCAAATACGGATTAGATTATTTTTTCAATCATTATTATATATAAATACAACCACTGTCACGCGTGACTAATGCGTAACTTTTAACACTTACACATTGTTTTTTTTTTTTTTGTAAACATAAGTAAATTTTCTATAGAAGTGCTACCAAGTTTCTATACTTTTACAATGCCGTATAAACAGTGCGTTAATTTATTTGCAAATATTTTTATTTGAAAATAGTGCACGTATAAACGTAGTAAGAAATCGCTGAGAGATTTTGTTGGTAAACTCAACGCGTGAGGCTATTACTAATTCGTGCATAACTTCTGAGGCGGCGCACCGATGCGCACCATATATATTTTTTTAAATAAAGCAAATTCGTTCAATATCTGAAACAAATTTTAAGTCTGTTCCTAATTGGGCTTAATTTATAACTTTATGTCCATACCTAAACTGATAAAGTTCACTTATATTATTTCACATCCGATATAAACATTGAAAACAAAAGCACTCCCACAAATAATTAATATTATAAATTTAAACAAAACATTTGAAGGAATACCTGAACTTGATGGTTGCGCAGTTAGATTTAGCACTTTTTCTAAAATTAATTAAATTAAATAAGAATTAAATTAAAAGCTAAACGCTTTTTTCCAGTTTTCCCTCACAAATTTCATCTTTAACACGCCATTACAAAAGCACCCTTACCTATATGACATTGTATTTTTTGCATAGTGATGTAGAATTTTGTACACTTTAAGCGAGTACGTTCAGTTTTCACGGTACTTGAAATTTTAGTTTTAATTAATCCGCGAAATCACCGCTATTAGCCCCTTATTCCACATAAGCGTTTCTACATTAAGCTAACGATATGTTCCTTTTTTAATTTCTTTAAGATTTTTTTTTATAAAATTTCTTTTCTCCCCCTCGAACAGTTCTGCCTTTAATCAAAAATTTATTACCTTAAAAATGTAAATTATTGGTTTATGGGTTTACATTGTTGTCCCCAATTTTTATTGCATTGTATTCTCACTTACAATTAAAAGTTTTTGCAAAAAAATAACATAAATAATGTGTATGATTTTTATAAAACACAGAAACAGACTGACAAAACGTCGTATATGTTTAAAGTACATTAACAGGCATTTACTGCATTCTTACGATGTACTATAACATTAATTTTTTTATGCAATTCTAAACTCAATAGGAATTTTATTGATTCATTTGTTTGATGTTGTGCAAACAGCACTACTGTGGGTAAGAAATTTATTTAAGTGAAACTAAACTATTTCTAACTTTTTAACACTTCAAGTATACTTTAGACAAAATGTGTATGGACATTTTCTTTTAACATACACTTCAAACTCAAATTAATATTTTTTGCACAGGGGGGTTTGTTTGCTTTTCGAGTCGGCTAATTTTTTTTTAAGGTTCCCGTTATCAAAAATAGGAATTTCGTGATTTCACCCTGATTTTCGGAAGTAGAGTTGTCATCAGATCCGAAGGCATTCTAAAGACATTGAACTCATTTAGATTTCTTAATACGAATGAGATTTTGCGAAAGAAATTTTAAACCAAATCTAATCAAGTCTTAAACTAAATTAAAATAAATATAAAAAAACAAAATACAAATTGATGATGATTCGTTCTAGAAACATCGTTGAGGAAAAATTTTTAAAAAGCGTTTTATTTTAAAAACTCTCACCAAATTGCTGTTGTAAATCTTTTTTGTAGCGTACCCCTTTTGAATATCCCCCCCCCCCCTATTGTGAAGTCGTCGAGTTCGCATCAAGTCGACAGTAAAAATTATTACTTGTCTATTCTTTATCGGAAACAAATAGCTCTTATTGACAATCACTTACTAATCTCTAAGACTTTGTAAATGAATGTAATAATAGTCCAAAGAGTAGACAAGTGACAATTTTTACTGTCGTCTTGATGTGACATCGACGACGCCATTCACAATGAGGGGTATTATTTTTTGGTGGAATTAAAACCGCAAAAATGGAAAATACAAAAAACATATTTTTATTTTTATTAAACGTTTTATTATGAAAGTTCATAAATATGTTTAAAAAAATACACCAAATATTAAATAATCTTCAAAATATTGTCTCTTCACATTCTATCAAACTAAATAAAATGGCAATAAAAACAGTATCAGATGCCAATAACAATCAGTGTGTAGAGTCTGGAGTTAAATTACCCAGTGTGAAGAGTAAAATATCCCAGATTTCGCAACTGGCTATACATACATATATACATGTGTATATAAATTAAAAAATTAAAATTAAACACACGAAAAAGTATGCAGAATGAAAATAAAAACTTGTTTTGATTTAAAAAAACCCTGTTTTTTTGCTCTTTGCGAGGTCCGGTCCATTTGGGAACCGCTGTATTAGACGGCACGTTATGGACAATTCATAGCCTTCGGAATAGCCGCCTCCACTGTGAGTAAGAGCTATTGCTTAATGGCTCGATTACGGATGGCAACCCAACTTTGGTTGCGTTGCTAGTTGCCGAAATGGTATTACGGATGGCAACTAGCAACTAACAGATAGTAAATTCAGTTGCCATATTGGCAACCACAAACTTGTAGTTGCTGCATAGTTTTAAAAGAAAAAAATTGGAAAAATTAAAAAGTAATTGTAATATTGTTTTTATTTCCGACTTTCTAATATGCATATTTAAAGAAAATTGCCTTACAGCTAAAAAAGAAAAGAGATTATTGAAACTTATTTTAGGCAATAACATATACTCACAGTAGATGCGGTAATTCTAAATAGCCGTCTAATACATTCAACATTTTGTACTTTATTTTCTTCGTCAAAAATTAATTCCACTTAACTAACTAATCATTTTTATGATCAGTAATGTTTTAATAAACACTTTTACTTAATAATTTTCTTTTTAGCACTTGTATTTCTTATATATTAAATTTTTGTTTACATTCTTTTCAGTTGCCAATCTGTAATAATCGTATTTTCGATAACTTTTTGGTAACTGGAGGAAGTTGCCACACATAATACAAAGTTTAAGTTCAGTTGCGTTGCTAGTTAATCTGGCAACTGAAGTTCGGTTGCCATCCATCCAATCGAGCCATAAAATAATTTGTAACTAAAAATCTCTTTTTTAGCTTTAGAGCTTATTTTCGCCTTCCCAAAGGAATTAATTTAGTTTTATATTTTGCTTTAAATTTTTTTACCACATTTTTGCTTTAACAATTATACAGCAACTAAAAATGTGTGATTGACAACATTGGTGCTATTTGTCAACTGTAACTAACAGCTGTTATACATAATAACATTTTGGCAACTGGTAACGCAACTAATAAAGTTGGCCAATGGCCAACGTTTTCATAGAATATCTTGACTCCTGATGTGGCACTTTAAATGGTTTTTCGACTTTATCAAAAGAAATAAAAAATATCTATACGGCGAAGAGTTAAAAGGTTAAAATATTTTCCAAAAATAATCCTCTAAAAATTTTGTATAAAAGTGTTGAACACATTCTATATCTAAAATGCAAAAGTGACATCGTTTCCGATGCCGATTCGCTAAATATTTTGTTGTTACGTAATCGTTAATATTCAAAATACATGTATGTATGTATGTACTTATATTATTTATTTTATTCAACTTAGATATTATTGCAATTAATATTATAAGTAATATTTAACTATAAAGCACTAGCGCAAAGGCTTACATAAATCTGTGTCTAAAAGGAAAAGTGCTTAAATCGAGATAAGCTGATTTTGAATTAGTAGTACCTGCATACTCGAAAGTACCCCTGGTCAAAATCTCAATTAATTTGTGTGATTTTTCTGGAAGTTACAGCGCTATAACTTGCGACTTATCTTTTTTAGACTTCTAATCTAATTTGGAATAATAGCTTAATTTAGGTTATACTTTGGTATGTTTCAACTTAAATGTATTGCTTATAGTGTGTAGAACGATGTTTGCTCTAAAAATTAAGGTTAACAGAGAATTTCCCAATTTAACTGTAAAAGAAATAAATTTCTGAAAATCGACTTGAACGCTTTAAAGTTCTCTCCTGCAAAACAGTATCTCCTGTATCACAGAAGTATATTTTTCCTTAATTACCTGTGCCAAATTTTATATAAAGTCTTTCACTTTTACTACACTAACTTCATCGTAGCCTATTTGAAAGTAGTTGCGAACAGCTTCAAAATCACATTTCACGAGACTGTGGTCGCAAAATTTTTATTTTATTCTGTGTGCCGTTTTTAATTTTTCATTTATTTTTTTCCAATTGACTTTTGGGTTAATTGTCTCTATTAAAAAGTATTAGTTTTTATATCTGCAAATGTATTTTTTTTTTCAAATACAAAAAATATTGTTCATTGGTTTCAAATCAAATCATTGTTGTCGTATCTTTGTTTTGTTTTAAGTTTAAGTACGTAAAAAATAGCGTGTGACAAATATTAATTAACAACAATTAAGCTATTTTGATACAAATAGTTAATGGTCTTGTTTATGAATTATTCATTGAATGATAGATAAACAAAATTTGCAATTTTTACAAATATTTTTTGTCTATTTGACATGCAATTTAGAGATTACAGTTTTTGGGTTCTAGTCTTGAACAAAAATGTTGTTGACCTTCAAAAAATATGCTTACGGGTATTAAAAGGGTTTCTTTGTCCATTAACTGTAATGCCTGCAGATAGAGCACTTTTATTGAAGATTGTGATAAACTATGTCAAAAGAAATATTCTCACAGAAATATTCCATGCCCCTTAAAATATGCAATATAGTTTCAATTGTTTTCACTCCTAATTGCAGGCATGTTCTTTTTATCGTTAATACTTTTTATGGTTGCAATGAGAAAAAGTAGATTTTACCATTTATGAAGCTTTTAAAAAAGTTCAATATTAATTATTTCCATGTTTTAGTTTAATTTCTTTCTGCGTATTTATTGCGTTGTTTGCACTGCCAGACTTCCATCCATCCATGTCAGCCAGCATCTTGCCATATTTGTTGCTTCAATAATTTGTCCAGTGGATCTTTTTTATGTTTTGTCTGCAAGTCGTATTTGTTGTTGAGTTGATTTTTATGATTAAATATCTTTGATAAATATCGAGTGATATTCTTTGTCTTTCTTTATAACCGTATCTGTTTTTGGCTTTAAACAACGTTTTCAATTGATTTTTCTCTTTTTTACTGTTTATTTGGAATCATGTTTGGCAATACAGCATATATTTACTCGTTTGTTTGTTTGTTGGTTTTGAAGAAGAAAGAAAGAAATCCACTTGGGCAAATAGACAATTAGAAGACGGACAAAGAGACAGATAAACATTATAATGTAATAGGAAAAGCAACATCACACACACACACACTCACTGGCATGTAAGATTTAAACAAAATCGTTACATGTAAGTACGATAGCTCTAACCAAAAAAGGTTGAATTTATAAAATAAAACTTAACGTATAAATTAAATATTAGAAGTTGCACTCTAAAAATAGAATTAAACAAAAATGCATCATTGCACAAGCATCTAATGGATTTGATGGAAATATTACAAGTAGAAATGTTGAGGAGGTCTATAACAAAAGGCAACAATTCCACTTTTCGAGTTTTTTGATTTTTTTTTTACTGAGAATGAGAGGGACAATAAAGGCAATAGTTATTCATAACTATGAACGCAAGCATCTTGCTGAAATGCTTTAAGATATCTAATCTCGCAAAATACGTTTACGGGAGACGTCCCTAGTGTGGGGTATTAACCAAACAACAGAAACTGTACCATACGGTAGAACACTCTATAAAGCATCTCCCAATGCCGAGACCACACTCTACTATCAAAACCAGCATCTCTTGAATGGCAACAGCATCCAGAAAGATTACTGGCCTAACACGTCTGAGAGTACATGCCTCCAGTGTGGTTTCTCTCCCGAAGAAAGCCTCATCAATCACCGGAAGCAAAGTTAGCACTTTTACGGGGTAGTTGGAACGAAGTCCACATGCAGACACGGTTTAAGACTTCGCGGTAGTAATCATCATCTATATAACCCCGTGGGGCTAGGACGAAGTCCACTATCACCTTACAATCGCTATAAGCAGTGTCGCCATTGAACATCTTACATGTGTATACACTGCTCGACCACCGGTGTCCTAGTACCAGTGATAGGCCATTGATTGGAACTTGTAGTTCCACCCCGAAAGTGTGACTGGTTAACAAATCTATCAGTCACAATATATTCTTTCCATTCCTGTTTATGTGATAAGCGCTCATCGTATAAATATGGCCAAATTTTCTTGCAAGTGTGCCGAAAGTCAATGCTACTGATACTGCATTAGAGTCGTTTATAGCTGTGATAGATTCCTCCGAACCTTCATTGATGACGAAGATGCTTTGTGAAGAAACCAGATAAGGGTAGCGTTGGTCTGATAGCACATCCTTATTTCGACACTTGGACGACACTTTTTTATCATGATAATAATAGTTCGTTTGAAATTTATTAACGATAACGCTGTTACTGGGCTAATAACCAAGGCGAATTGACTTAAAGGCATTGATGTCAGTTTCATATCACAATTGTGCTAGCTAAAATCACCCACATTCTTATTCTCTTTCATTTAGTCGTCAATGAGACAGCGACCATAACACATGCACTGAAAGAAAAATAGTGATATGGGAAAAATACTCTATGATCACCAATGCTTTTCGCGACATTCAATGTGTTTTATGTAACAAAACTTTTAAGGAAAGAAATGAATGTGTCTTAACAAGACATTTTGATAAAAAAAAATGTATCTGCTTCACTAAACTGCATTTTCTATTAAAACTTTAGAGACAAATAACTCGGGAAACATGGGTCGCCGCTAAATTTTTTATTTAATTTTTGTTCTTCTATTTTTAATTTTCTATCACATATGCAGACCCCTTTCTATTTTTTTTTCAGCTGCTTCACTAAACTGCATTTGTTCCAAATATTTATTTTTTCTATCAACTTTTCTCACACAAACAACTACAGTTTTATTTTTGACATCACTGCTTAAAGGTGATAGCGATAACACAGCTGAGCTATTTTTTTTTTTTTTTTTTTTTAATTTAAACTTGGCGGGTTACTACAAAAATTGGTTGCGAAAAAAATTAGAAAATTTAGCAAGAAAATTTCATCATGAAAATATTTTCTTAAAAAAATAATAGTAAACAAATTGCAAAACCTGAAGGATGTGAAAAATTCTTAAATTTTTCCAATTTATAGCAATTTTTGATGTGTAAACATCTATACGCTAGGGGGTAAAATTCCTTTTCACAATACAAACACAAATTTTGCTGAGATTCACACCGCGTTGTCAAATCGGTGTGAGCTACATATGTATGAGTGTATTAGTGTTTGAGAGAAGCAATACAAACTTATTTAAAACATTATAAATGCATAGGAATTTGCTGGTTTTTGTTTGTTTTATTTAACTTGATAATTGCTTTATTAGGGTTCCGTACACCAAAGGAGAAAATGAACCGTAAGAGCTAAGGACCTGAAATTTGGTCACAGTGTGTAGACATTTGGCCGCTACAACAACAAGTACATGATAGTTAAAAATTAAAGGATATTCCAAAACGAGCAACGAAAAATGTTAAAATCCCATGTAATATACTTACAATTGTATGTACATATATACACTTGAAATTTGTAAAGTTAGTTAGTGTATTTTTATACAGACTACACCACGCGAAAAACCGGAAAAATCGCCAAAATGAAAAAACCCCTTAAACAAAAAAATCGCCAAAGTGAAAAAATCGCCAAAATGAAAAAAATCGCCTAAATAAAAAAACCCCAAAAACAGAAAAAATCGCCAAAATGAAAAAAATCGCCAAAATTTAAAAACCCCCAAAAAGAGAAAAAATCGCCAAAATTAAAAAAAATCGCCAAAATGAAAAAAATTGCGAACATGAAAAAAACCCAGAAAGAGAAAAAACGCCAAAACGAGAAAAAAGCGATAAA
The DNA here is from genome assembly GCA_949987645.1 of Tachina grossa. NCBI lineage: Eukaryota > Metazoa > Arthropoda > Insecta > Diptera > Tachinidae > Tachina > Tachina grossa. The sequence goes on along the minus strand of OX465276.1, from coordinate 56,852,118 downwards.
ACTGAATAAATCGTTTAAACTGAAAAAACTTAAAAAAGGAAGAAAGCTAAATCAAAAAAATGCTCAAAACCGATTGTGCTCGAGTCAAGTCGCACTTTACTGAATTTATTTTAATTGCAATGTGTGCACAACAACAAGAACAGCAACAACTAAACGATGAACAACAGGAATTAAAAATTAAAAAGTAAAAGGAAAGACATTTACCATAGATGGGCACTTTGCAGTACCATTAAAGTTTCAGTAAAAATAATAAAAATTTTTTAACTCGTAAATTTTTACTGATTACTAAAAATTTTTTCTACAATTTTTATAAATTGCCTAACTGATTTGTTATATGATGAGGTGCATTGAATTTTCAGTAATCAATAATGCCCGTATTCATAATAAAATTCTACCAAGTGGCTAAATGTTTTTCATACAAAAATTTCAAAATTTGAATGAAAAAAACTTTGCCACTTGCTACAATTTTATTATGATTACGGCCCTACGATTTTAATGCAATTAAATTTCATTAGCAGTAAAAATTTACTGAATTTTTTTAGAAATCAGTAAATTTACTGCTTACTGCAATTTTTTAATGCAGTACATATACATATACTGCAGTGTGCCCATTTACTAACCAAATAAGTTTAATAAAACAAACAAAAACCAACAAATTCCCATGTGTTTACAATATTGAAAGTTTTGATACTTTTAATTAGTTAATTTAAAAAAATATACTAAAAACATAAGTACTTCCAACTTAAAAAAAAATTTTCATTACTAGATGTTTACACATCTCCTCTGACACTTCTCCTCTGTGATCGGACTCACATTGCTTTATTTTTATACAATTATAATAAAAAAAAATTAGCAGAAAATCGCCAAAAGCAGAAATAAAATCACCAAAAATTATTTCTTTCTTGTAATCCAAATTCAAACCCCATTAATGGCTTTAATTAATATAAGAAAAATCATTAAAATCAAATTGTTTAAATTTCTTGCTTACGAATTTTGGTATGATTTATTTTTGAAACTACTCCTTCAACAAACTAATTTTCCTGAATTAGGAATATTTTGAAGTTTCCACGGAGCAATTTTTGCTACCTTTTTTATCACGATGACCCAGCACTAATTGTTGTGTTCTTCCAATTTCTTTGAGTGTTCTTAACAGCTTCTGAAATATTGTGCAGCGCTCACGCTCAACTGGATTTTAAGTGTATCTTACAGACCAAAAATCTCTCCTTGCTCCCTTACGCTGTATATTTAAATAAATTTTTGAATATGTTATTCCTTTTTTAACCCCCGGCCAAAAAAGGGGTGTTATAAGTTTGTATTGTGTGTCTGTGTATATGTATGTGTGTCTGTACGAATCCACGTACAGACCAAACGGCTGGACCGATTTTGATTTAGTTTTTTTTCTGTTTGAAAGGTGACTTGATCGAGAAGGTTCTTAGCGGTTCTTAGCGATTAAATCGTGAGCGACAAAACTTAAAGTTTTCAGAAGAAGGTTTCCTTGTATAATATTCGAATGTTCGCTTATGGTAAAAATTTTGCAGCCCGAATTTTAGAAGTTATCGACAATTTTGTAATTTTTCTAATTCTAAACTTGTATAGGCCGATAAAATTTTAATTTCAATAAAAAGTTCATATTTTTCTACATGTAGCTTACGATTAAATCGAAAATAGGGCTCGATATGTATGTGTGTATAATCACCCCTATTCTGCGTTTCGATTACGTTCCTGCATTCAGTTACGCACGGATCGAAAGAGGTATTCTGCCAAAAAACTGAATCGAAAGAAAAAGGAGAAGAGAAGAGTATGCTTAAACCTGCTGCTTTGCTATGAAACGGGTGAAATAGGAACAGAAAAATTAAGCAATTTTGCAAAAATTTTAGCAAAAAGTTAAATTTAGTGCGAAAAGACAGTGATTTAACATTAAAACAAATAATAATTAAACATTGTGAACATTTTTATTAAATAAATTCTTGCAAATTAAAGTACAGAGCGTTAAAAAAACAGGATAACCAAGAGGTATTTGTGGCCAAACTTATCCAGTGGTGAAGAATCCTGTCGCGCCTGAGGTGATATTTTAATTTTTTACACATAATTGTAACATAAAAATAAAGTTTATTTGTTTAAATTTAATTAAATCCGTAGACAATATCGTTTTTCGTTGCCATTAAATAGGTATGTAAACTTTTTATACTGTTCTACCTGTAATAAATTGAATAAAAATCGCATTTCAGTACTGAAAAAGAAAACAAACTGTGTAGTTCATTAATTAAACCTTCTTTGGCATTTAATACTTGCATTATTTTTTGAATTAATCACTTTTTGAAGCTAAACAAACAAAAATTGAAAACGCTCCGCCACTAAAATAACAACTTACAAAAACGTAGTTGCGATCGAAATGCAGAATACATAGAATCGAAAGAGAAATCGAAGAACGGAACGCAGAATACCAAAGTTGCCAAACGGAGAAACTTTCGATTCGAATCGAAACGCAGAATAGGAGTGAATGTGAATATTTTTTTTTTCTATTTTATTATACAACTTCGCATTGTTTCTACATATTTTTGACATATTGGGTAAACGAAAAAGCCATGTTGTTTTTTTGCAAAGTTAATTCGCCTTGCAACTTTGCGAATATGTACATCAAAGTCTGTGGCCACTTCCCACAAACTCAAAGCTTTGCAAAATGGCTCTTACTCACTCATGCGATACAGTACTGCTTTAAATAAAATATTCTCTAATATGTCATTCCTAATGAAAAGTAAGCCAAATTGAAAACACCGATGTTCAATTTGTGCTACAATGTTTACACCTCTCGCTAACAACGCGCCTTCCCTTGGCTCACGTAACATGTAAATATCCTCCATGCATTTCTCACACAAATTTGAAAAAACTTTTAGGGTGTGCTATAAAATTTGGCCAGCATTTTAAAAGGTTTTCGTCTTCGATTACCTTGAATTGTGAACGGAAATAAATTGTTACTAAACACAGAGCGTTGGTGAATTGTTTGGTTCTTTACCAGCCATGCAATAATTGCCAGATGTGTGCTGATACTAATCGGCCTGGTTGTTGTCTTTGCTAAGGTGGCACTAACAGCATGTTTCACTTTAAAAATTGCAATGATGCTAACATATACACATACATAACACATACATACTAGAGCACTGCACTGAATGCTCGTGTACTTTGTTATAAAAATCTGCATTTTAGACTAATTGTTGTTTTAATTAAATTAAATATAAAAATAAAACTACTTTAATGTTTAAGTTTCTCTCTCTCTCTCTTCTGTTCCATAACGTGTATATTTTATTAAGTATTATTTTTATTATTTTTATAATATACAATACATTATTTTATATCTTAAAATTTACTTAACATACTGGCTTCCTAATAATTTCATTAATAACATTTCAGTATTGCACCATTAATTTTTTTTTTTTTTTTTTTTTTTTTTTTTTTTTTTTTTTTGAAGAAAGACAATTTTACCAACTTGTTTCTTAATATTTAAAATTTCATTTAACAAGTGCTATTACATATTTCATTATTTATAAATATATTTATATATATATATATATGTATCAATATATCTCTAAATAGTTATTTACACATTTTTTGTTTAATATAATATCAAAGAAATATGCAAATGTTTTTTTTAATATACATACATACATATACTGCCATATTCATAAAAAATAGTTTAGGTTTATTAATCGCTTATTTGACATATCGCACATTTACTTCAATAGTGACATAACTCAAAAAATGAGTTTTTTGAGTTAATAATGCAGAAAGATGCGGCATTTCGTATTTCTTCTTGTGTAAAAATTTCATATAAATAGCTTGTACTATCACCTCCTGAGAGAAGAATTTTTTTTTCATTTCTCCATTGAGTTGTATGAAAATTGAAAACTTAAAACGCGTTTTCTGCAAAACTTGTTTTTTTGAGTTGTGCCACTATTGAAGTAGATGTGCGATATGACTCATTTACTTCAATAGTGCCACAATTCAAAAATAAAACCAGTTTTGCAGAAAACGCGTTTTAAGTTTCAGAATTTGCAAAAACTCAATGAAGACACGAAAAATATCCTTCTCTCAGGAGGTGATGACACAAGCTATTATTTATATGAAATTTTTACACAAGATAAAATACAAAATGCCGCATTATTCTGCCTTATTAACTCAAAAAACTAATTTTTTTGAGTTATGACACTATTGATACAAATGAGCGATATGTATTTCTATCGAAAATTTGTCAAATAAACCTGGGGGAAAATCATGTCATTCGATAGGACTCGTAATTTAAAAATATTTCCATATAAACTATTGAAATATTTTTAAATTATCGTATCGTATCGGATGCCGTAATTTGCCCCTTTTTTGTGATAAAGCTAAAATATTTTTTATGAATACGACAGATAGTGTTTCAGTAAATAAATAATTTTTTAGTTAATTTGTTATTATTGTAGATACACAATAAATATTGTAGATACGATAAATATACATATTTTATTTCAATTATCTTATTTCGTTTTAGTTTAACGTTAAAGTTAAATATTGCATAAATTCATAATTATACAACATCATGTACTTATAACTCAGTCTAGCACCCCTAGAGATTTTCTTTGAATATATTTGTATGCATTATACATAATTATATTTTTTCATAATTTAAGGAAATACTTTGTTTGACGTTAAAATTGCTTGTCAGGTGTGTCACAAAATTTGTACGCAAGTGATAATTTACACATTTTTTTTTGTAATTTTCAATTGGTACAGTTTTTATTTTGTTGATTCTTCAACTTTCTCATACTTTTTAAAAAATTCGAGAAAAAAATAAGTCTGTATTCAATACGGCAACTCTATTGAACAGCTGTTTTGTAAACAAGAAAAAATTACATAAAACGAAACAAGACTGTAATACTATACCAGAAATAATTGGGGATATTTTTAAAATAAATTAAGAAACTCCCTTGAAACTAAATTTCATTCTAAAATGCTTTTATTTAATAGTTGCAGCCACGGTTGTCAAATTTTCTTGGACTTATTTCGCCGAATTGATTTAAAAAATTGCCAAAATCAATTTTTTTTTCGTTTTTCTTAATATATGCATATTTAATAATAAATTTATTTTTATATAAAATTTATTTTTAAATTATTTCTATACAATTATAATAAGAAAAATTTAGCAGAAAATCGCCAAAAGCAAAAATGAAATAGCCAAAAATTATTTCTTGTAAATTTTTCTCATCCAAATTCAAAACACATTGATGGCTATAATTAATATAAGAAAAATCATTAAAATCAAATTGTTTTAATTTTGGTAGGATTTATTTTTAAACTAATTCTTCAACAAACTACATTTCCTGAATTAGAAATATTTTGAAGTTCAGTTTTGTTAAAATGTAGCCAAATCAAAAATTTAGAGGCCAAACAAGATGAAAAATCATCACGTTTGGCGAGAAATCGCCATATCTGATAGCCCTTGTTGCAGCTATGGTGAAAAACAGATCAGTACCCCATTTCTGTAACTTGTGAGAAGTTCTCGCACCGATATAAATTAAATAATTATATTGGTTGTCCTATTTTACACAGGGTTACTCACATAAAAACTTATACATACTTACAAAATATATCAACAAATACAGTTTTTTTTTCTTACTCACCCTGTGTTTCACAGGATGATAACAATTTTCTCGACTCGAAAAGTTCTCACATTCCTTACAGAAACGAGGCACAGAACAGAGCACATGGAAATGCTGTTTTGTTTTTTCTGGTTAATTTTTGAGAGTTCAGAAAATATATATTTTTAAGACACAACTCCAAGCATATTCATATAAGGTAGACTCGACTAAATTCGCTTTGAGAAATTTATAATTTTGATGTAAAAAAAAAATTACTGGAAAATGTGTTTTGACTTCTAACGGATATTCAAATTACAAACGGCCCAATAGTCACCTGAGTTGTTGAGATCACCTAATTTGAATTCGCCTTGATGAATAAGAATTAAAAACAATATTTGTTGTTGTAACGAAATGCAACTAGGCGTGCTTAACCAACAACAAATGAATATGTTTAATTATTTTTCTATTTTGATTTTATGTTTTGCAATTTGTTTATATGGAAGGGTGGATAATATAGCTTGGCATAACATCAGACAGGTCCTATTCCTAAAATGACGGGTTAATAAGGAGAGAAGGATAGGTGGTAGTGTTTGCTTCGGGCATCATCCCTTTTTTTCTTTTTAAATTTTATTTCTACAGCAGTCACCATTAGATTGACTGGCAAGAACATCACCCAAGACAGCGAGACCTATCCGTTGCATTCGCCTGTACTTGTTATTTTTTTAAATTTCTTTTTCGCAAACAACTTTCGGACCAACTTTTCCCTGCATTTTACACATGTAAGAACCTGAACTTGCATGTGTAAATGCTATATTAAATTTAAAAAAGAATAGCTCAGCTGTTATCGGTATTACATGTGAAAGTAAATTTGCCTTGATGCTGTTCTTTTAAAAAGTCTTTTCTGAAAAGATAGAATTGCAAAGGTGTTTATTTACCTACTAAAATAGAAAAAACGTAGAAGCAGCGTGGGGCAGTCGTTTAGAACAAAATTTAATTCACAGTTTAAATAAGATTAAGGAATTCATACGGAACTTTGCGTGAATATTACGGCATTGAATTTTGAAATTGTTTTCTGTAACCCGATCGATTTTAAAAGCTAACTCCTGCAACAGAAATATTTTTTTTCGATTTTTTTCAATATTTTTACTTTATAGATTCTCAAATATCAAATCTGAAAGAAAATTATCGTGTTTATATTAAACTCGTCTGAAGGACCATTATTAATTCTTTGAAAACGAGAAGTTTACTTGGATTCGATTTACAAAATAGGGCCGATAAAGTTATTAATATTTCTTACTAGCTGTTTTACGCGACTTCGCATCCAATAAGAAACTAAAGCTACAGTCACACTTGTCAAACATTTGCCCAAAAAAGCGTAACCACTAAATGATAATGAAAAATCTTTCAATTCAGACAAAAGTTTGTCAATTTAAGAGTAGCCAATATTGTTGGATTATATGATACTGTCCATTAGTTGTGTTCGAAACTGTTTAATATGATAAACAAGAGTCTGGATCAAAAGTTTTTTCATTAGTGTTTGTTGTTTACGATTTTTTGGGCAAATGTTTGACAAGTGTGACCTGACCGTACCTTAAGTAGATTACCAATCTTATCAAAAACAGAAAAAATACTAACAGCAAAAATTTTTTACGTTTTATCGGTTCCGGATAGATTTCTTAATTTTTTCTTCCATGTTCTTCTCCAGAAAATAAAAACAAAAACGGAATGGTGTTATCGGTTCAGCCATTCATGCGTGGTGACATGACAAAAAGAGGGATTAGTTTTTATTTACATATCGTTAGCTAAAATGCAAAAAGGCGTAACTAATAAAAATATAATTTTACAAGAGAATCAATAAACTAAATAAACTTGTAGTTGATTCCCCTTGTGTTTTTTTTTTTTTTTTTTGTTAATAACGTCATTTTTGATCGCAGAAGTGTAAAATTTGGTCAATTACATGTCTTCATAATAATCAATCAAAAACTCAATTTTGAATTTTTTGTTAGTTACGCCTTTTTGTATTTTAGCTAACGATATATATTTATAAAATATTGAAATATTTTCTTTAGGCAGTTCTATCTGCTTGTCTTTCAAGTACAAATAAAAAGGCACATGCGTATTGAGTGTATGTCATACTTATACTCTGAGTAGGCTCATACTCATTGTATGGATATTTATTCGGATAAAATAAATATACGCATGATACTCGGAGCATGAATATTTATTCGGACAAAATAAATATACACATGATATTGTGTATGTAATGGGATGGAAAATATGCTTTGGCTGATTTAAAATATTAATGATATAATTAGGAGGGTAAAATTTAGAATAAATATAATCTTTAAGTGAATGATATTCAGCGTTATCATGAATTCAACATGTGAAAGTTTCCAAATAAAATTTTCGACCTAATTTTATAAAACGCAACGCCAAGCATTGAGAAATATTTTTTAAATTAGTCAATGCCAAGCGTTGCGTTTTACAAAATTAGGCCCTTTAATTTCGTAACATCAATTCCATTAAAATTAAAAACTTACATACATATTTCCACTTTATCCGATAGACAAATCTTTGTGAATAATTTTCTTCATAAATTGTCAAAATATTTCGTATGAATTTTTCAAAGCAAACAAATACACAAGCAATTTTTATAGAAGTTTAAAAATTTACGCATTCGGACATTTTCCTAAACATAATCGTAAATATTTAGCAATTTGTAATGTGCTAAATGTATTTCTAGTAAATATTTAGTTGGAATCGTCGAGAATTATTAAATTGCACTTTCCATCTCTGTCACGAAATTTTTAACACCGTTACCGTTCTACCAATCCACTTTTCAAGCAATACTAAGGCTTTAAGAGTTTGCAAATAAAATACTGCTCTATATACTCATATGTATCTGCATAAATACTCTTGAGTATTTTTATACTTATGCGTATGATTATAGCTGATAGCGCGTATAAATTTTAGTTCTATTCGTTTGTACTGTTGGTTGCTTATAGTTATGCATACGTATTCAGTTTGAATTTGATGATTATATTTGCGTATGAGTATGATTTTTATTTTTACTGAAAGAGTAGTTTAAACGATGCTTTTGTCATTCTCTGGTTAATATCTCCTCACGACACGGAAAAGAATTACAAAATTTACGATTTGGTTGAAGGCCTTCTAAAGAAAGTCAATTTAAGAAAATTTCAATATTTTGAAAATGCGATTGTTCACTTTCGTACGAATTCCATAGTAATTAGACACTTTCTTTTACTCACTTAAAAAAAGAAACAAACCTTTTATTTCAATATTTAGCCAATTTAAAATAAAAAAATATTTTTGGAAATTTTGTTTAAAAAATATTTTTAATAGTTTTTTTTTGTCTTAAGTAAATTGTTTATAACTTAAATTGTTTTATAACACAGTACAACATTTTTGAAGTCATTGATTCGGGACTCAATTCTGACAATTTCATATTTTTATTTATTTTAATATCGATTTGAAGTTAGTAACTATCGTATAGGGGAATTTTACACGTTTTAGTCTCTTTTGTTTGACATAACTCGAGAACCACTAGTCCGATTTAGCTGAAACAAATTTAGAAAAATTAAGAATTACAATATCTCTAATCTGTTCTTATACCGTTTTCCTATGTGTGCAACACTTTCGAAGTTAAAAATGAATGTATGAAGGGAAAAAAGTATTTTTTGCCTAAAAATTAAATTTTTTTTTTTTAATTCATAAAAAATCAAAAATGCAAAAAAGTGTCAAATCTAATTACTTTCGCATAAAGCCACGTAACCTGTGAGTAAAGTGAGACATTTTTTGAGAAAATCGATGAATAAATTTATTCCAATAATGTTATGAATGAATATACACAAAACTTAAAATAAAAATTCCAATTTGTATTGCAGCTATTCTTACACAGAAAATATGGAATTTATGGAATCTATGCATAAAAACAAAATTTATTCATCATGTCCATCATGTCCAGTTGTGTCTTCCACCCAAATTACTGGCTTCATAAAAGACAACGTTGCACCTCCTCCATGTATCCAATTTACAAGGGTATTATAACAACTTTTGCACACTGTGTTCGGCGTAAAATTTGAACCACTTAAATCTGATTCATCAAAATAATCACAATACGCTTTTTTGAGTTCCTCAGTACACAAATTTTGTCGATAGTTTTTATTTTTTTTTTTAGGACGATTTGACCACAAACGTAACAAAAATTATTCAATTTTGGGCACTTGTTATTTTCCATATTTATATATTTTATGTTTTCTTATTATTCACTTTTAAAAAACTGGAGAAAAATCTCTTTTACTGTTCGCGTTCGTCGGCACTGGCTGAATGACAAAAATCGATCAACTATAAATACTACGTATTTTTCAATATTTTACTGGCAGGTACTTATAAATGGGCGCATGTTTTAAGGGTACCTGGCTATATACCTGATTCACCACTTGTACGTTTCAAATTGTGCAAAACTTTCCAAATAATGAATGAGGGTGCAATTTCTGTAAAAAAAAATCATACAGATAGTCACCGGAAAACCCCAAATAATTAAAACAGTCCACTATCCTTTTTTCCTTTTAATTGTTCACGCACATTTATTAGCGTTTATTGCTTCGCAGTCATAAAAATCAAATAACCTTTTGTTTATTCCTTTTTTATTTTTTTGTTAGATTTGACACTTTTTTGCATTTTTGATTTTATATGAATTTTTAAAAAAAAATTTAAATTTTTAGGCAAAAAATACTTTTTTCCCTTCATACATTCATTTTTAACTTCGAAAGTGTTGCACACATAGGAAAACGGTATAAGAACAGATTAGAGAAATTGTAATTCTTAATTTTTCTAAATTTGTTTCAGCTAAATAGGACTAGTGGTTCTCGAGTTATGTCAAACAAAAGAGCCTAAAACGTGAAAAATTCCCCTATACGATAGTTACTAACTTCAAATCGATATTAAAAATATTTTAGCAGGTAAGAAGACAAAACGAATGATGCACAAGTTCTTCATTTTGGGCCTACTTTCACGTGAAATTGTCAGAATTGAGTCCCAAAATCATATGTTGTACTGTGTAATTTTTCTTTTCTTAATTAATTTAAATTTTTAAATTTCCAGTTCAAGTATACATTTGTTTGAGATTAAAACAAAATTTTTTGTTTTAAATAGCCAGAAATAAAATTTAGTTATTTAAATATACATATTACTAAATAAATTGGTTAATTCGTTTTTTTTTTTGTTATTTATTTTTCAAAACTTTTCAAACTTATTAATCCCTCTAAAAGTCTTAGTTTGCATGTTTCATTAAATAAAAATCTTATATAAATGTATTTACAAAATCTTAATTTTATTGTAAAAATACAAACAAAAAATTATTCGGCCTGTTCACAGGCAATTCAACTTCATTAATCAAAAAGTGATCATTTTGGATCGAAACTATAAGCACAAAGTTTATATGTTAAGCGATTATAAGGACGAAAATAATTAAACTATCGAAAGCATAAATAAAGGACTCATAAATTCAATTTCTTAAACCGCGAATTGCAATTTCGAATGTAATTTTTAAATTCCGCATTGGCTACTGTCAGCAGGACGATTGAACATGTTTCAAAATAAATTTTAAATCATAAACTTAAATTTCTGTTTATTTACAGTTTTTAATGACATGAATTGTATATTTAATTAAGCAATTTTGTTATTTAAAGTTAATTTTTTTTAATTTGTATTTATTGCCTTCAAAGTAAACTTCAATATTGTTCTAATAATTTGTATGTGTGTATGTGTATTTAAAATAGCAAGAGAAAAATATGCGGTACGGTTGACCTTGAAGGACATCCCTGGAATTTCCCGCTAATTTCAAGCTCAAAGCGCTAAAAATCCGTTCAGTTTTGAATATCTCTCGAACCATTTAACCGATTGCCATATTTTATTTTCAAAAATCTTCAAGTCGAGCAAAAAAGAATCTTTCTGCTAGTTGCCGAAATGGTATTACGGATGGCAACTGGCAACTAACAGCTGGTAATTTCAGTTGCCATATTGGCAACCACAAATTTGTAGTTGCTGCATAGTTTAAAAGCAAAAAAATTTAAAAATTAAACAGTAATTGCAATATTATTTTCATTTTTGAATTTCCTCTCTGCATATTTAAGGAAAATATGCTTTACAGCTAAAGTAGAGAGTGTTCAAACTTATTTTAGGCAACAACATTTAGTCACAGTAGAGGCGGTAATTCTAGAGTCGTGTAATAGATTCAACTTTTGTACTTCCTTCTCTTCACCAATAATTAATACCACTTAACTAATCATTTTTATGATCAGTAATGTTTTTAAGCACTTTTACTCAATAACTTTCTTTTTAGCACTTGTATTTCTTATATTTTAAATATTTGTTTATATTATTTTCAGTTGCCAATCTGACATAATCGTATTTTCGATAACTTTTTGGCAACTGGAGGAAGTTGCCATACATAATACAAATTTTAAGTTCAGTTGCATTGCTAATTAACTCGGCAACTGAAGTTCGGTCGCCATCCATAATCGAGCCATAATATTCACCCTTATTCCAGTTGTCGACATCGACGTCACTTTAACACAATACCAAAAAATTGGGGCTTCTTTACTCGCTATCGAGAACAATTTTGTACTACTCCCAATCTATTTTGTTCCCTAAGTTCTAGAAAATAGCATAAACCTGCCAACAGGAGTCAGTTGTTTTCGACAAAGGGTATAAAAGCCCCAATTTTTTTTTTTTTTTTTTTTTTTTTTGTATTGTGTTAAAGCGACAACTGGAATAAGGGTGATTATTATACTTCGAATTTACTCCATACAAACTCAGTTAAAATTTATTTTATTTCAAGTGGTAAGATACACATAATTGAAGGAAATAAATAGTGCTGCAGCGTGTTCCTTCTTTTCATACTTCTTATGAAGCAAACAAGAAAATATGGAAGTAGTTTAATCAAAAGGAACTTTAACTAATATGCTAAGAGTAGCATTTATCATATTTTAAAAATCTTTTAGTCTTATTAACATCTCGAAAAACTAAATGTTGTCCAATTTTCTTGACAGTGAAAAAGTAAAAAACTTTGAACAATGTTGCCACCGCATTACACAATTGTCTTCATTGTACAATAAAAATCAAATCTTCTGATATTTGCCAATATATTGTGCCACCTTCGAATATAATACACACAATACGAAAAATGGCACAATTATATTGCAAGCGGGTGGCCCGCTTTAGGTTATGAGAGTGGTTTACTTAAATACACATACAAACACATACATATAAATACATACATAAAACAGTCATAGTAAGTTCTCATAACCTCAAAACTTGATATCTCTAATTCGAAACGAAATGACATCCAAATTCGAAAACATTTTCTTTCGTTTCGAAATACAGAGTAGACCACAGATGAAAACTCGATTTTCGAAAATAGTCGAAGTGAAATCAGGAACTTCTTAGTTGTGAATGAAATCAAAATTTTCCCGCCAAACTCAATGACAGGCACTCATTTTCTATGGAATATATTTAGCTGCTGTAAAAAAAATTAACTTCTACGATATTTTTGAAACTACTGGGATAGATTAAGGATTTGTTAGATAATTTTGTTGTGGAATTCCGTATTTGATTTTTTACTAAATAGAATAAACCCTTCTCAAGTAAAGCTAAGGCCCTTATTATGAGCAAACTTTCGATCTTCGACTGTAGTCGAAATTACTGATCGAACGAATTTTCGTTTGGTATTATGACAAGCATTCGACGAAGAATGTCGTTATTGTGAATGTCACTCACTGTGATTTTTTTTAAAATTTGCCTCTACTTTTAAGATTCTAATCTCAAGAATCATACAGAGTAATGTATATTAAAATACACTTGGTCCTGCGCAGCAAATTGAGAATTTTCCTGCATAAGTGAAAGCTTTCGAATTATTTAGTTCGTACGTCCTTAGATCTACATAAAGGCCCTTATATTATGATCAACTTTCGATATTCGACTGTAGTCGAAATTACAGTCGAACGAATTTTCATTTGGTATTATGTCCTAGTTTACACTATGCAAGTCTTATTGCTAAACTGGAGGAAGTTGCCATACGTAATACCAATTTTAATTTCAGTTACGTTGCTAGTTAACTGGGCAACTGAAGTTTGGTTGACATCTGATATAATTATATATAAATAAAATAGTCCTCCTTATCGTGGATGACATTTTTCGAGTGCGACTACGACATTTTTGTAATAGATTAAAGAATATCGCAAAAATATTTATCTAAGCTAAGGCCAAAATATCGTATTTGAAGTCGAAATAGGCAGTATAATATACTAGTGGTTTGAAAACTTCAAATATCCAGCGTTTTTCATAGCATGGACAATATATTCATGCGATTTGAGAATAATTTTTCAGGTATGTTCTCACACTCGCAAGGTTTTCAAATCGCATGTGAGTTGCAAATCGCTAAACTTGTTTCCACATGTTCTGTAACTCATGCGTTTTGCTTGCGACTTGTCATATTGATTTATGCACAAATCGCCAGAGTATAAGGAAACAATGGAGAGGAAAAATGAGCAAAACAAAAAGCTTTTTTTAAATTTAACAAATTTTATTAAAATTGTCAGCAAAATCGTCTAGTTTTGATACAAATAAAAAGAAAACATATTTAATTTAATATATTTATCATTTTATTGTTTGTTTACAGTTCAGTTTATTGTAATTTCATCAGTTCACTTCAGTATACCCTTGCGAGTTCAACTCGCCAAAATTCTGGCGTTTGCGATTTACAGAACACTAATCTTGCGAGTTCAAGTCATAATCGCAAATATTATACGAGTTGCGAGTGTGAGAACATGCCTGTTTGTTGTTATATACTCGTGACCCATCATCATTCGCTAAAATACCGACTGATTCGCTTATAATGCTGTACGAGTTGATTCGAGCAGATATTTTCATTGAGTAAAAAGAGATTTCGTATCATTTTTATTGTGAGTCAAAATTATATGTGTGCCTTGAATTTTCTGACAAATAGAATTTCACTTTGCAAACATATCTATAATTTTCGTGTAGTGTATTGTATGTGTCATAATACCAAATGAAAATTTTATTTAACACAAAAAGTTAAAAAAAAAAAAAAATAAAAAAGTTCTTGATTTTTTTTTTACAAAAATATTTTATTAATTAATTTTTTTTTAAATAATTTTAGTTTTCCATATTTTGATGTGTATATAATTTTGCTGTTTTTTTTTAGTTTAGAAAGAAAAAAATGGGTTCAAGTCGTTTATATTTAATGACATACATGTACATGTTTTGTTTATAATAATTTGCGATAAATAACAATATTTTTTTTTCTATATATAATTTTTATAAATATATTTCAATTTAGTCTTTTTTTTTAATTAACCTTAAACGAAAGACTATTCAACCAAAACTGTAAACACAAAAATAAAACAAATTTCTTTGAAAAATAATATACAATTAAATTAAACAAAAAAAAATATATATAAATATTATTAACTAAATTCACTTAAATTCACAAAAAAAAATAAAATAAAATGAAACAGCGATTTAAATAGAAACCGCAACTGCTTCAATTAATAGACGATTCATTTATAAGATTTGAACATTAGTTAATAAAAAAAAATTTCCTAGAAAAACTTTCTATCTCTCTCTCTCTCTCTTTCTACTTACTGTTTGTCTTTCTCAATAACTAGTTTTAGAACGCATATGTATGTAGTTGGGGTGGTCTATTCTGTAATTCGAAATTAGAGAAAATCCTTTCGAATTTGTATGTTATTAAAGGCGGTTTCAGACTATAATACAAGTATTAATACTTTTGTAGAAAATGCAAGTCTGACATGTTGAGTTGTTATTGTTTTTTGAAATTTCTTAAACAGAAATTAAATCAGGGAAACATCAAAAGTATTGATACTTGTATTATAGTCTGAAACCGCCTTTAATAACATACAAATACGAGAAGTCACTCTGCAATTCGATTCGGAAAAAAGATTTGTAAAGCTTAAAAATGAATAGAAATTCGAACAAATTTAAGTTTAATAATAAGAATTATACATATTTTGAATTTTTGGGTTTCAAAGAAATATTTCTAATGCGGTTTTCTTTTCTAGAAAAGGTGCTAATTTTTTTTTACAGTTTATTAAGAAAAATTTTCATTGAAAAGTGCAATAAATGTAAAATTATTTTCTAGAAAAGAAAATGTCATAAGTTTAAATATTCTATGTAGTAGGTGAAGTCGAAAAAATTATTTTGCATACAACCGCCATAAAATTTACTGCTGGTGAATGAAAGATTTTTATACTCTATTCAAAAAGGTGTCACAGGTGTTGTAAGAACCAAATTCTTAATATGCCACGGGAAATATAATTATCCCCAGTTGTTTTATTTTACTTGAAAGTTTGCAAATAATTTTATAAAATAGGGGAAACAAGGAGTAGGGAAAAAACTCCCAGGGAATTTTTATTCATAATAGGGCAGTGAAAGTTTTTGTTCACAAGGGGAAAGTGATAAAAATCCCAGTTGAAAAATATTGGCCTTACTTTAAAAATAGTCTCGTATTTCAACATCGACTATGACTTTAATCTAGGCAAAATTGTCGAAGTCGAAATATGACACTTCTACGAAATATGACTTTCTACGAAAAAACTATTCACGATTGCATGATTTGTATTGCAAATCGAAAAAAATTTCTTTCGAAAATGAAGGGTGGTGGATTACAATTTTGTACTTCGATTCGAAAGGCAATAAATAATTCATTGCATTTGAATATGTTGCTTTCTAAAAATATTTTTTATTTAGAGCCTATTTCATCAATTCTATTTAAATATCAATTCATATTTAAAAGTTGATATTCATTGAAAAAATAAAATAAAATTTATGAAAAACAACTTTTAAAAAATATGAATTGATGATATTTAGAAATGAAATATTTAATAATTTAATAGTATGCGTTTTAGAACTAGCAATTTAAAAACAAAACAAACAAAAAAAAAACAAAAAAAAATGAATTATGTATAACTTGTTTCCTGATCTTATCTTGTTTTTGTTTTGAACAATTTTAAATATTGAACTATAGTACTTTGAAAATATTTTATTAGGATAATGTTTATAAATTAAATAATTTAGGTTTAACATATGTGGAGATAAATTTAAATTAGTTTAAATTGAATTAATTGTATGTAATATGCATTGTTGTTGCTTAAAGTGGTTTTAAATATTTTTTAAAGTTTAAAATTTTAATTTAGTCTAATTAATTTAATTGTTAATTTGTATACAACATTTTTGATAAAACTAAAAAAAAAAAAAAAAAACAATTTTTTAACAAAAAAAATGCCATTCCCAGAAAAAAGTTTTAAAACTTATTCAAAAATAATTAGTTCTAGAACTAGTTAGAGTGTGGTAAGGGGCGATGATTTCAATGCTTGTATAGTATACATACGTTTAAACAAGTAGGACAAATTGCCAACATTCTAAATGAAATGAAATTTGAAATTCGATATCGAATGTCGCCATTTGCCCCCACGACTGAACGTCAGAATAAGAAGTGTTATTTCAAAACAAACTTTTATTTAGAGAGTAGGTCTCGTTAATTTGATTAGAAAAGAAGAAAACTGTTCGAGTTTGCAGCATTTCAATAGCATTGTAATTTGAAAACATTTTCTTCTTTTTTTCTGAAAACAACTAAATGAGGTGTTGACAATTTGCCAGCCACCGACCCCAAACCAACTGTAAAGGGCAGTTAACGGGTTCTAGTACTAATTATAAAATTACTTAGTACAGTGTTTGCTGGGTTGTATGATGCTTTTAATTTTAATTTAATAACTATAATTGCCTTGTTAATTAATTATTTATTTATTAATAATAGTAGTAATAGTAATAGTTACTGTAGATGTTGCTGTTGTTTAAATAGCTAATGTATTTTATGTAAATTTCTTTCAATAGTTTCTTTCTTCTTCTTCTTCTTCTTTATTTTTAACTTTACTTAGAGTTAATTAATTTTCTCTAAATCTTTACTAAATTGCTTAAAATTTAGTTTACTTTATCTAGCTGTTTTTTTTTATTTTTTTGTAGTAATTTTAAATTTTTGTTTAAATACTTCTAGATTTGTATATTATAATATAATTACTTGGTTTTTTTTCCTTTCTTTCTTTCCTTTATAATTAAATTTATTTTATTAATATTTAATTAATTAAATTTACTTCAATTGAGACTATCTAAACGTATGTATGTATGTGTATAATTAGAGTTCTATTTTTATTTATAAATTATTTTATATATTTTTTGTTGAATATTAATATTACGAACTTATAAATGTAGTAAAGTGTAAATAAATTATATTTTTTAGTTTATTTTTTAAGAATTATTCTAAATATTTTTTTAGTTTCTCTTTTTTTTTTAATAATTAGTGTTTCCTCTCATTGTTTGTGGTAATTAAATAATGATGAGTTTTGTTTTTTTTTTTTTTTTTTTTTAACTAAATTTGTTCTAAATAAAAAATTAAATTTAAATAATTTTTCTATATTTATATATATATATATATATATATATATATATATATATATATATATTATATATATATATATATATATATACATATATTTTGTTTAGTGGTTTGTTTTGTTTTTCATTACTATTTCTCTAGTTATATTTTTTTACACATTTTGTTAATTTCCTTGTATGTTTGTTTTAACATCCATTGCTTATCGTTTTGCATTTTGTAAAAAAAAAAGTGATTGGATTTCGCTCCTGTGTTGTGTATGTGTGTATTGGGCCTAATTTGAGGCCGTTTTTAACAACATTATTGGTTTGGCCAATAATGATGATGTTTTATGGGGCGTATTTGTTCTCGGTGATGTGGATGAGGACGCAGACATGGCTGAGGAAGTTTTTGTAATTGCAGGGGAGCCGGAAGTTTGTAGTGACGTTTTATTTAATTTTGTATTGTTTGTTGGCGTAGCTGTCGAATTTGACGTTGAGGTATTGTTCTGTTCTTTGTAGGTAAGAGCGTGCATTTTTTCAATAGCCGACACCCATTGCAAACCAAAGCCTTCGGGATCATCCAAATAATAGGTACGATTTGGCTGTAAAAAAGAGGGGAGGGGGGGGGGGATATTAAAATTATATTTTTCTTTTAAAGCAGAAAATAATTAAAATAAATTAAGTAGAAACCGAATAACTTGAAGAACTAGTAAATGGTAAATTATTCACCAGGGGGTCCACTCTGTATTTCGAAACCAAAGAAACTGCTTTCGAATTTGTATGCTATTAAAATTACAATTTGTATGTTATTAATATTACAATTCGAAAGCATTTGCTTTCGTTTCGAATTACAGAGTAGACCCCCAGTATTGCGTGTGTCTAGTTAAATATTCGTCTACGGGGATTTTGTACTAGATTAAAGGAAACGTGTACAAGTTTTCTTTAATCGAGGATAAAATTCTCGTAGATGAGTATTATCGACTTGACTTACGCACTACTGCTGTTCGATTGTCTTTCTTTTCAACCTAACCTAAATGGCAAATTACTCTATTTGGCAACATTCGAATTTAATATTCGAATAAAATATTTGATATTTAAAGTGAGATGTAAATAAGAATTTAAAATGTTATGGGGGCCGTTTCTCAAAGCTACTACTTACAAATCTACAAGTAAAATACACACAAAACAACAACACTTTTTAACAAATTTTATTGTTGTTTTCTGTGTATTTTGTTTGTATATTTGAAACTTGTAGTTTTGAGAAACGGGCACGATGCGTCGACTTGGTGAAAGTTGCATGGAAAACAAAAACAAAACTCCATAAATGTACAAAATGTTTTGTTTTAATGAAAATTTTCTTTACTTCGAGGCGTTTTCCAGAATAGGCACCATTGAGTTGCAGAAGAAAAAGTATTTTATTCATCATTAAAGGTTCAATCAGACATAAACATAAAAAACTGTTCGAACCATATTTATGGGCAACACTGTATTTGATTATAGGTGGCTCGCCATAACGTCATAGTCATTACGATAAAAAATCAATTTGGTTTGGTTATGGCTATTGCATTATGGCTATGTCACGTATAATTTAAGCTTAAGGTTGACATATTTCGACTACTCCTAGTACCAGATTAAAGAACATTGCAACATTTTTAATGAACCTAGTACTAGTACTGGAGCAAAGAATAAACAAATTTTGGAATATTATAAAAACCTAAATTTCCTACATTTAAATGTATTAAACTGCATGTGATTAACTTGATTTATTAATTATATTTATTGTATTTAGTATTTCCAATTGCATTAAACACATTCGATTTACCATTCTTTTCTTTTTTTTTATCAAATTTAATTACAATAATTTAAATGCAGTTGTGAGGAGAAGTGAGGGCAAAATAACAATCCTTATCGTAATTGGGGTATTTCGAATTTGACTACCAACTTTTTATAATAGATTAATTAACATCGGTAAAATTTTTTCTTTAATCTAGGACTAAAATGTAGTCGAAGTCGAAATACGCCAATCACGATAATGCCCAACTATACACTCTTTAAAATCAAATTTCTTTTTAATTTATTTTAAAAGCACAACTTATTTAAATTAAAATAACACTAGAATCATTTCAATTCATTGGTAATTTGTAAAGTTAAAATTAGTTTAAAGAAAATTTCAATGTAAAGTGGTAAATGCAAAGGATTCCCACTGCAATGTAAATTTTTTCCATAATACAAATGATAATTAGTATGTTTGTAAGCAACTGGTCAGATATTTATTCACACTATACATCGATGGGTGATGGGTGTATCATGATTAAAATGATTGGATTACTTTATGGATTAGGAACAATTTTTCGTCAACCCACGTCAAAATTGGTTGATAAACATATCGGTTTAGGCTGTGAGCCATCTGCATGCAGTGTTGTTCTCTTAAATACTAAATAGTTTTTTGTTCTCCGTTATATTTGTATGTATATTTCTATTGTCTCCTTAACAACTATCCCTCTCTCTCGCTCTCACTTTTCACGTTGAACCTCTCTTTTGCTCTTTGTGTCTTGCTATCTGGCCTTTCTATGTTTTTTCTCTCACTCTATCGTTTGATCTCTTTATGAGTGTCTCTATATCTCTCTCGTCTTTGTGTAAAATTCCCCAAACAATTCTCTACTTGTTTTTTTCTTCTGTGTCTCCACCTCGCATACCTTGAGTAGGTGGGTGTTTACTTAGTCCTAGTTTGCACTATGCAAGTCTTATTGCTAAGCTGATTAGTTCGTTAGGAGAGAGATACGAGGGGAAAAGAAACGTTTATGTTCCCCTTGTCTCTATCTCCCTCAAACTAATCAGCTAGCAGTAAGACTTGCATGGTGTAAACTAGGACTTACTAGATGCTTTTCTCTCCTTGTTGGTATCAATCTGTAATTGTCCGGTTTTGGTTAGCATTTTTGTTTTGGTATTTCGTTGTTACGTTGGTTGCTTTCGTCCAGCTATTGTTTCCTTTTGTGTGTGAAAATGGTTTGAAGGTTCAAATATTCATCCTGATTACGATTGGCATATTTAGACTGCGCCTAGTACTACATTAAAGAACACCGTAACATTGTTCTTTAATCTAGTACTAACTAAGCGTAGTCGAAATACTCCAATCGTATTATGTCTGAAAAGTGTTTATTCGTTCGTTTATTACTATTCCGTCAAACTTTATACGTTTTTATAGTCGTCTTCCTTTATGTTGTAAATTTAGTAATTTAATCCTTTTTCTAATTCATATATCCTGTGGTCTAATCGTCGCTTTCGATAACGAGCTGATTCGATCGCATTTTTCAGTTTCAGGTGGCATTCGCTATCGAACAATGCAATAATATGGTTCGATATCGAATGTCATAATCTCAAACTGAAAATACGTGATCGAATCAGCTCGTTATCGAAAGTGACGATTAGACTCCCGGTATGCACTTGTTGCGAAGCTCGAGACTGGTGGTCTATCCTGTAGTGCGAAAGGAAAGAAAACACTTTC
The DNA here is from genome assembly GCA_949987645.1 of Tachina grossa. Classification (NCBI taxonomy): domain Eukaryota; kingdom Metazoa; phylum Arthropoda; class Insecta; order Diptera; family Tachinidae; genus Tachina; species Tachina grossa. The sequence continues at coordinate 56,830,506 of OX465276.1, read as the reverse complement.
GAATTTTTATCTCAGTAACATGTAAATTCGAAATCCTTTTCTTTCGTTTCGAATTACAGAGCATACCTCCTGGTGTAGCTCCTGGTTTGCGGAAGCTTTTTTATTGTGGTCTGTTATATGTTCATGAAATCTTGTTTTTACTTTCCGTCCCATTTGTCCGATGTACCTGTGTTTTGCATGTGCACATTAATTTGTATACACCTCGTTTGTACGTTTCGTTTGTGTCGTTTTGTAGTATTCTACTCGTACCTGAGTTATTTCTTGTTCTCAATGCTTTGCTGATGTTGGGTTTTCTAAAAAAAAAGTATCTAATTTTCATGTTGATTTTCCCTTGAGTTATAAAGTGGACAAAATTGTTCTTTTCTTGTTCCTGTTATTTCTTTCTTCTCCTGTTGGATTTTATATTCATCCTGGGAGTCTGTCTACTCTGTAATTAGAAACGAGAGAAATAGCTTTCGAATTTCCATGTTATTAACATACAATCCGAAAACAGTCTTTTTCGCTTCGAATTACAGAGCAGAATACCGTCTGATCTTTTCTACGGACCTTTTTTTAATTATATTCGTTGCTTTCCGATACGGTATATAATCCTTATCTTGGTTGGCGTATTTCACTTCGACTAAATACGACTATTTTGTAATAGATTGAAGAACTCTGCATTTTCTTTCCTTTAATCTAACATAAAAATGTCGTAGTCGAAGTCGAAATGCGCCAACCACGATAAGGCCCATTATTTCCATTTCTATTTTATAGGCCTCAAGTGTTGGTGTTATTCGATCAGAGTTCGTTATTAATTGTTCAATTGCCGCGTTTTTGTTTTGTTGAGGATGGTTCAACGAATGGTGTATTATTGCGTTTGTGGCCGTTGGTATTCAACTGTATTTAACCTCCTGTTTCCATAAGGCAGGCAGTGGACTCGTCTAGAAAATGTGTATGCAAATTAGACTTGGGTGGAACTCGTGCACTAGTTCATATTTGACATAAACCAATCATCAAACCCATGCAATTTAAATGGGTCTGGATCACTGGTTTATATGTCAAACATGAACTAGTGAATGAGTTCGAACCAAGCCTAATGCAAATCACTCAACAACATTGAGTTTTTCATATAAATTTGCTACATAAATCGATCGTCTTAGTTGTGGAAACGGGGGTGTAAGTTCTTCTTTATCTTAACCGTTAGGTTCTGGTGATTAATTTAGTGTTTAATCTGCTACATCCATTGTAAGTTTTAGGATTTTGTGTTGTTTTTTTTTCAGGCGATTCTGAATTTGTTCCTCTTTATTTCCTTCCAGTATAAATGTTATTTCTTTCCACGCATCACATTTATACTGGAAGGAAATAAAGAGGAACAAATTCAGAATCGCCTGAAAAAAAAACAACACAAAATCCTAAAACTTACAATGGATGTAGCAGATTAAACACTAAATTAATCACCAGAACCTAACGGTTAAGATAAAGAAGAACTTACCCCCGTTTCCACAACTAACTGCCTGTTTATAGAAGCCATGTAAAAATTCTCGTCTGTGTATTTATATTGAAAACAAAAACAAATTTGAGTGCTTTGTTTTTGTTTTCAATATAAATAGGCAGACGAGAATTTTCACATGGCTTGTATAAACTGGCAGTAAGACGATCGATTTATGTAGCAAATTTATATGAAAAACTCAATGTTGTTGAGTGATTTGCATTAGGCTTGGTTCGAACTCATTCACTAGTTCATGTTTGACATATAAACCAGTGATCCAGACCCATTTAAATTGCATGGGTTTGATGATTGGTTTATGTCAAATATGAACTAGTGCACGAGTTCCACCCAAGTCTAATTTGCATACACATTTTCTAGACGAGTCCACTGCCTGCCTTATGGAAACAGGAGGTTAAATACAGTTGAATACCAACGGCCACAAACGCAATAATACACCATTCGTTGAACCATCCTCAACAAAACAAAAACGCGGCAATTGAACAATTAATAACGAACTCTGATCGAATAACACCAACACTTGAGGCCTATAAAATAGAAATGGAAATAATGGGCCTTATCGTGGTTGGCGCATTTCGACTTCGACTACGACATTTTTATGTTAGATTAAAGGAAAGAAAATGCAGAGTTCTTCAATCTATTACAAAATAGTCGTATTTAGTCGAAGTGAAATACGCCAACCAAGATAAGGATTATATACCGTATCGGAAAGCAACGAATATAATTAAAAAAAGGTCCGTAGAAAAGATCAGACGGTATTCTGCTCTGTAATTCGAAGCGAAAAAGACTGTTTTCGGATTGTATGTTAATAACATGGAAATTCGAAAGCTATTTCTCTCGTTTCTAATTACAGAGTAGACAGACTCCCAGGATGAATATAAAATCCAACAGGAGAAGAAAGAAATAACAGGAACAAGAAAAGAACAATTTTGTCCACTTTATAACTCAAGGGAAAATCAACATGAAAATTAGATACTTTTTTTTTAGAAAACCCAACATCAGCAAAGCATTGAGAACAAGAAATAACTCAGGTACGAGTAGAATACTACAAAACGACACAAACGAAACGTACAAACGAGGTGTATACAAATTAATGTGCACATGCAAAACACAGGTACATCGGACAAATGGGACGGAAAGTAAAAACAAGATTTCATGAACATATAACAGACCACAATAAAAAAGCTTCCGCAAACCAGGAGCTACACCAGGAGGTATGCTCTGTAATTCGAAACGAAAGAAAAGGATTTCGAATTTACATGTTACTGAGATAAAAATTCGAAAGTGTTTTCTTTCCTTTCGCACTACAGGATAGACCACCAGTCTCGAGCTTCGCAACAAGTGCATACCGGGAGTCTAATCGTCACTTTCGATAACGAGCTGATTCGATCACGTATTTTCAGTTTGAGATTATGACATTCGATATCGAACCATATTATTGCATTGTTCGATAGCGAATGCCACTTGAAACTGAAAAATGCGATCGAATCAGCTCGTTATCGAAAGCGACGATTAGACCACAGGATATATGAATTAGAAAAAGGATTAAATTACTAAATTTACAACATAAAGGAAGACGACTATAAAAACGTATAAAGTTTGACGGAATAGTAATAAACGAACGAATAAACACTTTTCAGACATAATACGATTGGAGTATTTCGACTACGCTTAGTTAGTACTAGATTAAAGAACAATGTTACGGTGTTCTTTAATGTAGTACTAGGCGCAGTCTAAATATGCCAATCGTAATCAGGATGAATATTTGAACCTTCAAACCATTTTCACACACAAAAGGAAACAATAGCTGGACGAAAGCAACCAACGTAACAACGAAATACCAGAACAAAAATGCTAACCAAAACCGGACAATTACAGATTGATACCAACAAGGAGAGAAAAGCATCTAGTAAGTCCTAGTTTACACCATGCAAGTCTTACTGCTAGCTGATTAGTTTGAGGGAGATAGAGACAAGGGGAACATAAACGTTTCTTTTCCCCTCGTATCTCTCTCCTAACGAACTAATCAGCTTAGCAATAAGACTTGCATAGTGCAAACTAGGACTAAGTAAACACCCACCTACTCAAGGTATGCGAGGTGGAGACACAGAAGAAAAAAACAAGTAGAGAATTGTTTGGGGAATTTTACACAAAGACGAGAGAGATATAGAGACACTCATAAAGAGATCAAACGATAGAGTGAGAGAAAAAACATAGAAAGGCCAGATAGCAAGACACAAAGAGCAAAAGAGAGGTTCAACGTGAAAAGTGAGAGCGAGAGAGAGGGATAGTTGTTAAGGAGACAATAGAAATATACATACAAATATAACGGAGAACAAAAAACTATTTAGTATTTAAGAGAACAACACTGCATGCAGATGGCTCACAGCCTAAACCGATATGTTTATCAACCAATTTTGACGTGGGTTGACGAAAAATTGTTCCTAATCCATAAAGTAATCCAATCATTTTAATCATGATACACCCATCACCCATCGATGTATAGTGTGAATAAATATCTGACCAGTTGCTTACAAACATACTAATTATCATTTGTATTATGGAAAAAATTTACATTGCAGTGGGAATCCTTTGCATTTACCACTTTACATTGAAATTTTCTTTAAACTAATTTTAACTTTACAAATTACCAATGAATTGAAATGATTCTAGTGTTATTTTAATTTAAATAAGGTGTGCTTTTAAAATAAATTAAAAAGAAATTTGATTTTAAAGAGTGTATAGTTGGGCATTATCGTGATTGGCGTATTTCGACTTCGACATTTTAGTCCTAGATTAAAGAAAAAATTTTACCGATGTTAATTAAATCTATTATAAAAACTTGGTAGTCGAATTCGAAATACCCCAATTACGATAAGGATTGTTATTTTGCCCTCACTTCTCACAACTGCATTTAAATTATTGTAATTAAATTTGGTAAAAAAAAAAAAACAAATTGGCACAGCAGAATCATAATCAAACGATTCTTTTCTTTTTATTTTTAGTGCAAGCCGAAATTTATTTGCTATTGGTTGTGACACTTTCGGGTGGAGAGAAGTTCACAAAATTTGGCGGTTTTGGTGGCGGTAGCATGGATCTCAATTAAATTTTAAAATGCAATTGTCATTTAACAGGCGCCAATGTTATGATATTTATTTTATTTATTTGTTGCTTTTTTTAATTCATATTTAATATTATTTACGAATAATAAACAAAAAATCTCATAATTCGAAAAAGGTGACGAAGGTCAAATGCTATTTAACACAATGTTGAAACGGAAAAATACAATTGTATTAAAAAAAAAATTTATATAAAAATGCCCTTGATAAGATTTTTTGCAATTTCTATTATAATACAATTTGCGATAAATTAGACGTGTTTGATACTCGTACGTTTAATTTTTTCATTAATAATTAAATCACTTAATGAATTTTTGTTTTCATTAAATAAATTTCTTTAAGGACATACCCTGCAGGGGAATAGGCGATAATTGTCTAAAAGCTACTAGTATAATTACTAGAATAACAAGAACTAGTGCAAAAAGGGTTAAAGTTGTTGTATAAAATTACTAGTGCTGATGAGCACTAGTATATGAAGTAGTTACAAGGCAACACATTGCAAAATAAATTTTGACTGTCTAACAGAGCTCTTGCACTGTATCAAAATTGGTATCATATAATTAATAAAATTTTAGCTTGATATAAAAATAATTATAATTAAATAATTATTATTACCTTTTTGTATTTCTGAATTTTTGATAAATAATTGCGAATTTTAAGTAGAAGTTGTCACTGGGTAACAAAGGAATAAACCACCAATTTTATAGAAATTTTCTTTACAAATGAACTGGTAATAAACTAGTCCTAAACTAGTACCAATGGTACTAGTAGTTTTCTAAACACACTCAATGCTAGTTTGAGCATTAAGATAGTATAGGAAAGTTTACAGTTGGGAACTAGTGGTGGTGATTTCTGTACTAGAAAAATACTAGTTGAACACTAGTTCGTTCTCCTGCAGGGTAAATACTGACAATTATATGTATGTATGTACATATGTATGTATGTATGATTATTTGTTTATATGTATATTAAAATAAGAGCTTGAAATTTATGCTTTTAAAAAGACCGGCTTTGGAAAAAATGGCTGTATAAATTGTTAGTGGGAGGAAAATGCCATTTAGAAATACATACACATGTATGATCCAGCGGCCGGCCTATTGCTCAATCGAAGATATTTACAGTGGCATAGAAAACTATACATACCTAAAAAAAAGGAATTTTATGCAAAACTTTAAATTTTGTATCAACAAAATTTAATGCGTTCCATTCATTCCTTGTAAAAAAAATAAAATATTTTAAAACAAAAATTTTTTGTAAAAAGTATAGTGGGCGCATATTCATAGTCAAAATAAAGTATAATTTGAAAAATTTAAAACCAGTGGCGCATATGCATAGTCAAAATAAAGTACATACACTTTAAGAGTTTAAAACCAGGGGGCTACTGTGTAATTCGAAGCGAAAGGAAAAGCATTCGAATTTGTATGTTTATAACATGTAAATTCGAAAGAATTTACCTTTCGAATCGAATTACAGAGTAGACCCCCAGTATTTTGCATGGTAATACTAGCCCATATTCATATCACAAAGTATACTTTAGGAGATTAAAACCAGTATTATCATGCAAAATACTGGGGGGTTATTATGTAATTCGATTCGAAACGGAAACTGTTCGAATTTGTATGTTATTAACATTACAATTCGAACACATTTCCGTACGATTCGGATTACATAATAACCCCCCTGATTTTAAAGTCTTAAAGTATACTTTGTTGCGACTTTCAGTATGCGCCATTGGTTTTAAACTCTTACTGCCTTATTCATAAAAAATATTTCAGGTTTATTAAACGCTTATTGACATATTTCTATCGGAAATTTGTCAAATAAACCTGTAATAAACATAAAATATTTTTTATGAATTAGACCGTTAAAATATACTTTGTTTTGACTATGAATATGACGCAATTTACATTGTGCCTTTTCCGCTTGCCTTTGCAGGCAGGCTTTTTGAGTTTTTTGGTGAGAGGTTTTGAAAAGCATGCGGAGGGAAAAAAGGCACGAAATAAAAATTCGAGAGGATTTTGTTGTTTTTTTTTCGTACTCTCAGCACTACGAGTGTATATAAATGAGAAAAAGGCATGAATAAAAGTGGCTTATACGGGATTTACACTATGACTTTTTGCCAATTCTCTTTTGTGTTGCTATATCTTTGATCGCCTTTGTACCCTGTGTGTCTATAAACTCTAGAAAAGTCACAATAAAAAGTCACAGTGTGAATCCCGTATTAATGTAAATGTGCGTGACTTTTCGTATGGGGTTTAAAAGAAAATTGTCAAAACAAGACAGGCTAACAAGGCATAATGTGAATAGGTATTATGCGTCATTATATTTATAAAAAAAAATTAATTTTTAATACACAGAAAGAAATACATACGACATAATTTATTGTTTTAGGTCATAAAGAATATTCCCCTTTGTTGAGATTGGTGATTTTGCAGAGAAAGATATGCGTATTGTACTCATTCGAATTTAAAGCCGAAAAATGCCAACCACGATAAGGCCCATTAATATTTTAGTATTTTGCTCTAAACTCCCTCCTTTGCTCTCTAAGACGGCATTTAATTGATTTCTTTTTTCATAGTATACCACACTTTACTGGTACTTTCCGAAGAAATTTTGTACCTTTCTTTGATAAGAGCATTTTTCAAATCCTGTTTGCCCCTTATCATGGCAGTTTTTCTTATCCTGCGCTCCATGCCCCATCATTTTCCAATTGGGTTTAAGTCAGGCGGATGAGAAGGGGAATTCAGTTACATATGTAGGCACATTGTACACCAGCCATTCCTTCAAAATGAACGCTGTATGCTTTGGGTTTTTTTTTTTTTTTTTTTTTTTTGTTAATGGAAGTACATACTTGATCCTTCAAATCATCCTTGAATAGGTTCAAATACATTGTTGTCTCAATAAAAACCAAATTTTTAACCCCAGTCGTCGACGTACAATGCCAAACAATAACAGAGCCGTCCCCGTCGGCATCAGGTTTTTATGTTCCAACTCTTCATTCTTATTTACGCCAAACTTTTTGCTTTCCATTTTAACTGAATGAATGAGTTTAAAATTTTATTTACTATCTTCGCTAAACACCATATTTTTCCAAAAGTAAAAGTTTTTAAGCAAATTTTATTCGTTTGGCCGTATTAACATCACTTATGAATGGTTTTGTCCCAGGCACTCGGCTATGATAACCTCCACTTCCCAATACACTGCGTACTGTTTCGAAATTTTCCCATGCCTTTTGCTATATCAACAGCAGTTATCCTAGGATTTTTTTTTCAATTTCTTTCTATATTTGTCGTTTTATATGTTGCGTAATTTTTAACGGTCGACCACTTTCTTCTTACAACGGTTTGTATACTAGACTTTGAGTCCCAATAATATCAGAATCGCGCAACGATTTTCCTCCATACTTTTGATGCTGAACAATCAGATTTTCAATATCTAAGCTTAGTTCTTTAACTTTTTTTAGACACAAACGTTTTTCATTTATTAACTTAAAAAGAGACATGAAACATTACAACGTAGTGGCAAAATATGTGTAAATTCTTTTGTTGGAAAAGTATCTTTGACCATGTATAATTTTCTGTGCAGTAAAATTTGATTTTCTTTAAATTATTAATAAAAAAATATATTTGTTTTACCAAAAATTCTTATTTTCATAGTTTTTTATGCAACTGTATGTACATATGTAAATGTTGGCTACTCACGAAGAAAAAAAAAGCAAAACGTTCTAAAAAAACATTAATATGCCATCCATTAATTGTTCGAAAATCTATTGTGTTTGTGATCCAAAAAAAAATATTATTACATTTTGCGTTTGATATCGGTGTCAGTGATTTTATGCATTAGATTTGTTTATCTCTCGCTCGCTATATGTACATACATATGAATATGTATATGTATAGTTTACTATACAACGTAATAATATTTTGGTTTGATTTGGGACCTTCTCATTAGAAACTAACTAGCAGAGCGAGCGAAAGAGATAGAGGAGAAGAAAAAAATTAAGAACTAAAGTTGATTGAACTTTTGTTTACTTCTTTAAACTACCGCTCTCACACCACACCCCATTTATTTACGCATTATTTATTTAAATTCTAATTATAGTTTTTTAATATCACTCCAAATTTCGGTCTAAAGTTAAAAATATTAAACGTTTTATTGCCTACGGCTGCGAAGACAATGTACAACAATAAGTCCTTATTTACACTATGCAAGTCTTATTGCTAAGCTGATTAGTTTATTAGGAGAGAGAGACAGGGGGGAAAAGAAACGTTGCTGTTCCCCTCGTCTCTCTCTCCCTGAAACTAATCAGCTTAGCAATAAGACTTGCACAGTGTGATTTGGGACTAACAAACACACTTCTGTAGTGGAAAAACTAAAAACAAAAAGTAAAAAATCATACACGTGTTCCCATCAAATCACACAGAATCAATACAAACTATATGTACACTCGTTCAATAACAAAACGAACAAAAAAAAAAACAAAAAACAAAAACAAATATTGATGCGAATCATCAATATCATTTATCTATGTATGTATATGTATGCTAAAATAATTTGTGTACCAAAGTCAGGCGTCGCAGCAGGCAGAACAATTTCCCCTTCCTTAAAACAGCAAAGTGTTGGCAATTGAAATTGTATAACGTTCTTGATGACGACAATCATTCTATTGTATTGGATTGTATTTCGAAAATGACGTAAGTTTAGGTGTCTAAAATGAAATCTTAACCATAAATGGTGTCCTTGGAGAATTTAAATAGAAGTATTTAATTTGAACTAAATGAAATAAACTAATTTAATGTAATAATATGTGTGCGTGTGTGTCTGTCTGTATGGACAGATCGCTGAGAAAAGAAGAGGACAATTTTGTTCAACGGCTGACTTGGTTACAAATAATGAATACTTTTAGTTATATTAAATTAAAACTCACCGTATGAACGAAGAAGATTTTAAAATTTTTAGCTTCAGCTCTCAATTCCGGACTCCAGGGTATTTCACCTTTTTTAACCATTTGTACAGGATCTATATAAATGATACGAGGGCCAGTAGTTAGCAGAAACATGCGTTTTCTGGCAAACAGTCCTTTGCGTTTGTTGACAAATCCTTTTTTCAAAATGACCTCACCTTCGGCGAAGGCGTGCCATTTATCTGTTTTTTGCAATTCCAAACGTCTAAGTTTTTCCTCTTCCGTAAGGTCGAAATTATCTGCAAGGGAACATTAAAAATATTATATTAAATTACTTTCGTTTAAAAAAGAAGAAGAAACTGTTTAAAAAAAGGTTTACTTACTCTTGGCAGATTTTTGTGTGGTATAATTGCTGGATATATTGGAGGAGCAGGAGTTTGATGATCTGTTTATAATTTTGGGGATTTCATTGTTTGCAGTCTTTTTCTTATCGCTAATATCATCATCACTTATGCAGCCCAATTCCATGCCAAGCAAACGTGTCATTTGCTTTTGGTCTAGACCTGGTTCTAGGTTTTCACAGATTTTAAACTCCTCCCCTTCTTTAATGAGATCGGGCAAAAATGGTGATATGGGTGCAGGCGCTTGTTGTCTCACCGTATCGAAGTCAATGTTTTTGAAAAAGGGATGAGAACGTATACTTTCATAACGTCCATTTAAGTCTTGGGCACCCAATCTTTCGGCTGGATTAAGCTTCAACAATTTCTTGACTAGATCCTCGGCATCTTTGTCGAAACCTTGGGGAAAATCTAAATTGCAGGCTATGATTTCTTTGAAGATAACATAATCATTGGAACCGCGGAAGGGCGGCAGACCCGACATCATTTGATAGATAATGCAACCCAAAGCCCACAAATCGGCCGAGGGCGTAATGGGACAATTTTGTAAAACTTCTGGAGAAACGTATTGAGCCGTACCTACAAAACTGCCACGCCGTTTGCGATGATAACGTGGCTGTTGTCGCCCGGCACGCGGCGAGTCTACATCATCACCACTAGCCGTATCATTTGAAGAACCAGTCGAATCATTTCCCTCCTCGTCCTCTTCATTTTGGCTATCTAATACATCATCATCATAGTCCAGGGAACCCAAAACACTGCCAATGCTACCACCCGATTGGCTGCGTGACTTTTTCGATAGATCTGCACCTCCGGACAATAAAAACTTATTGACCTGTTGTCTTTCTTCAGCTGTAAGAATTTTCACCGAACCAAAGTCCGCTATCAGTGTGTGCATATCTTCATCCAGCAAAATGTTCTCTGGCTTTAAATCGCGATGCACAATATTCCGTCCATGCATTTCTTCACAGGCTAATACTAATTCGGCAGCATAATGTCGTGTTGAATCAATATCAAAGGAACCTACTTTATTAATATACGGCAAAAGATCGCCATTTTTGGCATAAGTCATAACAAAATAAAGAGAACGTGCATCCTGGAACGTACAGGAGAGATTAACAAAACCAGGTACATTGGTCATCATATGTATGACCTCACGTTCCCGTCGTATGTACTCTTGTTTGTGTTCGCGTATGATTTGGCGTTTCTCACAGACTTTAACTGGAAAGAGAAGATTTAAAGGGAATATATTTATAATAACTTTTCTTTGAATCGATTTAACGCTGAAATTGCTTATTTTGTTGGTAAAATTTCCTACAATAAGATTCAAAATATATAGTGGGCTTTATGGGATGGGTTGGTATTTCGACTTCTTTAATTTATTACAAAAACGTCATAGTCGAAATCGAAATACCCCAAACACTATAAAGACTAGGTAGGACTCAATATCCAACACACTTTTAAGAAAATACAACCCTTGTGTATGATGAAAATATTAATTTCTTATACCCCAGGAAATAACTCTCATGGAATTCATTTTTATATTTAGATTGAGCTAAAAATTTAAATTTTATCGAGAACTTCGAATTTTCGAACTCCTCTATATGGTTTCCAGTTGTTTAATTTTAACTGAAAGCTTTTGTTTTGAATGGATGTGTGAGACAAGACGAACGTTTTCGACATTGACAACAGGCCCTAAGTAAAAAAAAACAAAAAAAAAACTGCATTAAAAAAATCTTAAAACTTAGTTGTACTTTTAATTTAATTTTTTTTTTTCAGATACAAACCATTAATGTTATTTTTTTTCTATAATTCTTAGATTTAAATGAAATACCAGCTGATTTTTAAAAATAAAAATGCCAAAATGGCATATGTTTGTCTGGAATAAGAAAGTATTTGGCGGAAATCCGACACCCGGAGTTTTCTTTTTGCATTCAATATAACCAATTTACTGAAGTTAATTGTTAATAATAACAAGGTCATTTAACTTGAGACATTTTTGTTAAAATATTATTATTTCATTTTTTTATGAAATCGTGTCATATCATTTGTATTTTTTTCAATAAGAATGTTTATTTTATTTTCATGGTTTTTACGGCACGTGTAACAAAAAATTAATGAATAAACAATTATTAACTGCTAAATTGGCAATAAGTAAACAATTATTTTAAATTATTACAGATGGAAAATGAACAAAAGAATTCAGGTTTAAAATAACAGCAAGGTAGAAAACAACAGCAAATTTTTGCAATCGGATTTTAGTTGAAAAAAGGAAGAAATTTTAATTAACGTTAATAATGCTGAAGCAAGAAAATAAAACTGAAGTGTAATATGTTTTGAAAGCAAACTAAAAAATATGCTTCATAAGATATTTTTAAGAATTCGAAATATAGTAAAAAAATTTTTGATTTTCTTATTAAAATAACAAGGCAAATAAATTTTTTTGTTAATAAATTTTACTTATTTATTTTATTTATTACCAAGCACCCTAAATAAGGGCATTAAAACTAAATTAAATAGAATGCCTTAATGTAGGCTTTAGTTTTTTAATTTTAAACAGCGTTTTTAAAATACTATCGAATTCTCTCACATTCGTATTGAAAGGAAATAAATTATTAAGCCAAAGTTAACCTATTTTTACTAGTAAATTATAAAATAATGCATAAGTATGTATCTCTATATTAATAAGATATTATTTATTGGCTAAAAACTTTATTGGGGTATTCAAATGGTAGTGTTAAAGTCATAACGTCATAATGTTATAAACTTTTAAACTAGTTTAAAATACGACTTCTGTGAGCAACCCCTTATATTTTAGTGCGTTAGTTGAAACATAAACAATATGATACAAAACAAATGAGAAAAAATATTACAAAAATTAAATAATATTTGGTACGAATATGCAAAATTATGAGAAAACTATTTAACGGCTTCTATCTGTTTCCGAAAATTATTTGTGAATTTTTGCAATATGTAAAACAAAATTTTTTCGACCATTTATTCTTTTAAGGCTTTGGAATTTATTTGCAAATTTTCTTAAGTTTTGCGATTCAGGTAATTTTTGATAAAACTTATTGCTCTTGTGTGTAATTTTAACAAATTAGGATTGAATCAAGTCACACCATTGTCTGATTGAAGTATTTTTGTTGTTGCAGTTTTTGCCTTTTTTACACATTTGGCGACTTTTACTTTATATCACACTTTGCTATCATTTTGGTATTAGCAAGTTTTTGCAAATTTTCATTTTCGCGAATTTTTCCGATTTTTTGGAATTTCTTATATCTTTAGGTATTTATGTGTTATTTTAGGGCTTGCCTTTTTACCATTTTACCGATTTTTAATACATCTATTTGTGCGAATTTTCATAATTTTGTCAATTTTCTGCGATTTTTGGGAATTTCTTAGATCTTTAGGTATTTGTAAGTAATTTTGGAGCTTGTTTGCAATTTTGCAATTTGTTGCAAATTTTTGCAATAAATGTGATTGTTCACAATTCTTTGCTTTTTTTTAGCAGTTTTAAACTTTTTTTAATAAGTATCAGACTTTAATATATTTTCGATGTTACCAAGTTTTTGCGAATTTTCGTAATTGCGGATTTTTAAAAGATTTTTGCATTTTTTAAGCATTTTTTTAAATAAATTTTAGGGTTTTTTCATTTAAAAAATTATTCGCGAATTTTCGCAAATTTTCTGCACGTGAGATAATTTTTGATTCATAAAATCTACTGAGCTTGCTCGTTTACAATTTTTGAGGCTATTTAAATTTTTTGAAGATATTCGCATTTTTTTTAAGTTTTCGCGATTTATATGCTGTATGTCTATACTCGAGTTATTACTTTTCTTTGCGGTCTATATAATCAGCTTTGGGACATTGTGTCCATTATTTTAATCCCTTGCGAATTTTTATATTTTTTGCAATATATAATGATTTGAGTAGAAATTTGCTGAAGAAAAATGTCACTTATTTAAACTTAAATGGACATTTTGTCGAAAAAGAAAAGTAAAAAGCAAAATAATTAGTTATGACAGTAACAAATACATAGAGTGAAGAATTGTATTAATATATTACTCATTTTATATGAAAGAAAATAAAAATAATTTTAAACTGGTTTAAAATGTTAGGACTTTATGACTTTATGACACTTAGGACACCCTTGTGAATACCCCATATGTGTATGTAAAATTAAAACTTAGTTTTCCATCTAAAACCAGCCTTTCGAATTTGCCAACAAAAAAAAACCTGATGTTACAATTTTCCTTATAAAATTTCTGTGTTGTGTTTTTCAATGTGTTGTTATTGTTATTATTTAGTTGTTTTTTTTTTCTTTTGTTTTGATTTTTGCTTAGTTTTTATATGTTATTTTTTGAACTAACGGCCTTGTGTGTTTAATATTAAAGTAAATAAAAACAAATTGTAATACTATTACTAAACACGCTCTCACACACTAAAAAAAATAATAATAATTTATGTATGTATGTATGTATGTATTTCTAAACTGACTTAGAAATATACAAAACAACAACAAAATCTAATAAAATATTTCGAGTTGTAAAGGTGCTCAGGAATGTCACTCTACTACATTTGCCAGTTTGGGTTTTTGATTTAAGTTGTTCCCTCCCCAAAACCCCCTTCTAATCCAACAACATTTTTACTCTTGTCTATTTACCGTTCTCATTTCAATTACACATTTTTCTCTTGTGCTCTTTATAAAAGCTGATAATTTTTTTTTTTTTTTTTGTAGTCAATCAAATTGTTGTTGTTTATGTGCAGCTTCAGCGATTTAAACTTTACGTAAATTTTGATTTCTTGACAAATCACAGATTTCATAAGTTATACCGAATTTATGTAAGTTAAAGTATTAAGTTACACTAAAGGCTGAATATTTGATGGTTTTACATTAAATCTATGTACATATGTACATATTTATGTATTGAATGTAGTACAATAGGGACGATCAAATTGTATGGGTGTAAAATACCTACATGAAGAAGAAAAGAAAAAGAAAAATTAAACCAGACTTATTAGCCGGGGGAAAATACCGATACCCATGTCATTAAAAATTTACGTTAATAAAGTGCGTGGCTGCACAGAAAAATATAGGTATTTTCCCCAGCTAATTAATAAAGTCTAGTTTAATTTTAGTTCTCTAAGTCCCTATTTACACTATGTAAGTCTTATTGCTAAGCTGATTAGTTTATTAGGAGAGAGAGACGGGGGGAAAAGAAACGTTGCTGTTCCCCTCGTCTCTCTCTCCCTGAAACTAATCAGCTTAGCAATAAGACTTGCACAGTGTGATTTGGGACTAATTAATAAAAAATATTTCATTCAATAAGAATTGAAAATACTTAAGCACCATTATAAAATTATTCCTGCGGAAAATTCTGAGAAAATTTTTTGATCAAACTAAGAGGGTATAAAAACAAATTCTATTCCACGACTTTTCCCTGTATCGTACAGTGTAAAAAGAAGGTTAGGTGAATAGCCAATGATTGTTTTGTTTATATTTATTTTGTGAGAAGACATACTTACATACATATGTACATACATACGTGCTTCTATGCGTATCTTTTTCTTTTGAATACACTTTTATTTGCTTTTTGCTCTTAGTTTTGTTTTCCAATTTATATTGTGTTTATAATTATTATTGTACTATCTGAAGGCAAACAAGAAAAACTTGAAAGAGAACAGTAGATAAATAAAATTCTATTGAAATTTGTTCTAATAAAACTAGTCAAAGTCAAAATACGCCAAGCACGCCAAGAGATGAATAAATTTATTTAGTTTATAGCACCAGTGGGATTGCCAGTTTTTTTCTTTTGCAGAGACTTGGCGCACATCTCAATCAACTACTTCGTTGAATTTTCTACCATCGAAATTTTGGAATGAAAGCTTATTTCCTTAGGACTTTTCTACATTATGAATTTGTTTTCCCCGTGAAGAAAATAATCCCAGGGGGAAAAACAACAAACAAAACAATTGCCTTCAAAATGCGGCGATGCCACAATTATTACTCTTTTTTTGTTCTCAAGGAATTTATGATTGGAGAAATTTTTTCCCAATAAAATTATTTTCCATGAGAAATTCCGAGTGAATATTTATTATTTAGCTGATATGTAATTTAATTCCCTTCTGAAAGTAGATACATATGTACATATGTAAGTACATCTAAATGATTAAAGTATAGAAAACATATTTCATAGTCTCGATTTAGTAAATTTGTGGTTATTAAATCACGTGTCTTTTTTAATTTACCGCCTCGTAATTGAAATGGCAACACTGCTCCTGTCAACAGGCAACTGTCAATTCAATCGTGTCTAAATTTGAACAAGCTGCGTCATTTAGTTTGCGTTTGACAGCCGTTGAGAAGAAGATTGAAAAAAGTGAATTTCGTGTGGTGATTAAGCATTAATTTTTTGCTAAAAAAAAAACAAATGACCATGAATTGGTCTACGAACTGTTCCCTCATCCGGCCTATTCCCCAGATTTAGCCTCGAGTGACTATTTCTTTTTCCCAAACTTGGAAGAAATGGCTTGGTGGTAGGAGATATGACTCCAACGACGAATCATCCATCTCACAAACAAATGCCCGTTTTGATGACCTTAACAAATCATATTTTTCGGAAGAGATAAAAAAATTGGATAAACGTTAGACCAAGTGTATAGAACTCAAAGGAGACTAGTCCAAAAATAAAATAATATAAAAATAAAATAATGACCCACCCTCGTATGTGTGCAGAAGATGTTTTAAGAAAACAAATATGAACTTTGGGCATTTTTCTTTAATACCGAAAAGTTTCTGTATTTGCCAGCCAAAGCTGGTCCCCATGCAAATCCCGGTATTTCGCGAATCCATTCCTAGTATACATATCGTCGTTAAAATCAACAAAATCATGTCTGAAATTTTCATATGCATTTTGTGCAGCTTGCGTTCTGAAATAACCAATAAAAATAGGTTTTTTTAAGGGTGCGCGTGTATGGTCTGCTTTTAAAAACATCTTTGCTAAATCACTAAATTTGCTTCACTTTATTGTTGCATGCTGGATCGTGTGCACAAGCCGCTGTTTATACATTTTGCTTCGCTGGGGCTTTTCGCCTGGTTAAACATTATTTTATAATTTATTTTATTTGTTTGTAGCTTTTAACTTTTTCTCTAATCAAGTTCTTTTTTTTTTGTCTTAATTTATACTCTTTACTTAACTGGCTCTGAAGTCTGTGTATGCATTTGTTGTTTGTTTGTTGTTTGTTAAAGAGTACACTGGGTTGTATCGTCTGTTTTTTATAGCTCAGTTGTTTGGTATGCAATTGTGTAGAAATGTTGGTGTTTTATTGATGTTTGTTCATTATTTTTTTGTTGGTGTTTTCCTTGCAGTCAGACAGACAGCAGCAGCATCATTGAATTTTATAAATAAATAAATTTTATTGAATACGAAATGTAAGTATGTATGTATGTAATGCGAGTAATAAAAACCCACTACTATGCAAAAATAACGAATACTGAAATAAGAAATGATGATATTTTGCTCTGCTGCATCACCAACATTATTGTTGTGTGTGTGTGATTGTACTCGTATGTTGTGTTGTTCATAAAAAGAAAAACAAACGTTTTTAATGATGATTCTTTTGGTTGTAAATGCAGAGCTACATTATAGAGAACATAAAAAACTGCTTAAATAAACTTGTTTAACTGCATTCTTGGGCGATTTATGGTGGTTTTTATTTATACAACTACAACTGCAGCGACTGACAAAAACAGCCAACATGGAAATATAAAAAAAGTTTCTCAAGGAATGCTTGAAATTAAAATTAAGCGCGAAAATACATTAATTAAAATTATTGACATACTGTTGTGGACCCCACCCAGGCAAAATATCAAGTGGAACAATAGTTAGTACATACATACATATGTATGTATGTGCCCATACATAATTATAAAAGTGGTCTAGGTCTTATAGTTTTTGTTCCGAGTTATTTAGTGGACCACGTTTGAGTTAATCAAAAAATAGTTTTTATGTTATGCCATATTCTAATTTCGAGTTGTATTAGTGTTGTTTAATGGAAATCTATTAAATAATTATTAAATTGTATGACTTAGAATACTTTCATAACGGTGGGTGGGTGTATGTATTAGAAATCGATCAAATGTGGTCCAATTTAAATGTTTACTTACATACATATCTCACATTTACTTCAAAAGTGGCATAACTCAAAAAATGAGTTTTTTGAGTTAATAATGCAGAAAGATGCGGCATTTCGTATTTTATATTGTGTAAAAATTTCATATAAATAGCTTGTACCATCACCTCCCCAGAGAAGAATTTTTTTTCATTTCTCCATTGAGTTGTATTCAAATTGAAAACTTAAAACGCGTTTTCTGCAAAACTGGTGTTTTTGAGTTATGCCACTATTGAAGTAAATGTGCGATATGTATGTATGTATATATTTATTTGGTTTTATTTATACCAATGCATATGCATATACCCTGTCCGAAATTCCGTTAACTTTAAACTACCTAAGCTATTTCGCAACTAATACTGACTGACACTTGGATTACTTTTCAATGTAATCGACGGACTATTTTAACATTGCGATGTCCTAGGCGGTAGTCAATTGTCTCACTCTGCATTACTTTTCAACTAACCTTGCATTTACACATGTCAGTAATTGCTTGCAAGTAGTGTATAGCTATTATCAACCAAAATTTCGAAGAAATAACCGAAAGTCTAGCAAGTTACTTGAGAGTTTACACAGTCAGTTAGTTGTAAGTTCAATTTTCAAACTTTTTCGAAGCGTAGACGTCTTATGAAAATAAATTTGATGTTGAAAGAAAAAAATATGTTTATTTCAAAAATATATCAATCAAGTATTGCCGTATTCCCAAAATAATAAAATTACTGAAAATAATATTTTCTTCCAAAACTTTTTTGTCAAAATGCATGAAATTCATATGTAAAAACATAATTAAGATGCGTTGTTGCATAGTTTTGTTGTTTTTATATATTATTTTCTTATAAATACGCAGGAAATAAGCAATAAATATAATTTTTATTACACGAAGTACTAAAAATGTATACAAAACTCATTCTCGGTAACACTGTTTCTTCATTTGTCATTTTACTTACAGAAATTTACTTACAAGCAAGGCAAATTCATATAAGGTATACTCAGCTCAATTCGCTTTGAGAAATTTATACTTGAAATGTCAGAAAAATGTACTGAAAAATGTGTTGACATCCGACGTATATTCAAATTACAAGCGGCGAAAATAGTCACCTGAGCCCTTGAGGCCACCTAGTATGATTTCGCCTTGCTTACAAGGAAATTGTGTTGTAAGCTGAGCAGTAAGTACAAAAAAAATGATTGTATTAGTAAAAAAGTGTGAGTGTATTGAGTTTTTCGAACTTGCACTTAAATGTGTAAATGCTAAGTAACCATGCATTTACACATGCAAGTACCTTGCATGCAAGCTCTGTGTACGTATTATCAACGAAAATTTCATACAAATTCCCGACTGTCTTGCAACTTGCATGTTTGCCTTTTATTGCAGAGTTGTCCATAACATAAAAAAGTTTAATTTTGAGGGAACCAGATAGTATTGAACTTAATTCGTGTTATTTTAATGTTATTTATGTCTAAAAAATTCATTAACCGCTTGATTTATGAATATTTAAGAAAATAAATACTAAATAATACTAGCTTTTAAATGTATTTAAAATTAGTAAAAACTCATATAACATTACACAGAGATCCAGTTAATTTCTACTAAAGTGTTAATATGGCAACACTGTTAGCTAACTTTCCATTTACTTGCTGCAAGTGAAACAAGTCACTGTCTTGTAAAATTCCTTGGCAGTTGAGTTGGAAGTAGACTGCAAGTGCCGAAAGTGTAGTTGTGTTAGTAAAAGAGTTTGAGTGTATTGAGTTTTTCGAACTTGCACTTGCACGTGTAAACCCTAGGTAACTTAAAGTCGGTTTTTTAAATCACCTGGTAGTCAGTAAATTTAAAAAATAATTCTGGGGTTCGAACATGTATCATCACACGTTGTGTACTCAACGCAGCGCTGCAAGCCATTGAAACGATTTGAGACTTTAATTCGAATTAGTTACTAGAACATCAGCCGCCAAACGTGTCATAATGGCAGGTTCAAAAACCCTAATTTTTCGTGTGTGTGTGTAATAATGTGTGTGTGTGTAATAATGTATTAAGTGCATTACTTTATATTCTTGTGTTATTTATTTACTCGCTTTTGTTTTGCTTTGTCTGTCCTTAAAGGTTCGCTTGTCTGCCGGTTCCGTTGGTTGTCTGGCTGCTTGGTTGGCTGGTTGAGCTCAGCCATTTATTAAACTAACTGCCTGCCTGACTAACCATTTGTAGCCTCTATATATGTATATTTAGACTGAGACGTACTTTTTCATTATATGTAGCATGTATGAGAACTCTTTTCGTCTTCAATTCTCTGCAATCTCTTAACAATGAAGATTGGATATATAATTCATAGCGAAAAAGGTTTTTGAACTTGAGACAAACCTAAAGACATACAAGACAAACCTAAATACATACAAAAAAACTATGGACAAGAAAAAAATAAACCAAATTTGCAACAAAAAAAAAATAAGAATTGAATACAGCACAAAGAACGAACATGTTGTATGTAGAAAACGACTTTGTTTTCATGTACAGAAAAATGAAGAAGATCAAAACAAGAATTTATGCTTTATATGAGAATTTTTCAAATTGAACAAACTGGCAGATTTATTTGCCATTGTAAACAACAAGCAAACGAGTTGAACAAAGAACTAACAAAAAAGGAGAGGTATTGGAAAAAAAAAACCAAGAACAAGTTGAGAGTTTTACGCGCCAAAAAATTTAAAGTTTTGGTCTAAATTAAAGACGCAAAAGAAAATAGTACATTAAAATAGTTATAAGTAGAGACACAAACCGATTTTTTTCTCCCTCCCTCTCTCTCTCTCTCTCTCTCTCTCTTAATATTAACTTACTTTCCTTGAGCATGTTGTTTGTTTGATGTCCATACTTGTTATTTTAAACAAGTTTGACTTTAAATTAGTTTTAGGCTAAATTGGGAAACCTTAAATAAAAATTTTCTCAAATTAATACACATGTTTACATGCAATTGCCGCCAACACGATTGGCAAAAATGGTTTGTAACCTTAATCTGAGATGATAGTTACGATAGTAACGCATATTGTAAGTATTCATGTGTGGACAAGATATGTTTTAGTGCCGCAAATTTATAGCCCACATATTTGTTAAATAACAATTCAATTTAAAATGTGTTTGTTTTTTTAACTTTGTAAATAAATAAAAATGTTTTAATTTTGACATTTCCAAATGGCAAAAATGAAGAAAGAAAACGCCTATATAATTTCCACTAAAACCTGATGTGAGTGGCTGTTGCAGGCAAATAAAAGATTTTATTGTAAACAAAGGAACCTTGAAAGAAAAACAAAACATAAGTATATACATACATACATATGTATTTATGTAAGCATATGTGTACTTATATAGTTTACTATAAACAATACTTCATTATCACATTAATCATTGTATATTACTGTGAATTAATAAAAAAATGGCAATCAGACGCAAATATGGAGTGTGTGTAGGCTACAAAGAAAACTAACTACTTAAGGCTCCAAAAACCTACGCTCTCTTATTGTAAGGACATTTACAATTAAATAACTATTACTACCACTCTATGTGGTTTTCGTTTGGCGTTGCCTCAAATGTGAAATTCATGCTTGAAAATTTCGTTGGCTGAAAACTATTACCAGGCTGCATTAAAATATTGTACATATTTAGTTGTTACTCTTGTCATAAAAAATAAGAAAAAAAAAGACAAAGCAAAAAATGCCACGTATTTGTACATTTAAGAAATAAAATAATTGTATAAAAATACAATAAAAAACAATTTAATGTTTTACATGCGATACTGACTCTCTTACTACAATATATGATGACAACAACAAAAATGAATGACATTAACAAAAATTGTCAGTCCAGGACAAAAAAAAAATCCCTAAAGCAAAAGTCATATTGGGGGTTTGGAAAATTATTAACCCTTTTGCGGCGTGAAAAGTTGGTTGAAAACTATAAAATTATTATAATTTTGGCACCAAACAAATTGTGGTGGGAAAATAAATTGCAGAAAAACGGGTAGTTAAAATGTACATATACTATATCTATGTATGTACATACATACATATCTGTTTTTATTTATTACATTCAATTACATATTTAACTTTTAAGCACATTTCTATAAAATTTATACGACTTCCAAAAATCATTTGCATATTTAAGGGTTAATTTCTATTCCTTTAAAGGCGCCTAAAAGCCTGCACGCAACAATAGATGACATTTTTAGGCTAAAAATTTCAAGCAATATAAAGAATAAAAATAAAATTTCACTACAAAAATAATTAATATAAGCACCCAGCGTTTACACGAAATTTTCAATTTCCACTATTAACCGAACGTATTGAAAGGATCTATCATTAAGCGTTTCTTATCTTTGAATAAAAATAAAACTCAAGTGTGTGCAGTACACATTACCTAAACGTGAGATAACCAGGACCTCAAATCGCTAGTGCAGAATGACATTTGGCGGCGTCCTGTTGAAACCGTTGTCGTTGGTGTCCATATCATCCAATGCTGAGCGAAAGCAGTTGTTAACTATCGACCTATAGCGCTCGCTACCATAAATTGAGCAGTGCATGCCGAACATTGCCCGATCAGAACTCATAAAAACCTTTTTATTAGAGTTATTTGTTATTAAACGCTATCTCCATATATCTATGTCTGATACTTTGGCATAACCGACTGAATATGGCTGCTATCAACTGTCAAGGAAGTCCCTATCGGAAGTCCTTATTGGAAGGCCCTTTACTATAGCGTTCACAAAAAAATCAACTCACTCTTTTCTTAGACTTCATTAAAATTCAGAAAAGAAAAAAAATTAAAGTAAAAAAAGCAACACAACAACACGGTTGTTTGAAAGGAGTGTCTGCTAATACAGATATTTTAAATCATCAAAATACTGTTTAGAGCAAAAGCCTGAGGCACGTGTTTCCAGAAAGACAACGCACTACCATAATATGGAGGATAATGTACATACATACATAAATATTTATGAATATCTATGTATGTATGTAGTATGATGTATGCATGTGTATTATTATGTGTTCCAAAGTAGATTTATTTTATTAAGGTTTTGTTAGAGTAAAGAAAGAAAAATTGAACACATTGTAAAGTAAAAATAATATAAAAACATCTGCAATTTCTTAATGGGTTTTAGAAATGATTGTTATGTACATGTACACATGTACATATGTATGCATGCATGTACTCACCCTGCAGGAGAATAGGCGATAATTGTCTAAAAGCTACTATTTAGTATAATTACTAGAATAACAACACTAATGCAAAAAGGGTTAAAGTTGTTGTGTAAAATTACTAGTTCGTATATGAAGTAGTTCCAAGGCACCACATTGCAAAATAAATTTTGACTGTCTAACAGAGCCCTTGCACTGTATCAAAATTGGTATCATATAATTAGTAAAATTTTAGCTTGATCTAAAAATAATTATAATTAAATAATTATAATTACCCTTTTGTATTTCTGAATTTTTGACAAATAATTTTTTTTTTTTATAAAGAGAAGTAACACTCAGGCAAATTAATGCCTACTACTATTACTAGGTGTTACATTCTTTAGGAAATGGATAGTGATAGAAGACAGGTGGTGAAGGAAGATATAGAAGAAAGCTTCATTCTTTTACAACTCTGCTTTTGCACGCTTTTTAATAATGCAGTGCTGCAGCGCCTTCTGGTGTTAAATGAGGCGTATTAAATTTTGAAGCTGTGTTTAGTAGCCATTTTATTAGTTATTTTACTTCGCCGATGATTTTTGCTACACAATACCGACGAAGGAGGGCGCTCTGATGTTACATTAGGATTAGCATCTGCTGAAATCGGTATAGTTCAGTGACCAGTGACTATGCCTTCATCACTTGAACTTTCCTACAACAACTGATGCAAAGGGAATCCAATGCACATCAGAAAAGTGCGTGGTGTTGTTATTTTAATTTAATGACTGTCGGATACAGGGATTGAACCCAGGATCTTCAGTTTTGTAGTCAACGTGCTAACTACTTCAGCCAACGCCACCCTCAAATCTCAAAATAATTGCGAATTTTAAGTAGAAGTTGTCACTGGGTAACAAAGGAATAAACCACCAATTTTATAGAATTTTTCTTTACAAAAGAAAGTCCTAAATTAGTACCAATGGTACTAGTAGTTTTCTAAACACACTCAATGCTAATTTGAGCATTAAGATAGTATAGGAAAGTTTACAGTTGGGAACTAGTGGTGGTGATTTCTGTACTAGAAAAATACTAGTTGAAAACTAGTTCGTTCTCCTGCAGGGCATGTACGCCTGAAAATGGCCGAACATTCGACAATTCGAATACGAATATTCGTGCATCACTAGTACATATGTATGTTTGGTTTAAAAAATAATAAGCATGAGGAAATGGGCTTTCGTTAGTTTGAAAATAATAAACAAATTATAATATAATATGTATTCATATTGCCTCGCGTTTAAAAAACAAGAAATTAGATTTTTAAATTTTTTCCCTTCGCCCTAAAATTATTATGTATCGGTAGCAATGTCAGTGGCAGTGTCAGAAATGTCATCACCTGTTCGATGTAAGTCATATGCATACAATCTTGTATGTGTGTGTGTAGATGTTTTTTTTTAATTTAATTCTTACATAAAAATGACCTGCGCCACCCTAAGACTTATGTACATATAGGTATGCAAAGTCAATTCATAAGAAGCAAATGATGTTTTGTGGTTTCCTAAATTTGAACTTTTTATCGCTTTAAAAGTTAATTTAATATTTGTGTTTCACCTAAATTAATTAAGCAAAATGTATGGAAATAAGTATGTATGTACATACACATGTATGTAATTCATCGAAATATGATTAAAAGTATTTTAATCATATTTAATTTTAAAAAATAAAAATAAAAAAATTCCATGCAAATTGAAACGTTATACCTAAAAAATATCACCAGGGAATTTACAGGAAATTTTTTATCTCAAATCCCCAAATAATAAATAAATCAATATTTGGGGACAAATAAATCCCAAAAACTGACAGCGCTGTAAAAAAGCAAACCTCACGAAAAACTATACGAAATCTTTAAAAAACTGAATCTATTTTTTGTTTCTAAAATACTTGTAAATCAAAGCGTAAGTGTGCAAAGTATAAAACTGTGAAGTCATTCACACAGATATGATTTATTATACATAAATATTTCACAAGTACTACCCTCCATTTTTATAATTTTAATTGCTGCTGATGTTGTTTTTGTTGTTGTTGCATTTGTTCACACATGTAAATTTTTATTTTTATTGCTATTTACTTGCCTCTCTTGCCCACAGTGCAATTATTCTCCGTTGTGTACAATAATGACTATAAGTGTGTTCGTTTGCAGTAAAATGCAGTAAATGAGTAGTTACTGCGAAAATTTTAAAATTTACTCTCAAAAAGAGCGGTAGCCAAAAAAAGTACGCGAACGGAAAAATAGTAAAAATTAGTAAGATTAAAGAAACAGCTGACTCTAATTCTACATAGTGTTGAAAAATATATAACCTTTTGACTGTGCAACTCTTTTAATTATTGGTACTCGATACAATATTTTTGTAACATGGACAATCTAAGAATAAATTCTGTAATTTATTTCATGCAATCTTTCTTTTTGATTTCCTTGTTTTGTTGTTGGCTAAATTACTAAAAATTACTTGACTATTTGTTAATGTTACTGATTACCTTAAAAGCAAGTGCGATACTAAGTACCCAGATACTTTACAGTTTTACAACTCTGAGTAATTAAAATAAATTGCAAAACAAAAGGTTTAATGAAATATGTTACAAAATATGTATATTAACGACTGTTATTATTATGCTTTATAAATAAATTGTTTTTTAATGACTTTCACAATTTTTATTTAACATTTTCTCAAATTTTTTCACTTTTCATTTGCTTACTTTTCTTTTGTTTACATTTTGAATCATATGTTTGTATCTTACTAAACTTTACTACGACAAATTTCTGCAGTAAAAATTTGCAAAACACTCAGTCAAGAACTGTCACTTTACTCTCTTAATTTGTGATCTCATTTACTGTACTTTAGGCAAACGAACGCAATTTAGTAAAATGCAGTAAAGTTCAGTAAACATTTTTAAAAACTTTTGAATATGCGAACGCAATTAATATGTTTCATTAACACTCATGTTGTGTGTAGCGGTTCTCTAAATTTTTAAGATTTTATTGTAATACATTTGTAAATAACACAAAAAATAATGAATAAAAAAAATAGAGATGGTATCAGAAAAAGGCAACAAACACAAGCCATTCATAAAAGTTTTAGTCGAACATTTTGTTTATTGAGAGACCAAGAGTATTTACTTCTAGAGATCGTATCAGTAAGATTTATAATCCCCCTTTAGCGTGATTGTCGAATTTAGACTTCGACTACGGCGTTTTTGTAAAAGCTAAAAGAATACCGCAACATTTGTTCTTTAATCTAGGATCAAAATGTCGTTCTTTTGTCTTCTTCATACAATATTTATGGAAAGTATTCGTATTAATAATTTTGTAATCATCTTTTGTAAGACTTCAGAGATTTTAGGTTTCTTAAGCCAAGAACTTTCGCATTATTGTACAATCTGAAATTAATTCTTAGACATGTTGCATATATTTATCGGGGGGTGATTGGACAATTCACACCCCCGATAAATAAAAATAAGCAAGTTGATCTTGAGGCATATTAATTTGTCTGGTGAGGTCATTACATTATGAATCAACTTTTTTTATTGCCAATTAGCAGTAGGAAGTAAAAATGTATCGTTGCTCATTGTCAGTCGAGTGAATTTGTTTGAAAATCTTACAACAATAAACGCTTAACTTTGCTGTAGCACATCAGAGATAAGAACATTAGTTTTACATACGCATTTAGTTTGTGTAATGGTCGAATAACTGCCAACATCACTAGCTTTTCGATGTAAGTGCAACACAGTTAAATTTTATCATTGACTTCTACATATAAACTGCAATCTAATTTCAGCTCTAGAGATTTCGTTAATAACAAAAAGTTGTAAAATATTTTTAAGAAATAAAATTCTATTTTAAGACTAAGATAACAAAGTTAAACTTTTTTTTTTGTATTCTAAATTTAACATTCCATAAAATTGTGCAACAGTAACAATTATTTGTAGATAAAATAAAAATGTTTGTTTCAACTTAATTTTAATGGCAACTGAAAGTTCTGAAAAAAATACGAATGTAAACGGTCAACAAAAACTGTGAAGTAACATTTTTCCGCTCCACTGTTGTTTCGAATTAATTATTTCTTGTTTTGAAAGTTTGCAAAGATTTTTTAAAAGGCGTTCAGAAATTTATTATTAAGCTACAAGTTTTATATTTTGATGTGCTAAAATTAACATCATTATAAAGCCAATTTCACACAATTTTAAAAATAAACGTACATATCAAAAAGCTTAATTTTTTTCTGCGGAAAATATACCTAAAAAAATTCATCTTAGACGTGCATTTAATTTCATGGTTTCAATTTATTTGGAATTATTTAAGCATCTGTGCTGTGCTGTGCTATGCTGGTATTATAAAAAATATGTATGGATATACATAATATGTATGTATGTATGTATTTATGTACATATATCTCCATACATACACTTTTTTTAAGAAGCTCAAAAGTAAATGTTTACCTGTCTCTAATAATTAATCTTCTTCATTTCCAAAGACAATCTGCTTAAATAGAAAAAAACACACATTTTTTTACATAGTTTACAAAACCCTTAACTAATTGATCCTCTAGGATTAAAATGCAAACATTTGCTAACGCTTGTTGCTTTCTCTTTGTTTGTTCTACTTTATATTTTTATTATTTCATTTTTCTTTTTAAAGATGCATTAGATGCAAACGAAATCTGGCAGCAGCTGAGGATGACGATGACGATGACACCTTTTCCTTGCAATTGTTTAAAGTTTGATTGTTGTAAATTACATGTTGCATACTGTTTGTACAAATGAATAACCTAAAAATCTAAATGCAGCTGCCTATATTTGTTTTTTTTTTTAAGAATTTCTTGCGTTATTTAATCTTCTTCTATGAATCGCATTGATGTAAAGTTACTTATGTATGTCCTAGTTTACATTATGCAAGTCTTATTGCTAATACCGGATTTACACGATGACTTTTTCCCCTGAATTTTTCTTGAATTCTCTTTTATGTTGCTACCCCTTTGGTCACCTTTGTACCCCTTTTGTCAATAAACTGTAGAAAAGTCACGGTAAAAAATCATAGTGTAAATCCCGTTTAAGCTAATTAGTTTGTTAGGAGAGACGAGGGGAAAAGAAACGTTTCTGTTTCCCTCGTGTCTCTCTCCCTCAAACTAATCAGCTTAGCAATATGACTTGTATAGTGTAAACTAGGACTAAGCGATAAAAGAAAACCAGCTGCAATAGTGCAAATATTCTAAATAGTATTGACGACAGTATTTAAAAAAGCTTCCAAAAAACATTTTGTTTTAACTTTATTACAAATATACTGAAACTGTCAATTAAATTTGTGGATTTTTGTATTTAGAGATTTTCGAATGTACTCGTATGTATGTATGTATGTATATTTTTATCACTAGGCCTTTGGGGAAATTCTTTTAATCGAAAAGTTTAGGGATAAATTTTGTAGAACGAAAACGTTAAGCGATGAAAAATTGTATATAGAAAAATATAAATTACAAAAACAAAATACATATATACATACAAAATTTGTCAACGCTTAACGTTTTCGTTTTACAAAATTGGCCCCTTAAAGTATTTACAATAAAAATTATAGGCAGATTTTGTAAAAAAAAAATTTGTTTCTAAACATTTCAAATTTGTATGAAAAATAATGAAAACCACTAATTACTAATGAAAAACTTTTAGATTCAGACATGTATTTATTAAGTTAAATAGTTTCATGCATAACTAATAGACAATTTTATAGAATCCAGCATGATTGCAAACTTTTTAAATCAATAAATACATGTCTAAATCACACAGTTTTTCATTAGTAATTAGTTGGTCACACTTTTTCGGGCAAATGACACACAAGAAATGCCAGATGTAAACTCAGCCTTAAGCACTTTTTCCTTATTGCCACAGATTTAAAGATTCACAAACATTCATACATACATAAGTATACAGATCTGTGTACATATATTTTCGTAAAATTGCTTTTCATAAAAACAAAAACATTTATTTTAAGATTAAAATATTTGGACTTTTGGTGGCGGGATTATGAACAGCATGAAAAAAAATATCAAATACATATGTACATACAACGAAGAGGTGCCATTAAAAAGTTGGCGCCAGTAAAATCAAACGACCGTGTAGATTATTTAGTACACTGCTTAATAGAAAAACAAATAACAACTAGATTAAACATATGTACACATGTACATACTTTCATAATTCAAATATTTTGATCTCATCCAACAACTTCTAAATATGCAGGCTTATTTTTTTTAATTTAATTTGTTACGAGAAAATTAAAAAAAAATACATATGTACTTGGATTGCAAACAATTAGTCAAGAATGCGGTCGTTAGAAAAAAATTAATAGAAAAAAAATGCAACATTAGCAAAAAAAAATTTATAATACATACATACATATGTACACCAATGATGCCCACAGAGAGAAAACCGAGAGAAATGTATAAGCGTATGCATTCATTTGTACAAAAAGCCGATTGATGTTGGGCACTCTGGCGCTTCTCTGGCCAGCAGTGATGTACACTATCTTAACACTAATTAGTTTGTGCGTATGTGTGTATGTATACTACGTAACACTTTATTTTATTTGGAA
Source organism: Tachina grossa (assembly GCA_949987645.1). Taxonomy (NCBI): domain Eukaryota; kingdom Metazoa; phylum Arthropoda; class Insecta; order Diptera; family Tachinidae; genus Tachina; species Tachina grossa. Next base: position 56,800,646 of record OX465276.1, on the reverse strand, counting down.
TAAATTTTCGTTTATAAAAAGAATTGATTATTTATAAAAAAAAATTTTGCAACATTGTAATATTCGAAAGAGCTAAAAAAAAACTAGAAACCAGTTGTGTCGAATGTATGTATACATATGGATATCTATGTATGTATGTATGTATGGCCGTATTATGTTCATTCGATTTTGCTTTTAAAGTTGTTTTATTTAATTTTTGGGAATTTCCAATAGGAATGATTTTAATGTATTTCTGACGTCAACCTCAGTCTTTTTTTATACATATGTATCTACGTACTATGTATGTACATATATTATGAATTAATTTTCTTACAGTTGGCAAAAAGAAAAAGAAACTTCATTTCATTTTTAAATAAAATATATAAATGTACATACAATAGAAATCACGTATAAATCAAAGATAATCACCGCTCACAGATAAATAAAAATAACAAAAAGAAAAAAATAAAAACAATAATGAAATAAGTACGCAAATTATACATGAAAAACGCACACATTTTGAAATCAGGTGGTTTTGTTTTGTTGAAATAAAAGAAGAGATTTAAAAAAAAATAACAACAAGATTACGAGAAGTGCCAATTGTTAAGTCTGGTTACATAAAAACACAGTTTTATTAAAAGCTCAGTTTGAATAAAATAATTAAATAAAAGAAAAATTATCGATAAACATATATATATGTACATACTCGTACATATGTATGTATGCATGTATGCATGCATGCAAAATTTAAAAAAGCCTTAAAAATATTTAGTTTTTTTCTATAAAATATTTGAAATTTCTGGAATTTAGAAGAATAATCGAGAGATACAATTTTATTTTTGTTTAAAAAGCAATGAAACTAATAGAAGAATTTTTTGAACAGAAGTTTAGAGTTCTCAAAGTTTTATGCAAACAACAAAACTTAGCTAAAAAGTATTTAAACAACAGGCAACTAGAACAAAACTTGGTTTTAGTGTTTACATAAAGTAATATCTATACATATTAGCCAAATCAATGTACAACCTTTTAAAAACTAAATCAGTGCTGATTTTTTTTAAATAAATCTCTCTCTTATTGCCGTTTTCAAATCGATATTTTGAAAATTCGAACCTAACTTCGAACTTCAGAAAGAAAATGAAGGGCTTCGATGTGAAGATTAATTTTGAAAAATTTCGAAGTTAGATTCGAATTTTCGAAATTACATTATAATGTTTGAATTAAGAAGGAATATTCGAAAATGTGTATTTCATATGTAAATAGTATGTATATGTTTACTGCAGAAAGGTATGCATATATTTATAGCAACCCAAAGACTGTTGCAAAACTAAACCGAATTTTTTCTATAACATGTCGAAGAACAACATTACAACTTTTTTAAAAAGACATGTACTGTACTGTGTTTTCAACAAATTTATCTGAAATTTTTCGAAGTTAAGTTCGAATTTTCGAAATTACATTATAATGTTTGAATTCGGAAGGAATATTCGAAAATATGTACGTACTTTTAAAGCAGAATGCATAACTACCGAAAAACGAAGACTGTTGCAAATCCAAATCGAATTTTTTCTATAACAAGTTGAAGAATATTTAAATAAAATTTATAAAAAGAAAATATGTATCTAAATTTATTAATAATTTAATTGTAAACTATAATAATAATATACACACACATAAATACAATTATGTACATAAATATAATAATAAAAAAGCGGTTCTTGCTACTTTCAGTGTCATTTAGAAAAACCTCCAAATGAAAAAAAAACAAACAAAGAGCAAAATTCAACGGCACGTGTTTCGCTCTTTAAGTTCTTTAACATTTACGTATAACATTAAATTACAGATATACATATGCGCCCTTAATTATGAAAGTGGTCTAAGTCGCATATTTCATTGGTGGTGACATTTTAGATTTCATTTGAACAAATCAAAAAATCTTTTAATATTATACAACGTTTTAATTTAGAATTGTACTAGCCCCGATTGATATAAATTTATTTTATATTTATTAAATAGGTATTTATTGAAGGGTTTTAAAGAATTATTTGATATATCGAAGCAGAAATGCATATGAATTAGACCACTTATGTACATAATTAATGGCATATACATACACACATATTTATTTATGTATGTAAAGCTAAAATTGAAATGAAGTTATTGATCAAGATAATTCGAAAACGACTACTTTTCACAAAAAAAAGTAACGGAGCAAACTAATTTATAAAGAAAATAATATTAGTTTTGAAAGAAGTATGTATGTATGAGAATTTTAGTTCACTCATCGTAGCAGGGATGGCAAAGTTGGTACAATTGTACCTTTTTTGGTTCTATTCAAACTCGGAAAGTGCAGTAGTACATCAATGACTAATTAAGTACATTTAAGAAATCTCCCCAGTTTCACTCCGCATTTCTTTTCAAACGATTGTAATATCTCAATTTTCTTTTTTGAGCCATGAAACTCATATTATTCTCACTTGAAAACAGACCTGTGAAAGCAAAACGCAGCGAGAAAATCAGTAAAATCTGAACCCGTCCTTTTTTTAAATTTTTGGTACAATCTTAAAATTCTCCATGCCGTTCCTGATATGTACTATGTAAATTTGTCTCAAATATTTATCAGTTCTTTTCCATAATTCTTTGGAGAGTCATAGAAATTTTTCAATCAAATTTATTTCGCACAAAATTTTAGTACGTAAATAACAGTGTTTACTACAGGTATTGCGTAGTCTTGTATTCTGTAGCTGCCTTTTTTTCACAAGACTGATTTACATAAATACATATGTATGTATGTATGTACTATATGTACTATGTATGTAGGAGAGCAAGAAATATTTAATACTTGCTGTCTAAGACCATTGTCGGCGGCGGTTATTTTTATCAATTGTTGTTGGGCTTTTATTCTAATAGACAATATTTAGAATTTAGAATTTATATCAATCAATGTTAAATTTTTGTCACATTTTTGGAATTGAGATTTTTTTGAGGAATTGTTGGTGGATGTTTTTTGATTTCATGCTTTCAACATTACGAAATTAATAAATGTGTATTTTTAAAATAAAAAATGTAAATATGTACACATGAATGTACATTTGTACATACAAATGTAAGTATGTTAGTATATATATACAAATTAAACTTACTTGCATATTCGCGTTTAGTGTGTTTATCGAAACCCAAATAAACGTTGCTGAAACTGCCCTCGCCTATAAATTTGCCAAAAATAAAATCGGTTGGCGATTTCTTTGGTGGTGTTACAGCTACGGGCGGTGTTGAAGTGTTTGGGTTCAATGTGTTTGTTGTTGAGGCGGAAGAAGCAGAGGATATCGAGGAAGTTGACAAGGTATACGATGGTGGTGTTGTGGCGGCAGCATTCTCCGTATTATTAGAAATGCCTCCGTTAGTTGTCGGTTGATTATAACGTAAGCGACAACAGTTACTGCTATTATTGCTAACGCCACTGCCTATGGAGGCTGTTGATAGACGATGCGGTGATGAGGATGGCGAATTAGTGGAACTTTGACCACTAGCCATAGCTGCAGCTAAGGGTGACGAATGTCCTGCAAAAATTTAAATCGAATTTGCAATGATTATTAAATTTGATATAAAAACACAACTAAATAAATAAGCTGGAAATACAGGCAATAGTTTAACTTCAGTGTAAAGTACAACAAAATTCTTAAAAAAAACTCCGCAAATAGTGTTACGTAATATGTGAATGACCCCTAAGTTAAATCGCTGTTTAAACGGCGCACAGGTTTTTTTTATCAGTTGTTAAGCCAAAAGAAGAAAATTGTAATTACAAAAACCCAAAATATTTTTGTGGACGTTATTGCTTTTGTTCTGGCCACTGCACTTTCGGAACCCATGCTAAACGTATGGGTCTCACGTACAATGATTACTGCTACAGTTGCAATGATGAAGAAAAGGTCCAAAATGTTGGAAATTAATTTTGAAATTAATTTTGGTCTAAAAAGTAACTCAAATTACCCAATGTGCGGCGTAGCAAAAGTACAAAAACTTGGTAGCACTTCTATCATTTTAAGAGATTAATTTTATTGTTATGAATTTGAAATATTTGTAGGTAGCACCATTGAAATATAGTTATACAATTATACTATATTGAATATCAGGTGCTTACGATGTTGCTGAAGTCTCCAAAATAATTATGTAGGTAGATGGATACAAGGCGGCAAATGCTGTAAGCGACATGAAATGGTAACACGGTACTAGAAAGTTTATTTTCAATGTAAAATTGTCGTAAAAAAAACATACTCAAACAAGAATGGGCCCAAATATGTATGTAATTAATGCTAAATGCTTGAGATAACTTCATATAATAAAGAATGAAATGCATTTCTTATCGCTATAAACGTTTTCAGCATTCTTTTTGCAAACACAGTTTAAAAAAGATGTTGCGGTATTTTGTTCCCCAATTTTTCACTGCGATTTACATATCGCACACTCAAAATATCGCAGATGTTCTGGATTGGTAGAAAAACTGTTGATGATACTGCACAAATGATGTAAGTATGTAACATAAAAACAACCATAAAGGTATTTTATATTGTTCAGGAAGTCTGTGTTGCAAAAGAAATTTTTGCGGTCGTTAGAGATTTATATGTTCAATTAACTGGTTTATGAAACAAGTAGTAATTAAAAAAAAAATACCAAAAAACCCGACTACGACCAACTTAGAACCTTTAAACATCCTAAATGATCATTCGAAATGAAAAATCATAAGAGAAACCTAAAGATGATTTTAAAATGCCTGTCGAATGATACCCATTTTGATATAGTTCGCATAATTTATAATTTATTCTTATTTACAAAATAACGCCAGTTTGCCGCCATATTGAGTTTTGATTACTGACACTCCCAGGATTAAAACAAATCATCAAATCATAAGAATCACCAAAATCGGTCCACGCTTTCGGTTTATATAGTGCCGCAAAGGAACACACATACATACAAAAAAGAAAACCCTTTTGATAATTTAGAATTGTGGCTGCTTATGATTTAGTGAGCGATATGTATAAGGATATGTATGTATGTATGTTTGTAAGCGTAGTTATTTCGATTAATTTTCTTACCATTAGTCATATATTTAGTTCTCATAGTAACTTCTGTTGCAGATGCATTACCACAACCACATAAATTACGCTGTTGTTGGTGTTGTTGTTGGTGCTGCTGCTGCTGATGATGGTGATGATTTAAAGATGATGAGGAATTTTGTTGGCGTAACCCTGTTGTACCATTGCCAGCGGTTGACATTGGTGATGAGTTTACGATTGGAGAAGGTGCCGCGGCCGTTGTAGCCATGGCGTTTGCTGCTGCAGAGGCTGCGGTAGCGGCAACTACAGCTGCGGATGTTGCTAATTCTTTATATTTTAATTCACTAAAATTATTTTCGGTTAATGATACTGCTGTGGCTTTTTCTTTGGGCATTGCTGGCATTGTGCTGCTGCAGCAATTATTTAAATATTGTTGCTGTTGAGCGTTGCTGGTAGCGCAGCAATTTGATGTAGTTGCTTGATGTAGTGGACCGTTACTCTACAAAAAAAAAAATAAGACGAAAATCATGAAACCAGGTACATACATGAATAAATTTTGATTTTTAATATTAAAATAATATTAAAATTAATCGGTTTTTTATATTTAAAAAACTCTAATAATTAAAACTTTATACCTAGTATTTTGTTTATCAAAAATACATATTTCTTGGAGTTTGGATGCAACAAAACTTGTCTTTGGTATTTTGTGATTTAAAGTTTTTTTAATGAAGTATGTATATATTTGAAAGTATACAAAAATAAGTGGGTAAAATGTAAGCAATGCCTAAAACACATAAAGTGAGTTAACAAAACAAGGGAATTTAAACAGAATAGAGTAGTTGTAGTAGTAGCTGAAGCTGACGACGTAACTAGTAGGGCAGCAAAAAAAAAAAAATGTGAATTAACTTCGTATGTGTTGTCTGAAAATCAATAAAAAATTTTATATATCTGATAACTAACACCCAAAAATACATTCTTCTTAAGGTGCGTTTCCTCAAGCAACAAAATTCCGCAAATTCGCATAAATCGCAATATTCGAAATAAACACCAAAATTTATTAAAATTCGCTAAAACTGTAAAGCAAGCAAACATTTCGGAAAAGTCGTGAAAACTATGAAAATTTGCTAAAACTTGCAAAAATTTTTACGATTGCAAAGCACAATATTGATTAAGAGTCCATAAAAACATAAGATAGCAAAAAAAATTTGGAAAATTACGCCTTTCGTGAAAATAGCGATAATTCGCGAAAATTTGCAAAATTTTAAACAAAGTATAATATTAATTGATTACAAATCGGTAAAACTGTATGTACATATATGTAAAAGATTCTGTAAAAATCGTGAAAAACAGAGGGATAATAATAAAGTCCAATATCGTTTAAAAATCGGCATAAATTTTAGGACTCTGAAAACATGCAAAAAATCGCGAAAAATTGCAAAATTTTAAATGAGCTATAATAATATTGATTAAAAATCTTTAAAACTGTAAGGAATGCAAAAAAATCGCGACAATTACGAAAATTTGCAAAAACTTACTAACAGCGGGGATGATAACGAAGTTTAATATTGTTTAAAAATCGGCGAAACTGTCAGGAAGCTGAAAACATGCAAAAGTCACTAATATCGCGAGCCTTGCAAAAATTAGCGAGAAGTTGCAAAATCGGAAGCAAAGCCCTAAAATTAACTAAAAATCGCCAATACCGTTAAAAATAAAAAAAGTTCGAAAAAAATGCGAACAAAATCGCAAGTTAGCAAAAAATTGCTAAATGCATTAAAGAAATTACCAATAATATTTTACTCAAAAACATGGTAATCATTGTTGACATATACAAAAATTTATTTTTTGTCGCACAACAAAGTTCAAAATTTCGAATCTTTCGCTTCAACTTCCACTGCAACGACTACTACAACTACCCATTCTGTTTACTTCCCTCTAAAATTAAATTTCTTATGCTAGGAACACAACTAAGACGAACGACTAATTTTTCGGCGCGAACTTTCGTCATAAAAAATAAAACACATTTGTGCACATTTGTGCCAGTGTGCACACTTAATTTTTTTTAAAGTCGGTAGAATCGACAAAAAAAATGGATAGATTTGAATGAAATTCGGTAGAAAATTTTTTCTATTCAGAGAAACATGAAAAATAATAATTCAAAGAAACAAAAAATAACAAAATATATGTACTTATATAAAGATAAAGGGTAACTGCAAGGAGTATCAAACTAAACAGGTTCCGAAAGCGCATTTAAAACTTCACATGTGATTGGAAATTAAACTCCCATAAATAATGAAGCATTTCCAATAAAAAAAGTGTCATCCCCAGTTATTTACCCTTACGCTTTACATATACATATGTATATGCTATGCATATATAAAATAATATACATAAGTAACAGGAATTCAGTTTTTGTACATAGGTTTTATAAACCTACTAAAATAACTTTTATTTGGGAAACATTTGTAACTACAAAGATTATATGTAAGATCCATTTATGAATTTAAACTTTTGTGCAAAAATTATTAAATCATTAGTAGAAATAAATATTTCATCCCCAAGGCACAATTCTTTGGCAAATATTAGGTTATTTATAGTTTCAGTTTTTAACCGATTTCTTTGTTCTGTTTTGATGATTTTTATGACAGAAAATGACCGCTCTGCGGGCGCATTGCTATGTGGAAAAATAGGCAATTTACACATATATAGACTTAAATTACTAAATAACAATATTTGGTAGATTTCAGGCCTTGTTCGGTAGAATTGGTAGATTGTTAAATTGACAAACATATTCGGTAGAATCTACCGAATATCGGTAGAAGTGTGCACACTGATTTGTGCATATATAGATTTATTTATATTTTGAACGCCGACGGACGACGAAAAAACAAATTTCTCTCTCTCTCTCTCTCTCTCTTTCTTTGCCAGTGTTGCCAGAAAATGATGATGAGAGAATGCTAAATCTTTAAAAAAAAATTCTGCTAAAATGTTCTACAGAAGAAAAGTATAATGCCAGATTTAAATTTAAAAAAAAAAATATTAAAATAGCTTTGAATTTCATGTTAATACAAACTTATTAGTATTTACAGGTGTTTTTATAGCACATACAAGCATAAATAGTTAATAATTGGTGTTTTTTGGAATTGTTACAATTTAGTTTAAAATTTAAATTTTTAACGCAGTAATAATCCCAAATTATTATTTTACTTATTCAAATATTTCTGCATTAAAAATACATTAAAATTGATTATTGAGGAGTTAGCTGGATCCTTTGCGCGTTTCACTGCTAGTGCAGATGAACAGGGAACCTTTATCCTGCAATACATGTACATTTATGAGAAGATTAGTCTATACCGAAGAAATTTTTTTTTTTACAAATTAAAATTTCTTATTTTCAAAAGTTCTGCCAGAAAGTATTTAGCAGAATTTTTTAAAAGTTGAATGCTTTTTAACTAATCAATATGCCAGGTCTAGCAGTAAAAATGCTAAAATGACAACAACCATATTTAAGGTGCAAATAGACGTGCCATAGCCATAACCAAACCAAAATTCAATTGCTTTCTATGGCAATGCCTATGGCGTTATGTCGAGTCACCTATAATCGAATACAGTGTTGCTCATTAGTTTGGTTCGAACGGCTGTTTACTATGGTTATGGCAGCGAATTCTTATCGACGAACTCGTCGTTCGTCACAGTTGTATTACTGGCATTATTCGTTAATTTGAAAAAAAAAAGTTTTAGGCTTGTTGAAAAAATGCATAATGCTAAGATTTTTGTTAGCAAAAAATATTTACATATGTTTAATGCAAAAAGGCCTTAACTTTGCTTAACTCATCAATAACAATGAAAACGCCAGTGGCGGTATGGTCTGGTTTGTATGTTCCTAGTTTTTTATTTATAGGTATTTATTTTTATTTGCAGTTTTATTTTAATAAATGTAGTTTAGGCAATGATTGGAGGTCGTTAATGTACATACATATGTACATATGTATGTATGTATGCATGTGCATAGATTTATTAATTCTCTTAGAAATTTAAGGCAAAAAGATGAATGGTGTCATTGAAAGGCCAGTAAAAGACAGAATATATTAAAGTTTTTGATATATTATAGGAAATAGTTTTAGAGGAATGATTAATGTTAAATGGGTTTCTAAACAATAACTTTTTTCAGCAGATATAAAATAGGGTCCTATTTTCTTCCAAATTATTTTTGATGTTTTAGCGACATTCTTTTCTGATTTTTATTTTTAAGTCGAAATTGTTGTGGTAGTATTTAAAAATAAATAAATGATCTCATGCTACCGCAACGATGGTCTCTTTATCAATTTACTTTAGATGCTGCTGCCTCAATAATTTCTTTATTTGTGTCGTAAATTTTGTGTCTGTTACTCATATTTTCATTATTTTGTTTCAAGCAAATTGAACAAATACACAGAAGGAAAAAATCAATCTTAAATACGCATTTAAAACTATTTATTATTTATTTATTTTAGCTTGTCGCACAAACAAAAGAAACTGAATCAAAACTCCCCCATAAATCTTTAAATTTTGAATTTTGATAATTAAAAACATTTATGTTGTCATAAAAGTTGTTTATTTTTAGATATTTTATTTGCAGTATACACATACACAGATACATACGTACATACATACATATACATACATATCGTTAGCTAAAATGCAAAAAGGCGTAACTAAAAATAATTTTACAATAGCAGCAAATAACATAAAAAAAATTAAACAAACCTGTAGTTAAGTCAACTTGTTTTTTGTTAATGAAAGTGTAATTTTTTATCGCAGAAGTGTAAAATTTTGTGAAGACATTTAGATTAAAGACATTCACAATAATCAATCAAAAACTCAATTTTGAATTTTTTGTTAGTTACGTTTTTTTTTCATGTTAGCATATCGTTGCACATATAGCTAAGCAAATACTATATACATATCGCATGCTAAATTTAAAACAGTTACAAATCAAAAAATACCAAATGATTAGGAAAAGCAAAAACACAAACAACAGTATTTTTCAACTTTAAAATGGCCATCAAATGATCAAATAAACTCATCCATCAATCATTTAACTGTTTGTGTGTGGTCGTGTTTTTTCTGCTACACATAAGCATTGTCGGCAATGATTAATTAAAATCTGAATATGTTGATATTATTTTTATTTAACGCTTCGTTATTTAATCGTCTTCAAGTCTGATTGATGAACAAAAGTAATTTGATTTGTAACGTCATTGAGAAGTGCCCGATTGGACGAAAAAGGAATTATTTTGCATTAGATCGAATATTACCGTTTGCTTAATTTAAATTGCTATGTTTAATTTAAATTTAAAAAAAATCAGCTTAAAAGATTTTCGTGAAACTGTTCCTTTCTTTATACAAAGATTTCATATCCAGAGTTTGCTTTGACACGAGCACCGAGAAGTTTTAAAATACAAATGGTGATTGACGTTTTTATTTGTACATCTGCACAGCCCAAAAGAAAACTACCCCACTCTGTATTTCGTAATTACAGAAAACGTTTTAGAATTACAATGTTCTTAGTAGCACATAAAATCGAAAGAATTTATTTTCGTTTCGAAAAAAAATAATCACCCTTATAATTACCAAAAAATTGGGTCTTGTGCTACTGACAATCTTTTTTTGGTTCCCTAGGGTCTAGAAATCAAAAGGGGGTGGCGTTGACTGAAGTAGTTAGCACGTTGACTACAAAACCAAAGATCCTGGCTTCGAGCCCGGTGTCCGACAGTCATTAAAAATAACAACACCACGCATTTTTCTGATGTGCATTAGTGTCCTTTGTATCAGTTGTTGTGGGAAAAGTTCAAGTGATGCAGGCATAAGGCACTGGGTCACTAAAAACTACACTGTCTTCAGCAGATGCTAGTCCTAATGTAACATCAGAGCGCCCTCCTTCGTTTTGTAGCAGAATCATCGGCAAAGTAAAATAGCCAATGTTAGTAGGCACACAGCTTCAAAATTTAATACGCCTCATTTTGACACCAGAAGGCGCTGCATTACTGCATTATTAAAAAGCGTGCAAAAAAGCAGAGTTGTAAAAAGAATGAAGCTTTCCTCTATCTCTCTTCCATCATCTTCATAATTCACTATCACTATCGCTTCCCTATAACCCTCTCTCACTAACTCCTCTTCAACACACAGGGATCATTGTATTGGACCCAAGTGAGCTGGATTCTAAATTTCCCTTTTCCTTGCCAGCAGCCTGCTAACCTAAGGTCTAGAAAATAGCATAAACCTGCCAACAGGACCCAGTTGTTTTCGACAACGGGTATATAAGCTCCAATTTTTTGGTATTGTGGTAAAGTGACGTCGATGTCGACAACTGGAATAATGGTGAATATGTATTAGCAAAATAAATGTTTTTCTTAACTAACTAAAACTTTTGACTACTTTTAATTTGCTATGCGATATGCACACAGCCTACTTCAATTAAATAAAGAATAATCTGCTCTAAAAGATAATGCAAAGTCCAACTGAGACTTTCGTATCGAACAAATAGCCTAATTACTAGAATATTAGGTCTGTGAATATTCGAAATTAATTGCAGTTGATCATGGCTTTGCCTTTATTAAGGTATTCGCCAAACTGCTGTGCCCAGTAACTCAGACGATTTTTTACACCCATATACAAATTTCATTTGTTAAAAGTGTGCACATTATAAAATAAGTTTCTCTTTTTTTTTAATAGAGAAAACATTTGAAAAATGCTTAAATTTAAATATAGTTCAAAATTTAATATTGCATGCAGTTAAATTTGTTGCATGATAGTAGTTGGGGCAAAATACATACATACATATGTACATACATTCCATATATATATATTTTTTTTTTTTTTTTTTTTTTTTTTTTTTGAAAGTGTTGTTTGTTACAAATAATGATCTGTTTTATTATTGGTCTATCATACCTTTTTGTGGCCAATACTACTTTCAACAAACATTTCCTTGGCTATTTTTAATGGATTTTACGTGGGTGTTTTTTTATATTCATCTTTTGCCGTTTGCTATTTTGCTACAACAGTTTGCTGTACTTTTAAATTTATTTTTAGCTAATTTTATGCAATTGCATAAATATACATATACATAAATAAAAAACGTTAAAGTAAGAAAAGAAATAAAAATATAAATGAAGGTCTGCTATATCAACCAAAAGCTAGAATCATTATCTATAGTAAAGGTAGGTAGAAGGCAGTTAGACAGGCAAGCAGGCAGACAGGGAGTGCAGCAGTAGAAGCAGTCAGTCAGCCAGTCTGCCGGCAGATCCAACACACAAACAGATTAAGTATTTTGAACGGTTGTTGTTTGTTTGCTTGGTTGGTTGGTTTGTTAGTTGGCTGGCTGAGTGGCTGTAAAATAAAAACAAATAACAAATCTGGCACAGGGGCTCTTCGTCGCCATTTGCACCTTTAGATTTTGGCTGCTAATGTTGCATTTAGATTTTTTTTTTTTTGCATTTATTATATATTGTACAACTATAAAATGTACTTTTTATTGTTATTATCATCACATCACCATGATTATTAGCTGTGCCTGGCTGACGCCTTTATATAGATTGCAATTAATGGGGCGATTTCTTTTAATAAATTCTATAAATTGTTTGGAATACAAAATACATACATACATACTAGTGATGCACGAATATTCATATTCGTATTCGAATTGCCATTTTCAATGAGAATACGAACCATTCGTATTCGTCAAATTCAGGCGAATACGAATATTTTTTCAAAAAAAAATTAAATAAATAAATGCATAAATCCTAAACTAAATTTAAATAAATGGACAAAAATATTAGTTTGTACGAATCCATTAAATTTTTTATGGAAATTAGTGCTTTGTATAATTTTCAAACATTATTAATTGAGGATCAATAAAATTTTGGGTAGTTTTTATTAACTTTAAAGTACGCCAACAGGAGTATGAAGTTCTTTTACATAACAATTTTTTAATATTTCATATTCGCATGAAATATTCGTATTCGTATTCGCGAATATCGTTTCAAATATTCGTATTCGCATTCGTATTCGAGAATATCAAAAATTGACATTCGTTACATCACTAATACATACGTATACACGCACAATATGAAATATAAAAACTTTATAATAGAAAGGAAACTTGCTTCTATATTGCAAGAGTAATTAGCGATTAAACTACACCCACTTTTTGTTATTTTTTCAAACTTAACACTGACTGACGGACGTGTTAAAAAAAATAAAAAATAAAATATTAAATAACAATGAAAGAACATTGAATAATAAGTCAAATGTACTCGTACATATGTATGTATCAGAGATCTGCATGATTACCAATCAAACGGCATAATATTGCATTTTCTAAAATGAATATTGAGCTAGCACTTAACATTAAAAAATATAATATGCTATTGCATGATTCATATCAATGAATGCCACTGCTTGCAATTTCAATTCATTCATATGATTCACTAAAGCAATGAATCAGTATGATTGTTTTGAAAATTTCTTAAAACCCCTTCTGACAAATATAGTTTTATGTAATATTATAAAATAAAATAGCTAGGGTCACTTTACGAGTACTCAAAAAAAAGAGAGTGAGTTAATGGCAGTCAGTTGTTAGAGAGGTAACATTATCATTAGTACATATTAATGTTAAAGAACAAAACAAAAAGCATTGTAAAAGTAGTGGAGAGCGAAATTGAATCAACTCATGCAGTTCTCTGATATGTATAAACTGGTCCTAACTGCTATTTTTACGAAATTGAGTTTTTCAGTTTCACATAAATAAACATCATCACAAAAATTTATTGCAATAGAGTAAAAAAATAACGCTTTTACATAAAAGTGTCTGCTTTCGTGAGATCCTTTCTTTCCATATGTAGCATTGCAAACGCTTCAACTTTCAATTGGGGCATAATCCAGCACAGTAAAGCTAAATTTTATTAAATCGACTTAAGCGATTATTCCATATTGCCACAGATCTGATATTTTGGAAAAATATTAATGTTGTCTTGTTTGTTACTCACTGATAATGTTAAAAAAAATCAATAAAACCGACGAAAAAAGGATGTACACTGTCGGCAAAAACTTAAAAAGGTATTGCTTATGAGCTAAAAATCGAAATGTCAATGGTTCTAATCATCTGATCCGGAGTGTATATGTAAATTGATATTTATGCTATTGCATCACAACATTTGAAAAAAGCATTTGATACCAACCAACCACCTTGCTGTTTAAAATTAATGTACATATTATGTATGTTTTTTTTTAAATACACTTTGGCATGTATTTGAAATTTTTATTTTAGAATATTGAAATCATGAATACGGCATCGAAATAATTTTATACAAAATATGAAAGAAAATTAAATAAAATTGTTTAAATATTTTCTAGTAAAAAAAATAAAACAAAAACAAAGAAGAAAAAGTGTGTTTTTTATAAACATTTCAAACTTGACAGTTTCAATTTTAAATTAAATTTATTAAAATAAATTTATGTGTCTAGACAGTTATGGACGTCAGTAAATAAATGAAAATGAAATAAATTATCTACTAAACACTTGGATGCAGAATGTGAAATGATCATTCACTTAGAAAAATATTTTTAAATTTATTACAAAAAGTAAATATATATGTATGTATTGGAATTTTTGAAAACTAAAACTAATTATTTATTAGTAATTGATGGCTGAAATTCTGAGATCTGTGCAGTGCGATTGCCTGGGCAAAAGAGCTACATTTGGACAAACCTCTGCTGTATCAGACATACATATAATTAATGGCAATGATTTCATTTAGAATACTGTCCCACCAAGTTTAAGTTGAAAATTTTTCAAATTTCTACCTACCTACATATCGTTCGATGAACTGCAAAACCATGTAAGTCCTCGTCCAGACTTGCAATTTTTGTTGCTGCAATTTCTTAAACTTCTGCTCTCAAATTGCATAAGTGTCCACATTATGAAATTCTAATATTGCAATTATGCATTAAAAAAACTTATTACACCACAAATTTCCATGAAAAATTAGCAATTATATTTACTTTTTGTTACATTTTTTTGTTTTTCATACAACTGAAGAAATTAAATTATAAAAAACGTCAAACACAACTAACAACTTGAAATTAACAATTACGAATTTCAGTTCAAAAGAGAATTGCCGAGCACATGAAACTGTGTACCCCTCCCCAATCTTCTCACCTCTCTCACTAATAAACTCAAGAATTGCTGCAACAAAAATTGCAAGTATTAAGTACTAATTAACAAAAATTTAAAATCGAATTTTTATTAATTTATTGGGTATTCCATCGAAACACATGCCACTACAAATTTTCACCCCTGTAAATAAAGAAACTTTGCTTCAGTCCTATATTATGAGTACCTATTTAAAAAGATTGCTTTTACCTCGACCCAAAATACAGCACTTTTTGTGTATATAGCGCGGCAGTTAAAATCCGATCTGGACATATCAATAAAGGTATTCACGTCAACTCTTGCAACTGTGCAAAAATGCATAATTGCACTTTCTGACGTGAGCAACCAATTTTGTTTAATATGTGCATAGATATATTGTACTCGTATGTTTGTTTAAACGCTGAAACGAAGTGTTGGAACTTCGCTGATTAATTTTGTAATCAATTCACTAGTAAAATATCAATATTAATAATATTGGTATTATTTAACAAAATTCTAATAACTATTTTGAGCCATAGGTCTTTTGAAAATAGCAAAATTATGTATGTATTTGTTATCTGAAAATCGAATTTGAAGATTTCTTTATAATTTCTGGCTAAGATTTTTTAAATATTTTTTAATTTTTAAATTAATTTATTTGTATCGAAAATATCTTCAACGACCTTTTTTTCATTTAAAAGAAAAACATTTAGGTATTTCTGCGTTGTAATTTGGTGTATGGTTGATTTTAAAGGTACTTTTTGACCATTTTTTTTTGGGTTGGCAATGCCATAAAAAGTTGCAGAACTTTGCAGAATTTACCCTTATAATCTTGCACTTGCTCAGACCCTGACAATTTTGCATCATTTGTGCAAAATAATTTTCTATGTGGTTGTTGTTATATTTTTTTTAAAAATTTTGCAATTTTGCTTTTCTGCAACAGTGCAACTTTTGACGTGAATACCTTTAATATTGCATGTTTAATGTTTAGAATATGGCTTCATTTTTGGGTTTGAATTGGTTTTTTTAATATATGGGCATTTCCCCCGGATGGAAAAATAAAATGTTGATAATCATCGTGTTTTATTGTTTATAATTATAAAAA
The DNA here is from genome assembly GCA_949987645.1 of Tachina grossa. Classification (NCBI taxonomy): domain Eukaryota; kingdom Metazoa; phylum Arthropoda; class Insecta; order Diptera; family Tachinidae; genus Tachina; species Tachina grossa. The sequence goes on along the minus strand of OX465276.1, from coordinate 56,784,343 downwards.
AGATTTTATAATAGAATGGTTTCATAGCATATCTCAACTATTTACTTGAGGAAATTGTGCTGGAAGCTGGAAAATTTTATATTTTCTTTTTAAGCTCCTTCTAAAGACATTTTCATATATAATTATTTTACATGCAAAAAATATGTCATGTTTGCACTCTTTTTTCAAAATCTCTCTATTACAATCAAATAAGAAGAGAAAAGTGTGAGCAGAACAAAAAAAGTTCGAAAATGGGAAAAGGCATGGTGATAATAATAAAAAATAAAAAAAAGCATGTGGAAAAATCGTACGTTCGCGACCCGTATGTTCCCAACCGGTAATTAAGCCAATACCAATAGAGATATTTTATTGTGTAAATACTGGATACAGACCTACATTAATACACTTTTAAAATAAATTAATCACTTTTCATTATTCTGTTCCATTTTGCAAATTTTTAAATTTCACTACTGTCAGCCAAAGTTGACTTCTATTTTGCGTACGTTCATAGCCACATGTTTATAACTATTAATTATTAATTATCTTTTGCACTAAACATAGAGCTTCAAAAATGCTATCAAATCGCAAAAAAATGCTTGCAAAAATTTTGTTTTCTATATTTTTTATACATCAAAAGCGTACGAACGTACGTTCGTGACCCCAGGAAATGCCCATATGTAGCTTCAAACTCTAGAATCTCGGATCCTTCCCCCTATTGGGAAATTTTTCATATATCTAAAATAAGTCATTCTAAAACTTTGTAAGTCAAGTTTTTTTTCGCCTTAATAAAATTAATTTTAAATTACAAAAAGTTTCGAAATCTCTTATTGAATTCGCCACTGAAAAATCAAGGTTTAAATTCCTACTTTGTAATAAAATAACTGTGCTTTATAAACTGTCGAGCTAATACAACTGTCAGATTCTATACGCAAAAGTTATTGTATGAAGTTTGACAATTGGTTTGCACTTAGCTTATGTATAAGATGACATTAATTTATCATGCAATGCATGCACGTGTATGCCAAAACCTTTATGCACACGTGCACGATGCTTGTGTCATGCATTTTGACCGTGAATAGTTCACTTTAAAATTGTCGCTTCAATTAACAGTACGTGCGATTTTTGTTACCCCGCAAGCTTCTCTTCAGTTCTCGCCTACAAACACACTCTTAGCAATTGAGAAGTATAGGTTAGGTATACGTAATGAATAAATAAATGAAATTAAAAAAATTTAATATGAATTCATAAAAAACAATCGAAAAAAATATATCAGTAGGTAAAAAATGAGATTATTTGAAGTATGTACATCCAAAAGTGCAGCGTCATTAATATTCGGTTTTATTTATTTATTTATGAACCGTTTTGATTATAATTAGTGCTTTTAAGCAGGGCTGTCAGATGTGGCGATTTCTCGCCAAACGTGGCGACTTTAAAGCTAGTTTGGCGTCCTAATTTTCGATTTGGCGACATGGCGATATTTTGGCGTTTTATAAAAAAGTTGGCGATTTTGTTGGCTATTTTTGATGAGCCATGATTTAGCTTGAAAATCGTTAAATATTATTTTTATTATGGTATTTGTCTCGTGTAGATAATGTGCTAAGAACATTTAATACTGGTATTAACAGCAACCGTTTTAGAAAACTTAGGCAAATTTCTGCAACTCGTTGGTTATTTTATGGAGCGGGTATAAGACGAATTTTGGAGTAATGGGTAGAGCTTAAACATCATTTTTCACTTATTTCAACAGCCGAAAATGATGAGACTGCCCCAAACATATACAAAGAATTATGTGACGAAAATACAAGACTTTTTTAGTTATTTATCAATCCAATAGTAAATGAAATAAACCATTTAAATCTTGCATTTCAGTCAGATAACATGCATGCAGGCAGTATGCATCAGAGGCTTTATTCTACTCTTCTTTCTTCTACTCAGCCCCTGTGGCTGAGTGGTAGCGATGCTAGCCTCTCAGTCCAGAGGTCGTGGGTTCGATTCCCCCCATAGACCCTGGGTGTTTTTCGCAGACAAGCTAATCGCTTTGCGAATTGTGTTTGTGTTTAAAAAAAAAAAAAAAAAAGTTTACAAGCCAACAATTTCGAATGAAACTCATAATAACGAAAAATTGATAACCAATGAATGTTATTATAGCTATTGATATACCAAACACTTTTCTCCCACTAAATGCAATCGATTTTGGGTCAGCATTTGAAACTGAATTAAGCAATGTTGAAATGGCTGATGAACATTTTGAAATACTTGGAGAATATTGTTTTTCGTATTTTAAGTTGCTCGTGAAAGAATTAATAAATAGAATACCTGAAAACATGAATATATTTAAAGTTTACGAACATTTTTCCATTATAAAATGTTGCAATCCATTATCACAAGCAAAATTTGTTTTTGTTAAAGATATTTTTATAATTTTTATGAATACTAACATGCCGCTAGATGTTTATGAAACACAATGGACAAAATTACCGCTTGTGGATTGGAAAGATTATTTTAATGGTGATATTCCATCTAACTTAAATCAGTTTGGCCAAAAGTTTATGATTATAAGGATACGGTAGTCACGTACAATTTTATAGAACTTGCTTTGGCTGTACTTTACATGCTGGTAATTCCAACAACTAATGCATGCGTTGAAAGGGTATTTTCAATAATGAACTCAACTAAAACGCGCTTCCGAAATATCATGCAATATTAACTTCTTGACGCGTTATTACGAGTTATAAATTATATGAATGTATAAATAGCACATGTTGCACTTCTTTTATACCTTCGCAATATATGTTGAAAGAGTTCAATTCTCATACGATGTATTCAAAAGAAGAAGACAATATGGAATGTCTTGACGATGAAGTATATATCGTTTTAGATATGTAATAGAACTGCCACTACATAGAAATGTACATACATATATCTAATATTTGATGAATACTAAGCTACCTTACATTGTACCTTTTTATGTTAATAATCATTTTTACATTGTTATAAATAAAAATAAACAAAATATATATAAGGCGATATTTTCCCCATTTTTGGCGAATTTTAGCGATTCGGAACAATTTAATTTTTTATAATTTATAAAATAAATTTTTAATAATTTATAAAATACATATTTCATTGTCAAAAACTAAAAAAATGAGACTTTGGCGATTTTTGACATTGGATTTGGCGAAAAAGGTGAAAATAAATCTGACAGCCCTGCTTTTAAGGATACTTATAGCATTAGAGGACTTCACATAAGCAATTCGACATATTGTTGGTCTGAAGTATAAAGGCCCTAACTCAAATAATTGTAATTTTACAGTAGAAAGTAAAAACATAATAGAAACTTTAATATTCAAAATGTAGGGCTTTTTGTATAACTGGTTGTGAAAGCGTTATTTTTTACAATGTTACATTACATTTTTGTGACGAGGTGTACTTTTTTTTAATTGTGAATGTATTTATTTACATATTTATTTCATTGTAATCATTGAATTGGAATCACTGAAAAACTTACCCCCTTATGCAAAAACGACTGTTAAACTTAAAGTTGGTGTAACAAACGAATTTTGTATTGCAAAACCGGTTTTAACACATGCTTTAAATTTAACAAACGTTTTTGCATAAGGGGGATAATTTATAAAAATACGAGTTAAGGCCTCTATACTTGAGACCATCGATATACGAGTATAGTGTTGTACTTTCTGCATACTTTTACGACACGCTTCTAATTTCGGACGGTTTGTAGCAACGTAACGAAAATACGCATGCTATTTCACAACATGTAAAAAAATTTTAATGTGAAGTCTATAAACTAGGTACTAAATTTAATTTACAATCACTTAATTTAATTCAGCCTTCTATGTATTACAATTATTGTTTTTTTTTTACCTCTTAATATTTTTAATTTTTTCTTTGAAATCAAACGTGTTGCCAGATTATTTTTATATTTTGCGGCGCGAAGAGCAAAAATTTATTTTTCTTGTTGCTGCTGTTCTTATAACAATACTAAAGCTATGTACAGACGGTTGTCAGATCTTACAATATTGCCAGTAAAATGTGCTAAAAATTTCTTACAACCGTGTGAACTGGCAATTTTTGTCAGACGACGTTGCCAGAAAAAGCATTGTCAGTCCATTGCAAGACTAGCAACTGACAACATATTGTCAGACATCGTACAATCGTGTGAACACATTGTAAAATTATTGCCAGATATTTGTCAGGCATTTTAATATTGTCAGATGTGCGAAGTTTATGCAGCTGACAATGGCGTCATTGTAAGAGAATTCTTTCTATGGGCAACACTGCACACGCTTGATTTTAAAGAAAAAGTTTATAATAAAAGATATGCAGACAAAATCATTGCAATTGCTTCTTTATGGTCCATAATAATTTATATTTTCACTTTTTACATTTAACACAAACACAAACGATAAATATTTAACAATGGCCAACAAATGGTTTAGGTCTGGCAACGCATAACAACAGATCGAACAATTTGTGCATATGACAACCATGTGAACTGACAATTTTTCTACTGACGATTTTGTCAGATGAATTTATTGTCATACAACCGTCTAGCAATAAATTGTAAGATTTTCTGACATCCGTGTGAACTGACAAGAAATATTGTGCTGGCAATTTTCGATTCCCAGTACATTGTCAGCACATTGCCAGATCTGACAATATTGTAAGATCTGACAATCGTCTGTACATAGCTTAAGTCCTGACTCACACACGTCAGGTCTAAGTCGTCAAGTCTTGAGTTTTTAGGAGAGAGAGGAAAAGAGAATGGAAAGGGGTACAGACTTGACTTTTTTCTTTTGTTTTGTCATTCGTAATACTCTACTACAACACAAATTGATGAGACTTGATGAAACAAACTTGACGGTGTGTATGAACGTAAATGCAGGTTCAAAAGAAAATTTAACAAAAACTGATCAGCTAAACCTGATGTGTGTGAATCAGGACTAAATATTTATGTTTTGTTAGTAGATAGATACATAATATTTTCTTTAAAAAACAATAACAGTATGTAAATGTACATACCTACATACATATAAAATTGCAAACAAGTTTAGCTAGAATTAAGCAAGGTTGTTTGTTTTATTATCTTTTGTTTTGTTTTCAATACAACTCTGCAATTATACGAAAAACATAGGCATGTATGTATGTATGTAAGCACTCATAAAAATTAAATTTGTTAGATTTGTTGTTGTCTGCTCTTTTTTATGGTTAACACGCGTGTATTTTTCGGCTGTTGTTGTTATTGTTATATTTTGATATTTTGTTTACGTACATACGTATGTACATGCATATGTACATGTGTACACAATTATTAGCAGTTTATTGTTCTTTTTTTGGACCAAACAACCCAGGAATTAATTTCATTATTATAAAATTGTATGACTAGTGCACTGATACATTTAATTGTAGCTGGGAACAGTGTTGCAAAAACGGCGGTTTTCCCGCTATATATGACTGTATTTTGTTGTCTTTAGCGGCAAGTCTATTTAAAAAACCGCCAGCAGGTTTTTTAGCGGAGGAATTTCTTATTTGACGGGTTATCAGCGTTTTTCTGAAACTTATAAAGAAATATATTGATTTAAAATAAGCTATTTTTAAGGCAGCTATGCAACCCGTACCCTGGTATTTATGTTGAGTTTTTACATTTTCTGGTGGTTATAGTATAAAGCGAAACTTTAATAATTTAAAAATAAAAACATATATATAATAGTATACAACCCAGCTAAAAAAATTATATATGGTCCATATATTTTTAATATATGAATGTATATAACTATATATGCATATGTATGAATTCATGTATGGAAATATATGGGATTATACATGGCAAAACTCTTATATATGAACTAATATACGGACTAATACATGAAATGTATTTTAATATACATATGAGCTCATGTATGCAAATTTAATTATGAAGCTCTTCATACAAATAAGATTAATATATGGATCCATATGTGTATATGGGTATTTTATCACTGGTGAATTGGAAATCCATTCGAAAATACATACGGTATGCAAAGTTTACATGCGTACCCTGAACGTTTAAAAAAGAAAAACTTTTGTTAAAAAAAAAAACATTCTTTTATGATTTTTTACATTGTGGCCCCATTTAATATATCAAATAGCCAAAAGTATAATCCAGTCATTAATTTTATAGAAAATAACAAAATTCTCTTGATAAGAAATAAAGTTCATATTACTGAAAAAAAATATATATTGAAAACTATTGTTAGGCGGATTATTTTTTCTTTTATAATTAATTGCATTAGTTTTTAATCTGATTTCTTAAATTAAATTTTAAGTACGAATATGATTTTTGTGTTTTTTAAATAATTGATTCACCTTTTGGCTTAAAATGTGGAATGAAGTGACTTTTAGTTCATTTTTCGGATCCGAACCACATATGGGATATCATATATACTCCATACATATTTTTTAGAAGGGAATCTCATTTTTAGTAAAAAAAATTTAATTCAAGATTAAATTGATATTGAAAACCAATTTAATCTTTCTTTTCGCATTAAAGCAAATGAGTAAACAAATCTTTAGACAAAAGAAAACAAACCGAAAATTGGGTGATTGGATCAGTGGGATTGAGGAAAAGAAATAAAAAAAAACTCAAAATAATAACTTTTTCTGAATAATTTGTTTTTCATTAGAGACTTTTTGATTAAATTTTCCTTTGAAATAGCTTCATAGAATAGAATAATTATGGTCTATCGCAGAAAATTTTGAAAAACTACTGAATCAGCATAAACATATTAATATTATAAGATGCAATAGGTAGTCCCTTAGATTCTACTTTTTTCTGGTTCCAAGTTCGAGTATGGGGACATTGCAGGAAAAAAAATATTCAAAGAGTTGGATGAGTTTTGCTTACATTCTATCATTCTATTTTTTTTTTTACCAATAATCCATGAAAAATGAAATAAGTTGCTTATAAAAAATTCAGCGGTTTTATTAGCGTTTATTTTTACTCAGGTAGCGGTTTTTAGCGGGTTTTCAGGAGCTATATGGCGGGAAATGCCTACAACATTTTGGCAACACTGCTTGGGAAGGATTGCTGTTTCTTTTTTTTCCAATTATTTATTTGCATACCTGTGTACATATGTATGTATATACACATGTATGTACATATATATTTATGCATGTGTGTATGCTCAAACAGAAAATTTACCAAAAAAAAAATGGAAATGGTACGAAATTAACGGTTCATTATTTAAGCACAAGTAATTAATTATCTGAGCATGCATACATACCTATGCATACATCTGAATTATGTATGTAAGTAGGTAGGTACCTATAATTTTGTTTTTTTTTAATAATTCCAGGTTTCTTTTCTATTATTTTTATTTTTTTAACTATATACATATAGATATGTACATACATACATGCATAGCTATAGCTAGCCACATACATACATATGTATGTAGGTATACCTATAGGTATTTTTCTATTTTACATAATTTTATGAATGAAATTTTTTTCTAAGCTGCTTGTAGTTTCAATGCATTAGTGATTTTGTATCGTAATAGGTAGGTACATACCTATATATGTAGGTGGTTTTTCTGTTGCTCAAGGTTATACAATTATTGTATAGAGAGAGTTGTTTGGTACGATTTCAGTTGTTTGTTTTAAATTTATGGTCCACCTTCCTTAAAATACATACATAACACTAAAACTGCAATGCGTCAAAACAGTAGTACCTACCAGTAGTAATATTGTAGTAAATAGGAGCAGCCTATTTTCTCTGCTGTTTGATTTTCTAGTTTGTAGGTATGTATTTACAATGTAAATTTTACATATGTACGTATGTATGAATTCTTTGTCTCTTGTAATCTCTATTGTTTGTAGATATATATGTAACACTCTCTTTTTTTATTATATGAATCTACATACGTACTTAGTTATGTGTGTACAGAGATTAAGCATAACATCACTCTCTTGTTAAATAACATTTATAATCGGTATTTTTTATTTTATTTTAAGGAATTTTCCTTTATCATATTTATATTTTCACACTTTTTCCTGCTCACCGAAAATAAATTGTACATAAAATATGTATGTAGGTAAGTATAGTATAATTTTTCGAAAATGTTCTTTAGATGTATCTTTTTGTAATAGGTACCTAATCATTGGCATCAAAAATTAAAAACGATTTGGATGGTAGGTAGGTATGCACAAAATCGATTTTTTTTTATATAAAACATTCTTTTAATATCACACACATATTTTTTAACATAAAAACACCAAAAAATTTTTCTAATTTATATTTAAAGATGAACACATTTTAATAATTTAAGTTGTAAAAATTTTATTTTTTTCCTTTAAACAGTTAGGAGTATGTAATCTAATTAATTAAATAATGTATTATAATTTTCTGTTTTCAGTGTTTATGTATGTCCGTATTTCAATGTAAGCGCCACAAAAAACTTTTTTAGAATGAATGTTGTATATACCGACTTTGACGATGACGACCTGTGTGTATGTACAATAATTTACGAAAAGCAAAACACAGCCATATTTACAAACGCAAAAAATAGCAAGACACATACAACAAAAATATTTATACACCACCACATAAAGTTTATTATGAGAAAAATATGCTCCCCCAAAAAAATCTATATACATGAAAATAAAAAAAACAAACACATACACAATCCTAAATCCAATGATATACATACACGCTTACTTATTTACACATCATACGAACACTCCCAAACACATGCTCATGCATAGTGTTACCATATGTGAAGATTTATATTATTTTTGAAATTTTTAGACATGTTAAAACGACAAAAAAAGATTTCTTATTTAAAAATAAGATTTTAAACAATTTTACTTTTGGTACTTTTAATAAATTATTTAGGGATTTTTTGACTAAACTACTTACAAATTTTCTGATTTGCTTCATAATGATCTTACACATATTCGATATATGGCCTATTTCCCACCTGCAAAAGAAAACGTTCGACTTACAATTTACATTGAAAACAACAATAAAATACGAAAATTTGTTTTTGTTTTCAATATAAATTGTAAGTCGAACGTTTTCTTTCGCAGGTGGGAAATAGGTCATTAGTGAATATTTTGTGCTATTTGGCTTTAATTTTAATAGTTCACAGGAAATAAAATTAATTTTAACTAATTTTCATTTTTTTCAATAAAATAACAAAAAAGGTTTGTGAAAAAAAAAATATTTTTGGTAAAAAAATTTTTTTTATCCACTTGAAGATTTATGAAAAATAAATATGGCAACACTGCATGCATATACAAATAACACTTTCTTGCTCTCGTGATTTTCAGCCCAGTGATGACAACTATTTAAAACAGATCATGTCTACAAAGTCGATATATTTTCCTAACTATATATTATTATCGTAGCAAGTTACTGAATACAGGTACTGAATTATATACATAGATGCATATTTACAAGACAAATATATATGTATATTGAAACTTAAATCCGAAATCAAACTTGATTTTAAGCTTTTGAAAAAGCAATACATAACATGAAAAATCGCTCCATTAACATCACATTTTGTTGAACAAAACCTAAAAAGGCTATTGTCCTGATTCACACACATCAGGTTTACCTGATCAGTTTTTGTTCAATTTTCTTTTGAACCTGCATTTACGTTCATACACACCGTCAAGTTTGTTTCATCAAGTCTCATCAATTTGTGTTGTAGTAGAGTATTACGAATGACAAAACAAAAGGAAAAAGCAAACTTGACTGGTACGGTCAAGTCTGTACCCCTTTCCATTCTCTTTTCCGCTCTCTCCTAAAAACTCAAGACTTGACGACTCAGACCTGACGTGTGTGAATCAGGACATTAGACGGGTATTCTTGTCTGCAGACATGTACGATGGCATACTTTGGGTTTTGCTATTACACTGTCGAACGCTGACGCAAACTTCAGTACAAAGAAATTTTTGAAGCAAAAGCATGTGAATGAAACGGAAAAAATTTTTCTTTTAATATATTATATCCATTATTTTTTAATTTTTTGTTGTGGTAAAGATCTTAATTTTTATTTTTCACAATTTTGGCAAGCTTTTATATTCCTCAATGAACTCTTCCCAGCAAATAACATTAGCAAGACATTTTTTTCACAAATTTCCGATACCCACTCAGCAGCGCCAACAAGCGAACTAAATTTTTATATGAAAGTATGACGGACACGCTATTAGACAAGTATGTTGGTATGCGACAGACATCAGAAAATCAAAAATTTTTGAAAACCAACATACATGTCTAACATGCTATTAGACAGTGAGATTTGGTATGCCATCGTACATGTCTGCAGACAAGTATGCCTGTCTAATAGCCCTTTAAAGAGTTTGGCTCGTTTCAGATTAGGAAACTTTAATTGCGCAAGTATAATTTTAATTTTTATTTATTTTCTTTTGAACTTGCTTTTATGTTCACATTCAGCAACTTTGTTGAGAAAGTTTAATTTTCTTATGCTCGAATTTTCTTAATTTGTTGACGTTTTGCTTCATTTCTGTATTCATTGTAATTGTGAAAGTGATTTGAAATTTGGTGTAGTTGGAAGTTGAAGAAAAAAATAATTTAGTTAAAGATATACTTGAATGCATCGGAGAAGCGATTACAACAGAAACAGAATTGCCAACAGAAACAGAATTGCCAAATACAAGCAAACCAACCTTTCCTTTTCTCAAACCGACCTTTCCTCTTACACCCACAAACACAAGACTTGCGCAAGTAAAGTTGCCTAATCTGAAAGGGGCCAAACAGAATTGCCAAGTACAAGCAAGTCTGTACTTAAATCTCGGCAATTCTTTCCCCTTCAAACCGACCTTTCCTCTCATACCCACAAACACAAGACTTGCGCAAGTAAAGTTGCCTAATCTGAAAGGGGCCAAACAGAATTGCTAAGTACAAGCAAGTCTGTACTCAAATTTCGGCAATTCTTTCCCTTCAAACCGACCTTTCCTCTCACACCCACAAACAAAAGACTTGAGCAAGTAAAGTTGCCTAATCTGAAAGGGGCTTTTATATTAAAAAAAAGTGGTTGAAGGAAATATTATTTTCAATTGTTATAATATCGGGAATACGGCAATACTTGATTGCCATATTATAAAAATAAAGTTATTTTTTCATCCAAAAGCAAATTTAATTTCATGACGTGTACGCCTCGAGAACGTTTTGAAATTAAACTTACATCTGACTGTAAACACTCAATTAACTTGCAAGAGTTGCAAGTATACACTACTTGCAAGCAATTACTTACATGTGTAAATGGAAGGTATTTCTAACATTAAGTGGGGTAAACATTATCGAACATGAGTGACAGTCAAAAATTCATCAGTTTTGAATGATATGTCGATCATATTCGACACTCAAACCTTCATTCAAGAACAAATTTGGAATTGAATGCGCATTATTGCTAACAACACTTTTTTATAATGCATTATTTTAATGTTTTCTTATCTCAAACAACTCCTCGTACGATTTTGTGTTAACATTTTGTCTTTAACATCACACACAACCTTGCATTTCATAAAGTTATGTAATTTCTTTAAAAAATAATTTTCCGCGTCCATCTTGTGTTGTTTATGCTACAAAAATATCTCTTGACTGACGGTTTTTGGTTCACACTATCAGTCAAAAACCAATATGGCCGCTGACTGTCACTCAACCACAAAAAATTCTGTGGTTGACAGTTGACTGACGACATTCGTGTTCACACTATCGATCAATGTAAAATTTGGCAAAACTGTCAGTCATGTTCGATAGTGTGTTCCCCACTTTAGAGAAGCAAAAAAGAAATACACATCTGGCAGCACTGATGAAAAATATTCGTGAGAGTGAGAGCATAACACAGCCTATGTGTTAGTATGTAGTTTTCTCCAACATTTGTTGTTTTAAAAATAACTGTGTGTGGCGCTTTAATAGTTATGTATTGTTATTGTTTTCTTTTTCAGTTTTTTTTCTGTTCAAAGTGGAGTGGAGAAGGGCACAACAATGCTATACATACAACAATAACAATCTTAAAAAATGATTTTTTTAATTTGGGGTACAACAAACAAGGGGAAAAAGAAGAAATGACAATAAGGAAAACCAATAAAACAGACGAAATAGGATAAAATGTGAAAAAGCATATTTTTGAGCACATAATAGGTATATACATACATATGTACATACATACCTACTTATTTAGAAATGAGAATCAACTACATACATATTACAGAATAGAAATATAATAAGCAAATTGCAAATAGGGGAAAACAGAATCTAGAATGTGCATTTGCTTAAAACAAAATAAGTACATACATATCGTCGCTGTTTTAACTAACCAACCTAACTGACATTTTTTTGAAAAATGAGTTAAGTCCTCTACTAGACTTTATAAGTCATAATACACATTGTCTACAATTTTCATGACTGTAAGCATTACTTTTGTGCCTATTTAAGTAAAAAGATTTCTGACCCACCAATAAGAATGAATGTGTAAAACAACCATAAAAGCTGCTCTCCTGTTAAATTTTTAAAATGTTAGTTAGGTCAGTTAGTTTAAACAGCGACGACATGTATGTAGGAACAAAATATTGGTTGTGGGTGCTGAAATACAGTAGATGCTTACATAACGATTTACATTTTCAATTAAAAAGATAATCAATAGGTATGCAATTTGTATTGTTTTTAAATGTTTATGTATGTACATACATATGTACATATGCACATTTCGTCACCTAAAATCCAAAAGTCCGCAAGTAAACTTTTTACCTTTTTACAGGAGAAGCATAAAACCTTATAAATTTAATACTATTTATTTGTTAGGTGCCAAATTGAATAACGCATAAAATCGGTATTTTATTTTATAGTATATCGGGAATTCGACGATTTTTCGATAATATTATATGGCAGCCCTGAATACTACATACTTTCTGATATGCATTAGTATATACATATACTAGAGATGGGTGCGTGTCGAATTTTTCCAACACGACAAGAATACAAAGACGCTCAACACCTAGCACGCGAAAAATTTTGTTTTTCTAATTTTTTTACCTCTTTTTAATTATATAGTTTTCTAATTTTATTAAGCTTAAGGTCTCTTGATTTTATTTTAATATTTGTATTTCGATATTTCGCCAAAATATGGCACCGAGTTGACACTGCCAGCTGATACTATCTGTCACCACCGCTGATACTGTCCAAGGTGTATCTAACTAGGTGGCAGCGCTACTTCAGCTGATAATTTTTTGCTCTATGTGCTTTGTACCTGAAGAATATCAAAAACTTCGATTTTGTTTTGGTTTTAGTGCAATTCTTTTTGTTCTTTTGACATACTTCGGATCTTTATACAGCTATTGTTGCCGTATTTTTGTATAACAAATCCTTACGCAGTCACCTGTATAATTACACCATGATACTGTCGGTTTGCGATACAATATATAATTTTTTTTTGTTTGGAAATTCATTCATACATATTTTGTATCTAAAATCATTTCATGTTTTTCGTGTCAATTTTGCTCAACACGAAACGACCCACCCGAACACGCACGAAGTCAGATTTCTTGTCACGAACACTTCGACACGCGCCCATCTCTAGTCTGTACTAAAGGCTAGGACTCACTATCCGACACAAATGCATCTTTAAAAAAAAAAATACATTCCTGATCTAATGAATTTTTGTTCTTTTTTGAAAATTTTCATAAACTCTATCATACCAGCGTTGTATTTTATCAAAATACAACGTATTACAGCGCTTTCGTTCTTCAATACTTGTACCAATGAATCGTCGCCGAAGTAAAATAACTTGAAGCAATCCCTACATACCTATCTTAAAGTAATGCAAATACTTAACACCAAAGGCTGAAGAACTGAAGAAAACTCACAAAAAAATTAAAACAAAAATAAAAATTAATTAAAGCTTCTCTCTTTCTACCAATATACATAAATACCCAGCAAAGATTTCAATTTAACCGACTAGGGAACCATAATGTTACCAAGTAGGTAACTACATATATATAGGTATGAAGCTAATTGGTGTAGTATAGTCTGTACATTAGACGATTGCCACATCTTGTAATGTACTGAATGTCAGAAAATTACAATAAATTTATCGAACAATATTGTCGATCAATAAATTTTCATTTCACACGGTTGTCATATGCAAACATTTTCAGATCTGTTGCTATGCGTTGCCAGACTCAAAGCATTTGACAGAAATTGTCAATCGTTTGTCATTTTTACACTTTAATTTTTCTTTCTTTAAAAATAGAAAGTGTAATTCTTAGAAAGAATTATTTGACAATAATGCCAACATCAGATGCATAAGCTCCAAACATCCGATAATAATAAAATGCCTGCAAATATTTGGCGATATGTAATTTGGCAATGGCAATGAAATGTGTTCACAAACGATTTTCATATGTCTGACAATTTGTTGTCACATGGTAGTCTTGCAATGTACTCACAATGCTTATTCTGTCAATGTTGTCAGACAAAAATTGTACGTTCACACGGTTGTGAGAAATTTTTGGAAGATTTTACTGACAATATTCTAAGATCTGACAATATTCTAAGATCTGACAATAGTCTGTACATACATACATACATATATTTATATGTAGGTAGCTTCATGAAAACTTTTTACAAGAATCACATGAGCACTTGCATAGACCTTCCTTATTAAATAGACCTTGTTCCTGTTTTTATTTACTCTTGATATTTCTCTTGTCACTCGCAACACATTTCTTTGAATTCTCTGTTTATTTTGGTTTTGTTTTTTTCTGTTGTTTCTTTTCAATTTATTTATTTTGTTTTGCTAGAGTTTTTGCACTTCTAATGTTGTTAAACTAATTTAATGTGTGTATGTGTGTGTGTGCGTTTGCGTGTGTGCATTAAAGCGTGTGTTTTTGTTTTGAATTTTGCTTTTGTATTTTTTTCTAGTTGTGTATTCGTTTCCATACAATTTAACTGTCTGTATGTCTAGCAGTGTTGTCGAGATTGTCTTTTTTTTCCTTTCATACTATTTTATTGTTGTGGTTGTTGTAACACTGTATAATGTTTTTCTTTTTGTTGTTTACAATGCAGGTAGTCAGTCGTTTTCTTATTTACAATATTTCGTATTTACAGTACCTAGGTATAGGTATTTCCATCCGTTATTTTGTATTTCTGAAGTTTGTTGATTTTTAATTATATTTCCCCCTTGTTGTTTATTTATATGTAAAATGTATTATATTATTTTTGGTGTACCTACCTACCATGCAAAATTTTCTGTTATTTTTTTTTAATTAACAGCCTAACCCATGATTTCGATCGACAACTCGATCGACTGACGACAAGTCACTCATTATAGTTCGTTTGAACGACCCACTAACTATCGACTTGCCGGTCGTCAGGCTTTACGTTATTAACGTAATGCATTTACGCATTGTCAAATTAGCATATTGCCACATCAAAAATTTCACAAATTAAACGCTACTTTACAAATAAAAAGCGCTGAAATGTGAAAAGTATTCCATAAAAAATGCAACTCTATGCTACTTAAAGTTTCTACAAATAAATAATAAAAATAACAACAATAATAAACATAGGAAAAAAAATTAAAGTTATTTTTAAAATTTTGTGTATGAAATATAAATAAATATATCAGTTGAAATGTGTAGATACTCCTAAAATAATGCAAGCGGATTGTAATGAAGAATGGACGGGAGTAGCACCAATGGGACAAGCAATCTATTGAAGCGGAAAGAGTAATGTGCCTAATTGAGTGTTTAGAATTGGTTAGATAAATTGCACGTATACACATTCATACATACATATATATGTATGTAATTCAAAAAGAATTATGTGACAAAAATGCATGTTTGTGAGTTAAATAAATAAAATAAACGCAAAAAAATAACATTTTTATTTTTGATTTTCATAAATGTAAATTTGTTTAAAAATTTCGTATTTATGTGTACTTTTTTGTTTTGTCGACAAGCACAAACCAAGTGACTGATTTTGACATTTGTTGTCGTTTGAATTTTCATAGTGGGTACCAAATTTGTATGGAAATGGTTACGTCATCGTTCGCATGCATTGTCGAACGACTTTTCGTGCTGAAAAAGTTTAGTGGGTTCCAAATCAGCTGTTTGTCGTTAAAAATTATTGCGAACGACAACGTTCGATATCGTGGGTTTGGCTGTAAGAGATAATCAATAACAAACTTTATATGATTCTGTACTCTTAAGATCCACTCGAAAAATTTCTCTTATAGATGTTGCCAAATTTAAAAAATTAATAGGCTTCTATTTTGCGAAATATTATTCATTCCAATGGAATAGATATTTCTAAGACCGTATTTAGACAGGAAAACATTTGGAAGGGAAACATTTAGTTTGGTAGCAATTTACGGGTGGGGAAGAGAGAATCAATTTTGTGTTCGGTAATCGGCGACACGCTTTGTTTTCATATTCTATGCTACATATACACGCATACATGTACAAATATGTTTGCTTTTATGCAGTAATATTGGAATGTCGCCGGCAACATTTTCGTCTGTGTGGACGCGAAGGAAACAACAAAAAAGAATTCCAGATGTTTTCCTTCCAAATGTTCGTCCGTCTAAACTGGGACTAACATGTTTTTTAAGCTTTAAATAGACGTGACATAGCCATAATGCCATAGCCATAACCAAACCAAAATTCAATTAGTTTCTATGGTGAGAGTTGGACCCAAGTGAGCTGGAATCTGTTTTTCTTATTTCCTACCAGCAGCCTGCTAACCTAACCTAACCTATGGTGAGAGTTATGGCGAGTCACCTATAATCAAATACAGTGTTGCCCATTAGTTTGGGTCGAACGGCTGTTCTCTATGGCTATGGTTATGTCACGTCTGATTGAGCCTTTAACAATAACATTTTTTATAAGTCCTTTTTCATGCCTTATTCATAACGAAAAACTAGCGTGAAGTTAGCATAAGTGACAAAATTGAACTACATACATACATATGTAGCTTTTAACGACTTCCCTCAAACAATTTGACATTAAAAATTACCGCAGAACAGTCAAACTAAATTAGAGCGTCAACCGTTTGCGTAAGCAGCAGGGTATGTATTTGCAGGGGGTCTTCTCCGTAACTCAAGACGAAAGCAACTGCTTTCGAATTTTCATGTTATAAGCATACAAATTCGAAAAAATTTTCTCTCGAATTTTCTATTATACCTAGCTGTAATAACTACCAAAAATTTGTAAAGGTATGAATGAATTGGTCTGTCTTGAAGGCCGTGATACACTATCCTACACATTCGAACGATGTCTATGAAAATTTTCAAAAGACAATCAGCCTTATCATGGTTGGCGCATTTCAAATACGACTACGACTGTTTGGTAATAGATTAAAGAAAAACTGTTGAAGTCTTCTTTAATATATTACCACACAGTCCTAGTCGTATTTGAAATACGCCAACCACGATAAGGCAGAATAACAATTTATCAGATCGGATTGTGTAGGATAGCGAGTCATGGCCTTAATTGGGTTTTTTAGGGTGCCTGCTAGACACGTTCAGATTATATTCATAGTGTTAATAATACTATTAGCTACATTACACTGATTTTCGAAATCTTTGGAAACCTATAAAAAATTGGGTCACCAATTGTTTTATTACCCTTTTTGTAGTAGTACTATTGAGCCCATACTGTCCAGTCTTTGTATTTTTCTAAAAGTCTTCATTTGCTGAATGGTGTAATTAATAAAGGAACTGTAAGACATCATTAAACCTATTTTGCATTGTAATAATATCTAAGACAAATATTTCTTTATAATTAATACAAGTTCAATTCATAAATTCTAAGATACATAATTTTCCGTAATTTTTCTTAGGGAGTAGAACCGACCGACCGACCACGTGTGTTTTACACTAAAAACCATTAATAAATAAAGCAGTACATGTTTACAAAAATGTAATTATGTATACATATATTGTGCTTTCTTCGATACTTATAAAAAGTAGGTCCATAGTTTTTTTTTAAAATACCTCGAATAACCGTTTTAGCAAAAATATCGTATTGGCGTATTTGGACTTCGACTACGACGCTTTAGTAATAGATTAAAGAACACTTCAATAATTTTTCTTTAATCTAATCACGATAAAGGCAATTATGTATATTAGAGTATTTAAAATATTTCTTAAGTGCCCAGGAAACGATCAAATAAAGGCATCAATCACATAGTTGTGTGCGTGCAGACGTATTTTTAAGCTACACGTACGCGTTGTTGTCAGTGATTGATGAGAATTAAAGAATTTGAATGAATATACTTAATTTGACTGCTGATTATTTGATTATCTTCAAATCTGATTGACAAAAAAAAAATAAATAGTGGAAAAGAAATTGATTCTGCATTTTATAAAAATTATTATTATAAATAGTAATAGAAAGAAATGAGAGTGTGAGATAGAATATTGTTATTTAACTATTTATTATTTAAGGTATTTATTTATACCATAAATAAATAAATAGTTTTTTGTTAAAAAAAACTGCACTTGCCGCTAATAAGAAGAAATCATCATTTGACGAAGAAAATTCAAACTTGCACCCGCACACAATGAACTCAAAATTTAAATGCTGATTTAATTTTGAACATCTTCGAAAAAGCTTCAATGAAACGACACTAATACACATTCACTGTCACATTCCATTATGTCAACTTAAAAGTTAGTTAAAAATAAGAT
Organism: Tachina grossa; assembly: GCA_949987645.1. Taxonomy (NCBI): domain Eukaryota; kingdom Metazoa; phylum Arthropoda; class Insecta; order Diptera; family Tachinidae; genus Tachina; species Tachina grossa. The sequence goes on along the minus strand of OX465276.1, from coordinate 56,765,648 downwards.
TTTTTAAGACAAACAAAAATTGTTCATTATTACAAATATAATTATTCTGTAAGTCGCTTAAAGCTAAATCTCTATCGCTAAAAATTTATAAAGTCGGATTATCGATTTCCGTCTAGAAATGCAATTTTCAAATGTGTTATTAAATTAAACAATTTTTGTAAAAATTTCATCCACCGCAATTTTTATGCTTTATGTCATTGCCCGAAATATTTAATTTTATATGTTTTCGATTGACATATAGCAAAGTATAAAATAAGGGGGCAGGAATAAACTTGCCCACTTTAGATTAAAGTTAAAATGTCCGATAAAATTTTAATTTTAACTAATTTTAAGTTATAATATAATAATGGCCTTAAATATATTAGAACAATAATAAATAATAAAATTTAAATACATGCCTGTCTACCTAAGCTATATTTAACTGGTCGCATAAATCAAAAAAGTATACATTCTAAGCAATATGCACTAAAAGCTTCCGAAAAATCAAAAAAGATGCTCTTAAAAATTAAATAAATTGATTTATTTGTAAAGGAAAATAATTTTTAGTTCAAATATTCAACAACATTTGGATATAAAATAAGAAAAAACTAAAAAAAAAACATTAACAAAAATTAAAAATTTTGAAAAGAAGAAGTGCACTTTAAAACAAAATTGCCTTACAAATTTTAACTGAAGCAAATAATACAAATTAATTTTTTTGAATACTATCGTAAAAATTTAACTTCAATTTTAAAAAAGAGATCACGATATCAGAAATAAAACTTTGAAACTGTATTTTTAATAAATAAGACAAGATTTTCATTTATAATTTTTATTGCAATTAACAACAAAATATTCACCTAGATTTTCAATTAATAAAAATCGTTGCCTGTGACATCTAAATAAACTTTTATAGATTGACAATGCTCCTTCAAAGTCTACTCGAGCAGAGAGTCCCTCACAAATAGCAACACCGAATTTTTATTGAAACTAAAGTCGGTAATAACTGCGTAATACCTACATATATAAGAAAAATTTATAGGCTACATGGAAAATTGGAAATGAGATTTAGATGGCGAAAAATAGTAATAAACATTTTGCTTGCAAGATATTATAATAAAAAAAATTAAATAAAGTATCAAAATGTGCCCTAACAGCGTAAATTATGCTAAAGTTATGTGTGTAAGACTGATATATGCAAAAACATGCTCGAAAGCGTAAAATATGCACAAAAATCGGTGCCAAAGTTCATAAAAAGTTCTGAAACGGATAAATATCTTGTCCCGCATTAATACATCATACAAGAAAAAACATGAAATTGCATATTTGCGGTTTCCTTGATTATAAAGTTTTACTTTTTTGTTTTTCCTTAAGAAATTCAATAAATAGTTTTTTGGACATACACGGATGAAAATTATGTCGGTTTTCTTCAATTAGGCATGATAATCGAATCAAAACGACGATTTTGAACTTCTTGTGCGTTATGCCTTTTTTTTAATGTACACATACCTATGTGTAAATAGTATATAAGTACCTACATACATACATATGTATGTATATAAATATTGTCAAATTAAATATAAATAAATTTACTTAAAATTCCAAAAGATGCAAATAGGATCTAAATATAATATTTGTGTACCTATGTGCCTACATAAAAAAACAAATATGTATGTATTTAATTAATTTAATTTAAATTACCTTAATGGACTTTAATCGGCGCACAACAAAATTGTTGATTTTATTAGACCAACTTTTACATTTCATGAGGAGGCCTTTTTGTTTTGTTGTGGATTGGCGATGAAAATTAATAAATCAAGTGATAAAAACGACGACGATGGGGAAACAGGAAATAAACCAGCTAGACACACATTTAAATTATTAGAAATAGTAGTCGTCCTTTTATAGTTTTATTTTTCCACTTCTTGTTTTTATTTGAATTTCACAACTTTTGTAAGAGTTTCAAAAAATTTTCTGCTGTTGTTTGTTTATGATTATTTTGAAATTGTATAAATCTTTGTTGTTTTTGTAAAAATAAGTACGTATAAATATTTTGTTTTGATCTTTGTTTTTTTTTATCACGCAATGGCGTTGGTTGTTGTTCTTTTAAAAATTAAGGTTTTTAACCTTTTTCACATTAAAAATATTTTTTTTGTGAATTTAGTATAGGTATGTAAGCAAATACATAAATATTTTATTGCACTTGTTTTCATGCTAATAAAAACACTGTTTGTTTAAAGCCCATATATTTCTAGAAATGTTTATTATACCTAATTTAGAATTCTTTATTATTCCAGAAAACAAATAAATAAATACCTTACGTATTTCTTATACCTACAGACTTGTTTTTCTCAATTACATTTCTTGTCTATATTGAATTTTTCTGTTTTGCTTAAATTTTGTAAACTGCATTTGTGCGTTGACTTGTTGTTGTTTTATTTTGTAAATTTTATTTATCACATTGCACTGCAATATTTACAATTTGTTATTTTCCGCTTACAACGTCCGAAGCGCACCAAGTTTAAAAATAAACTGTCTTTTTGAAAATATTCCAAACACACAAGAAGTGCTAATGATTTACTAAAAGAAAATAAAGGAACGAACAGCAATGAACAAAACAAAGAGCATTCAAGTATATTATTTATTTCTGTATAGCACCAACAAAAACATACGAAGAGCTGATATGTTTAAGAAAAAAGAGAATTTAAATATGTTTCAATTCATTTGTTCCCCAAGTACAATGAAACACAGATAATGGCAAATAAAAAGGGCGCGCAATAGTACAGAAGAAATACAAGCAAAAGCACATATTTATAATAAAAAAAATAAGCATAATAACGTTTCTGTTATCGTATTTACAACGTTTTGTTTATATGCATTTATGTACATATGTATGTACCTATAAGATACATAAAAATGTTAATGCTCTTTATATGCATGTAGCGCCTCACACAGCCCAAGCTCATTTGATTGCTGTTATCGCAATGATAAAATCAATGGTAAAATAATAATAGGTATTCTACCATAGATAGAAATTAACAAGTGCATCAGTTCTATACAGAGATCAATTTACATATCGCACACTAAAGCATAAAAAGTTATAACTCAAAATGCTTAAAGTGGTTTTGCTATTTAAAAATCATTTACCTGACAAAATTTAACGACCGCAATAATTTCTTTTGCAATAAATTCTTGTTGAAGAATATACTCGTACCTATAATACCGTTATTTTTTTTTATGTTTTATCGCTAAGCAACACTGTTGGCAAGTAATTTTTTTCAGTGGTTTGTCTTGCCAACAGCGTTGTTTAGCGATTCTTTTAGAATATTTCGCTGTAGTAAAGCATTGGAAAAAATCTCTCGTCTTGAAAAGTCTTATAAATACTCTTGTGCAGGACACTATTACATACTAGCATCATTTTTTTAGTACCAGTGATGGTATTTTGGTGCGTTTCGGGTATTTTTTGGTGCTTTTTGCCTATTCATAAACGCCAAATTTTGGATAATACCCTTTTTTAAAAAGCGGGTATTTACAGTGCTTTTAACAATTTCTTACAGTGCCTTTGGTGCGTTTTTGTTAAATAAAAATATTTTTAATTTACAAAACTAAAATACTTTTAAGCGCTAATAGCACCATCTTTTAACTGAGGCTTCTTAAATTGTTTTTAATGACAATAGCGGAAACTATGTTAAAAACAATGTAAACTTTTCATAATTGGGATTAAAATGTTTAATTTTTTTTGCAAAATAAAAAACGGAAGTAACTGGAAAGTAGAACATAATTCTCTACATAATAATTGATTGAAAGTAGTATGCAATAAGCATTTGTTAAAGCTTACACAAATATTTAATCATACTATAGGCTGGTTAAATTTTAAGGGTCGATTTCAGAATTTTCATAAGGCTGTTAATTTGTAAGCGCAAAGTAAATCAAAATTTTCACGTCTACAACAAAATTTAGGTAAATTTATATTGAACGCACAAGAGTGGTTAAATTTTAAAGGCTGATTTCGATTGAAAGCATGAGGTTATCAATAGCAGTCAGTTGTTTTAGACAACGAGTAGCCAACCCCCAATTTTTTCATATCGTATTGACGTGCTGTCAATGTTGACAACTGAAATGAAGGTGAATATCGCAAAAACAAAAACTTTTAAGTTAAGAGTACTTAAGAAAAGAGCGACACTTTTAATGCATTCTTTATGTGTAAATGATTTTTCAGTAACATACATAATTAATCTAAGCCTAAGCTTCACCTACTATTGTATGTATGTACATATGTATGTATGTATGTGTGTATATGTTAATATATTATTTGCCTCCTGGTTTTTTTATTATTTGTTTTTACATACTTATTTTTATTAAATTAATCAAGATTTTGTTTTAATTAATATGTTTATAAGTTCTGTTATTATATCTCAAATACTTTGTTTGTTTTGAAGCAAAAATTTGAAATTATATTTTGACCTTTTACACTCTAAACTTTCCTTTTTAAAAGGCTTAATGTATTAAAATTTAAAAAAAATATTTTCGTGCTTTTTTACCCTCTTTTTCGTATTTTATTGCGCTTTTTACCCTTTTTGCAACAGCTTAATGTGCTTTTGCTCTTCGTAGAGATACCAACACTGTTCAGTACCTATCAACACTTGTTTGCAACTACTCAGAAACTGAAATTTTTTGAGTTGTGGCTGTTTATGATTTAGTGTGCGATAGATATATATGTATGTACATATTCACATACATACATACATATGCATGTAATTACATGTTTACTTATGTAAATATATTTACAATGTAAATTTTAGATATATGTAGATATGTAAGTACATACCTATTTACATACATATGTACCAGTGTTGCCAGAAAATGATGATGAGAGAATGCTAGATCTGCAAAAAAAATTCTGCTAAAATGTTCTACAGAACAAATGTATAATGCCAGATTTAAATTTAAAATTTTTTTATTGAAATTGCTTTGAATTTGATGTTTATACAAACTTATTAGTCCTGATTCACACACGTCAGGTCTGAGTCTTCAAGTCTTGAGTTTTTAGGAGAGAGAGGAAAAGAGAGTGGAAAGGGGTACAGACTTGACCGTACCAGTCAAGTTTGCTTTTTCGTTTTGTTTTGTCATTCGTAATACTCTACTACAACACAAATTGATGAGACTTGATGAAACAAACTTGACGGTGTGTATGAACGTAAATGCTGGTTCAAAAGAAAATTTAACAAAAACTGATCAGCTAAACCTGATGTGTGTGAATCAGGACTTAGTATTTGCAGGTGTTTTTATAGCAAATACATACATACATACATACATACATAGTATGTCCATATGTGTTTGATATTATCCATAGATATGAATATTTATGTATTTTCGGACTGGGACAAAGTTTCTTTATGTCAACACATTGTCTACAGTTTTTTTTTCTTCTATTCATCATCAGTATAAAGGTAAGAGAGAAAACATATGTGGTGTATTTCTGGTGAATTTTTCAACAACTTGTTAATATACATAAATTTGCATGTACGTAAAGTATAGAAATGTACCAGTAAAGTCTGGTTGGTATTTCTCCATGTTGCCATAAGAACTACGTAGTCACTACTTAGTCAACTGTTTTAGTGTTACTAGTAGATTTTCAATGACAAGCACATGCTAAATGTCTATAGCACAAAGTATTTCATGAGGAATAATTAGAGAGTAGTACTGGTGACAAAGTCAAAAGCGACTCAGTACATTTTACCGTCGACATTTCCTTCAGGGTATATACATAAAATATATCTACTTATATATGTCTGTATATCGAGACTTATTTTCGGTTTAATTGTAAGCAAGATGTTGTAAAAAATAGACTTTTGTAATTGAAATTAAAACTATGGTCTACCCATAGTTTAGAATTATCAAAATGTCGAAATGTTTGATATCTTTTAAAATGCAGGCTGCAAAATTTGTACTTAAGCGACAATTTATATATGGTAAAATATATTTGGATACTATAAAAACCTGCCTTCTAAAACTTTAATTTTTGTCGCTTATGGATAATTTAAAATAAAGCTCCACATACATATGTATGTATACAATACATAGCATATAATACATACATACATATGTAGGTATTCGTTGCATCTACATTACGAAGGAAAGACATAATTATAAAAAATTTAAATTTATTAATAGAAATACTCTGTACATTGAAAAAAATTTAACTAATTAACATTTATTATTTTAAGCAAATTCTGCCAAAAAGCATCTGGCAGAATTTTTTAAAAGTTGAATGCTTTTCACATAATGAAAATGCCAAAATGGCAACAATGGTATGTACATACATAAATCACAGAGTGTAAGGAGATGAAACAGCTTTTTCTGTAATACCAACACACACATATGTATGCAGATATAAGTAAGTCCCTATTTACACTATGCAAGTCTTATTGCTAAGCTGATTAGTTTATTAGGAGAGTGAGACGGGGGGAAAAGAAACGTTGCTGTTCCCCTCGTCTCTCTCTCCAAATAAACTAATTAGCTTAGCAATAAGACTTGCACAGTGTGTTTTGGGACTAAGTACAGTGATGGGAAATGAGATTTGCATTTCGGTATCAAAAAATTTTTTTTTCGAGTATTTTTTTGGTCCCGAGAGTACCAAAAATTATTATTTTTGTTTGTTTTATGATTTGAACAGGCTAAAGTTAGGCTAAAGTTCGCATCGCTTTGAAAGCCAAATAACATGTGATAAATATTAATGAACAAATAACATCAAAGTTAGTTGTAAATATTCTGACAACACATAGTTGAACGGAAAAGCTAGCCGTTTTCGAAGGCCAATTAACCTTCATTATCAGCGTTCTTCTGTGTTTGGTCCACAGTGTGTGGTGCCACTTGATGTAGATTTCTGCGTTATATACGCAACTTTTTTGCAAATGGAATATGTGAATTGTTTTGATTCATCGTATTTCAATTTGCTGAAAGATTTTTTGTACTTTTGTATAACAGCTTTACCATTGTAGTTTGTTCTTTACTAATTATGCACATGTTAGTTAATTTGCTTATTTTTTGTTCTACTTAAGACAAACTTTTTTGGTTTGTTACTATCAAGTATATTTATTTTATTTAGTTTTTTAGTTAATTTAATTATTATTCTTCGAACTCCATTTGCTTCTAGATTTTATGATTTGAACAGGCTAAAGTTCGTATCGCTTTGTGAGCAATTTAAGTTATATTAGAAAAAAATTATATAAAATTTATTTACAAAGAAATAAAAAAAGAACACAAAGCGTATACATTAAAAGGGGGTAAATTTTTTTCAAAAGTTTCATAGCAAAAACGTAATCTGCTCGAAATTTTGAGAAAATTTTTCGATGAAACCATGGATCTATAATCAAACCCTATACCCCATCTCTCGACATGAAAATTTATTTCCTCTTCAAAAAAATTGTGTTAATTAAAACTCTTCCAATCCATTTTCGAATCATTATTATTTCTTCCACGGAAGTACTCCCTGCTTTTAATTTTTTCATGAGCTAGCTTATGTTTATCCACAATGATTAGTTCTCTATTTTACTCTTTAAAGCCAATGTCCATAAATAAGGCAGTAACCAAACAAGAAGCATCTCTATCGGAGATGGCAAAAGTTTAAGATGTCGTACTTATTAGTACGAGTCTATGGTATTTTTTGTCTGGTATGTGATCTTGGAAATTTAAATTCCGATTGATTGTTGATCAACGATGCTCAGCACGCATTCCGGAATCGTATGTTTCCTGATGGTATGTTGGCCAATCACGAACTCTTTTAGGTTATAACGAATCAACCCGCACATATAAATATGTATGTCTGTACATAGGTAAAAATTTTGAAGTTACAAGTTTTTAGACTTTAATAAATCTTTGCCCTGGATAAGACTTTTCAAAATTTTGCTTTTTGCTGGAAAACATTGTAATTAAAAGTGGTATAATGCTGTTAGTCTTACCAGATAAAACATTTTCAGGGGGAAATTTACTAAACCAATTTAAAATTTCATTGTAAAAATCCACTTTTGACCTCAGGTCTTGACAGAATTTACTACAACATTTTTACAATTGCCTTTAAACTGATATAAAACAGTTGTTTTAACATGGTTCGTGATTACATATGTATAGGTCAACTTCTGTGCTACAAAAAATATCATTGAGCCAAATAGCTTTTCGTTTATATTTAATAGGGAAGGATTACACTTTTCTAAAATATCTTAACTATGTAATAAAGTTTCGTGCAATTTTTCGAAAAAGAATTTTAATTCTTGGCAAAATATATGCAAAATATAGAGTATCAAATGTGTTGCGCGAGAGTACTACGGTACTTTTTCATGTCAAATAGTATCAAAAAAAAGTACGATCGTACCAACTTTGCCATCACTGAGTAAGTATGTATGCACATATTTACATGCATACTCAAAATCTTAGTACCGTTATTTATTTTGACTTATACCTACTTACATATGTACATACATACATATGTAGGTACGTTTTGCTTTTGTTTACATTTTATGTGAACTATTGCTTGTTGTGGAATTTTATTTGGAGTAGATATCGCTCATTTACTCAAACAAGGTCATAACGCATAATATAGAATTTTTGAGTTAATGATGCAGAATTAATACATATAGGTACCTATTGAAGACTTTTGCGATCTGATGAAATATTTAATTTTATTATTGTTTGCTCGTTTAATATTGTTTACTGAAATCAAATGTGATATTTTAATTTAATTTAAATTACTTACATACATATATGTACATTAAAATAAAAAGAAGTAGACAAAATTAATGATTTTCCTTTAGAAACTAGTTTTTAAAAATATTACGCCGTATGTATAGTTTTGTACATATGCATGTATTTATCATTGAAGAAATCTCAAACGAATGACTAATTTCCAATTAATAACCATTTTAATTATAAATCTGTAAATCTGCTTCTGCTTCGGGAGTAGGCTAGCCAGACGTACTTTTATTAGTCAATGTACTGTTGTCTGCATTATCACTGAAAAAGTACGCTAAAGTACTTTTTTTTTGCCTTTTGTACTTTTTTTTTTGGTTTAGCATCTTTAGAAACTTTGTTTTTGTGCAGAAAGAATCACATACATATGTACACAGTTTAAAGAGCCTTGTCAAAATTTTTTCCAATGTGAACGAATTTGTGGCGACAACTCGAAGTATTTTTCCATGTAAATTCATATGAGAATCAAAATATCGCCAGTTGTGACGACTTTACTTTTTAAATTACAGAGTTTTTTAACTTTTTAAAAACTCAAAATGGGAAAAATGGAATTTTTTGCAACATACAAAAGAATGATAAATATTTTTAAAATTTTTGAACCATTAAAAAAAATTTAATATAATGATTTAATAATTATATAAGCAAACAAACCGAAATTCACGACAAACAAGTGATATTCAGGGCCAATTTCATCAACTCTATTTAAATATTAATTCATATTTAAATGTCGATTTTCATTAATTTTTGTATGGAAAAATTACTTTTAAATAAATATAAATTGATATTTAAATAACTTGGCGAAATAGGCTGTCAGTATTATGAATATTAATATAAACTTGTTCAAATTAAGTTTGTTTTCTAAACACAATTTGAAAAATTACTGATTTTAAGTTATTAATTTGTTGTAAATAATATTTACGATCTCATTTTTATCTTCTTTAGTAAAGAATATGTTATTTTACGTTATTGAATGAATTTAAGGACGTTATCAATAAAAACACATATGTATGTACTTTTTTTATTTTAAAAATACTGCTTTGTTTCCTTTGGTGTACTTTTTTTGCTAACTCAATATCTGGCTACCCTATTCGGGAGCCCATAAATAATCGATCACTTATAAATCTGGGGACTGTAGAAGATGTGGAAGCTTTGGTTTTACTTTATAGAGAAGCCATTCTTTAACCAGCCTTGAGTTGTGCTTGGGGCCATTATCATGCATAAATATGTATATACCTATTTATTTTGTACCTATTTATCTTTAATTTGTCCACACTCTGTGTGAAAAATAACTGTTCAAAATATCTAAATATCCACGACGATCCATAATTCCATCAAAAAATTTTAATTCCCTAATTTAATTTTGTTTATGGGACTTATGTATGGTATTTTTCTGGTCATACACGTATATAGTCCAACTTTCTTTAAACAACGGCAATTTGTATTAGCATCTACAATAATTGTATAATTATTTTTAGTGTCCTCTTTCACTTTTTTTCTACTTGTTTGTATTTTTCGCAATTTCTCTTACAATTTTGAGGGTTAGTCCTTCCGCAAGCCTTCCTGTTCGTCCCGATGGCGGCAAAACTTTTATTCCTTTGTTTTTTTTTTGTTTTTTTATCTCGAAGTTATAAAGTTGGTTCAATACAATACTCAAGATAGATTAGGTAAAATATTTTCAAATATTGAACTTTAAATAAAAATTATGAATATGAAATATGTACATATGTATGTATGTAATTAGGTACCAAAAATCGTATGCAGAGTTTTGCGACTAAGTGTACAAAGAGTATACGTACATACATACATACATATGTACATCAATACTGCCCACAGAGAGAAAACCGAAGGTAATGTATAAGCGTATGTGTATTCATTTCTGTAAAAAGCCGATTGATGTTCGGCACTCTAGCGCTTCTCTGGGCATCTATGATCAGGGTGACCGATGACATTTTTCAAAAAGTGGCACCAAATAGGGGATTTATAATAAACAGGGACAAAATTAAAAAAAAAAACGAGAAAACTGCACTAAACTTTTTATTTTTAATGTATTTTCATATAATTCATCCTAAATAAAGGGGGTCAAAAAGTGGCAAAGCAGTCGAAAAAGGGGAAACGCAGTCGAAAAAGTGGCAAATTGCCACTTTAGTCGGTCAAACGGTCACGCTGTCTATGATGTACATCCATGCTGCCCACAGAGAGAAAACCGAGAGTAATGTATAAGCGTATGTGCATTCAATTGTACAAAAAGCCGATTGATGTTCGGCACTCGGTATGTATATACGGGGTATGAAGCTTAAATTGTAATTTCACTAAATGTCAAAGTCATAACAATGTTTGTAAGTATAAAATAATGATTTGATACCATTTAAATAATTTTGGTACTTTTTCCAAGCAATCAAAAATAATGTGAAGATGTTGAACTCTCATCAATGTTTCGAACAGCTGTTTTCCATTTTATATGATTTTTTTATACTGATAAACACCCAGCAAACAAAAAGTCCTGTATATGTACATGTGTATGTATTTTTGTTAAAAAATATACATATGTACATATATTGTTTGTAAATAAAACTAAATTATTATGAGTAGGTACGAACATTAATAAGAAAAGGTTAAAACGAGAAAGTAAAGATTTTATTGAGGTGCTACTGCAAGCATACACATTCTTGGAAATTAAAGAGCTACATACATAAATAATTCGTCTTTCCGATGAAGTTGCTCAAAATATGTTCTGGTAATGTACAATGACAAATATTACGGTTGAGCGTTACAGCTGCTATTAAAATTATTACAATTGAGTTCATTTAAATAAAATAATAGTAATAATTTTCAAAACCTCTAGGCGCATTTTCGTTCTAAAAGGTGTAATTTCAAAATCTCAATTAGTGCCTGTCCCACGATGTCACTCGCAAACGTGCGATCGACAACTTGTATTGCAAACAACAATAACATTAGAAAATTTGTTTTTGTTTTCAATATAGGTACATAAGTTGTCATTCGAACGTTTGCGAGTGATATCGTGGGATAGGCAGTTAGTTTTTTCCAGCAGGCTAAATCTTGCCATTAAAAGAAAGTAAATTAAAATAGTTTCAGCGAAATTATTAAAAAATCTTGGATTAATTAAAACATTACTATTTTATATATTATTTTCTTATAAGTTCTAATATATACATATGTACATACTCGTGTGTATGTCCGTATACATATGTATGTATGTAAATTTTAATCAAAATTAATTTCATGAATTTAAATATTATACATAAGTATATGAACTTTCGCGTTTGACTTCAAATAACTCCCAATTTAAAATCAAAAATGCGTGTTTGCTGGGCACAATGCAATTAGTATGTATGTATGTGTGTGTGCACAAAGAAGATTTTTTTTGTGTCGAAAACACATGACACGTTTTTAAGTATTCTATCAGCGCTCAAACGTTTACATTTACATTACATTTACATTTACCTTACATCTGCGATTTCTACAGTCGGGTAACGAAGCCTTATGTGCATTCATTTGTACAAAAAGCCGATTGATGTTCGGCACCCTGGCGCTTCTCTGGCCAGCAGTGACATACTTACATATACATAAGTACATATACATACATAGGTACATGTGTATGGATGTAATATAAACGTAAAATAACAGCCAAAAATGTGAATCATGACCCCAATACATGTTTTTCAACACAAGCATGGGAGTAATGAAAACAAATTTTGGTTTCAATGTAGTTTTGAAGACAAAGTCCACAATTCATTTTCCATTGAACATACATACATACATATGTATGTATCTATACACTTGCACATACATAGTATGTATGTATATGAATGCATGCTTGTGTGGATGTACCTATTTAAATAAAAACATAAAACTATTTTTGTTGTTGTTTTGTTGCAGGCTTTTTTTTTGGTCGACATCTTGATATTGTTGTTTATTTGTTTTTCCCCATCTACATACTTGTTGTACTCTCTGGCGCTCTGTTTTTTTTTCATATTTTTTTCAGTGATGTTTGATTTCATTGTACATAATATTCATCTTCAACGGTAGTTTATTTTATTGGTTTTGACTTGTTATCTTTATGTTGTTTTGATTTATTTTGTTTATATTTTGTGGCGCTTTAGTTTCGTATCTACGCGTTCACCACTTTTCGATCAACAACAAAAGCAAAAACAATATGTAGAGTTGCCATATACATAGTTCCAGCCAAATATTATACCTTCCCTGCAGGAGAGTAGGCCTTAACTGTCTAAAAGCTACATGTACATATATGTACATATTTCTAGTAGAAATGTAACGAATGTTCGCATTCGCTTACTTTTTCTATTTGCATTCGATAAACTATGCGAATATTTCAAGCGAATACTAAAGAAAAAAAATTTGTACTTCTTTTACGAAAATAGTTTGCGATTAACAAACGTCAAAAACTTGAAAAATTTTTATAAGCCAGCATGAAAAAGATACATACATATACTGACAAGTAAAAATGAAACCAAAATCCAGCGGTGCTTAGAAATTTTTTTAAACTTTTGAAAAAGAAAACGCAGTATTTGATTTGCGTGAACATAGTTTCTACTTAAGACTATGTACATATGTAGTCTGTTCAAACTTTTGAAAAATGTTGAACACCATTCATTACTTCGTACAAAAAAATTTGAAATGCAGGCAATTTTAACTAGGTATGTAGTCGCATGAAACTTAAAATGTTGAAGATACCCTACAAGAAGACTACTAGTCAATTGACTAGTCATTTGAGTAGTAGCGATAGCCGACACTTCGGTCACAGTCCCCAGTTAGTTTATTAGGGGCTTGGTGAAAAAAATGACCAAAACATTTGTGTACATGTGATTTTTTATCTCTCTCTAACTTATAATTTCACTTAATTAAAACACATACATCTGAACTGCTTACTCTGCTTCTTTTTTGCCAGTCACTGATTACATAAGCACTGGTAAACTATGACTAGTCAATGTTTACATAGAGACTGGTCAACTGTTACTAGTCAATGTATACGTAGAAACTGGTTAAATGTACTTTTAAATAAATAAACATAATTTTTATGTTATTTCAATTGTTTTTTATTATAAGAAAATAGAGAAATAAGTAATATTCATAAAAATATATATGTACATATACAATTTAATATACCACTCAAGTCTTCTTCACGCTTTTCTCCAGCTCCAATGCACCTTGCTTTTTGTAAATATCTAAAATTTTAAAAAGAATTACATACATAAATGTATAAATTAAATTAAACTTTTTAACTTCTTTTATGCAGTATTGTTGTTAACTTCACTTAACTTTCTTAGCACTTGTATAAATTTTATTTCACAGACCGAAAAATTGTATATTTTACAATGAAATGCGATGTCTTAAAAGTTTTGGAATATGTACATTAGATGTTTCACTCTAACATACATGTTAGAGAGGAGCAACTATAATTGATAAATGTGTTGGTCATTTCTACTGGTCAAATGACCAGTCAATTGACTGGCAGTCTTAAATTCAATGGAAAATTATTGCAAATGTATTAGTGAAAAAATGTCGTTTGTGTTAGTTTCAGTCATTCATTTTTTGTAGGGTATATTTTATATGTTTTTGCCAAGATGACCAGAGTACTACTTTTGCAACATTTATTTATGAACAATTCATTCCAATTTTTCTTAATATGACAGCATTTCACATAAAATGTTGAACATATGTAGTACCACGCTTTACGGCCAAAGTACGAATGAGTTGATTGTCTAAAATTTTTAATTATTATCTATACTTATTTTAATATAATTTTATACATCTTTCTGTTTTAAGATGAAAGATGACTTGATCCAGAGGGTTCTTAGCTATGTTTGAAGAAAATCGGTCCAGCCGTTTAGAAGATATAACATCTTTTCTGAAGAAATTCGGGGGGTTTTTAAAATTTTTAATTTTTGTTATTAATAAATTAACAAATATTTGCTCAATTAAAAACTATATTGAAATAAAATGCTATATGTAGTACACCTATGTATATAATACAACTTCATTTTCTGATACAAATTTATTTTCATGTGATTTTTAAACATATTGTAATATTTGCATTCGCTTTCGCATTCGCATTCGCTTTCGCAGAAATTAAAATGTATTATTCGCTTTCGCATTCGCATTCGCTAAACTGGTATTCGTTATATCCCTAGTATGTAGTATACTTACTACAACAGCAAGAACTAGTGCAAAAAGGGCTAAAGTTGTGAAAAATTGCTAGTGCTGATGAGTATATATGAAGTAGTTCCAAAGAACTGGTAATTAACTACATAGTCCTAAACTTGTACCAATGGTACTAGTAGTTTTCTAAATATACTCACTGCTAATTAGGGTGATCGACTCGGTTTTATAACCGGTTTTAAAATCCGGTTTTTTCAACATGCGGTTGTCGGTTTTTTCAAAATGTTGATTTTTCGAATGTCGAATAGTTCGGTTTTTTTACAATTTAAAAACCGGCTGAGTCGAATACTTTTCGATTTGTACATTTTGCATGTTTTGTTGATTTTCGTAAGTATTTTTTAGTGTAAAAGTTCTAAGCCTTTTTAGAGCATGGCAACATTTACTGAAACATGAAATTTAAGAGAATTTATTTTATGAGGTAATAGCAGAGGCGAATTTAATTGGCCTTATGGTGTGCAATGGATGTCAAAATACAGTTTCAAAAAGTGTTTTTTAGTTTTTTTTGCCATTTTGCTTCATATTTTATATAGAGGTAGATATCCACCTTGTCCATACATTCATATTTATGTATATACAATTAAGGAATAAACTCTACACACAACCATAATTTTTGGGGTTTTGAGGAAACTTGGGAAGAAATTCAAAAAATTAAATATGCCAATATTTAGGTTGCTACTATATATGTTTATACAAAAAATAAAAAATTAGAAAATAATTATAATTACAACAACATAATAGACCATATTTGGACGGCATGGTACCGGAAATCACAGAATTTTCAAACAAGTTGACGACATCAAACATTTTGCACGTATTTTTTCGTGTATTTTATGCCTCTATGCAGACTTTTCTCCTATGTATTTTTAATACTTTTGCTACTATAGGTGCTATAATTATTTTTTTATTTTTTGTATAAACATATTTATTACTGGCATATTTAATTTTTTGAATTTCTTCCCAAGTTTCCACAAATCCAAAAAATGATGGTTGTATGTATATTATATATAAATATTTATGTACTATACATAAGTATATGAAGTTAATTTTTATGTTTTACCTTTAATTTCTGTATTGTTTTATAGTATTTACATGAACTGTTAACCCTTTTTTTATAAAGCAATTTAAAATCAAAACTTTTGTATAATAATTTTCTTACTTAAAAAAAATACCGAAACCGGGTTTTTCATAATTTCAAATTTTCGAACTATTCGAAAACCGGTTTCTGGAAAAAGTCGAATAATCGATCACCCTACTGCTAATGTGAGCATTAAGATGGTATAGGAAAGTTTAAAGTTGGGAACTAGAGGTGATGATTTCTGTTAGACACTAGTTCGATCTCCTGCAGGGTTATGCTCTATATATGTGAGTATGTATGTACACTTAGTCACAAAACTCTACCTACGACTTAATATTTAAATAAAATTTTAGATTTCAAAGGAAGAGTACCTATGTATAATATTTTTCAACTTTTCTTATTTTAAAATAGAAGTAATTTAAACTAAATAAAATAGCACATTGCATTTAAGTAAACAATATTAAACAAACAAAATATAATAAAGCAAAAAATTTTATCGGGCAGAAATAGAGTACACATAATGTGTTGTTGAATACCTACATATATTGTGAAAGATATTTCAAAATTTAATTGCTTGTGTGTCCTTCTTTTGTACCAAAAACTTTTTTAAGCCTTTTAGGCATAAAAGAAATCGGATGTTCAGTTGTTTCCGCTGACACATTTTCCCATTATTTCTTTCAAATTTTACTTAGTCCCTGTCCAGACTTGCAATTTTTGTTGCAGCAATTCTTAAATTTAAGCAAAGAGGGGTGAGAAGATTGGGGAGGGGTACGCAGTTTCATGTGCTCGGCAACTCTCTTTTGATTTGAAATTCGTACTTATTCATTTCAAGTTGTAAGTTGTATTTGACGTTTTTTATAATTTTATTTCTTCAGTTGTATAAAAAAAAACAAACAAATATAACAAACATTAAATAGAATTGTTAATTTTTAAGGGAAATTTGTGGTGCAATAAAATTTCTTTAATGCATAATTGCAAAATTATAATATCATAATGTGGACACTAATGCAATTTCAAAGCAGAATTTTAAGAAATTGCAGCAACAATAATTGCAAGTCTGGACGAGCACTTATTTGTGTGTCACAGGAAACGAGACTTAAGCAAAAAAAAAAAAAAAAAAAAATCAAGTTTTAATATGACCTCTTTTTTGTGCTTTTGTATAACCTCTATCCTAATTCGAAGCGATTTTTTCCCAACACTGTCTGGTAACCTTAAGTATAAACAAAAGTCGACTGTTTTACAGGGATGTCGATTTATACGGGGCGTGAGGTGCATTGCCATCTAATATTAGAGAGGGTGATGTTTTTAGAATCATTTTAGAGATCAAAACATTTTTAAGAAACGAACATAAAATTGCACTGTTTAGATGAAAATACAGCATTTTTGTGTATGTAATTCACAGTGTTTTATACATATGTACACATAGTTACGAAAGTACATATATGTAAATACGGTGCATAATTGCTATTTTACTCGATTGCGTCACGACATCACTTATTATTGGTTTAGTTACTAAACTTTAGTATAATATATGCTACGACAATACATTTAAAAAATAAGACGTATTTACATTTCAAGACTGTTCATGCAGCTCTTTAGTATGTATGCATGTGTGTTTTGTTGCGGCACTATATAAACCAAACGTGTGGGCCGATTTTTATGATTCTTTTTTTTTTTTTTTTGATTTGTCAATCGAGTGTTCCTAAAGATATGATAGGAGAAATTCAATACGGCGGGCAACAGATTAAGCTTAATTGTTTGCTGGGTAGCAATTTGTAATGTCTTATGCTGGTATGCCAAGTCTTGTTTTATACTTGGCAGTTTTTCTTGAAGCAATTATCTTCAATTCTCTTTAAAATTGCTCGTTTGTTTACACTCAGACGGTTTCTTGTTCTTATTATTTTAATGCTGTGAATGAAATAACAAAAGAGAATTGAAGTAACTTTTCTGTACAAGCAAGTCAGCATCCCTCTTCTTTCTTCTTTCCTCCCTCTTCCATAAACTCAGACTTGCTTCAAGAAAAACTGCCGAGTCTAAAACATGAGTTATGTTGGAAAGTGTTGGCATTAAAATATAAATCATTGTTACAAAAGTCCAATAAAAAGCAAAACAAAACTTACACGTGTAGGTAAATACATATGTACTTACATACTTATGTATGTATGTAAATAAAAAAAATCATTAAAATGAATTGCTATTCATTGCTATTGTTTAGCATAATGTATTGTGCGCCACAAATAGCTGCACATTAAAATTTAATGGTGGTTTTTCTCATCGATTTTTAGTCGACCTTTTCAAATCGTTAAGCCTTTTTACACTACACTGAATGTCCAGGTATGTACATACTTACATATGTATGTACATATGTACATACACAAGATATTCTTTTACATCTGACTTGTCCGTCAGTCGTAATTGATGTCAGATGACAGGTTCGATTAAAATAAACAGAGGGCTGTTCTTATTGAAATTTTGTCAGCAGATATTGTCATATGCTTTTTGAAAACTTTCCTACAGTGAGAACTTCGATATCAGATGCGAAAACATTTCGTATAAAATCTGCTAAAGTACATATCGTTACTATGTAACTATGCGCCTGTCCCACGATGTCGACAACGTTCGACTTGACGCACACTTACATACATACATATGTATGCATGTACATTTGAAACAAAAATAAAATTTTTATTTTAAAATTTAAATTTGCTTATCGGGAAGTTTTTTAATTTATTGGCAGGATGGAACAAGCGGTTTATCAATTTATGTAAACACAAATACATAGAATTATTTTTATTATTTTTTTTTTTTTGTAAAATGTATAAGAAAATATTTTATTTATTTATTACATATTCTACAAAGTAAATTTAGTCGAACATGTTTGCATAAGTATGGACGGAGTAACTAGACCATATGCCCAAGATGTTTTTAACAGAATTTTAAAAAGTTTTTGTGACTGACTATACGGGACCTATGCCTTCACATAGGAAGAAACTTTCTCGTATAAGAAAATTTTTTATTGAAGAAAATACGTCTGCCTTCTACGAATTTTTCGTAAAAACTCCAATCTTAATATTAATTTAATTTAAATTTTAATTTTCATCTAAATTTTAATTTCAATTTTAAAATTTAAATGTATGTATGTACATATGTGTGCGACAATTCGAACATTGTCGAAATCGTGGGACAGGCCCTACATACATATGTATGTCTGTACTTACATATATTTTTATATAGCAGGAGAAAGAAAAAAATTTATAAAATTGTTCACGCGATAGTAAAGGGTGTCCCAACAAGAACGCAAGATTTAAATTTTAAATAAAACACAGATATTAAAAAAAAATATCGTGAAACTTTATGATATCGTAAAGTAGACAAAATGAGGTTATGTGTGGAACAACAAATCGGGCAGATGGCCGCCGCGGCTTTGCTGGCACACACGCGATCTTTTAATGAAATTTTCAATGGCGGTTTTGCATAAATGCTGCGGTATTTTATTAATGCAGCGTCCAATTTCCTCTTTTAAGGCTTGAGTCGTCGTCGGCTTATTCGCGTAAACCATCGACTTCAAAAAACACCAAAGAAAAAATTCTAATGGTGTTAAATCGCGCGATCTAGGCGGCCAATTCTGGTCTCCAAAACGCGAAATAACACGACCGGGAAATGACTGATGTAGCAATTGAATTATTTCTCTGGCTGTATGACATGTGGCGCTGTCTTGTTGAAACCACATGCCACATTCCACATTCATTTCTTCAATTCTAGGCACGAAAAAACTGGTTATCATTTCACGATACCGAACACCATTGACTGTTTGCGCTTGACCTGCGTTTGAGCGACATCATCTCGTACAGCTGCGACATTTTCGGTCGATCGACCTGGTCGAAGGCGCGTTGTTGTCTTTACATCACTAACAGACCCAGTTTCGGCAAATTTATCCATTAATGTCTTTACAGTTTACTCTTTTGGAGCATTATTGTGACCCCAAATTGATCGCAAATTTGCGAACTGTAGTTGCAAAACTTTCACCATTTTGGTAAAACAATTTCACAATGAGAATGCGTTGTTCATTCGTGTAGCGCTTCATTTTTACTAACCTCGTACCTTCTACTAGCAAACAATAACAATTGTTCAAATGTCAAACAATGACACTTCGAATGGCGCCAAATTTAAATCTTGCGTTCTTGTTGGGACACCCGTTAGTTGGGTATTTTGATTCTTGTTCATAATGTCGCAATTTTTCTTTAAAGCAAAGTTTTAAATTTGCGTTGTTTTTTTACACATAATAATAATAAAAAAAACGGTTTCTAATTTTTCTAGATACCTAAATATGTATTAGTGTTTGGGTCAGCACCGGCAGCGCGATACCTGATATATCTTTTCTGCCATAGAGCAGTAAGTCCTAGTCCTAGATAGAGAGACGAGAGCATTTAGCACGGTATTAGTGTGATCGACTCGGTTTTTCATCCGGTTTTAAGACCCGATTTTTTTCACAATACGGTTGTCGGTTTTTTCAAAGTGATAATTTTTCGAATGAATTTAAAAACCGGCTGAGTCGAATACTTTATGATTTGTATATATTGCAATAAAATTAGTTTTTACTATGTTAAAACTTAGACCTACGTGTTCTGTTGATTCTCCTAAGTATTTTTTTTTCAGTATAAAAGTTCTGAGCGTTTTTTGAGTATGGCAACACTTACTGAAGCATGAAATCTAAGCGAAATTATTTTATGAGGTCTTATGGTGTGCAATGGATGTCAAAGTCCATTTGCAAAAAGTGTTTTTTAGTTTTTTTTAACATTTTGCTTCATATTTTATATAGAGGTCAGCGTGAACATATTAGCTTATTTTGGGCCGAATTTACGTTATTTTTTTTGATTTAGCTTCAAAATTTTCATTTAGCTCTTAGCTTATTTTTTTAGCTTTTTTAAAAACTCATAAAAAAGTTACAAGAAGGGTAATTTTTTACTGCCTTATTCATAAAAAATATTTCAGGATTATTAAGCGATTATTTGACATATTTCTATGGGAAATGTTCTCTTTTTTTTCTAATAAAGCAATTTAAAATCAAAACTTTTGTATAATAATTTTCTTACTTAAAAAAACCGGTTGACCGGGTTTTCCTGAATTGTAAAAACCGAAAACGGGGTTTTTATAAATTCAAATATTCGACCTATTCGAAAATCGGTTTCTGGAAAAAGTCGAATAATCGATCAGCCTACACGATATCAATGAACTTCTGTAAAAGAAACAGATAGAACGCTATCACCGCCAAAAGCCTTGAAAGTCTGAAAGAAAGTCAGAGCACATTCCATCCTATCTGGATGAAAAATATCTCTTGACAACTTGAAAACTCCGACAGCTATCAGTTATATAAACGTTCCCTCGAACCTTGATAGTCGAGCCAGGAAAATGAACACTAAGTATAGTGTGTTTGTGGCATCCGGCCCCCTTAGGCAAGGAAGGGTGAAATTTAGAGCCCAGCTCACTTGGGTCCAATATAATGATCCCTTTGTGCTACCTGTGAGCTGAAGAGATGTTAGCGAGAGATGGTGATACGGAAGGGATAGAGATAGAGAAGGCAGGTGAAGAAGGAAGATATAGAGGAAATTTTCATCATTTTGCAACTCTACTTTTTTACACGTTTTTTTTTAAATAATGCTATGTTGCAGCGCCTCTGGTGTCAAATGAGGCGTATTAAATTTTCTAAGCTGTGTTTAGTAGCCATTTTATTGGTCATTTTACTTCGCCGATGATTCTGCTACACAATACCGTGGAAGGAGGGCACTCTGATGTTACATTAGGATTAGCATCCGCTGAAGCCGGTGTAGTTTTTTAGTCACCAGTGCCTTATGAAACAAAATAAAATTTTCCTGAATTTGAATTCAGTAAAATCAATGCATATTAATATGAGTATTATATGAGTAAAATCACTCAAAAAAAGATTTTAATGAGAAAAAAATATTTTTTTAAATGGGTTTGATGGTTTAATCATAGGTTTGAGCCAAAATGGAAGTAGTGAACGACTTCTAGTCGAATTCACTGTTTGAGAATGACAGCTACGCACTCTCAAGCAAAAAGAAATTTTGTTTTTGTAACGGCGAACAAATGATTGAGTTATGAAGTAACGCAAATAAAAAACAATTGAATAGAGAATATGATTATTTGTAAAGTCGGTTGAGAAAATCTCTGGTTGCCTTACTCATGTTTTAGACTCGGCAGTTTTTCTTGAAGCAAGTCTGAGTTTATGGGAGAGAGAGAAAAGAAGAAAGAAGATGGGTACTGACTTGCTTGTACAGAAAAGTTACTTCAATTCTCTTTTGTTATTTCATTCGCAGCATTAAATCAATAGGAAAATTGAACAAGAAACCGTCTAAGTGTAAACAAACGAGCAGTTTTAAAAGAGAATTGAAGATAATTGCTTCAAGAAAAACTGTCAAGTCTAAAACATGACTTATTGAACATATTGATAAATTAAAGCAAAACAATCCAAATTTCATAAAAGTTGTTGCACAAATTTTCATTTCACTGGCAGTTCGCTAGAAATTAATTATTCTTGCAGCTATACATACATATGTATATGTAAAATGTAAATATTTTGTATTTTTAATTTAACTTGTTTCCAATTTCTCAAGAAATCTCACATTCTAAAATTATTTTTAAAACATTGTCTCTACGATTTAATTAGACATTTTCGATAACTTATTAATAATATTTTGTTATGAGTAAATTTTTAAATTACTTTTTTAATTGTTAAAATTCTACGAATTTATTCTTATCAGTCTTAATATTCGTTTACATTAGAAAAAAAAAAATGATTTCATGCATGTTCTGTTTTCTACTCACAACCATACAGTGTTGCCTACTCTTGAAAGAATAAAAGCACCATTAATTCAAAGCGTTGGTAAAAAGCGTATTTTTATGGCAGAAATAACAAATAGGAAGTCAAGTCAAGAATGTCAAAAAAGGTAGGCGAAATAGCAACAATGTAATGATAAAAAATAAAAATTATCACATATGTATATTACAAAACTAATAAAACCACCAAACAAAACAGTAAAACAAGATGAAATAAAAACAATTCTAGAAAAAATTCTGTTAGAATGAAATAAAACCAAAAAAAAAAAAAAAAAAAAATATATATATATATACAAGAGCATTAAAAAGGAGTTGACAAAAAGTTTATAAAATTTTAAATGGCCTGTGCATATGGAAACAAAAACCGCAAAATACTAAAAAAAATTCATTTCAGACACATTTCGTTGCTGCTAAGCAATACATTAGTGCGTAAATTTTTGAAATTCGTATTCATTTTGTCATGCTCTAAATAAAAATAAAATATTGAAAACATTCTATTAAAAAAGAAATTAAAGGCACTGCAATCGCAACACTGCTGCCTCCATTCGTCGCTTATTTGCGATTTGATAAACTTAAAAAACAAATATACATATATGTATGTGCGTTTTTTTTTTTCAAATAATTACACAATCATTTCTATATTTTTTAATTGTTGTTTTTGTCGTTTGGTTTTTCATTCATAAATTGCATTCATTCATTAAAAGTGATTTAATTTCTTTTTTTTTCGCTTTCTGATTAATTTTCACAAAAAGGAAAGAAACAACATGTTATTTAATTGACTGAAAACAGATGTTCGAATGAATTTAAAAAGTACAAACAAGTTTTGTTTAAAAACTTGTCATTGCAAAAACCTAGAAAACAATAATTTTAAATTTCAATTGCAAAATAAATTTCTATTAAAAACAAAATCATTCAAAGCAGCCATAAATTCTTACTAAAACAAGTATTCATTTTGTGGCATTAGCGAATGAAAATTTGCATGATTTTGAATTAATGGAATCGATATTAACATTTTTTTTATCATGTCAAACTAACATTGGTTTTTGTTCTGAAAAAATGTGGACCGATAGGAGTCTTTTTATTTATGCTGCAGACCAGCACACATGAACTATTTCGACATGCAACTTGTTTTCGTTGCTAACGAATTATCTTTTCATAACAAAAATTCACAAGCACACAAAAACATCTAAATATGGCTTAAATTTTTTTAGACCATGAGAAGTTATACAGTTCACTCATGAATATTCCCTTGGACTTTATTTCTCATGGAAAATAATTTTCTCGATAAAAGATATTCTCCAATCATAACTTCCTTGGGAACAAAAAATAATAACACGTGGCATCACCGCATTTCGAAGCCTGCTTTTTCCCGGGAAATTTTTTCTTCCCATGTTTGATAAAAAACGGGGAAAACAAAATCATAATAGGAGAATAGAGAAAAGTAAAAAAAAACTCTAAGTCCCAAATCACACTGTGCAAGTCTTATTGCTAAGCAGTGCGCACACTTCTACCGATATTCGGTAGATTCTACCGAATATGTTTGTGAATTTAACAATCTACCAATTCTACCGAACTAGGCCTGAAATCTACCGAATATTGTTATTTAGTGATTTAAGTCGATATATGTGTAAATTGCATATTTTGCCACATAGCAGTGCGGCCGCATAGAGGTCATTTTCTGTCATGAAAGTCATTAAAACAGAATGAAGAAATCGGTTAAAAACTGAAACTATAAGTAACCTAATATTTGACAAAGAATTGTGCCTTGGGGATGAAATATTTATTCCTACCAATGATTTAATAATTTTTGCACAAAAGTTTAAATTCATAAATACATATAATCTTTGTTTTTACAAATGTTTCCCAAATAAAAGTTATTTTAGTAGCTTTATAAAACCTATGTACAAAAACTGAATTCCTGTTACTTATGTATATTATTTTATATATGCATAGCATATATATATATATATATATATATATATATATATATATATATATATATATATATATATATATATATATATATATATAAAGCGTAAGGGTAAATAACTAGGGATGACACTTTTTTTATTGGAAATGCTTCATTGTTTATTTATGGCAGTTTATTTTCCAATCACATGTGAAGTTTTAAATGCGCTTTTGGAACCTGGGGGCAAATCACGACATTCGAAATCGAGGGCACGTTCGTGTAGAGAAATATTTCGATGGCTGCAATTTTTTGAATCACTGTATTCGGTCGTATTGTATTTTACCTACTACTATTTTTCACATTGCTGTTAGCATATAATGGTAGGTACAGACTTAGCAACGTGTTTATGCAACCAGGTAGGTTGCATTGTCGGTTGCATAGTGTGTAGTCTTGTTTATGGTTGCATTTGAAGTTGCGTTCGAAGTTTCGAAAATATCAAAATGTTGTGATGTAGGTTGCAGTGTCTGTATCAAAATATTCGAAAACGTGTTGCGTATGCGAGTTGCAAAGTCTGTACCTACCATAGCAATAAGGAAAACAAAACGAAACGTGATGTTCCATCATAAATTGCTCCAATAATTCTTTTTGTTTCCCATTTACTTTATTTGTATTTGTTCTGGAAGCGATTTTCCCTTATTTATTTTTTTGCACTGTATATTGGGCAATCTTTGTATTCATATTCACTTTCCCTAAAAACAATTAAAATTATATTTTCTAAACTAATTGTGCGAAAATATCAAAAAAATACTTATATTTTTATTACTTCTTTATTTTTTCCGTTGTTTTGTTTCTTTGGTTTGTTTCGGGCCAAAAAGCTAGAGTTTACTTGTTTTCGATAGTAGATTACCAATCGAGTGCAACTTCGAGTAGATACGTTTCGAAAACGATTACCGTGATCCACGTTAGCAACATTTCGATGACAAAGTACTCGATTTTGAATGCGGTGATTTGCCCCCTGTTTAGTTTGATATTCCTTGCACTTACCCTTTATATATAAGTACATATATTTTGTTATTTTTTATGTTTCTTTGAATTATTATTTTTTATGTTTCTTTGAATAAAAAAAAATTCTACCGAATTTCATTCAAATCTACCGATTTTTTTGTCGATTCTACCGAATTAAAAAAAAAATTAAGTGTGCACACTGTTGCTAAGCTGGGGCCTAATTCCTGCATTCGATTGCGAGCGAGTTATTACTCGAATTTTCGAGTTTTTTAACTTTTGGGATTTTCGCATTCGGTTTCGAGTAACACATATTGAAATTTCTAATGACAGCATTCGATAACGTGCATACATTCGAATGCAACCGTTCTTGTTTTTACTCGCCAGCAAAAAGGCATTCGAAATCATTTTTAACATAGAAAAAACGAAGAAATAGAAAATGTATGTTCAATATTTTACTTATTTATTTAAAAATGAATGAATGCACAAATGTACGTATAAAAAATACAAATTAAAAAATTTCTAGTTGACTTTAAATATAACAAAACACACTGGCTTGGCAAATACATAATGTTTTCCCCAAGAGTTTTCTCGGGGAAAATAAAAAAAATCAACCAACTCTGGGAGCACCTAAATAACAAATTAAATGCTTCTGGTCAAGCAATAAAAGAATCGAACATGTGGCTAGTGCTCTATTCTCTAACTTTACACTAATTTATTATTATTAAGTTATTAATAAAATGAAAATGAAAATAACATTTGTGTATTCGTTTCTTTTTTCTGCACATACATACGTGTGTATGTACGTACATACATATGTTTTTGCATACATACATATATACAAACATATGCTTTTGCTTACAATTTATTCAGTGTTGTGAAATGAATTTATATATAAATATATTTGCCTTTTTCCAACACTAAAACCAAAACTCGATTCGCTTGGTAGCGAGTGACATCATCA
Organism: Tachina grossa; assembly: GCA_949987645.1. Lineage (NCBI taxonomy): Eukaryota > Metazoa > Arthropoda > Insecta > Diptera > Tachinidae > Tachina > Tachina grossa. The sequence goes on along the minus strand of OX465276.1, from coordinate 56,738,921 downwards.
GAAAATTTCTTGCCATCGGAATTAATTTCTATTCGAATGCAATTCCGATCACGAGTGCAGAAATTAGGCCCCTGATTAGTTTCAGGGAGAGAGAGATGAGGTTAACAGCAACGTTTCTTTTCCCCCCGTCTCTCTCTCCTAATAAACTAATCAGCTTAGCAATAAGACTTGCATAGTGTAAATAGGGACTAACTGAATTTTTCTTTATGATTGGGCCAGGGATGAGAAATCAGATTTACAAATTGTACTTATTTTCAAGAAAAATTGTGCTTTTTTGAGCACGATTGTACCAATTTCTTAATTAATATATTTTTTAATACTATTTCTTAGATCTATATCTATATCCTCACAAAAACATAAATGTGAAAAAAGGCCAAAAGTAGTGAGATATAAATTTTGACCAAGTTCTATGCTATGCATGATATAAATTTGTAATCGTAAGGGTGTCATATAATTTTTATATAATCTGCTAACTTGACAATATTTTTGCCGATATAAAGAAATGAACAAATATACATTATTCTCTCCTTTTTTAGAAAGGTAAAAATTTTGCCAAGTTAGCAGATTATATAAAAATTATATGCCACCCTTACGATTACAAATTTATATAATGCACAGCATATTTCAGTGATAGGTATTGTACCAAACTAGAACTTAGTCAAAATTTATATCTCACTCCTTTTAATGGCCGAACTTTTTTATAGAAACTTGGCCTTTTTTCACATTTATGTTTTTGTGAGGATATCTGACTACTTTTTGAAAAATTTTATATGATAACACTTTTTAAACTTAAGGTTTCTGGGGTGTTTTATTTCTATTCATGATCACTGTGCCAGTTAACAATGGTATAGTTACATAAAATAATGGATTAGAGCATGATGAGTACACCTTAAAAATGAATTATTGTGCTATTGCAACGGGTCGTCAGTGTGTACGCAATTTGTTAAGAGTCGTCTAAAAAGAAATATGTAAAATACAGCGTAAATTTTAGTGGAAGTGATCCCGACTATTTTCTCAATATATGTACATATTAATGTCTGTTTAGCCGAAGTACATAAATCAAAAGAATATGCCCAATGTGCATTTAAAGTTTCAATACGGTACGTGGTGTCTTAATTTTTGGATTTTCCGATTGAATAAATCAATTAGGACTATTTGTCTGCAAAATGTCAGCTTTCTACAGTATAATATTACGTAAAATTTTTATGGGCCTGACCCCGCCGACTTTTATATCTGTTAGTGCTTACGATTCCTGTACAGTTTTGTAGGAAAGAGCTATTGAGAAATACATGAGTAATAGACTAAAAACTGCTAAGCCGAAGTACATGAAAAAAAAAGCTAAGATTTATGGATGAAGCCACGGCCACTTTTCAAAATAGGAAATTTTTACTTTGGACAAGTGCAATGTGTATGAAAAGTTTCAATAAAATTTAACTTAATTTTGAGTTAACAGTGCTTGTCCCCAACCCCTGATTGAAACTTCTGGTTTCTTAGATTTTTCTTAGTGATCTCTGATTTAGATTAATTTGTGTACCAACTTTCAGCTCTCTAGTGTGAATTGGAGTTTTAGCGGATAACACTTCTTGATTTTAAGATTTTCCCATTGACTTATTCATCTACACTTGCTAGTGTATAAAATTTTAGCTTTCTAGCGTGAATTTTACCTTATAATTTTATGAGCATTACCCCTCCCACTATTCTAAATTCACAATTTTGTTGTGAGCAGCGCTTATAATTCATGCTAATTTTCTTCTAAAATATGCTAGACCGAAGTAGATTAGACACAAGGCTAAAGTTTTATGGGAGTGATCACGCCCACTTTTTTTAGGTGATAGTATTGTATACGTGTAACGTATATGCAAGGTTTCGCTAAAACGGCTTAACTTAAAAGCTGTATATTAACAGCCTTATTTATTTAACTTATTAAGGCTTTATAAAGGGGTTTTAAGACAAATTTTCATAAAAAATTTTTCTTAAAAAGCCTTAATAAGATTTATAAATAAGGCTGTAAGTTTTCAGGTTCAAACAATGTTAGCGTGGCCAAGCCCATTCTGGCAAAATTTTTTGAATTTTCAGATTTTTTTAGTTGGTTTCTCACCTAGACCTACTGATGTATCAGATTTCAGCTCATGAGCGCAAATTTTAATTTTTAATTTTTATGGGCGCAGCCCCAACCAGTCTGACTAAAATTTCTGGGTTTTCAGGTTTTTCTAGTTGTTTTCTCACCTAGATCTACTCGTGTATCAAATTTCAGTTTCTTAGCGCAACTTTTAATTTTTAATATTTATGGGAGTAACCATGCCCACTTTTCCACACTTAAAATTTTTTTCGGCCAGTGTTTATTATTTGTGTCAAGTTTCGTTGCAAACGGATAATAATACATACAGAAATAGTATATCTAAATATGCTGAGCCGTAGTACACGAAAATGAGGTTGAAATTTTATGGGCGTATCAACGCCCCCTTTTTTAATGAACAATTTTTAGTCTTGTCCTATCGCAGTATGTATGCCGAATTTCAATAAAATAGCTTCCATCAAGCGCCTTAGATTTGCTATTTTAATTCTAGCCTTTATGGGCGTAGCCCCGCCCTCCTGGCCAAAATTTTCGGGTTTTACATTTTTTTTTGATTAGTGCCTACCTAGACCTAGTTCTGTACCAAATTTCATATCACTAGCACAAATTTTAATTTTTATGGGCGTTGCCCCGCCCCCTTGGTTAAAATTTTCGAGTTTTCAGATTTTTCTAGTTCATTGCTCACCTATATCTACTTGTGTACCAAATTTCAGATCTATAGCTTTAGCGGAAGTGCTTCATAATATTGATGAGTGAGTCAGTGAGTATGTCTTAAAATATGCACTTTTTGCACCTCCATATCTCCGGAACCTTTAATTGTAAAACTTTCAAACTTTGCATATGAGGTAACATGAATTCATTCTAATTATGATTTAAATTTTATAATTTTACGGTCGCGGGGAACAAAGTTATGAGGGAGTAAAAACAGCTCGAATGGCTTCCTGTAATACACACTGCGTGCATTGGCCGGAACTGCCGTGCGCCTAGATATACAATAGTGTCCTGCACAAGAGTATTTATAAGACTTTTCAAGACATGAGAGATTTTTTCCAATGCTTTACTACAGCGAAATATTCTAAAAAAATCGCTAAACAACACTGTTGGCAAGACAAACCATCGAAAAAAATACTTGCCAACAGTGTTGCTTAGCGATTCTTTTAGAATATTTCGCTGTAGCAAAGCATTTGAAAAAATCTCTCATGTCTTGAAAGGTCTTATAAATAGTCTTGTGCAGGACACTAATATACAAAAGAGGATGTGTGTATGTATGTAACGTATGGACTCCAAAACGGCTGGGCCAATTTTGATGAAATTTTCAGAGAATCTTCAGAATATTCAGGCGGGTGACACTGTGAAGTCTGATTTTTTATTTTCGGTCTGGGGGCGGAGGGGCGTGGAAAAATCCATTTTTCATATGTATTTATTAATTTTTTTTGCTTTTTTTTATTTTATTTTATTATTTTTTTTATTATTTTTTGAAAGCTGTTGTCATGTTTTTCAAAACGAGATATCAAACTCTTAAATCGGTTATGTAGTTCCGAAGATATTTACAAAAATCCTATGTTAATAATGATCCAATATCAAAATTTTAAAACTTTCGAAATGTTGCATTGAAAAATCCGAGTTTTCGGTTTATTTACAAAATATTTACATCATTTGATAACACGATGGGGGTAGCGAAGCGCTAGTTAACTATAAACGTACTAAATATCTGCGGCAACATGGAAAAAGTACTTAAGTCGAGATAAACTGATTTTGAGATAATGGTACCTCCGTAATCTGCATATTCGAAAGTACCTTGAATGATTTTTCAGGAAATTATACCGCAATGACTTGCGACTTATCTTTTTTAGACTTCTAATCTCATTTGGAATAATAGCTTAATTTGGGTTATATGTACTTTGGTATATTTCATTTGGTATATTACTTATTCATTTTTAGGGTTCCGTACACCAAAGGTGAAAAGGAACCCTATTGTTTTCGCTACGCTGTCCGTCTGTCCGTCACACGGTATTTTCTCAGGAACCGTAAGAGCTACGGACCTGAAATTTGGACAGAGTATGTAGAACCTTGGCCGCTACAACAACGAATACATGAGAATTAAAAGTTAAAGGGTGTTCCAAAACGAGCAACGAAAAATGTTAAAATCCCATGTAATATACATACAATTGTATGAACATACATATGTGTATTGAAACTTGAAATTTGTAAAATCAGTGTATTTTTATACAGACTACAACAATTAACACTAAAATTTAAAAAAATTAAAATTAAAGGGTGGTCCATCAGTTAATACAATTTTGACTATGTAATTTTGACAATTTGCTATATCTTGGAAACCGTAAGAGGCAAACACTTGAAATTTTCAAAAACGGTAAAACTAAAAAAACCGAAAATTATAAAATCGCCAAACCAAAAAAAAAAAAAAAATCGCCAAATATTAAAAAAAAAGTCGCCGAGACGAAAAAATCGCCAAAATGAAAAAAACGACAAAAATCGAAAAAAAGTCGCCAAAACGCGAAAATGTTGCCAAAACTAAAAAAAATTTATATAAAAAAAATCGCAAAAATTAAAAAAAAATCGCCAAAAGTAAAAAAAATCGCCAAAATGAAAAAACGCCAAAAACCGAAAAAATCGTCAAAAGGAGAAAATAAAGTGTCAAAACTAAAAAAGGAGCCAAAACTTAAGAAAATCGCCAAAACCGAAAAAATGCAAAAACTGCCAAAACAAAAAACCGAAAAGACCTTAAAACGAAAAAAAAGCCAAAACTATATATTATATAGGATGAAGTTTGTATTAAATTACATATCTAGTGTTCGTACGGAACCCTTAGTGCGCGACTCAGAGTCGCACTTTACTGAATTTGTTTATTTATTTATTTAACTGTAAAAGAAACAAATTTAGAGAACATCAACTTGAACGCTTAAAAGTGCTCTCCTGCAAAGCAGTAAAATATGACTTAAGCACTTTTTCCTTATTGCCACATATATTCATTTATACATATATGTATGTGTGTGTAACAATTAAACAATTATCAAAAATGCCCTTTGCTGTTCAATTATTGTAATATTATTTATTAATATTATTAAATAATACTAATCTTTTATTTCAGAAGAAGGCTTTTAGTTGTTAAGAGCTCAATATAAAAGTAGCATTTAGGTTATATTATTCCATACTTTGTTTTGATTCGATTGGAGCAATTCGAAGCCAATAGTCTGTTTCTCTCTTTGGTTTCGTACCAATCCTTTCACCATTTGCAGATGAATTTGGCATAGATAATATTCCTCTTGAAATATCTGAAAACATCGCTTCATTCACTTTATTTTTCATTTATAATACCTTCGAGCAAAAAGTAAATATGTTGTCGTTTTTTAAGGACTTATAACTTCTATATCAACCATCGCTCGAAACTAGTTATTTATAGTTCAATAGTTTTTGTTGTTCCAAATACGAGTAGTTCATGTATATAATAGGAAACAATTTTTAATAGTGCTAAATTGGTTATAGGGGTGCTACAGTATTTTTGACACTCAAATAGTACTAAAAAAAGTACAATTGTACCAACTTTTAGATCCCTGGATTGGGCTGATAATGACTTACATATCTCTCATTTATTCAGAGAACATCATAATTCAAATAATCAACTTTTTTAGTTAATGATGCATAATTAAACCTCATATCGTTGTTCATATTGTGTAAAAATTTCATACAAAAATCTTCTTTGCTCAGCTCTTGAGAGAAAAATAAAAATTTTTTCTCCACTAAGTATTTTTATGCAAACTACACCAATTAACACTGAAATTTAAAAATTCAAAATTAAAGGGTATTTTGGAAACGGTAAAACGCAAAAATTAAAAAAATCCAAAAGTAAAAAATCGCTAAAAAACCAAACAATCTCCTAAACCGAAAACTAGCGCCACAAAATAAATCGCTAACAACCGAAAAAATCACTAAAACTAAAAAAAAACGCCTAAAACACAAAAAAACCCACAATAAAAAAAAAACGCTAAAAGTAAAATAAAAACGCCAAAATTAAAAAAAAAATCACTAGAAACCGCAAAATATTTCAGCCTGTATTTATTATTATTATTTCAATGTCTACATCAGGTAAAATAATCGATTATATGTAGTATCCGCAGGGAACCCTTCGTGTGCGAGTCAAAGTCGCACTTTAGTGAATCTATTTTAACTGGTCTTCATAAATGAGTGATTTTTACAAGCACATTTTTTGTTCAACGGGCGACGTATAAGGTAAGACCGGCTTCTATGTGAATCGGCTTTAAGCATAAGGTTTTTTATGTTTACATAAATAACTAAGGCGAAGACATATTAGGTGATCTCAACAGCCTCTCAGTAGCTTTTTGCGAAAATCCTAATATTTGTTGATATATTTACTCGTTTGCGCTAATTATAGTTTCATCCTATAATTTCTTTTTCTACCATAATGTGAAGCTTCGTTGTACGGACCACAAAACACACATAAGTGTCACGAGACGGAAGATACGGGTATTTTTCAGTTTGTCTCGTTTTCCCTCAAATTGTGTCGTTGGTTTTGTTTTGCTACGTCTTTCTAGTGCAATACATTTTTATTAGCTGTGTTAATTGGTAAGTAGTAATACACTACAGTATCAAATACACTATACTTTTCTCTTTCTTCCATGAATTTTAACAAAAACCTGATTGGAGCTTTTTTTACCTGTCACTTTCTTCACTTCTGTGTATTCTGTGGTACGGACCATTCAGTTCTATATCATGTGGCATGGCATCTCTTCATAAAAACTGTCAAAATAAGCGAAAATCAGAAAGAAGAATAAAAAAGACAAATGAATTTGAACTTTGCTTGATTTTATTTATATTTTACTTCAACTGCCAGCGAATATCTTTTAAATACATATTATATGGGACAGTAAAGTCAATCACCCCCATTCTGCGTTTCGATTACGTTCCCGCATTCAGTTATGCACGGATCGAAAAGAGGTATTCTGCAAAAAAACTAAATCGAAAGAAAAAGAAGAAGAGAAGAGTATGTTTAAACCTGCTGTTTTGTTATGAAACGGGTGAAATAGGAACAGAAAAATTAAGCAATTTTGCAAAATTTTTAGCAAAAAGTTAAATTTAGTGCAAAAAACAGTGATTTACCATTGAAACAATTAATAATTAAATATTGTAAAAATTTGCATTACATAAACTTTTGCAAATTTAAATACAGAGAGTTAAAAAAAAACGAGATAAGCAGGAGGTATTTGTGGCCAAACTTTTCCAGTGTGAAGAATCCTGTCGCGCCGGAGGTGATATTTTAATTTTTTACACATAATTGCAACACAAAAATAAAGTCTATTTGTTTAAATTTAATTAAATCCGTAGACAATATCGTTCTTCGTTGTCATTAAATAGGTACTCGTATGTCAACTTTTTATACTGTTTTACGTGTAATAAATTGAATAAAAATCGCATTTCAATACAGAAAAACAAAACAAAGTGTATAGTTCATTAATTAAACCTTCTTTTGCATTTAATGCTTGCACTATTTTTTTAATTAATCACTTTTTGAAGCTAAACAATCAAAAATTGAAAACGCTCCGCCACTAAAATAACAACTTACAAAAACGTAGTTACGATCGAAATGCAGAATACATAGAATCGAAAGAAAAATCGAAGAACGGAACGCAGAATACCAAAGTTGCCAAACGGAGAAACTTTCGATTCGAATCGAAACCCAGAATAGGGGTGAATAAAGTTTATGTTATACACATTTACTATTATCGTAATAACAGTTTCGAAATCCAGGGACAGGCAAGTATTTTGATTTGAACCCCACACAGTCCCCCAATAAACAAAAAAGTTATGAACAAAATACTAGTTACAAAAAAGTCAAGGCGATACGATTATCGTAATAAAGGTTACGACAGGGACAGGTGTGTATTTTCGCCGCTTGTAATTTGAATATCACTCAGATCTGAACACCACACAGTCCCCCAATAAACAAAAAAAATTACGGAAGAAATACTAAAAAAAGTCAAGGCTTCAGTCAAATAACTTCTAAGTTATAATAGATACGGCAACACGTCTAAGGAGATTATTTCTTGAGAATTTTTTCGTATTTACGAAATGGCGTCTGTTGGCCGTCATATTGAGTTTTGACTACTGTCATATCTTTAGGGGCGCTCGACAAAAAAAAAAAAAAAATAAAAATAAAAAATAAAAAAAAATTATCAAAATCGGCCCACACGTTTGGTTTATATCATGAATGAAAGAATACAAGATGATGTAAGAACCATTAAAATCGTTCTACGCGTTCGGTTTATATAGTGCCGCAAAGGAACACACATACATACATAGATATATAAATAGGCTGATAAACACAATACCCTTGCTTGCTTCGTGCAGTCGGGTAAAAAGTGATAAGCCTCGGAATTTTTTTTGAGTCCGAGCTGGTCAAATTTGTCCCACCGTAACTCCTTTACAGTTTAAGCCTAAGTCTTCCCCTAAAGTTGTTCACAGTTTCTGATAAATCGAATCAGTAGTTTAGAAGTTTCAGATTTATTACCATTTATTTTTCAAGAGTCCCCACTGAAGCGTAGAATTTTACGATTGATTTGTTTTTTTATGAAAAAAAAATATACACTCAAAAAATAATGTGCACTAATATTTTAATTTCCAACCAGTTATTGATTCACAGAAAAAAATATCAGAAACAGCTGATAAGTTACTACAGAAAAAGTAAGTACTCAAATTTAGAAGCAGGACGGCTTAGCACAGAACAGCAACAGAAAGTAAAGACTAATAATGAAGCCTTCAAACTTCTAATACAAATGTTTAAAGTTTTTTACGCCGCAGATGTTGGACGGATCAATCAGTGATTTATATGACTTTTTATACATGGGCGTAGCTAGAAACTTTTTCTGGGCTGGGAGGGGGGGGGGATTATCACTGGTGATTCCATGACTAAATTTTTAATAATTCCAAGGAGGCAAGAGCAATTCTTTGCGGGGGGGGGGAATACCCCACCATAATAGTCTTTTTATACCTCCATTTCTATAAGAAAGCAATCTCTCTTTTACCCATCATATCTCCCAATTAAGAGCAAATAAAAACCTACATAAATAGTTTTAATTTCAGTTACAAGAATAAAATAATTTAAATAAAATGTTAATAAACTAAACGAATATAACGATTAGGAAAAACATTTCCGGCTTAGCGTTCGTTGAAAACAAAAACAAACTTAAGTGTTTTTAAATATTAATCTAAATTTGAATAATAAAACTCTAGTTTATGTATATCGTTAGCTAAAACGCAAAACGCCCTAACTAACAAAAAATTCAAAATCAACTTTTTTACAAATTCCAATGTATCTAATCAAAATACATCACCACCAAACAAATCATACTTCCACGTACACAAATAGCAATTTTATTGACAAAATAAAAAAGCCCTTACTACAATATTGAATAAATGTAAAGCGCAAAAAGTCTTAACTTCTTGCTTGTGTATACAACATTGACACAATTGACATTTAAAAATTAAAATACGTGCTTTGGAGAAATAAAAGGTACAATATAAACAATTATAAAAAGAAATTGATATACATATGTCGGATAAATCTCTGAATGCTTTTGCTGGGAGGAAAATAGTTGGACGAAATTGGGGAATTTCTAGTCAACAAAACCGTATGGAAGGTAAGAAGTACCTAGTATTTTCCAAAGGAAATGTGGAATATCATAAGCCCAGAGAAATGAAAGACACATGTAAGTCAAAGTTTTGTGAAAAGAGTTCAAACCGACATTGCTTCTATTTCACCGAAGTTATCCGCAAAGAAATTTTTGACTCCTTCTGGAAAATGTCGTGGGAAAATAAAAAATTGTACGTAACAAACCTTACTTATTGAATCTTCAGGTAGACAACGTATTACAGTTGAAAACTCAAAACGCTCTTCCACAAAGTACTATTTTTTAAAGCACGAGTCAAACCGTATCCAAGTGTGCAGACAAATGTTTCTATCAACGCTAGGTTTGAACGAAAAAATGGTACGATTATGGGTAGCTTCAAAAGGCTTGCATGGCACCCAAAACATTTGTTCACCGAACCAGAAAGACAAAATACAAGGAGTGCGTTATTTGAAAAACATAAGCTTTTTGCAAAAATGGTTGGAAGCTTTGCGGAAAATGGAATCACACTACCGCCGGCAGTGTACCAAAAAGATTTATTTAGAAGCGGACTTTAAAAGTTATAAGCAAATAATTTGATCACTATTCTGATGTATGTAATGAAAATAAAGAGAATAATGTCGGCCGTGTATCATATCCAAGATTCATTAATGTATTTAAGTCATCAAACCTCTCGTTGCTTAAGCCCAGGAATGATCAGTGCGATATTTGTCTTTCTTACAAAGCAAAGAACATATCCCAAGAACAGTTTATTAATCATAGAAATGAAATTGACAAAATGAGAAATGAAAAACTAAATGATATCGAAAATGCTAAATCAGGACTATGCCTGCTTCTCTCCATAGATATGCAAGCGGTTAAGCTTTTGCCTCAATCTAAAGCAAACTCCGCGTATTATAAAATGAAACTTCAAGTTCATAACTTAACAATTTATAATATAATTAATCACGACTCTGACAATTACATTTGGGATGAAACCGAGGGGAGTCTTGAATCAAGTACCTTTGCCACAGTAATCATAAAATATTTGAGAAGTTATATCCAGAAATTTCCTAATACTCACCACATTATTATATACTCGGATAGTTGTGTCTATCAAAACAAAAACGTTGTGCTTTCGAACGCTTTACTTTCTTTGTGTATAGAGAAAACAATTAGCATTGAACAGAAGTATTTGGTAGTGGGTCACACGCAAATGGAATGCGACTCAACTCACTCACTAATTGAGAGAGAAATCTTCAATAAGCAAATAAACTTGCCATTCGAATTGGTTAATTTAATGAAAACTGCTCGTAAAGTCCCCTCGCCTCTACAAGTTTCATATCTAAACCACGAGTATTTTCTTGATTATGAATCAGTTGATAAGAGATATACATCTATAAGACCAGGTAATGTATAATGTATGTCCCAAAGGAATGCATAATTATCAAGATTTTGTGATGTTTTTAGGAAAAAAGGCGGGCGACCCAACTGTTAACATGATACGTGCACTGGGATACGACCAAACAGGAATTATTTATTTTAAAATCAATATCAATGACAACTACGAAGAGCTCCCACAAAGATGTGGAAAAAATTTCAAGATAGTAGAACCCTTCAAATTACACGACAACAGGTTGAAAGTTTCAAAAAAGAAATGGCAAAACCTACAGGATCTAAAAAAAACTGCTACCTGCTGACTGTCATTATTTTTATGACAGCATTCCTTTTGAATAGTCAATATGTATCTTATTAAAAATAATATACTTTTTGAGTAAAATGCATTAATCTTGTCATTTATCAAATTCTATATAAATTTAGTAAATATAATAAACATGAATTTTTAATTAGAAACAGTTTTATTTCCAATGTTTAAATCAGAAGTTTAAACCTCAATAAATATTTACACACTATTAAAGTAAAAGATTTGATAAACATTTATTGTAGATAGGGCATTTAGTTTCAGAAAAATGCGATGCAAAAAGCCCTAAGTGATTTCACTCTTTAATATTGCACGTTTACACAAAGTTCATGCGGAAACTAGTTCTTCGTGGTATTTTTAGGGTTCCGTACACCAAAGGTGAAAAGGAACCCTATTGTTTTCGCTACGCTGTCCGTCTGTCCGTCTGTCCGTCACACGGTATTTCCTCAGGAACCTGGCTCCAAATCGTTACATACGTGATCGTATCGGCAATCGTACGAAAACAAATTAAATGATATGTCAATCATATAAACTGAATGGGATTTCAATACGTTCACGTATGTCATAATCCGAAAATTGTGTTTTTACGTGACGAGTTGTACGTTCACGGATGTAACGATTTGAACCCTGAAATTTGGACAGAGTATGTAGAACCTTGGCCGCTACAACAACAAATAAATGAGAATTAAAAATTAAAGGGTGTTCCAAAACGAGCAACGAAAAATGTTAAAATCCCATGTAATATACATACAATTGTATGAACATATGTATATTGAAACTTGAAATTTGTAAAATCAGTGTATTTTTATACAGACTTAAACAATTAGTACTACAATTTAAAAAAATAAATAAATTAAAGGGTGGTCCATCAGTTAATGCAATTTTGACTATGTAATTTTGACAATTTGCTATATCTTGCAAACCTTAAGAGGCAAACTCTTGAAATTTTCAAAAATGGTAAAACTACAAAAACCGAAAATTATAAAATCGCTAAACCAAAAAAAAAAAAATATCGCCAAAAATTAAAAAAAATCGCCAAAACGAAAAAAATCGCCAAAATTAAAAAAAAATTTTAACACTAAAATAAATCGTCAAATTCGAAAAAATCGCCAAAATGGAAAAAACGCCAAAATGAAAAAAAACGCCAAAAATCGAAAAAAATCGCCAAAATGTCGCCAAAACTAAAAAAAAATTTTAAATAAAAAAAACTCGCAAAAATGAAAACAATCGCCAAAAATTAAAAAAAATCGTCAAAATGAAAAAAAACGCCAAAAACCGAAAAAATCGCCAAAACAAGAAAATAATGTGTCAAAACTAAAAAAAGAGCCAAAAATTAAAAAAATCGCCAAAACCGAAAAAACGCAAAAACCGCCAAAACAAAAAAACCGAAAAGACCCCAAAAACGAAAAAAATGCCAAAACTATATATTATATAGGATGAAGTTTGTATTAAATTACATATCTAGTGTTCGTACGGAACCCTTCGTGCGCGAGCCAGAGTCGCACTTTACTGAATTTATTTATTTTATTTAAGGAACTCGTGTTAAAAACCTTAATACTTTTCGGTTTAGAATGTTTTTTGCTTCTCCTGTAAAATTACTAAAATGTTAGTTAGTGCGTTTTGCGTTTCAGGTAACGATATGCGTTTTTGAAAAGTCTCGACAGTATTGTGTGTATAGAAAATTATTAATGAAAAATATTTAAACAGCTGAAATATGTAGTTGTCTCTTAATTAATACAAGTATTGTAAAATAAAAACATCAATGTTGTAATAAATTCATTTTTATAGACATGCTAATGATAAAAACCTTAACGCTCAATGTACATACATACGAGTATGTATGTGTGTATGTATGTAAGTACACTGAAAAAAATTTTTGTGTGGTATAAAAACCAAAAAAAAAGGTTTACTCACAAAATGGTTTATTTTATTTGATTAGCTCAAGGTTGTAACCCAGCTAGCATTTGGGTGATAATTTTTTTTACAGAAATCTCTTATGTGATTCTTCTCAGATCACTTTTGATGATTAAAAACTGATTCATCACTTGGGTTAATGAAAAAGGATTCACTTATGATTCATCTAAATGATCAAATAATTATTTCTTGAAAATAGAGGAACAAAATGCAAATAAACCGCAAAAAGATGATTTAATAATATAATATGTAGTACCAGCAAATTGCCAAAAATGAATCAGCAAATCGTATCATAAATGTTTCTTTGGTATGGTTCATGTGTAGGGAACCATTCTCTCACAACGGGAGTATCATTTATGATGAAAAAATGAGCTCATATACGGTTATTTTCTCGTCAAGATGATTCGGAAAAGATTCGATTATGATACAAAATGCTAGCTGGGGGTCAGTGCAGGCCATTGCTTTGTCTCAACTTTTCATCAATTGGTGTACATACTTATAAAATAAATTCCATGGCACGCTTGTTCCCAAATCAGGAATAATTTTTAATCAAGTTCTTTCTCATACATCCCAGCTAGCATTCGGGTGATAATTTTTTGCAAAAATCTCTTTTCTTTTTGATGATTAAAAACTGATTTATCACTTGTGTGATTGAAAAAGGATTAACTTATGATTCATCTGTATGATAAAATAATTATTTCTTGAGAATAGAGGAACAAAATGAAGAAGAAGCCACAAAAAGAAAACCACTGATTTAAATACTACCAGAAAATTGCTCAAAAATTAATCAGCAAATCGCATCATAAATGATTCTCTGGGATGATTCATCTGTAGGGTACCATTTTCTTAAAACGGGAGTATCATTTATGATCGAAAAATGAGCTCATATGCGGTCATTTTTCCCGTCAAGCTGATTCGGAAAAGATTCGATTATGATACAAAATGCTAGCTGGGATATTTTAAGTACTTGAAAAAGCTTGGAAAACACTGTGAGAAATTTTAATTTCTCCATTAAATCTGTACATTTTTCTTATATTGAGGGCGTGTGTGAAAAGGTAGCAAAATATTGGCCCTAATCGAGGAATAAAGGCAAATAGTTAGTTCACGTGAAAATTTGGTACATTGTATAGAAATAATAATTCTTTGTGCCAAAAAATACGACTTCAATGCAAACATATGATAGAAGAAGATAAGAAAAAGTACGTGAAATATAAAATTAAATTTTGATGGGCGTGTCTCCGCTCATTTTTTAAATGCAAGATTGTGTATTTTTAAGAGCTCAAGGTGCATGTTAAGTGTTGTAAAAATCGGTAAAGTAGAACCACTTAAAGCAAAATATTAAATTTTAATGGGAGTGACTCCGCCCATTTTTTTAAAAGAAGGATTATGTCTATTTTAGAGCTCAAGGTGTGTGGTAAGTTTTGTAAAAATCGGTTAAGTAGAACTGACTAAAATATTATAATAAATTTTAATGGGCCCGCCCATTTTTCAACTCTCAAACTGTGTAATTATAATAATCAAAGGTGTTTTATAGGTTTCGCAGCAATTAAATAAGTAGAACATCATAAAATTATACATAAAAAATGTGGGCGTGTCTACGCCCAAGGGCCAATGGGAAGCTATACCCTCTCAGACAACGAAAATTTTTTTTCAATTGGTCCAAAATGTACTGAGTTATGAAGATACACACCTAAAAAGCAAATGAAGACGAATTGTTAACCTGCTCCTTTTTCTGAAGTCGGTTAAAAAGCAGGGCCACGCCCATTAAAATTTAATATTATTTTTTACGTGCTGCTACTTAAGTGATTCTTATGAAACTTATCGCACACTCTGAGCTTTAAAAGTGACAAGATCTTGCACTTAAAAAAGTAATAGGCACGACCACGCCCATTAAAATTTAGTATTACATTCCGCGGGCTTCTAGTTAAACGATTCTAACGTAATTTATTATAGCATTTATGCATTTTTACTCTAGCGCTAGCCCTTGTAATGATACAATGAGATGTTTAAAAAGGTGGGCGGATTATAATTTAATATTATCAAACTTAATTGCTGAAAAAATTATTTTTGCATAGTGGCTGCAAAGGATCTATTGTCTTGGCTCTTAGTTTTCCTTTTCCCCTTTACAATGTAGAAAATCAGCATGAGCGTGTATTTAATTGGAATGTCAAGGAGAGTAACAAAAGCGGGCCTCGCTTAACTAAATTAGTAATCTGTATGTAAATGCTATAAACAGCAAATACCATTTTAACAAATCATTATGTTAATAAATATTTATTTTGTGTTAATTTACAATACATACTTTTGTTTTCTTACAACTGACCCAAAAAATCAGGTTTCGCGTTAACAAAGCAGCAATTTAGATGCTCGTAATTATGAGGCGGAAGCAAGGTTCGCTATAATATTAGAGGCCTAAAAATATTTATGTAATGGAACGCGACTTGTTATGTTACAAAGATAGATAAAATGATACTCTGTGCGTGTGTGTGTGTGTGTGTGTGTGTAACATGTTATTATTTGACAAAATCCCCTTCTTCTCCTTCTCATGTTTTCTTTGAAAAAACAAAAAATTAAATAAAAAATTTCTTGTTGTCTGGTACTAAAATTCAGGCTCCAAAATGTCTCGTTCAACGTTTTAGTACAAGAGAAAAAATAATTCACTGAAATATTATTTAAATTTAAAATTAAAGCAAAAAACTAGTTTTTTTTACAAAAAGCCTAAACATTTTTTTTTTATAATTTGTGCAAAAACGTTTAATAAATAAAAAAAGAAAACCAAACACACAACACAAGTGAATAAATATTTATAATTTAAAAAAAAAAGTTAAAAATAACAAAAATATTTTACTTTCCAATAAAATAAAAACCAGCATATACATACACACAAATCAAATAAATGAACGTTAGAAACTTGTTTGATGATCAGTGAGTTTTAAAAGTACATGCAAATCTCGGTATAACGAACGATATAATGTCAGACCCATTCGTTATACCGAAAAATTCGTTATATCGCAAAGTTTTTTTTCAAGTGCTATTTTAACTATTATTATTGCAGACAAAGTACAACACAATAAAAAGAATAAAGGAATTTTCTTTAAATAAACTACTAAACACAAACTAATGGTATCACATTTTGTTTTCGTATTTACATTGCTGCTGTAGATTTTTTTAAATATTTTTTTTGCCGTTCTTTATACAGAGCACAAATTTATCAAAACTTTCACTATATAAAGTAGAACTAAATGTTAGAAATATTATCCTCGAAAGTTTTTGTTTTTTTATTATGCAATTTTTTCTTTATCATTCTTTATTCCAGTATAAAATAAGGATATTATTCGCTATATAAAGTTGTTAATGTAAAAAATTTGAACGTTCCTTATATCGGATTTTCGTTAAAGCGAGATTCGTTATACCGAGATTTGCCTGTATGTACATATCTTCCAAACATTTTACTTTTGAAAAAGTTTAAGACCAAAATTAAAGCAAAAAAAGAAAAAAAAACCTAATTAATGCTGGTGTAACCTGTTGCTGGCAAGTATTGGCTGCTAAATCTTATAAATTATTGTTTAAAATTCTTTAAACAAATTAAAATTTCAAAGCAGAGGAAACAACACTATTTAATATTAAGTCAAAGTAGATGAAATGGACAATATGTGTACGGACAGCTAATCCTGTTTTTACACATTTTTGAAGACAAAAACAAAAAAAAAATAAAATAAAAAACAATTATCAGTGCTATATTCGGCTGAGCCGAATTTCATATACACCCTTCATCCCGAACAAGTATGGAGTATATACATACGTCGATAGAAACATGCGTAAGTGAAAAAATACATGATTTATTTTTTAATCTAGTGCAATTTGTAGTAAGTGACCTATAGGTATTTTTCGATGAAACAATTTTGATTCAAAGATTTTATTTTCGACAGCAGCAATAGTTGAATATTTTATTCTGCACTTTTTATTTAAGATTTGTTTTTAATTATTAATATTTTTCCTTTTTAGATGATGACTTAGAGATGACTTTAACAGAGATCAGCACTTTCTAATGGGAATTTATTTACCCACATCTAAGGCAACTTGAAAATTAAAAACTTCGCCAGCCTTTACCATATTGATCCCAACACTAAAAACTGAATCAAATAACTAATCATAATGGTACCTCAACAAAATTTCTATTTTATAACATCTGCAAGCAACCTAAACTAATTACACACCTGTTTAAAATACTCAACATATCGCAAGGCTTCGTAAGACTAAAGCTTAAATTAGACGTGACATAGCCATATTGCCATAGCCATAACCAAACCAAAATTCAATTATTTTCTATGATGAGAGTTATGGCGTTATGGCGAGTCACCTATAATCAAATACAATGTTGCCCATTAGTTTGGTTCGAACGGCTGTTTTCTATGGCTATGGTTATGTCACGTCTGATTGAGCCTTAATGAGTGCCAATTTTTATGGTGAAACTAGATTTTCATATAAAAATCTTATATATAAAATAGGTATGTTCAATAAAAAAAGAAAAGAAAAATAATTTTTTTATATAAAAAAAATCAATTTTCCAACCTTGGAACTATATGTTTTTCTTAATTTTTCTGATTTTTAATACTAATATGTTTCTTTCTTTAATAAAGCAAATATGTATATAATTAACAAAGAAAAAATTAGTTTTATTCAGTTACTTTTATGTACCAAAAAAAGTTTAAGTTTTCCAGATCTCAGCAGTGCCTTTTATTTTTCTAATTTTGTATATCAAACAAACAAATTTGTAAAGAAAAATAAAATATTACAGACCTTGTTACCTTTAAAAAAAAAAAAAAAAAAAAAAAAAAAAAAAAAAACAAAAAATAAAATGTTCCAAACCTGGAATCAATCTATATATATATAATCGTAGTGTGTGTTTGTTCCTAACGCATGATCTCTGGAACTATAAGAGCTGTGGGGCCGAAATTTTTAACACAGGTTCGGGTCAATACCCGGAAGGTTTTGTTTCTGACCCAACAAGTGACCATCGTGTGAAGTAATTTGTAGTTAAAAAAATTTAACATAATTGAGGGTAATACAACGTTTGACGGGCTCAGCTAGTATTTTAATATATTTCTAATTCATTTTAGCAAAATATTTCTTTCTAAATATTAAACATGTTTAATTTATAGAGATAACAAAAATTAAAAATTTTAAAAACCCCCGACTTTTTTCAGAAAAGATGTTATATCTTCTAAACGGCTGGACCGATTTTCTTCAAACATAGCTAAGAATGCTCTCGATCAAGTCATCTTTCAAACAGAAAAAAACTAAATGAAAATCGGTCCAGCCGTTTGGCCTGTACGTGGACACGGACAGACACACAGATACACGATTACACAGATACACAGACACACAGACACACAGACACACACTACAAACTTATAACACCCCTTTTTTTAGTCGGGGGTTAAAAAATAAAAAACCATTTTATTAGGATATTGTTATATAACAAAAAAATCAATTTTCCAACCCTGGAATCGGCTTTCTGATTTATTTTGATTTTTAATAACAATTTCATTGTAACTGAAATATAAAATAGGTTTAAAGTAAAAAAAAAACAAAAATTAGTTTCAGCTGATTACTTTTATATGGCAAAAAAAAGTTTAAACTTTCCAGCTCTGAAAATGTACTTTCGATTTTACTGATTTTCAATACCAATTTATTTCGGACCATTTCTGACATAGCAGCTTAATACTGCAGTCTCTATCTTCTCTGGGAAATTCACGTATACAGACAGACGGACGGACGGAAGGCTATAAAACGGACTAGCATTACTTTATAACTTTTTGCAATTCCGAAACTTTTTAAGAATCAGCTGCAGCAGCAGCCGTGTAGCGCTAATTTAGGATTAGGTGTATTGCGAGTATTTCTTAAAAAAAAAAAAATAAAATTAAAATAAATAATTTGTAATACATTAATGACCCTCATGAATTCTACTAGCATTCATTAAGTGTGAAACGAAAAAGTTTGCACATCAAAAGAAGATGAAACAACAAGACATTTTGCTTGGAGTGATTGCGAAAGAAAAGAAATAAAAAAATACCTTTGACGTCAAATATTTGTCTGAGTTGGTTATATAAAAACAAATAAAGTTAAGTGGTTTCCTATTAAACTATCAAATATATTTAATTTATGAATTGACAAAACTAAGCTTTTCATGAATAACCGCGTATGTATTAAATTACTTTGTCGTTTTTAAGTACGGAAACAAATCTTTCTGCCTGAAATGTCAAAGAAGAGTCACAAATAAAATTAAAAACAAGAAATTAGAACTCATTATGAAAACGAAAAAAAAAAAATTAAATTAAACCAAAATTTAATATAAACATTTCGTCAAGAAATAATAATGAATCTAAATGTTTGGAAAATTTCCATGCCCCCCTTCACTAAGAGGAAGAAGAAAATGTCATCGCAATTCTTCTTGATTTGTTTCAAAAGATTTTTTAGTAGTCTCCAATTTCATTAAATTTCTTTTATAAAGAAATAATCGATAGATACCCCTTTACTGTATAGAAACAAGTCTTATAGGTCAATCTAACCAATTTCAATTGTCAAGTTACTGTTCGTTGCTGTTAAAATTTTCATTAATTAAATTTTGTCTAGTTGAACAAATGACTAAGTGGAAAGACAGAGTTTTTTTTTAGGCCAATAGAACTTTAAATTGTAAATTTGTAAAAATTGTATTCCCCACGTGTGAGCAGGAGGTTTTCTACTGCGATTGTCCTGTGAGTTTTACTCTATGTCTAGTTGATGTAATCAAACTGGACTTTTGATGTGTAAACATCTATACGCTAGGGGGCAAAAATCTTTTGACTTTGATTTCTTTGCTGAGATTTCTTTGCTTTTGCTTTGCATTGTCAAATCGGTGTGTTTGAAAGTAGCAATACCAAGCAGAGAAACAAGTCGACCGGCTCGAAGCCGACGGTGCGCCGCCGCCGGTTATTTTTCTGTATATTTCCGTACACAAAGGGTAAAAATGAACCGTAAGAGCTACGGACTTGAAATTTGGACACAATGTGTAGACATTTGGCCACTACAACAACAAATACATGAGAGTTAAAAACTAAAGGGTTTTCCAAAACGAGCAACGAAAAATGTTAAAATCTCATGTAATATACATACATACAATTGTATATACATATATACACTTGAAATTTTAAAAGTTAGTGTATTTTTATACAGACTACAACAATTAACACTAAATTTAAAAAATTTAAATCAATGGGTGTTCCATCAGTTAATGCAATTTTGACTTTGTAATTTTGACAACTTGCTGTATCTTGGAAACCGTAAGAGTAAAACTCTTGAAATTTTCAAAAAAAATTTTCAAAAAATAAAAAATCGCCAAAACGAAAAAAGCACCAAATTAAAAAAAATCTCTAGGACTAAAATAAATCGCGAAAAACCGCCAAAATTAAAAAAATCCTTAAACAAAAAAAAAAAAAAAAAAAAAAGAAAAAAATCGCCAAAATGGAAAAAAACAGAAAAAAATCGCCAAAATGAAAAAAACGCCAAAATGAAAAAAAATTGCGAAAATTAAAAAAACACAAAAAGAGAAAAAAAAACGCCAAAACGAGAAAAAAGCGATAAAACTGAAAAAAATCGTTTAAACTGAAAAAACTTAAAAAATTAAGAAAGCTAAATAAAAAAAAAATGATCAAAGTCGCACTTTACTGAATTTTTTTTAATTGCAATGCGTACACAACAACAAGAACAGCAACAACTAAACGATGAACAACAGGAATTAAAAAGTAAAAGTAAAGGCATTTACCATAGATGAGCACTGCAGTACCACTAAAGTTTGAGCAAAAACAAAAAAAATTTTACTGATTACTAAAATTTTTTTCTACAATTTTTATAAATTGCCTAAATGATTTGTTATATGATGAGGTGCATTGAATTTTCAGTAATCAGTAATGCCCGTATTCATAATTAAATTCTACCAAGTGGCTAAATGTTTTTCATACAAAAGTTTCAAAATTTGAATGAAAAAAACTTTGCCACTTGCTACGGCCCTACGATTTTACTAGTAATGCAAATTAAATTTCATTAGCAGTAAAAATTTACTGAATTTTTTTGGTAATCAGTAAATTTACTGCTTACTGCAATTTTTAATGCAGTACATATACATATACTGCAGTGTGCCCATTTACTAACCAAATAAGTTTAATAAAACAAACAAAAAACCAACAAATTCATATGTATTTACAATATTGAAAGTTTTGATACTTTTAATTAATTAATTTAAAAAAATATACTAAAAGCATAAGTACTTCCAAATTAAAAAAAAAATTCATTACTAGATGTTTACACATCTCATCTGTGATCGGACTCACATTGCTTTTTTTATTTCAGCTTTAGTGGAAATTAATCTTCTGATTGAGGTTAGGTTAGGCACAATGTAGACAGTGCTTAAGCGTAGTCACCACCATAGAATCAACGAGAGTTCAATATAAAGTTCAACACTGGCAACATTGGAAAGTTCTTAGAACTCCAGAGTGCCCAAGGTGGCCCTTTCCTTTCTTGCTAATCCAGGGCAATAACACAGAAAGTGTTCTTCATTCTATTTTTTTTTTGTCGATATCATGACAAGTGCATTAGAAGTTATTGTATTCAACCCAGACGTTCCCTAATTCGATTGTCCTATGGGTTTCATTAACTCTATGTCTAGTTGATGTAATAAAATTTTTTTTAATTGGTGTTTTTTATGGGAATTCTTAAAATTTAAGTTTAAAATTTTTTTAACTCTTTAATAATCCCAAATTATTGTTTATTAAATTGAGACAGCGATTTTATTTATTAAATTGAGACACTAAACATTTTTATTCAAATTTTTATCAAATATTATTAAATACGAGAAAATATAACACAAGTTAAGTTTAAAATTTTTAAACGCACTAATAGTCCCAAATTAATATTTTACTTATTAAGTAAAATATTTTTTTTTAAAAAATACATTGAAATTGATTATTAAGGGGTTTAGCTGGATCCTATGCGCATTTCGCTGTTGCTAATGCAGATCATTGGGGAACCTTTACCCAAAGTTTCTAAGAACAACTAGAGTTATTATGTTTATTATTGACGAAGTAAAATAACCAATAAAATGGCTACTGAACATGGCTTCAAGAATTTAATACGCCTCATTTGACACCAGAGGCGCTGCAACAAAATATTATTAAGAAAACGTGCAACAAATTAATGAAGCTTTCCTTTATCTCTTCCTTCACCACATCTCTTCTCTATCACTATCCTTTTCCTAAAGAAGGTAGCACCTAGTAATACTAGTAGACATTCAGTGTCTGAGTGTTGATTCCGTCAAAAAAAAATTCCCAAATTAAAAAAAATTGCCAAAACGAAAAATTGCCAAAATGGAAAAAGCGCTTAAAGGAAAAAATATCTCCACAAATAAACTAAATCGCTAAAACGAAAAAAACACTAAGATAGAATGTCGCCAAAGAAATAAAAAAATCGCCAAAAACCTAAAAAATCACCAAAAAGAAAAAAAAACAGCAAAACAAAAAATCGCTAAAACTGAAAAAATCGCCAAAAACTGAAGAAAAATCAACAAAACGGAAAAAGCGTATAAACTAAAAAAATAGCCAAAAAGAAAAATTACCCAAATAAAAAAACGCCGAAATGAAAACTATCACCATAAAGAAAATAAATCGCTGAAATGTAAAAAAACATCAAAAGTATACAAATCGCCAAAAGTAAAAATATCGCCAAAACCCGAAAAAATCTCTAAATATAAAAATATGTAGTGCAAAATAAACGCCAAAAACTTAAAATAATAGCAAAAACCAAAAAAAAATTGCTGAAACTAAAATAATCGCAAAAACCGAAACAATTACTAAACAAAAAAAATTAAACACACCACAAACTAAAAAAGCCAAAGCGAAAAATCGCCAAAGTAAAAAATGCTGAAATGTGAAATATCACCAAGAATAAAATAAATCACCAAACTGCAAAAAATTATTAAAGGTATAAAAATCGCCAAAAACCGAAAAACATCTTTAAAATTAAAAATATGTATTGCAAAAAAATTTAAAAAAACTGATAAAACCCCAAAATTAAAAAAAAACATCAAAACTAAAAAAATCGCTCAAAGTAAAGAAAATCACATAAAAACCGAAGAAATCACTAAAACGAATAAAAGCGTTACAAACTAAACAAAATAACCAAAACAAAAAATTGCCAAAATAAAAAAAAACTCTGAAATGAAAAATATCACTAAAAATAAAATAAATCTCTAAAATGCAAAACAAAATCAACAAAAGTATAAATAAAAATCGCCAGAAAATAAAAAAAATCGCAGAACCAAAAAAAAGCTCCAAAAGTAAAAAAAAATCACCAAATACCGAAAAAATAATCTCTAAAACTTAAAATATGTGTTGTAAAAAAACGAAAAAATTATTGCCAAAAAAGTGCCAGAAATAAAAAACAATCGCTAAAACTAAAAAAAATTTGCCAAAAACCCAACAAAATCGGCAAAATAAAAAAAAGCGCTAAAACTAAATAAATTCAGTGAAATGCGACTTTGACCCGCGCTCGAAGGGTTCCGTACGGACACTAGATATGTAATTCAATACGAACTTTAGCCTATATAAAATATAGTTTTGGCATTTTTTTCGTTTTTGGGTTTTTTTTTTGGATTTTGAGCGTTTTTTTAGTTTTGGCGCTTTTTAGGTTTTGGCGATTTTTTTAAGTTTTGGCGCTTTTTTTAGTTGTGACATTTTTTTCTCGTTTTGTCGATTTTTTCGGTTTCTTGGTGTTTTTTAATTTTGGCGATTTTTTTCTAATTTTAGCGATTTTTAGTTTTGGTGCCTTTTTCTCGTTTTGGCGATTTTTTTCGGTTTTAGGCGTTTTTTTTTCATTTCGGCGAATTTTTTCATTTGGGCGATTTTTTCGAATTTTTCTATTTAGTTTAGTGTTAGAATTTTTTTTAAATTTTGGCGATTTTTTTTGGTTTTTGGCAAATTTTTTTTAGTTTTAGCGATTTTTTTTAAGTTTTGGCGCTTTTTTTAGTTGTGACATTTTTTTTTCTCGTTTTGTCGATTTTTTCGGTTTCTTGGCGTTTTTTCATTTTGGCGATTTTTTTTTCAATTTTAGCGATTTTTAGTTTTGGTGCCTTTTTCGTTCGCGTTTTGGCGAATTTTTTCGTTTTGGGCGTTTTTTTTTCATTTTGGCGAATTTTTTCATTTGGGCGATTTTTTCGAATTTTTCTATTTAGTTTAGTGTTAGAATTTTTTTTTTAATTTTGGCGATTTTTTTTTTAAATTTTTGGCGATTTTATTTTTGGTTTTGCGATTTAATAATTTTCGGATTTTTTTAGTTTTACCGTTTTTGAAAATTTCCAAGATACAGCAAGTGTTCAAA
Organism: Tachina grossa; assembly: GCA_949987645.1. Classification (NCBI taxonomy): domain Eukaryota; kingdom Metazoa; phylum Arthropoda; class Insecta; order Diptera; family Tachinidae; genus Tachina; species Tachina grossa. The sequence goes on along the minus strand of OX465276.1, from coordinate 56,714,179 downwards.
ATTACATAGTCAAAATTGCATTAACTGATAGAACACCTTTTAATGTAGTCTGTATGAAAATACACTAATTTTACAAACTTCAAGTGTCAGTATACATATGTACATACAATTGTATGTATATTACATGGGATTTTAACATATATATTTGCTCGTTTTTGAACACCCTTAAAAAGCCTTTATAAAGCCTTAATAATTTTTATAAATAAGGCTGTTAATATTTATCTATATATTTATTCTCTTGCAATAACGATAATGTGATTCTGTAATTTCTTGTGTACCATAATTTATAGGTGTGTGTTTACTTACTATTTAATTCAAAATCATGTGGCATCTCTGCATACAAAATTTCAAATTAAACGAAAAGCACAAAAATTGCTTAAAGAAAAACTATATGAGTTTGAGCTTGTAATTTTAGTTTTTTACTGAATAGCAAAGTCGATAAATTTTCGTTATATTTATTATAGGGTACGATTATCATAATGTAAGTTACTGAATCCAGGTACAGGTAAGATATTCGGTTATATAAGCTAAATTTCGTATAGTCCCCTTTTACAATTGAAATTGAAAGGCAGACAGACGAAGTTTGTAGGCGAGGGGTTGAAAAGGTAGAGTGTGTACTACACGAACCTCTGTACCGGACATTTTTTGTTTCTCTTTTCTACTTTTCGTAATTTATTCTTGTTGCTTCACATGATTTTTCTCCTTTCATGGGTTGAATGCATACTTGATGTGTATCAAGGCATATGCAGTGATGCCAATTTAGCGCGTTTTAACTATGCCAAACGCGCTTTTTTCCGTCTTAGCGCGTTTAATAAAAAAAGCGCTAAGTTAGCGCGTTTTCAATAAAGTCAATAATATCATTTCAGTTCAATATTTTTTTTAACTTTTTTTGTATTAATTTAACAGTTTTCTAATATCCGAAACTCCGATAAAATTTTTTAAATTAGTTAATGATTCAGCTGTCGCAAACAAAATTCGTTTGGCTGTGGTTAAAATAAAAAACGCATTTTAATACTGTAATGACAAATATTTTGAAATTTCACAAAAAAAAAAAACGTACTACATACAATGACCCAAAGAATGTACATAACGTACAAAGCATCTATTATAGCTGAAGTACAAAAAGGATTTGAATCGTAAAACTATTCGACAATTTATATATATGTTGTTACAAAGTTTTAGAAATAAATTAAAAGTAAAAGCTAAGCATTTCGATTATTTGGAAGGCGATTCTGATTCTGTATTAAGTGATTTTACACTGCAATTACACATGCCACTAGTGGCATGCCAGTGTTGTGTACGTATTATCGACGAAAAATTGTTCGAAAAAGTCGAATCTCTTGCCATTTGCTTTGCTGTTTACACATGCCATTGCCACTTCATTTTAAAAATGTCGTCGAAGCGAGCTGGCTCAGTCTCGCTTCCATGTTTACTTTTCCTTTTTTTTATAGAATAGAGTTACCTAGTACGTCACAAAGGCACATTCTTGAAGAAACTATTAACACTTATTATTATTATTATTATTATTTTAATAATATTAGTTCTTTATAATTAACAAAATTCAGTTTTTCACACACAAATCAAGTAATAAATCATAATAACACATTTAACAAGCTAAAATATTAATTTAATTTTCACATTAATCCAATAAATTTGCATCAAATGTTTAACAGGGTAACACTTTTCTTCGTTTTGACATTCAATGGCATGCAACTGCCAAATTTTCACTCGCATGCAAATTTTGCTGCCACTGGGGCTGCCATTGCGAAAAATTTCAGCGTGTTAGTGAAAAATCGTGAGTGTATTGAGTTTTTCGAAATGGCATGCCACTATAGTGGCATGTGTAAATGGTATGTTAGTTAATTAAAACATAATTTCAAGGAAGCAATATTGCAAAATCTGAAAATTAATTGTATATACGAGTACTACTAACATACATACATACAGAGTACATCTTACATACATCGACTTTTATTGAAATTAAATTTAGCGCGTAGAAAACAGCGCGTTTTTTGTTATAAATATTTGACGATGTTGTAACTTAGCGCGTTCTAGCGCGTTTTGAGAAGGGTAGTGGCGCGTTTGGGTTATAAATAGTTGGCGTCGCTGGGCATATATGTGTATTTATGTGTATGTGTATGTGTATGTGTATGTGTATGTGTATGTGTATGTGTATGTGTATGTGTATGTGTATGTGTATGTGTATGTGTATGTGTATGTGTATGTGTATGTGTATGTGTATGTGAGTAGCAAACGCGAATAAGTAAACAAACTATAAATTTTCTGTCTGTCTGTTAATTTCCCAATTGTAAAAGGTTTAGGTAAGTTCAAAAGAGAATAAAGAAAATGTCTGCCTTTCAATTTCCCAATTGTAAAAGCGGCCATATTATTACACATGTATGTAGTGTCAGTACTGAATTATTTTTTTCTTTTGTGATAAAAAATTTTAAAACTTGATAGAAATACAGTTTATAGGAAGGACACTTTCAGTTGCCGGAAGGGAAATAGATGCTAGTTTGTTATTAAATTAAAATTTGCTAAAAAATTTTTAAAACTAAAATTTTATATAATATTATACACAGAAAATGTTATTTCTTTCTTATCAGCGGTTATATTACGTAAATTAAATAATCGTAGTTAATTTGGAATAGGCGCATGAATTCTAATGAAGGACATAATATCGTCTTATTAATGCATTCGGCATTAAATAATTTTTTTCTTTTTTATAATAAAAAAAAAATAAAACAATTTTAGCAGATATTTTAGCAAACATATTGAATAAAGAAAAGTTTTGTTGTTATAAATTTTGCAACCAACAACAGTTGCAACAAATTCGGGCAGTAGAAAGAACATGCAGCGTATACGCAATCTTAAATAAAAATATCAAACATACGAGTACACATTACAACTAATTATTAGCCCCCTTATGCAAAAACGTTTGTTAAAGTTAAAGCATGTGTTAAAACCGGTTTTGCCATACAAAATTCGTTTGTTAAACCAAGTTCAAGTTTAACAATCGTTTTTGCATAAGGGGGTAGATATTTAAATATGCTCCACAAGTCCACAAACTACATTATCTACAGATTTATAAGAAAACTTCTTGCCTTAAAGCTGACATTTGAATCCATAATAATTTCGTGCAAATTCTTTTATTTTAAGACTTTTACTTTTTTTTTTTTACTTTTTAGTCGCTGTTGCAAGCACTGTTGACCTTTTAACTAGAAATCTCAATACAGAATTATATAAAAATTTTGCAATGCGATATACACTTTTTGTTATGCGATTGTTTGTTTGTTTAGTTTGAACATTTAATTTTTTTTTTGCACAAAAATTATATAAAAATATTTTGTTAAGAATTTATTTTTTTTTTGTTGAAATGTTTGGTTTAGTTTGTTTTGCTTTTTGTAGTTGTGTTTGTTTAAATTGTTATCATAATTATTATTATTATTATTTTTTTTTAATTTCTTTTAATTTTTTTAAAGTTCGAAATTATGTTGTTCAAATTTTTCATTTATTTCTTTTTCAAGTTCAAGAGCTGCGTTAAACTACTAACGAACGACTGAAGCGGTTTGTCGTAGTTTAAACAACTTAAATATATTAAAAAAGAAGAATGAAAAAAAAACAAAACAAAAGCAAAAGAAAAGGAAACAAACACAAACACAATTGCAAACAACAGCAACAACTACTCTTGCAGGGAAAACAATATCTACGACAGACATTTCCCAATAAAGTCAACTTGTTGTTGGTTTGGTTTTATTTTATGGTGGGAAAATTGTTGTAAAAAGAATTGCACCCAATACCACAACAAAAAAAAAAAAAAAAAACAAAAGTGCTTTACAGTAATTTTTTTTGTTAGCTTAAAGCTTATGTAGGCTGGTAATAACAACAAAAAAATAAATACAGTGCACTTGTTTTTGTTGTAGTCAAAACGTGAGCAATTTCAATAACAACAACAAATCGTACATGTGGGAAAACACTCAAGTCCATATTAAATAATAATTAATGGTGCTTTCTTTTCTAAAAGAAAAGTGTAACATATATGCTACATGTGATTTGGCAACATTTTTAAATGCCCACCTGATTTTTAAGAAGTGTTGCATATTTTACGTTTACAAAAGAACAATTTTCCAGCAAGTTTCGGCATAAAACAATCACGAAAATGATTTATTTTTTTCATAGACAATAACAAAAACAGCTGTTAATATAATGCTGCACTCATGCCCCTTTAATGAAAATGAGTGTTGAACATGTAGCATTTTTCTTCTTTTTAAGGGTAACATCATGGGAAAAGAACGCGTTCAATTTTTAAAATAATACATACTTTTCAGAAAAGAACACAAAGAAATGTAAAAGGCAACATAAATGCAGCATATTGCTCAGAAAAGAAAACGCCATAAGTCACCAGAAAAATTGATAGAATATGAAGAAGGAAAATGTGTTGCAAGCACTCGTAGTCCAAAAAAATTTACCGAAAGAGGTCAAGAGCAAACCTTCAAAATTTACTAAAAGACATTTTCTCATACTTACAAAAAAATCTTGCTCTCAAGTTTACAATTAATACAATTATTGGAATTTCACTTAAACAGATATTCCCCCTTATTGTCAATTGCGTCGTCGACGTCATATCAACACGACAGTAAATTTTGTGACTTTTATACTCTTTACCGACAAAAATTGGATCTTATTGACAATCTCTTACCAATCTCTAAGGCTTTGTAAATTAATGGAGCATATTAAGAGTAGTAAATTTTTGTCGACAAAGAGTAGAAAAGTGAAAATTTTTAGTGTCGTCTTAATGTGACGTCGACGACGCCATTCACAATAAGGGGGATTGTCTGGTTAATCTAACCAATGTGAATTTCTTATTTTTTTTAAATGCAAATTATAGTTATTGCAGTTACAGAATAGTGTAAATTGATGTTGCAAGGTGGACATTTTTTTTTTTGGTTAAAACAACCAAGTGAAATTGTTAAATAAAATTTACTATTTTTATGAGTTAAAATAACTAAAATAAATTGTTACAGTTTATCATGTGGGATGGCGTTGAATTTAAAAATTAACAGCTTGGCCCACGATATAGACAAGAAACTTTTTGGACAGGTTTTAGTGCTGTTACATAGCATTGAACGAAAAGTGGATCGAGCACAACACAACAGTGACCAATTGATAGCAGTCAAAACAGTGGGTTTCTCGGATTGAATCTTCATTGACTACCTTCAGAAGGATAAAATTGGCGAATATTATAACAAGTTATTGTTGTCGATTAATAAGGATTTGAAAAAAATTGCATTTATTCAGGAAAAAAATTCTTTAACACCAGGTCATACAAGGATGCACACATGTGCTGTTTCGATGACAAAAATCCATGAACTGAGCTACGAATTCCTCCCCCATGCTCCCTATTCTCCGGACATAGCCCCGAGTTACTATTTCTTGTTCCCAAACCTGAAGAAATCTTTCTTATTTTTTTTGGAAGGGATAAAAAAATTCAAGAAACTTTGTACAAAGTATATATCGGTCAAAGAAGAAATAAAATTATTTTTTATCCAAAAGCCTGAAAATGTTGGCCCTTATTATGAGTTGCATTCGATTTTCGATCTTCGCTGGCTATCGAACAGATTTTAGCTTTCGATGAAGTGTTTTAGTATAAAAAATTATTATAAACAATTGTTTTTTATTTTTAGCTAAAGTTGTTGCAAATTTTAAGAATCACTTTGAGTGATATTTACAAAAAAGACATTCTCTGTCGAACGCTCGTAATAATAGCAAATGAAAGTTCGTTAGATCAGTACTTTCGACTTCAGTCTAAAGCTGGGATCACACGATTGGCACAATGTGCCAACTTTAGTCGGCTGCACGATACTGCATTGGTAATAAAGCCATATAGGCTTATTCAAGAATTAATTAAGAAATAATGTCATTTTGGCTTATTACCTATGACTTTATTGCGGTGAGCCGACGAAAATTAGTGTATTGTGCGAATCGTGTGATCCCGGCTTAAGATCGAATGTTGCCGTTTTCTTTTTATTAATTCGATTTTTAGGAAATATTTCCGATTTTTGGACTGTGTCGAATGCCGCAAGTTAAATAAAAATTGTTTAAACTCGAAAATAGTGTTTTTCTAATATCCCCAAAAGACCTTGAAAAAGCGAGGGTAAATTTATAATTTTAAGCTTGAAAAAGTGCCTCGATTGCTGTAAATTTGATCCAAATCGTTTAAATGGTTCATCTCTCGTTTTCGAAAAAATTCGAAAATTGTGTTTTTATATTAAAAAAAACAAACACAAAAATTCGAAAATATTGTTTTTTTTTTTATTAATATCCCCAAAAAATTTGGGGATATTTGGGTGTTTATTTTGAAACTTGAAAGAGTGTTGAAATTGGTAGAATGGGTCGAGAAATATCTATTTCGAAAAACTTCGAAAATAGTATTTTCTTGAAAAAATCGATTTTCTTAATATACACAAAAGTTCTCGAAAATCGATTATTTTTTTGGGCAAATTTATTTATCGTGTTCGAAAAACTTCGAATATGTATATGATTTTTTAAATATACCCAAAAGTCCTAGTAAAAGGAATTTTGTGATCAATTTATATTTTGAAACTTCTAAAAGTGCCTGTAGGGCTTTAATTTTTTCGCTTTCGAAAAAATTTATTTTTAATATCTCTTGTGAAACCGATTTTTTTTCGGTAAATATAATTTTTTTTGCCGTGAGTGCTGCAAATTTGATCGAAATTGGTGAAATCGTTTCAGAGAAATCGTTTTCGAAAACAAATTCGAAGATAGTGTTTTTTTTAATATCTCCAAAAGCCCTTGCAAAACCGATTATTTGTGGGATAAATTTATACTTTGAAACTTGAAAAAGTGCCTTGAGTGCTGCAAATTTGATCAAAATTTGTGATATAATTCGAGAGATACCGTTTTCGAAAAAATTCGAATATATTGTATTTTTAATATACCTTGTAAAACTGATTTTTTGTGGTAAATTTATATTTCTTAACTTCAAAAAGTAGCTTGACTGCTGCGAATTTCAACAAAATTGTTTATATGGTTCGGAAGATATCGTTGTCAAAAAAATTCGAACATAGTTTATTTTAGACATATATGTACATATGTATATGTGTTTGAAAAACAGCTTTTCTGGGCTCATTTACTTTTTGGAACTAAAAAGCGGAGTCTAAAAAATATGAAATGATGGAGATCTTATAAATGCTAGATTTTTGGAGTTGAGCTTAAGGGAAAGTTCCAGGGATAACCTAAAACTTCAAGCGTTGTCCGAGAAAATTTCTTTTAAAAACATTGAAAATTAAATAAAATAAGAATGCATGTATGTATGTAAATACCCAAAAATAATTTAAAAATTTTCTCAGAAAAAAAACCATAGTTTTCTTAAAGAACATTTTGCGAAATCCTGATTAATGCAAAAACATGCATTGCCATGAAATTGACCCTGTTTAAGACTCAATAATCACTCTTGGCCGGAATTTAGAGACACGAGAATGACATACTTACATACTCGTACATAAAAACAAAATTAAAACATGGAGGTTAAGGCTTTTACTCAAATATTACGACTGCGGAAAACTGCACAATATGCAGTATCTCACTAGAATGTTCTCGTAATAAGTTTTCTACTACTACGCCGCAATTTTATATTCCGTTGCTGTTGCTTTTGCTGTTGCTGTTATTGTTGTTGTTCTGTTCCATAAACTAGGCTACAGTTTTTTTTACACACGCATACATACATACTTTTTCTAATGGTGGGCATTTATTTTTTTTTCATGTTTGCTTTTGCTCGTTTATTTGTACATACATGCGGATTTTGTTGGTATTGTTTGCCTATTTTATTTCCTCTGCATGTGCAAGTGCATGCTCTGTAGCACTTTCCCGAACCATCATCGATTTTTGTGTGCATAACTGGGTTCTCCAACAATTTCATCTTTTTTTACTACTGTACTTACTATATTTTTATACTAGATAACGATTTGTAGTAGAATATTTTACTCGTACAACAACTAGTGGCCACTCAGACTGGCAAAATAAACGTAACAAACATATTACGTCAAACAGTTGTCGTCGTCGTCTGGTTTGGCAGTTGTTTTAAATGGAAGGTATGCAGAAATGCTTGAATAATGAAAAAAAAATCGATGCGAAAATCTTATGAAACACACATAAGGGATTCGTTTGAGAACGAAAGTTTTCAAACACAAAGCGGAGTTCATTTCAAAATAGTATTCGTACTTTAGAAAATATGGATTTGTTTGCATCATACTGCTGCATAATTCGATTGTTCTGCAATCCTTTTGTTTGTTTGCATTTACGAACGAAAAAATGGATACATAATATAGAAATAATGAAGTGTGAATGTTTGATTTCGGTTGTAATGAACTGAAAGAAGCCTGGTAATTTTGTTCGTTATAAGCGAAATTGTTTATAACAAGTCTCTCGTTACTGTAACTTGTGAGAAGTTAAAAACTCAATAATTATATTGGTTGTCCTATTTTTGACATAGTTATTCATATGAAAACTTGAATAAACTTACAAAAATATATCAACAACTAGATATTTTTCGTACTCATCCTATGTAGCACAAGTTGATAAAGACATGCAGTTACTTGCATGTAAGTTCGAAAAAAACTCACGACTGGCAGCAAGTGAAGAAAGTGTAAGTGTGTTAGTCACGTTTTAGACACAGCAGTTTTTCTTAAAGCAAGTCTAAGTTTATGGAAGAGAGAGGTAAGAAAAAGAAAATAAGGGGGATACAAGCTTTATTGTACTAAAAAGTTACTTCAATTCACTTTTGTTATTTCATTCGCTGCACAAAAATTATATAAAAATTTAATAAAATGATGTGTGTAAACTACAGATGGGCGAGTGTTCTGTTTTTTTCGAGACAGGAACACGCACGATTCAACACATGCGCGTTCGATTCGTATCGTATTGAGCAAAATTGACACGAGAAAACGCGAATCGAATTTCCAGTAAAGAAAAAAATTTAATATTTTGCATAGTCAACACGCAAAACCAGCAAATTTTTTGATATTGATGGGGTCTCTTAAGCTTAAACTTCTGCAAATAAAGAAAAATATGTATCTAGTTGAATTTAAAAAATGTTTTTTTTTTTGCTATTCAATTTGATTTCGTGCGTGTTGTGCAGGGAAGATTTTTCGTGTGCGTGTTTCGTCTATGTTGAATATCTTGGAATTCGTGTTCGGGTCGTGGCATGTTAGAAAAAATCAGCACGTGCCCATTTCTAGTGTAAATAAAAAAGCAGTTTTAAAAGAGAATTAGACTTGCTGCAAGGAAAACTGATGTGTCTAAAACATGAATTAATAAAAAAGTTTTGATGTATTGAGTTTTTTCAACCTTGACTTGCACGTGTAAGCGCTAAGTTACATTCGTTAAACTAGGTTCCCACGCACAGCAATTTTTGTTGAGAAACTTTTTAGTTCACGAAAGAGAGAGAGAGAGAGAGATATATAAATATGATGGCTCCCCATCATAATTATCTTCTCCTCTCTCTTCAATAAACTTAAAAGTTGCTCAACTAAACTTACTGTGTTTGTTCGTGCCAGTCTTAGAGAAACGAGGCACAGAACATACATTTATTTCCTACTAATGAAAGAGCGTAACAAAACACAAAGAAAGAAAATAATTGTGGTATTAATCATCTCAATCGCCAATAAGAGCTAATTAACTAAAATAAGATTTTTACTTAGTCACTTAAAAATTGACATGATTAGAATTTAGAGATTTCATTAATCATTTCGTGAGCATTTTAACACTGTCTGTAATATAGCATTGGTAACATAAATATACGGCACAGGTATAGAAACGAACACACAAAATATTGACAGATGACAGCGTCATATGTGAGGAATTAAAGGGTCTCACAATAAGAGGTTTAACTTCAATATGTAAAAAATGTGAATCCGAAATCATCAGATGTTTATTTAATTGTAAGGAGGAGAGTAAAAAACATATAAAGCAAATATCCGCCATGGCTACGCTTGCAGGACCATATTCTTTTCATGAAATTTGTCATCAATAATTCGAACCTTTGTGGCTGCGTGTCTTTGATAAATTCAGGAATTCCATCTTCCAGGTCTTGAATAGATTGTAGGCCATTGGCCTAGACTTTATCTGTCATGTAGGCCCAAAGAACAAATTCTAAAGGTGTTAAAACAGAAGATCTCGGTAGATAATTATGATGGCCTATGGGAGAAATCATACGGTCAGGAAAATTTTCGAGCAAAATAACGAGGGTATTGTTACTCGTGTAGCATGTAGCTTCATTTGGTTAAAAATAAGCCTCGTCCACATCAATATCTTCCAATTCCAGAAATATAAAATCATTAATCATCGTTCTATAGCGCAATCCATTCAAGGTAACGGTAGATCCAATCTCATTTTCTAGGAACAAAGGTCCAATGATCGCCGCACCATACAGTCACAAATTAAGGATAAAGGTGCTTTTCAACAATAACTCCTTGGCTTTTGGGGGCCCAAGTACGACAATTCTGCTTGTTAACACAAACTGCTAGGTGAAAATGGGTGTCAGTGAGTCTCAAGATGATTTTTCTATGAAATTCCGAATCAGCAAGGACACTGCATTATTGATGCTTGGTAAGTGTGAGTTTATGTGTCAACTGACCTTGAAAATCCTTTAGACCTGAGTCTTAAGGATTCCAATAATCTACGAGCAATGGACAAACAATGAACAAAGAAAATGCTTTCGAATTCGTATGATATTAATATTATAATTCGAAAGCATTTCCTTTCGTTTCGTTTTCCCAACACTATGGGCCACAACAGCAATCTTATCAGCTTAGCTGAGAGACATATACGAGTTAAATTTTTCACATCACTAACTCATCCGAACAGATAAACTTTTTCACAAATTGTTATCCGAGAAGTTGATTGACGAAGACCCAAAAAAGTTGTCAGCTCACCTGGGTCCAAATAACAAAGAGACCCTTTTTGTTATCTGAGAGTAGGAAAGGGGTAAAGCAAGAAGAGATGGTGAAGTGACACGAAGATAGAGAAGAGGAGCTCATCTAATTTTTTCATTGCGCATTTTGTTAATTTGTATAAAATAGTTGCAGCGCCTCTAGTGTTAAGTAGCAATTTTATTAATTTTGTTTTGCTGGCGATTAATTGCAACAAATATCGATGGAGGAATATTGAATATCAGAAAAATCTATAATGTTATAGAACAGGCAACGACACCGGGCTCTTGTAGATCATTATTTGCTCTGTAGTAGACGCTTTAAATACTTTAGCCAAAATAAATTGAATGAGATGCGTTTTTTCTCTGTATCGACAAAAAGATATCATTTAAATATAGAAAATGACTTAATTGAAAACATTTTTAATCATAAAGTCTGCGAAAATTATACTCAATGGCTAACTCCCAATTTTTGAGGTTTCAATAAAATTTTAAAATTTTTTTCTATTTAAATTATTTCCTTCGGTCTTTTCAAAAGCAAATACGAAATAATTTTTAATCATAACTTTTATGTTTAAATTACTTGAAAGTGTACCTGTATGGCACAAAAATACATACTGCCAATGCAAACTGCAAAACATCTCTCACTAATACACATTATTTAAGTTTTGCACTTGCATTTTTCTATGCCTTCCTTATATTTCCCTTCTACCGAATGCATTTCTCAGCTGCGTTCTAATTCCTCGTGCTTGCACAAGTACAAGGGTCTTCTTCAATTTGGTTTTGTGACACAAAAACCATTTCTTTTCATTCTTATTTTTCTTCTACTTTAATGAAATTGTTACAAGGCTGTAATTTTACAACGCAGTTGTAGCGAATTTCATTTGCTTGCACCAACGAAATGTGGGTCGCTTTAGCAGCTACGGTTAAAAAACTGTGCCAGGCTGCATGCAGGAGAGAGAAGCAAGAGAGAGAGAGAGGGCGAGAGAGTGAGATAGAGTGAGATAGAAATAGCCCAAGACGAGATGTAATTTTTTAATAAGTATTTTGACTTGTTTATGTACTTTTGACTTTTTAAAAATTTAGGTATGTACTCGTGTATATATGTGTGTATGTAAATATTTACACAGACACACACACACATATATACATATATATATAACTACAAAAATAAATAACTTATAGTTAACTTTTCTTAGACTAACTAAAGGGTAACTAATATGTCATCCAGAACAGATCAAAAATAAATTTTTAAGTTGAGTACGTAATGGAATTTGGTGAGAGCCAAAAAAAATTAATCTCTCAGCTACTTTGAAACTCATTTCTATTTTATATTTACATTTTGTTGCTGTAGTAGCGCGTTGACTATACAACGTGTGATGATACATACATACATATGTATGTACATAGTTCGAACCCCAGCAAGATTTTTTGTAAATTTACTGACTACTAGGTGACTTAAATAGAATTAACTTTAAGTTAGTTGAAAAGTAGTGCAGATTGAGACAATTGACTACCGCCATGTTAAAATAGTCAGTTGATTACATTGAAAAGTAATCCAAGTGTCAGTCTGTACTACTTGCGAAATAGTTAGCTTAAAGTTAGTTTAAAGTTAAAGGAATTTCCGACAGGGTATTTAGTCCCAAATCACACTATGCAAGTCTTATTGCTAAGCTGATTCGTTTCAGGGAGAGAGAGACGAGGGGAACAGGAACGTTTCTTTTCCCCCGTCTCTGTCCCCTAACAAACTAATCAGCTTAGCAATAAGACTTGCATAGTGTAAATTGGGACTTACTGCTAATTTCCTAAGACTTTTACGTTATTTTTTCACAAAAATTTATTTGACACTCCTAGACACACTCAGACTATATTGATAGGTTTACAAAATTCGTCTAGCTTTGCCGTGGCAACAACATTGGCAAATATGGTTGGCGAAAATTTAAGAGTCCTTTTAAATTTATTCTGAAAAAAAGTGAATAAAAAAATTTCTTTAATTTTTGCCAAAAAAAAGTGCACGAAGAAATAATTTTTTTTCGGCATGAGTTGTTAACAAAATTTTTTTGCTAGACTCTTAGCTACATTATTGCCATATCTCGCAAAGCGCTATCACTAAGTCTGAACAAGCTGTTGGCCAAAAACTGACGGCACCATTTTTTGAAGGCGCAGTGATTTTCGAAATCTTTGGAGGCCCATAAAATAAAATTGCTGGCTAAAATCGACTTTAGGGTTTTAAATACACTTTAGTAGTACTACCGAACCAACCCAGCAAAAAATTACACATTGCCATTAGAACTACTTGCCATATGATGACTTACTTTTCTGATTGCCAAATTTCATTACTCGCTTACAAATCACATTATCTTAAATTTAAAAAAAATTATATACAAGTTGCTAAATGAAGAGAATGATTTTTTCAGATGAAATAGATTACCTCAACAAGTTGCGAAATAAAAAAAGTAAGTAATTCTCAAGAATCGATTATTTTAGTCTCACGCCTTGTTAAAATCATTAAGTTGGTAATCCAGTAGGGAAGAACTTTCACCAAAAATGCTTAATTCCAAACTCGATTACCTTTTTTGAAATTTTTTGCTGGGAACAGTCTTTGAGTTTTTGCAAAAGTTCCAATTTGTTGCATAGTGCAATTTAATGGCCATACGAATTTTTTTTTTTGCTCAAGGTGGGTGAAGATGTTCATAGAAATATGAAAAATTTCATGTTGTTGTGTTAAGTTTTTAGTCTAAAATTTGTTTGCGTTTGTTGCTGTAAATGTCCTCTTTGGCATTTTGTGACATCGCAATAGTGTGTACTAGTGGCAACCATATTTTTCGCTGGGTAGCATTGCGTTGCAAACAAAAGAAAAACATAATGTCGGTATTTTGAGTTTAAATGGCAAATGGTGTTGGTGTGAATACAAAATATCATAGCTTTTCTTTAAAAAAAAGCATTTCCACTTACCCAAGACCATTTGCATCAATCACCGGATAACGGCATACATTTTGAAAATGACAGCAAAAATAAATAACAAATGTGTACTCACACGCAAAGAAAAGATATGGTTGTAGAATGGTTGAGAAAACAATAATATGTTCTCTGAAACAAATGTGTGGTCGTTGAAAACTAGTTATTGTTATTTTAAACATGTATTTCGTTACGATAAACAGAGTAATGTTTGAATTTAATAATGACATTATCACATCCATAAAAAAGTGTGATATGGTTAGAGTTTAACAAAGCAATTTTGTTAAAAATTTATGACTACAACATAATTTGTATTATTATTTAAAAATAATATGATGTAAATAACAATATAATGTTATCCAAAACCATACTATTTTAAGGCTTTAAAAAAAATCTTTTTCATCTTTCTTTTTTTTTTTTTTTTTTTCTGTCAGTTCGGTATTTCGTTTGTAAGCTATCGGTAGTGCACGGGTGGTGTTAAATAAATTAATAGATAAATAAAGTATAAACAAAAGGGTTGGCCATTAAAAATATATAAACATTTATGTATCTCTTTATACAGACATGTCTGTATGTCGTGTAAGTATACATTTCTATATATACATTTTATGTCAATAATATTAATTTATTTTTATTTCGAATTTAACGCACAGCTGTTTCTACAATAAAATTATAAATTATAATTATAAATAAAATTAAAAAACAAAATAGTGTTATTACATTAAATAATACTGTGGTCGTATTTAAAACAATATTAATATAATATTAGATCATGGTATGGTGAGTCTCAATTATATTTTAGCCACATCTTACAATAGTGTTGTCATATTAACAATAATAACATTAGGTACAACAAAGTCAATTGTTCTTGTAGATAATATTATTATTAACTCAGATAATAATATAATTAAAGTTTGCTTTTCTATTAACAATAATATGATTTGACTGCAACCATATAATTCAATCATAGTATGTTGCTGTTTGATTATGGTTGCCTCAACCATATTTTTTCTTTGCGTGCAGCATTAGTTAGATAATATTATTTATTCCTATTACAAAAAAATTATAGGACTGTGCAAAATGATAACTATTCTTAGAACTCCACGTACTACTTAGTTCATAACGTCACACATTTTTTGCTTTGCTCTGATTACGTATGTACATAGTTTGTATGTACGAGTATATATAGTATGCATATTTCAATTAACTGGTTTAATTGAAACACATTACCACTGTTTTGCATTAATAATAGATTTCATGCCTGTATAGTAAACAAAAGAAAACTAAATTTAATAATAGTTACCACTCCCTCAACTGTTCCATATATTTACAAACAACAAACAGCAAAGTGGTTCATAAACAAAGTCAAACATTTACGTTAAGTTTGCCTACTACGATACGAAATGAGCAAAAAATTAAATTAAAAAAAAATTAAGAAAAAAAAGCAGAGCAAAACAAAATAACTGATAACATTACAAAAGTTGTAACTGTAGTACGTTAATGACGTAACAACATGTGGTATATGACGGGTATATACGAGTATGTATGTATGTCAGTGGGCTTTGTATAAAAGTCTGTGTAGTTCCAGCCATTGGGCATTGGGAGTCTACTTAAATCCCTACCTTTCAAACTCACGACCTAGATATGTGCATATAAAGGGTGTTTTTTATTGAGGTATAGAACTTTAAGTTGGCATCACTTTTTTAACTGGCGGCCATTTTGTCAGCTGTTAAGTGATTAATATTTAGTTTGGTTTGCCATTTCATCATGAACAGGTTGACAAAAGAACAACGCTTGCAAATCGTGCAAATTTATTTCGAAAATAATGGTTCAGTTCGCGAAGTTTACCGCAAGCTCCGTCCATTTTATGGTCGACATAATCGTCCATCAGAGCAATTAATTCGGTTAACCATGGATCGTTTTCGCACTACGTTTACTCTATGTGATAATACGCATCCGCAGAGACGTCGAACAGTGCGCACCGAAGAAACAATTGCCGCTGTAGAGCAAAGTGTTGAAGAGGACCCGAATGAATCGATTCGCCACCATGCACAGCAATTGGAGCCGACTAACCGACTATTTTGTTCCCGAATTGGATGGCATGAATGTGGATGAGTTGTGGTTCCAACAAGACGGCGCTACATGCCACACAGCGCACGTCACAATCGATTTATTGAAGGAAACATTCGATGAGCGCATAATTTCGCGGAATGGACCTGTCAATTGGCCACCAAGATCGTGTTATTTGACACCATTGGATTATTTTCTTTGGGGATATGTGAAGTCGCTCGTCTACGCCAACAAACCAGAAACGTTAGGGGACTTGGAAGCCAACATTCGTGGCGTTATTGCCAACATACGGCCCCATATGCTCGAAAAAGTGGTTGAAAATTTGACCTGTAGAATTGGCTTTATTCGAGCCAGCCGCGGCGGCCACATGCCCGAAATCATATTTAAACATTAATGACATAAAATTATCCTTCCAATAAAGCCAAATTGATGGACATTAAAACGATTTTCTTGTGTTTTATTTCAATTCGAAGTTCTATACCCCTAAAAAAACACCCTATATATATGTATGTACTTAAATACATATGCAAACATGTGTATGTATGTGTGTTAATATTTACCCCATACAAGCAGAACAAACTAAAACAAAGCAACAATGTTTTTGTTGTTGTCGAAGCTTTTATTTATTTCCCTTTCGTAAGTGCTAAGTGCACTTGCATATCAAGCCATAAACTTAAGCGTCATATTTTTCTAACTTCGTTTTTTGACGAAAATCGTTTATCTACGATCTTAAATAATCGATTTTCGTCAAAAAAAAAAAAAAAAAAAAAATAATAATAATAAAGTTGGAAAATTATGATGCTTAAGACTTTTTGGCGGTTATGGCACGATATGGAAATAATAATGCATTTCCAGGGGAAAAAACTACATATATAATCTTTTACAAATGTGAATTGTGAAAGTTAAGCAATAACCGCAATAGTAAAATACAATGAAAAAAACTATAAAACGCCCACGTGTCAGTCACACTTTTCCTACCGGCCCACAAGCCAAAACATTGTGTGTTTGCGTCACAAGCTTAGACAAAAATTTTTTTTTTACATTGTATTAAAAATTACCGAGTTATGAAGTAGTCAACAGAAAAAATACAGATGAATTGTTAGCCTCCTCCTTTATCGAAGTCAAAAATAAAAAAGAATATGGGATATGGAACTTTCTGCTTATTTCAAGCTTAAAGCGCTGCAAAATCCATTTTTGACCACCTATCTCACGAACCACCATTTGCCGCAGTTTTCCAAATAAAAAAAAAAAATAAATAGGGTTAAATTACTGCAGTCGATATCGATCAAAATTTCCCTACAAACATAACTAAAATTTTGTAGAAATTTTTTCGATATCGAGTGCGGTAAATTTCCCCCCGAATTATGAAAATCGATTTGACAAGAATTTTTGGAACTATTAAATTTAAAATTTGTCCTCAATTTTATGCAACGTTATTATTTTATGGTTTCAGGGGTGATAAGATTTTGAATTTGATTGGTTTAGTAGTTTAGAATATGTTTAAAAATTATGTACATTTAAAAAAAAATTATTTTCGAAAATTCTTAAAATCTACCGAAGCGAATCGGTTAATTACAATGTCATGTTAATGACTTTAGAACACTGTGAACAGTTTACAGTTACAATGGACTTCACCTTTAATAACTGTGCTTTTTAGGTCTTTCGGAGTTTGTTATAACGCATTAAACACATTCACCACAGCAAGCTACCGACTACCAAATGTCAAGGATAGAATACACATGTTTATATGAGAATGATTCTTTTGAAGACTGCAAGGCAACAGGGCGACAAGTTGTTGTCTATGCTGATTTTGTCGTTGTAGTCCAATTAAACTAATTTCTATTTCTTTGGCTACAATGAGAAAATTCCATGTTGCCAGTGTAATACAAAATGTTGAATAAATGATTTTGTACAATTATTTCATATTATTTAACAGAAACAATATCCAAAAACTGATGTAAAGAATAAGTTAATTAATTTTTATACTTTTACGTGAAATAAGTACATTTTAAAAGAGTAATTAATTTTTAAAAATGCAAAATATATAAAAGTGGTAATACTGAACTATGTATTTGTACTTGAATATCACCTGCAGATGGTGCTGCTGCCGTCTCCAAAATAATTAAGTAGCCGGCTACGAGGCTACAAATGCTGATAGCGGCATTTGAAGTCGTGTGTTCGTGTAGCCTGCTGTGGTGAATGTGTTTAATTCATAACGGTGTTTGTTATATTACGTATTAAAATTTTATACAACGTTACTCAACTCGTAATTCAGCTGTAAAGTAGACGGAGAAGGAAACACATATTTCTTTTTTTTTTCTTACAGCTTAATTACGAGTTGAGCAACAAAAGTTGAAGCGTGTGAACTGGGACTAAGAGAAGTTTATAAAGGGCATTTCTTATAGCGGTATAAAACTTTAAGTTGGCAACACTTTTTTTGTCAGCTGTTGAGTGATTTATGTTTACTCGTAGTTTGGTGTGGCATTCCAACAAGAATAGACTGACGCCTGAACAATGCTTCAAAATTTTTAGGGTGCCCCTGTGGCTGAGTGGTAGAGTGGGTTCGATTCCCTGGGTGTTTTTCGCAGACAAGCTAATCGCTTTGCGGTTTGTGTTTGTGTTAAAAAAAGCAATGTGAGTCCCATCACAGAGGAGATGTGTAAACATCTAGTAATGAATTTTTGTTTTAATTTGGAAGTACTTATGCTTTTAGTATATTTTTTTAAATTAATTAATTAAAAGTATCAAAACTTTCAATATTGTAAATACATATGCATTTGTTGGTTTTTGTTTGTTTTATTAAACTTATTTGGTTAGTAAATGGTCACACTGCAGTATATGTATATGTACTGCATTCAAAATTGCAGTAAGCAGTAAATTTACTGATTACTAAAAAAATTCAGTAAATTTTTACTGCTAATGAAATTTAATTTGCATTACTAGTAAAATCGTAGGGCCGTAGCAAGTGGCAATTTTTTTTCATTCACTTGGTAGAATTTCATTATGAATACGGGCATTACTGATTACTGAAAATTCAATTCACCTCATCATATAACAACTCATTTAGGCAATTTATAAAAATTGTGGAAAAAAATTTTAGTAATCAGTAAATTTTTTTTTTGTTTTTACTGAAACTTTAGTGGTACTGCAGCGCTCATCTATGGTAAATGCCTTTACTTTTACTTTTTAATTTTTAATTCCTGTTGTTCATCGTTTAGTTCTTGCTGTTCTTGTTGTTGTGTACGCATTGCAATTAAAATAAATGCAGTAAAGTGCGACTTTGACTCGCGCACATTCGGTTTTGATCATTTTTTTTTGATTTAGCTTTCTTAATTTTTAAAGTTTTTTTTAGGTTTAAACGATTTTTTTCAGTTTTATCGCTTTTTTCTCGTTTTGGCGTTTTTTTTCTCTTTTTGGGTTTTTTTAATTTTCGCAATTTTTTTCATTTTGGCGTTTTTTTTTCATTTTGGCGATTTTTTTCTGTTTTTTCCATTTTGGCGATTTTTTTCTTTTTTTCTTTTTTTTGTTTAAGGATTTTTTTTAATTTTGGCGATTTTTGCGGTTTTCGCGATTTATTTTAGTCCTAGAGATTTCTTTTAATTTGGTGCTTTTTTTCGTTTTGGCGATTTTTTTATATTTGGCGATTTTATATTTTTTTTGATTTTTTAGTTTTACCGTTTTTGAAAATTTCAAGAGTTTTACTCTTACGGTTTCCAAGATACAGCAAGTTGTCAAAATTACAAAGTCAAAATTGCATTAACTGATGGAACACCCATTGATTTAAATTTTTTAAATTTAGTGTTAATTGTTGTAGTCTGTATAAAAATACACTAAATTTTAAAATTTCAAGTGTACATATGTACATACAATTGTATGTATATTACATGGGATTTTAACATTTTTCGTTGCTCGTTTTGGAACACCCTTTAGTTTTTAACTCTCATGTATTTGTTGTTGTAGTGGCCAAATGTCTACACATTGTGTCCAAATTTCAAGTCCGTAGCTCTTACGGTTCATTTTCACCTTTGGTGTACGGAAATATACAGAAAAATAACCGGCGGCGGCGCACCGTCGGCTTCGAGCCGGTCGACTTGTTTCTCTGCTTGGTATTGCTTCTTTCAAACACACCGATTTGACAATGCAAAGCAAAAGCAAAGAAATCTCAGCAAAGAAATCTCAGCAAAGAAATCAAAGTCAAAAGATTTTTACCCCCTAGCGTATAGATGTTTACACATCAAAAATTACGGTCGACATAATCGTCCATCAGAGCAATTAAAAAAAAGGTACATAAAACTTTTTAATTATATAACTAGTAGTCACTTTTTGCCTGTGAGTTACATATATGCTACAATATGCTTTTATTTGTCATCCGGACTACTGTGCACCATATCTATGTGGGTGTGTGTGTATGTATATATGTACATATGTACATACATGCATATGTGTGCATGTGTACAAACTACAATTTTATTTCACTTAACCGCTTCCTGGTATTTTTGCGTCTTTGTCCTTTATAGGTTTTTCGGACTAAAAACCTACACTCGTTGGAAATGTACTCGTCGTACGAGTGAGTGTACATACATATGTATGTCAAAAGTTTGGTTTTGCAATCATTTTATCGATTTTATTTCTCATTCCAATTTTGCACATTTTACTATCGTGAGCGTTCGAGTAAACTCGTTTATACATATTTCTTATTTATTATAATGTGGTTGTTGTTTTACGTGTGCCTGCATTACTAAAGCTTCGTTATAGATTTACAAATACATACGCCCACACTAACTATGACGTCATAAAGTTTTACTACAGTTCCGTTACTTATCAATTTTGCGCTGCAATATATACTTATATATATATATATGTACATAGACACACACACACACCCAAAAAAAAAAAGCCTTCAAAATGTCGACGTGGGAAAAATTTTGACAAAAACAATAGATCAGCCACATCGTATGATTTATAAGATGATGATGATAATGTGAAGGAGGAGGATGATGATGATGATGAATGTGAAGCTTGTGCAGAATTGCAGGAAAACTTACAAATGAATTTCAAAAATAGAAAAATTCAATTATAACTAAAGAAATGCATGAATGCAAGAGAACGTACATGCATAA
This sequence comes from Tachina grossa, assembly GCA_949987645.1. NCBI lineage: Eukaryota > Metazoa > Arthropoda > Insecta > Diptera > Tachinidae > Tachina > Tachina grossa. The sequence continues at coordinate 56,693,083 of OX465276.1, read as the reverse complement.
ATATTTCAATCAGAAACAGTGTCTTATGTAAATGCATACATACTTACTTATTTAAATTAACTTGACACTTGTGTTATAGGAAAATTCCACAATAGAGATACATATGAATACACACTCTTCAGTGAAAATTATACATAAATCAAATGAATTAATTTATTATTTTTTTATTATTTATTTAACAACTTAGTAACTTCAAAACCGCAGAAGACAAACTCTTGAAATTTTCAAAAAAGCTCAAATTAAAAAATCCCCAATTAAAAAAAAAATGTGGAAACGAAAAGTAAAAGAAAATCGCTTGAATGGAAAATATCACCAAAAATTAAATAAATTGCTACAATTAAAAAAAAATCACAAAATCGCCGAAAACCGAACAAAATTGCCAAAAACCGAACAAAATCGCCAAAACGAATAAAAAGCGTCAAAGCTAAAAATCGCTAAAACTAAAAATATGTACGGAACCCTTCGTATGCGAGTCAAGGTCGCATTTTACTGAATTGTTATACCCATCACTAAAAATGCTAAAGGATATACATATGTATAAAGGTTTGTCATTCCGTGTGTAATTTTCACAATATTAATATGCGACCTATTATGAGTATATATTTAGGGTGCTGTGCTTGTGAATAGGGAAGACGAATAAGCGATGTCCATCTGTCCATTCGTCCGTCTGTCTGTCTGTACGCCCCCCAGGGGAGTCTGTTATGGACTACGGGTGTGGCAACCCCGGGGCCCCAGCTGGGGTGATGTGGCTTTTTCCATTGACGTACCTTTGGTACATTACCCATAGAACTTATGTGTTACTACCCAATCTCTGAATATAAACAGAGTAACGGATGTGCACATATTTATAACAAAAGGAAGACAGGTCCTGTTGATGTCAATTAGGTGCAGCGTCACCTAGAACTGCCCCTGAGTTCAAAAGACGATAGAGGTGAAGCCCTTGTGGTGGAACTTCGAGGTCTAACCAGAGGCTACTTCTGGTGCCACGGGTGCCGGTTGCCCGACAGCCGAGCTGCTTTGAAGTTTTGAGTGCATGTAGCGGTCGTCAGTTTCCTTTGCTAAAATGCCGAGTTCGTTCTACCCCAATGGCATATACCCCAAGGGGTTAAAGGGATAATTTTGGTATGTGTGGAGTAGGCACTGGTTATTTGGCGACACAGGCATGCGTTCATTATGGATGAGTGGTTGGGCTGTGCCGGCAATGGTTGAGGAATTCTCTTGGGGACCTCGCTATGGGTGTATACACAACACCTTAGCGTGGAAGCCGGAGAATTATCGTGGTGGCTGTGGTTGCTACCAAAATCGCTGGGAGAATAGTCTTGGCTTCCCAGTGTGAAAGCAATGCTAGTGATTGGTCTGACGCGGTCAGCCAGACACTATTCTAGGTGCTGTTGCCATTCAACAGAAGCTGCTATGGGCACGGACATAACAGCAGAGTTTAGATAGCTCAAATTACCTCAGCAAGGTAATTGAATATAGTACAGGGATAACTATATTCAAAGATTGCAACCTATGTGCCTTATGGAGTGGGCCATAGGTTCATTCTAATAGGGTGCATGGGGGCGTTGGTCTGGCGTCTAACCCACACCCGGTGCTTTGGCACCCGTGAGATAAGGCCGTAATGGCAGGTGCTCACGGAAAGCTATCGCACATCTGTCTGTCTGTACGTGAAATCGGTTTTCCGAAGCTCCCAGAAAAGTTAGAGGCTACGGTCATGAACTGGTGTATCAGAAATGATCCGAAATAGATTGTTATTGGAAAACAGCAAAATCGAGAATACAGTTTCAGAGCTGAAAAGTTTAAACTTTTTGATGTGTAAACATCTATACGCTAAGGGGTAAAAACCTTTTTCACAATACAATCACAAATTTTGAGTAAGATGCACACCGTGTTTGAAAGAAGCAATACAAACTTATTTAAAATATTGTAAATACATAGGAATTCGCTGGTTCTTGTTTGTTTTATTTAACTTGATAATTGCTTTATTAGGGTTCCGTACTCTAAAGGTGAAAATGAACCATATTGTTTTCGCTACGCTACGTCCGTCCGTCTGTCACAGGGTATTTTCTCGAGCACCGCAAGAGCTACGGACCTGAAATTTAGACACAGTGTGTAGACATTTGGCCGCTACAACAACAAATATTGAGAGCTAAAAATTATAGGGTGTTGCAAAACGAGCAAGGAAAAATTTTAAAATCCCATGTAATATACATACATACAATTGTATGAAATTTGCAAAGTTAGTGTATTTTTATACAGACTACAACAATTACCACTAAATTTAAAAAAATTAAATTAAAGGGTGTTCCATCAGTTAATGCAATTTTGACTTTGTAATTTTGACAACTTGCTGTATTTTGGAAACCGTAAGAGCAAAACTCTTGAAATTTTCAAAAACGGTAAAACTAAAAAATCAAAGAATTATAAAATCGCCAAATCTAAAAAATCGCCAAAAACAAAAAAAATCGTCAAAACAAAAAAAAGCACCAAATTAAAAAAAAATTCTAGGACTAAAATAAATCGCGAAAAACCGGGAAAATCGCCAAAATGAAAAAACCCTTAAACAAAAAAATCGCCAAAATGAAAAAATCGCCCAAATAAAAAAAAACATAAAAAATGAAAAAAATCGCCGAAATGAAAATAGCTCCAAAAACAGAAAAAAGTCGCAAAATGAAAAAAAAATCGCCAAAATGAAAAAAATTGCGAAAATGGAAAGAACCCCAAAAAGAGAAAAAAAAAACACCAAAACGAGAAAAAAGCGACAAAACTGAAAAAATCGTTTAAACTGAAAAAACTTAAAAAAAGGAAAATAGCCACATAAAAAAATGCTCAAAACCGAATGTACGGAACCCTTCGTACGCGAGTCAAAGTCGCACTTTACTGAATTTATTTTAATTGCAATGTGTACACAACAACAAGAACAGCAACAACTAAACGCTGAGCAACAGGAATTAAAAAGCAAAAGTAAAGGCATTTACCATGGATGAACATTACCACTAAAATTTCAGTAAAAATAATAAAAATTTTTTTCTACAATTTTTATAAAGTGCCTAAATGATTTATTATACGATGAGGTGCATTGAATTTTCAGTAATCAGTAATGCCCTTATTGCTAATTAAATTCTACCAAGTGGCTAAATGTTTTTCATACAAAAGTTTCAAAATTTGAATGAAAAAAACTTTGCCACTTGCCACAATTTTACTACACAATTTAAATTCCAAAAGCAGTAAAAATTTACTGAATTTTTTTAGTAATCAGTAAATTTACTGCTTACTGCAATTTTTAATGCAGTACATACATATATACTGCAGTGTGCCCATTTACTAACCAAATAAGTTTAATAAAACAAACAAAAACCAACAAATTCCTATGTATTTAAAATATTGAAAGTTTTGATACTTTTAATTAGAGATGTGCAAATGTCGTAATTTTATCGTGTCAAAAGTGAGTCACGCGTGATTCACGTGATTCGTGGTCAAATATTATAACTAATCACGCGTGAGTGCGTGAGCGTGATTGAAAAAAATTTACTCGTGCGTGATCGTGCGTGAGCTTATTTTAATAATCACGCACGAATTCTCACGCTCTCACGATATAACATTCCTGCATAGGTACATATGTAACTATATTCAATCATTTGAAATAAATTATTTTATAATAATAAATGCATATATGTATGTATAGTAATATGTATGGTAGTATGAGCTTATAAACATAATGAATACCCCGAAACAAACTTGTACCGAATTCGTTAAGACATTTCGGTAGTTTCTCTGAACATTTTTTTTAAGCATTAAAGCTTTGATTTTTGAGTACATATGTAAGTAAGAGTATGTGAACATTTCTTTTAAATAAATATGTATATGTTGATAAAAAAAAGGATTGTAAAAAATATTAAAAAACGTGAGTATGTGCAAATTATTTCGACAATAGCAGCAACATAACGGTGAAGCGGTACTCTGCTATAAAAGCAAAAGGAAATCGTACCTACATGTCGTTAGGAATTCGTACCGACTTATCGTAACGAATTCGTATCGACATATCGTTACGAAGTCGTGTCAACCATTTCATACAAAAATTGTTACGATTTCGGTAATATTTCGGTGCCGAAATCGGAAGATTTTGTCAACCAATCGTTACGAATTCGGAGCATTTTGTTTTGTATACATACACTTTGTAAGTATGTATGTATGTTTCTTAGATACCCTTTAGGAAGTATCAATTGAGAAACACTACTGATTCAACAGTGCCTTTGTCAACAATACTACTGACGAATTGTACTGCAGAAAATATTTTTTGCTTTAGGGGCCATCCATATATTACGTAACACTGTAAGGGGGGAGGGATGGGGTTCGAGTTTTGTTATGATTTGTTATGGTGAGGGTGGGGGGGAGTCCTTGAAAATGTTACGTAACAGAAACATTTTAGTAATTTGTATGTTTTCTCATTTAATATGCTTTTCTCATTTATTTGATTATCATTTAATTAATTGATCATACGTCTTACCTTCACATTTATATTATGTATGTATACATACATTGATTTGCGGAATGTCAATTTTTGATATACGAGAATTCGAATTCGAATATTTAAAATGATATCCGCGAATACGAATATTTAAAACGATATGAAATTAACTTTGCTTTATTTTAATTTACATTTTAAATTTTACAAAAACACGAGCATACATATATACATAGATATGTACCTATTTTTCAACCCAAAAACCATGAAAATTATATTATACATATACTTTTTCGTGAGCGTGCGTGATCGTGATAAGTTGTAAACCACTCGTGCGTGATTAAAAATATTTTATTCGTGAGCGTGCGTGATCGTGAAAATTTTCAAAATCATTCGTGCGTGAAAGTGCGTGAGTAAAATATTTTTCTTCGTGAGCGTGCGTGTCGTGAGTCAGAAAACACTCACGTGCAAATCTCTACTTTTAATTGATTAATTTAAAAAAATTTACTAAACGCATAAGTATACGGTGTTTTTTTAGGGGTATAGAACTTCAAATTGAAATAAAACACAAGAAAATCGTTTTAATGTCCATCAATTTGGCTTTATTGGAAGGATAATTTTATGCCATTTATGTTTAAATATGATTTCGGGCATGTGGCTGCCGCGGCTGGCTCGAATAAAGCCAATTCTACAGGTCTAATTTTCAACCACTTTTTCGAGCATATGGGGCCGTATGTTGGCAATAACGCCACGAATGTTGGCTTCCAAGTCCCCTAACGTTCCTGGTTTGTTGGCGTAGACGAGCGACTTCACATATCCCCAAAGAAAATAATCCAATGGTGTCAAATCACACGATCTTGGTGGCCAATTGACAGGTCCATTCCGCGAAATTATGCGCTCATCGAATGTTTCCTTCAATAAATCGATTGTGACGTGCGCTGTGTGGCATGTAGCGCCGTCTTGTTGGAACCACAACTCATCCACATTCATGCCATCCAATTCGGGAACAAAATAGTCGGTTAGTCGGCTCCAATTGCTGTGCACGGTGGCGAATCGATTCATTCGGGTCCTCTTCAACACTTTGCTCTACAGCGGCAATTGTTTCTTCGGTGCGCACTGTTCGACGTCTCTGCGGATGCGTATTATCACATAGAGTAAACGTAGTGCGAAAACGATCCATGGTTAACCGAATTAATTGCTCTGATGGACGATTATGTCGACCATAAAATGGACGGAGCTTGCGGTAAACTTCGCGAACTGAACCATTATTTTCGAAATAAATTTGCACGATTTGCAAGCGTTGTTCTTTTGTCAACCTGTTCATGATAAAATGGCAAACCAAGCTAAATATTAATCACTTGACAGCTGACAAAATGGCCGCCAGTTAAAAAAATGATGCCAACTTAAAGTTCTATACCTCAATAAAAAACACCCTTTACTTCCAACTTAAAAAAAAATTTTCATTACTAGGTGTTTACATATCTCCTCTGTGATCGGACTCACATTGCTTTTTTTATATAAAAGTAAGCAGCTGAAGCTAAATTTTGTTTTTTTTACAACTTACAAATAGTTAATTTTAGGATGTTATCTGACAGGCAAATATATTTTGATTATTACAAGTAAACATTAATGTAAAAGTGACTGATAAGCTAACAGCAGGTTTATCCTCATGGTAACTTTCAAAGTGAACTTTAAGCATTTTAACAGTCAAAGTAGCCGGTATCTACACCAATGTTGCCAGAATACATCATTTGTATTACTTATTTTATCCGACAGTTGTAATAATGAAAAAAATTAATGGTCACTTTATCGTTCACGTTAGCTAATGTTAAGGTTAACTATCAGGAACTTTATCTTTAGGTTGTAATAATGGCCCTTAGAATTATTTTAGAATTTCAGTTGTTATTAAAAATCAAAATATCTCAAAATGACAATTCCAGAGTTGGAAAACTAATTTTTTTTGGTGTATAACTGTAACTTACTAAAACAATTTTTTCTCTATAAATTAAACATATTTATTATTTTCAAAAAAATATTTTGCTAAAGGAAATGAAAAACAACTAAGAGATTGATTCCAGGGTTAAAAAATTTAAATTTATTTGCATATAAAAGTAATCAGGTCAATTTAATTTTCCTTTAGAAATTAAATATAATTGATGTTTTAGAAAAAGAGTTCGATGTATAAAATTAGAAAAATAAAAAGCACAGCTCCACAGCTGGAAAACTTAAACTTTTTTTGTACATAAAATTAACTGAATAAACCTAATTTTTTTCTTTGATAATTAAATACATATTTGCTTTATTAAAGAAAGGAAACACATTTGTTTTAAAAATCAGAAAAATTAAAAAAAGAACATTCCAGGGTTGGAATATTGAAATATTTTTTGACATATAAAAAGAAATAAAATTATTTTTTTCTTTTTAATTAAACATATTTTAGATATTAGAAACGCCTTTACTCAATTTTTGTATGAAAATCTAATTTAACCATAAACATTGGCACTCATTAGTCTTATGAAGCTTTGTGATATGTTGCGTATTATAGAGAAATACAGTTGTGTAATTAGTTTGGGTTGCTTGCAGATGTTTTAAAATAGAAATTTGTTTAAGTACCTTTATGAATAGTTATTTAAGATTCGGCACATCCGAATATAGCATTCTTACTTGTTTTACTTCAAACAATAGTGAATAGCGTCAAAATATGTTACTGAATAGAAAATTTGGTAGATTTTCGTTATATTTAGCTTAATCATAAGATAATCGTAATAAATATTACTAAATACAGGGGTCGAATCGTCACATCCGTGAACGTATAACTCGTCACGTAAAAACGCCATTTTCGGATTATGACATACGTGAACGTACTGAAATCCTATTCAACTTATACGATTGACGTATTACTTAATTTCTTTTCGTACGATTGCCGATACGATCACGGATGTGACGATTTGAGCCCAGGCATTAGTATGACTTCGTCTTAGAAACAGTCATAAAACTTTTCTAAGAGAAGGTTTTTATTTTCGAGATAACTTATCAAGAATTATATCCCGGCGAATATTTATAACTTAGACTGCGTATACTATTCCCCTTTATATTGTATGATATTTTTTTACACTCTAACTCTGCAAAATTGTTTGACCTTATGCTCTCTTACATAAGATATAATAATAATAATAATATTAACGACAAAAAATAATTTATCACAACTACTTATTCATGCACATCTCTGTAATCAAACTTCAATTGGATTTATTTCGCCCCCACTCAATTATAAATTGCATAAGTTTTTCAAAAAGAGATTCTAGATACTTTTCGCAAGAGGATGTTTAAATAAAAACAACTGCATAAAGCCAACGATACTAATCCATAAAATATGTATGTATGTTACTACAAAGCCCACACAAAAACAAGCCGCATTTAACGATTTAAACTATAGCATTGCACAGATGCATCTGTTTGCACCAGTTTTGCGTGTTTTTTGGTTCTTGTATGAAAAAATATGTTATTTAGCGTTTCTTTTACTAGTTGTAAATGTTGATTTTTAAAGCAGTTATTGTATGGTTGTGCAATGACCAAATGAGAAAAACACGTTTGTATGTATTTGTTTTTCTATAACAAATAAGATACATAAAACTGGTTTTAACATCCCTGCAGAAAGTGCGAATAGTGAAATTGTGGTGATTTACTACTGACGTTGTCAGTAGCACTACTGGCCAGGTGTACCCCAGCCAATGGTATCATCTATTGACATTTAACATTAGGTTGTCATTGAAAATCCACCATATAGCACTATAGCACTACTGACTTAGTACCTCTTTCGGGACCACATGGAGACATTGGCACCAAAGATTCACTAGTAAATTTTAGGGGCTCTAGTCTACAATATTGATATATCCCTCTCGTTGTCAATAGTAAACTTATACTGATTTTCTAGTGACATTGTCAATAGTGCTACTGACTAGGTGTACCCCAGCCAATGCAAATGCCTATTGACAAATAACATAGGGTTGTCATTCAAAATCTATCAGTAGACTTTAGCACTATTGAGAAGGTAGTTCTTTTACACACATAATAAAAAAGAAAAACAAACTATTGACGCGTTCATTGACAATATCACCTGAAATACACTAGAACTGTCGTCTCTAACGTATCTCTACTCGCGCATAAAAGGAAAGTTCTGATGGGAAAGTTGGTACGATCGTTTTTTTTTGATACTATTTGATATGGAAAAGTACCGTAGTACTCCCGCAACACGTTTGATACTCTCACGGCCAGCTTAAAAATATAGTCGGAAGAATTAAATTTCTTTTTCGACAAATGGCACGAAACTTTATTAGTAAAGACATTTTAGAAAAGTGTAATTAAATATAAACGAAAACCATATTTGATGCAATGGTATTTTCTGTGGCACAGAAGTTGATCTATATGTAAAGAGAAATCATGTTGAAACAACTGTTTCAGTTTAAAGAAAGTTGTAAAAAGTTTACATTACATTCTGTCAAGTTCCAAGAGCAAAAGTGGACTTTGACAATGAAATGTTAGTTTGGTTTAGTAAGTATCCCTCTGAAAATGTTTTATTTGGTAATTATACTACTTTTAGTTAAAGTGTTTCCCAGCGAAAAGCAAAATTTTTAAAATATTAACAACCAATATAGAGCATACTATATTGGAAGAACTGAAGGCATTAACAACAGAAGATATATGTATGCAGTTTCTGGACTTCCGTGGCTATAACTAAAAACGCACTGGACGAATATACATATGTTTCCTGGTAAATCGAGAGTAGCTTATGGTATTTTGTCCATACCTCACTCCTCTGTAAATATCGAAAGGATTTTCTCTTACCACAATCTCATGAAAACAAAACAAAGGAACAGCCTTTATGTTCCAACAAAAATTTATTGAAGTCTAAAAACTGTTTTTGTTATTACTTTAATATTTATACCCACCCAGACAGAAAAAGACAATCAGCAGGATGTTGTTACGATGGTCTGCGGGTACAACTAAGCATCAGTATAACATCTCTTTACCAACATTTTAATGTACTCATAACATTGAAATGATAACGCCGAATGACCGTCCTTCAACTCTTATTTTCAATGTTGTTACAATACTCTAAATACAAATTTATAAGGTCGTCGCAATGGAAATTGTCAAACTTAAGTCAAACTTTTGTATTTACGGCATTGAATCAGTATAGGACTGTTGTGAACGGGGTATTTGGGAAACTTAAGTAAAATTTTTGTATTTAAGGTGTTGTAGTGGTATAGGACTACTAAGAACACGGTATTTGAAAACACAAAGTCATACACAAATGATACACAATTTTTGTAAGAGTCGTAATTTTGTATTTACAGTGTTGTGGTGGCACATACTTTTTGCGCATGGTTATGAATATATATGTATATGCCTTGTCTTCATTTTCTTATTTATTTGTAATAAATTTTATATAATTTTTTGTTAATAAAATTTAAATAAAAAAAGGTTTCTGGTACTCTCGGGTTCAAAAAAGTACTCAAAAAAATTTTTTTGATACCGAAATCCAAATCTCATTTCCCATCACTGGTACATACCATGGTATATTTGTTTTGGCTATAAAAACGAGTATACAAATGCAACCCTATAATTTAAACATCCTATTTGTTGCAAAACTACCAAACCGCCTTCTGCTAGAAGTGTGTAAACAAGCATTTACATATAGTATATGTTTGTATATATGTATATGTATCTATCCACCCACTAACACTATCTATGTACGTACATATGTACGTGAATAGCTGAGTGCATGATTGTCTATCAACCGGGAGATGACACTCTCACACACTGTGTAAAAATTTGTACACTTGGGCGGATAGTAGTTTGAGCTGTGACAGGCAGCGTTAGTACATTTGTGAGGTGTGTTCTTAAAAAAATTAATTATGTTAAGCTCAATTGAAAGTTCAATTGACATCAAATGCTACTGCTATTCAGCACAAGAACTCAATATTTGCATTATTATTATGCATGAAAACTTAAAATGTTGAACAAACATTTCATATGTTTTTCTCAAGATAAACAGACTAAGGAATCAGATGCTCTTGATGTTCTTGGCATGAAAATACAATGTGATGTTCGTTGGACTGAACACATTTTTCAAATTGCAAAAGAAGCATTCAAGTGCCTCGGCTTTTTGAAACGGTGCAAACAATATTTCACCCCATCTGACCTCCTTACTATTTATACCACCTATATCCGTCCGAAAATGGAATACAACTCTCATGTATTGTCCGGCGCTTCAAAGTCTATTTTGGGGCTGCTCGACCGCGTACAGGAGAGGGCGAAAAAGCTCATCGGTGACAGTAGGGTATCCAACTCTATTGATTCATTGGAGCATCGACGCAATGTGGGGTGCATTTCATTGTTCTATCGTTACTACAACGGAATGTGTTCTAATGAAATTAGGGAACTTGTTCCTGAAACCCGCACATATGTACGTACAACACGTGCCTCATTTAGAGCACATCCTTTTGTGGTCGATTGGCCAATGCATCGCACTACGCATTACAGAGAAAATTCCTTTTTTAGTCGCACTGTTCGTATGTGGAATCAACTACATGCGGGGGTCTTTCCTGTCACTACCAGCGTGGGAAGATTCAAATCAAATGTACACAGACACTACTCCCTCTATCCTCCTTCCCTATAACCTATTTTCCTAGTTCTAGCACAATTCACTGCATGAGTAGGGGTTATCCCCTGAGTGCTGGTCCTATTAAAAAAAAAAAAAAAAAAAATATATATTTATACTGCTGCCACATTTTTTTTTTTATAAAGGCTGATTTTTTAGCAACTTTCTTTTTGGCAACTCAGCTGTTTTCGTGTATCATGTTGCTGTTAAACATGCTTCGTTTGATCTATAATTTAACCATGAATCGACTTACAAATGAACAACGCTTACAGATTATTCAATTTTATTATCAAAATTCAAGCTCGGTTAAAAAAGTGCATCCGTGCACTTCTTCCTTTTTATGGCCAATTTGGACGACCTTCTGAGGCGCCTATTCGGAATCTTGTGACTAAATTTCGCAACAAAATTACATTATTGAACATTAAACCAATAACACGTGTATGTAGAGTGCAGATAGAAGAAAATATCAGAGCTGTATCCGCTAGTGTTGTTGGTGACCTCGAATTATCGATTCGGCGCTGTTCGCATCAATTGGGCCTTTGCTACTTCACTTACGAGATTATTGCCCAAAATAGAAGAGCTGTACTTGAATGACATGTAGTTTCAGCAAGACGGTGCCACATGCCACACCACGTGAAACAATTGCCCAACTGAGAGGAGAGTTATTTCACGCTTGAGGCCGGTCAATTGGCCGCCTAGATCGTGCTATTTAACGCCTTTATACTATTTACTGTAGGGCTATGTTAAGACTCATGTCTATAGAGACAAAGCCGCAACGGTTGACGCACTGGAAGACAATATTGAAGAATTTATTCGTGAGATAGCTATCGATATATTGGAGAGAGTATGCCGAAATTTAACCCAGCGTATGAACCATTGCAGGCGTAACAGCGGTCAACACTTACATAAAATTATCTTTTAAGATTGAATTGTATAGATCGTTCTACCGACTCAAATAAATATTTCATAAATTTGTTTAAATTTAATGTGTTTTTTTATATAAAATCCGAAAGCTCCTAAAAAATCACGCATTATATGTATTTCGACAGCATTTCACGTGAATGGTTGAACAGAGCATCAGGCTTAAGGGGATTATTATTTAACAACCAAAATAATCACATGGCTTCAAGAATCGGTAACATTTTTTTTTCTCGAAATAGACTTCAAATGCTGGAATATTACAATGAGCATCAAATGTTTTCATATTGGACCAATACATATCAAAGAATGACAATAATTACTCAAGAAAAAATATACGTAAGTATTTACTCTTAATTTTAGGAACTGCGTATATTCATAATTGTAGCAGAAGCAGTTTACTTTCAACCAATTAGGGTTATAGCGGACTCTAATACAAAAAAGTATGTCTACTTCAGTATAAAGAGAAATGCACATGCGTATTCAGTGTCTGGCATACTTATACTCGGAGTACGCTTATACTCAGAGTATGGATATTTATTCGGACCAAATAAGTATACGCTTGAAAACACTGTGCAACAGCGAAAATTCCACACGGTCTTGAAAGTATAAATAGGATCAAAAAGAAACTATTTTTTTTTTGCATAAAATACTAGCAACAATTATTTAGTAGACTCTTAGCTACATTATTGCCATATGTATATAGTTAAGAGTTATTACCTAGTCTGATTAAGCTGTTGGCCAAAAACTGAAGACACCATTTTTTGAGGGAGCAGTGATTTTCGAAATCCTTGGAGACCCATAAAAAAATTGGTAATGAAAAACGCCAAAAATGAGTTAAGGTATCACTTCACTCTTTGATTGAACTATCGAACCTATACAGTCCAGTCCGTAAGATTTTCCAAAAGTCTTCATTTGTTGCATAGTGTAATCAGAGTATTTATTCATAATAGGCCCCCGTATGCATTTGTGTGTATGAAATGGAATACAAAATGGACTGTTTTTAAACCTTAATAAGATAATTAAGAGGTAAAATTTAGAACATTTAATATCACTCCTAAAATTGTTCTTCGTAAGCTTTGCAAACAAAAATTTTTAATGAATTATTGCATTTCTAGTAGATAGAAATGTTTTAGCACAGTCGATATTGATTGAATTGCACTTTCCTGCCCTGTAATCCAATCAGTTGAACATCGTTACCATTTTAGAATTTTACCAATTCACTTTTCTGGCAGCACTGAAGCTTGAAGTGTGTAGTCGAATAAATTGTCAGAGTATTTTTATACTTACAGGTATGAGTGTAGACGATAACAGTACATACATTTTATTTATAGTCGTTTCCCTGCAAATAATATTGGAGTACGTGGTCCAATCTAGATGAAACAGACTAGTTACATCATGGTCCCATGTAATGCAGTCATGGATCATGTCGTTTTCATACAAGCATTCAATGCTGCACGATAAGTGTTCGTGTTTAAACGAATATGATGGTTTTCTTAGGCACTCACAAATTGTATGCGAGTAGTCTATAACTACTTCATATGGAGTAGTTTTGGGGTTAGTCCGATGTAATGCAAAGTTGGACCATGTGGTCCAACCCTAGGACATCACAATGTTAAATCGACCACATTTTTTTCATATATTTGGAGTAGTTTTGTGGTACTCCTACTCCTCTTTGGACTAGTCTTTACATGCATATATGGACTAGTCGCATTGTTTTCAGGGTTGTGCTGAGTAATTTAAGGAATATATATGTATGAACATAGTCGTTGGTTGCTTAAAGTTAAACGTATTTAGTTTAAACTTGATGAGTATGTGAGGCTATCAGCGCAGAAGTGGTGTAACCCACATTGGCTTTTTGGTTGCTGTTTTGATGATAAATACATTACATATTTACAATACCAACTATTGTATTGTTATTCTAAAGAAAATGGAACTGAAAAATCGTTTTTGCACAGATCATAATATTGCAAAGTAATAAAGCAATTAAATAATTAAAAAGTGTAATTGTTTAAATTAATAGATGTGGGTTACACCACTTCTGCGCTGATAGCCTCATGTGTGCGTATGAGTACGGTTTTTATTTTTAACTGTACGCATATATACATACATAGTTGTTTGATGGCCAATACTCAAAGATTACGTGTCATAATCTGATTGTATGTGGGATGAAATAAAAGTTTTATTTTTTGCAAAGGCGATTGGAAGCAGCTGCAGGACAAAATAAATAAACATTGTGCATATTGCAATAGAAGTGGGCACTTCAAGGAAATTATAATTATTGTCACAATTCAGCCTACATTGAACCTCAAATGTTGTTAAGTTTTGTAGGAATTGAAACGAAGGAAAACATTTACAGCCGTATTCATAAAAATTTTAAACCGCGTTTCAAATATTGTTTAAACAAAATTCGCTAAAATTGTATTCATAATAGAATTTTAGCTTAAAAAACGTTTTTTAAACCTTGTGTAAATCAGCAAATTTTAAAATTGACTACCCCCATGTTTAAACCAATTTTAAGGTGACGTTGTTGTAATTTTGCTTCGTTTTTGTTTACATTTTGAACTTTACCTGTATGTACATATGTGTGTATGTATGTATGTACTTATGTATGCATGTATGTATGCATGTATGTATGCCAGTGTTATTTATAAGAAAACAATGTAATTTTTTTTATAGAAACTATTGCCGAAATAACAAATATACTCCAAAGAATATTTAAAAGAAAAGGAGCGATCCAGTTTCCATTCCCAGTCATTGTTTTCTCATTTTATGTGTTAACAAAAATAGTATAATTGTAAAAAATTAACTAGTGATGTATAAACACTCAAAACAAACAAAATAAAGCTCGTTATTCTAGTGCTTCTTTATCTGCAATAAAATAAATAATATAAAAAGCACTTTTAACAAAGATTTGTTGTGAACTTTTTTTTATTATTTTATTAAATACAAGTTGCAACATATCTTTTATTTTATAGAAACAATACCCCTTATTGTGAATGGCGTCGTCGACGTCACATCAAGACGACACTAAAGTATGTCACTTGTCTACTCTTCGTCTACAACAATTGATTACTATTAAGATGCTTCATTTATTTACAAACCCTTGAAGATTAGTAAGATATTTTCAATAAGATCCAATTATTGCCGATAAAGAGTATACAAGTGACAATATTTGCTGTCGTCTTGATGTGACGTCGACGACGCCATTCACAATAAGGGGGAATATTTCTCTGAAAACCGACAAATAAACAAAATAGCCACGAGTACTTTGTGAGTTAACAATCGTTGTTTTGCAGAACTAATATGCAAGTGACAAATAAAGAATACGGTGTTGCCACGATATTTTAAAAAAATTTAGTTAATTGATTTTTAGTTAAAAAACTGATTATGAATACCAATATTTCAAAAACGTTATTTAGCGTTAAAACGTTTTTTAACTAATATAAATTTTAAACCTCAATCAACTTTTTTTTATGAATACGGCTGTTACAATATACTGATACATTTATATGTATGAATATATACATACATATGTATATGTATACATATTAATATATTTACGTATATACATATGTACATACATACGTATGTACATACATACATATGCACGTATGTTTTATTTATTTTTAACACCATATTGTGAAATAGTTAGATTTTCTATTGTGAAATTCCAATGAATAATAACTAACACAAGTATCACACTTCTGATATTGTTTTGTAAACAAATCTCCATAATGACACACAGATGATGATAATTGATTCATGGTGTATTTTTATAACAATTGCACTAGAATTTTACGTTTTAAATTTGTTTTGGTTTTGTGTTAAAAATAAATGAGAGACAACACAAAAATTTCATTCATGATTAATCGTTGATTCAATTAAATTTTACACAATACGAATGAGCGCAGCACTCGCTCGTACACCGACCTGTCCAATTTAAGGTCTTTACATCTGTTCCAATCTGTTTTTCTTTTCTTTTTTTTTAATTTATTTACATGTATGTATTTATTTTTACGGTACATGTGTTTTCTTTTTGTAAATTGTTTCTCTGTTTTGGTCACATGCAATTTTTTTTACGAAGTAAAAAAAAAATCCCAGAAAACATGTAATATATTGCGTCGTTATAAATATTTTAGTACGAATATGTATTTTGAGCAAGGTTGAGGTAAGAGAAGATGCCTCAATTTTTATTGGAAATAATCATAAACAAGCTGACATACTACATATGTACATACAATATAGACAAATGTATACAAATTGCTCATTTACTTCTACAACGTCATAACTCAAAAAAACTAGTTTGCCAGCAAACGAGTTTAGGATACTTAATTTACCCATAACTTAAGGGTAAAAGAAAAATTGTTTTTCTCTCGAGTTGTATAAAAAAGGTATTTAAATGAAATTTTTGTACAATACGAATAACGTTGTGAGGATTAATTTTGCATTATTAACTCAAAAAACTTATTTTGTGAGTTATGATGTTGTTGTAGTAAATGAGAAATATTTATGCCTGTAGTTACATATGCATAAATATAGATATTTAGATATTTAGGGAATTCACAATGAGTATATTAAAATTTTAATGTGGCAACATTGTGCCAGTTTTAAATTTTCATTGTGAGCTGGCAACGATATAAAACGTAGCATAATGAAGTATTAAGGCTAAAGGCTCAGTTAAGACTCAGTTAGCCGACTGTATTGTAATGTAACTGCAACAGTAAGAAACAGCTGATCGATTTTGTTATGTGAAAAGTAATGAAAATGGTTATAGAGATGTAATGTAACGTAACCTAATTTTCATATAAAAATGTCGATCAGCTTTTTTCTACGTTACAGTTACATTACATTACAGTCGGCTAAAGGCTCAGTTAGCCGACTCTAATGTAATGTAACCGCAACAGTAAGAAACAGCTGATCGATTTTGTTATGTGAAAAGTAATGAAAATGGTTATAGAGATGTAATGTAACGTAACCTACTTTTCATATAAAAATATCGATCAGCTGTTTTCTACGTTACAGTTACATTACATTACAGTCGGCTAACTGAGCCTTAAGTTAGCCGACTGTAATATATAGTAGCTGAAGGAAAACAGGAAACAGCTGATTGACATTTTTGTATGAAAAGTAGGTTACGTTACATACATTACATCTCTATAATCATTACTTTTAACATAACAATATCAATCAGCTGTTTCCTACTGTTGCAGTTACATTACATTACAGTCGGCTAACTGAGCCTTTAATATAACAAAAAATTTTAAATTAGAAACCGTTGTTGAATAAATTTATCAAAATAGCTTTTGTTCTGCAAAATGCGAAAGATACAAATATTTTTTTGCATCAACTACAGCTGCGGTAATAGTTTTAATTTATTCAGTTTAACATTACCATATTTCTATATTGAAAATAAATTTGCCACCTAGTAATAAATTTAATTTACAAACAAACAAAAACAACAAACTTGCCAGCCCATATTAAAGTATTAAAATCAGGGACAGAAAATAACTGTTATTTTTAAAAATTTATATCAAAAAAGCACACATAAAAATGGTTCTTATCATTATGATGTAGATGCAAATTTTTGTATGACTTTGAAATTTGTGCCTTTTTTGATAAAAGTAAAAAAATAACTTTTAGTTTTGACTTTTATTTTTTAAGGCAAAAATTAAAAGTTATTTTTGACTTTTATTATTTTACTAAAGAAATAAAAGTTATTTTTTAACATTTAATATTTTAAGGCAAAAGTAAAAGTCATGAATTAAATATTGCATAGTAATACGCAAGTTTTATTGCTTTCAATGCTATAAATGATAAAACATCCGTTATCACAATAATAATAATAACAATAATTTTTATAGACTTCTGTAATATACATCAATTATTATTACCTATAAATTGGAGGCAATAAAACTAGCGTATTACTATGCAATACTTAATTCAAGACTTTTATTTTTGCCTTAAAATATTAAAAATTAAAAAATAACTTTTATTTTTTGAGTAAAATAATAAAAGTCAAAAATAACTTTTAATTTTTGCCTTAAAAAATAAAAGTTAAGAAATAACTTTTATTTCTGCCTTAACAAATAAAAGTTAAAAATAACTTTTTTTTCTTGACTTTTTCGATAAAAGTAATAAGTATTTTAAAATGCTATTGAGTGAACTCCCTAAATGTTGTAATTTTGCTTTTGCTTTTTCATCGTACTTTTATGGCGCAGTTGCAATGACGTTAATTAGAGTGCAATTGTAGTTTGTAAAAAAGCTTATCATCATCATCATCATCATTCTCATTCGCATTATATCACATGAGCACTCACACCCATAAAGAAAATCATACCCCAACCTTAAGCACACTAGGCTAGACTAGGGCAGACCACGCCGCCACCCATTCATTATACTCACGTCTTTATTAGCAAAGTCGCAAATAATATATAAGTTTAAATACATACATATTTTAGTATGCACGGATGTGTGTATATATGTATATACATATGTAAGTATATAACTAATGCATGATTTTTTTTTTTAGAGATATACAACTTTAAATTGAAATTAAAAATAAACAGATACTAGCCGACTTTACCTATACATGTATGTATATTGTGGCAGTAGTTTGAAAAAAAATTACTTTGGTCAAAAGTGCCAACCTTATAAAACATATACTTATGTTTTAAGTTTCAAGATGCCACATTGTTTAGTATTTTGCTTTTTTTGCAGCCATCAAAAATAAATCATCTCAGTGAATTTATAAACATGGAAAAATTAGGCACCGTTCTGTAATTCATTGACTTCTTGCATTTGCAAGGTCCCAGTCCTAACACTAATAATAACGTCGCACTAGATTCTTTCTAGATGAGTCTGCTCCTTCATTTACAACTATAAAATATTGCGTGATAGAATTTAAACAAGACCGTACGAGCTTACAAGGCGAACGACATACTCCAGCAAGAATAAGTTCGAATATTTTATTATTAATTCTTAACGAATTTTTTTTAACTACTTTAAGAACAAGTAGTAATAAAAAAAATCAAAAACCTCGACTGCGACCAATTTTGAACCATTAAATATCCCAAATGGTCATTCAAAACGAAAAATAATAAGAGAAACCTAAAGATGATTTTAGAATACCTGTCGAGTGATACCCATTTTGATATAGTTCGATAACTTTTTATTTTTTTATATTTACAAAATGGCCTCTGTTGATAAGCACTATACCCTTCTTTGCATCGCGCAGTCGGCTAATATATTCCCTGTCGGAGAATGTGTGGTTGACTACAGAAACAATCGACTTATAGTTAACTTTTCTTAGACTAACTAAAAGCTAACTACAATGTCATCCAGAACTGACCCAAAATTAATTCTTAAGTTGAGTACGCATTCGGATTTGGTGAGAGCCAAAAATTTACTCTCAGCTACTTTGAAACTCATTTCAATATTATATTAATATTGTATTGTTATTGTTTTAAATGGCACCTTAGCTGGATAGTAGCACGTTGACTATACAACGTCTGATCATACATGGTTCGAACCCCAGTAATTTTTTTTTTTTTAAATTTACTGACTTAAATAAAATCAACTTAAAGTTGGTACACATGTAATACAGAGTCAGACAATTGACTACCGAGCCTAGGACATCGCAATCAGAGAAGCGCAATGAGTAGTGAATAAGTGAGTAGAGTTGAATCATGATTTATAACTTCTTGTACTTATGCGCACTCATACTTATTGCAATGTTGTCTATGCATCATATTTACTGGAAAGTTTGAAGTTCTAATCGCACTCATACTTAGAAAGATTTATGACGTTGTTGATTTCGACTCTCCTGAACTCAATGTTTATAGACGACGCAAAATAAGTATTGTATGACAAAGCCAACTTCGTATACGAACATTAAAATACTCATTATGAGGTTATATGTGTTTGCTCATTATGAGTTTACAAATGTGTTTTTATATACTTTATACTGTTGTACTTAGTTGTAGTTGTACTATATGGATAAGTTGAATGAGCTGAATCAATGTAAGTAGTATAAGTATTTTCCGGAAATTCGAAATCAAACTGAGGTGATTTATGAGTGTGAGTATAGTATGAGTATGATGTCGACTTGGCATGCATATTTATTGCAACCTATACTTATAAATAAATATTATTGTGAGTGTGGGTAAATCAGAGTAGTTGATTTCAAAATATGTCTACTCACTTATATTTAAAATTTTATGAGTCAGTATGACTAGCGAAAACATGATTCATTGCTAATCAGTGATCGCTAGAGCTGCAAAACTATCTATGGTACTATCGATAGTATCGATAGTTTTATTTTAAGTGGACTATCGATATTTTTTTTTGATAGCGTATCGACAAAAACACACTGTGTATAAAAAATGCAATATTCAAATTTCGCCGCCTGTAAACCTTTATAATAATGGGTATCATTACATTTACATACATATAAATGTGAAAACAAATTAATTAGTTTTGATTTCTTTCAACTTAAGATGTCAGTTTTTATCTACTAGATGCAAATTACATAAAAACACAATTATGTACCAACGGCTTTGATACATGAAGAAATTTGACGGCGGCTAAATTTGACGACTGCTGGACTGTATCCGCTCTTTACTTTTAAATAAAAGGTGACGCTAAATAGTTTGCTTCTCCTTCTGTTAAACCAATACTTTTTAGCTAACTGCAATAGTTTAAGTAATGATGAAAGATTTTTTTTTTATTTTATTCCATTTTAATTTATTTTTTATTGATTCATCTATCTATATGTTTGCTTTTTCGTTTATTTTTTTTATAGAACTGTGTATATATGTTTGTTCAATATGCGTGTTAAAAATATTGGAACTAAAAGTTTTAAAAAAATCAACTTTCTTTTTACTTTATGGAATGCTAAAAAATTCAAGATTTTATATCACAAAACTACACAATTGATAAGTTTCTAAGAATCAAAAACTATCGATAGTATCGATGGCATCAACAAATACTATTGAAACTATCAAATGCAGCCACTATCGATAGTTTTGCAGCTCTACTGATCGCAATGTTAAAATAGTTAATTTTTTTCTTGGAAAGTAATCTAAGTGTCAGTCAGCACTAGTTGCCAAATAGTTAGCTAAAATTTAACTTACATATGTACATATGTATGTATAGGGTGTTTTTTTTAGAGGTATAGAACTTCAAATTGAAATAAAACACAAGAAAATCGTTTTAATGTCCATAAATTTGAATTTATTGGAAGGATAATTTTATGCCATTAATGTTTAAATATGATTTTGGGCATGTGGCCGCCGCGGCTGGCTCGAATAAAGCTAATTCTACAGGTCCAATTTTCAACCACTTTTTCGAGCATATGGGGCCGTATGTTGGCAATAACGCCACGAATGTTGGCTTCCAAGTCCCCTAACGTTTCTGGTTTGTTGGCGTAGACGAGCGACTTCACATATCCCCAAAGAAAATAATCCAATGGTGTCAAATCACACGATCTTGGTGGCCAATTGACAGGTCCATTCCGCGAAATTATGCGCTCATCGAATGTTTCCTTCAATAAATCGATTGTGACGTGCGCTGTGTGGCATGTAGCGCCGTCTTGTTGGAACCACAACTCATCCACATTCATGTCATCCAATTCGGGAACAAAATAGTCGGTTAGTCGGCTCCAATTGCTGTGCACGGTGGCGAATCGATTCATTCGGGTCCTCTTCAACACTTTGCTCTACAGCGGCAATTGTTCCTTCGGTGCGCACTGTTCGACGTCTCTGCGGATGCGTATTATCACATAGAGTAAACGTAGTGCGAAAACGATCCATGGTTAACCGAATTAATTGCTCTGATGGACGATTATGTCGACCATAAAATGGACGGAGCTTGCGGTAAACTTCGCGAACTGAACCATTATTTTCGAAATAAATTTGCACGATTTGCAAGCGTTGTTCTTTTGTCAACCTGTTCATGATGAAATGGCAAACCAAACTTAATATTAATCACTTGACGGCTGACAAAATGGCCGCCAGTTAAAAAAGTGATGCCAACTTAAAGTTCTATACCTCAATAAAAAACACCCTTTACATGTGTAAGTATGTATTTATTACAGAAGCCAAACGAATCTCATTCGAAGCTCATTCAAAGTGCGTTATTGCCATCAGCTGTTTAAGGCGCATATTGCATATTGCACTCGCTTGATACATTCCTTTGAATATCATCCACTTTATCTATTAGCCTTGTCATTCATTGTCAGTTACAAAAATATATGTACGTGAGTATGTGTGCCTCTGTGACTAAGATTGTAGTGTTTTTCTTTTAAATTAAATAAAAAATTAAATATAATAAGGGCATTCACTGCCGGCAGCAAGCGTTAGTTGATTTAATTAAATTCATCAACATTATTTCATTTGCTCCTCAAAAATATTAAGAATGTCTCCACAGAAAAAAGTGTTTTAAATTAAGAATTTAAATGATTCAATTAAATTTTTTAATTGTATTAATTAATTTGAGTGGAAAAACTTAAATGATATTAATCAAATTGTTGATAGCTGAAAATTTAATTAATTTTTTTAATTAATATTACAAAATCATTTATATTACTTTTTAGTGTGTCCTAAAAACAACCAAAATGTGTAACAAAATTACACAAATTTTTTTTTTGTACTAGAAAAACGATTAAATGGCAGTTATGGTCCTACTTGGGCCGATCAGGATCTCATTGTTAGAAATTCAACTACACTCTCGAAATTGGTCATCATCTATAAAATATGAAGTATGTATGTATTTGGGATTTTTTTTTAAAGAGAAGTAACACTCAGGATGGATATGAGTGCCTACTACTATTACTAGGTGTTACCTTTTTTAGGAAAGGGATATTAGAAAAGACGGGTAGTGAAGAAAGATATGGAGAAAATCTTCATTATTTTACAACTCTGTGTTTTGCACGTTTTTAATAACTTACTGTTTCAGCGTCTCTGGTGTCAATGAGGCGTATTAAATTTGTTTGAAGCTGTGCTTAGTAGCCATTTTATTTGCTAGTTTACTTCGCCGATAATTCTGCTACCCACTACCGACGAAGTAGGGCGCTCTGCTGTTACAGTAATATTAGTATCCGCTGAAGCCGGTGTAGTTCAGTGGCCAGTGACTATGCCTTCATCACTTGAACTTTCCTACAACTGATACAAATGGACACTAATTGCACATCAGAAAAATAGGTAGGGCTTTAATTTAATGACTGTCGGAGACCCAGTTCGAACCCAGGACCTGCGGTTTTCTAGTCAACGAGCTAACTACTTCAGCCAACACCAATAATTCGCGAGTTTTAAACGGTTTTGCATAGAAGAGAAGTAAGCATTTTTAAATATGTTTAAAAGGTTTTGATCCTTTCCAAAAAGAAGTGATAGTAATAGAAATAGAAAAAAAAAATATAAATTGTTTCTTTAACTTTGCATTATTTTTCCAACACTGTGAAATTATCATTTCAAAAGTGCAGGAGGTTTTTAATTCATCTGCATTTTTTTTTTAATTTTTGTAAGTGTGTTACTTCATAACTCCATAATTTTTCGAACGGTTTTAAAAATCGATTTTTTTTTTGGCTAAAAAGTTATAGCTTGTATTCGGTTCTATTCCGAAAAAAAAGTGGGCGGGAGCACAACTATTATATTTTTACTTTGATTTTATGTAATTTTACTTATGGGATCGGCACGAAACTTAGCACAAACCTTGGCCTTTTGTAACAACACAATTCCAAACTTAAAAAATATGTGCAAAGTCACATTTCACTTTTTCTACTTAGTTCATTTTTATGAAACTTGGAAAATACCACGAACTCTGCAAATTGCATGATCTTGCCTTTAAAAGAGTGGACGTGGAAACGCGCCTTAAATTTTAGTATTAAATAATATGTAGTTATTTCCACTTATCCTATCCCCAAGAAAATGGGAAAATAGTTAGAGATTTTGGAATGACATAATATTGTGCTTCAAAAAGTGGGTGGGGCCATGCCCATTAAATTTAATATTACATTTAACATGCTTCTACTTGACACGTACTTGGGAAACTTGGCACACAACTTGAGCTCTGAAAGTGACATGATCTTACATTTAGAAAAGTAGGCGGGGCCACTATTATTTGCAAAAGTGGTTGTGAACATGCCCCTGAAAATTTAGCATGGGCTCTAAAAGGTTTTAAGTAAACTTATTTTCCCATAGCACACAAGTAGAAATATTTTTTTATTTAATTAAATCTCAATTACAGTACGAGCTCGATTTGCGCAACCGAAAGGAAATCTAGGTTGTTGCTTTTACCGAAAAATTGCAATAATCGACCATTAAAAACTTCTTATAAACCAAACTAAAATTTAACATAAAATAATTTATTTGTAATAGAGCTAAACATAAAAAAGTGAAGTATGAAAGTGATTAAAAAAACTTATAAAATAATATTTTATACATGAAATGAAACTTAAAACCAGTTTTCATATTATTTTTACTGGCGTATATTTGAGTTCTAATCATGTAAATTTTTTCTTTTTATAAAAATAATCTAGTTTGAGGAAGAGAATATTAAAATGTTGGTATGCATTTTTGTATTCTTAATTTGTTGTGATGTTGCCGCCTCTTTAATTTCTTGAATAGCAACAAATTTTTAATGAGCAATATTTTTCTCTGTTGCCTACTCCATACAAATTGTCAACTTTAACCTTTTGTGTGTTTTAAATTTGTATATTCTCTGAAGTTTCTTCGTCTGAAAAATTTGTAGCTTTGCTTTCATCTGAATAGTATTCATTGTAAATTCGGTGTAAATAAAAACATTTTTTTCTACTCATGCAAATTTTTATACTCAAGCACGGAGAGTAGAGAGAAAAATATAATAAAAAGTGTTAGCACTGGTGAGCAAAAAACTTTTTGGTGTGTGTTCTATTGTGAAAGTGCAACAAGGACTTGTTAGAGCTACGTTTTAAATCCGGTAAATTCAGAGAGAAAATCGTTTTAAATTTAATTGATTAAAATAGAAAAAGTTGCTCTTATAAGGACTGTAATTTAAAAAATGACTTGTAGCGCTAATCGAGTTAGTACTGCATTTTTAGACAGTATGAAAAAAACGCCAAAAACCGAAAAAAATTGCCAAAACGCGAAAAAGGCGCCAAAAGTAAAAAATCGCCGAAATGAAAAAAATCGCCAAAAAGAAAAAAAAATCGCCAAAATGAAAGAAACGCCAAAAACCAAAAAAATCAACAAAACGGGGAAAAAAGAGCCAAAACTAAAAAAGCGCCATAAACCGAAAAAACCCAAAAACGAAAAAAGCCAAAAGCATTTATTATGTAGGCTAAAGTTCGTATTGAATTACATATTACGGGTCAAGGTCGCACTTCACTGAATTTATTTATTTCTTATTTTTGAGTTCTTAAGCTTTATTAATATAAAATTTCATGAGGAACATTTCTATACAACAATTTCAACCTTCTAACTCTACCCCTTATTGGTCTTATTTGGCCGAAAAAAGGAATAGAAAAGTAACCTTAAACAAGTAAATAATGCATAAAAATATTCTATAAAATTCTACGTCTAAGGGACAATAATAGACTTCTCAATTAAGTGTCATTTATCTTTAAGTGCCATTTAGGTACCGAATTAATTTTTTAGTACAAAATTGAGATCGATTTAAATGCCCAACCTTGTGTATTTAAATCATACTTAAGTTTTACGAGCATCCCATATGTTATTGTGCTTGTGTGTGTTTATTGAAAACATGTACGTGAACATCATGTGGTCGTACTAAAAAGAATTTTGTTTAATTTTCAGAAATACATAACATATACAATATATAGTTTCATATCAATTTTAGTTTTCTGCATTTTGGTAGCCTAAATTTCTTATTTATGATAAACAGCTGTTGTTTGCAAAAAAAAAACCTTCCACAATACTGGGAAATTTTGTAGTGCTGCCGTACTCTCAAATGTAATTTAATAAGAACTTTAATTAACTACTGAAAAAATTAAATTGCATTTAAGTGCAACTGAAATTTAAGTGGCAATTAGCTAAATGATACATAATTGAGAACTCAATTATTGGGTCTAAGTCTCTTTGCTTTTATGTACTTTTACTTACCTGATTATTACACAATCTCATGGGTACGTGGGCGGATAAACGCCCATTAAAATGCAGTATATTTATTATATGTAACTACTTTTACTCAACCGATTCCCACGAAAGTTGGCTCCAGTAATGTTGCAATCTCAATGTTTGCAAAAGTGGAAGGCATCACGCCCCTTAAAATTTAATATGGACACTAAAAAGATAAGAATAAAATTTAAAATTTAATATTGACACTAAAAAGATAAAAACAAAGCTTTAAAAAAAATTTATGTGTACAGCATTTTCAATATAAACAAGTATTTATACAAAAACATCAAGAAACCCGACTGCGATCAACTTTGAACTGTGAAATATCCTAAATCGTTATTACAAATGAAAAATCACAAGGGAAACCTAAAGATGATTTTCAAATACCTGTCGAATGATACCCATATTGATATAGTTCGCTGACTTTTTATTGTTTTCGTATTTACAAAATGGCGTTTACTGGCCGCCACATTCAGTTTTGACAACTGATATATTTTTAGTGACACTCCCGGGATTAAGACAAATCGATTGATCGTAATCATCAGAATCGGCCCACGCGTTCGGTTTATATAGTGCCGCAAAGTAACACACATAATGGGTGTTTTTTTTAGAGGTATAGAACTTCGAATTGAAATAAAACACAAGAAAATCGTTTTAATGTCCATCAATTTGGCTTTATTGGAAGGATAATTTTATGCCATTAATGTTTAAATATGATTTCGGGCATGTGGCCGCCGTGGCTGGCTCGAATAAAGCCAATTCTACAGGTCCAATTTTCAACCACTTTTTCGAGCATATGGGGCCGTATGTTGGCAATAACGCCACGAATGTTGGCTTCCAAGTCCCCTAACGTTCCTGGTTTGTTGGCGTAGACAATTGTTTCTTCGGTGCGCACTGTTGGACGTCTCTGCGGATGCGTATTATCACATAGAGTAAACGTAGTGCGAAAACGATCCATGGTTAACCGAATTAATTGCTCTGATGGACGATTATGTCGACCATAAAATGGACGGAGATTGCGGTAAACTTCGCGAACTGAACCATTATTTTCGAAATAAATTTGCACAATTTGCAAGCGTTGTTCTTTTGTCAACCTGTTCATGATGAAATGGCAAACCAAACTAAATATTAATCACTTGACAGCTGACAAAATGGCCGCCAGTTAAAAAAGTGATGCCAACTTAAAGTTCTATACCTCAATAAAAAACACCCTTTACATAAATACCCTTCATCTATCATCTGGTGACGAAAAATTCATTCTAAATTTTACGCCCGTACGATTTCATAGATATAAATAGTTATAAAAAAACTTTATGGTATCTAGACCTTGATTTGATTAACACAATAATATCAAATTTTCCTTTTCAAAGAAATTTGTTGTTAAGTTTTTCCAAGAAAATTATCCAGCGTTCTTACAGTGAAAGGCCCTATTGCTGTGCTACAATTTTTATTACATGTTTATTTGCTTTATGTACTCGCAAATTAAATTTAGTGCAAATAGTAATAAACAAGAAAAAGAGGCAAGTCATTACGAGCTCATATGATTCCTAAGACGATCTGCGACTGACTTCTTGACTCCTCGGCACCCCTTAGTTATTCGCTTTTATATGGATTTGAGTACATTTCATTTTCATAGTCAGTTAATAAACTAAACTAGGTTCGTTTTCATTTGAACATCTTTTGAATTTTTTTCTGAATAAAATTTCATTTGATTTTTTGTTTTCATTGCTAATCAAAACTGTAGTGTTAAATTTAATAAATATGTGTTTGTGTGTCAGGAAATGATTGTGTCAGTTGTTGTTTTTTTTATTTTTATGTTGTCTCACATTTTATTGCAAATATTTGAAATTATTAGATAAAAATATACACATGTTCATATGTACATATTTAGGTATATGTATATTTATGTAAGTACCCTGCAGAAAGTGCGAATAGTGAAATTGTGGTGATTTACTAGTGACGTTGTCAGTAGCACTACTGACCGGGTGTACCCCAGCCAATGGTATCATCTATTGATATTTAACATTAGGTTGTCATTGAAAATCCACCACTAGACTATAGCACTACTGACTTAGTAGTTCTTTCGGGACCACATGGAGACATTGGGACCAAAGATTCACGAGTAAATTTTAGGGGCTCTAGTCTACAATATCGATATGTACTCTTTCCTTGTCAATAGTAAACTTATAGTGATTTTCTAGTGACATTGTCCATAGTGATACTGACTAGGTGTACCCCAGCCAATGCAAATGCCTATTGACAAATAACATAGGGTTGTCATTCAAAATCTATCAGTAGACTTTAGCACTATTGAGAATGTAGTTCTTTTGCGACTATATGGAGATATTTGAACCGAAGATTCACTCGTAGATTTTACTGACCCTCGTCTACATATATTTATTTAATATTATTGCACAACATAATAAAAAAGAAAAACAAACTATTTAGGCGTTCATTGACAATATCACCAGAAATACACTAGAACTGTCGTCTCTAACGTATCTCTACTCGCGCATAAAATGAAAGTTGTCGACATTTTAACTAGTGCAATTGTCGCTGGAGAAAGGGTATTGACTAAGAGACATATGGTTCTAGGTTGACTAGAGGGTATGTATAACAGAGATAAATGAAATAAAATACACCATTGAACCAACCCACATCTCTAATAGGCAGATAAAACGTATAAAAATATACATACATATGTAAATGAGAACAAGAAGAAGATAATAAAAGATACAAATCTTGCAA
This sequence comes from Tachina grossa, assembly GCA_949987645.1. Taxonomy (NCBI): domain Eukaryota; kingdom Metazoa; phylum Arthropoda; class Insecta; order Diptera; family Tachinidae; genus Tachina; species Tachina grossa. The sequence continues at coordinate 56,664,177 of OX465276.1, read as the reverse complement.
ATTTTATTTTAACGCCATGTCCATTTGTCAAGACACATTTGTTTTTGTTTTCTTGCTTTTGTCGCTCTTTGGCTAAAAATAGGCTAAAGCTATGAATAAATTTCAAAGGGATGTTGTTGCAGCCCAGACAGACATCCCGTGAAAAAGTGATAACATTTAAAATAAACGATTTTATTAGATTTTTGTCTAGATGATGCTTATAACCTTTCCGAATATTCATATTTTTAGACAAAATTCAAGGTTCGAAAGAAAAAAATAATTTTTTTAATGTCAAGCGTCAACGTTGTGGTACTTACATATTATATTTTAGGCAGCTTTTACTGCCGGTTAGCAAAGAGTTTCAGTCAACGAATACGAATAGCGAAATAAGAGTAGGTATCTGAATCAAAGTAATTAGATTTGAGTCAAAGAATCAGAAGATCCGTGAACTAAGTGTGATAGTTAGATAGATTAAGTTCTCACACGGCAATTCTAAATCAGCAAGGTTTTTAGTTCATGGGCGAGAAAAGAATACATGAGGGATTTCCTCTTCATTATCTTCTCCTCTTTCTTCTATTGACCCAAAAGTTGCTCAACTAAAATTTGCCGCGTGTGAAGCCAGACATACGTAACAATCAATTATACTACTATTACAAGGTGTTACCTTCTTTAAGAAGGAATAGCGATAGAGAAGACAGGTGATGAAGGAAGAGATAGATGAAAGCTTCATTATTTTACTACGCTGCTTTTTTTCACGTTTCTAATAGTGCAGTTGTGCAGAGCCTCTGGTGTCAATGAGGCGTATTAAATTTTCAAAGCTGTATTTAGTAGATATTTTATTTATTATTTTACTTCGACACTGATTCTGTTACACAATACCGACGAAGGAAGGCACTCTGATGTTACATTAAGATTAATATCCGCTGAAGAAAAACCAACCAATTTTGTTACGGATGATGCTCCCGGCATAAGTAATAGTGCCACAGGACTTTAAGCCACCACATTGAAGTGAATTAGAAAACAATTTTTGTTGCTGGTTAGGCACGTCAAGATGCATTTCGTTGCTGCTTAAGCAACTCACGAGTAGGCTACAACCACAATTTAAATAAATTCAACAAAGTGCGACTTTCACTCGAAGCGTTCCTAACGGACAAATACATATGTAATACCACACGAACTTCAGCTTATATAATCAAATATCTTACCTGATGTACACATACATATATAAAAAAAAAATAAGTAAAAGTAAATCTTTTCGTTTTTACGATTTTTTCGTTTTTTGGCGATTTATTTTAGTTTTAGCACTTTTTTAGTTTTGGTGCTTTTTCGTCTTGGCGATTTTTTTTCGGTTTGTAGCGATTTTTTCGTTATTACGACTTTTTTCGGTTTTAAGGAATTTTTTTTGTTATGGCGGTTTTTCAGTTTTGGTGTTTTTTTTTTAATTTTTGGTTATTTTTCGGTATTTGGAGATTTTTTTAGTTTTGGTGATTTTTTAGGTTTGGCGTTTTTTTCGTTTTGGCGATTTGTTTTTTTTTTTTGCTATGAAGATTTTTTGATATTTGGCATTCTTTAGTTTTTGGCGTTTTTTTGTTTTTGCCGATTTTTTCTGTTTTTCGCGTTTTATCTTATTTTAAGCGATTTTTTTTAGTTATAACGATGTTTGCGGTTTTTAGCAATTTTTTCGTTATGGCGATTTTTTCGATTTTTGACATTCTTAAGTTTTGGAGTTTTTTGTTTTTAGAGATTTTTTCTGTTTTTGGCGATTTATTTTAGTTTAAGCGTCTTTTTTTAGTTAGGGCGTGTTTTGAATTTTTGGCGATTTTTTTCGGTTTTTAGCGATTTCTTTGCTATTTCGATTTTTTCGGTTTTTGGCGTTTTTTCTTTTTTTTTTTTTTGGCGATTTTTTCGGTTTTTGGGGAGTTGTTTTAGTTTAAGCGAGTTTTTAATCTTTAGCAATTTTTTTGAGTTGTTGGCGATTTTTCCGTTTTGGTGATTTTTTTTCGGTTTTTAGCGATTTTTTTGGTTTTTGGCCTTCTTAATTTTTGGCGCTTTTTTCGTTCTTGGCGGTTTTAGCGTTTTTTAGTTGTGTTGCTTTTTTCACTCAGGAAAAAGCTGCAATTTAAAAATAAGAACGCGTCATATTAATTCAATAATTTTCAATATGAAAATGTATGTATGTATGAGATACTTAAAAATAAATAGAATTAATAAATTAATACTGTAAATTAATATTTTTCCATATTGAAATAAAAAATTTCAACATGACTAGACTTTGGATAATGTTTCGTATTAATTCATTGCTCGCTTTAGAATACCCTTTTATTTTTATTTTTTTATTGTTGTTGCAGCCATAGTTTTATATATTCTGTGAAGATTTCAGGTCCATAGCTTTTGTGATTCTCGAGAAAACAGCATGTGACAGACAGGCGGACGGACATCGTAGCGAAAACAATAGGCTTCCCTTTCACCCAAAAAAAGTAAAAATGCTGCGAAAGGCGTAAAAATGGGGATAATCTTTAATACATTGTATATATAGCATGTTATATTTTATTCTACAAAGTTCAAACAACAAATTTCAGGAATTTATGTTGACAGGCACCTTTCGTTTGAAATGTCTCAAATTTCTTAAAACTTCCCTATAGGAAGTCAAACTCATTTGTAAGTAACTTCAAACTGGTTTTTTAATAACCACATCTGGTTGATTCAGTGACTTTTTTCCTTGTAACCGACTCACTATTTTAACATAGGCATGTCATAGGCGGTAATCAATTGGCCATCTCTGCATGACTTTTTAACTGACTACTAACTACTTATTTTCCAACCAATTTGTAGTTAATTAATATTATAGCAAAAAAAAGATATACATATGTATATTTATATGATATACATATATTATATACTATACATATAATTATATGTATGTATATATTCATATATATCTATGCATATAAATATATGTACAATGTACATACATATATATAAATATTTATTTTTATTATATTCACTAAAAATAAAAAATACGTACATACATACATCCATACATACGAACCGCTCATAGAAGATATTATACATATTAAGTATTGAAAAATATTAGTTTTTTTCAACATTTGACGTTTGATTTCATGGCATGCTTCTTTTGTTTTTTTATTTCCTTTTCATTTACTTATTTTGCTTTTATTTATTTCTTATTTCTTTTATTCAATATGTTTGGTTGATATCTGCATGAGATTTAAACCAATTTGTAGTCACTTGCTAAATAATTAATCTATAAACTAGTGTTTTTTGTCAACTGATTATTTTATTTATTACAGGTTTAATATATAAATACACATGTATGTGTGTATGTAAGTATGTACGTAAATAAATAATAATGTAACTGTCTTTGCAGTCAGTGACTGTAATGCTGTAACTTTAAAGGCCCAACTATAATATGAATGAGCTGGCTTAAGCTAATGTCAGAATTGAACGATAGATAAGTCTGTCAAATGCTTAAACAATTCAGATGTGACTTTTAGGTGGCCAAATGTACTTACATGCACTTAAGCCACAGCTGCACATCTAGGTATTGTCAATAATTTTGAACTAACTTGAAAGAATGTCCTAATCTATTGAAAATTCACATATAAATATATCCATCACCTTATTACTTGTTTTATTTGTTTTGCCTACTAAAAAGTACAACATTGAATATACATAAGTAAATACATGTGTATGTGTGTATATGTGTATTGTAAAACAAACAATGAAAATAAAAGTTTTGCTTTATTTTCCGAGTTTAAAATAAGAAACAATAAAAAAATATTTAAAATCAATGAATATTTTCTGCTGCTGCTTGTTTGTGTTCAAAAAATGCACAAACAGTTGTTTCCTTGCGTTCAGTTTGGCACTTTACTTAAGCAAATGACATTTGACGAAACTTGACGAAAAGTTTGTTAAGTACATTATAGTTTGCTACATACGTTTTATGTATATGTGACCGCACAGTTGCTTAAGCTAGCTTATTCATATTATACATGGGCCTTAAGGCAGGTGTTATTGAGAACAGTTCTGTGGAATATCAATAGAAAGAAAAATAAAATAAAAACGATTGTATTACAGCGTATGATAAAATTTTGAAAGGGCTTTACAATCAAATTCTTTAAAATCTTATGCAAAAACGATTGTTCAAGTTAAAGTATTCGTTAAAACCGAGTTTGCCAAACAAAATTCGTTTGTTAAATCCATATTAACTTTAAGAATCGTTTTTGCTTAAAGAGATTAAACTGTATTTACAGCTTAACACTTTGTGTTTGTGTTACTTTTTTTATTAAAGATTTCTAAGATTTAAAGCATTATTAAAAAAAATAATAACCCTGATTATTTGATATGGGATAATCATGGAAACTTTATGCAACTTTCCTCACCACAAAAGCAAAAGGAAGGGGTGGGGTGTCCTTTGATAGTTATAAAAAAAAATCTTAAAAGACAGTTTAAGCGTCTAAAAATTGATTAACGTCTAGACATTTTATCTTTTTAGCTTCAATAAATGTAAATACAAGCATTAATTTCTGTTCATTTAACTACTTTTTCATAACACCTTTTTGTATGCCCAAAGATTGACCGAACATTTTGAAAGAATCTTACATGATTTATTTTTGACATTATTTTCTTTTACATGTGCATCTCTTGTAATATATGTATAAATATTATCAAACGTCAAAAAATATGTTGAATAAATTTAATCCTTCAAAGCAAGGCGAATCCATACTAGGTGGCCGCAAGGGCTCAGGTGACTATTTTCTTCGCTTATAATTTGAATATACATACGTTGGATGTCAAAACACATTTTTCAGTACATTTTTCGGAAATTTCAAGTATAAATTTCTCAAAGCGAATTGAGCTGATTATACCTTATATGAATTTGCCTTGCTTTAAAGCTTTGAAATATTAACAAAAAATTAAACGAAATGATATTTAAAGCTGGATTCTTTTCGAACAAAATTTTTGTCCTTATAAAAATTTTTTATGAGTAGTTTCGTCTGTCTTAAGGCTCAGTTAGCCGACTGTAATGTAAAGTAACTGTAACGTAGAAAACACCTGATCGATATTTTTATATGAAAAGTAGGTTACGTTACATTACATCTCTATAACCATTTTCATTACTTTTCACATAACAAAATCGATCAGCTGTTTCTTACTGTTGCAGTTACATTACATTACAGTCGGCTAACTGAGCCTTTAGGCTTTTTTCTAGATAACCGCACTAGCGAAGGAGCTGAATATGTAAAACTTTGGCCGCTATAACAACAAATATATGACAGCTAAAAATTAAAGGGTGTTCTGAAGCGCGCAACGAAAAAATTTTAAATTCTAATGTAATATACAAACAATCATATAAGGACACTTGAATTTTTCAAAGTTAGTGTATTTTTATGCAAACTACACCAATTAACATTGAAGTTTAAAAAATGAAAACTAAAGGGTATTCCATCAGTTAATGTAATTTTGACCACTTGCTGTATCTTGGAAACCGTAAGAGACAAACTTTTGAGTTTGAAAGCTTAAACTAAAAAATTCAAAATTAAAAAAAAAATATCCAGAACGTAGTGAATTTTAATCAGAAATAATTTCTTATTCGGGCTTAAGTTCAGTAATTTCAATTCTTACTGGTATTTCCCTCAGCTAATAAAAACTCACATTAATTAATAAAAATATTTCATTCAATAAGAATTGAAATTACTGAACTTAAGCCCGAATAAGAAATTATTTCTGATTAAAATATTCGAAACGAAAAATCGCGAAAATTAAAAAAGCGCTTAAATGCAAAATACCACCAAAAATAAAATATATCGCTAAGTCTTGTTTTAGACTTGGCAGTTTTTCTTGAAGCAGTATCTTCAATTCTCTTTTAAAACTGCTCGTTTGTTTACACTCAGACAGTTTCTTGTTCAATTTTCCTATTGATTTAATGCTGCGAATGAAATAACTCAGGCTTACTTCAAGAAAAACTGCCGAGTCTAAAACATAAGTTAAATGCAAAAAAAAAATAAAAAAAATCGACAAAAACCGAAAAAGTCGAAAAAACGAAAAAGAATGGCAAAACTAAAAGAATCGCCTAAAAGAGCAAAAAACTTTTGCCGAAAGAATCACAAAAATTACAAAATTTAAGAAAAAGCGCTAAAAGTAAAAAAATCGTCAAAAAACGCTAAAAAATAGGCAAAACGTAAAACAGAATATATCGCTAAAATTCAAAAAAAGGTTTCCAAAAAATTAACAAAAATCGAAAAATCTACAAAACGAAAAACAGCAAGAAAACTAGATAAATCATTAAAACTAAAATAAATAAATAAAAAGCGAAAAAATCACAAAAAAAAACGACTGAACTAAAAAACGTCAAAAACCGAAAAAAATTGTAAAAACAACCAAGACTAAGAAACTAAAGAAGGTCGCCAAAAATATTAAAAGAAATTGCCAAAATCGGAAAAAACGCCAAAACTAAAAAAACGCGCAAAAAATGCAAAAAAATTTATATAATTTTCCAAAACGAAAAAAAGCACCAAATCTAAATAAATCGCTTAAACTGAAATAAATCGCCAAAAACCGCAAATAATAGGCAAAATGTAAAAAATTAAATATATCGGTAAAATGCCAAAAAAAAGGTGGCAAAAAAAATAGATCGCATAAAACCGGAAAAATTTACAAAACAAAAAAAAAACACCAAGACTAAAAAAGTTGCGTAAAAGAGCATAAAAATTTTCCACAAATTTAAATAAGTCGTCAAATATAAAAAAAAACGCCAAAACTAAACACATCGTTAAAGCTAGCATCTAGAGAAAAAATCACCAAAACAAAAAAAAAAAAAAAAAACGCCAAAACAAAAAAAAATCGCCAAGAATTGAAAAAATCGCAACAACCACTAAAACTAATAAAATTGCCAAAAATCGCAAAAAATAATCAAAACGTAAAAAATAGAACATATCGCTAAAATGCCAAAAAAGGTTGGCAAGAAATACTACAAAAAAATTGCCAAAAACTAAAGAAATCGACAAAAGGAAAAAAAAACGCCGAAACAAAAAAAAAAAAAAAATATTACGCAAAAAATTGCCAAAAATCTAAACAAATCTTCAAAATGAAAAAAGCGCCAGAGCGAAATAAACCGCTAAAACTAAAATAAATGGCTAAAAATCGAAAAAATCACCAAAACGAAAAAACGCCAAAAACCGACAAAGAAATCGCAAAAGCCATCAAAACAAAGAAAAAACGCCAAAGATAAAAAAACGCCAAAAAATCGGGAAAACTTAAAAATTTACCGAGCGGAACCCTTCGTGTGCGATTCAAAGTCGCATTTTATTGAATTTATTTTAATTTATTATATTAATATATATATATTATGTAACGGCACAGAAGAAGCACTTGACTTTTATGAATTTTTTCGAAATAAATAATTAAATTAATAACAAAAATTAAAAATTTTAAAAACCCCCCGACTTTTTCAGAAAAGATGTTATATCTTCTAAACGGCTGGACCGATTTTCTTCAAACATAGCTAAGAACCCTCTCGATCAAGTCATCTTTCAAACAGAAAAATCTAAATGAAAATCGGTCCAGACGTTTGGCCTGTACGTGGACACAGACAGACACACAGATACACAGATACAAAGACACACAGACACACACTACAAACTTATAACACCCCTTTTTTTTTAGTCGGGGGTTAAAAATATATAAATAAATATTATTAACATTAAATTGTTATCATCTGCTGCTGTCAGTGCTGCCAGAAAAATTTTGGCTCTTGTACCCAATTTAAACCGTCATGTCCCCAAAAATCCCCATTTCAACAGAAAAATCCTAACTTTTGTCCCCAAAAATATATCATTCATAAAAAACGATTATTAAGTCCTACTTAGATGCTAATTTTAACAACATACCAATAATAATTGCAACAAAATATGTGTCACCATTCATAACCACCCTTCCAGAAATTTGGTAAGAAATGAATATTGTACCAGCTTGCTGGTATGTTGTGTGGTTCGAGCATGAATGCTCAATCGCTTGATTGTGCGTGCATGCTGTTGTAGTGTATGGGCCGCTTAATGTAGAACAATTGCACAATCAAAACTTTCAACAGTAATTTTTCTTCTGCAAAAGCAAAAAATGTTAATTGACAAAGAGCTAGTTCTGCAGCTGCGAGCACGGTTTTGCTATGTACATACATATATGTATATGTTCGCGGTATTACCATGACGGTAATGTCATCTTCATTATAAAGTATGATTGCCATACTACTCTAAGATATTTTTAAAAACTGAAATGTTTCCAGTACTAAAATATTATGTCAACATCAACGATTAATTATTTTCCTTCCCCACGAAATTCTGTCCCCAAATTAGAGGCGAAATCCCCATTTTGGGGACAAATCCCCTAATCTGGTGGCACTGGCTGCTGTATTGCCACCTGGCAAAAATCATACTCCTCATTTACATACGTAGATACATATTTTTCATATGATAGCTTTAACTTTCTGGACAAATTGTTCGAAATGAATGAATAGTGTTGCAAACAACTGTCAGTAAAAAAGTTTTTACAAAGATAAATTTTGATTTTAAGGACCGCATTGCTAAACTCAGGGAATAGGTAACATACACACTGACATAACACATAGAAAAAATCTGGCAGATCAATCTAACCAATTTCTCTTGGCAACTTTCAAAAGCAAAAAATTAATTTGAAAATTAATCGTCTGATACATATCGCTGGTCTCAAGTAGAATGGCCCTAAATCGTACATTGTACATTGTGAATATTACCGTTTCTATTATATTTTTATCTTCTCCTGTAAAGTTAAAATTATTGGAGTTAGGGCCTTTCTACTTGGCACCAACGATATGTATTTCATCTTAAGGACAAATAACCTAATGTCTGGTTAGTATAGAAACTTCAAAATTCTTAGTTTATGCGAGATGTTTTGATTTTCAAAAGTTTTTCATGAAAATATTGACATAAAAAACTGGCGTAGTGTCAATCTCTGAAGAATTTTTGGTAAATTTTCTAATCTTATTGCCTTTTTTTCCAAGCTTCCCGATTGACAAATCATTCAGCCTTTAAACATAATTCCTTAAAATTAAGTTTCTTCCAAGTTTGCGTTCTATTTAGCAAGCACAAAGTCATTAATTTAAAATCTAACAATTTCTGCTTCGATTAATATAAAAACTCCAAATGAAGTCCTTGGCTCTCTGATAATTTAGACAACACAAAAACCACTTACAAAACCTTAAGGAACCTCTCCAAACGACAGATTCAATAGCTTTAACAGCATCCAGCAAACATTGCAAGAAAAAAAAAAAATAAAATAATATTGAATTTACCAAAATTTATTCACATCATTAAAAAAGTCATTGAAAGACAAGAAAAATTAGAGTTGGAGTAAAAAGTGTATTTTTCATTTTACTAACGAAAGAATATATTCATTTATTTTGTGGAATTAAAAGGAAAAATCGTACGTACTTACATCAAGGAAAGTCATGTTTTAGACTTGGCAATTTTTCTTGAAGCAGTTATCTTCAATTCTCTTTTAAAACTGCTCGCTTGTTTACACTCAGACAGTTTCTTGTTCAATTTTCCTATTATTTTAATGCTGCGAATGAAATAACAAAAGAGAATTGAAGTAACTTTTCTGTACAAGCAAGTCAGTACCCCTCTTCTTTCTTCTTTCCTCTCTCTCCCATAAACTCAGACTTGCTTCAAGAAAAACTGCCGAGTCTAAAACATGAGAAAGTAAAACGGGGAAAGAAAGAAAGAAAATAGTCAATAGCAAAACAGCTGCAGTGTTTGTTGCACACGGTGTGTGTGTGTGTGTGTGTGTAACACAAAAACAGTCAAACAACAACAACATCTAAAACCCACAATCTTTAAAATTCATTTGTGCACAGGAAGTTGGCACAAAAACAACAACAACAACAACAGAAATAAAAACAATATTTTTTTGCTGAAAACTGTGATTATGTCATGAAATGAGCGGCCTCAATTAAATAGTGAAAAATGAAAATTCATTTATTGTTGTTGCAAGTTGCTATTGTACGATTAGTAAAGAGCTTTTGCATGCGGCCGCACCGCAGCTCTATTGTTTATTTCGAGATATTGAATGTATGAATGAAAAAATCATGTCTGTCTGGCCGTTTGACTGTCTAATTCACTTTGCTGAATGAATGAATGTATGTAGGTACGGATGACGACTGTTCGTTCGTTCGTTCGTGCTCTCAAATAACAACAATATACATAATAAAATTTAATTTTTTTAAATGCAAATTTTCAAGATTGTTTTTTGTTTTGTTTGTTTGTTTTGCATGAATTCATTCGTTCAACCACAAGATTTTACTTACTAACGATCAGTAAACAATATTTATGTAGGGTGTACCGGTACTGACTGGTTCACCTTGAGTTTGTCATAATTAAGATATTCATTTTGTATGAAATTGATTTATAGTGTCGGACGTCGGACCTACTAAGCGGCTTATGTCATTGGTATCGGCCAAACATTATTAATTGGCCAATAATCACTGATTCAAATTAGTTTTGCCAAATTTGAACGAACGATGAATTAATCCTGTTTGAATTTCAGTTTCAGTGTAAAAAAAATTTAAAAAAATTCCGCTTAATAAATTTCTCAAGTAACTTTCCTTGCTTAAGCCTGGTACTCTGTTCAAAGTTGCGAAAAATTTTCAGCACCATTGATTATTTCGCGTGAAAAATTTGGCATTTACTAAATGTAGCCCAACTCGCGGTTTGTTTAATATAAATTTCTCGCTTTTATTGCTTGAAAGTATGCAACATTGTTAAAATTCCGTGCGAAAAAAGCACTGCTCAAGGCACATCAATCAGGTACCCGCGATTCTACAACAAATATTACAACAGCAACAACCACATGTACTTTGTTGGTATAAATTACCTTCTTAAGGCCCAACTATAATATGAATAAGCTAGCTTAAGCAACTGTGCGGTCACATATAAAACGTATGTATGTGGCAAACTATAATGTACTTGACAAACTTTTCGTCAAGTTTCGTCAAATGTCATTTGCTTAAGTAAAGTGCCAAACTGAACGCACATTCCGTAAGGAAACAACTGTTTGTGCATTTTTTGAACACAAACAAGCAGCAGCAGAAAATATTCATGGATTTTAAATATTTTTTTATTGTTTCTTATTTTAAACTCGGAAAATAAAGCAAAACTTTTATTTTCATTGTTTGTTTTACAATACACATATACACACATACACATGTATTTACTTATGTATATTCAATGTTGTACTTTTTAGTAGGCAAAACAAATAAAACAAGTAATAAGGTGATGTATATATTTATATGTGTTACTTTTATTGAATTGCATTCATTTAGGAGTTATGAGAAGAAACTAAATTACTACAAAATTATTGACAATACCTAGATGTGCAGCTGTGGCTAAAGAATACTTAAGTGCATGTAAGTACATTGTGGCCACCTAAAAGTCACATCTGAATTGTTTAAGCATTTGACAGACTTATCGTTCAATTCTGACATTAGCTTAAGCCAGCTTATTCATATTATAGTTGGGCCTTTACTTTTCAAAACAGGGTAGCATCGTCAGATTGCATGTTTCTTATAGGAAATGCCAAACACCATACAAAACTGAATATTCGAAAAGTGTTTATGGATACCCAAACAAAAGCATGCTTTTAGGCTTATACCTACACATTCCAAATTTGACATTTAGATTGGTATAATGACATTAGTCACCTGGTGTAGTGCTGCCACCTAATAAATGCGCCTTGGCACTGCTCATGTTGTTTCGCAGCTAAACTAAAATGATGCCATACTAATTTTGCATGGAAAGACATGATTTTACTTGTTTTTCACAATAAGAACAGAGTACTATATACTTATGCGAATTGATTTCGCAAATATTTCATACCAAATACTTTGACAGCATTTCGCACGATATTGTGCACTTTCCAGGCTTTAAAGTGGAATTTGTAACATTTATTGTCCATTACGGGGCGGTTACAGCAACAAACGTTAACGTTTTCCATGGAAAATTAGCGTGCAGAGGGACAATTATTTAGTCACAAGATTTCATAGTTTTGTTTTTTTTTTTTTTTTTTTTTTTTTTTTTTTTTGTTAACTTTTAATACTTTTGCTTTTTCTGCACAGACAGATTTTTTCCAAAGTTAACATGTTTAATTAAAAAAAAAAACAAATAATCTATTAAAAACTTAAAAGAGTTAAATAAAATTTTGTTTAAAAATACTGTATTTTTGATTAAAGATTTTATTAATTTTTTTTTATGTACACAGAAAAAAATAATTTGTAAATACAATTAATTTTTTTGTTATATCAATTAAATAGTTAATTGATTTTGAACATACAACGATTTTTGTAAATACAATTAACGAAATTGTAAGTTAAAGAAAAATCTGCAAAATATTTTCAATTAGATGTATCAACAAATATTTTGTTGAAACTTATTTATTTTTTCAACATTTATTTTTGTTAGATTTCAAAGTTATTTCAATTAAAGTTGTTGTTATATTAACAATGTGAATTGTTGAATTTCCGTGTCATAAATGTGATATTAACAATTTTTATAAACAATCACAATCTCCGAAATGATTTTTGCTCGTCTACGAAAAACACTTAATGTCTTTGTACGGAGTTGAACCGGCTAAAGAGCAACAGTTAATTGAATATGCAAATGATGAATACACACAAAACATGATTTCTTGTTTCTTCTACATGTGCGCATTCCGTTATCATATAATTTAACAAATACTTTTGTTAAGTAGTTTAATTGACTACAAAATTTTAAATTTGTTATATCAATAATGATCATTGTTAATTTTTAAATTAGATATTAACAATTTATTTTGTTGGTTGCATTTCGATGATATTTTTGTCTGTGTACACATATTTATGTATTAGAGCGCTGCATAAGCATTCTTGAAATGTAAATACGTCTGGTTTTTTAAACGTATTCTCGAGACATCTATTATATTAAACCAATAATAAATACTGTAGTATAATAAGCAAAGTACGATGGATGTATTGGGTATTCGCGTGTATGAGAGTTTACAATTATCATAAGATATTAACTACTTTCCTTGATGTAATTACTTGTATGATACTTAAAAAATTTGCTAAGAAAGTACTCAGTACTGAGCTGAAAACGCTCAGTAAATTGAATCATTTAATTGAACTAGCTCGTTCATGAGTGGTACAACTCTACTTCTTCTTCATAACAAACACTCAAGAACACACAAGAAGAGTCTTCACCTTTGATGTGTGTATGCTTGTTATTTTGCATATTGTACGTGTATAGTGTGTAAAATGTGCATTTAAGTTTCATTTTTTAAAGCAAGCGCACACATCTAATGTTAATGCATGTGTGCGTTTGCATGTGCGCGGAAAAATAAAAGATCATACACACAACTAGTGTGTGTGTGTGTATACATGCATGACTTTTGTATACGCTTCAATGCATAGGAAGAAGCAAGCATCACAAATTCTTTCGTCACGAGGTATTTTCTTCTTTACTCCGATAACTGTAATAAATGAAACAAATGTATATTGTTCAGCGTTTGTTTTTGGAGACTTCGCTGCAGAAAGCATTTGAAAAATCCCTCATATCTTGAAAGTTTTTTAAATGGCCTTTTGCAGACCTCTAATATGTATATATAAGTTCCCATAGTTCCTACAAGGATAATAGGGTCAGTTGACAATTACAAGACTGTTGTAAATTTAGAGATGGTAAAATTGAGCTTTCATTACATTAAAACTTTCAGCAAATTATAATACCATGAATCAAAACAATGCATATATTACATTTGCACTGAAAGGCTGAGAACACAAAGCAGAAATCTACATCAACTGACACCACACACAGTGGACCAAACACAAAGAACGCTCATGATGAGGGTGCAGCGATCTTCGAAAACAGCTAGTTGTTCCGTTGTTATTTGTTCATTTATAATTATCACATGTAATTTGGCTTACAAAGTGATACGAACTTTTGCCTAATCAAATCATAAATACAGAAACAAATAAAGTTAGAAATTTTGACAACTTATTGTATCTTTTAAACCGTAAAAACTAAAAACGCTATAATAAATAAAATGATGTAACGAAAAATCGCCAAAATAAAAACAGGCCCTAAAAGAAAAATATTACCAAAAATAAAATAAATCAATAAAATACAAGAAAAAATCATCAAAAGTAAAATGGCCATGAAAAAACTACAAAAAATCAGCAAAAACTTAAAAAAATTCAGCAAAAATTTCTAAAATTAAGAAAAAAAAAAATGCTGAAACGAAAAATCGGCAAAATAACAAGGCCCATAAAAGAAAAATATCACCAAAAATAAAATAAATGGCTTAAATGTAAAAAATCACCAAAAATTAAAAAATCGGCAAAAACTGAAAAAAAATCGGCAAAAACTTCTAAAAAAAAAAACAAAAACAAAAAAAAAAACGCAAAATTGCCAAAATAAGAAAGTTCATTAAAGCAAAATATCACCAAAAATAAAATAAATCGCTAAAATGCAAAAAAAATTACCAAAGGTAAAAAATCGACAAAAACTGAATAAAATCGGCAAAACGAATTTAAGCGTTAAAATTAAAAAATTGCTTAAACTAAAAACCACAAAAAAATCGCAAAAAGCTGCGAAAAATCGTTAGAAAGAAAAGAAAGTGGCAAAACTAAAATAAATCGCTGAAACTAACAAAATCGCCAAAAATCGACAAAATTAAAAAAGCGCTAAAACTAAAAACAAACGCCAAAATTAGTTTTTTTTTTGTTAAATGTCTACATCAGATAAGATATCTGATTATATAGGCTAAAGATCGTATATTATTTATTACATAGCGTTGATCTCAAGTAAATGAATGATAAATCTATATTTAATTGCACTAGTGAATCAATGCGTTAGTGAATCAATTATTACAACCTCTCATAAATAATTTAACCGGTGAATTGCTTCAACTAAGCGGAAATTACTGTAAGTGAAAACTTGTAAAGATTGACTAAGACACAAGGGAGCTTTCAATTGAATTTTTGAATTTTTTTTTTTTTTTTGATATAAGATTATGTATTTTCAACGTCTATACCGATTTCCTGGAGTCCTCATTGTCATTTAAAATTTTTTTGGTAGATATTTTTCTTTTATTAAATTTTGTGGAGGTGCACTTTGGGCGCCTTAAAGTGATTTCATTTTATTTGGTTTATGTTGTTGTCTGATTTGTTGCCAAATAAAAAAAGCCACTCTAAAATTTGTTGTTGCAGACGGACCAGCAGGCAGAAAGTGGAGTTATAACAAAAATTTAGCAATTTCCATATGAAAATTGTGAACAAACTGACTGACTAAGTTTCGAATGTGTGAAGCGTGGGAGTTGTTAGTTTCTATTTATTTTCTTCAGCTTTTCCTAATTTTTAGATGTTTGCCGCCTGACAGCATTAAACAGGGGGTGCCACAAAAAGTGGCATATTGAGATTTTTCTACAACTTCACAAACTTAAATGCTCGTACAAACAAGCACTAGGTTGCGCCATTGTGTGTCTGCATATGCAACATTTATTTATTTATTTAATTTTTTTTTTTTTGGTGTTACGTTTGTTTTTGTGGTTGCTGCTAAGTATTTACTAATGGTTTCATATCATTTGCGCCCAGTTGAGTGGATGTAGTGTTTGGGAGAGTGCAGCTGGCTGTTGCAATAGATATGGCTGACTTCTGCTGGCCCGCCTGCCATAAAAGTTTAATTTTCATCTTTTATTTTATTGCTTGATTTTCTTCCTTGGGTTTTTCTTTGAATGTACAACAGTTTGGTTTTTTTTCTAAAATGACAATTTATTATTTTAAATTAATTTATTAAAATGTTGCTTTCCATTCAAGTGATATCGTAGCGAGCCATTCAACCTGGTTTCTGTTCAAAAAATTTTTAATCTCAGACATCTGGCGCAAAATAAAAGTCAAAATTTCCGCAGTCATAATGGAGGAATGAATGGTATAAAATCAATCATAGATTGAGTTACTTGATATGTTCATTAAGACTTTTTTCTTCAATTCACAAGAGATTGTTGGGTGTTTATTAATGATGATTGTTTGATAATTAAAAAGGGAAATAGATTTACTGGGAAATTTAAAATTAAAAGCAAATATGAATTTTTCTGTTATATTCAATGGATTTCTTGGATTATTCACGATACTATTCTACTTCAGATTTGAGACGTTCTAGCAAGATTTGTGAGGGACACTCAGCAGCAGTGATGCCAGAATTCCTCCACCAAAAATGGCTAAATGTAGACAAAAAAAAAAAAAATTGCTAAAAACTAGCTGAAAAATGGCTATGCAAAATCGAATGCAAAAATCAAGAACTTTAGCAAAAACAAGAAGGTATTTCATATATTGTTTTTTTTTAAGCGGAATCAGGAACTTTTTTAAAGTAAATAAAAACAATAAATTGAAGTAGTGCAAACTTAAGGTAGAATTAGTAAAATTGTATCGTGATGTTGCGTGTCAGCTGACAAAAACCGTACCATATACAATGCATTTTAATAGTTATAAAATATGTGGTGGTAGCACTGCTAACGTAGGAATCTGCAGAAAACAGATTTTTCTGTAGCGAATGTCAAAAACGCCGCATTTAATTCCAGACAAAAAAAAAATGTGCTGTGCAAACTGTTACATTTTCTATAACTTGTGCACAAAGTTGAACGATACGGCAAGCTGTAAAGTCGAATGATACGATTTTACTAATTCTACCTTTACAATACTTGCATTACGCCTTCTATTCATTTGTACATTCTGCTATTAAGTCTTTAAATTTTTGGGATACTTTTTATTAACTTTCTATTTTTTAAGCTTTCATTTAAACTTTTATTTTTCTTGATATTTTCACTCGTGTAAAATAAATATGACCCTTGTTTGATTGATATCATAAACCACCAATTACAGTGAAACCTCTCATAACCGGACTCTCACGGTCGCCCTGTTTTTGTCTGTTTATTAGAGGTGTCCGCTTATGAGAGAGTTACACATTTTTTTTGGATTTCATTGCAGTTGAAAAATTATTATTAATTAGATTGGTATAATTTCAGCTGTTGGGTTTCAAATGACTTTCAATGATTTTATTTGTTGGAATACAACAAAGTCGTCTCTAGAAAAATGCTTTGAAAAGACAGTTTGTATAAGAAATGTAGCAATATGAATTGTTAAAATACACAAGAAACTTTATATCTTCACAAGTTCGTGCACCGAATTATTTTCCTTTTTCCAACTCGTTTAAAATATATATTCTTTTCTGTAATTGATAAAAACAATTTTTTCACTTCCATTTTGGGACACCAGCTAAGCAAACAACTTCTTCATATAAACAGCAATTTCTTTGCGTCTCCAACGAATCAGTATTTACATATGCGTTAACCAGGAAACCAACAATATCATTGACACTAATATAAATATGAATCAGAGTTGAATAAGGAAAGACCTACTATTTAAATGCAACTCTTGTTGCCTTGTTTCACCGCTTCTGTGCTTTTATGAAAGTGTCCGGTTATGGGAGTGCATTTTGTATGGAAAAACTAATGAACGTGTTGGATCTACAAAAATTGTCCGGTTATTAGAGGTGTCCGGTTATAGGAGGTGTCCGTTATGAGCGGTTTCACTGTAGACCCGACAACTTATAAACACCTTGCAACGATTATAAGAATGCAGTAGCAAATCTTATTGTTACCAATTGAGCCATCTCTTTCATATAAGCGCTTGTAGACTGCTGCAACAAAAATGTCAAGTTTGAACCGGTATTTATAGATATTAATGCGAAAACAATAACATATTACTCTGTTGTGTTTTTTTTTTTGGTAGTTAATTAATGTTCCCATGTTCCGAGCTTAAATTTTTTGTGAAAAATCACAAACAAATTTCATGTTTGGAAAAAAGCAAAAAAATAGCTAAATTAAAATAAAAATGGCTAAAAAAAATAGCTAATAGCTAAACTTACTTTTCTTCCGGCTAAATGGGATGAAAAATGGCTAAATTTTGGCAGAAAATGGCTAAATTGGCATCACTGCTCAGTAGTGAAACGCACTTATGATTTTTTTTTAATTTTTTATAACTATATCTATAAATTCGAGCTTTAATGATTTATCTAATTCATTGCAACAAAAACCGTGATTTTTGACAAAATCAATTAAGCGGGCTTTACTGTATACGGTGAAATGCTTTAATGTATTGCGACTAGAGATGCCAAATGTAGAATCCCGTTCCTTTGAATCCCTTGATTTTTTAATTTAAAATCCCAAAATGTTCGATATTTTTCAAATCCCGTTTTCATAAAAAAATAAAGTAATAAAGAAGTAAATTTTTTAGCAGAGTCCAAGTATGCACCATGTGCCAAGTGCAAGCTGTACCAAATAATTTTAAAAACTAATGGAGACTCTTAGGTCCTCTGAACGAAAGTTATATCATGTTCATACTTATGCGTGTATTTTATTGCAATTAAATGTGATTTATTTATGAATTAATTTTTTTGTTTTATTTATTTTGATAAAATATTTTAATGCATTAAATTTATACAAAATTATATCGTTACCTTAATATAGAAAGGCCCTAACTAAATATTTTTTTTTTCGAAATCCAGTTTTGTTTATATTTCTATAGAAGAACATCGAATGTATTGAAAAATTCTAAAATTAGGATTTCCAAGATATAATGAGTTATGGCCTTTCTATATTAAGGTAACGATATGTATGTATGTGTCTTTATTGTGTAATAAAAATTTATTTCCAAATAAAAATTTTACTTTCATTTAGGGATTTAGATTTCCCCAAAACCCCGGATTGGGATTTTAAAAAATCAATTCCGTTTGGCATCTCTAATTGCGACCAAAAACTCGTTAGCACGAGTTAATAACCCACTTGACCTGAGATTGGATAAAAACTAATGTTCACTAAAGCGCAAAAATTTCGAAACCAAATTGTTCGATATTTGTTCGCAAATCTACGAAAATTCGAATGTTCACTTAAGCTTCAAATTTCGAACTTCTCTGCATAGTTTTAAGAACGTGTAACGGTAGCCGAGTGGAAGTGTGCTCGCCTGTCCGTCTAGAGGTACCAAGTTCGAGGCATGACAGCACTGTAAGTTAAATAATAAATTCAGTAAAGTGCGACTCTGACTCGCGCACGAAGGGTTCCGACGAATACTAGACATGTAATTTAATACAAACTTCATCCTATATAATATATAGTTTTGGCATTTTTTTTCGTTTTTGGGGTCTTTTCGGTTTTTTTGTTTTGGCGTTTTTTTTTCGGGTTTTGGCGATCTTTTCAAGTTTCGGCTTTTTTTAGTTTTGGCACTTTATTTTCTTGTTTTGACGATTTTTTTCGGTTTTTGGCGTTTTTTCATTTTGGCGATTTTTTTATATTTTTGGCGATTTTTTTCATTTTTGCAATTTTTTTTTATATAAATTTTTTTTTAGTTTTGGCGACATTTTCGCTTTTTGGCGATTTTTTTTTCAATTTTTGGGGTTTTTTTCATTTTGGCGTTTTTTTTCATTTTGGAAATTTTTTCGAATTTGGCGATTTATTTTAGTGTTAAAAATTTTTTTTTTTAATTTTGGCGATTTTTTTCGTTTTGGCGATTTTTTTTAATTTTTGGCGATTTTTTTTTTTGGTTTAGCGATTTTATAATTTTCGGTTTTTTTAGTTTTACCGTTTTTTAAAATTTCAAGTGTTTGCCTCTTACGGTTTCCAAGATATAGCAAATTGTCAAAATTACATAGTCAAAATTGCATTAACTGATGGACCACCCTTTAATTTAACTTTTTTGAAATTTTAGTGTTAATTGTTGTAGTCTGTATAAAAATACACTAATTTTACAAATTTCAAGTTTCAATATACATATGTTCATACAATTGTATGTATATTACATGGGATTTTAACATTTTTCGTTGCTCGTTTTGGAACACCCTTTAATTTTTAATTCTCATGTATTTGTTGTTGTAGCGGCCAAGGTTCTACATACTCTGTCCAAATTTCAGGTCCGTAGCTCTTACGGACAGACGGACAGCGTAGCGAAAACAATAGGGTTCCTTTTCACCTTTGGTGTACGGAACCCTAAAAATAATATAAGAACACATACGAGTATGTATGTAATTACAATAATTGAACATAAAAAAATTTGCCACAGTAGCCTAGTGGATGTGTGCTAGCCTGCTAGAATGGATGTACCTGCAGCGCAAGTTAAGGCATTAAAAAAAATTAATAAAATAACAATTAAGTTAAAATAAGTAAATTAAAAAATAAAATTACTTTTATACTTTTTCTGTTGCCTTTTTGCGATTTCGAAATTATTTCGATATTCTCTCACTTTTGATATTGTTAGCGAAACTTCGAAATCGAATGTTTTTTGGGACAAAACTGAGCGATAGATGAACTTTTTTCGATTAATTTTTGAGTATCACTCTCGATAGTTTTACACAATAAATGTTCGAGATATTTTGGAAATCGATATCAATAACGAAAGTCTTGGTCAACTGGGAATTAACAAGTATACCATACAAATTCAGCTACGGCAATCCTCGGGGCCGAATAAGATCGCATAAAGCTAAAAAACCATATAATAAATTTATTAAGGCTGCTGCATTATTTGGTTAAATTTTTTTTCTGTAGCTCTTGTTACCCTTAAATTATATTTTTTAACATAATCTGCTGCATTTAAAATTAAAATAAATTCCCCGAAGAATTGACTAACTCCTGAAGTTGGCAATTAAATTTGCATATTTTTGATATTCAATAAATTTTCACACGAATGTTGAAAGATAGAGAGAGAGAGAGGGGGAGAGAAATTGAAATGAATGTAAAATGCAAATATTTACACACATTTATAATAATATTTTTTTTTAGAAATATTTATTGTTCATTTGCATTAAGTTTGCAAATTCAAACGCATATTTTAAGACTTTCCCACAAAATATTAAAGTTTTTTTCTTGTACGGTACACATAAACGTTCTCATGGCAAAAAGGCAATCAATTATTTTATTTCACAGTACAAGTATTAAAACTCTAACGATTAAAAATACAAGCAAAGAATATCAATGGTAGGTAGTACGAGGGCAATCCTATAATTTAACTGTTTGTGCAAAAGATGTTGAAGAACAATGACTGCAATTAAGAGAAATAAAATATCATAAACTACGAGTATTACAAAAATAAATAAAAAACACTACAATAGGACAAAAGGAAAATTAAATAAAATTTATTAAAATGAGACTTTGTTGACTCGCACACTAAAGGTGGATTCATCCATTGTTTCGGAACAAAATTTTGGTCCAACGAACATTTTTTTTATATGCAGTTTGACATTTCTCTTTTTAAGTGAGAGATAGAGTGAGGGAAAGAGAAAAAATTTTGTTGGCAACATTTTCTACTTGAATTTGTTTAATTTTAATTTTTTCCAGACAAAATCGAACTGAGCTGCCAACTATTTTAATTTTTCAGCCAAAGTTGAGCTGAGCTGCCACATCATTTTATATGAATAATAAAATTACAGAGTATTATTGTATTTATTAGAATAGAAATAAAGGAAAATTAAAAAAAAACATATATGTACATACACGTGGAGTTGAACGAAACAATTTCATTAAACAATTAAAAAGATGTGTGTGACACAGCAAATTGTAATCATGTGCCGCATCGTTTAGACACGTATTTCATATGGTAGCTTTGATTTTCCGGGAAAAATTTTCGAAATAGATGAGTCGTCTTGCAATATATATATATATATATATATATATATATATATATATATATATATATATATATATATATACTATACAAATGTTATCCTATGTAATTGAATATCTTACCTGATGTAGACATTTTTCTAAAACATTTTCAGTAACCAGTTAACTTTTTATTTGTTCCTGGCAATTTTTTTTATTATTTTGGCGCTTTTCTTTCGTTTCTCTGATTTTTTTCGTTTATTGGAACTTCTGCGGTTTCTGGCATTTTTTAGATTTTACGTTTATTTTTGGTTTTGGCAATTTTTTAATTTTGTGATTTTTTACTTTTGGCGTTTTTTTAGTTTTGGCGTTTTTTTTTTGTTTTGGCGTTTTTTTTTTGCTTTAGCATTTTTTCGGTTTTGGCGATTTATTTTAGTTTAAGCTATTTTTTAGTTTTGGGTTTCTTTCTTTGTTGCGATTTTTTTCGTTTTTTTAGCGTTTTTAGTTTATGGCATTTTTTAAGGTTTTAACGATTTATTTTAGTTTAAGCGATTATTTTCGTTTAGGATAGTTTTTCAGGTTTTGGGATTTTTTGGTTTTATAGTTTTTGAAAATTTCAAAAGTTTGCCTCTCACGGTTTTCAAGATGCAGTGAGTTGTCAAAATTACATTAACTGGTAGAATACCCTTTAATTTAGATTTTTTTTTAAATTTCGTTCTTAATTGGTGTAGTCTGCGTAAAAATACACTAACTTTTAACAATTCGAGTGTCTATATATGTATATGTAATTGTCTGTATATTAAATTAAGATTTCAACATGTTTCGAGGCTCGTTTTGGAACACTCTTTAATTTTTAACTGTCATTTATTTGTTGTTATAAGTTTTATATAATCTGTGAAAATTTCAGGTGCGTAGCAAGCTCTTATGGTTCTCGGGAAAACAGCTCGTGACACACAGACGGGCGGACATCGTAGCGAAAACCTTTTCATGTTTGGCGTACGGAATCCTAAAAAAGGACGATAAAGATGCTGAATTTTTTTTTGAAAATTATCACAGAAAAAAAATTATTTTTTTTCAGTAGGAACGAGGAATTTGAAAATAATAATACACAAAATTTTTTTTTGTTTTTCGTTATGCACGTCTAGATGCATTTCATTGCTGCTTAAGCAACTCATCAGTAGCCTTCAAGCAGACTTCAAAAAAGCTTACAAAACCCCAATGCTTATAGACAGAAAAGAGATCAAATACGAGTAAGTAACTAGCATATTTTTCTCCCCTCTCTTCTACAGTCTAAAGAAGAAACTTTGCAAATAAAACTTTCTCTGTCTGAATTTAGACAAACATGAATTGCATTTGACATTTAAATGTGCTTCTTGAAATCTAAAATACTTTAATGAATGCAGAATTTATAAGATTGTGAGACAACAGTCCGTAAAGTTAAGCAATTTGTTGATGTTTAAGTAGACGTATTCGTTGGCCAGCATTTTACATATAAAACACATTTTATTTTATTTTTAAATTCACCGAGTCTGTTTTGCTTTTATCTTGTGGTTAATAGAGATCTCTTTAAATGATTTCAATATTGCATCATTTGCCTAAATGTAATACAACTTATCTCATATCACATGTTCTCATACAACGATATGCATTAACTATCTAGAAAATTTTTGCTAAGCAGTCACGTTTCACACCTTTTTGCTCTGGTCTGGTTGGATTTTAATAAGGCGATAAATAAAAAAAAATTAAATAAATATAACTATATATAAAAAAAGTGTAACGAGTAGCAAGTTGTTTGTGGGTTTCATCAAAAAATATGAACTTCTCTGTTGAAACTTGAACAGTTGTAACGAGAACATCAAATGATGAATTTGCATTAAAAAGGAAAACTAAAATTCATGATTGAACAATATCTTTCAGAGAGCTTGGTTAGCTGTTGCCCCTACTACATATATGGATTGAAAGTTTGAGTTATAATAGAACCAAATTATTTTAATACGTTTTCCACTAAAACAAATATAACATCTATATAATTATATACTAATGTTACAAATTATTAAGTAGATTTTTAGAAATTCTTTATTGCTTTACAAAAAGAGATGTTTACACCACCAACTAATTCATAGTGAAGAGAGCAAAGTAGATAGTAATTAGGTTAGATTAGGTTAGTTTAGATTATGTGAGGTTAGACTAAGTAGGACTGGCAGTCGGAATCTCTGCAAGACTAGTCACCATCGACAAACCAAATGTAAAGATGCCGAAGTATAGAGCAATTAGGTTAAGTTAGCTTAGGTAAGGGAGGCAGCCAGAATCATGCAATCATTTAGACTCTTCTGGTCCATTGTGATACCAAAGAGGCTCTGCAACGCTAGATACCATCATCGGACCAAGCAGAGCTAAATATAAAAATGGCTAAGTAGAGAGTAATTAGGTTAGTTTAGTTTAAGTTAGCTTAGGTAAGGGAGGCAGCCAGAATTCTGTAATCATTCTAGACTATTGTGATACCAAACAGACCCTGCATCGTCGAACCCAGTAGAGGTCAACATAAAGTTGCTAACACGTTGAAGTTTAACTCTGGCAATGGCAGAAAATTCCCTAAACTCCAGAGCGCCCATGATGGTCAATTTCTTTCTTTCTCATCCAGAGTGATGACGCAGAAAATATTATACATTCTCTTCTTTGTCTATATCTTGGCAACTAAGGCAAAGGTCATTATATTCAACTCTTAAAATGTATGCATGTCTACATAAGGGACAATGTCCGGTTAACACGGACTGTAGGATATCAGGGGCTTCATCATGGGAATTCGGTGGGTTAATGACAGATAATTAAGGTTCTTCTGCTTCTTCTAGGGGTTAAAGAAAGGGAAGAAAGGAATCACAATAGACCTAACTGGGTCTCCTAGTGGTGGCGTATTGTAGCACCATCCTTCCGAACCTAATCTAACCTAATACGGACACCAAAACCTAGATTTCCTTCCTATTTCTTGAAATCGAAGAAATCAGATGTCCCTTACTTAGATGACTCCATAACTAGTTGGTGATAATTTTTGCACAGCAGCAAAGGTAAGCCTACACATTCCATAACGGAATCCTTAAGGTTATCTTTATCTCTCAAACTCATCAGACCTAAAGTATTCCTAAAGTATTTCTTTGCCCTGGCACCCATATAATTTTAATATTAAAATGCTTTCTTAGAATTGGGGAGTCTAGAGCTATAATAGCGGCTCGTACGATGTATATTGATTACGGCTGTTGATATGGTGAATTTCATTCACCAATTTGCACTTCCTCGAAAGCCAGAATTTCTGCCTGCTATGCACTGCAGAGATCCGGAAGTCACTTTGCAACACGAAGACCTAATGTTCCTGAGTAAACTCTTTAATCCACACCTATTGGATATAATCCTACCTGGCTTATCATTCCTCCACTCTCTTCGAGATAAAGTACAGCGATGAGTGTTTGTTTGGGATACGTTGGGTTCTACTATTCTGCAGCAGCTTATGCTGTTTCCGTTAATTTGCCTGCTAAGTCCAATGGTTGCAGGTATAAAAGTGCATTAATGGGAGTAGGGCGGAGAAAGCTGATTATATATCGTGAGGATGGGTATATGCTTTCTGTAAAATATATAAATATTCGTTGGCTGGTTGGTTTACTTGGTTGCCTACTTCACTCAAGCATTCAAGCAGAATCTAAATGATTCCTTTTTGAAAGGACCACTCCAGTCATCGGTGTCAACCTATATAGAACCGTATCTAAGTAATCTGATACGGTGAAAGTTACTAGATCTAAAACGTCACTTTGAGATATGTATCTGTCGAGGTCACTCAACTCAATCTAAGATAAATCTGAAAGATCGACTGGTTGATGACTACCTAAAAACTTGTGTCTCGAGAGATGCAAATCTGGCCATTCGCACAGAAAGTGGAAGATTGCCTTCTACTTTATTTTCTTCCTGACAGCTTCGGCAGAACTAATTACAGGACGGACCTTTCCTAATAGCATGTCAGCCGACCGTCAAGCATGCCGTCATGACTGCAACGAGCTTCGAGCTGTCCCTATGGTTCCTATTTGCTAATTGCATTGAGCATCTATAATTGTAGCAAGCCTTACAGAGATAGTACTTGAATATACCGTTTCTAATAGTACGCAATGGCATGGCTACTGATTCGGCATTGGAGCCACTCATAGCAGAGCCAGCTCTAGTCAGCTCGTCCGGCCGTTCATTACCTGAAAAATTGCTAGGTACTGGAACCCAGATGAGAGTGAGGTCAGCCTGATAACAAAAAAATGTATATATGTATATATAAAACTCTCTAACATTACTTTTGTCCCTGTCTAGCATTCATTCAAACTTGAAGGCAAATCTTCCATCTGGAAAATATACCAGACATGGAATATCTCAAGGATTCAAAATGGAAAAACCTAAGAAAGTATATTGACGAGACCAGGTTCCTAACCTGGCTAAGTTTGATTAGATTTTATGGTTTTTATGGGGCATATCTCTCTTTAAGAGCGCGCATAACATGCTATAAAACCATAAGTGTAATCCGAAAAGTATTGGGTCGATATTGTTTGCCCTTCTCTTCAACATAGCCTAACGTAATATATATGGATACGTCCTCTTCTCCCAGCAAGTCCATGGCACGATGACTCCATACATGATAATTGCACGTATAGATCCAAGAAATCGTTTGTTTACCGATCAAATAAATTAATAGCTTAAAAAATATATATTTTACCTTTTGTCTTAATTCGTCCTCACTCTCATCTTTCCTTCCTTACTACTACCTCTTGTGTCACTGGCATCTTAAGTGGACGGACCACTGACTTTTAAATCCATGTTAGTTTAAAAAACTCGTGTGGCCTTCCACACTATTAATATGGTGACGTTAGTTAGTAAGCACATAATTCTCTTTATATTTTGAAAAGTTTTAATCAAGAAAACCACTTCTTAACCACATTTTTTATTCCAGAAAATATTGTTTTTCACTAAAGTTTCCATAAAATTTAACTTTCATGTACAGAGTGTAGGGTAAGCAAATGACGATTGTAATCCGATTGACTTGCATCTTATGGCACGTTTGTTTTATTAAATTGAGCTTTTTAACTATTCAATAGTGTATAGTAAAAATCTAAGTTAAACATGCAAAGTTATGAACGAACCAGGAATGTCCCATTTTAAATGTTGAGCTGCTGTAATTGCGATAAATTAAGGAAAAATATGCTAAAAAAAGGAAAAAATCAAAAATAAAGTTCTTGCTTTTGTTATTAAACGTTTTTATTTAATGACTTAAATGCAATGCCAATACCATAAAATAAAAAAATTCTATAACAAAAAAATAATTGAATAGAATTTCACAAAACGAAAAAAACAATTTGTAAAATGAGAAAAATCACGAAAACGAAAAACATAAAAAATCGCCACCACAGACAAATCCTCTATACAAATAAATATACAAAACTTTAAAGAAATTATTCAAACTATTAAAAAATCATAGAAATTTATCCAAGTACCTGCCAATTGCAGCCTAATCTCACAGTGCTTTTAAAATCGGGTGAAGTTGAGCATTCGACAACTTTCCCATTCACGTTTAGAAAGCAACATGTGACTTGCAAAGGATAAACTTATCCCTGACTATGAATATGCGACTTGCTGAAGTACTCGAGCTATCTAAACTCTCACTTCTAAGACTGTGGTGGTAGCAGCGTCTGTTGAGGCTGCAACAGCAACAAAAATAATGGCTGGCTGACAGCGTCAGACCTATCACAAGCATGGGGAAACTAAAAGTATTCTTCCAGTTACAAATAGTTTTAACCCATTTTGGGCCTGTATTGTTCTTAAAAAATTTTTAAATTCCAATCAGGTAACATAATAAAAAAATTTCTTAAGAAAAAAAGTTTTAAGATTTTTGACACAAATTACTCCATTACTGTCCAGTAATATTTATACAGTAATATTTATTCATAATATCCTGTAATGCATTAAACACATTCACCACAACAGGCTACACGAACACACGACTTCAAAAGCCGCTAGCAGCATTTGTCGCCTCGTAGCCGGCTATTTAATTATTTTGGAGACGGCAGCAGCACTATCTGCACCTGATATTCAAGTACAAGTACATAGTTCAGTATTGCCACTATCATATATTTTGCATTTATAAAAATAAATTAGTCTTTTAAAATGTACTTATTTCAAGTAAAAGTATAAAAATGAATCAATTTATTCTTTACATCAATTTTTGGATATTGTTTCTGTTAAATAATATGAAATAATTGTACAAAATCATTCATTCAACATTTTGTATTACACTGGCAACACTGAATTTTCTCATTGTAGCCAAAGAAAGAGAAATTAGTTTAATTGGACTACAACGACAAAATCAGCATAGACAACAACCTGTCGCCCTGTTGCCTTGATGTCTTCAAAAGAATAATTCTCATCTAAACATGTGTATTCTTTCCTTGAGATTTGGTAGTCGGTAGCTTGCTATGGTGAATGTGTTTAATGCATAACAGTAAAATCAATAAAATGAGTCTGTGACTAACACACAAAAGGTTCCGTACGGACACTACATGTCGTTACCTTACTATACGAGTAGAGAGGCCCTAACTCATTTGTTTCTGAAATCGAGATTTTTGCATTTTTCGATACATTAGATGCTCTTCTAGCGTAATATGCGAAAATCCCGAATTCAAAAAATAATGAGTTGGGGCCTTTCTATATTAAGGTAACGATATGTAATACTATACGAACTTCAGCCTATATAATCAAATATCTAACCTGATGTAAATATTAAAAAAATAAGTATCCGGTAAACATTTTGCGGTTTTTTATTTGGCAATTTTTCTTATTTTTAACGTTTTTTTCACTTTGGCGATTTTTTTTGGTTCTTGGCGTTTGTTTTAGCTTTGGCATTTTGTTTAGTTTTGGTGTTTTTTTCATTTTGACGATTTTTTCGGTTTTTGGCGATTTATTAAGAGATTTTTTTAGTTTTTTTCGGTTTTTGGCGATTTTTTTCGGTTTGCCGATTTTTCGATTTTGGAATTTCTTAGTTGTAGCGTTTTTGAAAATTTCAAGACTTTGCCTCTCACGGTTTTCAAGATACAGTAAGTTGACAAAATTACATTAACTGATAGAAAACCCTTTAATTTTGATTTTTTTAAATTTTAGTGTTAATTGGTGTAGTTTGCATAAAAATACACTAATTTTGCAAATTTCAAGTGTTTGTATATAATTGTACATATATGTATGTGACGCACAAAATAGAAAGGGACCTAAGGGTAAAAACCGGTTTTGTTCAGGAGAGCCATTTTAAAGATTTAAATACGTGTATCTTTGGTGTACCATCACATCATAAAACGCGCATATCTCTGGGAGGGAACACTTTTGGGGCATGGGATCGGTCTCATTCGATGATCAGATGTTTTCCACATCAAAAAAAAAAAAACAAAAAAGTGAAAATTGATTTTTTTTACCCTTAGATCCCTTTCTCTATGCGCTGTCACATATCGCACATTTACTTCAATAGTGGCATAACTCAAAAAAAACCAGTTTTGCAGAAAACGCGTTTTAAGTTTTCAATTTGCATACAACTCAATGGAGAAATGAAAAAAAATTCTTCTCTCAAGGGGTGATGGTACAAGCTATTTATATGAAATTTTTACACAAGATAAAATACGAAATGCCGCATCTTTCTGCATTATTATATATATATATATATATATATATATATATATATATATATATATATATATATATATATATATATATATATATATATATATATATATATATAGATATGTATATACATATATATATATATATATATATATATATATTACATGGAATTTTAACATTGTTCGCTGCACGTTTTGGAAAACCCCTTTAGTTTTTTACAGTCATATATATTTGTTATTGTAGCGGCCAAAGTTCTACATATTCTGACAAAATGTGAGGTCCGTAGCTTTTACCGTTCTCGAGAAAATAGCCTGTAACGGACAGACGGATAGCGTAGCGAAATGAATGCGGTTCCTTTTCACCTTTGGTGTTCAAGATATTGCGATGTGAAGTTAATAATATTTTTTTTTTTTAAATTAGACTCAAACCCCTTGCAAAATTATGGGCACACTTGTGTTATTATTGGTGTTAACATGTTATAACCAATTTTTGTGTGGTGTGGCATAACTTTTGTTTCACCCTTCCAAATTATGTATTTCGTTTTTCAATAACTAAAGGCGACCTCAAAGGGTCAACTACGAGTACGTCAAAAATAAATTTAAAAAAACTAGTACACTTGTCAATTAAACAATTTGAACGTAAGTACATAATTCACTTTAAAGTGCAGTGGAATCTGGTTAAAACCAACACCAGAGTGTTCAATGTGAAAGGGAAGCCTATTGTTTCTGCTACGATGTCCAACTGTCTGTCAGTCGCAAACTATTTTCTCGAGAACCCAGATGGACCTGAAATTTTGACAGAATTTGTAGAGCTTTGGCCTTTACAACAATGTATATATGTATATGAAAGTAACAAATTAAAGGATCTTCTAAGACGAGCAGCGAAGCATGTTAAAATCCCACGTATTTCATTTAATTATATATAGACACTTAAAACTTTTAAAGTTAGTGTATTTTTATAAAGACTACACCAATTAACACTAAAGTTTAAAAAAGTTAAAATTAAAGGGTGTTCTATCAGATAATGTAATTTTGACAACTTGCTGTGACTTGGAAACCTTAAGAGGCAAGCGCTTGAAATTTTCAAAAACGCTAAAATTAAAAAATAAACAAATCGCCAAAACGAAAAAAGATTGCCACAACCCGAAAAAATCGCCTGAACGAAACAATTTTCATAACCCGAAAAAATCGCCAAAACCAAAAAAGGCGCCAAAAATTAAAAAAAAACGCTAGTTATAAAATAAATCGCAAAAGACCGAAACAATCGCAGAAAACTAAAAAAAAATTGCCAAACGAAATTTTTTTTAATATTTCTAAATCAGTTAAGATATTCGATTATATACCCTAAAGTTCGTATAGTGCGAGTATTACATATTAGACCCCTGTTCAAGAGCACTTACAAGAAATTTTAAGACATGAGGGATTTTTCAAATGCTTTACTACAGCGAAATCTTCTGCAACAAACGCTAAACAACACTGTTTGCAAGAAGTTTGTTTCAGTTATTGCAGGTATAAGAGTAAAGAAGAAAATATTTTGTGAAGGAAGAATATGTGATGCTTGCTTCTTCCTACGCATGGGCACGTATTTATTTATCTGCGCACATACAAATGCACACACATGCATTGACATTATTTGTGTGCGCATGAAAATGAAAAATAACAAGCATACACGCATCAACACTACTTCTTTTGAGTGTTTGTTACCAACAAGAAGTTTTCGCGACATCGCTTGTTAACACTCATATACACGAATATCAAAACATCCATCGTGCTTCGCTTAGTCCTAGTTTAGACGGGAGAACATTTGGAAGGAAAATAACTGGAATTCTCTTTTGTTGTTTCCTTCGCGATCACACAGACGAAAATGTTACTGGAGACATTGCTATATTGTTGGATAAAAGGAAACATATTTGTACATGTATGTGTGTATATGTAGCAAAGAATATGAAAACAAAGCGTGTCGCTTTCGTGTCTAAACGCAGCTTATTAAACGACATCATTTATTATTGATTTAGTATAATACATGCTACGACAATACATTTAAAAAACAAGTCATATTTACAGTGCAAGACTGTTTACGCAGCCCTCTATTACATATGTAGTATCCGTATGGAACCCTTCTTGTGAGAGTCAAAGTCGTACTTATTACTACATAATTTGCAAGATTTTTTTGTATTATTAGTACCAATGTTTATAAAGAATAAAGATTTTTCTATCTCTTTCAGTCCATTATAGCCGTGTTCCACTGTATAGAAAATAGTGTTCCCTTAAGTAATTTCGTTTAGTTGAAAAAAAATTACCAAAAAATTGTTTTTTTTTAATAAGAATTATTTATTCTTCAAAAGCATTTTAATTTTAATTAAATTCTGAATAATGAATGAATTATTACATTTCAAATGTGACGACAATAGCATTTGTTTGACTCTAATGATTTATTAAGTAAATGTCTAAAGTTTAGTCGTAAAATCAAAATTAAATAGAAACAATTTTAAATACAGAAAACAAAGGCAAAGTCCCCGTAATTAAGTAAGACATTGTCGTCACACAGAATTTACATGAATTTTTTGTTTTGGTTGAATAAAAAAAAAACAATATGGAAAATAGTCAATGCTGGGGTTAAGATCTGAATTTTGTTGACTTTTGTAGATAAACACAACCCCTGGTTTTCATTTCAATTTCATAATTTTTCCTTCAAATAATTTAAAATTACTTTAATTAACTACAATGAGAATATGTATGTATGTATGTAATGTGTATGTATGTATCTAATTCTAGTCACTGAAATTATGCTTGCTGGGTATAAGCTTCAAAAGAACAAACTAAACTGACTCCATCATTTGTTTAGCCCCGGAGAGTATTTATTTTGAAAATAATTTTTTGTTGTGAATTTGAAGAAAAAGGTAATAAATTAACTTGTATTGTTTTATTGAAAAAATTTTCTTTCTTTCTCATTAAACATGTTTAAGTGGAATTTTATAAATTTGTACAAATCTATTTTGAAATATTTAACACAAAATATACAAACATACATGTATACACATTTATCAATACGATAAGTATGTAATTCGCAGAAATTATTACGCTATTTTTCTATTTCCAGCTTGTACTAAGAAAGATATACAACTTAAAAATTCATATAAGATAACAAAAAAATTAATTATTTCTTAGTGCTAGTTCAATTAAATTTTCTATAAAGCTGTATGCATGTATTTATTAGAATACGAAACTATAAATACCATATTACGCAAATTTCAGTGAATTGCATTTCAACGTTTACAAGAAAACAAACAAAAACATTGTAGTGAAGTGAGATGTTTGCATTGTACCCACTGTTGATGTTCATATCGTAGGCAACGCTGCTAAGTGTCTATAAAATACATATTAAAAAATTCGCAGGCATAATTAAAAAAAATCAAAGTAAGTTTCTGAAAATTACATTGTTTTTTGAAGGAAATTGTTTTTAAAGGAACTTTATCCAAAATATTTTTAAAAAGTACTTTTTATTAGAAGGATTTTTTTTTTGCTAAAAGGTACATTTTACTAAAAAGTACTTTTTATTTAAATGTACTTTTTATTAAAAGGTACTTTTTATTAAAAAGACACGTTTTATTAAAAGGCACTTTTTATTAAAATGTACTTTTTATTAAGAGGTAATTTTAAGTAAAATGTACTTTTTATTTAAAGGTACTTTTCATCTAAAGGTAATTTTTGTTTAAAGGTGCATTTTATTAAAATGTACTTTTCATTTTTATTAAGAGGTATGTACATTTTGTATAAAAGATACTTTTTATTAAAAGGTACTTTTTAGTAAAAGGTACTTTTTATTAAAAGGTACTTTTTATTAAAAGGTACTTTTTATTAAAAGGTACTTTTTATTAAAAGGTACTTTTTATTAAAAGGTACTTTTTATTAAAAGGTACTTTTTATTAAAAGGTACTTTTTATTAAAAGGTACTTTTTATTAAAAGATACGTTTTAGTAAAAGGTACTTTTTATTAAAAGGTACTTTTTATTAAAAGGCACTTTTTATTAAGAGGTACAT
Source organism: Tachina grossa (assembly GCA_949987645.1). Lineage (NCBI taxonomy): Eukaryota > Metazoa > Arthropoda > Insecta > Diptera > Tachinidae > Tachina > Tachina grossa. The sequence continues at coordinate 56,630,755 of OX465276.1, read as the reverse complement.
TTTATATAAAAGGTAGTTTTTATTAAAATGTACTTTTTAGTAAAAGGTACTTTTTATTAAAAGGTACTTTTTATTACAAGGTACTTTTTTTAAAAGGTACTTTTTAGTAAAAGGTACTTTTTATTAAAAGGTACTTTTTATTAAAAGGTACTTTTTATTAAAACGTACTTTTTATTAAAAGGTACTTTTTATTAAAACGTACTTTTTATTAAAAGGTACTTTTTATTAAAACGTACTTTTTATTAAAAGGTACTTTTTATTAAAAGGTTTTTTTTATTAAAAGGTACTTTTTATTAAAGGGTACTTTTTATTAAAAGGTAGTTTTTATTAAAAGGTACTTTTTATTTAAAGGTACTTTTTATTAAAACGTACTTTTTATTAAAATGTACTTTTTATATAAAAGGTACTTTTTAATAAAAAGTACTTTTTATATAAAGGGTACTTTTTATATAAAGGTACTTTTTATTAAAAGGTAGTTTTTATTAAAAGGTAGTTTTTATTAAAAGGTACTTTTTATTAAAAGGTACTTTTTATTAAAAGGTACTTTTTATTAAAACGTACTTTTTATTAAAAGGTACTTTTTATTAAAAGGTACTTTTTATTAAAAGGTACTTTTTATTAAAAGGTACTTTTTATTAAAAGGTAGTTTTTATTAAAAGGTACTTTTTATTAAAAGGTACTTTTTATTAAAAGGTACTTTTTATTAAAAGATACGTTTTAGTAAAAGGTACTTTTTATTAAAAGGTACTTTTTATTAAAAGGCACTTTTTATTAAGAGGTACATTTTATATAAAAGGTAGTTTTTATTAAAATGTACTTTTTAGTAAAAGGTACTTTTTATTAAAAGGTACTTTTTATTACAAGGTACTTTTTATTAAAAGGTACTTTTTATTAAAAGGTACTTTTTAGTAAAAGGTACTTTTTATTAAAAGGTACTTTTTATTAAAAGGTACTTTTTATTAAAAGGTACTTTTTATTAAAAGGTACTTTTTATTAAAAGGTACTTTTTATTAAAAGGTACTTTTTATTAAAACGTACTTTTTATTAAAAGGTACTTTTTATTAAAAGGTACTTTTTATTAAAAGGTACTTTTTATTAAAAGGTACTTTTTATTAAAAGGTACTTTTTATTAAAAGGTACTTTTTATTAAAACGTACTTTTTATTAAAATGTACTTTTTATATAAAAGGTACTTTTTACTAAAAAGTACTTTTTATTAAAAGGTACTTTTTATTAAAACGTACTTTTTATTAAAATGTACTTTTTATATAAAAGGTACTTTTTACTAAAAAGTACTTTTTATATAAAGGGTACTTTTTACATAAAGGTACTTTTTATTAAAATTTGTTTTAATTAAAAGGTACTTTTTATTAAAAGGTTCTTCTTATTAAAAGGTTCTTTTTATTAAAAGGTACTTTTTGTTTTAAGGTACTTTTTATTACAATTTACTTTTAATAATGAAAATTTATTTTTATTAGAAGGTACTTTTAATTAAAAGATAACTTTTATTAAAGGGTACTTTTTATTTAAATGTACATTTTATATATAGGTTACTTTTTATTTAAATATACATTTTATGTATAAGGTACTTTTTATTAAAAGGTACTTTTTATTAAAAGATACTTTTTACAAAATTGTTCTTTTTAAAATGTACTTTTTTCCAAAGTAAGTTTAGTTGAATAACGTACTTTTTAAAATGTACTTTTCATTAAAATATACTTTTTTCCAAAGTACGTTTTACTCAAACGTCCTTTAAAAAAAATTCCTTGCTCTAAAAGATAGTTTTTCCGAAATGTATTTTCATAAATTTATTTTTTTGAAAAAAGTACTTTTTACTAAAAGTTTATTTTTTCTAAAATGTACTTCATTGTAATAGGTACTTACAAGCATTTACTTTTATTCTAAATTTTACATTTTCCAAAAGGTATAATTTTTTAAAAAGCTACGTTTTTAGAAAAATCATTTTTTTTTGTATAAAGAAAGCACTTTTTCCAAAAGGTGTTTGTTTTCTTTAGAAATTATTTTTTTAATGAAAGATTTTTTTTTCTAAAAGGTACCTCATTCTAAAAATTAAAAAAAAAACACTTTTCTAAGAGGTACTTTGTGCTTTTTTAAAAGGTACTCTTTTCAAAACATTCTACTTAAAGTACTTTTTTATAAAAATTCTACTAAGATGTACTTTTTTTACAAAAATTCTACTAAAATCTACTTTTTTATAAAAATAATTTTTTTTTCCAAAAACTTCCTTTTTTTCAAAATGTACGTTTTATAAAAATGTAGTATTTTCTAAAAATTTTCTTTTTGCTTAAGGGTACTTTTTTCTAAATGGTACTTTTTTCACAAGATACTTTATTTCAAAATGCACTTTTTACTATAAAGTACTTTTATTTAGATTTTTTATTAAATATATTTTTTTGAAGATTCTTTATGTTCGGAGGCACTTTTTACTTAAAAGTACTATTTTCTGTTAAGTACTTTTTTGTAACATTTTCTATTTTAAAGGTAATTTTTATTAAGCAGAAACTTTCTGTGAACTTTTTAAAGGTACCTTATCAAGGGAAACTTTTCTAAAAAGTACTTTTTCAAGGTACTTCTTTTAAAAGGTACTTTTTTAAAGAAGTAATTTTTCTAAATGATACTTGTTTTTTCAAATAGTACTTTATTCCAAAACCTATTGGTTTCTTAATTGTACTCTTTGCTTTAAGGTATTTTTGTCTAAATATATTTTTTTAATACATGTTGTTATGTAAAGTACTTTTTTCTAAGTAAAATACAAATGTGTAGCAACTTGATTATATTCAATATTTCCCTTTAACTAGCAGTTGAAGTTTTTCGTGGAAATTTTTGAACAAATATTTTGTTATAATAATAGTTGTTGCCTATTATTTTATACCTGGAATATAATAACTTTATCCGATTTTATTAAATTCTTCAATTAATTCATAGATAAAAATTGTAAATACATAAACATAATTTGATAGTACGCACAAAATAAATATTTGTCTAAATAAATACGTTGACTGTTGCGTAGAATTTTTATTACGTTATTAGCATGAATGGCTGGCTGGCTGGCCACTTGTTTCGTGAATGGATGAAATGTGTAAGAAAAATTGGCAAACGATTTATAAATACTATGTATATATATATTAGTAAATCAAATGAGATATTTTTTAATGAAGATATGAAAATGAAATTTAAATGAAATGAAATGAAATTTAAATGAAATTTAATGAAATTATAAATTTAGAAATATTTATAATTGATTTATTCCAATAAGTTGATGCGGTTGTTGTTAATTTTATTGATTTTTCCGAATGTTGTAAAAAAATACTACACGTTGAGAGTGAGTTTCAGGCAAAGGTGTGTAAAAAATTTAATTTGCAACAAAAAAAAAAAATTTTAACTATTATTGAGAACCTTATTGCTTTCGTTTTGCACCAGACAATTCAATAAATTGCACAGTTTAACAACATATCGAACCATAACCACAAGTACAGGGTGGGCCAAAAGAAACCAAGGGGTGTAAAAGTTTAATAACTTTTTTGTTTATTAACTTTTTTTTATTTTTTCTTTCAGATTATATAATATACAAATTGGAAATTTTTTTACACTAAGTATGAAAAATGATGTCTCTTAAATGACCACCGTTTTCAGCTCGCACTGATGGGCTCTTTTTAGAGCATTTTCCATAACATCTTTCAAAACTTGTGGCTGTAGCGTTCGAATTTCTGCAACAATGTTTGCCTTGAGTTCAAGGATTGTCTCTGGCTTGTTCACATACACTCGCTCCTTCAAAAACCCCCAAAGAAAATAGTCGGGTGCTGTCAAATTTGGCGATCGAATTTCGAGAAATTATTCGCTCTCCAAAAATTTGACTTAAAAGTGCCATTGTATCTCGGGCAGTATGGGCAGTGGCTCCGTCCTGCTGAAACCACATACCAGGTCTGTTTTCAAGAGCAGGACGTAAAAAATTTTCTATCATAAACCGATACCGCTCTCCATTTACGGTTACAGCACTTCCATCTTCATTCTCGAAGAAGTAGGGCCCAATGACATTTTCAGATGTGATCCCACACCATACTGTACACCTGATGGGGTGCAATTGGCGTTGATGAATGGCTCTTGGATTTTGAGAACCCCAGAACCCCAGAAATTCTGACGTTAAAATGTCGACGATATGCTCTTTGCGTTAAAATAATTGATCTCTGGTTTAAATAATAAAATTCTATTGTTCTGGTTCTCTGTTCACTTGTGAACCTCTCCATTATAAATTCTCCAAGTGTTGTCTATATAATCTGAAAGAAAAAATAAAAAAAATTAATAAACAAAAAAGTTATTAAACTTTTACACCCCTTGGTTTCTTTTGGCCCACCCTGTATTTATAAAAACAAATCAAAAAATCCGACTGCGACCAACTTTGAACCGTTAAATATCCTAAATGGTCATTCGAAATTAAAAATCATAAGAGAAACCTAAAGATGATTTTAAAATACCTGTCGAATGATACCCATAGTTCGCTGACTTTTTTTTGTTCGTATTTACAAAATGGCGTCTGTTGGCCGCCATATTGAGTTTTGACTACTAATATATCTTCAGTGACACTCCGATTGACGTAAGAATCATCGAAATCGGTGCACGCGTTAGGTTTATATAGTGCCGCAAAGAAACACACATACATAGCTTGATAAACACAATTCCCTCCTTTGCGTTGCGCAGTCCGGTAAAAAAAGCTTAACCAGCACATTTTTTATACCCTTCACCAAAAATGGTAAGTGGTATGTATATACAGGTTTCTCATTCCATGTGTAATTTACACAATATTAATATGCGACACATCAGGTATTCTTAGTCCTTATGAGTAGGAAAGACGTTTAAGTGATGTCCGTCCGTCCGTCTCTCTGAAGCTCCCAGAAAGTCTAGAGACTTCAGTCTTGAACTGGTGTATCAGAAATGGTCCGAAATAGATTGCTATTGAAAATCAACAAAAAGCAAAAATACGGTTTCAGTTAGAATTAAATTGTTATTAAAAATCAAAGTAAATCAAAAGGACGATTCCATGGTTGGAAAATTGTTTTTTTTTTTGGTAATATGTATACTTAAAAAATTTTTTTCTTTTTCTCTATAAATTCAGCATATTATTTACTTAAAGAAAAATATTTTGCTATAAGAAATCAGAAAAAACTAACAGGATGATTCCAGGGTTGGAAAATTTAATTTAACCAGTTCAATTTAATTATTTGTTAATTTTTTTTATTTTTCTTTAATAATTAAAATAATAATTGATGTTTTGGAAAGAAAATTTCGGTATACTAAATTAGAAAAATAAAAAGTATAGCTACAGAGCTGGAAAACTAAAAATTTTTTTTATATAAAAGTAACTAAATAAAACGATTTTTTTTCTTTGTTAATTAAATATTTTCTATATGAAAGAAAGAAAAGACATAAGTATTAAAAAATCAGAAAAATTAAAAAAAGATATAGTTCCAGGGTTGGAAAATTTATTTTTTTTGGTATATAAAAGAAATTTCTATATTAAAGAAAGAAAAGACATAACTATTAAAAAATCTAAAAAATTAAAAAAAAAGATATGTAGTTCCAGGGTTGGGAAATTTATTTTTTGGGTATATAAAATAAACTAAATAAAACTGCTCTCATTTGTCTCACGAAGCTTTTTGGAATGCGGCGTATTATGCAGAAATGCAGGTGTGTAATTAGTTTAGGTTGCTTGCAGACATTTTAAAATATAGAAATTTGTCTAAGTACCATTCTGAATAGTTATTTAATTCAGTTTTAGGTATCAAGATCAATATGGTGAAGGCTGGCAAAATTTTTAATTTATTTATGTGTATGTATGTATATGTGCCCTCATTTATGAAAGTGGTCTAAAGCTGAGGTCACACGATTGGCACAATGTACCAATTTTCGTCGGCTCACTGAAATAAATTCATAAGTAACAAAGTAAATTTGCTTTATCTCTCAACTAATTGAAATATAATTACATAACTGCAACACACTGCATTAGTAATAAAGCCATATAGACTTATTCAAGAATCAATTAAGTAATAATGTCATTTTGGCTTATTACTTATGTCTCTATCGCAGTGAGCCGACGAAAATTGGTACATTGTGCCAATCGTGTGACCCCAGCTTAAGTCATACATTTCTTTGTTTGAATTATTTAGTAGATTACATTTGAACAAATCAAAATTTATTTTTATATTATGCAGCATTTTAATTTATAGATGTAGCAGCCCCGATTAATATAAATTTAACTAATATTTATGAAATATTTATTGATTTTTTTTAAAGATGTATTTAAGATTTCGAACCAAAAATGTATATGACTTAGGCCACTTTCATAATTGAGGGTAGAATTAAATATAGAGCTATTTCTCATGTCGAAAATAAAATCTTTGAATCAAATTCTTAGTCGAAAAATACCTAAAGGCCACTTACTACAAATTGCACTTTTATGTGTAAACTGGATACGTACTTCGGTGAGGGTATATAAAATTCGGTACAGCCGAATATATATGTATGTATGTAGCTCTTTTACTATAGTAAACAATAGTTGGACATATTTGTTCTTTTAATGAAAATCGCTTATTTATGATCGCAAATAATCATTTTCGGTTTAAAAATTAAGTTCTAAAAATATTTCGCTTGAGCGTTTTTGGCGGTTATGGCCGATATGTGAAGGTGAAAAAATTGTCCGTTTAAGGAATTTTAAAATCAATTTTTTCATTGCACAATATTGCCAGTACATTAAAAAATATTTTTTGTTGCGCAATATAAATCAAAAGACTTTTGATTTTATCGAAATACATGCACACACATGCAATTTTATTGTACAATATCAATTATTGCACAATAATATTGCAAATGTGTGGCTATCTCAAGACATAATTCTTAATTAACAAATGAGCAGCCACATAAGCTTTAACATTTCCAAATCATTGGCATATGTACATTAGGGTGGCCGTTATTTTTTATTTTTTGATTTCTTCTACTCTCACCCCCCTCAAATCGGTTCAGTTTTATGTAAAAAAATAATGCAAAAAAATTTCATACCGATAAGTTGTGTTCATATATTCAATGCAATTTTTCTTTTTTTTTTTAATTTTTTTTGTTTAATTTTATTATGACTATATTTATATGTATGTATGAAATAATTTAATATATTTAAGCTCTTATGGTACATGCATAAAATAAAAAATTTCTTAATTATAATATTATTTTGTTACATAAAATTGTTGGTTTTTTTTGGTTATTTTCCTCATTATTTTCTAAAATATTAATTTTAGCAAAAAACTTTCTTTGAGGGTAATGTTGTTGACTTGAAGAGCTAAAATATTGCCATATGTCATATTCTTGTAAAATGATTTTTTAAAAAGATAGTCATATGCAAAAAATTACATTGAAAAATGGGCTTGAAGGCCAACTTTGAGGGCCGGACGCACCCCCTAAAACGCAACTTATCGGTATGAAATTTTTTTGTATTTTCTTTTACATAAAACTGAACCGATTTGGGGGGTGATAGTTGAATAATTTAAAAAAAAGTCTCCATACAATTAACGGCCACTCTAATGTACATGCATGCATGTATTTCCAGAAGGCAATTCACCATAAATTTAGAATTAAAAACAGTGAAAAAATTACTTTTAATTGAATGTTAATTTGTGACCACGGTGCAGTTGCAATAATTTATGTACATATATATTGCCCACGCATGTTTTTTTCACTTTCAAGTTGTTTAGAATTTCATATTTACATATAACAACGATATATTAAGTAAATCATCGAAGTTACTAACGTATATATATATGTATGCATATGTATGAATGTACATACGTATGTGTGTATGTACGTGTTTTTGTATGCGAAAATATTTTCAATTATTTGTTCCCACAGTTTTTAAAATAAACAAATGCGCAAGTAGACAATTCTTCAAAAGGGGTTTGGTGTTGTTTACTTACGAGTAGTGTTGACATTATTGGTAATACGCTTAAGGAAGCCTCTATGATTCGCGTTTACGTGATCGAATTTGATAGTTAAATAAGCAACTTGATTTTGTCATTGATTAATATTCCGAAGAAGTGTTGGCTTAAAATTATAGCTCTATGGGCGTACACACAGAAAAAAATACCAATGTTAAATCACCATGCAAAAACTTTGATTTCAAATCATATTAAAGTTACAAGATATAATATATTGTTTGAGTGTGTTGATGTTTATTTGCTTTGTTCGTAGCTGCCCTCTAGCCAGCCTAGAACCATATGTCTCTATGTCAATACTCTTTCTCCAGCGACAATTGCTGTTTAACTAGTTAAAATATCGACAACTTTTCTTTTATGTGCGAGTAAAGAGACGTTAGAGACAACAGTTCTAGTGTATTTCTGGTGATATTGTCAATGAACGCGTCAACAGATTGTTTTTCTTATTTATTATTCTATGCAATAACAATGGTTGCTAAAATCTACTAGTAAATCTTTGGTTCCAATATCTCCATATGGTCGTAAAAGAACTACCTTCTCAATAGTGTTAAAGTCTACTGGTAGATTTTCAATGACAACCGTATGTTACGTGTCAATAGGCGATTACATTGGCTGGGGTACACCTAGTCAGCAGCACTATTGACAATGTCACTAGAAAATCACTATGATTTTACTATTGACAATGAGCGAGGAAATATCGATATTGTAGACTAATGCCCCTAAAATTTACTAGTGAATCTTAGGTGTCAATGTGTCCATGTTGACCCAAAAGAACTACTTAGTCAGTAGTGATACAGTCTAGTGGTGGATTTCCAATGACAAGCTAATCTTAAATGTCATTAGATGATTACATTGGCTGGGGTACACCTGGTCAGTACTAATACTGACAATGTCACTAGTAAATCATTACAATTTCACTATTCGCACTTTCTGCAGGGTGCAATACGCTTTTGTGCTTAAATGTGTGAGTTATTTTTGTATTGTTGTTGTTTATTTTGATGTTTGTAAATAGCAGATAAACTGCTGCTATGTGGTAGGCAGTGAACTAGTCTTGTAGGTTCGAATCCTGGAGTCAAGTCAGAGTATTTTGTATTTTTTTTTAACTAAAACTTTTTATATAACTCGTATGTTAAATGATCAATTAAATAATGTTGAATTAAAATTTTATTCATGATGGTATATGTTTAAGAGTGTATCTAAAGAATATTTAAAGTTGTTGTAGTTGCAGATAAGTTCTAAGTTAATATCTTAGCCGGGGAAGCCAATTTATATACAAACAAAAAATTGTTTCTGATCTGATGACTTTGACATACTTAAATAAAATAATTAATAAAATACAATTACTACATTAAATTAAATTCATGTTTTTTAATAGGTCTTATGTTTAGTAATTTCAATTCTTATTGAATGAAATATTTTTATTAATTAGCTATAAGGTTTAGTTTAGTTTTTCTTCTCTTCTTTAGAAACTAGCATTAATTAATAAAAATATTTCATTCAATAAAAATTTAAATTACTGAACTGAAGCCCGATTAAGAAATTATTTCTGATTAAAATTCACTACAGTTCAAATAAAATCTAAAAATGTCTCATTTAAATTCATGTTGTTTCAACTTGAAACAACTTTGTTCCAACATTGTACTTGTATTATTTCAGTATCGAATTTACGTTGTTCCAACTTGAAATAATTTTGATTCAAGATATATCTTCATTTTGATTTTAAGAGTACGTAAATGTTAAATCACCGTAAAAAAAGGACTAATTTTCTTTGGAAGTTACTATAAATCATGTTAGATTAACATGAAACACATATGAAGCAAAATCATTGCCGAAAGAGATTAGATTAACCTTGTTTACGTAGATTTTAAGTGGAAATTTTTTGGTGTGTATGATAACCAACTTTTTTTTTTGGCATGTAATTGAAGGTTATGAGCTGGACGATATGTGGTTTCAACGAGACATGTGGCACGGTCACGCAACATGAACGATTTTTGGTGTAATTGCATGCAAGTTTTGGCCACGTCAATTGTTCATCAAGATTATATGATTTCACGCCATTAGACGTTTTTGTGGACCGTTTCTAAACCGATAATCCCTTAGCGGTGAAGCATTTCAAAATCAAAATTCGCTAAGTTATCGCCAAGATGGTGCACGAAATGTGCAAAACAGTGCTCGAAAGCTACCTCAAAAGAATCGAATGATTCAAGCAATATAGAGGCGGTCATTTAAATGTCATTATATTGCGTACGTAAGGGCAATACAATTTCATCGAAATTATAGCTTTATGTGCGTTTTATTTACTCGTAACTTTACTTATGAAACCTAAAAATGTAGCACCCTATATAATTACATACGTAACTTAAGTAAAGCCTATTCGATTTTTTTTCTCTACTATTGGATTCCCTATTATTAATTCTATTTAAAGAAAAACACGTTGTACGTACTTCAAGTTATTTCATGAATGTTGGGTGACACACTAAAATAACTACAACAACAAGCCGCAGGAAGCAATAAGTACAACAATTAACTAAACGACAACAAGTTTTCCAATTCCATGTAAAATAATTAAAAAAAAATAAATAAATAAATAAAATGAGAACAAACATACATTTTGTATTAAACAAAATATTCAATAATTGATAAAGTAAGGCTTGGTATAAATAAGTATTTATTTATGTTTACACGTAATTCCGCTTAATAATAATGTTATCTACATATATTTATTTAGTTTAAACTTTAAAGCATTATTATTTATGTACATATGTACGTATTTGCTAGAATCGTTCATTCGTAGATAATTCATAATATCTGAGTAATTCGTGGTTAATGATTTATGGCTGTACATTGGTTTCTTAAAAAGAGAAGGGCAGCTGCCACAAGGGGATTAGATATGACGGCTTTGTGTAAAAAGTATTTATTAACGATAATAAAAATAATAATACGAGCATTAATCAGTAATACGGAAATACCGAAATATTCCGGAATTACCAACACTCGAAGATATGCAAGTGGGTAATTTTGTTTAGAAAGCAGCATGATATACATACATACATAAATAAGTATTTTTTTTGCTGCGCTGAAAATTTTATATCCGCCTTGATCGCCAAATGGAACCGCAAAATTTATTTTATTTATTTGCTTGATATTACAAATACAATTAGGGGCTTTAGTTAGTAAGCAGTTACATTGAATGTTTTTGGTAAGCATTTAGTGCGAATAGATATCAAGACACCAAGAATTAAGAAAATACTAAAGTCTAATGGGGTCTTCGAACTCCAGCAAATTTTTAACCGACTTCAAACAAAGGAGGAGGTTATCGATTCGCCCCTATTTTTGTTTGGCGGTGTTAACTCGTAACTCGGTACATTTTAGACCGATTGTAAAAATTCTTTCTTTGGCCCTATTGTAAAAAGGTGGGCGGGAATACTCCACAAATTTTTTGAATTTAATTTTATGATATTCTTCACACGCTTTGAGCTCTAAGATAGACACAATACTCAATTTAAGAAAATGGGCGGAGTTACGCCCATTAAATTTAATATTCGGCCCTATTCCCGTTGGCGTTATCGTTTTAAATGTCGTTTCTATGTTGTTGTCGTTGCCATGTTGGCATTCTTGATATATTGAAACGAATTAAAGAAATGTTGGTAGCACTGCAATGCTTAACGTTGTTAGTTTTGACATTTTTTAAACTTCTTGAATAGGTTTTTCATTTTAAACGAAAAATCAATGAATGGCGAATACTGAATTTTATTTTTCAAAAATATGATATGTAGCAACTTAATTATGTATATATACTCGTGTATGGTTTGTGAACACATTCAGACTGAATAAATTTACCTTTCAATATGTCCCGGAAGAAATGAAACGAGTGCTCTACGATTTTTTGTGCAGGAATTACATCAACTAAGCGTTGTGAATTACTGTAATTGCTCACAAAAATTTCATAACCAAATTTTATTTTGCCTACTTTGCACCTTCATCAGGAAACTTCTTACTGAAAATGATCGAAAATCAGGAGTTTTATACTCCACGAAAACTCCCTGCCTATGCATTTTTTATCATTTCGGAAACTATAATTTCAAATTGCCTCAATTTTTTATTTATTTTGTTCTAGTCGTTTCAAATTCGTTGGTAAAAATGGCGACGACAAAGATGGAATGTTTCTTTGTCGTTGCTATCTTCATTTCAAAATTAAGAATACCGATTTACTTTCAATAAACCTCGACAACGCCAATGGGAATGTCAAATTGTCGTTTTAGTTTCGGACTTAACACACACTCTGAGCTCTGAAAAACACACAATCTTGCATTTAAAAAATGGGCGGAGGCACCTCCCTGAAAATTTAATTTTATATTTCAAGTACTTCTTCTTATCTTCTTCTATCAGATCTTTGCATTGAAGTCGTGGTTTTTTTTGGCAGAATTATTAATTATATTTATACCTTTCAGCAAAAATGGCAAATTGTATACATATAAAGGTTTGTCATTAAGTGTGTAATTTCCACAATGCGTCACATAAAGTATATGTATATTCTGGGAGCTTGTGAATAGGGAAGACGAATAAGTGATGTCCGTCCGTCTGTCTGTACGTGAAATCGGTTTTCCCAAGCTCCCAGAAAAGCTAGAGACTTAAGTCTTGTTGAAGTAGTATATCAGAAATCATCCGAAATGGATTGGTATTGAAAATCAGCAAAATCGACAATACGGGTTCAGAGCTGGAAAGTTGAATTTTTTTTTGCAATTTCAAAGCAACCAGCTGAAACTAATTTTTGCTTTTTTTCTTGTTAAATAAACCTATTTTATGTTTCAGTTAGAATTTAATTGTTATTAGAAATCAAAACAAAAAATCAAAAAGACGATTCCAGGGTTGGATAATTGAATTTATTGCATATAACAGTAACCTACTAAAACAAATTTGGGCGTAGTCCTGCTCATTTTCTTAACTGTAAAACTGTGTAATTAAAAGAACCAAAGCTGTTTGCTAGGTTTCGCAGAAATCAAATATGTAGCGTATCATAAAATAAAATAAACAAAATTTGTGGGCGCGTCCACGCCCACTTTCTTTTTTGCAATGGGACTAATTGAAATCGGTTTTAAATGTACCGAGTTATGAAGTAACAATGGTAAAAAATAGTACATACGAATTGATAACCTCCTCCTTTTTTTAAGTCGTTTAAAAACAAGAAAACTATTCTATAAATCGCAATCATACTTTTAATTTTACACAAAATTGTAAACCCTTCGCCACCTGGCTAAATAAAATTTTAAGAAAAAAGGAAGGTATTTTAACTAATAACACAGTACACTAACAATATAAATTGTTTATTTTAATAACTTTAAGGGATTAGATTAATCTTTATTACTTCTTGGCTTTAGTATTATGTAGTAAATCTAAATATATTTTAGTTATGAAACAAATCACAGCCATAGTTTACATTGCTTAATAGTACAGTAAATTAACAACTGAAGCTGGTTAGATTAAATAACAAAAATAAATTGTTCATTTAACTCACATCAAGATTAATTTACGGTAAAATGAGCAGCTAAAATTGCTAAGATATATCCTATTTATAATTTTTTTTAACAACTAATGTTGGTTAGATTAACCAACAGCAAAAGTTTGTTAATTTAACTCACCAAGTAAAATGGACAGCTAAACTAGCTTAGACAACCCTTATTTATCGCTTTTTTAAACAACTAACGTTGGTTAGATTAACAAAAACAAAATCAGTTTGTTCATATAACTCGCAACAAACTTAAGCATTAAACACATTCACCACAGCAAGCTACCGACTACCAAATGTCAAGGATAGAATACACATGTTTATATGAGAATAATTCTTTTGAAGACAGCAAGGCAACATGGCGGCAGGTTGTTGTCTATGCTGATTTTGTCGTTGTAGTCCAATTAAACTAATTTCTATTTCTTTGGCTACAATGAGAAAATTCAGTGTTGCCAGTATAATACAAAATGTTGAATGAATGACTTTGTACAATTATTTCATTTTTCATTATTTCATAAACAATATCCAGAAATTGATGTAAAGAATAAATTGATTCATTTTTGTACTTTTACGTGAAATAAGTACATTTTAAAAGAGTATTTAATTTTTATAAATGCAAAATATATGAAAGTGGCAATACTGAACTATGTATTTGTACTTGAATACCAGGTGCAGATGGTGCTGCTGCTGTCTCCAAAATAATTAAGTAGCCGGCTACGGGGCGACAAATGCTGCTAGCGGCATTTGAAGTCGTGTGTTCGTGTAGCCTGCTGTGGTGAATGTGTTTAATGCATTAATCTTCAGTAAAATGGGCAGTTAAAATTGCTTAGATAAATCTTATTTGTTAATCTTTTGAAATTTAAATTTTTCAACCGCGTACAACTGTTGAATTAACCAAGAAACTAGTAAATTTTATAAAATTTATTTAAATTTAAAAATTACGAAATAGAGTAGTCTCAAAAAATAGAAGAAGAAGCAATGTCATCCCATATGATAAGTCCAAAAATATTTTTTTATTTAATTAAATTAGTGTTTGCTCTTTTGCAACCAAAATTTACGCTATAAACTTGGTTTTTTTAACCACAATAATGGTTTGTTTGCTTAAGACGCAGCAACAATTTTTACTGAAAATAAGACAAAAAATTGGTATTGGTTAGATTAACCAGACATTATTTTTTAAATTAAAATTACAACAACTACTACTGTATTAACATTATCATTCAACTTGGTACACAAAAATTTCACCTGTGTGCTAGTCGGAAACACTTGAGTGCTGAGAACTTATTGAGAAGTTAAATTTGACTTCCCTACTATGTGGCCGAGATCTTACAATAAAGGTATTCACGTCAAAAGTTGCACTGTTGCAGAAAAGCAAAAGTGCAAAATTTTCAAAAAATATAACAACTACATAGAAAATTATTTTGCACAAATTATGCAAAATTGTCAGGGTCTGAGTAAGTGCAAGAGTATCAGGGTAAATTTTGCAAAGTTGTGCAACTTTTTATGGCATTGCCAATCCAAAAAAAATGGACAAAAAGTACTTATAAAATCAACCTTATACCAAATTACAACGCAGAAATTCCTAAATGTTTTTCTTTTAAATGAAAAAACAAGTCGTTGAAGATATTTTCGATACAAATAAATTAATTAAAAATTATAAAATTAAAAAAATATTTGAAAATTCTTAGCTAGAAATTATAAAGAAATCTTCAAATTCGATTTTCAGATAACAAATACATCCATAATTTTGATATTTTGAAAAGACCTGTGGCTCAAATAGTTATTAGAATTTTGTTAAATAATACCAATATTATTAATATTGATATTTTTATTAGTGAATTGATTACAAAATTAATCAGCGAAGTTTCAAGTACAAGTGCAATATATCTATGCACATATTGTGCTGCTTTATAGACAATTAAACAAAATGGGTTGCTCACGTCAGAAAGTGCAATTATGCATTTTTGCACAGTTGCAAGAGTTGACGTGAATACCTTTAATATTTTATATTTTAACTTTAGCTAATTTCATGGTTATTTAACCCTTCCCTTTCTACTATTCAAATCCATTGGTCTCCAAAAATCAAAATTAATATCTTCAATTCAAATGGACTGTGAGTTCTTTCTTTTCAATTTTAAAATAATCTAAATTTTCGTAATAGTTGAAAGAAAATAACTTCCCGTTGAAAATATTTTATTAAATAACAAACCCCAAATTTGCTATTTACAAGTTTTTATTGCCAGAAAAAAAAATGTAAGTCTACATATAGTCGTATTGCCCCATAAATACATGCTTTTAGACATAAAAATATTTTTAAGTATTTTATTATGTTTCGTCTTATAATTTTTTTTTCTTTTGAAGAGTTTTGTTTTGTACATCGAAAATAACTGAAAATTGACCCTTAAAAAGAAATGTTTAAAAAAAAATTTAAATGGCCGAGACATAAAATTACATGTAACTGTACATATACATACATACATACATACATGAGTGTGAGTGTCTTTGTATATATTTGTGTTTCCATTTAAGTGAAAAATGTAATGTTAGAATCAAAAAAAAAAAAAAAAAAAAAAGTAATATATATTGTATTTAATATTGTGTAAAGGATATCAGTTCTAAACTTATATCGCATATTATATGGGATATTCCCTCACAGAAAATGATTTACATTCAAAGCAAAAATATATATGTAAAGACATGCGGACTGAAAATGAACTGTTGTTGTGAGCTTCACATTTTTATTATCAGTTTGTCAGTCACTTACTTATGTATATGACAGCTACGTAACATTAGAATCGGTTTTGGTCCTTGAGAATCAACTCGATGATCCCACTGTTCTACCAGAGCTGGAGAAAATGGATAGGCAAGCTATTTTTCAGCGTCCCATTTGCTCAGTACTGAAATTAATCCGTTTTTTTTTATAAAAAGTTATCTTTTCCTATATAGCATTGTAATATAATTCCGAAATCGTGCAGTAAACTAAAGTCCATGAAAAACGCCCTTTTATGGGCTAGAGTAGGGCCCTGACACATGAGCTGCTTATCAGTTTTCTCTTCCTCTTCATTCCGACAACTGCTACAGAAGCCATTATACGGAGATTTAATCTTCTATATGCCACAGGCCTATAGGTATCGCCGCACAGTTCGGCCAAAGGCACCTGTATGCGGAAGGGAGGCACAATGGTAAGGGAATATGACGTCAGAATATACACTGATAGATCAAGAATGGTCTGCGGTGTCGGCTCTGGAGTCTTTTCAGGCGATCCTGGTATAGAATGCTCCTTTCGTCTCCCTAATGAAGCCACTGTATTTCAAGCTGAAATTCTGCCGGTAAGGGAAGCGGCTAGATTGCTGATTGAATGAAAGGTACAGGGTAAAGTTGGTATCTTTGTTGACAGCCAACCAGCTCTTCTATCCCTAAGATCATATACCACTTCGTAGGTTCTAGCACATAGCAACTTTTTAGGTAACGAAAGGGCGGACGAGCTGGCCAGAGCTGGCTCTGCTATGAATGCCTCAAATGCCGAATCGGTAGCTATGCCTTTTGCTACTATTAGGAACGGTATATTCAAGCACTATCTCTATAAGGCAGAATGTAGATGGCGCAATATAGTCACGTGCAAGTTTGCTAAGAAAATGTAGCCGCTCAATACAATTAATAAACAGGAACCGTAGGGACATGTCGAGGCTCGCTGCGGTCATGACGAGGCACTGGACGGTCGGTAGACATGCTAGTAGGATAGGTCTGTCCTATAATGAGTTCTGCCGAAGTTGTCTTGAAGAAAGCAAAGAAGAAACAATTTTCCACTTTCTTTGCGAATGTCCAGCTTTGTATCTCTCGAGTCACCACAAGTTTTTAGGCAGAAATATACTAGACGAGCTTTCAGATTTATCTGAGATTGGGTGGAGTAACCTTATCAGATATCTTAACGATACGGGCTGGATCTAGTACCTATCACCTTATCCGTATACTTAGATACGGTTCTACATAGGATGACACCGACGAGTGGAGTGGTCTTTCAAAAAGGAATCATCTAGATTATACTTGAATGCCTACGTGTAGAAGGCAGTCACGTAAACCAACCAATGAAAAGCACTAACATTTTTTTTGTTAGGGAACACCCATAATGTGTTATAAATAAATAAACAATAAAAATATATGTATCAGTTATCGTCAATTCAAAAGTTGTTTTAAGACATTTATTGGTTATTTTCAACTTCAAATTCAACTTACTACTCGTACTTGTTCTTAAGATACAATTGCTGCAAAAAAAAAAAAAATAAAATAAGAACATTTACAAGAAGGTTTGTTAAAGATTGGATGGGGTTGGACGTTGGACCCTCGAGTGTGTCTATGTGTGTGTGTGTGTTATCAAATTTTTTGTTGTTTAAGGGTTTATTTTTTGCGCATCCCAATGGCTGATTTTTTTCGCCATAGTTATTTATTTAGTCCATAAGTTAAAGAAAATTTGTTTAACATGAATAACGCGCATACACATACAGTCACACACTCAAGCACTGCACCGTGGAGTGGAAAATAATTAGTGATAATGTAAGTTCTGAACGATTTGTAAGAATCAAAAGGTTTTACATTGGTATGGAGTGGTCACGCTTTTTTGGGCAAATATTTGTCAAGTGTGACTGTACCTTTACGTCTAAATACATATACTCTGACATTTGATTTTTTTTTGGAAATAGAAGTAACACTCAGGCAATGAATGCCTACTACTATTACTAGGTGTTACCTTCTTTGAGGAAAGGGATAGTAATAGAGAAGACAGGTGGTGAAGGAAGAGACAGACACAGGAAAACTTCTTTCTTTTACAACTCTGCTTTTTTTCACGTTTCTAATAGTGCAGTTTTGCAGCGCCTCTGGTGTCAATGAGGTGTATTAAATTTTCAAAGCTGTATTTAGTAGCCATTTTATTCGTTATTTTACTTCATCGATGATTCTGCTACACAATACTGACGAAGGAGGGCGCTCTGATGTTACATTAGGATTAGTATCCGCTGAAGCAGGAGTAGTTAGTTACCAGTGTCTTCCAATCTAGTGCCTTCATCTCTTGAACTTTCCTACAACAACTGATGTAAAGGAACACTAATGCACATCAGAAAAATACGTAATGTTATTATTTAATGACTTTCGGAGAGCGGTATCAAACGCAGGACGTTCGGTTTTGTAGTCAACGTGCTAAGTACTTCAGCAAACGCTGAAAGCTTTAAAATTTCTTCTTGTTTCCTTGCAAAGTAAGCGCAAGCATTGTTATCCTCGAGATATGATTGGCTGTTATGCTCTCGTCGGTATGAAAGCACGAAAGCTCTTTTGTAAAAGGTTCCTATGGCTTGGACGTGGCTGCTTTAGATACATATGCTGACGAAAGCTTATTTTTTTAATAACTCCAAAAGTCCTAATCAAATTTATTTTTCGGATTCATATACTGTTATAAGCTTGAGAAATTTCATAAATATCGCGTTTTTTTCCACTACTTAGAAATTTAAAAAATGTTTCCCCCATTTATTTTATCATCGGGTCCCACTGTGTTCCTCAATCGTCTACTCAGAATTGCGACATTTAGCTGGAGGAAAAAATATAATACGTATGTTTGAATGTATATACATATGTTGAAATTATTTGAAGAAATCTTTGAATTTGGGGAAAATTAATGGCGTTCTCAAGCTCAACAATGTTGACGACATGTTTAAAATATTTATGTTTTACAAAACACTGTTAATACATCTTGAAATCCACAAAAAAGATGTCAAGAAACATAAAATTAAAAATAAAATAAATAAATACATACTTGTTAGATAGATAAAAAAAGTTACTTGTGAGACAAGTTATTGACAAATAATCCTTTTAGAAAAATCAGTCTTGAATAGTTTGAAACAATTTTGTGTTGGAATATTTTAAATTGACAGCAAGAACTTGTGACGCCAAGAAGAAATGTTTATTTATTTATTTATTTTTTTTTTTTTTGATGAAAGAAATCCTTTTAAATCCTAAAAAAAGTAAAATTATATAAAAAAAAAAAGAAATACTCTTACATACAATTTTAATATTTTACACATATCAAATTCTCCATTTATTTTCTAGATAGAAAAATTAGTTGGCATTCATAATAATGTTGTTAATTATTATAAATGCAAGATTTTTTTTTTTTAATTACTCAGCTTCTTTGCTGGCAAACTTGATTATTGGTTTACAGTAATTGCCGCTTAATAGATCTCTGGTTCATGGATTTAAATTTAATGAATGAATAAAAATGCCATGTAAGTATGTTAGTTGCATAAATCAATTACTAAATCAATTGCATTAAAAATAAATTTTAAAAATCAATTAAGCGGAAATTACTGTAAAACAAAGCGCTGCCATAATGCATTTCTGCAGTATTGGTCATTTAATTTCTATCGGATGTTGCATTTAGAATTATCAAATTTTGATTTAATTATTAAGAGGAGGCTAAGCCATTAACAATGAAAAACAAATGGCCGCTACAGCTATGCTCGAAGGACCATATTATTTTCAGCAAAATTTCCACCATTTGCGGTTATATATCCTCGACATGATGCCAGTGTGTAAGCCGCATCAAACGGTGAATTTTTTTTATCTAAAGGATCCTTTTTGGCAACTTTTTTTTTATTAACAAGGCCATTGAGTTGAACACGACCCTGATTGCTGAACACAATTTATTTTGCGATAATAGTCGGATAAGTTTTCTACTGCCTTAGAGCCCAATAGGAAAAAGAACAACGCATATGATGGTCTAGCGGCTTTACTTTATGCATCAGTTGGTTCTTAAACGAGTGTAGGCTAAGATTTTTGCCAAAATTAATCTTTTAATAGGCAGACAGGGCTCCAACTTCTTTATTTTCAAAGAGAAGTAACACTCAGGCCATGAATGCCTACTATTATTAATAGGTGTTACCTTCTTTAGAACAGGGATAGTGATAGAGAAGACAGGTGGTGAAAGAAGAAATAGAGGAAAGTTTCATGCTTTTACAACTCTGTTTTTAATAATGCAGAGTTGCAGCGCCTCTGGTGTCATTGAGGAGTATTAAATTTTCAAATATGTGTTTAGTAGCCATTTTATTGGTTAGTTTACTTCGCCGATGATTTTGCTTAACAATATCGACGAAAGAGGGTTATCTTCTGATGTTACATTGGGATTAGTATCCGCTGAAGCAGGAGTAATTCAGTGATTATGGGGTTTGCCTTCATCACTTGAACTTCCCTACAGCAAAATGATATACAGATGCACTAATGCACAACAGAAAAATGCGTGGTGTTGTTATTTAATATTTGTCAGAAACGGGCTCTAACAAAGGACCTTCGGTTTCGTTGTCAACGTGCTAACTACTTCAGAGAACGCCACTTTACCTGCGACTAAAATGGACGGCGGCGATATTCTGTTCAATATTCACATTTCTTCGAGAGAATGTGTTATCAATTCTATCCATAGTACGATGGATGGTTTGCTTAGATGGACGATTAGTGCGGAACAAAAACCACGAAGTCGTCTATGAGTTGCACTAGTTGTAAACTCATTTTCAAAGTCAATTTATGCATGATGATTTGCCAAATACTGATTATAAATGTTAAAAACTGAGCATAGTATGATACAAGGCAAACTCATACCAGCTGGTCTCGATTTGCAACTCTGCATGTTCGCTTTGTATGTTTGTTAGTGTAAAATTTCCTGCTGTCAAAATATTTCCGAAAGTTTTGCTTTGATTTGACAAGCAGACAGAGAGGGAGGGAGTTGGTTAACAGCTGATCGTCAGCTGGTGAATTGAGATCACCTGATGTGAATTCGCCTTGGTCTGACAGTTAACCCTTTCGTTCTATCGTGCTGAAAAAAACAAGAACTTTACCCTAATCAAAACAAACAAATTAAACAAAAATAACTTTGAAGAGTATCTAAAAAAAGAACTATAAAATGTTTGTCGTTCGTTTAGTTTTTGATGTGTAAACTAAAGGGCTGCGTAAATCGTTCTAAAAGTTTTGTATTCTAGTTCACACTACTGCCAGGCAGTCTGTTTTAGTGCAAACATAAATAACAAAACAAAACTAACGAAACATGACTCTCACTAAAATCAATCAAGCATCATACGAATAGTTTTTCTCTGCAGTTTTGTTAGTGCTTGTGTTCTCAAAACAAGTAGAACATCACAACGAAAAGCGAGAATGAAACAAAACAACAGTAAATCATAGCAGAAACATCGAGTGCACTAGAACACGAGCACAAACATGCAAGCTATCGGTTATTTTTCTGTATATTTCCGTACACCAAAGGTGAAAATGAACCGTAAGAGCTACGGACTTGAAATCTGGACACAATGAGTAGACATTTGGCCACTACAACAACAAATACATGAGAGTTAAAAACTAAAGGGTTTTCCAAAACGAGCAACGAAAAATGTTAAAATCCCATCTAATATACATACAATTGTATGTACATATATACACTTGAAATTTGTAAAGTTAGTGTATTTTTATACATACTGCAACAATTAACACTAACGGTCCTTTTCACAATGTATATACAATTAAAAGCTTACAGGGACTTTAACGGCAAGTTTTGTATGAAGAACTGTCAGATAAACTTCAATGGGTGTTCCACCAGTTAATGCAATTTTGACTTTGTAATTTTGACAACTTGCTGTATCTTGGAAACCGTAAGAGTAAAACTCTTGAAATTTTCAAACACGGTAAAACTAAAAAATCAAAAAAATATAAAATCGCCATATATAAAAAAATCGCCAAAACAAAAAAAAAAAATCGTCAAAACGAACAAAAGCACCAAATTAAAAAAAAATCACTAGGACTAAAATAAATCGCGAAAAACCGAAAAAATCACCAAAATGAAAAAAATTCTTAAACAAAAAAATCGCCAATATGAAAAAATCGCCAAAATGAAAAACTCGCCTAAATAAAAAAAAACCCCAAAAACAGAAAAAAATCGCCAAAATGAAAAAAACCCCAAAAAAACAGAAAAAAAATCGCCAAAATGAAAAAATCGCCAAATTGAAAAAAATTGCGAAAATTAAAAAAACCCAAAAAGAGAAAAAAAAACGCCAAAACGAGAAAAAAGCGATAAAACTGAAAAAAATCGTTTAAACTGAAAAAACTTAAAAAAGGAAGAAAGCTAAATAAAAAAAAAATTATCAAAACCGAATGTGCGGGAGTCAAAGTCGCACTTTACTGAATTTATTTTAATTGCAATGCGTACACAACAACAAGAACAGCAACAACTAAACGATGAACAACAGGAATTAAAAATTAAAAACTAAAAGTAAAGGCATTTACCATAGATGAGCACTGCAGTACCACTAAAGTTTCAGTAAAAGCAATAAAAAATGTTTAACAAGTAAATTTTTACTGATTACTAAAATTTGTTTCTACAATTTTAATAAATTGCCTAATTTTTTTTTTCTTCTTTGCCACTTGCTACAATTTTATTATGATTACGGCCCTACGATTTTACTGGTAATGCAAATTAAATTTCATTAGCAGTAAAAATTTACTGAATTTTTTTTAGTAATCAGTAAATTTACTGCTTACTGCAATTTTGAATGCAGTACATATACATATACTGCAGTGTGCCCATTTACTAACCAAATAAGTTTAATAAAACAAACAAAAACCAACAAATTCCTATGTATTTACAATATTGAAAGTTTTGATACTTTTAATTAATTAATTTAAAAAAAGATACTAAAAGCATAAGTACTTCCAACTTAAAAAAAAAATTCATTACTAGATGTTTACACATCTCCTCTGTGATCGGACTCACATTGCTTTTTTTTGCTGAGATGAGTTTGAAAAAAATTACGCACATGAAGAAGACACGTATAGAAATTAATTAAATTTAATTGAGAAAATTTTGCCAAACTCGAGAGAGCAATTTGAAAAATATGTTGTTATTTTGATTGAAAAAGCGCAATTAAATAATTAATAATTTCCCAAAACAAAATCCCTTAATCCAAAATTTGGAATGTATGTGTGTAGTGTGTGTGTAAATGGTATTTATAAATCAAGATAGTTTAGTTTTTACAACTTGTGTAACCTGAGAGCACTTTTCGTAATAAAAACAAATACTTCTAGATAACGGCGTATTATATTGTATGGTTTATTTATTTATATTCAAATACAAATGTATGTATGTATGTATTATCAAATAAATAGGCTTTCAATATTGCTTTCAATAGCGCTTATCTCAAAATATTACGAAGTTAAATTTTTTGTTTTTTGTGATTTATGACCAAAAATAAACACTCAATCACAATATTGGCGATGTTAATCGGTTCCAACAGCACTCGTATTTTGAAGATCTGGCTCAAATAATACCTAATTTACATTAAGCATTTTTTTTCATGAATTTAGTTGCATGAAAATTTTTTATTTTTCAATAGGAGGCCTGGAGAAGCAGCTCATATCAAAAAAGTTGCCAAAAATGCATCAGAGATTCATTATACGTCATTTTCTATATAACATTAACTTTTATAGCGCTGCTTTTAGCAAATAGAAAAAGTTGCGTGCAACAAAATACATGAAATTTCATGAAAAAATGCTTAATGTAAATCAGGTATAACTGTTAAATCTCCCCTTGAGGCTTTTTTTTAATGTAAAAATGCACAATTTCGCCCTTAATTATGAAAGTGGTCTAAGTCATATATTGCTTTGGTCGATATTTTAGATTTCATTTGAACAAATCGAAATATGTGATCTTCTCCGAGAAAAGGGACCTTGTGTGTGAAAATGAAGTTTTGAGAAAAACGTATTTAATAAATAAAATTTTAATGTTGTTCTAATTTTTTATTGATTTTCCCAAGTTCCCGTTTTTTGACATACTAGGTCCCTTTTATCGGGTAAGGTCACATATATTGCTTTGGTCGAGATATTTAGTAAATTATATTTGAATATATCAAAATATATTTTTAAGAGTTGCACTAGTCTCGATTAATATAGATTTATTTAATATTTATTAACAGCTTTATTTACAAAACTTATTAAGGCTTTATTAAGGGTTTTTAAAACAAATTTTGATACAAAAGTTTTCTTAAAAAGCCTGTATAAAGCCTTAATAAGTTTTATAAATAAGGCTGATTAAATATTTACTGCATTTTTTTTCAAGATTAGTTTAATATTTCGAAACGAAAATGCATATGACTCAGGCCACTGTCATAATTAAGGACACAATTGTAATATCTTAAAACTAGAAGTAATTCTCGTATTCCGACTCCAAGTATTCGAAGTAGAAATTAGTGTCCTGCACAAGAGTATTTATAAGACTTTTCAAGACATGAGAGATTTTTTCCAATGCTTTACTACAGCGAAATATTCTAAAAGAATCGCTAAACAACACTGTTGGCAAGACAAACCACCGAAAAAAATTACTTGCCAACAGTAATGCTTAGCGATTCTTTTAGAATATTTCGCTGTAAAAAAGCATTTGAAAAAATCTATCATGTCTTGGAAAAAAAAGAAGAATGAAAGGTGTCTTATGTGTAAGAAACTGCCTTCATCTAGTACCTGGGGCCTCTAGTCTGTAATTCGAATTATTTAAATCAACTACTTTAACCGCCATCTATTTTCAAATGCCGGCACGACCGCAGCGTGCATGAAACTACTCTGCCTCAGGAAGTCAACGATTAATGTAGGCATGTTAGTCTTCAACAGCTGTTTGCTTTATACTTCAGTTTTTAATGAGATGTAATGGTGTGAACAGAAAATTTCACTTTACGTTAGATTTTTTGACAGTCAAAACATGTGTCTTTGATTTGGGCTAAAGTTCGTATCGCTTTGTAAGCCAAATTACATGTGATAATTATTAATGAACAAATAACACCAAAGCTAATTCTAAATATTTTGACAAACACTTAGTAGAAGAACGGAACAACTAGCTGTTTTCGAATGTCACTACACCTTCATCATCAGCGTTCTTTGTAAATAGTACACCATGCGTGGTGTCAGTTGATGTAGATTTCTGATTTATATACTCTGTTTTCAGTGCAAAGGGAATATGTGAATTGTTTTGATTCATCGTATTACAATTTGCTGCAAGCTTTTTTGTTATGAAAGCTCAATTTTAGCATGATGTTCCTTCGTTTCTAATTACCTCATATTGAGATAAACGCTATTAAAAACATACATTTCCACACTCTGGGTGATACATACATATGTATGCATGTATTTGACAGCCCCACAAAAAGACAACCCTGAGAGTAGCGAGTTGCTTCGCTATTTACTTTTTTTAGAATTTGCTGGCACAATTTCTTAAAAAAAATCATTTATTACATAATAATTATACTGCATGTTTATGTATGTTTAAATTTTTGTTAATAAAACTAAGAAATACAAAAAAAAAAAATTAAATTTGTAACACCTTTTCTTTTATATTATATTATATTATAAGCGAATAAAAATGAAATTTTATGTATGAATGTGGAATTTAGGCAAATCAAAATACTCGTAGTATTTCCCAAAGTGTTGTCGGTGTCTTTTAAACGTAAACAAATGAATTAAGGAATATTTATTTTTACGAGCAAATTATAGTTTTCCTTGCGTGTATTTATCGGTACAAGATCGTAAAACATAATAAACATAATATATACGATTTTATTGTGAAATAAATTAAGAAAATACAAATGTATTTTGGGTGAATAAACATGACAATAAACCAATTAAAGACTTTTCTTTATTTTGGCATTTCAAACAAACGTCTGTCTAGTTTGGCAATATTTTTGTTTATTTTTATTTTTATTTCCATTTGTATATATTTTTTTTTTTGACTCTTGAGAACGTTTTTAAATGGTATAATTTTGAAATGTCCTATTATGTGTGTATGTATGTAATCACATACGAGGGCAGTTTGGTAATTCCGTGACTTCCTCCTCCTTTAAGCTGGCTTCCTTTATGCTGCATATCCCTAAAAATTTGAAAAACTTTTTCATAACAATCACCAAAAAATAGCCTCATGCCTTAAGTTTACAAATAAATGGGGCTACACGACTTCCCCTAATACTTTTATTGCTGTCTATGTTTTCATTGTTTTATGTGTTTTTATGACAGATGTTTAAATGTTGTAATTTATTACGCTTGATCTGGTGAGAGTATAATCGTATTTTCTGTGATCGTGGACCCGAAAACTATATACAGTCAAATCCGCTTTAGCGCAACACGCTTTACTGAAAAAATCCCCGCACTGATTTTAAGCCCAGCTAGTCTTATTCACTTCGCTTTAGCGAAACACCGCTTAACTGAAAATATCGCATTATTGAAAAACAAAAGCAAGCCCACAACTACTTTTTGTATGAAACTTACTTCGCTTTAGTGGAAAAATAAACAATGACAAACTTATTTATTAGAAATCGATTGCATAACTTAAGGCTGAAAAAATTGTGAATGTTTTGTCCGTTAAAAAATTAAATGGCAAAATGTATTTGTCCTTTTCACTCTTACGTACTTTATTGTATTTTTCTATTATATTGCCAATGCAAGTGGCTATACATTTACTGATTTTAAGCAGTACGCATAACTGTAACACGTTTCAGTAATCCGAACTACGTTTTAGAAAAAAATCGGATAACTGAAAAATATATTGGGTTTTGTTGATTTCCAGCAAAGCGGAGTCGACTGTAGAGTATTTAAAGCAGTATCCTCAATTTTTTCGACTTTATCAATTAAAAAAAAAAAAACTTATAAAAATAAGTTTTTTTCTTTCAAGCGTATATAAAATTCGTTTTAGCTTAACATACTTCTCTTCTTAATTTCACATAAATATTTTTTATAGTTTTGTCTGAAATGATTTACGATCCAAAAGTGTAAAAGTATAATAACGTCGCCATCACATTAAGACATGGCTTAAAATTTATAGATATAATAAATTTTTATTTTCAGTACTACCAGACGAGAAGCAGTGGGTAGTTTAAATGAAAAATTAATAAGCAAAAAAAAAAAATGTGAAAAATTTGAATTGGGAAACGCTTGTTGCCCCAGGAAAAAAAAGCAAATTATGTATGAGTAAATAGTCGATTATACCGCTGGATAGGGGGCTGTCCATATATTATGTAACGCTCTAGGGGGGGGAGGTGGGGGTTCGAGTTTTGTTACGATCTGTTATGGCGGGGGGTAGGGGGTCTTTGAAAATGTTACGTAACAGAAAAAATTACTAATTTTGTACAAAAATACGTATGTTTTTCTCATTTATTTATTTAATTGATCATACGTGTTGCCTACAAATATTATGTACGAGTATGTATACTACATACATCTGCCGAATGTCAACTTTCGATATTCGAGAATTCGAATTCGAATTCGAATATTTAAAATGTACCTTAAAGTTTATGAAAACTATCCAAAAATTTAAATAACATTTGAAAATTATACAAAGTTTTTATAATAAATTAAATAAATTGTAGTCAAACTGAACATACATGGTTCTGAATTACTCATCTTTCTTTATCCATTTACATTCTTAAATATTCTTAATATATGTATGTACATAAAAACTTCTGTTTATATTAAACTGCAACATATATTAACATTAAATCCACCAAATCCAAAGTTTAGGAAAAGATTTCTTGCAATTCTCATGGACAAAAAAGCGTCCTTTCAAAAATATATTCTTCCATATAACGGGTGTTTTTTAGAGGTATAGAACTTCGAATTGAAATAAAACACAAGAAAATCGTTTTAATGTCCATCAATTTGGCTTTATTGGAAGGATAATTTTATGCCATTAATGTTTAAATATGATTTCGGGCATGTGGCCGCCGCGGCTGGCTCGAATAAAGCCAATTCTACAGGTCAAATTTTCAACCACTTTTTCGAGCATATGGGGCCGTATGTTGGCAATAACGCCACGAATGTTGGCTTCCAAGTCCCCTAACGTTTCTGGTTTGTTGGCGTAGACGAGCGACTTCACATATCCCCAAAGAAAATAATCCAATGGTGTCAAATCACACGATCTTGGTGGCCAATTGACAGGTCCATTCCGCGAAATTATGCGCTCATCGAATGTTTCCTTCAATAAATCGATTGTGACGTGCGCTGTGTGGCATGTAGCGCCGTCTTGTTGGAACCACAACTCATCCACATTCATGCCATCCAATTCGGGAACAAAATAGTCGGTTATCATGGCTCTATACCGGTCTCCATTAACGGTAACTGACTCTCCAGCATTATTTCGGAAGAAGTATGGCCCAATGACTCCACCAGCCCATAGAGCACACCAAACAGTCAGTTTTTGTGGATGTAATGGCGTCTCAAGGGTCTCATGTGGATTCTCTTCACTCCAAATGCGGCAATTTTGCTTGTTGACGTAGCCATTCAACCAAAAATGAGCCTCATCACTGAACAAAATTTTGCGATGAAAATCAGCATCGAGCTCAATCTCATTTTCGGCCCATACACCAAAATCACGACGCATTGCATGGTCTCGCGGCTTTAATTCTTGCACAAGCTGGATCTTGTAAGGTCGCAAGCCAAGATCTTTGCGCAAAATCTTCCATAAAGTTGATGGACAAAGCTCCAGTTGCTGTGCACGGTGGCGAATCGATTCATTCGGGTCCTCTTCAACACTTTGCTCTACAGCGGCAATTGTTTCTTCGGTGCGCACTGTTCGACGTCTCTGCGGATGCGTATTATCACATAGAGTAAACGTAGTGCGAAAACGATCCATGGTTAACCGAATTAATTGCTCTGATGGACGATTATGTCGACCATAAAATGGACGGAGCTTGCGGTAAACTTCGCGAACTGAACCATTATTTTCGAAATAAATTTGCACGATTTGCAAGCGTTGTTCTTTTGTCAACCTGTTTATGATGAAATGGCAAACCAAACTAAATATTAATCACTTAACAGCTGACAAAATGGCCGCCAGTTAAAAAAAGTGATGCCAACTTAAAGTTCTATACCTCAATAAAAAACACCCTTTATATACATACATGACAATATCAAATTATTTAGTTTTAACATTTTTGTTGGTCAACTTGAGGCTACAATGTTTAAGTTTTGAGAGATGTGTTAATGGAAACTTGTATACATAGACATATTTTCATAAGGATATTATTTTAATTTTTTATACAACAGAACTTAAAAAAATATGAAAACAACAGTGAAATGCGTCTAGGAACTAGATTGTGTGCCCCTCTAATTTCAAGGTATTTTTAAAGTATATTTTTTAATGGGCAAATATCTATTGAAAATGTAATTCAACATGGCAACCTTTATTGATCCTAGATATATTTTTTTTTTTGTTTCACTCACATTTTAGATTGATTTGAAGATGGCCAAACGGAGTCATCTTTAAGCTCTCTGAAATACACGACGACTTCACTTATAGAAACTAGTGAAAGCGACCGCAAGGCTAATGCCAATTCTCCTCTTGATGTTTGAAATACTGCTCAGTCATCAATACGGAAAACTATAGCAGATTATTTGGCAAAAAACGCATTGCAAAAAAATATAAAAAAAATCTTTTTTTAATTATTACAAACTAATATTTGTGTGCCATTCATTTAAATTTCGTTTTGGATTTATGAATTTCTTTATATATTTTTTTAAACGAATACGAATATCTAGAAACGGCCGAATGTTTTGGAATTCCAATGCACATCACTAATAAATACATATATACAGTTTAGGAATAAGCTCTCTAGAAAACCATAATTTTTGGAGTTTGAGGACACTTGGGAAGAAATTTAAAAAATAGTTTCGCCAATATATGGAGTACGTTCATACGTAAGCTTATTTAATTTTTGTCTACGCACTGTGCTAGTCTAACAAATGACTTTAAAACAATGAATTAAATTTAATTTTTTTTTAAATTAAACTTTTAACTATTCAATTTATTTTTTATCTCATTGTTACGTTATTCCTGGGGGGAGGGGGGTTCACAGTTTTGTTGCGATCTGTTACTAGGGGGGAGGGGGGATCAAAAATCGGGGAAAACAGCGTTACGTGTTATATAGACAGCCCTTAGGACATTGTATTCAGCATTTCATTCATTCTTCATTTTGACTTAACAAACATCAACTAGAAAGAAAGTTATTTCAAAAGGAAAAATGTTTCTTTGGAAATTACATTAAATCGTGTTGAATTAGTCTGGTATAGGTGCAAAGCAAAAATCATTGCTGAAAAATGTTAAATTAACCTTGTTTTCGTTTTATTTTCAAATGAAATTTTATTGTGTATAAATAAACTAATAAAATCAAAATAATAAATTAAAGCAAAGGGAACATACATACGAATACATATGTGACAGCGCATAGAGAAAGGGATCTAAGGGTAAAAAAAAAATCAATTTTCACTTTTTTTTTGATGTGGACAACATCTGAGCATCGAATGAGACCGATCCCATGCCCCAAAAGTGTTCCCTCCCAGAGATATGCGCGTTTTATGATGTGATGGTACACCAAAGATACACGTATTTAAATAATTAAAATGGCTCTCCTGAACAAAAGCGGTTTTTACCCTTAGGTCCCTTTCTATTTTGCGCGTCACATATATAAATACATACGTGCATTCTTCTTGTTGTTGTTTTGAATCGTTGTGTAATATCAAGCCAAAACCGGACAAAAGGTTTAATCGACACATTTTTTGAACTTCGTTTTTTGACGAAAATTTATCACCTATGATCGTAAATAATCGATTTTTATTAAAACAATTTTTGAAGGTTACGGCACAATATAACCATCGTGATTACCCCTATTATTCCGTAAACCACTAAGGAAATATCTATGTACTTATGTATTAGAGGCCTGCGTAAACGTAATAATAAATGATCTCGTTTAATAAACGAATCACAATGGTATGATGTTCGTGTATATGAGTAGTTTAAAGCGATGTTACGAACAGCGTTGCCGTTTTGGTTACTTGTAACCAAAATTGGTTACTTTTTTTCCAATGTGTACTTGTGTACTTTTTTTCCATTTTGGTTACTTTTTTTCAACACAAAAGTAACCATTTTTTATACATACGTATATAAACGTATACATATGTACATATGTGGTATGTTAAATTTGCACATAACTAATTATCTTGATAAAAGATCACAATTTAAGCGTTTTTAATGCGTTGTAAATACAACACTGGTTAATCAACATAGCGTTTAAAACAAATACATGTCTGTCTCTGAACATAACAGGCGTGGTTTCAAAAATCAGATGCATTCATGGTTGCAAAATCTTTAAACATCAAACACTATCATGATAAATTGAAATTGGAAATTGTTTTTCTTATCGGTCTTAATAATATTACAAGGAAACAAATCTTCCATTTACCTATTATGTGAACTTAAAGGAGGCCTGCAAAATTGAGTAGTTTAGTATTTCTTCTGTATACAGAAGTGGTTTATGTTTTTGAAGTGCATGTGCGCAAGGTTTAGATAAAAATGCAAAAATACAAAAGGGAAATATAATAATTCGGTATTTATTTAAACTTCTTGTTCTAAATAAATGCTTATACTATTGTTTTGCAACATTTATTAATATGATTTTTAAATTTTTGCATTAGTTCCCTTCAAAATTTTTGGGGAGAAAACTATCAACAAATTCTCCCTCTCCCTCATATTTAGAATACCTACTTTTTCCCGGGGAGTTTTCTCCAGGGGAAATTTTAATTCATAATAGGAGGAATGGGAAAAGGGAAAAAACTCCCGGGGAATTGCTATTCATAATTGGGCTGTATGTAAAAAGTTAAAAGAAATTTTTTTTTATATTTAAAAGCTCAGTTAGCCGAATGTAATGTTATGTAACTGTAACGTAGAAAACAGCTGATTGATACTTTTATATGAAAAGTAGGTTACCGTCCATTACATCTCTATAACCATTTTCATTACTTTTCACATAACAAAATCGATCAGCTGTTTCTTACTGTTGCAATTACGTTACATTACAGTCGGCTAACTGAGCCTCAAGTTTGAGAGCGTAACAAGCAGGGAACGAAGCCGATTGGCTGTGAGTCGGCTAGCAGCCGCTCCTGGCAGATTTTCTAGATTAGAAGTAAGTGCTGATATGGACATAGTTGATTTTTGAGACGCAGTTTCAAAACATACAAATGGATTGAACGAAAAATGTTTTTATGATTTGAATAATTTTGTATATAATTTAATGTCACTGCCACACAGTTCGACTGCTGCTGAAAGGATATTTTCGCAGCTAAGTCTAGTCAAAACTAAATATAGAAATAAGCTCGATTTTAAGGCTGTAAACTCAATAATGCAAACTA
Organism: Tachina grossa; assembly: GCA_949987645.1. Classification (NCBI taxonomy): domain Eukaryota; kingdom Metazoa; phylum Arthropoda; class Insecta; order Diptera; family Tachinidae; genus Tachina; species Tachina grossa. The sequence goes on along the minus strand of OX465276.1, from coordinate 56,598,023 downwards.
AAGAATTGTGCATCAATCAAAACAATTCCTATTATGTTTAGTCTGCCAAAGATTTCTTTTAATATTAACAAATTTGATACTTTGTCTATATATAGACAAAGTATCAAATTTCGCTTCTTTCTGCTGGGATACCCCTTAGCCTAAAAACGTTTCATAGAGAATATCTTATTGATTCTATGAGGCAGTTTTTTCTCTGTGTACAGTCTTGTGTTTTGATAACTAATGTATGTAATTAAATTACATATAATTTTTTTGCTACTAAAAATATTTTTGGTTTGGAATTTCTAATAATATTACCTCAAGTATATTTGTTACAAAATTGATTTTATTGATTTTTAACCCCCGACTAAAAAAAGGGGTGTTATAAGTTTGTAGTGTGTGTCTGTGTATCTGTGTGTCTGTCCGTGTCCACGTACAGGCCAAATGGCTGGACCAATTTTCATTTATTTTTTTTTTCTGTTTGAAAGATGACTTGATCGAGAGGGTTTTTAGCTATGTTTGAAGAAAATCGGTCCAGCCGTTTAGAAGATATAACTACTTTTCTGAAAAAAGTCGGGGGTTTTTAAAATTTTTAATGTTTGTTATTAATTACAATAAGATATACTTATAAAACTGAAATACAAATTTAAATGTAATGGTCCATTTATATTACCTATATATGATTTTGTAATAATACATATTAATATATGTATGTATATTTCTCAACTGAAGTACAAATAAAACAGTATTTTAAATATATAAAAATTTTGGTTACTTTTTTATGCATTTGGTTACTTTTTTTTGTATTTTGGTTACAAAATTTTTTTGGTCGTGGCAACACTGGTTACGAAGACTTCTTGTTCGTAACAAACAATCAAAAGAAGTAATAGTTTTGATGTGTGTATGCTTGTTATTTTGCATATTGTACGTTTGATTGTGTGTGTGTGTGTGTGTAAGATGATAATGGTAATTTATTAAGCGTACACAACTACTTTCAATGCAGGTGTGCGTTTGTATGTACGCAGAAAAATAAAATATCATACACACAATGTGTGTGCGTATGTACATTAGAGTGGCCGTTATTTTTTTTTTAATTTCTTTTATTCTCACCCCCCAAATCGGTTCAGTTTTATATAAAAAAAATACAAAAAAATTTCATAGCGATAAGTTGTATTTTAGGGAGTGCGTTCGCCCCTCAAAGTTGGCCTTCAAGCACATTCTTCAATGTAAGTTTTTGCACATGACTATCTTTTTAAAAAATCGTTTTACAAGAATATGATATATAGCCATATTTTAGTCTACAACATTAGTCTCACAGAGAGTTTTTTGCTAAAATTAATATTTTAGGCAATAATGAAGAAAATAGCCAACAAAATACCAAAAATTATATATGTATACCAAAATTGCATTTATATGGAAATTATTTTACTAAGCGTTTACAATAAGAGTTTACATACATATATTAAGTATAGTTATAAAAAAAAAACTAAAAAAAAATTACATGGAATATATGGGCTTGAGGGCTAACTTTGAGGGCCGGACGACGCACCCCCTAAAACACAACTTATCGCTATAAATTTTTTTTTTGTATTTTTTCTTACATAAAACTGAACCGATTTGGGGGGTGAGAATAAAAGAAATCAACAAAAAAAATTCTCCATACAACAAACGGCCACCCTAATTAATGTACATGCATGACTTTTGTATACACGCCCATGCGTATGACGAAGCAAGCATCACAAATTCTTCCATCACGAAGTATTTTCTTCGTTACCCCCCGTTGTCACATGCCAGTAGTTACTTGCAAGTAGTGTATATGTATTACTAACGAAAATCAGGAGAAATGTAAAAAACACAACAATATTTTGAGTGGCTACACAGCACAGTGCAAGTTAAAATGTCGTCAACAAGTAAAGTTCTAGATAACAGCGTTGCTTCAACTTTTAGTGCAGTGTTGCCAAGAAGTCAATATTGAACTTTAATTGCATTGTTAATATATTTCTTTTATTAAAACATGAAATTTATGTTCAAACTTAGCTCTAAAATTAGTCTATGCCATTTCTTAATATCCTTTTTATATATACAAAAAATCAGCTACAATACTAACCAAATTAATGAAATAACTCTCTACTCGGCAACACTGTTTTTCGTTTTGTCAGTTTACTTGCGACAAGTGTGAAAATTTACTTGCTTCAAAATTTCATTGCAAGCTGACTCGCAAGTGGCAAAAGTGTGACTGTGTTAGTAAAAAAATGTGAGTGTATTGAGTTTTTTTCACTTGCACTTGCATGTGGCAACGGGGGGTTACTCCTATACCTGCAATAACTGAAACAAATGTCTTGCCAACAGTGTTGTTTAGCGTTTGTTTTAGAAGATTTCGCTTTTGAAAAATCCCTCAGGCCTTAAAAGTTCTTGTAAGTGGTCTTTTGCAGGGGTATATTATGTACATACTCGAATGCAAGTGCACACAAAGTAATAGTCGAAATCTTTTAATAAGCCGACATTCGTACATACATACAAAAAAATATGTGTTAGTTGTCCTTGGCATGGTTTTATCAATATCTTATCAAAACAAAACCATCAAATCATACATTAGAATTAATTTATTTTTAATATTTGTTAAGAAAAAAAAAATAAATATTAGCTAATAAAACAAAGCAAAGTGTAATCCCAAGTAATAACCTAATTGTTGTCTCTTCGTCTGTATTTACACTTTATTTTGTGTAAAACAAAAATAAAAGTACTAAACGTCAATTCCATAACGCAGTTACAAAATATGTATGTAAAACAAACACAAAGTCTGTTTCAGTTGTACGAGTACTGGTATTGATTTTTATTTTGTTTGATGTAATAATTGATAGAATTGAATATCAATACTCTCGTATGTACTATACATATATACGAATACTTTGTATTATGAAATTTATAACATATAAAACTCTGTATAAATTTCCAGACATAGTACGGTTTAATGATCACGTGATTGTAAATAGGAAAAACAAACAGAAATAATTTAATGCAAGTCTTTTTTTTTCTATTGAGACTTTATAATACTCGTTTTATAAAATGGAAAATAAATTTATGTACATATTCACATGTTTATATGTACATATGTATGTGCATATAAAAGGAGGCCATGTAGACGATAATTATTCAACGTGTTGTAATATTAAAATTAGTAATTCATGGTATTTAATTGTCATATTTTTATACTATGCTTAATTGCTTTTGTATTACGACACAATGGGATAGAATGCCAATGTTTGGCTTTCGGTTAGAATATAAGAGAAATATACATATGTACATAGCTACATACATACATACATATGAAACAGTTTTTTTTTGCAAAACAAAAATTTATTTTTCAACATTATCTCCTTTTAACTCAATACACTTAGTCCAACGTTTCTTGAGTTTTCGTATCCCTTAAAAAAAATAGGATTTTTTCGAGGTCCTTAAAATTGCTCGATAATTTCATCGTTGGAGCTAAATCTCTTTCCACCGAGCCATTTTTTTAAATTTGGAAATAGGAAGTATTTACCAGAGGCTAAATCCGGAGAATATGGCGGATGGGGTACCACTTCGTAGCCCAATTCATACAGTTTTGCCATTGAGACTGCACACGTGTGCACTAGTGAATTGTCTTGATGAAAAAGAACTTTTTTCTTGGCCATATGGGTTCGTTTTCTCTTTAAATCGGTCTACTAAGTTGGCATAATATTCGCCGTTTATTGTTTTTCCCTTTTGAAGGTAATCGATGTGGATTATCCCGCGTGCATCCAAAAACAAAACTGTTGCCATCACCTTATTGGCCGACAAACTCACCTTGGCTTTCTTCGTAGCAGGTTTAGACAGCTGCTTGGTCTCCGGAGTACAATAATGGATGCATATTTTATCCAGAGTTACCAAACGCCGCAAAAACTCATTCGGATTGCGGTTTAACAACTCCAAACAATCCTTTGAAGTTGTCACAAATTTACGTTTATGGTCACTTGAGAGCAAACGCGGCACCCATCTTGCAGACAACTTTCTTAAACCCAGCTGATCATTTAAAATCGAAACCACACTGCCTTATGAAATGCCTATGGCATCAACAATCTCACGCACTTTTACTCTTCGATCGGTGAACACAATATCGTGGATTTTTTCAACATTTTCGGGTGAACTGACCTCAATTTGCCGTCCACAACGAAAGTCAGTAAACCACTTTTTTTTACCACTGAAATCGATGGGGCAGACTCCCTTTAGTATTTATCGATCTTTTGCTTGGTTTGATTGAAGGTTTTTTTTTCGCAAAATATAATGTTTAATGAGCACACGAAATTCACTTTTTTCCATTTTCTTCTAAAAAGGCGAGGTAGTCTGTTATCAACGGCTGCCAAACACAAACTAAATGACACAGCTTATTAAAATCTAGACAGGAGTCAACTGACAGTTGGCTCTTGACAGGAGCAGTGTTGCCATTTCAATAAAGAGGCGGGAAATTCAAAAAGAAACTGAGTTAATGATCAACCCTCGCATATAAAACAAATTTCTAATCGATATGGGCCATATTTAATTTTTTTTTCATACCTCTGGGTTCACATAGCCTTCTAGTTAAAAAAAATAATATGGAAAAGTTGTAGAGCTGGTCTGTAACGTCAATTACAGAGCAGCTCTACAACTTCCCCCTAAAAGCTGGGGGACTCCCTATCCTACACAGTCGCACGACTTAAGGTACGGTCACACTTGTCAAATATTTGCCCAAAAAAGCGTAACAACCAAACACTAATGAAAAAAGTTTTAATCCAGACACTGGTTTATCAAATAAATGGAAAATGTCATATAATCCAACAATATTGGCTACTCTCTAACTTGACAAACTTTTGTCTGAATTGAAAAATTTTTCATTAGCATTTAGCGGTTACGCTTTTTTTGGGCAAATGTTTGCGAAGTGTGACCGTAGCTTTACACAAAAATACCACTCTAATGTATTGCTATTGTCTTTTGAAAATGTTTATAAACTCCACCATATCAGGGTTGTATTTTCTCAAAAGTCTCACGTTTGTGTAGGATAGTGAATCACGAGATGAACTCCCAAGTTATTGTAGAATTAGTCGATTCGTATCGTGAGTTGACGGAGCAACTGAAAAAATCTGTAGCACAAATGTAACGTGTGTATGTGAGGTAGAAATCTACAGAAAATAGATTTTTAGGTCAACTTCTCTCTTACATATATACACACCTATCAAGCAAAGATAAATACAATAACAGCTGACAGGTTCGCTGGCAGCCTCACGTTTTTAATAACTAACATTAAAATTTAAACGATACAATTTCAAAAGTATCACGATACGAATCGATCAATTCTACCATAAGGGACATATCCCAAGTACCGGTCTCAGATACATTGCACCAACGTTATATATATATATATATATATATATATATATGTTCCTTTAACTCCCACTGGAGCATAGGGCGCCTCCACAGGGAGACCAATGGAAAAGTAATGCGAATACAAAAAAATAAAAAGCCTATCTTTTTCAATTTTCAACCTCACCCACCGTCCTTAAAGGACTTGGTGTCTCCTGTTTTCACAAACGAGGCTCTGTCGACCAATCTTAGGCGGTATAACCTTCAGAACTGCACAGAGGAAATTCTGTCGCAAACCCTGAATTCGTAAAGGAGGAGGGATGGAGTGTCGGTGAACCCTGAATGGCCTAAGAGCGTCTCAGGAACTAGGAGGAATGCGAGCAATGAATTCGCTGAAACTCTGGCTCCAAAATTACAGCACGTTTGAAATAAAATTGAAATAAAAAAAAAATTAAAAATATAAAAATAAAATTGCTACCGAATCGCTAACAAATAATAATGATTATAATAAACCGAATTACTCGTTGACGACCAACGTTATACTATTAAAAATTAGGGACCGTATTGTACATCAACAAACTGAAAATTTGCTTAAATTTTATTAAAAAAATTACTATGCTTTAAAAAAAACCTGAAGAAGGATTTTAAATGTTAGTCGTAAGCGTCATTTTGTCATAATCAGGAACACGGGTTTCATGCAAATGCATGTTTTTTCCCTTAACTCTGATAATGGCTAGAACGAAATATCGTTACGAAACAATGAATTTGCGTAAAAATGGCATCGATTTGTTAGTGCATATTTTTGCATATTTTGCTGAAAATGCTATTAAAGCCGAAAGTAGTGAAAAAATTATGCTGAAACTTGATATTGTTTTTAAAAGTTATAATGGATTCAAAACCCAAATCTAATAGCTAGTATTCAATTCATTGCAATGGTTGAGTTGAATAAATATACAGCATTATATAAAAAGAATCATTTAAATTTGAGTTGATTACATCCACAGACGTTACAAGGCCTTTTTCAATGCACAAAGCTTTCTAAGAACAAATTCATTGGACTCCACATTCGATAATACATATGTGTGAACAATAAAAAAATTTTTAATGAAAATAAATAAATAACTACACTTTTCTTTTTCTATTTACGTATCGCTCCTTTTCTCTAATATAAACATACATATCTCGAAAATGCGAGTTTGGAGTTAATAATGCAGAAAAAAGCATTATACCATATTTAATCTTGTGTAAAGATTTAATATAAAAGGCTTGTACACGCACCTCTTGAGCAAAGAAAATATTTTTATATCTTTATTTACTGGTATGTAGATTGAAAACTTTACTTTTGAATTTTTTTTAAATATATGTGCATATTTTATTGTTTTTAGTGCATATCTTGCGTTTTTGATGCCATATCTTAGGCGCCTAAAATACCTTTTTTAAATGCATAAAGTCCTTGTCCCTGGTCATAATGTTTTAAATTATTTAAATATTTGTTTTAATTATTTTATGTAATTGTTTTAGCTTTTATTTTTTTTTCTTCTTTCAAAACAAAATTTTAAACAATTATGACACTCAAGGCTGCCGATTGAATTTAGTATAAATAATACGAGAACTGGCACGTTTTATTATTGTTTGAATTGTTATTTAAGACTTAAGTGAAAACATGTAAGCAGCAACATAATGCCAATTATGATGGAACACATTTATAATTATTAAAATACATATATGAATATGGTTTTAATATAAAAACGAGCACGATAGGGTGGCTATGGTTGCAAGAAATTAAAATAAGAGTAAAAGCAACAAAAAATAAATAAATTAAGAGTGAAATTGTAGATAAAGAGTAAATCTTTATTTTTGATTCATTAAAGATTTATGCAACAGATTTCCATACAAAAAATTTGTTTTATAAATCTTTTATAAAATAGATTATTATAGATTATTCATTAAGCCAGTAAAAGTTTTGCTGTCTGTTTCTAAACCCCCGCCTAGACTGGCAATAAATATGTTGGCAATATAGCAATAACGCCGGCAGAATAGCGGAACAATATTGCTTATTGCTTTACTTATGTTAAGGCTATGGGAAATCGTAGCCACAATATGGAAAAAGTCAACAGGGAAGGTGCAGAATAAAAATATAATTCACTTGTAAATATCTGGTTAATCGGACAATTTTTTATTTTTAAAAACTTATAATAATACAAATTATTTCACTACACACGTTTTTAAGAGACTATTTTCCTTTTTTAATATACATACATAAAGGGTGTTTTTTTCAGAGGTATAGAACTTCGAATTGAAATAAAACACAAGAAAATCGTTTTAATGTCCATCAATTTGGCTTTATTGGAAGGATAATTTTATGCCATTAATGTTTAAATATGATTTCGGGCATGTGGCCGCCGCGGCTGGCTCGAATAAAGCCAATTCTACAGGTCCAATTTTCAACCACTTTTTCGAGCATATGGGGCCGTATGTTGGCAATAACGCCACGAATGTTGGCTTCCAAGTCCCCTAACGTTTCTGGTTTGTTGGCGTAGACGAGCGACTTCACATATCCCCAAAGAAAATAATCCAATGGTGTCAAATCACACGATCTTGGTGGCCAATTGACAGGTCCATTCCGCGAAATTATGCGCTCATCGAATGTTTCCTTCAATAAATCGATTGTGACGTGCGCTGTGTGGCATGTAGCGCCGTCTTGTTGGAACCACAACTCATCCACATTCATGCCATCCAATTCGGGAATAAAATAGTCGGTTAGTCGGCTCCAATTGCTGTGCACGGTGGCGAATCGATTCATTCGCGTCCTCTTCAACACTTTGCTCTACAGCGGCAATTGTTTCTTCGGTGCGCACTGTTCGACGTCTCTGCGGATGCGTATTATCACATAGAGTAAACGTAGTGCGAAAACGATCAATGGTTAACCGAATTAATTGCTCTGATGGACGATTATGTCGACCATAAAATGGACGGAGCTTGCGGTAAACTTCGCGAACTGAACCATTATTTTCGAAATAAATTTGCACGATTTGCAAGCGTTGTTCTTTTGTCAACCTGTTCATGATGAAATGGCAAACCAAACTAAATATTAATCACTTGACAGCTGACAAAATGGCCGCCAGTTAAAAAAGTGATGCCAACTTAAAGTTCTATACCTCAATAAAAAACACCCTATACATATGTATGTATGTATATTTTATAAATTTCAATAATATTATCGAAATGCCAAACGTACAATACTGAAAAGTCAAACATAAATTAACACCGAGTTTGACGTTTCACGTTCGCAATAATTGTCAACGAAAAACCGTTGACAATTATTGCCACAATTATTGCAAGTACTGGCAATGAGCTGTCTCCATTGGAAATATCAATAATTTGACATTTGCTGCAATATAACTATGTTAATGATTTTATTGCCAGTCTAGACGGGGGGTAAGGAACAAATGAATTTTATTTTATTTTATTTTGTTTTAATTTAAATTATTTATTTTTTATTGCATATAATTTAATTTCATTTTGTTTTAATTTTAACCCCCGACTAAAAAATGGGTGTTATAAGTTTGTAGTGTGTGTCTGTGTATCTGTGTGTCTGTCCGTGTCCACGTACAGGCTAAACGGCTGGACCGATTTTAATTTAGTTTTTTCTGTTTGAAAGATGACTTGATCGAGAGGGTTCTTAGCTATGTTTGAAAAAAATTGGTCCAGCCGTTTGGAAGATATAACATCTTTTCTGAAAAAAGTCGGGGGTTTTTAAAATTTTTAATTTTTGTTATTATTTTATTTTTTTCTAGTATATTTTTTTCGTTTGTTTTATGAATTCTATTTCTTATTTTTATTTTACATATTTAATTTAATATTATTTTTATTTCACTTTTTCTTTTAATTTGTGTTTTATTTTATTATTATGATTCTTAATTTATTTTATTTGTTTAATCTTTTTTATTTTATTAAAATTAATTTAATTAAATTTAATTTATTTTTTAATTTATTTTATTTTCTTTAATTTCATTTTATATTATTAATTTTCTTTTATTCTATATATATATATAACTTTATTTTACTAATATTTATTTAATTTAATTTTATTTTATTGTGCATTTTTTTATTTAACATTTTATTTTATTGACTTTAATTTAATTTTGTTCTACTTATTGAATTTTATTTTGTTTTTATATAATTTAATTTGAATTGAGGTTCATTTGAGCTTATTAATTTGGTTATACGTAGGGTGATCGACTCGGGGTTTCAACCGGTTTTAAAACCCGGTTTTTTTCACAATACGGTTGTCGGTTTTTTCAAAATGTTGATTTTTCGAATGTCGAATAGTCCGGTTTTTTTACAATTTAAAAAGCGGCTGAGTCGAATACTTTTCGATTTGCACATTTTGCAATAAAATTAGTTTTTACTATGTTAAAACTTAGACCAACGTGTTTTGTTATTTTCCTAAGTATTTTTTTAGTGTAAAAGCTCTAAGTTTTTTTTTGAGCATGCCAACATTTACTGAAACATTAAATTTAAGCGAAATTATTTTATGAGATAATAGCAGAGGCGAATTTAATTGGCTTTATGTTTGTCAAAATCCAGTTGCAAAAAGTGAGTTTTAGTTTTGTTGGGGTTTGAGGAAATTTGGGAAGGAATTCAAAAAATTAATTATACCAATATTTAGGGTGCTAATAAATATGTTTATACAAAATATAAAAAATTAAAAAATAATTATGATAACAACGTATTAGACCATATTTGGATGTCATTTGTTGACGGCTTGGTAGCGGAAATCACAGGATTTTCAAATAAGTTGACGACATCAAACATTTTGCAGGTATTTTTTCATGTATTTTATGCCCGTATTTAGACTTTTTTCCTATGTATTTTGAATATTTTTGCTACTGTAGGTGTTGTTATATTTATTTTTTTATTTTTTGTATAAACATATTTATTAGCAGCCTAAATATTGGCATAATTAATTTTTTGAATTTATTCCCAAGTTTCCACAAACCCTAAAAACGATGGTTGTATGTAGAGTTTGTTCCTCAACTGTATATTATACATACATATATACATATTTATGTACTATACATAAGTATATTAAGTTAATTTTTACGTTTTACCTTTAATTTTTGTATTGTTTAATAGTATTTACATAAACTGTTAACTCTTTTTTTTAATAAAGCAATTCAAAATCAAAACTTTTGTATAATAATTATTTTACTTAAAAAAACCGGTTGACCGGTTTTTCCTGGATTGTAAAAACCGAAACCGGGTTTTTCATAATTTCAAATATTCGAACTATTCGAAAACCGGTTTCTGGAAAAAGTCGAATAATCGATCACCCTAGTTATACGGTTTAATTTAATAAATTTTGTATGTTATAAGATTTTGTTTTATTTTTAATTTCATTTCATTTTGTTTCATTTTATTTTATTAACCCCCGACCAAAAAAGGGGTGTTATAAGTTTGTAGTGGGTGTCAGTGTGTCTTGTAGAGTACACCTACAGACCAAACGGATGGACCGATTTTGATTTAGTTTTTCCTGTTTGAAAGGTTACTTGATTGAGAAGGTTCTTAGCTATGTATTAATGAAATCGGATGGACCGATTTTGATTTAGTTTTTCCTGTTTGAAAGGTTACTTGATTGAGAAGGTTCTTAGCTATGTATTAATGAAATCGATCTATCCGCTTAGAAGATATCACATCTTTTCTAGAAATATTCTAAGGTTTTTTAAAATTTTTAATTTTTGTTATTATATTTTAGTTTTTTTCTTTTCATTTCATTTCGTTTTAAAGAATATTAAAATATTATTTTATTTTATTTTATTATATATTATTTTGTTTTATTTTATTTTATTTTAGTTTATTGCACATAATTTAATTTAATTTACATAATTTTATTTTATTCTATTTTATTTTATTTTATTTTATTTTATTTTATTTTATTTCATTTCACTTCACTTCACTTCACTTCACTTCACTTCACTTCACTTCACTTCATTTCATTTCACTTCACTTCACTTCACTTCACTTCACTTCACTTCACTTCACTTCACATCACTTCACTTCACTTCACTTCACTTCACTTCACTTCACTTCACTTCACTTCACTTCACTTCACTTCACTTCACTTCACTTCACTTCACTTCACTTCACTTCACTTCACTTCACTTCACTTCACTTCACTTCACTTCACTTCACTTCACTTCACTTCACTTCACTTCACTTCACTTCACTTCACTTCACTTCACTTCACTTCACTTCACTTCACTTCACTTCACTTCACTTCACTTCACTTCACTTCACTTCATTTCATTTCATTTCATTTCATTTCATTTCATTTCATTTCATTTCATTTCATTTCATTTCATTTCATTTCATTTCATTTTATTTTATTTTATTATATTATATTATATTATATTATATTATATTATATTATATTATATTATATTATATTATATTATATTATATTATATTATATTATATTATATTATATTATATTATATTATATTATATTATATTATATTATATTATATTATATTATATTATATTATATTATATTATATTATATTATATTATATTATATTATATTATATTATATTATATTATATTATATTATATTATATTATATTATATTATATTATATTATATTATATTATATTATATTATATTATATTATATTATATTATATTATATTATATTATATTATATTATATTATATTATATTATATTATATTATATTATATTATATTATATTATATTATATTATATTATATTATATTATATTATATTATATTATATTATATTATATTATATTATATTATATTATATTATATTATATTATATTATATTATATTATATTATATTATATTATATTATATTATATTATATTATATTATATTATATTATATTATATTATATTATATTATATTATATTATATTATATTATATTATATTATATTATATTATATTATATTATATTATATTATATTATATTATATTATATTATATTATATTATATTATATTATATTATATTATATTATATTATATTATATTATATTATATTATATTATATTATATTATATTATATTATATTATATTATATTATATTATATTATATTATATTATATTATATTATATTATATTATATTATATTATATTATATTATATTATATTATATTATATTATATTATATTATATTATATTATATTATATTATATTATATTATATTATATTATATTATATTATATTATATTATATTATATTATATTATATTATATTTTATTTCATTTCATTTCATTTCATTTTATTTTATTTTATTTTATTTTATTTTACATAATTAGTGTTTATTTCTTTAATTTTTTTATTTAATTATTTAATTAAATTTTATTTTAATTAACATCTTTTTTATTTTGGTTTGATAAATTAATTTTATTTTTTTTTATCTAATTTTATATTATTTTGTTTCATTTTATTTTATTTTATTTTATTTTATTTTATTTTATTTTATTTTATTTTATTTTAGTTTATTGCACATAATTTAATTTAATTTACATAATTTTATTTTGTTTTATTTTAATTTATTAGTGTTTATTTCTTTTATTTTTGTATTAAATTAAATTTTATTTTATTTGACATCTTTTTTTATTTTGTTTTAATAAAATAATTTTCATTTTATTTTGTTTTTTTAATTTTTTATTTTCATTATTTTAATTTATATTATTTTATTTTATTGCATTTCATTTAATTTTTTTTATTATTTTATTTTATTTTATTTTATATTATTTTATTTTATTGTATTTCATTTAATTTTTTTTATTTTATTTTACTTTATTTTATTTTATTTTATTTTATTTTATTTTATTTTATTTTATTTTATTTTATATTATTTTATTTTATATTATTTTATTTTATTTTATGTTATATTATTTTATTTAATTTTTTTTTATTTTTTTTTGTTTTGTTAAATTTTATTTCTGTTCGCCCTAATGTTCATAAATTTTTTATATAATAAAAGATAAAAGAAAACACACTTGTCTTTTCATTCGTTTACGCTGCTTTGTAGATAGATAAAAAAATATATATATATGTATGTATGTCTATCAATATTGGTAAATTAATAATAAAGACTTATGGCGTCTGTTTCTCTGACGCAAACTTTAACGCATTATCAGAGTTTGGTTTTTGTGTTTAAGCCATTTATGAATTTCTTTTTTTTTTATAAACAATAATAAACTTTGAAATGTGGTTGCTTTGAAAACATTTGTGTGATTACGTACATACATATGTACGTACAAAATGATGTACGTACATACTTACGTAGTATCAAGTGTGATGATAACTATTATTAATAAGTTATTAAAAAAAAACTCAAGAAGTTTTCTATGTAAATTATTATTTACGAAATGAATTATTTTGTTAACTATTAGTAGTGCGATTACAATTTTTATATTTTCTATATGACCAAATTACGAGTACTTTTATGCATTTAAAATGATAAATTTGCAATTATTGAAAAATATGTTTTTGAAAACAAAATTCATTATTTTTATTCTAGAGATAATACGAGTATGTATCAAATTCTGCATAAAAAAAATTTATGCGAAAAAGTAGATTGGGACTGAATAGGCGGTGGGCGTTGACTATTTTGCTGAAATTGATTTTTGTTTCTTAATTTAGTTAATGACTTATAATTGGTGCCAACTATCGATGATCTAGGACCATTTTTTTACAGTAGTTTTTACGCAAACATGTAGAAGCCATCCTACTGTACAGGGTATTGCTTATTATTGTATATTATATTATTATATATTATTATATTCCATATATAATGACTTTGATAGTCCTTTAAAAAGAATTTCACACACACAAACACTTCATTTTATTTAAATTTATAAATAGGAAGCGCTTAATGAATTACCCTTTTAAAAAAATGATATCGTTGTCTAAACTATTTCTGCATTGCCTTTGGGAAGGCGGAAGAAGTATTTCCTCCAACAACTATGCGTAGGTTTTTTCCTCTCTTGTGTTTCGCACATTTGCTGCGCTTAGTAAAGATTTTCTGGAAAAAAAAAATTTCTTTTATCTTAAAAGTCCATAATATAGTCGTAGTTGAGACTTATTTTATTGGGACTTGCTTCAGATCTTCACATTTGAATTCTTTTCTTCCATTTGGAGGTTTTTCTAAATGGCACTGAAAGTAGCAAGAACAGCTTTTTAGGGTTCCGTACACCAAAGGTGAAAACGAACCCTATTGTTTTCGCTACGCTGTCCGTCTGTCCGTCACACGGTATTTTCTCAGGAACCGTAAGAGCTACGGACCTGAAATTTAGACACAGTATGTAGAACCTTGGCCGCTACAACAAATAATACATGAGAATTAAAAATTAAAGGGTGTTCCAAAACGAGCAACGAAAAATGTTAAAATCCTATGTAATATACATACAATTGTATACTGAAACTTGAAATTTGTAAAATTAGTGTATTTTTATACAGACTACAACAATTAACACTAAAATTTAAAAAAATAAAATTAAAGGGTGGTCCATCTGTTAATGCAATTTTGACTATGTAATTTTAACAATTTGCTATATCTTGGAAACCGTAAGAGGCAAACACTTGAAATTTTCAAAAACGGTAAAACTAAAAAAACCGAAAATTATAAAATCGCCAAACCAAAAAAAAAAAAAAAAATAAAAATCGCCTAAAATTAAAAAAAAAATCGCAAAAACGAAAAAAATTGCCAAAATTAAAAAAAAAATTTCTAACACTAAAATAAATCGCCAAATTCGAAAAAATCGCCCAAATGAGAAAAAACGCCAGAAATAAAAATAAACGCCAAAAACCGAAAAAATCGCCAAAACAAGAAAATAAAGTGTCACAACTAAAACAAGAGCCAAAACTTAAAAAAATCGCCAAAACCAAAAAAAAAACGCAAAAACCGTCAAAACAAAAAAACCAAAAAGACCCCAAAAACGAAAAAAATGCCAAAACTATATATTATATAGGATGAAGTTTGTATTAAATTACAAATCTAGTGTTCGTACGGAACCCTTCGTGCGCGAGTCAGAGTCGCACTTTACTGAATTTATTTTATTATTATATTACATATTTATATTTACATTTATAATTTACAACCATATATTTATAAATTTAGCTGCAGTGTAATATACATATTTTCCTTTTGTAAACTTTATAAAAAAAATAGTAGCGGAATTCACGGTTGGCCTTTTAGATCTTTTATATCTTGCAGCTTTGGTAAATCAAAAATTGTAAAAGATCTACAAGGCCAACCCTGAATTCCGCTATGAAATCTTTCATTTTGAGACTTATTTATTTCTTTTTTTTTCAAATTTATTGGCGAAGGCAGTTTCAGCAACGTGTATTTGGGATTATGCAAGTAAATTTAATTCGAATATGCAAACATACATACATGTGTAAAATTTGACAATCATATTAGAGGGCTGCGTAAGCAGACTTGAAATGTAAATACGTATTGTTTTTAATGTGTATGTGTAAGATGAAGATGGTAAGCTATTATGTGTTAAAGCGTAGTTTTTTAAAGCAAGCGTACGCAACTAATGTCAATTCACATGTGCGTTTGTATGTGAGCAGAAAAATAAAAGATCACACACACACATCGTGTGTGCGTATGCACATGCATGACGTTTGTTTTATTGCTATACCTGCAATAACTGAAAGAAGTGCCTTGCAAGCAGTGTTGTTTAGCGTTTATTTTAGAAGATTTCGCTGCAGTAAAGCATTTGGCGACCACGAAGCACGTGGAAACGAGGTATGAGGTCTGAATATGAATCAGCAGAGCTTTCTTGGAATCAAGTTAAATTGTTAGCCAGAGATTCGTTAATGCCCTACATTCCGCGTGATTATTTTGTTTAGCATAGTATACAATACATAATATTGTGAAATATGTGAACAAATAAAGGAGTATATATGTATATAAAGCATTTGAAAAATCCCTCATGTCTTAAAGTTGTCTTTTGCAGGGGTCTAATTCATATGTACATGTACATGTATTACATTAGACTAGTGGCAAATACATATGTATGAGGTTTGCTATCATAAATGCGGTCATAATTTCTTAGTTCATCCGATGTACCTAGTTGGGCCTAAAGTTCCCCATACAAAGTGGGAGATTTTTTAAAAAAATGGAAACAATTATGCAGTTACCAAACGGGCTGTGTGATTGCTATGAATATTCAAACAGCATTTGAGAAGGTGTCACAGAGCTTAAGTCTGGCATTAAGACTATATATTCTTAAAGGGGGCGAAGCCACAAAGCCCCAAAGTGAGAGACCTAGAGTTTATGTAATATTAAAACCGATTAAAAGCTGATGTTTTTAATCTGATAAAAAGATTTTTTTCTATCCAAGAACCAAAAAAAAAGTCTGCTACATTTATACCCAGAAAAAATTTCAAAAAAAGGTAATCGAGTTTGGAATTAAGCATTTTTGGTGGAAGCTGTTCCTTACTGGATTACCAACTTAATGATTTTAACAAGGCGTGAGACTAAAATAATCGATTCTTGAGAAGTAGTTATATGTTGTTTATTGTAGGAATTAATTATATTTTCCGTTGTGGGAAATAGTTATTTTTTTCTTGATTGAACTACTTTTTTTAAATATGCCGTTGTTTGAGTAAATGGAAGGTCTTGTTTAAAAACTCAGTTTGATTAAATATGCATATAATAACTTTTAAGAAAAATTTAAATAATTTAAAAAAACTTATTGTTTTACTACGAAATATACCATTTTGTAAAATTTCTTTTATAAACTCAATTGAAGTGGGTTATATTTTATTCGTATCAGTGCCTCTATTCTTACTTATAAATACTATATTTACAAAAATTTCAATTGCTTTCATTGATGAACTTTTATTAAAACCGTAAATGAAAAAAAAAATATTTAGAACTACTTATATTTAAATAATTATTTTCCAAAATGTAAGTACTTATTTTTAAGTTTAAAATAAATAAGTAGGCAATTTAGAAATATTTATAATTTATTTAAAATAACTACTTATTTTGGCAATACTTTCACGTCTTCTTTTAAAACCCAAAGAATATGTTCAACTTCTGCTTCCTATTTTTAAAAATTTGCGTAATGTGTTTTTGTAAGCGAGTACTTCAATTTGGCAATCTAAAAAGTAAGTCATTACATGGCAAGTAGTTCAGATGGTAATGTCTAATGCTAATGCTGGGTAGTTTTTCGCTTACTGTTTAGGAAATATTAAAAAACAAAATTTTGGCTTTCTTACTAACCTAGGTCCAGTCACTGTTCTGCTAATGGAGAAGTCAAATCGTGTTCGATTTAGAAAATAAAACTCATTATGATAGGGAACAAAATTTGTAACATTAAAAAAAAAATTTACACCAAAATCACAATTAAGTCAAATGTTATACACAATTTATATTAATATTTTGAAAAAAAAAACAGTAGATTTTCGCCGATTTTTTGCAGAAAAAAATGGGTTAATTATTTCGATATTATAAAAAAAATTTAAAAAATATCAACCCGATAGTTTTACCTATTAAAGTGCTTCATCGAGTGCTAAATTCTGGGCGTCTACTCGGTAATTCGAAATGAACGGAAATGCCTTCGAATTTACATGTTATAAGCATACAAATTCGAAAGCAATTTCTTTCGTTTCGAATTACACAGTAGACCCCCTGTTCGAAAGAAAATTCGTTGCGCAACGAAATTTTCGATGCTCATAATAACAACTGAACATTCCAATGCAACTCATAATTAGGGGGGATTATGGCTCTCCAAAGAATTGTGGAAGAGAACTGATAAATATTTGAGACAAATTTACATAGTACATACGCACGCTCATCGAACTAAAATTCTCACAATTATTTCAAAACTAATATTATAATTTCTTTTGCTCATTTACATTTTTTTTAGTGAAAAATAGTTTTCGAAATAACTGTTAAGGAACTTAAAGAGCGAAACACGTGCCGTTGAATTTTTACCATTTTTTTTTTTTGTTGTTTGTTTGTTTGTTTTCTTCCATTTGGAGGTTTTTCTAAATGGCACTGAAAGTAGCAAGAACAGCTTTTTTTATTATTATATGTATGTACATATTTACATATGTATGTACATATTTATATTTACATTTATAATTTACAACCAAATATTTATAAATTTAGCTGTAGTGTAATATACATATTTTCCTTTTGTAAATTTTATAAAAAAAAAAAATAGTAGCGGAATTCACGGTTGGCCTTTTAGATCTTTTATATCTTGCAGCTTTGGTAAATCAAAAATTGTAAAAGATCTATAAGGCCAACCCTGAATTCCGCTAGTATTTATACTTATGTAAATATGTAAGTTGTTATAGAAAAATATCATTTTGGTTCTGCAAGAGTCTTTGTTTTGCCATAGTTATGCATTAAGGTTCAATCAGACGTGCCATAACCATAACCATAGAAAACAGCTGTTCGAACCAAACTTGTGGACAACACTGTATTGACTCGCCATAACGCCATATCTATTACCATAGAAACCAATTGAATTTTTGTTTGGTTATGGCTATGGCATTATGGCTAAGTCACGTCTAATTTAAGCTTTAGAATTCTGCATAAGACCATTTAAAAGAAATTTCAACACATGAGGGAATTTTCAAATGCTTTACTGTAGCGAAGTCTTCAAAAACAAAGACATTTGCTTCAGTTATTGTAGGTAGAGAAGAAGGCGCATATACAAACGTCATGTACGTACTTACATACATACACATATGTATAAGTTGTGTGTATGCTCTTTTATTTTAGCAGAGACATCTTCACCTATCACTGCCACGAGCAGCAAATATACAAACCATATTGTAGATTCTCCAAAAAAAAACTAAGCTAAAAATCCCCTAAATTTCAGAAGTTCCCCGGCACTTCCCTGGAAAATTACGTCAACATTGAAAATCTAAAAAATTCGCAGTGGCAGCACCATCATGCTATGTAGATGTTACTAGCATTAGTAACCAGGGGAAGACACTACTTCTTCTTGTGATATTTGGAGTGTTTGTTGCGGACAAGAAGTGTTCGCGGCATCACTTGTTAACACTCATAAACACGAACATCACTTATTGTTGGTTTACGAATGATATAATACATGCCACGCCAATACATTTAAAATACAAGACGTATTTACATTTCAAGAATGCTTGCGCAGGGCTCTATTATGCATTCTGTCTTAAAAAGTATGTAAGTACATATTTTCGAATATTCCTTCTGATTTCAAATATTATAATGTAATTTCGAAAATTCGAACTTAACTTTGCAAGATTAATTATCAGATTGATTTATTTAAAAAAAAAAAAACAGCACTCATTTCGTTTTCGGAAAGTTTTAATTAGTAATGTTATAGAAAAATCGTTATTTTGAAAAATATTTAATTTAACTATTTTTTTTTTAGCTTTAGGACCTTAAGCTCACAAAAAAAAATAGTTTAATTAAATATATAAAAAAGGTGGAAAAATTAGATAAAAGAATATTCTAAAAAATGTTATACATAGAAAAAATTCGATTTGGTTTTGCAACAGTATTTGTGTTGCGATAGGTATATGCATACCTATTAGCAGTATACATATGTATGAATATACACATTTTGGAATATTCCTTCTTAATTCAAACAGTATAATGTATTTAGGAAAATTCGAAACTAACTTCAAAAAATTTCAAAATAAACCTTCAGCTACACGGAAAAAATTATTCCCAAAAAATTTTCAAACAAACGTGTGTTTTGAAATATAATTTAGTTTCAGTAAATATTTTTTACTGTTCCAGTAAATTATTTGTTCCAATTTTATTTTATGTAAAAAAACTGTAAAGAATGAAAATTATCTATATAAAGTAAAATTTGTAAAAAAAAATTTTAGATTTATTTTTTTTTATATATAAATTTGTTATTTTCAGTTAAATTTATTTTTATATACTGTAAAAAAATTTGTCTGATTTTTTTTTTAATTTTTTCGGTT
Source organism: Tachina grossa (assembly GCA_949987645.1). Classification (NCBI taxonomy): domain Eukaryota; kingdom Metazoa; phylum Arthropoda; class Insecta; order Diptera; family Tachinidae; genus Tachina; species Tachina grossa. The sequence continues at coordinate 56,577,706 of OX465276.1, read as the reverse complement.
AAATATATTTTTATATACTGTAAAAAAATTTGTCTGATTTTTTTTAATTTTTTCTACAAATTATTTTATAGATATAAAAAACATTTTTTTTAAGATTTTTGTTTGCGGTTTTCAAACTTATTATGTTTGTATATTGTGATTCTCAATATAGTATTAGGAGTATTACTATAAACATATGTTAGCTAAATTCAAAAATTTTTTGGGTTGAAGTCTACTGACGAAGTCCAAAAGCGGGAACGAAATGCTTAACCACAAAAACAAGCCAATTTTTTAAAGTAAAAAAAAATAGTTTTTCAAATAAAACTTTTACTATTTTTTTTAATTTTTAAGAATTGTTATTGATTCAGTTAATTTATTTTCTGATAATACGAAAAATTTCAGCGAATGTGTTTGTAAATTATAAAAAAAAATTTGCTGAATAATACAAAAAAAATCTGCAAAAATGTTTTTCTGTTCCTATTAATAAATTTGACTGAAAATATTTTGAGTTTCAGTTAACTTTTTTCTCTAATGCCATAATAATTTAACTAAAAATAAAAATTTCTTTTTTCAGTTAAATTTTTACAAAATTGTTATCAGAATCTACAAATTTCTTTGTATGTCCGCATTCACAAAAAAAATTTACTGATTCAATGAATTTGGTTACTGAAAACGAAATTTAGTTTTTTCTGTGTAGAAGCCGTTCATTGTCGTTCTCAACTCAACTCAGAAATCTACATCCACTGACACCATACACAGTGGACCAAATACAAAAGTACGCTGATGATGAAAGTGCAGTGACCTTCGAAAACAGCTATTTGTTCCGTTCTACTAGTGTTTTGTCAAAATATTTACAATTAGCTTTGGTTTTAATTGTTAATTAATAATTATCACATTTAATTTAGCTTTTTTAGAGATAAGAACTTTAGTCCAAATCAAATCATAAATATAGAAAAAAAAATAGACAAGAATTATTTTCAATAGAACCATGTTATTGAATAAAATTTTAATTTCAATAATATTTGTCATTAACTTGAATATTGTATTTATCAATTCCGCACATTTTAAAATATCATTTAATGCAATGCTGTCCACAGAGAGAAAACCGAGAGAAATATATAAGCGTATGTGCATTCATTTGTACAAAAAGCCGATTGATGTTCAGCACTCTGGCGCTTCTCTGGCCAGCAGTGATTTAATGTCATTTATTTGTGTTGGTGTTTTTCTTGCTTGTTGATTGACTAAACCTGGTCATGTGCTGATGTTGTTGTTTATTTTTATTGTTGGTGTTGTATACGTGTAAATTCCGACAAGAAGCCGAAAAACGTCGTGGTTTGCTTTTTTTTACTTAACAAAGTTATTTTTAGATTATATCAAGACAATGCGCACATAAGAAATCATGTTTTGCTTCTATTCATTATTTGCTTATTCAATAATGATTTGCTCTCTAGCTGAGTGGTAAGTACGTCAGTTTATTAGTCAAAAGATTGCCGGTTCGACTCATCGCAAACACATTTAGTTTTAATAGCAGCCAAGCAAAAGTAAACAAAAAGGGGTTGAAAAATTTGACATTCATCCACACACAAAATAAAATTTTAGTCAACAACTTTATTCTTTGATTCATTAAACTTCTTTATTGACTGAAAAAAAATATATTCAATAAACGTGCATACAATTTTATTTATCAATAATGCAAAAATCGTCATCACAGAAAATTCCAAAGATTTTTTTTATTGAATCAACGATTTTCGTATTCAAATATAAAAATCATTTTTTTTTATGTGAATATTAGGGTGATCGATTATTCGACTTTTTTCAGAAACCGGTTTTCGAATAGTTCGATTATTTGAAATTGTGAAAAAACCCGGTTTCGGTTTTTACAATTCAGGAAAAACCGGTCAACCGGTTGTTTTTAGTAAGAAAATTATTATACAAGTTTTGATTTTAAATTGCTTTATTAAAAAGAGGAGTTAACAGTTCATGTAAATATAATAAAAACAATACAAAAATTAAAGGTAAAACATAAAAATTTACTTCATATACTTAGCTATAATACATAAATATGTATATATAACATACAGTCGAGGAATAAACTCTACATACAACCATCATTTTTAGGGTTTGTGAAAATTTGGGAAGAAACTCAAAAAATTAATTATGCCAATATTTAGGGTGCTAATAAATATTTTTATACAAAAAAAAAAACTAAAAAAATAAGTAAGTAGCAAAAATATTCCAAATACATAGGAAAAAAGTCTACATACGGGCATAAAATACATGAAAAAATACGTGCAAAATGTTTGATGTCGTCAACTTGTTTGAAAATGCTGTGATTTCCGGTACCAAGTCGTCAACAAATGGTATCCAAATATGGTCTAATATGTTGTTCTTATTGTAATTATTTTTTAATTTTTATTTTTTGTATAAACATATTTATTAGCACCCTAAATATTGGCATAATTAGTTCTTTGAATTTCTTTCCAAGTTTCCTCAAACCCCAAAAATGATGGGTGTATGTAGAGTTTATTCCTTAATGGTATATACATACATATGAATGCATGGACAAGGTTGATATCTACCTCTTTATAACCCTCTAGTCATACTAGAACAATGATGTCAGTTTCATGGCACAATTGTGCAAACTAAAATCACACACATTCTTATTCTCTTTCATTTAGTCGTCAATGAAACAGCGACGATAACACATGCGCAGAGGGTGTATTAAATTCTTTATAGATACAGTGAAAGAAAAAATGTGGTATGCGAAAAATATTCTATGATCATTAATGCTTTTTGCGGCATTCAATGTATTTTATGTTACAGAACTTTTAAGGAAAGAAATTAATATATATTAAAAAGTCATTTTGGTTTTTTTTGGAGCAGCTTTACTAAACTGCATTTAATATCAAAACTTAAAAGACCAATAACTTGGAAACTATTGGTCGCAGCCAATTTTTTTTTATTTAATTTTTTCTTCTTATTTTTCAAGTTTCTATCAGATAAGCTATTTAAAAATTTATTTTTGGAATTTCTTCACAGTTTCCTATGAAAAGTTTACAGCGCCGTAACTCGTAAAATATGGGTCGCCCGCAACTTTTTTATTTAATTTTTATTCCTTATTTTTTAATTTTCTACCATATCGACTCCTTTTTATATATTTTGAGCTGCTTCACTAAACTGCATTTGTTATATATATTTATTTTTTTCGATATACTTTAGAGACGAATGACACAGCTTTTCTCACACATACAACTATAGTTTTATTTTTGACACCACTGTACTAGAACCATATGTCTCCATGTCAATACTCTTTCTCCAGGGACAATTGCACTAGTTAAAATGTCGACAACTTTCCTTTTATGCAAGAGTAGAGATACGTTAGAGACAACAGTTGTGTATATTTCTATTGATATTGATAATAGTTTGTTTTTCTTTTTTATTATGCTATGCAATAATATTAAATAAATATATGTAGACGAGCGTCACTAAAACCTAAATAGTCACTAGTATTTGGTTCAAATATCTCAATATCGTCATAAAGTCCCTATTTACACAATGCAAGTCTTATTGCTAGGCTGATTAGTTTATTAGGAGAGAGAGACGGGGGGGAAAAGAAACGTTGCTGTTCCCCTCGTCTCTCTCTCCATGAAACTAATCAGCTTAGCAATAAGACTTGCACAGTGTGTTTTTGGACAAAAGAACTACCTTCTCAATAGTGCTAAAGTCTACTGGTAGATTTTCAATGACAACCTTATGTTATATGTAAATAGGCGATTACATATTACGAGCGAGGAAATATCGATATTGTAGACTAGAGCCCTTAAAATTTACTAGTGAATCTTTGGTGCCAATGTCTCCATGTGGTCCCAAAAGAACTACTTAGTCAGTAGTGCTACAGTCTAGTGGTGGATTATCAATGACAAGCTAATGTTAAATGTCAATAGGCGATTACATTGGCTGGGGTACACATGGTCAGTAGTAATACTGACAATGTCACTAGTAAATCACCACAATTTCACTATTCGCAGTTTCTGCAGGGAAAATATGAAGAAAAATGTCAACAAAACTAAAAAACACTTTTTTCAACTGTATTTTGACATCCATTGCACACCATAAGGCCAATTAAATTCGCCTCTGCTATCACCTCATGAAATAATTTCGGTTTAATTTCATGTTTCAGTAATGGTGGAAGTACATAACACGCGTTCAATGCGCTAATGCGACACACGCGTCTGTCAAAAAAGTTGAAGTAGTGTGTTTTCATAATGCAAGTTACATAGAGAAGTTCGCGACGCGCGTACCTTACCAAACGTTGAACATTCTTCAACTTTCACGCGTTGTATACAAAATGACACCTAGTGTAGTGTTGCCATATTCATAAACTAACATACACAAACATGATTAGAAATTCATTTTTTTATTAAACAATGGATACAAAAATGCATTAAATGTTTAAAGAAAAATACAACGTATATGCAAGACAAAAAAATAGCCGGCAAAGGCTTTAAATTTTACAACTAAAAAAGCTTCAAAAGCGTGTTGTGTAACCTTCCATTTGTGTAGCGTTGAACGTTTCACAAGCCAGAAAAGCGTTGCCGCGTAACGCGTGCTATGTACCTCGACCTTAAGTGTCGCCATGCTAAAAAAAAATGATTAGAACTTTTACACTGAAAAAAAAAATACATAGGAAAATCAACAGAACACGTTGGTCTAAGTTTTAACATAGTAAAAACTAATTTTATTGCAAAATGTACAAATCGAAAAGTATTCGACTCAGACGGTTTTTAAATTGTAAAAAAACCGGACTATTCGACATTCGAAAAATCAACATTTTAAAAAAACCGACAACCGTATTGTAAAAAACCGGGTTTTAAAACCGGTTGAAAAACCCAGTCGATCACCCTAGTGAATATAGAAACAAATAAAGTTCGAACAATAAGAATTAAAACAACCTCAACTCAGTTTGGTTGTCTCAAAGTCAATCAAGCTACAAATTGTTGTTGATAAAACCAACTTAAAACCATTTTGGAATTGGTTTTATGAAATGCAACCTTGTTTTCGCTGTGCTAAATTCAGTGCTGCCAAGTTAAAATGACCGGAAGCAGCTGATAATATTTATGCCAGTGAACAACAATAGATGTCGCTTGAAATATTTTCAACTTAAAAATGGATGCAGGAGCAACAATAATCAAAAAATTATGGAAAAAAATACTTTTTTAGAAGGAAAGCAATGAAAATATCTTCATTGACCTCTGGGAAGTGAAAATAGACGACATGACTGACATCAATCCGCCGATAAAAAAGTTACATTTTGTGATGTATTTGTGCATTTTTAATATAAAATACCTTTATTTCCAAGCGCTGCTTTACTTTTTATTAATAGTTCCATTATTTTCAAAGATTTATTTACAAAATAAATAATTTATTGATAAAAACAAAAAACAGCTGTTTTACAGTTTGTCAAATAAGTGTCATAAAAAACAGAAAAAAATACAACAACAAATACACGCATTTCTGCAGGTGATTTATTTTAATTTTGAGCAAAGTTATTAGACAGTCTGTGAGATAAAACCAGAATTTAACAAATACCCCTTTTAGACACGGAAAGTTTACTTTGCAAAGTCTTAATTCAGCTGGGAGAAAGACAGAAAGAGATAGTATTCCTCCCTCTGTCTTTCACGCAGCTGAATTAAGACTTTGCAAAGTAAACTTTCCGTTTGTAAAAGGGGGTAAAACTTGCAGTGTCAATGCAAAACCAACTGTTGATGATTTTAACTTTAAAACCAGGGGGGGTCTACTGTGTAATTCGAAACGACAGAAAATGCTTTCGAATTTACATGCTATAAACATACAAATTCGAAAGCATTTTCTTTCGTTTCGAATTACACAGTAGACCCCCAGATTTTAACTTTCAGTGTAAAAGCACTATTAAATAGTGGTTGAGTTTGTAGTTGTCTTGTGCCATAAGCTTTTCAAGTAAAAATTAGTTGTGATACACAATACAAAAAAAAAAAAATAGTTGCGTTGTGTGAAAGTTGGGTTGAGTCGCAGAAGAGCAAAACTGAGTTGAGAGGGGCTTCTAGCTGAAAATTAATTTTTAACATTTTCGAAGTTAGGTTCGAATTTCGAGTTTATAACGATAATAGGGGCGAAATTTATTTAAAAAAAAAAAAACTTGTTACATAAGTTACTTTCTATAACTCTCGTTTGATTTTTTATTTCAGCGTTCGAAAGTTGTATTAAAATTAGCCGTAAACAAATTACAGCAGTTTGATCATAAATTTAAAACGACGTTTTAAATGCTTTTTTTTGCAAAATTTAATTTTACAAAAAAAAAAGGTTAAAAAACTTATAGTACCTATTTTTATCTTTCGTTATGTATTTAGACTTTGTATGTAAATATATACATTTGTATCTATGTATGTATGTATGTGGGTATGGAACTGTTGAAATTTTATCATAAAGTGCGACTCAAAATTCTTAGAATTTTCATTTAAAATTAATTTTGTTTGCTTGTCTTCTTGCCGTCAGTACCGATAAGAGACATACATGTTGTTTAATAATAAGTCCCCGTTTTTAGTTTGAAATAAATCAGATGAGCAAAAAAAAAAAAGGCGTAAAGTAATTAACAGCGAAACAAAATTAAATACCAGTGCATACATACGAGTAAATAATAACGTCAATAACAATGCAAATCAAGCGGCTGAGTTTTTTATTGCAATAATACACGAAGTTAATACAACAAATTCTCGTCTGAATATTTTGTATATAGAAAACGAAATCATAAAATACTCAAATTTCTTTCAGTTTTCAATATACTCGTACGTAAATATACAGAAGATAATTTTTGTTTGTCATCGTCAAACAGTCACAACACTTTTACACACATAAAATTTACTTTGCAAAGTCTTAATTCAGCTGGGAGAAAGATAGCAAGAGAAAGCATTACCCTCTCTGTCTTTCTCCACCCAGCTGAGTTAAGACTTTGCAAGGTAAACTTTGTGTGTCTAAAAGGTGTCCCAGTAAAAAAAAAATTCACACACAGCATTTCTTAGATTTTGACCAAGACCCCTTTTAAACGCGCAAAATTTATTTTGTGAAGTCTTAATTCAGCTAGGAGAAAATGAAGGTAAGAATACCCTCTCTGACATTCTCCCAGCTGAATTATTACCCCTTTAGACATGGAAAGATTACTTTGTCACCTGGGAGAAAGACAGAAAGAGATAGTATTCCGCCCTCTGTCCTTCACACAGCTGAATTAAGACTTTGCAAAGTAAATATTGCGTTTTATTCCTTTTACACACGGAAAGTTTACTTTGCAAAGTCTTAATTCAGCTGGGAGAATGACAGAAAGAGAAAGCATTCTTACCTCTGTCTTTCACACAGCTGAATTAAGACTTTGCAAAGTAAACTTTCCGTGTGTAAAAGGAGTGTTTCTAAGAGGGATATTAGGGGGGTCCAACTCTTGAATTTATTGAAGAGAGAGAAAAAGAAGCGAGCCATCATATTTATCTCTCTGTCTGTGTGTTTGAACCAGAGCTGGCCAGAAGAGATGAGAGAAATAGGAGAGTACTGTATTCGCGTATGTGTATTCATTTGTATAAGAAGCCGATTGATGTTCGGCACTCTGGTGCTACCTTGGGCAGCTCAGGTTTGAACCTAGACTTGTCAACCGTCCAGTTTTCGTTGGGATAGACCAGTTTTGGAGTGGAATGTCCCGTGTCCCGTGTCCCGGTCATACTGTGAACGGGACGCCATTTGTCCCGCTTTGAGAAAAAGAACTAACTTTTTCTTCGTTACATTATAGAAAAGTACTGTAATTAAACTAACTTTTTCATTAATTGTCACAAAAAAAAAAAAAAAAATCAAGATCTTTACCAACTATTTTCGTACTACTAACATATTTTTTATTAGCAACACCGAAATTATTTGAATTGATTGGCAACACTTGATTATTTTGATTCTTCTTTGACTTTCTTATTTCATTTGTCAACTTTCAAATCAATTACAGTTTTAACAGAACGTGATTACTTGCAGAGGTATTTACATATTTATTATTTTAGTAGGTATTATTTTCAACATATTTCTAAAAATATTTAAATTATAAAACTTTGCATAGGAAAATGAACAGTAAAAGAATTGCAAATATGAGTGAATCGGCAGAAACATACGAAAAGGAACAAATTTAACTAAAAGGTATTGTAAGTTTCAACCAGATTGGTTAAAGTTACCGGATTTGCAATAATTTTTCCAGTAAAATTTTAAGAAGTTTCAGTGACAAAGAAACGAGAAAATTCAAAAAAATATACCTACAGCCCAATTATGAATAGCAATTTCAAAAAAGTAGGTATTCTAAATATGAGGGAGAGGGAGAAAAAACTACCCGGGAAAAAAGTAGGTTCTCTAAATGTGAGGGAGAGCGGGAATTTTTTGAGAGTTTTCTCCCCAAACATTTTGAAGGGAACTTATGCGAAAATTTAAAAATCAAATTAAGAAATATTGTAAAACAATGGTATAAGCATTTATGTAGAACAAAATGTTTAAATAAGCATCAGAATGTTGTATTTCTCTCTTGTTTTAAGCATTTTTATTCAAGCTCTGAAAACATCAATTTCAAAAACATGAACACGGGTGTTTTTTTTAGAGGTATAGAACTTCGAATTGAAATAAAACACAAGAAAATCGTTTTAATGTCCATAAATTTGAATTTATTGGAAGGATAATTTTATGCCATTAATGTTTAAATATGATTTTGGGCATGTGGCCGCCGCGGCTGGCTCGAATAAAGCCAATTCTACAGGTCCAATTTTCAACCACTTTTTCGAGCATATGGGGCCGTATGTTGGCAATAACGCCACGAATGTTGGCTTCCAAGTCCCCTAACGTTTCTGGTTTGTTGGCGTAGACGAGCGACTTCACATATCCCCAAAGAAAATAATCCAATGGTGTCAAATCACACGATCTTGGTGGCCAATTGACAGGTCCATTCCGCGAAATTATGCGCTCATCGAATGTTTCCTTCAATAAATCGATTGTGACGTGCGCTGTGTGGCATGTAGCGCCGTCTTGTTGGAACCACAACTCATCCACATTCATGCCATCCAATTCGGGAACAAAATAGTCGGTTATCATGGCTCTATACCGGTCTCCATTAACGGTAACTGACTCTCCAGCATTATTTCGGAAGAAGTATGGCCCAATGACTCCACCAGCCCATAGAGCACACCAAACAGTCAGTTTTTGTGGATGTAATGGCGTCTCAAGGGTCTCATGTGGATTCTCTTCACTCCAAATGCGGCAATTTTGCTTGTTGACGTAGCCATTCAACCAAAAATGAGCCTCATCACTGAACAAAATTTTGCGATGAAAATCAGCATCGCGATCAATCTCATTTTCGGCCCATACACCAAAATCACGACGCATTGCATGGTCTCGCGGCTTTAATTCTTGCACAAGCTGGATCTTGTAAGGTCGCAAGCCAAGACCTTTGCGCAAAATCTTCCATAAAGTTGATGGACAAAGCTCCAATTGCTGTGCACGGTGGCGAATCGATGCATTCGGGTCCTCTTCAACACTTTGCTCTACAGCGGCAATTGTTTCTTCGGTGCGCACTGTTCGACGTCTCTGCGGATGCGTATTATCACATAGAGTAAACGTAGTGCGAAAACGATCCATGGTTAACCGAATTAATTGCTCTGATGAACGATTATGTCGACCATAAAATGGACGGAGCTTGCGGTAAACTTCGCGAACTGAACCATTATTTTCGAAATAAATTTGCACGATTTGCAAGCGTTGTTCTTTTGTCAACCTGTTCATGATGAAATGGCAAACCAAACTAAATATTAATCACTTAACAGCTGACAAAATGGGCGCCAGTTAAAAAAGTGATGCCAACTTAAAGTTCTATACCTCAATAAGAAACACCCATTACTTCTGCCCTTAGAAAAAATACTAAAACACTAAAAATTGCACACCTCCAAGTTCACATAGCAGGTAAAAGGAAGATTTGTTTCCCTCTAATATCAAGAGCGGTAAGAAAAACTATAAAATTTATAATTTCCTTTGACTTTATGCATTGGAAATGACTGCATGCATTGATAATTCAATCCACTGGCATCTGCACCTGGGCAGTTTTAGCTCCACGTTTTCAGCATAAAGTAACAAAACATACAGAAGTGTCACCAGACGGAAGATACGGGTATTTTTCTGTTTGTCTCGTTTTCCCTCAAATTTTGTCGTTGTTTTTGTTTTGCTACGTCTTTCTAGTGCAATAAATTTTTATTAGCCGTGTTAATTGGTAAGTAGTAATACACTACAGTATCAAATACACTATGCTTTTCTCTTTTTTCCACGAATTTTAACAAAAACCTGATTGGAGCTTTTTTTACCTGTCACTTTCTTCACTTCTGTGTATTCTGTGATAAAGTTTTTCCGCTTGCTTGTATATGATTACACTGTTTATTTTATTTTTTATTTAATGATAAAATATATGTATTTATATTATTCAATTTCTATGGCTGAACTCTTGCGTTAATGCAGAAAAATATGTAAACATTGAACAGCTGATCCAGATTTTACTCTCTCCCATATTTGCTTATTCCCCGACTATTTAGAATATGAGGATTATTCCCCGGGAATAAATTATAGGGAAGAGAAAAAACTCCCCTGGAATATTCTTAATTCAGCTGATTAACAGTTTTTATACTTTAAAGTTATATGAGTCTAGATTTTCCACAATTTGAATTAATGTGTTATTGTTGATTTTGATAACTAAAAATTATTAACGAATTTGTTTGAATTACAAAATTATTCTAATATTTGTTAGTAGTGTCCCGTTTTGGAAATTTCTTAATACATTTACAGTTTGAATTTGAGCGTAAATGTTTACTGGGTTATGAAGTCATTAAATAAAGTTCAAGTAATATATTTTCACTATTTGCAGTTTAAAACAAAAAAAAAAAAAAAATCCCCCATAAGACTTCCCTAACGCAAGTTGTCATTATATAAAGCAGGGGATTTTCAGATATTATCGGTTTAATAGACAATAATTGCATTAACTGTCGTTTAAAGTAAATAACTTTCAATTATTTGAACAATTTTAGTATTTGCAATTTATTTTAAAGTCAGCACTCATAAATGTGTACTCTGGATATCAAAAAATTTAAGCAAAACTTTTAATAAGTCAACCCTATAAAATCTCCAAAAAATGTTAACAAAATTTTGGAATTTGCAACATAAAATGTTTTCAGGCAAGCGTGGAGTATTAGGAATGAAATATTTTATTTTATTTGATTTTCTAAGGAAAAAGAGAAAAGTTGAACTAGACTTAAGGGGAAAGAAATGTCGCATTTTTCTCTGCCACCACGCACTTCATGAGCAGCCAAGTGTATTTACCAACGGTTGTACTATCCAGCTGTATTTTATTGTAATTATGTTCCGGTTCACACACTTCAACTTTTGTTGGTCAATTCGTAATTTAGCTGTAAGAGAAAAAAAGAGATATTTGTATATTCTTCTCTGTCGTTCTTACAGCTGAATTATGAGCTGATCAAAAAAAATGTTGAAATGTGTGAACCGTTAACCGGGTTAACATGCTTTAGAAAATATAAAATTAACAAAATTTTGCTATTACTTCAGACTTTCCTAGAATCGGGTATTATATTTTCAGGATATTGTCAAACTCAGCATTACACGCTATAAAACTGCATACGCCAAAACGATTTTTATAGACTTTTAGCTATAAAGCATTATCGAATATGTTTGCTGGTCTCTTCAATAGCAAAAAAATTTAATTATCTATATAATAATTATTTTTGTTTATTTACTGCGGAAAATTTGTTGTTTGATTACGCGTACTACTCGTATTTTGTTTATTGCAAAAAATAAAAACCTAACAGCACAGAAAAAAACAAATTATTGCATAATTTCAAGGCATTTATTCACAGAAATAAAACGTCTAGACAACAGGAAAAAAATGGCGATTAATTCGTGTAATTTACAGCTATACAAAAATATTTATAAATAAATTTAAATACATAAACACGAATTAATTTTATATAAATTTATATAAACAAACAAGAAATACATGCATACATAAATTTTAGAATTCTACTTTAATACACACTCTCCCCTCGGCAACGAAATTTCGGATAGTTTTCAAATAAAATGCTAAATATTTTTAATTGCTGTTGCTGTTAGTCGTGGACGCATCGCATTTGTAACTAAAAATATGCACGAAAATTTCAATTAAAATTTCAAAAAAAAAAAAATTAACATTTAAGGTTTTTTTTTTAAATTTAACTAACACAAGCACAACGAGGATCGGCCGAGTGCCAGCATGGCTGCCTTCTTTTAGAGCAAAATGCATTTTAGACACTTTTGAATGGTCACCACAGACATGGAAACACTCTCCTTTTTAGTTGAAAATAAAAAAAACATGATCTTGAAGTTGTAGAGAAATATTTGTCATTTTGTTATAAAATAATAATATTTTTATAAAATAAGCCAGTAAAATATATTGACGTAGTTAGAATTTTTTTTCTGGGGTGAGGATTATAATACACTGCTGATTTTCATGGGTAACTTTAAATTAAATAACTGCAGGAAATTTTTAATAATTCTCGGGGACAATAAAATTTTTATGGCAGCATTTCCCCCGCTCCCCCCAGAATCATCTTTCTGCGCCTATGGTAAAATATTTAATTAATTAATTATACCACGTAGTAGCAGAAACGCAGCTGAGCAATTTTTTTTTTCAAATTAAAGTTCATCCGAAACTTCAAAAAATGTTTACAAAAAAGAAATTAAAAAAAATTTCAAAAAAATTTCAATGTGAAAATAATTTTATAAAAAAATTTCTTTAAAAACAAATTTAAAAATACGAAAAAAAACTTTTAAAAAATTGTGAAGAAGTGCTAAATGTTGCAAATTTTGTTAGTGGTAGCTGCCGTGGAATAATTAATTTAATTATTATTTTAAACAAATTCTATTTGTGACATTTTGGATAAATTAAAAACTATGTTGTTATTTTCATTGTTGTATTTTTTTTATTGGTTTTGTAATCGTGCTATTAACTGGAAATAAATGTGCCTTGAGTAAAATATTCTTGTATGTCCTGGCTTCCAAATCGTTTTCATATGTTTTCTCGTGAGTTCGGATTTTAAAACGCATGCTGTACAAATTAATAGTATATATTCTAAGCATTTAAATTTGAAAAAACAAATAAAAATTTCGAAATGTACGATTTAAAATTTAAAAAAAAAAAATTTTTTCCGATTTCGTTCCACAGTGGTGTAATTTTTCTTGATGAAATAAACTTATTGTTTAAACTAAAACTTAAATACTTTCACAATATCAGCGATTTTGCAGATCGTTCTTTTTACACATCTCCTTCATAAAATTGCATTTATAAACCATACTTAATCCACTCGAGCCTCACCCTAATGTATCCATTGATATCTATTCTTTATCACTGCCATTGCACAGTGGGGCATTTGCTTTAAAAAAAAGGGGAAATAATTCTGCAGTTTTTATACGAGCCGTCCGATTGTTATGAAATTTTATACAGCATTTAAGGAAGTCTCACCGAGCTTAAGTCTGGAATTTGGATTATATATCTTTAAAGAGCACAGAGCCACAAAGCCCCAAAAGGGGCAGCCTCGGGTTAATGAAAAATTCAAACCGATGCCAAGCTGATGTTTTTGATCTGATATAAAAGATTTTTTGCAAGTGGATTTCTCTATCTAAGACCTAAAAAAAATCTCCCACATTTATGCAGTTTTGCCTACAGTTTAGGAGAAAAAAGTTTTTCGAGAAAAAAAATTAAATTTTGGGGTTCTTACTACCAACCTTTTTCTACTGCTTTGCTAATGGAGAAGTCAAATCTTGTTCGATTTTAAACTTAAAACTAAACTTACACTTAGAAAAAAAAAATTGATATCAAAAGCACTACTAAGTCAAAAGTTATAAGCAATTTAAATTAAATATTTGAAAAAAGCCGATTTTTTGCCATTTTTTGCAGAAAAAAGTGAGTTAATTATTTATTTTATTTTTATTTATGCAAAAGGTAATACTATAAAAAACATTACAAAAAAATTTTTTGTTCAAAATTTTCGTTAGTAAAGGTACCAGATCATTTCGAAATTGAGCTATTTTTGTTATAAATATCAAATGTAAGGCCTTTTTTTCAAGTTCCAAAGCTGTAACCAAAAAATTTGTCATTTCACCTTACGAAATGGTATGTTTTTAAATATTTACTAAAATATTATCTGCGCTCGGCGAAAGATAAGAAAAATACAGCAGAAATACCAAAAAAAAATCCCATTTTTGGGATTTTACGAAATCTTTTTGGGAACTGCAGGGAACTCAAAATAAAAATCTATTTGGTTTTACTTTTAGTGTATTAACTGCATAATTTTCCACCTAAGTGAGAATTTTCAGCCGAAAATATTGATAAATGCAAATTTTATAGCATTCCTTTGTGTAAGAAGTCTGTCTTTCCGGAAAACTCTTTATATCATCGAGCCATAACCGCAAAAGTAGCTTAAGCGACACATTTTTTGGACTTCGTTTTTTTGACGAAAATCGACTATTTACGATCGCAAATGATCGATTTTGGTCAAAAATTGAAGTTTGAAAATTATGTCGCTTAAGCTTTTGCGGTTATGGCACGATATGTTGTACGCAGATGCAGGTAATTAGAAAAAAATTAGTACAAATCTATTTTTATAGGAAAATTAATACTTAGTTATTTTTTTATTATTGCTGGTAGCTGTATTAATTGAAGATATTGGTGTAATATTCATGTATATAATTATACAGCTACGCCTATTTTTGAAAAATACCTAAGAAAATACTCTTAATTACACTTGTACACTAGGCTCAAGCATAATTTGAAACTTTATAGGGTCAGCTATTTTTGAGATTTTTTTTCAGATTTTTTGGAAGAGGTTTAGAGGTCGCACAAGTCGAATTTTTTGAAAAAATCGAGTTTGCTGGCCGTTTTTTGTATTTTCTTCATAACTATAACCATTTCCACGATTTTCTTGACTTATGAGGAAAATGCTCCGTTCCTGAGTTATACTCGTTTTCAGCTTTGTAACCAACAAAAAAAAAATCAAAATCAAACCTTAAAAACGGGTATAACTCAAGAACGGTAGGAGCAAATTCAAAAATTTTTTTTGTATTGCTTCAAGTTGACAAACCCTTTAAGAAACTAAATGTAACGCCAAAGTTCTTCAACATGTATGATGTAAAATAGACATGTGAATGAACGCTACAAGTGACTGACTGCAGTCTAAAACATAAACAAAAAAAATTTATATACTCTATCTATACAGAAGAAAAATAAAAAGCGAGTAAATAAAAATATAAAAAAACAAGCACACATCAGCAAAAAATAGATGGAGCAGATATTTGATTAAGAAACAAAAAAATATCAGACACTAATCTCACTGTCTGATATTTCGCACTCGATTTATGTCAGACACATTTTTTTTTTTTTTGTTCATCCAACTCTTGGGCGATTTAAACTAATGCCGAGATGTTTGCGGGCGGACGCATTGCTGCATGCAGCTGCTAAAAACCAAAGTGCAATTGATAATTAAGTCATATAAATAGAATTTCTGTAGTTTACGTTTCTGTTGATTAATCTGTTTCTTATATCAAGCAACAAAAAAAATTAATATTAAAGGTATTCAAGTCAAAAGTTGCAACCACCACACAGACAATTATTTTGCAAAATTCGGCCCATTCATATCGTATATGATTTTAAACACGTCTGCAAAGCCATAATTAATTTTGCAAATCTTACGATTTCAGATCGATTCGATTTCCAGAACAGTCCCGTTTATTTTTGGGGTAAGTAAGTGCGAGATGGCGCTACCGCTCAGCCAAGTTGAACAACTTTTAATGGCATTGCCAAGCCAAAAAAGAAATCCTGGAAGCAACTCTGCGCAAGCGCTGGAGAATATTTTATTCTACAATTTCTATTTCAGAATTCATTTGCATTATTAATATATTCCCTTTTTAAAATGAATGATTAAAGAGGATTTTAACACATGTAGATCTGTGCGTACGAGAGCTTTTCCTAACGAAACAGGAAAAGGATGAAATACAGAATGAGTATGAAAAAAAAACTTAATTTGTTGATGGTATTTCTTGTAAGCTTATTTCAAGTTTTATATGAATTATAAACTGTGAAAAATAAGACAACAAATACAATTGTTTCATTTCTCTAGACTAGAAAAACTTTTGCTAGTTATGGAAAAAAGGTGCAATGCTTGCTAAGGTCAATTTATTCATTCACATCTAAAGCAACTTGTATGTGCATAGATAAGTTAAAACTTTTTTCAGCCTTTACGATATTAATACCGGCACCGAAAACTAAACAAATAAAAAAATATAATCTAGATCTAATCAAATATAGTGAAGATTTTCCTAAAATATAGAATATTTATATTTAGTTAAAAGAAAAATATAAAGAAAAAAATAATTTTTATTTTTTCAATTTTCCAACCCTGGAACCATATTTTTGATTTGTCTGATCTTAAGTTTGAGCTTAATTAACAAAGAAAAGCAAAATTGTTTTAATTATTTACTTTTATATACCAAAAAAGTTTAAATTTTCCAGCTCTGGAGATTTGTTTTGTATTTCTCAAAATTTTTATATCAAACTATTTCTTTCTAAAACCTAAAATTTATTTAATTAGAAAAATATTAATTTGGCCTATTTACCAAAAAAGTGTACATTTCCAACCCTGGAATCATGTTTTTAAAATTTTTTAATTTATTTCTTTTAAAAATATAAAATATGTTTAATTCTTAGAGAGAAAGAAAAAATTAATTGTAACTGGTTACTTTTATATATCAAAAAAAGTCTAAATTTTGCAACCCTGGAAACGTGTTTTTTTTATTATGAGCACTAATTATATTCTTGCTAAAATCTAAAATAAATTTTAGCTCGTTACTTTTATATATCAAAAAAAAAAAAAAAAAAAAAGTTTAAATTTTCCAGCTCTGAAACCGATTTTCTGACACACCAGTCTAAGACTGAAGTCTCTAGCTTTTTTGGTAGCTTCGGAATACCGAAGGGTATAAAAAGAATTTTCCTCATTCAGAGTGATATATAGCCCGCCAATTGCAAATCATTTTTATTTGCGAATAATCTACGTATAAACGTAGTAATGTAGAAAAAAAATTTGAATTCATTAAAAATTTACGAGTTCTTCAAATAATATATTACCACCTGTTTCCACAACGCAGACAATCTAGTTAAGTAGAAAATGTATATCTGAAAGTAACAAATTTTTTTTAGTGATTTTCATATAAATTTTCCAGACGAGCCAACTGGCTTGACTTGTGAATTTCAAAAAATTCTTGAAATAATTTTCAAATAAAAAAAAAACCCCAAAATAATTGTTTTTTTTTCAAAATGTATTATAACATTTTTCTTTACCCTACGTCTACACCTGGTATATTTTTATCATAACAAAAATCAAATATTATTTTGAAAAATTGTTTTTTTTATGTTAGCTCTTTTTTCTATATAGAATTTGACATTTGTCATAATAAAAATATATCAACTGTAGACGTAAGTTTAATTATGCCAAATTCATGCCTCTTTTTAGGGTTCCGTACACCAAAGGTGTCCGTCACACTGTATTTTCGCAGAAACTGTAGGAGCTACGGACCTGAAATTTGGACAGAGTATGTAGAACCTTGGCCGCTACAACAACAAATACATGAGAATTAAAAATTAAAGGGTGTTCCAAAACGAGCAACGAAAAATGTTAAAATCCCATGTAATATACATACAGTAGTATGTACATATGCGCATTGACACTTGAAATTTGTAAAATTAGTGTATTTTTATACAGACTACAACAATTAACACTAAAATTTAAATTAAAGGGTGGTCCATCAGTTAATGCAATTTTGACTATGTAATTTTGACAACTTGCTATATCTTGGAAACCGTAAGAGGCAAACACTTGAAATTTTCAAAAACGGTAAAACTAAACAAACCGAAAATTATAAAACCGCCAAACCAAAAATCGCCACAGACCAAAAAAAATCGCTTAAACGAAAAAAAGCACCAAATTAAAAAAAATTCTAACACTAAAATAAACCAGCAAAACCGAAAAAACCGCCAAAACGCGAAAAAAGCGCCAAAACTAAAAAAATCTCCCAAATGAAAAAAATCGCCAAAATCGAAAAAAATCGCCAAAATTAAAAAAAACGCCAAAAACCAAAAAAATCGCCAAAACGCGAAAAAGGTGCCAAAATTAAAAAAATCGCCTGAATGAAAACAAATCGCCAAGTTAAAAAAGCCAAAAACCCAAAAAATCGCCAAAATGCGAAAAAAAACTCAAAAACTAAAAAATCGCCTATATAGAAAAAAATTGCCAAAATGAAAAAAATCGCCAAAATGAAAAAAAACACTAAAAACCGAAAAAAATCGACAAAACGGATAAAAAAGTGCCAAAACTAAAAAAGCGCCATAAACTGAAAAAAAAAACGCAAAAAACGGCAAAGCTAAAGAACTCTCAAAACCGAAAAAACCCAAAAACGAAAAAAAGCCAAAATTATTTATTATAAAGGTTCGTATTGAATTACATATTTAGTGTCCGTATGGAACCCTTCGTGCGCGGATCAAAGTCGCCCTTCACTGAGTTTATTTTTGTATTGTATTTGACCTAAAAGCCAACTGAACAAAACAGGTTGCCAGCAGGGTTGTCAGATTTTTTCCAACCTATTTCGCCAAATTTATTTTAAAAATCGCCAAAAATCAGTTTTATGTAGTTTTTCTTAGTAAATATTTGATAACAAATTTGTTTTTATATAACACTTTTTTAATATAAATTTTTATAAAATGATCGTATCAAAATTTATCAGAAAATCGCCAAAATTGGAAATAAACTCGCCAAAAATTATTTTTTGTAAATTTTTGTCATCCAAATTCCAAAATGTAAGAAAAATCATTAAAATCAAATTGTTTTAACTTCTTACAGACGAGTTTTGGTAGGATTTACTTTTGAAACTACTTCTTCAACAAACTAATTTTCTTGAATTATACAAATTTTGGTGTTAAACTTTGTTAAAAAATAGCCATAATAATCGCCAACAAGTTTATTTATCGCCAGAAAAATCGCCATGTCGCCAAACCAAAAATTTGGACGCCAAACAATTTGAAAAATCGCCACGTTTGGCGAGAAATCGCCATATCTGACAGCCCTGGTTGCCAGCTCACATCATCAGAAAATGCTCTTAAGCATTTGGTACAGTTGCAAGTGTTGACGTGAATACCTCTATTGTCTAATTGTGAATTTGCATACGAGGCATCTGTCTAGTCGGTAACCTAAAACTTTTAATAATTTTAATCGTTTTATAGCACTTCAGTGGGAAAATGGCGTCAATGTGTAGCATTACAGAATGTGATTTTTTTTTTGTGCTACGGCACATTTCAATAAAATTTAATAACATAAGATTTGTAAGAGGATTTTTCATAATACGATTAAGTGCAAATATACACTAAAACAAAAATTGCATTTGTTTGCGTTAAAACAACAAATCTGTGGGGGCAAATCTCACACACTTTGAGCACTGAAGGTGGGAGAATTCGCGACCGTTAAAATTCATTATATAATTCCTTGAAATTTGGCATATATTTTGGACTGTTATAATGACATAATATTGTGATTAAAAAAGTGGAAGGCTCCTCGCCCATTAAATATTAGTGTTATATTTCACGTGCTTCTGATTAGCTGTTTTTTTTTAAAGAAACTTGTGCACACACCCTGAGTTCTAAAAGTGAGGGGAGGAGCCGCGTCTATTGAAATTAAGTCTTATATTTCACGTGATTCTATTTAACCAATCCTTAAAAAACTTGGCACAGCTTTGAGTTTTGAAAGTAACAAGAGCTCTAGTTTATGAAAGTGTGCAGGACGACGCCCATTTAAATTCAGTCTTATACAGTAAGCACTTCTAATCAACGGTCCTATGATTCTTGCAAGAGTAAAAGGAATGAATATATAATATATAATCAACCGATTTTGAATAAACTAGGCTCTGGTAATGATGCAGTTTGGTGTTTGAAATCGAGAACGGGACCATCATGCCACTTGAAATTTAATACTCACGCTTAAAAACTGAAATTTCGAACTCGGTGCCAACAACGTTGGTATATGAAGGCATGAATATGTGAACTATTTTGGGATTTTGTTTTATTTAACTGACTTCACATTATTTTTAGTATTACTTTAATTTTTCCTTACACATTTATAAAAAAAATAAAAACTAGATTTAATAAAAAATTACAACCATATGAGAAGTGTAATCAATACTCGTACAGTAGAGATCAGTGATTAGAAGACAATGACAAATTGAATGCCATCAAAAATATTTGCAAATAAATCTCGTTTGTTAAAACCGCATTTTTCATAATTGAAAAAAAACGTCCTTCCAACGACTACAAATTGTTTTTAATTTTATCTCAATTGTCATATCAGCAAAATTACATTTTCAACGACTACTTTGTCAACTCAATTGGATTTATATCGCAGTTCATGTATAATTAATCTCCTTTTAATTTTCATTCATTGTTAATACATATTGTTGTGGGAGATATACTATTTTCCCAATTATCCAATTTTTTTTCATCACTTACAAGCACAATGGGATAAATAAATTTTAATATAAGGTAATTTTTTTTTAATAATTTTTCTCAATGGCAAATAAAGCTCTGAATAAGTTAATCTCCTGCAGGAAGAGTAACCCAGCCAACACAAAGGCTTTATCACAATATCTGAAAATATTGTCATGACTTCAAAAATTGTCACATCTCAAATCTTAATCTTATATGATGTGAATGAAATGGAAACACTGTATCAAAATTTTTCAAATGTGGGACATAACTAAAATTAATTTGTTTTCGAACTCATAAAAATTTTTTGTCGTGATTTAAGCAGGTCCAAATAAATTTCATTGCTGCCTAGGCAGTTCAGTAATAATAATGCCTGAGTCACGCATTAGTTAAGTGTGTGTCACGCATTAGTCACGTGTGACTAACGCATTAGTCACGTGTGAGTCACGCATTAATCACATGTTAGTCACGTAATGAGGGTGTTGTTGGTTGAAGTGGTTAGTACGTTGACTACAAAACCGAAGGTCTCTGGTTCGAGCCCAGTATCCAACAGTCATTAAATAACAACACCACACATTTTTCTGATGTGCATTAGTGTCCCTTTCTATCAGTTGTTGTAGGAAAGTTCAAGTGTTGAAGGCATAGCCACTGGATACTGAATTACACCGACTTCAACAGATACTAATGCTAATGTAACATCGGAGCGACATCTTTCGTCAGTATTGTGAAGCGAAGTAAAATCACAAATAAAATGGCTACTAAGCACAACTTCAACAATTTAATACGCCTCATCGACACCAGAGGTGCTGCAGCACTGCATTATCAAAAACGTGCAAAAAGTAGAGTTGTAAAAGAATGAAGCTTTCCTCTATCTCTTACCCTTTCCTAAAGAAGGTAACACCTGGTAATATTAGTAGGCATTCATTGCCTGAGTGTTACTTCTCTTTGAAAATAAAAAGAAGAATAATCACGTGTGCGTCACGCATTAGTAACGTGTGAGTCACGCATTAATGACGTGTGATTTGCACATTTGTCGGGTTTGGGTAACGTATTACTCATGTTTGAGCCACCCAATAGTCACGTGTGAGTCAGGCATTAGTCCTGTGTGAGTCACGCATTACTCACGTGTGAGTTGCGAATTAGTCACGCGTGACTCGTAGTTGCATTCATGTATATATAATAATGATTTAAAAAATTAACGAGAATGACGGCATTTTGTGACATCGCAATAGTGTGTACTAGTGGCAACGTTTGTAATTTCCGATATTTATTGTTGTGTGGCATTGTTTCCCTATAAAAAATTTATAATATGAACGGCATTGGTAAGACTGTTGTAAATATAGAGATGGTAAAATTGAGCTTACAATACAAAAAAGCTTTCAGCAAATTGAAATACGATTAATCAAAACAATTCACATATTCCATTTGTAATAATGCTAAGTATATAAAGCAGAAATCTACATCAACTGACACCACACACAGTGGACCAAACACAAAAGAACGCTGATGATGAAGGTTTAGTGGCCTTCGAAAACGGCTGGCTGTTCCGTTCAATTATGTGTTGTTAGTCAGAATATTTACAACATACTTTGGTGTTATTTGTTCATTAATAATTATCACATGTAATTTGGCTTAAAAAGCAATACGAACCTTAGCCCGTTCAAATCACAAATATAGAAACAAATGGAGTTCGAATAATAATTAAAATTAACTAGCATTGCCCACATTTTGAAAATGACACTACAGAATGACAACACAAGAAATGGCAGATGTGTACTCAGCATTAGGCTGAGTTTACATCTGGCATTTCTTGTGTGCCATTTGCCCAAAAAAGCGTAACCAACTAATTACTAATAAAAAACTGTTTGATTCAGACATATATTTATTGATTTAAACAATTTCCAATCATGTTTGACTCTATAAAATTGTCCATTAGTTATGTATGCAACTATTTAACTTAATAAATACATGTCTTAATCAAACAGTTTGTCATTAGTAATTAGTTGGTTACGTTTTGTTGGGCAAATGACACACAAGAAATGCCAGATGTAAACCCGGCCTTAAGGCTTAGTTAGCCGACTGTAATGTAATGTAACCGTAACAGTAAGAAACAGCTGATCGATTTTGTTATGTGAAAAGTAATGAAAATGGTTATAGAGATGTAACGTAGCGTAACCTACTTTTCATATAAAAATATCAATCAGCTGTTTTCTACGTTACAGTTACATTACATTACAGTCGGCTAACTGAGCCTTTAGGCTGAGTGAATAAAAAAAATTTTGAATTTTTGTTTGTTTTGTTGGCTAAGTAGCATTTATATGCACTTCGTTAATGATTTGGTATTTTTTTTTTTAAATAAAAAAAACAATCATTAACAATAATTAATTAATAATCAGCTTGGAAGGGGGTTACCCCACTGCCCATCCTATACTACCAAGGCTTTGTAGGAACATGCAGTTTGTTTTAATAGCTACCGATATAAAATTTCTCACTATTGTAGTTGTGAGATATGAATTGATTCGCGAAAAAAGTGAGCTTTGGCCCCACTCTGCTCCGTATTGCTAATGCACTATCCCAGCAAACAAGCGACCAGTTATTTGATATTTTAAAATTAAACTTTATCACATTAAATAACTTCTTCAAGCAGCTAAATTCGTCTTATGCTTCACTAACATTTTATTTATTTATAAGCAGCTAAAAACTGCTTCAAGAAAATTTTGTTTGAAGTCTACTATTGAATGTATGAGGCAGAAATGAAATGCATATAGACATGCCTTAACCAGCAACAAAAATTCTTCATAAAAAATCAATGTAATAATTTTACTTGTTTGATAAAATTAAAAATAAATTATAACACCAACAGCCAGCCCCATTGTGTGGGAGATCATAAAATTACTCAAATATAATTTCCATTATATTTACTTTTTTATTTTTATGTAATTAAGATCTGATTATTTTCAGATGACAGCAATTATTTAAATTATGGACACATTACATTTAATTATGAAATTACTTTTCAAAATAAAAATTAAATTTTTGTTAAATAATGAAAATTTAAAATTTTTCCAAGATCAAGCTGTGCAGATAAGAAAAAGACATGCAATTTAAAGTTTTTCCAAACTTTTCGACGACTATAAATAAATGAAAATCTTCATGAGCTGACATCAGTTGCAAATTGTATATTAAAACATTAGAAACTTTTGTAAAATAATCCATTTACATAGAGTGAGAAAAGGAAAAGCTAAAAAATCAAAATGAAATTCCAGTTGACAGTTTTACTAGTGGCAGCTGTCATGTTGATGGTGAGTTAGCTGGCGAAAGGATTCAATTGCAATAAGAATTTTAATTATAAATAATTTATTTTATATTAAAGAGCTGCTGTTCGGTTAGCCTGGCTCAAGGAGGCGGTGGTGGTGGACATGGTGGTGGTGGAGGTGGAGGACATGGCGGTGCCGAAGGGGGCATGGGTATGGGTGTAGGTATGGGAGCTAGTGCCGGTGCTGGTGCTGGTGCTGGTGGTGGTGGCCAAGGCGGAATGGGAGGCGGTGGTGGACCAGGTGGTCGTTAAAGTATCCTATTGATTTCGTTAGTTGACACATACACATTTAAAGTTTCCCAGGTTGGCACTTACAGATTTTGAGTTCCCTTTACTATTAATAAAAATATATAAAAAAAATTATGTACTTCTAAATTAAAGCACGTGTTTTCTTACCAAAAATAAGGCAGCATAAAGGAAAAAGGGGGGTGAAAGTCCAACAAAAGTTTGCAAGTATCATTTCATTTCTAATGAAAAAAATAATTGACAATTTTTAACTAGAAAGCCTGAATAAGAAAAATAATTATTTAAATGATAAATGAATTATTTATTTCGAATTCAAGGAAGGAAAATTTAAATTATTTTTGTTAGAAAGGAAATCTCTATTTTAAATTACAGTAGTCTCCACTTAATTGATTTACCCGCTTAATTAATTCAAAAATCATGCAATTATGTCAGTGAATCAATTAACTGTTTATTGCGCGAATAATTTATCACTTTTTTTAAAACTCATTTGAGCGGAAATTACTGTATTTATGATGTGAAACGTTATAAAAACGCGATTAACGTTGCCTTTTATTATGAAAATTTAATTGCCACACTCTGGTCACAAGCATTAATATATTAAAATACTACGTGTCTTATAAAAATATTAATCTGTGCCCTAATTGTCTAAATAGCTGGTTCGTATACGGCTCGAAGGACCATCGCCCCTTATGGGAAGCACAGCTGAGTGCTACTAGGCGTGTCAGAGGTTGCGGATAGTGGTAAGTTTCGTAGATATACGGAGTAGCTGCTACTCGTAGCAGTTGCGGACAATCAGCGTTTCAAAAGGGAGATTCTCGGAAAGTGTTTCGAGTTCCCATAAATTTCGAGCATGCCAATGATCCTTGAAACGTCATGGAGAGTAATTGGCGCCATTAAACGAATAAACACGCATTAATTGGCAGCCGCGTTACCAGACTTAGATGCAATCGACTAATTCCCGATTCATCTTAAAACCTACAAGTGGCACTATATTCCTTCATGGAACCTTAGGAAAATTTATAATTATATGCATATAAAATTGCCTAAATCACGTCATCAAAGTGATATTTTTAGGAAAATAAACTTAAAATTTAAAATATTTTATTTTTCATAAAAATTCTTTGTCGAAGTCATGTAAATAATTTTAGGTTTTGCTTGACCTTCCATAATTTTTAAAAATTAAATGAAAAACAAAAACAAAATTTGAAAATATTTTTGTTTATGCAAATATTTATTACTTTGGTGACGTGGCTTTAGCAATAAGGCCCTTAATATATTTTGGCACTATTTGTAAATGTTGTGTGATTTATCAACATGTTTTTGTTCATTTAATTCATTTCATAAACTAAACTGCTACTAAGACCAATTACGAGTGTCGTATTTCGACAACTTCGACCACGACAACGATTTTGTACTAGATTAAAGAAAAAATATTACAATGTTCCTTAAAAAATTGTCGCAGTCAAAGTCGAAATTCCACACTCGTAATTAGTTTTTTTCGTAAATATTAGCAAACATTTCTTAAAAATATTTTAAAACCTCATTATTATTATTTTCAGCTTGTAAGCATTTTTTAAACTCTTTTATCTTTTAAATTAAATATTCATATAATACTAAAAGCCGCAAGTTACAGTGGACTTTAGCTATAACGAACAGCACTTGTAACAAATTATTTCGTATAACGTACAACTTCTCCGGTCCTAACAATTTTGCATCAATATTTCATATGTGGGACCTTCTCCGAGAAAAGGGACCCAGTGTTTCAAAAAACGGGAACTTGGGAAAATCGTCAATTTCGAGTCATAGCCGCTAAAAAAGCTTAAGTCACACATTTTTGTGGACTTGGTTTTTTTTTACGAAAATAGATTATTTGCAATCGCTAATAATCGATTTTGGCTAAAAAATTCGAAAATTATGTCTCTTAAACTTTTTTAGGGGTTACGGGGCTCGATATGTCAAAGATGGAATACACATGTTTGTATGAGAAAGATTATTTTGACGACATCAAGGCAACAAACATGGCGGCGACTTGTTGTCTATGTTGATTTTGTCACTATAGTCCAATTCAAGCAATTTCTATTTTTGTTGGCAGCAATAAGCAAATATAGTGCTGCCAATATAAAGCTAAGTCTAGACGATATGTTGAATCAGCATATTTATGGTGAAAAATTTGTTATCAGTGCCAACATATCGTGTAGACACTAAATTTTTTCAACATATGTATGCTTAACTACATATGAAGGGCATTTGTTAAAGTTGTAAAAAAACGTATGTTCAAGATTTTTTCATATCGTGTAGACACCATATTTTTACTTTGTAACAAATTTGATATGTATGCTGTCAGATATGTTGTTTGTTGAAAATCCTATTTAAGCTTTTCAGCATACGGCAAATTTGATAGCAAATAGAATTGTTATTTTAACTCTGCTCATTAAAATATAGTAAAAATAAACGTTTATTTATTGGAAGATATTTGTAATGGGTGACTCATTATAGATAAGTATATATTTTTAGTATTACTATTCCTTACAATAAAAAATTGTTGTTTTATTTTCAAACATAAACATATCGTTGGCTTAGTCGAGATTATTTTAAGTCCATTTTTATGTAAATTGAGTTTTTAATGTAGAAGGCTACTGTAACTAAAAACGCATCATTTCCAAAACCTAAAATGTCGTTACGGTATTTTTTCTTGCTGTTATACAGTGGTAAGCAAATATGCTAAGACCAAAAAAAAATTTAAAAAAACACCTATTAGTCTAGTGGGAAAGAATATGAATCTAATGTACTTGCAAATACATTTTTTGTGTTAATTCAAAATAGCCAAATTAATAGTTTCGTTTTCCTCACACATATTCAGTTTAAATAAATTTAGGCAGACTCTCCTGAAAAATTAAAAAGGTACTTATCATATTTGCCGATTAAGCAAACGATATGTATAAAGAAATGGAAACAGTGATTACAGGTTTGTTGGAAAATGCTGATTGTTTAGAATCATTTTGTGGCTTTGATACAGATGATTCTGCACGCGCAACACCTGAAAAAGTGCAGGCAGTTAAAAAAGTGAAAAAACCCTACAAACAAATTAGGCCAAAAGTCCATACTGAATGGTCTAACGATGACATTTATATCCATACGTATGAAATTTTGTATAATATTCGCTCTTCTTTCAATTCCTTGTATAATTTTGCACAGAAGCCCTCCTCCTCTCTTCTTTCTAACCATTTCTTTTGCCAAACTCTACGTCGTTTTTCTTTTAATTCTGCATCACCATCAAAAACAAATGCAGTTAGGATAACGGCAAGGGAAATATCATTTGATGACATTATGTTTTTTTATATATTAATTATACACCAAATATATAAACTTTTCCACTAAAAGCGATAATTTATACAAATTACTAATAAAGAAATATAATTGTCAAATTTATTTTACATTTAAGCAAATGCTCACATGACTTAACATATATATCAGCATACGAAATTCAACATATCGTATAGACACAAAAATTGTATGCTAACTCATATGTTGTATTATTATTTGCTGACATATGTTGACTTTAAAAAATTTGGTACTTTCAGCATACTGTGTAGACGCCTAACATATGTATATGCTGACAGCAGGATTTGTTGTTATTTTTACGCATATGAATGTGAGCATATATTTGCTGATTCAACATATCGTCTAGACTTAGCTTAATACAAAATGTGAAATCAATGATAGCCTACAATTATTTCATATTATTTAACAGAAGCAAATTGATTAATTTTTATACTTTTACGTAAAATAATTACATTTCAAAACATTAACTTTATTTATTTTTATAAAAGTGAAATATTTGAAGGTGACACCACTGAAATATGTATATATGTATGTCTCTATATGATGCTCCTGCCATCTCCAAAATAATTAAGTACACACATTAAAATCTACATAAACAAGGTTAATCTGAAATTTGTTGGCTATGATTTTGCTTCATAGGTATTTCATGTTAATGCAACATGATTTTTTTTTTGGAAATAACTTTATTTCATGTGGATTTAACATTCCAGTACTCTTAAATAAATGAAAATGCATAAACATGTTAAATCAAAGTTATTTCAAGTTGAAACAACATAAATTTGATACTGAAGTAACACTAAGAACAATGTTGAATCAAAGTTATTTCGAGTTAAAACTACACGTATTCAACTAAATTTGGTCATTGTATTTTATTAATTACTAGCTGCGCCCGACAAATGTTGTCTTGCCCTTAATTATTTTATTTATTTTTTACTACAAATTATTTCATACAGTGGTCACTTGTTGAGTCAAAAAGAAAAAACCTTCCGGGAATTGAACCGAAAACCTATGTTGAATAATTGTGGGCTACTTACGAACATCAAAACAAACAACAACAAAACAAGAACAAGTTACACAACTAAGAGTCCGTTTAGATGAAGGGTGACCTACCTGTAGGGTGGCCAGTTTTGAAATCGTAGAAATCAGTACATGAGAGAGAAAAAATCAGTACAATTGAAAAAAAATCAGTACATTAATTTCTTCAATATAAAAGGCTTTAACTAGGGGTGTAACTAATACCAGTTTAGAGCATGCCAATGCGAATACTACATTTTAATTTTTGCGAAAGCGAATGCAAATATTACAATACGTTAAAAAATCACATGAAAATAAATTTATATAAGAACATGAAGTTGTATTATTACATATGTACATGGATGTACTACATATAGCATTTTATTTAAACTGGGTCTCGCATTGAGCAAATATGTATTAATTTATTAAAAACACGAATTCATAAAACAGAAAGTTACATACATATGTTTGTATATGAAATTAATGAGTGACACTTGTTGCGCGTGGAATTTACTACAACAATGACTAGTTAATATTGTTAGCGATTCAAATTTGTTTGTACGAAGTAATGAATGGTGCTCAAAACATTTTTTTAAAGTTTTAACAGACTAGTCTTAAGTAGAAAATATTGCTGCCGAAAATACAATGCCTTTTCTTTTTCAAAAAATTAAATAGGTATATTTCCAAACACCGGTGGACTTTAGTTTAATTTTGATGCTTATGAGAACTTTTTTATAGAAAAGCTTTCTGATAAAGCTTTGAAGAAGTCAGCTACGTCCAAGCCATGTGCACAATGTGCGAACTTTTATAAAGAGTTTTTTGTGCTTTCACATCGACGAGATGACAACTTTCTTAAATAAAATTACTTGCCGGCTTAAAAATTGTTTGCAGTTCGTTCCAAAATGCCAACTATGCACCGATATTGAGCAGTTGCAAAGCATGTGCAACATTTGATCACGCATACGCAGAAAAAATTCGCAGAACTTCTGCATAAATTTGCTGAATCTACGAACGTACCCTATATTTATATTTTTCATGCTGGCTTAAAATAATTTTCGTGTTTTTGACGTTTGTTAATGGCAGACTTTTTTCGTAAAAGAAGTACAAAATTTGTTTGTCTTAAATATTCACATACATTTTAGCAAATGCAAATAGCAAAAATAAGCGAAAAATTTGCAAATGCGAACGAACATTCGTTACATTCCTAGCTTTAACCATTCTTAAAACAAAACATGAATTCAATGTATACTTTGTACCAAGGCATGTGGGCATTTCCTGGGGTCACGAACGTACGTTCGTACGCTTTTGATGTACAAAAAATATAGAAAACAAAACTTTTGCCGGCATTTTTTTTTGCGATTTGATAGCATTTTGGAAGCTCTATGTTTAGTGTAAAAGATAAATTTCATGGAGTTTAAGTTTTCATATTAATTTTCATGCGGTCACGAACGTACTCAAAATAGAAGTCAACTTTGGCTGACAGAGCGAAATGTAAAAATCTGCGAAATGGAACAGAATAACACAGAAAAAATTATTCCCAAAAAATTTTCAAACAAACGTGTGTTTTGAAATATAATTTAGTTTCAGTAAATATTTTTTACTGTTCCAGTAAATTATTTGTTCCAATTTTATTTTATATAAAAAAAACTGTAGAGAATGAAAATTATCTATATAAAGTAAAATTTGTAAAAAAAAAATAAGTTATAAGTTTGTAGTGTGTGTCTGTGTGTCTGCGTATCTGTGTATTTGTGTATCTGTGTGTCTGTCTGTGGCCACGTACAGGCCAAACGGCTCGACCGATTTTCATTTAGTTTTTTCTGTTTGAAAGATGACTTGATCGAGAGGGTTCTTAGCTATGTTTGAAGAAAATCGGTTCAGCCGTTTAGAAGATAGAACATCTTTTCTGAAAAAAGTCGGGGGTTTTTAAAATTTTTAATTTTTGTTATTATAACTGTAAAAAATTTTGACTTATTTTTTTTATATTTTTTCAGTTAAATTTATTTTTATATAATGTAAAAAACTTTGTCTGATTTTTTTTAACATTTTATTTTTTTTAAAGATTTTTGTTTGCGATTTTCAAACTTATTATGTTTGTATAGGGTGTTTTTTTCAGAGGTATAGAACTTCGAATTGAAATAAAACACAAGAAAATCGTTTTAATGTCCATTAATTTGGCTTTATTGGAAGGATAATTTTATGCCATTAATGTTTAAATATGATTTCGGGCATGTGGCCGCCGCGGCTGGCTCGAATAAAGCCAATTCTACAGGTCCAATTTTCAACCACTTTTTCGAGCATATGGGGCCGTATGTTGGCAATAACGCCACGAATGTTGGCTTCCAAGTCCCCTAACGTTTCTGGTTTGTTGGCGTAGACGAGCGACTTCACATATCCCCAAAGAAAATAATCCAATGGTGTCAAATCACACGATCTTGGTGGCCAATTAACAGGTCCATTCCGCGAAATTATGCGCTCATCGAATGTTTCCTTCAATAAATCGATTGTGACGTGCGATGTGTGGCATGTAGCGCCGTCTTGTTGGAACCACAACTCATCCACATTCATGCCATCCAATTCGGGAACAAAATAGTCGGTTAGTCGGCTCCAATTGCTGTGCACGGTGGCGAATCGATTCATTCGGGTCCTCTTCAACACTTTGCTCTACAGCGGCAATTGTTTCTTCGGTGCGCACTGTTCGACGTCTCTGCGGATGTGTATTATCACATAGAGTAAGCGTAGTGCGAAAACGATCCATGGTTAACCGAATTAATTGCTCTGATGGACGATTATGTCGACCATAAAATGGACGGAGCTTGCGGTAAACTTCGCAAACTGAACCATTATTTTCGAAATAAATTTGCACGATTTGCAAGCGTTGTTCTTTTGTCAACCTGTTCATGATGAAATGGCAAACCAAACTAAATATTAATCACTTGACAGCTGACAAAATGGCCGCCAGTTAAAAAAGTGATGCCAACTTAAAGTTCTATACCTCAATAAAAAACACCCTTTATATTGTGATTCTCAATATAGTATTAAGAGTCTTACTATAAACATACGGAGTTTGTTAGCTAAATTCAAAACATTTTTGGGTTGAAGTCTACTGACGAGTTCCAAAAGCGGGAACGAAATGCTTAACCATAAAAAACAAGCCAATTTTTTAAAGTAAAAAAAATAGTTTTTCAAATAAAACTTTTACAATTTTTTTTTAGTTTTTAAGAATTGTTGTCGATTCAGTTAATTTATTTTCTGATAATACGAAAAATTTTAGCGAATGTGTTTGTAAATTATAAAAAAAAAATTTGCTGAATAACACAAAAAAACCTGCAAAAATGTTTTTCTGTTCCTATTAATAAATTTGACTGAAAATATTTTGAGTTTCAGTTAACTTTTTTTTCTAATGCCATAATAAGTTAACTAAAAATAAAATTTTTTTCAGTTAAATATTTACAAAATTTGTATCAGAATCTACAAATTTCTTTGTAGGTCCGCATTCACACAAAAAGTTTACTGATTCAATGAATTTGGTTACTGAAAACGAAATTTAGTTTTTTCTGTGAATGAAGAGTGATTAATTTATTTTAAAAGTGTATTAATTAATGTAGGTCTCTATCCAGTATTTACACAATAAAATATCTCTATTGGTTTTTGTTTAATTAGCTTAATTACCGGTCGCGAACGTACGATTTCTCCACATGTTTTTTTATTATTATCACCATGCCTTCCCATGTTCGAACATTTTTTCTCCTTACACTTTTCTCTTCTAACTCGATTGTTATAGAGAGATTCTGAAGAAAGAGTGCAAACATAACATATTTTTTGCATGTAAAATAGTTATATATAAAAACGTCTTTAGAAGTAGCTTAAAAAGAAAATATAAAATTTTGCAGCTTCCAGCCCAATTTTCTCAAGTAAAACAGCTGAGATATGCTACTAAACCATTCTTTTATAAGTATAAACATAGACTTTTTTGTAATTAAAAACAATAAATCACCATGATAATCAACATTTCATTTTTCCAGCCTGGTAGACCATTCGGGGGAAATGCCCATATGTAATTAATAAAAATAATATTATCCAAAAAATTTTCGAAAAAGAAACTTTAAATTCATCATTTGCATGTAACAGAAATCACTTATAGCAAATCTTTCTTGCAAATTTAAATTTAAAAAATCTCAATAAAATTAACATTAACTTAAACTAAAATTTATATGATCTCTGACAGTTTTGGCAATTTGTTTGAGCATTATATGGATAGCACTTTGAAAATAAATTCGCCTTAAAGCGAACGTAAAGTAAAGATCACTGGTGATTCAAAGAAAATAAATAAACACTATGGACAAGCTTTCTTATACATTGATCATAATTAATATATAAAAACAGCACAAAAACAGTACATAAATACATGAATAAATCAGTACATTTGCGTACTGATTTGCTAGTTATGCATAAATCAGTACTTTAAACAAAAATCAGTACATGTACTGGCAAAATCAGTACGACTGGCAACCCTACCTAGCTGCGACAACGCTTAAGCTATGTACAGACGGTTGTTATATCTTACAATATTGCCAGTAAAATGTGCCAAAAATTTCTTACAACCGTGTGAATTGGCAATTTTTGTCAGACGACGTTGCCAGAAAAAGCATTGGCAGTCCATTGCAAGACCAGCAACTGACAACATATTGTCAGACATCTTACAATAGTGTGAACACATTGTAAAATTATTGCCAGATATTTGTCAGACATGTGCGAAGTTCATGCATCTGACAATGGCGTCATTGTAAGATAATTCTTTCTATGGGCAACACTGCACACGCTTGATTTTAAAGAAAAAGTTTATAATAAAATATATGCAGACAAAATCATTGCAATTGCTTCTTTATGGTCCATAATAATTTATACTTTCACTTTTTACATTTAACACAAACACAAACGATAAATATTTAACAATTTCTAACAAATGCTTTAACTCTGGCAACGCATAACAACAGATCGAACAATTTGTGCATATGACAACCGTGTGAACTGACAATTTTTCTACTGACGATTTTGTCAGATGAATTTATTGTCATACAACCGTCTAGCAATAAATTTTAAGATTTTCTGACATCCGTGTGAACTGACAAGAAATATTGCCAGATCTGACAATATTGTAAGATCTGACAATCGTCTGTACATAGCTATACGTTCTCTTTTAGTGCCCCTTCTTAAATCTACGCTCGTTTACATGCAACTTTTTTATACTCAGGGGACTTTTTGATATTGATTTGATCAATGCTTTTTATTCGTTCATTCGTAGGAGTGTTGCCGTAAAGGAACTAACTGTTTGATTTGCTTGTTGATGATTTGGCTTAACCACCAGCATTAAAATAAACTTATTTCTTAAATATTAAAATTGAAATGTTGCAATATTAATACATATTTTAAAACGTTATTGTGAACTCCCTAATAATTTCCTGTGAATTTAATATGATTTGCAATCAAAAGTTTTGCAAGGCGACAAATGCAGCTGGCGGTATTTGAAGTCGGGTGTTCGTGCAGCCTGCTATGGTGCATGTTCTTTTAGACGCAAAATGAATAAATGAGTAACTTTTAATTTATTATTTATGTTTTGTTAATTTCATTTTAAGTTCACAAAACACTTACTCGAATTGCAACGAACATTATTTAAAACGCACAATCGTATCTTCTCATAAAGTGAATTATTTGCTGCAATCTTAAGCCATAAAATAAAACCCAACATGACAAATGTAATTTTTAAGAAATATAGTAAAGAAAAACAATATTGGCGCCACTTCAAGTTTTGTTTATTATTGATTTATGTCAACTGAAATTTCTCAATGATAACAAATGTACGAATGAATATTCTTAAATGAATCGATTTTTATTTTAATTTTTTATTTCATACAAAGATAGAGCTTTTATTTATTATGGTTTTCTTGTGAATTTTTTCTTTCATCATGCAAAATTAAAGGGGCCACTTGTTAAGACTGTTTAAGGGTTTAAAAATTTGATTAAATAGTGTTTGATTTTGTAATGCCACTAGAGGAATCAATAAATTATTAAGCAGTCTTAACGTGCAGACACTCTTTTTACCGGAAATAGTTGACAATTTAAACCATAATTATTATTTATTGTTTATTGATGAACAAATAATAATAATAATAATAATAATAATAAAGAGAGGAAATCAGTTATTTAATTTAGTTCTTGAGCAAAGTTTATTCTTTTCAATTAATAAGTCACCTAATGATGAATGATCTTTTTTTTAATTCTAAACTAATTCGTTTGCTAACTTATGAACACATGATATTTTCTATATCTAGAGCACAATTTCGCTTATCGAATACATTTTTATACCCATTACTAAAAATGTCTTTACCTAAATATATTATAAATAAATATTATAACTTCCGTGGTATTTCATCAAAATGATCGCTACAAACAATAGATTAAATCTGCGCGAACCAAAAAACAGCGATTTCATTTATTTTATTACACTGAAAAAATTAACCACTTCAATATTTTCCATTTTAACATGTTTTTCCTCTTTCTGTCAAATTATAAAAATGTTAGCTAGAGAATTTTGCGTTTCAGGTAACGATATATAGATTTGTCATTCTGGGTTATTTCCACAATATTCATATGCGACCCCATAAAGTATATATGCATATTCTGGGTCCTTCTTAATAGGAAAGTCGAATAGGCTCGTCCTTCTATCCGTCTGTCTGTACGTGAAACTGGCTTTCCCAAGCTCCCAAAAAACTTAGGCAATTTGACCTTGGACTGATCTATCAGAATTCGTCTTAAAAAGATTGGTATTGCAAATTCACAAATTCTGTTCCAGGGCTGGAACACTTAAACTTCATCGTTCATTTACTCAAACAACGTCATAACTCACAAAACTAGTTAGAAAACGAGTTTAAAGTTTTCAAGTTACACACAAATTAATGGAAAAAGAAAATTTGATTTTGCTTTCAGGAGTTGTTGAATAAGCAAAATATATGAAGAACGATATATAATTAGAATTAAGTCTACATCATTAACTAGAAAATTCCATTTTTTGACTTATGACATTCTTTGAGTAAATGAGCGATATGTCTGGGTATGTAAAATTAGCAAAATCAAATTTTTGTGTTTTTCTTAATTAAACCTCTTTTATATTTCAGGAGGAAAAATACTGGCATTGGAATTAAAAAAAATCAGAAGACGTTTCCAGGGTTGGAAAATTGAAGTAACTGAGTAAAACTATTTTTTTTTTCTTTATGAAGTATATTTTAGGAAGAAATAGAGTGGTAATAAAAATCAGGAAAATTAATAAGACAATTACAGGGCTGGACAATTTATACTTTTTTTTGGTATATAAATAGTAAGTTGCTAAAACTAATTGTTTTATTTGCTAATTGAACCTTTTTTTATTAAAAAAAAATTAATATATAAGTATTGAATATCAGAAACATCAAACGATGTTTCCAGGGCTGGGAAACTGAAATTTTTTTAGTATGTAAAAGTAACTGGTAAAACCAATTTTTCCTTCCTTATAAAGTAAACATATTTTATGCTTTAGAAAGAAATACAGTGGTGCTTAAAATCAGAAAAATCAAAAGGAAATTTGTATGAATTTTTTTTTTTTGCTTTATAAAATAACTTACTAAAACGTACTGGTTTCTTAATTATTTAAACATATTTTATATTTTAAAAATTAATTCATAAATATTGAAAATAAGAAAAATCAAAACGACGTTTCCAGGGCTGGGAAAGTGAAACTTTTCTTTGGTATGTAAAAGTAACTGGTAAGACTATTTTTTTTCCTTATAAAGTAAACATATTTTATGTTTTAGTAAGAGAGGGGTACTAAAAATCAGGAAAATCAAAAAGACAATTACAGGGCTGGAAAATGTATACTTTTTTTTTGCTATATGAAAGTAACTAATTCAAACTTATCGGTTTCTTGGTTAATTAAATATATTTTTTTATTTAACAAATAAATATATAAGGATTGACAATCAGAAAAATCAAAACGACGGTTCCAGAGTTGGAAAAATGACATGGTTTTGGTACATATATAGAAGTATGTCGCTAAATAAAACTAAATTTTTCTTTTATTAATTAATTAAACATATTACACATTTTAGAAAGATTTTAACCAAGAGTTTCTTTATATTCATCTAAATTGTGTATAAAATTCTAGTTTAACCAAACAATTCAAAGGTTTTTTGTAGTAAATGGAAATAAATATATCGTTAAAGGCAAATACATGTATTAACAGTTTTCACGAATATGTCTACCTGATCTAATTTTTGTTTTTAAAATTTCAAAAAAAAAAAAAAAAAAAAAAAAAACAATAATAACTCAACATGTCAGAGTTTTATTTTTCACAAAAATATTAACACTTGTATTATAGTCTGAAAAGGCCTTAAAAAACATTCATAGATAAAAATTCATTGTGTTCATTCTGCTGAACAAAATTGAACAAGTTAGTGGAAATAAAATGTTTACCTAATAACGCTATATTAATGAACGTGTAATGCCCGTAATGGGATATTTTAATTGAGACATCAAAATATGTTTAAAAAAACTGGCTTATTTGGTATTTAGGTACACTATTAATATTATTTCAAGATTAAGAAATAGTAACAGGGTCTTTAATTAACCTATGTTATTAACAACAAAATTACTATCGTATCTACTTTTCCATCCCTGGCACAGTGTGTGTTGCTTTTAGTAAAACCCACATCTATCAGTCACATGTGTAAAATACAATAAAGCATAATTTTAATTGTTTTCTACTTTTTAAAACATAATACAGAAAACATATTTTGACAGTTGGGGTCAACAGCAGTTCGATTCGGCTTCAAACAGCTGATTATCATCAGAACTGACGACATCACCTGTTTCTCAATTAGTCTTCAATAATAAGAAAGAAAATGAAAAGTTTTAAAAGGGTTTATATTAACATCTCTCTCTCTCTCTCTGTTTCTCGCACATGAAATTTTGAACAAATTCGATAGAATGAACGGCATAGGTGTTTAGTCGTTCACATTGCCTCTACTTCTCGGTATGTACACATACTTACATATTGCTCATTTACTCAAACAATGTCATAACTCAAAAAAATTAAATTTTTGAGCTAGTGATGAATAATTAATTCTCATATCAAACTAGCTTTTTTTTAGTTATGACGTTCTTGGAGTAACTGAGCGATGTTTATGTATGTATGTATGTACGTATACATTTATTAACCCTGTATACCTTTAAGAATTAATTAGAGTAGAGTAGAGACTTTAACTTTACAGTCGCCATCATAAACTTTATTTTTTCTTCGTCTCCATAATTTACCGCTTAGACCAAAAAAAAAAAAGACACACACACACATCGGAAAAGCACAATAAAAATAATAATTATTAAACAAAAATGCACGTAAAAGTGCAAAAAATAATAATAATTTTATTTGTCATGAGCACGTGACCATCACTTTATTTCAGAAAAATACATTTTCGTATCGTGGCCTTCATTAGTTGTTGTGTTTCAAGTTCATACACTTGCTATTTTATTATTATTTTTTTTTTGTTTTTGTATTTTTGCTTGTCATTATCTATCGCTGACATAATGCACAAATAGTACATACAAGTATTTTTTACTCGTATCTAGAATATTTATGTCCAAGTTTTGTTTTTCTTTTATATTCTTTGCATTTTTTGCTTCCCCTGCTGCCTGTCGCGCGTTCAACCGACACTAATTATGACTTTATTTAATTGTTGTTATCAGTTACCTGTCTAGGTTCCCCTTTTGGACTTGGCCCTCAAATTTCCATAGTATACTAAAATTTATATTATCTAATGCTTTTATGTGTTGAATCGAAACACTTAAATTGATACTTTGTGCGCATTTTGTTTCGAAGAATGCGAGTAGTTAGTGCGGAGCAGAATATAATATTCGATTACTTTTTCAAGTAACTGCTAATGATAGCGATAACGAGAGCTTTTATTATAGAGATTAGGAATTGTTAAAGCAGCCACTGGTATTGCAAACAAATTCGTTCCAAAGAAAATGATTTTTTTTTAATATCATTCAAACAAAATATTAAAAAAACTTATAAAAAACAAAATACGTTATTCGATATCGACTGAAGTTTACAAATATTTACATATACATAGATACATACATATTTATGTAGTCGTAGGTTAATTATGTTCATAT
This sequence comes from Tachina grossa, assembly GCA_949987645.1. NCBI lineage: Eukaryota > Metazoa > Arthropoda > Insecta > Diptera > Tachinidae > Tachina > Tachina grossa. Next base: position 56,538,962 of record OX465276.1, on the reverse strand, counting down.
CGTTACCTTAATGTAGAAAGTTCCTAACTCATTATTTTTTGTAAATCGAGATTCTTGCACTTTTCGATACATTAGAAGTTCTTCCATCGAAATATACAAAAACATTCGAATTCAAAAAAATTTTTGAGTTAAGGTAACGATATGTATATATGTATATATATCGAGATATTTCAAAATTTCGCTAAATATCGGTAAATGATGTCAAAACAAAATATTTTGAAACATTCTTGTTACTGATGAACAAGTGAAAATTCCCAGCAAAAGCTGCACTCAATTTCCTCGGGAAATTTTTGGTTATATTCACGGGAAAATTCAAACTAAGTTTTTTAAGAAAATACATATATCTTAGTTTATGTGTAGTACTTTCTTCTCTATTATATAATTATATATTTAAATGAAAGTCAAATTTTACAAGTCGCGAAAAGAAAGAAAAAACAATCGATAAGACAAATTACAGTTAAAACAGTTAAAAGTTTAATTCTATCAATTATATGTTTAATTGAATCAATTAAAGGTTTATTTAACTTAATTAAAGGTTTAACTGAATATATTAAAAGTTTAATTGAATCAATTAAAAGTTTCATTGGATCAATGAAACATTTAACATATATTTTGCCGATTTTTATGTGTAAGAATATTTTGTCTTGGTGATATTGACATTCCTTTTAATTTTTATGAAGTAAGTAAATGTTCACGCTGAAAACCTTCATTATATTGTTACGTTTTTACCCTTTAAGAATCACTTGTTGACTCGAAGATTTGAAAATGAATAAAGGACCCAATGTGCTAGCTAGGCTTAAAAATGACAATTTACCCAGTGGGAATTTGAGTTAACTCAAAACTATTGAATTATCAGCTAAAAATTAGCCAGAAGTGTTTAAAATTCGCACTCCTTCTGCATGTTAAAAGTGATAAGTTTTAACATTGAGTGGCCGCAGGACGACTGCATTAGTTTTGAACTGACCATGAGTTGTTAGTCATTATGAGTTACCTTGTGCCAAATCAAAAATAAAAAGTATTTTTTTAAATTAATTATGATTTAAGTTACTATTGATTAACATTTTTTAGTCAGCTTAAGGTTTAAACAATTTTAAATTATTATTTACGAAACGAGAACGGTTATCGAACCGTGATTACTTTGTTTGTCAGCTATCATACTTAGCACCTTGCTATCGCTCCATCTAAAATATAAACGTCACAGAGTTAAAATAAACATGATTTTTATGCTGAGATCTTCTCGCTGAACTGTGATTTAGCTGAAAGTTAGCTCAAAACTTATCGAGTAGTAATTTGTACAAAAACAACTCACTAACCTCTGCATCAGGTTTGAGTTAGCTTAAAGTTAGTTCAATACTTAGTCCCAAATAACACTATGCAAATCTTATTGCTAAGCTGATTCGTTTCAGGGAGAGAGAGAGACGAGGGGAACAGCAACGATTCATTTCCCCCCGTCTCTCTAGCCTAATAAACTAATCAGCTTAGCAATAAGACTTGCATAGTGTAAATTGGGACTTATCGGTAAGAAGATAGTTGTGCAAAAAACAACTGACTCACATCTGCATCATTTATGAATTAGTTCAGAAGCTAGTTGTAAATAAGTTATCAAAAAGTCACCCATATTTTGAGCTAGCTAATAAAAATCCGACTAGGTAAACGTTTGTTAAACTAGCTGCGCTGGTATTGAAACAATAACCCTCGCTGGTTTGTTCACTTTACTCTTCACACAAGGCTTCACAACAAATAACTTTAGAATCGACTACTAGCTAACTGAACTTCAGGTTGACTTTATGATAGACTCCAGAATGTGGCAGCAATGTCTAGACCAGAACTATTCAACTCACAACCAACAATTCGCGTACCACAAAAAAAAAATTATGTGTACAAAACAAGTATGTGCTCAATAAATAACCTAACAATTTTAAAATATTTAATCCATTTTATTTATTAATAATAAAAAACCACAAAGTTAAAAATAAATTAAAATTATTAAAAACATTAAGAGAAAAAATGGTGCATATTCAGAAATTATCACTAAGTGTTAACTTTTTTAGGGTTCCGTAAACCAAAGGTGAAAAGGAACCCTATTGTTTTCGCTACGCTGTCCGTCTGTCCGTCACACGGTATTTTCTCAGGAACCGTAAGAGCTACGGACCTGAAATTTGGACACAGTATGTAGAACCTTGGCCGCTACAACAACAAATACATGAGAATTAAAAACTAAAGGGTGTTCCAAAACGAGCAACGAAAAATGTTAATGTTATTACACTGAAATTTAAAAAAATTAAAATTAAAGGGTGGTCCATCAGTTAATGCAATTTTAACTATGTAATTTTGACAATTTGCTATATCTTGGAAACCGTAAGAGGCAAACACTTGAAATTTTCAAAAACGGTAGACATAAAAAACCGAAAATTATAAAATCGCCAAACCAAAAAAAAAAAAATCGCCAAAAATTAAAAAAAAATCGCCGAAACGAAAAAATTGCCAAAATTAACAAAAAACTCCTAACACTAAAATAAATCGCAAAATTCGAAAAAAACGCCAAATTAAAAAAAAGCCAAAATGAAAAAAAACGTCAAAAATCGAAAAAAATCGCCAAAACGCGAAAATGTCGCCAAAACTAAAAACAAATTTTAAATAAAAAAAAAAAAATCGCAAAAATGCAAAAATAGCCAAAAATAAAAAAAAATCGCCAAAATGAAAAAAACGCCAACAACCGAAAAAAATCGCCAAAACAAGAAAATAAAGTGTCAAAACTAAAAAAGGAGCCGAAACTTTAAAAAATCGCCAAAAACTGGAAATTTTCAAAAACGGTGAAACTAAAAAAACCAAATTTTATAAAATCGCCAAACCAAAAAAAAAAAAAATCGCCAAAAATTAGAAAAAATCGCCAAAAACGAAAAAATCGCTAAAATTAAAAAAAATTTCTAACACTAAAATAAATCGCCAAATTCGAAAAAATCGCCAAAATGAAAAAAAAACGCCAAAATGAAAAAAACCCCAAAAATCGAAAAAAAATCGCCAAAACGCGAAAATGTCGCCAAAACTAAAAAAAAAATCGCAAAAATGAAAAAAATCGCCAAAAATAAGAAAATAGCCAAAATGAAAAAACGTCAGAAACCGAAAAAAATCGCCAAAACAAGAAAATAAAGTTTTTTTTAGTTATGACGTTATTGCAGTAAAAGAGCGATACAGGTTGACCCCTTAAAATTTAAATATTATCAGTAGAGGGAAAACTGTATTTCTTAATGAACTCTTACATATATCACAAATAACGATACAACTGTATATATTTTGGCGAAACAGTAGAGAAAATAATCTAAGGTACTCGTATGTACAGTGGGCGAAAGTGTATCGTTTTATTGTAGCAAGTGAAAATTAAAAAAAAAAATTAAGTTGGCCCCCTTTAGAAGAACAAGTGCGATATGTGGTTAGTTAGCACAACTATATATTATCGATCGCTTCTGCCAATGATTTCTTTGCTTCTAGCTGTCACTCCGACATCAATCACTATTTATTGTAAAATTATCTCGTTACGCTTTAAGTTTTTTGTTGTTTATTATTTAACAACAAGAAAAAAATTGAAACGGCGCTCGAAATAAAAATAAAATACTAGTCAACAATAGTACAAAAATAGCGCAACTAAAAATTATAAAGAAACAAAAATAATATGCATACGAACAAATAATAAATTTAATGCTGCACGCGCGTGCATGTAATGACACAATTATTGCACATTTTGGCGCAAAAACTGTCAGACACAGAAAACAAGCAAAAAAATTTGTAATAAAAATAAAATTTAATAATTGTAGGTAGTAAATATTTTTCACATAAAAAACTATTTTCTCAAATAAACAGGAACAAGATGATAATAAAAAAAATATGTATGAAAAACAAATTTATTTAGCACATAAAAAATATTTCAAGACACACGTGCATTTGTAAACACACACATACATGTATACATGTATACCCTGTCGGAAATTCCGTTGACTTTAAACTAACTTTAAGCTAACTATTTCGCAACTAGTACTTTTCAATGTAATCAACTGACTATTTTAACATTGCGATATTCTAGGCGGTAGTCAATTGTCTCACTCTGCATTACTTTTCAACTAACTTAAAGTCGGTTTTTTTAAATCACCTGGTAGGTATCATCACACGTTGTGTAGTTGAGAATAAATTTGCTGGCTTTCACCAAATCCGATTAAATTTGTTGGCTTTCACCAAATCGGATGACATTACAGTTAGTTTTTAGTCAGTCTAAGAAAAGCTAACTACTCGTATAAGTTAATTATTTTTGTAGTCAAACACACATTCTCCGACAGGATACATAAGTACATATATAAAGAGGTGTGTATGCATGTAGGTATACATTTTGTACACCGTACAGATTTGATATCTGTGGTCAAAAGGAATAAATGCTTAAGTCGAGATAACCTGATTTTGAGTTAACGGCACCCCTGTAATCTTAACATTTAAAATTATAGCTGCACGAAATCTTCAATATTGTGTACGATATTTCCAGAAAGTTAAAATGCAAGAAATATAATGTTTATTGATGTATCTGGAAATAATTATTGTGCAATATTTTCAAGAAATTACAAAATACTTTTTATTGCGCAATATAAATCAAAATACTTTTGATTTTATTCAATATATTGTTCCATATACCCATATAATATGCACACAGGCAATTTTATTGTACAATATCAATTATTGCACAATAATATTGCAAACGTATGGGTACCATTATAATCTCATATTAAATAATAACTCAATTTAGTTATATTTCAAATTGAATGCATTATTGATACTGTATGGATCGATGTTTTCCTAAAAAAACTAACGAGAAAACACCGAACTTCTAAATTTAACAGTAAAAATATATATTTCTAAAAATCGGTTTGAAAGTTTAAAAGAGCTCTCCTACAAAATGGTAAAATATGACTTAAGCAGTTTGTCCTTACTGCCACCGAAGTATGTGTATATACTTTTCAATTTATATTATCAATATGTTTACAAAAATAATGATTCCCAAATAAAAGTATTTTTGGCAAGATCAATTTAGTTACACGTCGACAAAAAAAATTTCTAAATATTGAATATACACTAGAGACCTGCGTAAGCAGTCTTTAAATGTAAATACGTCATGATTATACTATACCAATAATAAATGCTGTCGTACTATAAGCGAAGCACGATGGATGTATTGGTGTACGTGTATATCAGTGTTAACAAGCGAAAACGCCAAGACAGCTTGTTTGTAACAAACACTCAAAAGAAGTACTGTTGATTAGTGTATGCTTGTTATTTTTCATATTGTACGTATGAGTGTGTGTGTAATATGTAAATGGTAAGCTATTATGTGGTTAACCGCATACAACTAATGTTAATGCATGTGTGTGCCTTTGAATGTGCGCAGAAAAATAAAAGATCATACACACATACATGCATGACGTTTGTGCACGCGCTCATGCGTAGAAAGAAGCAAGTATAACAAATTCTTCCGTCACGAAGTGTTTTCTTCTTTACTCTTATACCTACAATACTCAAACAAATTTCTTGCAAACAGTGTTGTTAACGTTTGTTTTATAAGATTTCGCTGTAGTAAAGCATTTGAAAAATCCCTCATGTCTTGAAAGTTCTTATAAGATGTCTTGTGCAGGACACTAGTATACACATAAAAAAAGCTCGCTTAACCCTTAACTGTATTCGTGGGGTAATTTTTTTACCCCACACTGCACTTCATATTTTATAACTTACTTTGTACTGAAGCATATTCTTTAAAACTCTGTGTATTCTCCGTTCATACCGGTATCTTGAAGTGTATGTGTGGAGATTGCGCTAAGTAAAATAAAATTTGGGGTAGATATATATTGGGGTACAAAATTACCCCACAAATGTATTTATGTAATTTATTTTTATTCTTGGTATTGATTGATTTTTTTATTATGTACACAAAATGAAGCGCTATTGAAGTAAATCTGAAATAGAAAAAATTTGTGCGGAAGACGACTCATCTGACGACGCAAGAGATGATGATATTTTCTTGAGAGCCAATCTGGACCGAGTCAGCCAGAAAGGCCAAAAAGTGCCCGATATTATAAAGGGTGTTTTTTTAGAGGTATAGAACTTTGAATTGAAATAAAACACAAGAAAATCGTTTTAATGTCCATCAATTTGGCTTTATTGGAAGGATTATTTTATGCCATTAATGTTTAAATATGATTTCGGGCATGTGGTCGCCGCGGCTGGCTCGAATAAAGCCAATTCTACAGGTCCAATTTTCAACCACTTTTTCGAGCATATGGGGCCGTATGTTGGCAATAACGCCACGAATGTTGGCTTCCAAGTCCCCTAACGTTTCTGGTTTGTTGGCGTAGACGAGCGACTTCACATATCCCCAAAGAAAATAAACCAATGGTGTCAAATCACGCGATCTTGGTGGCCAATTGACAGGTCCATTCCGCGAAATTATGCGCTCATCGAATGTTTCCTTCAATAAATCGATTGTGACGTGCGCTGTGTGGCATGTAGCGCCGTCTTGTTGGAACCACAACTCATGCCATCCAATTCGGGAACAAAATAGTCGGTTATCATGGCTCTATACCGGTCTCCATTAACGGCAAATGACTCTCCAGCATTATTTCGGAAGTAGTATGGCCCAATGACTCCACCAGCCCATAGAGCACACCAAACAGTCAGTTTTTGTGGATGTAATGGCGTCTCAAGGGTCTCATGTGGATTCTCTTCACTCCAAATGCGGCAATTTTGCTTGTTGACGTAGCCATTCAACCAAAAATGAGCCTCATCACTGAACAAAATTTTGCGATGAAAATCAGCATCGAGATCAATCTCATTTTCGGCCCATACACCAAAATCACGACGCATTGCATGGTCTCGCGGCTTTAATTCTTGCACAAGCTGGATCTTGTAAGGTCGCAAGCCAAGATCTTTGCGCAAAATCTTCCATAAAGTTGATGGACAAAGCTCCAGTTGCTGTGCACGGTGGCGAATCGATTCATTCGGGTCCTCTTCAACACTTTGCTCTACAGCGGCAATTGTTTCTTCGGTGCGCACTGTTCGACGTCTCTGCGGATGCGTATTATCACATAGAGTAAACGTAGTGCGAAAACGATCCATGGTTAACCAAATTAATTGCTCTGATGGACGATTATGTCGACCATAAAATGGACGGAGCTTGCGGTAAACTTCGCGAACTGAACCATTATTTTCGAAATAAATTTGCACGATTTGCAAGCGTTGTTCTTTTGTCAACCTGTTTATGATGAAATGGCAAACCAAACTAAATATTAATCACTTAACAGCTGACAAAATGGCCGCCAGTTAAAAAAAGTGATGCCAACTTAAAGTTCTATACCTCAATAAAAAACACCCGTTATATGTCCGCATTTTAAATAAGCAAAAACAACTAAAATATGTTCCAAGTGCAATAAATTTATTTTTAAAATGCATTCTAAAGAACTAAAAGTCTGTACAGTATGTTATAAGTGATTTCATACATACTGTTTTTCACGAAAAATATCGTCTGTCAGAATTTTTATGTTATGTTATATACATATATCTTTTTTCTTTAATTTTATTTTATTTAATGTTCCTTTAATATAAATTACTAATTTAAAGTTTTATAATAATACATATAAAAAATTTTTTTTCTGTAAGTAGAATACACTTAATTTTTTAAGTAAATTTTCTGAGATGCTGGAAAAAAATGCAATTTTCTAATTTATGAAACTTTTTAATATGATTGTTGTCATATTTTCATCCCTATCAAGACAAAACTCCCAAATTTTATGATTTGCTATCGTGAATGTTCCCATAATAATTTTTTGTGAATGCGTTCACAAACATAAAAATATGGTATCACGAATATTTACTCCCAACAACTAGTTTACAAAATTAATTCACAAAAATTGTTATTGGCAACAAGAAGTGCACATGTAAGTTAGTTGGTACATATTTGTTTTTAAATGTCCAACTTTATTAAACTTATTTTATTGAAAGAGTATTAATAAAGATCAAAGTACTTGCCTGGTGGAAGCCATGTCCGCGCAGCCAGCGTATGCACTGAACCAAAAAGGTACATAAATTCAAGGAAAAAATTCGTTGATTCAACGAATTTATTCCTTATTTTTTATGCCAATCATTGGCTTGTTGAATTCAACGTACCAGTTCGTTGAAGTTAAGAATCCATACGTTGAAATATTACGTAAATTCATTAAAACTATATATTTATACTTTGAATTTAATGAAATAGTTCCTTGAATTTAAGGAACCTATTCCTTGACCCCATGAATGCATTCATTGATTTTTTTGAATTCATTCCTTGACCCAATGCACCTATACATTCAAAATTTCATTTTAGTAAATGCAATAATAGACAAGTTCATATTAAATTGAGTATTTTATTTAAAATTTCCTATAATAAGAAATAATTTACATTTGTATATGTATATATGTAAGTATGTATTTACATAAAAATTATTACTACCTTATTTATAAAAATTATTAAAGTTTTATAAAGAGTTAATATCGAACCGTTCTGGCCAGTTAAAGAAAACTCCTTTACGTTTCCCAAAAGCAACGCCAAAGTTCTTGTTAATCTGAAATATAGTTATAAATATTTATTTTTCAATAAATACTAAAGTATAAAACACTACAGATTTGTATACTCACATATCGCAATCTACACGGTTTCTTATTACCCGGGCCATCTTTTAAAAACTTCGCCTAATGTGGAAGCTTGGTTTACTTTTTTAATTCTGGAATTGCTGCATGTCTGCCAAGTTCTATTGAATTCCTCTGCACTCGAATTGTCATATCTTAGGCTTCTAATGCAAATCACTGCGTTGGTTCTGAATCATCAAAATTAACATAAATAAATATGTATAGTATGTATGTATATGTATAAAAGTATACTATCTAACTAGCATCCAAAATAATTACTTACATAAAACTTGAGAATTGGAACCAATAATGTCAGAAGAATGTGTTCTTGATATTCGGGATATTATATAACTATATTTCTTTTTGCAATGAAAATGAATTATAATCACTTCTTAATTATTAACTTACTTTTTGGCACTTTTTTATTTCAAACTTTCTTCTTTAATTTGCACTCTAACTTATTTGTTAAACGAAGAACAACAACTGATTGCTTTGTGTTTATTTTTCCTTGAATCAAAGTACTCGTTCATTGAATAAAACATCTTCTTCTTGCTCTTGAAGTCAAATTCAACGTACATTACTTAAAATCAATGAACGGGTTCCTTGAATCAAAGTACACTTTCTTGAAAATTATTAAACTTTTTTCTTTCATTTATATAAGAAAGAACGTGTTCCTTAAATTGAACGTATTATACGTTAAATCAATAAACTAGTTCGTTGTTAAATTCAACGAATAATATCAAGGAATGGTTTCAACATTCAGTTCATATCTACATAAAATTTTATCTTGAATTTCAAGGAATATTTTTTAAATTTAAATCAATGAATGCGAGTTCGTTGAATTTCTGTTAAATTGTTATTTCAGTGTGGTAAGCGATTTCAAAAAGAGAAAAAAGAGGATGTGGCAAAATTTTGGAATGTGCTAAGCACTACGTTGAACAGCCGCGGGCCGCCTATCAAATATATAGCGGAGTGGAAAAAGGTAAGAGTACACACATATGTAGCGAATGTTTATTGTTGGTTTAATAACCGTGACTTAAAATGTATATGCATACATACATATGTTGGTGTGGATCGACCAATAACGACACATAAGAAAAAAAACTCACCGAAAACCAAAAAAAAAAAAAAAAACCGCAACAAAACTGGTGGTGGTCCAAAACATTTTACCCCTAGGAGGCAAGTTTTCTTCCAACACGTACAGTAGGAATTGGAAATCATCTTTGTTAAGTCTATAATATTCCTGAAACCTGTCAAAAACATTTGATTTAGAGACAAACACATTTAAATCTTTACGACTTTTACCTTGACTCCCTTAACGATAGCGGATCTGATTCATCACGTATATGTCTTCGCTGCAATCGTTCCGTGGATTATTTTCTTCTTCCAAAATCAGGAAACGCAAATAAACACTATTCATTTTAAATTAACACTTTTCTTCACAAAATAAACTTTTCTTTTATAAGCACGCAAACAATTTATAAATCAAAACAAACAATTCAAAATAGAAATTGTTACTCCCATGATATTCACAATAGACTTTTAACTCCCAAAACATTCGCGATACCAATTTGTTGGGGATGGGAATACACGTTTACTCCCAAACAACTTATTCCCATAACATTCGCAACACCCCTATTTTAATAAAAAATAAACAAAAGCAATATTTCACATTAATACTTTCTTTTTTTATTTGAGGCGCTGCAAAATAAATAGAATTTTTACCACCAATGTGGTAACGTAAGTTGAAAAAGCGAATGTAGTTAAGGGTTAATGTAAACAATTTCAATTGTCAACTTTATAAGTTAATGTTAATTATGTTTGAAATTTTCATTTAATAAATTTTTCCACTTAATATAACCAATCTGGATGGTTATTTTATTTTTAGTGCAAAATTGATAATGCGCTTTAGATGAATAGACTACTTTTTTCGATTGAAATAAATCATTTGAAATATTTACTGAATTGCACTGGTGTAATTTATTATTGCAAATGAACACAATTTTTAGTTAAAACAACCAACTTAAATTGTTGCAGCTTAAATGACTTTAAATTTTTTGTAATAGTTAGTAGCTTTTTATTAGCTTATAGTGCTTAGAGTAGAGTCTTATTTATTTCACTATTTTACTTAATGTTAATGTATACAAAATAAAGTATTTATTTTTATCATTATTGAAAAGTAGTTATTTTACCAATTTCTTGGTACTAATAAAATATGTAAATAACACATTTTGTGTTAACATGTGTTTACACATGTAAATTAACTTTTAACGCTTAAAGTAATAAGTCGGCAATGGCTCAAGGAATAGAGTATTTACATATTTCTTTTCAAATGTGAAGCAGCATAGATTAGTGTTACATGTGAAGCACAAAAAAATAAGGTGTGAAAAATATTTAAATAAACATTAAAAAAGAAAACAGTTTGATTAAAAAAAAAATATATATATATATATACTTTATATTGGTACATTAGACCACCCACCGGCAGTTTCCGCTAAGCTGCCCAAAAGAAATCACATGTGTGTAAAAATTGCCCGGACAGCATATAAAAACAGGTTTTGCACATTTTCACTCAAAAAAGAAACTATCTCCACCATGAATGAACCTTTTCGCACCCTAACTTTCAAATATTACAAATAACCATTTTTGTTCAGAATAAATCGTAGAATATTTTCCTTATACACAATTTTATCCATGGCCTATCATGGTGCTTTAATGGGATAAAACTAAGTTTTTTTTTGGCAGGAACTTCAACGATAATAATCTGTTTTCACTATTTTATAAGGTAAGGTATGTGGCAGTAGCCTCTGTTGTTTTTTTTTTTCGAAAACATTTGGGCATGTTCTTGATTCCACGTATAAATTCTTATATACCCTTCACTTCCCTTAATTTATTTTATAGTTATGACTGATCGTTAGCGATAAATTTTATTTTTATCTCCATTTAATAAGAACTCGTTGCAAGCTGGCAACGAAAGACCTAATAAGCAATATGGCTCACCCAAACCTTCGTTCATACTTAAATAAGGAATCCATATACAAATTTAACATATATAAAAAAATCTCGAGTAAAGATCTTCCTAAAACCAAAAATATGTTTAGCTGAAAAAAAATTATTTTTAGTTATTTTTTAGCAAAAAATTTTTTTTTTTGATTTCCAACCCTGGAACCATAATTTTGATTTTAATGTTTTTTAATACTAATTTATTTCTTTCTAAAATAAAGAATATATTTAATTACCAAGGAAAAAATTTGTTTTATATACCAGAAAAATTTTAAGGTTTCCAGGTCTGGATCAATGTTTCTTATTTTTTATAATTTTTTATACCAAAGTATTTTTTTTCTTCTAAAACATAAAGTATATATAATTTGTAAGCAAAAAGAAAAAATTAATTTGACCTATTAGTTACTTCTATATATGTATATCACAAAAAGTGTAAGTTTCCCAACACTGGAATCATTATTTAAGATTTTTCTGATTCTTTATACCAATCCAGTTCTTTAAAAAATTTATAAAATATGTTAAGTGAACAAAGAATAAAAAGGAAATATGGAAAAAATTAGTTATATTTTGTTAACAAAATTTAAATTTTCCAGATCTGGAGTTGTGGTTTTTATTTTTTTAAATTTCTATACCAATTTTTTGTTTCCAAAACATAAAATATATTTAATTTATAAAGAATAAGAAAAAAAAATTAATTAGACCTAGGTACTTCTATACACATATATCACAAAAAGTGTAAGGTTCCCAACCCTATAATCAATCTTTTAGATTTTTCTGATTCCTTATAACAATAAAGTTCCTTAAAAAATATGTTAATTGAACAAAGAAAAAACGAAATAACGAAAAATTAGTTTTATTTAGTTACTTTGATATTAAAAATAAATTAAAAATTTTCTAGCCCTGGAGCTGTCGTTTTTATATTTCTTACTTTATATATCAAACTTTTCTTTCCAAAACATATAATATATTTAATTTATAAAGAAAAAGAAAAATATTAATATATATGTTTATAGAAGTAACTAGGTCTAACTTCTATAAACATATATCCCAACCCTGGAATCATCCTTTTAGATTTTACTGATTTCTCACAGCAATCTTTTTCCTTTAAGAATGTTTAAGATATGTTTAATTTAGAGAGAAAAAGGAAAAATTAATATTAATAAGTTATATTTATACACAAAAAAAAAATTCAAATTATCCATCTCTGAAAACGTATTTTTGAATTTTTTTAATTTTAATGCTAATTTAATTCTTAGTGAAATATAAAATATGTTTAATGAACACAAAACAAAAATTAGTTTCAGCTGGTTACTTTTACATGGCAAAATAAAGTTTAAGTTTCCCAGCTCTGAAACCATCTTCTCGATTTAGCTGATTTTCAAAATCAATCTATGTTGAACCATTTCTGATGCACCAAACTAAGACTCTCTGGATTTTCTGGGATGGACAGACGGACATCGCTTATTCATCTTCGTTATTCATAAGGACCCAGTATATATAAACTTTATAGGTCAATGGAATGACAAACCTATATATATTACCCTTTACTATTTTTGGTTAAGGGTATAATAATGAAAGGAAAAAAACGTTTGTGGATGAAAGAATTGCCTTAAAACAGAAACGAATCTTAAACGAGTATATTTATTTATTATACAAAGTAAATTTTGCATAATATGGTGTTGCACAAATATGGGCGGGGTAACTAGACCATATGCCCAAAATGGTATTAACAGTATTTTAAAAGGTTTTGTGACGGACTGTACACGACCTATGCCTTCACATTAGAGCTGTGTAGCTCATGAACGAACGGGTTAAATTGAACGAATCACTTAATTGAACGAACTGATCCAGTGATTTTACTGAACGCTTTTGGATCAGTAGTGTACCGCTCGATGTTTTCGTTCATTCAGTTTGTGTTTCAAGTCTTTTATGTCAAATTTGCTTTCATTCATGTTTGCTATTTATGTTTATGGGTCTTATGCAAAAAAACTTAATAAAGCTTTGCCAAGCAATGTTAAGTAAAGTTGTATTCTAAAAAAATTAACGTTTGTTAAGACTACTTTAAGTTGATATTTCCAAAATGTGTATTTTGTACCTCAAATATTTTTACTAATATAGCACATACTGTTTCATGTTACATCTGAAAATGAAGCTAGAAGTGCCTGCTCTTATCTTAAATTTATTATTTCTGTCATGTGATAGAAAATATCACTAAATTATCCAACTGCTTCGAAATACACAGCAAAATCCATAAAAAAATATTAAAATAAATACAATTACACAAAAATGTTTTAGTGATGTACATACAATCAAAACAAATCGAAAAAAGCTGGATATTCAAATACTCGTTTCATTCGAATAAAACAAATTGTGATAATTTTTCACATTTTTTTACTTTTACTTCATGGTTGTGTTTATCTGTTTTCCTATTAAGTCAGAAGCTCATATTTTTTAAATTAGGTTGCTTTTCTTCAAGATAATAAAAATTTATTTAATAAAATAAAAAAAATATTTGAATACCCGAATGAAATTGTATTCTATTTTGTACATCATAAGCTGCGAAGTGGTTGTTGAACACGGTGGTGTTACCAGTATTTATTATTAAATCACAAAATATTTAAAGTTGTCTTTTGCATATGATTTTTTAATAAAGCTATGTTAGCCTTAAAGTGCTTATCAACTACTATGAACTTTAAAGCTAAAGTAAAATATTTTTTTGCATAAGGGGGTATGTCTTTTTGTTTGAGTTGAGTTTTTGTGTTTTAAAAGGTTTAGGTACGTGTATACTAAATTATATTTAGCATCGCTGTGGCACTGCCATCATTCTTTTTATAATTTGATTTAATAGTCTTTTCATAAGAAGTATGTTTACTAGTGTTTTTTATAAAGTGTTTTTACTTTGATGTTAAACCTTAACTGTATATATGTTTATACATACATTTCATTACCTCAATCTAAAATGAATTTGTAGTGCTTGAGATATTTTTTTTGTTTCCGGTTTGAGGACAAAATTTTAACTTAAGCTTTGAGAAAGAAGTAACATTCCAACATTGATGCGCTTTTGCTATATAAATAACGATAAAAGCGTTACAATGCGTTTATTAATTATCGGAAGAAAAAAATAATAAAACCAAACAAAAGTACCTTTCTTAATCTTAATATTAAGCCAAAATAAAATGTACAATATTCTAGCCGAAAGAACAAGAAATTATTTATAAAATGAATTTAAATATAATTTTTTAAATAAATAATTCAACTTTTTTTTTTAATAAATTCTTCAATTAATTCATTCGCATTATTTAAATGTTCGTATATACAAACGATTTTATTATTCTTACAAAATAGCATTGTTTCATACTGTCGTTCAAAAGTGAACGATTGAACGAACGGATCAATTTTTTGCTAATTGAACGAAAATGACCGGTCACTGAAAAGAAGGATTTGGCACAGCTCTACTTCACATAGGAAGTAACAACGTGGTTGTTAAAGAAATTCCACAAAAAACCGAAAGATTATACGGTTATCCGTGGCAGATCAGAGACGAAAAACTCTCGAAGGCCAAACAACATAAGCATTAAACACATTCACCACAGCAAGCTACTGACTACCAAATGTCTAGGATAGAATACACATGTTTATATGAGAATAATTCTTTTGAAGACAGCAAGGCAACATGGCGGCAGGTTGTTGTCTATGCTGATTTTGTCGTTGTAGTCCAATTAAACTAATTTCTATTTCTTTGGCTACAATGAGAAAATTCAGTGTTGCCAGTATAATACAAAATGTTGAATGAATGATTTTGTACAATTATTTCATATTATTTAACAGAAATAATATCCAAAAATTTATATTAGGAATAAATTGATTCATTTTTGTAATTTTACGTGAAATTAGCACATTTTAAAAGAGCAATTAATTTTTATAAAGGCAAAATGTATAAAAGTGGCAATACTGAACAATGTATTTGTACTTGAATATCAGCTGCAGATGGTGCTGCTGCAGTCTGCAAAATAATTAAGTAGCCGGCTACGAGGCGACAAATGCTGCTAGCGGCATTTGAAGTCGTGTGTTCGTGTAGCCTGCTGTGGCGAATGTGTTTAATGCTATACACAAGCCTGACCGCACTTAAGAAATAATTACGATGACGCGAGAGATGTTCCTCAACCCAGAGCTGCTATGTATATGTCTTTATTTAAATCTGTTACTCGTTGATGCTTGATCAATAAAGACAAGAAACACATCAAAATGTGGCATCAATTATGCTAAAAATAAAAAAAAATTGATTTTCACCAACAATCGTAGTTTTAGCACATACAAACTCATTTTCGCAAATTAATATTACCACAATGATTGAAGAGTATTTTGATAGTGTCAGCTAGACCGCTTTAGGCCTGATGCATTAGGTTCAGGCCATACATTTTTGATTTATTTTTTTTTTGCTCTAAAATATTTTTCCAAATTCATAAATAACTTGGAATGTTTGCTTAAATTGTCTGTTACTATTTCGCAGCAGTAATTTATTTTAACAAAGCCAAATACAAATGATTTAAGAATTAAATTTTAGTTTCTATTTTACTGATAATTTATTTTTTTTTTGTTGTTTATAATTAAACGCAATTGAAATGGCGTTTAATTTTACAACCTTGGAAATGTCAATGAACACTATGGCGCCATGAAAATATGCGCTCTCAAGTATCAAACACGAAAATATTTATGTATATGTATGTAATTGCGATGGGGAAAATGATTGATATAAATCATTTTAAATCGCGCTAAATATCTGCGCATTGGATTAAGTTTAAGCAAGAGAATTTAATCTGGATTTACATATTTGAAAAAATATATGCAGTTTTGACAAGTTGCTGTAACTTGGAAATCATAAGAGGAAAAGTGTTGAAATTTTCAAAAACGCTAAAACTAAAAAAAAAATCCCAAAATAAAATAAATAAAATTAACGAAAAAAATTACGATAAACCGAAAAAAAATCGCGCAAGTGAAACAACACTAAAAGAAATCGATTAAACTAAAATAAGTCGCCAAAAACCGAAAAAAGTAGAGTAAACGAAAAAAATCACCAACACTAAAAAAAATCGATTAAACTAAAATAAATCTCCAAAAACCAACAAAATCGCCAAAAACTAAAAAAAAACGCAAAAAACTAAAAAATCGCCAATATCTACGAAAACGCCAAAATCCCAAAAAAATTTCATAATCAAAAAAAAAAGAACAAAAATAATAAAAAACGATAAAACTCGAAAAAAAAATCCGGAAAGACCGACAAAAATTTTAGAAACATTTAACGGACAATAGAAGGGAGTCATAATTGACCCAACTGGGTCTCCGAGTGCAGGTGCGTTTCTTCCCAACCTAATCCAACTTTAAATTAAAAAATACAAAATTCTTCATCAGTTAATTTAGTTTGCCCATTTTTAACATTATGTAAATCAGCTGATTCATAAGTCACTTTCTTCAACGTTGGTATCCTCTGTGATTCGTTTGCTAGTCTATTTATGATGAAATGGCAAACCTAGTTAAGCATTTTTAGCGAATATTTTCTACACTGAAGAAATTTACTGTGAAAAACATATAGCGAAAAAAAAATTACCCGATATATTTATGCACGAGGGCGGATCAATAAGTCCGTAACTTTTCGAACTTCCCTCGTAGTTATATGAAATCCAACTTTGTTCCCATCAAGTACCCCATGTTAATAGACTACTAACAAATTTTGAGCAAGTGTAACTGTAGATGAAACATGGATCCATTACTGTACTCCGGGGACGAAGCAGCACTCTAAATAATGGGTTTCTCCGGGTGAACCTGCCCCGAAGAAGGCCAAGGTTGGTTTTGCCGGCCAATAAGGTGATGGCAACAGTTTTTTGGGATGCACACAATAAGTCACGGACTAATTGTTGATCCGCCCTCGTACATTCTTAATTTTATGACCACTTCAAAAGATTTGTGTCCATAATTCTTAGAGTCATACCTAAATAAGAGTGTCAAGCGTTGCGTTAGTAGCAGGGTACGACGCATTTTCAGTACATTTAAATGTGCAAACAGTGTGACCAGATTTTAAAATAAAGTTAAGCTAAATCACGTTTCAAAAAGAGCTGAAATAAGCCATAAAATAAAGCTTTTCGGCTTCTTCCACGTTGCAATAGTTTCTTATTGCTAAAATGACGTTAAATAAATTAAAAGTAAATTCATGCCGCTGAATACAAGTTCAACTCAACTCAAAGAAAATCTTTAAAAGTCTTATAGGCAATATTAATTTAACTTTTGCCATTGTAACTCCAAAATTGCAATCAATGTCATTTATTTTTAAATTTGTCATTTCTCTTATAAATGAGCAATTTACATTTTGTATTTTTAAATTATTTTTCAATGAAAAAATTTTATATTTTTGAATGTTAACATATTATAATTTTTAACCTTCCTTCGTCCAAAAAAGGGCGTTATAAGTTTGTAGTGTGTGTCTGTGCATGTGTGCATCTGTATGAGTCCACGTAGAGACCAAAGTGCTGCATCGATTTTGAATTAGTTTATTTTTTGTTCGCAAGGTGACTTGACCGAGAGTGTTCTTAGCTTTGTTTGAAGAAAATCTGTCCAGATGTTCAGAAGATATCACAACTTTTCTAGATACATATATTTAGTTGAATCTGAAAAGAGACTTGATCTCGCCTATAATTGAAGAAAATCGGTTTAGCCATTTAGTCAGTACGCTTGGGGGTTCTTAAAATTTTTAATTTTTGTCATTATAACTTTTTTATGTCTTTAACATATTTTTGAGAACATGCAATTTAGATTAAAAAACGGCTAAGAAAGCTAAATGAGTTTTCAAAAAAAGCTAAAAAAAAGTGCTAAATGGAAATTTTGCAGCTAAATCCCAAAAAAATAAGCTAAATTTAGCTCAAAATAATCTAATATGGTCACGCTGTGTGCAAATATTATTTCATTTTATTGAAAATACTCGTACGTACCCTACTGCTAACGCAATGCTTGACGCTCTCATTTAGGTATGACTCTTATAGTCGTCGTAGGTGTAAAGGCTCATTTAGCCGACTGTAATATAAAGTAACTGCAACAGTAACAAACAGCTGATCGATTTTGTTATGTGAAAAGTAATGAAAATGGTTATAAAGATGTAATGTAACGTAACCTACTTTTCATATAAAAATATCAATCAGCTGTTTTCTGCGTTACAGTTACATTACATTACAGTCGGCTAACTGAGCCTTAAATATAACGATTACAGCATTACAAGTAAACCGATAAATACGTGTAACTGTGAAAGAAAAATTTTTGCCACCTCATGTTATTTCAACAATTTCATTCAGATTTATTTATTGTTCTGATTTCATTATATTTATTATGTTTTATAGCTTTCAGTATGATGACTGTGGCATTTTTCTGTTTTATGTTATTTTTGTTTTCTGTTATTTCATTAATCACTGTAGTCAGCGTTGTCAACTTTGAAATTTCAAAACGCACCAAAATGGAGAAAAAAAACGCGCCATTTGCAAAAAAACGCACCAGCTTAGAATTTCTTTTTTTAGTTTAAAATGTTTATTGAATTAATTTTACAAAAAAGTATATTATTTTTTTGTGTTACAAATTTAACACTTAAACAGGCTTTTAGAGTTCAGGGTTAAACAAAAATAAAAACTATAAGAACTTTTATTTTATAATTTTTATTATAAATAAATTCTGTAAAAAACTTTTTAAAGAGATTAACGATTAATAGCACGAATTCAAAACTAATAAAAGTACTAAACTTTTTTATTCAAATATTTAAAAAAAAAAAATTATCAGAAGTTTAATACATATACCCATACTAAAAATACAACAATAAAAACAAACAGCCTTTTACAATATGTGTACAAAATTAAAAAAATCAAAAAAAAAAAAAACTAAACAAATTCGTACATACATGGTACACATGTGTTCTTAATTATGGAAGTGGTCCAAGTCATACGCATTTTTGATTCGATATAGTAAAATAAATTTATATTAATCGAGACTAGTACAACTCTAAATTAAACTGTAGCACAATAAAAAATATTTTTGGATTTGTTCAAATGTAAGTTATTTCCTTTCAAATTGTGATGTTTATCATTACTAAATATTAATATGGTAGTTAACACTATCAGGAAGTTGGCAAGTTTCACCACAAGAATTTTGCGGTTTTAACCCATTGTTGTGTTAAATTTGCGTCGGTGCCACCAAAAATTAAAAAACGCACCAAAATTTAAAAAAAAGCGTACCACGCACCAACTAAGGAATTTTTCGCACAAAAATTTTAAAAAAGCACCTAAAATGGTGCGAAACGCACCAAGTTGACAACGCTGACTGTAGTATCTTGTTTATTTGTTTTATCACTGATTTCGGTGGTTTCCCTCTCGAGCATGCATATGTAGTTATGTGTGCGTATTTATTTTAAAATCACAATAATATTGACGTCGCCAATTATGATGATGATGATTTTGCTATTGATGTCGAAACACATGAGTGAGTGGCATATGATCATTTTTATTTAACGATCACGGTTTTTTTTTTTTTTGTTGAAATTTTGAACTATTAAAATTAAAGCAAAATAAACAAATACCAGCTAAATGCGATAAGAAGTCAACAATAGCTAAAACTATTACAGTAACGCACCAATTAGGCACGCGCTTATTGGATAATCGATAAGATTTGAATTTTTTTTTATCAATTATTGATTTGAAATACAGGAATTTCATAATATTATGATATTAATCAAACAAGCAACTCACAAAAAATCGTATGTAAACATTTCTACATATTAATTAAATCATTCCATTTTGTAATACTCACATAATTTTTTGAAAATGATGTGAAATCTTCTTTAAAATCAGTGCAGTGGTAACGGCAATATTTGATTCTACTGTGAAAAATAACTAATTGCCAATGTGTTTTTATACGTATGTAGGTGAATTTATGTTGAGAATTTTATAGAAATTGGATAGTTTTGGAGGGGCAGAAATTGCACCTTTTTCCGCCTCTTTGACCCAGATTAATTTTAAATATGAAATTAGATACATATCCATGTATCTTTGTTTTGAATTTCATAAAAATCAATTGGATAGTTTAAGAGAAGCAGAAATTGCCCCCTGCCCACTTGCATATATGGAGGATATCAGGAGCTTCATCATGGGAATTCAGTGGCTTAATGACGGATAATTGGGGTTCAAATTATTGCTAACGGCTAACAACACAAGGGAGTTACAATGGACCCAACTGAATCTCCGAGAGTAGGAGTGTTGTAGCACCGCCCATGCTAATCTAACCCAACCTAACCTAGGCTATGTGTTCTTCTAAACGCAGATGTTTTGAACATTTATAAAAATCAGTTTGCTAGTTTTGAATTTTCCCTCTGAATGCCTCTTGATTGTACTTTTTAGGGTTCCGTACACCAACGGTGAAAAGGAACCCTATTGTTTTCGCTACGATGTCCGTCACACGGTATTCAGGAACCGTAAGAGCTACGGACCTGAAATTTGGACACAGTATGTAGAAGCTTGCTCGCTACAACAACAAATACATGAGAATTAAAAATTAAAGGGTGTTCCAAAACGAGAAACGAAAAATGTTAAAATCCTATGTAATATACATACAATTAATTGTATATACTGAAACTTGAAATTTGTAAAATTAGTGTATTTTTATACAGACTACAACAATTAACACTAAAATTTAAAAAAATTTAAATTAAAGGGTGGTCCATCAGTTAATGCAATTTTGACTATGTAATTTTGACAATTTGCTATATCTTGGAAACCGTAAGAGGCAAACACTTGAAATTTTCAAAAACGGTAAAACTAAAAAAACCGAAAATTATAAAATAGCCAAACCAAAAAAAAAAAAAAAAAAAAATCACCAAATATTAAAAAAAAAAATCGCCAAAACGAAAAAAATCGCCAAAATTAAAAAAAAATTTCTAACACTAAAATAAATCGCCAAATTCGAAAAAATCGCCAAAATGAAAAAAAACGCCAAAATCGAAAAAAAATCGCCAAAACGTGAAATAGTCGCCAAAACTAAAAAAATATTTAAATAAAAAAAAAAATATTAAAAATGAAAAAAATCGCCGAAATGAAAAAACGCCAAAAACCGAAAAAATCGCCAAAACAAGAAAATAAAGTGTCAAAACTAAAAAAAAGAGCCAAAACTTAAAAAAATCGCCAACACCGAAAAACCCGCTAAAACAAAAAAACCGAAAAGATCCCAAAAACGAAAAAAAATGCAAAAACTATATATTATATAGGATGAAGTTTGTATTAAAGTACATATCTAGTGTTCGTACGGAACCCTTCGTGCGCGAGTCAGAGTCGCACTTTACTGAATTTATTTAAAATTATATGGACTATGTTTTCCTTAGCTGCAGATCAATCTAGGTATTTTTTATTTAATTTTTTCATTTGGACAGGGGATGTAGACATGGGCAAAATGACTGCAGCGTGGACAGATGGACCAACGTCAGTTTTTCTTTTGAATGCGGAACCCTTAAAGCTCTTGCTTTATTAAATCCCTGATAAAACAATAATAAATATTTTCTGGGTATGGGTAGTACACCACCCCACGATCTTATCCATAAGCTTTGTAACGGGACAATAGATACCCAATGTGTGTTGCGAGGTTCCATTCTACAGTTTACGAAAAATAATTTTAGAAATGGATGGAACTAACACTAAAACAACATTTACACTGCCATAAACTTATATGAACATATAATTTTTTCATGCTTAACCTAAAATGCAAGGCCATGAAGTAGTGTTTGATTTGAAGGCAAGATTTTGCAATTTTTAATTTTTGCAAGAAACGAAATGATAAAAATCTTATATAATTTTCTCCACTCTATTACGAAATTAACAAACGAAATGATAAACTTATATTTTTGTAGCGTTTACATTGCCATATAAACTGATAAGAACAATAAAAAGTGTCGAGAATATACGGATAAAAATAAAATAAATATAATTGCCTTTGGATGCCAGTTGATAAGACTGGCGCCAGCATAAATTTGGAAATGATGAAATTATCTTAAATGTTTCATTAGTTATGCTTGCTATAATGATACACCCCCCCCCCCCCTTATTTTTTATTTATTAATTTTTTTTTTCTTTTTTTATTAGTGAACTTTTCAGTATTAGTGTAATTTTGCCTTTTCAATTTATTTTTAATTTTCACACTTATACCTGGTTTTTTCATGAAATTTCATGAAATTTGTAGCACGCAACTGTTTTTATTTGCTAATATCAGCGCTATAGAAGAGAGTCATATATAAAAATTGATGTAGCATGAACCTCTGAAGCATTTCTGGCACTTTTTTAGATTTTATTTGCTTCTCCGCCGGGCCTCCTATTGACGAATGAAAAAATTTTCATGCAACTTTTTTCATGAAAAAATGCTAAATGTAAATCAGTAATTAAAGTCTTAATATAGACAAAATCTTTTGATATAATATATAGAACATAAAAAAAATCGTCAAATTTCAGATCGTTAAATTTGTCGTATCGGTTCATTTAAATCGTCACAAAAATAATTTATAAATCTGCACTAATTTAAACATAAGAAATAAAAAATAAAATAATTTTTTAACAGAAAACCTGTGGTTCATTCAAAAACTCACCAATTTATCCTCCCTCGTATATACCTTTTGCATTTACATTGCCTGAATGGCAATGCCATGCAAGAGTTTTTACCAACGGCAGCGCCGCCAAAAGTGTTTCTTCACTTCCGTTACGATGTCGTATAACTACTTTTTCGTTTCAGTTTGTAACAACAGCCCTAATTATGATAAATATGCTTGTAAATGATTTAATATTTTGTCGGCCTTATGCAACCGAAAAATTATTCATATTTAAATTGATGCATCTCTCGTATTGTCTTTTGTTAATTGCCCGTGCCCAGTTTTTGGTATACTATTATTTAAATCATACTTATACTTGTGTGGTATATTTAAACTTTTATTTGAATATTTACAAAATATAAATATAAAATATACATATTACATATTAGGCTCCTGCACAAGATCACTTACAAGAACTTTCAAGACATGCGGGAATTTTCAAATGCCTTACTACAGCGAAATCTTCTAAAACAAACGCTAAACAGTAATGTTTGCAAAGAATTTGTTTCATTTATTGCAGTTATCGAAGTAAAGAAGAAAATACTTCGTGACGGAAGAATTTATGATGTTCGATTCTTCATAGGCATGGGAGTGTATACAGACGTCATGCATGTACATACGCACACAAGTTGTTTGTATGATCTTTACAAATGCACACACATTCATGCATTGATATGAGTTGTATGCGCTTGCTTTAAAAAACCACCCTTAAATACATAATAGCTTACCATCTACATTTTACATACACACACTCAAACGTACAATATGCAAAATAACAAGCATGCATGCATCAACACTACTTCTTTTGAGTGTTTGTTACGAACAAGAAGTCCTCGCGACATCGAACACTCATATACACGTACATCAATACATCCATATTGCTTCGCTTATTAAACGACATCATTTATTATTGGTTTAAGGCTCAGTTGGCCGACTGTAACATAATGTAACTGTAACGTAGAAAACAGCTGATCGATATTTTTATATGAAAAGTTGATGACGTTACATTACATCTCTAAAACCATTTTCATTACTTTTCACATAACAATATCGATCAGCTGTTTCCTACTGTTGCAGTTACATTACATTACAGTCGGCTAACTGAGCCTTTAGTATAATACATGCTGCGACAAGACATTAAAAAAACGAAGACCTATTTACATTTTAAGACTGTTTACGCAGCTCTCTAGTACATATGTATTTGTTAAGGAGGTGTGTCTCGTCAAGCGTTTCAACACACAGGCAGACATATTTTTAAGCTGTAGCCTTTATTTGAACTAATTTATAGCACTATAAATGCAAGTACAAAAAAAAAACAAAACAACATTTCACTAATGTGAAACGTAGAAATGTGTGCTTATACGAACGATAAGGTTTGAGGAAAATGCCATTAGAGCTTAATTTGAAAAATTTAACAAACCATAACCGAATCGATTTAACCATAAATATGTTGCCTTTATCTGCTGTTAATGCGAGAGTTTTGTTTGTAACATAAAACAAACAAAAAACGAATTAATGAATGAAATTTTTAACAAGCATCATTTAAAAGAATTATGTGACAATAACCAAATATGTACGTATGTACGGCATGTTGAAACTGTGATGGGAGGTGAAATATGAAATAAAATGAATAACAACAAAAGTACTAACTTTCTAAGTAAATGACCTTACACTCTTATATTTCCGAGCAAACAATTGAATGACAAACTCATCATTAAACTTCAATTATTTATATCATAATTTTTTAAATTGTATTGAAAGCTGTTTATGGAAGTCATTAGAGCTTCAGGGTAAATAAGAAAATAATATTATGGAATATGTTTAGTAGTCAGTGTCTCACTTTCAAATAGTAAAAAAGTTATACGTCTCTAAAATAAAACTTTACGCCCTCTAGTTTGCTGAAAATTTTAATGCATCAGGCAGCACCAAAACAACGCACACTATCTTAAGAGTTCTCAATGTTACGTACAAATTATACGTAAAAATGAGTACTAAATGCTACCAGAGTTGCCAGAATTAAACATTTATAATGTTTTGGATGATTTTTCAATCAAAATATGATTCAATGATTTTAGAGCTATGCTGTTTATGCCACGACAAAGGGACTAGAACGAGATTTTCGTAACAAAAACAAACGACATTATTACAGTTATAAATTTATTTTTGTTTTGATTTCTTTGTACTTAAGAGCAGAGTACGAAAATTTACGAAACAAAATGTTTGATTTTGTTTCGTTCTTTGAAGGGAGTGAAACAAAACCAAAACAAAAACAATGAGGACGATTTAATCGTACGCAGTGCAGATGGAAAATAAAATAATGGAAAATAAATGTAAACGTTTTGAAATATTTGCGGCGAATTTGACATCATCATATGATATAATTTTAATGCATTGTTATTTAATATATAAAAATTAAATTATATAAAGCTAAGCAGCATAGCTCTAACCGAATGTCCTAAGACACCTCTCTTCTTTTTTATAATTTTTTTTTTAAGTCGATTTGTACAATTTTGTCCTGCTTAAATTTCACGCCTCAAAAGAACTTAAAAAACAGACAACCTGGCCATAACTAGCGTTGCCAGATATATTAATTTATAATATTTTGGATAAATTTTTTTCTTTCTTAGGTATAGACACCGAGCAAGGCCGCAACCAGTGTTGCCAGAATTTATTTGGATGGTTTTTCATTACAATTTTGAGTTGATGATTTTTTTTTTGTTGTTGTAAAAGATGATGATTTCCCTTATGTTAACTTCAGCCCTTTTGTCCTAGTACAGAGCTATGCATGAATGTCGTGCTCTCAAAAGAGCTGAGAACTAAATGCATAAAGCCGCAAATAGCGTTGCTAGAATTTATAACGTTTTGGAAATAGTTTTGGCTCAACTAAGATTCAATCAGCGTTGTCAACTTTTAAATTTCAAAAAGCACTGAAACCAGGAAAAAAACGCGTAATTTAAGTAAAAAAGCACTAAATTAAAATTTATTTGTTTTATAAAAAAATTTTGTACATAAAAAATATAGAAATCGGTTGACCTCGCATTTTATTTATGAGAATCAGTGAATTCTAAAATCAATTTGACGAACCCTTTTTAAATTATTATAAAAAATTAAATTTTTTTCGTCAATGAAGAAACAAATCACTTGAAATTAGCAGTAATTGGTAAGTCTTTTTGACATTCTGATTAGATTTTGAACTCGATGGGAGTAGTAGCTAATTTTTTTAAAGTCAAAACTTTCAAAATTAGATTTTTATTAAACCATGCTGTGGAAACATTCTTTCACAGAAAACTCAATATTAATAACAAAGTTACAAAATTAAAAAAAAAGTAATTTGCAAGTTAACCAAGTTATATAAACTTAAATTATATGTACTATTATTTTAGAAAAAAAAGAATGAAGTAGGTTATAAATATGTAACCTAAAACGGCAGCTCTATTAGCAACACAATTTTCTCGTTTCAGACCGCCAAGTGTAAGGACAACTTTTTACGTATTTTAGACTTAAATAAAGTAATAAAGGTAAAAACGTGATCAACTTCTGCGTTGAAACATTAATGTTTGATGGGAATGCAATTTCGATAATGCCCCAAACGAGTTTATATCAAATGAATCGTAATAAGACTTTATTTCTGCCCAAAACTCGATAGCGAACTCAAAGTTTATCCATTGCATTAAGTGAATTATTCTCTTTTTACTGTATATACTAGAAAATATTTCGCTATTAGACTATACTTGCATTATGTCTTCTTTGTCGTGTGCCAAAACACTGTTTCCATTAATTGTGCTTAAAATGTGAAAGTTTGAGAATAAAATGAACGTATGTATTTCTTTAACCAAGTTTTGTACAATCTTATTAGAATATTTTGAAATGTTCCATTTAACTTCAGTGCTTATGTTTTTTAAATGTTAGACATCTACAAAAAAAATATATATATTATATAAGGAAAATTCTTTTTGAATTTTGGGTTTAGTGCCACCGCCAAGAAGTAAAAAGCACCAAAAATTAGTTTAAAAAAGCACCGAGCACTAACTTCAACATTTTTCGCGTCGAAAATTTCAAAAAGCACTAAAAATGGTGCGAAAAGCACCGAGTTGGCAACGCTGGATTCAATGAATTTTATTTTATTTTTTTGTATTAGTATTTTTTTTACAATTTTATTCGCGTAGAATTATATGTTTTTACTATTTTTTCATGTCCACTTCTACACTTTGTGTCCTTGTACTGAATTAAATGAATAAGACCGACGCAACGACAGCGCTGCCAGATGATTTTGATGATTGTTTTTATTTTTAAAGATAATTTTTTCGCATTCTACACTTTTGCCCTTGTACTGAGCTGTGATTTCAAAAACTTTTTTGTTATAAAGGGTGTTTTTTATTGAGGTATATAACTTTAAGTTGGCATCACTTTTTTAACTGGCGGCCATTTTGTCAGTTGTCAAGTGATTAATATTTAGTTTGGTTTGCCATTTCATCATGAACAGGTTGACAAAAGAACAACGCTTGCAAATCGTGCAAATTTATTTCGAAAATAATGGTTCAGTTCGCGAAGCTTACCGCAAGCTCCGTCCATTTTATGGTCGACATAATCGTCCATCAGAGCAATTAATTCGGTTAACCATGGATCGTTTTCGCACTACGTTTACTCTATGTGATAATACGCATCCGCAGAGACGTCGAACAGTGCGCACCGAAGAAACAATTGCCGCTGTAGAGCAAAGTGTTGAAGAGGACCCGAATGAATCGATTCGCCACCGTGCACAGCAATTGGAGCTTTGTCCATCAACTTTATGGAAGATTTTGCGCAAAGATCTTGGCTTGCGACCTTACAAGATCCAGCTTGTGCAAGAATTAAAGCCGCGAGACCATGCAATGCGTCGTGATTTTGGTGTATGGGCCGAAAATGAGATTGATCTCGATGCTGATTTTCATCGCAAAATTTTGTTCAGTGATGAGGCTCATTTTTGGTTGAATGGCTACGTCAACAAGCAAAATTGCCGCATTTGAAGTGAAGAAAATCCACATGAGACCCTTGAGACGCCATTACATCCACAAAAACTGACTGTTTGGTGTGCTCTATGGGCTGGTGGAGTCATTGGGCCATACTTCTTCCGAAATAATGCTGGAGAGTCAGTTACCGTTAATGGAGACCGGTATAGAGCCATGATAACCGACTATTTTGTTCCCGAATTGGATGGCATGAATGTGGATGAGTTGTGGTTCCAACAAGACGGCGCTACATGCCACACACCGCACGTCACAATCGATTTATTGAAGGAAACATTCGATGAGCGCATAATTTCGCGGAATGGACCTGTCAATTGGCCACCAAGATCGTGTGATTTGACACCATTGGATTATTTTCTTTGGGGATATGTGAAGTCGCTCGTCTACGCCAACAAACCAGAAACGTTAGGGGACTTGGAAGCCAACATTCGTGGCGTTATTGCCAACATACGGCCCCATATGCTCGAAAAAGTGGTTGAAAATTGGACCTGTAGAATTGGCTTTATTCGAGCCAGCCGCGGCGGCCACATGCCCGAAATCATATTTAAACATTAATGGCATAAAATTATCCTTCCAATAAAGCCAAATTAATGGACATTAAAACGATTTTCTTGTGTTTTATTTCAATTCGAAGTTCTATACCTCTAAAAAAACACCCCTTAGTTTTACATTGCTGGTAATAACAAAAAAATTAAGTTTAAAATAATTTTTTTATAAAAAAAAACCAAATTTCATTGCACTTTGAAATATTCTTTTTAGCAGTTGAAATATTCTTTGTGTATATATTTCTTTGTTTGAAAAATAAATTAAATTTAATAAAAGTCTGGTGACATCAAGAAGCGAAAGCATAAGAAAAGTTGTTTTCTAAATAAAATAGATTCTATATCGCGAAAGATTTCTGATTCGAGCTTATATGTCTAATCTTATGAAGACACTCCATAAACCCACAGGAGGGTTAGTCTCCATTACGATGCGAAAGAAAAATTCATATCAGGTGATTTCGATTCAGCAGCTGATGACCAGCTGTTAATTTCTCTAACGTCAATTCAAAGCAAACCGTTCTGACAGCAGAAAATTTTGCACTAACAATTATACAAGACGAATAAGCAGAGTTGCAAATCGAGACCACTTGGTATCAATTCGCCTTACCCCGTTTTTTCGCCGTTGCACACATACATTATAATCAGTCACAAAAAAATTTACCTCTGTTAACAACATCATGGTCATATGATTTCCCTGCCCCGCCCATATTTTACAAATTCTCTTTCTAAAATATATTTTAGAAAAATAAATAAATAAACATAAAGATTGACTCACGTATACTTTGTTACTCAAAACAGAAATCCCTTCCATTTTATTTTATTCAGATACAAAAATAAAATGTACCTTAAC
Source organism: Tachina grossa (assembly GCA_949987645.1). Classification (NCBI taxonomy): domain Eukaryota; kingdom Metazoa; phylum Arthropoda; class Insecta; order Diptera; family Tachinidae; genus Tachina; species Tachina grossa. The sequence goes on along the minus strand of OX465276.1, from coordinate 56,509,220 downwards.
TAACATTGATTGGTACCTTTTGTTTTTCCTTAATGTTGTTTAGCTCAAATTTTTGTTGCTGCTTTTTTTTATAAAGATGCCCGTACCATACAAAAAGTGCAATTAAATAAGTTAATTAAATTAATTTGTTCTGCAAAGTTAACAGCTCGTAAACTTGGTTACGTGTTTGACAAAATAATCAACAAAAACAATACAAAATTTTTAATAAACGAAAAAAAAATAAATAAAAACAAAATATAATTGTAGTTACATAGTTAATTCTACTACATACATTAAGTATAGAAATAAAATAATGAAAGGGGGGAGGGTCATAAAACTAGTTAGAAAACTGGTACGTATGTAAGTGTTAAAAACAAGTTCCAGACCTAACACATAATTTAAAAGGAAGAGTTAGTTTTACATGAGACCGTCGTTGGAAGTAGTCAACTGTCATATACGTGTTTAATCAGGTTACAGCATGGGAATTCTAACTACAACAATGCAATAACAATTAATCTTGTGTAGTTCATGAACGAACTAGTTCAAATGAACGATTCAGTACTTTGAACTAAGTGAACTAGTTCAATTGTTTTAGGGTCTCTAGTTCAATTTTTGAACTAGTTCATTTTTTGAACTAAGAACTAATACACAAAATGAACTAATACAGAGGCTGTGAACTAAATGTTTTCAATGTTTTGCTCTAATTTTTTTTCATCGCTGGCTACTACCAAAAGTGCAATAAACAAGAAAACACAAGTAAACACTTTATACTACCCTATTCATAAAAAATATTTTGGATTTATGAGATTTTTTTATAAATCAAATTTATTTATTAATTAATTCATTTTAGTTTTCATAAAGTATTTTAATCACAGAATTTGTGTTTTTAATATTGTCAAAGACCACAACACTCATACATACATATGCATGTAGAATTGTAGATGTAAAATCATTGAACTAAAAAGACCTAACTAGTTCCTTGAACTAAAAAGAGCGATTGAACTAAATGAACGAACTAGTTCATTTACAAATAATGAACTAAAATGACCGGTCACTGAAATGAACTAAATGGCACAAGTCTAATAACAATATGATTATTTTTTGTCAAAAACATTACACATAAAATGAAGAAAAAAAGCGAGAAATCAAAAATCATGCACAATTATAAAAGAATGGTCTCGAACAGCCAGTAGTGCACTGCTTACCATTTTCACTCATAATAATTAATTAATTTAATTTTTCAAAGTATTTGCTTCAAATTGTTTATTAAATAATTCTGCAAAAAACGGATGCCTTCAATGCAAAGATATGGTACATTATGTAAAAAAAAAATTATGGGACCAAACTGAAAGTAGTCTTTCAAACAAAAAAAAAAATATTTCTCTGTAATATCAAGAGAAAAAAAATTTTTTTTTTTAATTCATTGGTTAAGAAGAAGTACGCGAAATATAAAATTAAATATTAATGGGCGTGCCTCCGCCCATTTTTTTAAGTGCAAGATTGTGTTTTTTCAAACCCTAGCGTATATGTTAAGTTTTGTAAAACTCCCCAGGCAGAAATTGTGACTTTGTAGTTACCACCGCAGCAACACTGTAAAAACAAAATTGCGACTCTTGCAAAATTTTTGTACCACCATAGTACTGTAAACACAAAAATAAGTGCGTTCGAGAACTCAAAAATTTGTACAAATTTTTACTATTTTTTACTAGATTGCGTTCGAGTACACAAAATCCAGTAAATGAGAGGGCGAATTGAGAGAGAAAAATGACAGTTCTTTTACTGAGTAAATGCAAGTTTTTACTGGACAAATTTTTGCCAGTAAAATCCAGTAAAATGAAACCATATGTTTTTAAATATAAACAAACAATAGCAAAGGGAAACAAAAGTTTTTGGTTTTTGATGAAATTTTAAAAATAACAAAAAACAAATGTATTAAGTTATGAACAATATTGCATTTATTTAAGTTTGATGCCAGAAAAATATAAGGGTATGTTTTATGTATTCCACGGGAAATTAAAACGTGTGGAATTTTCATAGAATTGTTGGAAATGCGTATTTATAACAACAATTTCCCAACGATGTAATTTCACGTGAAATGCAGAACATAACCGATTGTTTTTAAACGTGAATAAAGTTAATAGATTTGTACATGGTACAATTATACTAGGTACATGCACGACTACAACAAAATTACAACACCAAAAAATACATTCATTTTGTTGGTAACTATAAACAAACGAATAATTGTCAGAAACAGATGCCTATTGTTTTTAAAAATAACAATTACAGGGTAACTAAAGTACAATTGCAGACGCGGCATTCCTGCATGATTATAGTTATTCAGTGTTGCCAATCTGTGTGTAGTTAGCCAGTTTGTAATTTCTATTCACATGTGTAGGCCATGTAATTAAATTCTTGTATAATCTGTGTGTAATTCTACTTTGGGTTCTATTTTTATTTATTTTTGTTTTAATTCTAACCTACACAAAATATGTGTAGTGTAATTTTCTTCGATGTGTAATTGGAGACACAGCGATGTGTAATTCCATTGGCAACACTGTAATCATTTTATGCACACACATACACTAACATTTTTGCAGTTTGTAAACAAAGTTTGACAACTGTAGGTATTGTATACATTAACAGGCTGGGATTGTGCATGTACCTGTTATAATTGTATCATGGATTTGTATAGTTAAATTTTTGTTTATACATATAGTCGGACGGTTACTGGTTCCCCGCATGGAACATTCAAAAAATTTAGTTATTGATCGATTAAATATGATTAATGTGTATATTTCTTAAATTTGTTTTCAGTTTTTCGATATCTTGAATATATTAGGATATATAAAGTTCTTTTCCCATTGTATATTTCTCTTAATAAATGCACTCATTGGAACTACTTGAAAGGAAGTGAACAATATTGTTGTGATGATTGGTATAAGCGGCAACAAACATTTTTGTCTTTTTCTGTACATCCTAACTATTCACGTCGAGGGTAAAAAGTTTAGAAGCTTTAACGGCCTGACGCGCGATGTCGGCAAGTAAGCTATAGAAAGTTTCTTGTCGACATCGTGGGCCAGGCCCGTAAGTTCAAATAAAAACATATGTATCTATTACTTTTATTATTAAAGAAAATATACTACGGTGTATTTTTATAAAACAAATGAAAACAACATTCTTCATCGATTTTCTCAAAACCATATAATTTTTCCATGCGGCTAGCCAGTAACTACCCAGCAAAAAAAAAAAACAGATTTGGAAGCACTAACAACTGAGGGAGGCAATGTACTGTTTACTTGATCACAAAAGCTTCGAAAACTGCTTCTGAAAAGCACTAACATAAGGCAGGCTCTCTAACAAAATAGAGGAAAAAGTAAAAAAAAAAAAAATTTGCAAGCTAGTAACTTTTGCATCTGAGTACATAAAAACTATAGCCCAATTCACATTATTGTGCAAATGGTCTTGCACAAGATTGTATAGTATATTGATACTCACCACTTAACAATTCTTAGAAGTTAATGTTAAAGTTAGCTATTTTATGTCAGGTGGAGACCTCGAGTAAGGGAGATAATGTTAGAGAATCACTTGGTGTTGCGCATGAATAAGGAGATTTTTTTTGTGCGAGATGAGCCAGCTAGAAGCAATTTATTCAGCTTCCAAAAAGCCATAATTTTTTGCCTTACCAAAGTGCTTCACAGAAGCAATAATATATACTTATGTATGTATAGTTTTGTATATTGTTTGCAGATAATGCGACTATTCCATACATGTATGCAAATACTCCAAAGAGGAGTAGGAGTACGCCAAAACTCCAAATATGTGAAAAAAGGAGGTTTATGTCCTAGGGTTGGACTAAATGGTCCAAATTTGCATTACATCGGCCTAACCCCAAAACTACTCCATATTGCATTGAATGCTTAAATGCAATGTGTTAAAACGACATGATCCATGACTGCATTACATGGACCATAATGTAACTAGTCTGTTTCATCTCGATTGGACCACGTAGTACAATATTATATTCAGATTTTTTTGCATATACATATGTAAAGGGTGTTTTTTATTGAGGTATAGAACTTTAAGTTGGCATCACTTTTTTAACTGGCGGCCATTTTGGCAGCTGTCAAGTGATTAATATTTAGTTTGGTTTGAAATTTCATCATTAACAGGTTGACAAAAGAACAACGCTTGCAAATCGTGCAAATTTATTTCGAAAATAATGGTTCAGTTCGCGAAGTTTACCGCAAGCTCCGTCCATTTTATGGTCGACATAATCGTCCATCAGAGCAATTAATTCGGTTAACCATGGATCGTTTTCGCACTACGTTTACTCTATGTGATAATACGCATCCGCAGAGACGTCGAACAGTGCGCACCGAAGAAAAAATTGCCGCTGTAGAGCAAAGTGTTGAAGAGGACCCGAATGAATCGATTCGCCACCGTGCACAGCAATTGGAGCCGACTAACCGACTATTTTGTTCCCGAATTGGATGGCATGAATGTGGATGAGTTGTGGTTCCAACAAGACGGCGCTACATGCCACACAGCGCACGTCACAATCGATTTATTGAAGGAAACATTCGATGAGCGCATAATTTCGCGGAATGGACCTGTCAATTGGCCACCAAGATCGTGTGATTTGACACCATTGGATTATTTTCTTTGGGGATATGTGAAGTCGCTCGTCTACGCCAACAAACCAGAAACGTTAGGGGACTTGGAAGCCAACATTCGTGGCGTTATTGCCAACATACGGCCCCATATGCTCGAAAAAGTGGTTGAAAATTGGACCTGTAGAATTGGCTTTATTCGAGCCAGCCGCGGCGGCCACATGCCCGAAATCATAATTAAACATTAATGGCATAAAATTATCCTTCCAATAAAGCCAAATTGATGGACATTAAAACGATTTTCTTGTGTTTTATTTCAATTCGAAATTCTATACCTCTTAAAAAAACACCCTATACATACTTATGCATAATTTTTTTAGCGCCAAATTGTCTATCAGCTGTTGTGTATATTTTACTGGATTTTACAATTTTTCCGTTGGCGTACTTTTAGCTGCAAACTTTTTTATTGAGAGTAATTTCTTTAAATTACTCAGTATTTACTCAGTTACTGGATTTTACTGGAAAAGTACTCAAACGCACCTAATATGACTTAACATTTACAAATACCGCGTTCTTAGTAATGATATACCACTACAACACTGTATATAAATACAAAAAAGCGACGTTAGTTTCCCAAGTACCCCGTTTACAATAATTCTTTACCGCTGCAACACCGTTAATACAAAAATTTGACTCAAGTTGGGAAATTTCCATTGTGACGACCTTATAAATTTGTATTTAGAGTATTGTGACAAGATTGAAAACAAGAGTCGGAGGACGGTCATTCGGCGTTATCATTTTAATGTTATGAGTACATTAAAATGTTGGTAAACGAATTTTGTACTGATGTTAGTTGTACCCGGATACAATCGTAGCAACGTCGTGCTGATTGTCTTTTTCTGCCTGGGTCGTTTAAGTATAACCACTTAAGACAATATATTAAATCTTAATGGGCGTAACTCCACCCACTTTTTAAATGGCAGATTATGTCTGCTTTAGAGCTTAAAGTGTATGGAAAGCTTCGCAAGAACCGGTTAAGTAGAACCACGTGAAATATGATAATAAATTTTTTAAACTTGAAAATTGCGTAATTACAAGAACCAAATATGTTTGCTAAATAAGTCCAATATCATAAAATTAAATTTAAAAATTGTGGGCGCATCCCTGCCCTCTCTTTATACAATGAGAACAATTGGAAGCTATAGACTCTCAGACAAAAAAAAAAAAAGAATTTTTACAATCGGTCTGAAATATACCGAGTCATGAAGTATGAAACAATGTAAAAAAATACAAACGAATTAATAACCTTCCCCTTTTTTAAAGTCGATTAAAACAAGCACAATTTTCCAAATTAAATATTTTGTACTACCCAGCTAAAAAAATTATATATGGTCCATATATTTTTAATATATGAATGTATATAACTATATATGAATATGTATGAATTCATGTATGGAAATATATGGGATTATACATGCGAAAAGTATTATATATGAATTGATATATGGACTGATATATGAAATGTATTATAATATATGAGCTCATATATGCGGATCCATATATAGAAATAAGATGTAATATATGGCGCCATATAAATATGTATGCATACATGATATCTTACATAAGATCGCATTTGCAATCAAAAAAGCTTTAATTTGTTCAATTCCATCTTTTTCTCTCTTTTTTATCACTGGTGAATTGGAAGTCTATGCAAAGTTTATATGCGTAGAGCCTCAATGTTTAAAAAATAAAAACTCATGTAATAAAAAAAATCATTCTTATAGGATTTTATATATTGTGTGCCTATTTAATAAATCAAATAATCAAAAAGGCAATTCAGTCATTAAATTATTATTAATTTTATAAAAAGTAACGGAATCCTCAGATATATTAAGAAACAAAGTTCATATAAATGGATTAGTTTTTCTTTTATAATTGCATTAGTTTTTAATCTGATTTTTTAAATTATATGTTGTTTACGAATGTGTGTTTTGTGTTTTTTTATAATCGACTCATATTTACTCTTAAAATGTCAAATGAAATGTCTTTTAGTTTGTTTTGAATTATTATTTTTTTTTCGAACAAATGTTTCATTAAACACAACCTTTCTCCACGAAATCTTACAAAAAATAACTTTAATAATTTAATTTATTGCACAGCAGTGCGCTTTTTTAATTAATATGAACTTTGCATACTGTGTATGGAATACACATTCATGTATGAAAATGTATGAATATATATGATCATATATGTCCATATACCCTCATTTTTCGGATACGAACCATATATGGGATATCATATATGCTCCATACATATTTTTTTTAGCTGGGTAACTACAATTCACTTCTCGATTACAGAGTTTGTAAACAAAACAACTTTTGAGAAAAAGAAATTATCGTGTCGATTGTGCTGCCAGCTGCTCAAATACACTTGGAATTTGATATTATATTGCCTTTTTCATCATAAGAAAGCACTCAGCACTGAGCTGAAAGCGCTCCCTAATATGAATCGTTCAAATTGAACTTTGACAATAATTTCTCTCTGTGTATTGTGTTTAAAGGATTGTGAGCATTTTAATATGTTCATGTTTCTTTTGTATAGTCTAAGTATCTCGATTTATTTCATTTTATTATAGGCAAAGAAGAAAAAGCTTATGTAAGTATCATAAAGTCTTTTGCATCTTAACTTTTTTTTTAGTTGTTGCGTTTTTTTTCATCCATTCCATACGGTGGTGGTTGTTGTTTGTTTTACTAAAAGTCCTTGTGAAAAATTAATAACTTCATATTATAGTCCTTGTACGTTACGCATTCCTTTCAAATTACGAGTACACATATTTTACAAAATAAAAAGTTCACTAGACTGATTGTGTCGGCAAAAATATAAACAAAAGGAACATGTTGTAGTAGTGAGTGCTCGAATTCAAAATTCAACAACGACGAAAGCAAGCAGACAGCAGCAACAACAACAACAATGAAATAAGTTTCTTCATATGCCAGACATTTAAAGATTACCTTCCCTTAATAATGATTGTGTGTGTGTTTTTTTTAACCTTTTTTTTCTTTCATTTTCAGCAATAAACTTTTCCCTTGCCTCACCACACCGCCAGACACTTCCACGCTCCACTCACTCCCCATGCAGCCTAAATACCACCCAGACAGTTAAAGTGTTCCTTTTTTGCGTAAATGTTTGTCTTTCATTCATTTCGTTACGTGTTTTGTTCATTTTCTGCATACGCATACGTTTCTAAATAGTTGTGGTACACTGAGAGAATTATTTGCCACGGAAGATACTTTTGCTGCCTAATGTAACCAAGAGCATAGAAATTTTATTTTAACGGATAAAATACACTGATCCTAATTATTAGCAACCCACGATCTTTCGCTGTAGGCGAAAATACTGATCAAGCGAATTTTCCTTTGGTATTAGAAGATTTATTCAATGAAGAACTTCGCTATTGTGAATTTAGCTTATTGTTATTGATAAAATTAATGTATCAGCTGATGCTAAATGTAAGGTTGTCTTCGAACCAAGAGTACTATTTGATAAGGCCGGAACACAAAACATTGACAATGCACAGCTTTTACAAATGTCGTCAAAAAGTCTGTGGTAATGAGGCAAAAATACTAGAGTTTTATTTAGAAGTTTTTACGCACAGCTTGAAGCTTTAAGCTTTAAGTGTTTTTTTTATCGATCCTATTTCCGTTTCCGGTGCGAACAGCTCAAGTGATCGAGCATTTTTTGGCAGTTAGGTTAGGCTAGGTTAAAAAGAGGAGCCATTATGGTCATGTCCGAGGACATAAATTGGCTGTTAATCCTCGATATTATGAATGATTTTTTGTTAATTTTTGCTGCAGCATATCCTCTCCCTGCATATTCCCAATCATAGTTTTTTACCACACATGTACATTGACGCTTTAACTTCTTCTAATTTTTTCCAGTGTAGTTTTTGCAAAATATTTTATTTCAAAAACATTTCCAAGTAGCTGTGCGTACACTGATACACAACTACTTACTTCTAAGCCGGCAATAACAAGAACATCATGAGTAATATTCAGTATCTAAAAGTTCAACAAACTCTTCCTGCTTCCTGTCACTGTTTTGTTATTTTATCCTTTCATGTCTACGCACGCATTTATTTTTTTTTAGTTAATTGAAACTGTTGTCTTCTTCACAGGGCCGACGAAAACACATGTATGTAAGAGAATAAAAAAAATAACATACCCGCCACATATCACACACACACACACAGCAACCATAAAATTAAATGATCATTAGCTTTTTAGGCTTCCAACGGTAGGTAAATGTGGATAAAAGCTAAACAGGTTTTAAGCCAAAAATTTAAATTTTTTTAGCCGTTTTCGCATGTATTTACATACATACTACATATGTATGTGGGTAAGTAAATAAATATATATGTGTGTATCTGAAGGATACTATAACATTACCGTAAGGAATTTAGGATCTTAAAAGACTTAGCACACAAACTTAGTTCAAAAAGTTCCTTTAAAGTTAAAAAAAAAATTGCATTAACAATTGCTTTATACAGGGTGGGCCAAAAGAAACCAAGGGGTGTAAAAGTTTAATAACTTTTTTGTTTATTAACTTTTTTTATTTTTTCTTTCAGATTATATAAAATACAAAATGGAAATTTTTTTACACTAAGTATGAAAAATGATGTCTCTTAAATTACCACCGTTTTCAGCTTCGCACTGATGGGCTCTTTTTAGAGCATTTTCCATAACATCTTTCAAAACTTGTGGCTGTAGCGTTCGAATTTCTGCAACAATGTTTGCCTTGAGTTCAAGGATTGTCTCTGGCTTGTTCACATACACTCGCTCCTTCAAAAAACCCCAAAGAAAATAGTCGGGTGCTGTCAAATCTGGCGATCGCGCTGGCCAAATAATTTCCGAATTTCGAGAAATTATTCGCTCTCCAAAAATTTGACTTAAAAGTGCCATTGTGTCTCGGGCAGTATGGGCAGTGGCTCCGTCCTGCTGAAACCACATACCAGGTCTGTTTTCAAGAGCAGGACGTAAAAAATTTTCTATCATAAACCGATACCGCTCTCCATTTACGGTTACAGCACTTCCATCTTCATTCTCGAAGAAGTAGGGCCCAATGACATTTTCAGATGTGATCCCACACCATACTGTACACCTGATGGGGTGCAATTGGCGTTGATGAATGGCTCTTGAATTTTGAGAACCGCAGAACCTACAGTTCTCCTTATTAACAAAGCCATTCAAATGAAAATGAGCTTCATCACTCATAATCAAATTTTCATCTCTGGTTTAAATAATAAAATTCTATTGTTCTGGTTCTCTGTTCAGTTGTGAACCTCTCCATTATAAATTCTCCAAGTGTTGTCTATATAATCTGAAAGAAAAAATAAAAAAAAATTAATAAACAAAAAAGTTATTAAACTTTTACACCCCTTGGTTTCTTTTGGCCCACCCTGTACTTATGCTTTTAGTATCTTTTTTTAAATTAATTAATTAAAAGTATCAAAACTTTCAATATTGTAAATACATAGGAATTTGTTGGTTTTTGTTTGTTTTATTAAACTTATTTCGTTAGTAAATGGGCACACTGCAGTATATGTATATGTACTGCATTCAAAATTGCAATAAGCAGTAAATTTACTGATTACTAAAAAAAATCAGTAAATTTTTACTGCTAATGAAATTTAATTTGCATTACCAGTAAAATCGTAGGGCCGTAATCATAATAAAATTGTAGCAAGTGGCAAAGTTTTTTCATTCAAATTTTGAAACTTTTGTGTGAAAAACATTTAGCCACTTGGTAGAACTTCATTAGGAATACGGGCATTACTGATTACTGAAAATTCAATGCACCTCATCATATAACAAATCATTTAGGCAATTTATAAAAATTGTAGAAAAAAATTTTAGTAATCAGTAAATTTTTTTTTGTTTTTACTGAAACTTTAGTGGTACTGCACTGCTCATCTATGGTAAATGCCTTTACTTTTACTTTTTAATTTTTAATTCCTGTTGTTCATCGTTTAGTTGTTGCTGTTCTTGTTGTTGTGTACGCATTGCAATTAAAATAAATTCAGTAAAGTGCGACTTTGACTCGCGCACATTCGGTTTTGATCATTTTTTTTTATTTAGCTTTCTTCCTTTTTAAGTTTTTTCAGTTTAAACGCTTGTTTTCAGTTTTATCGCTTTTTTCTCGTTTTGGGGTTTTTTTTCTCTTTTTGGGTTTTTTTAATTTTCGCAATTTTTTTCATTTTGGCAATTTTTTCTGTTTTTTTGGGGGTTTTTTTCTTTTTGGCGATTTTTTTCTGTTTTTGGGGTTTTTTTATTTAGGCGATTTTTTCATTTTGGCGATTTTTTCATATTGGCGATTTTTTTGTTTAAGGATTTTTTTTTAATTGGCGATTTTTCCGGTTTTTTGCGATTTATTTTAGTCCTAGAGATTTTTTTTATTTGGTGCTTTTTTCGTTTTGGCGATTTTTTTTTTCTTTTTGGCGATTTTTTTATATTTGGCGATTTTATATTTTTTTGATTTTTTAGTTTTACCGTTTTTGAAAATTTCAAGAGTTTTACTCTTACGGTTTCCAAGATACAGCAAGTTGTCAAAATTACAAAGTCAAAATTGCATTAAGTTATGGAACACCCATTGATTTAAATTTTTTAAATTTAGTGTTAATTGTTGTAGTCTGTATAAAAATACACTAACTTTTAAAATTTCAAGTGTACATATGTACATACAATTGTATGTATATTACATGGGATTTTAACATTTTTCGTTGCTCGTTTTGGAACACCCTTTAGTTTTTAACTCTCATGTATTTGTTGTTGTAGTGGCCAAATGTCTACACATTGGACATAAATTTCAAGTCCGTAGCTCTTACGGTTCATTTTCACCTTTGGTGTACGGAAATATACAGAAAAATAACCGGCGACGGCGCACCGTCGGCTTCGAGCCGGTCGACTTGTTTGTTTCTCTGCTTGGTATTGCTTCCCAGCGGGAACTAGAAGGAGTAGGGATGCCTTCTAGAAGGCCTCTGTACGCCTTCTTTTGGATGTAGAAGGCCTGCTTGCTCCATTCCATACTCATATTTTTTTTACACGCGTTGTCATTGCGGAGCAGGCCTTCTGTTCTTGCTTCTTTCGCCAGAGATTCTGGAAGGCCTTCAAACTAATAGATTTTGATTTTGCTTTGGTAAAAAAAACCAAACAAAACATGTTACTCCTTCTCTTCTCCCTTCTCATAGAAGCGAGTGTGGAATGTGTATCGTATATTTTATGCGAAAGAGTCCTTTAATAAGGCCTGCACCAAGAAGGTCTTCTGAGTTTTACCGCTGGGATTCTTTCAAACACTAATACACTCGTACATAGCTCACACTGATTTCACAATGATGTGAAAGAAAAGCAAAGAAATCTCAGCAAAGAAATCAAAGTCAAAAGATTTTTACCCCCTAGCGCATAGATGTTTACACATCAAAAATATATATATAATAATCGCATAATTAAAAATGTTAGAAACCATTTAAAACATATAGCTCATTCTGCGCCGCCCTTTATATTCTGGGTCTTTACGAATAGGAAAGACGAATAAGCGATGTCCGTCTGTCTGAACGTGAAATCGGTTTTCCGAAGCTCCCAGGCAAACTAGAGACTTCGGTCTTGCACTGGTGTGTTAGAAATGGTTTGTTATTGAAAATGTGCTACGAAAAGACAGCTTCAGAGGTGGAAAATTTAAACTTTTTTTTGTGTTTAAAAGTAACTAACTAAAACTAATTTTTGTTTTTTGTTAATTAAACATATTTTATATTTTACTAAGAATTCAATTAGTAATAAATTTAAAGAAAAAAAATCAAAAGTTTATATGGCGCTATGCTCAGTGATGCCAACTTTTTTGGCTCTAAAAGCACATCAAAATTTAAAAAAAGCACTAAAAAGCGTAATTTTGAGTTCTAAAAAGCGTAAAAAGCACTAACGGTAAAAAGGAGTGTAGATAGAAACGAGTGAAGTTTAATATTTTTTAAGCTATTCTCTATTTTGGAAATATTTAGTATCATCTTTAATGAAATATATCAGACGAAAAAGGTATGTTTTACACTGAAAAAATAAATACACCAAGTTTTTATTAAAGTAATTTTAAGAAATACACAAATTTCTTAAAAGCACTATATAGTGCTTTTTCTTAGTTTGGCACTAACGCTCAAAATTTGGCGTTTTCAGTCTTCAAAAAGCACTAAAAGTACTGCCAAAAGCACCAAGTTGGCATCGCTGGCTATGCTATGTTTATTTGTAGATCTACTATTAAGCAAAATGAGCACTGCTAAATAAATCAAATTACTAGACACATAAGACACACATTTGTATTCACTGTCTTGGTTAAGGATTAATTTTCCGGTCTTTGGAATAGTTTAGCTATGAGTAGTTTAAGATCAATCACTAACGCAAATTTTAAGACAAAGAAAAAGTGGCCTGTTCGGTGATTGCGCTGGATCTGCTCCGCATGTGTTCACAAGTTCACAATTAAATCAGGTTTTATTGATGTGCAGGCAAAAAATATTTCATTTGATTACAATTTCGAATGCTAGAATAATTAGTTTGATCTTCGACTTAGATGAAACCAAAAATAATATAAAATTTTTCAATCGACAAAATAAAATAATTTATTGCTAAATAAATAAATAAAAAATTAAATATACACTTACCCATCTATTGCATAAGTCATTTTTGTGATGAATGTTTGAGGTTCTTCTGCTCATCTTATAGTGCAGAGTTGTATTTTAGCACACACGCCACTGGCAGTGCTGACAACTCTTACTTTTTAGAACGTATTGCGCATTAAATGTAGCGCAGTGATGTATTGCCGAATACCCACAAAGTCAACATTAACTGCAAGTATAAATAAAGCAATAAAAGAGATTTTTAGGGGTTGTTAAAACAAGCAAAATATGTGAGTAAATGTAAAATTTAATAAAATAATTTTTTTGCATAATTCAAAATTCTACTTCTATCATTCACTTTCTCTTTAAATTTAAGTTTAATTATCAGCAAAAAAAAGTTGTAATAAGGTCCCTTAACAAGGCTTTTCTTTAGATTAAAAACCGGAATGAGGCAATTTACTGACTCTGGAAGTCACTTTCTTTTATTTGAAAATAAAAAAGGTTGTAAAAAAAATGTATTGAAAGTATCTCAGTATAAATATTTAGCTTGTAGCAAATTGTTACAATTGTACAATAAATAACAGTCATCTAAAATTTTAAAAATTTAAATTAATTATCAATTGGTCCTTCAGACAGTATTTAGCTTTTAAAATTATTAAACACACCCAACAAACACTCAGTGCAACATTTAAATTACAATGAACCAAATACTCAAGTAATAGCGGAGTTTTTTCATGGTCTATACCAAGGAAAGGCAAAAAGAATGACATGGACAATCAGACGTGCCATAACCATAACCATAAAAAAACAAACAATTTTATGAGCAACACTGTATTTGATTATATGTGACTCGCCATAACGCCATAGCCATTACCATAGAATCCAGTTGAATTTTGGTCTGGTTATGGAGATGGCATTATGACTATGGCACGCCTAATTTAAGCTTTAAGCATAATATAATATTTCATGTGCTTCTAATTGACCGATTTTTACGAAACTTGGCACACACCTTGAGCTCTGAAAGTGAAGCGATGTCGAATTTCGAAAAATGGTGGACACATATTTTTGGGAACGACCACGCCCCTGAAAATATAAAAATGTCAATTAAAATTTAAAATTAACACTTAAAAAAATTTAACCGAAATGTCCGGCTTTGACTGAATCTGAATTACTTTTATATTTTCGCTGCCTATTTTTTAAGTTGGTTCAATTAATTTGAAATTTATTTGCTGGCGGTTCAGCGTTGTCATAAATCATCAGTAGACTTCAACCACACATTTTGAACAGTCGCAATGAAATGCATATAGAGAACGCTGAACGGCCAGCAAATAAATTTTAAATTAAAATAAACTTCTGACAATATGTCGAATAATAAATTTCTTATTTGGTTCAATTATTTTAAAAAGTTTTATTTTGAATGATTTACAGACAAAGTATATGTAGGTTTGTCGTTCCGTGTGTAATTTCCACAATATTAATATACGACCCTTAAAGTAGAACAATTCTGGGTCTTTATAAATAGGGAAGACGAATAAGCGACGTCCGTCTGTCCATCCGTCGGTGTGTAAGTATGTAAGTGAAATCGGTTTTCCGAAACTCCCAGAAAAGCTAGAGTCTTCTGTTTTGAACTGGTGTATTAAAAATAGTCTGAATTAGATTGGTATTGAAAATCAGCAAAAGCGAAAATACGGTTTAAGAGCTGGAAATATATAAGAGTAATTAGCTGAAACTAATTTTTTTTTGTAATTCGAATCTATTTTATATTTCAGTTAGAAAAAATAGGTATTAAATATCAAAATAAACTAAAAAGACGATTCCAGGGTTGGAAAATTGATTTTTTTTTTTTTTTTGTATATAACAATAGGCGTAGAAAGGGAGTGCATTGCCCCCTCAAGAACGGAACACACGTTTATACATGTGTACATGGGCTAATAAACGCTTCGCGCAGTGAAGCAATAATGGTTGAAAAATAATTTTTAATGGTGTAAAATCCATAAGAAGCGAGATGATAATCCTAAATGCACCTACCATTTTGATTAGAGACAGAGAGTTACATTGTATATGAACATATGAGTATGTATATCGAGCTATAACCGCACAAAAAGCTTAAGTAACAAACACAAAATTTTACAGGAGAAGGTTTGTTTTAATTATCTTCGCTCTTATTTAAGTTAATTCATTGAAATTTAGTATTTAGGTGTTATTGTGCTAAATATAAGTAACACATCGAATTTTAACGAAATATTACCATAATAACGGTATTTTTTGTCCCTTAAGCTGTTTTTCCTGTCTCCCTGATAACCTCCTGTGTATATTTTTGTGTTGGTTAATCTAAAAATTTTTTTAAGAAAAAGTAAATATCAGTTTTATTACCTAAACTTGTCTCCAAATTGCTAAATTATTGTCTTCTTAATCGATGCCATATAGTGAATCTTCTACAGACTTATTACTTTTCGAATAAAAAAAGCTCGCTATTAAATTTTTTGTGTATAGTTTTACCGACGGAAAGTATTTCCATGTCCGTATACTTTTGTGAAGAAATTTTTAATAAATTCCTACGTACCGGAACTGAACTGTCGACTATCTCAATTTTTCGCCAGGACCGTGTAATCAAATTTAAATCATAATAAATTGTTACAGAGTTATCCAAATAACCATATTTAAGACTTATAGGTGATTTTTATAAAGTTGGAGAACATAGCCTTTAAAACAATGGTAACTTACTTCAATACAATCATATTTTTAGGGTTCCGTACACCAAAGGTGAAAAGGAACCCTATTGTTTTCGCTACGCTGTCCGTCTGTCCGTCACACGGTATTTTCTCAGGAACCGTAAGAGCTACGGACCTGAAATTTAGACACAGTATGTAGAACCTTGGCCGCTACAACAGCAAATACATGAGAATTAAAAATTAAATGGTGTTCCAAAACGAGCAACGAAAAATGTTAAAATCCCATGTAATATACATACAATTGTATACTGAAACTTGAAATTTGTAAAATTAGTGTATTTTTATACAGACTACAACAATTAACACTAAAATTTAAAAAAATTTAAATCAAAGGGTGGTCCATCAGTTAATGCAATTTTGACAATTTGCTATATCTTGGAAACCGCAAGAGGCAAACACTTGAAATTTTCAAAAACGGTAAAACTAAAAAAACCGAAAATTATAGAATCGCCAAACAAAAAAAAATCGCCAAAAATTAAAAAAAATCGCCAAAATTAAAAAAAAATTTCTAGCACTAAAATAAATCGCCAAATTCGAAAAAATCGCAAAAATGAAAAAACACGCCAAAATGAAAAAAAACGCCAAAAATCGAAAAAAAATCGCCAAAACGCGGAAATGTCGCCAAAACTAAATAAAAATTTTAAATAAAAAAAAATGAAAAAAATCGCCAAAAATAAAAAAAAAATCGCCAAAATGAAAAAACGCCAAAAACCGAAAAAAATCGCCAAAACAAGAAAATAAAATGTCAAAACTAAAAAAGGAGCCAAAACTTAAAAAAAATCGCCAAAACCGAAAAAACGCAAAAACCGCCAAAACAAAAAAAAAACTGAAAAGACCCCAAAAACGAAAAAAAATGACAAAACTATATATTATATAGGATGAAGTTTGTATTAAATTACATATCTAGTGTTCGTACGGAACCCTTCGTGCGCGAGTCAGAGTCGCACTTTACTGAATTTATTTTGATTAGGCGTAGAATTGAATTGAATGGGCCTTATCGTGATTTGCGTATTTTGACTTCGACTACAAAAAGTTTGTTCCAGATTAAAAATACTGTATTTATTTATTTTTATTTTTTTTTTTTTTTTTTTTTTTTTGTTGGAAGAATTCTAATGACTTGTTCGTGAAGTTACATAATATATACAAGTATGTATGTACGCAGATTTTATTATGCGAAAATATGTTTTCCTCTATCGTCTAAATTTGTGTGTAGTTTTGTTGAGATATACTCAATGGGTCACGAGCTGTAGGATAATTTCCAAATACATAACAAAGCTTATAATAAACTGGTATGTGATGTTTCATTCTTATGTTATTAGATGAAACATATTTTGTTCAAATGTAATGAGGCTATATAGTATACAGATCTTTCTTACCTTATAAAATTATAAAAACGAATTGAAATTATCACTACCCGTTTTTTAGCGGAAAAAGTATTTCCAAAAAAAAAAATTAGTTTCATAACATAGTTTCATCTCATTAAAGGGCCATGATAGGTAATTTTTATGGGAAAATTATGTAGGGGAAAGATGTTGTGGTATTTATTCTAAACAAAAATTTATACAAAAGTTTTTCCACGCCGCATTTAAAAGTTATGATGCCAAAAGTGTTTATGCCCAAGACAGGTTATTTTTTAGTTGAAAAATGCAATGCGCATGGTCGGTATGCACGCTATTAGTGCAATTTTAACACATATGTGATTTTTATGGCGAGTCTATCAGAAACTGCCGGTGGAGCGAATAAAATAAATACTTTCCGCAATTTGTATGGTCTAATAATGTGCATTCAAGTTTTTTATATGTGGGTGAATAAATTGCTATAAGATAAGGCTGATCTAGTTAATTATTTTAAAAATAGATCATGTATGTAACATTGTATGTATGCATATACTTCATACGAAGTCGATGGAGGGTATATTATATACGGCTAATCCGAGTATTATATCATACTTGCTTTATTTTCAAAAGGAAATTTTAGCTTAAGTAAAAAGTTGCTGTTACAAAAACTGTAAACAAAAAATAATTTGTACTTAAGCTTAAATTGTTTTTGCTATAAATTTGAAACGGTATATCCTATGGTAATAAAATTTGGACAGATTAATGGCATTGATAACAAGTTACTGATTTTTATAAAAAAACGCATTTCGAAAATCATGTTGGTTAAGCTTCTTTGGCGGTAATGGCTCGATATCATCATGCCCAATCTGAGATCACACCTGTTTGCTCACTGGGTATACCTACGACATGCATATAAATTTGGGGGTATTTGTGTGTCTTTGTGTTTGTTTTTATGCCCAAAAATTTTAAGACAAAAATAAAAACAACAAAATGGCATAAGGAACAGGCAGGGAAATAAATCAGACATAACAGAAGCTTTAAGCACCACAAACACACACACTGTCACATCTACGCACAACCTTACACACACAAACACAAGCCATAAGAGTGAGGCAGACCAGACAGTCATCAAAACACATGCCAGACAGATCCATATAAAAATTTAATATTAACAAGGGTTTAACATTTATTTTGTTGTTGTTGTGCTTCTTTTATCTTTGTAAATTTAACCTTCATTTGGGGTGATTGTGGTTGTGTTAAAAAATTGAAAAAAAAGCTGTTAGAGCTTGTTTGTCCATAGATCATTGTCCTTGGAAAAGTTCATTCACATTGAACGGAATTCGTTGATTTGCCCACAAAAATTTCGAATTCTTGATTGTGTTCAGTGCAACAACAAAATATAAATAAAAAATTTACGTGTGTATGTGTGTTGATATTTTTGTGCCCCCTTGTTCACTTGGTGGGAATGCATCCTAATTTTATTAAGTTAATTCCAAATATTTAACGGGAAATAGTTGCCAGGAAATTGATTTTTTTCCCAAGAATAAGGTCCTTCTCTTCCAAACATATGGCGAAAAAAAATAAAAATTGCAAGAGAATTTTCGAGATCATTTATTTTGTTTCTAGTTCTCTTGTTTAACCTGAAAGCTTGCAAAGTAGTTTTTAAAATAGAGGAACAAGGAAAATGGAAAGAGCTCCCGATGAGCTGGGATAAAAAATTTCACGAGTTTTTTTGCTAATTCCAAAAAAATAGCGCCTATGTCGCCTAGTTTATGGGATGACAGTCGCTCAAAGCACAACTCACTTAATATCATTAGAGGTTATAGCATAATTGTCTTGAACACCGCGACATTTTTCTGCCTAATTGGCCCATTGGTCGCGCACTTCAGTTGCCCCTTACAGAGATATGCTTCGGGAGAATTAATCAAAAAAATCAGCCTTATTGTTGGTATTGATTGTTGAACACAAATAGCCCGTATAAATAATATAAGAAATGAAACTTTAACTATTTTCCTTTAATGTATTACGAAAATGCGTAGATTTTGCTTTGCCAATCCCTTACAAAATCGTACTGAATATTTAGTTCCGCTTATGCCGGTCACATATAGCGTCTCGTCGCCCAGTACCGTATTACTCAAGACATATCAAACAGATACTTTTATTAACTAAATTAATCATCAGCTGATGTTTTGTTTACACGTTTATAGCAAACAATTTATTTGACAATTACTTCTTTGTTTTGCTTGATGCTTACAATGTTTTGACAATTACTTTCTGAGAGAAGCAGAGTTGCATCTAATGCGTGCCTTTGTCTTACTTTAAGAACTACTGCAGGGTTGAGTACTAATTATAAAGATTTAACTCGATTTAGTTTTTAAATATTTTCCTATAAAGTGAGAACGAAAAATAATTTATAAATCTGAAACTAGTGAAACCTTTCCTTTGGGATTCTCCTAAAACCAGTACTGCTGTTACACCAAATTTCTCATCTATTTCATACAGATGGTATACAAATTATTTGAATTGCTGGGTATGTCAGTATGTATGGCTCCTTTGTTGCAACACAGTTGTAAGTCAAAAAAGGCTAGTTTTAAAGAAAATGAATTAAAAATATTTAAATTCCAGAAGGCATTTTCAAAGCACCGCACCCGAGAAGCCCTCTAAAAAAGAAATCCAATTTTTTTATTAAGAGAAGTAACACTCAGGAAACGAAGCCTCACTACTAATGCTGGGTTTTACCTTCTTTAGGAAATAGATAATGTTAGCAAAGGAGGCGGTCAAAGCTGATTGTTTGTTTATTTTTAGAGTAGTGTTGCAACGCCTCTGGTGTCAATGAGGCACATTAAATTTTTGAAGCTAAGCTTAGTACCGATTTTTATGGATTATTTTATTTCGCCGATGGTTATGCTACACAATACAGACGACGAATGAAGCCACTTTGATGTTAAATTATGAGTAGGACTAGTATTCGTTTAAAGCCGGTACGTTCGTCACTTGAACTTTCCTACAACAACTGCTACAAAGGCAAGCTAATGCACATCAGAAAAACGTTTGATTAAAATATAAAACTAGCATCTTCGGTTTTATAGTTAATGTGCCAACTACTGCAGGTAACGTCACGGAGGTCGGCACCCTCAACAGTTCCTTATTCTTGCAATATTTTTTTTATATGTATATCTTACTTGATAACTCAATTGTTTGTAGACCTATTTGCAAAACTCTTATTCTGTCTGAGAGAGTATAGCTTCCATTTGATATCTTTGCCATAAAAGTGGGCTCTAGTAATAACACAATCTCGTGCAAAAAAAAAATTGCGCGAAACCACCCTCACTTCTACTCCCACGATTCTTAGCTCCCAAAGTGACAGGAGTTTTCAAAATGGTCTACACTTCTACTTATCCAACTTCCATGAAGCACACAATTCCGGTTTTAAGAATGATATATCCTTGTGCTTAAAAAAGTGGGCGGGGCTATGCCGATTAAAAATTTGTATTCTATTCTATTTACTTGTACTCAAACTTGCCTCTTATAATGATGCAATCTTATATTTGCAAAAATGGGTGGGACTATGCCCTATAAAAATAAGCATTAAAAATATGAAAATAGTTGAGTTTAATAAAACATTGTTATATGTTTTACCTATAGTGCGATTCGAAGTCAGAGCCTCGGTTACCTGCGAGTAATTGGTAGGTATTTCGGAGTTTCTCTGTGTCAGGAGCTTCACGATAACGTCTTCTTCCGATGTTATGTTGAGCACTCGAGTGGCGTCTCTAGGCCGACATGGAATCTCTGTAGAGGGAACCATGACCAATCTACCTCCTTCCCATAGCCCTTGAAGACGTGCGACAGCCAGCTGTAACAGTATGACCAATTTTTTGTTAACGCAGGCCTCAAGTTTGAACTGCGCTCGGATCCATTCTGTCTCCTTGCAACGTGTGGAGGAGACCGGGCGACCGTTACAAGGACTCTCATCAGTTGCATTTTGACAGCTACCCAGTTTGTTTGGGTGATCTCACAATCCGCATTACCCCGACCGATAATAGCCATGAAAAGGTTGCTCTAAGCCACGATGCAGTTTAGCCTATTTCTCAGGGAAAGAGCTATCAGATAGTCTGCTAGCAAATTTTGGCTAACTAGGCTTTGCTTTTGTTTATAATAGGACCAGCAATCATGCAATGCATTGTGCTAGAACTAGGAAAATATGTTATGAGTAGGAAGATAGAGAGAGTAGTGTCTGTGGGCATTTGATTTGAACTTTTTCACGCTGCAAGTGACAGGAAAAACCTCCACAGGTAGTTTGTTCTACATACGAACAATTCGGCTAAAAACGAGTTTTCTCTGTAATGAGTAGTACGATATATTAGCCAACAAACCAAAAACGGATGTGCCCTGAACGAAGCACGTGTTTTGCGTAAAAATGTGCAGATTTCAGGAAAAAATTCCCTAGTTTCCTCAGAATTAGCGATAGAATAGGTAAATGCAGCCCACATTGCGTTCATGCTCCAAGTATCAATAGAGTTGCTGTCACCGATGAGCTTGCTCGGCCTCTCCTGTATTCGGTCGAGCAATCCCAAAATAGACTACGAAACGCCGGCCCATACATGAGAGTTATATTCCATTTTTGGTCGGATGTAAGTGTGATATAAATAGTAAGAAGATCAGATGGCGTGAAGTATTGCTTGCACCGTTTCAAAAATCCTAGGCACTTAAATGCTTCTTTTGAGACCTCAAAAATGTGTTGAGCGCATCGAACATCTCACTGAATTTTCATGCCAAGCACATCAAGAGCTTCTCATTTCTTAATTTTTATACCATCCATAGTTACAGATGGCGCAGCATTTTCAGTCATATGTCTTTGTGCAATCATACAACATTGGATCTTACGAGCTTTGAAATTTTTCCTATTCACATGATCCCATTCAGAGATTTTTTTGTGAAATCATAATTTAAAGTATCATTCATAGTTTGTCTCATAACCTCAATCTCCGGCAGGCTTGGTCTATGGCTGAATGAGAAATAATGCAGATAAAGCTGTCGTCCGCGAAAGAATATTTAGGATTGGAAAATTGACAAAGGCCATTTCGAAAAATACGGAAAAGAATTGGCGAAAGAACGAAACCTTGCGGTACCCCTGAATTTAACTTGCGCTCATTTGATTAGATACCATCTACATATAACATTTCTTATAGTGTGATCCCTGAGGAAGCTCTATAATAATCGAGAAACGCAATCACCGACACTAAGTACAATACATTTTGACAGAAGTGTACCATGAAACACTCCATCAAACATCTTGGAGTTATCTACAGCCACCACCTTACTATCGCAAAATTGGTGGATTGTATTACACCATTTTTACGAGAGGAGTTTAAGTAGATCTCCTGTACGAAAGCTGTACTGTAGGTCCTTGAGTAAGTTGTTGGACTCCAGATGCCTTAAAAGATGAGATTTTACCATACTCTCCATCGCTTTAGAAAGTGCAGAACATATTGCAATTGGGCGACAATTATCAAGGTTATTAGCCTCTCATTTTTTAGTTATTGGCGTAACGTATATGTACTCCCTAGTCGTAAGTAGCAACGATTCGATCATCTTCCATGCAAGCTCTACATGTTGTATCGTCAAGAACGCCCATGCGATCCAGGTGACTTTGTAAGTCTGCATGTGCTGTTATTATGTTAAACAAATTCCGAAGTAAGTAGATAAATAAGTACCACCCATTACTTAAGTAAGCAATTAAAATTAATAAAAACCACACCATTTCGAAAGGGTTTTGCCAAGGTGTTTTCGAGTTGCCAGGTGTTCAAGCCATTTGTATAATGCTGCTTAATTAATTCCTCTAATGCAATTTTTTGAGATATGACTATGTTCATGTAAAAGAACTACCCAACCTACATGTTCGGTAACTTTCAACTTTATACAATCGATAGATGGATTACTGACTGAATGTATGTATGTATGTAAGTATGGCGTGTACATTTGTATGTGGTATGTTTGAAATCGCTAGTATTTGCAGTTCAATTCCGTTCGTTTCTGAATTTGTTTGTTGTTATTGCTGCTGTTTACAACACAAACAACAATAAAAAAAAGTTGTTAAAAATTCCCCCCCCCCCCCATGTCTAGCTAGTTTGGTTAAAGTTTATTTTGTCTGCTTTTCCGTCTGATGATCACTCAACCCCTTTACGCGGTTTATCATCTCACTTGTGTGTTTGCTTCGCTATAAATAGAAATTTCATTTATATATTTTTATTACTTTTTCTGATAATACAAACGTACATACATGCATGTATACTAGATTGTAAAATAATTGTTAGTCGAAATTTGAAAAGCCTTAGCCATTCAGATTTGATTGTGTATAGCACTGCTGGCCAGAAAAGCGCCAGAGTGCCGAACATCAATCGGCTTTTTGTACAAATGAATCCACATACGCTTATACATTCCCTGCAAGTAATATTGGAGTACGTGGTCCAATCTAGATGAAACAGGCTAGTTACATCATGGTCCCATGTAATGCAGTCATGGATCATGTCGTTTTCATACAAGCATTCAATGGTGCACGATATGTGTTCGTGTTTAAACGAATATGATCGTTCTTCTTAGGCACCCACAAATTGTATGCGAGTAGTCTATAACTATTACATATGGAGTAGTTTTGGGGTTAGTCTGATGTAATGCAAAGTTGGACCATCTATTCCAACCCTAGGACATTGCAATGTTAAATCGACCACCTTTTTTCATATATTTGGAGTAGTTTTGTGGTACTACTACTCCTCTTTGAACCAGTCCTTACATGCATGTATGGACTAGTCGCATTATCTGCAGGGTTACTCTCGGTTTTCTCTCTGTGGGCAGCATTGGTGTATAGGTATACATATGTATGCGTTTGTGCAATGAGTTGAACTTTAACGAGAGTGCTTTGCTTCAGTTCGTGGGTTTTTTGTGTGGTTGGTCGACCAAAGCAAATTCATACAAGGTGAGCTTACTTCGGCGGGTAATATCGCTTTCCTATGTCCCGAAATAATTTCACTACTATTGAAAAACTCCGAATCGTTGTGAAGTAACATCTGCATAACTGGCAGAAACCACATCTTGTTGACGTGTATATTATATATACATATTTATATTTAGTCGTTTAATTCTCAGTGCAACATAGGTCTGCAACAAATGTTTTCGAACAACAGTTTCATCTCACTCCAGTATACACCATGCTCATGCCACTCGTACTCAATTTATCGTCTTCCAGGTCTTCTAGAACCTTGAGAGTTATATCCGATGGATTGTCTAGTTATATTTGTAGATAGCTGGCTTTCTCATTGTGTGTCTCAGCCAAATAAATCTACGCGATCGTATACTCAAACTCAAAGGAACCGGATTTGCTCTAATCTATTCTATTGATTTGATATTGTGGCTGGTTAAGATATTCTAAGTATACGCCTGAGGCAACGGTTTACAAAAAAATTGCATAGTACTCATTTCACAACTCGATATATTCCATGTTTCACAGCCATTTAGAAGCGCAGATTTCACATAGCTGTTAAAAACCTTGGCTTTGATGTGAATTGAGATATTTTGCGATCTGCAGAATTTGTTGAGCGTATACAAAGTCTATTTTGAATATCTTGTCTGCTGCCCCCACTTTTTCAAAATATACTCCCAAGAAAGCAAAACTTTTCAACATCATCGATGTATTGCCCCAAAGGCTGGAAGTTCATGTTGGATGATGAATTTATCTACATTGATTTGGTTTTCTTGACATTAATTTGTAAGCCAGCTTTAACTGCACGTGTAGCAAAGGCTTCAATCTTGGATTCATGCAGTAGGGACGATAGTTTACCTGTCTGCAGGACGACAGGTGCAGCTAGCGGCAATTTGAAGTCGTATAGCTTTTTTGTAGTTGTAGAAGTGCGACAACCTTGCAAATTCCAAACGTACCCTCGCATATCCTGTACCTTGTAACCGACCTAGGACTTATCACGTATTATTGTGTCTGGATTTAAATATGCGATGTGGTTGGTAGTTTTACGTTTCACATTTAATTTTTGTTTAGTCTGGTCGAAGTTCTGTTCGTGTTGTAGTTATTGTTGTTGTTGGTGTTGTTTTTGTAGTCTGGCAATTTGTTTTTGCTGTTAACGTCGTCTTTTTCTTTGTTGTGATTATTTTTTTTTCTTGTTCTTTGAGTTTTTATTAATTTTTATTATTACTGTTTGAACATACATACATACATACAGGCATATACACAATTGCAGTCAACAATTGATATCGTGGTGTGCAGCTTGTGTTCAGCTTTCTGATTTCATTGTGTTGGCTGGGCTTTTGTTTGGCGGGAAAAAGTTTGCTTTTATTTTTAGTCTGGTATTGTTTGTTTTTATAAAATGCAGCAACGTGGTTTGTTATAAATACCATTTTATGTTTTATTAAAAAATTTAGTAAAACGTTAAATTGGAAATATGTACATATGTACATACTTAAGTATGTATTAGGGTGGAGGAGATGTTGGTAATATGCCAATGTATAAATTAACGCATGTTATTGATGTGCCACTAAGAACAAATAACAATGCGCAATTATACATAAAGGGTGTTTTTTTAGAGGTATAGAACTTTGAATTGAAATAAAACACAAGAAAATCGTTTTAATGTCCATTAATTTGGCTTTATTGGAAGGATAATTTTATGCCATTAATGTTTAAATATGATTTCGGGCATGTGGCCGCCGCGGCTGGCTCGAATAAAGCCAATTCTACAGGTCCAATTTTCAACCACTTTTTCGAGCATATGGGGCCGTATGTTGGCAATAACGCCACGAATGTTGGCTTCCAAGTCCCCTAACGTTTCTGGTTTGTTGGCGTAGACGAGCGACTTCACATATCCCCAAAGAAAATAATCCAATGGTGTCAAATCACACGATCTTGGTGGCCAATTGACAGGTCCATTCCGCGAAATTATGCGCTCATCGAATGTTTCCTTCAATAAATCGATTGTGACGTGCGCTGTGTGGCATGTAGCGCCGTCTTGTTGGAACCACAACTCATCCACATTCATGCCATCCAATTCGGGAACAAAATAGTCGGTTATCATGGCTCTATACCGGTCTCCATTAACGGTAACTGACTCTCCAGCATTATTTCGGAAGAAGTATGGCCCAATGACTCCACCAGCCCATAGAGCACACCAAACAGTCAGTTTTTGTGGATGTAATGGCGTCTCAAGGGTCTCATGTGGATTCTCTTCACTCCAAATGCGGCAATTTTGCTTGTTGACGTAGCCATTCAACCAAAAATGAGCCTCATCACTGAACAAAATTTTGCGATGAAAATCAGCATCGCGATCAATCTCATTTTCGGCCCATACACCAAAATCACGACGCATTGCATGGTCTCGCGGCTTTAATTCTTGCACAAGCTGGATCTTGTAAGGTCGCAAGCCAAGACCTTTGCGCAAAATCTTCCATAAAGTTGATGGACAAAGCTCCAATTGCTGTGCACGGTGGCGAATCGATGCATTCGGGTCCTCTTCAACACTTTGCTCTACAGCGGCAATTGTTTCTTCGGTGCGCACTGTTCGACGTCTCTGCGGATGCGTATTATCACATAGAGTAAACGTAGTGCGAAAACGATCCATGGTTAACCGAATTAATTGCTCTGATGGACGATTATGTCGACCATAAAATGGACGGAGCTTGCGGTAAACTTCGCGAACTGAACCATTATTTTCGAAATAAATTTGCACGATTTGCAAGCGTTGTTATTTTGTCAACCTGTTCATGATGAAATCGCAAACCAAACTAAATATTAATCACTTAACAGCTGACAAAATGGCCGCCAGTTAAAAAAGTGATGCCAACTTAAAGTTATATACCTCAATAAAAAACACCCATTACATAGGTACCTGTATCTAAATACATAGTAGGTACATATCGTTGGAAAGGCCCTAACTCAAATAATTGAACTTTACCGGAGAAGGTAAAAACATAATAGAAACCGTAATAGGTACCTACTAGAGAGCTGCGTAAACAGTCTTGAAATGTAAAAACGTCATAATTTTTAAATGTATTCACGTCGCATGTATTATACTAAACCAATAATAAATGATGTCGTACTATAAGCGAAGCACGATGGATGTATTGGTGTACGTGTATATCAGTGTTAACAAGCGAAAACGCCAAGACAGCTTGTTTGTAACAAACACTCAAAAGAAGTACTGTTGATTTGTGAATGCTTGTTATTTTTCATATTGTATGTTTGAGTGTGTGTGTAATATGTAGATGGTAAGCTATTATGTGATTAACCGCATACAACTAATGTTAATGCATGTGTGTGCCTTTGCATGTGCGCAGAAAAATAAAAGATCATACACACATACATGCATGACGTTTCTACACGCGCTTATGCGTAGAAAGAAGCTAGTATAACAAATTCTTCCGTCACGAAGTGTTTTCTTCTTTACTCTTATACCTACAATACTCAAACAAATTTTTTGCAAACAGTGTTGTTAACGTTTGTTTTATAAGATTTCGCTGTAGCAAAGCATTTGAAAAATCCCTCATGTCTTAAAAGTTCTTATAAGATATCTTGTGCAGGAGACTAATACATACATACATATTTACATACACATGTAGTATTTTGCCGAAACTCAGTAACTGCTGTATAAAAAAAAGTAATAAAGTCGTGTGTGTATCTTCTTCCGTTTTTTAGCTCTTGGTTCTTTGAACTTTTACAAATATAATTTTAACCCCAAATCTAAAAGCAGTCAGTGACCTTCAGACAAATTAATACCCAAACTCAAACAAAAATTGCGTAGGTTAATGACAATTCAACGGCAACAACAAAATATTCAAGGCTATTGCATTAAACACATTAATCACAGCAGGCTACACGAACACACGACTTCAAATGCCGCTAGCAGCATTTGTCGTCTCGTTGCCGGCTACTTAATTATTTTGGAGACGGCAGCAGCACCATCTGCAGCTGATATTCAAGTACAAATACATTGTTCAGTATTGCCACTTTTATATATTTTGCATTTCTAAAAATTAATTACTCTTTTAAAATGTACTTATTTCACGTAAAAGTACAAAAATGAATCAATTTATTCTTTACATCGAATTTTAGATATTGTTTCTGTGAAATAATATGAAATAATTGTACAAAATCATTCATTCAACATTTTGTATTATACTGGCAATACTGAATGTTCTCATTGTAGCCAACAAAATAGAAATTAGTTTAATTAATAAATTAGTTTAATTAATAGACAACAACCTGCCGCCATGTTGCCTTGCTGTCTTCAAAAGAATTATTCTCATATGAACATGTGTATTCTATCCTTGACATTTGGTAGTCGGTAGCTTGCTGTGGTGAATGTGTTTAATGCTTATGGTAACAACAGCAGTGTTGCCAGCATATTCATTTGTTTAGTGCCCACCAGGGAAGGCATTGAGACTTTTAAAATTGTAGCAACAAATTTCAAAAATTGTGCTTTTTGACCTTAATTGTACTAAAAGATTTTTTTTTAGTTCAAATTACAAATTTTTATTTGATTTTATTGAAATAATCAACTTTGTGAAAACTCGGTAGTCAGAACAAATTTGCTTATAAGTTGGGATGTTAAAGCATATGGTTACACCTGTTCATATTGAAATTTAAAATATATGTACAAGTTAATAGCATTTGCTTTGTTTTCAAGTGAGAATAATATGAGTTGCGTGGTTCAAAAGTGAAACTGGGGAGATTCCTTAAATGTACTGAATTAGTCATTGGTGTACTATTGTACTTTCCGAGTTTGAATAGTACCAAAAAAGGTACAATTGTACCAATTTTAACATCCCTGGTACCCACGGAAACTGAGAAAATCCGTTTTTTTTCTAAGCATTAAAAATTTGTTGCCTACCTATTTCATTTGTTTATGTTATGATGATATGAAATTTGAATTACCATAAAATTTAAAATAGGTACATACCTATGTATGTATATATACATATATAGTTAACACATATGCACCAAGGAAAGATAAGCGGCCCACTCACTTGTAATGTATTTGTGAAATTTTTCGTATTGTACAACAATATCGCCAGTGTGTGTGTCATATTCGAAGGTGGCACAATATATTAGCAAATATCAAAAAATTTCCACACATCCAAAAGGCCATAAATCCATTTTTTTATTATTTACAAGATAAGCAAAGAACCTTATTTAAATAAGGTTATTTAAATAGTCTTAAGACTATTTATTTGCTATTTGCCAAATTGAATAACGAATAAAATCTGTATTTTGAACATATTGTCGGTGGGTTATTGGTTTGCTGCAGACATAATGTATTTTGAATACACTGTGCCGCAAACCAATAACCAAATTACGATATGTGAATAAAATTTTGCTGAAAGAGGTATTTTCGTTAATCACATCATAATCAATCAAAAAGTATATTTTGAATTTTTTTGATGTTACGACCTTTTGGTTTTTACGATTAAAATTCAAGTTTGTAAATTTTTAGCTGACTGATAATTTTTAGAGGAATTAGTGAAATGTATATTATGGCAACTCTGGCAATAAAAGAGAGGAAATTAGCCCCATCCCCTACAAGAACAATGCCGGTCATTTGATGCATCATCTGATGGGCATTTCTGATGGGTTTATACATCAGAAGTTTCTATCATTTGTAAACATTCGTGTACGTGTGAATCAGTACTGATGTAAACATCCTCAGAGCTGACTATTCAGTACTGATGTAAACATCGTCAGAACTGACAAATCAGTAATGGTGTAAACATCGTCAAAACTGACAAATCAGTACTGATGTATAAACCATTCATATCTGACTGGTACAACATTTATAAAAAAATTTGTTTTAAATATTTTATATAAACATTTTTTCAATTTATTTCAAAATTAATGCTGTTAATATAATAAATAAAAATTAATATAATATAATGTAGTATTAATACAAATATTAATGCTATTAAATTAACAAAAAAAGAAAAATAAATAAAAATTAATATAATAATAAAAAACAAAAGCAAAAAATATTAAGTATAACAAATTAAGCTAAGAAATTAAAAAAAACTGAAACTACTTTTTATTATCTTTATATTTTTTTGAATAAATTTTTTGCTTTTGCCTGTGGTGGCTTTTCTCCACTGCCTTCCTTATACTCTTCTCAAACTCGATGGAGGATTGCTTGGAAAATACATCTGAAAATTAAAAAGGGAAATTAAACAAGACATAATAAAACATAAAAATTAATTCATTGATAGGGCAAAGTGGTTAATATTTACCTCTTAAAACCTTATCGAAGAGTGTCAAGTTCCCCAGCGCTTTCTTCTCCCACCGTCCTTAACAATTATATTGATCTAGAAGATCATCGGTCATGAGGCTGCGGATGACTTCGCTACTGTCTTCTGGCATTCCCTTGGCTTTAAAAATAAACGTTTTCTGCAAGAAGGGTAACCTGAAATTTTTTGACATTATTAATTTTAAATTTAAGTTACTTACTACTGCCATTGCGAAGTCCGACGATTGCAATTTGTTCTCTATGGCATTGACATCTTCCAACGTTTTTAACGGCAGCATTGAGGAGACTTCATTTAGGGAATGGTCTACCGCTTCTTCCGTCATGCGGCACACCGACTGCTCCACTGTCCTTATTTTTATTTTATTGCTTTTTCTTTATTTGTTGCTTTTTGTTTTAATTTTAAATCATTTTTTTTTTAAATTTATATTTGTATTCAAGTTTCTTTTGTCTCTTTTTTAATTTAGAAGTTGGTTTTCCTTAAATGTTTTATTTTTCAATTTTTTGCTAGTCAAATAACCACCACGAATCTTAAATTTTCAATTTGACAATTGTGATTCAGTACGCGGGGATTCCCAAATATTACTATAACATTTGCATGTCAAACGGCTAAAAATGTAGCCCTGTATATTTAAATATAAAATTGTTGGAAGTGTATTAGAAAATAAGTTTTGTATGAGTTAGTTTCCATCAGCAATTTCTTGTAGGGTCCATTGCAAAATTTCACCATTTTGTCTTTTTAATTAAATAAATTGTTTTACTTAGCTAAAGCAAAGAATTTTTAAGTTGATGAGCTCAATGACAGCACCGCACCGCAATCTATATAATTAATAACTAATCAAATACAAATACATACGAGGAAGGTGCAAAAACTAGCCAAGTTAATAAAGAAAACACAACATATTACAAAAAAAAATTTGTTTCCCAACATTAGGATGCACTGTAGAGTGGTTCGAAAAAAATTGTGCCAGTCACCCCCTAGGATTAAAGATAATGAAAAAACAATTCCAAAAATATTTTCCAAAAAAACACGGCTTTATTTTCGTTCAAAAATATTTAGCATTAGGGTGGGTACGAACCGAGTTTTTAAAAGTCATGACTAGAATGTGAAGTGGTATTAAAAAACTATTAAAGACAGAAATGTAGCCCTTCCAGAGCCATAAACACCGGTATACAAAATGTTATGATCGGACTAAAAATGGCAACACAGTGAACAAAATACTAAAAGGGCGGAATTTGTAGGCGTGGCAAAAAAAAATAAAAAATATATTTTTAGAATTTTTTTTTACATTATCTTTAATCCTAGGGGGTGACTGGCACAATTTTTTTTGTATGGTAGGCGAACCACTCTAATGCACTGTTTATGTTAAGAACGGTCTAGCTCCATCTCTTCATTGTTGGCAAATTCTTTTCCACTGAGCCTTTTATCATATTTGGAAACAGAAAATAATCTGAAGGAGCTAAATCCGCCGAATAATAAACACAGCTTCAAAAATTTAATGCAACTCATTGACACCAGAGGCGCAGAGTTGTAAAAGTATGAAACTTTCATCGATATCTCCCTTCACCACACATGTGTTCTCTATCACTATCCCTTTCCTAAAGAAGGTTGCACCTAGTAATAGGCACTCATAGCCTGAGTGTTACTTCTCAAAAAATAAGAATAAAAAATTCCAGTTGAAAGAACATAAGGATTAAATCTGCGTCACTAACTCAAAAATTAAATTTTTTGAGTTGTGACGTTCTTTAAGTAAATGAGCGATATGAATGTATGTACATTCCGGATCATGTAACCTAACGAAATTCCAAAATATTTCAATGAGCTTGAATAGAAATGCTTTGAAATTTCTTCCCACATCGATTTCCCAAATTCGTCCCCTTCCACTAAGTTAAAGAAATCCCTTGTTTCATCAGGTTTTTGTTTAGCATAAGTTCAAAGTTCAGAAACACATTTTTTACTTGTTACATTTTATTAAGTCTTTGCAATTTTTGGAATAGACAGTTAGTCAGTCTGTAATTGGCACATGGTGAGAGCAGTGTTTGAGGTAATGGAGTTCGAGCAACTATGTATGTATGTATATGACAGACTGGCGAACGAACAATGAATACATACAACAATTCATTGTTCTCAACTGATACCTTGTAATGAATTGTTTGTTGTACTTTTTAACAGATGGATTTGTATTGTATGTACATATGTATGTATGTCTGTAATTATATGTAGTATGTACATATATGTATGTGCTTATAAACGCATGGATGCGAATGCCTTTGTCTATCTGCAAAAAAAGGAAATTAAGAAATCATGTTATTGCGTCGCAAATATCGTAAATATCAGTAGCAACAGACTGCCCTTTGTTTTATTCTTATTTTATTTTTTATTTTTTTTCTTATTTGTTGCAGACAAAACGAACTAAAGACGAAAAATTATTTGGCGCACTTTTCCGCTTGAATTAGAAAGAGTTAAATCTTTTAGATGTACTTAATAGATTCAGAAATACATATGTATGTATATTAAAAACAGGGAGTGAATAGAGTGTTTATAAGGTCTATGCAACTCTACAAAAATACAACAATGCACAAACCAACACTATGTTTAAGGTGCCAGAAGCGCACACAAATGTAAACTAAAGTATATCATTCCCAAAAATTTAAACAACTTTTGACAGTTTGACACTGCTACAACAAATAATCACCGGCTCTTGATGACACCTGTCAATGCCAGCTGATATTGTCAAAATGCATGTTTGCATTTATGGAGAGCTCAATTTTTGTTGGATATTTGAAGATGATAAAAGTAATAATTTCAGACCTGTGTACACATATCGTAAATTTGACATTTAATTTATTTAAAAATCAACAGACATTTGACCTAGTGTTGGGAAGTCACATTCGGATCGTCACATTCTCTTCCACCTTGGATGCACGAAAACTTTGAATATTACAGAATCGTCTTTCGCCTGTCCCTGTACATATACGTACTAGTCCTTCGTAATCCCCGAATGTATATTTAGTATTACTACCAGGGACAAGGACTTCATGCATTTAAAAAGGTATTTTAGGCGCCTAAAATATGACATAAAAAACTCAAAATATGCACTAAAAACAATAAAATATGCACATATCTTTACAAAAATTATTCAAAAGTAAAGTTTTCAATCTACATATCACTAAATAAAGATATTAAAATATTTTCTTTTCTCAAGAGGTGCGTGTACAAGCCTTTTATATTAAATCTTTACACAAGATTAAATATGGTATAATGATTTTTTCTGCATTATTAACTCCAAACTCGCATTTTCGAGATATGTATGTTTATATTACAGTAAAGGAGCGATACGTAAATAGAAAAAGAAAAGTGTTGTTATTTATTTTCATTAAAATTTTTTTTGTTATTCATACATATCGTCACCTAAAATCCAAAAAGCCGTAAGTACACTTTTTACTTTTATACAGCAAAAGCAAAACACAAAATAAATTTTAGACTATTTATTTGTTAGGTGCTAAATTGAATAATGAATGAAATTGGTATTTTTGAACATATATCGGCAAAATTTTAGGAAAAGTTGTATTTTGGTTTCTCACATCATAATCAATCAAAAAGTGTATTTTGAGTTTTTTGGTTGTTACGGCTTTCTGGATTTTAGGTGACGATATGTATTATCGAATGTGAAGTCCAATCAATTTGTTCTTAGAAAGCTTTGTGCATTGAAAAAGGCCTTGTAACGTCTGTGGATGTAATCGGCTCGAATTTAAATGATTCTTTTTATATAATGCTGTATATTTATTCAACTGAACCATTGCAATGAATTGAATACTAGCTATTAGATTTGGTTTTTGAATCCATTATAACTTTTAAAAACAATATCAAATTTCAGCATAATTGTTTCACTACTTTCGGCTTTAATAGCAGACAATTTGAAATTATCAAAATTACAATTTCCATTAAATTTGTTATGCCTGTACAATCGTTCCACAATTCTAAACAATGCAAGCGAATACAGTTGCCAAAAACAGCTTTGCAATATTTTTTGAAATTTGAATTTTTGAGAATATTTATATGACACAGCATTCAGCATTTTTATCAAAATATGAGGCAAAAATATGCAATTATGACTAAATTATGCAAAAATATGAATTTTCAGCAAAATATGCAAAAATATGCACTAACAAATCGATGCCATTTTTACGCAAAATCATTGTTTCGTAAAGATATTTTGTTCTAGCCATTATCAGACTGAAGGAAAAAAAACATGCATTTGCATGAAACCCCTGTCCCTGATTACTACCATAGATTTGCTCTCAATGGCCATATTCACAAGAAGTCAATGTATGGATGCGCTATCCAGACTTTGTCGTGAGACTCACACCACTATTACCTGAGTTCTTTCATCTGACAACTTCATCGGCAATAAGTAGGCAAATGAACTAGCCAGGGCTAGATCCACTATAAATGCTTCCAATGTGGTTTCAGCTGCAGTGCCGTTGAAAACAAAACTCTCAAATAAAATCTTCAGAAAGCAGGAAAAGGGTGGCATATGGCCACATATTCTATAGCAGCAAATAATATGTGGTCATGCGCTTAGGATAAACGTTCAGAGATAAGAATTGGAAGAGCATCTCGCGGTCAACTGGATGACCGGCAGACATGCTAGTAAGCTAGGTCTTTCCTGCAATACATTCTGTCGCAGCTGACAATAACAGGATATGAAGGAGAAAGTTTTTTGCCTGCCCTGTCCTCATGTGGGACCTCAACACAATGTGGTGAATCTAGTACGACTTATAATTGAAGCTAGCATTGGATGCAGACATTTTGCATATGCTAGGACTAGTACGAATAGATTGGCAGTTAGCCAAATAAACCGACCAACAGAATCTTCTATGCGTTATAGACGCATTGCCACACAACAAACTTCTCAAATATTTTATTTATCATCAAAACTCACCCGATGTAGGTTACTGATGGTCAGAACATTGCATCTCTTGTATCTATTAAAAAGTGCGTATGTTTGACAGAGTTTTCGAAAGGTCTGCACGATGTGCTAATCTTTTAAAATAATAGAAATGCACATTTAATATTGCACTTTGAGCAGCACTTGCATTAATCATGATTTTGCATCTGTCGTTTGTGACAGTGTGGAAGCTAAATACCAATTTGTCTTGTGATTCTTTTTTGGAGTGCGACAGAGTTCCATCAGATTTTCTTGTCAACAAATCGTACGTTTATATTATATATATATATATATATATATATATATATAAAGGGTGTTTTTTATTGAGGTATAGAACTTTAAGTTGGCATCACTTTTTTAACTGGCGGCCATTTTGTCAGTTGTTAAGTGATTAATATTTAGTTTGGTTTGCCATTTCATCATGAACAGGTTGACAAAAGAACAACGCTTGCAAATCGTGCAAATTTATTTCGAAAATAATGGTTCAGTTCGCGAAGTTTACCGCAAGCTCCGTCCATTTTATGGTCGACATAATCGTCCATCAGAGCAATTAATTCGGTTAACCATGGATCGTTTTCGCACTACGTTTACTCTATGTGATAATACGCATCCGCAGAGACGTCGAACAGTGCGCACCGAAGAAACAATTGCCGCTGTAGAGCAAACTGTTGAAGAGGACCCGAATGAATCGATTCGCCACCGTGCACAGCAATTGGAGCCGACTAACCGACTATTTTGTTCCCGAATTGGATGGCATGAATGTGGATGAGTTGTGGTTCCAACAAGACGGCGCTATATGCCACACAGCGCACGTCACAATCGATTTATTGAAGGAAACATTCGATGAGCGCATAATTTCGCGGAATGGACCTGTCAATTGGCCACCAAGATCGTGTGATTTGACACCATTGGATTATTTTGTTTGGGGATATGTGAAGTCGCTCGTCTACGCCAACAAACCAGAAACGTTAGGGGACTTGGAAGCCAACATTCGTGGCGTTATTGCCAACATACGGCCCCATATGCTCGAAAAAGTGGTTGAAAATTGGACCTGTAGAATTAGCTTTATTCGAGCCAGCCGCGGCGGCCACATGCCCAAAATCATATTTAAACATTAATGGCATAAAATTATCCTTCCAATAAAGCCAAATTGATGGACATTTAAACGATTTTCTTGTGTTTTATTTCAATTCGAAGTTCTATACCCCTCAAAAAAACACCCTATATATATATATATATATATATATATATATATGTATATATGATACTGAATACAATAGTCTTAAGCAAATATTAGATATCTTTCGAGGCAGATAAGTAAATCCCTTTCAATTGATACCCATATCATGAAAGTGATAAAAAGAGTAATACGACCCTTTTTGGTGTCCACCATATTTTTATCGTTGGCGGAATGTCCAAAGATTGATCTCATCGTAGTAGCTATATATTTATGTACATACATATGTATGTATGTACAATGTACAACATGTGCATATACAAATTATTTGTTACGTTTAATGTAAAAATAAGAAATTGATTTTTATTTCTGCTCAAAAAAATAAAAATCATAAAATAACAATTATTTCTTCTCAAAAAAAAAAAATAAAAATCAAAAATTTTTAAACCATTTGAGTTTTGAAAAATCTAATTGAAAACGTTCAAAATGGTATGATTGCCTAGGCTCTACGACATTTCCTTGAACTTGATTTTTTTTTCTTTAAAAATTCAAGAACAACAATCATTTTCGGTCCCTGGTTCTAACCGACCTTGATTATAAAAAAATACTAATAATGTAAACAAAGTCTTAAATACAAAGTGCAGAATAAAATATGCAACTATTTTTTGGAGTTTGAGGACACTTAGATAGAAATTTAAAAAATAGTTTTGCCAGTATTTGGAGTACGTTCATAAGTAAGCTTATGTAATTTTTTTCTACGCACTGTGCTAGTCTAACAAATGAATTTAATACAATGAATTAAATTTAATTAAAAAAAAGCGTTACGTAATATATGGACGGCCCCTTAAAGAAAAAATGTTGCGGTGTTTAATCTGTTACAAAAACGTCATATGTAGTCGAAATACGCCAATCACGATAAAGCCCATTATTTGTAACGATTCGAAACGCCACTAAGGTCCAATAATTGACTTCTCAATTAAGCGTCATTTAGCTAATAGTCACTTAAATTTAAGTTGCACTTAAATGCAGTTTCATTCCTTCAGTCGTACAATTAAATGCTCACTTAAATACCATGAAAGTGTGGTAGCTCTGTGAAATGTTGATAGTTCTAAAAGAAACCAGATTGAATGTAAATAAGAAAGTTAGGTTATGAACATATAGAAAATTAAAATTGCATAAAAACACATTTTATGAAACCAAAAGAGCATTAGAACAAATTTTTCTATTTATTTATTCCATTATATGAAAATATGTATTGTATATGTTATATAATTATGAAAATAAACGAAATTCTTTTCAACACAGCCACATGATGTTCATGTAGTTACATGCCCTATCGGAGAATGTGTGGTTGACTACAAAAAAAGTTAACTTATAGCTAACTTTTCTTAGACTGACTAAAAGCTAGCTGCAAAGTCATGCAGAACAAACCAAAAATTAATTCTTAAGTTGAGTACGTAATCGAATTTGGTGAGAGCCAACAAATTTATTCTCAGCTACTTTAAAACTCATTTCAGTTTTATATTAACATTTTGCTGTTGTTATTTTAAATGGCAGCTTAGCCGAGTGGTAGCGCGTTGAGTACATAAAGTGTGATGTTACATGTTCGAGCCACAGAAAAATTTTTTTTTTAATTTACTGACTACCAGGTGATTTAAAAAAGTCAACTTTAAGTTAGCTTAAAGTAGTGCCTAGTGAGACAATTGACTACCGCCTAGGACATCGCAATGTTAAAATAGTCAGTTGATTACATTGCAAAGTAATCCAAGTGTAGTCAGTACTAGTTGCGAAATAGTTAGCTTAAAGTTAGTTTAAAGTTAGCCAAATTTCCGATAGCGTGTTTTCAATAAACACACACAAGCACAATAACATATGGTATGGTAGTAAAACTTAAGTATGATTTAAATACACAAGGTTGGACATTTACATAAATGTCTCTCAACTTTGTTCTGAAAAAATGAATTTGGTACTTAAATGACACTTAAAGATAAATGATACTTAATTGAGAAGTCAATTATTGGGCCTAAGACTAACACCGCACTATAGGCGACTACTCGTATAGCGAATAAAGTTGATATAAATAATTTTTTTTTTTTTTTTGGCTTATTTCAACATCAGTTTTTCAAAAGTTAAAGTATTATTTGGTAAACAATAGCCAAAAGTATTGCGATTAATCCATCGACTTCGGTACAAAGTCAATTTTCCGTGTTGTGCAGTTTTTCACCTATAAAGTTTCCAGAAAACAAGAATTTCGTAGAACTTCAAAGCAATTTTGAATGAATTCCTTTAACAAACTGTTTGATTAATTTATTATTACAAAAAATTTGTGTTTATTTTGCATTTCTGTTTAATAAATTTTTTGTTGTCTTCGCCTTTGGCGTGGTGCGGATACACTTTGTCCCATGGACATACACATACTTGTAGAAATACAAATGTGTGTGTGTGTGTGTGTGTGTGTGTGTGTGTCTTTAAGTACATTTACTTTTATGTTTACTTTCTGCGAAGAAATTTCATTGAACTTTTCTGCTTGTTCCCAATTGCTTGAGACGTTCGAATTTTTTGTCTTAATTCATTTTCTATTTTTGCATTAGAAAAAGCAACACGCAACCTGCTCTGCTGTCTGCTCTGGTTCTGAAGCTTCGTCACAATCACCCCACCATTTTT
The DNA here is from genome assembly GCA_949987645.1 of Tachina grossa. Lineage (NCBI taxonomy): Eukaryota > Metazoa > Arthropoda > Insecta > Diptera > Tachinidae > Tachina > Tachina grossa. The sequence continues at coordinate 56,469,830 of OX465276.1, read as the reverse complement.
CGCTTCGCTTAATATTGCGCGTCCCTTATGAAATAAGTTTGTGTATACATACATACATTAGTCTCCTGCATAAGACTTCTTATAAGAACTTTCAAGACATGAGGGATTTTTCAAATGCTTTACTACAGGGAAATCTTATAAAACAAATGTTAACAACACTGTTTGCAAGAAATTTATTTGAGTATTGTAGGTATAAAAGTAGGATTAGTAAAATCGTATCATTCTACTTTACAGCTTGCCGTATCGTTCAACTTTGTGCACAATTTATAGAAAATGTAACAGTTTGCATAGCACATTTTTTTTGTCTGGCATTAAATACGGCGTTTTTGACATTCGCTACAGAAAAATCTGTTTTCTGCAGATTCCTACGTCAGCAGTGCCACATATTTTATAACTAGTAACATGCATTGTATATCGTACGGTTTTTGTCAGATGACAAGCAACATCACGATACGATTTTACTAATTCTACCTTAAGAGTAAAGAAGAAAACACTTCGTGACGGAAGAATTTGTGATACTAGCTTCTTTCTACGCATAAAGGCAGAATTACCCGACTGTAAATGTAGAACTGTAAATGTAAATGTGTCAGCTGATCGAATCTGTTGCATGAAAAGCTATGCAAACGCTTACCTGACTGCAATGACACGTAAATGTAACGTCTGAACCTGCAGAAAATAGAATTTCATGACGAGGTTACGTGACATTTGTAGACAGTGATGGGATGTATGTATATTGAGTGAGAGTGTGGCACAATAGCCCTGATTTGGGACTTTTGTTTCTTTTAATGGTTTAAGCTTTTGAGTGGTTAATTTGTATACGCACATGGCATATATAATAAATTTAGTTTTCTAGCAAAGTTTTTTCTATAAAATCTAACCAGATACTACCAATCGTATGTTTTTTTTAATATACATACACATATACATATATATTACATATGTATGTATGAATATGTAAAATATACATTATATGTGCGTGCAAACATTCAAGCGTACAAAAAACTATTTTTATTTAAAAATAATACCAATAAAAATAAAAATAGGTACGTATAATCAAAATAATTGTAATGATCATAAAAATATAAATATTTTGTATAATTATAATACGTTGTAATGTAAATATGTATATACGGATATGAAGCTGAAATTAAAATGTTTGTAAGTATAAAATAATGATTTGATACAATTTAAATAATTTTGGTACTTTTTCCACACAACCAAAAATAATATGAAGATGTTGAACTCTCATTAATGTTTCGAACAGCTGTTTTCCATTTTATTTGATTTTTTATACTGATAAACACCCAGCAAACAAAAAGTCCTGTATATGTACATACATAGGTTTTTTGTTAAAAAAATATACATATCGCTCATTTACTTCAATAGTGGCATAACTAAAAAAATTAGTTTTTTGAGTTAATAATGCAGAAAGATGCGGCATTTCGTATTTTATCTTGTGTAAAAATTTCATATAAATAGCTTGTACCATCACCTCTTGAGAGAAGAATTTTTTTTTAATTTCTCCATTGAGTTGTATGCAAATTGAAAACTTAAAACGCGTTTTCTGCAAAACTGGTTTTTTTGAGTTGTGCCACTATTGAAGTAAATGAGCGATATGTATATTGTTTGTGAATAAAACTTAATTATTATGAGTAAGTACGAACATTAATGAGAAAAGAATAAATCGAGAAAGTGAAGATTTGATTGAGGTGCTACTGCAAGCATACACATTCCTGGAAATTGAATAGCTAAATACTTCGTCTTTCCGATGAAGTTGCCCAAAATCTGCTCTGGTAATGTACAATGACAAATATTACTGTTGAGCGTTACAGCTGCTATTACAATTATTATAATTGAGTTCATTTAAATAAAATAATAAGAATTTTCAAAACCTTTTTTCGTTCTAAAAGGTGTGTTATTTCAAAAACTCAATTAGTTTTTGCCAACAGGCTAAATCTTGCCATCAAAAGAAAGTAAATTAAAATAGTTTCAGCGAAATTATTAAAAAATCTCGGATTAATTAAAACATTACTATTTTATAAATTATTTACTTATAATTTCTAATGCATGCATACATACTCGTATGTATGTCCGTATGTGTACATATGTATGTACATTTCAATCAAAAGGATTTCCATGAATTTAAATATCATACATACATATGTATGTACATACTTATATGAACTTTCGCGTTTGACTTCAAATAACTCGCAATTTAAAATCAAAAATGCGTGTTTGCTGGGCACAAAGCAATTACCGTGTATGTATGTGTGCACAAAGAAGTTTTTTGTTTGTGTCGAAAACACATGACACGTTTTTAAGCATTCTATAAGCGCTCAAACGTTTACATTTACATTACATTTACATTTACCTTACATCTGCGATTTCTATAGTCGGGTAACGGAGCCTTAAGAGCGTGTACGAACGTCATGCATGTATAGGGTTGCCAGATACCAAAAGTCAAAAACCTGGACAATGGAAAAAATTCAACTGGATTTTTAAAAAATAGCTGGACAATTTAAAAATAAGCTTAAAAAGCAGTGTTGATGCTTTTTGAAAATATTGTTTTGGTTGTAAATTTCCAGTGATGTACAAAATAGAGGAACTAATCAGTGTTTAGGAAAATTACAACTGGTTGTACATTTGCAAGCACTATTGTTTCTTTTTATTTAGTGTTAAAAATTTTTCCTTAGAAGATATAAAAACACAACCAGAAAACAGAAAATTTTGCCTTGTTTTAATAAGAAAAGCTGATCCTTATGTATTTTTATCTCCTGATTACGATTCCTTCATAAGTTTTAATCTGTAAAACAATTTCCTTTATTTCGATAGCTTTACATTGAGGAGCATAGTTTAGTCCATAAAACTTTTTTATTATATTTTTTACTTAAATAACTAGTCGTTATGAACTTTTGTCCGCTAGTTACGAAAAGAGATTTCTTATATTCTTACACCCTCTAGTTTCAGAGATTTGTGCATTATATTTAAAAAATAATATCTCGAATTTTTCTTTTCTTACGCCATCAAAAAATATTATTTCTAATAATATGACGTCGCTGATTTTGAATGTCGCCTCTATTTTTTGATAAGTTCTGATTAGTTTAGTGAGCATAATTATGAGTGTCGTATTTCGAATACGAAGAGTTTGTAAAGCAATATTCTTTATTCTTGTACAAAATAGTCTAGTAGAAGTCGAAATACCACACTCGTTATTAGGCCCAATAATTTTGCATTAAAAATTAAAATTTTTCCTTAAAATTGTTTTTTTTTTTTTTGGTAAAAGCTGCAAATTTCGATATAATAACTACAAATAAAACAAAAATTTTCACAAATTTACCACACTCGTGATTAGGCCCAATAATTTTGCATTAAAAATTAAAATTTTTCCTTAAAATTGTTTTTTTTTTTTTCTTTTTTTTTGGTAAAAGCTGCAAATATAATAACTACAAATAAAACAAAAATTTTCTGGACTGGTCAATACAACATTTATTATACGTAATAATTGCATTGATCAGATATGTGATACAAAAAACAAATTTTTTTGGAAGGCATGAGAGAGCAAAAATGTTAGTCTTTTCTTTGTGAAACTAGAGGTGATAGATAAATAATAAAACTATATTCATAATCAGCGGACAAAAATACATAAGAACCAGTTAATTTAATTTCAAAAATTTAAATAAAAAAAATTTAAGAACTGAACCAAAAAGACACGATTTTTAACATTCATGCAATAAGAGTAAGATATCATGATATACTCAATGTTCATCTACTCAAATAGAATTTAATGAAATTTAATAATCCAGAAAGTATTTTTAGGTTTGGGGGACCATTCGTGATATACTAAGTGAATTATAAAAAAGTGGCATAAATTAAGCATATGCTAATTGTCACTATATCTTTAAAACTAGAGCTGCTGGGGAACCATCGTAATCAGCAGATAAAAATACATAAGGATCGGCTATTTTCAATGAAGCAATAAAACCACTGTTCCGCTGTGTAATTAATTAAAAAATATAAAATGGATAAATGGATAAAGAAATTATTTTTCAAAATTTAAGAAATAATTTTTAACTGGATAAATTTTATGTTAGCTAGTGACTGGATGAGGCTCTAAAAAACTGGAAAATCCAGGCCATTCCAGGCCGTCTGGCAACCCTATGCATGTATGTGTGTATGATATTCTATTTTTCTGCCCACATGCAAAGGCACACACATGCATTAACATTAGTTGTATGCGGTTAATCACATAATAGCTTACCACCCAGTAAAAAATATATGGATTAATCCAACATCGAGCAATAAAGGAGTAATGACTTGTTCGTCCATTTGGAGTAATAAGCGAGCTATCGAAACTTTTTTTTTGTTTATGCCTCGCTTAATACTCCAAATGGATCAAGGAGGGATGTATCAGTTCGTTTTTGGTTTTTTTCTTTCTTTGACATAACTGTTAATTGTTCATGTTTTCGTGTTGTTTTTCTATTTAGTCAGTTTAGTTTTAAAAAGCGAAAGACGTGTTATTAAAAAAAAAAGCGAAAAGGTACGGGTATAGTAACAAATTGTTAAAAATGTGTCAAAATTTAGTTTCTAAGTGTCATTTAAGACGACTAGTTAAAAAAGAAATTGAAAAATTCTTTTATATGAATCTTTACTCCCTTTATGCTCTTTTAGGAGACAAAAACGATTACTCCCTCTGTCGTCCATAAGGAGCTTAAAAGGAGTACTCGTGTTAAAAATCCAATGAGATCCGGAGTTTAATGGAGTAATCCATTGCTTGCAAAGGAGCGCTACAAGATTACTCTTTGGATGATCCTATTTTTTACTGGGCATCTACATATTACAAACACACTCAAACGTACAATATGAAAAATAACAAGCATACACTAATCAACAGTACTTCTTTTGAGTGTTTGTTTTGTTTTGCTGTCTTGACATTTTCGTTTGTTAACACTGATCCTGTAGTCAGACTGGGGGCAAGTGTCTCTATGTCAACACTAAAATTCTAGTAGTAGTTTCATTGTCTACAATTCCTCTTATATTCGTCAGTACAAAAGAAATAGAGAAAACAGTTGTGGTGTATTTCTGGTGGATTTTGCAACAACTTGTCAATATACATAAATTTGTATGTACGTAAGGTATAAAAATGTACCAGTAAATGTATGGTTGGCATGTATCCATGTTCCCATAAGAACTATGAATTCACTACCTAGTCAATTGTTTTAGTGTTACTAGTATATTTTCAATGACAAGCACATGCTAAATGTGTATAGCATAAAGTATTGTATGGGGAATAATTGTGGAGTAGTACTGGTGACAAAGTCAAAAGCGACTCAGTACATTTTCACTATTCGCACTTTCTGCAGGGCATCTACATATTACAAACACACTCAAATGTACAATATGAAAAATAACAAGCATACACTAATCAACAGTACTTCTTTTGAGTGTTTGTTACAAACAAGCTGTCTTGGCGTTTTCGCTTGTTAACACTGATATACACGTACACCAATACATCTATCGTGCTTCGCTTACAGTACGACAGCATTTATTATTGGTATAGTATAATACATGCGACGTGAATACATTTAAAAATCATGACGTTTTTACATTTCAAGACTGTTTACGCAGCTCTCTAACATACATACTTATTTTTTAGGAAGGAACACCAGGAGAAGAATGAAGAAGAACTAGTGCAAAAAAAGAGATCTGCAAAAAAAAATCATTGTCTGGCCACAATATGTTCAGATTTCACTACGTATGTACGTACTGGTTTGTAATACGACTACAGCGTCTGTTTATCTGTCTGTCCCTCGTTTTCTGCCCATTTGTTTGAGTTCATTTTTCGTTGGTATCCAATTTGGTCTTTTTGTTGCCATTGTTGTTGTTGCTGCTTTTGTTGTTGTTTTGGTTGTATACCTACCCAGACATTTCTTGGTTTTGGATTTTGTTATACGAACTTTGTTATTGTTTTGTTTTGGGTTACCTACTATTTGTTTTTGTAGTCTGCATCAGTGCCACCAGGTTAGGGTATTTGTCCCCAAAATGGGGATTTCGCTTCTCATTTGGGGACAGAATTTCGTGGGGAGGGATTTGGGGTCTTTTCATTATAAGAGTATTTTATCTGAATACAATATTTACGTTTTATGGGGTTTCTTCTAATTTTACAGATTATTTTAAAATAGTATTATTACTGTAATTATATTTTTATAAAGCGAAAATAAATGGAAATTCGCGAAAAGTTACAAAATTTACAAAAAATAGCCATAATATTGAGTTATAATCGCTAAAACTGTAAGGTGTGCCAAAAATGTACGAAAATTCGCAAAAATTTACTAACAGCGGGATGATAATAAAGTCTAATATTACTAAAAAAAAAAAGACAAAAAAGTTTGCAAAAATTCGCGAGGTTGATTAAAAACCACCAAAGCCATTAAAAATAAAAACATTTTGGTAAAAACTCGAAAAAAAATTTACTAAATGTATTAAAGAAATTACTAAGCCTGTAAATAGTAAAATTCGCAAAAAATATAAAAGAAAATTATATTTTTTTATACTTTTGAATAAACACTTATATTTTTATACTTATATGTGAAATATTTGAAGGCGGCACCACTGAAATATGTATATATATATACTTCAATATCAGGATTGTATGGGGTGTTACTGTCGCTTTTAAAATAATTAAGTAGCTGGCTACCAGGCATCACTTTTTGCCGGTGGCACTTGTAGTCGTGTAGCCTGCTGTGGTCTATGTGTTTAATGTATAAGTTCTAATGACTTAACTTATACTTTGTTAAAAAATTAAAATAATTCCATCAAAATAGTTAAATGTGTTTGCACTTAACTGAAATTTTACAGCTCACAAGTGGCAAAATCAATTCCCACTTCTGTAGAATTTTTTGTTATTTCTCGCACTCTCCGTTGCGAACGCTTATGTACAAATAACTACAGTCAAATCCCTATAATGCGAAGCCCGATAAATCGTAATTCCCAATAATTCGTAATAAACTGTCGGTCCCTTGAAAAAAATTTCATTAATTCGTAAAATTTAGACATTTTGGGGGCAAATCACCGCATTCGAAATCGAGTACTTTGTCATCGAAATGTTGCTAACGTGGATCACGGCAATCGTTTTCGAAACGTATCTACTCGAAGTTGCAATCGATTGGTAATCTACTATCGAAAACAAGTAAACTCTAGCTTTTTGCCCAGAAACAAACCAAAGAAACAAAACAAAGGAAAAAAGAAAGAAGTAATAAAAATATAAGTATTTTTCTGATATTTCGCACAATTAGTTTAAAAAATATAATTTTAATTGTTTTTAGGGAAAGTGAATATGAATACGAGTACATAGATTGCCCAATAGACAGTGCAAAAAAATAAATAAGGGAAAAATCGCTTCCAGAACAAATACAAATAAAACAAACGGGAAACAAAAAGAAGTATTGGAGCAATTTATGATGGAACATCACGGTTACGTTTTGTTTTTCTTATTGTCATATGCTAACAGAAATGTAAAAAATAGTAGTAAAGCCCCGTTGAGACTATTATACAAGTACTAATACTTTCATCACATTTTACGATACCGAAATCTAAATACATTCGCTGCGACTGTCAAAAAATCACATATTGTGTTCAGACCATCACACTTCAAATCAAATGTGTAATACAAGTAGAAAACAAAACAGCTGTTCAATGAAAATGTCTGTGCTATTCATTGACTAGCGGCGGCAAAGCGGTTTCATGTAGGCAGGGACGTGCCGGCACTTGAAAAAATTCAGCAGTTAAAAATATTCTATGTAAATAACAGAAAAGATATTACAAAAATGTTAAAAAATTACGTCACCGAAATATACTTCCATACGATTCACTTATTCAAAATTTTCAGCCGATATACGTATGACAAAACATTACATAAATGACGACACGCTATTGGCGGCGAAACAGCCGACTTGGAAATTTGGTTTGTATGAAAATGCAACCCTGATCTAATGAAATGTATTATCGTTTAGAAAATTTTCTAAAAACGAAAAAGTCTTATGGGATGTCAAAATTTTTATTGTATTATTTGCCACTTTGATGACATTTTGCGTTCAGACTATCACACTTGTACGTATTATTTGAAGTTTTGACAAGTATAAATACAAAGTATAATAGTCTGAACGCGGCTTAAATAACATAAAATACGATAGAATACCGTGATCCAAAAAATTGCAGCCATCGAAATATTTCTCTATACGAACGTGCACTCGATTTCGAATGCCGTGATTTGGCCCTTGGTCCCCTAGCTTATAATTCGTATTTTTCTTTTTTTTTTTCAAATAAAATCTCTTACAAATCGTAATTGTTTGCTGACTACCACTTATAATTCGTAATAGAATCAACAGAAACATGGAAAAAATTATTTATTGTTTACCGCTATTTTGAGTGGGTTTTTTACTTTTTCTTGTTTGTGTTTATTTTCTTAAGATCAGTCTTTTAATGAATAAAGAAAAATGTCAAAGCTCTGTCGATGTCACAAAAACAACAAATTTTTATTTTGTATTTTATTTATAGCAACAGTTTTTTATGTTTTTTTTATCATTTTAGTATATAAATTGAAAAACCCCGTTAATTCGCATTTATTTTATTTTAACCCCCTATAATTCGTAAGAAATGGCCAGTCTCTTGCTATTACGAATTATCGGGATTTTACTGTATTCGATTTAATTAATTTAGGTGTGGACTCAAATAAATTTGAAACACTTGTGCTATTATCAAACACTAGATGGTTATCATAAGAAAAGCTGTGCAAAGAGTTTTGAAGCAATGGATTGAGTTACAGCATCATTTTAAAATGATATCAAACAACAATATTGACAAAATATTTTTGGGGACAAAAGTTAGGATTTTCCTTTTGAAATGGGGATTTTTGGGGACATGATGATTTAAATTGGGGACAAGAGGCAAAGTTTTTCTGGCAGCACTGGTCTGCATTTAAACGTGCACAATAGAAATATTTATAAATTTTTTTTTTGCCTTCTGCATTTGGTACGCTACAGTGCGATTTGCAGGCATTAAATTGAATATAAGGGAAATATTTATAATTTTAAATACATACATACATACATACACACATATGTATGGATGTGCCTATACAATTTATAAGAAAAAACAATCGACGATTTTTAAATTACAAGCATTTCTGCTGCTTATCTGTATCGAAAGGTGTATCTACACACCTTGCAACATGTTTGCGCAATACGTTTATCATTCTTCAGTTCATTTAATTTTTTCTGCGAGTGACAAAATCATATATATATATGTACATACATACATATCCACATCTAGCTTGTTTTCTATTAAAGCTTGGGCCTCACTATCCTACACAACACAATCGTATGATATACGAACATATACAATACTGATCTGTTGAACTATTATTCACCCTTATTACAGTTGTCGACATCGACGTCACTTTAAAATGGAAAAGGAGAAGATCTGGTCCAAAGACCGTTACTGCGACACTTGATGGATCATTTGTTCCACAATTTTTTGTTATTGTGTTAAAGTGACGTCGATGTCGACAATTGGAATAAGGGTGAACAACAGTTCAATAGATCAGATGATTGTCTTTTTAGAATTTTCATAAAGTCCATCATACCAGGGTTGTATTATTTGCATAAAAGTCGCGCGATTGTGTAGGATAGTGAATCACGCCCTTAACTAAACTAGTAAAATAAATTGGACGTCCAGAATGCGCTACGTCTAGAACAGCATGCTAATGGCATGTATTAATCTTTTGAATCGATTAAAATTTCACCTTAAACGCAAACGGACGTAATAACTACACTTTTATATTTTTTACAGGAGAAACAAAAAAAGTTTCAAAATCAATAATAATAAAGTTTTCTTGAAATTTTTTTTCCAAATTTACTTTTAAGGTCGGGGCACAATGAATCCGTCATGCGTTAAACTGCGCCTTTTTCAACTGACAGCTAAGTTGAAATACATGGTTTCTTATGAGGTCTGTTACATTCAGTACGTGTCCGTCAACGCAAAGTACAAAATTTGGTAAACTTTTAACTTTTTGTGTACGTTGAGTAGTTTGACAGATATTGGTTAATTTTTTTGGTATGTTCTGATTTAAATTTTTGTGTTTTGTGGTAGCAAAAATAAAATTAAACAAAAGAAATAAACGAAATGAATACCAAAAGTTGAATTTAATAAATAAAATGGAAATCAACCTATTGAAGCTGTTCAAATGCTTCCGTCAATAAAGTACTCATTGTGCCAACCTTCTACGTCGTTGCGTTAATGTCAGTTGAAAAAGGCGAAGTTTAACGTATGACGGATTCATTGTGCCCCGGCCTTTACTTGGGATACTTATGTATATGTTTTTAACCATTTATTTCCTTTTAATATATATTTAAGCTTTTATGTTAGTTACGTTCTTTGCAATAAAAAACAGATGCATTTTTAATTACGTCCTTTTGTATTTCATTTATAAAGTCGTAATTTTTGATCGCAGAATTCTAAATAATTGCGTGAAGATGTAGTTTGATACAATGAAGCATAATCAATCAAAAACTAGATCTCGAATTTTTCCGTTTGCATTTAAGGTGACAATATGTAGTAACTAATATCAAAACCCTTACTTAAGCTAATATAACCAATTTAAGTTGCTAAATTTACAAAAACAAATTTTTGCTGGAGATTTTGTTCGTTTGGTTAATCTAACCAAATCTAACTGTTAATTTAGGCTTGGTTAGGTTAGGTTAAATTGACGAGAGGAGGCATTACGCTTATGTCAGGCGACATACATCAAAATAAGCTAGTGTAAGCCTGTTGTGAGCTCTCATGTGAATTAAAAACGAACCTTCACCTTCATAGGAACTCAGTATTATTTACGTAGTCCCTCAAACTTTTCCAGTCAATACCTCTAATAGATAATATCCCTAAAAGTGCCATACCACTCCAAAAAACGCCATCTGGACTGGGTCAAAGCTGGATAATGGTAAAGAAAGTGCTGCATTGTCTTAATGCCCTCAATACATGCCCAGTATCCATTAATATCTGTGCCTTCATTCGGATACAAATGCCTTCGTAAGTACTCCCATACAGACGCTGTGGTCAACTTTTCTAGCTCGGGTTTCTTTGGTTTCAACATTCCCCTTGTGTTAGCTTCTTACGGGTCGCCCCAAAGAACCTTGGCTATATTATCCCCAGTAACACCAATCCATCATGACCTGTGAGCCATCTTTGTTTCGAGCCATCCGTGCAACAGAGTTCGATTGAACCAGCAGTGTCTTTCTTTTTCACGCCGATCCATTTAAAGATCTACATGATAGCACGAACTTCCGCATTGAAGACTGTATTATGTACAGGTAAGCGGAAGTAAATTTCGGTCTCCGGTTCTTCCATGAAGAAACCTAGGCCCATTATTCCCCCCACCGCAACTTCGAGCAATCCATGTAGCAGTAAAATTCCACTGGTGTTTGAGCTAGGGTTCAATTGAACCAGTACCTGGATTCAGTAACTTTTTGCGAACCGAAAATCGTAATACTTATCGACATATTTAGTCGTTTGCGATAACGATAATGTGATTCTGTAGTTTCTTTTTAACGATAGTCTCCCACTTTATCTTATTCACCATCTAATTCAATATTATGTGGTAGCTCTGTATAGAAAATGTGAAAATAAGCGAAAAGCACAGAGAATAATAAAGAAAAATTCAAAAAATTTTATTTTGTGACTTAATTTTTTTTCTCCAACCGACAGCGAATATCGTTAAAATATGTTACTGAATAGCAAAGTCGATAAATTTTCGTTATATTTATTATAACGATACGATTGTCATAATAAAAGTTACTGAATCCAGGTACAGAAGTTTCTTTTTTATTTACACTGATTCATTTTATGAACTCTGTCAGATCAGGTAAGCAGAAGTAAACTTTGGTCTTCGGTTCTTCTATGAAGAAACTTAGCAGCATTCTTTTCCCTAGTTTCAAGCTATCCGTGCAACAACAAACCTCGCATTGGTGTTTGTGCTAGGGTTCGATTGAACCAGCAGTGTCTTTCTTATTCACGCTGATCCATTTTAAGACCTCTGTGATAGCACGAACTTCTACCTATAAGACTGTATTATGAACAGCTAAGCGGAAATAAATTTCAGTCTCCGGTTCTTCTATGGAGAAACCTAGGCCCTTTGTTTTCCCAAGCTTCGAGCCATCCATGTAGCAGCAAATACACACGGGTTTTCTGTTAGGGTTCGATTCACTCGGGACAGTCTTTCCGGTAGCAACATCTTGTATTCAGTTATAGCCCCAGTCTCACGTAACTGAGCGGATAAGTCTAATGTCTGGTTATATCCTTCCGGGTGACACATGTTCAGATGGTGCGGTATGTTGTCCTGTCCGTTATATTATCTCCTTTCATTTGTAGACGTTTAGAAGCAAGAACTGTTTCTTATCTTATATAAATACCTATAAGATGGAATAAAAATAATCTCCTAAAGTCCTACGGGATAAAGTTTTCATTGCGCTACTTAAACCAAGGCAGCGCATTTATTGAACCTTCTCCAAAATTTTAGTGTTAAACTTTCTTGCTAATTGAACTCGACCCATACTACTGATGCGTATGTTAGAATTGGTGTCATCCTATAGAGCCAGTGTGTCCGCAATGGCGCTGAGTTCTTATCTGAACCCAATAACCCTTCTGCACAGAGGGCAGCACGAGTTAGCCTTCTTGACTAGTTGTTAATTTACTTGCAATGAAAATTATTACTGCTGATTCGGTTTTATAACTAAAAACACAATAAAATTAACCATTTCCTGAGTAATGTAATATTTATTTTTAAAGTTGACAAAACTTAACTAAAAAAAAGTAACTAACCAATTTCTGTAGTTAATTTTACTGTAAACAAAACTTATTAATGTAATGTAATATTAACTTTAATTGTTACTATTGAAATAATTAACAATTTAGTCTATAGTGACTTCTATAGTCGCCTTATACCAGTAGTATAAATTAGTTTTTCTACTTGAATGTCTTCCAAAACGTTTCATATTCTTGCCCTGTAAGAAAACATTGTGGTCTTCAGTTAAATAAAATACAGCATTTCTTATTTATTTATTTAGTTCCTTCAATTCATTTAAGAACTGGTGCTCATTTTGCGAAAATGTTTATATTTTGTTATATAAGCGACACAAAAATGCCGCCAGGAATTTGTCGTTACAAAAAAAAAAATTTAGTTTAATGTCTGAATTCTTTTAATATTCTCAGTTTTATTTTTCAATGTCTCAGTATTTGATATTTTCGGTTTTTTTTTTGCTTGTTTTTATTTTTGATTTCTGAGAGTCAGACAGAACATCTGAAATGAGCAGTCAAGTATTTGTCGTGTGTCATTTGAGTGTCTAGGAAATTTTATTTTTGTTTATATATTTTTTTTTGGACTAAAAAATGCTTAGACAATTTTTTTTTCTCGAGCCTAATGTTTATTTTTATACTGGAGTAGATATTATGATGTGTCATGAGTTTAATTTTGAAAAATCTCTGATGATTGCTACAGAAACAAAAACTAATAAAATATTAGATAATTCAAAATTCTTGCTGGAGAAAGATTGACAAATGTCAGAGGTATGGCAAAAACGTTCTCATAATATGGAAGAGAGAATTAGAAAACTAATTTTTCAGGTGACTTCACGCAAATGGTATATTTGCAACTTTGTGAGGGAATATCATGTCCTCATGCTGCACATGGTGTCACCGAGCACCATACGTGTCTGCCTGCATATTGTCGCCTCTCGTAACCTTCTTAGATTTATGGGATCCGTCGTGGATCTTGGCCTTTTGTCTTGCCATTTCCCGATGAAATACTTCTGCTTCAAAAATACAGCGGATCTTTGTTTCCCATATCAGGCTTATACCGTTTATAGAGACACACTTATTGAACTTAAAGCATTTTATACCTAGCGCAAATTTAGAGCACACATTCCTTTGTTATACGCATCTAAGCACCGATTAATATTAGAGATCTTTCGCTCCACCAGATCTAACACTTGTACAATATCTAAGTCTTATAAATAGTCGCTTACTTCCTATACCGCAAGATACATGATAGGTTTAGCTCACTTCAGTGAACACTTAACACCGATATTCCGTTCAAAAGAGATCCATCAGCACGAATTGATATCGCTCTTCATACGCTCATTATGCATGTTACCATCCGCAGTTAGAGTTCGATGTAGTCTATCGCCTAACTACCCTCTACTCATGCGTTCAAATGCCTTGTAGGTCTCCTTAATATCTTTATGTGCAACTTCCAGTGTAGTTCTTTAAATAGTGATATATCCAAAATTATACCAATTTGGTTTCTCCATTATTATTATGAATGGTAGCCGAACTTTATTTGCCAATTTTAACTCTTCCATATCTTATATTTTGCAGCTTTGTTTTCATTATTTTCAGTTGCCAATCCATCATAATTTTCATTTGAGTTACGTTGCCAGTTGTCACGGCAACTGAAGTTCCGTTGCCATATATAATCGGGCCATAAGTCTAAAGGTTGCAATCCCAGCATTACTTACATTTCTTGTCTGGGCGTTCTCACACAAACCATTCTCTGAAACCCCAACTACCATTCGATTGATTATCTACTGGCAAGCCTTTCTCAATCAAAGAACGGATGGTCATCATCATTATACTGTAGATATAGTGTGCAGCTTCGGCTGAAATCTCCCATTTTTTAACACAAACTTTTCTGCATTGATGTAAGATTTATCTTACTCTCTCTATTTTCACATCAATGTAATCATTCTATGTTTTATCAATGTAATCATTCTATATATCAAGCATTAACCCTAAATATTTCACCTTATTGGAAGCATTAAAATCTGATCTGAGAATCTTCTCTATCTCTCATAATTAGAACCTGCTCAATGGCCCTTGCCTCAGTTATGGCAGGATGATATGTGTAAAACTGCCACCAGGCAAAAGCGCTAGATCTTTGGAATATTTTACACAGTGTAAACCATTGAGTCCAGCTAACGTAAAAAAATGTTCCACAGAAGAGGTGAAAGAAGAAGAAAATACATTTTCTCCTCTATGCCATTTTGATACAATCTGCCAAACGACATGAAGTAATTATGTATTTGTCTGATCGTACCCAATTAAATTAGAAGATTAGATTAGAAAATGGGGGAAAGATAAAGTCCAAACACCGGCACTGCGACACCTGATGGATCTTTGTACCATAGATCTATGAATTAGATTAAATCAATCTCTGTATGACTCTCCTTATGAAAGTCAGTACAGATATTGGAGAAGCCCGCCTAATATCATCTGAACACAGAATCTCAGAATGAAAAACACACCTTCGACTGCAACATATCACAATGAATATGTGTCGTTGTCTTGTCATCTTTCAAGCATAAACGACACAAAGGTGAACGAACTTGGTTTCTTTTCCACAGAGGACAGTTCAGTCCAAAGTGACCAGAAAGAAAACCAGTAACAAGCCGTAAATTATTTTTGTTTAGGTTCAGGATGCCATTATATGTAAATGGCTGCTGCATCAAAGCTTTGGCCTGCCTTAAACCAGAAGAAGACAGCCACATTTCCTTAGCGGTCGAAGTGTCGTCTTCTTTGATCAGAGATGTTACAGTCGACCGATTTACGCCACAAAACGGCTCTGGGCCCATAAAAGGAGCAGCAGAGGCCCTCTTGGTCAGTTCATCCGCTTCCTCATTCCCTATTCAACAGAGAACTCAATCTCCGTTGAAGCAGGTCAGTAAAGTTAACATCCCTGACAGTCACTTTAAATGGTGACACAAAGCATGACGCACCTTTAAGAATATTCGGGATTATAATCATCTCTACTTGCTTTCTAACTTTCACATTAACGTCTATATTAGTGATGAGCGATAACGTGATTTTTTAATAATGTTGCTCCTTGTGAACGTGATTTCTAAATCGCTGTTCTTTTAAACTGTGACTCTGATCACAGTTTAGCAATATTTTGTTTGTAGCAGTTCTGTTATTTTGAGGAAATCTAATAAGAAGAGCAGCAGTGAAATTAAAAAGTGACTGTGATCACAGTTTAACACATTTCAGCTCTTCTGCTTTAAAAGTATTTATTAGTATTGGTGTCTTGATAAATACTAATAAGAAGAGCGACAAGAATAAACAATTAGCAATCAACCCCATCCATACATTGAGAATTGTTGTATAACAGGTAGAGAGACAATAAAATTGCAAATATAAAAATGTGAGCTGTACATAGTTGCCAGAAAAGACGATTTGACACGATTTGACGATTTTTTCTTGACAAAAGCTGAATGTGTAAAAAAAATTAATGTGGTAGCTTTATTTACTGTAAAGTAAGCATGCAAGAACAATCACAGTTTGTATGAAAGAACTATATTTCCAAAACCTGTTACTTGATAAATTCAGTCACAGTTGTGATATGTGATTTTTCAATCGCTGTGAAAAAGTAACAGGTTTCGAAAAATCGCTCAACTCTAGTCTATATAACTAAAGATTCATGGATTTTTCTATTGGAAAATACCAGGAAGTTTTACGTTCAGCACAAATTGCTACGCTTCAGTCGTTCCTTTTTAATTCTTCCATGAGCAAGAGTCTATCTCGTTAATATGCAGAGATTAAGGTCAATGGTGGTCTTTGTTTTGTTTGAACATAGATTCAAGAAGTCCCGTCTCGTACTTTGTACGGTCGTCTCAGCCTTTTGTCTTAAAATTTTCTTCAAGTTAATCCCTTCTTGCATGGAACCCTAGAAGAATATAAGCATATCTACAAGGCATTTGTCAAGGCGAATTGATACAAGGTGGTCTTGATTTGAATAAGAATATTTCTTAACGTTTTGGTTCATTTGACAGCAGGGAACTTATGTCAGCTGGCGAATTAAGATCAACTTATGTGAATTCGCCTTTCCCTTTGTGATAAAAGATAGTCAGACCATCCAATACTTTTAATTTTTGATATGTGCCAAGTATCTGGACCAAATCCAGATAAGTGTGATACTTCTGTTGCGTACAAGAAAATTGTATCTGTATACAAGTAGATGCTTTCCTCTGCAGCTATCATCTGGCTGCCCTACACCAATTTGTGTGTGTTTGCATCAGCTCTGTAAATCTCTAGCAGTGCTGCCAGAAAAATTTTGACTCTTGTCCCCAATTTAAAACGTCATGTCCCCAAAAAATCCCCATTTCAACAGCAAAATCCTAACTTTTGTCCCCAAAAATATATCATTCATAAAAAACGATTATTAAGCCCTATGCGCAGGGATGCGAAATAAGATTTTCACAAAGTTACAAGATAAATTGTACTTTTTCAGTACGATTGTCCAAATTATTTATTTTTATTTTTTAAATGTTTTTATTAACTTAAAACGTACATAAAATTCAATTGTACATGCATACATATATTTACATATGTACTTGTGTAAAAACTTAACAATTAACAAAAGTGCACTTTCAAGCATGATATAAATATACAAGGTACTTCCATTCTCTCTTTGTTTTGAAAAAATAAGGATTTTTGAAGTTTGTTTTTATTGAGTCGAAATAAACAATCTGAAGAAGATAATAGCAAAAAAATAACCTATCGTGAACAGTTTTCCCTCGAAATATTTTACCTTTTCCACAAATTGCAATCGTGAATAATTTTACCCCTGAAATGTGTTCCCTTTCTTGATTCCTCTTATCGTGAATAATATTTTTCACATGGATTTTTTCACTTCTCCCTTCGTTTTTTTTTCACTTTATTTTTGCAGGCGAATTGAATTAATTTCAATACTATACTTGCAATTATATGTTAAAACTTATAAATAAATATTTTTAGGTCAAGATCAATAAATAATGTCTACGATTAATAACAATAATTCCTTGGAACACCTTTTTTCATTGAACATGAATCTCTTAGGTTGACGTGCACTAAATTTTATGGCTGTGGTATGTTAAAAAATATTTTGCACGGCGCCTAAAACAATTAAAGACACAACTTTACACTCAATAACATTTCATTTGAAACCCAAAATATTATTATTCAACTTAATTTGTTTGATTTTCAATTAATTTTGAAGCTTTACAAGTCTTCTTTCCGTTTTTTTTTACATTCACTACGTATTGATAGCGGGAACAAACGTTCCCATTAAATTCACGATAGCAAATTTCCCTTCATGGGGAATGAAAATTTCATGGGAACAAAAATTTCACATTTTTAGTTAATTTTAATTATTATTCGAACTCCATTTGTTTCTATATTTGTGATTTGAACGGGCTAAAGTTCGTATCGCTTTTTAAGCCAAATTACATATGATAATTATTAATGAACAAATAACACCAAAGTCTGTTGTAAATATTCTGACTAACAACACATAGTTGAACGGAACAGCCAGCCGTTTTCGAAGGCCACTAAACCTTCATCATCAGCGTTCTTTTTTGTGTTTGGTCCATTGTGTGTGGTGTCAGTTGATGTAGATTTCTGCTTTATATACTTAGCATTTTATTGCAAATCGAATATGTGAATTGTTTTGATTCATCGTATTTCAATTTGCTGAAAGCTTTTTTGTATTGTAAGCTCAATTTTACCATCTCTATATTTACAACAGTCTTACCATTGTCGTTTTGTTCTTTTTACTAATTATACACATGTTACTTAATTTGCTTATTTTTTGTTCTACTTAAGACAAACTTTTTTGGTTTGTTACTATTAAGTATATTTTTATTTAATTTTTGCCACAGGCCCATGGCTATTAATTTTTAGTTAATTTTAATTATTATTCGAACTCCATTTGTTTCTATATTTGTGATTTGAACGGGCTAAAAAAGTTCGTATCGCTTTTTAAGCCACATTTTATTCGCGATAGGGGTGAATACGAATTTAAGAAGATATTACATATAGGGTGTTTTTTTGAGGGGTATAGAACTTCGAATTGAAATAAAACACAAGAAAATCGTTTTAATGTCCATCAATTTGGCTTTATTAGAAGGATAATTTTATGCCATTAATGTTTAAATATGATTTCGGGCATGTGGCCGCCGCGGCTGGCTCGAATAAAGCTAATTCTACAGGTCCAATTTTCAACCACTTTTTCGAGCATATGGGGCCGTATGTTGGCAATAACGCCACGAATGTTGGCTTCCAAGTCCCCTAACGTTTCTGGTTTGTTGGCGTAGACGAGCGACTTCACATATCCCCAAAGAAAATAATCCAATGGTGTCAAATCACACGATCTTGGTGGCCAATTGACAGGTCCATTCCGCGAAATTATGCGCTCATGGAATGTTTCCTTCAATAAATCGATTGTGACGTGCGCTGTGTGGCATGTAGCGCCGTCTTGTTGGAACCACAACTCATCCACATTCATGCCATCCAATTCGGGAACAAAATAGTCGGTTAGTCGGCTCCAATTGCTGCGCACGGTGGCGAATCGATTCATTCGGGTCCTCTTCAACACTTTGCTCTACAGCGGCAATTGTTTCTTCGGTGCGCACTGTTCGACGTCTCTGCGGATGCGTATTATCACATAGAGTAAACGTTGTGCGAAAACGATCCATGGTTAACCGAATTAATTGCTCTGATGGACGATTATGTCGACCATAAAATGGACGGAGCTTGCGGTAAACTTCGCGAACTGAACCATTATTTTCGAAATAAATTTGCACGATTTGCAAGCGTTGTTCTTTTGTCAACCTGTTCATGATAAAATGGCAAACCAAACTAAATATTAATCACTTGACAGCTGACAAAATGGCCGCCAGTTAAAAAAGTGATGCCAACTTAAAGTTCTATACCTCAATAAAAAACACCCTTTACATACACACATTTTTGCAATCGAAATATTCTAAATAATTTCCCAATCCAAAACTTCATAGACATCCAGTTCGTCTCTGTCCTCTACAACTCGCTTGTACATATTTTCCGATTTGAACTTTTTTTTCTTCAGGAAGCTCAAATTTGTGGCAGCAGATCTTATAAATATTTAAATGTTATTTTATTCTTATTAAAGATTCTAACATTTCATATTGCAGATTATTCCTTAATTTGGTTTTGGTTTGGCATGAAAATATTCTCTCCACACTCTCTCTCTCTACTTATTGCCACTATCAACAGGTTGAACACAGCAGCTGCAATTTCACGAAAGAAGTAATTTCCGGCATTATCTTCGTAGTGATATACTATTGCCCAAAAGCCAAATATGTCTTTAGGAAAACTTTGTTTTGTTTGTTTCCGCCAGCCGATATAAGCAATTTTATTCCATTGGTTTTCATATACGCTCAATGCCACTTTTCGATCTATAACATTTTTCAAAATTCCATACACCGAATCAAATCTATGTATGTTCGTAATGTGCTTAAATTCCAAATTTTTAAAAAGTTCAAAGTTTTTCTTATTTTCTGGAAATGACACATACATAGTTTTTTATGCGTGACACAATAACTAAGGTAGAACCGTGCGTAGAGCAATTGCACAATCAAAACTTTCAAGTCATTTTTCTTTTTCAAAAGAAAGAAAATTTAATTGACAAAGAGCTAGTTCTGCCGCTACGAGGACGGTTTTGACTATGTATATATGTATATAGTATGTTCGCGGTATTACCATGATGGTATTATCATCTATATAATTAATAGGCAAACATGTTTTTTGTAATCCCTTTTACGCTGGTACCACTGCACCGATTTTAAAAAGATTTATATGGTTTTAAAGGATTTTTTATACAGATGTGCAGAATCTATATTTTATTGAAATCGGTTAAGTATTTTGGGAGCTATAAGCGTTTAAAGTTGCTACTACTACATGCAAACATATTACACACGCATTCATTAGCTTACAAGTAAAAAAGAAACAAAACATGAGTGTGTGTGTGTAGTATTTCTCTTGATCTAACAATTTTTTTCTCTTTTTTGTTGTTGTATGAAAGCCATAATACTTAAAGGAAGAGAGTTGAATAAATTGAATTAACTTGGTTAAAGGAATTTTGTTTATGTTTTTTTTAATTTCATGTATTATTTAATTATGCTTGCATATGTATGTAAGTTTGTGTGTGGCTGTGTTTTAATGAATTTTTTATGAAGTTTAGATGCATTTTCTTTGAATCTTAAATTATTTACATTTTGATTCTAGAATACGGACGAGTGTGTCGTCCGTTTGGTATATCTAGTCTTCATTATAAAGTATGATTGCTACACTACTCTAAGTGATTTTTAAAAACTGAAATGTTACCAGTACTAAAATATTATGTCAACATCCATGATTAATTGTTTTCCTGATACATGCAAATTGTTAGAGATCAAAATGAAAAGTCCCCAAATTCCTCCCCACGAAATTCTGTCCACAAATTAGAGGCGAAATCCCCATTTTGGGGACAAATCTCCTAATCTGGTGGCACTGACCTCTAGTTACCTAAAAACTACAGGCTTCTCTACTTCCACAGAAGGAGATAGATCTATTGTATCGTAATTGCAGCTATATTGACTTAATGAGAAATGTTACCGTCCAGTATGATCTAGCGAGCAGAAGTGTGTCATTTGTACCCCTTGCTGCAGCACCAGTATACAAGTCTTGCATTTAACGTCAACCTGTCCAGGCAATGATCAGTTTGTGTAATTCCTTTCATTAATCTTAATGGCGATACGATGCTGTGATTAAAATTCTACTGAAACTTTCTAAATGTTTCCTGGTATGTGAACCTATAGAGTATTCCATAATCCTAGTGTGCAATTTGGGTCACTGATAATTCACAAGAATTTTTTTTAAAGAGAAGTAACACTCTTTCTTTTAGAGAAGTGGTAGTTATAGTTAAAGCTTCATTCTTTTACAACTCTGATTTTGCCGGTTTTATTTTTTTTCATAAGAAAATGTTAAAGCGCCTCTGGTGTCAATGAGACTCATTGAATTTTTTTTAGGTTGTGTTTAGCAGCCATTTTATTGGTTATTTTACTTTGCCGATGATTCTGCTACAGAATACCGACGAAGGAAAACGCTCTGATGTTACATTAGAATTAGTATCCTCTGAAGCTGATGTAGTTCAGTGACCAGTATGTCCATGCCTTCATCAGTTGAAATTTCCTCCAACAACTAACAAAAAAGGAACACTATGAACATGAGAAGAGTCCGTAGTGTTGTTATTTAATGACTTTGTCGGTGACCGAGATCGAACCCAGAACCTTTGGTTTTGTAGTCAACGTGCTAAGTATTTCAGCCAACAACACCCTCATCGGGTGTCAGCATTCTACTACTTTTTTAGCCAACCAAAAATAAAAGTTGACCTTTGACCAACAACAGGCTACGCCTTCAAAAGATATCACCTATAAGCCTGTTAGTTGTATTCGAAGCTGCTCATTGCGAACTGCACTTTTAGTGATTTACGGCTGTCCATTCTCTCAATTTATTATTCTTTGTTAACAGTGATAAAGTTGGCGGCATTGTCTTTTTACGAGTCGATAGTAACGCATTTTTAAATCATGTTAAAAATAAAACTTGAAAAAAAAAACATTAACATATTTTACATACTCATAGTACATTCATAAAGATTTATAACGTTTTGCAATAATAAAATTTTAAATTACAACACATTCGCTGAAAAGTGTGCGTACGAATGCAATAAATGCATGCAATAGTGCATGTGTGCATATTCTCTGGCCGAGTGTGTGTATGTGTGTGTGTGTGTGTGTGGGTATATGCCCTATCGGAAATTTGGCTAACTTTAAGCTAACTATTTCGCAACTAGTACTGACTGACACTTGGATTACTTTGCAATGCAATCAACTAACTATTTTAACATTGCGATGTCCTAGGCGGTAGTCAATTGTCTCACTCTGCACTACTTTAAGCTAACTTAAAGTTGACTTTTTTAAATCACCTGGTAGTCAAAAAAAAAAAAAAAAAAAGCAATGTGAGTCCGATCACAGAGGAGATGTGTAAACATCTAGTAATGAAAATTTTTTTTTAAGTTGGAAGTTCTTATGCTTTAAGTATCTTTTTTTTAAATTAATTAATTAAAAGTATCAAAATTTTCAATATTGTAAATACATATGAATTTGTTGGTTTTTGTTTGTTTTATTAAACTTATTTGGTTAGTAAATGGGCACACTGCAGTATATGAATGTATATGTACTGCATTAAAAATTGCAGTAAGCAGTAAATTTACTGATTACTAAAAAAATTCAGTAAATTTTTACTGCTAATGAAATTTAATTTGCATTACCAGTAAAATCGTAGGGCCGTAATCATAATAAAATTGTAGCAAGTGGCAAAGTTTTTTCATTCAAATTTTGAAACTTTTGTGTGAAAAACATTTAGCCACTTGGTAGAATTTCATTATGAATACGGGCATTACTGATTACTGAAAATTCAATGCACCTCATCATATAACAAATCATTTAGGCAATTTATAAAAATTGTAGAAAAAAATTTTAGTAATCAGTAAAATTTTTTTTGTTTTTACTGAAACTTTAGTGGTACTGCAGTGCTCATCTATGTATAATAAATGCCTTTACTTTTACTTTTTAATTTTTAATTCCTGTTGTTCATCGTTTAGTTGTTGCTGTTCTTGTTGTTGTGTACGCATTGCAATTAAAATAAATTCAGTAAAGTGCGACTTTGACTCGCGCACATTCGGTTTTGATAATTTTTTTTGATTTAGCTTTCTTAATTTTTTAAGTTTTTTCAGTTTAAACGATTTTTTTTTCAGTTATCGCTTTTTTCTGGTTTTGGCGTTTTTTTCTCTTTTTCGGTTTTTTTAATTTTCGCAATTTTTTTTCATTTTGGCGATTTTTTTCATTTTGGCGATTTTTTTTCTGTTTTTTTTTTGGGTTTTTTTCATTTTGGCGATTTTTTTCTGTTTTTGGGGTTTTTTTATTTAGGCGATTTTTTCATATTGGCGATTTTTTTGTTTAACGATTTTTTTAATTTTGGCGATTTTTGCAATTTTTCGCGATTTATTTTAGTCCTAGAGATTTTTTTTTAATTTGGTGCTTTTTTGTTTTGGCGATTTTTTTATATTTGGCGATTTTATATTTTTTTGATTTTTTAGTTTTACCGTTTTTGAAAATTTCAAGAGTTTTGATCTTACGGTTTCCAAGATACAGCAAGTTGTCAAAATTACAAAGTCAAAATTGCATTAACTGATGGAACACCCATTGATTTAAATTTTTTAAATTTAGTGTTAATTGTTGTGTTCTGTATAAAAATACACTAACTTTTAAAATTTCAAGTGTATATATGTACATACAATTGTATGTATATTACATGGGATTTTAACATTTTTCGTTGCTCGTTTTGGAACACCCTTTAGTTTTTAACTCTCATGTATTTGTTGTTGTAGTGGCCAAATGTCTACATATTGTGTCCAAATTTCAAGTCCGTAGCTCTTACGGTTCATTTTCACCTTTGGTGAACGGAAATATACAGAAAAATAACCGGCGGCGGCGCACCGTCGGCTTCGAGCCGGTCGACTTGTTTCTCTGCTTGGTATTGCTTCTTTCAAACACTAATACACTCATACATAGCTCACACCGATTTGACAATGCAAAGCAAAAGCAAAAAGCAAAGAAATCTCAGCAAAGAAATCTCAGCAAAGAAATCAAAGTCAAAAGATTTTTACCCCCTAGCGCATAGATGTTTACACATCAAAAATTCTGGGGCTCGAACATGTAACATCACACTTTATGTACTCAACGCGCTACCACTCGGCTAAGCTGTCATCTAAAATAACAACAGCAAAATGTTAATATAAAACGGAAATGAGTTTTAAAGTAGTTGAGAATAAATTTGTTGGCTCTCACCAAATTCGATTACGTTATCAACTTAAGAATTAATTTTGGATTTGTTCTGGATGACTTTGCAGCTAACTTTTAGACAGTCTAAGAAAAGTTAACTATAAGTTAACTATTTTGGTAGTCAACCACACATTCTCCGACAGGGTGCATACATACATATGTGCATGTGCATGTATATAAAATTTCTAAAAAAAAAAGAACTAAGCTCCTTGTGTTTTTGTCTCTTTGTTTGCTGGAGTTTATGTTTTCAATTTATTTATTTTTAACGTTTTCGTTGGGGGTACTCGTATTATGCAATTTTTTTAATCATTCACAAGAATAAAAGCATAAAAAAAATCCATTTTTTATTTCGTCTTCAAAGCAGTTGTTTTAATAAAATGGCACATGCAATCTATAAAAAAGAAAAGTGTACAAGCGTTTGTCTGCACTTGGTTTGCCAGGGATGCCACGGTTTCTTATAAACAAAAAAAAAAGCACACAAAATAAAATTATATGTGATCCTGTCCGTCGTATTCTTGACAAAGGTTTCTATGTCTAAGCACAGCAATAAATTATTTTAATGTGCCTGAATAACGAATTGCATGATTTATTCTGCTTAATGCACTATATTGCTTTTTTCACGCATGTAACTTTATGTTGGCAATACTGCTTGATATGTGCGCCATTTTGACAGCTGTTATTTGTTTTGTCTTTGGTTTTTTTCTTTACCATTTAATTATGAATAGACGAATGTGACGAATGGGCTAAAAACTTAAGCTCTCAACAGCGTTCGTTGTGATTCAATGAATATATTAAAATAATTTAAACAAAACCGCAAAATTTAGATTCCTTATGGCATTGTATAAGCATCGCTGCATCCTAAAGAAGTCAATGTCATAGTTAATGGTGACCGCCAAACGGACATGATCACTAACCTTTTATACCATAATTGAATGCCCTTAATGTGGAAGAGGACCTTATTCCACCTTGGTCTTCATACTGGATGAACTTAAGCAATCACCACCGCTCCTACATATGTGCTCTAGGAAATCACTATTTGACCTGCAAAGATCACATGGTTTGCAATAATTGCCAATAAAGGTTGGGCAAATTTGAGGTTAGCAAGAAAATTAGCTGTCAAATTCCGCCAAGTTGACATTTAAAATGCTCCACACCGCGTGGCAAAATTTTTTTTAGTGGGACTATATGGTTGGCTACAGAGTTGTAGTTGTCTTTGTTGGTTGCTCTGGCTGCAACACGTGCCTAAAACCTACACGTTGACCTATTTAAAAGCATTCAGTTTTTTTTTTTGATGTGCTTTTTTGCTTGCAGCCGATCGATATTTTACTATAATACTTGTAATTCTATACTAAGAGTAGATATGTATACTCTACTTTGCTGCACATACTAACTACATACATACTTACATATGTATGTACATATGCAAGTGGATATATAACGTACATGAATAATATTATATAGTTATGCATATAGCATCTATATAATATTACCATATGTACTCTAATAAATAAAAACATACATAACTATGTATACAACAGCAGTCGCAGTACAATAGTTACGACTACGACTGGTGCTGTATAATATTTTTTTTCGACATTTAAGTTTTTCATGTATAGACATTTAGGGCCAATTTCACCAACTCTATTTAAATATCAGTTCATATTTAAATGTCGATTTTCATTAATTTTTGTATGGAAAAATTAATTTTAAATATGAATTGATATTTAAATAAGTTGGTGAAATCGGCCCTTATTTATTGTTTTGTATTAGATCCCTGCACAAAATCACTTACAAGAACTTTAAAGACATGCGGGATTTTTCAAATGCTTTACTACAGCGAAATCTTCTAAAACAAACGCTAAACAACACAGTTTTTAAGAAATTTGTTTCAGTTATTGCAGTTATAGCATAAAAATTTAACAGAAAATCACCAGAAGTAGAAATAAAATCGCCAAAAATGATTTCATGTAAATTTTTCTCACCCAGAGCCATAAGAATCAAAATGTTTAAATTTCCTGCTGACGATAAGAAATTAATTTTCTGGAACTACCAAAATTTTTAAGTTCAGTGTTGTTTGAAAAAAATAGGCTTAAAAATCGCCAACAAATTTATTTACCGCCCGAAAAATCGTCATATCGCCAAATCAAAAATTAGACGCTAAACAAGCTGAAAAACTGCCACGTTTGGGGGGAAATCGTCATATCTGACAACAGTGGTGTAGGGTGATCGATTATTCGAAATTTTGCAAACCCCGGTTTTCGAATAGTTCAAATACTTGAAATTATGAAAAACCCGGGTTAGGTTTTTAAAATTTAGGAAAAACCGGTCAACCGGGTTTTTTAGGAGGAACATTAGTATACAAAAATTTTGATTTTAAATTGCTTTATTAAAAATAAAAGTAAGCAGCCCATGTAAATACTATAACATAATATAAAAATTACATATTTCATATCGCACACTAAATCATTAACAGTCACAACTCAAAATTATCAAAATGTCTTTTTATTTTTTCAATCAACAGGCGTCTAATCGTCGCTTTCGATAACGAGCTGATTCGGTCAAGTTTTTCAGTTTGTATTTAATTTTTTATATCATCCTTTTTGATTTTTATGATTTCTTACCCCAATCTCTTTCTTTTAAGAATATAAGATATGTTTAATTTATAGAAAAAAAGGAAAAAATTATTTTAGTAAATTACTTTTGTGTAAAAAAATAAAGTTTTCCAACCCTGGAAACATCTTTTAAATTTTTTTTAATAAATTACTTTTGTGTAAAAAAAATAAAGTTTTCCAACCCTGGAAACATCTTTTAAATTTTTTAAGTTTAATTTTTAATTTGAAATACCAATTGTATTCGTACTGAAGCATAAAATAAGTTTATTTAATAAAAAAATAAAAATTAATTTTCGGTAGTTATTTTTTATATCACAAAAAGTTTCAGTTTCCCAACGCTGGAATCATCCTTTTTAATTTTTCTGATTTGTTACGCCAATCTTTTTGTTTTAAGAATATGAGATATGTTTAATTTATAAAGAAAAGGAAGAATTTGTTTTAGTAAGTTGCTTTTGTATAAGAAAAAAAGTTAAACTTTTCCAACCCTGGAAACGTCTTTTTAAATTTTTTTATTTTTTATTTTTTAATTATAAACACTAATTTAATTCATACTGAAGTATAAAATCAGTTTATTTAATAAAAAAAATAATAATAACTAGTTTTCGGTAGTTATTTTGTATGGCAAAATGAAGTTTAAGTTTTCCAGCTCTGAAACCATCTTGCTCGATTTTGTTGATTTTCAATACCAATCTTTTTCAGACTATTTCTGACACACCAGTCCAAGAACGAAGTCTCTAGCTTTTCTGGGAGCTTCGAAAAACTGATTTCACGTACAGACAAGCGGACAGACGGACATCGCTTATTCGTCTTCCCTATGCATAAGGATTCAGAATATATTATTAATATTCTAGAAATTACAAACGGAATGACAAACCTATATATACCCTTTTACCATTTTTTGGTAAAGGGTATAAAAACACTAATTGAATTGGACATTTACAAAATTTAATGAACTAGAACGCCGATAATATAACTTTAAAAAAAATTGCACTACGGCAACATTGATTTAATAAAACCGTAGGGTTACCTTAAATCTGTTCTGCTGTAGCAGATACAATTTTTTATTGAGAATGCATTTTACACTTTGAAGGTATATATTTTACCAAAGTTATTGAGTTGATATAAAATTTATAATTACATTTACCCCCTGTTTGTGTAAGACGTTTGAGTTAGAAATCTTGGCGTTTTTGTTATAGATTAAAGGAAACTTGTACAACTTTTCTTTAATCTATTACAGAAACGCCAAGATTTCTAACTCAAACGTCTTACACAAACAGGGGGTTGAACGTCTTACACAAACAGGGGGTTGAAAAACCGAGTCGATTACCCTAGTATGGTATAACTTTTCTCTATTTATCAAGTCTATCGTTAGAATTTATTTAAAACATAAATATACATAATTTTCTTATAACTTACAAAACAAATTCCCAAGAATTGCACAATTATCACAAAATGTACTAGTACATTCGATCTCAATAAAAATTTGTCATTATAAATTTCAAACTGAAACCTTCTACCACACGTCCACCCCCAATCATCTGTTCTTCCTTCCCTACACCATTAAGCAAGGAAACGAATCATACAGACTGCCTTCCCTTTTCCCCGCAAAAGCGTAACCCTCCCTTAAGGTGGAAGTACATAACTCGCGTTCAATGCGCTAATGCGATACACGCGTCTGTCAAAAAAGTTGAAATGGTGTGTTTTCATAAGGTAAGTTACACAGTGAAGTTTGCGACGCGCGTACCTCGCAAAAAGTTGAATATTCTTCAACTTTCACGCGTTGTATACAAAATTACAGCTAGTGTTGTCAGATTCATAAGCTAACATACACAAATATGATTAGAAATTAATTTTTTTACTAAACAATGGATAAAAAATGCATTAAATGTTTAAAGAAATATAAAACGTAAATGCAAGACGAAAAAATAGCCGGCATAGGCTTTAAATTTTACAACTAAAAAAACCTCAAAAGCGTGTTGTGTAACTTTCCATTTGTTAAAGCGTTAAACGTTTAAAAAGCCAGAAAAGCGTTGCCGCGTAACGCGTGGTATGTACTTACAACTTTACCATGACTAAAAATTAGTTAAGTGAGTGTGTTCCTTATCACGTTTGTCACAGAGTTTTGTTTAACAAAATTAAAACCCATTTTCTTGGCCCAGTGCCAATTTTATTTTCAGGGAATACTTAAATGTTTTCAACGTAATAAAACATTTAATGAACGATTGTTGCAATTTTGTTTCATTTTTTTTTGTGTGTGCGCAAAAACTTTTGCTGATTAAGTTTTAAGTAGAATAAAAGTGCCATAAAAGTCATTAATTGAAATTTTACAATATATTTTGTTGGTACTGAATGGAATTGTTAAAAAAAAAAGTTATTAAATTCTTTGAGCATAAGAGATACGTATATATTAGGGATGTAACGAATGTTCGCATTCGCAAATTATTCGCTTACTTTTGCTATTTGCATTCGCTTTTGCATTCGCTGAAATGCATGCGAATATTTCAAGCGAATACTAAACCAAAATACAGCTTTGAAAAATACTTAAAACTAGCTTTTTCAAACTTTTGGAAAATGTTGAGCACCATTCATTACTTCGCACAGAAAATTTTAAATGCAAACATTTTTAACTAGCAGTTCTTTGTTGTAAATTTTATGCGAAACAAGTGCCACGCATATTATTTCGCATGAAAACTTAAAATGTTGAAGATATATTTCATATGTTTTCCCAAGATGAACAAAGTACTACTTCTCCAAAATTTTTTCATGAGTTCACGCCAATTTTTCTTAATATGTATTTTGGCAGCATTTCACAAGAACTATTGAACAGAGTACCAGGATTTAGGGCCACAGTACGAATGGGTTAATTGCCTAACATTTTGTAAATTTATTTTTATTATCTATACTTATTTCAATATAATTTCATATATACATCTTTCTGTTTTAAGAGTTTAATAAATTAATAAATATTTGCTCAATTCAAGACACAATTTAAATAAAATGCTATATGTAGTACATCTATGTATGTATATAATACAACTTCATGTTTTTAAACAAATTTAGTTTGATGTGATTTTTTACCGTATTGTAAGTATTTGCATTCGCTTTCGCATTCGCTTTCGCTTTCGCAAAAATTCAAATGCATTATTCGTTATTCGCTAAACTGATATTCGTTACATCCCTAGTACATATGTATGTAGGTATGTGAAGATTTGATTTAAGACAAGTTTTATGACTTGAATTATTAAAGAATGTTTAAACACAGTGCAGGTTTATAAATTTTCTATACAGATAAACAAACTATTTTTGTTGGTTAATCTTAACAATGTTAGTTGTTATTTTTGAAATAACAAACTTAAATTGTTAAGGAACTGGCGTTTATTTTTTTCATATTGATTAAAGCTTATTCTGATGATTAAAACCTCTCTTAAATATTGTTTTTGAACTATTAAGACTAGCATTATGGTGTTGAGCACCAACTCATGCAATGCATTGTGCTATAACCAGAAATGTATAGAGATATAGGGACTGAAAGTTACCGGGAATACCTCTGCAGGTAGTTTATTCACTGGCCAATCGAAACATGGCTAGGCTTTATGGAGAACGAATTATGCATAAAAATATGCGGGTTTCGCGAAAAAGTTCTCTCAAGACTGCAAACATACAAACTTTAACGATTAACGGTATTAGTATAGAGTAAAAATAAAGCAAGTTATCTTAATTCAAGGCAGGGTTCCTAAGCAATAAAATTAGAGGGGCAATTTGTCTGAATTAAAAAGAATGCATATGGATGGCATGGTAGAACTGGAGTTAGAAAATGTGCTCCTGAAAAATATTTATAAAAAAAACGACAACATTATTTTTAACAATTAAAATAGTTATTTTACAAAAATCTTAATAAATTTACCATAAAGAAAGTGAAACCTAAAATTGATTTTTTGAACAAGTTCTAAGCCAAAAATCGGGTTAAATTTACCTATAAATTTGTTATTGTGTATATAGTAGTATAATGAGCAAAATAAGTGAATGCGAGAAAATTTTCCCGGGCAAATCTCTCGCGAAATTTTATTCATGATTGCCCTGAATATAAGCTTAACCTTAACCGATTTTACTATAAAAAATTTATAACTAAATTTTAATTATTCTGTGTAATTTAATAAAATTACACAGAATAGTTAAAACTTTGGCAACAACAAATATATAAGAGTTTAAAACTAAAGGGTGTTCTAAAGCAGGCAACGAAATACATTGAAATCCTAATGTAATATACAGACAATTTTATATACACACTTGTAATTTTCAAGGCTGATGCATTTTTCTACAGACTACACCAATTAACACTGAAATTCGAAATTAATTTTAGGTAGTCTACACCAACCAATTAACACTCAAATTTAAAAATCAAAATGAAAGCGTATTTTATCAGTCAATGTAATTTTGACAACTTGCTGAATCTTGGAAACCGTAAGAAGCAAACTCTTGAGATTTTTCGAAAAGGCTCAAACTAAGAAATCCCAAATTTAAAAAAATGCCAAAACAAAAAAAAATCGCCCAAATGAAAAAGGGCTTAAATGAAATATATCACCAAAAATAAAATAAATCGCGAATATGAAATATAAATCACCATAAGTGAAAAAGAACACAAAAAAAACTTAAAAAATCGCCAAACACCGAAAAAAAATCGCCTAAACGAAAAAAAGTACCCGAATTAAAAAAATTGCCAAAGCGTAAAAAAGCCTAAATTAAACAAATCGCCAAAACTTAAAATAGGTACATAGTATAAAAAGAACAAAATATTAAAAAAAACGCCAAAAACAGAAAAAAATCGCTAAAACGAAAAAATTGCCAAAAAAAATTTAAAAAAAATTGCCAAAACGAAAAATGGGCCGAAAACTGAAAAAATCGCTAAAACGAAAAAGCACCAAAGTAAAAATATGTATTACAAAAAAAAAAACAAAATATTTTTCAAACACCGAAAATAAAACGCAAAAATCTGAAAAAAATCGCCAGAACGAAAAATTCACCAAAAACTAAAAAACTCTCCAAAAGTAAAAATATGTATTATAAAAAGAGCAAAATATTTTTCGAGAACCGAAAATAAAACGCCAAAAACTGAAAAAATTGCCAAAACGAAAACATCACCAAAAAAATGAAAAAAATTCCAAAAAACGCCAAAACTTAAAATATGTATTATGAAAAGAAAAAAATATTTACCAAAAAACCGAAAGAAATTGCTTAAATTAAAAAAACAACAAAACTAAAAAAAATCAATTCTAAAAAATTGCCCAAAAACCGGCAAAAATTATCAAAAACAAAAACAAGTGCCAAAACATAAAAAAATCGATAAAACTAAAAATTACAGAAAAAAAAAATTTCAAAAATCCTAAAACTCGCCAAAAGGAAGAAAAGCAGCAAATAAAAATTATTGCTAAAAATAAAAAAAAATCGCCAAAAATCTAAAAAAAATCGGCAAAATAAAGAGCTTAAACTACAAAAATTCTAGAAAAATTTTTTTTTTTAAATATCTACATCAGGTAAGATATTCAATTACACAGGCTAAAGTTCGTATAGTATTACATATCGTCGGGTATTTACTGATTTGCCGCAGTAATAATGTATTCTTAATATACTATGCGGCAAACCAGTAACCACCGGACAATTTTTAGTTGCCATACGGAACCCTTACTGAATTTATTTG
Organism: Tachina grossa; assembly: GCA_949987645.1. Lineage (NCBI taxonomy): Eukaryota > Metazoa > Arthropoda > Insecta > Diptera > Tachinidae > Tachina > Tachina grossa. The sequence continues at coordinate 56,436,747 of OX465276.1, read as the reverse complement.
ATTATGATAAGGTTCTTATGCTGAAGAAGCCAAGTGAACATTTGATGATTTTTTAACTAATAAAGCCGCGTTCAGACCATTATACTTTGTATTTATACTTGTCAAAAATTCAAATAATACGTGCAAGTGTGATAGTCTGAACGCAAAATGTCATGAAAGTGGCAAATAATACGATACAAATTTTGACATCCCATAAGACTTTTTCGTTTTTAGAAATTTTTCTAAACGATAATACATTTCATTAGATCAGGGTTGCATTTTCATACAAACCAAATTTCCAAGTCGGCTGTTTCGCCGCCAATAGCGTGTCGTCATTTATGTAATATTTCGTCATATGTATATCGGCTAAAAATTTTGAATAAGTGAATCGTATGGAAGTATATTTCGTTGACGTAATTTTTTAACGTTTTTGTAATATATTGTCTTAAATTTTTTCTGTTATTTACATAGAATATTTTTAACTGCTGAATTTTTTCAAGTGTCGGCACGTGCCCGCCTGCATGAAACCGATTTGCCGCCGCTAGTAAATGAATAACACAGACATTTTCATTGAACAGCTGTTTTGTTTTCTACTAGTATTACACATTTGATTTGAAGTGTGATGGTCTGAACACAGTATGTGATTTTACGTTAGATTTTTTTGACAGTCGCAACGAATGTATTTAGATTTCTGTTTCGTAAAATGTGATGAAAGTATTAATACTTGTATAATAGTCTGAACGGGGCTTAAGTCGTTCAATTTATCGATTGATTTTTTTCTGTAACAATTTCTCGTTGGCTGCTTTAATACTTTTTATGCCAGAGTTTTACTTACTTCTCTTTTCTTAAAAAAAATAAAATAATTTTTTTTAGTAATTTTCAAAATACGCGTGAGTGTTAATCCCTTTAATTACAAAAAAAATTTATTTAAAAAAATTCTGATTAGTTTTTGAAACACTTGTGAGAGTGTTAGTTAATTCACTTTTATTAAAAAATAAATAAGAAAAAAATTTCCTGCGCTTTTGAAACACGTACATATAACTAGAAATTTTATTTCCAATTGTATAATAATTACCTGTAAATGTACATACATATATAAAAATTCCAATGAAATTTGCATTTCGTTACAAAATACATCAAAGTAGCACTTCAGTTCCCATAATATCACAATTTTTATTTAAAAAATATGTACATACATATACATATTTCGTTTTAATGCTTCGTACAAAAATGTCTTTCCTTTATTTGTCCAATAATTTCCACTTTAAGTATTTTTAATATAAATATAAATGACATTTTAAATGCAACACTTTAAAATTTTATTTTAAATCAAACTGAAACTGAATTTTAACACAAAGTAATAAAATTTTGTTAAATTTTTACATTTTCTTTTTGGTAAATTTTTCTTTGTATACAAAAAAAAAACTATTTTAAAACTAAATTCCTGTGCATAGTGGTTAGAAATTTCAATTTTCAATATACAGACACACAAACATTTCAATCTTTAGCAAGTGAAAGACAAAAAATCCAAAAAAAAAAGTTAAAACGTTTTTGTGTGACACATACTACGTTTATACGCAGGGCTTATTTGCAAATAAAACTGTAAATTGTTGCCATATTATTGTTTTTATTGCGACTTACTAATTCAGAAAACTATTCACGATTAACGCACTATTTGCAAATAAAATCCTTGAGGTTGCCACGCTTACATATATTTGATAACAAAAAACAATAAGCGGATTAATATTGCACAAAAAACATTAATAGACGCAAATAATGACAATTAAAACAAATAATTATTTGATATTTTGTACATTTACATTATTTTTTTTGTCAAAAAAAGTAACTTTTCTATAGAAGTGCTACCAAGTTTGTGTACTTTTGCTATTCCGTATAAACAGTGAGTTAATTTTTTTGCGAGTATTTTTATTTGCAAATAGTGCGTGTATAAACGTAGTAACAGTCAGCTTAAATAATAATAAAAATGAAAATAATTGTGGTGATGACAAAGACGTTGAAGAAGTGCATGATGATGGGGGAATTCTTAAGCACATGCTCCACAACTTAAAGCTCTTGCGACTAACTAAATACATATTGTACATGCTTTGATTAAGGAATTTCAATTTTATTTTAAATTTATTGTACATGCATAGATATGTATTTATATCAAATGCAAAGTTGTCGCTTTTACAGGGTGATTTTGTGGCCAAAAGGGGACAAAATCAAATTTTATTATTTTTACATTGTTGCTGTCTTGTTGGACATTAATGTAATGGAAAAAGTATACAGGCATTCCAACATACAAACTCGTATCCACATAAACAACTCGGTTATTAGATTTTAGTCGAGCGATAACAAATAATGCAATGCACAGTGGAGCCAAAGAGAGAAATAAATGCAGTAATTTCCTTTTGATTAATTTCATTTAATTAATAGTTCATTAGTTAGTCTATTGGCAGAGTAAAGCGGAAATAATCTATCCGCTTAATTGCAAATACCGTGGTTTGCTATGCCTGAGTCACGCATGAGTCACGCGTGATCATGATTGTATTTATATATAATAATGATTAAAAAAAATTATGTATGTGACATTAACTAACTTTCTTAAGCTTGTTAAATAATCTATTTTTGTATAATTCTTATTAGAAGTTAGTCAGTGGCAGGCGATTCATCAGGAGCGTGCGTGAATAAACAAAATTATGAATTTTTGCTTGTTTTTAACTGACTTCAAAAAAAGGAGGAGGTTATTAATTCGTTTTTATTTTAGTTTTGACAGTGTTACTTCATAACTGGGTTCATCCATAGACCGACTGTAAAAATCTTTTATTGTCTGAGAGGGTGTACATAGCTTCCCATTGGTCCCATTGCAAAAAATTGGCCACAAATTTGTTTATATGATTTTATGATGTTCCACTTATTTGATTGCTGTTTACACAATTTTTAAGTTGAAAAAAATGGGCGAGGCCACGCCCATTAAAATCTATTATTATATTTCACGTGGTTAAAGTAATAAATTATTACGAAACTTATATATAACACACCTTGATTTCAAAATTGGACAGAATTTTCTATTTGAAAAAATAGGCGGAGTCATGCCCATTAAAACTTAAGTGGTTCTACTGTACCAAATTTTAATAAACTTAACACACACCCCGAGCTCTGACGCAAAATCTTGCTTTTTAAAAATGGGCTGAGGCATGCTTAGTAAAATTTAATTTTATATCCCATAAATTTTTTCGAAATTGTTCTATCAGATTTTTGGCTTGAAGTCGTTTTGTTAGCAAAATTATGTTGGTAAAGCGCCGTTTATATGCATTTCGTTGCGGCTTTGTTATTACTTACATAAAAAGCAATCATTAACTATAATTAATAAATAATTTGCATGAGGGTTACCCGACTCCCCCTCCTATGTCGTCAAGATGTTGTTGGAACATGTAGTTTGTTCTAAAAATTATCCACATCAAAGTGAGCCTCTTGTTGTTCGGCAGATATAGAATTTATATGGGGGTACTCCTTTCCCCCTTCCTATACCCCCAAGACTTTGTCCAAAAAGATACTTTGTTGTAAGAGCCATTGACTTCACATTTAGTGATACTTACTATTATAATTTAAAACAAAGGGATCATTATATTGAACCCAAGTGAGCTGGACTCGAATTTTCTACTTTTCCTTGCCAGCAGCCAGCTAACCTAACCTACTATTACAGTTGTGGAGATATGAATTAATCGTAAAAAATGGGGTTTGGTCTCACTGTGCGCCGTACGGAACCTTGAATGTTCGAGTCAAAGTCGCGTACATCCCTGATCGTCCAAATAAGTTGCTATATAATTTGTAATTGTATTTCTACGTTTCCATTATGAGCAAAACAAGTCATTTTGAACAAAACATTTCGAAATGTTTTGGACATATATTATTCTGATTTTATTTGATTTTTAGTAACTTATTTCTTAATAATATTACAAATTACACTTATTTTGCTTAAAACAATTATTAAAGAAGTAAATTTTTTCGAATTTGTCAATCACCTTAAATGGATGACCCAATATTATATTAGTACGGATCGAGCAAACCCAGTTTGGCAAAAATCGTATAGATAAACCAATAGCAAAGAACAAGGATGTAATCGAAAGCGACGATTAGACCCCAGAATTTTGGGGAAAAAATTTTATGTGGAAACGTGCTATAATATTTTATAAATAAAATAAAAAATATACATATATACATACATATATTTAAGCGCCCACTGTTTAATGTCTAAAATGTGTCTGGTATTGTATTTGAAAAAAAGAAGTCATTTATTCACATACTACATATTGTTAAACAAAAAATGCCTCTTTCTCTGTACATTTCTAGCATTCCCTGATTTTTTCTTCTTCTTCCATTATTTCTTGTATTAATTTTTATGACACATATCAAACGTGATTTCTTTATAGATGAGCTAAGAAGGTACGAATAAAGCTCAACTATGTAAATAAATTTGGTGTGAAAAATAACCAAAAATGCGTTATGCATGATCAGATTTTGTAGAGCAGATTTTTGTAACGAAACCAATAAACATAAAAAAAAAATAAAAAATAAAAAAAATTATTAAGCACGAGTTTATAAAACGATTTTGAAACCAATTTTTCCAGCCGATATAAAAGAAAGAAACTGTTCTTTTAGTGCATGTGAAGTAAAAAAAAATTCATATTTGGTAAATCTTTCCTCAAATGCAGCAGGTTTCTTTGTTAATTTCGTCAAAAACGAAATATTATCACGTAAGTAGAAATAAAAGAAACATTTACTACATATCGCTCATTTGCTTCAATAGTGGCATAACTCAAAACATGAGTTTTTTGAGTTAATAATGCAGAAAGATGCGGCATTTTGTATTTTATCTTGTGTAAAAATTTCATATAAATAGTTTGTACCATCACCTCCTGAGAGAAGAATTTTTTTTCATTTCTCCATTGAGTTGCATGCAAAATAAAAACTTAAAACGCGTTTTCTGCAAAACTGTTTTTTTTGAGTTGTGCCACTATTGAAGTAAATGAGCGATATGTATATATGTTAAAAGCATATTTTACATTTTATATTTCTATAATAAACGCTTTTAAGTATTAACGTCACAGAACTGTAAGAAAAAAAGTAATTTTTATGGCATTTAAACTGCATAATTTACAATTTAGAGAGGGTATAAATTACGCTAACAGCACCCAAATTACACTGTACCACAACTCTTACATTTATTGTATCTAAATATATGATTTAAAAGCGTTTTCAATCCTATTTTCGTTCCTATTCAAAAATTTGCCTTTTACGCGATATTAGCATTCTGAAAGCTGTAAAAAAGTATTATTCGAAGATGCGTACACAAAGGCGTAGAAAGAAAATTTTGGAGCAGGGGGAAGGTGGGTAATGCAAGAACTGCTTTTGCCCCACCCCCTTGAATTATTAAAAATTACCAGTAATTATCTGTTTTAAAATCATCAGTCGTAATGATCCCACTCCCAAAACTATAAATTTTTTTTATCACCCAGTGGTGCATATGCAGAACACAGATATCTTTTGATTCCTTTTCTAACCAATTTCAATAGTTAACTTTATAGTTCAAATGAATTTTTGTTGAAATTTCAATTAACCAAATTTGACTTGGTAAATTTGACGAATCTAGTTTTTTTAATTCTATATTTAGTTGTGATTTATGTAATTGTTTTTGTGATTTATGTAAAAAAAATACTATTGTTGAGTTTGAAACCACTAAATGGAATAAGCAACTGAATTGAAAGAGCAAATTGTTGTTGCAAGAAAACAAAGGTTTTATTTAACACAACCAAATTAAATTGAATTTCAAATTAATTTTTATTTATAAATGGCGAATTTTCTAACATTATTTGAATTATTAGTTTTTGGAATATTTTTTTATTTGTTAAATTTACTAACTTTTTGATTAATTTAACATATATACACTGCATAAAATTCCGAAAGGTTAATGTAAAAAAATCGAGTTCCTAATTTTACTATGAATAAAAACTATTTTTTGGATTCAACATAAACAAACAATTTGTCTGGTTAGTCTAACTAACTTTAATTGGTATTCTACTAACAATATAAATTATCGCTTATTACACTCTGCTAGTGACTTTAAAATTTATTTATTTAAAGCTAAACACAGTTGATAAATTTTAGCAAAATAAGCAGCGAAGGTTAATCTAATCAATTTGATTTGTAAATTTACTGTAAGTAAAGGTCATCGTTAAAATTCTTAAACACTTTCATTCACTTTAATTATTACTATTCAAATAACCAACTTAAATTGTTGAGTTGTTTTGCTGTCTCATTATGGTAGAATCTTAAGAGTCATTGTGGCTGAGCGAAAATTTGATGACTGCCTTCATACCTATCTAACATTAGGTTAAGGCGCAAAATTATTATTAAGACACTATTTCATATGAAATTTTTTTTATTAATATATCAACTGTGCCTCTAGACAACAAATATATGTACGTTGCGATAAATCTCAATTTAGTATTTTTTTACGGGCAGTGGCATGTAACATATTACAGGGATTTAAAACCTAACATTTGTGTTGCTGTAGGCGGTTTCAGACTATAATACAAGTATTAATACTTTTGTGGAAAATGCAACTCTGATATGTTGAGTTGTTATTGTTTTTTGGAATTTTTTAAACAGAAGTTAGATCAGGGATGTATATTCGTCAAAAGTATTAATAATGGTATTATAGTCTGAAACCGCCTTATGTGTTACTCTAAAAGGCTTTATATTTTATATACATACATACATATGTAGGTACATGCTAAACAATATTATTTGTTAATTTTTTTGAAAAAGTTTCATAGCCTTCTATGTTTGTAGTTTTGTAATTCTCAATAATCTATTGAGAATTGAGATTTTTAAACCTTTTTGAATTGTTGTGGAAGTCTATTGAGATATTGCTTAAGGCGGTTTCAGACTATAATATAAGTATTAATACTTTTGTTGAAAATGCAACTCTGACATGTTGAGTCGTTATGGTTTTTTGAAATTTTTTAAACAGAAATTAGATCAGGGAAACATTTTCCTCAAGAGTATTAATACTTGTATTATAGTCTGAAACCGTTCGAATTTGTTCGAATAAAATTTCATGATTTTTTTCTTGTTCGAACAGACGAATAATTTTGTACTTTTGTTCGAATATTCGAACGAACAAAGAATAAAAAAATATATTCGAATAATCTTAAAAAAGTTTGCAAATAACGACACGTATGTTTATTAGTTTAATTTTTTTATTAACTAACGAAAAATTATTAATTACACACGAAAAACATATGATTTCAATAACAAATTTAGAAATATTAATAACAAAACTTAAAAATTTTAAGAACCTTTGCCGCAGTTGACGCTGTAGTATAAGTTAAGAACTCTGTGTTCCACTAATGCTATTGAAGTAGCAGAATCGCAAAAAAGAAGAGTAAATTAATATATAGAAAATTTAAGATAACTTCCAATCGACTAAACCGATTTTCTTCAAGTATAAATTAGCAGATATATATATATATACCTTTCAAACGAAATCAAAGCAAATTAAGATCGGTCAAGCCGTTCGGGAGCTACGGCGTCAAGGACAAACAGATCTAACAGAATATATCTAAAAACGATGTCATACCTTCCAAGCGGCTGGACCGATTTTCTTTAAACATACATAGCTAAGAACACTTTCGATCAAGTCACCTTTCAAACAGAAAAAACTAAATCAAAATCGGTCCAGACGTTTGGTCTGTACGCGGACTCGTAAAAACAAACAGATACACAGACACACACTACAAATTTATAAATTTTTCTCTCTTTTTTTCTAATATCTTTATTAGAAACTATAAGACACCTTCTAGTTCCATGAAAGAAGCATTACCTTTTCCCAGAAAGAAAAAAGATGAGTTTAGCAAACATATGTATGTTTATATATATATGTACATATAAACAAAGCTTACACAAGTATTTATAATTTGGAGTAATTTGATTACTTAATATCATATTGTTAACAAATTAAAAAGTAATGAAATGTAAAATACTTTTTATATAAAGTAATTAAGGAAATTGTTCGAATATTCGAATATTCGACAAAAATGATTCGAATAATTTTTTATTCTAAATTGAATATTTTTGTTTGTTCGAACAAAAATGATAAAAAGTTGTTCGAATATTCGAACAATTTTTGTTCGAATGACAACACCAGTACCTACACCATTAACAAATAATTTTATTTTAATTCGTATTCATTTTGATACGCGATAAATAAATATAAGATATTGGAATTATTATATTATATTATAGCAACCCTGCAGAAAGTGCGAATAGTGAAAATGTACTGAGTAGCTTTTGACTTAGTCACCAGTACTACTCTACAATTATTCCCCATACAATACTTTATGCTATACACATTTAGCATGTGCTTGTCATTGAAAATTTACTAGTAACACTAAAACAATTGACTAGGTAGTGAATTTATAGTTCTTATGGGAACATGGAGACATACCAACCAGACATTTACTGGTACATTTCTATACCTTACGTACATACAAATTTATGTATATTGACAAGTTGTTGCAAAATCCACCAGAAATACACCACATCTATTTTCTCTATTTCTTTTATACTGACGAATAGAAGAGAGAGAAATTGTAGACAATGTAACTACTACTAGAATTTTAGTGTTGACATAAAGACACTTGGTCCCAGTCTGACTGCAGGGAACTTATATTTGCACATACTTACATATGGGTATATGTACCTACATAAGTACATAGATATATAAGCTGCAAGAACTCTTAATGAGAGCATAAACAATAACTAACAATACCAACAACAAACAATTAAAGAAGGCATAACCAAAAAAGAATTTCAAATACTGTCGCCGTCAGCTGCAGCAGCGACACAAACTTTACACGGTTTTTTTTACAAATAAACATACATATGTACATAAAAAGATATGTATGTACATCAGTGATGGGAGAGTTGGTACGACCGTACTTTTTTTTATACTATTTGATATGAAAAAGTACCGCAGTACTCCCGCAACACATTTGATACTCTCACAGCCAACTTAGAAATGCATTTAGAAGGCGCGCGTATGCATATTATTTTTGCCAAGAATTAAATTTCGTTTTCGAAAAATGGTACGAAATTTTATCAGAGCAATAAATAAAATCCCGCGAGATTTTTCCTGCGGAACAATTTCAAGCAATATCAGGTAATAGGAAAAACAAAAAATTCTAATTGGAAAAGTGAGAAATCTAACGCAGAATTTTATTCATAATTGCCCTATATCAAGGCGAGTTCAGTATCAGGTGACCTTTTCCGCCCGGCTGATGCCAAATTGAGCAATTTAAACCAAAATGTCAAAATTTGCTTAGAAAGCTTTTGACAGATTGGTTTTGTAGCACAGCAAACCACATGTTGTTTCTTGTGGTTGTATTGTTGTAGGGAAAATTTCACCTGATACTGGATTCGCCTTGTCCTGTATTAGCAAAGATATTTAAAAAGTGTAACCCTTCACAATTAAATATGAACGAAAACCATATTTGACATATGTAATCACAAAACATGTTGAAACAACTGTTTGAAATCAGTTTACAGAAAATTGTAAAATTTGTATTGTATTCTGTCAAGTTCTGAGGGCAAAAGTGGACTTTGAGAATGAAATATTTTTCTTGTTGTACCTTTACCTAAGTATGTACACACATATTAATATTAGGCCGGGTCGATTTGGATGGATGAAAAAAAAAATTAAAAAGTCGTATACATGTATCATGTCGAGAGGTGCGGTATAGGGTTTGATTTTAGACGCATGGTATCTTGGGAGAATTTTCTCCAAATTTCGTGTAGATTGTGTTTTGGCTATATGATTTTTGAAAAAAAATCCACCCGCTCTAATGTATACGCTTTGTCTTCCTTTTTTATTTCTTTGTAAATTAATTTTATATAACTTTTGTTAATAATAAAATAATAATTATTAGTACTCTCGGGATCAAAAAAGTACTCGAAAATTTTGTTTTGATACCGAAACGCAAAGTTCATTTCCCATCACTGATGTACATACATACCCATGCACATAAATAAAAAAACGATAACAATATAAGTGATGAGTGTTCGGACATGCACTTGTCTTTCTCTCATCAATACGAATAAAAAAATAAAAATAAACAACAACAACAATTTTAGTATACTTACAAATTTTTCGCCACAGCCACCACTTCCAAATTTTTCAACAATTGAATAACAATATTAAAAGACCAATAACTTTTTTTATAGGCAACGAATTGCTCTAATTTTTGGAACTTTAATTGGATTTATATCAACCTTTAATTTAACACTAATTTTATTAGATTTATTACACTTTTATCACATAAAAAAACTTATTTATCACCACATACAAACTAATTTACAACCGAACACTATTGAGGAAGATCAAGAACTAAAATGAAATTTCCAATTCAAAGAAGGTCAAGGCAATGTGAGTGCAACTACGTAGTATATTACTCCGAAAAATTATGTTTATAAACATTAGATGCTGTTGTTTTGTTGCTATTTGTATTTAAGCATCGAAATACTTTGATGAGGTTTATTGAACTCGATAATGATGTTTTATTTTGTTGATGAGGGGAATTACTGACTGTTATCAGCAAGATCATTTTGCTATGATTGAATTAAATACATACATACATACATACATATATGGTTGCAGTCAAATCATATTATTGTCAATAGAAAAGCTTAGTTAAAATAATATTATTATGAGAGTTAATAATAATGTTATAAAAAAAACAATGAACTTTGTTATAGGTACCTAATCTTAGTACTGTAAATATGACAACACTATTGTTAGATGTGACTAAAAAATTATCGAGACTTACAATGTTCTATTATTATAATAATATTGTTAAATACGAACACCGTATTATTTTTAACCCCCGACTGAAAAAAGGGGTGCTATAAGTTTGTAGTGTGTGTCTGTGTGCCTGTGTGTCTGTCCGTGTCCACGTACAGGCCAAACGGCTGGACCGATTTTCATTTAGTTCTTTCTGTTTGAAAGATGACTTGATCGAGAGGGTTCTTAGCTATGTTTAGAGAAAATCGGTCCAGCCGTTTAAAAGATATAACATATTTTCTAGAAAAAGTCGGTGGTCTTTAAAATTTTTAATTTTTGTTATATATAATAATAATATATTGTTTTTTAATCATATATGTATGTATATAGTAGGTGCGTTAAATGCGTTAAATCCGAAATAAAAATAAATTAGTTTTATTATTATTGTTTGAACTTCACTTGTTTCTATATTTATAATTTTATTATGCTCAAATTGGTATCGTTTTGTAAGCGAAATTACATATGATAATTATAAATGAATAAATAACAATAGCAAAGTTAATTGCAAATATTCTGACAAACACTAGTAGAACGGAACAGTTAGCTGTTTTCGAAAGCCACTGCATTTTCATCATCAGTGTTCTTTCTGTTTCGTACACTGTATTCTGGCCTTTATCTTTCACCTACCTCGCAAATAATCTTTCCAAGTGATTAAGCGTGGGTTTACTTCAAAGGTGATAAAAGAGTCAATAAGGCTTGAGGTTGCTACATTGTTGAATACCTTCAGGATACAAAAACCTAAATCAAAACATCTTGCAATAAGAAGTATAACATCCTATAGTTTTGTCTCGATGGTTTTGCTTGTATTCTATAGAATTTAAAATTTATATTGTTTTATATTCTACTCTAATGACTTTGAATCAACTTGTTGCCCGGTGTAATTGACGTAATAAGCAAAGCCACTTATTTCATCAATTTTTATTGATCGTATAAATATAATAATATTATTCTAATGATTATCAAGAAGTAAGAAAATTTATTATTTTGCCGTATAATTTTGTCTTTATTTTTTAGGAATGTATTACTTTGATATTGAGACCGCTTTTAGTAAATTATGTGCTTTTTAGTGCTACTTTAAAATAAATTTTTATAGTCAAAAATATGGGTAATAACATAACAATAAAATTTACGATAAAAATTTATGTTAAATTAAAAAAAAAATCTAACAAACTTCGGTAGTATAAATAGCGTTGAAATAATTAGAGTTACTTGGCGTAGCTGAATAACAATCGAAACAAAAAATCATAAAAATAAATTTCACGATTTTTATGTGTCATAATTCACATTCACAAATTTGTTTTTGTTTTCAAAGTATGTAAATAATCGAACGGAACTTTCGATCCCATTAAGATGAACCGGCAGTTATTTCTAAAAATTTCTTCATAAGTTTTATTTGCCAATAACATCTTGTATAAGCGAACTTTGATCCATTAAAAAAAACCATTATATTATAATATATTCGAAAAGAGGTGGTAGAACTTATCTCTCTTTATTTTCCCTTAAATTGTTATACAAAATCAATTGAGGATGGAACGCTTGCTTGTCCGTTATAATAAAGGTTGTCGTGAGCAAAAAAAAAAAGTCGTTTGCCTTCCATAACGAGCTAATTCGATCATCACGCATTTTTCTGATGCACATTTGCATCCTTTTGTATCAGATGCTGTAGGATAGTTAAATGATCACTGAACTATAAACACTTCAGCGGATAGGTACTAATCCTAATACAACATCAGAGGGACCTCCTTTATGTATCAGAATCATCCGCGATGTAAAATAATTAAAAAAATGTCTACTAAACGCAGATTCGAAAATTTAGTGCACCTCTTTGACATCGGAGCCATAAAAATTAAAAAAAAAATTCCAATAACCAGAGTAGTACGCGTAAAATAATTCAGCTTTCCTCTATCTCTTCCTTTCCAGTTCACACTCCTCAAATCGTTCCTGCAGAATATCCAATGTGGTACGTAGGGCTGTTCTGTTTAAACCACATGTCCAGGGTGACCGATGACATTTTTCAAAAAGTGGCACCAAATAGGGGATTTATCAAAAAAAGGGGTAAAATTAAAAAAAATCGAGAAAACTACACTAAACTTTTTTATTTTTAATGTACATATTTTCATATAACTCACCCTAAAAAAAGGGGGAAAAAGTGGCAAGGCAGTCGAAAAAGTGGCAATTTGGCACTTTAGTCGGTCAAACGGTCACGCAGCACATGTCATTAGTGTTTTGAACATCCAATTCTGTTCATAAAATGGCTCGCGATGCATTTTACTATCGCGGGTGGAACGTTGCCAGAAAAAAAAACACCCATTTTAATCAAAAAGAATTTATTACTTGTAGATTGAACGCTATATCCGACCAATGTGATTTGCAAACAATAACCCGACTGATGTATGTAGCTCTCACAATATGGCCGCTATCAGCTGTCAAAGTTCGGAAGTGCCTATGCACATATTTTAAGGCCCATATAGGTACATACTTAGGTATATAAACCATATTATGTTAATGCAAAAACCATTAATAATGCTAAAACGGGAGCAGTGAACTATTTAAAATCAAAATTTAAAGTGATCTTGATGTCAATAGTCAGCAATTCTCCTCAACAACAAAGTAAAACATCATTATCGAGTTCAATAAACCTCATCAAAGTATTTTGCAGCTGAAACACAAATTGCCGCTAAACAACAGAAACTTATGTTTATAAACATAATTTTTCGGAGTTGCACTCACATTGCGTTGACCTTCTTTCAATTGGAAATTTCATTTTAGTTCTTGATCTTTCTCAATAGTGTTCGGTTGCAAATTAGTTTTTGTTTGGTTTTAATTAAGTTTTTTATGTGATAAAAGTGTAATAAATCTAATAAAATTAGTGTTAAATTAAAGGTGGATGTAAGTCCAATAAAATTTCCAAAAATTAGAGCAATTCGTTGTCTATAAAAAAAGTTATTAGTGTTTTAATATTGTTATTCAATTGTTGAAAGATTTGGAAGTGGTGGCTGTGGCGAAAAATTTGTAAGTATACTAAAATTGTTGTTGTTGTTTATTTTAATTCGTAGTGTTGAGGGGGAGAAACAAGTGCATGCCCGAGCACTCATCAATCCTTTTGTTATTTTATTTATGTACATATGTATGTTAGTATGTGTGTATGTATGTTTATTTGTAAAAAAACCCGTTTAAAGTTTGTGTCACTGCTGCAGCTGACGGCGACCGTATTTTAAATTCTCTTTTGGTTATGCCTTCTTGAATCGTTTGTAGGTATTGTTTGTTATTGTTTTAACTGTAATTCAGAGTTCTTAAAGCTTAAATTAGACGTGACTTAGCCATAATACCACAGACATAACTAAACCAAAATTCAATTGGTTTCTATGGTATATAGATATGGCGTTATGGCAAGTTATGTATGTACGTACAATCGAATACAGTGTTGCCCATTAGTTTGGTTCAAACGGCTGTATTCTATGGCTATGGTTATGTCACGTCTGATTGCACCTTATAGCAGTTTGTTTTTTTGTAATTGGAAACATAATTGGAAAATAAACAGAAGTAAGTAAAGGTTTGGTTTCGTTTAGATTATTTCTTTGCAGTGAGTAGAACATAAACAAAACGAAAGCAACAGAACGATATACACTTAGTCGCAAAACTCTACATACTTAGGTACGATTTTTTAATGTTTAATTTTTGAGTATTATATTGGACCAACTTTATAACTTTAAAATATGTAAAAAAAACACCTACTGTTTTGGTACAGTAACAAATGCTGAAAAATGACAACGTCGTCGATAAAGTGTACACACGCCGATGAATTGAATTAAATATGTACAGATAGGATGTATGTACATATGTATATAGTAGGTAGCACCTTTTATTTAATAATTTTGTGCTCATTTAGTCTTGTTTTAACAATATTTGTTAGATTTTGCTTAAATTTTGCTTTGATTATTAGCAGTAGTTGAAAAAAAAAATTTAAGAATATAAGGATATATCAACTGACATTCAAAAATTAGTCATCAAGCTTTCAAATGAAGGAAATTCAATGACAAAAGTCTTCTTAATCTTTAATTTTTTTAAATTTACAATCCTAAGGCTGGGTTTACATCTGTGTGCCGTGTGTCACACATGTGTAAAAAAAGCGTAACCACTAACTACTAATGAAAAACTGTTTCATTCAGACGCGTATTTATTAAGTTAAACAGTTTCATACATAACTGATAGACCATTTTATAGAATCAAACATGATTGGAAACATTTTAAATCAATAAATACATGTTGGAATAAAACAGTTTTTCGTTAGTAATTAGTGGTTACGCTTTTTTGGAAACATGACACACAAGAAATGCCAGATGTAAACTCAACCTAAAAATGTCGACAACTTTCCTTTTATGCAAGAGTAGAGATACATTAGAGACAACAGTTGTAGTGTATTTCTATTGATATTGTCAATGAACGCGTCAATAGTTTGTTTTTCTTTTTTATTATGCTTTGCAATAATATTAAATAAATATATGTAGACGAGCGTCACTAAAACCTACTAGTGAATCTTTGGTTCAAATATCTCAACAAATATCTCAATATCGTCATAAAAGAACTACCTTCTCAATAGTGCTAAAGTCTACTGGTAGATTTTCAATGACAACCGTATGTTATATGTCAATAGGCGATGACATTGGCTGGGGTGCACCTAGTCAGTAGCACTATTGACAATGTCACTAGAAAATCAATATAATTTTAATATTGACAACGAGCGAGGAAATATCGATATTGTAGACTAGAGCCCCTAAAATTTACTAGTGAATCTTTGGTGCCAATGTCTCCATGTGGTCCCAAAAGAACTACTTAGTCAGTAGCGCTACAGTGTAGTGGAGGATTTTCAATGACAAGCTAATGTTAAATGTCAATAGGCGATTACATTGGCTGGGGTACACCTGGTCAGTAGTACTACTGACAACGTCACTAGTAAATCACCACAATTTCACTATTAGCACTTTGTGCAGGGCAGCAAGGCTTGATGAATACAAAGACAAGTAGCAAACAACTGAAAGAGGACCTTAAAGATAATTATGGAATTCTTGTAGATGCTAATACAATTTGCCGTTGCTTAAAGACAATTGGATTATAGACGTGTTTAGCCAGAAAAAGACCATCCCATAAACAAAACCAAACGATATACTTAAGCTCTGGAGTTTGAAGTTTTTTAAGTTTTGGAAAAGATTTATTTTTACGGACGAGCGTAAGTACGCCCTGTTTGGAAAGGACGAACCACCAAAAACATGGATAAAATGTAATATTGATTTAGAAAATAAAACGTATGCAGTACTGTGAAACATGATGGGGCTCCGTAGTGGTATGGGAGTGCATAAGTGCTGATGGGGTTGGACAACTAACATTTTTTGATGGAATTATGCATCGTGGTTGTTTTTTGCGGAGTTTGGACAAATTACACCTCAAATATAAATATATACATATTTATACATTATAATGACACCAAGAAAAACTTAAGGCTGGCTAATGAATGGCTCCTCTATAAAGTAAAACTGTAGCTTCCACAGTCCCTATATAGAATGTGATCGATTATTTATGGACTCAAAAAAAGGCGGTCATCGCCTCTATCCCAAATAAGTACAATTTTAAAAGAATAATGGTGAAATGTGTCAGTGAACGGCAATACATCATATGTACACTTTTTCAATCGTATAAAATATTGAATTTTACTATATTTTGCTTGTTTAATATTGTTAACTGAAATCAAATGTGATATTTTTATTAAATTTAAATTACTTCTATTTTGAAATAAAAAAAGTTGACAAAATTAATGTAGAATTTCGAGGCTAAGTGTACATATCGTCGCGTTTCTTCTTAAACCACGTAAGCGGCATTTTTTCATAATTGACTTTTTAGGTTTTTACGGTGGAAAATAACATTTTCCGAGACATTGTCAATGGAACGTCTATGTACATATTAATACCAATTTTCTTTTGATGTGAAGAAAACACTTTCCCAGATAAAAAAAATTATTTTTGTTCTTAATGTTTCATTGGTTTGTTGAAAATTAAACAATTTCAAATTTCAATTACCTCTGTGGTAAAAAAAAAGTACACACAGAAAAATTTCAACTTAAAATCTACTAAAACAAGGTTAATCTAATATTTTTCTGTAATGATTTTGCTTCATATGTGTTTCATGTTAATTTAACATGATTATAGTAATTGTCAAAGAAAATTTTTCCTTTTGAAATAACTTTATTTCACATTGAATTAACATTTACGTACTGTTAAAATCAAAATGAAGAATCATGTTGAATCAAAGTTATTTCAAATAAGATCAACATGAATTTAATTTAATGTAGTAACTGTATTTTATTAATTATTTAAAGAAAATTTATTATTTGACATATTGTCAATTATTAATTATTTAACTTACGTGTGGTTGACATAGACATCAGAAAAATTTTTGTATATGAATTATTGCTTTCCCCGGCCAAGATTTGAACTCTGAACTCATCGCGTGGTAGTCAACGTGCTTATCACTGCAGCCACAACAACTTTAGATATTCTTTATATAACATTAAATATGCACCATCTTGAATTATATTATAATTTAACATTATTTCTTATCATTTAACATACAATTTAT
Source organism: Tachina grossa (assembly GCA_949987645.1). Taxonomy (NCBI): domain Eukaryota; kingdom Metazoa; phylum Arthropoda; class Insecta; order Diptera; family Tachinidae; genus Tachina; species Tachina grossa. Next base: position 56,419,235 of record OX465276.1, on the reverse strand, counting down.
TTGAAAAGTTTTAGTTTTAGTTTAAAAAAACAAAATGCTTTGACTTGAAAAGTTTTAGTTAAAAACAAAAAAAAAACAAAATACTTTGACTTGACTCCAGCATTTGAACCTGTGATCCTCCGAATGCAAGACTGGTACACTGCCTGTCAGGCAGCAGCAGTTTGTCGGTTGTTTACAAACATAAAAAACAACAACAATACAAAAACAAACTACACAACTAAACACAAAAGTGTATTGCAGTTATGAACAAAGCAAATAAACACCAACACACACAAACAACATATTATTTCTTGTAGAATTAATGTCATTTTAATGAAGTTGGATCAACCTTTTGGCATGGTGATTTTACATTTGCATTTTTTTCTGTGTGTATGTTTTTTCTTAGAGTAACGGCCTGCTCCTAATCCTGTTTTTAGGGTTCCGTACACCAAATGTGAAAAGAAACCCTATTGTTTTTGCTACGCTGTCCGTCACACGCTATTTTCTCAGGAACCATAAGAGCTACGGACCTGTAGAAACTTGGTCGCTACATCAACAAAAACATGAGAGTTAAAAATTAAAGGGTGTTCCAAAACGAGCAACGAAAAATGTTAAAATCCCATGTAATATACATACATATGATTGTATGTACATATGTATTTACATATATTGACACTTGAAATTTGTAAAATTAGTGTATTTTTATACAGACTACAACAATAAACAATAAAATTAAAAAAAAAACTAAAATTAAAGGGTGTTCTATCAGTTAATGCAATTTTGACTATGTAATTTTGACAATTTGCTATATCTTGCAAACCGTAAGAGGCAAACTCTTGAAATTTTCAAAAAACGGTAAAACTAAAAAATCCCAAAATTATAAAATCGTCAAACCGAAAAAAATCGCCAAAATTAAAAAAAACGCCAAAAATAAAAAAAAAACGCCAAAAAACGAAAATGGCGGCAAAACTAAAAAAATTGTTTATATGAAAAAAAATCGCAAAAATGAAAAAAACCGCCAAAATTAAAAAAAAATTCTAACACTAAAATAAATCGCCAGATTAGAAAAAATCGCCAAATTAAAAAAAATCGCCAAAATGAAAAAAACTACAAAAATCGAAAAAAAATCCCCAAAAATCGAAAATGGCGCCAAAACTAAAAAAATTGTTTATATGAAAAAAAAATCGCAAAAATGAAAAAATCGCCAAAATTAAAAAAAATAGCCAAAATCCGAAAAAAAATCGCCAAAAAGAGAAAAAAAAGTTAATACTAAAAAAAATCGCCAAACCCGACAAAACGTAAAAAACGCCAAAATAAAAAAAAAAAACGCTCAAAACCGAAAAAACCAAAAAACGAAAAAATGCCAAAACTATATATAGAAGTTTGTATTGAATTACATATTTAGTGTCCGTTCGAGACCCTTCGTGCACGAGTCATAGTCACACTTTACTTAATTTATTTTTTCTTCATTTGCATTACTATTTGTTTTAATTTGAGCTCGTGGTTGTAGATCACGCCCCTTTTTAGGGTTCCGTACACCAAAGGTGAAAAGGAACCCTATTGTTTTCGCTACGCTGTCCGTCTGTCCGTATTTTTTCAGGAACCGTAAGAGCTACGGACCTGAAATTCGGCCAGAGTATGTAGAACCTTGGCCGCTACAACAACAAATACATGAGAATTAAAAATTAAAGGGTGTTCCAAAACGAGCAATGAAATATGTTATACATGGGATAATATACATACAATTGTATGAACATAAGTATTTATATTGAAACTTGAAATTTGTAAAATTAGTGTATTTTTATACAGACTACAACAATTAACACTAAAATTTAAAAAAAATTAAATTAACTGGTGGTCCATCACTTAATGCAATTTTGACTATGTAATTTTGACAATTTGCTAATCTTGGAAACCGTAAGAGGCAAACACTTGAAATTTTCAAAAACGGTAAAACTAAAAAAAAACCGAAAATTATAAAATCGCCAAATCAAAAAAAATCGCCAAAAATTAAAAAAAATCGCAAAAACGAAAAAAATCACTAAAATTAAAAAAAAAATTCTAACACTAAAATAAATCGCCAAATTCGAAAAAATCGCCAAAATGAAAAAAAACGCCAAAATTAAAAAAACGTCAAAAATCGCCAAAACGCGGAAATGTCGCCAAAACTAAAAAAAAATTTTATATAAAAAATAATCGCAAAAATTAAAAAAATCGTCAAATATAAAAAATCGCAAAATTGAAAAAACGCCAAAAACCGAAAAAAACGCCAAAACAAAAAAATAGTGTCAAAACTATAAAAAAGAGCCAAAACTTAAAAAAATCCCCAAAACAGAAAAAACGCAAAAAACGTCAAACAAAAAAACCGAAAAGACCCCAAAAACAAAAACGAAAAAAAAATGCCAAAACTATATATTATATAGGATGAAGTTTGTATTAAATTACATATCTAGTGTTCGTACGGAACCCTTCGTGCGCGAGTCAGAGTCGCACTTTACTGAATTTATTATTAAATTCTAGCTCTTAAAAATACCCAAAACTTGTTGTTTTATCCATGTGCTGAAGGAGAATAGGAATTCTCTTTTGCCAATTCTAAGCTTGTATGAGACTTAAATTAAAATGCAGATATAAATATATTTTACATATATAGTACAACACTAAATTACCTCAACCGAAGGAAATAGCTAATTTATCTAAATGTATGGCTTTCAAAATAAACGATTTTCAGTTTCAAATGTAGACTCAAAATTACGATCGTACCCAGAAGTTACGTAATACAATAATATTATCTACGTTGTTCACAACTCTTGGCTTATACTGTAAAACCCAATACATTTGCATACCAAAACATATTCATCAGTTTACAAAATGCGAATACGATCACGATGGCGCTACGAGTACTTGAACACCACGCCAAGCAAGTGGATAAAACTGTTGTTATTGTTTCAATGCAAGGTGGAATCAAATGAAACAAGAATGAAAGCAAAATCTAAAATAATATTACATATACTGCAGTTTAACGTTGACCTGGTTTACTAACCGCTATAACTGATACGACCAACAACAGCCACAGCAACAACAACAGTAGCAAAAATGTCAGGGAAAAAATACAAAAATGAAGGACACATCAATTTTGCTTTTCAACAACATGAAAGTTGTTGGTTGCAGCAGAAAAATTGGTGTCAAAAAGTAAAAGGAGAAATATGAAAATTTTGAAACATTGAATTTAAATTTAACAATAATTTCAAATCTGTTGTGGAAAATAACACTAAAAAAAACTAAGCGACCAACAAAAAATTCTAATACAGTTCCTTCACAGCTTTGGTCTTCGTTCTAAAATATCGGTGACCCAACTCCAGTCTTTTGGAGGACTCCACACTGTTTTTGCTTCTCTTGTATAATTAAAATAAATTATGTAAAGTTCAAATTTGACTCACACATGAAGGGTTTCGCGCGGACAATTCATATGTGGTACTATAGGAACTTTAGCCTATATAATCGAATATATTACCTGTACCTGGGGGCAAATCACGGCTTCCGATACGACTCGTAATTTAGAAATATTTCAATAGAGTTTATATGGAAATATTTTAAATTTACGAGTCGTATTGAATGCCGTGATTTGCCCCCTGGATTCAGTAACTTTTATTACGATAATCGTATCGTTATAATAAATATAACGAAAATTTACCGACTTTGCTATTCAGTAATATATTTTAACGATATTCGGTGTCGGTTGGAAAAAAAATAAGTCATAAAATCTAGTTTGTTGAGTTTTTCTTAATTATACTTTGTGCTTTTTGCTTGTTTTCACATTTTCTATACAGAGATACCACACAATATTGAATTAAATGGTGAATAAGATAAAGTGGGAGACTATCGTAAAAAGAAATTATAGAATCACATTATCGTTATCGCAAGCGAATAAATATGTCGATAAATATTACGATTTTCGGTTCGCAAAAAGTTACAGAATCCAGGTACTGATATAGACATTTTGTAATTAAATTTTTTCTTTTTTCATTTCGCCGTTTTTTCGACTTTGGCGATTTTTTGGTTTTGTCGTTTTGGCGATTTTTTTCGGTTTTTGGCGATTCTTTTGTTTTTTTTTACGATAGGAATGTTTAGTTTTAGCGATTTTTAATTTTGGCGTTTTTTTCTTTTTTGCTATTTTTTGAACTTATAGGAAGGCATAAACACACTGGCCACTGCAATACTCCTGCTTCAGCGGATACTAATCCTAATGTAACACCAGAGCACGCTTCTTCTTCGGTGTTGTCTAGTAGAATCATCGGCGAAGTAGAATGACCAATAAAATGGCTACTTAGTACAGGTTTGAAAATTTAATACGCCTAATTGACGCCAGAGGCGCTGCAACACTGCACTATTTAAAAAAACGTGCAAAAAGCAGAGTTATAAAAGAATGAAGCTTTCTTATATCTGTTCCTTCACCACCTATCTTCTCTATCCTATCCCTTTCCTAAAGAAGGTAACACCTAGTAATAGTAGTAAACATTCATAGCGTGAGTGTTGCTACTTAAAAAAATGCAAACAGTCGGACATTGTAACGAAAACAATAGTGTTACTTTTCACCTTTGCAGTTATTTCAGTTTCTAAGAATAAAACTGACGTCTGATTAATACATATAGAAAGATCTTTTGGAGTCCATTAGAACTAATATAGTGCAGAGAGAATCACTAACGCTTTCCATTCCTTCAAGCTGGTGAAGACTACAAGTTTAAAAAAAATCCCGAACTCTTCACAAGGACCAAAGTTTCAACAAGAAATGATTGCAAATTTAATTGCGAGTTGAATTAGACCTCTTTTTAAAATAATTTTTGTAAATCTAAATGTAACTATAAATGATGTATGTGGCTTCAATATTTAGCTTCATGATTTTAAACAATTAAAAGTCTAGTAGACTCTGAAAATGATAAACACAACTTGGCTATTGTTAAAATATTTCTGTATTTCTCTATCATAGATACAAAAGGAAGTGTAGCCAAATGAACAATTTGTAGTTCACATTACATAAATGTCAATAGCAACAGTAGCACAGTCGCAGGTTAATCATGCTATAATATTAAATTGTTAGAAACTTTCTTTCGTTTTAAGGGGTTTAGAAAAATAATTTTTCAGTTATATGAGTAACAACTTTATACGTTATAGTAGAGTTAATGGGGTCTACCAGCCCAATTGTAAATATTTCCCTGCAACTAATTACCTTGGAATACATACTTATTACTCAAGAATAACTTTCTACTATTCTAAACAAATGCAGAGAGAAATAACCAAACGTGCTTTTTTGCACGTTTTTTTAATAATGCAGTATTGCAGCGCCTCTGGTGTCAATGGAGCGTATTAAATTTATGTCGCCGATTATTCTTCTACACAATACCGACAAAGAAGGGCGCTCTGATTTTACATTAGGATTTATATTCCCTGAAGCCGTTGAAGTCCCTATTGGAAGTTTCTTTGCAACAGTTAGAGAATATACATTGAAAACGACCCTTAACTTAAATAGAAATTATTGTATTTATCTTGTGATAATATATGTATGCACATGTATCTGTTTAACATTTCTTTTAGTATTCTCTGGATATTCGCTTTAATAAACACATTGTTTGAAATTATTTATCTTTCAAAAAAAAAAGTTAAAATATTTAGTAACGCTTCACAAAGAGGATGGCTTTTATTTCAAGTTAAATTGTAATTCCAACATTTTATCAGTACAAAAGGGATTTTAAAGAAATTCATATTTTTGCAGCAAAAATAAAAATTAAAACAATTTTTAAGGAATTGCATTTTCATCTCTATTTACAAGAATTAATAATTCCACCTCATATTTTGGGAGCTCTAATAAGTTTAAAATAAAAAGCACATTCTTCTTCGTCGACTCCAAACAAGTAGTAACTAAAAAAATAAAAATAAATACCCCTACTGGGACAAACTTTGAACCGTTAAATATCCTAAATGATCTTTCGAAATTTAAAAATCATAAGAGAATATCTGTCGAATGATATCCATTTTGATATATTTCGCCGACTTTTTATTTTTTTCCAATTTAAGTTTTTACTACTTTTTACAGCCATCCCTAAACAAAAGCGGCAAGCGTTTTTTAGCTGTCAAAAGTTCTCATGTCCATACATTTTGAATGGAGCATACCGAAATAACGCGGCGGCAACGCAGCCGATTTTGACATCGCGTTTCACAATGAAGTTAGTTGCAAAAGAAAACAATTGCCTTCTGTTTGCCATCATCAGTGTTACCATATGTGAAGATTCATCTTATATTCGAAGTTTATCAGGGTGTTAAAAATACCAAAAAATATCTTTGTTAAAAATATGATATTTAATACTTTTAATAAAGTATGAATTATGTGCATACATATATTTATCTTATACATGTTCTATTCCGAAAATATTTTGTGTTATTTACCTCTACGTTTGTTCCCTACAAGAAATGAATCACTGAAACTAGCACAAACAAATTTTTTTCACTAGCACATTTTCAGCAATTTTACACTGAATTCAATAGTGACAGTCAATTGACTGGTCATTTGATCGGAAGTGATGATGGATTTATATGTATATTAATTATAATTGCTCCACTCTAGCATATATGTATGTATGTTAGAGTGGGACATCTAATATAAATATGCCAAAACTTTTAAAAATCGAGTTTTATTACAAAAAATACAAATCATTCTGTCTGTGAAAATTAAAATTTATAAGTGTTAAGAAAGATAAGTATGAACAATAGTGAATAAAAGAAATTTATAAAATTTAATTTAATATATAGACATTTCTTTTCAAAGTTGTAGATATTTGTAAAAAGCAAGATGCATTTGCCGTGAAAAGGTGTGAAGAGGGCTGGATACCGCCTAGGTTCTTCTGTTTTTGCTTATTTCTATCTTTAATTTTAAATATTTTATTTATTTGTATAGTTTGAATTGACTTTTTAAAATAAAAACAATTAATATAGTAATATGCTAGCTCAATTGTGGGGGATATATTAGTCAATTATGATCAGTCAAACTTGATTAATATTTATGCTATCATGATTAATATTTATGCTAAAAAGCACTCGTGAGCAATTCGACTAAATGTTATATTCATTAGTTATAGAGCAGCGATCTTCAAAACCGCGCACGCGTGCGAGTGCTCTCACAATAATGAAGAGAGCAATAAGAGAGAGAAAATTTGTATTTTTATTTAATGTGTACTCAATTGTTACTACAATCAGGGCTACCACTTTAATATCAGACTATTCATATGTGCCGGTTGTGTAATCGACAATTTACCAGACAACAATCGATTCTTTTTAAATTAGTTTAATTTCAAGGTTTTCTATTTTTTAGAGCTTTAATAATCATATCTGAAAGTAGGTTATTATATACTATTTAAAACACATCAAATGTGCATTAATCTCTTTTTGAACACGAGGAATTGACTCGAATTAGAGTTTTACAAATATATTACAAATATGTCTTGGCAGCCCTGCCATAAGAAGAGCAAAATATATTACGCTCAAATACGAAGCACCAACACAAACATAAGTGTGAATGTATATGTGTGGGGATCGCTGTTATAGAGAGATGCAACATCACACGTACACAAGAGTTTCCATCACATTTTTCATTTTGCCCTTAATAATATGATAGCAACTTTGTTCTGCGCAATGATGAATATATCCTGCATGACTTCCGATCAATTGACTGATACTATTCATGTAGTTAGCTCATTTGAAACAAAATAAATTTTTTCTGAATTCTAATTCAGTAAAATCAATGCATATTACTATATTTTGAGTAAAATCACTAAAAAAAAAAGATTTTTAATTTTTGTCCGACTTGAAGGTTTTTGAGAAGAAAATATGGCAACGCTGGCCATCATCCTTAACACAAGCAAGTTTTTCAAATCTTATAAATAACTAATTTTTTCAAACTTTAATTATTTAATTTTAATTTAAGTAACAAAATTTATGTAACAAAATTTTAATAACAAAATCACAAACAACAATGTCGTCCGTGCAGCAGTTAAAATAATCAGGGTTGTTTTATTTATTTGTTTGTTAACCCTGTTTTTGACATAACGCTGACGCTTTTGTTTAGGTATGACATTTCAGCGTTAAAGCTCGGCGGAAAAAAACGTTCCGCTTTCCGTCCTTGTTTAGGGATCGCTGTTACTGACACTTCCAGGATTAAAATAAATCGATTGATGTAAGAATCATCAAAATCGGTGTACGGCTTCGGTTTGTATAGTACCGCAAAGGAACACACATACATACTGACATAGGGCGCATTCATAAGACGTAGCTGTTGAGCTCAACAGTTGTGCAAATGCTATCAACTGTTGGCCCCAACAGCTACGTCTTAGAAGCGGCTTGATGGATATAATTTAATTTTATATCTTTATTTCGCTACTTCATCGCATTTGTAATATAAAATTTAACAAATATTTGCTACTGCCACCTAACAAAGCATATAAATGGCAAAGCTCTATTCGATCAGCTGTTTATGCTGAGCAAAACATGTTGACTACAGGTAGCGAAAACATTTTGTGATGGAAAATTACTCAACTGTTGAGTGGAGCGGAATTACTCAACTGTGCGTTTCTAAGTCCCATTTTAGACGGACGAACATTTGGAAGGAAAACATCTGGAATTCTCTTTTGTTGTTTCCTTTGCGTCCACACAGACGAAAATGTTGCCGGCGACATCCCAATATTACTGCATAAAAGCAAGCATATTTGTACATGTATGCGTGTATATGTAGCAAAGAATATGAAAACAAAGCGTGTCGCCGATTACCGAACACAAAAATGATGCTCTCTTCCCCACCCGTAAATTGCTCACAAACTAAATGTTTCCCTTCCAAATGTTTTCGTGTCTAAATACGGTCTAAGACAAATACTCAACGGTTGCACAACAGCTACGTCTTATGAATGCACCCATAGATACATACATACACAGACTTATAAACACAATACCCTAATTTGCGTCGCGCAATCGGGTAAAAAGGAGCAAGTTGTTACCCGTATATTATTATCTACATGTATTTATTTTTGGCATCGTTACTTCATAATTCGGTAAATTTAGGCCGATTGTAAAAATTCTTTTTTTTTGTCGGAGAGGGTGTTTTGGTCTTATTGTAAAAAAAGTGGGTGTGGACACGCTCGCAATTTTTTATATTTAATTTTATGATATTTTACTTGTTCGAATGCTACAACAGATTGAGCTTTCGGAACGACACAATATCAAAGTTAAAAAATATTATATTTCACGTGCTTGTACTTAACAAATTTTTACGAAGCTTTACACACACCCTGAAAAAAATACAAAATCTTGCATTAAAAAAAGTGGGCGAAGGTCACGCCTGTTAAATTTTAATATTATATTTCACGTGTTTGTACAGCAACAAATTTTTACGAAACTTGACAAACACCCTGAGCTATTAAAAAGACACGGTCTTGCATTCAAAAATGTGGGCAGGGCCACGTCCATTAAAATTAAATTTTATATATCACTCGGTTCTAATTTATCGATTTTTACGAAAATTTGCACACAACCTGAGCTCAAAAAACACATAATCTTGCATTCAAAAAAGTGGGCGGAACCATGACCATTAAAATTAATTTACGAAACTTGGCACACGTCTTTAACTCTTAAAAAGACATAATCTTGCATTAAAAATTTGGACGCCCTTTAAAATTTAATATCAAACTTCACGTGGTTCTACCTAATTGATTTTTACAAAAATTGGAACAACCCTTGAGCTTTAAAAAATACCTAATCTTGTGTTAAAAAAATGGGCGGGGTTACGCCCATGAAAAGCTATCATTAAATTATATGTATTTCTACTTATACGCTACGAGTTTTGCTCTTGGAATGACATAATTTTGTGCTTAAAGAAGTGGGCGGGGTTATGCCGATTAGAGATTAAAATTATATTTCAATTGTGTTCTACCTGACCCGAATTTACGAAACTTGGCACAAACCTTGAGCTCTGAAAGTGACGCGATGTTGAATTTAGAAAAGTGAACGGACATTCATATTTGTCACGCCCCTAAAAATATAAACTTGACACCAAAAATTTTAAAATAAAATTTTTTGAAAAAAAAAATAATAATATGACTTCAAAAATAAGCCTTAAAAAGTTAAAAACAGTTTCGATGCAGTTACGTAAATAAAATATTTTTCTACGTGTTAACCCCGTAATGCTATTCCAAGTCGCAAGTTCGTTCTCAAAGGTACGATTGTACATAATTGATGTCAAAGCAATCAGAAGAGCGAAAAACTAATTGCATTTACCGTTTTGTTTTTTTTTTTTTTTGGTAGCAGTCAATTGTATGCGATTGTATTCGGTTCTGTTTCAGATATTTTAAATTCAACGAATGCAGCAATTCTTATAGCTTTTTGTGAAAGCTTTTTCTCATTATTAATTCAATACAAATGTTTAATGGTCTATTAGGACGTTGCTCGCTGAGATTTTATGCGGTTTATATGTTTTGCAATTTATACGAGTATATTTAATGCAGAAGTTATTCAACTAAAAATTAAACCGATTTTTACTGCAGAATGTTGGCAAGCTTTATAATCATTTTATGGCAAATAATTTCGAATCCCTTTCTTTATACATACATATGTAGTTAAGTCGTAAAAAAATTTTTAACTAGAAAATTTTACTGCAAACGCATTACTTTTTATATTGTAAATATGTGTCTATATATAAATGTGTGTGTTTTTTTTTTCTTATGCTGTTTCTATAATTCCAGTTCAAGGTAAGCATTTTATGTGTAAAAGCTCAAACTCAGTTCCTCCATTATCGCATTTATTTTGACAACCATTTTGAAGATGATTTCAAAAAAAAAAAAAATATTCCATTAATGCAAAAGTTGCATTAAGATTTGTTTGTAATTTTATGCGCGTTTTTTTTTTATTTCTTCTACTACTCACTCGTAGTAAATTATTAAGAAAAAGCCTTGTAAAAAGTCATTGAATCATAAAATCATGTGTGACTTATAAAAGATGATTTTTGTTGTTTTTTGTTTTTTTTTGTGTTGCATTTAAAATGAAAGAACATTACGGAAAGGGTGGAGTTTTCCATGAATGAAAGAAAACACATTTAAAAATGCTGTGCCCAGCAAAAAAAATTTTGGAGTAATTTTCAAGCACGAACAAATTTCGATTTAATCCCGTTTCTTACCCCGAGTTTTTAACTTAAAAATTAAGTACGTAATTAGGTAATTTTTATTTAAAATTAAGTTGTAATTAAATACGATTTCATTTTTTCAGTGGTTATTTAAAGTTCTTATTAAATTACGTTGAAAGTACGGTAGCACTGCAAAATTTCCCAGTATTATTGAAGGCTTTCCAAACAGCAGCTGTTTAATGTAAACAAAAAAGTTAGGTTATCAACATGTAGAAAATTAAATTGCATAAAAACTCATTTTATGAGACCAAAAGAACATCATAATGACTTTTTATATTACTTTATTCCATGATATGAAACTTTGTACTGTATATGTTATATATTTATGAAATTTAAACGAAATCCTTTTTAATACGACCGCATGATGCTCATGTGCATGTTTTCAGTAAACACACACACGCATAAAAACATATGGTACAATCATAAAACTTAAGTAGTGTTTAATTTCACAAGGTTGGGCATTTAATTATTATTTAAATAAGCACTCAAAAACACAATTTCGTATTTAATTAGAACTTAAAAATAATTACGGTTTGATTACCAACTGAAAAAATGGGCATTAAAATATAATTTACAATCAGTAATTTAAAATCAGCTGGTATGAGTATCGTTTTAAATTGACATACATACATATCAAATAAATTCAGTAAAGTACTACAGTACAACTTCGATTATCCGGACATGCGCCAGTCCGGTCACTCCAGTAATTCGGACGCTTCTACATTTCGGACAATTTAAAATTTTTACCTCCACAATCCGGAAAAAATTTTTTTATGCAAGAACAAAAACTAAAATCCCAGCAAAACATGCGAGTTAACGGGAATTTTTTGTTTGTTTTGTTATTCGTAATTTCATTTACATTTTTCACTGTTATTGCTTCAGTTTCGGTTCATTATTTCGCAAGCGTGTTTGTTTAATTCCATTCGAAGTGCCATATTTTTAAATAATAAATGCAAACATAAAAAATACTAACCTTACATTAGAAGTGTGATATTTTAAAATGTCTTGATGAAGAAAAAACGAAAATTTCCATGTTCCTAAGTCCCAATTTACACTATGCAAGTCTTATTGCTAAGCTGATTAGTTTGTTAGGAGAGAGAGACGGGGGGAAAAGAAACGTTTCTGTTCTCCTCGTCTCTCTCTCCCTAAAACTAATCAGCTTAGCAATAAGACTTGCATAGTGTGATTTGGTTTATGACGGTTTATGACATTAAAAAAAGTAGAAATGGATACAAAAACGAAGATCTCTAATGCAGATGCAAAGAAAGGATTTCCAATTTGCATTCAGTAGGCTGAGGAAAATAAGAGAGACTAGAGCAAAAGGCACAAATCAATCACCTCAACAAAGTTAGTCAGCACAAAATAACTTCGTCTTTTTATATATCATAGTATTTATGTATATATGTATATATATTCATATCGCTCATTTGCTTCAATAGTGGCATAACTCAAAAAATTAGTTTTTTGAGTTAATAATGCAGAAAGATGCGGCATTTTGTATTTTATCTTGTGTAAAAATTTCATATAAATAGCTTCTACCATCACTTCCTGAGAGAAGAATTTTTTTCATTTCTCCATTGAGTTGAATGCAAATTAAAAACTTAAAACGCGTTTTCTGCAAAACTGGTTTTTTTGAGTTGTGCCACTATTGAAGTAAATGAGCGATATGTATGTATGTATGTATTTCAATCACTTAGATTATTTTAATATTTTCAACTGCTATAGTCCAGACAACTCGTTAATCCGAACGAGCTTAAAACTATATGTGTCCGGATTGTCGAAGTTGTACTGTACTTTGAATCGTATACAAAGGTTTCCGTAAGGACATACATAATATGTAATTATGTCTGTATTCAATACAATACGAACTTTATCCTATAGAATCGAATATCTTATCTAAAGTCAATTTTTTTTAACATTTTTCGTTCTGGCAATATTTTAGTAGTAGCGTTTTTTCATTTTGCTGATTTTTTCAGCTTTTTCGCGATCTTTTTCTTAAATTTAGCGATTTTTTTCGTTTTGGCAATTTTTTGACGATATTTTTCGGTTGCGTTTAGTTCTAGTGCTTTATTTTTGGTTTGGTGGCTTTTTTTGTTTTGGCGATTTTTTCGTTTTGCTGATTTTTTTTATTTTGGAATATTTTGTGTTTGAGCGATTTATTTTGTTTTTGGTATTTTTTTTTTTAATTTTGAAATTTTCTAGTTTTAGCGCTTTTGAAAATTTCAAGAGTTTGCATCTCACTGTTTGCAGTATACAGAAAGTTGTCAAAATTATATAGTCAAATTAAATTTAACTGACAGAATACCCTTTAATATTGATTTTTAAATTTCAATTTTAAATAATCTAGCCTGCATAAAAATACACTAACTTTGAACATTTTAATTGTCTCTATATTACATTATAATTTCAATGTGTTTCGTTGGTGGACCTAGAATACCTTGTAATTTTATAAACATTGTAGCGGCCAAAGTTTTACACATTCTGTAAAAATTTCAGATTCGAAAAAGCAGCCTGTGACAGACATATTTACGAACAGAAGGATATCGTAGCGAAAGCAATAAGGTTACTTTTCACATTTATTGTACTGAACGCTAAAAACTACAATTCTCTGGCCAAAAGAAAAGTGCTTAGGTCGAGATAAGCTAATTTTTAGTTAATGGCACCCCTGTAATCTTCATGTTTCAAAAGTACCCCTGGGCAAAATGTCAATAATTTTAAGCAATTTTTCACCAAGTTATAGCGTAATTTTCGACTTATAATCTCATATCGATTAAAAGCTTAATTTAGTTTATTCTTTTAATATATTTGAAATTCAATGTATTATTTATAGTGTGTAGAACGAGGTTTTTCTAAAAAAAATTTAAGTATAAAAAAAGTACATTTCTGAAAATCGACTTTAAATCTTAAAAGTGCTCTACTGCAAAACAGTAAAATATGACTTAAGCAATTTTTCCTTAGTGTCACAAAATTCTATATTGAAGTGGTAACACAGTAAAAGGGTAACACGGTTTATTTGTAATGTGAAGTTATCGTTCTTATCTCTCGTTTTAAGACAATAGGCGCGATTATGTAATTTCTAGAATTACGACTACCGGGCAAAATCGAAAGTTAGCCATAAAAAAATTTTTACCACTGCCAGGAATAAAACATTTTCAATTAAATAATTGTTGCACCGACACAGAGAAAAAACTGCCTCATAGAATCAATAAGATTTTCTCTATGAAACGTTTTTAGGCTAAGGGGTATCCCAGCATAAAGAAGCGAAGATTTTTTCATAGAGATTCCTTATTGTTTTTATGTGGTAAATCTTATTAATTTTATCAAGAAGAAAACCACATAAAATCAAGAAGAAATCTTATTATTCCCAACTTTTTTTACTTAATTTACGTTATTTTTGGCACCAAAAAAACAATCCATAGAGAAAAACTTCTTGATTCTATTAGGTTTTCTTATAAATTGTAAACAATATGGATTTCTTATTGATTTTATTAGGTTGCCTTATTGATTTTTTTAAAAAGGTTTTCTTCTTGATTTTATTAGGCTATCTTATTGATTTTTTCAATAAGGTTTTCTTCTTGATTTTATTAGGTTCCTATATGATTATGTGTAAAGCATCTTATTGATTTTTTTTAATAAGGAAATCTTCTTGATTTTATTAGGTGTCTTGTTATTTCATATCTATAAATAGACACAGACAAATTTTGTTTCATGATCTTTTTCGTTTTTGTATAAGCATGTTTGCAAAATTATTTCAATGGTTATTCAGAATGCTTGTTAGCATATTGGTTAGAGTGTTTGTCTATCAGTCAGAAGTTTGCTGGTTCAATACTTGTCTCCTTTCAAGTAATAATATGTATATATGGTGAGTTAATTAATTAAGAATACAGTATAATATGTATGTATCTATGTAAGTATGTATAGTATGTATAGTATAAATAAATAACATATATGTACATATATAGGGTGTTTTTTAAGAGGTATAAAACTTCGAATTGAAATAAAACACAAGAAAATCGTTTTAATGTCCATCAATTTGGCTTTATTGGAAGGATAATTTTATGCCATTAATGTTTAAATATGATTTCGGGCATGTGGCCGCCGCGGCTGGCTCGAATAAAGCCAATTCTACAGGTCCAATTTTCAGCAACTTTTTCGAGCATATGGGGCCGTATGTTGGCAATAACGCCACGAATGTTGGCTTCCAAGTCCCCTAACGTTTCTGGTTTGTTGGCGTAGACGAGCGACTTCACATATCCCCAAAGAAAATAATCCAATGGTGTCAAATCACACGATCTTGGTGGCCAATTGACAGGTCCATTCCGCGAAATTATGCGCTCATCGAATGTTTCCTTCAATAAATCGATTGTGACGTGCGCTGTGTGGCATGTAGCGCCGTCTTGTTGGAACCACAACTCATCCACATTCGTGCCATCCAATTC
This sequence comes from Tachina grossa, assembly GCA_949987645.1. NCBI lineage: Eukaryota > Metazoa > Arthropoda > Insecta > Diptera > Tachinidae > Tachina > Tachina grossa. The sequence continues at coordinate 56,403,605 of OX465276.1, read as the reverse complement.
GGGAACAAAATAGTCGGTTAGTCGGCTCCAATTGCTGTGCACGGTGGCGAATCGATTCATTCGGGTCCTCTTCAACACTTTGCTCTACAGCGGCAATTGTTTCTTCGGTGCGCACTGTTCGACGTCTCTGCGGATGCGTATTATCACATAGAGTAAACGTAGTGCGAAAACGATCCATGGTTAACCGAATTAATTGCTCTGATGGACGATTAGGTCGACCATAAAATGGACGGAGCTTGCGGTAAACTTCGCGAACTGAACCATTATTTTCGAAATAAATTTGCACGATTTGCAAGCGTTGTTCTTTTGTCAACTTGTTCATGATGAAATGGCAAACCAAACTAAATATTAATCACTTGACAGCTGACAAAATGGCCGCCAGTTAAAAAAGTGATGCCAACTTAAAGTTCTATACCTCAATAAAAAACACCCTTTACTACATACATGGTATAGAATTTAAACGAAAATACATAAGCAAAGCACAAAGAATAAAAAAGACATATTTTTATTTTATTTTATGAGGTCGCCTCATAAAATCAAGAAGAAAGAAAACCTTATTAAAAAAATCAATAAGATAACCTCATAAAAACTACAAGATTTCTTCTTGATTTTTTCAAAAAGGTTTTCTCTATGAAATTAATTAAATTTCCTTATTGAAAAAAACCATAGAGATTTCTTATTAATTTTGTTCTATTTTATGAGGTATTTATTTGGCACTGTTTTCTCTGTGGATTTGGGAATCCCGAGTATTGTGGCATAGAAGAGAACTTATCGGTTTTAGTCATAATAACGGCCTGCTCGGCGATTTCGACAGCAAATTTTCGATCCATAACTTGTATTGAACAAAAAACAATAAAATAAGAAAATTTACTTTTGTTTTCAATAAAAGCAATCTATCGAATGTTTTCTGAGACAGGCCGCAAAATAATTTCGAATCGCTTATAACCAGAAATAATTTTTAATCGAGCTTAAGTTCACAAATTTAAATTCTTATTGAATAAAATTTTTTATTAAATAATGTGAGTTTCTAAAGAAGAGAAGAAAAATTAAACTAGACTTTATTAGCTGGGGAAAATACCGATATTTTTCTGTGCATTTCATCAGCACAAATATATTTACCAAAGGTAAATCAATAAATGTACATATACACAATAGTCATTTCTCATATTCCATTTCATTGGAAATTTACGTTAAATAGCTGATGTTAATAACAATCTCTACCCCAGAAAAATATCGGTATCTCCCCCAGCTAACAAAATTCTAGTTTAATTTTTTTTCTCTTCTTTAGAAACTCACATTAATTAATAAAAATATTTTATTTAACAAGAATTTAAATTAGTGAAATTAAGCCCGATTAAGAAATTATTTCTGATTAAAATTAACTACAGTTCAATTAAATCTAGAAATGTTTTATTTTGAATTATATTGAATCGAAAATTATTTTAAAAAATATGACCCTAGAAAAGAGTTACATACAATTTTGTTCCATTTCTTTTAATGTTTTCAGCATAGTTTTTCAACAATTTATTTGGAACAGTATTTTGAACCACCGACTAAAAAAAGGGGTGTTATAAGTTTGTAGTGTGTGTCTGTGTGTCTGTCTGTCCGTATCCACGTATAGGCCAAACGGCTGAACCGATTTTCATTTAGTTTCCTCTGTTTGAAAGATGACTTGATCGAGAGGGTTCTTAGCTATGTTTGATGAAAATCGGTCCACCCGTTTAGAAGATATAACATCTTTTCTGAAAAAAGTTGGGGCTTTTCAAAATTTTTAATTTTTTTTATATTTATTTTTGTTTAAAAACTGCATCTTTCAGCCTTAAGAAAAACTTGTGAATCTTAGGTATGGTACCATTTTGGTCCATATTGTTTTTATTTTTTTTTTTTTTTTTTTTTTTGACAAGTGCACAATTTTATTTATTGTTTTACTTTTTTTTAATAGTCTGGAGAAAAAAAGAGTTGATTTTCATATCTCTTTCTACCTAGTTTTCAATTTTGTTTTCAAACAACTAACAATGTATTGAAAAAGAGAAAACTAATAATTAAAATAACGGTCAAGTCTTGACAACAAGTATGGTATAAGGTAGTACAAATTCTATAGGTAAGCCTGTTATAGTGTCGAAATGTATTTCTTATTCACCCAGTTTGTCATTGCACTCGTGCTAGTTTACTTCAGTTTATATTCAGTGTTTCTGATTTCTTTAATAAAATAATGGAAAATCGCGATTGAACTGCAATGATATTGCTCATATTCTAAATGAAAACTTCTATAATATTTCAACTTATAGTAGCGCAGACCGGAATTAATTCTTCTGATTCAGAAAAAGAAGAAAATGCTGCAGCTATAGGCGACGTAGAAGAACTGTATGTCGCAAAAAAATGGAATGCAATGAAGTTAATCTCCATTGCCGTTTTCAGATGCCATGATGTATTGGATTCGATTTTGTTCTCCCAATACTAAAAAAAAAATAATTGAACATATAAACTAGTATAGCAGGGTGAAATTTGAGAACAAATGGAAAGATCTAGAAACTTCGGCTTTGCGCAGGAGCTTAATGCGGAAAAAAAGCAGATCTGCATGATTTATTTGATGCACGCTTTGATTACCTTATTTTCCGAGCAATAATGAGCGAGGATAATTTTCATATGATTTCTAGTGATATTCGCTTTGACGATACTATAGCCCGAAGACAGAGACAAAGTGATAAGTTCGTACTTACTCGAAATTTTTTGGAATCACTGGGAGGCTAACCTTCCAATGTTTTACAACTGTCACAAAAAAGTAACTATTGATGATGGTGGCTTTTTGTGGTCGTTGTTTTTTTAGGCTATATATGTATGCCATCACAGTGTACTAAGCATGGTCTCAAATTTTGATTAGCTGTGGATTCAAAGTCAAGATATATATGGAAATTCCAACCATAGCTGATATTTTGAAAGGTCAAAATACCACAGCTGATAAATTTTTTTCCAAAATTACCAAATGATTGGATACTATAGTTCAAAATGAAAAACAAAATTTTGACCAAATATTGTGTTTTAAAATATGGTTGACACATGCGCATTGAACGCGTTTATATTGTTTTCAGAAACTAATGTTTCGTGTAAGAGAGGGAGAGAGAGAGAGAGAGAGCAGATTTTTTACGGCAGTTAGCTCTAATTTTAGCTCAAGACTATATGAGCCAAATATCTAAGCTGCGTGCAAATAAATTCTCAGCTGAGCTTCTTACCGACATAAGAACAACATCTTATTATAAAGCATCAACGAGTGGTTTGTCAGCTGCTAGAAAGTGAGGAACCTGCAGCTGCTGCAAATTTAAGTGCAATAGCAAATGCATAGTATGCAATATATTTATATGCAAGTTGCAACGTAAGATAATTTTTTCATCATTTACCGAGAAAATTTGTTTTTTACACTCATTCTGTAAATTTTTTTCATATCAATAAATCTATAAACAATAATGGACCAAAATGGTCCTAAACCTAAGATTCGTAATTTTTAATTTTTCTAACTTCCTTAACGTCATTCATTACTAAAAGTAATAAAGATAATAAAGAAGTAATAAAATATAAAAATACTACATTAGCTAAAGTTTTAAGTTTACATATTGAACCCTTCCGTAGTCAAAGCGAAAATAAAGAAAAAAAAAATTACCAAAATGGTCCAAACCTCACAGCAGGGTTAACAATGACAAAAATACTATAGGTAAATCTAACCAATTTCGACGATTAAACTAACAAACGAAAAGCAGTTAAAGTTTAATTCACTTTTTTTATAGAAAAAAAACGGATAAATTTAACAAATTCTTGCGATGCAAATTACACTACGTAATTAGATTTTTTTTTAATAATCATTGTAGAGCAGCATTGTATAAGCTTATCCTTATAAATCCACTCATACCATTGTCAGCAAATCCGTTCCGTTAATCAGCTTTTTGTTGTCACATTTTTTCATATTTGAAACTCCCATTTTTTGCTGGGTTACCCAAGTGCATGTCACTTTGTCAGGCAGCGAAAGACAAAAGACTTAAGTACTTTTGCTCATTTCTTATAACTTTTCCTATAAAACTTATATCATGATTACATTAATTGTCTTTAACATACTAATTACTAAAGACATAAGACTGCTAAATGTCCGTCTGCTTGTCTGACTGCTTGCCTGCCCATTTGTCAATTTCAACTCTCCTTCCGTCTGCCCGGGCACTTTTAATGTCTTCTTGTTTGTGTACAAACGAGTATGTATGAAAATATAATGATTTCTTTCACCATAAAATAACATTCATTAAAATTGACTCAATGAGTGGCTGGCAGCACGGCTGACAGAGGCAATTTTTTCTTTCTTAATAATTTCTTGTTGACGGAAGTGCAGGAAATCCAACAGATATTAAAAGTTTACTAAAAATAAATTTTGCGGGGTTGATTATTTTTTTAAAAGAACTTAGAAAAATAATAATGTACAAGACATGCATTATTACAACCAAAGAGATTGTAGCAAAATTTTATTTGTGTTTGCGTAATTCAGCATGTTAAACATTTTAATAGCAGACGGTGGTCCATTGGAAGTCCGAAATGTGATAATTTTTATTTAACAAAAATGTCAGAAAGTGGTCATGAGTTCGATTCCCACGAAATACCTTTTTGTATTAAACACATCATTAATCAACTTGTTAAATTAATTTAACAATATATGAACACGTAACTTAGGCCGGGTTTCCATCTGTGTGTCATGTGCCACACAAGCATAAAAAAGCGTAACCACTAATTACTAATGAAAAACTTTTAAATTCAGACATGTATTCATTAAGTTAAATAGTTTCATACATAACTAATAGACAATTGTATAGAATCCAGCATGATTGCAAACTGATTAAATCAATAAATACATATCGGAATCAAACAGTTTTTCGTTAGTAATTAGTTGGTTACGCTTTTTTGGGCAAATGACACGCAAGAAATGCCAGATGTAAACTCAGCCTTAAGAACTTAAAAATAAGTAGCACATTATAATGTTAATAAGTATTTGAAAATTTAATATATCCATCCCTGATGTAGAGTGTCATCGTGTGCATCCGCAGGCCCATTACATACTGCAGAAGAAAATCCAATTTTTCTTTTTATATTTATTATTGTCAACAAAACAGTTCAAAGTCCAATACGGAATATTTTTTCCTTCTTATTTATTTACTCAACAGCCGCGGCATTTATTTCAGGCAGTGTTGCCGCCGCAAATTATTATTTTATTTATTTTAATTTTTATTCGAATTTTTGTGTTTATAATTCGATTAGGCTAAAGTTCTTATTGCTATTAAAAATTATCATACGTAACTTGGCTCATAAAGCGATACGAGCTTTATCCTAATATAATCATAAACAGAGACAAAAATACTACGTTGAGATACTTAAGGTAAATGGCGCAAAAAGCAGAGCATTGGTTTTTTTTTCGAGACAAAAACATAGATAGGACTAAAAAACGCCGAAGTTATAACCACCAGCTACATTTTTTTCCGAATTGCCTTTTTTAAATGTTGAAGTGCAAGATCGCCATGTAAAGGTAAAAGAGAGGATCACCACGTAAAGAGTTAAAGTGCGGGATGTAAAGTTTAAAGGATATCAGCTAAATGTAGCCCTAGCATATGGTAGTGTGTATGTGTGGCCCTATAGTACCTTGGTTATTTTATATTTACAGCTGTCAAGGAGACCAGCTCAAACAATAGGCGCTCAAAGGGGGTGCCAAAAGATTCGATAATTTAAATGAAAACAAGGCAAGTTATTGCCGGTTTGCGTTGTTAACAAATTAAAAAAGTCAGATTTTATTTAACATTTTGCTCTGCTTATATACTATTTTACATTCTTAAATTTTTGTGTTTCTTTATGTCTTTAATTTTGCTATAATAACATAAATTAGTAATAAAAATAAAAGTGTGTCATTTAAATTTTGTAATGTAAGCGTTTTGTTAATTATTACAATGAACTGTGTTGCAATGCAATTATACCATGAAACAGTGCGTTACAGTAAGTGAGGTACACTACAGCTTGCAATAATAATTTATTAATATTCGAAGGTATGCGGCAAATTTTTTTTTTGCGTTACTGTCTAATGCAAATGTCTGTTAAATTGCTTATTTTTGTTCTACTGAAGACCAATTTTTTATTTTGCAGCCCGAGGTCTAGTTTTCGGAAATTAGGATGATAGGAACTGAGATCTGGTGGATCAATACCAGGACAGAATATTTGAGGTCAAAAGCTCATTGGTGTTCTTAGTAATAATGAAAACTTTAAAACCCCTACGGTGTACGGCACACTGTAAGGTGGTACTATCTAATTTGCATGATTAGTAAAGAACAATCAACGCAATGACAAGACTGTTATGAATTAGTAACTTCCGTTACTTCAAAAGCTTTCAACAAATTGGAGTACGATGATGCAAAACAATTCACATATTCCATTTGCATTGAAAAAATATGTTTATAGAGCTGCAGCTTCCACTAATTGACACCATACACACCGGACCAAACACAAAAATGCTAATTATGAAAGTGTGGTGACCTTCGAAAACAGCATGTTGTTCCGTTTGTCATTATAATTTACAATTGTCTTAAGTGTAATTAGTTCCTAAAAAATTATCAGATATAATTTTAACTACAGAGCGATAAGAATTTAAGCTTAATGGGATCACAGACATTTTTGCTTTTCAAACTATGCAGCAACTACAAATTTTTGGTTGCCAATATGGCAACTGAATTTACCAGCTGTTAGTTGCCAGTGGCCATCCGTAATACCATTTCGGCAAGAAGCAACGCAACTAAAGTTCGGTTGCCATCCATAATCGGGCCATTATTTTATTTTATTTTATATTACATTATATTATTGTATTTTATTTTATTTTATTTTATTTTATTTTATTTTATTTTATATTATATTATTTTGTTTTATTTTATTTTATATTATTTAGTTTTATTTTATTAACCCCCGACTAAAAAAAGGGGTGTTATAAGTTTGTAGTGTGTGTCTGTGTATCTGTGTGTCTGTCTGTGGTCCACGTACAGGCCAAACGGCTGGACCGATTTTCATTTAGTTTTTTCTGTTTGAAAGATGACTTGATCGAGAGGGTTCTTAGCTATGTTTGAAGAAAATCGCTTCTAAAAAGCCGTTTAGAAAATATAATATCTTTTCTGAAAAAAGTCGGTGGTTTTTAAAATTTTTAATTTTTGTTATTTATTTTTTAATTTAATTTTATTTTATATCATTTTATATTACTTTATTGTATATTATTCAAATTAATTTTTAGAATTAGAATCTGATTTGCACCGAGATCGAATATAACTATAGGCAATACAATTATTTATGATTTGAAAGAAAAAAAGAAAAAGGAAAAAATTAGATATATCCTGAAGAAATTAACCGAAGGTTAACAAAATATTGAATCAATAAATTCAAAATATAAACTGACCTAAAGCTCAAGAAAATAGCTTAATTTAACATATAAAAAAAGGTCGAAAAATTAGATAAAAATATAGGCAATACATATAAAAATGTATTATTTAACTGAATCTAAATAATTTTTAGCTTTTTAGTGCTTATTTTTGTATTCGGTTTAATTTATTTTAAAAAGTTCTATTTTTTTTAAGTTGCTGCTCCCTGAGGGCCCAAATAAATTAATACTAAAGATAAAATGTATAATATCTTATCCACAGATTTTAAAAATTATGCAAATGTTTTTTTTTCTAAGACTTACCACGATAGTAATAATAATTTTTCCGTACACAGAAAAAATTATTCCCAAAAAATTTTCAAACAAACGTGAGTTTTGAAATATAATTTAGTTTCAGTAAATATTTTTTACTGTTCCAGTAAATTATTTGTACCAATTCTATTTTATGTAAAAAAAAACTATATAGAATGAAAATTAACTATATAAAGTAAAATTTGTAAGAAAAAATTTTAGATTTATTTTTTTTTATATTTAAATTTGTTATTTTCAGTTAAATTTATTTTTATGTACTGTAGAAAAATTTGTCTGATTTTTTTAAATTTTTTCTACAAATTATTTTATAGATACAAAAAATATTTAATATTTTTTAAATATTTTTGTTTGCGATTTTCAAACTTATTATGTTTGTATATTGTAATTCTCAATATAGTATTAAGAGTGTTGCTATAAGCATACGGAGTTTGTTAGATAAATTCAAACATTTTTTGTGTTGAAGTCTACTGACGAGTTCCAAAAGGGGGAACAAAATCCTTAACCATAAAAACAAGCCAATTTTTGAAAGTAAAAAAAAAATAGTTAAACCTTTTATTTGATAAAAGTTATTTTCTTTTAAATAAAACTTTTACTAATTTTTTTTTTTTTTTTTTTTTTTTGAAAAATTGGTAAGAATTGTTATTGATTCAGTTAATTTATTTTCTGATTATACGAAAAATTTTAGTGAATTGAATTTGCTGAATAATACAAAAAAAAATCTGCAAAAATGATTTTCTGTTCCTATTAATACATTTGACTGAAAATATTTTGAGTTTCAGTTAACTTTTTTCTCTAATGCCATAATAATTTAACTAAAAATAAAATTGTTATCAAAATCTACAAATTTCTTTGTAGGTCCGCCATTCATACAAAATATTTTCTGATTTGATGAATTTGGTTACTGAAAACGAAATTTAGTTTTTTCTGTGTATATACGAAATTTTTAAAAAGAATTCAAAGCCTATCTTCTGCAGCGTTTTCATAATAATAGAATTTTATTTACATATATCGCCGCGTTACAAAAAGTAACTTTTTTTCTGTCCTATGAACCAAACATACTTTTTCGGAAAGGGGAGAAAAAATAAAAATACACGTGTATCTGCGATTTTCATGTACACGTCAGAATTTTTTTTTTGTATAAAATATAAAGCTCGTAGTGTCCGTCTGTCTGAAAAACTTTGGATAAGTTTTTAGCCCTTTTTCCGTGATCCAATCGAGCTGAGTTTTTGCAGGCAGGCTCGTGGAAATGTCTGTATCTTGTCAAATCTAAAAAAAAAATAGATTTTTATCAATTCTCAGATTTTTTTGAAAAATTTGTTATCGGTTTTTTTGTAACGGTTTCAGCTCCTTAAAAAACCGATTTTTTTTAGTAATTTTGTTATATTAACATTGAAAATTTTTTACATTAAAAATTTTAATGCTTTTAAAGAAACTTCGGCCTTTTATTCTTGCGTTTGTAAACATTTGTGTCACCATCGCGACAAATAGACCAACAGTATTCGCCAAGCATATGCGTAATATCTTGTCCTTTAAAGCGCTTTTCAATAGCCGCAATGTCCTGATGGAACATTTCGCCATGCTCATCGCTACAAGCTCCTAAATCATCAGGGAAAAAATCTAAATGATTGTGAAGGAAATGGATCTTTAGCGACATTAATATGCCCATTTCGCCATATGCCGAAATCATTTCTGCGACAATATTTTTATAATTGGCAGCTCGTTTGTTGCCAAGAAACTGCTCAATAACGGCAACTGTGCCTTTCCATGCACGTTGTTCGATAGCATTCAATTTAGATGAAAATTCATAACTTGCAACTATTTTTTTATCTGCGGACCATTGAAAACTCCTTAAATCATACACATCATTAAAAAAAAAATTACCGAATGACTTCTTAAAAAGTACCTGCATGAATCTTTGCGCCGCTCAATTTTGGAAAAATTTTGCGCAAACTTGCAATCGCCTCGCCCTCACGATCCAGTTTTTTAACAAAATTTGATACGAGACCGAGCTTAATGTGTAGTGGTGGCAAAATGATTTGAGATGGCTGCACCAATGGTAGATGCTCTATACTTTCTACGCCTACTTTGTAGCATGTTCGCGGCTTCCACTTAAATTCAGTGTAATGCTGATCTCTTTTGCGACCTTCCCATGTACACAAAAAGCACTGGTGGTTTGGAAATCCACGCTTAACACCCATGAGAAATCCGCGAGTCTGCCTGCAAAAACTCAGCTCGATTGGATCACGGAAAAAGGGCTAAAAACTTATCCAAAGTTTTTCAGACAGACGGACACTACGAGCTTTATATTTTATACAAAAAAAAAATTCTGACGTGTACATGAAAATCGCCGATACACGTGTATTTTTATTTTTTCTCCCCTTTCCGAAAAAGTATGTTTGGTTCATAGGACAGAATGTGTGTAACGCGGTGTATTGAATCAAATAATAATTTGGTATACCTACATATGTAACTATAGCTGTTGGTAATTACTAATGACGTGGCAACACTGCTGCACAGATAACCGCTGCATACCAAAATATTTACATACATATAACAAAATGTGTAAAAAAAGCAAACTCACAAATAAAATAACATAAACAAACAACAAATTAATCATCATCTTCATGTTACAATCGTGATCATCGGTGTGGCAAAAGGAAGTACACTATAGCCCAAATGCACGGTCTTGAGTTAACTAATAAAGATGTTTTACCGATAAATATAAATATATATGTATGTATCAGTGTCCTGCACAAGACTATTTATAAGACCTTTCAAGACATGAGAGATTTTTTCAAATGCTTTACTACAGCGAAATATTCTAAAAGAATCGCTTAACAACACTATTGGCAAGACAAACAACCGAAAAAAATTACTTGCCAACAGTGTTGCTTAGCGATTCTTTTAGAATATTTCGCTGTAGTAAAGCATTTGAAAAAATCTCTCATGTCTCGAAAGGTCTTATAAATAGTCTTGTGAAGTACACTAGTATGTATGTATGAATGTATGTATGTATGTGAGGTCATATCGCTCATTTATTTCATTAGTGTCACAACTCAAAAAATGCGTTTTTTAGTTAATAATGCAGAATAATGCGGCATTTCGTATATTATCTTGTATTAAAATTTCATATAAATAGCCTGTACCATCACCTCCTGAGAAAAGAATGTTATTTCATGTCTTCATTGAGTTGTATGCAAATTGAAAAGTTAAAACGCGTTTTCTGCAAAATTGTATTTCTTTTCTTTTGAGTTGTGACACTATTGAAGTAAATTAGCGATATGTATGTAAATATATGTATACGGAATTTAAATAGTTAAACTAAACTTTACTTACTAAAGACATTAGTTAACTAACGACTGTAAATTTGGGCATTAATGTTGTTGCTAAAGCCAGTTTGCTTTTTCCCCTGCAAAATGGATTTAAGAAAAACTAATTTAAATATTGGGGAATTTGATTAGTATTTTTTCAAACTTGTAAAATTTTTAGGGAATTTTTTTATTCTGCGTTTTATTGCGTCATCTGAACTTGAAATTACATACTTACATACATATCGTTCATTTACTTCAATAGTGGCACAACTCAAAAAAACCAGTTTTGCAGAAAACGCGTTTTAAGTTTTCAATTTGCATACAACTCAATGGAGAAATTAAAAAAAGTACAAGCTATTTATATGAAATTTTTACACAAGATAAAATACGAAATGCCGCATCTTTTTGCATTATTAACTCAAAAAACTCATTTTTTGAGTTATGCCACTATTGAAGTAAATGAGCGATATGTTAAGCTGTAAAATGATCATAATTTAAGTGTTCAAACGTTCCTTGTCGTGTATGAAAAGTTTTGATGTAAAATATGTATGTAGTTCAGCAGCTATCATAAATTGGACTCTGTCTGTAACGCCCTTTATAATCTATTTTCAATTTTCACTTAGTCCCAAATCACACTATGCAAGTCTTATTGCTAAGCTGATTAGTTTCAGGGAGAGAGAGAGACGAGAGGAACAGCAACGTTTCCTTTCCCCCCGTCTCTCTCCCCTAACAAACTAATCAGCTTAGCAATAAGACTTGCATAGTGTAAATTGGGACTTAGTTTTAGCAAACTGATTCTTAGGGAACTTTGAACAGATTTACGCATCTTATAATTTCCTGATCCCGTGTTTGGAAAAGTGGGTGGAGTGACGCCTGTTAGATATTTAATGCATAGCTATTAAGTAATAATTAGTCATCGTACTGATTACTAATTTGATATTTTTTTTTTTTTTTTTTTAAGAGAAGAAATGATTAAATTACGATTATATTTAGTTTCGCACGATTACTAATTGATTACGATTACTAATAATGGAAAAGTAATCTGAATTACTTGAAATTACAAAAAAAAAAAATAATCAAAAGTAATTAAAAAATAAGCCGATTACTTTTAATTATTTTTGATTATTTATTAATAATCAAAAGTAAATCTTTGAAAGTAGTCTGATTATTTTTTTAATACTTTTGATTCTTTTTGATTATTTTTTGGAATATCAGGTAATTCAGATTACTTTTGCATTATTAGTAATCGTAATCAATTATTTATCAGAAATTCTTTTAAAGAGAATTATATAATCAGTACAATTTTTTTAAAATTTAATCTAATTGATTTCTAATCGTAATCGAAATTTAACAGCTCTGATTTAATGTATGATAATATTTCATGTTCTTCTAACAGAAAAGAACATTATATGATTCTAGAAATGTCAGCAGTATGACTAGATAACAAATGATACAGACTTCGAATAGCGCTTTTCATATTGACATTTTTTTAACTTCGCGCTGTAGGAATTTACTGATTTTGCCCCAATATTTGAGCTTTCATCATATTACGATGCTTTGGGGTCCTGGAAGTCGATTCTGTATGGATGTATGTATGTGTTTATGTGTGTGTGTCTATGTGTGTGTGCTTATTTATGCAAATGTCCCATAACTAGAGCTGCAAAACTATCCATGGTAATATCGATAGTATCGATAGTTTTATTTTAAGTGGACTATCGATATTTTTTTTCGATAGCGATACTATCGGCAAAAACAGGCTATTATTAAAGTAAAAAACAAAGTCAATAAAAACGGTATGACGGCGACTGTGGAATAAAAGGTGCAAGTTTAATATTTCGCCGCCTGTAAACCTTCATAATAACGGTTTTGATTTGTTTCAACATAAGATGTCAGTTTTTAACTACTAGAAGCAAATTGCATAAAAAATACAATTATTATGTACCAACCAACGGCTTTGATACATGAATAAGTTTGGCGGCGGCTAAATTTGACGACTACGGCTGAGTTTACATCTGGCATTTCTTGTGTGTCATTTGCCCAAAAAAGCGTAACCAACTATTTACTAATGAAAAACTGTTTCATTCAGACATTTATTTATTGATTTAAAGTTTTTCCAATTATGTTGGATTCTATAAAATTGTCTATTAGTTATGTATGAAACTATTTAACTTAATAAATACATGTCTGAATGAAAAATTTTTCATTAGTAATTAGTGGTTACGCTTTTTTTAGGCTGGCATACAGATGGAAACCCAGCCTACTTCACTGTCTCTTGACTTTTAAATAAGCGGTGACGCTAAATAGTTTGCTTCTCCTTATGTTAAATCAATACTTTTTAGCTAACTGCAATAGTTTATGCAATGATGAAATAATATTTTTACTTTTATCCTTTTTATTAATTTATTTTTTATTGATCTATATATAGACGTATACGTTTTGTTCGCCTTTTCGTTTATTATTTTTATAGAACTGTGTATACATGTTTTCTTTGTTTTTTCGTTAAATTTTAATACACATGCGTATACGCATTTAAATATGTATATACATATATGTTAAAAACTTTTCAAATAAAAGTTAAAAAAATCAACTTTCTTTTTACTTTAAGGAATGATTAAAAAATTCAAGATTTTATATTCGAAAAATACATCATACATACATACATAGACATCTCGTCGGTTGGTTATTGGTTTGCGGTACAGTATATTCAAAATACATCATGTCTGCAGCAAACCAATAACCAACCGACGATCTGCCAAAAAAAATTTAAATAGCATTTTTTGCATACAACAAGGTGCAATCAGACGTGACATAACCACAGCCATAGAAAACAGCCGTACGAACCAAACTTATGGGAAACACTGCATTTAATTATAGGTGACTCGCCATAACGCCATAGCCATTACCATAGAAACCAATTAAATTTTGGTTTGGCTATGGCTATGGCATTATGGCACGTCTAATTGCACGTTAACATACGAAACTCTTTGACGTGTTTGCCGCAGAAAATTGGTTAACTTTCAACTTCTTAACGCGTTGTATTGTTTTGACAACTAATCTAATTTTAAAAAATTAAAATCATGGAATAAAAACTTATTGAAAAATTTTAAAAACATACAATATTGGATTAAAAAGGATTTGGAAATGTAAATGTAAATGTAAAAAAGCTGACAGAAAAGGCGTTTATAACGCGTGTTGTGTAACTTGCCGTTTTTCATGCGGTAAAGTTTTCAAATGCACGATACTTGTAGAGGAACTGACGCGTGCTATGTACTTCTACCTTAAGAATTAAAAACTATCGATAGTATCGATGGCATCAAAAAATTCTATCGAAACTATCGAATGGAGCCACTATCGATAGTTTTGCAGCTCTACTCATAACTTAAGAACGAATCAATGGATCGGATGCAAATTTAGGGCATTCGAAAGGTGTTGGAATCTCTTAGATGTCGTAACACAGTGAATCTGTTCGGTTCAGTATATATAGAACATTTACGAAAATATAATTTTTACAATATTATGTTCTTTAAAAAAACTTTAGACTATTAAATCGATAAAGTTCAAGATACTTGATTACTGTCAACTTGACTAAAATCGGAACTTTCGTTTGAGATATATCATGGACGAAAAATTCCTAAAAAATCGTTTTTTATACAATAAGTTTTTTAAAGCTTTTATTCGAAGGTGGGTTTTTCTATTGTCCACAGGTGTTGAGAGGTATTTATACAGAGTTAAAAAAAAAACTTATGTGATACACTCAATGTTATTCTTAGGCCCAATAATTGACTTCTCAATTATGTGTCATTTATCTTTAAGTGTCTCTTAAGTACCGAATTAATTTTTTCAGTATAAAGTTGAGAGCCATTTAAATGCCCAACTTTGTCTGTTTAAATCACACTTAAGTTTTACGAGCATACCATATGTTATTGTGCTTGTGTGTGTTTATTGAAAACATGTACATGAACATCATGTGGTCGTATTAAAAAGAATTTTGTTTAATTTTCATAAATATACAACATAAACAATGCATATTATCATATCATGGAATAAATAAATAGAAAAATGCGTTCTGATGCTCTTATGGTTTCATAAAATGTGTTTTTATGCAGTTTTAATTTTCTACATGTTGATAACCTAACTTTCTTATTTACATTAAACATCTGTTTTCTTTTAGAACTATAAACATTTCACAGTGCTACCACACTTTCATAGTATTTAAGTGATCATTTAATTTTACGACTGAAAAAATGAAACTGCAATTAAGTGCAACTTAAAATTAAGTGGCTATTAGCTAAATGACACTTAATTGAGAAGTCGATTATTGGGCCTTAGACTGAGTAGAAATCAGTTGGCCAATTTAAAGCTGTTATTATATTATAATATAATACATTTTGACAACTTGATTAACTTTTGTGTTAAAATAGTAATACATTCTTTACATAAATGCCATAATAAAAACATTTATGTTATTTAAGTATTTTACAATAAAATCTCATACGCAGCCACAGCAATTGCTGCTTTTTTGTTTGTTTCATTTAATTCCTTTTTAATATAATTTAAACTAGACACAAAACATTGTTATCATGAAGCAACATGAAGCTTATTAACATATTAAACGAAAATGTCAGAAAATATGAAATTTGATTGTTTAAACATTTGATTAGTAATGTATTACACAGAACAGAACCCAATTTGTGTTTAGGCCCACATAAAATTAAATATGCATTTAATATTTTCCAAATATGTACTTCTTCTCTTACATTGTTGTAAAAATATTCTTTTCGAATTTGTGTCACACCTTAAATACAATTTCTGTTTAGAGCTTGACCTGCTTTTAATTTTCAAATAGAAAAATAACCGAAAAATAAATAAATAAGAAAACTATTTGCAGAAAATTTATGTATTTTTTGTTAATACCCTATAGTCAGACTAGAACCATATATCTCTATGTCAATACTCTTTCTCCAGCGACAATTGCACTAGTTAAAATGTCGACAACTTTCCTTTTATGCAAGAGTAGAGATACGTTAGAGACAACAGTTGTAGTGTATTTCTATTGATATTGATAATAGTTTGTTTTTCTTTTTTATTATGCTATGCAATAATATTAAATAAATATATGTAGACGAGCGTCACTAAAACCTAAATAGTCACTAGTATTTGGTTCAAATATCTCAATATCGTCATAAAAGAACTACCTTCTCAATAGTGCTAAAGTCCACTGGTAGATTTTCAATGACAACCTTATGCTATATGTAAATAGGCGATTACATTAGCTGGGGTACACCTGGTCAGTAGTAATACTGACAATGTCACTAGTAAATCACCACAATTTCACTATTCGCACTTTCTGCAGGGTATTTCTTGAATATAATTGGGGGTTGTGCATTTTGAGCACAAGTTATAATTATATACTGAAGTACAAATATTAATATGAAGCATAATTTTGTTTATTGTTGGTTAAGCATGTCTGTATGCATTTCATTTCTGCTTAAGGAATGCATATTAGTTAATTTTAATTATTATTGTTTGAACTTCATTTCGCTTTGTAAGCCAAATTACATGTGATAATTATTATTAATAAAGTTAAATGTAAATTTTCTGATAAACACGTAGTTGAACGGAACAAATAGCTGTTTTCGAAGGCCACTACACCTTCATCATCAGCGTTCTTTTGTGTTTAGTCCACTGTGGGTAGTGTCAGTTGATGTTTATTATTGCTTTCTATAGTCAACCGTTATTGCAAATGGAAGATTCATCTTATTTCAATTTGCTGAAAGCTTTTTTTTGTAATGAAAGCTCAATTTTACCATCTTTTTTTTCACATTGTTTTACAGTCTTCATCTTTCAACAAAAATTTATTCCAAATATCTAAAAAAAAAAAATTTTTTTCTACAAAAACTCTCAAAATGTGATTGAGAATTACGTACACAAGCGTACACAAGCGTACACAGAAAAAACTAAATTTCATTTTCAGTAACCAAATTCGTTGAATCAGTAAATATTTTATTTGAATGCGGTCCTACAAATAATTTTGTAAATTCTGATAAAAAATTTTGTAAAAATTTAAATTAATCATAGTTCGGCTGAGAGAAAATGTTATTTCAGTGTGTTGGTGTTTATCTTGCTTGTTGATAGGAACAACGTGCTGTTGTGCGGTTGTTGTTGTTTAGTTGTTGTTTATTTTGTTTGATCGTGTTTTGTATACATGTCAATGCCGAAATGTAGCCGACAAACGTCGTGGCCTGTTTCTTCTCTATACAAATTAATTTAGTGGAACAGTACAGAATATATACTGAAACTAAGTTTGATTTCAAACAAATATTTGTTTAAAAATTTTTTGGCAATAATTTTTTCTGTGTAGAAAGCATTAAAAGACCCAAACAACAATTTAATTTTTATTTTGAATCTATGTTAATTTTTGTTCCGCCTAAAAATGTTTAAGAAATCTATTATTTGAATGAAAATAATATAATGAAATAAATTTAATTTAAAACAACTAAAAATGATTTTTGTGTATTTCAAGCTTAAGGTTATTATGCATGTCATTAAAACTTTGACATTTTTTAGGGTTCCGTACACCAAAGGTGAAATAGATTTGTTGTCATTGTCGATGGAACAATTTTGGGTAATATTTCCTCTTTGTATCTTCGGGGTGATTTTTGATAGATCCACCATTTTCGGGACATTTTTTTTTTGTTACTAACTTGCATTAGTTATTTTAACCAATTTCGCTGGTTGGCGCAGTTTCAAACGTTTAAAATGTTTATTTTTTCTCATATACATATACATATATGTATGTTTTTTGGACAAATAAAGTGGAATTTATCATAAAATGAAATTTATCATAAAATTATGATTTACATTCAATAATGGAAATTTGTTAGGGGCATTACAAGAATTATTAAGGCGGTTAAAGTTAATAAAAATCTAATTGAGAATAAAATTCCAATTCTAATACGCCTCAAATGTCGTGGAATAACATTTAATTTATATTCAAATTTCTTGCCACTGTTTCTTTACTTTATAAAATATTTTTTACGGAACCTACCCTAATGTGTGTATATAAAACTTAGTTTATTCTATCACACCTACACTCACAATCAGTGCTGCCAGAAAAATTTTGACTCTTGTCCCCAATTTAAAACGTCATGTCCCCAAAAATCCCCATTTCAAAAGAAAAATCCTAACTTTTGTCCCCAAAAATATATCATTTAAAAAAAAACGATTATTAAGTCCTATGCGCAGGGATGCGAAATAAGATTTTCACAAAGTTACAAGAAAAATTGTACTTTTTTCATTAAATTGCAAATTTTTAAAAAGTTGAAAGTTTTTCATATTTTCTGGGAATCACACGTACATAGTTTTTTTTTATGCGAAACACAATAACTAAGACAGAATCGTGCGTACAACAATTGCACAATCAAAACTTTCAACAGTAATTTTTCTTTTTCAAATGAAAAATAATGTTAATTGCCAAAGAGCTTCTTCTGCATCTGCGAGCACGGTTTTGCTTTAACTCATGTTTTTCATAGTTTACAGGAGGACGAAAAAACTAATTTAAAAAAAATGCAATATTGATACAAAATTTTTTTAAACGCAATTTTTATTAAAAACACTTCACATAAAGCATATAATATTGCGTTTAAAAAAATTTTGTATCACTATTGCATTTTTTAATTTAGTTTTTTCCTCCTCTTGTAAACTATGAAAAACATGAGTTAGGGCCTTTTCGTATTAAGTTAACGATATACATATATGTTCGCGGTATTACCATGATGGTAATATCATCTTCATTATAGAGTATGAATACCACACCACTCTACGAGATTTTTAAAAACTGAAATGTTACCAGTACTAATATAGTTATTATGTCAACATCCACGATTATTTTCCTGACACATGCAAATTGTTAGAGCTCAAAATGAAAAGTCCCCAAATCCCTCCCTGCGAAATTCTGTCCCCAAAATAGAGGCAAAATCCTCATTTTGGGGACAAATCCCTTAATCTGGTGGCACTGCTCACAATCAATATGACCTGCATTCAGTGTGAACACTTAATTTTTTTTTAAATTCGGTAGAATCGACAAAAAAAATCGATCCCTGATGATCTGATCCAGCTAAACCCCTCAATAATCATTTCAATGTATTTTTAATAAAAAAAATATTTTACTTAATAAGTAAAATATTAATTTGGGATTATTAGTGCGTTTAAAAATTTTAAACTTAAATTTTAACAATTCCCATAAAAAATCACTAATTATTTAATTGACTGCACCAGGTCAAAAAATACTTGTGTGGCAACACTCTATTCTTAAATAGCTGTTGTTGTTATTTACATTTATTTTCTTTTTACATACTTTTACAACTACAATTTGAAGCTGAAAAAAGTCAGCCAATGTAGTAATGGTAAAGAAAATAAAAAACATGTTGATTATTGAGTTCTTGTTTCAACTTTGTTATTTGTTTTAAGCTTCTCATTTGTTTAAATGAAAGTTTATAACATAATAACTCTAGTTGCTCTAAAGGTAGAGGTCCATAGCTCGCTTTTTGCGCGTAATGCTTTACACGCGTTTCATTCTCTTGTTTCATTCTATACTTTGTTCGCGTTGAGTTACATGCACATTTTATTTTTGTTTTGATCAGCTGTGTGCATTTGTTTATAAATACTTATAAAGAAAAAATGGAGAGTGAAATCGAGTTTTTAAAAGAATTTGTGGAGTTAGTCGAGTTTGTATATTTAATCTATTAAATTTTCTTCCATTTTATTGTTTAAAAATATGTAATGTACACAAAGTAAATAATACAGATTTAGTGGAGATGACACTCAGTATGTAAATGTAATCGATAACTAATATGCAAAATTTGTTACTGAGAAAAGTGTGGTGAAAAGTTAATTAAAATACATCGCATTAATGAAAATAATCACATATTTTATTAAACAAGTTTTTTTTACTAAGAAATTTTTTTTATTTGAAAAAAAAGAAAAAAATTATCCACGGCAAAATAATATTTATCGATAACGTAAGAAATAAAGTATTATTTAACATCTTTAGCTTTCAAGAACAGCTGACTTTCTGTCATGGTGCTTGTAACGCGTACAAAAGTAGAAAGTAGACCTACTTTTTGCTTTGAACGCGCCTACGCGTCCTGCGCTTTTTGCAATGTAACTTGTCGCATAATATTACATTGATTCTACTTTTTTGACAGATGCATAGAAAGCTTAACGCGCAAAAAGCGAGCTATGGACCTCTACCTTAAGAAACTTTGGGTAAAGCTTCCCTGATGATCTGCATTAGCAACAGTGAAATGCGCATAGGATCCAGCTAAACCCCTCAATAATCAATTTCAATGTATTTTTAATTAAAAAAAAATATTTTACTTAATAAGTAAAATATTAATTTGGGATTATTAGTGCGTTTAAAAATTTTAAACTTAAAAATCGGTAGTATTGAATGAAATTCGGTAGAAATTTTTTTTTTATTCAGAGAAAAATAAAAAATAACAAAATATATGTAACGGGTGTTTTTTTAGAGGTATAGAACTTCGAATTGAAATAAAACACAAGAAAATCGTTTTAATGTCCATCAATTTGGCTTTATTTTATGCCATTAATGTTTAAATATGATTTCGGGCATGTGGCCGCCGCGGCTGGCTCGAATAAAGCCAATTCTACAGGTCCAATTTTCAACCACTTTTTCGAGCATATGGGGCCGTATGTTGGCAATAACGCCACGAATGTTGGCTTCCAAGTCCCCTAACGTTTCTGGTTTGTTGGCGTAGACGAGCGACTTCACATATCCCCAAAGAAAATAATCCAATGGTGTCAAATCACACGATGTTGGTGGCCAATTGACAGGTCCATTCCGCGAAATTATGCGCTCATCGAATGTTTCCTTCAATAAATCGATTGTGACGTGCGCTGTGTGGCATGTAGCGCCGTCTTGTTGGAACCACAACTCATCCACATTCATGCCATCCAATTCGGGAACAAAATAGTCGGTTATCATGGCTCTATACCGGTCTCCATTAACGGTAACTGACTCTCCAGCATTATTTCGGAAGAAGTATGGCCCAATGACTCCACCAGCCCATAGAGCACACCAAACAGTCAGTTTTTGTGGATGTAATGGCGTCTGAAGGGTCTCATGTGGATTCTCTTCATTCCAAATGCGGCAATTTTGCTTGTTGACGTAGCCATTTAACCAAAAATGAGCCTCATCACTAAACAAAATTTTGCGATGAAAATCAGCATCGAGATCAATCTCATTTTCGGCCCATACACCAAAATCACGACGCATTGCATGGTCTCGCGGCTTTAATTCTTGCACAAGCTGGATCTTGTAAGGTCGCAAGCCAAGATCTTTGCGCAAAATCTTCCATAAAGTTGATGGACAAAGCTCCAATTGCTGTGCACGGTGGCGAATCGATTCATTCGGGTCCTCTTCAACACTTTGCTCTACAGCGGCAATTGTTTCTTCGGTGCGCACTGTTCGACGTCTCTGCGGATGCGTATTATCACATAGAGTAAACGTAGTGCGAAAACGATCCATGGTTAACCGAATTAATTGCTCTGATGGACGATTATGTCGACCATAAAATGGACGGAGCTTGCGGTAAACTTCGCGAACTGAACCATTATTTTCGAAATAAATTTGCACGATTTGCAAGCGTTGTTCTTTTGTCAACCTGTTCATGATGAAATGGCAAACCAAACTAAATATTAATCACTTGACAGCTGACAAAATGGCCGCCAGTTAAAAAAGTGATGCCAACTTAAAGTTCTATACCTCAATAAAAAACACCCATTACTTATGTATATATAAAGGGTAAGTGTAAGGAGTATCAAACTAAACTGGTTCCAAAAGCGCATCTAAAACTTCACATGTGATTGGAAATTAAACTGCCATAAACAATGAAGCATTTCCAATAAAAAAAGTGTCATCCCCAGTTATTTGCCCTTACCCTTTATATAGATATGCTATGCATATATAAAATAATATATGTACATAAATAACAGGAATTCAGTTTTTGAATATATGTTTTATGAATTTAAACTTTTGTGAAAAATTATTAAATCATTGGTAGGAATAAATATTTCATCCCTAAGGCACAATTCTTTGGCAAATATTAGGTTACTTATAGTTTCAGTTTTTAACCTATTTCTTTGTTCTGCTTTAGTCATTTGCATGACAGAAAATGACCTCTATGCGGCCGCACTGCTATGTGGCAAAATATGCAATTTACACATATATCTACTTAAATTACTAAATAACAATATTCGGTAGATTTCAGGCCTTGTTCGGTAGAATTGGTGGATTGTTAAATTCACAAACATATTCGGTAGAATCTACCGAATATCGGTAGAAGTGTGCACACTGCCTGCATTTCATATAGACAGAATTAAAAGCTTTGTGATGAGCATAGAGCGTATTAAAGTTTTTTTTTTCTTCTAAATTATGTTTCGCTAATATTCCATGATCCTCAAGTGACGAGGTGGCCGAGTGGTTAAGGCGTTGGACTGCTAATCCAATGTGCTCTGCACGCGTGGGTTCGAATCCCATCCTCGTCGAGCTGTTCTTTTCCTTTTTTTTATTCTTATTAATATTTTCATTTCAAATTTCATTTAATATATTATTTAAAAACTTAAAGCAATTGCAGTTTTTTTTTTCTTTAAGAAAAACGTTTTAATGTTTCGTTTAATATGAAGGAAAAAATGCATATCCTTAAAAATTAAATGTGAATTTTACCATAAAATTAACCTCAACATTTACTTCTTTTATGCTTTCTTTTCATACCCCTTATGACAACTCATAATTTAGTTCACATGTTGCCGTCATATTGGCGCAGTTTAAAAAAAAAGATTGAAATACCAAACATTAAAAATCTTAATATTCATACTGATACTCGCATGTGGTATTTACTTGTCCTTCGTGATGAAGTTTTTCTTTTTTAACATGATTTAAAATTCCTTATGTTACTTGACCCATACTCATGCAATTTTCACTTACTTGACAGTTTTTTTTTCTTTCATGAGTGTCATTTCGTAGTTGCAAATAATCACTTAAAATTTGTACTGTGCCGATATTACTTTACAGTTTATTTGAGTAAAATTTTAAAATTATAAAGCTCCTTTTCAGATTAAAAAAAAATTATACAATTAAAAGGATTAATGGGAGCAACATCGATGACATTTAAGCATCTTTTACAAAGAAATCTTTCAATAAATTTTGATACTATAAATGAAAGCAATTCTCGTATTTTATTTTAACTGGATGATTTGTCTATAAAGCTGAAGCTTACATTAACTGGCTCCACACACGGTGGAAAAAATATATACTTGAATGCTGATAATGCAGTTTTTCTGCGTGGCTTTCCTCATAAGATTTAATTTTAGAGTTAAAGGCAATAAATATAAATGATACAATAAATCAAAGCAATTCACATATTCTATTTCGATAAACATTTTTTTTTCTAAAGGGTGGGCAATTTTAAGGTTAGGAAGTAAATTGGCTTAAAAAACACTTTTTTGACAAATTCATATTAATTGATACCAATGTAAAGTAGAAATGTGGCGATCAATAATGGAATATGATGCCGGGCAAATGTTTACATCTAGCACGTCGGCAGACGTCCTCTTTTTTCACAAAATTTTGAACTTCATCTTTCAGAGCATCAGTTGTTTCTGGTTTGTTCACGTAAAGCCGGTCTTTCAAATTAATATTCACAAATTTCACAATTAAAATTCTTTGTTCAAGAGTGTTAAAATTTCCCAACTTTTTACTCGATAAATGTCTAAGGATGACAGCTCAATTTTTTTATTTTCATCACCTGGCAGCCAATTTACTTTCTAATATCAAATTTGCTAACATTTTAAAATGTGGAAGTTTATTTTCATAGACACCGCACACAGCGGACTGAACGCCGATGATGCAGTTTCCCCGCCTGGCTTTCACCATTAGATTTTTATTTTAGAGTTAATGGTAGCACTTTCAAAAGTCTTAATCACACAAAAATTTTTTAAGCTTCAATTACAAAAATTCTTTCACTTAATTCTGATACGATAAATGAAAGTAATTCTCGTATTCCATTTAAACAAAAAAATTTTTTTTTCTATAATCGAGTCATAACCGCTAAAATAGCTTAAGCGACATATTTTTGGGACTTCGTTTTTTTTTTGACGAAAATCGACTATTTACGATCGCAAATGACCGTTTTTTGGTAAAAAAATTAAAGTTTGAAAATAATATCGCTTAAGCTATTTTTGCGGTTATGGCACGTAATGTGAAAGTTTACATTAATATAGAGTCTATATTATAGACACATCACACAGCGGACCAGCTGGTGAAGCAGGCTTTCCCCTTAGCTTTACCCATAAGATTTTCATTTTAGAATTAATGACAGCATGATGGAAAGTATTTCAAAATAAAATAAATATATTTGAGCTTCCATTGCAAAAATTGTTTTAATAAATTCCTTTAAAATTAAAGCAATTCTCAAAGCAATTCTCGTATTTAATTTGCACAAAAAATTTCTATATTTTGGAAGTTTACATTAACTGACACCACACACAGGGGAGCGAATACTTGAATGCTGCTAATGGATTTTCATTTTAGCTTTAAAGGCACTATGACCGAAAGTCTTTTTCAAAGAGAATATATTTAAGCTTCATATACAAAAAATTTTCCAATACATTCTGATGCAGTTGATTAGAGCAATTCTCGTATTCCATTTGCACTAGAAACGTTTTTTTTATAAAGCTTCCATTGCAAAAATTGTTTTAATAAATTCCTTTAAAATTAAAGCAATTCTCAAAGCAATTCTCGTATTTAATTTGCCCAAAAAAAATGTCTATATTTTGGAAGTTTACATTAACTGACACCACACACAAGGGAGCGAATACTTGAATGCTGCTAATGGATTTTCATTTTAGCTTTAACGGCACCATGATCAAAAGTCTTTTTCAAAGAGAATATATTTAAGCTTCATATACAAAAAATTTTCCAATATATTCTGATGCAGTTGATTAGAGCAATTCTCGTATTCCATTTGCACTAGAAACGTTTTTTTTTATAAAGCCTGGACACTATTGGCAAAATGTAATAAGTTATAAGCTAAATTTGTCTTATTTTTCAACTAATTGAAATATAAAGATATAATAGAAACACACTGCACTGGCAATAAAGCCATATAGACGAGGGTTGGCAAAATTGGTAAAATTGTACTTTTTTGTACTATTCAAACTAGAAAAGTAAAATAGTACTTTTGGTTAATGATTAATTTAGTACATTTAAAGAATTTACACAGTTTTACACTGGATTTATTTTCAAAGAATTATAGCATTGTGAAAGTAAAACTCACCGAAAAAATAAACAAATTTAAACTGGTCCATATCCAAATTATTTTTCTCCTAAATTCGGATGCTAGAGCACATGCTATTAATTGGTGCATCCTTAATTTCAACTTAAACAGGTGTAGCCATATGCTTTAACATCCGAACTCACAAGCAAATTTATGTAACTGATTCGGTAGTAGGAATATAGACGATTATTTTAATAAAAATAAATAGAAAAGAAGTGAGGTGTCTGAAGACAACCGGTTAGAGCTATGCTGCTTAGCTATATAAAACCAATTTCATATGTTAAATAATGTAATAAAATTATTTTATATTATATTTCAAAACGTTTCCATTTTGTTGCCAGTTTTCTTTTCTAGCTGTATACATACGATTAAATTAATGTATTGTTTGTGCAAAAAACAAATTGAGCAATCGTTCTCATTGTTTTTTATTTTTTTTTTGTTTCTGTTCCACTCCTTTCAAAGAACGAAACAAAATAAAATCAAACATTTTGTTTAGTTTATTTTCCTACTTCGGTTCTAAGTTCAAAGAAATCAAAACAAAAATAAATTTATAATCTGGTCCTAACTTCTGTGTCGTGGCGTAAAGAGCATAGCTCTACAATATGTAATTTGAACTTAAAAAATCTTTTCGGTACAATTTCGGAACAATTTTAAAATTCTCAATGCCTTCCCTGATATAGACTTATTCTAGAATTAATTGAGTAATAATGTCATATTAAACTATTTTCTTGAGCTTTCGGTCAGTTTATATTTTGAGTTTATTATTTTCAATATTTCGTTAACCTTCGGTTAACTTCTTCAGGATATATATATATATTTTTTTTGTCTTTTATGATATCTAATATTTTCTTTTTCTTTTGTTAACAATTTTCAAAAAACAAATTGTGTCATAAAAAATTATTTTTTAAAATTTTTTGGTAATAAAACAAAATAGGTATGAGTCTACACAGAAAAAATTATTCCCAAAAAATTTTCAAACAAACGTGTGGTTTGAAATATAATTTAGTTTCAGTAAATATTTTTTACTGTTCCAGTAAATTATTTGTTCCAATTTTATTTTATGTAAAAAAACTGTATAGAATGAAAATTATCTATATAAAGTAAAATTTTAAAAAAAATTTTTATATTTATTTTTTTATATTTAAATTTGTTATTTTCAGTTAAATTTATTTTTATATAATGTAAAAAAAATTTGTCTGATTTTTTTTTAACTTGTTCAGTTAAATTTATTTTTATATAATGTAAAAAAATTTGATTTTTTTAATTTTTTCTACAAATTAGTTTTATAGATATAAAAAACATTTTATTTTTCTAAAGATTTTTGTTTGCGGTTTTCAAACTTATTATGTTTGTATATTGTGATTCTCAATATAGTATTAAGAGTCTTACTATAAACATACTGAGTTTATTAGCTAAATTAAAAAATTTTTGGGGTTGAAGTCTACTGACGAGTTCCAAAAGCGGGAACGAAATGCTTAACCATAAAAACAAACCAATTTTTGAAAATAAAAAAAATAGTTGAACCTTTCATTTGATTCGGTTATTTTTTCAGATAAAACTTTTACTAATTAAAAAAAAAAATTAAGAATTCTTATTGATTCAGTTAATTTATTTTCTGATAATACGAAAAATTTTAGTGAATGTGTTTGTAAATTATAAAAAAAATTGCTGAATAATACAAAAAAATGTGCAAAAATGTTTTTCTGTTCCTATTAATAAATTTAACTGAAAATATTTTGAGTTTCAGTTAACTTTTTTCTCTAATGCCATAAATAAGTTAACTAAAAATAAAAATTTTTTCCAGTTAAATTTTTAAAAAATTGTTATAAGAATCTAAAAATTTCTTTGTAGGTCCGCATTCACACAAAAAAATTACTGATTCAATGAATTTGGTTACTGAAAACGAAATTTAGTTTTTTCTGTGTACAAGAAAATAGTTTAATGTAAAATATAAATAAATTCAGTAAAATGGGACTCTGGCTCGCGCACGAAGGGTTCCGTACGAACGCTAGATATGTAATTTAATACAAACTTCATCCTATATAATATATAGTTTTGGCATCTTTTTTTCGTTTTTGGGGTCTTTTCGGTTTTTTTGTTTTGGCGTTTATTCGGTTTTTGGCGATTTTTTTAAGTTTTGGCTCTTTTTTTTAGTTTTGACACTTTATTTTCTTGTTGTGGCAATTTTTTTCGGTTTTTGGCGTTTTTCATTTTGGCGATTTTTTTTATTTTTGGCGATTTTTTTCATTTGTGCGATTTTTTTATTTAATTTTTTTTTTTAGTTTTGGCGACATTTTCGCGTTTGGCGATGTTGTTCGATTTTTGACGCTTTTTTTCATTTTGGTGTTTTTCTTTTCATTTTGGCGATTTTTTCGAATTTGGCGATTTATTTTAGTGTTAGAATTTTTTTTTAAATTTCGGCGATTTTTTTCGTTTTGGCAATTTTGTTTTTAATTTTTGGCGGTTTGTTTTTTTTTTTGGTTTGGCGATTTTATAATTTTCGGTTTTTTTAGTTTTACCGTTTTTGAAAATTTCAAGTGTTTGCCTCTTACAGTTTCCAAGATATAGCAAATTGTCATAATTACATAGTCAAAATTGCATTAACTGATGGACCACCCTTTAATTTAAATATTTTTAAATTTTAGTGTTAATTGTTGTAGTCTATATAAAAATACACTAATTTTACAAATTTCAAGTTTCAATATAGTACATATGTACATACAATGGTATGTATATTACATGGGATTTTAACAGTTTTCGTTGCTCGTTTTGGAACACCCTTTAATTTATAATTTTCATGTATTTGTTGTTGTAGCGGCCAAGGTTCTACATACTCTGTCCAAATTTCAGGTCAGTAGCTCTTACGGTTCCTGAGAAAATACCGTGTGACGGACAGACGGACAGCGTAGCGAAAACAATAGGGTTCCTTTTCACCTTTGGTGTACGAAACCCTAAAAAGGTCGAAAAATTAGATAAAAATATTTAGTAATAATGTCATTTTGGTTTAGTATTTATGATTTTATTCCAGTGAGCTGTTGAAAATTTGTACATTGTGCCGATGGTGTGATCCAGGCTTTAGGCTTAATTTTAGATTAACTGACACCACCCACAGTAGAGCAAATACTTGAAGGGCTGATGGTGCGGGTGTAGCGGCCTTTGAAAACATTATATTGTTCTGTGTTGGTGTTAGTAATTAAATCACAAAACTAATGGACAAAAAACACTTTGAACAAAAATTAAACACAAATTAAAACATATTGTGTTCCTTTATTACTTTCATTCGAAATCCTATAACAAATAAATTTTATGTATATCATATCCTTGATCAACTAAATAAATGTCACTTTGAAAGTTTCTCCAGCACAGATTTTGCCTGAACCCCACGAACGAAATACACTTTACTTCCACTCAAAAGTGTATTTTTGGTGACGAAAATCTTCAATGTTACTGCCAGAACCTAAAGAAAAAAAAAACACAAAAAAATGTATTTAAAATCCAAAACTATGGTTGCTGAACGTCAAAGAGTGTTTGTCCCTTTCTCCTTGTTAAAAACAAAAATTCATTATAGAAAAATCCTTGCAAAATGTTATGGCCCACCACAACAGCATGCCAAGTCATTTAGCTAGCGCTCCATCCATCCATCCACTTCTTTCTCCTTTCCTCTTTTGGAAGTCAACCAGCCGATCAACCAGTGCAGTGTCAGAGAGGCATGCAGGCAGTTAGTTGCTGTGTGCAAACAATCAGTAACAAAGTGTATTCAGTCATGTTTTCTGCTAAATAAATAATGTCCAACCAAGAGGAATATCCCAAAGACTTCTTCTCTGCGAAGCATGAATGTAACTCCTCTTCTCTTCTTACTTGAGTTGTTATTTAAATTTATTATATTTTTAAGTTCTTTCCTATTTTCAACCAGCATGTGAAAATATTTATTTACTGTGTGTAAATATTTTTATTATATTAACTAATATTGGGGGTTGAAAAAAATTTCTAGTTGCATTGCAATCAAAGCAACTTCTAATATTATTTGTATAGCCTTCACCCAAAAACTCTAAAGTTTATATGTATGTATATAAGTTTGTCATTCCGTGTGTAATTTCCACAATATTAATATGTGACACATAAACTAGAGACCAAGGTGTATCTAACTAGGTGGCAGCGCTACTTCAGCTGATAATTTTTTGCTCTGGGTCATGGTCTAATTATACAGGTGACTGCGTAAAGATTTGTTATACAAAAATACGGCAACCATAGCTGTGTAAATAACCGAAGAATGTCAGAAGCACAAAAATAATTGTACTAAAACCAAAACAAAATCGAAGTTTTTGACACATAGAGCAAAAAATTATCAGCTGAAGTAGCGCTGCCACCTAGTTAGATACACCTTGCTCTGGGTGCTTTGTAGCTGACGAATGTCAAAAACTTCGATTTTGTTTTGGTTTTAGTACAATTATTTTTGTGCTTTTGACATTCTTCGGTTTTTTACACAGCTATGGTTGCCGTATTTTTGTATAACAATTCCTTACGCAGTCACCTGTATAATTACACCATGCTAGAGACTTCAGTATTGCAGTGGTGTATCAGAAGTAATGCGAATTCGATTGGTATTGAAAATCAGCAAAATCGAAAATATGGTTTCAGAGCTGGAAAGTTTAAACTTTTTTTTTTTTGCCATATAAAAGTAACCAGATGAAACTAATATTTGTTTTTTTGTAATTTAAACTTATTTTATGTTTCATTGATAAAAAAAAATTGGTATCAAAAATCAAAATAAATTAAAAAGACGATTCCAGGGCTGGAAAATTTACTTTTTTGTATATAAGAGTAACCACGTCAATGTCATTTTTTTATATTTCTTTAGTAATAAAAAATAATTGATGTTTTAGAAGAAAAAGTTCTGTATAAAAAAATATAAAAATAAAGAGCACAACTCCAGAGCTGGAAAATGTTATTTTTTTTGTACATAAAAGTAGCTGAATAAAACAAATTTTTTTTTTGTTAATTAAATACATATT
This sequence comes from Tachina grossa, assembly GCA_949987645.1. Taxonomy (NCBI): domain Eukaryota; kingdom Metazoa; phylum Arthropoda; class Insecta; order Diptera; family Tachinidae; genus Tachina; species Tachina grossa. The sequence continues at coordinate 56,373,181 of OX465276.1, read as the reverse complement.
TTCTATATTAAAGAAAGAGAAATATAAGTATTCAAAATTAGGGCGATAAATATAGTTCCAGGGTTGGAAATTTTATAATTGTAAAAAATTATTTATGATTGAAAGGAAAAAAGAAAAAATTAAATATCATAAAAATCAAAAACAATATTAATCATGAAGATCAAAATATAAACTGACCTAAAGCTAAAAAAAAATAGTTTAATTTAACATATAAAAAAGGTCGAAAACTTAGATAAAAATTTGTATAACTACCATTATCACTAGTTATTTAGGTCAGTTTTCGGTGTCGGGATCAACATGGTAAAGCCTGGCAAAACTTAAGAGCATGCATGTGCATGTTGTAGTTGCTTTAGATGTGGTTGAATAAATTCCCATTAGAAAGTGCTGATCTCTGTTAAAGTCATCTCTAATCAATTTCTGCTCGTGCGTTTTAAAAAAGAAAAATAATAATGTAAAAAAAATCTTAAATACAAAGTGCAGAAAAAACTTCAAGTATTGCTCATATCGAAAATAAAATCTTTGAATGGAATTCCAAAAATACCCATAGGTCACTCACTATAAACTGCACTAGACCAAAAAATAAATCAGATATTTTTCACTTATTTATGTATGTATGCATGCATATACATATATGTAGATATGTATAAATATATATACATACTCCATACGTACTTCGGTGAAGGGTATATACGATTCGGCACAGCCGAATATAGCACTCTTACTTGTCTAAACCGATATTATCTCCAGCAGAAATCTTATAAACTTTTTTAGGTTAGGTTGAAAAATAACGTGGAAAAATAGGGGAGTCGATGCATGAACATCCCATTACCCAATGTCATACCAAATCCCATCTGGCAACTCCATTCGATTTCGTATCTTAGGCTGAGCTTACATCTGGCATTTCTTGTGTGTCATTTGCCCAAAAAAGCGTAAGCAACTAATTACTAATGAAAAACAGTTTGATTCAGACACATATTTATTGATTTAAACAGTTTACAATCATATTGGATTCTATAAAATTGTCTATTAGTTATGTATGAAACTGTTTAACTTAATAAATACGTGTCTGAATCAAACTGCTTTTCATTAGTAGTTAGTGATTACGCTTTTTTACGCTTGTGTGGCACATGGCACATAGATGGAAACCCGGCCTTATCCTCATACCTAAATAAGAGCGAGAAGTGTTGCGTTAGCAGCAGGGTACGTATTTTCAGTGCAATCAAAAAATATTTTTAGATTTAAATGTACTAAAAATGCGTAGACTGCTGCTAACGCAACTCTTGCCGCTCTTATTTAGGTATGAGGGCAGTGTTACCATATGTGAAGATCTATCTTATTTTTGAAGTTTTTAGACATGTTAAAACCACAAAAAAAGATTTCTTATCTAAAAATAAGATTTTTAAAAATTTTACTTTTGGTACTTTTAATATATTGCTGAGCGATTTTTTGACTAAATTACTTACAAATTTTATGATTTGCTTCATAATGATCTTACACATATTCAATACAGTAAATATTTTGTGTTATTTGGATTTTATTTTTAATAGCTCACAAGAAACAAAATACATTTTAACTAATTTTCATTCAATAAAATAAAAATAAAAGATTTTTGGTAACAAAAAAGATTTTTTTTCTACTGGAAGATTTTTGAAAAATAAATATGGCAACACTGTATGAGGGTTATGCTACCTCGCAAGTTCAACAGAAACACCGGAATTTTATTGCCTCAGCCTAGCGGTCAATTTAATTTTATAGATATGTAATAATTATGGGATAAACACAAGTTCTTTTTGATTCTATATTATGTTTTAGCTTTTCAGGTCATTTGCATTTCCTTACACCCAATATAGCTATGTGTTTTCTCCTCTTAAGTGCTTTCTATTTCCTTGTCTGCACTTTTGAAAACGCTTAAAAATAAATATATTTTATTTTACTTAATTTCTAAGGAAACAGTACATTGAAGTTGAAGTAAAAACAAAAATCAAAACTATCAACTAAACAATTATTCGTCCGTCCAAGCCAAGACTAAGGCCCAATAATTGACTTCTCAATTATGTGTCATTTAACTTTAAGTGCCTCTTAAGTACCGAATTCATTTTTTCAGTATAAAATTAAGAGCCATTTAAATGCCCAACTTTGTCTGTTTAAATCACACTTAAGTCTTACGAGCATACCATATGTTATTGTGCTTGTGTGTGTTTATTGAAAACATGTACATGAACATCATGTGGTCGTATTAAAAATAATTTTGTTTAATTTTCATCATATCATGGAATAAATAAATAGAAAAATGCGTTCTGATGCTCTTTTGGTTTCATAAAATGTGTTTTTATGCAATTTTAATTTTCTACATGTTGATAACCTAACTTTCTTATTTATATTAAACATCTGTTTTCTTTTAGAACTATCAACATTTCACAGTGCTAACACACTTTCATAGTATTTAAGTGATCATTTAATTTTTAATTTTTAATTGGCTATTAGCTAAATGACACTTAAATGAGAAGTCGATTATTGGGCCTAAGTGACTCTTGTTCTCTGCATGTTTCATGAAATATTTATTGACTGTAACCAATGAAAATAAATCTTTTTGTGTAAATGCAAACTAATTAATAATTACAATGCTTTAAGAAAAAAAAAATTAGTTAAAAGCAAAAAAACAATTAAATTATAATTTAAATAATAATATTTATGCATTAAAATAAATATAAAAAAAGAAGCAAGCTGTTCATACATTGTACACTTAATTATAATTATGGGCAATCATGTATTTTTCTATTAAACTGACATAGTGTTGAGACACGTGAGCAATATGTATTTTGTAGGCAAAAGGCGAATATTTAGGGACGCTACAGAATTGTTAGCGAATTCCCAACAAAAGATCAACCCCCTTATCCAATAACGATTGCTAAACTTAAAGCTGGTTTAACAAAGGACTTTTGTATGGCAAAACCGGTTTTAACACATGCTTTAACTTTAACAAACGTTTTTGCATGAAGGGGTAAGCATTTAAAAAATAACATAGCGCACACTCAAGTCATAAACAGTCAAAACTTAAAAAAAATCCCAGATTTCCATGAGTGTCAAGAAACTAGTGTTGTTAATTATTCGTCTTTTATATTTGTTCGAAGAAAATTTCATGATTTTTTTCTTGTTCGAACAGACGAATAATTGTGAACTTTTGCTCGGATATTCGAACAAAGAATAAAAATGTAATTATATTCGAATAATCTTTAAACAGTTTGCAAAAAACGACACGTATGTGTATTAGTTTAATTTTTTTTATTAACAAAAGAAAAATTATTCATTGCACAAGAAAAACATATGATTTCAATAACAGATTTAAAAATTTTTAAGAACCTTTGCTGACGCTGTAGTATAAGTTAAGAACTCTGTGTTCCACTAATACTATTGAAGTAGCAGAATCGCAAAAAAGAAGAGAGTAAATTAGTATGTATATAGAAAATTTAAGATAACTTCCAATCGACTTCAAGTATAAATTAGAAGATATATGATCATGTCAACTTTCAAACGAAAACATTGTAAATTAAAATCGGTCAAGTCGTTCGGGAGCTACGGCGTCAAAGACACGCAGATCTAACAGAATATATCTAAAAACGATGTGATACCTTCTAAGCGGCTGGACTGATTTTCTTCACACATAGCTAAGAACACTTTCGATCAAGTCACCTTTCAAACAGAAAAAACTAAATCAAAATCGGTCCAGCCGTTTGGTCTGTACGTGGACTCGTAAAAACAAACAGATACACAGACACACAGTACAAACTTATAATTTTGTTTTCTCTTTTTGTGACGTATTTTAAAAAGTTGGTAGTTAATGCTTTTTTTACGTCGTTCAATAATTCGATTTTTAACGCTTTTGATTAGAGAAAATCAGTTTTTTTTCTAATCTCTTTATTAGAAACTAAAAGACACCTTCTAATTCCATGAAAGAAGCATTACCTTTTCCCAGAAAGAAAAAAGATGAGTTTAGCGAACATATCGCTCATTTACTTCAATAGTGGCACAACTCAAAAAAACCAGTTTTGCAGAAAATGCGTTTTAAGTTTTTATTTTGCATACAACTCAATGGAGAAATGAAAAAAAATTCTTCTCTCAGGAGGTTATGGTACAAGCTATTTATATGAAATTTTTACACAAGATAAAATACAAAATGCCGCATCTTTCTGCATTATTAACTCAAAAAACTAATTTTTTGAGTTATGCCACTATTGAAGCAAATGAGCGATATGTATGTTTATATATGTACATACATACAAAGCTTATACAAGTATTTATAATTTGGAGTAATTTGATTACTTAATATCGTATTGTTAACAAATTAAAAAGTAATGAAATGTAAAATACTTTTTATATAAAGTAATTAAGGAAATTGTTCGAATATTCGAATATTCGACAAAAATGATTCGAATAATTTTTTATTCCAAATTGAATATTTTTGTTTGTTCGAACAAAAATGATAAAAAGTTGTTCGAATATTCGAACAATTTTTGTTCAAATGACAACACTACAAGAAACTGACAGATGTGCAATCGCTTTACGTGAGTACATGCCGTTACGGCCTTATCTCACGTGTGCCAAAGCACCGGGTGTGGGTTAGACGCCAGACCAACGCCCCCATGCACCCTTTTAGAATGAACCTATGGCCCACTCCATAAGGCACATAGGTTGCAATCTTTGAATATAGTTATCCCTGTATTATATTCAATTACCTTGCTGAGGTAATTTGAGCTATCTAAACTCTGCTGCTATGTCCCTGCCCATAGCAGCTCTGTTGAATGGCAACAGCACCTAGAACAGTGTCTGGCTGACCGCGTCACACCAACCACTAGCATTGATTTAACACTGGGAAGCCAAGACTATTCTCCCAGCGATTTTGGTAGCAACCACAACCACCACGACAATTCTCCGGCTTCCACGCTATGGTGTTGTGTATACACCTAAGCGAGGTCCCCTAGAAAATTCCTCAACCATTGCCGGCACAGCTAACCACTCATCCATAAAGAACGCATGCCTGTGTCGCCAAATAACCAGTGCCTACTCCACACTTACCAAAATCATCCCTTTAACCCCGTAGGGTATACCCCATTGGGGTAGGACGAACTCGGCATTTTAGCAAAGGAAACTGACGACCGCTACATGCACTCAGAACTTCAGAGCAGCGAGGACCACTTACGCGAGAAGAATGCAAGCACGCCACTACGTGCCTACTACGGCAAGACTCTAAAGAGTGAAAGAGTCCTGGGGTCGTATCCAGGACAAAAGCCATTTTGGACCAGAAATTTCCGGCAACCGCAATGCATTTATCTCTAAGCAGCCCAGCTGTCGGGCAACCGGCACCCTTGGTACCAGAAGTAGCCTCTGGTTAGACCTCGAAGTTCCACCACAAGGGCTTCACCTCTATCGTCTTTTGAACTCAGGTGCGGTTCTAGGTGACGCTGCACCTAACTGACAACAACGGGCGTACAATATTTGTTTTCCTTTTATAAATATGTGCACATCCGTTACTCTGTTTATATTCAGAGATTGGGTAGTAACACATAAGTTTTACGGGTAATGAGCCAAAGGTCCGTCAGCGGAAAAAGCTACATTACCCTAGCTGGGGCCCCGGGATTGCCACACCCGTAGTCAAAAATAGACTCCCCTGGGGGTACAAGAAACTGACAGCTGTTTGATGGCAGAAATAGCGTTGCCTCCTTAGAGGCGGGAAATTCAAAAAGTCTCGCCCTTACAACCGATAACATTTTACTCGCCATGTTTGTAGATGTTACACATGATGTGTCAAATCGAAACTGCCTTTCATAAAATGACAAGACTATTGTTTTTTTTTTTCATCTTAAAAAAAACTGTAGCAGACTTCAAGCAATCGAGTTGCTCTAATGAATTAATTTTTCTTGTTGCTATTGGGGCCTCTGAAAATAAATGTTGCTCAGTCCTAGTTTACACAATGCAAGTCTCATTGCTAAGCTGATTCGTTTCTTGGGGAGAGAGAGAGAGAGAGAGAGACCAGGCGTCTATCAATACGTTTTGCTTTCTCATTCGTAATGTTAAAAAAAGCACACATGCATACACAAAACCATGCATAAAAAATATGAGCTGAAAAATAAGACTTGCATTGTATGAACGCCGATGAAACTGCAAAGAAGAAAAAGTGATGAACTTAGCAAAATTACTTCAGTAATGTAAACTGGGATTTAGAAAAAAATAGCTTGAGTAAATTTCATTCTTTGCATAATTTAATTTAGAAAAAAAAAACATTAATTAGTTGCAACAATGTAATGCTGATGGCTGATGCATGCAAAAAAAAAATATAAATGAATAAATTGTATACTTTATTTAGAACAAAAGTGGCTATTGCTAACCTCTTACTTGACGCGGGCCAACGATATTTTTAATGAAAAATAATAAAAGTGATGAGACCTCTAATGAAACGCCCTTTTCGTCGAGTTACTATTTTTGAAAAACTCCCAAAAGCCACGCTAACAATAGATATAGTTTACGGGGCCCTCATACTAGCTGTATTCACGCAGCAAGCTTAACAAATATAAACATTCTTTTGAGACAGCCCGTGTTTACAGAAATCAGCGCTTGAAGAAGTGGAATTCATTGCAAAAACGGCAAAGCATAAATTTCGGAAGCATTTTCGCCAATCCATCATCTTAGTTTCACGAAGTTTGATACTTTAGTATCACCAGAAGGCGTGGAAAAGAAGTGGCTTTGGCTGAAGTAGTTAGCGCATTGACTACAAAACCGAAGGTCCTGGGTTCGAGTCCAGTATCCAAGAGTCATTAAATAACAACAACACGCATTTTTGTGATGTGCATTATTGTCTCTTTGTATCACTTGTTGTAGGAAAGTTCAAGTGATGAAGTCATAGACAATGGTTACTGAACAACACCGGCTTTAGTGGATAGTAATGCTAACGTAACATCAGAGCGCCCTCTCTCGTCGTTATTGTGTAGCTGAATCATTGGCGAAGTAAAATAACCCATAAAATGGCTACTAAGCACAGCTTTGAAAAACCCAATAAGTCTCATTGACACCAGAGGCGCTGCAACACTGCATTATTAAAAAAAAACGTGCAAAAAGCAGAGTTGTAAAATAATGAAGCTTTCCTCTATCTCTTACTTCACCACCTGTCTTCTCTAGCACCATCCCTTTCGTAAAGAAGGTAATACGTAGTAATACTAGTAGGTATTCATTGCATGAGTGTTATTTCTCATTTATAGAAAAAAAACAAATAAGTGTTTCATGTTAATTCAACATGATGTACCGTAATCGTAAAAGAAAATTTGGTTTAAATGCAGTTTAGTTAAACACAGCCAAACTAAATAAAAAGTAACCAATGTTATAGAAAATTAAAAAATAGGAAAAAAAAATTTTAAATAAGAAAACTGGTGGCGACGCATAGTTTCCGATCTATGGGGCTCTTAACTTTCCATAGGAAACTGCGAAAAATCTAAAAAAAAAATTTAAATTGCTTATCTGCTAGAAAGCTAAAAAATAGGTAAAAAATTGGATCCGTTCCTTATTTCTCGAGCTAATGGCCTATAAAAGTTTTTTTAAGTAAGCAGCTCTGGTTTGGAATATACCATAGTGGAGAAAATCTTTAAGCCCTGCCATAGGCCGTCAGTACAGGGGAACATTATTAGGCAGGAAAACTTTGCAAGGCAGAAAACTTTTTAGACTGCGCCGTATTGGGAAGCACCATGGTGAAGAACATCATTAACTACTGTCAAAGGCCGGCTATTTAGACAATATTTAGGAAGCATCGTCTTTCCGTTTCCAATTTTATATCACACTTCACAATTTTCTATAAACACTTAAGAGGCCAATAACTCGGGAAATAAGGATCGCAGCCAATTTTTTAAATCATTTTAATTTTATTTTTTTCAATTATCTAACAGATAACCTATTTAAATTTTTTTTTGGAATTCTTTGCAGTTTCCTTTGAAAAGTTCAGTTGCGTCGCCGCCAACTTTTTATTTAATATTTTTGTCCTATTATTTAATTTTCCATTACATAGTTTATTGTTTATTTTGTTTGGAGCTGCTTCATTAAACTTTATTTGTTCCAAATATTTATTTTTTCTGTGTACTTCAGAGTCGAATAAGACAATTTCTCTCACACGTGCAACTATAATTTTATTTTTGATATCACTGCTTTAGTATCTACACATAGAACGATTTCATATTAAAATCTACGAAAAAAAAATGCAATTTAACATTTTTCGGCAATGATTTTTATTCATATGTGTTTCATGTTAATTCAACATGATTTACCTTAATCTTCAAAGAAAATGTTTCCTTTTGAAATAATTTTGTTTAATGTTGATTCAATAAAAAAATAAAAAAAATGGTGAAATTTTCTACTGTTCGGCGGTGGATTAATTGAATTGTTAAAAAACGGTGGCTGTTGCTGGGACGACTTGTTTCTCTGATATTAATTGCTAATTAATTTACGATTATTAAACTATCTTTTGTAAAATTTTATATATATCATAAACATTCTAAAGTTTAGGCCGGGTTTACATCTGTGTGCCATGTACCACACAAGCGTAAAAAAAGCGTAACCACTAATTACTAATGAAAAACTTTTAGATTCAGACATGTATTCATTAAGTTAAATAGTTTCATACATAACTAATAGACAATTTTATAGAATCCAGCATGATTGCAAACTGATTAAATCAATAAATATATGTCTGAATCAAACAGTTTTTCATTAGTAATTAGTTGGTTACGCTTTTTGGGACAAATGACACACAAGAAATGTCAGATGTAAACTCAGCCTTAGTTATATTATTACAAATTCTCTTAACAACAATATTCTTCTATCGATTATTATCATTAGTTTCTTGAAGTCGAGATTTTTGAATTTTTCGAAATATACAAAAAGCTCGATTTCAAAAAAATAATTAGTTAGGGCCTTTCTATATTAAGGTAACGATATGTATGCATTAGTCTCCTGCACAAGATATCTTATAAGAACTTTTAAGACATGAGGGATTTTTCAAATGCTTTGCTACAGCGAAATCTTATAAAATAAACGTTAACAACACTGTTTGCAAGAAATTTATTTGAGTATTGTAGGTATAAGAGTAAAGAAGAAAACACTTCGTGACGGAAGAATTTGTGATACTTGCTTCTTTCTACGCATTAGCGCGTGTACAAACGTCATGCATGTATGTGTGTATGAGTTTTTATTTTTCTGCGCACATGCAAAGGCACACACATGCATTAACATTAGTTGTATGCGGTTAATCACATAATAGCTTACCATCTACATATTACACACACACACTCAAACGTACAATATGAAAAATAACAAGCATACACTAATCAACAGTACTTCTTTTGAGTGTTTGTTACAAACAAGCTGTCTTGGCGTTTTCGCTTGTTAACACTGATATACACGTACACCAATACATCCATCGTGCTTCGCTTATAGTACGATAGCATTTCCCAGCGGGAACCAAAAGGAGAATGGCAGCCTTCTAGAAGGCCTTTGTACGTCTTCTTTTGGATGTAGAAGGCCGCCTGCTCGCTCCATTCCATACTCATATCTTTTTTACACGCGTTGTCATTACAGAGCAGGCCTTCTGTTCTTGCTTCTTTCGCCAGAGATTCTGAAAGGCCTTCAAACTACATATTAGATTTTGTTTTTGCTTTGGTAAAAAAAACAAAACAAAAAATGGTACTCCTTCTCTTCTCCCTTCTCATAGAAGCGAGTGTGGAATGTGTGTGTATCGTATATTTTATGCGAAAGAGTCCTTTAATAAGGCCTACACTAAGAAGGTCTTCTGAGTTTTACCGCTGGGTTATTATTGGTTTAGTATAATACATGCGACGTGAATACATTTAAAAATCATGATGTTTTTACATTTCAAGACTGTTTACGCAGCTCTCTAGAATGCATGTATATTTTTATTTATTCATATCGTTAATAATTTATCACATAGTTAGTATTCATTTTATATATATTACCCTCAACTATTTTATTTCATTTGCTGCGCATAAATCCTAATCTGATGCGGTTGATATATGTATGTACATACATACATATTTACAATTAATTTGGTATTTCATTTGATATGGTGGGCATTTCTAGAAATCCGGTATTTTCCCAAGCCAACAAACAAAACATGACACATGGGACGGACAAACACACACTGTTACATTAAAGTTATCAGTCACTGAAACCTGCTGGGTGGTGTTGTTAGTTTTATGATTGTTTTTATTTTTATTTTTATCAGAAATTCCAACATGAGTTTTTAATCGGAAATGCCTAGCAAACGTTAAAAATAGAAAAACAATAATAAAAATAAATAAATATAAAATACTTATTACAAATTCGTTGTAAATAAAAAAAAAAACTGTTTACGCCAAAACGTTCATATATATGTATGAAGGGTGGCGGTTTTGAAAGCAAATATTTGTGATTTTAGTATAAGATTTTTATTTTAATAAAAAAAATGGGTTAATGTTCTAGGAACATTGAATTGTTAATACGTCAATGAAATTTTTAAAATAGCAAAGCGAGTAAATAAACTTTTTAAGAATTTGTGCTAAAGGTAAGGGTTAATCAAATTTTTTGGAAATAGCACTTACAAAATTATAATTTAAATTTATATAAGTGATCAAGTTGGAACCAACATTTACGCCATTCGATATTGTCAGAATTTTTAAAATATTTAACGGCTGCCCCACAATGTCGCCAGACAATATTGCATCGATTACGTCTGTATATCAAAATTCTTATATTATTTTATTTAATATTTCTTTTTTTTTTTTAAGAAAAGTAACACTTAGGCAATGAATGCCTACTCCCAGTGGGAATTTGAGTTAACTCAGAGTTATTGAATTATCAGCCAAAAATTAGTCAGAGGTGGCTAAAATCAGCACTCATTCGGCATGTTAAAAGTGATCAGATTTATCAGCCAAAAATTAGTCAGAGGTGGCTAAAATCAGCACTCATTGGGCATGTTAAAAGTGATCAGATTTAACATTGAGTGGCCGCAGGACGAGTGCATCAGTTTTGAACTAACCATGAGTTAACTCATTATGAGTTAGCTTGTGCCAAATAAAAAAAAAAAAAAAGTGTTATACATTATTTAGTTAATTATGATTTAGCTCATTTTTTAAATTTTTTTAAATAATTTTTTAAGAAACGAGAACGGGTATCGAACCGTGATCACTTTGTTTGTCAGCCATCATACTTAACACTTTGCCATCGCGCCATATAAAATATAAACGGCACAGAGTTATTATAAACATAAATTTTATGCTGACATCTGCTCTCTGAACTTTGACTGTATCAGCTTTGAGTTAGCTAAAAGTTAGCTCAAAACTTATCGAAGAAGTTAGTTGTACAAAAACAACTCACTAATCTCTGCATTAGTTTTGAGTTAGCTTAAAGTTAGTTCAATACTTATCGGGAAGAAGACAGTTGTGCAAAAAACAAATGACTCACATTTGTATCATATATGAATTAGTTCAGAAGCTAGTTGTAAATAAGTTATCAAAAAGTCACCCATATTTTGAGCTAGCTAATAAAAACCCGACTGGGCTACTATTAATATGTATTACCATGATACAATTATAACAGGTACATGCACAAGCCCAGCCTGTTAATGTATACAATACGAATAGTTGTCAACAGCGTGATCATATTAGCTTTTTTTGAGCTAAATTTAGCTTTTTTCAAAACTCATTTAGCTTTTTTAGCCGTTTTTTAATCTAAATTGCATGTTGTCAAAAAATATGTTAAAGACATTAAAAAGCTATAATGACAAAAATTAATAACTTAAGCGTACTGACTAAATGGCTGAACCGATATTCTTCAATTATAGGCGAGATCAAGTCACTTTTCAAACGACAAAAACAAAATTAAAATCGGTCTAGCCGTTTGGGAGGTACGGCGTCAAGGACACATAGATTCAACTAAATATATATAGAAAAGATGTGATATCTTCTGAACATCTGGAGAGATTTTCTTCAAAGAAAACTAAGAAGACTCTCGGTCAAGTCACCTTGCGAACAAAAAATAAACTAACTCAAAATCGATGCAGCACTTTGATCTGTACGTGAACTCGTACACATGCACAAATATACAGACACAACTACAAACTTATAACACCCATTTTTGGACGAAGGAAGGTTAAAAATTATAATATGTTAACATTTAAATACATATATAAAATTTTTTCATTGAAAAATAATTTAAATATACAAAATGTAAAATGCGCATTTATAAGAGAAATGACAAATTTAAAAATAGATAACATTGATTGGAATTTTGGAGTTACAATGGCAAAAGTTAAATTAATATTGCCTATAAGACCTTTAAAGATTTTCTTTGAGTTGAGTTGAACTTGTATTCAGCGGCATGAATTTGCTTAAAACAAAAATTAGGAAATAGGTCTTCTGTTAATAAGACTAATTATTTAAAATTTTTTGAAAGTTTTTGTGTTATTTTTCTTTAAAACTCAAATATAATAATGAATAAATAATTTAGTTTAAAATTATTCAATATTTTTATTTCAAATAATAGACAAATATGTTTTCGTATGTATATATTTAACGTTATTTTAGCAATAAGAAACTATTGCAACGTGGAAGAAGCCGAAAAAAGTTTAGCTTTATTTTATGGCTTAAATTTTTAATTTTTAGCTTATTTTAGCTCTTTTTGAAACGTGATTTAGCTTAACTCTATTTTAAAATCTGGTCACACTGGTTGTCAAACTTTGTTTACAAGCTGCAAAAATGTTAGTGTATGTGTGTGAATAAAATGATTACAGTGTTGCCAATGAATTTACACATCGCTGTGTCTCCACATCGAAGAAAATTACACTACACATCTTTGGTGTAGGTTAAAATTAAAACAAAAATAAATAAAAATAGAACCCAAAGTAGAATTACACACAGATTATACAAGATTTTAATTACATGGCATGCACATGTGAGTAGAAATTACACACTGTCTAACTACACACACTTTGGCAGCACTGAATAACTATAATAATGCAGGAATGCCGCGTCTGCAATTGTACTTTAGTTACCCTGTAATTGTTATTTTCATAAACAAAAGGCATCTGTTTCTGACAATTATTCGTTTGATTGTACCAACAAAATACATGTGTTTTTTTTTTTTTTGTTGTAGTCGTGCATGTACCTAGTATAATTGTATCATGTGTATTACCTTCTTTACAAAAGGGATAGTGATAGAGAAGGCAGGTAGTGGAGAAAGAGATAGAGAGAAAAGCTTCATTCTTTTACAACTCTGCTTTTTGCACGTTTTTTTTAATAATGCAGTGTTGCAGCGCCTCTAGTGCCAATGAGGCGTATTAAATTTTCAAAGCTGTGTTTAATAGCTGTTTTATTGGCTACTTTACTTCGCCAATGATTCTGCTACACAATACCGTGGAAGGAGGGCGCTCTGCTATTACATTAGCATTAGAATCCGCTAAAGTCGGTGTAGTTCAGTGAACAGTGTGTCTATGCTTTCATCACTTGAACTTTCCTACAACAACTAATAAAAAGAGACAATAATGCACATCAGAAAAATTTGTTGTGTTTTTTTTAATGAATGTCGAAGATCGGACTCGAACCCATGACCTTCGTTTTGTAGTTCACGTGCTAACTACTGCAGCCAACGCCGCCATCTTCATTACGGGTACATTATTATTGTTTTCAACACATACAAGTATTCGGTCGAACGTTTTCTGTCGACATCGTGGGACCATTTTAAAATTTTTAAATTTTGTTCAATATTGAGTGGTGTAATTTTACTCTTGGACAACACAAAAAAGTAAGTTTTGAAAGGGTTGGAATTCCTTTTTAACACACTGTTACAATGGTAACTCGGTCTTATCACCTTTGGGGACGTTTTTATTTTTCACTTCGACAGTTCATAGTAGATTAAACCAAATTAAAGTTAAATTTTGAGCTTTGTTGAATTCAGAGCCCTGGGGCCCGTTTCTCAAAACTACAAATCTACAAATAAAATACACACAAAACAACAATAAAATTTGAAAAAGTGTTGTTGTTTCGTGTGTATTTTATTTGTTGATTTATAATTTGTAGCTTTGAGAAATGGGCCCCTGCCATCCGTTGCATCCCCGTTTAAAGATGTGAGAGACAAAAGATACTTATACAGATAAGTGTTAGAAAGTTAAAATATTCTAGAAAACAAGTTGCTCATAGGAGTTTAACTTTTAAAGGAATTTTATTTTTTTTAGGATACCGTACACCAAATGTGAAAACGAACCCTATTATTTTTGCTACGATATCCGTCCGTCCATCCGTCTGTTTGTCTGCCTTTCTGTAGAACCTGAAATTTTAACAGATTATCGAAAACTTTGGCCGCTACAATAACAAATGTATGACAGCTAAAAATTAAAGGGTATTCTAAAACGAGCAGTGAAACAAGTTGAAATCATAATGTACTATACAGAAAATTGAAATTTTAAAAGTTAGTGTATTTTAGTGCAGACTGTAACAATTAACAATGAATTAAAAAAAAAATTAAAGGGTATTCTATCACTTAATGTAATTTTGACAACTTGCTGTATCTGGGAAGATGTAAGAGAGAAACTCTTTAAATTTTCAAAAACGCTAAAAGTAAAAATTCCCAAAATTAAAAAATAAAATACGAAACGAAAAACTGCCAAAATGAAAAAAGCGCTCAAATGAAAAATATCACCAAAACTAAAATTAATAACAAAATTCAGTAAAGTGCTACTCTGACTCGCGCACGAAGGGTTCCGTACGAACACTAAATATGTAATTTAATACAAACTTCATCCTATATAATATATAGTTTTGGCATTTTTTTCGTTTTTGGTGTCTTTTCGGTTTTTTTGTTTTGGCAGTTTTTGCGGTTTTGGCGATTTTTTTAAGTTTTGGCTCCTTTTATAGTTTTGACACTTTATTTTCTCGTTTTGGCGATTTTTTCGGTTTTTGGCGTTTTTTCATTTTGGCGATTTTTTTTATTTTTGGCGATTTTTTTCATTGTTGCGATTTTTTTTATATAATTTTTTTTAGTTTTGGCGACATTTTCGCGTTTTGGCGATCTTTTTCGATTTTTGTCGTTTTTTTTTCATTTTGGCGATTTTTTTCATTTTGGCGATTTTTTCGAATTTGGCGATTTATTTTAGTGTTGAAATTTTTTTTTTAATTTTGGCGATTTTTTTTAATATTTGGCGATTTTTTTGGTTTGGCGATTTTATAATTTTCGGTTTTTTTAGTTTTACCGTTTTTGAAAATTTTAAGTGCTTGCCTCTTACGGTTTCCAAGATATAGCAAATTGTCAAAATTACATAGTCAAAATTGCATTAACTGATGGACCACCCTTTAATTTAAATATTTTTAAATTTTAGTGTTAATTGTTGTAGTCTATATAAAAATACACTAATTTTACACATTTCAAGTTTCAATATAGTACATATGTACATACAATTGTATGTATATTACATGGAATTTTAACAGTTTTCGTTGCTCGTTTTGGAACACCCTTTAATTTATAATTCTCATGTATTTGTTGTTGTAGCGGCCACGGTTCTACATACTGTGTCCAAATTTCAGGTCCGTAGCTCTTACGGTTCCTGAGAAAACACCGTGTTACGGACAGACGGACAGCGTTGCGAAAACAATAGGGTTCCTTTTCACCTTTGGTGTACGGAACCCTAATAAAATGAAGTGCGAAAAAAATCATCAGATGTAAAAAGATCACCAAAACCCGAAAAAAATCGTTAAAACGAAAAAAGCGCCTAAAATTAATTATATATAGATGTGCACGTGAGCGTTTTTTGACTCACGACACGCACGCTCACGCAGAAAATTTTTTTACTCTCGCACTTTCACGCACGAATGATATTAAAAATTTTCACGACTACGCACGCTCACGAACAAAATATTCTTAATCACGCACGAGTGGTTTACAACTTATCACGATCACGCACGCTCACGAAAAAGTATGTAATCCAATTTGTATTTTTTGGGGTTGAGAAATAGGTTTTTACGCATACATATGTATGTATGTGTGCACATATCGTCCCTACCACGTCAAACTATTCAATATGCAATATGTACTTTTCAGAAGAGCGCAAAAACTCGTTAATTGTGCATTTAAAGCCGGCGTATTCCTAAAAATGTCAGGCTTAAAATATTTCTTATTGAGTTATCTATCGTCTAGGAGAATTTCAGTATTTTGAAACCAGGCATATCCTAGAAATTAGAGTACCAAGGTAACGAATGTAAAAAACGAATTTTGCATATTGGATAGTTTGCCGTGGTAGGGACGATATGTATGCAAGTGCATTTGTAAAATTTACATTGCACAGTGTGGACTTTTACAAAGTAAATGGCAATAAATCTAGAACTTCTGAACTAATGATTGGATTTATATGAAACTCCTAACATCTGTAGGAAAGGATTTAGGCTTTATAGCACATGTCATGGCATCCTTTTGGCTTGAGCAAGACAGGAGTCACAGTTCGCCAAAGTTTAGTACCTAGGACTCAAAAAAACTTCTGAGGTTTGTAACTTTTTTAAAAAATATCCGTTTTTTACCGGATAAAGCATTTTGAGATAAACTTGAAATTCTTAAGAAATAGTTTCCCAAGATGTGACTCCGTATCTCTCATAAGATATTTTACTTAAGACAAAAACAATTTTTTTTGCCTTGACTTTTTTTTTTAGTATTTCGCCTATTTCTTTTTAGTTTATTTTTGGATTTTAAATTAAAAGACAGCATTAAATTTTTGACAAAATTTTCAATAAAAATAAGGAAAATAATAAAAAAATCAAAATATTAAAATTTCCCTGAAAAAGGCATGTGTTTTTTTAAGTATCTTCATTGTTTTCAGTGTTGTAAAAAACTTTGTTTAATACATTCACTTTTTAATTACACTAAAGGTAATGCATTTGTAATGTGCCGTGGTCGGCAACCCATACCATCACATTTTACAATTGTGTGAGCTATACTCTTACCACGAGTCGGTGTTGCCAGTTAAATTTTCGTCTCATTTCCCTAACTGGAAATTTTAAATCTCCAAAACCAAACTTGATTTATATTTTCTTATTGTTGGGAAAAAATTGTTCTCTGGCAACGCTGATTCTTAAGATTATTCGATACACACAAGTTGCTCTCAGTAATGCGTGTGTACACATACTTAATAGAAGAGTATAAGAAAAGACGCGGCGCCCTTAATTTGCCGACCACAGGCTTAGAGCAATGTCATAAAATAGTAAATTTTAAAAATATGCATAGCTATACAGTAATGATATCTGGTGAGAGCGTGAGACGAGTGATTCAAGCGTGACACGATAAAATCAAAAAGAAACAAAAAGCGTTTAAACTAAAAAAAAACGTTAAAACAAAAAAAATTTGATAAACAAATTTTTACTTCAGCTAAAATATTCGATTATGTGACGAAAAATCGCCAAAATAAAAAAAGCGCTTAAATGAAAAATATGACCAAAAATAAAATAAATCGCTAAAATGCCCAAGATTTACCAAAAGTAAAAAGGTCGTCAAAAAAATTTCTACCCCAGCCCCCGTATTCTGTAACTCTCTAAGGCTACATCTCTATCGCTAAAAATCTATCAAGTCGATTTATCGATTTTTGGTTACGAATACAATTTTCAAATGTGTACTGCTAAGTCAAGCAATTGGCTTAGAAATCTAATCTACCGAAATTCTAATAAATATAAATATCCTGGCCTCGTTACATGTTTATTTTAAATTTCTTTACCACAATCGGACGTGAAAACATTGATATTTTGATAAAAGTATGATTGTAATGTTTAGTGTTATTTATCTGCGTTTGTTTTTGTTTAGCGGCAACGAAGATGTTCTTCCGCCTCATCTGCAGGAATTCTGCTTAACATGTTGAGAGCTCTGGCAATGAAGAAACAACTTTTTGAACCCTCCTTAATTGATTAAGCATGGCAAGTAATCATTAAAGGCTCAATCAGACGTGACATAACCATAGCCATAGAGAACAGCCGTTCAAACTAAACTAATGGGCAACTCTGTATTTGACTATAGATGACTCGCCATAACCAGTGTGCACACTTCTACCGATATTCGGTAGATTCTACCGAATATGTTTGTGAATTTAACAATCTACCAATTCTACCGAACAAGGCCTGAAATCTACCGAATATTGTTATTTAGTAATTTAAGTCTATATATGTGTAAATTGCCTATTTTGCCACATAGCAGTGCGGCCGCAGAGCGGTCATTTTCTGTCATGAAAATCATTAAAACAGAAACTATAAGTAACCTAATATTTGCCAAGAAATTGTGCCTTGGGGATGAAATATTTACTCTTACCAATGATTTAATAATTTTTGCATAAAATCTTATATTCATAAATGGATCTTACATATAATTTTTGTAGATACAAATGTTTGTCAAATAAAAGTTATTTTAGTAGCTTTATAAAACCTATGTACAAAAACAGAATTCCTGTTATTTATGTATAATATTTTATATATGCATAGCATATCTATATAAAGGGTAAGGGCAAATAACTGGGGATGACACTTTTTTTATTGGAAATGCTTCATTGTTTATGGCAGTTTAATTTCCAATCACATGTGAAGTTTTAAATGCGCTTTTGGAACCTGTTTAGTTTGATACTCCTTGCATTTACCCTTTATATATAAGTACATATATGTATTTTGTTATTTTTTTATGTTTCTCTGAAAACAAACATTTCTACCGAATTTTATTCAAATCTACTGATTTTTTTTTGTCGATTCTACCGAATTTAAAAAAAATTAAGTGTGCACACTGGCCATAACGCCATAACTCTCACCATAGAAACCAATTGAATTTTGGTTTGGTTATGGCTATGGCTATGGCATTATGGCTATGTCACGTCTAATTTAAGCTTAAGTTGGGAGCAACTTTCCGATTAATGTGCTTAACCCGTGAAGTGTCATTCTTGCAAATTTGAAAGCTCTTCCCCTTCAACCTGTTCTTTTAGATTCAAATCAGCAGCCTTGAATTATAAATTTTAATTAATTTGAGTTGTTTTTTTTCCTTTAAATTAAAGGTAAACATTTATTTATTCGTTTGCTTAACTTTAATTGAATAGTAATGCACTAAAATAACAAACCAACAAATTAAAATAATAAATACACACACACACACATTTATACAATTTGATGACAAATTTTAATTAAATATAGTGATTAAATTTATTTATAATATTGTTTTTTATTGCATTTGGCCAACAAATGTCATTTTGTTTATTTATTTTGTTTATCTGCTTGGAGGTTCATTGAATTGTTAATTACATTCTCTCTATACAACATCCTCCCTCCCTCCCACTTCATGAACACTGACTGCAGCGGCGGCAGACTTTGTGTGCGGCATCAAGGTGATAAACAAAATTAAATGTAATTGAAAAGATATAAAAACGTTAAAATTAAATTATTTAAAAGAAATTATACAAATTTATTTATAAAAAAAAAATTAAATAAAAACAACATTGCATACAGACACTAAAAACGCAATAAACAAAATATTCAACATTGAATAACACTGATGCATGTACATAACGCTCATTTGCTGCAAAAGTGTCATAACTGAAAAAATTATTTTAAGTATAAAGAAAAAAATTTCTAATTTTATACCGTGTAAAAATTAATTTAAAAATGTTTAATAGCGGAATATTTTTGGATATATGTAAATTGAAAATTCTAAAACTCAAAAAAAAAGTTATGACACTATTAAAATAAATGAGCGATATGTACATAAAAAATTTAAATTTCAAGTGAAGACGATATAATTTTTGCGCACCAAGGGCCCTGAACACAATTTTGAAAAGAAAAACACACGCTTTTAAGACATGACAAAACAAAGTGGTCCGAATATGTACATATATAAAATTGTGTATATATGTATAAAGTTTTTAAACAAGAGGGGCATAATACAGACATGATATATGTTACATACATTCACACATACTTCTATAATATATTGTGGTTTTATTTACATATATGAAAATAATAATAAAGCTATGTACAGACGATTGTCAGATCTTACAATATTGTCAGATCTGGCAATGTGCTGACAATGTGCTGACAATGTACTGGCAATCGAAAATTGCCAGCACAATATTTCTTGTCAGTTCACACGGTTGTCAGAAAATCTTACAATTTATTGCTGGACGGTTGTATGACAATAAATTCATCTGACAAAATCGTCAGTAGAAAAATTGTCAGTTCACACGGTTGTCATATACACAAATTGTTCGATCTGTTGTTATGCGTTGCCAGACTTAAACCATTTGTTGGCCATTGTTAAATATTTATCGTTTGTGTTTGTGTTTAATGTAAAAAGTGAAAGTATAAATTATTATGGACCATAAAGAAGCAATTGCAATGATTTTGTCTGCATATATTTTATTATAAACTTTTTCTTTAAAATCAAGCGTGTGCAGTGTTGCCCATAGAAAGAATTATCTTACAATGACGTCATTGTCAGATGCATGAACTTCGCACATGTCTGACAAATATCTGGCAATAATTTTACAATGTGTTCACACGATTGTAAGATGTCTGACAATATGTTGTCAGTTGCTAGTCTTGCAATGGACTGACAATGCTTTTTCTGGCAACGTCGTCTGACAAAAATTGCCAGTTCACACGGTTGTAAGAAATTTTTAGCACATTTTACTGGCAATATTGTAAGATCTGACAACCGTCTGTACATAGCTTAAGAAACAAATAGATATTTGTACACTGTACATATTCAGCAAAAACTTAAATAAAATTACAAAATAATAATATAATATAATAAACCGTGTGAACTACAATCATACGCATGAGTATAAAAATGCTCTGACTATTGATCGGCTACACATGCTTGTATGTACTATATAGTCTTATTTAATTTACACACACATAAAGTATGAACACATGCTCACATATTTTCCATTCCATTTTATATACTCATAAGTATGTATGTGGTGACGAATGTTCGATAAACATCTTGAGTATCATGAGTATTTTTTTGTCCGATTAAATATTCATAGCCGGAGTATAAGCATACTCATGCTAGGAACAGAATTGGGACGAACGACGAATTTTTCGGTGCCAACTTTCGTCACAAAAAATAAAACACATTTGTTCATATGAAAATGAACACAACACCGTCGTCGAACGAAATTCGTCCTGCGTGACGAACTCTGAGATAGATTTATTTCTATTTTGTACGCCGACCAGTGTTGCCAGAAAATGGTAATGAGAGAATGCTAAATCGGTCAAAAAATTCTGCTAAAGTGTTCTACAGAAGAAAAGTATAATGCCAGATTTAAATGTAGAAAAAATACTGAAATAGCTTTGAGTTTCATGTTTATACAAACTTATTGGCATTTACAGGTATTTTTATAGCACATACAAACATAAAATAGTTAATAATTGGTGTTTTTTGGAAATGTTACAATTACGTTTAAAATTTTTTTACGCACTAATAATCCCAAATCATTATTTGGCTTGTTCAGTAAAATATTTCTTTATTAAAAATATATTGGAATTGATTATTGAGGGGTTAGTTAGCTGGATCATATGCTCATTTCACTGTTGTTAGTGCAGGTCATTAGGGAAACTTTACCCTGAAATACCTGTACATATATGTGAAAATATCCTCTATAAAGAAGAATTCTTTTAACAAATTAAATTTTTTTATTTTCAACAAATTCTGCCAGAAAGCATTTAGCAGAATTTTTTGAATTTTTAATGCTTTTTAACTAATGAAAATGCCAGATCTGGCAGTAAAAATGCCAAACTGGCAACAATGACCTTGACGAACGACGAAAAAAACAATTTTCTCTCACTCTCTTTACATACACAATAAACAGTGTGACCAGAATTTAAAATAAAATTAAGCTAAATCACGTATGTCTTTAATACATTTTTTTTTTCAGAATACGCAATTTGGATTAAAAAAGGCTAAGAAGCTAAATTAGTTTTTAAAAAAGCTAAAAAATCAGCTAAGAGCTAAATAAAAATTTTAAAGCTAAATGCAGAAGAAATGAGCTAAATTTAGCCCAAAATTAGCTAATATGGTCACACTGACAAAAACAAACTTTATAAATTATAAGAGCTGAATTCGCTAAGTAAATTCGTTGTTATCAGTGTTGGTATCTCTACGAAGATCAAAAGCACATTAAGCTGTTGCGAAAAGGGTAAAAATCACAAAAAAATACGAAAAAGCGGGTAAAAAAGCACGACAATATTTTTTTTTTTTAATTTTAATACATTAAGCCATTTAAAGAGGAGAGTTTAGAGTGTAAAAGCTGAATGTATAATTTCAAATGGAACAAATCAAGTTTAGGGGCACCTCCCAGAAATTTAAAAACAGTGTCCTATCCTATACAAATATGACCAATATTGATATCCCAAAAATTTAAAAAAAGTACCGTATCTTATAGAAATTTGAAAAATAAGAAGAAAAAATTCAACAAAAAGACTAGCGGCGAGGCTTAATTTCCGAGTTATGGGCCTCTGAAATTGTAATTAAAATTATAATTTAATATATAATTATGGTGTTTCCCTAGACGGCGCAGCCTAGCAAATATTTTCTGCCTTGCAAAGTTTTCTTGTCTAATAACGTTTTCCTGCATTGTCGGCCTTCGGCCGAGCTTAAACATTATCCCCATCATGGTGTTTCCACAGACGGCGCAGCCTAGTAAAGATTATATGCCTTGCAAAGTTTTCTTTCCTAATAAAGTTTTCCTGAATTTCCGGCCTTCGGCTGGGCTTAAGGATTTTCTCCACCATGGTGTTTCCCGAGACGGGGCAGCCTAGTAAAGATTTTCTGCCTTGCAAATTTGTCTTGCCTAATAACGATTGTTTGCATTGCCGGCCTTCGGCCGGGTTAAGGATTTTCTCCACCATGGTGTTTCCCGAGACGGCGCAGCCTAGTAAAGATTTTCTGTCTTGCAAAGTTTTCCTGCTTAATAGCGTTTTCCTGCATTGCCGACAAAGAGTCTATTTTTACCATTCCATGAAAGGTATTCTCAAAAGCTTTAAGATGATATCAATATTGGTCATATTCGTTGGAAAACACCGTATAATCACAATATTGTATTAGAATTTCAGAGGCCCATAACTCGGAAACTAAGCCTCGCCGCCAATTTTTTATTTAATTTTTTCTTCTTATTTTTTAATTTTCTATAGGATAGGATACTGTTTTTAAATTTTTAGGAGGTGCCCCTAAACTTGATTTAATCATGATTAATTTAATAAAAAATAATACCCTTATTTATAAATAAGACTTTAAGTTTTATAAATAAGACTTTAAGTATGTAAAAACAAATAATAAAAAACTAGGAGTCAAGTAACATAGATTCTTACACACATACATACATACATACAATAGTAGGTGAAGCTAAGGCTTAGATTAAGATATGTATTTATGTTACTGAAAAATCATTTACACATAAAAAAATGCATTGAACGCATCACTTTTTTCTTAAGTATTCGTAACTTATAAGTTTTTGTTTTTGTGATATTCACCCTTAATCTAGTTCTCAACATTGACAGCACGTCAATACGATATCAAAAAATTGGGATTTGGCTACCCGTTGTCTAAAACAACTGACTGCTATTGATATCCTAATGATTTCAATTGTTCTAGTATGATTAAATATTTGTGTAAGCTTATTGCATACTACTTTCAATCAATTATTATGCAGAGATTTATTTGGAACTCTCCAATTACTTCCGTTTTCTATTTTGCAAAAAAAAAATTAATTTCTTAATCCCAATTATGAAAATTTTTCTACATTGTTTTTAACATAGTTTCCGTTATTGTCATTAAAAACAGTTTAAGAAGGCTCAGTCAAAAAATGGTGCTATTAGCGCTTAAAAGTAATTTAGTTTTATAAATTAAAAATATTTTTAATGAACAAAAAAGCACCAAAAACACTGTAAGAAATTGTAAAAAGCACTGTAAATACCCGCTTTTTAAAAAGGGGTATTAGCCAAAATTTCGCGTTTAAGAACAGGTAAAAAGCACCAAAAAATACCCGAAACGCACCAAAATACCATCACTGGTTGTTATTGTGCTTCACACGACGAATTTACGCAGCGAATTCTTATCGACGAATTCGTCGACGTGGACGAAATTCGTCGTTCGTCCCAATTGTGTTCCTAGCATCAGACTGTAAGCAGCGATGCCAACTATTTATAACCCAATCGCGCTAATACCCTTCTCAAAACGCGCTAGAACGCGCTCAGTTACAGCATTGTCAAATATTTATAGCAAAAACGCGCTATTTTCTACGCGCTAAATTAAATTTCAATAAAGTCGATGTATGTATGTATTCGTGTACTCGTATATACAATTAATTTTCAGATTTTGCAATATTGCTTCCTTGACATTATGTTTTAATTAACTAAAATCATTTAATACAGAATCAGAATCGCCTTCCAAATAATCGAAATGCTTAGTTTTTACTTTTAATTTATGTATTTCTAAAATTTTGTAACAACATATACATAAATTGTCGAATAGTTTCGCGATTCTAATGCTTTTTGTACTTCAGCTATAATAGATGTACATTTTTTGGGTCATTGTATGTAGTAGGGATGCCAAACGGGAAAACCCGAACCCGGAAATCCCGGGATTCGGGATTTGCCAAATCCCGAAAATCCCGGGATTAGTAAAATTTAATCCCGGGATTTCATTTTCGGGATTTCTTAGCAATTTTTGTATAAAAACTTTATAAATTCAAATTTTCGTTGATTCTAAGGTATTTTTTATATTATTTAAAAGTCCCATACAATTTTATACGTATAGTTTTAACAATTTAATGACTATTCGTGACATATTTCTTACAAATTAACAACAAGAGCAAAATAAATAAACTACTTTCTTACGGTTATTTTCATCAAAGGTGCTACAATATATGTACATTTTAGAATTATTTTGAAAACAAAAGAAACATATTACCTTTGGAAGGGAAATAACATTTGAAAAATTTATTCCGTCTTATTCTATATTATGAGGGCAATTATAATTCAAATTCCACGAGAAATTTGTCCCGGGGAATAATTTCAAACAGTAGCAAATAATACGGAAAACAAAAGAATCTAATTGGAAAAGGGAGAAATTTCTTGCGAAAATTTATTCATAATTACAGTGTATAACTATTTGTATGTCGATTCCTCAACGCTAAAAAAATTAGCACTTATCTACTTGTCGGTAACAATTGAGTACTACTGACACCTCCTTAGAATTGGAGTAGAATACAATACAAGGCAAGTGAAAACTTTTTGTTGTAGGGTTGACGTAAAAGCGAGAAATATTTATAGAATGGAGTATTTTGTCTAAAAAACTGCTCGAGTGTGTATGTATGTTTTTTACATTGCAGTTCAAAATTATTTTGTTTTTTATTTAGACCGTTTAGGTCGCTTTTGATACAAACCTAAGATCAAACCTATTTAAATTACATGGATTTGATAAATAGTTTTTGTCAAAAACGACCGACTGAATGAGTTCGACTCAATAATAGTTGTATTCGAGTTGCAGAGTAGATGGCCAGGACACTAATAAACCATACTCCTCTTAGCGAACGTGTGAATACACACATGCATATGTATCTATTGAACTTGTAAAAAAAAGCAATGTGAGTCCGATCACAGAGGAGATGTGTAAACATCTAGTAATGAATTTTTTTTTTAAGTTGGAAGTACTTATGCTTTTAGTATCTTTTTTTAAATTAATTAATTAAAAGTATCAAAACTTTCAATATTGTAAATACATATGAATTTGTTGGCTTTTGTTTGTTTTATTAAACTTATTTGGTTAGTAAATGGGCACACTGCAGTATATGTATATGTACTGCATTCAAAATTGCAGTAAGCAGTAAATTTACTGATTACTAAAAAAAATCAGTAAATTTTTACTGCTAATGAAATTTAATTTGCATTACCAGTAAAATCTTAGGGCCGTAATCATAATAAAAGTGTAGCAAGTGGCAAAGTTTTTTTATTAAAGTTTTGAAACTTTTGTATGAAAAACATTTAGCCACTTGGTAGAATTTCATTATGAATACGGGCATTACTGATTACTGAAAATTCAATGCACCTCATCATATAACAAATCATTTAGGCAATTTATAAAAATTGTAGAAAAAATTTTTAGTAATCAGTAAAAATTTACTTGTTAAACATTTTTTATTGTTTTTACTGAAATTTTTGTGGTACTGCAGTGCTCATCTATGGTAAATGCCTTTAATTTTACTTTCTAATTTGTAATTCCTGTTGTTCATCGTTTAGTTGTTGCTGTTCTTGTTGTTGTGTACGCATTGCAATTAAAATAAATTCAGTAAAGTGCGACTTTGACTCGCGCACATTCGGTTTTGATCATTTTTTTTTATTTAGCTTTCTTAATTTTTTAAGTTTTTTCAGTTTAAATGATTTTTTTCAGTTTTGTCGCTTTTTTCTCGCTTTGGCGTTTTGTTTTTTTTTTTGGGTTTTTTTTTAATTTTCGCAATTTTTTTTTTCACTTTGGCGATTTTTTCATTTTGGCGATTTTTTTTCTGTTTTTTTGGGGTTTTTTTCATTTTGGCGGTTTTTTTCTGTTTTTTGGGGTTTTTTTATTTAGGTGAGTTTTTCATTTTGGCGATTTTTTCATATTGGCGATTTTTTTGTTTAAGGATTGTTTTAATTTTGGCGATTTTTGCGGTTTTTCGCGATTTATTTTAGTCCTAGAGATTTCTTTTGAATTTGGTGCTTTTTTCGTTTTGGCGATTTTTTTTATGTTTGGCGATTTTATATTTTTTTTTAATTTTACCATTTTTGAATATTTCAAGAGTTTTACTCTTACGGTTTCCAAGATACAGCAAGTTGTCAAAATTACAAAGTCAAAATTGCATTAACTGATGGAACACCCATTGATTTAAATTTTTTAAATTTAGTGTTAATTGTTGTAGTCTGTATAAAAATACACTAACTTTTAAAATTTCAAGTGTATATATGTACATACAATTGTATGTATATTACATGGGATTTTAACATTTTTCGTTGCTCGTTTTGGAACACCTTTTAACTCTCATGTATTTGTTGTTGTAGTGGCCAAATGTCTACACATTGTGTCCAAATTTCAAGTCCGTAGCTCTTACGGTTCATTTTCACCTTTGGTGTACGGAAATATACAGAAAAATAACCGGCGGCGGCGCACCGTCGGCTTCGAGCCGGTCGACTTGTTTCTCTGCTTGGTATTGCTTCTTTCAAACACTAGTACACTCATACATAGCTCACACCGATTTGACAATGCAAAGCAAAAGCAAAAAGCAAAGAAATCTCAGCAAAGAAATCTCAGCAAAGAATCAAAGCCAAAAAATTTTTACCCCCTAGCGTATAGATGTTTACACATCAAAAATTTATTAAAACACAGCCACACACAAACTTACACACATATGCAAGCATAATTAAATAATACATGAAATTAAAAAAACGTAAACAAAATCCCTTCAACCAAACTAATTCAATTTATTCATATCTCTTCCTTTAAGTATTATGGCTTTCATACAACAACAAATAAGAGAGAGAGAGAGAAATTGTTAGATCAACGTGGTGTTGTCAACTTGGTGCGTTTCGCACCATTTTGGGTGCTTTTTGAAATTTTTTGTGCGAAAAATTCCTTAGTTGGTGCGTGGTACGCTTTTTTTTAAATTTTGGTGCGTTTTTTAATTTTTGGTGGCACCAACGCAAATTTAAGACAACAATGGGTTAAAACTGGAAAATTCTTGTTGTGAAACTTACTAACTTCCTGATAGTGTTAATTACCACATTAATACTAATGATGTTTACAAAATATGTATCACAATTTGAAATGAAATCTGTTTTATGGCCCAATGATAACAATAATGATGAAAATATTAGCTTTATTTATTTGGAATAATTAAGTTTTGGTCTCTTTTTAAAAAGTTTTAAACCGAATTTATAAAATTAATATACAAAAATGTATCATCTTGTACAAATGAATGCGAAGATATGTATGTGCCCTTAATTATGAAAGTTGTATAAGTCTTATATTTCTTTGGTCGAGATATTTAATAGATTACATTGGAACAAATCCAAAAATAATTTTTTTGTTATGCAACAGTTTAATTTAGAGTTGTTCTAGTCTGATCAAGATGTACTATATCGAATCAAAAATGGTATGACCTAGACCACTTTCATATGTAAACTATGTATGTACGAATTTGTTTAGTTTTTTTTTGTTGTTTTTTTTTAATTATGTACATATGGGTCATTTTACGTTAAGAGTTCATTTGATACTAGGAAGGGCGCCATGATAAAATTACTTAAAATAATAATTTTTTCAAAGATAATAGTATTTAATAATGTATTTTGTATGCATGTTTAACAATGGCCAGTCAATTGATCTACTTTTATGGGTATTTTAACTGACCAGGGAAGATACTCTATACAGGTTAGAAACATGGAGGCCAACTTACTTTACAGGAGAAGATCAACTGAAAACAAACATTATTTTCGTAAAAATCAACTTTAATTATTCACTATTTAGTGATAGTTTATATAAAAAAAATCAGACTATAATTTCCATAAAGTCTTAATTGTTTAACTTGAATTAGGTAATAAACTTTGAAAACAAAAATACTTAGTATCTACTTACCAAAATAACATAACATCTCTTTTCTAAAATAACAAAAAAGTACTCCAAAGAAAGTTAATTATTTAATTGCACATATTTTGCAATGTGAAATGACAAAAACATATAGAGCATCAATGCTCTGAAGTTTAGTGACGAGCAGCGTTGTCAACTTTGAAATTTCAAAACGCACCAAAATGGAGAAAAAAACGCGCCATTTACAAAAAAACGCACCAAGCTTAGAATTTCTTTTTTTTAGTTAAAAATGTTTATTGAATTAATTTTACATAAAAAGTATAATATTATTTTTTTTTGTGTTAAAAATTTAACACTTAAACAGGCTTTTACAGTTCAGGTTTAAAAGAGTAAAACCTATAAAAACTTAACAAATTTTTTTATATTAATTTTTATTATAAATAAATTCTGTAAAAAACTTTTTAAAGAGATCAACGATTAATACTAAGGATTCAAAACTAATAAAAGTACTAAACCTTTTTATTCAAATATTTAAAAAAAAATTATTCAGAAGTTTAATACATTTACCCATATTAAAAATTCAACAATAAAAACAAACAGCCTTTACAATATATGTACAAAATTAAAAAAAAAACTTAATAACAAAAATTAGAAATTTTAAAAACCCCCGACTTTTTTCAGAAAAGTTGTTAAATCTTCTAAAAGGCGGGACCGATTTTCTTCAAACATAGCTAAGAACCCTCTCGATCAAGTCATCTTTCAAACAGAAAAATGAAAATCGGTCCAGCCGTTTGGCCTGTACGTGGACACGGACAGACACACAGATCCACAGATACACAGACACACACTACAAACTTATAACACCCCTTTTTTTAGTCGGGGGTTAAAAAGAACTAAAAAATTCGTACACACATAGTATACATGTGTTCTTAATTGTGAAAGTGTTCTAAATCATACGCATTTTTGATTCGATATAGTAAAATAAATTTATATTAATCGAGACTAGTACATATAACCAAAGAAATATATGACTTATATAACTTTCATTATTAAGGGCACATACATATGTTTGCAAGATGATAAAATTTTGTACATTAATGAATTATTCCAAATTAATAAAGCTAATATTTTCATCATTATTGTTATCATCGGGACATTAGACAGATTTCATTTCAAATTGTGATGTTTTATAAACATCATTACTATTAATATGGTAGTTAACACTATCAGGAAGTTGGCAAGTTTCACAACAATAATTTTCCGGTTTTAATCCACTTTTGTGTTAAATTTGCGTTGGTGCCACCAAAAATTAAAAAACGCACCGAAATCTTAAAAAAAAGCGCACCACGCACCAACTAAGGAATTTTTCGCACAAAAAATTTCAAAAAGCATCCAAAATGGTGCGAAACGCACCAAGTTGACAACGCTGCTGACGAGTTACCAAAGCGGGAACGAAATGCATATAGGCAATTGTTTAACCATAAAAACAAGTAAAATTTTCTAATTAAATAATTAAAGACTTTATATGTATAAATATAAAAGTATATAAATATACTTCGGAATTTCAGATACTTAAATAAGAACTTTCACAGTAACACTTTCGTCAAAAGCATAAAAAATCCTCTGACCTTACATTTTTAAATTGGCGGCTTGTATGTAGATGGTTGTTCGTTTACAAACTGGCACGCCTACTCGGAAACTGCCTGAAAACAAGACTGAGAAGATAATACAAACTGATTTGACTTTCTATAATTCATTAGTGGTTACTCGACAGGTTCACTTTCAGTCCCATATACATTACCAACATTAAGTCGAGGTTTAAAAATAATATACGTGAAATACTAAGAAAGAAGTAATATCTCACTTTCTTACCTACCCTGGACACAAAGTCTCTACTATGGCATCTGGTGAAGCAGAGCAGATACGGCATTAAAAAACTAACATAATCAGGAAAATAAAGGGACAGGGTGGATACTTTTTTCTTGGTAAACATGAAGTTATGACTAAACTAAGCTAATTTAGCTATTGCAATTTATTGGTAAAAAAGTATACTTTATTTATTATTAAATATGTGTGATATTTTCGCACAATTTTCAAGTTATATGATTTTTTGATTTAGCCGTCGATAGTGCCTCTTAACGTAGAAAGACCCATATATCAGTGATGGGAAAGTTGGTACGATCGTACTTTTTTTGATACCATTTGACATGAAAAAGTACCGTAGTACTACCGTAACACATTTGATACTCTCACGGCCAACTCAGAAATGCAGTCAGAAGGCGCGCGTACACATATATTTTTGACAATGAAATTTTGAAAATATTAACAATCAATATAGAGCATTGCCTGATATGGAAGAACTAAAACTATTAACAACAGAAAATATATGCCTTTTTTAGCCTACAGCTGCTAAAGCTAAAAACGCTTAAGATGAGTACATGTTTCCTGGTAAATCGACAGTAGCTTACCGAATTTTGTCTATACCGCACTAATCTGTAAATGTCGAAAGGATTTTCTCGTACAAAATGTCATAAAAATAAAACAAAGGAACAGACTTTATGTTCCAACAGTATCAAGTCTTACCCAGGCCAAAGATTTATTGAAATCTTAAAACTCTTCTTGTTATAACTTTAACACTTGTACCTATGTACGAGTACATACATACTAGTCTCCTGCACAAGATATCTTATAAGAACTTTTAAGACATGAGGGATTTTTCAAATGCTTTGCTACAGCGAAATCTTATAAAACAAACGTTAACAACACTGTTTGCAAGAAATTTTTTTGAGTATTGTATATAGGTATAAGAGTAAAGAAGAAAACACTTCCTGACGGAAGAATTTGTGATACTAGCTTCTTTCTACGCATAAGCGCGTGTACAAACGTCAATCATGTATGTGTGTATGATCTTTTATTTTTCTGCGCACATGCAAAGGCACACACATGCATTAACATTAGTTGTATGCGGTTAATCACATAATAGCTTACCATCTACATATTACACACACACTTAAACGTATAATATGAAAAATAACAAACATACACTAATCAACAGAACTTCTTTTGAGTGTTTGTTACAGACAAGCTGTCTTGACGTCATCGCTTGTTAACACTGGTATACATATACACCAATACATCCATCGTGCTTCGCTTATAGTACGACAGCATTTATTATTGGTTTAGTATAATACATGCGACGTGAATACATTTAAAAATCATGACGTTTTTACATTTCAAGACTGTTTACGCAGGCCTCTAATACATAAAGGGTGTTTTTTATTGAGGTATAGAACTTTAAGTTGGCATCACTTTTTTAACTGGCGGCCATTTTGTCAGCTGTGAAGTGATTAATATTTAGTTTGGTTTGCCATTTCATCATGAACAGGTTGACAAAAGAACAACGCTTGCAAATCGTGCAAATTTATTTCGAAAATAATGGTTCAGTTCGCGAAGTTTACCGCAAGCTCCGTCCATTTTATGGTCGACATAATCGTCCATCAGAGCAATTAATTCGGTTAACCATGGATCGTTTTCGCACTACGTTTATTCTATGTGATAATACGCATCCGCAGAGACGTCGAACAGTGCGCACCGAAGAAACAATTGCCGCTGTAGAGCAAAGTGTTGAAGAGGACCCGAATGAATCGATTCGCCACCGTGCACAGCAATTGGAGCCGACTAACCGACTATTTTGTTCCCGAATTGGATGGCATGAATGTGGATGAGTTGTGGTTCCAACAAGACGGCGCTACATGCCACACAGCGCACGTCACAATCGATTTATTGAAGGAAACATTCGATGAGCGCATAATTTCGCGGAATGGACCTGTCAATTGGCCACCAAGATCGTGTGATTTGACACCATTGGATTATTTTCTTTGGGGATATGTGAAGTCGCTCGTCTACGCCAACAAACCAGAAACGTTAGGGGACTTGGAAGCCAACATTCGTGGCGTTATTGCCAACATACGGCCCCATATGCTCGAAAAAGTGGTTGAAAATTGGACCTGTAGAATTGGCTTTATTCGAGCCA
Source organism: Tachina grossa (assembly GCA_949987645.1). Taxonomy (NCBI): domain Eukaryota; kingdom Metazoa; phylum Arthropoda; class Insecta; order Diptera; family Tachinidae; genus Tachina; species Tachina grossa. Next base: position 56,340,507 of record OX465276.1, on the reverse strand, counting down.
GCCGCGGCGGCCACATGCCCGAAATCATATTTAAACATTAATGGCATAAAATTATCCTTCCAATAAAGCCAAATTGATGGACATTAAAACGATTTCCTTGTGTTTTATTTCAATTCGAAGTTCTATACCTCTTAAAAAAACACCCTATACATATGCTTTGTGTTTCTTTTTATTTCTTTGTAAATTAATTTTATATAATTTTTTGTTAATTAAATTTAAATAAAAAAATAATCAGGTATGTGATGAAAAACGATTTAGACACAAAACCAATTTGAAAATGATAAAAGGTGTGATGTGTTTTCTATAGTCATTTTGACAATAATTTTAAAATTTGATTTTAATGGTTTTTCCAAAGTTTTTTGATAAATTTCTTTTCATAGCCCTATTATATGGTTTATATTTTATCTTCTAGTGTGATTTTTAGAAGTAAGCAGTGTGAATTGGCTCAAAAATTATACTCAAAATCGATCGGAATTCATCACACCTTTTCAAAACGATAGCTTTGAAATCGATTTGAAAACGATCGTTTTTCATCACATACCTGATAAATTTTTGGTACTCTCGGGATCAAAAACGTACTCAAAAAAAAATTGTTTTTGATACCGAAATGCAAATCTTATTTTCCATCACTGCCATATATTGTAAAAGGCTGTTTATTTTTATTGTTATATTTTTAATATGGATATATATATTAAACTGCTGATAAAAAAGAAATATTAAAAATATTTTAATAAAATGATAAATAAAGAACTTTTATTAGTTTTGAATCCTTTCTATTAATCGTTGATCTCTTTAAAAAGTTTGGTACAGAATTTATGAAATTAAAAAAAAAATAATAATTATCTATGTAATACAAACAAATATAAACAAATTTGCTAAGTTTTTTAGATTTTTTTTTTTTTTTTCTAAGATTGGTGCGTTTTTTTGTAAATGGCGCTTTTTTTTCTCCATTTTGGTGCGTTTTGAAATTTCAAAGTTGACAACGCTAAATATTACATACCCACACATATACACACTCTCATGTTTTGTTTCTTTTTTTACTTGTAAGCTAATAAATGCGTGTGTAATATGTGTGCATGTAGTAGTAGCAACTTTAAACGCTTATAGCTCCCAAAATACTGAACCGATTTCAATAAAATATAGATTCTGCACATCTGTATAAAAAATCCTTTAAAACCATATAAATCGTTTTAAAATCAGTGCAGTGGTACCGACGTAAAAGGGATTACAAAAAAACATGTTCGCCTGTTAATTATATATATGTAGATTCTAGAAAAGATTTTCCCTATTTATAATAAAAAAAAACCCGCCAGGTCTACGAGTATAATAAATTCAATATGAGTTATAACTTCTTTTCTGCAAGTGTATTTATTTGAAGTCATGCGATTTACACACACACTCACCCATTCTTTCTCTTTATTGCATGAGTCAGCTCCTTACAAATCAACAAAAAAAACCGCCCGATAGAACACGTGCTGGATTCCTACCGGCCGTCATCACACAACTTTATTACCAGTTTTATATATTAGGCCAAATTGTAACAAATTAGTTATTTACCTGTAGTACAAAGTTGTTTTAATATGGCCAGGCGCCACAGAACTTTAAAATGCTTTTCAACACTACAATTGAAATTTGAATTTAATTGTGTGTCTGTGAGTGTGTGTGTGTGCGAGTTATTTCTTTCTTCCTAAAAATAATTTTGTTGTAGTAAATTTTTTACACTTTCTTGTTACCGAACAAAATATAATTATTACCTGTTATTGTTTAATAATACCGTACAAGTGAAATGTGTCTGAAATTTATGGTGGTAAACGCAAACGATACCAATTAAGCAGCAGCAGTACTTATTAACACAATTTTATTGGTGGTTTGGACAGAACACCTCAATTAGTAACAAATGGATAAAAAAAAAATATATAAGCTGACATGTGTGGTAATAGACCGCAATGAATCCCTGCCTGGTGTTTAAAGTAAAAACATGTTGTAAATATGAAAATATTTCCCCTAAAAAGTTACATTTAAGGAAGTTATTTTGTTTTCGTTAAATTATTTCTGGAAGCAATTTTTTTCTTTTAGCTGTTTAGATATAAGGGAAAAACCCCATAATACTCGTATTGTGGAGTGAGTGAATCAGTGAGTCAGTATAAAGCTGAGTCTTTATAAAGCTACCTGCAAATACATATGTATATACCTAGTAAAAAAGTTAAAGGTAACAAAATTTAGACAATTGAAATTGCGCCTACCAACAAAATTGGTTAAACAAACCAATGAAAATCAGTTAAAAATTTAATTAAAAAATTTGTTACACAGTAGTTTTCGCTTAAAAAGAACATTGAAAGAAACTGTACTTTTCTATACGTGTGTGAAGATAAATTTCGAAATTTAAACCCAAGACACAAACCAATTGCATTAACAGAGCTATGTTAACCTGATAACAGAGCCCTGTTAGACATGAAAATTTTGGGAGTACATACTCAAAATGGAATACTGGCCATATTTTTCAACAAAATGAGCTAAAAAAAATCGAAACATGCAGACCATTATATTTTTCTATATTAAAACAAAAAAAAGTAATAAAAAAACTAAAAGAAACTATAAATTTCTAAATATCAAACAAATAAATTTTTTTTATGGAAATTTTTGAATTCCTAGAGAACGAACATACCTGGGCGGCTAAATTTTTTTGGAATTCATGTCTTTTGTCCCCTTTTATAATATCCAGATTTCAAAACCTTTAACATTTGCGTTTTTCATAAAAAAAATTTGATTTTTCTAAATTTTCAAATTTCGATTTTCATTAAAGGACGAATTTCAGGAGAACGAACATACCTGGGCGGCTAAATTTTTTTGGAATTTATGTCTTTTGAGCCCTTTTATAATATCCAGATTTCAAAACCTTTAACATTTGCGTTTTTCATAAAAAAAATTTGATTTTTCTAAATTTTCAAATTTCGATTTTCACTAAAGGACGAATTTCAGGAGAACGAACATACCTGGGCGGCTAAATTTTTTTGGAATTTATGTCTTTTGTGCCCTTTTATAATATCCAGGTTTCAAAACCTTTAACATTTGCGTTTTTCATAAAAAATTTGATTTTTCTAAATTTTCAAATTTCGATTTTCACTAAAGGACGAATTTCAGGAGAACGAACTAACGAATTCCAAAAAAATTTAGCCGCCCAGGTATGTTCGTTCTCCTGAAATTCGTCCTTTAGTGAAAATCGAAATTTGAAAATTTAGAAAAATCAAATTTTTTTTATGAAAAACGCAAATGTTAAAGGTTTTGAAATCTGGATATTATAAAAGGGGACAAAAGACATGAATTCCAAAAAAATTTAGCCGCCCAGGTATGTTCGTTCTCTAGGAATTCAAAAATTTCCATAAAAAAAATTAATTTATTTGATAGTTAAAAATTTATAGTTTCTTTTAGTTTTTTTATTACTTTTTTTTGTTTTAATATAGAAAAATATAATGGTCTGCATGTTTCGATTTTTTTTAGCTCATTTTGTTGAAAAATATGGCCAGTATTCCATTTTGAGTATGTACTCCCAAAATTTTCATGTCTAACAGGGCTCTGTTATCAGGTTAACATAGCTCTGTTAATGCAATTGGTTTGTGTCTTGGGTTTAAATTTCGAAATTTATCTTCACACACGTCTTTTCTATTAGATATTTTTTGCTAGATTTTCCACCAGCTTATTAAAGCTATCAACTAGAGGGATGCATTAACAGTCTTGAAATATAAATACGTTTTGTTTTTTAAATGTATTGTCGTAGCATGTATTATACTCAAACAATAATAAGTGATGTCGTTTAATAAGGGAAGCACGATGATTGTATTGATATTCGTCGATATGAGTGTTTACAAGCGATATCGCGAGGACTTTTTGTTCGTAACAAACATTCAAAAGAAGTAGAAGAAGAAGAGTGCATGCTTGTTATTTTGCATATTGTATGTTTGAGTGTGTGTGTGTTAGATGTAGATGGTACCCTGCAAATAATGCGACTAGTCCATACATGCATGTGAAGACTAGTCCAAAGAGGAGTAGGAGTACCACAAAACTACTCCAAATATATGAAAAAAGGTGGTCGATTTAACATTGCGATATCCTAGGGTTGGACCACATAGTCCAACTTTGCATTACATCGGACTAATCCCAAAACTACTCCATATGGAATATTTATAGACTGCTCACATACAATTTGTGAGTATCTAAGAAGAACGATCATAATCGTTTAAACACGAGCACTTATCGTACAGCATTAAATGCTTGTATGAAAACGACATGGTCCATGGCTGCATTACATGGGACCATGATGTAACTAGTCTGTTTCATCTAGATTGGACCACGTACTGCAATATTATTTGCAGGGTAAGCTCCCTGTCGGAGAATGTTCCCCCAGGGGAGTCTATTTATAGACTACGGGTGTGGTAATCCCGGGGGCCCAGCTAGGGTAATGTAGCTTTTTCCACTGACGGACCTTTGGCTCATTAACCGTAAAACTTATGTGTTACTACCCGATCTCTGAATATAAACAGAGCAAAGGATGTGCACATATTTATAAGAGGAAAACAAATATTGTACGCCCGTTGTTGTCAGTTAGGTGCAGCGTCACCTAGAACTGCCCCTGAGTTCAAAAGACGATAGAGGTGAAGCCCTTGTGGTGGAACTTCGAGGTCTAACCAGAGCCTACTTCTGGTACCACGGGTGCCGGTTGCCCGACAGCTGGGCTGCTTAGAGATAAATGCATTGCGGTTGTCAAGATTCTGTGCTAAAATAGTTGTGCGTCCTACATCCTGGGTTCAAGGGGCGTTTATCAAGCATGATCGATTGTAGTAGGCACAGGATCTTGGCGGCGAGCTTGCATTCTTCTCGCGTAAGTGGTCCTCGCTGCTCTGAAGTTTTGAGTGCATGTAGTGGTTGTCAGTTTCCTTTCCTAAAATGCCGAGCTCGTCCTACCCCACGAGGTTTACCCCATGGGGTTAAAGGGATGATTTTGGTATGTGTGGAGTAGGCACTGGTTATTTGGCGACACAGGCATGCGTTCATTATGGATGAGTGGTTAGCTGTGCCGGTAATGGTTGAGGAATTTTCTTGGGGACCTCGCTAAGGTGTATACACAACACCATAGCGTGGAAGCCGGAGAATTATCGTGGTGGTTGTGGTTGCTACCAAAATCGCTGGGAGAATAGTCTTGGCTTCCCAGTGTGAAATCAATCCTAGTGGTTGGTCTGACGCGGTCAGCCTGACACTATTCTAGGTGCTGTTGCCATTCAACAGAGCTGCTTTAGATAGCTCAAAGTACCTCATCAAGGTACTTGAATTTAGAACAGGGATAACTATATTCAAAGATTGCAACCTATGTGCCTTATTGAGTGGGCCATAGGTTCATTCTAAAAGGGTGCATGGGGGCGTTGGTCTGGCGTCTAACCCACACCCAGTGCTTTGGCACACGTGAGATTAGGCCGTAATGGCAGGTACTCACGTAAAGCAATTGCACACCTGTCGGAAAATGTGTGGTTGACTTCACAAATAGTTAAGTTATAGTTAAATTTTCTTAGACTGACTAAAAGCTAACTGCAATGTCATCCAGAACAAACCCAAAATTAATTCTTAAGTTGAGTAAGTAATCGAATTTGATGAGAGCCAACAAATTTATTCTCAGCTACTTTAAAACTCATTTCAGTTTTATATTAACATTTTGCTGTTGTTATTTTAAATGGCAGCTTAGCTGAGTGGTAGCCCGTTGAGTACACAACGTGTGATGTTACATGTTCGAGCCCCAGAAAATTTTTTTTTAATTTACTGACTACCAGGTGATTTAAAAAAATCAACTTTAAGTTAGCTGAAAGTAGAAAGAAAATAAAGAAAATAGTCAGTTGATTGCATTGAAAAGTAAGGCAGTCGTACTAGTTGCGAAATAGTCAACTTAAAGTTAGTTTAAGGTTAACGTAATTTCCGACGTGAGTGCGTATGTACATGCATGATGGTTGTATACGCGCCAATGGGTAGAGAGAAGCAAGTATCACAACTTTTTCCGTCACGAAGTATTTTCTTCTTTACTCCTATACCTGCAATAACTGAAACAAATTTCTTGCAACCAGTGTTGTTTAGCATTTGTCTTAAAAGATTTCGCTGCAGTAAAGTATTTGAAAAATCTTTCGTGGGTTAAAAGTTCTTGTAAGTGGTCTTGTGCAGGGGTCTACTATTAACAATTTTTAAAAGCTTGTAATTTCCCAAATGAAATTTGTTTATACGTCAATCTCAATTACTTTCTCCCCTTTCTTTTTATTGCTTATCTGTTATGCAAATTTGGCCAAATTATTTTACCAAATAAAAGTCTACAAACTTTGCAAAAAAAAAACAGTTTTTTATTCGGGATAATTTTGAGTCACGCTTGGTTTAATGAAGACAGGCAACTTAAAACACATTTTTTCTCATTTCACCTACCGTATAAAAACTCTAATCTTTTGAGCAATTTAGTGTTAATAAGCCTGAAATTCTTTTCGTTTGCTTTAGTTTCAAATGAAAAACAAATTAGGAATATTGCCACGGGCAAATTAAAGAATATTTTTTGAGGCAGCAACCAGCCACATGCAATTTTTAGTAACAGCTTATACTTTTGCTAAATGTGCTAACTTTTTTCTAACAGTGGGTGCAAAAATAGTTTTGTTATGTGGCGTTTTCCAGCAGCAATTTTTTTTATATCTTTTTAAACTTGCACTTACATTCACACTTAGAAAATTTACTTGCAGATTTTTTTTTTATTTATTTCTATGTTTTCTTGCAGAATATATTTTCATTGGAAATAACTAACCCAATGCATAAATATTTGTACCTTTACTATTTATCTTTCCCCCTCACCAACAAGAAAAGACTTTCTGCTAGAAAAAGTTCACTATATACACTAAAGGAGAATTCGGAAAGTGTTTCGTACCGGCTCCAGCTACTGGTTTTTGTCTCTACAGAAGCAACGAATGTAAACGACTTCTGAAATTGAATATCATGATAATGCACAAGACAGAATTTCTCAACCATGCTGCTTGTCATTAGTTAACTGATGACCGGTAGGTAGGTCAATTAATTAATCGCTAATAATACTGAAGAAGTTTATATTAAAATTGAACAGTTTATTCACAGAAAAAAATATCATCGAATTGCAACCAACAAAACAAATTGTTAATATATAATTTAAAAATTAACAATCATCATTGTTGATATAACAAATTTAAATTTTTGTAGTCAATTAAATTACTCAACAAAATTATTTGTTAAATTATATCATAACAGAATGCTCACATGTAGAAGAAACAAGAAATAATTATTTGTGTGTATTCGTTATTTGCGTATTTAATAAAGTGTTGCTCTTTAGCTGAGAGGTAAGTGAGTTAGTTTATTAGTCCTGAGGTTGCCGGTTCAACTCCGCCCAAAGACATTTAGTGTTTTTCGCAGACAAGCAAAAATCGTTTCGAGGATTGCGATTGTGTATAAAAAGCTTGTAATATAACAATTACGATACGGAACACAACAATTCACATTGTTAATATAACAATAACCTTAATTGAAATAACTTTGAAATCTAACAAAAATAAATGTTGAAAAAATAAAGAAATTTCAACAAATTATTTGTTGATATATTTAATTGAAAATATTTTTAAGATTTTCCTTTAACTTACAATTTCGTTAATTGTATTTACAAAAATCGTTGTAGGTTCAAAATCAATTAATTATTTAACTGATATAACAAAAAAATTAATTGTATTTACAAATCATTTTTTTCTGTGTTGAATTGTTTTATCTGCTTTTTTTTTCTGCAAACTATCTTGATTTTTATAAAAAATGAATGCGAAAAATCAATATTGCCTTACATATTTGAAACTAATTATATAAATTCAGTAAAGTGCGACTTTGAGTCGCACACGAGTTGTTCCGAAGGGACATGAAATATGAAATATTATACGAACTTTAGCCTATGATGTACATTTAAAACAATTTTTGCTTTAGAGTTTTTTTTAGTCTTAGAGTTTGTTTTATTTTGCCGATTTTTTTCGGCTTTTGGCATTTGTTTTAGTTTAAACGATTTTTTTAGATTAAGCGATTTTTTGCGTTTTTGGCATTTTTTAAGTTTAAGCGATTTTTTCTGTTCTTGTGTTTTTTCGGATTTTTTTAATTTTATTTAGTTGAAGTGATTTTCTAGTTTTAGCGATTTTATTCCATTTTGGCAATTTTAAGGCCTTTTTCAGTCTTCGAAAATTTTTCACTTTGGCGATTTTTCGGTTTTTGGAGATCTTGGCGACATTTGGAGTTTTTTTTTGGCGACATTTTCACTTTTAGTAAGTTTGTGTGTATCTTATCGTTTTGCCGATTTTTTTCGGTTTTTGGCATTTTATTTAGTATAAGCAATTTTTCTTAGTTTTAGCGATCTGTTTTCGTTTATACGATTTTTTTCAGTTCTGGAATTTTTATTTTCGTTTTAATGATTTTTTCAGTTTGTGGCCTTTTTTAGTTTAAGCGATTTTTTTTTATTTTTAGCGATTTTTTATTTTAGCGATTTTTTCTGTTTGCCGATTTTTAGTCTTTTTCAATTTTTGCGTTTTTTTGGTTTGCCGATTTTTTCGGCTTCTGGCATTTTTTTAGTTTAAGCGATTTTTTTAGATTTAGCGATTATTTTCGGCTTTATTTTTGGTGATTACTTCATTCAAGCACTTGTTTAATTTGGCAATTTTTCGATTCGTAATTTTTTTTTTTAATTTTGGTATCATTATGTTTTAGCGTTTTTGAAAATTTCAAGAGTTTGCCTCTTACGGTTTCCAAGATACAGTAAGTTGTCACAATTACATTGACTGATTGAATACCCTTTAATTTTCATTTTTTAATTTTCATTGTTAATTGTTGTAGTCTGCATAAAAATGCACGAACTATTTTCCCGGGAAAATCATATTACTCCCACCCAATAGTAGTGGGGATTTCAAGGCGTCAAGAGTTGGTTGCCATAAATCATTCGAGACCCCGATATCATTTTTGATGAACCATTAACTATTTGTTCCTTTTAAATAGCTGAAAAAAGGATAATTTGAGATTTGACGGACACCCACCTCACTGCTTTATCTAAAATAGAGCCTTACCTTGCCAATTACTCATCAGTCTCATTTTTCTCAATATTGCAATGGCCTAGAACTCAGCATTGGCCCATATACTAAAAAGTAAACTTCTGTACATAAAAGGGTGTGTGAATTAGATACATTGCAGTTGTTTGGTTGTAGTTTAGGAAAAATTTACGATATCTTGATAAGTCGTCGGTTGGTTTTTCGTTTGCTGCACACACAATGTATTTAAAATAATTATACTGTGCCGCAAACCAATAACCAACCGACGAATTGTCAACAAAAAACTTGATGGACACGTTAAAGATTTTGAAAAAGATTTCAATTGAAATTTCCTAGTTTTCGTGCCCTATTAAATATAAAAAAAATAATTTTGATACCTTTTTCAAAATTCGTTCTCCACTGTCTTATAAATTTGCAATTTTTGTTTTCCCCACAGACAAAAAAAAAAGAAGAAGAAAACAAAATATGCATTTCCAAAGCGTCATGGTTTTCCAGCCTGATTGTGTGCTAGTGAATTAAAAAATAAAAATAAAAAAACTACAAAAAAAAATAATACTGCAATTGCTGTTCTGGCGCCAGCTATAAAAATAAATTCTCCATTACGGTCACACGATGGCATAAAAAAGCGTCAGCCAAAATGCGCCACGGTAATAATCAGGCTAAAATACAATAATTGTTGGCTTTAATAGGTTTGTTTTATTATATAACTCGTATTTGTACACCTCAAATAAGCTGGTAATTTTCATATCATAATTTCAAATGTGTTTTTTTTTTGCTTTTCATTGAAAAAAATTAAATAAATAAATAAAATAAATTCCAACAAGCCTCATTAAAAACATTTTTCTTTAGGAATTTTGATTGAATAACAAACAAATTTGCTTGAATAAATAATGTAAAGAGAAAATTTTCAACCACATCGTGCATATGCCTGCATGTAAAGGGTGTCCCAACAAGAACGCAAGATTTAAATTTTAAATAAAACACAGATATTAAAAAAAAAAATCGTGAAACTTTATGATATCGTAAAGTAGACAAAATGAGGTTATGTGTGGAACAACAAATCGGGCAGATGGCCGCCGCGGCTTTGCTGGCACACACGCGATCTTTTAATGAAATTTTCAATGGCGGTTTTGCATAAATGCTGCGGTATTTTATTAATGCAGCGTCCAATTTCCTCTTTTAAGGCTTGAGTCGTCGTCGGCTTATTCGCGTAAACCATCGACTTCAAAAAACACCAAAGAAAAAAATCTAATGGTGTTAAATCGCGCGATCTAGGCGGCCAATTCTGGTCTCCAAAACGCCCCCCAGGGGAGTCTGTTATGGACTACGGGTGTGGCAACCCCGGGGCCCCAGCTGGGGTGATGTGGCTTTTTCCATTGACGTACCTTTGGTACATTACCCATAGAACTTATGTGTTACTACCCAATCTCTGAATATAAACAGAGCAAAGGATGTGCACATATTTGTAACAAAAGGAAGACAGGTCCTGTTGATGTCAATTAGGTGCAGCGTCACCTAGAACTGCCCCTGAGTTCAAAAGACGATAGAGGTGAAGCCCTTGTGGTGGAACTTCGAGGTCTAACCAGAGGCTACTTCTGGTGCCACGGGTGCCGGTGGCCTGACAGCCGAGCTGCTTAGAGTTGAGTGCATGTAGCGGTCGTCAGTTTCCTTTGCTAAAATGCTGAGTTCGTCCTACCTCATGAGGTTAAAAGGATGATTTTGGTATGTGTGGAGTAGGCACTGGTTATTTGGCGACACAGGCATGGGTTCATCTCGGACGAGTGGTTGAGCTGTGCCGGCAATGGTTGAGGAATTCTCATGGGGACCTCGCTATGGATGTATACACAACACCTTGGCGTGGAAGCCGGAGAATTATCGTGGTGGTTGTGGTTGCTACCAAAATCGCTGGGAGAATAGTCTTGGCTTCCCAGTGTGAAATCAATACTAGTGGTTGGTCTGACGCGGTCAGCCAGACACTATTCTAGGTGCAGTTGCCATTCAACAGAAGCTGCTATGGGCACGGACATAGCAGCAGAGTTTAGATAGCTCAAATTACCTCAGCAAGGTAATTGAATATAGTACAGGGATAACTATATTCAAAGATTGCAACCTATGTGCCTTATGGAGTGGGCCATAGGTTCATGCTAAAAGGCTGCATGGGGGCGTTGGTCTGGCGTCTAACCCACACCCGGTGCTTTGGCACCCGTGAGATAAGGCCGTAATGGCAGGTGCTCACGGAAAGCTATCGCACATCTGTCTCCAAAACGCGAAATAACACGACCGGGAAATGACTGATGTAGCAATTGAATTATTTCTCTGGCTGTATGACATGTGGCGCTGTCTTGTTGAAACCACATGCCCTCCACATTAATTTCTTCAATTCTAGGCACGAAAAAACTGGTTATCATTTCACGATATCGAACACCATTGACTGTTTGTGCTTGACCTGCGTTTGAGCGACATCATCACGTACAGCTACGACATTTTCGCTCGATCGACCTGGTCGAGGGCGCGTTGTTGTCTTTACATCACTAACAGACCCAGTTTCGGCAAATTTATCCATTTATCTCTTTACACTTGACTCTTTTGGAGCATTATTGTGACCCGAAATTGATCGCAAATTTGCGAACTGTAGCCGCAAAACTTTCACCATTTTGGTAAAACAATTTCACAATGAGAATGCGTTGTTCATTCGTGTAGCGCTTCATTTTTACTAACCTCGTACCTTCTACTAGCAAACAATAACAATTGTTCAAATGTCAAACAATGACACTTCGAATGGCGCCAAATTTAAATCTTGCGTTCTTGTTGGGACACCCTTTACATACATATAAAATTATGGAAATTATTTTTGAAAGGCCGATAAAAAACAAACTTTGCCCCTCATTTAAAACTATTTAAGTCGATATGAACTATTTTAAGACATTATTTTTTTCTTGCGTTTAAAATTAAATTCTTTGTTGAGTTTTTAGTCCACAAATAATACATTAGATTGTGTTTGTCAGCGCCTTACACGAAAATGTGTTGTTTTTACGGTCAATTAAGAATCACTGCTCTTAAAGCACTTTAGAAGAACAAAAAAAAAAAAAGATAGTCTCTGCCACACTTTCAAATTTTTCACACATACTCCTTGTCAAAATTCTTGTGACAGCTGTGACGCAGGTTTCACACAAGTTTAAAGCAATTTAAAAGTATGTCATTTATCAAGAAGTTCATTTATAAAAATAGCAACCAGCTGTTTTTTTTTTTTTTTGCCCGTAAATTGAAAATCAAACTGGATAGAGAATTTGAAAGCAAGTTTGAATTAAGTGTTGAAAGGTGGGTTTCGGCTGAAAATTCTATTTTTTTGTGTAAAATGATAAAATTAATGCAAATAAAACAAAATCAGATATGCTTCTGAGTTCCCGGAAATCCCCAAAGAAATTTCACAAAATCCCCAAAATGGGATTTTTCATTATTTTTGCTGTATTTTTCTTATTGAGGTATCTAGTTTTATTAAAACTTATTGAACCCATATGAAGTAAATAGTTTTGTCGCGCTAAATTTTAAATTTGTTCCGTGTGTGCAGTGTCTCTTTCTCTTTCGAGGGGCTTAAACTGCCACATGTTATAAAAACTGAATTTATAAGGTTTACATTCTAAGCAATAACAATTAAGTGCGACTTTTTGGGTTCGAGATTAAGATTAGTTTATTTCTCTAAGTAGTTAATCAGAAAATTAACTTAATCTCAAATTAATTCAGTTCGATATTTTTAAGTGGTAGTTTAAACTTCTTATTATGTGTAGTATTACCCCACTGAGGGAAAAAATAATGGCAACATTTTCTTTGCAAAAGTCATACATGTTATCAACACAATTTAATTTTTTGTGGGAAGAAGAAGAAACTGGCATGTTTTATTATTTACAACTAAAATATTGCGCATGTTAAAGGAAATAGATAAATAATATAATATATATATATATATATATATATATATATATATATATATATATATATATATATTTATATATGTATTTATGTGTTTTTAAATTATTTTATCATATAATTTTTACAAAAAGTTATAAGTTTCACAAGTGTTTGTTGTCAATACTAATGCATGATTACACCACCACGATTGCCCGTTTAAACTAGCAATTCGATTAAGTTTTAATTAGAATTAATTAGAAGATTAAGGCTAATTTAATCTCTTATCTTGAACTCAAAAAGTCGCCCTAAAAGTTTTTAATACGAAATAAAAATTTATTTACTTTTATCTGGTCATCGAAAAATTTATTAGATTTATATTTTAGAATTAAATGAATCAATTAAAAATTTAATCGAACCAATTAAAAATTAATTGCATCAATTAATTTATTAATCAAATGAATTTAATTTTTAATTGCTAATCTTAGGGCCATTTTCACAACTTGCCGTTAACTAAAGGTAGGATTTTGTCGGACCGATAAATGGCTTCGCATTATTAAATCTTCATTTATTGTTTTTTTATCCATTAAATATTATTATTATTGATAAAAATAACTATAAAAAATGGAAATAGTAATAAGGCAAAGCTATTTATAGGGCAGACAAAATCCTACCTTTAGCTAAAGGTAAGTTGTGAAAATGGGCCTTAAGTAATCAATATTTTTTTCAGTGTACATATCCATTGAAATAAATTTTTTTTGGGTTTTTTAATCTTTAAAACAGTTTAGCGATATGAATTTGGTTTTAGACAATGAACATTATTCTTTATTATGGCACTAAATATTTTCCCAATGTATTTTTGAATTTCTAAACGAAATAAAAGTGAACACAAATGTTTTTATTTGGAAAAAAAAAATTAAAAAATTTTTTCAAGTGCTTTTAGGTGGAAGGTCTCTTTATATAGAATATAAATTACCTTTTAGTGATACTGCTTTTCCAAAGTAAAAATTAATTTCTAATTTTATATTTCTGAAAGTTTTTGAAATTAAAAAAAAATTGTGCTTCATTTCATATTTACCCCACTCTGCACTAAAGTTTTGTTTATAATTTAGATAAATTGTTCTTTCTCTTTTTGTGGTTTATGGAAATTGATAGCGGCTATTGCCCGCCCCACCCTTTCCAACACCATCCCCACAAAAAAAAAAACATTCAAAAAATACCCTCTTATTTGTTGATAATAAGGAGTAACTTGCTGTTATAAAATTAAAAATTTATATTAAATATAAAAGCAAAATCTTTTTATGGCTGTCTTTAGTATAACCCAGCAAAAAAATGAAGCGAAAATTCGTTTAATGGGATAATAGTTTTAGTGACTTCAAAGTAAATACTAATAAATATTGCCAATAAAAATTATACAATTTCAAATGTACTAATAAGAAACTGATTGTATTTCTATCAATATTTTAACCAACTATATAAATCTCTCACAATAATAAATAATTACAATAGATTTTAAGAATTTGTAACGCCATGGTCTTACCATTTAACCAAGACAATAAAAACAATTTTTGTTAACTAATTAAAGAGCGAGCTAACCAAAATGAAGCTTTCTTGTCATACTGAACACAACTTCGGATCCCATAAATGGGCACCAAAAAAAAAATTAGAGAAGTGCGACCTTGACCCGCGCACGAAGTGTTCCGTACGGACACTAGATGTAATTCAATACGAACTTTAGCCTATAGAATAAATAGTTTTGGCTTTTTTTCGTCTTTGGGTTCTTTCGGTTTTGTGCGTATTTTAGTTTTGGCGTTTTTTTTCAGTTTTTGGCGATTTTTTTAACTTTTAGCGCTTTTTTAGTTTTGGCACTTTTTTTCTCGTTTTTTGCGATTTTTTTTTCATTTTGGCGATTTTTTTTTATTTTTGGCGACTTTTTCGCGTTTTGGCGATTTTTGCGGTTCTTAGCGTTTTTTTCATATTGGCGATTTTTTCATTTTGTCGATATTTTCGGTTTTGCCGATCTATTTTAGTGTTAGAAATTTTTTTAATTTGGTGCTTTTTATCGTTTTGGCGATTTTTTTTTGGTTTTTGGCGATTTTTTTTTTTTTTTTGCTTGGCGATTTTATAATTTTAAATTTTTTTTTAGTTTTACCGTTTTTGAAAATTTCAAGAGTTTGCCTCTTACGGTTTCCAAGATGCACCACCCTTTAATTAAAATTTTTTAAAATTTTAGTGTTAATTGTTGTAGTCTGTATAAAAATACACTAATTTTACAAATTTCAAGTTTCAATATAGTACATATGTACATACAATTGTATGTATATTACATTGGATTTTAACATATTTCATTGCTCGTTTTGGAACTCCCTTTAATTTTTTATTCTCATGTATTTGTTGTTGTAGCGGCCAAGGTTCTACATACTCTGTTTAAATTTCAGGTCCGTAACTCTTACGGTTCCTGAGAAAATAGCCTGTGACGGACAGACGGACAGCGTAGCGAAAACAATAGGGTTTCTTTTCACCTTTGGTGTACGGAACCCTAAAAAAGAAAACATTCCGCAAGGGCAATCTTATGTAAAAATCATAGTAGCATTTACATCCATAACTCCTGGATTAAAATATTTGGATTTTATTGGCAGTTCATTTTCTTGCTCGTCATGTAAATATAATAGAATTCTCGGTGGGTTCGTATTAAAATCAGTATAAATATTTCAAGTGAACGAAAGTGGCTTAAAAAACACCTCTACTAATACTAAGGGTTTTTATTCAAATATTTTTCTAATATCTGTGATGAAAAAGAGCATTACTTAAATCAATTTTTCACTTCTATCAATCAAATCGAGTGGGCAATTAAAAAAGGAACCCGACCAAACCTGCACAAAATTGATTGAAAGTGATACGCTTTGCGATATTTTTGTTGTTATTGATTTTTTTAGTATCCCAGCATAAATATTCATCTCCAGTGCCTCGTTTCTGTAAGGAATGTGAGAACTTTTCGAGTCGAGAAAATTTTTATCATCCTGTGAAACACTGGGTGAGTAAGAAAAAAACTGTATTTGTTGACATTTTTTGTAAGTTTGTATAAGTTTTTATGTGAGTAACCCACCCTGTGTAAAATAGAACAACCAATATAATTATTTAATTTATCTCAATGCGAGAACTTCTCACAAGTTACAGAAATGGGGTACAGGTCAACATGTCTACCTAAGGGAGAGAGAGAAAGCTGAACTCTTGCTTATTAACCTGATGTGGTACAGTGTTACCATATGTGAAGATTTCTCTTATTTTCGAAGTTTTTCGGGATGTTAAAAATAAGATTTTTAAGAATATGATATTTGGTACTATTAGTATATTATTTAATGTCCTTTTGACTAAAGTAGCTGAGAATCCCTAGGAACTCCTTGAAATGCCACGCCACTGCAACCAAAAAAAAAATTATTTTGCGTGGAAAGGCCTAGACAAAAGCGTTTCGGGAGGAGGCTAAACAATCCTAAAGCCTCGAGTCCCTCATAATAATAAATCTGAGTGGGAGGGGTCTAGCCCGAGTCCCAGAGTTAAGAAGGATTGGTATTGGGTTTACCACGAAGGTACATACGTACGAAGGTACATACATTCGTTTTGATAGGCAAGTAGGTAGCTGGAAAGAAATAAAAGACGAAGTATATATAAGTATTCACATATATGTATGTATGTCCAAAGATTAGGAACGATACCAATAATACCCATTATGGACAGTCGATAAATAGTACATCTTATAGGCCTGTAATAAAAGAAAATAGTCATAAATTAAAATACAAGATACTTACGTGTGCATGTCGTCCAAATGCAAAAGAAAATGTGTGCAGAAACACATGACAGCTGTGAACAGGCATGTCATTTGATAGTAAAGAGTGTAAACTTTAAAAGGTTGGCAACGCATATACGTATACTGATTATTTAGGGATGGGTCATTGATAAATAAATTGTAGTAAAATTCAAACGGAATTCGTTTGAATGGATATACAAATTTTATAGTAAGAATGCAAAAAGTTACTTGCTACTATGCTGAATACCGGATGAAATAGAAGTAGGACTTACACGATTGTGGAGGAAATACTGAGTCAGGAGGACAAAGAAATGAGGAAACCCAAGCTTAGGTGGATTTTCATCAGGCGAACAGGCTAGGGAATAGACAATTAAAACGGAACAAATTAATAAATAAGATATGCATATATATATGTATATATATATATATATATAGATATATATATATATATATATATGTAAATAGGCTTATATGGTATATAATAATTCTTGCGGTCGAATATGTTGTCGGTGTAACCAGTAGTTAGAAAAGGAGGAAAGGATTATATTATGTAAATATGTAATGGAAAGAACACTTTACGCGGGAAAACTAAAAGGTTACATATAGGTAGCTCGTGAGGGTATATAAACAAAAGGAAAGTAATTGGAAAGAAGATAAAGCTGTAAAAATTCATCCCGTAAACTTCAACAAAATAAAGCGATTCAATCACGTCAATCTATACAGTAAAAACTTAAGACTTAAAGCCTGAACTAAGACTTTAAACAAATTTTAAAATAGTGGTTTGGTTTGAGTACAACATACAAAATTTGATAAAAGAAAATCGTAAGTGGAAAGTGAAAATTAAGTAGCGAAACCTAAAGTGATAAACCTTGGTTTATTTGATTAGCTGGCTACTTACGGGTGGATAAAATTTGGATCCGGCGCCGAAGAAAAGTTCCTAAATCGGGTAATAATTGAGAGGCGAGTGGGAAAAAGCCAGCAGAAAAAATTGCAAGCCGAATTCTCAGGAGGAAAAGAAAATCTCCTTCATATACAAAATAAAAGGGAAAATATACAAGCACAACTCAAAAGGAAAAAACATACAAACTTTAAAATATAACCCTAACATTTAAAATAGAAGAAACCTTTCGTAGTGATAGTGTTCTGTGGAAATTTTGTGTGTTTCGTGAGTGTTAGTACGTGTTAGATTATAAGTAAAATCGACAGAGAAAGAAATAATAGAAAATTACTAAATTTCAAAAAAAAAAAAAGGCCGAATAAATAGAAAGGGTATAAAATTTATAAGAAAATCAGAAAGATATATATATAAAATTTAGTGCTCAAATTAGGCGCGACAATACGGGAAAGACCATATTAGAGTAGCAAAGTAAAAGGGTGAATAAAGTTACGCTTCAGGGAGCTCCTTTAAGTGTAGGAAAATTCATTTGTACGAATACGAATCCCGAAGAAGGGAGTGAAATAATTTGAGCGCTGAATGAAAAGAAAATAAAACCGTAGTAAAAATATAAAATCTAATACCTAACTAAATCAAACCTAACCTAAGAAATTTTAATAACGGCCAAAGTAGGTTCCAAAATTTATATATCACTGGAGTAGTTATTCGTTTATTGTAGTTTAGTATAAGGTTAGAAATAAATTCCATTCAAATGATAAATTAAGCCTTTAGGATAAGTTTATAAATAAAATGTAAAATTTGGTTAAGAAATATGGAAATTATGAAGTTAGCTTAAATTCCACAGGTGGGTGGCAATAATGAACTGGTAAGTTGAATAGTTAGGTCGAGCGGATTGCGGGTTGTAGTTATTATAATGTAAGGAAATTATCTGCAACATGGCTGGGAGGGCAATAAAGAGACTAACACCTTGTCTCCTGAGTTTAATGTATGGTATTTTGGTATTGAGAAAAGTTCGATAAAGTGTAGTAATCCATTAAATTTTAGTGTTTCGTTCGTTTGCCGGATGACAGGGTTGGAACCTCCTGAGAAACCAAATGAGCTAGTCAGGAACGTCAACGGTCCAGACAGTACGCAACATCTGTTATTTACTTTCACGTTTGTTAACAACTAATTAGTTAATTTGAAACAAAATAAATTTTTCCTGAATTTGAAATCAGTAAAATCAATGCATATTAATATATTTTGCGTAAAATCATTAATAACAAAAATTAAAAATTTTAAGAACCCCGACTTTTTTCAGAAAAGATGTTGTATCTTCTAAACGGCTGGACCGATTTTCTTCAAACATAGCTAAGAACCCTCTCGATCAAGTAATCTTTCAAACAGAAAAAACTAAATGAAAATCGGTCCAGCCGTTTGGCCTGTACGTGGACACGGACAGACACACAGATACACAGACACACAGATACACAGAGACACAGACACACACTACAAACTTATAACACCCCTTTTTTAGTCGGGGGTTAAAAAAGATTTTTAATTTTTTTTTGTTCGTCTTGAAGGTTTTAGAGAGAAAAAAATATGGCAACGTTGCTGTAGTATCACATGATTTGTGTTCGTGATGATGTCCCAGGTATGAGCTTCTGAATGCATATATGATGTGCAGAAAGAAGCCCATACTTCATGCCTTTTCCATATGTATTCAAATAAAAAAAATGAATCTTTAGATCAGAATTTTATATCTACTCTCTTAGATTAACTTCCAACACTTTATTTTGTTTTTATATTTATTATATGTGCCGTTAGTTATGAAAGTGATCTAAGTGAAATTTTTCTCTGGTCGAGGTATTTAGTAGATTATATTTGAACAAATCAAAAAATATTTTTATCTATTTTTACATTTTAATTTATAAATGTACTAGTCTCGATTGATTTAAATTTATTAACAATTTATTAAAAATTTATTGAAGTTTTTTTTAAGATTTACTTAATATTTCGAGGCAAAAATGCATATGACTTAGGGCTAATAAATCAGTGAATGATTATAAGCATTTTATTTTTAAATCATGTTTAAACAAAAAATTTTGTTTCTCACCGCACAATTAAATCAAACTTAAACAGCCAAAATTGTGCATTTAAGTGTTGTTTAAGTTTTACAAAACAAACACACCATATGTTTTGTGTATGTGTGTGTTTTTTGAAGGCATGTACATGAACATCGTGTGGTTGTATTAAAAAGAATTTCGTTTAATTCTCACAAATATACAACAAATGTAACATAAATTTTCATATCACGAAATATATAAATAAAAAAATGCATTCTGATGCTCTTTTTTTTATCATAAAATGTGTTTTTTGCTATTTCATTTTTTTTCAAATTGAAAAATCAACTTTCTTATTTATATTGAACAACTGTTCTTTGGAAAGCTTTCCTTATTATTTGGAAATATTGTAGTGCTACCATACTTTGAACGTAATTTGATAATAACTTTAATTAGCCACTGAAAAAATGAAAGTGTATTTAAACACATTTTAATATTGTATGAAAATTAACTTAAAATATGTTTAAATATTCACTGATTTATTAGCTATTAGACTACTTTCATAATTAAAGGCACATATGTATTAGAGCTGCAAAACTATCGATAGTCTCTTCACTCGATAGTTTCGATAGTTTTATGTAAAACTCGATAGTATCGAATAGTTTTATAAAAGTTGCCACATAAACTACATTTGACTCGAAAATAAATCCAGACTCCTCAACATTTTCATTAGTATATAAAAATATATCAAGCCTTTTTTTCGATTTTATCGTAAGCGGGACATATTATCGAAAATATACTTTTTTATTGCACTTAAAATTTTATGGGCCTACCCTACCCATGGTTTAGAATTATCAAAATGCGAAAATTGTTGATAACTTTTAAGACACTAACTGTAAAGCTTTATCGTAAGAGACGATTGGCGGCCGTCGCGATATCAGTACCACCAAAATTTATCTTTGTGTCGACGATGTTGAATTTATTAAGATACTTGTGACTACTATTTGTTGAATAACACTTGGATTTATAAATAAATTCATATACATACATATGTATTTAAGTACTTGTGTATATGAAGCAGGGATGCGATGTCATATTTACAAATTGTACTAACTTTTAAAAAAAATTTTAATTTTTTCAGTACGATTTTACCTAATTCTTTATTTATATTTTTTTAATACTTGTACTTTTTAATTAACTAAAAATCAATTAACAAAACGCCAGAAGGTGCACAAAGAATATTAGTTGCTGGGATCTGAATATAAAAGTAACATTTACGATATACTACGTTTATAACCTTTTTTTTTTATTCGATTGTTCACAGTCGATGCAAATAGTCGGCTTCTCCCTTTGGTACGAAAATAAAATTTCCACATTTGCAGATGAATTTGGAATAAATAACATTCCTCCAGCAATTCTTTGGGTACCGGAAAACATCGTTTGATTTACTTAATTTTCCAATACCTTCGAGCTAAAGATTAACCCCCTTGTGCAAAAAAATAAGTGAACGTTAAAACCGGTTTTTCTATGGAAACTTTTTTTAATGTACACTTCAAGCACGCATTATTTTTTGCATAAGGGGGTTAATATATTTTAATGCTATTTTTAGCATGTAATATAATATAAAGCGATTCCAGTAGTGCTAAATGGGTCATTGCGCTGCTACGGTACTTTTGGCATTCAAATAGCGCTAATATTATACAATTGTACCAACTTTTCCATCGCTGTAAAAAAGCTTAAATCAACTACGAATAATTTGCTTCAAAGCTGCCGGCTACTGTTTACTGACTTCGATTATTTTTACTCTTTTAATTACTTGTTTTTTTTGCCGATAGTATCGATAGTGGAAAAAACTATCCATATTTCATTTACAACTATCGATACTATCGATAGTACTGTCGATAGTTTTGCAGCTCTAATATGTATATTTAAATACAACATCAAATCAAATACTTTTTGTTGCACTTTAAAAAACTTTGAGAATTTGAGTATAAACAGCCGACCGACCAACTTCGTAGTGTTTGTGTTAAATTTCGTCATTCGGTTATAACTTTTACGTTATTGTATAATCGTAAGATAGATGGCGTGCACTGTGCACTTTTCCACAGTTCCAAAGCAATTCTTTTTTTGCCTTAGTGCTGACTTGTAACAAATATTTTTTTGCTGGGATACTGTTCGCTGGGAAATTCTCGAAACTTCTTTTTAGTTTTACAAAAACAAGCATTAATTCTAGGCCATAATAAATTGATTTGCCCATTAATGTTGGCATGCTCTTAAAGAATTTTTTTAAACTCACAAAAAACTTCTTAAAAGTCTACCCTTAGCGGAAACATATTATGAATGAAAGAGTACACACAATCAACATTACCTTCAAGCTGTTTCATAACTATTTATTAGTAACTAAGCTCAAAAGTACCCCAATTAATTTCAAGTTGTCAAGAGAACACACATCTCACATGGGAGGTAGAAAGTTTAGTTCCCAGTTGAACAATAAGTAAGAGGAGTTTCAGATTTTAAATTCTGTTTATATACAAAAATTTATTTTCATTATGTTATAATTCATATCAAGCAGATTAAAAAATTCCAGTTGGGAATAAAACTGACACTGAAACGGCATTTAATTAACTCTGGTTTTTTGTTTACTCTAGTTTACAAACGTCTTGCCATTATTTAATTTTGCTTTCATAGAAAAGTTGACTGTGTCACAGCATACTTTACCCATAAAAAAAGTTCACAGTCGGGCCTGTTCTGCAAATCACGACATGTCAAATCACGGTGATTTCAATAAATCAATAAAACCTAAATCATTGCTTTTGTAAATTCGACAATTTATAGCGATGGAAGTTGAATTAAAATATTCTATTATAGATGACAAAAACTTAAAATACAACAAAAACCCACTAACAAGTCAGTTATTAATAGTTTACTTTTGAAATCACCGTGATTTTCAGAACAGGCCCGACAGTCTACTTTTGTGTGACAAAAGTTTACTAGGACCCTCGGGCCTGTCACAACAAGGCAAAATTTTATTTGAAAATTTAAATGCAAAATAAAAATATTCGTTAACATTAATAATTTTTTTTTAAAGGCACATTTAAATGAAAATTTGGACCTATAACTAAACTTCGAGTTGGCAATTTTTTATCAACCACAGATTAAATTCTTAGTTTAATGTTAAGTGTATTTTAATCTTTTTAGTGTTAACGGCCTTATTTACATTTAATTACATATGAACCAAATGAGAATTATATCATATAATTGTGTGCGTTTCTGATGAAACTAGCTTATAAAAATTTCCAATCAACAATACCAACTTCTTGCAGCATTTTCACTTTAAAGTCATGCGAGTTTGTAGGATAGCGAGTCACAGCGTGTGGACAGACTATTAAAATTTTCTAAGAAGGCTTCTTAAGAAGCCGACTTAAGACAATTTCAAATAATTTTTTTTTTCGAGAAGTTTTGTTTGCGAAGTAAGCAATATAATATACTTGCATTAATTTTACAATAAAAGTTTTAGAATGTGATTAAAATTAGTTGAGGATATAATCCAATTAGGTTAGGTATAATGTTAGATTTTTAAAAAGTTATGAAAAAACTATTTTGGAAAGAAAAGAAATTTAAATTTATTTATAAATTAAAAAAAAAAACTACAAAGATATATGTGCAATTATTTTTGTGATTCAGTTTCTTTGTGGAAATAAAATAATTGGAATGAAAAATTCACTGCAACTAAAATTAAATAAGTAGACAATTGAAACAATACCACGTGACGAGGTGGCCGAGTGGTTAAGGCGTTGGACTGCTAATCCAACGTGCTCTGCACGCGTGGGTTCGAATCCCATCCTCGTCGCACAAGGTAAATATTTTTATAATTTATATGTAGAAGATATATAATATAGAATTAAGAACAGATTAATAAAATAAATATGTATTATATTTCAAAGCAATAAAAAGTATTATCGGATTTCTTTAAGGGAAGGGGTCTCCTTTCCTCCTCAAGCTTTAATTCTCTAACTAGATTCAAGTTCTTATATGTTGGATTTATGAGTATGATTGAAAGTGTGTACTTACTTGTACAGCAAACATTATGAAATATTTTTTTTTATAGAAATTCATTAAAATGATTTCGATATTATTTATATATTCTGAGACTTTTCGCACAAGCAAATCATACATAATGGGTGTTTTTTATTGAGGTATAGAACTTTAAGTTGGCATCACTTTTTTAACTGGCGGCCATTTTGTCAGCTGTCAAGTGATTAATATTTAGTTTGGTTTGCCATTTCATCATGAACAGGTTGACAAAAGAACAACGCTTGCAAATCGTGCAAATTTATTTCGAAAATAATGGTTCAGTTCGCGAAGTTTACCGTCCATTTTATGGTCGACATAATCGTCCATCAGAGCAATTAATTCGGTTAACCATGGATCGTTTTCGCACTACGTTTACTCTATGTGATAATACGCATCCGCAGAAACGTCGAACAGTGCGCACCGAACAAACAATTGCCGCTGTAGAGCAAAGTGTTGAAGAGGACCCGAATGAATCGATTCGCTACCGTGCACAGCAATTGGAGCCGACTAACCGACTATTTTGTTCCCGAATTGGATGGCATGAATGTGGATGAGTTGTGGTTCCAACAAGACGGCGCTACATGCCACACAGCGCACGTCACAATCGATTTATTGAAGGAAATATTCGATGAGCGCATAATTTCTCGGAATGGACCTGTCAATTGGCCACCAAGATCGTGTGATTTGACACCATTGGATTATTTTTTTTGGGGATATGTGAAGTCGCTCGTCTACGCCAACAAACCAGAAACGTTAGGGGACTTGGAAGCCAACATTCGTGGCGTTATTGCCAACATACGGCCCCATATGCTCGAAAAAGTGGTTGAAAATTGGACCTGTAGAATTAGCTTTATTCGAGCCAGCCGCGGCGGCCACATGTCCGAAATCATATTTAAACATTAATGGCATAAAATTATCCTTCCAATAAAGCTAAATTGATGGACATTAAAACGATTTTCTTGTGTTTTATTTCAATTCGAAGTTTTATACCCCTAAAAAAAACACCCTATATATAAAAAAAATAAAATAGATTTTGCGATAAAGATTACTTAAACTTTGAAATATTTTTTGATAAAATTTAATCAGAAATAATTTCTGATTAAAAATATTTCATTCAATAAGAATTGAAATTACTAAACTTAAGTCCGAGTAAGAAATTAGTTCTGATTAAAATTCACTACAGTTCAAATAAATCTAAAAATTTCTAATTTTTTGTTGACTTCAATTAAAATACGAGAATTATTAATCTTATATAAATTACATATGCAATATTTAGATAGTAAATTTTCATGCAAGAAGCATGATGCAACAATATTGCTCATAAACACTTTAAAGCTTATTATATCCTGCGTATTCTTAAAACATAGAAAGGACTAAATACTTTAGAGCACAGATGCACTAAATGTAAGCACCACGCAATGGCCGAAAAGTCAAGGAGAACAATTGCCAAGGTCATGCATTCTGGTAGCGCGGGTTTGAATCACAAAACAACTCGATGTTCCCCAAAGTATTTTAAAATTTAAATTAATATTATCTATATAATGAATATGCTGCATTTAAAATTTATTTAAAAACTATAATATTATAATGAGAATGATTTTAGTGGATTTAAAGTTCATTCATATTCGCCGCTTGTAAAAATTCCCATAATTAATTAATTGTAATACGAGTACAGATAAATTTGTATTGATTAATTTAAAAAAAAAACATATAATTGTCTTTTTAATAGGTTTATCCATCCATACAGTGATGTCAACTGGGTGCTTTTGGCACTATCTTTAGTGCTTTTTCAAGACTCAAAAAGCCAAATTTTGGGCGTTAGTGCCAAACTAAGAAAAAGTACTAAGTAGTGCTTTTAAGAAATTTGTGTATTCATTAAAATTACTTTAATATAAATTTGGTGTATTTATTTTTTCAGTGTAGGGCATATCTTTTTCATCTGATATATTTCATTAAATTGAGAATAGCTAATCTCCTTGATTTAGCATTACTAAACATTATTAAACTTCACTAGCTTGGATTTTTACTCGTTTTTCACGTTAGTGCTTTTTAGATCTCAAAATTATGATTTTTAGTGCTGTTTTAAAATTTTAATGTGCTTTTACAGCCTAAAAAGTTGGCATCACTGCATCCAACTTCTCAAAATTATTTATGTAAGTACAGTACAACTTTGATAGTCCGGACATGCGCCAGTCCGGTCACTCCAGTAATTCGGACGCTTCTACATTTCGGACAATTTAAAATTTTTACCTCCACAATCCGGAAAAAAATTTTTTATGCACGAACAAAAACTAAAATCCCAGCAAAACATGCGAGTTAACGGGAATTTTTGGTTTGTTTTGTTATTCGTAATTTGATTTACATTTTTCACTGTTATTGCTTCAGTTTCGGTTCATTATTTCGCAAGCGTATTTGTTTAATTCCATTTGAAGTGCCATATTTTTAAATAATAAATGCAAACATAAAAAATACTAACCTTACATTAGAAGTGGGATATTTTAAAATGTCTTGATGAGGAAAAAACTATTAGTTAGGCAGGTTGCCGAAAATTTCCATGTTCCTAAATCAACGATTTACAACATTAAAAAAAGTAGAAATGGATACAAAAACAAAGATCTCTAATGCAGATGCAAAGAAAGCATTTCCAATTTGCATTTAGTGGGCTGAGGAGAATAAGAGAGACTACAGCAAAAGGCACAAATCAATCACCTCAACAAAGTTAGTCAGCACAAAAGAACTTCGTCTTTTTATAAATCATAATATGTAGGTATGTATATATATACATATGTATGTATGTATGTATTTAAACCACTTAGATTATTTTAATATTTTCAACTGCTATAGTCCGGACAGCTCGTTAATCCGAACGAGCCTAAAACTATATGTGTCCGGATTGTCGAAGTTGTACTGTAATTAAGTTTAATATTCATTTTGGGTAAAAGTGGGATAAAATATTAAAGTACATATAATCCAGCAATTCCTTAAAAAACATGATATAATTTTTAGTTTCATCTTTGAAATTTTAAACATACTCCAGGCATTTTGTTACTTCATTTGGAAAAGCTCTGATGGTGTAGTGCTTAAGACTTAACGCAAGTGAATGAAATATATTTCTTGTCACGAGTTCAAATTTCCATTGGGGAAAAGGACGACACTTTATTTTTATTATTCTATCCTTAACAATTTTTGTTTATAAATTAAACAAAGCGAAACATTTCTTGTGGTTAGAAAATTATCAACTAATTAGTGAGCGGGAAAATTTCATTGTGGCCGATTGCAGCTTATAAAGATAAGGCTGTGAGTGAAAGTGGGCAGATTTTATTTAATGCCCATTGATATTTAGATAATTTTCTTGTAGAAAATAAAAAAAAGCTTCTGCTTTAATATAAGTATGTCTAGAAAAATTTAAACATATACATATGTTTGTTCTACTTTAGTGTTTAAACTTATTAAATTTTAAGCTTAACTTTCTTCTTTTTTTTTAATTATTTATTTGTCAGATATTACCATACGGGAATTGCAAAGTGCTTAAATTCTCATATCGTGTCTTGTTAGCTTTAATTAGTATTTTATTTGTTTTACTTATAAATTATGTGACGAGGTGGCCGAGTGGTTAAGGCGTTGGACTGCTAATCCAATGTGCTCTGCACGCGTGGGTTCGAATCCCATCCTCGTCGTTTAAATTATTTTCTGCGTTTTTAAAAACGAAAACTAAATTTTATTAAGTACATATTTTCAATTGAAGCAAGGTAAAATATTTAAAGGCAGTGATTTGGCTAGTCAAAAGCTTCCGAACAACGCAAAAAGAAGCACCTTTAAGCAGGAAAATGAATTAAAGAAATAGCAACTGCAGGTCGTGACTTTTGTGGTGTTATTGAATCGACAACATTCAGCTGTTCAGTTAAAGCATATGATCTTTTAGCAGCCCTGTAGATTGCGATTTACTAACTTTTTTTGTTAACAATAGTCGCATCGTTAAAATAATTATAACGAATATTTATCGAATTTGCTATTCAGTAACATTTTTAACGATATTCGCTTTAGGTTAATATCAGTAGCGCGATTTATTAATTTTTAACGATCCGACAATCGCAATTTTTGTCTATACATTTTGTCGCTTGCCATAACGTTTGTGTGATTCTGTAACTTCTTTTTAACGATAGTACGCAGCTGATATTTTCTGTTGATTTTGGTCGATAAAATTAACAGCACATAAATTATTGTCACTAAAATAATGACACAGCTGACATTAAGCTACAGCGAATATTGTTAAAAAGGTTGCTGAATAGCAAATTCGATAAATTTTCGTTATAATTATTTTAACGATGCGATTATCGTTAAAAAAAAAGTTAGTGAATCGCACTACAGCTGTGTACTATCGCTTAAAAACATAATCACACAATCGTTATGGCAAGCGACAAAATGTATAGACAAAAATTACGATTGTCGGATCGTTACAAGTTAATGAATCGCACTACTATTGTCAACCTAGAACCATATGTCGCTATGTCAATACTCTTTTCTCTAGCGACAATTGCACTAGTTAAAATGTCTGCATTGTCTTTAATGTAGAGATACGTTAGAGACACCAGTACCTGTACCTGGATTCTGTAACTTTTTGCGAACCGAAAATCGTAAGATTTATCGACATATTTATTCGTTTGTGGTAACGATAATATGATTCCGTAATTTCTCTTTTACGATAGCCTCCAACATAATCTTAATCGTGATTTAATTCAATATTATGTGATCTCTGTATAGAAAATGTAAAAATAAGCGAAAAGCATAAAAAATGATAAAGAAAAATTCAATGAATTTGAGCTTGTGACTCTATTTTATTTTCTTCCAACCGACAGCTAATATCGTTAAAATATGTAACTGAATAGCAAAGTAGATAAATTTTCGTTATATTATAACGATACGATTATCATAATAAAATTTACTGAATCCAGGTACAGATCTAGTGTATTTCTGATGACATTGTCAACGAACGCGTTAATAGTTCGTTTTATTTATTTTTTTTTAATGCTGTGCAGTCAATAGCAGAGTTGCAAGCCAATCGACGGCTAGACGCTGCCGCTTCTGATTGACTGTTTGAATTTTAAATAAATGTTTTTTGTTTTAGTTTCGTACGTAAACTTTTACTGCCAGGCTCACAATGTCCACAAGAAATTTTCTTTCGCTTGTTTATATTTAAAACAAAAACAAAATAAATTTTAATTTGTTTTTGTTTTCCATATAAATGAGAGAAAAAAAATTTTTTGTCGACATCGTGAGCCAGGCGGCAGTTAATTTCAATTAATATTTCTTAAGCTACAATCGAAAAAGGCATATTTTTCAAAAATACTTCGTTCTTAATTATTTAAAATTATTTACGATTTGATTAGGCAAAAGTTCGTATCGTTTTGTATGCTAAGTTACATGTGCTAATTATTAATGAACAAATAACATCAAAGTTAATTGTAAATATTCTGACAAACACTTAGTAGAACGGAACCACTAGCTGTTTTCGAATAATTCATTTAACTTTTAATAAAAAAATAATACTTAACAAATTATCAGCGATGATAACTTGGTGCTTTTGGCTTAATTTTTAGTGCTTTTTGAAGACTAAGAACGCCAAATCTTGAGCGTCAGAAAAAGCACCAAGTAGTGCTTTTAATAAATTTGTGCATTTCTTAAAATACTTTAATAAATTATTTGCTTTATAAAGCATACATTTTTCGTCTGATATAGTTCATTAAAAATGGTGATAATATTGCCGAAATAGAGAATAGCTTAGAAAACATTAGTAAACTTCACTCGTTTTTCACGTCAGTGCTTTTTACGCTTTTTAGATTTCAAAATTACGCTTTTTGGTGCCAAACAAGTTGGCATCACTGATATACATATGTGTTCAAGTTTGTTGCCCCAACCCTTATAAAATTATAGTTGAGGGTCACTAAAATGTACTAACGAAACTTTGGTTCAAATGTCTCCATATGGTGCTAAAGTGTACTAGTAGATTTTCAATGACAACCCTATGTTATATGTCAATAGCCGATTATATTGCTTGAGGTACACATGTACCTGGATTCTGTAACTTTTTGTGAACCGAAAATCGTAATATTTATCGACATATTTATTCGCTTGCGGTAAAGATAATGTGATTCCATAATTTCATTTTTACGATAGTCCCCAGCTTTATCTTACTCACCATTTAATTCAATATTATATGGTATCTCTGTATAGAAAATGTGAAAATAAGCGAAAAGCATAAAGAATAACAAAGAAAAACTCAATGAATTTGATCTTGTGATTTAATTTAATTTTTATTCAACCGACAGCGAATATCGTTAAAATATGTTACTGAATAGCAAAGTCGATAAAATTTCCTTATATTTATTATAGCGATACTATTATCGTAATAAAAGTTACTGCTGGTCAATAGTACTATCGACAATGTCACTAGTAAATCATTACCATTTTACTTGAGATCGAGGGAAAAAATATTGATATTCTAAACTAGAGCCCTAAAAATTTACTAGTGAATCTTTGATGCCAATGTCGCCATGTGGTCCCATAAGAACTGCTTAGTCAGTAGTGCTACAGTCTACTGGTGAATTTTCAATGGCAAGCTAATATTAAATGTCAATGCATGTATGATTATAATGGCTGGGGTACACCTCTGGTCAGTGACTAGTAAATCAGTACAATTTAACTATTCGCATTTCCTGCAGGGAGAACTCCAGTAATTATTTTATAGCAATACATTGAGCTGAATTAAATACGCTATACGCTCTTAGCAAAATTTATCTTGTAGCCATACAATTTCAAATCTTATGGCCTGCTAAATAATAAATTTTATATAAGTCTAATCAATTTAACAGGAGCGTATTTACGTACAAGGATTATAAATTTTTTTTTTGATCTTAAAGGGTCTTTGATGAAACTAATAAAAACATTATTTTCACTTCAATTTCAATATTCTAAAAATAAACATATGACGAGGTGGCCGAGTGGTTAAGGCGTTGGACTGCTAATCCAATGTGCTCTGCACGCGTGGGTTCGAATCCCATCCTCGTCGGATTTTTTATTAATTTTTTTTAACAGTAAGATATTAATAATTTATAATAATTAAAACAATTTAAAAGAAATTCTAGCTTCCAATTGATTTTGTAAAAAAATTTGGTATATATTTAAATATTTCCATCTATGAGCATATGACGACGTTTTCGAGTTGGCCCCATTTGTAGAAACAAGTGCAAAATGCACATTGTTTTTATTTGAAAAAATATAACTTTTTGATAAAAAAAAAATCTCAAATACACAAACAATTTATAAAACTGTAGTAGACAATTTTTTAATTTTTAGAAGTTCGATAATACCCTCATAATCCGGGGTAATCGCTAAAATACGATTTTTTGTTATGTTTTGATTGTTTCTAGCAGCATCGAATAGAAAAAAACTTTTACTTTCTGCATACACATTTAAGCAATTTGAACTTCAACAATACCTTCTAAATAATATAATCGAATAAAATAAAGAAAAAATTCGATTTTTTTATGAATTTTATTATAAGTCGCAAAAAATTACTGGCTTTATTTTTAAAAACTTTTTTTTTTGCATTTTATTAAAAAATTAACAAATTCATTTTTATGTTCTGCTCATTTTTATATCAAAACAAAACTTTTATCATCATCAATTGTTACAATTTTTATACGCAGAAATTTCAAATGACATCCAACGGTGACAACACGAGATGTCGCTATTCTTCATATTTTAATACGCTGCATCATGCAAATCGGTATAATTAAAACGAGAAAGTATATGCTACAGCAGGCAAGTGATTTAATAAAAAAGTTTTAAATAATAATGTAAAGAAGCTGAATATAAAAAAAAATATTCTAATGAATTACAGCGACCAAAAGAAAAATTCAGAACTTTTTCACTTTGTAGTAAATACACTGCGAAAAATTTGTTGACAAATAATCCAAACGTACTCGTCCTATGAAGTTAGAGAAAATGGTAGTGTTACCAAAAATAGAGAGTAGTGTGTATATTATGTCGTGTAAATGGTTACATATTCAGCATTTTTGAAATGTGTCGTCTTAAATTTCAGCCAATTGAATTGGGAGTCGGTCTAGTGTTTCAGTAAATGGCACTGAACATGTACGATATGGCTGGATCTAAGACCTATCAAACAGTACAAATATAATGTTAATTGTACCCTGCAATGGTATTTAGATATTACGTAAGCTTAAAGCCCCGTTCATACTATTATACAAGTATTAATACTTTCATCACATTTTACGATACAGAAATCTAAATACATTCGTTGCGACTGTCAAAAAAATCTAACGTAAAATCACATATTGTGTTCAGACCATCACACTTCAAATCAAATGTGTAATACTAGTAGAAAACAAAACAGCTGTTCAATGAAAATGTCTGTGTTATTCATTTACTAGCGGCGGCAAATCGGTTTCATGCAGGCGGGCACGTGCCGACACTTGAAAAAATTCAGCAGTTAAAAATATTCTATGTAAATAACAGAAAAAAATTTAAGAAAATATATTACAAAAGCGTTAAAAAATTACGTCAACGAAATATACTTCCATACGATTCACTTATTCAAAATTTTGAGCCGATATACATATGACAAAACATTACATCAATGACGACACGCTATCGGCGGCGAAACAGCCGACTTGGAAGTTTGGTTTGTGTGAAAATTCAACCCTGATCTAATGAAAAGTATTATCGTTCAGAAAATTTTCTAAAAACGAAAAAATCTTATGGGATGTTAAAATTTTTATCGTATTATTTGCCACTATGATAACATTTTGCGTTCAGACTATCACACTTGCACGTATTATTTGAATTTTTGACAAGTATAAATACAAAGTATAATAGTCTGAACGCGGTTTAAGTAGTATTTATGTTTTTGAAGTACTAGTGACCCTGTGGTCGAATGGGTAGCGTGGTAGACTGTTAAGGCGAAGGTTTTCGGTTCGAGTACCAAAAACAACTCAAGCTGTGCTTAAAAAAAAATTCATTTGATAAATTAGAGTAAATCCGAAGTGACATTTATTATATATAAAATTTTACATATGTTTGATTAGGTCTCTATAAAACACTTCA
Source organism: Tachina grossa (assembly GCA_949987645.1). Classification (NCBI taxonomy): domain Eukaryota; kingdom Metazoa; phylum Arthropoda; class Insecta; order Diptera; family Tachinidae; genus Tachina; species Tachina grossa. The sequence continues at coordinate 56,307,558 of OX465276.1, read as the reverse complement.
GTGAAAATTCACAAGGTACATACAAAGTATCAATTAATTAATCCCTTCTTAGCTAGCCCAGTCCAATCCCAATGTAAAAGTGTATGGTGCGCTTTATAGGAAGTGTTAGGAACTCGGACTAGTTCTGGTAACTCGGTGACCGAGCTAGTGCCTAACTAACTGCTCTTGTATCAGTTCCATTTAATTCCGGGTATTGAACAGATTTTCTTTATCATTATTATGGATAAAAAAAACTCAAGCAAAAATTGTTCCCACTTTTTGTTAATACAGTCTTTGTTTCCAAAATGTATATCTTCAATATATATTAAAATTAAATAAACTTATCTAAAATAAAACAAAATTAATCAAAACAATTGCAATTAAATAAATAATAAAACAATATTAATTAATAATTAAAAAAAAAAAATAATAATAATAATAATAATAATAATAATAATAACAATAATAAAAAAGTTAATTAGATGTCAAAAAATAAAATAAAACAAAATATGTTAAATCAAATAAGAAAAAATAAAAATATATTTAAAAAAAATTAAAAATAAAATAAATAAAATAAAATAAAAAACAAAACAATCACTTTTCAGAATAATCATTTATCGTATTCTATTTCATTAAAAGTTCACGTTAAACAGATAAACATGGGTGCTGATGATGTACGTGGCTGAACAGGAAAATGCGTATTTCCCCCAGCTAAATAGTATAATTAAAATTTTTTCTTCTCTTCTTTAGAAAATCACATTATATATATATATATATATGTATATATGTATATAGGTTCCAGTCGTTCCTACAAGGAGCATAGGGCTTAAAAATATCACATTAATTAATAAAAAATATTTCATTCAATAAGAATTGAAAATGCTGAACTTAATAAGCCCAATTAAGAAATTATTAATTAGTTATTAATATTAATATATAATTAATTAATTATTATTATTAAAATAAAATAAAATAAAATGAAATAAAGTAAAATAAAATAAATTCAGTAAAGTGCGACTCTGACTCGAGCACGAAAGGTTCCGTACGAACACTAGATGTGTAATTTAATACAAACTTCATCCTATATAATATATAGTTTTGGCATTTTTTTTCGTTTTTGGGGTTTTTTCGGTTTTTTTGTTTTAACGTTTTTTGCGTTTTTTCGGTTTTGGCGATTTTTTAATTTTGGCTCTTTTTTTAGTTTTGACACTTTATTTTCTCGTTTTGGCGATTTTTTTCGGTTTTTGCCGTTTTTTCATTTTGGCGATTTTTTTTATTTTTAGCGATTTTTTCATTTTTGCGTTTTTTTTTTATATAAAATTTTTTTTTAGTTTTGGCGATATTTTCGCGTTTTTGGGGATTTTTTTCGGTTTTTAGCGATTTTTTTCGTTTTTTGGCGATTTTTTTTCATTTTAGCGATTTTTTTCGTTTTGGGGATTTTTTTTAATGTTTGGCGATTCTTTTAGGTTTGGCGATTTTATAATTTTGGGATTTTTTAGTTTTAGGGTTTCCAAGATACAGCAAGTTGTCAAAATTACATAGTCAAAATTGCATTAACTGATAGAACTCCCTTTAATTTAAAATTTTTAAATTTCAGTGTTATTGTTGTAGTCTGTATAAAAATACACTAATTTTACAAATTTCAAGTGTCAATACACATATGTATGTACATACAAAGATATGTATATTACATGGTATTTTAACATTTTTCGTTGCTCGTCTTGGAACACCCTTTAATTTTTAACTCTCATGTATTTGCTGTTGTAGCGGCCAAGGTTCTACATACTTTGTCCAAATTTCAGGTCCGTAATTCTTACGGTTCCTGAGAAAATAGCGTGTGACGGACAGACGGACAGCGTACCGAAAACAATAGGGTTCCTTTTCACCTTTGGTGTAAATAAACTAAAGTAAAATAAAATAAATTAAAGTAAATAGTATAAAATAAAACAAATTAAAATAACATAAAATAAATTATTATTTTATTTCATCTAAAAGCAGATGAAATTAAATGAGTTAAAATAAAAAATAAAATAAAATAAAATAAAATAAATTAAAATAAATTAAAAAAACAAAATAAATTAAATTAAAATCAATAAAATAAAGCAAAATTAAATAAAATACTATCGAATACAATGAAATAAAATTAAATATAATGAAATAAAATAAAATGAAATAAAATAAAATAAAGTAGAATAAAAAATAAAATAATATAAAATAAAATGAGAAATTAAATTTAAAAAAAAAATTAAATTTTGTTTATTAAATACAATTCATTAAAATGAAACAATATTTATATACTAAAAACTGTGCAATTTCGATTGCAGCGTGTATTTCTGGTCGCTGATGCAGCACTTTTGCACGTTTTATATGAGTTTGCTCTCTTATTATTTTTAATAAAGATTTTATCTATTATCAAATTTACTTAGTTAATTTTTATTATTATTTTTTATTAACAATAGAAATAAAAAATAAACAATACTGCGCGTATATTATTTACATACGTACTTTGCAAGTTTTGGAGTTAAATAAATATATGTTTATTTACTAAGGGTGATTCATTCGAGATACTTTCATTTTACATTAAAAGAATAAAATAATTAATATTACTTCACGTTTTTATAATAAAACATCATACTGAATAAATTTTTGAAGAAATTTATAGATACCATATGATGGCGAATATTCAATGGAATGAAAGTTTTTCGATAGAATTCATTTCCCCTAAGTCACCACCACGACTGCTTTTAGTAAAAGAATACAATGGTGTCTATTCTGGAATACGCGTCGACTTGCTGAAACTTACATTGAAAATAAAAACAATAGTTTGTAAATGTAAAAAACTTGTTTTTGTTTCTCATACAAAATTAACGGTTTTTAAAAGAAAGAGAAACGCGTTGAGATTCTCACGTTTATTTCATTTAAGAAATGCATGGCAAACAAAAACAATTTTTGAAAATTTGTTTTTGTTTTAATGTAGAGATTCACTTCTTCGACGCGTTTTCCAGAATAGCCCCCAATATTTGTAAAGGGTGTTTTTTATTGAGGTATAGAACTTTAAGTTGGCATCACTTTTTTAACTGGCGGCCATTTTGTCAGCTGTTAAGTGATTAATATTTAGTTTGGTTTGCCATTTCATCATGAACAGGTTGACAAAAGAACAACGCTTGCAAATCGTGCAAATTTATTTCGAAAATAATGGTTCAGTTAGCGAAGTTTACCGCAAGCTCCGTCCATTTTATGGTCGACATAATCGTCCATCAGAGCAATTAATTCGGTTAACCATGGATCGTTTTCGCACTACGCTTACTCTATGTGATAATACACATCCGCAGAGACGTCGAACAGTGCGCACCGAAGAAACAATTGCCGCTGTAGAGCAAAGTGTTGAAGAGGACCCGAATGGATCGATTCGCCACCGTGCACAGCAATTGGAGCCGACTAACCGACTATTTTGTTCCCGAATTGGATGGCATGAATGTGGATGAGTTGTGGTTCCAACAAGACGGCGCTACATGCCACACAGCGCACGTCACAATCGATTTATTGAAGGAAACATTCGATGAGCGCATAATTTCGCGGAATGGACCTGTCAATTGGGCACCAAGATCGTGTGATTTGACACCATTGGATTATTTTCTTTGGGGATATGTGAAGTCGCTCGTCTACGCCAACAAACCAGAAACGTTAGGGGACTTGGAAGCCAACATTCGTGGCGTTATTGCCAACATACGGCCCCATATGCTCGAAAAAGTGGTTGAAAATTGGACCTGTAGAATTGGCTTTATTCGAGCCAGCCGCGGCGGCCACATGCCAGAAATCATATTTAAACATTAATGGCATAAAATTATCCTTCCAATAAAGCCAAATTGATGGACATTAAAACGATTTTCTTGTGTTTTATTTCAATTCAAAGTTCTATACCTCTTAAAAAACACCCGTTATGACTACTTGCAAATTTACACAACTAAAACAGACGAAAACAAAAAATTGGAATTAAACTCTAACGTATTTAATATAAATCAAAATAATTGCCGACGAGGATGGGATTCGAACCCACGCGTGCAGAGCACATTGGATTAGCAGTCCAACGCCTTAACCACTCGGCCACCTCGTCATGTTCTTCAAGGATTTTTTCATCTATAATATCACTAAAACCTTTCTAAGAAATGGGCCTATATAAGATACAATTTTTACTAAAGTTACGTTCAGAAAAAAATTAACAAAAAGATAAAATATAATTTTCCCAAAATTTCAAACCTTTTGTCAGAAAATTAAAAAAAAAACAATTACAGACTCTTCCCCACCCCGTATACAGAGGCATTAATTATTCTAAAAATAAATCTCAGTTTCAAATATTTTATAACGTCTAATCTCATAAAACATACATACATATGTATGTACATGCTGAGTTTTCTTTATAAAAACTATTTCTAATGCTAAGAAAATTGATATGACATATGATAAGTTAAATTTAAGAGAGATTAAAATTAAAACACTTAAGAAATAACAAGTGTTAAGAATACGATAAGGAAGGGATGTGTGCGGTTCGTACTAATTAGGAAAAACCTAAAATTGTTTGTAAACAAATATTATGAAAACAACAAGTCTGTATTTGTAGAGGATTGTTATTAAAGATAAACAACATCGCTTATCACTTGAGTTGGGTTATAAGATTTTCGTGCGTCGTATTAAAATAGAAAACTGTTGAAATTTATCATTTATTCATTTAAATATTTAATTTAAAAGTATTTTAAAGTACATAATTCATGAAATACAAAATTATAAAAAATAGCACTCACACAAACACACACACACACACACACACACACACACACACACTCTTTAAAGTGTCAAAGTAACCCAGCAAACCAAATGCAACGAAATCGTTCAGAGTTCATAACGACTTTATGCGCAAGTTGCCGATTTCGGGACTGATTTCGTCTCGAAGTCGACATGAAAAATATATGATGTAGTTGACACGAGTTCTGTAAGAATTGTCGGTGGAAATTCTCTTAACTTCACAGATAGATCTGTCTGATATCTGAACGATGTCTGATGTTATTTCCTAGGGAAATTCCCGGATTTCCTTCCGATATTTCCAATCGATGTCTGACAGAAATCGTACTTATAGTCGTTTAAAATTCGCATAGTTTTTGGGACAGTTTGTACAGATATATGCCAGAAATCTGACAATAAATCGTTTTTACTTCTGAAATGATTGCCGACAAATCGTGCAGATTTGTTGAAGAAATCTAGACAAAAATCGTTGAAAACTCTGAAAATTTTGACGATTTATCGTAGAACAGTCTGACAGAAATCTGACAGTAAATCTTCAACATTTTCAGATTGAATAAATCAGATTTTTGTCTATACGAAAACAATTTTTATATGAATTGAAACGTGTTTATTTGCCTGAATTAAAAAACTCGACCGATATTTCTATTTATTTATTTACATTTTATATTTCATAAAGTAAATTTATAAAATATAACCAAAGGCGCCGGGTAGCTAGACCATATGCGCACGAAAAATTAATTAAAAACTTAATAAGTTAAAGGATAGGTATGTATGTACAGAAAGAAATTAAGTTTTAAAATAACAAAATATAAATACATATTTCTATTTATAAAAATTATTTATTACTAAACACTTTATGTTTTTAGCACGTCTTCTGTTTCCAAATTCACTTGATACACTGCTGTGAACGACGATTATTAAAATGTTTTCTTTTCTTCAAATTAGATACTCCCGTTAGACACATTAAACTATTGTTGTAAACAATGATCAAACAAAGAATTGAAAAAAACCTCGAACTTTTGATCCGAGTTCTGTACGAAATCTTACAGATTTTTCTGCACAAGCAAAACCTAAAAACCATTGTAAAATCTATCAGCAGTCTGCAAGCTTTCGTGCAGATATTTCTTAACAAATGAATATGAAAAATTCCTCCGAGGTTTCTATCTGAAGGCTGAGCGAAATCCTGCAGACATTTCTGCATAAGCAAAATATAAAATTCCTCGAAATTTCGTTAACAATTTTTAACGAACTCTGTCCGATATGTCGAAAGACTTACAACAGTTAAAATACACAGTTTTGATCACACACACACACACATTTATTTTATGAAATTAGTTCACAATTTGGGTATTCCCCTTATAAGTATGTAGAATAGAAAAGAAATTGCATCTCTATGTGTTTGATGTCTTTTTTATGTTCAGTTGCTTTTTTGTTCTTTTTAGGGTTCCGTACACCAAAGGTGAAAAGGAACCCTATTGTTTTCGCTACGCTGTCCGTCTGTCCATCACACGGTATTTTCTCAGGAACCGTAAGAGCTACGGACCTGAAATTTGGACAGAGTATGTAGAAGCTTGGCCGCTACAACAACAAATACATGAGAATTAAAAATTAAAGGGTGTTCCAAAACGAGCAACGAAAAATGTTAAAATCCCATGTAATATACATACAATTGTATGAACATATGTATATTGAAACTTTAAATTTGTAAAATTAGTGTATTTTCATACAGACTACAACAATTAACACTAAAATTTAAAAAAATTTTAATTAAATCAGTTAATGCAATTTTGACTATGTAATTTTGACAATTTGCTATATCTTCTATATCTTGGAAACCGTAAGAGGCAAACACTTGAAATTTTCAAAAACGGTAAAACTAAAAAAACCGAAAATTATAAAATCGCCAAACCAAAAAAAAACAAATCGCCAAAAATTAAAAAAAATCGCCAAAACGAAAAAAATCGCGAAAATTAAAAAAAATTTCTAACACTAAAATAAATCGCCAAATTCGAAAAAATCGCCAAAATGAAAAAAAACGCCAAAATGAAAAAAACGCCAAAAATCGAAAAAATCGCCAAAACGCGAAAATGTCGCCAAAACTAAAAAAAAAAATTAAAATAAAAATAAAATCGCAAGAATGAAAAAAATCGCTAAAAATAAAAAAAAATCGCCAAAATGAAAAAACGCCAAAAACCGAAAAAAATCGCCATAACAAGAAAATAAAGTGTCAAAACTAAAAAAGGAGCCAAAACTTAAAAAAATCGCCAAAACCGAAAAAACGCAAAAACTGCCAAAACAAAAAAACCGAAAAGACCCCAAAAACGAAAAAAATGCCAAAACTATGTATTATGTAGGATGAAGTTTGTATTAAATTACATATCTAGTGTTCGTACGGAACCCTTCGTGCGCGAGTCAGAGTCGCACTTTACTGAATTTATTTATGTTGTATTTGTTTATGTTTCGTTTTAGTTTATAGTCAATAAAAACGTTTTAAAGCATACTATCAATATGTTTTTTATTAAAAGTTTCTACATTCATAAACGTCAACAATTTGTTAAACGTCAACACTCGCGGATTTAATTAGTTGACGTTTCTCCGAGCGCACTGTATTTCATTGTTGCCGTATTTATGAATGTTGAATGAAAGAGAGCTTTCTCATTAATAATAGACCAAATCGAGATCTTTTGCAAATAGTCTTGCATCGTAGCAGCAAGACCATTTGCACAAGATTGATTGAATTGGGCTAATATGTTTTGTTTTTTTTTTTTTGTTGTATTAGACCAATATATACTTTCATAACATAAACATGAAAATGTCTATCGCAGTGAAGATCTTAAAATTTCAACCCTAGACACAAACCAGCGTGCTTAGCAGATATATGTTATCATGCTTACAGACCTCTGTTGAGTATTAATTTTTTTTATTTTTTTTTAAGCAAAAAGTTACTTAATACCCCTTTTTTAAATAAACTAGACTTAAACTAACTGGGCTAGTGTCCTCTGAGGCACGGACAAAAATCTTAAATTAAAGAATTAGTAGATTGGGATAAACAGAATATTCGAGTCGACTCCAGCAGGTGTCTAAATAGTAGAGCTGGGTCCAATTCGTTCAATCGTTAATTTTTGCCACAAACCTATGATCACACCCATTTAATTTAATAGGTTTGTGGCAAAAATTAACGAGTTGGAACCAGCTCTACTAAATACTTAGGTGCTTAAAAGTTAAAAGTTGGGTTTGAGGGCCAACACAACTCATCGCTATGAAATTTTTTGTATTTTTTTTTTGTATAAAACTGAAACGATTTGGGGGAGAGAATATAAAAAATAAATATTCTCCATATAACTAACCGCCACCCTAATGTACATATATCGCATTGGTTACCCTAACGGCACCCGCCTCAAAATTAATCAGAGGTTTATGAAACAGTTTTTCATACAAAATGTACGAGGGTGGATCATTAACTCAGTGTCCTTTTGAATTTCCCGCCTCCTGATTGAAATGGCAACACTGCTCCTGTCAAGAGGCAACTATCAGTTGACTATTGTCTAAATTTGAACAAGATGTGTCAAGACAGGGGCACAATGAATCGGTCATACGTTAAACTTCGTCTTTTTCAACTGATATTAACGCAACGAAGGAGAAGGTTGGAACAATGAGTACTTTATTGACGGAAGCATTTCAACAGCTTCAATAGGTTGATTCTCCATTTCATTTATTAAATTCAACTTTTTTTATTTATTTCGTTTATTTGTTTTGTTTAATTTTATTTCTGCTATCACAAAACACAAAAATCTAATTCAGAACATACCAAAAAAACCAACCAATATACATATGTATGTATTTCAAACTACTCAACGTACGCAAAAAGTTAAAAGTTGACCAGTTTTTGTACTTTGCGTTGATGGACACGTACTGAATCTAACAGACCTCATAAGAAACCATGTATTTCAACTTAGCTGTCAGTTGAAAAAGGTGAAGTTTAACGTAAGACGGATTCATTGTGCTCGGTGGAAAGAGATTTAGCTTTAACGTGGAAATTATTGACTAAACAAACCTATTTGAAGGCCTTCGAAAAATCGTATTTTTTGGAAGGGATACAAAAAGTTGAGAAACGTTGGACTAAGTGTATTGAGTAGGGTGATCGATTATTCGACTTTTTCCAGAAACCGGTTTTCGAATAGTTCGAATATTTGAAATTATGAAAAACCCGGTTTCGGTTTTTACAATTCAGGAAAAACCGGTCAACCGGGTTTTTAAGTAGGAAAATTATTATACAAAAGGTTTGATTTTAAATTGCTTTATTAAAAAAAAAGAGTTCACAGTTCATGTAAATACTATATATAAAACAATACAAAAATTATAGTACATAAATATTTGTATATAATATACCGTTGACGAATAAACTCCACACACAACCATCATTTTTACGGTTTGTGGAAAATTAGGAAGAAATTCAAAAAAATTAAATATGCCAATATTTAGGATGCTAATAAATATGTTTATACAAAAATTAAAAAAAAAATAATTATGACAACTACAGTAGCAAAAGTATTAAAAATACATAGGAGAAAAGTCTACATACAGGCATAAAATACATGAAAAATACGTGCAAAATGTTTGATGTCGTCAACTTGTTTGAAAATTCAGTGATTTCCGGTACCAAGCATTCCGGTACAATGGCATCCAAATATGGTCTATTATGTTGTTGTTATTATAATTATTTTTAATTTTTTATTTTTTGTATAAACATATATATTTACATCCTAAATATTGGCATAATTAATTTTTTGAATTTCTTCCCAAGTTTCCTCAAATCCCAAAAATTATGGGTGTATGTAGAGTTAATTCCTTAATTTTATATACATATGAATGTATGGACAAGGTGGATATCTACCTCTACATAAAATATGAAGCAAAATGTCAAAAAAAAACTAAAAAACACTTTTTGCAACTGTATTTTGACATCCATTGCACACCATAAATCCAATTAAATTCGCCTCTGCTGTTGCCTCATAAAATAATTTCTCTTAAATTTCATGTTTCAGTAAATGTTGCCATGATCAAAAAAAAGCTTAGAGCTTTTAAACTAAAAAAAAATACTTACGAAAATCAACCAAACACGCAAAATGTACAAATCGAAAAGTATTCGACTCAGCCGGTTTTTAAATTGTAAAAAAACCGGACTATTCGACATTCGAAAAATCAACATTTTGAAAAAACCGACAACCGTATTGTGAAAAAACCGGGTTTTAAAACCGGTTGAAAAACCGAGTCGATCACCCTAGTATTGAGTTAAAAGCACATTAAGGGTTTTCATGAGAACTCTTAAAATTGGCATTTGTGCAATTGGGCAAACTTGCGAGACTTGTTTTATGAAGCCCCTTTTTGAACTTAAATTTAACAAACGTCAGAAATTTCATTTAATAAAAATAAAACAAGAAATTTTCAAGCAATTTTTAATTTAAAAATGTATTTATTTATTTCTATAAAAATGAAAAGTGTGTGTCTGTGTCTAAAAATGCCTAAATAAATCCTAAAAGCAAGAAATTGTTGACTACAAAATGCGCAATTGCACAGATTAAGTTTACGAGTCAAAATTTTTGGGCAAATTTAACAGGTTTGTGTAAATAAATTTCTATATGACATTTTATTTATGAGAGTGTAAAAATGCACAATTGCACAGTTTGCGAGACTTTTGAACATTCTCATGAAAACCGTTATTATATTAAAAAATAAATTTTTGTTTTGCAAAAAAAAAAAAAGTATGTTTCCTTCAAAAATTTACAGACTTAGTGATTCGCCCTCGTACTTCCAATACCTCCCCTGCTGCTACTCCAAAGCTGATCGCTTTGATTTAGGTTATCACAACTAACTCATTGCTTTATCTTAAAAAATAAATTAAAGTGTAACGAATACTATGTATGTCAGTTCTTCTTATTGCGGCATAATAAAATTGTCTAACATTGAACTGTAAAGTTGTGCGATAAAAATTCAAGTAGTAGACTATAACTTTGTTATAATTACCTTAAACTAATTTTTGCTACAACAAATATATTTATTATGGCCATGTTATGTTTCTAATGATAATAAAAGCAGGTCAATAGCATTACAATATGCAGTGATTAGAAGTGTGATAAAGTGTCCTTCATCTGTTTATTTGTAAAAAATATTTTAGTATGTACTCCAAAAATATCAAACCAAATGATAAACACATGAACACTTGTGAATTTATCTAGTTATGTATACACATACATTCTATCTATAGAATTAAAGATACTAAAATTCAATTGATTTGTATTATTATTACAAAGAAAATATTCTATAATATAAATTTCAAATTCAGGTGATTACAAGAATATGTAATCTTCGATGTTAACTGAAACGTAATAATATAATTTGTTTTTGTTTTTTAATACGAGGAGCATTAGAAATAAGTATTTATTAAGCACGGAAGCACCCGAACATTTAGTCCTAATTTATACTATGCAAGTCTTTTTGCTAAGCTGATTAGTTTGTGGGAGAGAGAGTCGAGGGGAACAGAAAAATTTCTTTTCCCTCGTCTTTCTCTCACCTAAGAAACTAATCAGCTTAGCAATAAGACTTGCATAGTGTAAATTAGGACTTATATGAAATTAATGGTTTGATTAATGTATATGGCAACCGAGCTTAAATTGCGTTGCCAATTAAAAAAATGTGAGTGCATATGGCAACTGACAACTAACAGCTGTTAATTTCAGTTGCCAAATTGCAATATAATAATTCTATATAATATAATTCTTTATGAAAAAATGAGATAAATTTAAATAAAAAAAAATTATGCTTTTAGTATCTTTTTTTAAATTAATGAATTAAAAGTATCAAAACTTTCAATATTGTAAATACATAGCAATTTGTTGGTTTTTGTTGGTTTTATTAAACTTATTTTGTTAGTAAATGGGCACACTGCAGTATATGTATATGTACTGCATTCAAAATTGCAGTAAGCAGTAAATTTACTGATTACTAAAAAAAATTCAGTAAATTTTTACTGCTAATGAAATTTAATTTGCATTACCAGTAAAATCGTAGGGCCGTAATCATAATAAAATTGTAGCAAGTGGCAAAGTTTTTTCATTCAAATTTTGAAACTTTTGTGTGAAAAACATTTAGCCACTTGGTAGAATTTCATTATGAATACGGGCATTACTGATTACTGAAAATTCAATGCACCTCATCATATAACAAATCATTTAGGCAATTTATAAAAATTGTAGAAAAAAATTTTGAGTAATCAGTAAAAATTTACTTGTTAAACATTTTTTATTGTTTTTACTGAAACTTTAGTGGTACTGCAGTGCTCATCTATGGTAAATGCCTTTAATTTTACTTTCTAATTTTTAATTCCTGTTGTTCATCGTTTAGTTGTTGCTGTTCTTGTTGTTGTGTACGCATTGCAATTAAAATAAATCAGTAAAGTGCGACTTTGACTCGCGCACATTCGGTTTTGATCATTTTTTTTTGATTTAGCTTTCTTCCTTTTTTAAGTTTTTTCAGTTTAAACGATTTTTTTTCAGTTTTATCGCTTTTTTCTCGTTTTGGCGTTTTTCTCTCTTTTTGAGTTTTTTTAATTTTCGCAATTTTTTTCATTTTGGCGATTTTTTCATTTTGGCGATTTTTTTCTTTTTTTTTGGGGTTTTTTAAATTTGGCGATTTTTTTCTGTTTTTGGGGTATTTTCATTTTGGCGATTGTTTCTGTTTTTGGGGTTTTTTATTTAGGCGATTTTTTTCATTTTGCCGATATTTTAATTTTGGCGATTTTTTTGTTCAAGGGTTTTTTAATTTTGGCGATTTTTCCGGTTTTTCGCGATTTATTTTAGTCCTACAAATTTTTTACTTTTTGGAGCTTTTTTTCGTATTGGCGATTTTGTTTGTTTTTGGCGATTTTTTTAGATTTGGTGATATTGTATTTTTTTGATTTTTTAGTTTTACCGTTTTGAAAATTTCAAGAGTTTTGCTCTTACGGTTTCCAAGATACAGCAAGTTGTCAAACTTACAAAGTCAAAATTGCATCAACTGATGGAACACCCATTGATTTAAATTTTTTAAATTTACTGTTAATTGTTGTGTTCTGTATAAAAATACACTAACTTTTAAAATTTCAAGTGTATATATGTACATACAATTGTATGTATATTACATGGGATTTTAACATTTTTCGTTGCTCGTTTTGGAACACCCTTTAGTTTTTAACTCTCATGTATTTCTTGCTGTAGTGGCCAAATTTCAAGTCCGTAGCTCTTACGGTTCATTTTCACCTTTGGTGTACGGAAATATACAGAAAAATAACCGGCGGCGGCGCACCGTCCGCTTCGAGCCGGTCGATTTGTTTCTCTGCTTGGTATTGCTTCTTTCAAACACTAATACACTCATACATAGCTCACACCGATTTGACAAAGCAAAGAAATCTCAGCAAAGAAATCAAAGCCAAAAGATTTTTACCCCCTAGCGTATAGATGTTTACACATCAAAAATTTAACTACTCCTTCTTTGGGAAGTCGACAATAACCTTTAGAACAAAATAATTAAATTGTTAGCTAAAAATTATTTTAAGCAATATTCTGCCTCATTGTGGTTCGAGTATTTCAAGTACGACTACGACTGTTTGGTAATAGATTAAAGAAGACTTTAACAATTTTTCTTTAATCTATTACCAAACAGTCGTAGTGGTATTTGAAATACACCAACTACGATAAGGTAGATTATATACTCATAGTAGAAGCGCTAATTCTAGAGGCTATGAATAATTCCTTAAGTGCCACCTAAAGCTTAAATTAGATGTGACATAGCCATAATGCCATAGTCATAACCAAACCAAAATTCAATTGGTTTCTATGGCAATGGTTATGGCGTTATGGCGAGTCACCTATAATCAAATGCAGTGTTGCCCTTAAGTTTGTTTCGAATGGCTGTTTTCTATGGCTATGGGTATGTCACGTCTGATTGAGCCTTAACAGATGAAACATTTTGTACTTCTTCTCATCGAAAAATAATTAAATTACACTAAACCCAGGCAGTTCAAATTGGCACCAGAGTGCCGAACATCAATCGGCTTTTTATACAACGAATACACATACGCTAATATATTTCTCTCGGTTTTCTGTCAGTGGCCAGCTTTGCACTAAACTAATCATCTTTATGATAAGCAACATTTTACTCATGTATAGGGCTGTCAGATATGTCGATTTCTCGTCAAACGTGGCGATTTTTCAAATTGTTTGGCGTCCAAATTTTTGGTTTGTCGACAGGGCGGTTTTTCTGGCGATAAACAAATTTGTTGGCGATCTTAATGGCGATTCATAAATTTGCTCGCGGCTTTTATGGCTATTTTTTTAAACGAAATTGAACTTCAAAATTTATCAAATTCAGGAAAATTAGTTTGTTGAAGGAGTAGTTTCAAAAATAAATCCTACCAAAACTCGTCTGCAAAAAGTTAAAACAATTTAATTTTGATGATTTTTCTCTTATTAATTATAGTCATTAATGAATGCGTTTTGAATTTGGATGAGAAAAATTTACAAGAAATAATTTTTTGCGATTTTATTCCTAATTTTTAGGGAATTTCTGATAAATTTTGATCCGATGATTTAATGAAAATTTATGTTAAAAAAATTGTTGTATAAAATCAAATTTATTATCAAATATATACTAAGAAAAACTACATAAAACTGATTTTTGGCGATTTTTAAAATCGATTTGGCGAAATAGGTCAGAAAAAATCTGACAACCCTACTTATGTATCAATTTCTTAACGATTTTCAATGTTTAACAGAGCTCTGTTAACAAAACAACAGACCTCTGTTAGATAATTATAAGTATTTTTTTCTCACAAATTTTTTAAGCAAACTGGATTATTTAGATGAAAAGATTATATATTTCTTGTGCCTATCATAAGCTTTTTGTGTCCTTTGAATCGTTAATTTGGGCTTTAACCACTGGTTTGAACACTGGTTTGACATTTCTGCTAATGAGTGAGAAAGAGAGACAAATGTTAGAGAGAAACGACATTATCCGTGTCCATAATTGCCCGAAACAAATGGGTGAATTCGGTATATAATAAATTAAAATTAAATTTGTTTTTTTTTTTGCAAAATAAGTTACAACAGCATTGCATTTTTATCTTCTTCTAGGAGTTTCGTAACACATACATACATATGCATATTTGTATGTGAGTGTGATGGTGCAGTGAGCGGTAACATCAACAGTGGTAAGTGTTTTGGAAATTTACTATCGCAAAAGCTTTGACAATTTCTAGTTTAACTGATACACATATTTATTTATTTATTGGGAAAATTGCTTTATAACTTTAAAGACTTTTAGTTAATTACTTAACAAGTCTGATGAAAAAATTCATACTGTAACATTTGACTTTCTAATTCGAGTTGTGTCCAACAGGTCGTTTGTATTAAAATGAGCTGTTGGTAGTAAGACCGGTTAATCGGTTGCGAACAAACTAGTTCAAAAAGAGTAGACTTGTATCGAACTCTTTCAGTAGCTCTTAGTAGACTTGGGTCGAACTCATTCAGTCGGTCATTTTTGACACAAACCAATGATGTTAGGTTAGGTAAGGTTTGCGGGCTGTTGATAAGGAAGGATGAAATTTAGAGTCCAGCTCACTTGGGTCTAATACAATTATCCCTTTGTGCTACCTGTGAGTTGAAGAGAAGATAGTGAGAGAGGGTGATAGGGAAGGAATAGTGATAAAGAAGACAGGTGTTGAAGGAAGAGATAGAGGAAATCTTCATTCTTTTTTTTTAACTCTGCTTTTTTACACGTTTTTTTAATAATGCAGTTTTGCAGCGCCTCTGGTATCAAATGGGGCGTATTAAATTTTGTAGTCATATTATTGGTTATTTTAATTCGCCGATGATTCTGCTATACAATATCGACGAAGGATGGCGTTCTGATGTTACATTAGGATAAGCATCCGCTGAAGCCGGTGTGGTTTAGGGAGCAGTGCTTTATGCCTGCTTCTCTAGAACTTTTCCTACATCAACTGATACAAACGACACTAATGCACATCAAAAAAATGTGTGGTGTTGTTATTTAAATGCTAACGTGCTAACTAATTCAGCCAACACCACCCCCACCAACGCCACCAAAACCAAACCCATTTAAATTACATTAGTTTTATCACATGATTTGTGCCAAAAATGACCGACAGCATGAGTTCGACCCGAGTCTAATGTAAATTAAATGGGTTTGGAACAACTTTTGATTCGAACGCGAAAGAACTGCATAGTTCAAAATTTACGCAAACCTATGATCAAACCCATATAAATTACATGGGTTTGATCACAGGTTTATGTCTAAAATGAACGAATGAACGTAGAGTTGGGTCCGACTCGTTCAATCGTTTATTTTTGCCACAAACCCATTAAATTTCTAATCCGTCTTGCATCAAATTCGTTCACTAGTTTGCTTTGAACTCAAACCGATCATTAAACCCATTTAAATTATATGAGTTTGGTTATAGGTTTGTGTCAAAAATTTTCTAGTGAATTAGACTTGGGTCGAACTCGTTCACTAGTTAATTTTTGCGAGAAACCAATGATCAAACCCATGTAATTTAAATGGTCAAACCCATTTAAATTACATGGGTTTGATCATTGGTTTGTGGAAAAAATTAACTAGTGAATAGACTTGGCTCGAACTCGTTCACTAGTTCATTTTTGCCACAAACCAATGATCAAACCCATGTAATTTAAATGGGTTTGATCATTGGTTTGTGGCAAAACTGAACTAGTGAACGAGTTCGACCCAAGTCTACTAGTGAACGAGTTCAACCCAAGTCTATAATGAATGAGTTCGAAACAATAGTCGTAACTACTTTTGTGTGCGTGCACGTTAGTAATTTATAGATTTGAATCGGTTTGACTGAAATATTTTGACCTATTTGATCTACTAATTTAGCAGTTACCCAAGTCTAGACGTAAGGAGACAGTTATACAAAACGACACGTGAGCCCACGCTAGTCACTTTAAGGGACGTGAATAGAAGATTTGAACTTAACAACTCGGTTTAGTGATTTTCTAGTCACGAAGCCCAGGTGAACAGAATAATTTTTTTTTCAATCTAGAGCATTTAGAACGTAATAATACTGCCCGAGAGCAGTGAACAGAAAAGGGAACAAGAGCTTAAGGAGAATATTCCGGACCAGTTGGTAAAACTTGTAAAATACATTGAATTATGGTACTTTAAATTATAATATGGTGAAGCTTACTCAGTCTAAATCAAGGTACAGATTTAATTCTTGTAGTGATCTGGAATTTATAGGCTGAGCCTAATTACATCGACCGTAAAATAAGCGAAGCGCACGGAACGCTGCCGCGACATAATTACCATTTCTTAAAATAGGTTTGTTTTAAACGCTGTATACCTCCGTGGAGATAAAGTATAACAACAGCATAAATGACAGCCAATTTGACAGCTGTAGCTTCAACAATGTGATCGCTATTAACTGTCAAAGTTCAACGGTTCTTATTGAAAGACATTTCTTGCAAATGAAATTAGTTTCATGCTGCAAATTCCATGAAATAAGTTATTATATAAATCCCCTACGATTTTATTAGGAAATTCAAATGCATTTATTTACGTGTAAAAATCTTTGCTAATATTTTTAATAATATTTATCATACATATTTGTTTTTTGTAATAACTAAATCTCACTTCACACAACATCTCAAATAATTTGGTTTTCATTTAGAATTAAAATCTTCAACCTGGTTTTTAGTTGTTATTACTAGTTAGTTTAACATTTTAAGCCCACATAAGCAGATTAAACTCCAATATGTATGGGTGTATACATATGTATGAATGACTTAAAAAACCCAGCAGAAACACCTTCAAACCAGTTCCAACTAACAATTATGAAGAAACACTGTTGTTGTTGTTGTTGTTGCTTTTTTACTCCATACAAAACCACATTTACTGCCAGTCAAAGTAAACTGTTGTCATTAATTACAAAATTATCATTATGATTATTAGTTGGTATTTTTTTTTTCAATAATAATGATTTCAACTAAAACTACGCCCGTCATTAATAAAGACTTAATTATAGAACAGCGAAGGAATGCATTAATTAAATAAGTTTTTCGATATTCAACTCAAGAACTAGAGAGAGAGAGAGAGAGAGAGAGAGAGAGAAGAAGAAATCTTGCGTTTTACATATTTCACATGCGTTTAGCGCTGGGAGTTAGGGAGTTGCGGCGGAGTTGTTTAAAATTTATGTCATGACATGACAACTGACTACTGCATTGTGTGGCTTGGTGTTGTGGCACAATTATGGAGCAAATTGTGGACTGCAAGAAAACAGGCGTTTTCTTTTAAAGAAATTTTTAGTTTTTTTTCATACACATTTATTTTTATCCACTTGAACCAGTGCAGTCAGTGCCTCGGAAACAGAATAGTATTTGATTTGCATATTTTGTTAAATGGGGGGCGGAGGAGCTGATTTTCAATCGAGCAACTGACTAATATTATTGTATATCAATACTGCCCACAGAGAGAAAACCGAGAGTAATGTATATGCGTATGTGCATTCATTTGTACAAAAAGCCGATTGATGTTCGGCACTCTGGCGCTTCTCTGGCCAGCAGTGCAATACATACACTTCTATGTATGTATGTATGTATGTGTGCGGCTGCGTTAGAGCACTAAACATATGATTTCAAATGAATTGTAAAATTTACAATTTAAAGGCGTTGGTTTGGGAAAACCCCCACATTAAAAACAAAGAAGTCCAAACACAATCATATGTACAACCAGCCAGCCAGCCATTCACATTTTATTTTTGTTACGATTTTTTGTTTTCGTCTTCAATTCGAGTATTAAAATTTTATGTGTCTACAAATATGAATAAATATTTATGGAAGCTTTAAAGCAAACATGGATTATGTATATGGCAAACATGCTAATAAAACAAACAAACGAACAATATGATTATAAATTTGTTCATATGTGTGTATTTAATACACGGAAAGAAACAATATTGCTTCTCGACTGAACAGAAATTCGAAAAATAATGAATTACTGGCAAAATAGAAGAATTTTTCTAGGCAAAAATCTTCCATAAATTATCGATAATATGTAATATTACATATATGCATTTGAAAATGTTTGCTGAAAAGTTTTACAGGCTAGACGACAAACAGCTGTTTTATGTCCTCGTACGGTGCTGACCTTATATTACGTAACGCTCTAGGGGGGAGGGGGATTCGAGTTTTGTTACGATTTCTTATGGAGGGGGGGAGGGTGTCTTTGAAAATGTTACGTTACAGAAAAAAGTACTAATTTTGTACAAAAATAGGTATGTTTTTCTCATTTATTTATTTAATTGATCATACGTGTTGCCTACATATTACTGTTGTTAATTATTCGTCTTTTATATTTGTTCGAATAAAATTTCATAATTTTTTTTTTTCTTGTTCGAACAGACGAATAATTGTGAACTTTTGTTCGAATATTCGAACGAACAAAGAATAAAAAAAAATATATTCGAATAATCTTTAAAAAGTTTGTAAAAAACGACACGTATGTGTATTAGTTTAATTTTTTTTTATTAACAAAAGAAAAATTATTCATTACACAAGAAAAACATATGATTTCAATAACAGATTTAGAAATATTAATAACAAAACTTAAAAATTTTAAGAACTTTTGCCGCAGTTGACGCTGTAGTATAAGTTAAGAACTCTGTGTTCCACTAACACTATTGAAGTAGCAGAATCGCAAAAAAGAAGAGAGTAAATTAATATGTATATAGAAAATTTAAGATAACTTCCAATCGACTAAACCGATTTTCTTCAAGTATAAATTAGAAGATATATGATTATGTCACCTTTCAAACGAAAACAAAGCAAATTATTATCGGTCAAGCCGTTCGGGAGCTACGGCGTCAAAGACACGCAGATCTAACAGAATATATCTAAAAACGATGTGATACCTTCTAAGCGGCTGGACCGATTTTCTTAAAACATAGCTAAGAACACTTTCGATCAAGTCACCTTTCAAACAGAAAAAACTAAATCAAAATCGGTCCAGCCTTTTGGTCGTTCAATAATTCGATTTTTAACGCTTTTGATTAGAGAAAATCAGTTTTTTTTCTAATCTCTTTATTAGAAACTAAAAGACACCTTCTAATTCCATGAAAGAAGCATTACCTTTTCCCAGAAAGAAAAAAGATGAGTTTAGCGAACATATACATATATGTTTATATATATATGTACATACAAACAAAGCTTACACAAGTATTTCCCAGCGGTAAAACTCAGAAGACTTTCTTGGTGCAGGCCTTATTAAAGGACTCTTTCGCATAAAATATACGATACACATTCCACACTCGCTTCTTTGAGAAGGGAGAAGAGAAGGAGTAACATGTTTTGTTTTGTTTTTTTACCAAAGCAAAAACAAAATCTATTAGTTTGAAGTCCTTCCAGAATCTCTGGTGAAGGAAGCAAGAACAGAAGGCCTGCTCCGCAATGACAACGCGTGTAAAAAAGACATGAGTATGGAATGGAGGGAGCAGGCCTTCTACATCCAAAAGAAAGCATACAGAGGCCTTCTAGAAGGCATCCCTACTCCTTCTAGTTCCCGCTGGGTTATAATTTGGAGTAATTTGATTACTTAATATCGTATTGTTAACAAATTAAAAAGTAATGGAATGTAAAATACTTTTTATATAAAGTAGTTAAGGAAATTGTTCGAATATTCGAATTTTCGACAAAAATGATTCGAATAATTTTTTATTCTAAATTGAATATTTTTGTTCGTTCTAACAAAAATGATAAAAAGTTGTTCGAATATTCGAACAATTTTTGTTCGAATGACAACACTACTACATATATTATGTACGAGTATGTATACTACATACATCTGCCGAATGCCAACTTTTGATATTCACGAATTCGAATTCGAATATTTAAAACGATATCCGCGAATACGAATATTTAAAACGATATTTCCTAATACGAATATCTATTGCATGTGAAATTTATGGACATTTAATTGGGGGTCTATTTTATTCTGCAAAATTAAATTTAAAAAATTCAGTAAAGTGCGACTCTGACTCGCGCACGAAGGGTTCCGTACGAACACTAGATATGTAATTTAATACAAACTTCATCCTACATAATATATAGTTTTGGCATTTTTTTTTTCGTTTTTGGGATCTTTTCGGTGTTTTTGTTTTGGCGGTTTTTGCGTTTTATCGGTTTTGGCGATTTTTTTAAGTTTGCGCTCTTTTTTTAGTTTAAACACTTTATTTTCTTGTTTTGGCGATTTTTTTGGGTTTTTGCGATTTTTTTTATTTACATTTTATTTAGTTTTGGCGACATTTTCGCGTTTTTGGCGATTTTTTTCGATTTTTGGCGTTTTTTTTTCATTTTGGCGATTTTTTTTTGAATTTGGCGATTTTTTTTTTTTTTTTTTTTGGTTTGGCGATTTTATAATTTTCGGTTTTTTTAGTTTTACAGTTTTTGAAAATTTCAAGTTTTTGGCTATTTTTTTAAGTTTTGGCTCCTTTTTTAGTTTTGACACTTTATTTTCTTGTTTTGGCGATTTTTTCGGTTTTTGGCATATTTTCATTTTGGCGATTTTTTTTCGATTTTTGGCGTTTTTTTTTTCATTTTGGGTTTTTTCATTTTGGCGATTTTTTCGAATTTGGGGATTTATTTTAGTGTTGGAAATGTTTTTTAGTTTTGGCGATTTTTTTTAATTTTTGGCGATTTTTTTTTTGGTTTGGCGATTTTATAATTTTCGGTTTTTTTAGTTTTACCGTTTTTGAAAATTTCAAGTGTTTGCCTCTTACGGTTTCCAAGATATAGCAAATTGTCAAAATTACATAGTCAAAATTGCATTAACTGATGGACCACCCTTTAATTTTATTTTTTTTAAATTTTAGTATTAATTGTTGTAGTCTGTATAAACCTACCGGATATTGACTCGAACCTGTGATGACAATTTCAGCTCCATAGCTCTTATAGTTCCAGAGATCATGTGTTAGGAACAAACACACATTACGGTTTTATATATCGAGCCATAACCGCCAAAATAGCTTAAGCGACACAATTTTTGGATTTCTTTTTTACGAAAATCGACTTTGGTCAAAAAATGAAGTTCGAAAATTTTTTTTTATTTAGTAACTTTAATATCCAGAAAAAATTTTCAAAGCTTCCAGCTCTGGAGCTGTGGTTTTAATTTTTATAATTTTCTACACCAAACTTTTCTTTCAAAAACGTAAAATACATATATATAATTTATAAAGAAAAAGAAAAAAATTAATTAGACCTAGTTATATGGTATATAAAATATCATAAAAAGTGCAAATTTCCTAACCCTGGAATTATCCTTTTTGATTTTTCTGATTTCTTACACCAATCTCTTTCTTTTAAAAATATAAGATATGTTTAATTTATAGCAAAAAGGAAAAATTTGTTTTAGTAAGTTAATTTTGTATAAATTTGTATAAAAAAAAATTTAAAGTTTTCCAACCCTGGAAACGTCTTTTTAATTTCTTTTATTAGAAATGCCAATTTTATTCATACTAATGTATAAAATAAGTTTATTTAATAAAAAAAATAATAAAAATTAGTTTTCGGTAGTTACTTCAGTATGGCAAAATAAAGTTTGAGTCTTCCAGCTCTGAAATCGTCTGCTCGATTTTGCTGATTTTCAATACCAATCTTTTTTAGACTATTTCTGACACACCAGTCCAAAGCCGAAGTCTCTAGCTATTCTGGGAGCTTCGGAAAACCGATTTCAGGCACAGACGGCGATCGCTTATTCGTCCCTATGCATAAGGATCCAGAATATATCGCACATTTACTTCAATAGTGGCATAACTCAAAAAATGAGTTTCAGAAAGATGCCGCATTTCGTATTTTATCTTGTGTAAAAATTTCATATAAATAGCTTGTACCATCACCTCCTGAGAGAAGAATTTTTTTTCATTTCTCCATTTCTGCAAATTAAAAACTTAAAACGCGTTTTCTGCAAAACTGGTTTTTTTAGTTATGCCACTATTGAAGTAAATGTGCGATATATACTTTATGGCTCACTTATTAATATTGTGGAAATTACAAACGGAATGACAAACCTATATAAACCCTTTAACCATTTTTTTGGTAAATGGTATAAAAATCCCAAATAAATTTGGCGAGAAATCGTTATATCTGGCAGCCCTGACTTGCAGACGAAGTTGGTTCCGTACGGCCACTACATATGAAATACCATACGAACTTTTTAGTTTTGCTGCTTTTTATTTTTAGCAATTTTTGCGGATTTTTTGGATGTTGGCAATTTTTCAATTTTGTCGTTTTTTTCATTTTGGTATTTTTTTTCGGTCACTGGCGATTTTTTAATACATAGCTTTAGCAGTTTTTTTTTTGTTTGGTGTTTTTTTTCGATTTGGCGATTTTTTCGGTTTTTAGCGTTTTTTTAGTTTCATGGTGACCTTTTTACTTCTGGTGATTTTTTTTTTTTTGCTTATAAATGATTTATTTTATTTTTCATTCAAGCGTTTTTTTTCACTTTGGCATTTTTTCATTTCGTAATTTTTTATAATTTTGAGATTTTTAGCTTTAGCGTTTTTGAAAATTCCAGAGTTTGCCTTTTACGGTTGCCAAGATACAGCAAGTTGTCACATGGAATACCCTTCAAATTTTAATTTTTAAATTCTGTGTTATTTGGTGTAGCCTTGTTTCGCTGCTCGTTTTAGAACACCCTTTAATTTCATATATATATATATATATATATATACAGGGTGGGCCAAAAGAAACCAAGTGGTGTAAAAGTTTAATAACTTTTTTGTTTATTAATTTTTTTTTATTTTTTCTTTCAGATTATATAGAAAACACTTGGAGAATTTATAATGGAGAGGTTCACAACTGAACGGAGAACCAGAACAATAGAACCGTAAATGGAGAGCGGTATCGGTTTATGATAGAAAATTTTTTACGTCCTGCTCTTGAAAACAGACCTGGTATGTGGTTTCAGCAGGACGGAGCCACTGCCCATACTGCCCGAGACACAATGGCACTTTTAAGTCAAATTTTTGGAGATCGAATAATTTCTCGAAATTCGGAAATTATTTGGCCAGCGCGATCGCCAGATTTGACAGCACCCGACTATTTTCTTTGGGGTTTTTTGAAGGAGCGAGTGTATGTGAACAAGCCAGAGACAATCCTTGAACTCAAGGCAAACATTGTTGCAGAAATTCGAACGCTACAGCCACAAGTTTTCAAAGATGTTATGGAAAATGCTCTAAAAAGAGCCCATCAGTGCGAAGCTGAAAACGGTGGTCATTTAAGAGACATCATTTTTCATACTTAGTGTAAAAAATTTCCATTTTGTATATTATATAATCTGAAAGAAAAAATAAAAAAAAGTTAATAAACAAAAAAGTTATTAAACTTTTACACCCCTTGGTTTCTTTTGGCCCACCCTGTATTAGGGATGTAACGAATGTTCGCATTGGCTTTCGCATTCGCAAATTATTCGCTTACTTTTGCTATTTGCATTCGCTTTTGCATTCGCTAAAAAGCATGCAAATATTTCAAGCGAATACTAAACCAAAATCCAGCTGTGTTCGGAAATATTTATCAATTTTTGAAGAAGATTTAAGACTAGTCTGTTCAAACTTTTGAAAAATGTTGAGCACCATTCATTACTTCGCACATAAAATTTTCAATGCACACAATTTTAACTAGCCGTTGTTTATTTAAATTCTATGCGAAACAAGTACCACGCATACTATTTCGCATGAAAACTTAAAATGTTGAAGATACATTTCATATGTTTTTCCCAAGATGAACAAAGTACTACTTCTCCAAAATTGTTTCATGAATTCATGCCAATTTTTGTTAATATGTTTTTTTGGCAGCATTTCACACGAAATGTTGAACAGAGTACCAGGATTTAGGGCCAAAGTACGAATGGGTTGATTGCCTAACATTTTGTAAATTTATTATTATCGATACTTATTTTAATACAATTTTATAAATATATCTTTCTGTCTTAAGAATTTAATAAACTAATAAATATTTGCTCAATTCAAGACTCAATTTAAATAAAATGCTATATGTAGTACATCTATGTATATAATGCAATCTCATATGGATTTTTAACGTATTGTAAGTATTTGCATTCGCTTTCGCATTCGCATTCGCTTTCGCAAAAATTCAAATGCATTATTCGTTTTCGCATTCGCTAAACTGGTATTCGTTACATCCCTAATATATAACGGGTGTTTTTTTCAGAGGTATAGAACTTCGAATTGAAATAAAACACAAGAAAATCGTTTTAATGTCCATCAATTTGGCTTTATTGGAAGGATAATTTTATGCCATTAATGTTTAAATATAATTTCGGGCATGTGGCCGCCGCGGCTGGCTCGAATAAAGCCAATTCTACAGGTCCAATTTTCAACCACATTTTCGAGCATATGGGGCCGTATGTTGGCAATAACGCCACGAATGTTGGCTTCCAAGTCCCCTAACGTTTCTGGTTTGTTGGCGTAGACGAGCGACTTCACATATCCCCAAAGAAAATAATCCAATGGTGTCAAATCACACGATCTTGGTGGCCAATTGACAGGTCCATTCCGCGAAATTATGCGCTCATCGAATGTTTCCTTCAATAAATCGATTGTGACGTGCGCTGTGTGGCATGTAGCGCCGTCTTGTTGGAACCACAACTCATCCACATTCATGCCATCCGATTCGGGAACAAAATAGTCGGTTATCATGGCTCTATACCGTGCACGGTGGCGAATCGATTCATTCGGGTCCTCTTCAACAGTTTGCTCTACAGCGGCAATTGTTTCTTCGGTGCGCACTGTTCGACGTCTCTGCGGATGCGTATTATCACATAGAGTAAACGTAGTGCGAAAACGATCCATGGTTAACCGAATTAATTGCTCTGATGGACGATTATGTCGACCATAAAATGGACGGAGCTTGCGGTAAACTTCGCGAACTGAACCATTATTTTCGAAATAAATTTGCACGATTTGCAAGCGTTGTTTTTTTGTCAACCTGTTCATGATGAAATGGCAAACCAAACTAAATATTAATCACTTGACAGCTGACAAAATGGCCGCCAGTTAAAAAAGTGATGCCAACTTAAAGTTCTATACCTCAATAAAAAACACCCTTTATATATATATATTTGTTGTAGCTGGCAAATTCTTACATATTCGGAAAAACAACCTGTGACAGACAGACGGACGAACATCCGTTACCCCTTTGTTGTACGCAAGCCTAAAAAGAAAATGAAAATTATAACTTTGCAAAATTCTTTAATTATTATTTTTGACAAAAAAATGCTGTAAAAAAATCTGTCTGTCAGTCACTTCAAAATATAACTTTAACACCCTTATTCTAGTTGTCGACATCGACGTGACTTTAACACAATACCAAAAAATTGGAGCTTGTTTACTCGCTCTCGAGAACAATTTTGTGCTACTTACAATCTATTTAAGTTCTCTAGGGCCTATAAAATACCATAAACCTGCCAACAGGAGTCAGTTGTTTTCGACAACGGGTACACAAGCCGCAATTTTTCGGTATTGTGTTAAAGTGACGTCTGGAACTGGAACAAGAGTTTACGAATCGTTAGCGCTGATCTTATTCGTATTAATTAAGTTTCTGTAGACCTTTTCTCGGTTTGGTGCCAGGCTGAGCATTGTCCGTGCGAGAGTTTAACAAAAAATACTAATTCAGCGACTGCACAGTGAGTAGAAGATTTTACAATTTTTTTAATGTTTTTTATTTGTTGATAAGCCAAGTGTAGTGCTCATTCGAAAATAGATCAAGAGGTCAGGCACAATATTGGAATAACCAAAACAATAATTGATTTGGCTTCGTCTTTAATTGCATCGTTAATGCTAGTTCATTATATGTATATATGTATATTTTTATATATTATTTCCTTCCTTCTGTGCCTTTCCCAGTCACATTCTTCATCCGCTTAATCATACCAAAATTTCCTTGTCACATCCATTGCAACATCCGAATTTTGTTTGCCTACACACTGACTAATTTCCTGCATAAATTTATTTTTGTGTACATATTTCAAAAATTAAAATTTTGCAGTCACGCACTCAAAATTTGCTTTTATCCCATCGATGAAAACTTAAAGGAAGTCGCAGCAATTAAAAGATTTCCACTTTAAGTGTAAAAAACTGCAACCACCACTTTTGGTCACTCGTTGCTTTTGCTGAAGTGTACTTAGGAATGTATTTATGTATGTATGTATGAATGTATGTCCATTTGTCTGTCTTTTTCACATGACTAAGTCACTGTGCAAAGTCTCGTCAGTCTCTTTTCCAAAACAAGTGATAGAAGCCGTTGCTGTTTTAATATGCTTGAGTTTTGTTTTTTATTTGTTACTTGTTTTCTTCTTCTCTTTTTTTTTTTTTTTTTTTTTTTTTTTTTTTGATTAAGTTGTTTTTGTATTTACTTAAAATTCCCACAACATCCGGTTTTTGTTTTGTTTTTATAGCAAATAAAGCTTTGGCTGTGTTGTGTCGTCGTTTTGGATTTATTTTTTATTACACACATA
Organism: Tachina grossa; assembly: GCA_949987645.1. Taxonomy (NCBI): domain Eukaryota; kingdom Metazoa; phylum Arthropoda; class Insecta; order Diptera; family Tachinidae; genus Tachina; species Tachina grossa. The sequence continues at coordinate 56,280,186 of OX465276.1, read as the reverse complement.
TGTATATTTTTTTGTTATTTTGTTTTCTTTCTAGCCAAACGGATGTGCTTTACTTCCACACTGCAGTCGGCGCAGTGCAGTTTAGTGCATTAAATTGCACTGCGGTGTTTTGCAGTAGAATAGAGTAGAGTATAGTAAATTCTCAGGCACACAATACACACTATATATGCAATCGCACTCGTCATACATACATACATTATGTATGCAACATTTGTCTGTTATGCGGACTGACTGACTTGACTGACTTTTGTTTTCATTATTGTAAGTAGTAACGGCTAAAAATAATTCGAATTAAAAGATACTTGCTTGCATTCTTGCATGTGCTTATGCGGATGTGTGTGTGTATTTTTATGTCGCTAGAGTGAAAATAACTTTTATGCAGAGTTTAAAGGAATTTATTATTATTAGTTCCATGTTAGATTTCTCTTATTAACAGACTTCACAAAAAAAGGAGGAGGTTATCAATTCTTTTTGATGTGTAAACATCTATACTAGACTTGGGTCGAACTCGTTTACTAGTTCATTTTTGCCACAAACCAATGATCAAACCCATGTAATTTAAATGGGTTTGATCAGTGGTTTGTGGCAAAAATGAACTAGTGAACGAGTTCGACCCAAGTCTAATCTATACGCTAGGAGGTAAAAATCTTTTGACTTTGATTTCTTTGCTGAGATTTCTTTGATTTTTGCTTTTGCTTTGCATTGTCAAATCGGTGTGAGCTATGTATGAGTGTATTAGTGTTTGAAAGAAGCAATAACAAGCAGAGAAACAAGTCGACCGGCTCGAAGCCGACGGTGCGCCGCCGCCGGTTATTTTTCTGTATATTTCCGTACACCAAAGGTGAAAATAAACCGTAAGAGCTGCGGACTTGAAATTTGGACACAATATGTAGACATTTGGCCACTACAACAACAAATACATGAGAGTTAAAAACTAAAGGGTGTTCCAAAACGAGCAACGAAAAATGTTAAAATCCCATGCAATATACATACAATTGTATGTACATATATACACTTGAAATTTTAAAAGTTAGTGTATTTTTATACAGACTACAACAATTAACACTAAATTTAAAAAATTTAAATCAATGCGTGTTCCATCAGTTAATGCAATTTTGACTTTGTAATTTTGACAACTCGCTGTATCTTGGAAACCGTAAGAGTAAAACTCTTGAAATTTTCAAAAACGGTAAAACTAAAAAATCAAAAAATATAAAATCGCCAAATATAAAAAAATCGCCAAAACGAAAAAAAGCACCAAATTAAAAAAAATCTCTAGGACTAAAATAAATCGCGAAAAATTGCAAAAATCGCCAAAATTAAAAAATCCTTAAACAAAAAAAAATCGCCAATATGAAAAAATCGCCTAAATACAAAAACCCCAAAAACAGAAAAAAATCGCCAAAATAAAAAAACCCCAAAAAAACAGAAAAAAATCGCCAAAATTAAAAAAATCGCCAAAATGAAAAAATCGCCAAAATGAAAAAAAATTGCGAAAATTAAAAAAAAAACCCTAAAACAGAAAAAAACGCCAAAACAAGAAAAAAGCGATAACTGAAAAAAAATCGTTTAAACTGAAAAAACTTAAAAAATTAAGAAAGCTAAATCAAAAAAAACTATCAAAACCGAATGTGCCCGACTCAAAGTCGCACTTTACTGAATTTATTTTAATTGCAATGCGTACGCAACAACAAGAACAGCAACAACTAAACGATGAACAACAGGAATTAAAAATTAAAAAGTAAAAGTAAAGGCTTTACCGTAGATGAGCACTGCTGTACCACTAAAGTTTCAGTAAAAACAAAAAAAATTTTACCGATTACTAAAATTTTTTCTACAATTTTTATAAATTGCCTAAATGATTTGTTATATGATGAGGTGCATTGAATTTTCAGTAATCAGTAATGCCCGTATTCATAATGAAATTCTACCAAGTGGCTAAATGTTTTTCATACAAAAGTTTCAAAATTTGAATGAAAAAACTTTGCCACTTGCTACAATTTTATTATGATTACGGCCCTACGATTTTACTAGTAATGCAAATTAAATTTCCTTAGCAGTAAAAATTTACTGAATTTTTTTAGTAATCAGTAAATTTACTGCTTACTGCAATTTTGAATGGAGTACATATACATATACTGCAGTGTGCCCATTTACTAACCAAATAAGTTTAATAAAACAAAAACCAACAAATTCCTATGTATTACAATATTGAAAGTTTTGATACTTTTAATTAATTAATTTAAAAAAAGATACTAAAAGCATAAGTACTTCCAACTTAAAAAAAAATTTCATTACTAGATGTTTACACATCTCCTCTGTGATCGGACTCACACTGCTTTTTTTTTGAATGCATGTATTTATTTATTGTATCTTCATATATGAACTAACAATAAGTATTAAAATCTTAAATCTATAAAAAAAATTATTAGGCCCGATCAGTGTCGGACATAAAATTAGTGATAGTTATAAATAATACATTAGTAGTGATAATCAAAAAAGGGGGAAAAAAGTATTTTCAAGTAGTCCCATCTGGAGTGTTAGGTAAATTTTGCCAAATGATTGCCAAGTGAACAGTGATTGCCAAGTGAACATATTTTTGTCACGTGCCCATGATGAATTAAATGAGACATTTTTAGATTTTAATTGAACTATAGTGAATTTTTAATCAGAAATAATTTTTAGTCAGGCTTAAGCCTTACCTTCCTTCCTTTTCACCTTTGGTGTACGGAAACCTAAAAATTATCTTAATTTAAGATTTTTATTAAGAACAAAACCTTGAATTCGATCTTAAAATGAGATTTTATTCAAGATTACAACCTTAAATGCGGTCTTCAAAAAAAAGAAGATTTCATTCTTTTTTTTATAATGCATGTATTTATTTATTGTATCTTCATATGTGAACTAACAATAAGTATTCAAATCTTAAATCTATAAAAAAAAAATTATTAGGCCCGACCAGTGTCGGACATAAACTTAGTGGTAGTTATAAATAATACATTAGTAGTGATAATCAAAAAAAAAAAAAAGGGGGGGGGGAAAGTATTTTCAAGTAGTCCCATCTGGAGTGTTAGGTATAAGAGCCCGTGTGTCCCTCTTTTTTAGCGGATGTGTTCAGTAAAGTTCAAAATATTACGAGCAAGCGGATTAGGATGTGATTCGAGTTTTGTTAAATATTTGCCTGCGTATTTTGCAATTTCTTCAGTCACTAGTGGCATATTTAAATCACGATGTATAATAGAATTTTGGATGTACCATGGAGCCGATGTTATTAACCGTAAAATTTTGTTTTGCCTTCGTTGGATTCTCTCGACATTGGAAGCTGAAGCAGTGCCCCATAACTGAATTCCGCAGCACCATATTGGCTTCAAAAGCGACTTGTATAGTAAAAGTTTGCAGTCTAGGCTGAGTGTTGAGTTTCTGCCAATCAACCAATATATTTGAGTTAACTTAAGTTTCATCTGAGTTAACTTAGAGTCAATATGATGTTTCCATATAAGTCTTCGATCAAGGTGTATACCAAAGTATTTCACTTGAAAATGTTGAGGAATATTTTGATTGTTGATTCGAATGGGGGAGCAAGTATCTCTTCTTAGGGTGAACGTTATATGGACACACTTTTGTTCATTGACTTTAATTCTCCATAAGTTCAACCATATTTCCAGCTGGGTAATATGTTCCTGGAGATTGTGGGATGCCTCACAAGGGTTTTCGTACACACTCATACAGGCTGTATCATCGGCATATGTAGAAATATGGATATTATTGCTTACAGGCATATCACAAGTATATATTAAATACAAGACAGGACCCAGAATACTACCCTGTGGCACACCAGAAGATATAGATTCGGGCACACTCGTGAACTCTCCTTCCACAACAGTGAACTTCCTATCAATAATATAACTTTCCAAAAGCTTTTGAGTGTTTATTGGCAGATATGTCTTCAATTTTAAAACTAGGCCTTCTTGCCATACTTTATTAAACGCCTGAGAAACATCAATAAAGAGAGCAGAACAATACTTCTTTTCTTCAAATGTTCTTCTTACAACTTGGACCAGTCTATGCGTTTGTTCAATCGTGCTGTGCTGACTTCTAAAGCCAAATTGATGGTCCGGGATGCACCCATTATCAGTTAAAATTTTGGACAATTTAGTCATGAGCAGCTTTTCGAAAAGCTTTGAGATTATAAATAGATAGTAAGCTTATAGGCCTATATGACTCAGTCTTGGTAAGATCTTTGCCCGCCTTTGGAATCATTTTGATCTTGGCAAGTTTCCAGTTATGTGGAAAATACTGCATTCTTAAAATTATCAATTCGTCTCTATTTTTTGAGGGTGTTACTTCATAACTCGGTACATTTTACACCGATTGTAAAAATTCTTTTTTTTTTGTCTGAAGGGTACAACTTCCCATTGGTCTCATTGTAAAATTTTTATTTAAATTTATGATATTCTACTTCTTTGATTGCTGCGAAACGTAGCAAAAACCTTTCATTTCTGCAATTACACAATTTTAAATTTGAAGAAATGGGCGCATCTACGCCCATTAAAATCTATTATTATATTTCACGTGCTTCTGCTCAGCCGGTTTTTAAGAAACTTTCCACACACCTTGAGCTAAAAAATACATACCATCTTCCTTTTGAAGAAATGGGCGGAGTCACGCCCATTAAAATTAAATACTTCATTTTAAGTGGTTCTGCTGTACCGATTTTTACAAAACTTAACACACACCCTGAGCTCTTTAGAGCAAAAAATCCTGCATTTAAAAAATAAGCGGAGGCACGCCCATTAAAATTTATATTCATAGATTTTTTTCGAAAACGTTCTATCAGATCTTTGCATTGAAGTCGGTTTTTTTTTGGCAGAATTATTTATTCCCATTATTTCAAATAAATAAAAGGGTTCATATAGCCTTAGCAGCGATTGTATTATTTTTCCTTGTCGCCTCTTACACCGAAAAATTATTTTTCCAATCAACACTTTTAATTGAAAGATAAAAATCATAAATCAATTTAATATTTAATTGTGTCAATTCAACTTTTTGATTAATTAAATTTAACAAACAAAACTTTAATTCATTTAATTAAGCTTTTAATTAAATTTTTATGCAAGTCAATTCTTAAACAAAAGTTTAATTAACTCAATTAAATTTTTTATTGATGATTTATATTTTTCCAATTTAAGGTGTAATTGAAAAAACATTTTTTCTGCGTGGGTTAACACACGCCAATTTTAGTTAAACAACTTTTGAGCTACTATTACCAGTGATGCCAACTTTTTTGGCTCTAGAGGCACATCAACATTAAAAAAAAGCACTTAAAAGCGTAATTTTGATATCTAAATAGCGTAAAAAGCACTTTCATGAAAAACGACTGAAAATCCATAACGTGAATTAATGTGAAGTTTAATAATGTTTAAAATTTTCTTAGCTATTCTCCATTTAATGAAATATATCAGACGAAAAATGTGAGCTTTACACTGAAAAAATAAATACGCCGAGTAATTATTAAAATAATTTTAAGAAATACACAAATTTCTTAAAAGAACTAATTAGTGCTTTTTCTTATTTTGGTACTAACGCTCAAAATTTGGCATTTTGAGTCTTCAAAAAGCAGTAAAAATAGTGCCAAAAGCACCAAGTTCGCATCGCTGACTAGTACACAGAGAGGAGAAAATAATAAAGAAGGGAGCTAATAAATTTTCCTCTGTCTCGCCCATGAAGTAAAAAGTTGCTCATCTCAAATAGCCGTATGTGAACCGGGACTCAGAGTCCATTTAATCTTAGTGTTGTAAAACTTTGAGTTCTGACCCCAAATTAGGGAAAATTTCATCTAGAAAAAGGATGAAAGCTTTCATTAAAGCTTGGGGCTTCCATTGGAGCGATTTACAAAATAACAATTTTTTGGAAATTCCTTGAAAATTTCGGTCTTATAATTAAAATTATTTTTTTTTCTAAAATACTTTAACTTATGCTGCTTTCTTATGCAAGAATGCCACAAAACCATTTTTTGTATATCCTGCCACAGGCATAAATCGAGCCATAACCGCCAAAAAAAAAAACTTAAGCGATATATTAAGTTAACTTCGATTTTTGACGAAAATCGATAGTCTACGATTGTAAATAATAGATTTTCGTAAAAAAATTAAACTCGAAGACTATGCCGCTTAAGCTTTTTTGGCGGCTTTTTGGCTTTGGTGTTCAAAAATATTTAATCCCACACCGAGGGGAAAAAGTGTTGTAAAATCAACAACTCCTGTGGCCAATGGAACAATATAACGGTACACTATCAATTTTGAGTTAATGGCAACGCTGCTTGTCAATTTATACACGGACGTATATGAAGTGACAGCAGTATGTTGTTGGTTAATGCTGGTTGTCAACTTGTTCACATTTGTTGACAATACATCAGTGGGTACAATTTTAACACAAGCGTGTTGATAAAATTTTAACACTGAATTTTGATCAGTTTTGGTACGTACATAAGTTTATCCCTGGGTGCACTAGTACCAAAAAAAAAATTGTCTTTGGCCAAAGAAATCTTGTTAAAATTTATAGAAACAAGCATATCTATCCCATGTTTGATTCTCGGACATCAATGATAACAAACTTCCCATTATCAATTGAAATAAATATTTCGAAAATGATATTTTGCTAAACTAAGCTGGGTGGCGTTGGCTGAAGCAGTTAGCACGTTGACTACAAAACTGAAGATCCTGGGTTCAATCCCTGTATCCGACAGTCATCAAAATAACAACACCACGCATTTTTCTGATGTGCATTAGTGTCCTTTGTATCAGTTATTGTGGGAAAAGTTCAAGTGATGAAGGCATAGTCACTGGTGACTGAACTATACCGACTTCAGCAGATGCTAATCCTAATGTAACATCAGAGCGCCCTCCTTCGTCGGTATTGTGTAGCAAAAATCATCGGCGAAGTAAAATAACCAATAAAATGGCTACTAAACACAGCTTCAAAATTAATACGCCTCAATTAACACCAGAAGGCGCTGCAACACTGTATTATTAAAAAAAAGCGTGCAAAAAGCAGAGTTTTAAAAAAGAATGAAGCTTTCTTCTATCTCTTCCTTCACCACCTGTCTTCTATCACTATCCCTTTCCTAAAAAAGAAGGTAACACCTAGTAATAGTAGTAGGCATTAATTGCCTGAGGGTTACTTCTCTTTATAAAAAAAAAATAATAAAAAAAAAAAACTTAATCAAATTTTAGCCAAAAATTTTTAACTTTAAACCTGCAGCTAAGATGAGGCCTTATAATGAATTGGGTCCAGCTGTACTTAATATACTTTCGATATCATGCTTCTTATCAAACAACTCTTTGTGGGAACTGGCGCACAGTGCTGATGATATAGACAATGGCTCCTATAGTATTGATTATTCATATGTATATATGTATGTACATACATACGAGTACATACATATGTACATATTTATGTACCCATAATTATGAAAGTGCTCTAAGTCAAATATTTTTTGTGTCGAGATATTTAGTATATTACGTTTGAACAAATCGAAAACTGTTTTTAAGCCCTGATCAAAAAAAAAAGGGTTGTTATAAGTTTGTAGTGTGTATCTGGGTGTCTGTAAGGATGTACGAGTCCAAGTACAGACATACTTGATCCAAAGTGTTCTTAGCTATGTTTAGAATATATCACATATTTTATAGATACATCTGGGGTTTTAAAAATTTTTAATTTATTTTATTATATTATGCAACATTTTAATTTAGAGTTATACTTATTTTAATTTATATAAATTTATTTAATATATTTATAAAATATATATTAAAATTTTATTTTAAAGATTTATTTAATATTTCCAAGCTCGAATGCACGATTTGTGCTAACTCGAAAATCTTGTTTTATAGAAAATAAGTTTAAAGTTTTGAATTCAACATACAATTCCATATGACGAGAAGAATGACTACAATTAAGGGATTTTCGTGAGGAGCCAAAGATAGTTTTTTTATCATTTGGCTCCATTTACGAGAAAAATTGCTGCATTTAAATTTTTTCCTTGGAAATAGAAAAGCCAAAATAAAACGGATTTATTTTGAACTGCAGTATTTAATTGCAATTACAAAATGCAGCAAGGGAAATTAATTGCTGAAGTTATCAAGTTGTGTTGTGGATCTGTACATTTTGCATACCCGAACAATTAATCTGATTGACTGGCTATTCAGTGCAGTCTGCTTTATCTTAAATAATTAATAAATATTATCACATTTTTACCCTTTAAAAGGCTTTTTTTTAATTCGAAGACTTCCAAATGAATAAATGACCCATGTGTACTAATAAAGGTTAAGAAAGACACTTTATTTACTAAATAAATATACTTATAATTAGAGATGTGCAAATGTTGTGATTTTATCGTGTCACGCGTGATTCACGTGATTCGTGATCAAATAATTATTATAAATAATCACGCGTGAGTGAGTGATCGTGACTGAAAAAAATTTACTCGTGCGAGATCGTGCATGAGCTTTTTTAATAATCACGCACGAATTTTCACGTTCTCACGAGATAACATTCCTGCATTTATTATTATTTTATAATAATAAATGCATATGTGACAGCGCATAGAGAAAGGGACCTAAGGGTAAAAAAAAAATCAATTTTCACTTTTTTTGTGATGTGGTATGGGTATCAAATTTTTTCATTTTTCAATTATAATAATCTGGTGATAAGCAAAATACCTGTTTTCAAATTTAGGATGCTGTGAGATATATCTAAGTTTTCAAATATTAATTTTTTTAATTAAAAACATATTAATCTATTAATTAATGAGAGGTGTACCATAAATTTATAACAACAGACAAGGAAAAAGAAGTTCGCTCGTCGGCACTAAAAATTATTCTCGAGGCACGCGATAGTAATATTGATGATATTAAAAAAATTCAATATTCCAAAAATATTGTTCGAGTGCGAATCCTTAAAATATATGAAAAATTGCAATAAAATTGGTCGCATTACTGAACCACCTTGTATACAATTTTATTCCCATAAGTATTTAAAAGATCTTTGTGATTCTGAAGAAATTATTGAAATACTAGGTAAAGTCACAATTTTTTTCACTTTTTGGTTCAGTTAACTAGTTTAATTTGTTCTGTTAGTAACTATTATTCTTGTTTCATACATCTATTCAATAAAAAAATTAATATTTGAAAACTTAAATATATCTCACAGCATCCTAAATTTGAAAACAGGTCTTTTGCTTATCACCAGATTATTATAATTGAAAAATTAAAAAATTTGATATCCATATTGCCTATATTAAAAAAATATAAAATATATCGCGATTTTCTCGTTTTATGCGAATAATTACAAAAATATAGTAAAATAACATTATTATAAAACAGATTCAATTTGAAAAGCAAAATATTGTTTCCAAATACTTAGAATTTGTATGAAAACCCGAAACGGAAATATGCATTTAGTTAAATATCTTAATTAGTAGGTCGCAAATGGTCAAGTTTTATATACCATTGGATGCTGCTTCAAAAACTCTTTTCAACGATACCAAATTTTATTTATGTCGTCTTGGAGCAAAGTACAAAAAAAATTCGAAAAACTGAAAAAAGGCCTTTTTTAAAAATGGTCCAGCTCATGGATGGTCAACGCTAGAACCAAAATATTTTGGGAATCATCATAAAACATATCAAACTTTATTTTCAGAGGGTTAACAAAATCACTTTTATTTAATTCGCTCTAATGTACATATGTATACGTAAGAACTTATTTTTCAACCAAAAAAATATGCGAATTATATTATAAATATACTTTTTCGTGAGCGTGCGTGATCGTGATAAGTTGTAAATCACTCGTGCGTGATTAAAAATATTTTATTCGTGAGCGTGCGTGATCGTGAAAATGTTCAAAATCATTCGTGCGTGAAAGTGCGTGAGTAAAATATTTTTCTGCGTGAGCGTGCGTGTCGTGAGTCAGAAAACACTCACTTGCACATCTCTACTTATAATAATCAAGAGCTTTAATACACTCACATAGAATACTTAAATTACATATTCACAGCTGTTTACCACTACGTCTTCCCCTCTATTGTATACACACGTCTCACACAACTGGCTGCGCTAGTCTTGTAGTAAAACTCCCTATCTGTTGTATATCTACCAGACTCCTTCTGCCGACGATAACCGTTGATACAACTACATGCAATGATTCACTGGTTTTAAGTTTAAATTAGACGTGACATAGCCGTAATGCTATAGCCATAACCAAACCAAAATTCAATTGGTTGCTATGGTGAGAGTTATAGCGTTATGGCGAGTCACGTATAATCGAATACAGTGTTGCCCATTAGTTTGGTTCGAACAGCTGTTCTCTATGGCTATGGTTATGTCACGTTTGATTGAGCCTTTACTGAGTCTAATAGTGTTTTCCCACTGAAAGTTAAAACCTGATTTTAACGTTAAAGCCATAAACAGCTGATTTTGCATTCACACTGCAAGTTTGTTAAATTCAGGTTTAAACTCACAGACTGTCTGATAACTTTGCTCAAAAATAAAATAAATATCCTGTAGAAATGCGTGTATTTGTTGTTGTATATTTTTCTGCTTTTTATAACATTTCTTTGACAAACTGTAAGACAACTGATTTTGTTTGCATAAATAACTCAGATATTAGACAATGCGTTCAAAAATGGAAATTATTTTATGTTTTGAAAATAAATTTTTTTGAAACTACGAAAAATACAGAGTGAAGAAGTGCTTGGAAATCAAGTTATTGCATATTAAAAATGCACAAATACATCACAAAATAAAATTTTTTTTATCGGCGGTTCGATGTCAGTCATATCATCTATTTTCACTTTCCAGAGGTCAATGAAAATATTTTCGTTGTTTTCCTTCTAAAAAACTTTTTTCCATAATTTTTTTTTATTATTGTTGAGACATCTATTGTTATTCACTGGCATAAACATTATCAGCTGCTCCCAGTCATTTTAACTTGGCAGCACTGAATTTAGCACAGCAAAAACAAGGTTGCATTTCAGTTAATTTTAATTATTATTCGAACTCCATTTGTTTCTATATTTATGATTTTAACAGGCTAAAGTTCGTATCGCTTTTTTAAGCCAAATTACATGTGATAATTATAAATGAACAAATAACACCAAAGTTAGTTGTAAATATTCTGACAACACATAGTTGAACGGAACAGCCAGCCGTTTTCGAAGGCCACTAAACCTTCATCATCAGCGTTCTTTTGTGTTTGGTCCACTCTGTGTGTGGTGTCAGTTGATGTAGATTTCTGCTTTATATACTTAGCATTATTGCAAATGGAATATGTGAATTGTTTTGATTCATCGTATTTCAATTTGCTGAAAGCTTTTTTGCATTTCATTAAACCAACTAAAAACCAATTCAGAAATGGTTTTAAGTTGGTTTTAACAAAAACAATTTGTATGGTAAAACCAGTAAAACCAGTTTTTAACAGTTAAGACTACTTTACAACAAGACTGCACGATAGACTCATTCAATTATTATATTCACAATAAACAACTTTATGATCAACTACTACACAATTCTTTACAATGAACAACTGAATTCTTAGTACACAGTTTATAATAGACTGTTATGCTATAGAACTGAACTTCAGACTTACTTTTTAACCCCCGACAAAAAAAGGGGTGTTATAAATATGTAGAGTGTGTCTGTGTATCTGTGTGTATGTACGAGTCCACGTACATACATACCAAACGGCTCGACCGATTTTGATTTAGTTTTCTTTGTTGGAAAGGTGACTTGACTTGAGAGTGTTCTTAGCTATGTTTTTCCAGATGTATTCGGTTTTTTTTTTAATTTTTTAATTTGTGTTATTGATAGACTTATTCAATTATCTTCACAATAAACAACTTTATGATTGATTACTAGTAGACAATCAATGGGAAAGTGATGGGAATACAAATAGACATTTCTATATGCAGCCAATCCTCTCCAACTGTCAACCTCATCCACTGTCACGCTAACGAGGCTATTGCGATCTTGGCCGATCTTGGCCGTTGTATAACCCTAAACGCAGCATGGAGTAAATACCTGCTCCAATTCAGCACGTCTGGGTGCAGCCCCAACACCAGGACCGGACGCTATGGCTTAATCTGTCATTGTCTTAAAGCAAACTGATTACTGAAACCGTTTAAAACGGCCCCATGCTCCTTATAGGAGTTAAAAGCAACAAATATGTGCCCTTAATTATGAAAGTATTCTAAGTCAAATATTTCTCTGGTCGAGATATTTAGTAAATTGTATTTGAATATATCAAAATATATTTTGATATTATGCAACATTTTAATTAAAAGTTGTACTAGTCTCGATAAATATAAATTTATTTAACATTTATCAAATATTTATTGAAGATTTTTTAAGATTTATTTAATATTTTAAAGCAAAAATTAACATGACTTAGACCACTTTCATAATTAAGGGCACATACATATATATGTAAATATATACTAGACAACTGAGCTGCCAGCAGCAGATGCGTCGTCTCCCTTTTTATACTTTACACAAGGCTTCCAGAATGTGACAGCAACATCTAGATAATCTCAGCAGCATTTTCAATGCTTGTACTTGAATTAACTATGTATGTATGTATGTATGGGCATATACACATCATTAAAGAAGCAATTTATGATAGTTGTTTACTTTATTTTTGTTTTCAGTACCATGTATGAATGTACATATGTGTATCTAGGCGCACAGCAGTGTGCCAGGCCAAGTTCCGGCCAATGCACGCAGTGTGTATATTTACAGGAAGCCATTCAAGCTGTTTTTACCCCCCTCATAACTTTGTTCCCCGCAACCGTAAAATTATGAAATTTAAATCATAATTAGAATAAATTCATGTAACCTCATATGCAAAGTTTGAAAGTTTTACAATGAAAGATTCCGGAGATATGGAGGTGCAGAAAGTGCATATTTTAAGACATACTCACTAACTCACTCATCAATATTATGAAGCACTTCCGCTCTAGCTAGAGATCTAGTAGATTATCTAAAAATTATATGACACCCTTACGATTACAAATGTATACAATGTATAGCATATGTCAGTGAAAGGTGTTGTGCCAAACAAGAACTTGGTCAAAATTTATATCTCACTGCTTTTGATGGCCAAAATTTTTGATAGGAACTTGGCCTTTTTTCACATTGATGTTTTTGTGAGGATTTTATTATTTATTTTTTATTTTTATTTGTTGTTACTACAATTTGCTTATGTTTATTTAATCATTTATTTGCGTACGCATGTGTAATTTGTTCTTTAGCTAAAAGATTCTGGATAATTGTTATTATTTTTTTTTTTTTGCCTACCAAATATTTTCTTTATAAAAACATTTACGTTAGCTCAGTTCGAAGCAATTTCCGTAACAATATCCACTATAGATTCAAGGTGGAAAGTTGGTGTTGTAAAAATATATTAAATTCCATTACATGATCTAACAAAAATTATCTTTAGTTTGAAATTTATTTGCTGGTGGTTCAGGTTTGTCTGTCTATATGCATTTCAATGTTGCTGTAACAAATCGTCAGTAGACTTAAAACACACATTTTGAATAGTCACAAACCTCTTATACTATGCACAGACTTTCAAGAACTGTTTGAGAATTCACAAATAATATTTTTTTTTGAAAATCACAAAAGAAAAATAAGCGTAGTAGGCTTAGAAGCTTACACAAAACCCAGCAGTCTCTATGACGATTTGTTACAGCAACAATGGAATGCATATAGACAAAGCTGAACTACCAGCAAATAAATTTCAAATTAAAATATATATAAAATATACATATGACATTCGACATACAGATATTAAATAATAAATTTCTTAAAAATTATTTTAAAAAAAATTTTTTTAATTTTCTATAAAAATAGTACTATGGCCTAAATATGATACAAATGAAGAAAGAAGCAACGTGTAAAAAATGAAAATACTAATATTTTATTTGGAATTGTAGGGTACGCTTGTTTGGGTAATATTTTTGCATGACGAATTAGTTTTCATTCTTAACTCCAAACATGAATTTCTTGAGTTATGGCTATTTCTCTACAATGGAGTGAAAATTTGCCATTATACATCTACTCATATTTTAGCATTAACAAAAAAATTCGTTTCCTATGAATAAATATACATTATGCAGCAATATGGCGCTGCTGATCAAAATCTATGTATGACAATAAATAGTAATAATAATTTAAAAATAATAATACGAGTAATAAGCGTGCCACAAGCACACACTTCAACATTTTGCAATTGCAGTTTTTAGTTTTACCCACAAAAGCCAACAAAATACTTAAACCTTAGGGTGAGCTGCACAGCTTAAATTTAACATTAAAAACAAAGTTATGTACATATATGTATGTATATCTTGGATTGAATAGCAGCCCCTTAGTCCTAGTTTACACTATACACACACAGAAAAAAATGATTTGTAAATACAATTAATTTTTTTGTTATATCAATTAAATAATTAATTGATTTTGAACCTACAACGATTTTTGTAAATACAATTAACGAAATTGTAAGTTGAAGGAAAATCTTAAAAATATTTTCAATTAAATATATCAACAAATAATTTGTTGAAATTTCTTTATTTTTCAACATTTATTTTTGTTAGATTTCAAAGTTATTTCAATTAAGGTTATTGTTATATTAACAATGTGAATTGTTGTGTTCCGTATCATAATTGTTATATTACAAGCTTTTTATACACAATCGCAATCCTCGAAACGATTTTTTTCTTGTCTGCGAAAAACACTAAATGTCTTTGGGCGGAGTTGAACCGGCAACATCAACACTAATAAACTAACTCACTTACCTCTCAGCTAAAGAGCAACACTTTATTAAATACGCAAATGATGAATATACACAAAATATGATTTCTTGTTTCTTTTACATGTGCGCATTTAACAAATAATTTTGTTGAGTAATTTAATTGACTACAAAAATTTAAATTTGTTATATCAACAATGATGATTGTTAATTTTTAAATTAAATGTCAACAATTTGTTTTGTTGGTTGCATTTATATGATAGTTTTTTCTGTGCATCTTATTAATAAGCTGATTAGTTTGTTAGCAGAGAGAGAGAGAGAGAGAGAGTGACGAGGGGAAAAAATTTTCTGTTCTTATCAGCTTAGCAATAAGACTTGCATATTATGAACTAGGACTTATTCTGTAATTCGCTAAAGCTAAATTCAATCGATAAAATATTGAAAAAAATAGAAAACTAAACATTTCTGGCGATGACTTAAAACACTAAAGACCTGTTCCGCAATGTTGACAACGTTCGACTTACATATATTTAAAATAAAAACAAATTTCAAAATTTTTCAAATGTAATTGTGCAACAATTCGAACTTTATCGACGTCGTGGGACAGGTCGTAGGACTTAGACGGAATAAATTTCTAAGCCATTGGCTGATTTCATTTGTAGCCGAAAATCGATAAATCGGCTTTATAGATTTTTAGTGATAGAGATTCAGCTTTAGCGAGTTACAGAATAAGTGGGCTGGTGACCTTACTTCAGCAGATGATGATCAGCTGCTTGTTTCTCTTGTGACAAGTCAAGCAAGATGTTCGTAAAGCTTTCAACAGCAGAAACTTTTACACTAACAAATATATGCAGTGTTGCATTTCATATTAAAATGAATTCACCTTATTGAATTGGCCTTATCAGAAACTCAGTTCATTTGCATTGTCCAAAAGGAAGCTGTGCACAGGGAGAGTGAGAGCAAGGCTCAGTGTCAATAATATTTTTAACAAATGCTGTTGCAGGGTGTTACCTGCTTAGTCTTTTGCTTGATCACAACGAATCTGACGGCCATGTGGGTTCTGGTAATCGTTAGCTTGGTTCTAGGGAAGTTAGCCGCTATAGATGACTTCACGGAACCGGAAGAGTGAAAATGAAACCATATTAAACAAAACAAGGCACTAATTTCGGACTCAAAACAAAAAGTGAACACATTATAGTGTTTTTTTTTTAAATGCAAAGCCAATGCAAAAATCATTATAATAGAGTTATTGGCATTTCTTATCTGTTTTATGTAGTCCTATACATATATTCAGTATTTTTATGCAAAATCTCGCTAGCATTATTTTTTTTAATTTTAGACCTGTAAATATTATCTATATGGGACTTTTTTGTCCCTTTGCAAAAAAAGTTTCGTATAAGTCACAGGAATGAAGAGGGATGTAATGGGTTTAAATGTCTTACAAACATAATAGAGATAAAATTCAAATACAAGTCTCTGAATATATTAAAGCTCTCAATTCAACTCTAAGGCCAGATGCTTAGCTAATTTTCGTACTTAGTTGCATTTGGTAATAAAAAAAGTACCAGAATTCTGGATTTAATCTTTTCCAGTTGAATTTTTCTTGCTTGGAATAAATTTCGTACTTATTTGCAATTGGTGTTAAAAAAGTACCTACAATCTGAATGTGATCAGTTTAAGTTGAGTTTTGCTTGCTCGGGATCAATTTCTTATTTTCTTACAATTGGTGCTAAATTCCGGATTTTATCACTTTAAGTTGAAGCTTGTTTACACCGGATAAATGTCGTACTCATGTACATTTGGTGCTAAAAAGTACCAAAAGTATGGATTTTATCACTTTAAGTTGAATTTTGGCATTGGTGTTGTATTCAATGAGTTAAAAGATAATTTTGTGGCGAATATGAGAGTGTCACCCGTTCAAAGGTTGTTCTACGACCCATTTTTAGAAAATGAGCAAAAAGAACCGTATGTGACGCGCAAAATAGAAAGGGACCTAAGGGTAAAAACCGGTTTTGCTCAGGAGAGCCATTTTAAAGATTTAAATACGTGTATCTTTGGTGTACCACCACATCATAAAACGTGCATATCTCTGGGAGGGAACACTTTTGTGGCATGGGATCGGTCTCATTCGATGCTCAGATGTTTTCCACATCAAAAAAAAAGTGAAAATTGATTTTTTTTACCCTTAGGTCACTTTCTCTATGCGCTGTCACGAAGAGTTATAAGAGGAAAATATTTCAAAAACATGTTGTATTCCTCAAATGTGGCATTGGCTGAAGTAGTTAGCACGTTGACTTCAAAACCGAAGGTGCTGGGTACGAGACCTGTTTCGGACAGATGTGCGATTGCTTTACGTGAGTACCTGCCATTACGGCCTAATCTCACGTGTGCCAAAGCACGGCTGGCTGTTCCGTTCAACTATGTGTTGTCAGAATATTTACAACTAACTTTGGTGTTATTTGTTCATTAATAATTATCACATGTAATTTGGCTTAAAAAGCGATACGAATTTTAGCCTGTTAAAAATCATAAATATAGAAACAAATGGAGTTCGAATAATAATTAAAATTAACTAAAAGCACTGGGTGTGGGTTAGACGCCAGACCAACGCCCCCATGCACCCTTTTAGAATGAACCTATGGCCCACTCCATAAGGCACATAGGTTGCAATTTTTGAATATAGTTATCCCTGTTCTATATTCAAGTACCTTGATGAGGTACTTTGAGCTATCTAAAGCAGCTCTGTTGAATGGCAACAGCACCTAGAATAGTGTCTGGCTGACCGCATCAGACCAACCACTAGCATTGATTTCACACTGGGAAGCCAAGACTATTCTTCCAGCGATTTTGGTAGCAACCACAACCACCACGATAATTCTCTGGCTTCCACGCTATGGTGTTTTGTATACAACTTAGCGAGGTCCCCAAGAAAATTCCTCAACCATTGCCGGCACAGCTAACCACTCATCCATAATGAACGCATGCCTGTGTCGCCAAATAACCAGTGCCTACTCCACACATACCAAAATCATCCCTTTAACCCCATGGGGTAAACCCCGTGGGGTAGGACGAACTCGGCATTTTAGCAAAGGAAACTGACGACCGCTACATGCACTCAAAACTTCAGAGCAGCGAGGACCACTTACGCGAGAAGAATGCAAGCTCGCCGCCAAGATCCTGTGCCTACTACAATCGATCATGCTTGATAAACGCCCCTTGAACCCAGTATGTAGGACGCACAACTATTTTAGCACAGAATCTTGACAACCGCAATGTATTTATCTCTAAGCAGCCGAGCTGTCGGGCAACTGGCACCCATGGTACCAGAAGTAGCCTCTGGTTAGACCTCGAAGTTCTACCACAAGGGCTTCACCTCTATCGTCTTTTGAACTCAGGGACAGTTCTAGGTGACGGTGCACCTAACTGACAACAACGGGCGTACAATATTTGTTTTCCTTTTATAAATATGTGCACATCCTTTCCTCTGCTTGTGTTCAGAGATCGGGTAGTAACACATAAGTTTTACGGGTAATGAGCCAAAATTCCGTCAGTGGAAAAAGCTACATTACCCTAGCTGGGGCCCCGGGATTGCCACACCCGTAGTCTATAAATATACTCTCCTGGGGTTACCTGTTTCGGACAGTGATTAAAAAAAAGACAACTCATTTTTGAGATGTGCATTAGTGTCCTTGGTATCAGTTGTTGTCGGAAAAGTTCTATTTGTGCAGGCATAAGGCAAAACTTCTCCGGTTTCAGCGGATGCTAATCCTAATGTAACTTTAGAGCTCCCTCCTTCGCCGGTACTGTGTAGCAGAATCATCGACGAAATAAACTAACGAATAAAATGTCTACCAAACATAGTTTAAAAAATTTAATATGCCTCATTGACACCAGAGGCGCTGCAACACTGCATTATTAAAAAGAAGCGTTCAATAAAAGAAAAGTTGTAAATGAATGAAGCTTTCCTCTATCTCTTCGTTCACCATCTGTCTTCTCTATGACTATCCCTTCCCTATCAGCATCTCGCACTATCTTCTCTTCAACTCACAGGTAGAGCTGGAATTTCACCCTTCCTTACCAGCAGCCTGCTAACCTAACCTAACCTATATTCCTCGTTGAAATTTTCATAAAACTTCCGAAGACAGTTTTCAAGCTTTGACTAATACAAGCCATAACCATAACAAGCTCGGAGTAATTAACTTAAATTTCAAAAAGGAATCATCTACATTCTACTTGAATGCATACATACGTGTAGAAAGAAGGCAACCACGCAAACCAATTATGTAACTTAAAACTGCTTGAGTTAAAGTCGTTGGAATATCGGTAGAATAGTAATAATTAAACAATATTTGTATGTTTGTCTAACATCCTAAATTTAACTTTTCGGAAATTAGAAAATAAGCTTCAGACTTCAGTGCATGTGTGTTGTTTTTTTTTTTTGCTATAAATTTAGATACTTGACATGAATTTGAGAAAGAAACATTTGTACCACACTAATGGTTTTATATCACTTTGAACATCCGTCTAACTACTCGTATGAGATACATTTCGAATTTTGTAGCTACAAATAGTTTTGTATCACTGTGGGCTTTTATCTTCCTATATATCTCATTAAACATGTATGCTTGTATGTCTGTCTGTTGTATACTTTAAATTATAATATCAACAAAAAAAAAATTAAGAATTATTAAAATATTTTGTACGTTTGTCATTCAGAGTCATTCTTCTTTCATTCATAATTTCTGCAGTCACTGAAATTTATGAATGTAAAGTCAGTCACATTCGCAAAATGTGAGTCATTCGGGGGGAACAAAATATTGTATGTGAGTGGCATACAGATAACTATTAAAATTTTATTTTCATTCATTAATTTGTTGGTTGTGTCGACAGTCAACAAATTGATGAGTAAAAATGTTTCTTCTTTTTTATTTTTATTTGGCAAAAAATAAAAATTTTAATTAATTTGTTTGCCTAACGAGTTAAATGAATATTTAATTAATCTTTATTATAAAAAAGTTTCACTTGATTAAAAACCGTATATAGACTTTTAAATTTATTTTAATCATTTTGGGGTTTTTTTGTTCAAGATAACCATAATTTTTTATTGAAGTTTTTTTTTTTTTTGCTCTTTAGCAGAAATTTATGTTTATTATTTATCATGTACTTTTTTCTAGTTTAATTGTCAAGTAAATATTTACCAAATTATTAAAATTTATAAATACATGGTGCATATAGTACTTCAATTTTAATATATATATTCCATACACGTTTCACATGTTGTCCTAAATTTTACAAAAGAAAAAGATCTGTGTTGTTATTCACAATTATAAATAGTAACGGTCTAATTCATAAAAATTCCTTATTTCAGCTTTAATCTGTACATTACTTATGAAACAGATTTTGCTTTATTAAGCTCTAATAAAAATTTGTATTCATAACTGATTAATATCAGTGAATTAACTATTAAACGATTTTGCTTCTTTTGTAATTTTATGTTGGCAACATCATGCTACTTTCACTCTCATTTTATGTTTAGTGATGCATACAACGAAGAATCGATTAACTAGGTAGTCTGTTTGAGTCGAAAAAAAAGTAAATCATTATGTATAATGTTATTAAAAAATAACTTAAAAAGTAGGCGTTTCACTTTTTATTAATAAATAAACCAAAAAAAAATTTATATGTTACAAAAAATTGTATTTAAACTAGAGATGGGCGCGTGTCGAATTTTTTAAAACACGACAAGCACGAACACGAATACCATGATATTCAACACATACGAAACACGCACGCCAAAAATTTTCTCAACACGAAACTGCACAACGCGCACGAAATCAAATACAATAACAAAAAATCGTTTTTAATTAGTATTTTTTTTGGGAATTGTTTAATTTAAGTTTAAAATTTTTTTTAAACGCACTAAAGCTGGATTCACCCATTAATTCCGAACAAAATTTTTGTCCGGACAAAATTTTTTTTTTATATGTAGTTTGATGTCTTTCTTCTTGAGAGAGAGAAATTATTTTTTACGAACAACCCTCAGCTTGAGTTTGTTTAATTTTATATTTTGTCGGGACAAAATGGAATTGAGATGCCAAGTATTTTAATTTTTCAGCCGTAGTTGAACTGGGCTGCCACATCATGTTATATGAATAATAAAAACACAGAGTATACTTGTATTAATTACAAATTGTAATTTATAATAGAAGTAAAAGAAAATTGGAAAATAAAACATATACATGTGGAGCTGAACGAAAGAATTGCATTGAACAATTAAAAAGACACAGCGAATTGTAATTATTTGCCGCTGTGCTGCCACTTATAAAATAAATACACATCGTATATACACAAATTTCATATGGTAGCTTTGATTTTCCAGACAAAATGTTCGAAATGGATGAATCGTGCTGCAGAAAACTCTCAGTAAAAAATTTTTGTCTGGACAAAACAGTGAAATTAATTTGGGATTATTAGTGGGCTTAAAAAAATTAAAAAAAATCGTTTTTGTTTTATTTTATTGCTTCATACGTAATTTATACGTTTGCCATCGCAATCAATGAGAAAAAAATTCTTCCAAACATCGCTTCTGGCTTGGTCGTTCGTTACCAATTCGTATTTTTCATCATTTCTACGAATAGCTTCTTGAATTTTATTTTTTATTTTGCTCCCAAAAATTAATTACTTTTTTCAAGCGTAAATTTTCAAACAGTGGTGCCAAGTTGGCACTGTTAACAGCTAATACTATATACGAAACTTTAACCTTAAAAGTGCCATACCATGGCTGGTGCTTGCGTGTTTGACGATACAAAATATAGATTAAATTTTTTTTCCTGGAAATTCATGCATACATATTTTGCACGTAAAATCGTTTCGTGTTTTTCGTGTCAATGTTGCTGAATACGATACGAAACGAACACGCACGAAATCAGATTTTCTGACACGAAAACTGCGTGTTGAATCGTGCGTGTTCGTGTCACGACAAAAAACACGGCACGCGCCCATCTCTAATTTAAACACATTCGGTTGAGTACAGAGGTAGGCAAATACCCATTTTATAGCGGTCGATTATGCATCACTATTTTGTTTTAAATTTAAAATGTTATTGTACATACATATGTACATACATATGTAAGCATGCAGTACCATACATAAGTATGCTTGTACTAAAGGGTTGCATTTGTATACTCGTTTGTATAGCCAAAACAAATATACCATGGTATGTACCATATAATTGTAGTGTGAGCGACAGAACTAATATAAGAGTTATTGTGTGTGCCAGTGTTGGTATCTCCACGAAGAGCAAAAGCACATTAAACTGTTGCAAAAAGGGTAAAAAGAGCAAAAAAATACAAAAAAGAGGGTAAAAAAGCACGAAAATATTTTTTTTTTTAATTTTAATACATTAAGACATTTAAAAAGGAGTGTTTGGAGTGTAAACGCTTAAAATATAATTTAAAATTTTTGCTTCTAAATAAACAAAGTATTTAGATGTAATAACGGAATTTATTAACATATTAATTAAAACAAAATCATGATTAATTTAATAAAAATAAGTTTGTAAAAACAAATAATAAAAAACCAGGAGTCAAATAATATGGATTCTTACACATATACATACATACATACATACATACATAAATACATACATACATACATACATACAATAGTAGGTGAAGCTTAGGATTAGATTAAGATTACTGTAAAATCATTTACACATAAAAGCTGTGTTCACATTATATGTATTTGCCTTATGGAATGTCACTTTTTTATACACACGATATTTCCTGTGTATGTCAAAATCTGCGTTTTACATACGGTTTATAATTTTTGTGTTCACACGTTGGTTTGTTATGTACATTTGACATAAACTATAAAGGTAAACAAATGCTTACTTTTGTTAATGCCATTTAAATTTTTTCTTTCATTTTTAGTTTTTAAACTATTATCAATTTTAATTTAATTTATCTTACAATCTTGCTTAATTTTTAACCAAACAATCACTTGATTTATTTTAAACAAGCTGATGTCAGATGTTTTGTCACTTGATAATAGAACACGCTCTAAACCAGAAACGTCGTTTGTACTACACACATAGACCCAGTAAAAAAAGACACTCCAAAGAAGTCATGAAAATGTAGAGTTTGCAGTCTGGAAGTATCCGATCTAATGATTTTTACATAGGGTAATCATTGCAAGAAGTTCTCTTTTTCGATGCCTAGTCACCGAATTAGAACCGATTTTGAGAAAAATTTCCTTTTTTGTGTTCTATGGTAATATTTTCATCTAGAAAAAATTTTAAAAAGTTACATATTTTAACAATTCGTTTCTTTTTATACGAATTTAAACGTGAAACATTGTTTTCATGTAAATTTAAGCAAATAACTTCTAAATTTTAGGCCAAAATTAGTTCATAAATTTCTTTCAAAAAATCGATTTTTTGAACATTTCGGTGAGTATTTACTAAAACTATGGAAAAACTACAAGGTTTTGTGTGATTAAAATAAACTTCTACTCAGTTTTCTGCTAACTATCGGCAAATTAAAAATATCGATTTTTTGGAAGCAATGAAAATGTGGTTCCTTCAGAATGACTTCCATTTTTTTTTTACTGGGGAAATAACACATGCTATTGTTTATAGGTGTTCAGACTATATGTACAAATTTACCATGTGAAAAAGTGACATATCACAATACAAATACATATAATTTGAATACAGCTTAAGAATTAAAAGCAGCACTATTTTCTTAAGTACTCGTAACTTAAAAGTTTTTGTTTTTGCGATATTTACCCTTATTCCACTTGTCAGCATTGACAGCACGTCGATACAATATTAAAAAAATTGGAGCTTGGCTACCCGTTGACTGCTATTGATAACCTCATGTTTTCAATTTTTCTAGAACGATTAAATATTCGCGTAAACTTTAAAAAATTATTATTACATACTACTTTCAATCAATTTATGCAGAGAATTATGTGGCACTTTCCAATTTCTTCTATTTTGCAAAAAAAAAAAAAAAATTAAGTTTTTTAATCCCAATTATGAAAAGTTTTCTACATTGTTTTTAACATAGTTTCCGTTATTGTCATTAAAAACAATTTAAGAAGCGTCAGTCAAAAGATGCTGATATTAGCGCTTAAAAGTATTTTAGTGTTGTAAATATATTTTAATTTAACAAAAAGGCACCAAAAGCACTGTAACAAATTGTTAAAAGCACTGTAAATACCCGCTTTTTAAAAAAGGGTATTAGCCAAAATTTCGCGTTTATAAAGAGGCAAAAAGCACCAAAAAATACCCGAAACGCACCAAAATACCATCACTGGTGTGTGCGTGCTTTTCCAAATTAAAATACAATTGAAAACAAATAACAATTGCTTATTGTATTGCTGCTGAGCGACTGTTTGATCTGTTTTTGCTCAAAAAATACATATTGTAATACAAATATATGAAAAAACCACATTGAAACAAGTACATGATGTGCAGATGTATGTACAGGGTGGGCCAAAAGAAACCAAGGGGTGTAAAAGTTTAATAACTTTTTTGTTTATTAACTTTTTTTATTTTTTCTTTCAGATTATATAATATACAAAATGGAAATTTTTTACACTAAGTATGAAAAATGATGTCTCTTAAATGACCACCGTTTTCAGCTTCGCACTGATGGGCTCTTTTTAGAGCATTTTCCATAACATCTTTCAAAACTTGTGGCTGTAGCGTTCGAATTTCTGCAACAATGTTTGCCTTGAGTTCAAGGATTGTCTCTGGCTTGTTCACATACACTCGCTCCTTCAAAAAACCCCAAAGAAAATAGTCGGGTGCTGTCAAATCTGGCGATCGCGCTGGCCAAGTAATTTCCGAATTTCGAGAAATTATTCGCTCTCCAAAAATTTGACTTAAAAGTGCCATTGTGTCTCGGGCAGTATGGGTAGTGGCTCCGTCCTGCTGAAACCACATACCAGGTCTGTTTTCAAGAGCAGGACGTAAAAAATTTTCTATCATAAACCGATACCGCTCTCCATTTACGGTTACAGCACTTCCATCTTCATTCTCGAAGAAGTAGGGCCCAATGACATATTCAGATGTGATCCCACACCATACTGTACACCTGATGGGGTGCAATTGGCGTTGATGAATGGCTCTTGGATTTTGAGAACCCCAGAACCTACAGTTCTGCTTATTAACAAAGCCATTCAAATGAAAATGAGCTTCATCACTCATAATCAAATTTTCATCTCTGGTTTAAATAATAAAATTCTATTGTTCTGGTTCTCTGTTCAGTTCTGAACCTCTCCATTATAAATTCTCCAAGTGTTGTCTATATAATCTGAAAGAAAAAATAAAAAAAAATTAATAAACAAAAAAGTTATTAAACTTGTACACGCCTTGGTTTCTTTTGGCCCACCCTGTATTTGCGGACGTTCGTTATGTTATTATATATAGACAGAGAAAGAGACAATTTTGCTCTGAGAGTAATTACAAATGCATGTGTTTCATGTACATGTATCATTTACTTGCATATGTACATATGTGCAATTTTGCTTTCATTCATTCATTCATCAGCCAATTACATTTTTTCTCAACACACCACCTATTGAAATATACAAAAAAAAGTTAGGGCCTTTGTATGTTAAGATAACGATATACAGACACGTAGTCGGTAGTATCCTGCTGTCGTCGCGAATGTATTTAAAGCATATGTAATTCATTTTAAGAAGCAAATGAAACGCAAAACCCGACACTATGCACCAGTGATGGGAAAGTTGGTACGATCGTACTTTTTTTGATACTATTTGACATGAAAAAGTACCGTAGTACTCCCGCAACACGTTTGATACTCTCACGGCCTACTTAGAAAAATAGTCGGAAGACGCGCGTATGCATATATTTTTGCGAAGAATTAAATTTCTTTTTCGACAACTGGCACGAAATGAAAATGTTTTATTCTTAATTATACTACTTTTAATTAAAGTGTTTCCCAGCGAAAAGCTAAATTTTTAAAATATCAACAACCAATAATGACAGAACTAAGGCCATTAACAACAGAAAATATACATACAGTTTCTGGACTTCCGTTGCTATAACCACAAACGCATTGGACGAATAGATGTTTCCTGGTAAATCGAGAGTAGCTTACGGAATTTTGTCCATACCTCACTTCTCTGTTAATATCGAAAGGATTTTCTCTTACCACAATCTCAGATGTGCGATAGCTTTCCGTGAGCACCTGCCATTACGGCCTTATCTCATGGGTGCCAAAGCACCGGGTGTGGGTTAGACGCCAGACCAACGCCCCCATGCACCCTATTAGATTGAACCTATGGCCCACTCCATAGGTTGCAATCTTTGAATATAGTTATTCCTGTACTATATTCAATTACCTTAGCAACCACAGCCACCACGATAATTCTCCGGCTTCCACGCCAAGGTGTTGTGTATACACCCATAGCGAGGTCCCCATGAGAATTCCTCAACCATTGCCGGCACAGCTCAACCACTCGTCCGAGATGAACCCATGCCTGTGTCGCCAAATAACCAGTGCCTACTCCACACATACCAAAATCATCCTTTTAACCTCATGAGGTAGGACGAACTCAGCGTTTTAGCAAAGGAAACTGACGACCGCTACATGCACTCAACTCTAAGCAGCTCGGCTGTCGGGCCACCGGCACCCGTGGCACCAGAAGTAGCCTCTGGTTAGACCTCGAAGTTCCACCACAAGGGCTTCACCTCTATCGTCTTTTGAACTCAGGGGCAGTTCTAGGTGACGCTGCACCTAATTGACATCAACAGGACCTGTCTTCCTTTTGTTACAAATATGTGCACATCCTTTGCTCTGTTTATATTCAGAGATTGGGTAGTAACACATAAGTTCTATGGGTAATTTACCAAAGGTACGTCAATGGAAAAAGCCACATCACCCCAGCTGGGGCCCCGGGTTGCCACACCCGTAGTCCATAACAGACTCCCCTGGGGGGACAGAAAAAGACAATCAGCACGATGTAAAGGGTGTTTTTTATTGAGGTATAGAACCTTAAGTTGGCATCACTTTTTTAACTGGCGGCCATTTTGTCAGCTGTCAAGTGATTAATATTTAGTTTGGTTTGCCATTTCATCATGAACAGGTTGACAAAAGAACAACGCTTGCAAATCGTGCAAATTTATTTCGAAAATAATGGTTCAGTTCGCGAAGTTTACCGCAAGCTCCGTCCATTTTATGGTCGACATAATCGTCCATCAGAGCAATTAATTCGGTTAACCATGGATCGTTTTCGCACTACGTTTACTCTATGTGATAATACGCATCCGCAGAGACGTCGAACAGTGCGCAACGAAGAAACAATTGCCGCTGTAGAGCAAAGTGTTGAAGAGGACCCGAATGAATCGATTCGCCACCGTGCACAGCAATTGGAGCCGACTAACCGACTATTTTGTTCCCGAATTGGATGGCATGAATGTGGATGAGTTGTGGTTTCAACAAGACGGCGCTACATGTCACACAGCGCACGTCACAATCGATTTATTGAAGGAAACATTCGATGAGCGCATAATTTCGCGGAACGGACCTGTCAATTGGCCACCAAGATCGTGTGATTTGACACCATTGGATTATTTTCTTTGGGGATATGTGAAGTCGCTCGTCTACGCCAACAAACCAGAAACGTTAGGGGACTTGGAAGCCAACATTCGTGGCGTTATTGCCAACATACGGCCCCATATGCTCGAAAAAGTGGTTGAAAATTGGACCTGTAGAATTGGCTTTATTCGAGCCAGCCGCGGCGGCCACATGCCCGAAATCATAATTAAACATTAATGGCATAAAATTATTCTTCCAATAAAGCCAAATTGATGGACATTAAAACGATTTTCTTGTGTTTTATTTCAATTTGAAGTTCTATACCTCTTAAAAAAACACCCTATATAACATCTATCTATCTATATCAGTATAACATCTGTTTAATTTTAAGGAACTCATAACATTAAAATTGTAACGCCGAATGACCATCCTCCAACTCTTGTTTTTAATGTTGGTGCAATACTCTAAATACAAATTTGTAAGTTCGTCACAATGGAAATTTTCAAACTTAAGTCAACTTTTTGTATTTACGGTGTTGTAGTGGTATAGGATTACTAAGAACACGGTATTTGTAAACAAAAAGTCATATTTTTGTGTTTGTAGTACTTTGGTGGTACAAAATTTTTGGAAGAGTCGTAATTTTGTATTTACAGTGTTGTGGGGGCACATACTTTTTGCGCAAAATAACAATTTCTGTCTGGTTATGTACATATGTATATGCTTTGTGTTCATTTTCTTATTTATTTGTAATAAATTTTATATAATTTTTTGTTAATAAAATTTAAATAAAAAAATAGTTTTTGGTACTCTCGGGATCAAAAAATAACTCAAAAAAATTTTTTTTGGTACCGAATTGCAAACCTCATTTTCCATCACTGCTATGCACTTGCCGATATAAAAGTTCCGCCAAAAACAAGCGATTCGAGAATTGAATACGTGAGAATTTTCTAACGCATTTCAAGCTTGCCTTGCTTATTAAATATATGGTATGTATGTTTATCTTGGACTTGTTAAATAAATTCCATAATAAGTCTACATACTTCTTTCTGACTTTCTCAATAAGCCATTGCGGCTTTTAAATGCAATTTAATTTCCGGGAAATACTTTAGCTAAATTACCAGCAAGTGCGTTTTATATAACCATATAAAGCAGTAGTTGCTTTTCAAAACTATGTATTTATAGAAAAAATGCTGAGAGAGAGAGAAAAAAAAGTATTAAATAAAACAAACGTAATTGTTATTATGTACATTTTTCTATTTTCAATTGACAATTGGCAATGGCACACTTAATTGTTTAGTAGAGAAAAAAAAATAAAGAAAATGAGAACAAACGCTAAAAATATATCTATAAAATAAAAATCAGCAGCATTTGCAAAAGGTGGCAGGCGGACAGTAATCAGAGGCAAAAAAATAAATTTTTCACACATTATTCACACTCAACGACCTACAACAATGCAATGCAAGTACATAGTTGCAGCTGCCAAAATGACTCTTCTGGTTACCCATGTATATGTAAATATTTAGAGCACTTTTTTCGGGTTAGTCTGAAAAGTTATTATAAGTAAATTAATTAACACAAAGATTTATTTTACTTATACCTATTATTTAAATTTGCAACAATGAAATGCATATAGACATCGCTGAACCACCAGCAAATAAATTTCAAATTAAAATAAAATTCTGACAATATGTCGAATAATAAATTTCTTATATATACCTATTATGTTATTTATTTAATTTAAGATATTTAGTGTTATTAAGCTTTAAAATTAGCTTGTATTGTGTTTCACCTTCGGAGCACCTTCAGAATTTTAATTAAGGGCTACTGCACACGATCTAACAAATCTGTCAATCAGTGCAAATGAGTGTGTCATATGCATGTCTCTTAAACAGAGACGTACACTTAGGCACTTCTATTAATATTTTGACTTCTCAGCGAAATATAAATTTTTGTTCGCCATCACACGTCAAACAGAGTTGCAGACAATTAAATAATCAGTCTTCAAATAAATAAATAAATGAACTGTGAGTGTGTAATATTGTAGACTTTTCAGTTATAACCAGGGACAAGGACTTCATGCATTTAAAAATGGTATTTTAGGCGCCTAAAATATGACATCAAAAATGCAAAATATGCACTAAAAACAATAAAATATGCACATATTTTAAAAAATACTATCCAAAAGAAATGTTTTCAATTTACATGCAACTAAATAAAGATATATAAATATTTTATTTTCTCAAAAGATACGTATACAAGTCTTTTACATTAAATTTTTACACAAGATTAGAAATGATAAGGAGTGTAACTCCAGCTGTGATATTAGAACGTTAAGAAAAGCTTTATACTGTGATATTTACAATTTTGATTATTTTTGCAATTATTTTTAAATTATGTGTTTTATGTTGTATGTTGTTATGTCTCGTAAAATAACATTATTAAAATTTAAATGCAAATTTTATTAGAAGATAGTATATATTTCAATAAAAATAGTATCCCTGAAGATGTTGGAAAATCCCAACGAAACGTAGGATATGAAAAAGTGAAATAAAATTGTCTTTTATTTGCATTTAAACCAATTTGAATGACCTTGGAAGCCTGAATAGAGTAATTCTATAAAAACCACATCATACGATAAGGATTTTTTCTGCATTATTAACACCAAACAGGCATTTTTTGCGATATATTTATATTGCAATAAAAGAGCAATACACAAATAGAAAGAGGAAGGTGTTGTTATTAATTTATTTTCACTGACAAATTTTATATTTTTAATATTATCGAATATAACGTCTATAGATGTAATCGGCTCAAATTTAAATGATTATTTTTATATAATTTTATATATTTATTTAACTCAACCTTTAAAATTAATTGAATACTATGTTAGATTTGTTTTTTAAATCCGTTACCATTTTTAAAAACAGTATCAAGTTCCCGCAGAATAGTTTCACTACTTTCGGCTTTAATAGCAGACAATTTCCTCTTGAAATCATCAAAATGACAATTTCGATTAAATTTTTTAGGTGGTTGTGCTTGTATAATCGTTCTACAATTAAAGAGCTGGCGAACAAAACTAGACATGTCCTCAGTAAATGATTTATTTAATTTTTTTTCTGGCTCTCCAACTGCACATATATGCAGTTACGAAATATTTTCATCCAAAGCCAGTTCAATCCTGCTTAAAAAAAATAACAAAAACTGACTTGTCCTTGCTAGTCTCTATCTAGGTAGCTCAGTTTTTTGCCTATGCTGTAAAACAGTTAACGGCACTAGTCTGGTTTTGTTCGTCAGTTCGTCAATTCTAAAACAATGCAAGCGAATAAGTTTGCAAAAAACTCAGTTTTGCATTAATAATTTGTCAAAAATTTTTTTAGAAATTTGAATTTTTGAAAGAATATGATACAAAACCATAGATTTGTACCAAAATATGAGACGAAAATATGCATTCATGACCAAATTATGCAAAAATATGCATTTTCAGCAAAATATGCAAAAATATGCACTAACAAATCGATGCCATTTTTACGCAAATTCATTGTTTCGTAAAGATATTTCGTTATTGCGATTATAAGGGTTAAGGGAAAAAATATGCATTTGCATGAAACCCCTGTCCCTGGTTATAACAATTGGCGTGTAGAAGTATGTTCGGCTTTAGGTCCATTTTAATACAAAAATAAAAATTATTTTTCTATTAATTTTTGTTTATTTATTTTCCAACATTTCGACCAACTTTATTGGCCATCTTCAGGGTATGATTAAATTTTTTAGCTTTAAAAGGAAATAGATCTAAGGCAAAAATCAAAAATTTTATAAAAACAAATTTAATCATACCCTAAAGATGACCAATAAAGTTGGTCAAAATATCGGAAAATAAATAAACAAAATTTTCAAAAGAAAAATAATTTTATTCAATTATTTAAATGGACCTAAAGCTGAATATATATACACCAAAATAAATCATTTTTAATTTTCATCAAACATTGCCGACAACGCGTACGGACTGCACTGTGCACAACATTGTGATTGATGAGTTTATTTGATCGTCTCCAGGTAGGGCACTTTGTAAGACATCATAGAATTTTAAATTTTTTATATTTCAAAATTTATATAAACACCAGTTTAAAAAACTTCCAGATAAGGTCTCGTATATTTGAGTCAGATTGGCTGAAGTATTTTTGTTTTAAGACAGATACCCCAAAATAAATGTTTTCTTATTATATTTTTAAACTTTAAGAATTTCAAATCTAGATCGCATAAGCACTCGCTCATGTAAATATGTACGTGTGTTTATCATAGATATCTGCAAAATATTGCAAATATGTATGCATATACAATTTATATAGTATAAAGGGTGTTTCTTATAGAGGTATAACAGTTTAAGTTGGCAAAACTTTTTTTTAACTAGCGGTGATTTTGTCAGCTGATGAGTGATTTATGTTTTGTTTGGTTTGGAATTTCAACATGAATAGACTGAGGCCTGAACAAAGTTTTCAAATTTTGGGCAAATTTATTTTGAAAATCATGGTTCTGTTCGAAATACGTATCGGGCACTACGTCCATTTTACGGTCAACATAATCATCCATCAGAGCAATTAATTCAATTAACTATGAAAAGTTTTCGCACCACTTTTACTCTAAATGATAATACGCATCCACAAAGACGTGGGCGACGCGTTGTACTGTTGCGTACAGAAGAAGTCATTGCTTCTCTAAAACCGGTCAGAATATTATAGTCATTGATAACCGCTATAGAATCATGATTTCTGACTGCTTCGCTCATCAATTGAACAATCATGGTGTGCAGGAACTTTAGATTGATAAAGACGGCGCAACATGTCACATAGCTTGTGCCAAAATTTATTTATTAAAGGAATTGGCCTCTCAGATCGTACATCTTAACGCCGTTAGACTACTTTCTGCCGATAAACCCGAAATAATTGACCTTTTTGAGAACAACTTTCGTCGAGTTATTGTCATTATACGGCCTCCTAACTAGACTAAGTTCAAGCCAGTCGTGACGGTTATGTGCCAGAAGTCATATTTAAATTATAATACCAGAACATCATCTTTCAAATAAAGTAAATTGCATGTCAATAAATATATTTAATAGTAACAAATCAAAAAAAAAATTGTCTTATGCTGCAGCCACTCGATTACACGCTTTCAATTTGATTATACGAACTTTGTGTCAAAATTCCTTGAAATTGACAGCTGTAACACAAATTGATAATCAATTTCATTTCAAATTTGTAGCTTCAATCAATGTGTGCTTTGACCAGCTGTTCAAATTGAAAATTAAATTGCCATATAAATGGATAGGTGAATTTGAAAGCAATTTGTGGCTGAGTCGCAGCGATACTAGCCTCTCAGTCCAGAAGTCGTGGGTTCGATTCCCACCATAGACCCTGGGTGTTTTTCGCAGACAAGCTAATCGCGTTGTGTTTGTGTTTTTTTTATAAAAAATCGCACAATAAAACTTAAATTTTTTTTCTGTGTATTTTGAGAATAAATATTTTAAATAAAAACAAAATTGCAATAGTGCTGATATTTCCATCTCTGAGGTATGGGAATGCAAGTAAACTTTACAATTATCTAAAATAAAATAAAATAAATTTATAGGTATATACATACATATTTTTGCGTCAGCAGGCGTTCATTTGTAAATGTGAGTGTAAAAATATTTTTTGCCATGACAGACCACGATATAAATTTTTATAAATAATGAATAGAAAATATAAAAATACCCTGAAGGAAACGTCGATGGTGAAAATGTACTGAGTCGCTTTTGACTTTGTCACCAGTACTACTCTACAATTATTCCCCATATAATACTTTGTGCTATAGACATTTAGCATGTGCTTGTCATTGAAATTCTACTAGTAACACTAAAACAATTGACTAGATAGTGAATTCATAGTTCTTATGGGAACATGGAGACATACCAACCAGAAATTTACTGGTGTATTTCTATACCTTAATTTATGTATATTGACAAGTTGTTGCAAAATCCACCAGAAATACACCACATCTGTTTTCTCTCTTTATTTTATACTGACGAATAAAAGAGAAATTGTAGACAGTGTAAAGGCTGGGTTAGCCGAACGTTGCTGTTGCTGTACCATACCGTAACGTACTGTTAGCACGTTGGTACACTTATAGAACATTTAAAAACGTGAGTACGATTTGCTTTGTTTTGTTGTTTTAATATGAAAAACGAACAGCTGTTCACAAAACAGCGATGGGAAATAAATAAGTTCAAATGGTGTGTAGCGAAGAAAAAGTACCTAAAATATGTAAATGCTACTAAAACTTTATCGAAGCATGCACATAAAAATATATGTGTGTATGTATGTATGTATGTATGTTAAGAAATTTATAATAAATAAATATGTTCATACATATACACATACCGATGGACGCAAGTAGAAAGGCCCTAACTCGCATTTTCATGAAATGGAGTTTTTCAGTGATTCCAATACATTTCACACAAATACACCTCGTCACAAAAACTTATTGCAATAGTGTTAAAATAACACTTTTACAAGCAGTTTAACAAAGCAGTTGTACTGTTTATTATTATGTTTTTATCTTCACCTGTAAAATTATAATTATTTGAGTTAGGGCCTTTCTACTTGTGACCAACGATATGTATGCAACATGAAATAATTTTGCATGTGTGCATAGACAATAAGAAGTTTTGATACCAATTAAATCCTTTAATACATATCACATTTATATTATGCCCATATATATTTATGCATTTCTTTATTATATATTTATAAGTACATACACATATGTACACATGTATGTACATATACATATATTTGTGAACATAAGTATGTATACACATACCCAAATATTTATGTATTATTTTAAGTTGTTTTTTAACAAATGTACCAAAAAAAAACAGATCCCCAATTCCATTTAACGTACAAAGTACCATCACTGGCTTACAAACGTCACTTAACAATGTTAGGAAATTCTATTTTATACAGGTTGAGACGAGGCATCAACGTTACAGCAAATTTCGGTAAGCGTTTGCATTGTTTTCAATCAACAAAAACAATCAGCTGTTTCGTTAGCTTACGTGGACGTTCGGCTAATTCTACCTTAACTAATCAGCAAAAAATTACACATTACCATTAGAACTACTTGCCATATAATGACTTACTTTTCTGATTGCCAATTTTCATTACTCGCTTACAAATCACATTACCTAAAATTTAAAAAAAATGATGTACAAGTTGCTTAATGAAAAGAATGATTTTTAGATTACGTCAACAAGTTGCCAAATAAAAAAGTAATCACTTCTCAAGAATGGATTATTTTAGTCTCACGC
Source organism: Tachina grossa (assembly GCA_949987645.1). Lineage (NCBI taxonomy): Eukaryota > Metazoa > Arthropoda > Insecta > Diptera > Tachinidae > Tachina > Tachina grossa. The sequence continues at coordinate 56,245,470 of OX465276.1, read as the reverse complement.
CTTGTTGAAATCATTAAGTTGGTAATCCAGTAGGGAAGTGCTTCCAACAAAAAATCTTAATTCCAAACTCGATTACCTTTTTTGAAATTTTTTGCTGGGTACTACTAGAGCTTTATACCTGATTTACATTAAGCATTTTTTTCATGAAATTAGTTGCATGAAAAATTTTTATTTGTCAATAGGAGGACTGGAGGAGCAACTTATATCAAAAAAGTTGTCAAAAATACATCAGAGATTCATTCTACGCTATTTTTTATACAACATTCTCTTTTATAGCGCTGCAATAAGCAAATAGAAAAAGTTCCATGCAACAAAATTCATGAAATTTCATGAAAAAATGCTTAATGTAAATCAGGTATTAGTGTTGACATAGAGACACTTGGCCCCAGTCTGACTGCAGGGTACTATTGCACACATACACACAACAATAATAACATTTATAAAATTAATTCTACACACAGCGGTGTACAAAAATATTTTTCACAAATAGTTTTACTCATTCATTCATAAAATGAAATAAAAGGAAATACAATCTAAGTACATACAATGCGATACACAACTGCACTCCAACTTTTGTGAGCTATTTGCACCTTGTCAACTAGTGACGGTACAGTATTGAGTAGCAGCGGGTATCCAGTGTTGTCAGCTTATTATTTATTGGGTAATAGTAAATAAATAAGTTATGTAAAATGTTTATTGTTATTTTTATATATTATTTTCGAATTCACATAGATACTTTACTGTTTGTTAATTTCGTTAAAGAATAGGTTTGAGAAGATTGTAATATAAAAAAAATCAGTGCAAGTAAAATCAGTACCTGGATTCAGTAACTTTTTGCGTACCGAAAATCGTAATATTTATCGTCATATTTATTCGCTTGCGATAACGATAATGTGATTCTGTAATTTCTATTTTACGATAGTCTCCAGCTTTATCTTATTCACCATTTAATTCAATATTTTGTGGCAGCTCTTTATAGAAAATGTGAAAATAAGCGAAAATCACAAAGAATAATAAAGAAAAACTTAACGAATTTGATTTTGTGACTTAAATTTTTTTTTTCCAACCAACTGTTACTGAATAGCAAAGTCGATAAATTTTCGTTATATTTGCTATAAAAATACGATTATCGTAATGAAAGTTACTGAATCCAAGTACAGGTCACAAGTGTTCGCCGATACTGAGCAATAAAGACTCAGTTAGCCGACTGTAAAATAACTACAACAGTAGGAAACAACTGATCGATATTGTTATGTGTAACGCAGCTTAGTTTTCATCGCTTAGTTGTTTCCTACGTTGCAGTTATATTACATTACAGTCGGCTAACTGAGCCTTAAGGTGCAATCAAACGTGCCGTAACCATAACCAAACTAAACTTATGGGCAACACTGTATTTGACTATAGGTTACTCGCCATAACGCCATAGCCATTGCCATAGAAACTAATTGAGTTTTGGTTTAACTATGGCTGCGGCACTTCTAATTTAAGCTATAAATACTGTACACTGAAAGAAAAACTCTGACGTTCAGGGTGTATGCTCTGTATTTCGAAACGAAAGAAACTGCTTTCGAATTTGTATGCTATTTACATTACAATTCGAAAGCATTTGTTTTCGTGTCGAATTACAGAGTAGATCCCCATTCACCAGCTTTTTGACGTTAACATTATAGCAAATGTAATTAATTAATCTGATGACAGATAACATCATACGGTATAATTCATAAAAAATATTTTAATTTTATTACAGGTTTATTTGACAAATTTCCCATAGAAATATGTCAAATAAACGCTTAATAAACCTGAGATATTAATTATGAATAATGCAGATTGTATTTAGACATATTTTAACTGTCACCAGTTTTTTTTTTTGGGGGGGGAGGGGGCAATCAAATTAATACACATATTGAAGATATATAAAAGCAAGAAAAATCTATATGGTGTTGCTATGCTTCTTCAGGCGGACTACGCACTATCAAAATATACATCAATCATTGCGGTAGGATTTGTTGAAATGACTTTCTTTATTTGATAAATAAATATAAACACATTTTGGTTTTCGGTATGCTTGATGTCACATTTCGAAGTGTCTCTTAGGCTTGGTCATCCAGCACAAGTAAATTTCAATTTGAATATTATAAAAAAAATCCTTCTACTGAAAACTTCAATTTTTATTGCTTACGATTAAATCGAAAATAGGGCTCGATATTTCGTTATTTTAAGAGTATATATAGCTGAAGTTGAGAATGTAACCTTATACGTCGACAGCCAGGCAGTGCTGAAAGCTTAGAAGGGACATAATGTCAAATCGTAACTTTTGTTAGTGACTGTAGGAAAGCCCTCAACTTGCTCATGGATAAGTATAGTGTTAGACTATGTTGGGTTCCTGGCCACATCAGTGTTGAGGTAAATGAAACTGCCGATGAGCTGGCAAGAATAGGGTCGGCGTTAGATGAGGGAATGTCGGACAGATCGGTGAAATTGCCGATAGGTCATTACTATAGGGAACTCAGTAATTGGGTAGAAAGCAGGACCAACAGTTCATGGCGAAGTAGGAAGTATTGTAGAGTCTCGACGGATTTTCGGCCAAAACTTGACTCAGGAAGATCCAAACTGCTATTGGACATGATACAAATCACGATAGGCGCGTTGACAGGTCACTGCTCGGTCAGAGCAAGAACCAGCATTTGGGAAACTGGCACTCCAGATTTTTGTGGGATGTGCGGGCATGAAGAGGAACCCGAAACCATTGAACATATTATCTGTCACTGCCCGAAGCTGCAACGTCATAGGCTTAGATGGCTGAGCAGACGTTTCCATTAAAGCATTACTGATATCGGGAAGTGTAAACTAGAGGACATGAGGAGCTTCATCATGGGAATTCAGTGGCTTAATGATGGATGGATGGATGGTCACTTCTGGCTGCAAATGGGAGGGTAAATATTACTTTTTGGGCAATAGAAGCGAATCACAATGGACCAAATTGGGTTCCCGAGTGGAGATGCCATAAAGCACCACCCTTCCTAACCTAACCTAAAGATTATATATATAAAACAAATTTTGTGTGCAAATATCTGTGAGTCTACCATGTACTCGTAATTTAAAACAAGATCAAATACTTTCGAATTTGCACATTGTTAACATACAATTTCGTAAACGTTTTCATTAGTTTTGAATTATCCAAAACATTGGGTCGTTTTGTAAAATTCATATACATCGAAAATATTTATTTTTTAAATAAGTAAGGGCAAGAAAATATTTCCAGCACAAAATAAAAATAAAATTTGTATGTAATTCATTTTAAGAAAATTTTGTACGCAAGGTTTTAAATAAAATACGTACATTTATGAATATGGGGGTTAGAGTCTAAAAAAAATATATTAAAACTATTGAATAATATCCGGTAAAAAAATTAAAAATATTTTCTACTAACGAGAGTCTAAAAATAGCACAATTTACAATCACTACCTATTGAATTAGTCAATAAATTATACTCGCTCACCAATTAATTTATACAATTAAGTATAAGCCCCGTTCGTTGGCTCCTACACTTTTTACTAGCATAAAGGCCGGGGCACAATGAATCCGTCATACGTTAAACTTCGACTTTTTCAACTGACAGCTAAGTTGAAATACATGGTTTCTTATGAGGTCTGTTACATTCAGTACGTGTCCGTCAACGCAAAGTACAAAATTTGGTCAACTTTTAATTTTTTGCTTACGTTGGTTGAGTAGTTTGACAGATATTGGTTGGTTTTTTGGTATGTTCTGATTTAGATTTTTTAGTTTTGTGGCAGCAAAAATAACATTAAACAAAAGAAATAAACGAAATAAATGAAAGAGTTGAATTTAATAAACAAAATTGAAAATCGACCTATTGAAGCTGTTGAAATGCTTCCGTCAATAAAGTACTCATTGTGCCAAGCTTCTCCGTCGAAGGGATGAAACGATACGAGTAAATACAAGTAGGTACTCGATACTTTTTCTCATAATCCAAGTACTTTTGGTATCGATACTTTACTACTGAGTACCAAGTAGGTATCGGTAAAATGTACTCGTATCGGTCAAAAATACTCGTTTCTTATTTGCCACAATAATATTGAACATGACGTTAGTCTAACAAATTTCATTTGTTCGTATTAAGTTTAAATTTATGTTTTGAATATATCTGTGGGAAAAAGGAAAAAGTGCTTAAGTCAGGATAAGCTGTTTTTAAGTTGACGGTACCCATGTAAACTGCGTATTAGAAAGTACCCCTGGGCAAAATTTCATTTATTTTGTGCACTTTTTTAGGAAGTTATAGCGCGATGGCTTACTTCTTATCTTTTTTCCTCCTATAATCTCATGTGGAATATTATCTTACTTTAGCTTATACTTTGGTATATTTCAAATCGAATATATTATTTATAGTGTAGAACGAAATTTTCTAAAAGAATTTTAAGTGAATACCGAATTTCCTAATTTAACTGTAAAAGAAATACTCGTGGATTCCCGAAAATCTACTTGAAAGTTTAAAAGTGCTCTTGCAGTAGAGCAGTAAAATATGACTCAAGCACTTTTTCGTTATTGTATTTACTTTTGTTTCACTACATCAAATCATATGAAGAACTTGACCGATAAAAGTACGTATCGATTCTTTTTATTCGATTCTGAGTAGGTATCGATACTTTTGAACCGATACCGTATCAAGTAAAAGTATCGATATTTTGGTGGTATCGTTTCATCCCTACTCCGTCGTCGCGTTAATGTCAGTTGAAAAAGGCGAAGTTTAACGTATGACGGATTCATTGTGCCCCCGCCTTAAGTCGATTGATTAGTAAGTGTTTATGTCATTCACTCAGTCACTTTGTCCCACTCATTTGTAGAGCGTATGAACTCGTATGTGTCATGGTTTGTTGTCTGTCTCACTGTTCTGCATGACCAAATTTGTGGCATCCGTTTGTTTTCTTTTTCAGATAAAAAAATACATATATTAATTGCATGATATTATGGTTTATGTAGGTGGTAGGCTCATACATTTAAATATTCGCAATTCAAATACAGCAAAATGTTGTGTACACACTAAAGGGTTGCATTTGTATACTCGTTTGTATAGCCAAAACAAATATACCATAGTATGTACCATATAATTGCAGTGTGAGCGACAGAACTAGTATAAGAGTTATTGTGTGTGCGTGCTTTTCCAAATTAAAATACAATTGAAAACAAATAACAATTGCTTATTGTATTGCTGCTGAGCAACTGTTTGATCTGTTTTTGTAAGAAAAATACATATTGTAATAATGGGTGTTTTTTATTGAGGTATAGAACTTTAAGTTGGCATCACTTTTTTAACTGGCGGCCATTTTGTCAGCTGTCAAGTGATTAATATTTAGTTTGATTTGCCATTTCATCATGAATAGGTTGACAAAAGAACAACGCTTGCAAATCGTGCAAATTTATTTCGAAAATAATGGTTCAGTTCGCGAAGTTTACCGCAAGCTCTGTCCATTTTATGGTCGACATAATCGTCCATCAGAGCAATTAATTCGGTTAACCATGGATCGTTTTCGCACTACGTTTACTCTATGTGATAATGCGCATCCGCAGAGACGTCGAACAGTGCGCACCGAAGAAACAATTGCCGCTGTAGAGCAAAGTGTTGAAGAGGACCCGAATGAATCGATTCGCCACCGTGCACAGCAATTGGAGCTTTGTCCATCAACTTTATGGAAGTTTTTGCGCAAAGATCTTGGCTTGCGACCTTACAAGATCTAGCTTGTGCAAGAATTAAAGCCGCGAGACCATGCAATGCGTCGTGATTTTGGTGTATGGGCCGAAAATGAGATTGATCTCGGTGCTGATTTTCATCGCAAAATTTTGTTCAGTGATGAGGCTCATTTTTGGTTGAATGGCTACGTCAACAAGCAAAATTGCCGCATTTGGAGTGAAGAGAATCCACATGAGACCCTTGAGACGCCATTACATCCACAAAAACTGACTGTTTGGTGTGCTCTATGGGCTGGTGGAGTCATTGGGCCATACTTCTTCCGAAATAATGCTGGAGAGTCAGTTACCGTTAATGGAGACCGGTATAGAGCCATGATAACCGACTATTTTGTTCCCGAATTGGATGGCATGAATGTGGATGAGTTGTGGTTCCAACAAGACGGCGCTACATGCCACACAGCGCACGTCACAATCGATTTATTGAAGGAAACATTCGATGAGCGCATAATTTCGCGGAATGGACCTGTCAATTGGCCACCAAGATCGTGTGATTTGACACCATTGGATTATTTTCTTTGGGGATATGTGAAGTCGCTCGTCTACGCCAACAAACCAGAAACGTTAGGGGACTTGGAAGCCAACATTCGTGGCGTTATTGCCAACATACGGCCCCATATGCTCGAAAAAGTGGTTGAAAATTGGACCTGTAGAATTGGCTTTATTCGAGCCAGCCGCGGCGGCCACATGCCCGAAATCATATTTAAACATTAATGGCATAAAATTATCCTTCCAATAAAGCCAAATTGATGGACATTAAAACGATTTTCTTGTGTTTTATTTCAATTCGATGTTCTATACCTCTAAAAAAACACCCTTTACAAATATATGAAAAAACCACTATTGAAACAAATACATGATGTGCAGATGTATGTGCGGACGTTCGTTATGTTATTTTGTGGCGCAGCCAAAGTATAGAGAGAGAAAGAGACAATTTTGCTCTGAGAGTAATTAGAAATGCATGTGTTTCATGTACATGCATCATTTACTTACATATCTATGTGCAATTTTGCTTTCATTCATTCATTCATCAGCCAATTACATTTTTTCTAAGCACATAATAAGGCACTTATGGTAAAAGCAGTTTTATGTATCTTATTTGCCTTAGAAAAACAAACAAAAATAAATGTGTTGTTTTCATTTGCTCATTGACCAACCATACAATAATTGCTTAAAAAATCAACATTTACAACTAGTAACAGAAAACGATAAATAACATATTTGTTCATACCAGAACCAAAAAACACGCACAACTAGTGCAAACAGATGTATCTGTGCAATGCTATAGTACACACTACGGCATTTTGTGATATTGCAATAGTGTTGTACTAAATTTGTTGTTGAGACAAAAACTAATGCTTCAAATTTATTTTTGCTGGCTGTAGCGAGAAAAATAAATCGATTGTGTTTAACGATTACCAGGAAGCCGCCGCCGTAAAATCTTTAACTATCGATTCGCTTACAAAAGGAAAACAATTAATTGCCCAGCAAAAAAATTACACATTACCATTAGAACTACTTGCCATATAATGACTTACTTTTCTGATTGCCAATTTTCATTACTCGCTTACAAATTACATTACCTAAAATTTAAAAAAATGAAGTGCAAGTTGCTAAATGAAGAGAATGACTTTTTTAGACGAAATAGATTACGTGAAACGTTGACAAATAAAAAAAATGTAAGTACTTCTCAAGAATCGATTATTTTAGTCTCACGCCTTGTTAAAATCATTAAGTTGGTAATCCAGTAGGGAAGTGCTTCCACCAAAAATGCTTAGTTATTCCAAACTCGATTAGCTTTTTTGAAATTTTTTGCTGGGTGAAGAAGTGTATTTAATATGAGGAATAATGAAATTATATAATTTCTGTTATATTTAAACATGAATAATTAAGATTTCTTTTATTTGATTTTAGTGTTTAATAAGTTTATATGTATTAAAATATGTAAACGGCGGCTGCATCTGCTTTATGATGTTTTTGCTAAACTGTCGCCGTTGAATTCCTCTTACGACACCTTCCTTTTTTATACCATTCACCAAAAAATGGCCAAGGGTATATATTAGGGCGTTTCACAAAAAAAAAAAAAAAAAATTGCAACTCTTGAAGCGGAATATTAAAGCTTGTGATCTAAAAGAATTTCGAAAATTTTTTGGGATTTTTTGAAGATAGGTATGGGGTCGCTGAAATAGATTTTATAAAAAAAAAATGAGGTTATGGAGAAAAAAATTTTATATATTTTTTTTCAGGTGCTTTTTGTTCATACAACTAAACAATTCTCTTCTTAATGATCCGATGCCACGACAAAAAAATTATTGGTGTGAAAAATTATTATATTAAGGACCACTTTGATAGTCTTAAAAGTGAAAAATTATTTTTCATAGATTTCAAACCTCGATAACTTGAAAAGTTTTCAACATTTTTTCAAGATGTAAAATGCGTTAGAAAGATAATTTAGATACCTTTATTTTGGTATGTATAAGTTTATATCTTGCTTGTGAAAAAATGTTGAAAAAAATAAAAAATAGACAAAAAAATAATTTTTCATTTTTAAATTCACATTATTTGAATTTTAAAATATTTGAAGTAGCCCCTTTTTAAAATGTAACAAAATATACAAAAATAAAAATATTTCAGACTATTTGAATTTTGCGATACATGAAGTCGGACTTCTTTAAAAGTACATAGGTGATTGGCAAAAATATTAAATATTTCATTTACAATTGGTATACTGTATAAAGAAAATAATCAAAACATGGGTAAGTAAAATACATATAAAACTGTTTTCTAAGTTTAAGCAACAATTTTCCTCTACAAATGTCTACAGATGTTAAAAAAAAACAGTACCGCAAACAGTAAATGGGTTGTTGCCCACTTCCTTTTTTTCGAAAGATACACATTTATGGGAAAATGATGATGATTTTGTTTCTGCAAAGAAAAAACTAGAAAAACTATGTGTTCTGAATGATTTATCAGAGAGAGGCGTGGCGTCAGCTACAATATATAACAAAAAAATTACAAAGAATGAGGATGACTTTCAAAACTTATTGATTAACATTGATAACAATCGAAAAATTATACGTAATGTTAACAAAAATGTCACTGAAAAAGCTCTTAAGAAACCAATTTGAAAATACTTCCACAGTTGTTCCACATTTAATGTTTAATGTATTGTAATTTTAGATAAAAATTTACTTTTTAATTTTAATTTGTTCATTAAATATGTTGATTTTGTTTATTTAATATCTTTTGTATGGGAGTACAAATATATTGATGAATTGAATTTTTGATATTTTTATTAAAGCAATGTATCTTAGATGTTTTTTTTTTACTTAACCAAGAACGAAACATAATGAAATTCTTTTAAGTTTCATAAAATTTGATAAATAAAAAAAATTTTCTCAAACTAATTTTTTTCTTATATTTTGCCTAGAAGTAAAAATAAATCTATGTACCGAATGAAAGGTAATTTAAAGACGTTTCTAACACATTTTACATCTTGAAGAAATGTTGAAAACTTTTCAAGTTATCGAGATTTGAAATCTATGAAAAATAATTTTTCACTTTTAAGACTATCAAAGTGGTCCTTAATATAATAATTTTTCACACCAATAATTTTTTTGTGGTGGGGTCGGATCCTTAAGAAAAGAATTGTTTAGTTGTATGAACAAAAAGCACCTGAAAAAATAGAATAAAATTTTTTTCTCCATAACCTCATTTTTTTGATAAAATCTATTTCAGCGACCCGATACCCATCTTCAAAAAATCCAAAATTTTTTTCGAAATTCTTTTACATCACAAGCCTTAATATTCCGCTTCAAGTGTTGCAAAAATCGCAAAAAACGCCTTTGGTGAAACGCCCTAGTATATATGTACATACATATATGTTTGTCATTCCGTTTGTATTTTCCACAATATTCATTCTGCTGTTTTATCAGAAATTGTCCGAAATAGATTGTATTGAAAATCAGCTAAATCGAGTAGACAGTTTCAGAGCTGGAAAATTTAAACTTTATCTTGCCAGAAAAAAATATTCCTGCAATAAACAACTTTATTTGAAAATAGAACCAAAAATCAATTAAAAATGTATTTGAGTCAAATAAACTTTTGTTTAAAAATAAAATATAAACAATAAACAACTTTAATTGAAAATAAAACCAAAAATCAATAAGAATGTTTTTAAGTCAATTAAGCTTTTGTTTATAATTTTAATTAATTATAAAGTTTAATTGACTTTAGATTCTCAAGCAATCTTAGTATTGTTTAGAGTTTAAGTTTAGAATTATTAAATAGTACAGCACGGTTTTTGAACATCATTTGTTATAAAAAAAAAATACGCTTGTATCAACTTTTCCAACCTTGCCATACTTTTTGCTGCTTTTTGTAAAAACCATAGTTGAAACAGAAATAGAAAAATTTGTTTAGTACACTATGGATATTTATTTGATTCAGTTCTCGGTGTCGATGTCAATATGGTAAAGGCTGGCAAAAGTTGTAACTTGTACATATATCGTTAGCTAAAATGCAAAAGGACGTAACTAACAAAAAAAATCAAAATCGCGTTTTTCATTGATTATTATGAATGCTATTGAACTACATGAACTTAACTACAAGTTGGTTTAGTTATTTTTCTAGTTTTTTGCTTCTCCTGTAAAATTGTATATTTGTTAGTCACGCCTTTTTGCATTTCAGTTAGCGACATGGACATCCCATTTGTTTTAGATGTGGGCGAATAAATTACCATTAGAAAGTGCTGATCTTTGTTAACATCCTATCTAAATAATTTAAAATTTTTTAACATCGAAAATAAAATCTTTGAATCAAATTCTTTAGTCGTAAAACACCCATAGGTCACTTACTATAAATTACACTAGAGAAAAAACTAAATGATGCATTTATAGCCTAATAAAGCACTCTTACTTTTTTTTAATTAATTTTGTGTTGAAATGAAGCAAAGCTAAATTTAAATTCACTTCATACATTTTTGTATGAAGAATTTGACGAAATCGCCAAACAGTTGGGTGTACAGCAAAACAGTACTTATTAAACCTTAAAATAGTTGATATGGGGCAAAATAAATGCTTAATGTCTCAGAAACCATAATAAATTTCGTAAAACCATAATAGGGATTCAAAATATTTTTACTCCATACCTAATTTTAAAAAAAAATAGTCAGTGGGTCAAACCAATTCTGAGGCGGCGAAATGTGAACTTAGCAAAAAAACAGCAAAATGAAATGGGGGTTCCTCAAAAGAAAGTTTGTATTTAGTTCATCGATTAAAAAACAAGTAAGCCCTTGTTTAAATACATAATTTGGGAATATCTTTCTTAGGGCCAATTTCACCAACTTATTTAAATATCAATTAATATTTAAAAATAATTTTTCCATACAAAAATTAATCAAAATCGACATTTAAATATGAACTGATATTTAAATAGAGTTGGTGAAATTGGCCCTTAAGGACCGTTCCCATATTACACAGAAAAAAATTGTCCTGCAATAAACACGTTTAATTGAAAAAAAGCAAAAATCAAATAAAAATTTTATTGAGTGAATTAAACTTTTAATTAAATTAAGTTATTAAACATAAGTTTAATTGAATCAATTACATGTTTAACTAATTTTTTTTTAATTAGACGTGTTTATTGGAGGAAAATTTTTTTCTGTCTACGTAAAGCATTATTTGCGATTATAATAAACTGGAAGGCAGTTATTGTTAGTTCGTTTTTGTTCCGTTTTTGTCTGCAAAAAGTGAAAAGAATGAGAATTAAAAACATGCATAAATATTAACATAAATCTTCCTTTCAATTGCTTGTAATTATAAACTTTAAATAATCGTATCATTTCTATACGATTTCTACAATAAATTATTTGTTTATTTTCATTCATTGTTTTTAAATTGAAAGCGGTTCGATCATGTAAATTCCACTTTGATCATGTAAAATCCACTATTTTTTTTTAATTAATCGACTGACAAAATCATAAAAATACATGTGATGTGATAGTGGAAAAACAAAAAGAAAATAAAATTTCTTAATTCATTAAAAATAAAAAACGAAAAAAAAGTCAATCCCAACGCTCGTCGCTACATCGAACACTTGAAATTCATTATTTTAAAGAAAGAGCACAAGGAAAAGGCAGAAATAAGAAAATAAAACAAAAACAAAAAAGAAATATTTTGCTGTTTTTATTTAATTAATTAGTTAAATATTTAAACATGCGAATGAAATGGTCATTCCTTTTGCTCAATGAAAAAGAAAGAAAGAAAATAATAATAAAAACACCACACAAATTTGTGGCTACACTCGCGGCCATAATTAGACCGACAGCGCTCGCAAGATGGAATAACTGGCCCGGCCGATTGGCACGATTAGCACATAGATAATCGTACATTTTCATTCATTCATGCATTCGTTCATTATATGAGACTCAATCTTCAATTCATACTCGGGCCACGACGCATCGTTTGAAACTGTGCGATACGGCATTAATTTAAATTTTAAAATTTTATGAATGGTCTGTTTGATGATGTGTGTTTGTTTGATTGTTTGTGTAATGTTGTGAATGTGAATGAACAGAGTCTGTAGTGAAAGTTACACAACTATAGACAGATAAGCGAGTCCGTTCTCAAAGAATTTAATTTGATTACAAAAACACTCATACAACTAACTATACATCACATATTCATGCGGCGGTTGATTGTCCCGATTTAAGCCATTATATCAGGTGATTAGCAGAATTTATTTAGTTTCATCTTACTTTAAGATAGCTGGAGTTGAGATAATTTGTTTATATGTAGCTAATTACATATGTATGTATATGTAATTCTTTCAATGGAATGCAGAAAAGAAAGTTGTTGAAAACAACTTTTGTTTAAAATTCTTATCATCAAAATTGATTTTATTTGGAAATATTTATGTATGTACTATATGCATGCATGGGTAGCATTGTGGACTGCTTTTGAAACAGCAGAGATTAAAATTAATGGTGTGAAATTCTTGGGAATTTATTTTTTTGTAACGTAATGGCATTTTGTGACATCGCAATAGTGTGCACTAGTGGCAGCGTTTGCCATTTTGAATTTTTTTATGTTGGCATTGCGTAACAAACAAAAAACTTCATTTGAATTGCATTGCAAAAAGTTTGGCAAGGTGTTGCCAATGACCAGTGTGGCCATTTTAGCTGTTTCACCGCCAAATTGAGTAATATTTAAGTTTAAGCTTTGTTAAGCACTAATAATCCCAAATTATTATTTTACTTATTCAGTAAAATATTTTTTATTAAAAAAGCATCAGGTAACCTTTACCCAAAAAAATTCTTAGAACAACTAGAGTTATTATGTTAAACTTTCATTTAAACAAATGCGAAGTTCAACAAATATCAAAGTTGAAACATCCTTCTTACAACTACAATTCGAGCTGAAAAGAAGTCAGCCAATGTAGCAATGGTAAAGTAAGAAAATAATAAATTCAGTAAAGTGCGACTCTGACTCGCGCACGAAGGGTTACGTACGAACACTAGATATGTAATTTAACACAAATCTCACCCTATATAATATATAGTTTTGGCATTTTTTTCGTTTTTGGTGTCTTCGGTTTTTTTTTTGTTTTGGCGGTTTTTGCGTTTTTTCGGTTATGGCGATTTTTTTAAGTTTTGGCTCCTTTTTTAGTTTTGACACTTTATTTTCTTGTTTTGGCGATTTTTTTTTATTTTTGGCGATTTTTTTCATTTTTGCGATTTTTTTTTATTTAAAATTTTTTTTTTAGTTTTGGCAACATTTTCGCGTTTTGGCGATTTTTTCGATTTTTTGCGTTTTTTTTTCATTTTGGCGTTTTTTTTCATTTTGGCGATTTATTTTAATGTTAGAAATTTTTTTAATTTTAGCGATTTTTTTCGTTTTGGCGATTTTTTTTTTAATTTTTGGCGGTTTTTTTTTTTGGTTTGGCAATTTTATAATTTTCGGTTTTTTTAGTTTTACCGTTTTTGAAAATTTCAAGTGTTTGCCTCTTACGGTTTCCAAGATATAGCAAATTGTCAAAATTACATAGTCAAAATTGTATTAACTTAACCACCCTTTAATTTTAATTTTTTTAAATTTTAGTGTTAATTGTTGTAGTCTGTATAAAAATACAATAATTTTACAAATTTCAAGTTTCAATATACATATGTTCATACAATTGTATGTATATTACATGGTATTTTAACATTTTTCGTTGCTCGTTTTGGAACACCCTTTAATTTTTAATTCTCATGTATTAGTTGCTGTAGCGGCCAAGGTTCTATATACTGTGTCTAAATTTCAGGTCCGTAGCTCTTACGGTTCCTGAGAAAATACCGTGTGACGGACAGACGGACAGCGTAGCGAAAACAATAGGGTTTCCTTTTCACCTTTGGTGTACGGAACCCTAAAAAACATGTTGATTATTGAGTTCTTGCTTCAACTTTGATAATTGTTAAACTTCTCATAAAAAACAAATTAAACAATTCTGCAAAAAGAACCGACTTTAATGCAAAGATCTGATAAAACATTTTCGAAAAAAAATGTATGAGACTAAAATGGTAGTAAGTTCTTTGAAAAATTTTTTTTTGTGTAGCAGCCACTACCCCAAGTTTGTGCTGCTGTGTTAAAGTTACGTCGATGTCGACAACTGGAATAAGGGTGATTAATTATTTGTGGAAGTTCAAGAAGTTATGCACGAATTAACGCGTTAAGTTTACCAACAATAAGCTCTCAGCGACTTTTTCTGCTAGTACTTTTATTGTTGTTGTTTTTGTCATAGTTTTATATATTTTTATTAGGCAGATGTGCAATAGCTTTCCGTGAGCACCTGCCATTACGGCCTTATCTCACGGGTGCCAAAGCACCGGGTGCAGGTAAGACGCCAGACCATCGCCCCCATGCACCCTTTTAGATTGAACTTAAGGCCCAATCCTGAAGGCACATAGGTTGCAATCTTTGATATAGTTATCCCTGTACTATATTCAATTACCTTGCTGAGGTAATTTGAGTTATTTAAACTCTGCTGCTATGTCCGTGCCCATAGCAGCTTCTGTTGAATGGCAACAGCACCTAGAATAGTGTCTGGCTGACCGCGTCAGACCAACCACTACCATGGATTTCATACTGGGAAGCCAAGACTATTCTCCCAGCGATTTTGGTAGCAACCACAGCCACCACGTTTATTCTCCCGGTTCTCACGCTAGGGTCTTGTGTATACACCTTAGCGAGGTCCCCAAGAGAATTCCTCAACCATTGCCGGCAAAGCTCAACCACTCATCCGAGTTCAACGCATGCCTGTGTCGCCAAAAATCCAGTGCCTACTCCACACATACCAAAATAATCCGTTTAACCCCGTGAGGTAGGACGAACTCGGCATTTTAGCAAAGGATCCTGACGACCGCTACATGCACTCAAAACTTCAAAACAGCTCGGCTGTCGGGCCACCGGCACCAGTGGCACCAGAAGTAGCCTCTGGTTAGACCTCGAAGTTCCAACACAAGGGCTTCACCTCTATCGTCTTTTGAACTCAGGGGCAGTTCTAGGTGACGCTGCACCTAACTGACATCAACAGGAACATGTCTTCTTTTTATAAATATGTGCACATCCTTTGCTCTGTTGCCAGAGATCGGGTAGTAACACATAAGTTCTGTGGGTAATGTACCAAAGGTACGTCAATGGAAAAAGCCCCATCACCCCAGCTGGGGCCGCGGGATTGCCACACCCGTAGTCAAAAATAGACTCCCCTGGGAGGATTTTTATTAGACATATGCAAATGCCGTGATTTGCTATGCGTGAGTCATGCCTTAGTCACGCGTGATCGTATTAAAAAAAAACGTGAAACGTGTGTGACATAGCTAACTTTCTCAGGCTTGTTAAATAATCCATTTTTGTATAATTCTTATTCAAAGTCAGTTAATGGCAGGCAATTCATCAAAAGCGTGCGTGATTAAAAAACTCATGAATTTATGCTTGTTTTGTTGGTAAAGCACTGTTTATATGCAATTCGTTGCTACTTTGGTATTTTTTTTATATAAAAACAATAATTAACAATAATTATTCAATAGTCAGTTTGCAATTGGTGGGCGGGGGGTACTCCACTCCCTCCTCCTACACCAGCAAGATTTTTTTGAAACCTTTAGTTTCTTCTAAGAGTTAACCACATCAAATTAAGTGCGTTTTACTGTTCTTGTTCGGCAGATATAGGAAAAACAATAATTACTTTTTTTGTTGGGGGGGGGGGGGGGGCGTTTCCCTTTCCAATCTTCTAAAACGCCAATGTTTTGTCTAAACATTTACTTTTTCTAAGTGTTATAGTTTTCCAAAAGGTTTGATTCGTTGAGGAAGAAGCGTTTGCATTAAGCGAACGTTTTTATAAAAACAGGCTGACTGACATTCAGAACAAAATCTTAAAAATATTTATCGGACAAATTTTATCGCATGCGATATTTTCTGAAATAAGAAATTAAATAGAGCAAACGCATATAAAAGAAACGTATATTTTTGGCAGATTTTCTACAAAGTACAGTTTTCCTACAAAATTTATTAAATGTTACAACGCGTACAATTTGCCTGCGTATTAGACCCCTGCACAAGACCATTTACAAGAACTTTGAAGACATGGCGGATTTTTGAAATGCTTACAGTACAGTGAAATCTTTTAAAGCAAATGCTAAAGAACGATGTTTGTAAGAAATTTGTTTCAGTTATTGCAGGTTTAGGAGTAACGAAGAAAATACTTGGTGACGGAAGAATTTGTGATGATTGCTTCTTCATACGCATGGGCGCGTATACAAACGTCAATCATGTACGCACACACATGCGCTTGCTTTAAAAAACTACCCTTAACCACATAGCCAGTGGGAATTTGTGTTAACTCAGAGCTATTGAATTATCAGCCGAAAATTTGTGAGAGGTGGTTAAAATTAGCATTCATTCTGCATGTTAAAAGTGATCAGTTTTAGCGTTGAGTGACCGCAGAATGAGTACATCAGTTTTGAACTAACCACGAGTTAGCTCATTATGAGTTAGCTTGTGCCAAATAAAAAATAAATAAAAAGAAATTGTTATTTTTAGTTAATTATGATTTAGCTTATTATTTTATTAAAATTTTTTAGTCAGCTTAAAGTTTAAAATATTTTAAATTGTTTTTTTAAGAAACGAGAACGTATATCGAACCGTGATCACCATCGTGCCATCGCGCCATATGAAATATAAACGGCACAGAGTTATTATAAACATGAATATTATGCTGGGATTTTCTCTCTGAAATTTGACTGTATCAGTTTGAGTTAGCTAAAAGTTAGCTCAATACTTATCGAAAAGAAGAAAGTTGTGCAAAAAAGAATTGAATCACATCTGTCTCATTTATGAATTAGTTCAGAAGCTAGTTGTAAATGAGTCATCAAAAAGTCACCCATAGCTAGCTAATAAAAATCCAACTGGGTAATAGCTTACCATCTACATCTTACACACACACACACACACACACTCAAACGGACAATATGAAAAATAACAAGCATACACCCAGCTAGCATTTTGTATCAAAATCGAATCTTTTCCGAATCAGGCTTCAAATCGTTACATACGTGATCGTATCGGCAATCGTACGAAAACAAATTAAATGATACGTCAATTGTATAAACTGAGTGGGATTTCAATACATTCACGTATGTGATAGTCCGAAAATTGTGTTTTTACGTGACGAGTTGTACGTTCACGGATGTAACGATTTGACCCCAGCTTGATGGGAAAAATAACCGTATATGAGCTCATTTTTCGATCATATATGATACTCCTGTTGTGAGAAAATGGTACCCTACAGATGAATCATACCAAAGAATCATTTATGATACGATTTGCTGATTTATTTTTGAGCAATTTTCTGGTAGTATTAAATCATTAAATCACCTTTTTGAGCTTTCTTTGCATTTTGTTCCTCTATTTTCAAAAAATCATTTCTTGATCATTTAGATGAATAAAAAGTGAATCATTTTTGAATCACCCAAGTAATAAATCATCAAAAGTGATCTCAGGAGAATCATGTAAGGGATTCCTGCAAAAAATTATCACCCAAATGCTACCTGGGTACGCATCAAAATTACTTCTTCTAAGTGTTTGTTACGAACAATAAGTCTTCGCGACATCGCTTAAAAACACTCATAAACACGTACACCAATACATCCATCATGCTTCGCTTATTAAACGACATCATTTATTATTGGTTTAGTATAAGGGTGCGAACAGAGTGAGCGCTGATGCCGAGCGGTGCCGAGCCGAGCTTACTGACGCTTATTTTCATGCGAGAAGAAAATTTGTATATAACACAGTGAATGCGAGAATCAGCGCTGAAATTCTGTTTATTCCATGTGTTTTGCTTTTATGTCATTTAGTCTTCTTTTTCATTTGTGTTTATAAAATTGCTGTACACGGTAATGGATTCATCGGATGAAGAGTATTCTGCTTCTCCTAGTGTGATTAATGCAATTATTAACACAAAAGAATTTGGAAAAAATTCAATTACACTAAAAAGGAATGAATTTGCTGAATTTCATAATTTTTCCTCGATATCCATTTTTCATTATTTTTAAACCATTAAAAAACTCGACTGCACGCTAAAAAGTAGACATAAACAATGTTTTCGGCGCTGAAAAACGCTTTGAAACTGTTTTCTCGCACTCACCGGCTTTGCTCTCTGCTCTTGTCGGCGTTCACTGTGTTATACACAAGCTTATTTGTATTGATTTGTATGTAATCAGTTTTATCGCACTGACAATCTCGGCTCGGCTTTCAGCGCTCACTCTGTTCGCACCCTAATATATGCCTCGACAATACATTTAAAAAACAAGATGTATTTTCATTTCAAGACTGTTTACGCAGCCCTCCTAATTTCAACTGACAACTTTGTTGCCTTGCGAGCTCAAAAGTCCTTAATACGTTTGTATGGTAGTAAAATGTTTTCATTTTATCTATTCTTTGAAAGCGATATGGAAAATTATTTTTTCCTTTGTAAGCAATTTTATTTTTTTAAGTACTCGCCATGTGTAATTGTTTTCTCTATTCCATATGTTTTTCAAGAAAAACTATTTTTCTTTCTAATAACACTGTGCAACAGGGAAAATAATCACAAAGTTCTAGGACAATAGCATGCATAAATCAAATAGACCAAATTACGACACATTGCTCAAGCATTTTATTTAAGAGTTTTTTTTCATTTTGACGATTTTTCGTTTCGCGATTTTTTAGGATTCTGTACAGCAAAGGGGAAAAGGAACCCTATTGTTTTCGCTACGCTATCCGTCTATCTGTCACAGGCTATTTTCTCAGGAACGGTAAGAGCTACGGACCTTTGGACAGAGTATGTAGAATCTTGGCAGCTACAACAACAAATATATGGGAGTTAAAAATTAAAGAGTGTTCCAAAACGAGCAACGAAAAATTTTAAAAACCCATGTAATATACATACAATTGTATGTAGATATGTATATTGACATTTGAAATTTGAAAAATTAGTGTTTTTATATATAGACTACAACAATTAACACTAAACTTAAAAAAAAATTTAAATTAAAGGTTGGTCCATCACTTAATGCAATTTTGACTATGTAATTTCGACAATTTGCTATATCTTGGAAACCGTAAGAGGCAAACTCTTGAAATTTTCAAAAACGGTTAAACTAAAAAAACCGAAAATTATAAAATCGCCAAACCAAAAAAAAAATCGCCAAAAATTAAAAAAAAATCGCCAAAACAAAAAAAATCGCCAAAATTAAAAAATAATTTCTAACGCTAAAATAAGTCGCCGAATCCGAAAAAATCGCTTAAATGAAAAAAGTCGTCAAAATGAAAAAAAAAACGCCAAAAACCTAAAAAAATTGCCAAGACGTGAAAAAGGCGCCAAACTAAAAAAATCGCCTACATAAAACAAATTGCCAAAATTAAAAAAAGTCGCCAAAATTAAAACAAAAATTGCCAAAATGAAAGAAGGCCAAAAACCAAAAAAATCGCCAAAACGAGAAAATAAGGTGTCAAAGCTAAAAAAAGCGCCAAAACTTAAAAAAATCGCCAAAAATAAAAAAACCCTCAAAACCGAAAAAAAACCAAAAACGAAAAAAATTGCCAAAACTAAAAAAAAAAAAATTCTAACACTAAAATAAATCGCTAAATCCGAAAAATTGCCAAATCCGAAAAATCGCTAAATGAAAAAAATCCCCAAAATGAAAAAAAATTCCAAAAACGGAAAAAAGTGGCAAAACGCGAAAAAAGGTGTCAAAACTAAAAAAGCACGACAACTTTAAAAAAAATCGCCACAACCGAAAAAATGCAAAAAAAACTTAAAACTACAGAAAAAAAACGCTTGAAACCGAAATAAACCCAAAAACTAAAAAAAACCAAAACTATATTTTATATAGGCTAAATTTCGTATTGAATTACATATCTAGTGTCCGTAAGGAACCCTTCGTCCGAGGGTTGAGGTCGCACTTCACTGAATTTATTTAATTTTGGAATTTTTTAGTTTTTGAAAATTTCAAGAGTTTGCCTCTTACGGTTTGCAAGATACAGCAAGTTGTCAAAACTACATTAACTGATAGAATACCCTTTAGTTTTGATTTTTTTTTTTAATTTCAGTGTTAATTGGTATTGTCTGTAATATTCCATTAGGATTTCAATACTTTTCGTTGCTCGCTTTAAAACGCTCTTTAATTTTTAACTGTCAGATATTTGTTGTTGTAGCGGCCAAACTTTCTGTGAAAATTTCAGGTCCGTAGCAATTATGGTTCTCCAGATAACAGCCTGTGACAGACGGACGGGCAGACGGGCATAGTAGCGAAAACAATAGGGTTCGTGTTGAAAAATAAATATTTCAACTATATTTTTATGTTTATAGATTTGCTAACAACAAATCTTGTACAGCTTTCATCACATACAAACAAGCACTTGAGGTCTTTAATGACGTCATTAGAAGCGGAATACGCTTTCTGCGTTTGTTGCTTCATTAATAATAAGTAACAAATTTGTTGTTTGATCTCTTCAGTAGCATTTACAGACGTTGCAATTATATTAGTTTGTAAAAAAGTTTCATTTTGTTGTATAGTGTAATTGGTAATGCTTATTTGTTATATATTTGTGAGTCCTGAATGCATTTGCTTTTGCATTTTAACTGACAAAAATTCATTTGGTAAAAGTTCATACAAACAAATCCACAGCTAGTGAAGACCAGAAAGAAATTCCTTTGAAACGTAAAACAAACAAAAAAAAGCAAATATACAAACGAAAAAAAAAATCTGGCAATAAAAATTCCTGGAAATGCAGAAAATGCTTTCCCACGCATTTCATTCGGTTTATTGAGGATTTTGTTTTTTCTTCTTTCCTTTTTTCCTTTGTTTATTTTATCGTCTTGTCTCGATAATGGTCTCGTCCTTAAAACCATTTCGTCGTTTATCATTTTATTAGTTTGTTGAACTAAAAACGACCGACCGCTAATGTTTGAAGTTGGAAGGAACACTGTTGATGGCGATAAAGTAGATTTGAAATTAAAATGTTTTCAAAGGAGCGTGCGGCGCTATTTGAGGGATTTTTGGGATTAGTCGGGTCGGGTGTTGTCGTCTTCTGTTGGTTCTGAAGAAATAAAATCGTTGTTTAAGAATTGTTTTTTTTTAATGCCACGCTGGATTCTACCTAGAAAATATGCAAGATAATTTTTTATCTAGCAACAAAATATGTTTTATTTGTGGAATACATATCTTTACTTATGACGAACAGAATATTTACCTTCTTTGTCTAAGAACTTTTAAAATTGGTGAAGAAACAACTGTGTCCATTTTTAGGACAAATCGAATGGTTACAACGTGGTCTCTATACTTTTCGCACAATTGCTTATTGCTTTACATAGTGTCCACACCAGATGAATTTACATACATATATCATGATGAATGTCAAATTGATGTCATGATGAAAATTTATCACGTATAGACTCAATTTATTAATATGATGGTAGCGTTATGATATAATCATCAGAGCTCACGGCCTGATGAATTCATCTTGATATCAAATGTCATTTTATGTGTTATTGTGCATTTAACGTTTATTTACCAAACAATTTTCGTTTAAAAAATGCGGCACAACAATTGTTTGTGACCAAAAAAATTAAACAACACTCAAATTATTTATTTTTGGCAAGTATTTTTAAAATATTTGTTTGATTCATCATAATATAAAATCATCAACGTCTACCCCTTTGTGTTTATATTAATGAAAAAATGACAGTTGCTCTGCCGGCGTCATCAGATGTGTGTGGACACTGTGTTATGAAATCGTAGACATAATTATATTGCTCATTTACTTCAATAAAGTCATAAATCAAAAAATTTGATCTTCGAATTAATAAAGCAGAATTAATCTCCATCTCATTATTCTCAGTGTGTAAAAATTTCATATAAATATCAAACTCTTGAGGGACAAATAAAATTGTCTTTTTAATTTTCTGTTAAACTTGTTAAACCCTTCACCAAAAAATGGTACGTGATGTCGGTTTTTCGAAGCTCCCAGAAAAGTTAGAGGCTTCGGTCTTAGACTGGTGTGTCAAAAATTGTCCAAAATAGATTGATATTGAAAATCAACAAAAATCTAGCAGACTGTCTCAGAGCTGGAAAACTTAAACTTTATTTTGCCATATAAAAGTAACTACAGTGAATCCTCTCATAACCGGACACTCACTCACTCGCGGTATTTTTGTTCGGTTATTACAGGTGACCGCTTATGAGAGGTAATTTTTTTTTTTTGTAGTTTAGTAATTGAAAAATTGTATTAAGAGTAGACTGCTTCAACTTATATTGGTATAATTTCAGCTGCTGGGTTTCAAAATAACTCAATGTTTCTTGGAATGCAACAAAGTCGTTTCTAGCAAAATGCTTCGTACCGAGAATTTGTATAAGAAATGCAGCAATATGAACTGTTAAAATATACAAGAAATTTTACATCTTCGCGATTTCATTCGCCGAACATTTTTCTTTTTCAAATTCGTTTGAATAAGAGAAGAAAGACCTACTATTTGATTGCAATCCTTGTTGCCATATTTCATCGCTTCTGTCCGCTTATGAAAGGTATTTAGAGCAATATTTTTAAAAATTTAGTGCCCGCGTTCGGTTATTAGAGTTTCCCGTTATGAGAATGCATTTTTTTTTTTTTTGAACATGTCAAGTTGTTAGGGGTGTCCGTTATGAGAGGTTTCACTTTAGCTAAAACTAATTTTTGTTTTTTTTTTAACTTATTTTATATTTCAGTACGAATAAAATTGGTATTTATAATAAAAAGAAAAAATAAAAAAGACGTTTCCAGGGTTGCAAAACTTATAATGTGGTTTTATCGTTGGCTTGGATAGCTTAGCTGTGTCCAGGATTTACTTACGGATCCACAAACCTTAAGTAATAACAATATTTATTTACCCCTTCCGGGGGTTAAGATATACTTCTATCTTTATTTACTATTTTAATAGTTGGATATAATATAACTATAGCTAAAATGAAAATGAGATTCAATCGGTGATAATCGTGAATAATATTTGCCTTTTATAATTATCCTCGTCCGGGCAGTGGCAGCAATAGGTTATAATTACGGAAATTATTATTATTAGGAAAATTTTGTACGGAAAATTTTAAATATAATACATATCAAATTCATTTTAAATTTTATGAATAAGGGGGTTTATGTTTTAGAAAAAACAGTTTGGTATAAAAATTTGGAAAAATAAAAAACATTGCTCCAGACCTGGAAAACTTAAACTTTTTCTGGTATATAAAACTAATTATTTCTTTGGTAATTAAATGTATTGTATATTTTAGAAAGAAATAAATTAGTATTGGGAACCAGAAAAAGGTTCCAGGGTTGGAAATCGCAAAAAAAAATTGGAAATATATAACCAAAATTTTTTTTTTCAATTAAACATATTTCATGTTTTAGGAAGCTCTTTACTCAAGATTTTTGTTATATTTGTTAAATTTTTATATGGTTATATAATTTAAGTATAAACGAAGGTTTTTAGCCATGTTGCTTATAATGCTCTCAGCACAGCTACACACATATGTTTCAAATCGATGGTCTTTCGTTGAGAGCTTGTAACGAGTTCTTATTAATTAATCTTTAGTAAATGGTGATAAAAATAAAATTTATCGCTAAAGAACAGTCATAACTATAAACTAAATTAAAGGAAATTTTCCATTTCTGTTTAACGAAATCGAAAAAAATCTTTATGAATAAAACGGTTGACATACTACCGCGATATATACCATTTGTAATGGAATGTTTGAATTGAAGCACTAAACACTTTTGCAAAATGAAAGATTACTAAACAAGAAGGCAAGATTTAAATTTGGCGCCATTCGAAGTGTCATTGTTTGACATTTGAACAATTGTTATTGTTTGCTAGTAGAAGGTACGAGGTTAGTAAAAATGAAGCGCTACACGAATGAACAACGCATTCTCATTGTGAAATTGTTTTACCAAAATGGTGAAAGTTTTGCGGCTACAGTTCGCAAATTTGCGATCAATTTGGGGTGACAATAATGCTCCAAAAGAGTCAACTGTAAAGAGATTAATGGATAAATTTGCCGAAACTGGGTCTGTTAGTGATGTAAAGACAACAACGCGCCTTCGACCAGGTCGATCGACCGAAAATGTCGCAGCTGTACGTGATGATGTCGCTCAAACGCAGGTCAAGCGCAAACAGTCAATGGTGTTCGGTATCGTGAAATTATAACCAGTTTTTTCCTGCCTAGAATTGAATAAATGAATGTGGAGGGCATGTGGTTTCAACAAGACGGCGCCACATGTCATACAGCCAGAGAAACAATTCAATTGCTACATCAGTCATTTCCCGGTCGTGTTATTTCGCGTTTTGGAGACCAGAATTGGCCGCCTAGATCGTACGATTTAACACCATTATACTTTTTTCTTTGGGGTTTTTTGAAGTCGATGGTTTACGCGAATAAGCCGATGACGACTCAAGCCTTAAAAGAGGAAATTGGACGCTGCATTAATGAAATACCGCAGCATTTATGCAAAATGGCCGTTGAAAATTTCATTAAAAGATCGCGTGTGTGCCAGCAAAGCCACGGCGGCCATCTGCCCGATTTGTTGTTCCACACATAACCTCATTTTGTCAACTTTACGATATAATAAAGTTTCACGATTTTTTTTTAATATCTGCGTTTTATTTAAAATTTAAATCTTGCGTTGTTATTGGGACACCCTTTACATATGGGAAAATATAAAACAAGTTAGTTTACTTGGTGTGGAGGTAGAATAATAAGACTATGTTAGGATTATTAAATAGTAGCACGATCTCGAGAGCGAGTAAACAAGCCTCAATTTTTCGGTATTGTATGGACGTGACGTCGATGTTGATAACTGGAATAAGGGTGAATTTCTTAAATAGAGAGTGTAGAATAAAATATTCAACTATTGCTAATATTGAAAATAAAATATTTGATTCAAATACTTTAATCGAAAAATTCCGAGGGATCACTTACTAAAAATTGCACTAGAACAAAAAAGCAGAGATGTGTCTTAGGACACCCGATTAAAGCTATGCCGCTTAATTATGTAAAACAAGTTTCATTTGTGAAATAACAATGCAATAGAATTATATTATATGATGATCTAGGCGCACGGCAGTGCGCCAGGCCAAGTTCTGGTCAATGCACGCAGTGTGTATATTTACACGAAGCCATTCGAGCTGTTTTTACCCCCCTCATAACTTTGTTCCCCGCAATCGTAAAATTATGATATTTAAACCATAATTAGAACAAATTCGTATAACCTCATATGCGAAGTTTGAAAGTTTTATAATGAAAGCTTCTGGAGATATAGAGTTGCAAAAATTGCATATTTTAAGACATACTACTCACTGACCACTGACAAACTCATCAAATTGATGAAGCACTTCCGCTATAGCTAGAGAGCTAAAATTTGGTACACGAGAAGATCTAGGTGAGCAATGAACCATAAAAGTCTGAAACCCGGAAATTTTAACCAGGAGGGCGGGGCTACGCCCATAAAAATTAAAGTTTGTGCTATTGAGCTGAAATTCGATAGAGAGCTAGGTCTAGGTGAGAAATAAAATAAAAAAATCTGAAAACTCGGAAATTTTAACCAGGAGGGCGGGGCTACGCCCATAAAAGTCAGAATTAAAAAAGCTAATATAAGGCGCTTAGTGGAAGCTTTTTTATTGAAATTCGGCATACATACTGCGGTACTGCAGGGCTATAATTTGTTTATTAAAAAAGTGGGCGTTGACTCGCCCATACAATTTAAACCTCATTTTAATGCCCTGCGGCTCAGCATATTTAGATATACTATTTATCTAGCTATTATTATCCGTTTGTAACGAAACTAGACACAAATAATAAGCACTGGCCCAAAAAATTTGACTTTGGAAAAGTGGGCGGGGTTACGCCCACAAAAATCAAAAATTAAAAGTTGCGCTAAGGAGCTGAAATTTGATATACAAGTAGGTCTAGGTGAGAAACCAACTAGAAAAATCTGAAAACAAAAAATTTTACCAGAATGGGCGGGGCTACGCCCATAAAAATTAAAAAAATAAACTATCACTTTAATAATGGCGTGATCACTTCCATAAAATGTTAGCCTTGTGTTTAATCTACATCTGTCTAGTATATTTTAGAAGAAAATTAGCAGAAAATTAGCATGAATTATAAGCGCTGCTCACAACAAAATTTTGAGTTAGGAAGAGTGGAAGAGGTAATGCTGATAAAATCTAAAGATATAATTCGCGCTAGATGGCTGACATTTTATACACTAGTAAGTGTAGCTGCGTAGGCCTATGGGAAAATCTTAAAACCAAAAAGTTTTATCCAAGATGCGGGGCACGACGTTAAAGCTCTAATTCGCACTAGCGAGCTTAAATTTGATACACAAATAAATCTAGATAAGAGATCACTAAGAAAAATCTGAAAACCCAGAATTTGCTATCAGAGGGCGGAAACAAGCACATTTAGTTCAAAATTAAGATAAATTTTATTGAAGCTTTTCATACACATTGCACTTATCCAAAAAAAAATTCCCTGTTTTGAAAAGTAGCCGTGACTTCACCCATAAATCTTAGCTTTTTCGTTCAGGTACTTCGGCATAGCAGTTTTTAATTTAATACTCAGGTATTTCTTATTAAATTTTTAATACCAAACTTTGCATGAACAATAAGCACTAGCAGATATAAAAGTCAGCGGGGCCAGGCTCATGAAAATTTTACGTAATATTATACTATAGAGAGCTGACATTTTGTAGACAAATAGTAATTGATTTACTCAATCAGAAAATCCAAAAATTAAAGCACCAGCTACCCTATTGAAACTTTGCATGCACATTGGGCATATCCTTTTGATATATGTACTTTGGCTAATCAGACTTTAATATGTAAATTTATTGAGATAAAAGACGGGATCACGTCCACTAAAATTTACGCTCCACTTTACATGTTTCTTTCCAGACGACTCTTACCAAATTGCATACACACTGGCGACCCGTTGTAATGGCACAGTAGTGCATTTTTAAGTTCAACAATTCCACACCCATCACACTCTTACCCATTATTTTATGTAAATCTACCATTTTCAACTGGCACCGTGATCATGAATAGAAATAAAATACACTCGAAATTTTAAGTTTAAAAAGTGTTATTATAGAAATCTTTTCAAAAAGTAATCAGATCCTCACAAAAACATAAATGTGAAAAACGGCCAAGTTCCTATCCAAAATTTCGGCCATTAAAAGTTGTGAGATATAAATTTTGACCAAGTTCTTCTTTGCCACAATACCTAACACAGAAATATATTATGTATAATATAAATTTGTAATCGTAAGGGTGTCATATAATTTCTAGATAATCTTTTAACTTGGCAATATTTTTACCTGTTCATTTCTTTATATTGATAAAAATGTTGTTTGGCGAGAAATCGCCACATCTGACAGCCCTGCTCTGCTTTTAAGTACAAAGAAATCAAAACAAAGATAAATTTATAACTGTAATAGTGTCGATTATTTTTGTTACGAAAATCACGTCCTCACCCCTGTATCGCGCAATAAATAGCATAGCTATAAAAATTATCAATATTTTCATAAAAAGAATATTTATGTATGTATGTATGTACTCATTCTGAGTTACATACTCTGTATATTAAATATTAATACGTACGTCGGTGAAGGGTACATAAGATTCGGCACAGCCGACTATATCACTCGTACTTGTTATAAATGTGAAGTATTTGAAAGTGGCACCACTGTGCCACTATATATATATTTAAATATCAGATGCTTATGATGTCACAGCCGCTTTCAAAATAATTGAGTTGCTTGCTATAATTGTTGCTAGCGGCATTTGTAGTCGTGTCGTGAATATATTTAATACATCAAAATTAAATTAAATCGGGCTAGGTCTAGCCCGAAAAGCTTTTGATTGGCGGTTTATATGTTGCAATGTCGGAACAGTTAAAAGTAGGGATGTAACGAATGTTCGCATTCGCAAATTATTCGCTTACTTTTGCTATTTGCATTTGCTTTTGCATTCGCTAAAATGTATGCGAATATTTCAAGCGAATACTAAACCAAAATCCAGCTGTGTTTGGAAATATTTATCAGTTTTTGAAAAAGACTTAAGACTAATGTGTTCAAACTTTTGAAAAATTTTGAGCACCATTCATTACTTCGTACAGAAAATTTTCAATGCACACAATTTTAACTAGCCATTGCTTATTTAAATTCTATGCGAAACAAGTACCACGCATACTATTTCGCATGAAAACTTAAAATGTTGAAGATATATTTCATATGTTTTTCCCAAGATGAACAAAGTACTACTTCTCCAAAAAATTTTCATGAATTCATGCCAATTTTTCGTAATATGTATTTTGAGAGCATTTCACATGAAATATTGAACACGATTTAGGACCAAAGTACGAATGGGTTAATTGCCTAACATTTTGTAAATGTATTTTTTATTATCTATACTTATTTTAATATAATTTTCATATATAAAACTTTTTTGTTTTAAAAATTTAAATATTTGCTCAATTCAAGACTCAATTTAAATAAAGTGCTATATGTAGTACATCTATGTATGTATATAATACAACTTCATGTTCTTAAACAAATTTAGTTTCATGTGATTTTTTTCCGTATTGCATTGTATTGTATTGTATATATGCATTCGCTTTCGCAAAAATTCAAATGCATTATTCGCTAACGCATTCGCATTCGCTAAACTGGTATTCGTTACATCCCTAGTTAAAAATCTAGACATTTACATAAAATGTATTATGTGTTTTTGTTATTAAAGGTATTCACGTCAAAAGTTGCACTGATGCAGAAAAGCAAAATTGCAAAATTTTCAAAAAATATAACAACAACCACATAGAAAATTATTTTGCACAAATGATGCAAAATTGTCAGGGTCTGAGTAAGTGCAAGATTATCAGGGTAAATTTTGCAAATTTGTGCAACTTTTTATGGCATTGCCAATCCAAAAAAAAAATGGACAAAAAGTACTTATAAAATCAACCATACACCAAATTACAACGCAGAAATTCCTAAATGTTTTTCTTTTAAATGAAAAAACAAGTCGTTGAAGTTATTTCAGATACAAATAAATTAATTAAAAAAATATTTAAAAATTCTTAGCTAGAAATTATAAAGAAATCTTCAAATTCGATTTTAAGATAACAAATACATAATTTTGTTATTTTCAAAAGACTGTGGCTCAAATAGTTATTAGAATTTTGTTAAATAATACCAATATTATTAATATTGATATTTTTATTAGTGAATTGATTACAAAATTAATCAGTGAAGTTCCAACACTTCGTTTCAGCATTTAAACAAACATATGAGTACAATATATCTATGCACATATTGTGCTGCTTTATAGACAATTAAACAAAATGGGTTGCTCACGTCAGAAAGTGCAATTATGCATTTTTGCACAGTTGCAAGAGTTGACGTGAATACCTTTATTATGTATTTTTTCTTTATCAAGGCTTACAGAACTAAGGCTTACCATTAATGTCCCTTCAATCAAAGTGCGAAATAAGTGGTAAAACAACATAAAAATTGTTAAAAGATAAATCAGTTCAGATCTTCCGAAATGTGAGTTGTAATGAATAAATGAATATTTTTTTTTTTTTTTGGATTATGGCTGCAACAATAATGTAAAATTTTGTTGATGTTTTTATCCTCTGTTGACTTTTGATTTAAATTAGTGATGGAATTGTGAGACAGACAGAGAGACTACACAGAAATAACTAAATTTCGTTTTCAGTAACCAAATTCATTGAATCAGTAAATTTTTTGTGTGAATGCGGACCTACAAAGAAATTTGTAGATTCTGATAACAATTTTGTAAAAATTTAACTGGAAAAAAATTTTATTTTTAGTTAAATTATTATGGCATTAGAGAAAAAAGTTAACTGAAACTCAAAATATTTTCAGTCAAATTTTTTAATAGGAACAGAAAAACATTTTTGCAGATTTTTTTTTTTTTGTATTATTCAGCAAATTTTTTTTTATAATTTACAAACACATTAACTAAAATTTTTCGTAATATCAGAAAATAAATTAACTGAATCAATAACAATTCTTAAAATTTTTTTTTTTTAAATTAGTAAAAGTTTTAACTGAAAAAAAAAATAACTGAATCAAATGAAAGGTTCAACTATTTTTTTTAATTTCAAAAATTGGCTTGTTTTTATGGTCAAACATTTCGTTCCCGCTTTTGGAACTCGTCAGTAGACTTCAACCCAAAAAATTTTTTAATTTAGCTAACAAACTCCGTATGTTTATAGTAAGACTCTTAATACTTTATTGAGAATCCCAATATACAAACATAATAAGTTTGAAAATCGCAAACAAAAATCTTTTAAAAAAAATAAAATGTTTTTTAAAATTAAAAAAATCAGACAAATTTTTTTATAGTATATAAAAATAAATTTAACTGAAAAAATTTAAAAAAAAATCAGACAAATTTTTTTACAGTATATAAAAATAAATTCAACTGAAAATAACAAATTTAAATATAAAAAAAATAAATGTAAAATTTTTTTTTACAAATTTTACTTTATATACATAGATAATTTTCATTCTATACAGTTTTTTTACATAAAATAAAATTGGAACAAATAATTTACTGGAACAGTAAATAATATTTACTGAAACTAAATTATATTTCAAAACACACGTTTGTTTGAACATTGTTTGCGAATAATTTTTTCTGTGTAACACTGATTAAGTTCCACACTATGAGAGTTAATAATTCTGGGATTTCTTATTTATTTTGTATGACTCTGCTGTTAAGTTGTGTGTGCGTGCTAAACACTAAGTAGTATTTCTTAGAATACAAAATCGCTTAAGTCGGTCCGTAAGTCCGTCCGTCCGTCCGTCCACTTAGTATGTGGGTGAGTTTAATACAAGTGTTTGTTGTTTGTGCAGCTTCTTGAAAAATGCCACTCATTTCCAAGAAGCAAAAATTCTTATAACTGCTGTGCTGACCGCCGACCCGACCGACCGTGTTTCAGTTATAAAGGATCCGTTTTCCACTGAATTTTGTCTGATTTTTATTTCACAAAACAATAGTATTATGTATTTCTTTTTTACGATCATGTGTCGGCATCCGGTGGTCATGCGAGTGTTATTAATAAAAAATAATAATAATAATAAAAACAATTTTATTTTTGCTTTGTGGCGCTCTTTCGATTGTCGCTTTTGATGTTTTATTTTTTTTTTAAGTGCTTGTTGTTCAAGTATTTGTTGTTTCAGGAATTTCTTTCACCTTGCATTAGGATAATGAACTTCATTAAATTAGATTTGTTTTTAATTTTTGTGTTTTTTTTTAGTCTTGATCATTGTTCCTTTTTCTGTTCCTGGCTTGAGTTATTCCAGGAATTTTTTTAGGTTTTTATTTTTATTTTTACCGCTTAAGAAAAAATAAAAGTTTTAAGGATATTGAATGAAATTTTAGTGAAAAATCTTGGACACAAAAATAAACAATATTATCTTGGAATTAAAAGAAATCAATGAAGAAAGAAGCAAATAAAATTCATAAGAATTAGTAGAGCGGTTATTGTTAAATAGGTCAGCAAATAACAGTCAAATTGAGTAGAAAATATGGATAAATGCAGCCGGTTTCCACTTCATTGACACAAAGAATAAAGCATAGTACCACAAGCAAAACATTAGTTTAAGTTCCGAGGAACCACAAGACTATTTGTGCAGTACAGTAGATAATTGCTCTCTTATGCCCATTATTACAACTTAAAGTTAGTTAAAAGTAGAATTTTGTCGGCCTTATAAAAAGTTGTTCACTATTGCAAATTAAATTTAACTTACCAAGTAAATTAAACTTGCATTTAACTAATCCCTTACATTAGATCGAAGTTAAATGGTATTTGTGGACAACTTTTTATAGTACCGATAAAATCCTACTTTTAGCTAACTTTGAGTTGTAATAATGGCCCTTAGAGTTATGGGTTTCTGAAGTAAT
Organism: Tachina grossa; assembly: GCA_949987645.1. Taxonomy (NCBI): domain Eukaryota; kingdom Metazoa; phylum Arthropoda; class Insecta; order Diptera; family Tachinidae; genus Tachina; species Tachina grossa. The sequence goes on along the minus strand of OX465276.1, from coordinate 56,213,169 downwards.
TAACCAACCTGACGTGGATAGATATAGATAGATAGCTTAGTAAATAGAATAGATAGAATATGCCTGCTCCATTGAGAATTTTTATAAAAATTAAACATTTTCATCGCTTAAGTTTGCATAGGGCAGGTGGGGAAACTATTACCCTGTACTGTTTTAAAAACATCAACAGATTTTTGCAAACACAGAAATAATTTTATAGAGTTCAGTGCGATGTCATTTTCGGAAACCATATAATTTTTGCATTTTAGGTCTGGGATGTGCCCAGCACTTTTATGTAAAATTTTACGAAGCATTTTTTTTGGGCGCTCTAACCAGCGTGACCATTTGACCGACTAAAGTGGCAAATTGCCACTTTTTCAACTGCATTCCCTTTTTCGACTGCCTTGCCACTTTTTGTCTGCCTTTTTGATGTGTAAACATCTATACGCTAGGGGGTAAAAATCTTTTGACTTTGATTTCTTTGCTGAGATTTCTTTGCATTGTCAAATCGGTGTGAGCTATGTATGAGTGTACTAGTGTTTGAAAGAAGCAATAACAAGCAGAAAAACAAGTCGACCGGCTCGAAGCCGACGGTGCGCCGCCGCCGGTTATTTTTCTGTATATTTCCGTACACAAAAGGTGAAAATGAACCGTAAGAGCTACGGACTTGAAATTTGGGCACAATGTGTAGACATTTGGCCACTACAACAACAAATACATGAGAGTTAAAAATTAAAGGGTGTTCCAAAACGAGCAACGAAAAATGTTAAAATCCCATGTAATATACATACAATTGTATGTACATACAGATATACACTTGAAATTTTAAAAGTTAGTGTATTTTTATACAGACTACAACAATTAACACTAAATTTAAAAAATTTAAATCAATGGGTGTTCCATCAGTTAATGCAATTTTGACTTTGTAATTGTGACAACTTGCTGTATCTTGGAAACCGTAAGACCAAACTCTTGAAATTTTCAAAAACGGTAAAACTAAAAAATCAAAAAAATATAAAATCGCCAAATATAAAAAAATCGCCAAAAACAAAAAAATCGCCAAAACGAAAAAAAGCACCAAATTAAAAAAAATCTCTAGGACTACAATAAATCACGAAAAACCGCAAAAATGAAAAAAATCCTTAAACAAAAAAATCGCCAATATGAAAAAATCGCCAAAATGAAAAAATCGCCTAAATAAAAAAAACCCCAAAAACAGAAAAAAATCGCCAAAATAAAAAAAAACCCCAAAAACAGAAAAAAATCGCCAAAATGAAAAAATCGCCAAAATGAAAAAATCTCCAAAATGGAAAAAATTGCGAAAATTAAAAAAACCCAAAAAAGAGAAAAAAAACGCCATAACGAGAAAAAAGCGATGAAACTGAAAAAAAATCGTTTAAACTGAAAAAACTTAAAAAATTAAGAAAGCTAAATCAAAAAAAATTATGAAAACCGAATGTGCGCGAGTCAAAGTCGCACTTTACTGAATTTATTTTAATTGCAATGCGTACACAACAACAAGAACAGCAACAACTAAACGATGAACAACAGGAATTAAAAATTAAAAAGTAAAAGTAAAGGCTTTACCATAGATGAGCACTGCAGTACCACTAAAGTTTCAGTAAAAACAAAAAAAAATTATTGATTACTAAAATTTTTTTCTACAATTTTTATAAATTGCCTAAATGATTTGTTATATGATGAGGTGCATTGAATTTTCAGTAATCAGTAATGCCCGTATTCATAATGAAATTCTACCAAGTGACTAAATGTTTTTCATACAAAAGTTTAAAAATTTGAATGAAAAAACTTTGCCACTTGCTACAATTTTATTATGATTACGGCCCTACGATTTTACTGGTAATGCAAATTAAATTTCATTAGCAGTAAAAATTTACTGAATTTTTTTTAGTAATCAGTAAATTTACTGCTTACTGCAATTTTGAATGCAGTACATATACATATACTGCAGTGTGCCCATTTACTAACCAAATAAGTTTAATAAAACCAACAAAAACCAACAAATTGCTATGTATTTACAATATTGAAAGTTTTGATACTTTTAATTAATTAATTTAAAAAAAGATACTAAAAGCATAAGTACTTCCAACTTAAAAAAAAATTTCATTACTAGATGTTTACACATCTCCTCTGTGATCGGACTCACATTGCTTTTTTTTTTTTTTTTGATGAGTTACATGAAAATACTTAAAAAATAAAAAGTTTAGTGTAGTTTTCTCATTTTTTTTTAATTTTGCCCCTTTTTTTGATAAATCTCCTATTTGGTGCCACTTTTTGAAAAATATCATCGGTCACCCTGGCTCTAACCCTCTAACTCTACTTTGCAAGGTTCTTCTCTGTATCTTTCATAGAAGGAACAAAAATATACTGTTAAGCAGGGTGGCATCCCTTACGGAGCCTCCTTTTGCGAAAGGGTCAAAAAAGACCCATACGGAGAAGTGTGAAAACTCTACTCTAAAAAGCAAGTCTCTTACATAAAGAGTATTTTAACCCAATGTTAAATAATACCCCGATATGAATCTTCAAAACATGGATGCACATACAGTCGACTCCGCTTTACTGGAAATAATCAAAACCCAATTTTTTCAGTTATTCTCTAAAACGTAGTTGGTATTACTGAAATTTGTTACAGTTAAGCGTACTGCTTAAAATCAGTAAATGTCTGGCAACTTGCATTGACAATATAATAAAAAAAATACAATAAAGTAGGTATGTAAGAGCGAAAAGGACAAATACATTTTGCTATTTAATTTTTTAACGGACAAAACATGCACAATTTTTTCAGCCTTCAGTTATGCAATCGATTTCTAATAAATAAATTTATCTTTGTTTATTTTTTCACTAAAGCGAAGTAAGTTTCATACAAAACGTAGTTGTGGGCTTGCTTTTGGTTTTCAGTAATACGACATTTTCAATGAGCGATGTTTCGCTACAGCGAAGTGAATAAGACTAGCTGCGTTTAAAATCAGTGCGGGGATTTGTATCGCTTTCAGTAATCCGATTTTTTCAGTAAAGCGGATTGGACTGTATTTCTTTTATTTAAGTTTCCTCTGCCAGAATCTGTCCTTACAGCCTGAAGTTGTTAGTTTTAGCGGGACTAAAAATATGATTAGTGCTCTAGAGTTCAACAAAATATATTTTTCTATTGCAATTATTTCATAAACCAAATATTTTTCGACGGTCCAGAGCACAGCTTCATTATTTTTACCACACATTTTTTTCCATAGATCAGAGAAATTTGATCTATTTTGCTATTCATATAACAAACAGAAAAAAATATATTTTTAAAATCTTTTATTTTTTTTATAAATCCCGTTTATTCAATTAACACTCATTTTTAATTAAAAACATTTTTTTCTCACATTCCAGTTAGAAGTTTAACCTTATTTCAAAAAAAAAAAAATTATTCAACACATTGCCTGAAGTGTAAAAAAAGTTATAAAAAGAACTAAAAGTGCTGTCCGGCTATGCCGACTTTTGTACACACTTAGCCATTGATATGAAGGTTTTTTTCAAGCAAATTATTTTGCAAATTTATTTAAAATCTTAATTTAATCTTATTTTGTCAAAAAAGAATCATTTAGATTATTCACGTTTACCAATTTAATTTTAATTAAATTTAATACAAAGCTTAATTATAGTAGCAACACTGGCCTACTGTTTGATAAGAGACAGTCGTTTGATCTTTCTGTTAGGGTCTGTTGTATTAATTTTAAATGTAAGTGTGCGACAAGTCGAACAATGTGAACATCGTGGGACAGGGCCTTAATATCTTTTAAAGACAGTACTTTCCCGGTTTGAATTTGAATTTCCGAAATTCTCTCATTGCGTACTTTATTTACGAACTAGAATTAAAATAAAAGCAGTAACAGTCAGGCAATGAACTACTACTAACTACTACTACTAATACGTGTTACCTTCTTTAGGAAAGGGATAGTAATACAAAAGACAGGTGGTGAAGGAAGACATAGCGAAAAGCTTCATTCTTTTACAACTCTGCTTTTGTACGTTTTTTTTAATAATGCATTGTTGCAGCGCCTCTGGTGTCAATGAGGCGTATTAAATTTAGGAAGCCGTGTTGAGTAGCCATTTTATTTGTTATTTTACTTCGCCCATGATTAGGTTTTGTAGTCAATGTGCTAACTACTTCAGCCAACGCCACCCTTAACATATTATTCAAACCCAAATTGTTTTTTTTTTAGACTATACCCATTAGTTTAAATAAATCAAATTATTGAATATTGTCTATTATTAAGATTACAAGAAAAGGGAGCTATTGGTTGAAGTAGTTCGTGCGTGGACTACAGTGTCTTGGAGAGCCCGAGTTCCATTCCTGGCCAGACCCTGTAGTATTATCTATATAGATTTTCATGGCATGCATTAAACTAACTAATAAAATGTCTACATAGTATGAAATAATGTTCCTATTCAACACCAGAGGCGCTGCAACCAAGCTATAAAAATACACTATAGCAAAGTTTTTAAAGTCGAACAATTTAATTGAGCTCCTCTTTTCTCTGCCTCAGCCTCTCCCTCTCACACACTATTTTCCTTTATCACTCTCTCTGTCTATCTATCTGTGACTTCACCAGTGTTACCATATGTGAAGATTTATCTTATTTTTTAAGTTTTTAGACATGAAAAAACGACAAAAAAGATTTCTCAGATAAAAAAAATGTTACTTTTGTCACTTTTAAGATATTATTGATAAGTCTTTTGACTAAACTACTTACATATGTTCTGCTTTGTTTTATAATAACCTTACACATACACAGAAAAAAATGATTTGTAAATACAATTAACTTTTTGTGATATCTATTAAATAATTAATTGATTTTGAAACTACAACGATTTTTGTAAATACAATTAACGAAATTGTAAGTTAAAGGAAAATCTTAAAAATATTTTCAATTAAATATACATATCAACAAATAATTTGTTGAAATTTATTAATATATTTTTTCCAACTTTTATTTTTGTTAGATTTCAAAGTTATTTCAATTAAAGTTATTGTTATATTAACAATGTGAATTGTTGAGGAAAGGAAAATGTATGTTCAATATTTGACTTATTTATTTATAAATGAAATGAATGCACAATTGTACGTATAAAAATTCAAATTAAAAAATGTCTAGTTGACATCAAATAGAACAAAACACACTGACTTGGCAAATAATAAAATAAAATATAAAAAAATCAACCAACTCTGGGAGCATCTAAATAACAAATTAACTACTTCTGGTCAACCAATAAAAGAATCGAAAATGTAGCTAGTGCTCTATTCTCTAACTTTACACTAATTTATTATTATTAAGTTATTAATTAAATTAAAATGAAAATAACATGTATGTATATTCGTTTCTTTTTTCTGCATATACGTGTGTATGTACGTACATACATACATATGTTTTTGCACACATACATATATACAAACATATGCTTTTGCTTACAATTTATTCAGTGTTGTGAAATGAACTTATATATAAATATATTTGCCTTTTCCCAACACTGAAACAAAAACTCGATTCGCTTAATAACGAGTGATATAATCCGAAAATTTCTAGCCATCGAAATTAATTTCTATTCGAATGCAATTCCGATCACGAGTGCAGGAATTAGGCCCCAGGACTAATAAACTAACTCACTTACCTCTCAGCTAAAGAGCAACACTTTATTAGAAAAGCAAATAATGAATACACACAAAACATGAATTTAAATTTGTTACATCAACAATGATGATTGTTAATTTTTAAATTAAATATTAACAGTTTGTTTTGTTGGTTGCATTTCAATGATATTTTTTTCTGTGTATGCTATACAGTAAATATTTTGAGCTATTTAGCTTTACGTTGAATAGTTTCCTGGAAACAAAATAAATTTTAACTTATTTTCGTTCAATAAAATAACAAAAAAAATATTTTTAACTAAAAAAAAAAAAGATTTTTTGCTTGACTTGGAGATTTTGAAAAATAAATATGGCAACACTGGACTTCACCATCTGCACCAGAATTATCACATGTGACAATTTCTCGCCAAACGTGGTGATTTTTCAACTTTTTTGGCGCCTAAAATTTGGTTTGCTGACATGGCTATTATTCTGGCGATAAATAAATTTCTTGGCGAAATACAAATATTTTGTAATTCAGAAAAATTATTCTTTTGAGGGAATAGTTTCATAAACATAATCTGCTTCTAATATTAATTTGGATAAATTGAATTTGGACGAGGAATTTTACAAGAAATAGTTTCAAGCGATTTTGTTTTTACTTTTGGAGATTTTCAGCTAATTTTTTCTATGTTTAATTTTATTAAAATTTATGAACAAAAAGTTTTATCAGAAATAATTTTTAGTCAGGCTTAAGTTCAGTAATTTCAATTCTTTTATTGAACGAAATATTTTTATTAATTAATGTGAGTTTCTAAAGAAGAGAAGAAAATTAGATTAGACTTTTAAGCTGGGGGAAATACCGATATCATCATACCGATCAACTGTAGAAAGCAAAAACAAAGTAACATAATATCCACTACTATAATACTTATATGTACATATGTACCGACGGTACATCGAATAAGTAAAAATAATTAATGTGATGATCGTAAAAGATAAGCAAGAATAGTTAAACATAGTTACATACGTGGGTAGAGTAATATAACTTCGTGCTAACCTAAATAGAAAAATGAGAATATGGAAAAACAGGGGAAATAAATAGTGATACTTACATATGTATTTACCAAAGGTAAATCAATAATTGTACACAACAATCATTTCTCACATTCCGTTTAATTAGAATTTACGTTAAATAGCTGATGTTAATAACAATCTCTACCCAAGTAGATAGACTAGGGTGCTGATGAAGTGCGTTGCTGCACAGAAAAATATCAGTATTTCCCCCAGCTTTAAAGTCTAATTTAATTTTCTTCTCTTCTTTAGAAACTCACATTAATTAATAAAAATATTTCATTCAATAAAAGAATTGAAATTACTGAACTTAAGCCTGACTAAAAATTATTTCTGATTAAAAATTCACTATAGTTCAATTAAAATCTAAAAATGTCTCACAAAAAGTTTTATGTAAAAACAAACTTTATTTTCAAATATATATTAAGAAAAATTACATAAAATTAATATTGGCGATTTTTAAAATAAATTTGGCGAAATAGATAAAAAAAATCTGACAACTCTGATCTGTACTTGCACTATCCATTTACTACTTCCAAATAACACCAATTGATCTTTTAATTGAACGCAAGTAAACTAGAAGAATTGTAATTTTACTTTCTCTTCCCAGCAACCTGTCAAAAGCTAAGTTAACCAAAAATTACAATAAATGTTAGAATATTGAGAATCACTTAGGACCAAATTCACAGTCCTGAGTTAATTAATAGCAATAGTTTAACCAATAATATTTGATTCACAGCTCTTTGCTTACCATTAGTTAAACCGCCAAATGTCATTGGTTAACAAATAGTTACACAAACTTTATTAGTATTGTTTTATTGATGCTGTAAAGCATCTTTTTAGTATTAAGCTGCAACATATTCCTTTTTTTATTTTCTATTATATTTTGGTTTTCCGAACCAATTTCAACAGTAATTCTTGCACGGTAAAGTTAGACGAGCGAGCACTGTTTTATCCATTTTTAGGAAATGTTACAGCAAATGTAAACAAAAACCATATGTTATAACAGAGATGCCAATATTGAAACTTAATTGTTTGATAGGGTTGCCATTCTTTGCTCATATTAAGAAGTTTAGTTAAACAATGCACTGTGAATATGAAGTATTAGTTAAACAATAGTTGTAATTTCAGTTTACTAATAATTAACTAATGACTGTAAGTTTGGCCCTTATTATAATAACTTTGATTCAACATGATTCTCCATTTTGATTCAGCATGAAATAAAGTTATTTCAAAAGGAAAAATTTTCTGTGAAGATTAGTATAAATCATGTTGAATTAACATGAAACATCTATGAAGCAAAACCATTGCTGTAAAATTTTAACATTGTTTAAGTAGATTTTAATATGAATTTTTTTCTGTATGTAGAAATGGGTTGCATTTATTAAATTGCATTCCAAGTATGAAGAACATACTATTATGTTGCTTATAAATTGCGAATGCAATTCCAGTTTTTTTTTTTTTTGGATGTAAGGAAAATTTAAGAAAGTCTAATGATGATTTTAAGAAATGTAAATGGTAAAAGAATAAGAAAATAATGCACGTTTTGAAATCACAAGATAATTCAACTTTCCTGTGGAATACAATCTTAGAAGATTTACTTAACCCTAGAAAGATAATCATATTCTGACATACGTTAAAGATAATCATGCGTAAAATTTACGCATACTTTTTGGAAAGCTAAATTATAGCATTTTGTTGATTAATTTAAAATAACCTAATGTTGATTACGTTTTTCTATATAACTGCAGTAAAAATAGCCGACTTTTAAATATGTAAATATATTTTTATTATCAGAAAAAACAAAAACAAAAGAACAACTTCAGTAATTTAAAAAATTTAGAAATCATATATCTTTGAAAGCTTATCAGCCGTTTTTGGATTAATAGTCATTAATTTCAATGAATCTACAAAATAAACAAATTATTTTTTATAAAATATATGTATAATAATTTTTTAAAATTAGTCAGATACGATTAAGGCAGATGTCAATATTATCAAGACCTTTCTCACTGCTGTCATTACCAAAATCCCAATTAAAGCACAAATTTCAACTTCGCACGTATCCCGAAATACAGCGATTTACTTATTTTCAAAGATATCTCGGCATTAGTCCATTTTACGATATTCATAATTATCTCATCAACCAAAAACTTGTTTAAGGATGAAAGGGGATCATGTAGATTGCAACACATTCGTGTTGATCTAACAAAATATTAAATACTGGCACTCGGTCGTATCTACGTGATTTTGGTTTCAACCCAGAATGTTTATTATTTCCATCTGTGGCAGAGAGATGCTGATGAAGAAGCTGGTTGCTCTATGTCAGTAACCCGCAAGCCATAGCACAATTGTGCGGATGAAAATCACACACATGCTTATGCTCTTTCATTTAGTCGTCACTGAGCAAGCGACGAATTAAGTTGTGCACGCATGTTCTAATTTTTTCCTGGTTTTTTGTTTAGTTTTTTTGAGCACACGGAACGAAATTAAAGTTCAAATTTAATAAATTTCTACAGACAAAAAATTGATAATACAGGGTGGGCCAAAAGAAACCAAGGGGTGTAAAAGTTTAATAACTTTTTCGTTTATTAATTTTTTTTTATTTTTTCTTTCAGATTATATAGACAACACTTGGAGAATTTATAATGAATGAAAATAATAAATAAAAATCAGAAAATAAGAAATGAATAAATGAAATCAACTTTATTGAAAATTTGATTATGAGTGATGAAGCTCATTTTCATTTGAATGGCTTTGTTAATAAGCAGAACTGTAGGTTCTGGGGTTCTCAAAATCCAAGAGCCATTCATCAACGCCAATTGCACCCCATCAGGTGTACAGTATGGTGTGGGATCACATCTGAAAATGTCATTGGGCCCTACTTCTTCGAGAATGAAGATGGAAGTGCTGTAACCGTAAATGGAGAGCGGTATCGGTTTATGATAGAAAATTTTTTTACGTCCTGCTCTTGAAAACAGACCTGGTATGTGGTTTCAGCAGGACGGAGCCACTGCCCATACTGCCCGAGACACAATGGCACTTTTAAGTCAAATTTTTGGAGAGCGAATAATTTCTCGAAATTCGGAAATTATTTGGCCAGCGCTATCGCCAGATTTGACAGCACCCGACTATTTTCTTTGGGGTGTATGTGAACAAGCCAGAGACAATCCTTGAACTCAAGGCAAACATTGTTGCAGAAATTCGAACGCTACAGCCACAAGTTTTGAAAGATGTTATGGAAAATGCTCTAAAAAGAGCCCATCAGTGCGAAGCTGAAAACGGTGGTCATTTAAAAGACATCATTTTTCATACTTAGTGTAAAAAAATTTCCATTTTGTATATTATATAATCTGAAAGAAAAAATAAAAAAAAGTTAATAAACAAAAAAGTTATTAAACTTTTACACCCCTTGGTTTCTTTTGGCCCACCCTGTATAATTATGGAAGCTGGGAAATATTTCGTGATTAAAAATGCTTTTGGCAATATGCTTTGCATTTTATGTTATGGAATATTTAAAAATAATAGGGAAAATAGTTTAAAAAGGCATTTTAATAGTATCCACAGAGCTGTGAATAAATTTAATTTTAATTTATACACTAAATTGTTGAATTGTTGTTAAATTTTTACTTTTTATTTAAGTTTTTAGTAAATTGCTTATTTACAAAACAAAATTCAAACAACTAATAACCACATCATGTGTTTTATATTACAAAACTTTTCTTCAAGTGCATAATTATTTTACTCTCATTTTTCTCACCAATACAAACATATTTTATTTTGCGGGACACTGCTCTATGTTAACTTCGTGTATGTACTCGCCTTTCCAATTTTTTTTAAACACACAAACACAAACACAAAACGCAAAGTGATTAGCTTGTCTGCGAAAAACACCCAGGGTCTATGGTGGGAATCGAACCCACGACCTCTGGACTGAGAGGCTAGCAGCATCGCCACCACTCATCCACAGGGGCACCTGTGTGTGTTTGTGTGTTTTTTGATTTTTTTCGAGTCAGGCTTTCGACTTATTTAAAGCTTCTACATAAAATTTAACAATTTATGCACAATAAGTGCTTATCAAAAAAAAAAAAAAAAAAAAACAACACGAATGTTCATAAAAATAATAAACTTGAAAGTCACTCTAAAGATAATCATACGTAATTTTGACTCGCATACCCCTTATATTTTAAAAATTTAAATACTAACCGCCACGACGTTTGGGTCTCATTAAAGGTATCATTAACGACTGAGATGTCTAAAGAGTACAAATGCGAATTCATTGTAAATAATGAGAAATAACAATATATTGAAAGGGTATGCGTAAATTTTACACAGATTATTTTTCTAGGATTAAACGTAGGGAGAGGAAAATTAATATTAAAAAAAATGCTTCGGAAAAAGCTAATTATGATATATATAAGTAAAGGTAGAATTAGTAAAATCGTATCATTCTACTTTACAGCTTGCCGTATCGTTCAACTTTGTGCACAAGTTATAGAAAATGCAACAGTTTACACAGCACATTTTTTTTTGTCTGGCATTAAATACGGCGTTTTTGACATTCGCTACAGAAAAATCTGTTTTCTGCAGATTCCTACGTCAGCAGTGCCACATATTTTATAACTACCCAGTTGTCCAAATCGTCCTAGAGGACATTGTCTTCGACGATTCATATAAGACATGTCGTCTGTAGATTAAGTTTTCTAATCGACAATTTAAAAGAAATCGGCGTTCATGACTATCTGAACGACAATGTCACACGTTTTCTCTTCAATAAAACTTTGTTGGGGACCATCTGAGCGACAGTGTCATACGTTTTGTCTTCAATAAAGCCTTGTCGAGGACAATTTGAGCGACAATGTCCCTCGTTGTGTCTTTAATAAAGCATTGTTGACGACAATATGAGCGACAATGTCCCTCGTTATGTCTTCAATAAAGCCTTGTTGATAACAATCTGAGCGACAATGTCGCTCATCTGGTCTTGTGTGACCTCGCCGCCATTTGTATGAAAATTTCGTCAACGATTTGTATGGAGTTGTCTTTAATATGTCTTCTACGACTTACCATTGTCTTGTACCCGTCGTCAAAGATTTCTTAAAGACGTGGCCAACTGGGATATTAACATGCATTGACACGCAACATCACGATACGATTTTACTAATTCTACCTTAACTTCAAAGCACTTAATTTGAAATTACAAAAAGTTGGATAGACTAAATACATTTTCACCTGTTGTATAGGGTGTGATAAAAAGAAACACAAGTGTCTAGTAAAATCATTTAGTTTTATTTGCACATTGGTACACACATACATACATACTATGTACATATGTATGTATATACCAGCATACTTACATAAAACGCATTGTTTGTTGTTTTAAAGTTTTTATTTTTTAACATAACACATGCCCAACAACAAAATATTTCAAATATTTTTTTTAATTGTTTTATTTCTAAAGTTGGTCAACGTGACTTTGAACACGTACTGGATGACACACACGCGCACTTAAAAAATTTCATTTGAAGAATATGAATTTCAGCTATTTTTTTTATGTTCAACACGCGTGAACCAAATTTGTTTGAAATTATTTGTTTTACAAACGGATATATTGGGAAACCAATTGACTCTCTGACAGCTGACTGACTGTTGACTGCAACTCTCGCAGCCCATTACATACACAGCTCAGAAACACTTATTCACTTTCATTGTTTCTTTGGTTCATATTTGTCGATCATAATAGAAGTTAAAAAATCTGGAAAATTACTTGTGTTATGAATGAAATTTGTTCAAGAGAAAAGTTTACAGCAGGGCTTTAATTTATGTAGGTCATGAATTTATAAAATGAATAAACTTTAAATAAAAATTTTTTAAATATTTTCAGCATTTTTATGTTATATTACAAGCAGTGTGCACACTTGATTTTTTTAAATTCGGTAGAATCGACAAAAAAAATCGGTAGATTTGAATGAAATTCGGTAGAAATTTTTTTTTATTCAGAAAAACATAAAAAATAACAATTCAAAGAAACATAAAATATAACAAAATATATGTACTTATATGTAAATAAAGGGTAAGTGCAAGGATTATCAAACTAAATCGGCCCATACACTACAACAGTATGCACGCACAATCAAGCGATTGAGCATTCATGCTCGAACCACACAATATACCAGCAAGCTGGTACAGTATTCATTTCTTACAAAATTTCGAGAAGGGTAGTTATGAATAGTGACACATATTTTGTTGCAATTATTATTGGTATGTTGTTAAAATTAGCAGCTATGTATAACTAAAGTTCTAAAATTCTGTTTACCATTGAAACAAATTATATTTCAACAAATTATATTACTTAGATGCATGTTTGCTCCATGACAACTTTGCTCAACTGAACTATTTTCACCATATACCACACCAGCGAGCTGGTACCATCAGCAAAATATCAAACTCTACTTGACATCGCTACAGCAAACCGTACAATCGCACAAAATGCCCATACACGACCAAACCGCTGGCACAAACACTTGATTGCGCATGCATGCTGTTGTAGTGTATGGGCCCCTTAAATAGGTTCCAAAAGCGCAATTAAAACTTCACATGTGATTGGAAATTAAACTGCCATAAACAATGATGCATTTCCAATAAAAAAAGTGTCATCCCCAGTTATTTGCCCTTACCCTTTATATAGATATGCTCTGCATATATAAAATAATATACATAAATAACAGGAATTCTGTTTTTGTACATAGGTTTTATAAAGCTACTAAAATAACTTTTATTTGACAAACATTTGTAACTACAAAGATTATATATAAGATCCATTTATGAATTTAAACTTTTGTGCAAAAATTATTGAATCATTGGTAGGAATAAATATTTCATCCCCAAGGCACAATTCTTTGGCAAATATTAGGTTACTTATAGTTTCAGTTTTTAACCGATTTCTTTGTTCTGTTTTAATGATTTTCATGACAGAAAATTACCACTCTGCGGCCGCACTGCCATGTGGCAAAATAGGCAATTTACACATATATCGACTTAAATTACTAAATATCAATATCCAGTAGATTTCAGGCCTTGTTCGGTAGAATTGGTAGATTGTTAAATTCACAAACATATTCGGTAGAATCTACCGAATATCGGTAGAAGTGTGCACACTGATTACAAGTTCGGTTGAAAAAAATTACGTATGTATGTCTTTTTTTCTTGACTTAAATTTGAAACTTTACGCGCAATTTTATATAATTTTTATTACTCCTTAATATTATTAAAACTCCAAAACGTTTCCATTTATTTCCCATTGTTTTCTTTTCTAGCGGCATAAGATTAAATTATTGTATTGTTTGTGCCCAGTGGCGGCTGTGTTCTCTGGTTTGCTCATGGCAAAAATAATACAAAAACAAATTGAAGAATCGTTCTAAATCAGCGATGCTTTTGGCACAATTTTTTAGTGCTTTTTGAAGACTCTAACGCCAAATTTTGAGCGTTAGTGCCAAACTAAGGAAAAGCACCAAGTAGTGCTTTTAAGAAGTTTGTGTATTTCTGAAAAATACTTTTATAAAAACTTATTGTATTTATTTTATTATTATCAGTGTAAACCACAGCTTTCTCGTCTGCTATATTTCACTAAAGATGATACTATTGCCGAAATATAGAATAGCCTAGAAAAAATTAAACATTATTAAACTTCACTCCATTCGTTTTTCACGTTAGTGCTTAATTCGCTTTTAAGATCTCAAAATTACGCTTTTTAGTGCTTTATTTAAGTTTTGATGTGCTTTTAGAGCCAAAAAAAATTGGCATTACTATTCTCAATGTTCTCAAAATCAAACAATTTGTTTCGTTTATTTTCGCACTCTGCTTTTAAGTACAAAGAAATCGAAACAAAAATAATTTTCCTTTACGCGCAATAAATAGCATAGCTATAAAAAATTGCGGGCGTGCTCCCGCTTACTTTTTTTTAGAATGAGACCAATTGGAAGCTATGCACTATGAGACGAAAAAAGAATTTGTTTACAATCGGTCTTAAATGTCAAATACAGACAAATTAATAACTTCTTCCTTTTTCTTTTAAGTCGGTTAAAAAATCAAAAGCACACGGAAAAAATTATTCCCAAAAAATTTTCAAACAAACGTGTGTTTTGAAATATAATTTAGTTTCAGTAAATATTTTTTACTGTTCCAGTAAATTATTTGTTCCAATTTTATTTTATGTAAAAAAACTGTATAGAATGAAAATTATCTATATAAAGTAAAATTTGTAAAAAAAAATTTTAGATTTATTTTTTTTTTATATTTAAATTTGTTATTTTCAGTTAAATTTATTTTTATATACTGTAAAAAAATTTGTCTGATTTTTTTTAATTTTTTCTACAAATTATTTTATAGATATAAAAAACATTTTATTTTTTTTTTTAAGATTTTTGTTTGCGGTTTTCAAGCTTATTATGTTTGTATATTGTGATTCTCAATAAAGTATTAAGAGTCTTACTATAAACATACGGAGTTTGTTAGCTAAATTCAAAAATTTTTTGGGTTGAAGTCTACTGACGAGTTCCAAAAGCGGGAACGAAATGTTTGACCATAAAAACAAGCCAATTTTTTAAAGTAAAAAAAATAGTTTTTCAAATAAAACTTTTACAATTTTTTTTTTAGTTTTTAAGAATTGTTGTCGATTCAGTTAATTTATTTTCTGATAATACGAAAAATTTTAGCGAATGTGTTTGTAAATTATAAAAAAAAAAATTTGCTGAATAATACAAAAAAAAATCTGCAAAAATGTTTTTCTGTTCCTATTAATAAATTTGACTGAAAATATTTTGAGTTTCAGTTAACTTTTTTTCTCTAATGCCATAATAAGTTAACTAAAAATAAAAATTTCTTTTTTCAGTTAAATTTTTACAAAATTGTTATCAGAATCAACAAATTTCTTTGTAGGTCCGCATTCACACAAAAAATTTACTGATTCAATGAATTTGGTTACTGAAAACGAAATTTAGTTTTTTCTGTGCAGCAACATAACGGCAAAGCTGTACTCTACTGTATAATCAAAGAGAAACCGTGCCTGTGCATCTCGTTGCGAATTCGTACCGGCATATCGTATCAATTTCGTACCAACATATCATTGTGATTTCTTACTGATATGTCGTTACAATTTTGTAACGACGAAGTTTTGTCAACCATTTCATAAAAAAATCGCTGCGATTTCTGTAATATTTCGGTTCTGAAATCGGACGATTTTGTCGACTAGTCGTTACGAATTCGGAGCATTCGATGGGTTGTTTTGTGTTGATAGCTAGTTCAGATAAATTAGCGATAATTTGTTATCAAAAGCAGAGATGAAAGCAATTTCTTCAAACTACGACCACACGACCAATTTGATGTGTCTTAACACAAGCAATAACGCCGGCAGAATGATGACGTCAAATTGCTTGTGTTCAACAATGTATCTAGAAGTGGTGAGCACGTACATACATATATTCAATTATATTTGCTTTTGTTCACATAAATACTTCAATTGTCAATAATTTTATCCTTTTATAATTTTAAATTGAACTTTTATTAGTTTTATTTAGTTAAGACTCTTGTTTTCTACATTTACGTTGAAAAAAATTTATTATAATTTGTATTTGACAGCATGTGTTAAGAGATTGTTGCTCAGCAATGTATTTTAACATTTGTTGCTGGATATATATTTGAACACATATTCATACGGTCCACACGCTAATATCTTGTGTCGGCAATCGAATTTGACAGTTGCCACGGCAATAATTGCCAAGATTATTGCTCGTGTGGTCGGCATGTCATGGTTCTCAGCAATATTCAAAATGAACCAAGATGGCTCGCTCGCTGTGACGAATCGTTGATTCAATTAAGATTCGACCGCGATCAGTGAATGAGAGAGCGAACCTCGATATTTGTTTGTCCGTGTGAACATGCTAGTAATTGTAAACGCACATGCACACAAACTAACATTATGAAAATGAAAGCTATCTTTGTTCGTTATATAAGGTACGCAGTAGAAAAAAATTAGACGTTCTTTAAACGCGATGTTCACTAAATCGAATGTTCGTTAAATCGGAAAAATACTGTATTAATTTTAACGCAAAAATTACGCTTTCTACATTTTAAAAATTAAGCAAAAAAATAAAAATCAAAAAGTAATTTTTATTTTGTGAGGAATAAATAAGTCACAAAATAACTCCTATTTTGTGAGGTATAAATAAAAATCAAAAATAACTATTATTTTCTGAGGAATAAATAATAAATTCAGTAAAGTGCGACTCTGACTCGCGCACGAAGGGTTCCGTACAAACACTAGATATGTAATTTAATACAAACTTCAGCCTATATAATATGTATATAGTTTTTGCATTTTTTTTTCTTTTTTGGGGTTTTTTCGTTTTGGCGTTTTTCTCTTTTGGAGATTTTTTAAGTTTTGGCTCTTTTTTTTGGTTTTGATACTTTTTTCTCGTTTTGGCGATTTTTTTTCGGTTTACGGCGTTTTTTCATTTTGGCGATTTTTTTATTTTTGGCGATTTTTTCATTTTTGAGATTTTTTATATACAATTTTTTTTTATTTTCGGCGACATTTTCGCGTTTTTGGCGTTTTTTTCATTTTGGCGATTTTTTCATTCTGGCGATTTTTTCTAATTTGGCGATTTATTTTAGTGTTAAAAATTTTTTCTTAATTTTGGCGATTTTTTTCGTTTTTTGAAAATTTCAAGCGTTTGCCTCTCACGGTTTCCAAGATACAGCAAGTTGTCAAAATTACATAGTCAAAATTGCATTAACTGATAGAACACCCTTTAATTTAAATTTTTTGATGTTTTTTAATTTTGTTTTTTTTTTTTGCTTTGGAGTTTTTTTTTAGTTTTGCTGTTGTTTTGCTGTTGCATTTTTGGCGTTTTTTCGGTTTTTGGCGATTTATTTAATTATTAGCGACTTATTTTGTTTTTGGAGTTTTTTCTTTCGATTTGACGATTTTTTCGTTTTTGGTTATTTATTGTAGTTTTAGTTATTTTTTATGTTTTGGGGATTTTTAGCGAAAACTATAGGGTTCCTTTTTCACCTTTGATGTACGGAACCCTAAAAAAGAACAAACTTGTGTAAAGAGCAGAGAAGTTAGCATCGTGGTATACCATCTGTGAGTAATTTAACATTGTGTGTTTAGAAAAATTTGAACATCAATATTAATTAAAGTGTACTGATCTGATAAGAGTTGCTGAATTTTTATTTAATTGCAAATATTTTAATCTACGAAATGAACGTTTTTAAAAGGTTAAAATCTAACAGAACTTATAGTCGTTCTGTTTCCCTTAACTTTTCAAGCATCGTAAGAATTATAAGTGTTTTCTTATAAATTATAATAATACAATGGCAAAAATTAAGCAAGGACCTTAAGCAACCATTAAAATATGCTTTATCTCTGCCAGTTATTATTCATTCAGCATAAATACACACATCAAACTGATAAAAATGTCATCGCACCAAAAGAGACTCACTAATTTATGCTGTTCAACAAAATAAACTCCAAATTTTTTTCCAACATTTTATCTTATAGGAAACATTAATGTTACAATAACTGAAAAAGAAATATGTATATTAAACAAATAAATATAATTCTTACTAGTCGTACTTTATAATTTTGGCCATAAATAACCAAATATTTTATGATCTTTTATAATTACTTCAGTTGACGCAAACGACCGACCACACACAAGCACAAACAAACATAAGTACATCCATACTTGGTTTTTTTCTTTTTGTACTTCTAGTGGCATCCTTTTGGGGGTAACTTTGCGTTACAACAGAACGCCCCAAGTAAAATCACTACACCCCACCAGCGTTGCCACAACCAAAATATGGAAAAAAAAAGTAACCAAAGGCAACAAAAAGTAACCAAAATCTCTAATTATATATTTAATATATATACATATGTACTGTTTTATTTGTACTTCCATTAAGAAATATATGTATCTGTGGCAAATTTAAAAAAAAAATAGATTTTTTAACCTTTTTTCTCCTGTTCAGGTCCATAGGTAGCAAACCGTTGAATATTCAAGGAAACAATCAACCACCAAAATGTACCTAAAATCAGGGTGACCGATGACATTTTTCAAAAAGTGGCACCAAATAGGGGATTTATCAAAATAAAGGGGCAAAATTAAAAAGAATCGAGAAAACTTCACTAAACTCTTTATTTTTAATGTATTTTCATATAACTCACCCTAAATAAAGGCAGTCGAAAAAGTGGCAATTTGCCACTTTAGTCGGTCAAACGATCACGCTGCCTAAGATCTCAATGAACAACTTTCTAGAACATATGAACTTCCTAGGAACGATTCTTAACACCGTTTTTTTAATTTCATTTGCTTTAAAATTTTTTACTTTTGTGGCTGCCTAAGCGCTACCCAAACGGTGTTAAGAATCATTCCTAGGAAGTTCATATGTTGTAGAAAGTTGTTTATTGAGATCTTAGGTACATTTTTATCGTTGATAGTTTCCTTGAATTTTGAACCGCTTGCTACCTATGTACCTGAACAGGGGAAAAAGGTATAAAACTCGAATTTTTTTTTAAATTTTTTGCGATTTTGATCTTGAAGATAATGTTATTTTATTTTTATATGTTCACAATTTTTGTTGTATGACAAGAGCTACAACTTTGCCTCAAATAGTAAATCAAAATTCCGAGCGATATGAACCGGAGAAAATGCAAAAATGACACCGAGGCCCCAAATCATTGGGGCAAACAAAAATGTGCATGACCTGGGGCAAGACACCGGTGTTTTTTTTTTTTTTTTTTGTCTTTTATCATGCAGTGGTTGGTGTTCGTATATGATTATATTTCCATGACTTACAAAAAAAAAAAAAGCAATGTGAGTCCGATCACAGAGGAGATGTGTAAACATCTAGTAATGAAAAATTTTTTAAGTTGGAAGTACTTATGCTTTTAGTATCTTTTTTTAAATTAATTAATTAAAAGTATCAAAACTTTCAATATTGTAAATACGTAGGAATTTGTTGGTTTTTGTTTGTTTTATTAAACTTATTTGGTTAGTAAATGGGCACACTGCAGTATATGTATATGTACTGCATTCAAAATTGCAGTAAGCAGTAAATTTACTGATTACTAAAAAAATTCAGTAAATTTTTACTGCTAATGAAATTTAATTTGCATTACTAGTAAAATCGTAGGGCCGTAATCATAATAAAATTGTAGCAAGTGGCAAAGTTTTTTCATTCAAATTTTGAAACTTTTGTATGAAAAACATTTAGCCACTTGGTAGAATTTCATTATGAATACGAGCATTACTGATTACTGAAAATTGAATGCACCTCATCATATAACAAATCATTTAGGCAATTTATAAAAATTGTAGAAAAAAATTTTAGTAATCAGTAAATTTTTTTTTGTTTTTACTGAAACTTTAGTGGTACTGCAGTGCTCATCTATGGTAAAGCCTTTACTTTTACTTTTTAATTTTTAATTCCTGTTGTTCATCGTTTAGTTGTTGCTGTTCTTGTTGTTGTGTACGCATTGCAATTAAAATAAATTCAGTAAGGTGCGACTTTGAGTCGCGCACATTCGGTTTTGATAATTTTTTTTGATTTAGCTTTCTTAATTTTTTAAGTTTTTTCAGTTTAAACGATTTTTTTTCAGTTATCGCTTTTTTCTCGTTTTGGCGTTTTTTTTCTCTTTTTGGGTTTGTTTTTTAATTTTCGCAATTTTTTTTCATTTGGGCGATTTTTTCATTTTGGCGATTTTTTTCTGTTTTTTTTTGGGTTTTTTTCATTTTTGCGATTTTTTCTGTTTTTGGGGTTTTTTTATTTAGGCGATTTTTTCATATTGGCGATTTTTTTGTTTAAGGTTTTTTTAATTTTGGCGATTTTTGCAATTTTTCGCGATTTAGTTTAGTCCTAGAGATTTTCTTTAATTTGGTGCTTTTTTTCGTTTTGGCGATTTTTTTATATTTGGCGATATTATATTTTTTTTTGATTTTTTAGTTTTACCGTTTTTGAAAATTTCAAGAGTTTTGATCTTACGGTTTCCAAGATACAGCAAGTTGTCAAAATTACAAAGTCAAAATTGCATTAACTGATGGAACACCCATTGATTTAAATTTTTTAAATTTAGTGTTAATTGTTATAGTCTGTATAAAAATACACTAACTTTTAAAATTTCAAGTGTATATATGTATATACATACAATTGTATGTATATTACATGGGATTTTAACATTTTTCGTTGCTCGTTTTGGAACACCCTTTAGTTTTTAACTGTCATGTATTTGTTGTTGTAGTGGCCAAATGTCTACACATTGTGTCCAAATTTCAAGTCCGTAGCTCTTACGGTTCATTTTCACGGCGGCGGCGCACCGTCGGCTTCGAGCCGGTCGACTTGTTTCTCTGCTTGGTATTGCTTCTTTCAAACACTAATACACTCATACATAGGTCACACCGATTTGACAATGCAAAGCAAAAGCAAAAAGCAAATAAATCTCAGCAAAGAAATCAAAGTCAAAAGATTTGTACCCCCTAGCGTATAGATGTTTACACATCAACACAGTATTATATTCGTTATCCAAACACATGACTGAATAGATAAACTATTAAAATATACATACATATGCATTATAGAGTTTGTATTGAAATCAATCTTATTCCTGCATTTAGTTCTGACTAAACCTAGCTGGGAAAATATTCTTTCAGAAGACCCCGAAGTGTGTGAAAATGGCATTAAACTAAAAACAAAATTTAATAAAATCACCAAAAAATTGTTCGTTGAATTCATTTGCATGTTTTGAAACTTTGTCCCAAAATTCAACTTCTTATTTCCAATTTAGAACATCCGAGCAATTTCTATTGAGATACAATATTTACCGTCTGTTTGGAAATCACATCCATATTTTTTTAGCCACGAAAAATCTTTCAATCACGTGATAGTTTATCTCAATAGTTAGTTATATTCAAATTTATATACCATATAAAAATGGTTATTTTTGTGTTGCAGAAGAGTAACCAAAATGGAAAAAAAAGTACACAAGTACACATTGGAAAAAAAAGTAACCAATTTTGGTTAAAAGTAACCAAAGCGGCAACGCTGGACCCCACTCCATCCCTAGCATGAAGCTGTTGCCACATTTAGTGCTGCATACTTTTGCCATCATCATAAAACTATTATCGGAGTATCAGCATCTGAAGTCATTCCATTATTCATTTTGGCGTTTTTTTTTTTTTTTTTTTTTTTTGTTATTTGCCGAATTTTAGTAAAAGTGTGTTTGCTGTTTTCATTTTAACAAGCCATAATTCATAATTATTACTATGCGGCAAATCACTTAAAAATTAACTTCATCTACTAAACATAAGTATACTCGTACATTAGAATTGGTGGTTGGTTGGTTGGTTGGTTGTTGCTTTCTACTACTTCTTTCTGCTGCTTGTTGAATTTTTGTCTAATATTATTTTTTTTTGGAGAAGTAATAAAATTGACAAATGTGTCTGTTGAAAAAGTTTGTCATAATGAGTTAAACCCGTTTAAACTTTTTGTTTGTTTTTTGTAATATCGGCAAGAGAGTGCAGCAGCAAAGGGAAAAATTAAGTAATAAAACAACAATTAGAAATTTATAGCAAGCTAAGTGCGATCACATGATAAATTGAGTGGCCCGTAAAGAAATGTGCACAATGGGTTAGAGCTAGGGTGATCGATTATTCGACTTTTTCCAGAAACAGGTTTACGAATAGTTCGAATATTTGAAATTATGAAAACCCCGGTTTCGGTTGTTACAATTCAGGAAAAACCGGTCAACCGGTTTTTTTAAGTAAGAAAATTATTATACAAAAGCTTTGATTTCAAATGTTTTAGATTCTTTCGAGGTTAATATCAATTGTTGCTTTTTTAAGAACATATTAGACCATATTTGGATGGCATTTGTTGACGGGTTGGTACCGTAAATCATAGAATTTTCAAACAAGTTGACGACTTCAACCATTTTGCACGTATTTTTTCATGAATTTTATGCCTGTATGTAGACTTTTTTCCGATGTATTTTGAATATTTTCGCCATTATAGTTGTTATTATAATTATTTTTTTATTTTTTGTATAAACATATTTATTAAAACCTTAAATATTGGCATAATTAATTTTTTGAATTTCTTCCCAAGTTTCCTGAAACCCCAAAAATGATGGGTGTATGTAGAGTTTATTCCTTAATGGTATATAAAGGGTGTCCCAACAAGAACGCAAGATTTAAATTTTAAATAAAACACAGAAAAAAAAATTGTGAAACTTTATTATATCGTAAAGTAGACAAAATGAGGTTATGTGTGGAACAACAAATCGGGCAGATGGCCGCCGTGGCTTTGCTGGCACACACGCGATCTTTTAATGAAATTTTCAATGGCCGTTTTGCATAAATGCTGCGGTATTTCATTAATGCAGCGTCCAATTTCCTCTTTTAAGGCTTGAGTCGTCATCGGCTTATTCGCGTAAACCATCGACTTCAAAAAACCCCAAAGAAAGGCGGCCAATTCTGGTCTCCAAAACGCGAAATAACACGACCGGGAAATGACTGATGTAGCAATTGAATTGTTTCTCTGGCTGTATGACATGTGGCGCCGTCTTGTTGAAACCACATGCCCTCCACATTCATTTCTTCAATTCTAGGCACGAAAAAACTGGTTATAATTTCACGATACCGAACACCATTGACTGTTTGCGCTTGACCTGCGTTTGAGCGACATCATCACGTACAGCTGCGACATTTTCGGTCGATCGACCTGGTCGAAAGCGCGTTGTTGTCTTTACATCACTAACAGACCCAGTTTCGGCAAATTTATCCATTAATGTCTTTACAGTTGTCTCTTTTGGAGCATTATTGTGACCCCAAATTGATCGCAAATTTGCGAACTGTAGCCGCAATACTTTCACTATTTTGGTAAAACAATTTCACAATGAGAATGCGTTGTTCATTCGTGTAGCGCTCCATTTTTACTAACCTCGTACCTTCTACTAGCAAACAATAACAATTGTTCAAATGTCAAACAATGATACTTCGAATGGCGCCAAATTTAAATCTTGCGCTCTTGTTGGGACACACTTTACATAGTAAAAACTAATTTTATTGCAAAATGTAGAAATAAAAATCGTTACAAATCTAAAAAAACGCCCAAACAAAAAAAAAAAAAAATCCAAACTTAAACAAATTGCTAAAACTAAAATCATCTTTGAAAATTTAATAAATTCGGCAAAACTAAAAAAGCGCTAAAACTAAAAACTTAAATTGCAAAACTAAAAAAATTCGTTACAAATCTAACAAAATTGCCAAAACGAAAAAAATTTCAAAATTAAACAAATTGCTAAAACTAAAATCATCTTTAAAATTTAATAAAATCGAAAAAAGCGCTAAAACTAAAAAAACGCAAAACAAAACTTTTTCTTAAAAATGTCTACATAAATTGAAATATTCGATTATAATCGAAGGTTATTTATAATTATATACATAGGCTAACGTTTATATAGTATTTAATTTGTAGTATTTGTATGGAAGCCTTCGTGTGCGAGTCAGTGACGCACTTTAATGAGTTTTTTTTTAATTCGCCTAGGATTTTTAACCGACTTCAAAAAAGGACAAGGTTATAAATTCCGTCTGTATAAATTTTTTTAAATTGACATTGTTACATCATAACTCTGTATATTTTAGACCGATTGTAAAAATTCGTTTTTTGTCTGAGAGGGTATATCTTTCAATTGGTGGGATTGTAAAAAAAAAATGGGCGGAGACACATTTTCAATTTTATGAGATTCTACTTATTTGATTAATGTGAAACCTAACAAACACCTTTTCAACTTTAAAATCACACAATTTTAAAGTTGAAAAAATAGGCTGGGCTAGGCCCATTAAAATTTATTTTATATATATCACGTGGTTTTACTTAACCAATTTTTACGAAACTTACCACACATCTTGAGCTTTAAAATAGCGACAATCTCTCATTTAAAAGCATGGGCGGACACACGCCCATTAATATTTAATATACATCTTGCATTAAAAAAAAATGTGCAGAGGCACTCCCATTAAAATTTAATTTTATATTTCACCTACCATTTTCTTTACCAATAGATTTTAACTGCCTTATTCATAAAAAATATTTCTGTTTAATAAAAGGTTTATAAAACGAATTTTTCATATGGAAATTTCATTAATAAACCTTTTATAAAACTAAAATATTTTATATAATATAACTTCGTGCTAACCTAAATAGAAAAATGAAAAAATGGAAAAACAGGGGAAATAAATAGTGATACTTACATATGTATTTACCAAAGGTAAATCAATAATTGTACACCACAATCATTTCTCACATTCCGTTTCATTAGAATTTACGTTAAATAGCTGATGTTAATAACAATCTCTACCCAAGTAGATAGACTAGGGTGCTGATGAAGTGCGTTGCTGCACAGAAAAATATCAGTATTTTCCCCAGCTTAAAAGTCTAATTTAATTTTTCTTCTCTTCTTTAGAAACTCACATTAATTAATAAAATATTTCATTCAATAAAAGGAATTGAAATTACTGAACTTAAGCCTGACTAAAAATTATTTCTGATTAAAAATTCACTATAGTTCAATTAAAAATCTTAAAATATTTTTTTTTTATGAATTAGACCCTAAAATGTTTGTTAGTTTGAAAGAGTTTACTTCCAGTTTGGTCCCATACATTTTTTTCGAGTATGTTTTATTAGATGTTTGCATTGAAGTCGGTTTTTTTTTTTTGGTAAAATAATTTGATGGTAATGACTGCTGGCTGAAGTACCAAGTCCAATGACCTTCTGCCAGACCCCGAAAACGATTCTTGGCCAGGTCCAGTAATAATATAATACTTTGCCAAATGTACATATTGTTACCTTAATATAGAAAGGCCCTAATTCATTATTTTTTTGAAATCGAGTTTTTTTTTATATTTCAATAGAAGGACATCTAATGTATCGAAAAATTCAAAAATCTCGACTTAAAAAATAATGAGCTAGAGGTTTTCTATATTAAGTTAACGATATGTATGTCCTCTCTTCATTACCGCCTTCCACAAGGAAAGTAGCACACATACATACATCTATAGATATGTATGTCTGTTGGCAAGCACATTAATTTTCTTCAAATAAAATTGTTAAGCTGCAATCAAATTAGTTACCGCTTAATAGATATTTCATTAATGCACAATTGGGTAATTCATTCATTTATGCAAAACGTATTGATAAAGACCCTGCAGAAAGTGCGAATAGTGAAATTGTAGTAATTTTCTAGTTACATTGTCAGTAGTACTACTGACCAGGTGTACCCCAGCCAATGTAATCATCTACTGACATTTAACATTAGCTTGTCATTGAAAATCCACCACTTGACTGTAACACTACTGACTAAGTAGTTCTTTTAGGGCCACATGGAGACATTGGCACCAAAGATTCACTAGTTAATTTTAGGGGGTCTAGCCTGCAATGTCGATATTTCCTCGCTCGTTGTCAATAGTGAATTGTCAATAGTGCAACTGACTAGGTGTACCCCAGATAATGTAATCGCCGATTGACATATAACATAGGGTTGTCATTGAAAATCTACCAGTAGACTTTAGCACTATTGAGAAGGTAGTTCTTTTACGACCGTGTAGAGATATTTGAACCAAAGATTCACTAGTAGATTTTAGTGACACTAAATAAATAATAAAAAAGAAAAACAAACTAATGACGAGTTCATTGACAATATCACCAGAAATACACTAGAACTTTTGGCTCTAACGCATCTCTACTGGCGCATAAAAGGACAAAGTTGTCGACATTTTAACTAGTGCAATTGTCGCTGGAGAAAGAGTATTGACATAGAGACATATGGTTCTAGGCTGACTAGAGGGTAGTTTGAATACATTTCTGTTGCGTTGCTTATATCGTGTATAGATCAGGGAAAGCACATATCGAACATATTTTATGCTAGTGCATATTGATACCCATTCATTCTCATACCTGCGCATACCCCTGTGCACTTTATTTCATACTTGTATGTATCGATGCGCATTGTTCGTTACATCCCGCATATCTACGCATATCTATCGATATACCCATGACTTGCAATACATTCGATTTTTTAAATATTTTTTGATAACTGTTGCCAGAAATACTAGTTTGTAGTTGTTGAAGTACTAATTATTTTAACACAAAATTCAATGAGTCTATTTTGCCCACACATACATAAATTATTCGCAGTCCTTATTAGATTTAACCCATATTAAATTTTTACGGGAGTAATTTAACAGCGAATTGGAACCCAAATTAGTGAAAGAATGACTTATCCATGACATCCCTTACAATTTTAACAATTTTTAAAAAATTTAGCATTTGTTAACAATTTTTAGCTAAATCTTGGCTTTTTACCAATCCATCTATCTAAGTGATGTTAGCGAATTTGAGCGAATTTTCGTCATATTGACATTCTTTAGATCTTTAGGTATTTGTAAGTTATTTTAGGACTTGATTGCAATTTTGCAATTTATCACGAATTTTCTGTATTATGATTGTTCCCAATTGTTTGTTTTTTTTTTGTGACAGTTTTAAAGATTTTTAATCAGTATCAGACCTTGATATCTTTTTTTTTTTTTTTGAGAATTTCCGACACCTTTTGCAAATTTTTCCAAGTTTTTGAAAAAAGACTTTCTCAAATTCGCGAATTTTAGCAACTTTTTGTACCTAAGATTGTTTTTAATAAATGTATATTCGCATTTTTGCAAGTTTTCGCAATTTATGTGTTAGTTAGATTATATGTTACGGCTTTTTTGCGCTTTATATAATCATCTTCAGGGGATTTTTTTCTATTGTTTTAATCCTTGCGAGTTTGTGTAATTCATACAATATGTATATAACTTTTTTAATAGAAATTTGCTAGAAAAAACCGCCCCGTATTTACGCATTTTTTCATGAAATTGGTTGTATGAAAATTTTTTCATTTGTTAATATGTGGCCTGGAAAAGCAAATTAGATTAGAAAAATGTCAAAAATGAGATTCATGCTAGGTAATTTTTTATATATTACTATTTTCTCTAGCGCTGCAATTGGCAAATAGAAAACATTTCGTCAAATAGATTTCATGAAAAAATGCATAATATGAATTGGGTATTTGTTAAATTTATAAACAACGATTTTTTATTACTTACATATTTGGTAACATTTTTCATAAAGACATATTCTTCATTATATGCTTGTGCGCACATTGGTTTGATCGAACCCGCACCTATCGATAAGCGCACTTATTTGTGTTGATAGCTATAGATATGTATGCGTTTATGTAAACATGCTTGTTGATGCGGATGTGCTATCATACTCATTGTCGTTGGAGTATCGACATGTATTGAGCAGTCAAAAATTAACTTTTTGGCTTTCTCTGGTATAGATACAAAGTTGCGATACATTTGTAACAATTACCCTCAACTTTGAAAATATTTCTGTAATAAATAGATTCAATTGAAAAAAAAAACCAAAAATCACTTAGGTCAATTGAACATTTTAATTGATTGAATTTTTAAACAATAGTTTAATTGGCTCAATTAATATTTTGTGTAAATTTTTAATCAGTGAAATTATTTTAATTAAATTTTCAGTTTAGTATTTTTGTAATATTTTTGGGGTTAAAAATCTTTTGGCATTGATTCTTTGCTGAGATTTCTTTGCTGAGATTTCTTTGCTTTTTGCTTTTGCTTTGCATTGTCAAATGGGTGTGAGCTATGTATGAGTGTATTAGTGTTTGAAAGAAGCAATACCAAGCAGAGAAACAAGTCGACCGGCTCGAAGCCGACGGTGCGCCGCCGCCGGTTATTTTTCTGTATATTTCCGTACACCAAAGGTGAAAATGAACCGTAAGAGCTACGGACTTGAAATTTGGACACAATATGTAGACATTTGGCCACTACAACAACAAATACATGAGAGTTAAAAACTAAAGGGTGTTCCAAAACGAGCAACGAAAAATGTTAAAATCCCATGTAATATACATACATTTGTATGTACATATGTATATACACTTGAAATGTTAAAAGTTAGTGTATTTTTATACAGACTACAACAATTAACACTAAATTTAAAAAATTTAAATCAATGGGTGTTCCGTCAGTTAATGCAATTTGGACTTTGTAATTTTGACAACTTGCTGTATCTTGGAAACCGTAAGATCAAAACTCTTGAAATTTTCAAAAACGGTAAAACTAAAAAATCAAAAAAAAATATAATATCGCCAAATATAAAAAAATCGCCAAAACGAAAAAAAGCACCAAATTAAAGAAAATCTCTAGGACTAAACTAAATCGCGAAAAATTGCAAAAATCGCCAAAATTAAAAAAACCTTAAACAAAAAAATCGCCAATATGAAAAAATCGCCTAAATAAAAAAACCCCAAAAACAGAAAAAAATCGCCAAAATTAAAAAAAACCCAAAAAACAGAAAAAAATCGCCAAAATAAAAAAATCGCCAAAATGAAAAAAAAGAGAAAAAAAAAACGCCAAAACGAGAAAAAAGCGATAACTGAAAAAAATCGTTTAAACTGAAAAAACTTAAAAAATTAAGAAAGCTAAATCAAAAAAAATTATCAAAACCGAATGTGCGCGAGTCAAAGTCGCACTTTACTGAATTTATTTTAATTGCAATGCGTACACAACAACAAGAACAGCAACAACTAAACGATGAACAACAGGAATTAAAAATTACAAAGTAAAAGTAAAGGCATTTACCATAGATGAGCGTTGCAGTACCACTAAAGTTTCAGTAAAAACAAAAAAAAAATTTACTGATTACTAAAATTTTTTTCTACAATTTTTATACATTGCCTAAATGATTTGTTATATGATGAGGTGCATTGAATTTTCAGTAATCAGTAATACCCGTATTCATAATGAAATTCTACCAAGTGGCTAAATGTTTTTCATACAAAAGTTTCAAAATTTGAATGAAAAAACTTTGCCACTTGCTACAATTTTATTATTATTACGGCCCTACGATTTTACTAGTAATGCAAATTAAATTTCATTAGCAGTAAAAATTTACTGAATTTTTTTAGTAATCAGTAAATTTACTGCTTACTGCAATTTTGAATGCAGTACATATACATACATATACTGCAGTGTCCCCATTTACTATCCAAATAAGTTTAATAAAACAAACAAAAACCAACAAATTCCTATGTATTTACAATATTGAAAGTTGTGATACTTTTAATTAATTAATTTAAAAAAAGATACTAAAAGCATAAGTACTTCCAACTTAAAAAAATTTTTCATTACTAGGTGTTTACACATCTCCTCTGTGATCGGACTCACATTGATTTTTTTTTTTCAATTAAAAATGGTAATTGGAGAAACAGCTTTTTGAAACTAAGCAGTTTTTGTTTTTTTTTTTTCATTTAAGAAAGAAGATGGCGGCAATTTTGAATCTAAAAATATTTTTTTTATTACCAAAAATCATGCAGACAGATGATGTGTCTGCATTTTGATTATTTTTATTTTTTATTTTTTTTTGTAATCTAAAACTAAATCTATTTGGCGGTTTTAATGAAATTTACCAAAATCTGAAAGTTTCATGTTATTTATTAAAATGAGAACTTAAAAGTGGAAGAAGAAGAAAAAAAATAAAATAAATTAAAAATAGTTTCATGTTTTGAAGTAAAAACTTGTTAAGTGGCTTGACTTTAAATTGCATTTTAATTTTTCCCATTTCACTAAGAAATGTTAATTTCGAATGGAAAACATTTTTTTTTTTTCAAAAAAAAAAAAAATTAAATTCAGACATGCGACTGCAAAAGGAAATCATGTGAATACTTTTAATTCATTTATTCATAATCCGTTGAAAATTTCAACAGGTTGTAATAAGTTTTTAAACAAGAGAATTGAAAGAAATATTTTGTTACTGGTTAAATATGAGTGGCATGCCGGGCGGACAGGAGGACATGTAATTTGTGCTACAAAATTACAAAATTTATTGCCTTGGCCAAAAACAAAAAAAAAATTTAATATATAGGTATGCGTCGAACACTTATGTATAAGCAGCTCTATATTTAAAAAATATAATTTAATTTTAAAACACTTATAAAGCTGGCTATTAGGGGCAATAACGGGCAATTTTGTTAAACGTTTAATGCCAAAGGCGGCGGCAACTGTGGCCAATATTCATTGTCGCTATCTGTGGAGAAAAGTTACAAGCAACTTTAAATAAGACGAGTTACATTGTATTGTACAATGAATGCATGCATCGGTTGGTTGCATGAGTTTGCTTTCAATAATAATAAAAAAAATTAAATAAAAACATTTATGCAACATTGTTGCAATGTAAAAAATTGCTTGTTTCTTTTTTTATTTATGTTTAACAATTTCTTAATTACGAGTATCTTTTCAAAATCTATTAATTTGTTTCTGTTTGTTGTGATATAAAAATGAAGCCAAGGAACTATTTTCACACAACAACAAACACATGCTTATGAAGAGCAATAAATTTTATATTTAAATATCAGACCAGAACTTTTAGTTACGACTTTTACAGCATTTTTACAACTTAACTTAACAGTTGTAAATTTTTTATGAATGCAGTAAATAATTTTGACTTTTAGAAAAATTTTAATAATTAAAAAAAAAATACAGCCTTATTTATAAAACATAAAAAGGCTTTATAAAGGCTTTTTAAGACAAATTTTGTATGAAAATTTGTTTTAAAAAATCTTTATAACGACTTTTTAAGTTTTATAAATAAGGCTGATAAAGAGTAAGCCATAAATAAAATAAGATAGACATGGATGCTGATGAAGTGCGTGGCTGTACAGAAAAATGCCGGTATTTCCCCCCAACTTAAGAATCTAGTTTAAATTTTCTTCTCTTCTTTAGAAACTCGCATTATTTAATAAAAATATTTCATTCAATAAGAATTGAAAATCATGAACCTAAGCCCGATTAAGAAATTATTCCCGATTAACATTCATTCTAGTTCAATGAAATTTAATATGTCTCACTAAAATAAGAAATTTTAATTATGCTGAAACTAAAATTGAATAAACCAGTCAATCTGAAGCAGTTCAATAATATGTTATTTCAATCGCCGTAATAAGTCTTATACGATGCGCCAGTAAGTATCGCGAAAGAGCTTGGTAACTAACGATCGCCATGGAATACTCTCAATTGATTCTCTTAAATGCTTAAATGTAGCCCAGAGAAAATAAAAAAAGATTTGCTCAATTGACTACTTATTGTAGAAGTCGGAGTTCGTATAAACGTTGTTGGTAATTTCTATGTAAACATTTGTTTATAAAAAATGTTTTTTAGTTAAATTACCCACGACTCATATACGAAATACGACTCCTACAATAGGTTGTGAATTGAGCAGTAGTTTTGTCTTGTGTTTTATAGCCTTTATTATAAGACAAAAAGAAAAATTGTGATAGAAATTGAAAAAAATAATAATAATAATAAAAATTATGTTTATTATGTATTCTGGGCTCCGTCACTAGCATGAACAAAATATTGTTGTAATATTTTATTCATCTCTGCATCTTCAGCTCTCTCCCGTATTACGTAACTATCGCTAAAATTCTGTAAAGTCGATTTATTGATTTTCGGCTACGAATAAAATTTTCAAACTTGTATTGCTAAATCAGACAATGGCCTAGAAATTTGATCTGCCGAAATTTTACTAATTTATGTCATCGCCAAAAATGTTTAGTTTTGTATTTGTTTAGCATTTTAGCGATTGAATTTAGATTAAGCGTTAGCGAGTTACATAATTCGGCGGCTGTAGAATTTTGATATGCAGACATCCTAGAAAAAAAATTGTATGCTGTAAAAGCATGTCATAAAAAATTTAGTAAAGAGCGACCTTGACACACACACGAAGGGTTCCGTACGGAACGAACCTTAGCCTGTATAATCGAAAATCTTACCTAATGTAGACATTTCTTAAAAATGTTAAATACCAGGTAAACTCATTTTGGGTTATTGGATTTTTTTTTTAATTTTCGCGCCTTATCTGAGTTTCGGCGTATGTTTTTTTAATTTTTGATGGGATTGTTTTTAGTTTTGGCGTCTTTTTTTTAATTTTTTGGCGATTTTTTTTTTATTCTCAGCGATTTTTTGAGCTTTGGCGCTTTTTGCGTTTTGTTAAGTACCCGGTATCTGGAGTTTTAGTGCCTTTTTTAATTTTTGTTGGGATTTTTTGATTTTTGGCATTTTTTAGTGTAAGCGATTTTTTTTCGTTTTTTGTGATTTTTTAATTCCAGCGATTTTTCAGTTTTGCCGATTTTTTTCAACTTGTTTTAAGTTTTAGTGATTTTTTAATTTTTGGCGCTTTTTCCGCTTTGTTAAGTACCCAATAAACTTATTTTCGGCTTTCAACGATTTTTTTAGTGTTCGCTTTATCTGAGTTTTGGTATTTTTTTTTAGTTTTAGCGATTTTTTCCGTTTATGCGATTATTTCGTTTTTTGGCGTTTTTTTTTTTTTTTTTTTTTTTTGTTTTAACAATTTTTTAGTTTTAGTGATTTTTTTTCGTTTTGGCGCTTTTTTTTCGGCAATTTTTGTAATGTTCTTTTTTATCTGGGTCTTGGCGCTTTTATAATTTTTGTTTCAGTAATTTTTTGGTTTTGGCGTTTTTTCGGGGTTTGGCAATTTTTTTTAGTTTCAGCGTTTTTTGTTTAGTTTTGGCGCTTCTCTTCATTTTGGCGGTTTTTTTTAGTTTTACTAATTTTTTTCTGTTGTTTTTTAGTTTTGGTGCTTTTTTCGATTTGGCGTTTTTTTTCGATTTTTGCCGTTTTTTAGTTTTTTTGCGAACTTTTTACATTTGGTGATTTCTTGCATTTTAGCAATTTATTTTATTTTTGGTGATATTTTTCATTTAAGCGCTTTTTTCATTTGGGCGATTTTTCGTTTTTTGGCTTTATTCAATTTTGGGATTTTTTAGTTTAACATTTATTGAACATTTTGAGAATTTGCTTTTAACGATTTCCAAGATATGGCAAGTTGTCAAAATTTCATCCCCCAGGGGAGTCTATATAGACTACGGGTGTGGCAACCCCGGGGCCCCAGCTGGGGTGATGTGGCTTTTTCCATTGACGTACCTTTGGTACATTACCCATAGAACTTATGTGTTACTACCCGATCTCTGAACACAAGCAGAACAAAGAATGTGCACATATTTATAACAAAAGGAAGACAGGTCCTGTTGATGTCAATTAGGTGCAGCGTCACCTAGAACTGCCCCTGAGTTCAAAAGACGATAGAGGTGAAGCCCTTGTGATGGAACTTCGCGGTCTAACCAGAGGCTACTTCTGCTGCCACTGGTGCCGGTGGCCCGACAGCCGAGCTGCTTAGAGTTGAGTGCATGTAGCGGTCGTCAGTTTCCTTTGCTAAAATGCCGAGTTCGTCCTACCTCACGGGGTTAAAAGGATGATTTTGGTATGTGTGGAGTAGGCACTGGTTATTTGGCGACACAGGCATGGGTTCATCTCGGATGAGTGGTTGAGCTGTGCCGGCAATGGTTGAGGAATTCTCATGGGGACCTCGCTATGGGTGTATACACAACACCTTGGCGTGGAAGCCGGAGAATTATCGTGGTGGCTGTGGTTGCTACCAAAATCGCTGGGAGAATAGTCTTGGCTTCCCAGTGTGAAATCAATACTAGTGGTTGGTCTGACGCGGTCAGCCAGACACTATTCTAGGTGCTGTTGCCATTCAACAGAAGCTGCTATGGGCACGGACATAGCAGCAGAGTTTAGATAGCTCAAATTACCTCAGCAAGGTAATTGAATATAGTACAGGGATAACTATATTCAAAGATTGCAACCTATGTGCCTTATGGAGTGGGCCATAGGTTCATTCTAATAGGGTGCATGGGGGCGTTGGTCTGGCGTCTAACCCACACCCGGTGCTTTGGCACCCGTGAGATAAGGCCGTAATGGCAGGTGCTCACGGAAAGCTATCGCACACCTGTCAAAATTTCATGAACTGATAGAATACCCTTTAATTTAAATTAAAAATAAATTAATTTTGAAAGTTTCAAGTGTCTATATATAATTTTCTGTATATTACATTAGGATGCCAATACTTTTCGTTGCCCGATTTAGAACACCCTTTAATTTTTAAATGTCATATCGTGCCATAACCGCCAAAAAAAAGCTTAAGCGACATAATTTCCGAACTTCAATTTTTGACCAAAATTGATTATTTTCGCTCGTAATTGGTCGATTTTCGTAAAAAAACGAAGTTCAAAAAATGAGTCACTTAAGCGATTTTAGCGCTTATGGCTGGATATATTTGTTGTTGATGCGCATAAAGTTTAACTTACACATACTGTGAAAATTTCAGGTTGGTAGCTGACAGACAGACGGACATCGTACCGAAAACAATAGGGTTCCTTCTCATTTTTGGTGTGGCGAATCCTAAAAATGTTAAAATATGTGAAAGCATAATTACCTTATAGAAAAGATTTCTGACTATATGGCATTTCACACTTTTTATACAAATCATGAACGCCATCAACCGTAAGCCTGCTTGAAGGACCATAAAACATTTATTGAATACAATTGGTTATTGTTATTGGTGGCACCATTGCAGGATTCGTATAAATTTGTTTGTCTAACTAACAAAATTAATCAATTTTCGTATAGTTATTTGTATTTGGCTTTAACTGAATTCCAAACAACAATGTTGTATGATTATGT
Organism: Tachina grossa; assembly: GCA_949987645.1. Taxonomy (NCBI): domain Eukaryota; kingdom Metazoa; phylum Arthropoda; class Insecta; order Diptera; family Tachinidae; genus Tachina; species Tachina grossa. Next base: position 56,177,769 of record OX465276.1, on the reverse strand, counting down.
GGCATATAAAATCGTTAAGACACAATAAACAAGTTCTTGCTCGTATTTTATTATTGAATTATGGTCAGACATAAAAAAATTGCAACATAGTTGATGGACTTCCATTAAGATTTTATTACGTATTACATCTGTATGTAAGTATGTATGTCTATAAAATTATGTTTATCCGTTTGTGGCCTGACTAACAAACAACGCAAATAAGCTTTTTTTTAAACTTCCTTATTTCATGTACATACATATGTATGTACATACGTACACAACTATAGTATAACTTACATATATGAATGACTGTATGCTATAGATCTCATTTCGTTGCTAATAATGGTAATCAAATATATTTTGATTGAGTCGTCAAATACATATGTTCGCGTACGTTAATCAGTCATGTCGATTGCATTTTTCGCCAGATTAAAGGGTTTTCTTAACAAAGTTTGTTTGTTGATTGTTAAGCACGTCTATATTCTAGACTCTAGATGCATTTCGTTGCTGCTTAGGCAACAACAATAATTCCAGTCTAAAGCAAATGCTTTCAAATTGGATTGCAAATAGCAAGCAAATTTTAATATATACATACATAGCTTTCTTTTCGAATCAAATAACATTGCAGTGAAGCATGATTAATAGAGGGCTTGTTCAACCTTTTATTACGAAAAGCCCAACACGACTTATGAAAAATGCATCCCTGATCTGATGAATTATTGCTGCCTTTTGAACATTTTCATAAACTCCATTATACCAGGGTTATATTTTCTAACTCGTACGATTATAAAAGATAGTGAATGCTAGCCTTAAAACGCTTCCTAGTGAACATGTGAAATTTCCCGGGAAAATGTTCTCATTCTGCTGCACCCTCTGACTTCTCCGTTTGTTAGATACAGTATTGTGCAGAACAAAAGCAACAAAATTCCTATTTGACTTAAATTTGTAATATTTTGGATATTTGATTGTTTCAAGCAGCCCTTTTTACATACTTTTGTAAGCAATCATACTAGAAAACGAATTCGCATTTAAATTTTTCAATATTGATATATCCTGAAAAATAAAATAACTTATATTCTCAAACCCGTGTATCGTGACTGTGCAGAACAATAGCAACAAAATAGAGAATGTCACAATTATCAATAAACTCTCTGATATAGCGCTATAATTCCGAAGTTCAACAGGCTTAATAGTTTTTGTTATTCCTTATAATAGATTTTAAAATTCCTTTCTAAATGTTGTTGGTGCTGATTGATCTAGCAAGAATGGGAAAGAGTAGATATTGCTGTACATCCGAATCTTTAAAAAGTTTAGGGTTTAAAAACATATAGAAATTGGCCGTTAATTACTTAAAAGTGTAATTAAAATATATCCCTAGTTTTCCGATGGGTAGGTCGGCAGGATAATTACGTATTAAGCAGCTTATGATAGAAAATTGTATTTCACATAATCCAAAAAGCTCGATTACTGTTTCTAATGAGGTTGTAATATCTGCAAATTTAAGTGAGCATTATGGTACAACTCGAAACCGTATCAGAGAAAGCAATTGAAAAAGTTGCAGACTAAGAAAATACCATAGTTGACCAAAAGATCCTTCCAAAAAGAAAGACAGGTAAATCTTATATTTAGTTCATACAATTTTATTGCTTTTCAGTAGAACACATCCTAGTTGGATCATAATAAAATGGGAAACCGATTTATTTAATGAAGAATTCAAATTCTATGTAACAAATTGGTATATCATATCTTAAGTTCGGGTCTTGCCTAGCAAACAGTTTTCGCTACGAAATATCAAAATGGGTTTTAAGCATAACAGCGGTTAGGTGATGGTGATGTTTTGTTTTCCGACGTATAAAGTTAGACCGTTCCACAAATTTTGTTTAAAAAAAAAATACTTGAAGTAAAGTTCATTAGGCATTTTGAATGGAATATGACACTTCTACGGATGTTTCAATGCGGTAGTAGTCCATACTATGCTTGGAGGTTGGGCAAAAAATAGCAAAAAAAATGAATTTAACTCCAATCCTTGCTTGACCGACAAGCACTTTTTTTCAACGCCATTGATAACCTCATTGCAAGATGGTGCAGGAGTGTTTTCGGAAAATGGTTCCAAAATTGCAACAAATACTTCGAAATTCCATTAACTCAGCCGAAATGTATTCCATAGTGCATAATAAATAATATTTGTAAATTTATCCAGCGTTGAAATACACGTGTTATGAAAAAAAAGCAATGTGAGTCCGATCACAGAGGAGATGTGTAAACATCTAGTAATGAACAATTTTTTTAAGTTGGAAGTACTTATGCTTTTAGTATCTTTTTTTAAATTAATTAATTAAAAGTATCAAAACTTTCAATATTGTAAATGCATAGGAATTTGTTGGTTTTTGTTTGTTTTATTAAACTTATTTGGTTAGTAAATGGGCACACTGCAGTATATGTATATGTACTGCATTCAAAATTGCAGTAAGCAGTAAATTTACTGATTACTAAAAAAATTCAGTAAATTTTTACTGCTAATGAAATTTAATTTGCATTACCAGTAAAATCGTAGGGCCGTAATCATAATAAAATTGTAGCAAGTGGTAAAGTTTTTTCATTCAAATTTTGAAACTTTTGTATGAAAAACATTTAGCCACTTGGTAGAATTTCATTATGAATACGGGCATTACTGATTACTGAAAATTCAATGCACCTCATCATATAACAAATCATTTAGGCAATTTATAAAAATTGTAGAAAAAATTTTAGTAATCGGTAAAATTTTTTTTGTTTTTACTGAAACTTTAGTGGTACAGCAGTGCTCATCTACGGTAAAGCCTTTACTTTTACTTTTTAATTTTTAATTCCTGTTGTTCATCGTTTAGTTGTTGCTGTTCTTGTTGTTGCGTACGCATTGCAATTAAAATAAATTCAGTAAAGTGCGACTTTGAGTCGGGCACATTCGGTTTTGATAATTTTTTTTGATTTAGCTTTCTTAATTTTTTAAGTTTTTTCAGTTTAAACGATTTTTTTTCAGTTATCGCTTTTTTCTTGTTTTGGCGTTTTTTTTCTCTTTTTGGGTTTTTTTAATTTTCGCAATTTTTTTTTTCATTTTGGCGATTTTTTCATTTTGGCGATTTTTTTCATTTTGGCGATTTTTTTCTGTTTTTTGGGGTTTTTTTCATTTTGGCGATTTTTTTCTGTTTTTGGGGTTTTTTATTTAGGCGATTTTTTCATATTGGCGATTTTTTTGTTTAAGGATTTTTTTAATTTTGGCGATTTTTGCAATTTTTCGCGATTTATTTTAGTCCTAGAGATTTTTTTAATATGGTGCTTTTTTCGTTTTGGCGATTTTTTATATTTGGCGATTTTATATTTTTTTGATTTTTTAGTTTTACCGTTTTTGAAAATTTCAAGAGTTTTGCTCTTACGGTTTCCAAGATACAGCAAGTTGTCAAAATAACAAAGTAATAATTGCATTAACTAATGGAACACCCTTTAATTTAAACTTTTTAAATTTAGTGTTAATTGTTGTAGTCTGTATAAAAATACACTAACTTTTAAAATTTCAAGTGTATATATGTACATACAATTGTATGTATATTACATGGGATTTTAACATTTTTCGTTGCTCGTTTTGGAACACCCTTTAGTTTTTAACTCTCATGTATTTGTTGTTGTAGTGGCCAAATGTCTACATATTGTGTCCAAATTTCAAGTCCGTAGCTCTTACGGTTCATTTTCACCTTTGGTGTACGGAAATATACAGAAAAATAACCGGCGGCGGCGCACCGTCCGCTTCGAGCCGGTCGATTTGTTTCTCTGCTTGGTATAGCTTCTTTCAAACACTAATACACTCATACATAGCTCACACCGATTTGACAAAGCAAAGAAATCTCAGCAAAGAAATCTCAGCAAAGAAATCAAAGCCAAAAGATTTTTACCCCCTAGCGTATAGATGTTTACACATCAAAAAATAAATATTATACGAAAAGTATTCATTTGTTGCTTTTGTTATGCACAGCTCCATATCAAAGCCTGGACTATTTTATACAACTTTTGAAAACCCAGTATTTTTAACCAAGATTTTATTTAATGTGCTACATAGTGCACATAACTACAAATAAATTATGGTCACAGTTTTTGTCACATACATACATACATATGATGTACATTCGGAAATAATCGTCTGCATTTATTTTTGCAGAATTTGTTGATTTTGTTTTGCACAGTACTACTGTACATAAATGCAAAGCAAACTCAAACATTTTGTTTCGTTTATTTCCATACTCTGGTTTTAAGTACAAAGAAATCGAAACAAAAATAAATTTATAACTGTAATAGTGTCGATTATTTTTGTTACGAATCTCATGTCCTAGCTCCTGTGCCGCGGCATGAAGAGCATAGCTCTAAAAACATTTGCTTGAAATACATACATATGTACATATGTATGTATGTATGTACATTCACAATTATTCAGTAATTCAATTGCTTACAATTTTCTCTTAATTAAAGAAAAGAAACCAAGCCAAATTAAATTAAAAAAATTTACTTTAAATTCCTGCAACTCGTTAATGTCAAAAAACAACAAATTTTATTATTATTATTATTTTTTATATTTTTGTGCGAAATGCAAATACATACATACATATTTCCATGCGCATTACTCAACCTGTTTATTTAATTAATAAAAACAATTTTCAAAAACAGTTTTTTTTCTTAATTCCATTTAACAGTTCCATTTATTTCAGTTGTTGTTGTTGTTTTTTTTTTGCATTTATGCAAGTATTTCTATTGAAGCGAATAAAATATTTACGATGACCAATCTGCCAGAATTTTATGAAATTTCATTCATGGAAAAGTTTTGTTAAATACAAACATGCTTACATACATATGTACATATGTATGTATGTATGTACATAAGTAACCTGCAGAATGTGCGAATAGTGAAATTGTGGTGATTTACTAGTGACGTTGTCAGCAGTGTTGCCAGAATTTCTAAGGATAAAATCTGCAAAATGTAACAATTTTTTACGAAAAAATCTTCAAAATCTGCATTTTATTTTTAAAATCTTCAAAAAATCTTCAAAGCTATTTTTAAAACAACTTTTTTTATATTTTATTCAAAAAATTTATATAAATATGGATCAAGGCGAATTCAGTATCAGGTGAACTTATTACTACAACAATTTTACAGCACGAAAAACAACATTTAGTTTGCTGTTCTACAAAACCAATTTGTCAGAAGATTTTTTGAGTAAATTTTGACAGTTTGGTTCAAATTGCTCAATTTGGCATCAACACCTGATAATCAGGTGTTATTTTCTTAAAATAAGTTTCAAGCTCATTTTATTTTTTTATGAATAAAATCCATTAATTTATGAAGAATGTGCAGTGCATTTCGTTTCTGCTTAAGAAATTCGTCAGTAGACTTCAACCAAAAAATTTTTGAAATAAGATAAAAACTACATATGTTTATAGAACGACTATCAATATGTTATTAAGAATTACGTGCACAAACATAATAGGCAATATTTATAAAAATTATTTTGGTTTACAAGACGTTTAACAAAACAAATATCCATGCAAAGTTTGTTTTTAAAACCTTTTGTGAACGAAAACTATTTTTATGACAACGCAGAATAAGCTTACAAGCTTCAAGCAAAAATCTTTACCAGCTAACATCTTCGATTTTGAGTCCATTATTGTTTTTTCATTACCTTTTTACAATTAGCTGCCACATTGGTTGAAGTCTACTGATAAGTTTGGCGGCTTCTCCAGACGCGAAGTTAACTTTGCAAAATCTTGAATTTGTTGAAAAAAAAAAATATAGAATAAGATCTATTTTCTCTTCTCTCCTACAGACTCAAGACTTTGTTTGCAAAGTAAGCTTTGCGAGTGGAAAACCCTCTTTCCTTAGGAGAAACAAAATGCATGTAACCAACAAACAAATAAAAATTCTTCATAGTTATGTGCAAATAATATAAAATGAATGAGATAATGAATCAGATATGTAAAAAAAGTCATTTAATTTGTTGCATAACTATCCAAAGGATTCGAATGTTGTTTTATTCAAGTTTACTTGACCGAAAAATCTTTCGAAATTTTCATTAAAGTCAATGTGGTAAAAACATTACATTTTGAATAAACTTAGGGCCGCAAAATCGTAATCAGAATGAGCTCGTCTTATATCAGATATTCGTTTCCAGAAGCTTGCCAAAGTTACTTCTTCTTTTTCTTTAATGAAGTCTTCTAAGTTCAAAAATTGTAACTGTCTAAACTATGAGTCCTTCACACATAAAAGAAACAAAAACTAGTAGCAGTATTAGGAAAAATGTAAAAAAATTTACTATAATTGGAGTTGAGAAATCTGCATTTTTAGGCGAAAAATCTTCAAATCTGCATTTCGTCTTTTTGGAGGGCAAAAATCTGCAAAATCCAGATAAATCTGCATTTCTGGCAACCGTGGTTGTCAGTAGTACTACTGACCAGGTGTACCCCAGCCAATGTAATCATCTACTGACATTTAACATTAGCTTGTCATTGAAAATCCACCACTTGACTGTAACACTACTGACTAAGTAGTTTTTTTGGGACCAAATGGAGACATTGGCACCAAAGATTCACTAGTAAATTTTAGGGACTGTAGTCTACAATATCGGCACTTCCTCGCTCGTTGTCAATAGTAAAATTATAGTGATTTTCTAGTGAGATTGTCAATAGTGCTACTAACTAGGTGTACCCCAGTCAATGCAATCGCCTATTGACGTATAGCATAGGGTTTTCATTGAAAATTTATCAGTAGACTTTAGCACTATTGAGAACATATGGAGATACATATTTGAAGATCAGTAGTAGATTTTAGTAACCCTCGTCTACATACTTATATTTATTTAACATTATTGCACAGAATAATAAAAAAAAACAAACTATTGACGCGTTCATTGACAATATCACCAGAAATACACTAGAACTCTTGTCTCTAGCGTATCTTTACTCGCGCTTAAAAGGAAAGTTGTCGACATTTTAACTAGTGCAATTGTCGCTGGAGAAATAGTATTGACATAGAGACATATGGTTCTAGGCTGACTAGAGGGTATTTATGTAAATTCGCGTAAAAATATTCCGTTTGTCTGCATGTCTGACCGCCGCCTGTTTATTTGTTTTGGTGGTCACTTGCACTCACTCGTACATATGATGTGATGGAATTTTTTGCATTCAATTACGCAGTCATCATGCTTCAATTGTATTGAAACGTATTTGTGAAGTCAGTTAAAGAAGTTTATTTAGTGCATGATGCAGGGGTTTAAAGGAATTAGTTCATTGTATTCAATTGCACTTGACAAAAATTCTATTTGTGCTCGTAATTGTTATATGAAAGTTGTCTTTTTACCCTTCTTTGCTTCTCGCCGTCGGATAAAAAGACCCGTCCTCTTTATCTGAGATTGGCGTCCTCTCTTTTCCTGAATAGAAATGGTAACCCTACCTTTGGTTCATGTTCATGAATCAAAGAATACAAGATTACGCATTCAGCTTTTGAAAAAAATCTTTTTCTGCCGTCACATTAGCCGATAAACATAAACACAATCACAATCGCACAAACACGTGTATTTGGTATAGGACAATTTTGTTTACATTTCAATTTCTACGTCATTTTGACGTCACACCAGCCAAATAAATACCAGCACACTCAGGTTAACAAACATGCGCAATGTGTAATCTTGTATACTTTGATTCATGGTTCATGTTCATCTAATTCCTGTCTCTAAACTTTCCATTATCGAGTTATAGAATCATTGACACTCCTTTGGAATGTCAGATAAGCCAAGGAAAAAAATTACAAAACTTAAAACAGATAATAATTTATAAAGGGTCACAAAGATTCACATTATGAAGCTCACAAAATATTTAGGCTGCTTTAACGAATTAATTAGCATTTTACATTAACTAGACAATTATTTAAGTTTAACATGTGTTAACGCACTAATAATCCTAATATGTAATCCCACATTTTTTTATTAAAAATACATTTAGGGCTATCATGAATAAAATTCCACGTGAATTTTTTTCCATTTCCAATTAGATTTTTTTCCCCTATTACTTGCTATTATTTGGAAATAATTCCACGGAAAAATTTCATGTGGAATTTTATTCACGATAGCCCTGATTGAAATTGATTATTAACCCGCCATTGGTCTGTGAGACCGGGTGTGTTAAAAAATTCGAATAACATTATTTCCTGTTATTATTTTTGTTTGCAATTTCGAGTAGGTGCCTCATTGAACATCTCCTACTATTAGTCAATGACGAAACTGCTTCGTGAGCACACTTTGTGTATTTTTTTTTTACTAACCCGGTACATGAGACCGTGTGTCACGGTGTATGCGAATAAAATAACCAAGTATATATTTTTCGTTTTTTTTTTATACTTTTTTATTTATTTTGTAAAAGTTCGTAATGTCGAAAGACTAAAAAACATTATCTTCCTTTATTAATATGTGATCTTTTTTTTCTTGATTTTCAAAAATGTTTTACTAAAATCGCTGTTGTTCTTAATGCTCTAATAAAACATTTTTTTTAATGTTAATATTGAAATAAAAGAGCTTAAATTGATTAAATATCTTTGCTTTATTCTCAAAGAGCATAAATTAAAAAAAAACATGAAATATGAATAACAAATTTGCAAAAATCTTCAGTTGAAAATTCCGGTGCGTGAGACCGGCGTCACCATTGATCAAAGTAAAATTTGCGTCACCGTTTGCGGGTTAAGGGGTTTAGCTGGATCCTATTTTTATTATTTTTTATATGTAGATAAATTCAGCGGAAACTTGCTGTTAATAGACACCAATTGCCCAAAACAGCAAAAAAAAAACCATCATTATCAAGTTCAATAAACCTCATTAAAGCATTGCTGCATATACACAAGTTGCTGAAATCACTTGCATCTTATGTTTATAAACATAATTTTTTTTTAGAAAAATGTCGTATTTCCATTAACACACTCCGAAACATATGAAATTCCATGCCTTGAACTTGTTTTAATTGGAAATTTCATTTTAGTTCTTGATCTTCCTCAATAGTGTCGTGTTGTAAATTAGTTTGTAGGTGGTGTTAGTTAAGTTTTTTTTTTATGTGATAAAAGTGTAATAAATCCAATAAAATTAGTGTTAAATTAAAGGTGGATGTAAATCCAATGAAATTTCCAAAAATTAGAGCAATTCGTTGCTTATAAAAAAAGTTATTAGTGTTTTAATATTGCTATTCAATTACATATAGAAAGATTGGAAGTGGTGGCTGTGGCGAAAAATTTGTAAGTATGTATACTAAAATTGTTGTTTCTTTATATATTAAGTATTAAATAAAGTATGAGTGCATGTCCGAACACTCATCAATCGTATTGTTATTGTTTTTATTTACATACATAAATATCTATGTACATATGTATGTATTTAGGTATGTTTATTTAAAATTGTTCTTATAAGAAATACGCCGATTAAAGTTCGTGTAGCTGCTGCAGGTGTGGCAGCGTTGCCATAATATTTTATTGGAAAACTTAAAATGTAGAAGAAAAAAAATCACCCTTATCGGGAATAAAAGGGGAACAGTTTGTTCACGTGAAATATTTTCAGTGAACAAAACAATTGTGAACAAAATTAGAAAATAGTATAACTACTAACACAACAACGAAAACATTGGCGATCACAATTTTAGGGAAAGGGAACACTTTTCACGTGAACTTTTATTCCCGATAAGGGTGAATATGATTTTCAGGTGAAAAAGCTGCCCTTTATTATTTGTAATTTTTTTGGGGGGAGGTGGGGTTAACCCTACATCTATAGGTACCTGATATAAATATTTTTATCATGACTTGATAATGTTTGTCAAATTGTAACGTTTTATCATTTCGAAAGTCTCATCGGCATCAGTTAAGACTAGGTAAATTTTTTATTTTTTTTTTAAATTAATTGAAAGGGAAGTGTATGAGTTGAACTATGGGATATTTCAAATTAAATTACATAGAGAAATTATTTTTTTTGTCAAATCATCCTAACGAAGTAGGTGGATCAAAAATTCACTAAATAAGGTAACTAAAATTTTTTGCTTCTGTTTTTTAAGATTTGTTTTATTTGAGGTGCGCAATGATTTTTTTAATTAATACACTTGCTTAGCCAAAACGAAGTGTTGTATTTTTTTCTGTGAATTGCTAAATTTTCTCTAAGAGAGTTCTGAAAAATTGCTTATGTCTTCAAATTCTATGGGATCTATCTACCGTTTAATTTGGTATGTATGTACATATTACACGGTTTTATCTCATTCTACAAGAGATTTAATTATTTCAATGAAGAAAATGTGAAATTTGTTTTTCTTTTTCAAGAAGGCAAGGCGAATTAATATTAATATATGAAGTTTTAAAAGTGCTAATAAGCTTTAAGCAAAATTGATAAAACTATTGCTTCAGATATTGGAATTAAAATAACTAAATTGAGATAAAGTAAAAATTAAAAACTGCACAATCTATAGAAAAACTTATTTTTAAGCAAAAAACTGCGAAACTGCTCTATGTTAAAAAAAAACTGCTAAAATCAGGCAAAACTGCACATTTGGCAACGCTGAATGTGGCCGACTTTGTTTTACATACATATTTTTAGTTGTACCGTTTTTGAATCGTTTGTGTTGTTTGTTATTGTTATTGTTTTTGCTTTAATTCGGAGTTCTGGCAGTCTTTTTTTTTTTTTTGGTAATTGGAAACATAATTGTTCTTTGCAGTGAGAAGAACATGAACAAAACAATAGCGATGAGAACTTTTTTGCCCCATGAGCATAAATCAGTGATGGGACATCGTACTTTTTTAACCGACTTCAATTTAATACAAGGTACATGTGTACATATGTATGCACCAATTGCATTTAATTTTTCTAAACAAATTTGATGCTTTGTCATGCACTAAACACATAGACTACATCGTGCTGCATAGCTACACGACTACAAGTGCCGCTGGTAACAAATGTTTCCTAGTAGCCAGCTACTTAATTATTATGAAAACGGCAGCAGCACCATAAGAACCTGATATGAAAGTATAAATATATTAGACTTGGGTCGAACTCGTTCACTAGTTCATTTTTGCCACAAACCAATGATCAAACCCATTTAAATTACATGGGTTTGATCACTGGTTTGTGGCAAAAATGAACTAGTGAACGAGTTCGACCCAAGTCTAAAATATATAAACATTTTGCAGTGGTACCGATTTCAAATATTTCACGTTTATAAATATAAAATAGTTTATTTAAAACATAAAAAAACAAATCAGTTTATTTCTTTATATTCCCCCTTATTGTGAATGGCGTCGTCGACGTCACATTAAGACGACACTAAAAATTGTCACTTGTCTACTCTTTGTCGTCAAAAATTTACTATTATTAACATGCTCCATTAATTTACAAAGCCTTAGAGATTAGTAAGAGATTGTCAATAAGATCCAATTTTTGTCGGTAAAGAATATAAAAGTGACAAAAATTGCTGTCGTTTTGAAGTGACGTCGACGACGCCATTCACAATAAGGGGGATTATTTCTTCAATACTTTTAGAAATTTTTCGCTAACTTATATAAGTAAGTTCTTGCTAATTTTCGCGATTTTCATAAATGTTTTTGAATTCCGTACAGTTTTGGCGACTTTTAATCAATATTATGGCTTGTTTAAAATTTTTCTGCTTTCTACTTTTTTTGGCAATAAAAAATATTTCTAAGATTTATTTTACATTGAACAAATTTATTGCACAACCTGTGTGTTAAAACCTGAATTCTTAAACTTGTAGTGTAAACGCGAAATGCTTCGGAATTTGTATATTATTAATATTCACCCTTATTCCAGTTGTCGACATCGACGTCACTTCAACGCAATACCAAAAAATTTGGGGCTTGTGTACCCGTTGTCGAAAACAACTGACACCTCTTAGCAGGTTTATGCTATTTTCTAGACCTTAGGGAACGGAAATAGGTTATCAGTGGCACAAAATTTTTCTCGACAGCGTTTACTCGCTGTCCCCAATTTTTTTTTTTGTGTTAAAGTGACGTCGATGTCGACATCTGGAACAAGGGTGATTACAATTCGAAAAAATTTGCTTTCGATTCGATTTACAGAGTAGAGCCCCCGGTTTTAACTTGAACAAGTCAGCTGATTTTGATGTTCAGTGATGCCAAGTTGTTTTTTTTTTTCAATGCTATCGATACAGCATATGAAGCGTATTCGCCGACGCGAATTCGTAATTCGCCTTATGTTTTAATTATTTACAATATCTGTCATCTGAACAACAACATCACATGTACATTAATGTTGTACTTTAAGTGGTTTATTTTATTTACTTTCTCATTTACATATTCACTTATTAATTTAACAGCAACAGTAACAACAACGAAAAAAACTTATTTTTTAACTTGTACAAAAGCGTTCAGTGAACTTTTTCCCAGGTGACCAAGACTTTGGTTATTGATATCGATTTCTCTAACATTTATGGTGTAAAACTATCGAGAGTGACACTCAAAAATTAATCGAAAAAAGTTCACCTGTCGTTTAGTTTTGACCCAAAAACCATTCGATTTCGAAGTTTCGCTAGCGATATCAAAAGTGAGAGAATATCATCGCACTACGATAACAATTAATAATTTCGATATCGTAAAGAGAAAGAATATTATTATTTTATTTAATACTCGTATCTTAACTTGTGCTACAGGATTTGAAAATGGTACCTCCATTCTAAAAGACTATCACATATTTTCTGGGCTATCGTGGCAAATTGTTTTCTGTTCAATTATTGCACATATGCATGTTTTTTGGTATGAGATCTTATTTTATTTTTTATCTTACAGTGCTGTCATGCCTCGAACTTGATACCTCTAGATTAACAGACTAGCACACTTCCACTCGGCTACCGTTACACATTCATTCGAAGCTTTAGCGGACATTCAAAGTTTTGTAGATTTGCAAACAAATATCGAATAATTTTGTTGCGAAATTTCTTCGCTTTAGTGAGCATTCGTTTTTATCGAATCTCAGGTCAAGTGGGTTGCGAACGCCGAGATTTATGAATGTGTGAGATGTGCACAAAATTTGTGTCTGTCAATTTCATTTTACAACCGTTGTTATTTTGCTGTGATTGTTTTGATTCGCGCTGTTAATTTTGTTGTTATCGCTTTTTGCCATTTAAGGAGAGTGAAAATATTTTTATTATGTTTTTATTATATTTTTTTTTGTAATCGAAAAATTACTACACTTGACATAATTTTAACACCTTAATTGTCAATCAATGTGTTATTTTTTAAATTTATTTGTATATAATGGATAAATAATGAATAATAAATTATTGTATTTGGACAATGGGAATAAGAATCAAATAAAAATCGTAAACACTATAAATTATGTATGCATTTGTTTTGTACTTGAATTATGTACATTAGAGTGGCCGTTAAATGAAAGGAAAAAAAATACAAAAAAATTTCATACAGATAAGTTGCGTTTTAGGGGGTGCGTCCAGCCCTCAAAGTTGACCTTCAAGCCCATTCTTCAGTGTAATTTTTTGCATATGACTATCTTTTTAAAAAATCATTTTACAAGAATATGATATATGGCAATATTTTAGCTCTTCAAGTCAACAACATTAGTCTCAAAGAAAGTTTTTTGCTAAAATTAATATTTTAGAAAATAATGAGAAAAATAACCAACAAAATACCAAAAATTTTATGTAGCAAAATTATATTTATATATGTATGTATATGGAAATTTTTTATTTTAAGCATATATAGGGTGTTTTTTTGAGGGGTATAGAACTTCGAATTGAAATAAAACACAAGAAAATCGTTTTAATGTGCATCAATTTGGCTTTATTGGAAGGATAATTTTATGCCATTAATGTTTAAATATGATTTTGGGCATGTGGCCGCCGCGGCTGGCTCGAATAAAGCCAATTCTACAGGTCCAATTTTCAACCACTTTTTCGAGCATATGGGGCCGTATGTTGGCAATAACGCCACGAATGTTGGCTTCCAAGTCCCCTAACGTTTCTGGTTTGTTGGCGTAGACGAGCGACTTCACATATCCCCAAAGAAAATAATCCAATGGTGTCAAATCACACGATCTTGGTGGCCAATTGACAGGTCCATTCCGCGAAATTATGCGCTCATCGAATGTTTCCTTCAATAAATCGATTGTGACGTGCGCTGTGTGGCATGTAGCGCCGTCTTGTTGGAACCACAACTCATCCACATTCATGCCATCCAATTCGGGAACAAAATAGTCGGTTAGTCGGCTCCAATTGCTGTGCACGGTGGCGAATCGATTCATTCGGGTCCTCTTCAACACTTTGCTCTACAGCGGCAATTGTTTCTTCGGTGCGCACTGTTCGACGTCTCTGCGGATGCGTATTATCACATAGAGTAAACGTAGTGCGAAAACGATCCATGGTTAACCGAATTAATTGCTCTGATGGACGATTATGTCGACCATAAAATGGACGGAGCTTGCGGTAAACTTCGCGAACTGAACCATTATTTTCGAAATAAATTTGCACGATTTGCAAGCGTTGTTCTTTTGTCAACCTGTTCATGATGAAATGGCAAACCAAACTAAATATTAAACACTTGACAGCTGACAAAATGGCCGCTAGTTAAAAAATTGATGCCAACTTAAAGTTCTATACCTCAATAAAAAACACCCTTTACAATAAGAGCTTATATATGTATTATAAATTATTTCATACATATACATGCATATAGTCAAAATAAAACTAAACCAAAAAAAAATTACAATGAATATATGGGCTTGAGGGCCAACTTTGAGGGCCGGACGCAAAATTTTTTTGTATTTTTTTATATAAAACTGAACCGATTTGGGGGGTGAGAGTAGAAGAAATCAAAAAAAAATAATAATAAATTAACGGCCACCCTAATGTATGTACATATGTATAAGTGAGTTTTATATTGTTTTGCCGTAACGAAAATTAAGAAATTTCCAAATTTTTCCAGTTATAGAAATTTTTTAAGGATTTTCTAATATATGTGCACATACGGGAACCCTAAAAAAGGAACCCTATAATGTAATTTTGACTATATAATAACTTGCTGTATCTTTGAAACCGTAAAAGGCAAACTCTTAAAATTTTCAAAAACGCTAAAACTAAAAAATCTCAATATTAGAAAAAATTACCAAACGAAAAATCGCCAAAATATGAAAAACGCTTAAATGAAAAATATCACCAAAAACAAAATGCAAGAAAATCGCGAAAAACCAAAAAACAAACAAATAAAAGAATTATCAAAACCGAAAAAATGGACACAAACCGAAAAAAGGGATAACTAAAAGAAGCATCAATGCTAAAATAAATCGACAAAAACCGAAAAAGCGCCAAAAAGGAATAAGCGCCGTACGGAATCCTTGGTGTGCGATTCTTAGTCGAACTTAACTGAATTTAACATATTTTATATTCACTAAGGCTTGCGCAGCGATTAAAATCGTAATCGAAGTCGCTGTTAATCGTACCTTTTATTCGTAATCGTAATCGAACCCATTAATCGCTCGCTTATGATTAAAAATTTTGTGCATTGTGTAATAACAAAACTATTATTGTGAAAGAATATATAAATTTTTATTGAATGATTTTATATATCGGTTGGCAGATACATATGTAGGTGTAGTTTTAAGTGGCTGATCGCACCTAAGGCTGAGTTTACATTTGGCATTTCTTGTGTGTCATTTGCCCAAAAAAGCGTAACCAACTAATTACTAATGACAAACTGTTTGATTCAGACATATATATATATATTGATTTAAACTGATTCCAATCGTGGTAGATTCTATAAAAATGTCTATTAGTTACATATGTATGAAACTGTTTAACATAATAAATACGTGTCTGAATCAAACTGTTTTTCATTAGTAATTAGTTGGTTACGCTTTTTTACGCTTGTATGGCACATGAAACACAGATGGAAACCCTGCCTAATGAATTTATGTATGTCATGATGAGTGAACGAATACCGTCATATAAAAAAATCCTTTATAAAAAATACTGTTTTTCGTCAAGATATAAATTTATCAGGTGTGGAAACCCAGTAATTGATTCGAAAGTATTCAGTGTCAATGAAAAAAAAAAATATTAAGACATATTTGACTGTTTTGCCGGAGAGCACTTTTAAGGATTCGAGTCGATTTTCAGAAATTTATTTCTTTTACAGTTAAATTGGGAAATTCTCGGTGAAACTTAATTTTTAAAGCAAACATCGCTCTAAACACTGTAAATAATACATTCAAGTTAAAATACTCGTATATCAAGGTATAACCTATGTAAATTAAGCTATTATTTACAAATGAGATTACTTCACTTCTTTAGTTTGGTTAACCCCAATAAGGTTGTATTAAAACTCATAGGGCCATTATTATAACTTGTCGTTAGCTAAACGTAGGATTTTATTGGATGGATAAACACTTTTTCATTCTTACATCTTCATTTTAACCAAAAGTGAACGATAAGTTAAAGACAAGCTCATCCTACCTCTAACTTTTATCGTGAGGTATAGTCATTTGAAGTTGCCATATTTTCATCCCTTGCCACACTTTCTACTTTATAAATTACTGCCAAATTTATTTGGTTAAAATATGGTATAAAACAAAACCAATCCAACACAAAACACATAATAATAAAGCAAAAAACAAAAGAATTGACAAAACTGTTTTCATTAGATTGTAATTTGACAAAAAAACAAAAGCAAGTTGCCACTAAGTATTTTTAACAATCAATATCCACAAAATCCACAGAAATGTTGCCACCAAACAAAAACTGTATTATTTATTTTATCGGACAGTTGTAATAATGGACAAATTTTAACGGTCACTTTACAGTTCAGTTTTGCTAAAGTTAAGATTAACTATCCGGAACTTTATCGTCAAGTCATAATAATGGCCCATAATGTAATTTATTTTGGTTTTAATGGAAATTATAATCTCATATTTTTTAATCGTAGTCGCAATTATGAAAATTTGGAGTTTAATCGTCGCTTTCCATAACGAGCTTCTTCGATCGCTTTTTTTTCAATCTAAGATTATATTCGCTATTGAGCATCGATAATAATAATAATATGGTTCGATATCGAATGTCATAAACGTGATCATATCAGCTCCTTATCGAAAGCGACGATTAGACCCCTGCCATTATTCCAGTTGTCCAGACGTTTTCGACAACGGGTAGAGAAGCCCCAATATTTTAGATATTGTATCGACGTGACGCCGATGTTGAGAACTGGAATAACGGTGATTGAAATATGTAAAAAAAACAGAAATAGAATTTTCCACAAATTGTGCCTTTTTCAATTTCATATGACGATATTTACTCACATACATATGTACATATGTATGTATGTATGTATATATTGAAATATGCACATAAAAACAAACAAAAAAATCACCTCTAATTTGTTTTGCTTTGAAAAATAAATAATTTAAGTTTTATGGCTCAAATGAGCGACATTTTTTATGTGCCTTTTTGTCTATTTGTCTGTCGGTCTTCCTTAAATGCAGTATATTTTTATGTACATATGTTTGTATCTTTTTTCTACCTATTTCATCATAACAATTTTATTTAGAAAGAAAGAAAAAAACGAAATTTATAAACAACTTTTTCTTCATCAACATCTTGGCTTGTTGTTGTTTTTAATCACGATGAGCAAAATAATTCCAAAACACGAAATAACAACATTAACCGGTTTATTGCAGAAATGCACCCTACATCAGAAGTATTGTAATCGATAAATAAATTGCGACTACTGCTGGATTACACGAATATGTACATACATAGTCATAGACTTGTATTATTAAAGAATATAAACAAAGAATATAAATCATATAGAATGCGCATCTCATACAAGCTAAAATTTTCTATGACGGGTATTACCAGCAGGGTGACCGATGACATTTTTCAAAAAGTGGCACCAAATAGGGGATTTATCAAAAAAAAAAGGGGCAAAATTAAAAAAAAAACGAGAAAACTGCACTAAACTTTTTATTTTTAATGTATTTTCATATAACTCACCCTAAATAAAGGGAGTCAAAAAGTGGCAAGGCAGTCAAAAAAGGGGAAACGCAGTCGAAAAAGTGGCAAATTGCCACTTTAGTCGGTCAAACGGTCACGCTGACTACCAGTACTACCCGTCCAGCGTACACACTCTCATTTCTTTCTGCAGTGTATGCTGCTCTCGCATTGCTGAGAGCAGCGTTGCCGTTGTGACATTAAAGTATCACTTTTGACTCCTTTTCGTGCCAATGAAACTTTTTATGACCTTTTTTCAATTTATCCCTTTGTATCATTTTAACAGAATGTATGCCGTAGGCAATCATATACACAGTTTAGCATATCAGGTATTTGAAAAAGAGCTGTTCGTCCAGTTGGCGATATTCGGCTCGATGATGTCGATAATTTTATTGTTTTGGTCGATAGAAAAGCCAATAAATGGTGAAAATATTGCAAAAAATCTGACACCCAAATCCTTGATTCCAACTGCTTAAACTTACTCTCATCTTTAATCTTAATAAAACTTTTTATAAATGTTTATAAGTTAGTAAGTTTTTATAAAATGTTTATAAGTTAAAATAGGTTCAAATGAAGTAAATTTGGAAGCCAAAATTGGGGCCTTAAAGTATACTTGTATTTATATAAATGATCAAGTACTCGTACAGACCAAACGGCTGGACCGATTTTGATTTAGTTTTTTTCTGTTTGAAAGGTGACTTGATCGAGAAGGTTCTTAGCTATGTTTTAATAAAATCGGTCCAGCCGCTTAGAAGGTATCACATCGTTTTTAGATATATTCTGTTAGATCTGTGCGTGCTAGACGCCGTAGCTCCCGAACGGCTTGACCGATCTTAATTTGCTTTGTATATTCGTATATCTGCTAATTTATACTTGAAAAAAAATCGGTTTAGTCGATTGGAAGTTATCTTAAATTTTCTATATATTAATTTACTCTCTTCTTTTTTGCGATTCTGCTACTTCAATAGTATTAGTGGAACACAGAGTTCTTAACTTATACTACAGCGTCAACTGCGGCAAAGGTTCTTAAAATTTTTAAGTTTTGTTATTAATATTTCTAAATTTGTTGTTGAAATCTTATGTTTTTCGTGTGTAATGAATAATTTTTCGTTTGTTTTTTTTTTTTTTTTTGTCAGACGAAAAGCCTTCCTCCTTCCTGATATTATAGAAATAATAACTATACCCATCTGGAATAGCGATATTAAAGCACTTTTCTTCAGAAAAAAATACTTTTTTCCAATCGTTCGTTTGATGACCTTGATGCACCATCTACGTCATGTGGTCTTTCCCAAACTTTAGTCTGTGTTGCTTATGTACGTCTTACAATTGTGGTTTTTTTTGATGATTTAGATGCTTCAAGTACTCCGTGGTTTGTATAACATTATGAGTAGTTATTTTACTAACGCTAACTCCGACTGCAGCTCTAATTCTACTTAAAGTCACAGATGAATTCGAAACCATTTAGAGAATTTTGCGTCTATATCGAGGTGAAAACTTCTTGTAAGTTTTTCCTTTGTACCATTTGGAATACTCTGATGTATTCTTCATGTAATTGCTTATAACTTGGGCTGCGACGAAGTTTTCCGCCAATAGCGCGGTTTAAAAGACCTAGATCGTGATACGTCTCAATTTTAGCGATTTCCGTGGAATTAAGCGACGGCCATTTCCTAATACTTTTTCTTTGTGCAAATAAAACGTTTTTCTATTGCACTTAAAGGTATTTTGGCATAAACATCAAAGATTAATTGAAAATTCATCACTGAGGCTAATCTATGTTAACACTGAAATATTAAAATTTCTCATGCTGTTTACGAAAACTATTATGAAAGTCCACTTAATGTTTACTGACCCATTTGGAATTTTTGTCAATAAAGCAACAGAGTATCCTCTTAAGAATGACTTAAAAACATATTTGCTATTTTTTTAAGGAATCGCGAAAATGTCTACTATTCTCTAAAATTTCAAGTGAGGCTATCCTATGTTAACGGAGTGTATGTATGTATGTATATGGGGCATTTCACGACAGATTAATTTTTTTTTGATTTTCCCAATTTTGTGAAATCCTTCAGGGCCCCTCAATAGAGCTTCCTTGATAAATATGGGAATTTTTAGAGCTCTGCTCTTTATGCCACAACACAGGAGCTATAAAGTGATTTTCGTAACAAAAATAATCGACACTATTAAAGTTATAAATATATTTTTGTTTTGATTTTTTATACTTAAAAGTATAGTTCGAAAATAAACGAAACAAATTTTGATTTTGTTTTGTTCTTTGAAGCGAGTGAAACAAAAGCAATGAGAACGATTGCTAAATTTGTTTTGTATCGTTTTTACACATGACAACAAACCAGGCAACGAAATCGACCTGATTTGTCTACCGACTGCGGCTGAACAAAATTATGTACGGTGGCGGCTGAAAGTCATCTCGAGCCGAAAAAGTCGACTAATTGTCGGTCAAATATCATAGTGTTACACCTAAAAATAATAAGAAAAAAATACTCTAAATTAAAAAGTTGCAAAATATGTATAAAAATATTTTTTAAACTGTTCATACATATGCAATCTACTAAATGTCTCGACCAAAGAAATACATATATGTATGACTTAGTAGACCACTTTCATAAGTAAGGGCACAATTAACTAATTTTCCACTGAAAAAAAAAATTTTGTTTTCAAATACAAACTTTTTTTTCTAGTTACACTACAAACTTCAACTAAGAAGGACTTTTTAGATTCGGCACAACGGACACTTTATGGATGTTGTTTTTTTCTTCTTGTTTTGCTTACGTATTTTCTTCTGGTAGCTATCTTTACAAATAAACAACATAAAATCATAACAGATAAACAAAGAGGACAGACGGACGAACTCAAAACACTTAAAATTAAAGGTGAATGAATTTCACACACTTGTGGTTTAGCAGTTAATAAATAAATGGAAACAAAACAAAGAGAAAACATTAATGAAATACAAAGAAATAAAATTTTATGCATAAAATAAAATTTTGATAAATACATACATCAATTGAATAGGTACTAGAGACCTGCGTAAACAGTCTTGAAATGTAAAAACGTCATGATTTTTAAATGTATTCACGTCGCATTTATATATAGTAAACCAATAATAAATGCTGTCGTACTATAAACGAAGCACGATGGCTGTATTGGTGTACGTGTATATCAGTGTCAACAAGCGATGTCGTAAGACAGCTTGTTTGTAACAAACACTCAAAAGAAGTACTGTTGATTAGTGTATGCTTGTTATTTTTCATATTGTACGTTTGAGTGTGTGTGTGTAATATGTAGATGGTAAGCTATTATGTGATTAACCGCATACAACTAATGTTAATGCATGTGTGTGCCTTTGCATGTGCGCAGAAAAATAAAAGATCATACACACATACATGCATGACGTTTGTACACGCGCTTATGCGTAGAAAGAAGCAAGTATCACAAATTCTTCCGTCACGAAGTGTTTTCTTCTTTACTCTTATACCTACAATACTCAAACAAATTTCTTGCAAACAGTGTTGTTAACGTTTGTTTTATAAGATTTCGCTGTAGTAAAGCATTTGAAAAATCCCTCATGTCTTGAAAGTTCTTATAAGATATATTTTGCAGGACACTAATAGGTACCTATAAAAACAAATAATATGTACATTTGTACATATCGTTACCTTAATATAAAAAGGTCCTAACGCTGCAGCCACACGTTCAAGAAATAGCTTTCAATTTCATTACACATATTTTGTGTCAAAATTCCTTGAAATTGATATCTGTGACACAAATTTTAACGACGAAGAAAAAACTCAAATTTGTAGCTTCAATAAAAGTGTGCTGTGAGCAGCTGTTCAAATTGAAAATTAAATTGCCATATAAATGGATAAGTGAATTTGAAAGCAATTTAGTTTTCAATTTAAAAAGTTTGATTGGGTTAGTGAAAAAAGTGTGAGTGTATTGCAAATTGAACGCAATTGAAAAGCAAAAATTTATTTTTTGAGATGGCTTTTTTTGTATATTTCAATAGACATCTAAAGTATCGAAACATTTAAGAATCTCGTTTTCAAAAAAAAAAAAAAAGAAATGAGTTAGGACCTTTCTATATTGAGGAAACGATATGTATGTAAGTATGTATGTACATTAGGTTGTCCCAAGAAAAATATTTTGGGGCTCAAGTAAAATTTGAAAGCTTATAGGGTCAAGTATTTTTGAGAAAAGATTGTGTAAAGATCGCAAAAGTGGAATTTTTGATCTGACGAATTGTTATTGTTTTTGAAAATTTTCGTAGATGTAACGATGTAGTTTGAAAGGTCAATTAATTCTAAATAATTTAGAAACAATAATTTATTAATATGCTCTTACCGTTCCTAAGTTATGTATGCGTGTATGTATATTCGTTTTTAACACCCTTTGTTTGCTTTTAATGTTTTGCATGTGCTTTGTATTATTTCGGTGGACTTTGGCTTTATTTATTTTTATTATTAATTTTTAGTGTTTACTTTTATTAGTGTTTACGGGATTTTAATATTTTATGTTGTTTTTTATTTATAAGTATGTGCATATGTATTAGACTCCTGCACAAGACCACTTACAAGAACTTTTAAGACGAGGAATTTTTCAAATGCTTTGCTACAGCGAAACAACAAACGCTAAACAACACTGCTTGCAAGTAATTTGCTTCAGTTATGGCAGGTGTAGGAGTAAAGAAGAAAATACTTCGTGACAAAAGAATTTGTGATGTTTGCTTCTTCTTACGCATGGGCGCGTATACAAACGTCATGAACGTTGTGTGTATGAAATTTAATTTTTCTGCGTACATACAAACGCACACATGCATTGACATTAGTTGTGTGCGCTTGCTTTTAAAAAATCAGCCTTAAATAAATATCTTACCATCTACATCTTACACACACACTCAAATGTACAATATGCAAAATAACAAGCATGCACGCATCAACACTACTTCTTTTGAGTGTTTGTTACGAACAAGAAGTCTTCGCGACATCGCTTCTAAACATTCATATACACGTACATCAATAAATCCATCGTGATTTGCTTATTAAACGTCATCATTTATTATTGGTTTAGTATAATACATGCTACGACAATACATTTAAAAAATAAGACATATTTACATTTCAAGACTGTTTACCCAGCCCTCTTATATGTATTTATGTTTGTACCCAGTTAGCCTTTTCAATTACAGAAGAGTCTCCTGTGAATCGTATGCAGAAAATTTTTAATTCCAGAAGGCGCGGAAGGAACTTTCATTAGTCTTAGATGCAATCATTTAAGATTTATTTAGAACATTAAGAATTATATGAGGCTCCTCAATCTTAATGACCCATTGCGTGAGTTGTAAAGGAATCATTCGATAACGATATGAGGAATATATACAATACTCGGCAGGATTTTTATTTTGCAAGTTAAATATGAAAAAAAAAACAAACAAATTTAATTTTTTAGTGCTTCATTTATTGATTAAAGACTATTTAATGGATTTAGATGTAAATTGCATTGAAAAATTATGATAACTATGTTGAATTTTGCTTCTATCTTATTGACGTGCACAAAATAGTGCTGCAAGAACTTTGAATGGCAAAGATCAATGAAAAATTCAGTTAATTAAAAGAATTAGATTATTTCAAAAGCTTTTTTACGTACCTCCAATAATTTAATAAACATTTATTTTATTATTGGAAAAAACTAAACACATGAAATTTATACTTCACTTTAATAAATTTTTAATTCTTATAAAACAAAAACACTCGAAACAACCGGCAAGATTCTTATTCAAAACTTAAATAAAAGTATCAGCGGATAAATGAAGACAACTAACAATCTATAACAGAAATAAAAAGAAAAAACATAATTTAGACAACAGTCGTAAAGCAGCTCTGGGCGAGTCAACATCACGGGTCGTTGGCAATTATTTCTTAAATGCAACCAGCCCACTGTTGTTTATTGGCCTTCGGGAGTTTTGCGTCTCACTCGTACTGGTTGACTGATATGCCACGGATTACCGTATAATCTTGCGGTTCTTTTGTGGAATTTCCTTATCAACCACGTTGCTACAGCCTATGTGAAGGCATAGGTCGTGTACAGTCAGTCACAAAAACATTTTTAAGAATACTGTTAATAACATCATGGACATATGGTCTTAGTCACCCGTCCATTTTTGTGCAACCACATTCTGCAAATTTACTTTGTAGAATATGTACTGTAAATAAAAAAATAAATAAATAATTTAGATAAATTTATCGTTGATTATCTAAACATTTCAAGATTAATAAGAGCGAGCGAGGTAAACACATAGTGTACAATATCACTCTCCAAATAATCATCAGGAGCAGTGTTGCCAGTTTTTTTCTAGAGCTTATCACCAATTTTTGATTTGTCATCCCCGAAAATCCCCAAATTGAGTTTTTTTGATTTAAATTTTTCTTTTGTGAAAAAAATTAAAATTTTTAATTTTATTTAAAAAATAATGAGAAAAATAACATATTTATTCAATAAAATTCATATGTATAGATGGCTATATTTACATTCATATTATTTTAATTTGTACTTATAAGACTTGTAAAGAAAAATTTACACATGGTTTAGTATACACAAGTATAAAAAAAAATGTTTAACTAAAGTTTACCATGTCGAAAACTTCAGAACCGAAATCTTCCGATTCATCAGCCTCAGAAATTTTGTTATACATAGTACTTGTATTAAAAAAGATTTAGCATTTCAGGAGTAGCATGGTGTAATTATACAGGTGACTGCGTAAGGATTTGTTATACAAAAATATGGCAACCGTAGCTGTGTAAAGAACCGAAGAATGTCAAAAGCACAAAAATAATTGTACTAAAACCAAAACGAAAGTTTTTGACATTCATCAGCTACAAAGCACATAGAGCAAAAAATTATCAGCTGAAGTAGCGCTGCCACCTAGTTAGATACACCTTGATATAGAGCAAAAGTCATCAGCTGAAGTAGCGCTGCCACCTAGTTAGATACACCTTGAGCAGTAGGATTAAATTTATTTTAAAAAGTGCTTCCAACAAGTCATATTGCATTTTGTTATGTATTTTTGTTTTGGTAGTGTTCATTATTGGTTAATTTGCCTTTATACTTCTTCTTTATTAGAAACCATTCACTATGAATAGAAACACACATTTTTAGAGTTGCCAGACTCACATATCTTAGATCAGAAATCATTTTTGTTACCGTCAGTTATAAAAAAATCCCAAAAAATTCTAAAATTTGGTTATCATCCCCAACAAATCCCCAACACGAAAATTTCATCCCCAACCGCGAAAAAAAAATCCCCGATTTGGGGCAAATCCCCTAAACTGGGAACACTGATCAGGAGATTCGTTTAGGAGTTGTATATTAAACATCATCGCCTATTAAACAGCTCTAGCTGCCTAGCTGGGTTGTAGTCATATGAAGTAAATAAAAATTAGTTTATGCTTGTATGTAGTATAATGGTTTGAATTTTTAAAACCCTACATCAAGTGGATCAAACTTATGAGATCATAATTTAAAGATTTTTTATTTTTTTAGTAGACAAGAAGCATTTTCCGTGGAAAGAAATTACGCACAAGTTATGCGTGTAACTGAGAAAAATATAAAGAGCTGGAGCCTTTAAATTCCTCATTACAATTCTGAATTTGAAAGCAACCATAAAAATGAGGAATATAGTCTACTGCGTGGCAACGTTATAAAGGGATCACACACTGCAATTTTTGTGTGTGGCAACCTTATAAAGAGTGTGTTTTCAGTTTCAAGGAGTCTCATAAGTCCCAGTTCACACTAGTCAATTCTTATTGCTAAGCTTATCACTTTTTCTTCCTTGAACTTTCATTGGCGTTCACACAATGGATGTGTTATTTCTCAGCTCATATTTTTATGCATACTATGCATAGAAAGCAAAACGTATTGACAGTACATGAAGCTGAGTACCCGTTTCTTTTCTCGTCGTCTCTCCAACAAATTAATCAGCTTAAGCACATATTCATGTCGTTCTGGGGGCCGAAATTGTTTGCCAAGTTTCTTGGTAATTGGATAAGCAGAATTACACATAATTTACTACTAACCTTTCATGGGCGCGGCCTGCCCATTTTTGCTTTACCCATTTTTTTAAGTTCGAGGTTGTGTCATTTGCAAGGCACCAAGCCGTGTGTTAAGTTTTTCTTAGCAATCGGATAAGTAAAAGTACATAGAATCACAGAAAAAATTTATTGAACGTGTTCCGCCCACTTTTTTTTTTTTTAATAAGATCAAATAGGAGCTATACCTTCTGCGATAAAAAAAAATAATTATTAAAATCGGTCTAAAAGTGAATGAATTGATGAATTTATAATCTACTCGTTTTTTTGAAGTCGGTTAAAAAAATTTAAACATTCACAGCTGCTTATAAAGGGTGATTTTTTTGGCAACTTTCTTATTGGCAACAATGTTTTTAATAACTCAGCTGTTTTCCTGTATCATGTTGCAGTTAAACATGTTCAGTTTCGTCTATAATTTAACCATTAATCGACTTACAAATGAACAACGCTATCAGATGATTAAATTTTATTATCAAAATTCTTGCTTGGTTAAGAAAGTACATCGGTACACTTCTTCCATTTTATGGTCAGTTTGGGCTATTCGGAATCGGGTGATTAAATTTCACATTATTGAACATTAAACCACCAGCATGCATACTTAGAGTGCGGACAGAGGATAATATCGCAGCTGTATCCGCCAGCAGTGTTGTTGATGACCCTGAATTATCGATTCTGTGCCATTCGCAGCAATTCGGCCTTTGTTACTTTTTTTGCCCAAAATGGAAGAGCTGGACTTGGCTGAAATGCTGTTTCAGCAAGACGTTGTTACATGCTATATCACGCGAAGCAAAGGCCCAATTTAGAGACAAGTTCGGTGAACATTTTATTTCACGTTTGGGGCCCGTCAATTGGCCGCCTAGATCGTGCGATTTAACGCCTTTAGCCTACTTTTTGTGCGGCTATGTTAAGGCTCATGTCTATAGGGACACGCACTGGAAGACAATATGGAAGAATTTATTCTTGAGATGATGGAGAAATTAATGCCAAAATTAGACCCAGCGTATGAACCATTTCAGACATATCCGCGGTCAAAATTTACATAAAATCATCTTTAAACATTGAATTACATACATATATAGTCGCTCTACCGACTCAAATAACGATTTCATACGTTTCTCTATATTTTTTTTTTAATCAAATCCGAAAGCTCTAAACAAGGTGTATCTAACTAGGTGGCAGCGCTACTTCAGCTGATAATTTTTTTGGTCTGTGTGCTTTGTAGCTGAAGAATGTCACAAACTTCGATTTTGTTTTGGTTTTAGTACAATTATTTTTGTGCTTTTGACATTCTTCGGTTCTTTACACAGCTATGGTTGCCGTATTTTTGTATAACAAATCCTTACGCAGTCACCTGTATAATTACACCATGGCTCTAAAAAAATCACCCCTTATATAAACTGAGTTGCCAACTGTCATAAATTTTTGGCATTTTGTGTATATGTCGAAGCGTTGGGAACTTTGTAATTTAAGCTGTATACATACACACATATCGCTGGTGTCAAGTAGAAACGCCCTAACTCAAATAATTGTAACTTTACAGGAAATGGTAAAAATATAATAGAAACTGTATATTCTTAATGTAACCTTATTTGTAGAATTGGTTGTAAAAGCGTTATTATAGCTTTTTATAGCTTTGCTATTTATTGGGCTATACAGGAGTTAGGACGTGATTTTCGTCACAAAAATAATCGACACTACTGCAGTTATAAATTTATTTTTGTTTTTATTTCTTTGTACTTAAAAGCAGAAAATAAATGAAACGAATTGTTTGATTTTGTTTTTTTTTTCGTTGTTTGAAGTGAGTGAAACAAAAACAATGAGAACGATTGCTCAATTTGTTTTTGTTTTGTTTTTGCACCTGAGAACAAACCAGAGATCACAGCCGTTCGGCTGTAAGCCGGCTAACAGCCGAGACCGGTCACAACAATACGTTAATTTAATCGTACTCCGCTGGAAAAGAATATAATGGGAAATAAATGGAAACGTTTTGAAATATTTGCAGAGAATTTGACATCATCATATAATACAATTTTATTACATTGTTATTTCACACATGAAATTTGTTTTATATAACTAAGCCGAAAAACTATAACCGGGTGTAGTATGACATCTCTGTTCTTTTTTTAGACTATTGCAATAAAATTTTGTGACGAAGTGTATTTGTATGAAATGTATTGGAATCAATAAAGAAAAATATATATTTCGTAAATAAAACAAGTCAGGGTCTTCCTACAAAAAAAAAAAAAAAAAAAAAAAAAAAAAAAAAAAAAAAACTACGCTACTACAAGATTTTGTTTTTAAACAAAATATTAATGGTGTGTTAAGGCAGGACAACACTGAAATAGTAATTGCATTCTACATACATTTACTTTGCAACAATATGGTGCGTTGCTGCAACTCAATAATTAACCTGTCCATCAGTTATTTTTTGTCGTGCAGTCATTTCCTAACTTGTCTTTATTTTAAAAAGTTGCTTGTTAATAAGAAATGCGTGTCCGTGTGGGACTATTTTAGGCACTCAAGTTCTATATGTTGTGCCTGTCTGTCTGTCCGCCTGGCACTAGGGCCTTCCAGAGATGAACCATATACTTATAAAGATATATACTCCTGTATCCCAGCAAAAATTTTTGTTTGCTGGAAGCATTTTTATAAGGGAGACCATGAAACGGAATCACTTGCAATTGCGCTTTTATAATGCATGATTTTTGTTCGCGATGAGCCACTTAGAAGCAATAGCAATAAATCATCCACCAAACGTATGCCTGCACTATACACATACACATATAATTTTGTACTGTTCGTGTACGATCGTAGAACATATTTTAATGGTCTCGCTTACGTTAGTGCTTCTAGAGATGCAACGTATTGCTTCTAACAGCTTTTAGTGCTTCTAAAGGTAGAATTAGTAAAATCGTATCGTGATGTTGCGTGCCAGCTGACAAAAACCGTACAATATACAATTCATGTTACTAGTTATAAAATATGTGGTGGTAGCACTGCTGACGTAGGAATCTGCAAAAAACAGATTTTTCTGTAGCGATTGTCAAAAACGCCGTATTTAATGCCAGACAAAAAAAATGTGCTGTGTAAACTGTTACATTTTTTATAACTTGTGCACAAAGTTGAACGATACGGCAAGCTGTAAAGTAGAATGATACGATTTTACTAATTCTACCTTATGTGGCTATAATTTTTTGCTGGGATGCTGCTACATGCATATGACGTTTGCTTAGCTTTATAATGATGATTTAAGCAAGGAAATTAAACTATGTAAATGCTGATGTGTAGTTTCTTGGAAAAACTTAAGTCGTTTTTCTTAATGTTTTCTGCTTGGTTTTGCTGTTTATATGTACTTAGGTACTCGTATGTATGTATGTATTATCATTTATATATTTTTATTCTTATTTTAAATTTATTTTAGAAAATACAATGTTGCAAAAGTTAAACAATAAAAATGCAATAATAACAACAATGGAAACAAAAATTACATTTGCGTAAAGGGGTGTTCCCCTTCGGCATAATGGGTTGGAGCACCACCCAGTACACAATGAAATATATGACTCTATAGATAAGGCAATACGTACTTACATACATAAGTACATACAATACAAACATTTTTATTACAAGCATAAATGTGAACCTATGTATACTTCAAACCCACCCGTGCTGGCGGTTGTGTAGGTTTAAAACAATGTCTATCCGAAAATTGCTTTAACGCCCATAGATCGTGTATAAAATTAAGAAAACTTATAATTCGAAAACAATTAAAATTACTACCAAAAAAAATCTTTTTCTAAAAAAATATCTTCAAGGCAGGTACGTACATACAACAGAGCTTATAAATTGTTATTTAATATTGTCTTTTCTACCCATAATCTCACTTAAGCTTAAATTAGACGTGCCATAACCATAACCATGCAAAACAGCTGTTCGAACCAAACAAATGGGCAACACTGTATTTTATTATGGGAGATTCGCCATAACGCCATAGCCATAACCATACTAACCAATTGAATATTGATTTTAGTTATGGCTATGGCAATATGATATGGCACGTCTAATTTAAGCTTTAGAGTACATACATACATATGTACATAGGTTATTGTGTGGCCTCAGTAGACAATATATTTCCACTGCCCTAATGTGCAACAGTTATGGCTAAAAATTAAGGCCAATTAGATCTTTTGGATGCATATTTATTTATAAGATAAATATTAATATTGGGACAAACACGTTTAAGGCCGTGAGACACTATCGTACACAATCGCACGATTTATTAAAAAAAAAAGTCTATGAAAATTTTCAAAAGACAATAACAGTTCATTAGATCAGGATTGTATTTTTTTAGTCATGGCTTTTAGTCAACAGAACACAAAACAAAATTCAAAAAATCATATATGTATACTTAAAACTTAAAAAAAAAAAATTTTTGAAAATCTCTTGGTTAAAAAGAAGTATGTGAAATATAAATATTAATGGGCACGCCTCCGCCAATTTTTCAAAATGCAACATTATGTATTTTTCAGAGCTAAGTGTGTTAAGTTTTGTAAAAATCGGTCAAATATATAGAACCACTTGAAATAATATATTAAATTTTAATATATTCCATTTTTTTAAATGGAAAATTTTGTCCATCTTAGAGGTCAAGGTGTGTTGTAAGTTTCGCAAAAAATCGCTTAAGCAGAACCACTTGAAATAGTTATAATAACAAATTTTAATGGGTGTAGCAACGCCCATTTTTTCAATTTTAAAATTGTGTAATTACAAGAATTAAATGCGTTTGCTAGGTTACGTAGCAATTAAATAAGTAGAGCATCATGAAATCAAAAAAAAAAAAAAACAATTTTTGGGCGTGTCCCCGTGTTCCCACTTTTTTTTTACAATTAGAGCAATTAAAAGCTATACCCTCTCAGACAAAGAAAATAAGTTTTTTAATCGTTCTTAAACCTTGAGCTCTAAGACAGACACATTCCTCTGACTAATAAAATGGGCCGAGCCACGCCCATTAAAATTTAATATATTATTTTATCGATTTTTGCAAGAGTTAACACGCACCCTGATCTCTTAAAAATACACAGTCTTGCAAAGAAGAACGAAGTTTGAGGGTTTTTCGCGACAGTGTCGCATAGTGTCAGTGAACGAGTGTTTTTTTTTTCTCTGACAACAAGCACGAGAGAGACCAATTATTGCGAACTCTGTTTTTTTTACCTGTAAATTGAAACTTACGGTTCTTTTGACTATGTATGTATATCCACTTAACAGAGGGTTAACATTGATTTATAATTAAATTATTTATGTTAATTAATTTTATTTTAGTCTTAAGAAATTTAATTAATTGTCAAAATTCATGTTCCTTTTTTTAAATTTAAATAAATGCTACTTTTTCACAGAAAACTTTACCCTATATTACTATAAAATATCCTTTTCTTGACCCTTTTGTTTATTAAATACGCATTTTATGATACTTTTTCGAAATTTTCCATGGCAATCCTGCATATAAGTCATATTTACATTTTTTTCATTCGTGTGCCGCTGACAAACGTGTTTGCAAAGCGCTAAAAATTTACATATTTTGAGATATATATCTACATAAGTAATAATCTTATATAAAATATTAAATTGGTTAACAGTCTGGGGTGACGACTGGAACAATTTTTTTAACCACTGTAATGTACATCTCATATTTTCCATAACTTTTCGCAAAATTTCGGATGTAATGGCAATGAGTTCCATTTCGAATGTTGGTTTTTAGTTAGCGTATGGTTCTTGGTTGGTTAACGTACCTACACTGTTTCTTTCAAATATCCGCAAAGAAAACTGTGGGTACAATGCGCACATTAAAGTGGCGACGATATGCACGCTGTGTCAGCACAATAGACTGTTGGTTTGAAAAATAAAATTCAATTATTTTTGTACGTTGTTCGATCGCGTAATAATTCATAATTAATTCCCCAAGTCTTCTGCACAAAATGCTGAAAAAAAAAAACAAAAAAAAAAATAATAATTAAAAAAGTTATAAAGAATTCAAACCATATATGTACATAGCTCATTCTGCACCACCCTGTAGCTGCCCACTGGTAAGTAAACTTACCAGCTTAAATCTCAAAAAACAATTGCTCCATTTTCTTCAAAAACACCACACATTTCATTGAAATTGTTTAACGTTTTCGGGTACATAGTAGCAATAATGGGTTCATTTTTTTATTTCCAATTCCCTTTTAAGCTGCTACCAAAAACTTTTAGCATTTATGAGATGTCTATCGTTTCTTATTTACAGGGTTGGTTTGTTTAAGATGAAATCGATAATACATACATACATACATATGTAAGTATGTACATATGTAAGTAGGTACTTCGGTTGTCATTTGCATTAAAAAATTATATTTATAAATTTACTATAAAATTGTTTTAATTTATAGGTATGTGAACAATTTCAAATTTTATTTTATTTAAATTCAAAACTGTTATCTATGTACATACATAAGTATGTATGTATGTATGTATGCTTGATTTTATTGCCAGTAAATAATAAACATAATAGATATGTATGTAGGTACATATGTATCTATTTTACATGCTTATTTCCCTTTTGGCTCCAAATTGAAACGATGTCAACACTGCCAGAGACGAATAAGTATAAAACATACAAGAAAAACACAAACGAACGTAAAGACGAAACAGACAAACAAGACACCGAAAACCGAAAAATGTGTCTTTTTGTCTACCCCGCTTACTTCTGGACAATGTTCTAATAAATAAAAACAAACAAGTTTCAATAAACATGGAATACATTTATGTAGGTACATATGTATGTATGTATGCATGTATATTCTTAATTCGGTATTTGTTTATGAGGAAAAAAGCCAATTTTGGGATTAGTTTTTGAAAAATTTTATTCTTTAATTGAATTTGTTGTTCCAGTAAAAATTAAAATATATATTAAATTAAATTAACTAAATATATTAATTTTCAATAGTTTTCTTACGTTTGCGCATACAAATGAAAGCTTATGAGTATCCATATACATAAGTATGTATGTATGTATGTTTGTATGTATAATACTGAGTTACCCCTCCAACGCCATAATGTTTGCTTAAACAAAAACCATGTGCACGTGTTGCCAAGTATAAATATTTTTCTGTGTTTTTCTCCAGTTCCTTTTTTTAAATTTATCAGTGTTTAAATTAAGACCATTTTGTTTCTTAACAGAATTTTTTCATACACACACAAATAAAAATTTATGTGCTTACTGTAGAGCTGTGCCAAATCGTTCTTTTCAGTGACCGGTCATTTTCGTTCAATTAGCAAAAAATTGACCCGTTCGTTCAATCGTTCACTTTTGAACGACAGTATGAAACAATGCTATTTTGTAAGAATAATAAAATCAGTTGTATATACGAATATTTAAATAACGAATGAATTAATTGAAGAATTTATTAAAAAAAGTTGAATTATTTATTTAAAAAATTATATTTAAATTCATTTTATACATAAATAATTTCTTGTTCTTTTGACTAGAATATTGTAAATTTTATTTTGGTTTAATATTTAGTTTAATATTAAGATTAAGAAAGGTATTTTTGTTTGGTTTTACTATATATTTTTTCTTCCGGTAATTAATAAAAGCATTGTAACTCTTTTATGGTTATTTATATATCAAAAGCGCATCAATGTTTGAATGTTACTTCTTAAAGTTTAAGTTAAAATTTTGTCCTCAAAAATATTTAACCGGAAACAAACAATATCTCAAGCACTACAAATTCATTTTAGACTGAGGTAATGAAATGTATGTATAAACATATGTATATACAGTTAAGGTCTAACATCTTTACTTTGAAAAAAAAACTTTATAAAAGGCACTAGTAAAAATACTTCTTGTGAAAATTATAAAAAGAATGATGGCAGTGCCACAGCGATGCTAAATAGAATTTAGTATACATGTACCTAAACCTTTTAAAACACAAAAACTCAACTCAAACAGAAAGACATAACATAAATAGGAAACATGAACGTAAGCAAATTTGACATAAAAGACTTGAAACACAAACTGAATGAACGAAAACATCGAGCGGTACGCTACTGATCCAAAAGCGATCAGTAAAATCACCGGATCAGTTCGTTCAATTAAGTGATTCGTTCAATTTAACCCGTTCGTTCATGAGCTACACAGCTCTAGTATACTGTACAATACTGTATGGATTCCGAATTTATGTACTTATATCTTCCTATATGCATACATACGTACATATCGAGCCCTATTTTCGAGTTAATCGTAAGCGACATGTAGCACAAAATGAATTTTTTATTGAAATTAGAATTTCCCAAATTTTTGAAAACTTTTAAAATAAAGGCTGTAAAATTTTATTGTAAGAGAAAAATTACGTATGTATGTGAAACAAATTTATTTATGATAAAAAAAGGCTTCTCCTGAAAACTTTAATTTTTGTCCCTTACTATTAAATCGAATTGTATGTGTATTATTTCACATATATTTTTTATTCCCTTATGCAACTTTTTCATATTGTTTTTTTTACTTATTATTGCATTTACATATATTAATACCTACTCCAAATAACGTAAAATAAATAGTTATTATTAAAATTGTGAAGCAAGCTGCTTTTTGGCCGTTTTGGGAATGATAATTTTTCATTTGGGAATATCACTAGAAACAAATTCTGGTAAGAGTCTTACTTCAAAAGAGTGATAGTAAGTCAAGTTTTAGACTTGGCAGTTTTTCTTGAAGCAATTATCTTCAATTCTCTTTTAAAACTGCTCGATTGCTTACACACAGACGGTTTCTTGTTCAATTTTCCTATTGTTTTAATGCAGCGAATGAAATAACAAAAGAGAATTGAAGTAACTTTTCTGTACAAGCAAGTCAGTACCCCTCTTCTTTCTTCTTTCCTCTCCCATAAAATGAGACTTGCTTCAAGAAAAACTGCCAAGTCTAAAACATGAGTAAATAAATACAGTATAAAGAGCAGGAAAATAAATACAATGTTACCGATTGTCATTATTTTTTATTCAAGCGAACAAAAGAAAAATTTTATAAGGCCAATCATACCATGATTTAAAAATCTTATTTCATTTTTGATTCTCTTTAAAAGTTTCTTCCAAAAACATTTTACATTCATACGAT
This sequence comes from Tachina grossa, assembly GCA_949987645.1. NCBI lineage: Eukaryota > Metazoa > Arthropoda > Insecta > Diptera > Tachinidae > Tachina > Tachina grossa. The sequence continues at coordinate 56,142,495 of OX465276.1, read as the reverse complement.
GAAAAAAATAAAATAAAGCAACATAAAAAAAATTTAAAAAAATGTGTAAAGAAATTTAAAGAAAAACTCTTAGAACGAAAAATGTGATTTTTTTTCTACCCGTTTTGCTCTTCTGTAGCGTTCGCCTACAAACTCTAAAAATCATGTTTCCAAAAATCATTGAAAAATCAACGTGCGAATTACGTGTAAGTAATAAAAAATCCTATTACAAACTCGCTGTTACTTTGCATCAAAAGTTTAAAGTTTTGAAACCAAAGAATATATAATGCTGACTTTGTAAGATTACAATATCTCAAAAAATAATTATAGGGACTTAGCTAGCCGGAGTAGGTTAAGAGAAATTTTGTCTCTTTGGTGAATTAAAAATTCTATAATTACTTATTGCGCACTGGAAAAGCAGCCTGCTGCAATGTTATAACCAGGCACAACGCAATTATGCGCTGAAAAAAAGTGTTTTATGCTCATTCAATATGCATTAAAAACTTTAAAAAATGTCCTAAAAACTCTAAAAACACGAAAAAATTATATATGTAGATATTATATGTATTGTTAATGCAACACTTCAATAACATTTGCGTTTAAAATAAAATAAATAAAAAACAGAGAAATAGAGAAATAAAATCTAATTTCAACTTCAAAATATATATGTATATCAGAATAAAAAAAATTGGAATTCAATTTTGGATAATTATTCACTTAGATTTTCAAATAAAAATCGTTGCCAGTCGTATCTAAATATACTTTTACACATAGTTAATTTTCTTTAAACTTCTACTGGTGTAATCGGGGCAATGTCCGTCACAATAAAACTAAATTTTTATTGAAATCAACGTCCAATAATTTTAGTGAATCGTGAAATGTTTGATAAGTGGAGTGATTGGTTTTATTCAAAGCAACGATGTTTATTAACAATTTATATAGTACTGGATAATAAATAATACAAATACATAGACTTTAAACTATATATGTACATAGTACATTAGAAATGAGATTTTGACGGAGAGAAATAAAAATAGATTTGACCAAGCAATTGAAATTAAAATAATTTCCAAAGTATTAAAATATGGTTTAAAAGCTTCAAATATGCACTCAAAATCGAAAAATGCTAAATTTATGCATGCAAAAGTATGCTTTAAAAGATAAAATATGCATAAATATGTACTAACAAAGCAATACCAAACTAATAAAAAGTTCTGAAACAGATAAGTATCTTATCTCTGCATTAATACGTCACACAAGAAAAAAATATGCGGTTTCCCTTGCAATAACATTAAAAATTGTTTATATAAATTAAACTTGCTTTTGCAACGATAAAATCTTCTTTTTTATTAAGTTGTGTGTAAATTTAAAACACAAACTGGTTTTTCCTTAGTTATGACGTTGCTTGAGTATATAAGCGACATGTGTATTTAATGTTTTATTTAATATATACGTACATACATATGTACATGTATATCATTTCAAGAGAAACTTTATGAGGTAAACTAATTTTAATAGTTATTTAAAATTTATCTGACTGCGTATCTTTTTTTTTAGTAATTTGTATAAAATTAAAAAAACCTTCACTTCTCGCCACTTCGGCAACACTGTTGCTGTTGCTAGGCCTTCAAGAGATGAGAGCTATTGTGATTAGTTGCTCATTGGTAGTCAGTGAACAAACAACAACCAGTCTAGGGGTTTACACATTTCGTTCTCTTTTCTTTTTTTTTCTGCTCAGTTAGCAAAACAAAACACAAAATTAATAAATCACTATCACTAAACTCAAAAACAAGTACAGCTAGCACCTGCATACAATTCACATTGAAAATGACTAAAATTGTTGCACTGAACGAAGAAAGTGATATTGAAGATGATGAAAGCGATATTGTTAGCTGTGAAACGCAGGAAACTATAGCAGAAAAGGAATATATTCGAGCACTAAAGTTGAAATCAGCTGGAGAGATTGATTTGAGCTTAAACCTGTTTATGGAACTATTGCAAACGCAAATATTAAATGAAGAAGTTAAAAACGATTCTGAGCATAAATTTTGCTATAACATAAAGTACAATTGCCATAGGAATATTGCTTTAATATTGGAAGAACGTTGCGAATATTTATCGGCCCTACAGCATTACATATCCGCCATTTTGATAGATAGCAGTGATGTCTCTACCCTGTACAGATTTGGTCGATTAGCCTTGAAGGTGAAAGCAACTGATTTGGCCGAATATGCTTTTGAAAATTGTCTGAGACGAAATTCAGAGCACTGGTGTGCAGCCGAGGGCATGCTTGAAGTGATGAATATGAATCGAAATATAATTGGCTCCTACAATTTTGCCCGGAAAATCAATCAATTAAATGGTAGCAGTGAAAAGGCCTCGGAAACTCTTAAGGAAATCGAAAGTATGTTTAAGAAAAATTTATTGTTTTTAAACAAATGCAGTGGCGAATAGGAACAAATTTGTTGTTAATTACTAATTAAACTTAATTAAAATAATAAAAAAATAAATGTATATTTCTAATTATAATTATGCATTTTTTATATCATTGGGGGTTATTTAATAGTAATTAATTTTAATCTTAAATGTCATGAAAATATCGTATATCTTATCTTCTATATAATTAATAGGCGAACATGTTTTTTGTAATCCCTTTTACGCTGGTACCACCGCATCGATTTTAAAAAGATTTATATGGTTTTAAAGGATTTTTTATGCAGATGTGCAGAATCTATATATTATTGAAATCGGTTTAGTATTTTGGGAGCTATAAGCGTTTAAAGTTGCTACTACTACATGCACACATATTACACACGCATTTATTAGCTTACAAGTAAAAAAAGAAACAAAACATGAGTGTGTGTGTGTGTGTTTGTAGTATTTCTCTTGACCTTACAATTGTTTTTCTCTTATTTGTTGTTGTATCAAAGCCATAATACTTAAAGGAAGAGAGTTGAATAAATTGAATTAACTTGGTTAAAGGGATTTTGTTTGTGTTTTTTTAATTTCATGTATTATTTAATTATGCTTGCATATGTATGTAAGTTTGTATGTGGCTGTGTTTTAATGAATTTTTTTTATGACGTTTAGATACATTTTCTTTGAATCTTAAATTATTTACATTTTGATTCTAGAATACGGACGACTGTGTCGTCCGTTTGGTACCTATATCTAGTATATGTTAAACTGAATGTCACACCCAGTGATGCCAATTTAGCCATTTTCTGGCTAAATTCAGCCATTTTTCATCCCATTTAGCCGGAAGAAAAGTGAGTTTAGCTATTATGTAGCTATTTTTTTAGCCATTTTTATTTTAATCTAGCTATTTTTAGCTATTTTTCCAAACATGGAATTTGTTTGTGATTTTCCACAAAAAACAAAGGAACATTAATAACTACAAAAAAAAAAAAAAAAAAAAAAAACAAGAAAGTAATATGTTATTGTTTTCGCATTAATATCTTTAAATCCCGGTTCAAACTTGACATTTTTGTTGCAGCAGTCTAAAAGCGCTTATATTAAAGAGATTGCTCAGTTGGTAATAATGAGATTTGTTACTGCATTCTTATAATCGTTGCAAGGTGTTTATAAGTTGTCGGGTCTACAGTGAAACCTCTCATAACGGACACTTCCTATAACCGGACACCTCTAATAACCGGACAATTTTTGTAGATCCAACACGTTCATTAGTTTTTCGATATAAAATGCACTCACATAACCGGACACTCTCATAACCGGACACTCTCATAAACGGACAATCTCACAAACTGAAAGAAGCGGTGAAACACGGCAACAAGAGTTGCATTTAAATAGTAGGTCTTTCTTTATTCAACTCTGATTCATATTTATATTAGTGTCATTGATATTGGTGATTCCCTGGTTAACACAAATGTAAATTGCTGTTTATTTGAAGAAGTTGTTTGCTTAGCTCGTGTCCCAAAATGGCGGAGAAAAAATTGTTTTTATCAATTACAGAAAAATTTTATATTTTAAACGAGTTTGAAAAAGGAATGTGTTCGGGGCACGAACTTGTGAAGATGTAAAGTTTCTTGTGTATTTTAACAATTCATATTGCTACATTGCTTATACAAATTGCCCTTTCAAAGATCATTGAAAGTAATTTGGAAACCCAACAGCTGAAATTATCCAATCTAATTTGAAGCAGTCTACTCTTAAAATAATTTTTCAACTACAATAAAATCCAAAAAATGTGTAACTCTCTCATCAACGGACACCTCTAATAAACAGACAAAAACATGGCGACGGTGAGTATCCGGTTATGAGAGGTTTAACTGTAATTGGTATTAAAAAATAATATAGGAAATACCTTCTGGTTTTTGCTATCGATTTCGCTTAGCCATTTTTAGCTAGTTTTTAGCCATTTTTTTGTCTACATTTAGCCATTTTTGGTGAAGGAATTCTGGCATCACTCGTCACACCTGACCCAGTTTATTTCCAGATTTTTCGACCATAGTAGTGGAAAATACAGATAACCCTCAAAAGTCCACTAAGGTGCTGGCATTTTTAACCGATTTCAAATAAGGAGGAGAAGGGTTTCAATTTATTTTCTGCATAACTTTCTTCATTCGTTGCCTTTGCCCCCAAAATTTTTCATTTGATTTTACTTACAATATGTATTTACTTCTAGTTATTCGATTGCTAGGAAACAAAGAGACCTAATTGAATGAATCCATTTCTGTTTTCTAGGCGACCTGTTAACCTAGGGAACTTGTCACGCTCCTTGGGCTGTTATAATTATAAAATCTCGCGATGAAACAAATGGGCGTGCCTAGGACCATATAAATTTAATATTATTGCTATAACTTGTTTCTACTTAAACGAATTTTATGAGACTTGTTACACATCATAAACTCTAGAGTTGACACTATCTTATTTATTTTAAACTAGGCGTGGTCACGCTCATTGGAGTTTACTTTTATATTATATGTACTTCTACTTAATGGATTTCTGCGAAACTTGGCCAAGTATTTGGGTTCTTGACATCAATAATTTCTTTTAAAAAATGGGACAGGCCACACCCATTAAAGTTTGACATTATATTTTACAGGCTTCTATTCAACCCATTCTCACGAAATTTGTCTTACATGTTGAGCTTCAGAATTGGCACGATCTGACATTTGAAAAAAACGGCGGGTCACGCCCATTAAAACTTTAGTATGTTATTAAATGTACTTTTATTCATCCGATTCCCACAAAACTTAGCGAGCACGTTAGGTTTTTGAAATGACATAATGTTGTGCTTTAAAAATTGGGAGGGGTCCACGCCCCTTAAAACTTAATATTATATTACACATACTTGTTTCTACTACACCGCTTCTTACGAAACTTGACACACAACGTGAGCTTAGAAAGTGATACGATCTGGCATTTAGAAAAGTGGGCGTTGCTGTTGATGTTTGCGAAAGTGGTCACAGCCCCTTAAAGTTTAATATTTGCCCTAAAAAGTTTAAAATAAATTTTGAATATAAATTTAAGCGACTTCAAAAATAAGCTCTAATAACAAGTGTTCCTTTTTAGTGTTCCGTATACCAACCCGTAAGAGCTACAGGCCTGAAACTTTCACTGAATATGTACAACTTTGGCTGCTATTTGACTATTAAAAATTGAAAGGTGTTCCAAAAAGAGCAACAAGAAATTTTATAATCTTATGTAAATTACATAAAATTATATGTGTATTTTTATACAGACTGCAACAACTAGGACTAAAATTTAAAAAATTAAAGGGTGTTCTATAAGTAAACATTATTTTGACTATGCCATTTTGCCAACCGTAAGAGCCAAACTCTTGAAATTTTTAAAAACTCAAACGAAAAAATCCGAAAATTAAAAAATCGCTAAAACGAAAGAAGTTCCCAAAACCCGAAAAAACGTTAAAAACCGAAAAAATATTTAAAAAAATGGAAAAATAATTAGAAAACTAAAAAAACGCAAAAAACCGAAAAAAATCGCCAAAACGAAAAATAGCGTCAAATTGAAAAAACCGATAAAACTAAAATAAATCGCTAAAAATCAAAAAAAAAAAAAAATCGTCAAAATGAAAAAAAACATAAAAACCAAAAAAAATTCTAAAAACCGAAAAAAAACTCTAAAAACTAAAATAGCAAATAACCCGAAAAAATCGCCAAAATTAAAAAAATTAAAAAATAAAAAAATTTCAAAAACCGAAAAAATGGCTAAAACGAACAAACGCGTTAAATTAAAAAAAGTCTTTACGACTAAAATAAATCGCCAAAAATCGAAAAAATCGCCAAAATGACAAGAACACCAAAACTAAAAAAAAAATTCCCTAAAAGCGAAAAAAGTGCCAAAAATAAGAAAAAATGCCAAAACTAGGAAAAACGCTAAAAAAAATTTACAGGGTACATACTTGATTTTTTTAATGTACGAGTATAACATTGATTTTATAGACTGAAGTTCGTATAGTGTTACACATGTAGTATCCGTACGGAACCCTTCATGTCCGAGTCACAGTCGTAGTTAACTGAATTTATTTAACATACATATACATATGTATGTAAATCCATACAAACATAGATATGTATGTATGTACATATGTATATGTATGTATGTAGATATTCTGCAATTATAATTGCATTGAAGGTGATAGTTCTACAACAAAATTGCAACACCAAAAAACACACACATTTTGTTAATAGAAATAAACAGAATATGTAGTGTCGACATTTTTATGTGTTTTCCTTTGTGTGTTTTTTGCAACACACTTATACACTCTTTATGCAAAATTTGACATTTCGCTGTATTGTAAACATTAACCAGCTGGGCTTGTGTGATGGTAGCTTGCTTGCATACATGCCTTTGCTATTAATTGCCTCAACTCTGTAGTTATTGCAAAAGTAGCAAGACGAAAAATAAAGCTGTCGCAACAATGTTGCAATATGCTATTTTATTTTGTTGTTCATGATTAAATAAACAAAGAAAGAAGAAATAAATAGAAAAAGAAAATCGTTTTGTTTTCTCAATTTTTTTATTTTTGCCAAATGGAATGAACCCGGTTACAACAACTCTTTGCAAATATCCATCCATCTTTTCAAATGCATGCAAGTTTTGGGATTAAATACCACTTTGGTGCATGCGAAAATAATGTGGATGAGGAGAATAGAGCAGATAATAAAATAAAAATAAAAAAAAAAGAAAGAACTAGGTAGTAAGTACCAAAGTAAAAAGACCTCAAGATGACTTTGTGTCTGATGATCTTTTACTTAATTTTTGTTTATGGGTATATAGTATAAAATATACATACAAATTTACTTATACACATGCATCCAATTTGTAAATATGTGTGTATGTATGTATGGACACATATACCCATGATTTGTTTTTTTTTTAGCCATCTGCCAGTTTGTTGTTGTTTGAGTTGGAGCACGAGTAAAGTTAAATGACCTTAGCAGAAATTAACATGTAACAACAATGAAATTATTTACGATACTGCAACATTGTCAAAAGTGATGGCATTGTGTGTACTATCATGTTCACCCTTAGACGTTCAACGACTCATTCGTGTTTAAGAGCTTAAACACGACGATTTTGAGATGTTTTACCATACATTGACTTGGTTTGTTAAGCATCTCAAATTAAGGTGTTTTAGATTTAAACACTTCGATAAACACGTAAATGGGAATGTTCAGTGCGTTTTTCATGACTCTGGCAACTTTGTGTTGTAATTAAATGGCGGCACGTGAAAAAATTTCTTAAAAAGTTTTAAATATTTACAAAAACAGTTGTTGTTTAAAAATAATAAAACAAATAAAAACATAATTATCCAAAATTTCTTAAGCCTACAGTACACGGCATGTAAAAAACCACATACGCATGTTATTGTATGTAATTTTGACGTCATAACGATCCTACATTTGCTACATGCCGTGTACTAGCAACATATGTACATGTAGATATTAACATGCTTACAGATGAGCTGCCCAAGAAAATGTCTTCGATTCGGCTACATGTGCCAGATATGTATTTTTGAACAAAAAAACTATAAAAATTTTACGGCATCTAGCCAGTACTAGTAATTTTTAAAAATGCAACGAACATGCTGAAAATTATCGTGACGTCATCGCCACATACACATGTGGCTTTTTACATGCCGTGTACTGCAGGCTTTACAAACACAATAATTTTGTGAAAAAACGTCAACCACACAAGCAATAATCTTGGCAATTATTGCCATGGCAACTGCCAAATTCGATTGCCGACACAAGATATTATTAGCGTGTGGACCGTATGAATATGTGTTCAAATATATATTCAGCAACAAATGTTAAAATACATTGCTGAGCAACAATCTCTTAACACATGCTGTCAAATACAAATTATATTAATTTTTTTTCAACACAAAAGTATGAAAAGAAAAGTTTTAACTACATAAAACCAATAAAAGTTCAATTTAAAATTAGAAAAGGATAAAATTATTGATAATTTAAGTATTTATGTGAATAAAAAGCAAATATATTTGCATATACGTATTCACCACCTCCAGATACATTGTTGAACACAAGCAATTTGGCGTCATCATTCTGCCGGCGTTATTGCTTGTATTAAGACACATTAAATTGCTCGTGTGGTCGTAGTGTTAAACATCTCAAATACAATGTATAATGTGAACCAGCGTTGTCAACTTTTAAATTTCAAAAAGCATCGAAACCAAGAAAAAAAAAACGCGTAATTTAAGTAAAAAAGCACTAAATTTAAAATTTTATTATATTATTTAAATAAATTTTACACATCGTTTGGTTATTGATTTGCTGCAGACATAATGTATTTTGAATATACTGTGCCGCAAACCAATAACCAACCGACAACATGTACTCAAATTTGAGGCATCCGATAAACATTTTATTTTTATAGGACGAAGCATTTTCAAATTATTATAAAAAATTTTAAATTTTTTTCGTCAATGAACAAACGAATCTCTCGAGTTTAGTCAAATTGGCAGTAATCCACAAGTCTTTCTGAGGTTAAGAGCCGATTACTCGTACATTTTGAGCTCGATGGGCTTAGCAGCTGAAAATATTTTAAAATCAAGGCTTACAAATTTTGGTTTTTATTAAATTATGCTGTGGAAATAAGTCTCGATATACAGACATACATACATATATTATATGTATACACCCTGAAGGAAATGCCGACGGTAAAATGTACTGGGTCGCTTTTGACTTTGTCACCAGTACTACTCTCTAATTATTCCCCATGAAATACTTTGTGCTATAGACATTTAGCATGTACTTGTCATTGAAAATCTACTAGTAACACTAAAACAGTTGACTAGGTAGTGACTACGTAGTTCTTATGGCAACATGGAGAAATACCAACCAGACTTTGCTGGTACATTTCTATACTTTACGTACATGCAAATGTATGTAAAGGGTGTTTTTTTAGAGGTATAGAACTTCGAATTGAAATAAAACACAAGAAAATCGTTTTAATGTCCATCAATTTCGCTTTATTGGAAGGATAATTTTATGCCATTAATGTTTAAATATGATTTCGGGCATGTGGCCGCCGCGGCTGGCTCGAATAAAGCCAATTCTACAGGTCCAATTTTCAACCACTTTTTCGAGCATATGGGGCCGTATGTTGGCAATAACGCCACGAATGTTGGCTTCCAAGTCCCCTAACGTTTCTGGTTTGTTGGCGTAGACGAGCGACTTCACATATCCCCAAAGAAAATAATCCAATGGTGTCAAATCACACGATCTTGGTGGCCAATTGACAGGTCCATTCCGCGAAATTATGCGCTCATCGAATGTTTCCTTCAATAAATCGATTGTGACGTGCGCTGTGTGGCATGTAGCGCCGTCTTGTTGGAACCACAACTCATCCACATTCATGCCATCCAATTCGGGAACAAAATAGTCGGTTATCATGGCTCTATACCGGTCTCCATTAACGGTAACTGACTCTCCAGCATTATTTCGGAAGAAGTATGGCCCAATGACTCCACCAGCCCATAGAGCACACCAAACAGCCAGTTTTTGTGGATGTAATGGCGTTTCAAGGGTCTCATGTGGGTTCTCTTCACTCCAAATGCGGCAATTTTGCTTGTTGACGTAGCCATTCAACCAAAAATGAGCCTCATCACTGAACAAAATTTTGCGATGAAAATCAGCATCGAGATCAATCTCATTTTCGGCCCATACACCAAAATCACGACGCATTGCATGGTCTCGCGGCTTTAATTCTTGCACAAGCTGGATCTTGTAAGGTCGCAAGCCAAGATCTTTGCGCAAAATCTTCCATAAAGTTGATGGACAAAGCTCCAATTGCTGTGCACGGTGGCGAATCGATCCATTCGGGTCCTCTTCAACACTTTGCTCTACAGCGGCAATTGTTTCTTCGGTGCGCACTGTTCGACGTCTCTGCGGATGCGTATTATCACATAGAGTAAACGTAGTGCGAAAACGATCCATGGTTAACCGAATTAATTGCTCTGATGGACGATTATGTCGACCATAAAATGGACGGAGCTTGCGGTAAACTTCGCGAACTGAACCATTATTTTCGAAATAAATTTGCACGATTTGCAAGCGTTGTTCTTTTGTCAACCTGTTCATGATGAAATGGCAAACCAAACTAAATATTAATCACTTGACAGCTGACAAAATGGCCGCCAGTTAAAAAAGTGATGCCAACTTAAAGTTCTATGAATAGAAAAAAAAACTGTAGACAATGTTTTTTTTTTTTTTTTTTTTGTAATGCATGTATTTATTTATTGTATCTTCATATATGAACTAACAATAAGTATTCAAATCTTAAATCTATAAAAAAATTATTAGACCCGGCCATTGTCGGACATAAACTTAGTGATAGTTATAAATAATACATTAGTAGTGATAATCAAAAAAAAGGGGGGGGGGGAAGTATTTTCAAGTAGTCCCATCTGGAGTGTTAGGTATAAGAGCCCGTGTGTCCCTCTTTTTTAGACGGACGTGTCCAGTAAAGTTCAAAATATTACGAGCAAGCGGATTAGGATGTGATTCGAGTTTTGTTAAATATTTGCCTGCGTATTTTGCAATTTCTTCAGTCACTAGTGGCATATTTAAATCACGATGTATAATAGAATTTTGGATGTACCATGGAGCCGATGTTATTAACCGTAAAATTTTGTTTTGCCTTCGTTGGATTCTCTCGACATTGGAAGCTGAAGCAGTGCCCCATAACTGAATTCCGTAGCGCCATATTGGCTTCAAAAGCGACTTGTATAATAAAAGTTTGCAGTCTAGGCTGAGTGTTGAGTTTCTGCCAATCAACCAATATATTTGAGTTAACTTAAGTTTCATCTGAGTTAACTTAGAGTCAATATGATGTTTCCATGTAAGTCTTCGATCAAGGTGTATACCAAGGTATTTCACTTGGGAATGTTGAGGAATATTTTGATTGTTGATTCGAATGGGGGAGCAAGTATCTCTTCTTAGGGTGAACGTTATATGGACACACTTTTGTTCATTGACTTTAATTCTCCATAAGTTCAACCATATTTCCAGCTGAGTGATATGTTCCTGGAGATTTCGGGATGCCTCATAAGGGTTTTCGTGCACACTCATACAGGCTGTATCATCGGCAAAAGTAGAAATATGGATATTACTGCTCACAGGCATATCACAAGTATATATTAAATACAAGACAGGACCCAGAATACTACCCTGTAGCACACCAGAAGATATAGTTTCGGGCACACTCGTGAACTCTCCTTCCACAACAGTGAACTTCCTATCAATAATATAACTTTCCAAAAGCTTTTGAATGTTTATTGGCAGATATGTCTTCAATTTTAAAACTAGGCCTTCGTGCCATACTTTATCAAACGCCTGAGAAACATCAATAAAGAGAGCAGAACAATACTTCTTTTCTTCAAATGTTCTTCTTACAACTTGGACCAGTCTATGCGTTTGTTCAATCGTGCTGTGCCGACTTCTAAAGCCAAATTGGTGGTCCGGGATGCACCCATTATCAGTTAAAATTTTGGACAATTTAGTCATGAGCAGCTTTTCGAAAAGCTTTGAGATTGTAGATAGTAAGCTTATAGGCCTATATGACTCAGTCTTGGTAAGATCTTTGCCCGCCTTTGGAATCATTTTGATCTTGGCCAGTTTCCAGTTATGTGGAAAATACTGCATTCTTAAGATAGCATTAAAAGTAAATAGCAGGATTCTTATTGCAATATGAGGCAAGTTCATGAGCATTTTGTTACTAATGCCATCAATACCTGGAGCTTTCTTCGGGTTGAGTTCAGCAATTACTTTTTGTACTTCACGCATCTTAAACCTTAAGGGACGAGGGGGTAGAGAAACTACACTCGGCAAATCAGCAGCACCCGTACATGAATTCGGAGTGAATACAGATTTTAAATGCTCAGAAAATAAGTTACCTTTCTCACTATCACTTCTTGCCCAGCCTCCGGTCGCAGTACGCAATGGTGATTTAAGATCAACGGGTCGTTTAAGATTTCTAGTAGCGCGCCATAAAGAGTAATTAGATGCGGACGTTACATCAAGGCCTTCTAAATACTTTTCCAGTAGTGTAGTTTTTTCCGACGATAGCAGCTCTTTGAGTCGTTTAGTACATTCTTTAAGTCTGATTTTATTTAGGGGTGATCTGTGTTGTTGCCATTCTCTTCTAGCTCTCCTTTTTTCACATACAAGACGTTCAATTAGACAAGTAGACAATGTGTTGACATAAAGAAACTTGGTCCCAGTCCGAAAATACATCAATATTCATATCTATGGATAATATCAAACACATACATTTTATATATGTATGTATGTATGTATGTGCTATAAAAACACCTGTAAATACTAATAAGTTTGTATAAACATGTAATTCAAAGCTATTTCAATAACAATTTTTTAAATATAAATCTGGCATTATACATTTTAGCAGAATTTTTTTACAGATCTAGCATTCTCTCATCATTTTCTGGCAACACTGATCAACTGTTTAACGTTTACTCGGCTCAATTCGCTGAGTAAAGCGAAAACTGAGCTAGCTGCAGATTCGAATGCATAAAATTCCTAATGATTGTATGTACAAAGGAAATTGTAAATTTGATAAAGTTTTTCCTGTTATAGGTCTTAAAGATATTACACGGACCCAAATCTTTCTCATTTACCTATTATGTGAACTCAGCAGAGGCGTGCAAAGCGTCTTTTAGTATTTTTTTCTGAAGGCAGAAAGAAATTGTTTGTGTTTTTAAGTGCATGTTTGCACGTCTTGGATAAAAATTCCTAAAACAAAAGGGAATTATAACATTCCGGTGATTATTTAAACTTTTTGGTTTAAATAAATGCTTCACATACCATTGTTTTAAAAAAATTTTTAATTTCATTTTTAAATTTTTGCATTAGTTCCCTTAAAAATATTTTGAGAGAAAGTTCCCGAAAAATTCTCCCTCTTCCTCATGTTTAGAATACCTAATTTTTTCACCCGGGAATTTTTTCCCAAGGGGGAATATAATTCATGATATGCGGAGTGGTAAAAGGGGAAAAAATTCCCGGGAATTATTCTACAGAATTGGGCTGTATAGCGGGGTAAAGTCTTGAGATTATAAAAGCGAGTGCTAGAATGATTTATTTCTTCCTACAATTTTGATTTTCAACATTCTTAAAAAAAGAGAAACTTTTCAATTTGTGGCAGAGAAAGTTAAAAAGGAACCTATGGGTCGCAAAAATCGGTTTTAACTTCTTGGGTGATTCTTATAGCAGAAAACACGCTCCCTCTAATGCAAAAAAGGCAGCTTTCTTTCTTTCAAAGTTCACTTTTTATTAAAAAAAAGTAAAAAGCAAAAAAACTTTCTTTTTTTAATTTTTATTATTTTATTTTTTCACATTTATAATACTTCTAAATCACAATAGAACTGATAAATTGAACTAAAAATACTAAACTGCTAATCAGTAACCTCGAAACACGAGAGTAATTAGCTTTGAACAAATCCGCTCAATTATTAACAAGAATTCTGACATTTTGAATTTTGAAAGCCTGGCTTTAGATTCATAATCAGAGACCCCTAAAACCTTCTGAGTGATGAGTTTCCAGCAAATCCAATAATATTACAAAAAATAGTCCGCCATATTGGATCCCCATTTTAAATTTTCAAAATCTAATACCAGATTAGTAAGCAGCGACCCCAAAACCGATTTAAAAACAAATTTTCTTGCTCAAGAACCACTCTTACTAAAATTTGTTCTATAATTTCCTATTTCTATGAAACTTAACACACGTCCTACACTCTTGTAATGACACAATACAACCAGGGTTGTCAGATTTTTTCCCACCTATTTCGCCAAATTGATTTTAAAAATCGCCAAAAGTCGCCAAAAAAGAGTTTTATGCAGTTTTTCTTAGTAAATATTTGATAATAAATTTTTTTTCGATATAACAGTTTTTTAATAGAAATTTTTATAAAATTATCATATCGGAATTTATCAGAAAATCGCCAAAATTAGAAATACAATCGCCAAAAACTATTTCTTGTAAATTTTTCTCCATCCAAATACAAAAATTCATTATGAATTATAATTAATATAGAAAGATCATCAAAATCAAGTTGCTTTAACTTCTTGAAGACGAGTTTTGGTAGGATTTTTTTTGGAACTACTCCTTCAACAAACTAATTTTCCTGAATTAGAAAAATTTTGAAGTTCAATTTTGTTAAAAAAAAATAGCCATAATAATCGCCAACATATTTATTTGTCGCCAGAAAAATCGCCAACAAATTTATTTATCGCCAGGCCATGTCGCCAAACCATAAATTTGAACGCCAAACAAGTTGAAAAATCGCCACGTTTGGCGCGAAATCGCCATATCTGACAGCCCTGAATACAACCTTTCGTAAAGTGGACGAGATCACGCCCATTGAAATTTAGTATTCAATTTAACGAACTAATACTTATTCCATTCTTTCGAAACTTTAGTACACACATATTGGACTTGCCTAGTTAAACAATACAGTTAGAAAGAAAAAGTAGGCGGGGCCACACCTCCTAAATTTTGGTAATATGTTTTATACTCTTACGCCCAACCGATTCCAGTGAAACTTACCAAACACTTTAGGTTCTTAAGACGACACTATCTTGGCTTTAAAAATGGGCTGAACACGCCCCTTAAATTTTGTAGTTTTATTTTATGAACTTCTGTTCAACCAATTGGGCGGGACACGCCTATTAAAATTTAACAATATGTATATATAAAATGAAACCAATGACGATAATTAACAAAAAAGTTTATTTTTAATTTCATTGTGCTCAAAGTTAACATAAAGTAATGGAAAAATTAAAAAAAAATAAGTGGGCGGAGTAAGGAGGGTGTACTCAATTGAGTACAGCGGCGGTTTACAGGTGGTATTCTTCAAAACATTATTTTTCAATACATAGTGTTTGCAAACATTTTTTGCACTACCAGCAAACTCTTGCATGGCATACGACACATCTGAGTTGATTTTCTAACTTTTTGGGGTAGTGCCCTATACCATCTTGTGGCAACCCTAGGACCAATGAAGACGAGAGTCGAGCTTTAGTTTGCGTATTTTGCCGTAAATAGTATCTTGCAATGTAAAGTCGGAATAAAAGCTGATCCATGTCATCATTATGAGTCATTACATATAACCGCCAAGCGTTTGCAATAGCCATATCTATTATGTAGGTGAACAAGACCCACCACCATTTCTTACCTCGAATGGCGATTCTGTACAGCGAAATTGACTGATCTAGCTCATCCACTCACGACAATTATGAACTTCAGCCTAAATATCGACAGGTTTTTGTTCATTATTTCAATAGATTATGGTTCAGATTTAGCTAGAAACGCCTATTAATTACAACAACTTTCAAATATGCAAAATTGTCCCCTTTTTTACGCTGTACTCATGTGAGTACAGCGGCGGGTAATGAGTTAATTTGATACAACCGATTCGAAATACGAAATTTGTAAGAGTTATTGCTCAAATCACAGCATTTGCCATAAATAAGGACAGTAGTGTATGATTCTCTATGTGTACATAGAATTTTATTATCAGTGCTGCCAGATTATGCTTTCAGCTTTTCGAACAAAGTCTTAAACAAGTAAGAGTGCTATATTCGGCTGTGCCGAATCTTATATACCCTTTACCAAAGTGCTTTTATGAAGTATAGAGATACATACATAAGCACATACATAAAGTATAAAAAAAAGAAAAAATAATTTGACCTAGTTACTTTTATGTACAAAAAAAATTAATTTTCAAACACTAAAATCATCATTTTAGATTTTTCTGATTCCTTATACCAATTTAGCAGTTCTTAAAAAAATATAGAAAGTGTGTTAAGTGAAAAAAGAAAATTCAAAAAAATATTTTATTTATTTACTTTAATATCCAGAAAAAAAGTTCAAAGTTTCCAGCTCTGGAGCTGTGGTTTTTATTTTTATAGTTTTCTACAAAAAACTTTTATTTCTAAAACGTAAAATATATATAATTTACAAAGACAAAGATAAAAATTAATTAGACTTAGTTACTTTTATATATCACAAAAAGTGTAACTTTTCCAACCCTGAAATCATCCTTTTTAATTTTTCTGATTTCTTACACCAATATTTTTCTTTTAAGAATATAAGATATGTTTAATTTATAGAAACAAAGGAAAATTTTGTTTTACTGAGTTGCTTTTGTATAAGAAAAAAAGTTTTCCAACCCTGGAAACGTCTTTTTAAATTTTAAAATTTTTTTTTATTTGAAAACCCAATTTTATTCGTGGTGAAGTATAAAATAAGTTCATTTAATAAAAATAAATAAAAAATTAGTTTACGGTAGTTAATTTTAAACTTCACAAATATTTTAGGTTTTCTAACACTGGAATCATCCTTTTTGTTTTTCTGATTTCTGACATCAATCTCTTTCTTTTAAGAACATAAGATAAGTTTAATTTATAGAAAAAAAGGAAAAATTTGTTTTAGTAACTTACTTTTGTATAAGTAAATAAGTTAAAGTTTTGCAACTCTGGAAACGTCTTTTTAATTTTTTTAAATTTTTTTAATTTTTTTAATTAGAAATACCAATTTTATTCGTACTGAAGTATAAAATAAGTTTATTTAATAAAAAAAAAAATAAAAATTAATATTCGGTAGTTAATTTTTTATATCACAAAAAGTTTCAGTTTCCCAACACTGGAAACATCCTTTTTGATTTTTCTGATTTCTTGCACCAATTTTTTTTCTTTTAACAATATAAGATATATTTAATTTATAAAAAAAGGAAAATTTTGTTTTAGTAAGTTACTTTTGTATAAGAAAATAAGTTAAAGTTTTCTAACCCTGGAAACATCTTTTTAAATTTTTTTACTTTTTTTATTTGAAATACTAATTTTATTCATGCTGAAGTATAAAATTGGCTTATTTAATAAAAATAAATAAAAAATTAGTTTACGGTAGTTAATTTTATATTTCACAAAAATCGTAAGTTTTCCAACCCTGGAATCATCGTTTTTGTTTTCCCGATTTCTTACATCAATCGCTTTCTTTTAAGAACATTAGATATGTTTAATTTACAGGAAAAAAAGGAAAAATTTGTTTTAGTAAGTTACATTTGTATAATAAAAAAGTTAAGGTTTTCCAACCCTGGAAACTTCTTTTTAATTTTTTGAACTTTTTTTTTTAATTTCTTTTAACTAGAAATACCAATTTTATTCACACTGAAGTATAAAATAAATTTATTTAATAAAAAAATAATAATAACTAGTTTTCGGTAGTTATTTTGTATGGCAAAATGAAGTTTAAGCTTCCCAGCTCTGAAACCGTCTGCTCGATTTTTCTGATTTTCAATACCAATCTTATTTCGACCATTTCTGACACACCAGTCCAAGAACGAAGTCTCTAGCTTTTCTGGGAGCTTCGGAAAACCGATTTCACGTACAGACAGACGGACATCGCTTATTCGTCTTCCCTATGCATAAGGATCCAGAATATATATACCTTATGGCTCGCTTATTCATATTCTAGAAATTACAAACGGAATGACAAACCTAGGTATATATACCCTTTTACCATTTTTTGGTAAAGGGTATAAAAATTTAAATTTAGGGGAAAATTAATTGAGCACTAAAAAGATACAAAAAAGCTGCTCTAAATTTTTTTTTTGTCACTGACAATAGGGGCTATGTACTATGTTTTTCGAAGTTTTTTTTCCCACCCCATACCGCCTCCTTAGAAAACTTTTTACAACATTTTTTAAACTCTGAAAAAAGTCTTATTTTCAACCTTTTAGTGTCCACTGTAGATCACACGTGGTATACGGCGATCACTTGTGCCATTCCTACCACGAAATACATATGAAATTTAATGGAAAACTACATACAGACACAGGCCATTAAAATAAAATATATTTATTTTGTTATTGTTGAGATAAATACGATACATATTAATCAACGTATTATTGCCTTAAGAAGGGCGTTCGTTTCAATAAGTTGCAACATGCCAACTTGGCAGATAAAAGATTATCCTACAAAGCACAATAATGCAATCGCAAACTCCACAATACAATGTAGACTATCATAGACTAATAATGTAAAAATCACGTTCAATCTGTTGTAAAAATTGTGTGCAAATTAATTCAATTTGTCTCGTTTCTTTTTTGAATTTGTCACAATCCGCAGCAGACAGGTACATACAATTTTTAAAGTGACTAATAACAGTCACGTGATTAGAGCGAGTTCGAGAGTAATGTATAGATAAAAATTTACTAAGAAGAATACAGATTCATCGACAGCAGCCCTCAAAGCCCATCATAAGCCATGTCATCGCGCTGTAGGAAATTTTATGTATATTGTGACCCTAATTAATTAGAGGCAAACGGGCAAAACCGATTGAAATGGGTTTTGAAAATCACACTCGTGAAGCCTCCCTCTTAACAACGTTAAAATTTGTATCACTTAATCTCGCGCAGAAAAAATTTTTATCACTCACGCTCACGTCCTCTCACGAGTGACCACTTTTCACTAATATTATTATTTCAAAAATAATTAAAATCACCTTCGACTGTTATTTAAAATTTTTTTAATTTTCAAAAACCTTTACTTCACTAAATCTTTATTTGAAATCACACACAAAACACTTGATAAAGTGACAGTAAATAAAAATTGTCAAAAAATCTTAAAAAGTTTTATGTTCTTTGTTATTCTTTTTAAATTAATGCAACAAAGAACATTTTTTTACTCACGCTCACGCATTCTCACGCGTGTCAATTTTTAAACTTGCTTTTTTAAACCGTTTAATGCATTAAAAAAACATTTTTTTAAGAGAAGTAACACTCAGGCAATGCATAGCTACTACTATTACTAGGTGTTATATTATTTCGGGAAGAGATAGTGATAGAGAAGACAGGTGGTGAAGGAAAAGATGGAAGAAAGCTTCAATCTTTAACAACTCTGCTTTTTGCACGTTCTTGAGAAGGCAGTGTTGCAGCGCCTCTGGTGTCAATGAGGCGTATTAAATTTTCAAAACTGTGCTTTAGTAGCTATTTTATTGGTTATTCTACTTCGTTTCATTAGGATTAGTATTCGCTAAAGCAGGAGTAGTTAAGTAATCATCTTCATCACTTGAATTGAGAAAAAAAATTGATTTACGATTTCTCCCCCTTACAGTAAATATTTCCTTTTAGCTGCCTAGAAAAACTTTTTTTTAAGTGTCAAATATTTGCAGCTCAAATATTTCAAGTTGGGGAGATAATCGATTGTCCTGGAGAACTGTGATGGTGTTACAGCTTCATCTGCTATATTTTTTTAAAGTAAAAAAAAAAAAGACTTTTTAGTTAAGGTGACTTTCATAATTTCGATTTAATCGACCTAAGGGGAAATTTTGCTATAGTAAGTCGGTAAAATTCAGCCTTGCTTTTGTGCCAGAGTCATAAAAAATTGGACATTTTGAATGCATGCCAGCCAGCGAATATTCGGAGGATATTTGACCGATGTTATGTTTCATCGATAGGACTTTCAAAATCACCAAGGAGTCTAATCAACGAACTAATTCGATGACGTTTTTTTTTTTTAGTTTGAGGTTATGGCATTCGCTATTGAACAATGTAATTGTATTGTTCGATAGCGAATGCCATAACATCAAACTTGAAAAACATAATCGAATCAGGTCGTTATTGAAAGCGACGATTAGACAGACTCCTTGTCTCTTGAGACCACCTGATATGGACTTGGCTTTGCTCTTAATGAAAGGGCCTTTATGATTATTAAATTGAATGAATGGATTGAGAATAAATCAGTACATGCATTATAGGAAGTAATTTGAAAAATATTTCTTCTTGAAATTTATTGGCTAAGATAACAAAAATTAGTTGAGGTGTAATACAATTTACTCAATTTGAGTTCATCTTATGGTTCCACAGCTGTTTTCATAGGAATTGAGAGAGTGAAAAAAAGAAACCTTTAAAAATTGTTTCTTAAAACGCATGAACGAACATTCACCAAATTCTTATTATACATTATCTTAATTAAAAGTAATTGAAGTAAAATTTTCAACTATTTTGTAAGAATTTTTTTCATATCGAAATTGCCTCTTTTTTTTGGTTATTGAGTTCCTGATGGAATTTTTTAAACACTTAGTGCAAACCAAATTAAAGAGCCTGTCCCACGATGTCGACAACGCTCGAATTGTCGCATATTTACTTTCAAAAAAAAAAAAATAAATTTTAAAATTTTACCCCCATATTCATAAAATTTAAAATGAGCTTGAAATGTATTTTATGTATTTAAAATTTTTCATACAAAATTTTCTTAAACTGGATTTTAAGTAGAACGTTGTCGACATCGTGGGACAGGCCCAAATATCCTTTTTATTGCGCATGAGTTACTGCGTTTATCTGCAAACAATTTTCATTTGATTATTTAGTAAAAAAATACGTTTAAACATACATATCGTTGACTGAAATGCTAAAATCACCTAACTATACTTTTTAAATTTTATAGGAGAGAGAGAGAGAGAGAGAAAAATTAAACGAAATTATCCAAGTGGATAAAGTAAAATTTCTTTATTTTTATTGCACCCTTCACCAAAAATGGTTTGTGTGTAATTTCTACAATATTCATATGCGATCCATAAAGTATATTTATTTTGGGTCCTTATAAATAATGAAGACTAATAAGCGATGTCTGTCTGTCCGTCCGTCCGTCTGTCTGTCTTTACGTGAAATCGGTTTTCAGAAGCTCCTAGAAAAGCTAGAGACTGGTGTATCAGATTGTGTGAAATATGTAGATTGGTATGCAAAATCAGCTAAATCGAAAAGATGGTTTCAGAGCTGGAAAATTTAAACTTCATTTTGCCAACTAGCTAAAACTAATTTTTGCTTTTTTTTGTTAAATAAACACATTTTATATATAAGATAGAAATAAATTGATATTAAAAAGTAAAAAATTAAAAAAAAATAATTCCAGGGTTGGAAAATTTAATATTTTTTCTATATAAAAGTCATTTACTAAAATAATTTTTCCATTTTCTCTATAAATTAAACATATTTTATATTTGGAAAATAAATAGATTAGTATAATAAAATACAAAAATCTAAAAGGATAATGATTAAATATATTTAATCTCTTAGAAGGAAAGAGTTTGGTATAAAGAATTTAAAAAATATAAAATAGCTCCAGAGCTGGAAAAGTGTAAGTATAAGTAACTACATAAAGCTAATTCTTTTCTTTTGTGTTAACTAATCATATTTTATATTTTTTTGACGAAATAAATTAGTATTAAAACAAACAAAAAATAAAAATTAATACAACAGAGTTGGAAAATTTATTTATTTTTTTGCTATATAAAAGAAACCTACTAAAATAATATTTTAATTTTTTCTGTAAATTAAACATATTGTATAAAATATTTTATATTTTGAAAATAAATAGATTAGTATAATAAAACACAATAATCTAAAAGGATGATTCCAGGGTTGGAAAATGTAAACTTTTTTTATATAAAAGTAACTAGCTCAAGTTATTTTTTATTTTATTTTTATTTATTCATTCTAGATCAAATATATTTTATCTTTTAGAAGGAACAGCTCCAGAGCTGGAAAAGTTTAAGTACAAGTAACTACATAAAGCTAATTTTTTCTTTTGTGTTAATTAATCATATTTTATATTTTGTAACGAAATAAAATAGTATTTAAACTAAAAAATTAAAATTAAGTTTACAGGGTTGGAAAATTGATTTTTTTTGGTATATAAAAGAAACCTACTTAAATAATTTTTTCATTTGCTCCAAAATTAAACATATTCTATAGAATATTTTATGTTTTTTAAAGAAATAGATGGGTATAACAAAATACAAAAAATCTAAAAGGATGATTCCAGGGTTGGAAAATTTAAACTTTTTTTATTAACTTTTTTCTTTCCTTTTTTAAATTAAATATATTAAGTATATTTATACAAATTTAAAAAATATAAAACATCTCCAGAGCTGGAAAAGTTTAAATGTAAGCAATTATCTAATACTAATTTTTTCTTCTGTGTTAATTAAACATATTTTTTATTTTGTACAGAAATAAACTGGTAATAAAATCAGAAAAATCAAAAATAAGATTCCAGGGTTGGAAAATTGAAATTTTTTGTTGGTAAAAATTATGCTCTGAGCACAATTATGTTTCAAATCGATGGTCATACGCTTACATCTTGCAACGATATCTTATTAAGTTTTAGTGAATTGAGTGAGCATAAAATATATCGCTAACGAATAGTCACAACAGTCCATTTGCCTGCCATTGTTTCATTTTGGTGAACAAAACCAAAAAAATAATTTGGGAATAAATATTTTACATAATATCGCGACATATGTATGTATGTGAACGCGCAATATTGGCAGTTGGATGTTCGAATTGAAACACTTAACACATTTTTGAACTTTTTGTTAAAAGCGTGATTTTGCATTTTAGCTGACGATATGTATGTATGTATTTATATCTGTATTTAGTAGTAGTTACGAGTCTATTTTCCGCCTGCTTGGCCACTGCCATCTAAGTTACTTTGCTTTGTTTGATCGCTCGGCATAAAAAGTTGCAAATATGGTCTGCCAAGAACAAGTTGTATCTTGCATTCCCATCACAACTGCTAATGAAGTTGCTGCTTTATGAACTTATTTACTCCTGGTACACTTGTAGTGTGTTCGCACAACCACAACATATACATATGTACATATATACAACGTAATAAAAAGTTTGCAACATTGTTGCAATAAATACTATATTTACATTAACTTCTTTGGTTGCACATCGTTTATTTAGGTGTCGGTGTAAGCAGTAGGACACTGAAAGAAATATTTTGTTTAAACTGTTTAAATGAACCCAGTAGACATTGTAAATTACTGGAGAATGCTTTACTTCCCAGTAGAAAATAAGGAAGTTAAAGTATCACTATCTTAGGAAATCATATTTATTTGGGCTTTGATTTTTATTATGTTAATTTTATGTTCTGTTTAAGTTTTGCTCTAAAATTTGTTTAAAAATTAGTGTAATCGAAATTTAATGACAAAAAAGCACGATATTGCATGAAACATGTCGCTATCAGGAGTTTTAGTTCTGTAATTAAAAACGAAAGCAAATGCTTTCGAATTGTAATGTTAATTGTATTCAAATTAGAAAGCAGAATAGATCCCCAGGCCTGTTCTAAAATGTATACGATTTCAAATCATCTGAATCACTCGTGTGATTTTTTCTGCTCTGTGTGCATCACACTGTTTTATATTTATTTTGGTGTGATTTTAACTTGTCTTCCTTATTTGGACAATGAAAAAAAATAATAAAAATAATAATAAAGCAAATAATATTTTTACGGGCAGAAAAGGTGTCCCTAGATTTGTATAAAACTTTAATAAACTTTTTAATCGTCAGCCATTTTACAGCAATAACTTTTCTTTCAGTGTACGAAGCATAACAAATAATACTTTTAACTGTGGTATAATTTAGAGCACAGAGCTTTGAAAGACCTTTAGCAGCCAGCGATCATATTTTCATTGCAGTTGTTTGTTATTGTTTTCCGGCCATGTTGATTAGCCATTTATTATAGTCTGTTGGTTTTTTAGCCCATTTTTATTTTATTATTCCTGTGTTTATTCGCTCTACAATACAGCGAATAATTAAATATTATTGAGCCGGAAAATAGCATGATAAAATGTTGAATATTTTTAAATAAAGTTCATACACATAATTGTATATTTTATTCCTTTCAATACTGACTTTCAATACAAATAAACAAAATCAAGTTTCAGCTTCTGTTAAGGGCCTGGAAGAAGAAACGAGTCTTTTTATTTTATATCGAACAGAGAGCAGGCAAGCAGTTCACTTCTATTTCGTTGCACTTTTATAATTTTCTAGCAGATCATGTAAATAATTTTTAATTGACCATAACTAATTGCAAATTCATGATTTAGATAAAACTATGACTTTTAGATTTAAAAACAATAGTTGTGTATATTATAGAAGTTGCTTTTATTGTTTTACAGCATTATTGCGAAGTTTTTTTTTTAAATTTTCAGATACTGAATTTATATATATTATACGAGTACTTTAAATTGACTGTTCCAGTTAGAACATGAAATTGTTCATGAAAGCCTTAGGGAATAAGAACAGTGAAAACAACACAAGGTCTGGTTAGCAAAAAATCAGGAAGGGTGTCCCTCCTGGAAGTTATTCTGAAAAAGTGAAAAAAAATTTATTTTCCTTAATTTGTGCAACAAAAAAGTGCACGAAGAAATTATTTTCTTGGCATAAGATGTTAACAAGACTTGTTCGGTAGACTCCTAGCTACATTATTGTCATATATAGTTAAGAGCTATTACCAAGTCTGAATTAGCTGTTGGTTAAAAACTGATAAGACAATTTTTTTAGTCAGTACAAAAACTAAATTGGTCCCCAAAATCGCCAAAGTGTGTATAGATAGGGTCTTACTACCCTTTGGCAGTGCTATCGAACCCATACTATTCAGTCCGTGTGTTTTTCCAAAAGTCTTCATTTGTTGCACAGTATGATTTATTTAGCCTATCAGAAAAAAAAAAGTTGGAAGTACGAGGGCGGATCAATAAGTCCGTGACTTTTTGAATGAAACACAGTTTTTTTTTTGCAAAAACTAAATTTATTTTTCAACACAATCTCCTTTTACCTCAATACACTTAGTCTAACGTTTCTCCAGTTTTTGTATCCCTTTCAAAAAAAAAAAAAAAAAAATAGGATTTTTCGAGGTCCTTAAAATTGGTCAATAATTTCATCGTTGGAGCTAAATCTCTTTCGATCGAGCCATTTCTTTAGGTTTGGAAATAGGAAGTAGTCACTAGGGGCTAAATCCGGAGAATATGGCGGATGGGGTACCACTTCGTAGCCCAATTCATAGAGTTTTGCCATTGAGACTGCACACGTGTGCACTTGTGCATTATCTTGATGAAAAAGAGCTTTTTTTTGGCCATATGGGCTCGTTTAATTTTCAAATCCTCATTAAATCGGTCTAATAAGTTGGCATAATATTTGCCGTTTATTGTTTTTCCCTTTTGAAGGTAATCAATGTGGATCCCAAAAAACTGTTGCCATCACCTTGGCCTTCTTCGGAGCACGTTCACCCGGAGAAACCCGTTGTTTAGACTGCTGCTTGGTGTCCGGAGTACAGTTTTGGATCCATGTTTCATCCACAATTACAAAACGTCGCAAAAACTCATTCGGATTGCGGTGAAACAACTCCAAACAGTCCTTTGAAGTAGTGCCACGTTTACGTTTATAATCAATTGAGAGCAAACGCGGCACCCATCTTGCATAATTGTTGAGGAACTGTTTTTTCTCTACTTCCAAAGTTTCAAGAAGTCTGACTTTTTTTCCGATAATTAATTGAAAAGTTAGTTCTTGATTTTTTTTAGATAAATAATCTTAATATCATGAAAAAACAAATTGCACTAAAGGTAGAACGGAACAACATGCTGTTTTCGAAAGCCGTCATACCTTCATCATCAGCGTTCCTGTGCTTGGTAAAATGTGAGGTGTAGACTAGAGATACGCACGTGAGCGTTTTTCTACTCACGATCACGCACGCTCTCGAACAAAATATTCTTAATCACGCACGAGTGGCTTACAACTTATCACGATCACGCACGCTGACGAAAAAGTATGTAATCCAATTTGCATTTTTTGGGTTGAAAAATTGATTTTTATGTACGTATGTACATTGGGGTGGTCGTTATTTTATTTATTTTTATTTCTTCTACTCTCTTCTCCCAAATTGGTTCAGTTTTGTGTAAAAAAAATACAAAAAAATTTCATACCGATAAATTGTGTTTTAGGTGGTGCATTCGGCCCTCAAGCCCAAAAGCCGCATTCTATCAATATCTCCTGATTTTGAGAATCTAATCGATTTTTTCCTACAGTCTACTAAGGGCTAATAAATCAGTGCAAGTTAATCTCTATTTTTGGTTTAAAATGTGTTTAAACTAGCAAACCTATAAATCAATACAGTATTTAAACCATCTGTAAACACATAAAATTGGGCGTTGAAACTACCAATACAGGCCATATGATTTTGTTAATTACAGACCATAAGTTTTCACTCAACTTTTTTCCAAGTCTGTACTTTTTCTTCAGATCTTGTTCGACCTGTTTGCTTACACTCTATTATTCTTTTATACTATTCTACTTCGCCAAGCATAAATATAATTCCTCTTTCAGTACAATTTGGCGACATTTAATTGAATTTTTTTTAACTTTTTTGCATTTTTGATTGTACAAAGAATTGATAGCCTGCTGCAAAATAGCTGCTTTTTGGCATTTACTGTAGTGCTGCCACAATATTATTTTTTAAACTACACATAAGGTATGGTTCACTGATTTACTCCTGTTGCGTTTAAACCACATATAAATTTGAGTTTAGTTTAACTAAAGCAGCGTTTAAACTTTGACTGATTTATTAGCCCTAAGTGTCTTTTAAAAAGTAATTTTTAGCTGTTGAGCAGTGTTAAAGTATTTCGTGGGAAGTAATAAAGTGTTTTTATGGTTAAGTCTCACTTTCAGTGACATACATACGTAAATATATATGATATAAAAATAGGTGCGTCAGATAACTCTTCTAGTTTTTTTTTTTAGTTATTGTCATAAATGCACGTAAAATAGAACGAAAATATTTTAACAAATTGTTGTTTCTACTTGCACTGTGTGAACGTAATGTAATTTTATTTGTTTAATAATAATGTAAGTACTCGTATTTAATTATTGTTGGGGAATAACGACGCAGTCGTCTTCATATTTAATTTGTTTACAATTTCATAATGAATGGGGTGGAAGTGAAAAAAAAAACAAACAAATACAAAGTATAAAGACGCCGCGCAAATATTAAGTGATAAACAACTTTATTAATGATTAATGAGAGTTGCTAAAGGAATACAAAGCAAAGTAAATATTTTTGTAATTATCTGCATTATTGTTGTCTCGCGAAAGCAGTAAAGTAAGATACACGTACTACAGCTTCACTCGTTCTGGTTTTATGACGCACTTTGACGTACATACATATGTACATATCGTTACCTTAATATAGAAAAGCCCTAACTCATTATTTTTCTTAAATTGAAATTTTTGCATTTTTCGGTGCATTAGATGATCTTCTATCGAAATATACAAAAAACTCGATTTAAAAAAAAATAATGAGTTAGGGTCTTTTTATATTAAGGTAACGATATGTAGATACATATATACGAAAGTATGTATGTTTGCATTTACGTACCATTGACATCGTGACATTTAAATTTTATCTTAACAGTCCATATTCTGGGGATATCTGTCAACAGAATTTTAAAATCCATTTTCTTAGATATTCGAAAGGGTCATTCATCTCAAATTCTGTAGAACTTTTATAACCAGTCACGCGAACTCTAAAGTTGCACCAAAAAAAAAAAAAAAACAAAATAATCACTAATTAAAAAATACTAATATTTCTAATTAGTATAAAATATTTGGGGTATTCAAACGGTAGTCTTGAGTGTCATATTGTCATAATGTCGTAAAATTTTAAACTACATACATATGTATTTTAAAACTATTTTTATTATTTTTTTTTTATACAATTCTTCAACCTATATTTATGTTATTCACAGAAAAAATTATTCGCAAAAAATTTTCAAACAAACGTGTGTTTTGAAATATAATTTAGTTTCAGTAAATATTTTTTACTGTTCCAGTAAATTATTTGTTCCAATTTTATTTTATGTAAAACAAACTTTATAGAATGAAAATTATCTATATAAAGTAAAATTTAAAAAACAAATGTTTAGATTTACTTTTTTATATATAAATTTGTTATTTTCAGTTAAATTTATTTTTAACCCCCGACTAAAAAAAGGGGTGTTATAAGTTTGTAGTGTGTGTCTGTGTATCTGTGTGTCTGTCCGTGTCCACGTACAGGCCAAACGGCTGGACCGATTTTCATTTAGTTTTTTTCTGTTTGAAAGATGACTTGATCGAGAGGGTTCTTAGCTATGTTTGAAGAAAATCCGTCCAACCGTTTAGAAGATATAACATCTTTTCTTAAAAAAGTCGGGGGTTTTTAAAATTTTTAATTTTTGTTATTATATAATGTAAAAAAACTTGTCTGATTTTCTTTAAATTTTTTCTACAAATTAGTTTTATAGATATAAAAAACATTTTATTTTTTTTTAAAGATTTTTGTTTGCGGTTTTCAAACTTATTATGTTTGTATATTGTGATTCTCAATATAGTATTAAGAGTCTTACTAAACATACTGAGTTTGTTAGCTAAATTCAAAAATTTTTTGGGTTGAAGTCTACTGACGAGTTCCAAAAGCGGGAACGAAATGTTTAACCATAAAAGCAAGCCAATTTTTGAAAGTAAAAAAAAAAATAGTTGAACCTTTTATTTGATTCAGTTATTTTTTTTTCAAATAAAACTTTTCTTAATTTTTTTTGAAAAATTGGTAAGAATTGTTATTGGTTCAGTTAATTTATTTTCTGATAATACGAAATATTTTAGTGAATGTGTTTGTAAATTATAAAAAAAAAAAATTGCTGACTAATACAAAAAAAAATCTGCAAAAATGTTTTTATGTTTCTATTAATAATACATTTGACTGAAAATATTTTGAGTTTCAGTTAACTTTTTTCTCGAAGGCCATAATAAGTTAACTAAAAATAAAATTTTTTTTTTCAGTTAAATTTTTACAAAATTGTTATCAGAATCTACAAATTTCTTTGTAGGTCCGAATTCATCCAAAATATTTACTGATTTAATGAATTTGGTTACTGAAAACGAAATTTAGTTTTTTCTGTGTTGTCATAACTAATTATTTTGCTTTTTATTATTCTTTTTCGGCACAATGTGTACTTATGTTTAAATACGCAATTGTAAGTAAATTTAGTGCATTAGACACCACACACAGTGGACCAAACACAAAAGAACGCTGATGATGAAGGTTTAGTGGCCTTCGAAAACGGCTGGCTGTTCTGTTCAACTATGTGTTGTCAGAATATTTACAACTAACTTTGGTGTTATTTGTTCATTAATAATTATCACATGTAATTTGGCTTAAAAAGCTATACGAACTTTAGCCTGTTAAAATCATAAATTTAGTGCATTAGAGTTGAAAAATATTTAAATGAATTAAGAAGTTACGTTGTTTTTAGAAAAAAAAAATTTCGGAATTGGTCCATGTTATTACCGAAATTTTTGATGCATTTAAAAGAGCATATATGTATGTAAAATAATATAATTAAGCATCAGTAACTCAAAATCCACTAAAATGGACATCCGAGCTTATTCATGAAAACCACAGAAATAGTTTCGTGAATTTTTATGATTCTCTAATATGTGTTATGTACTGTATATGCTAAGCATGACTATATCAAAAAAATTAGATTACTTACATAGTGCATAAGTTAACAACAACATGTATTTTTTTCCTTTACAGATATCTGGTGAGTTTTTCGTATGATTTTACAAAGAATATTCACTGCTTAGAAGGTATGTTGACAGTTGTTTATCTAATGACAGTTTTAAAGTTCGAAGCAAGTCATATTAAACAAGTAGTAGTAGTAGTAGCGAGATTACTCATTAGCTGATTTTTTGTTAAAATTACTTCTTCGCCTTACTTGATTGATACATACAATTTTTTAATAATTACCTTGTTAAACTAAAGGCTCAGTTAGCCGACTGTAATGTAATGTAACTGTAACGTAGAAAACAGCTGATCGATATTTTTATATGAAAAGTAGGTTACGTTATATTACATCTCTATAACCATTTTCATTACTTTTCACATAACAAAATCGAACAGCTGTTTCTTACTGTTGCAGTTACATTACATTACAGTCGGCTAACTGAGCCTTTAATCAGTGAGATACGTCTAATGCATGTACATATAGTGTGCATTGGTTCGCAGTTTAGTTAGAAAGTTCTAATATAGACCGAAAGCAGATGGTTGCATAAAAATCTGGCTAGTCGTTGTGTGCCCCACACATATTATGTAAGTACTAATGAACCATAAAATTATCATTTGTTTGTTGTTGAAATACAACATGTACAACATCCCAGCAAAAAAATTCTGATTTGGAAGCACTAACAACTGAGGGAAGCAATGTATTGCTTACTTGAAAACAAAAGCTTCCAAAAATGCTTTTGAAAAGCACTAACGTAAGGCAGGCTCTCAAAAAAATTATGTATTATTTCTTCTGTGAAGCACTTTAGTAAGGCAAAAAAATTTTTGGAAGCTAATGTATTGCTTCTAGCTGGCTCATCTCGAACAAAAAAAATAAAAAAATGCCTTATTCATGCGCTTCTGGAAATCAGTAATTTTTGCTGGGATGTCGCACGGTAATTTTGTATTTATTTAGCTTAGCGTGCATTTAGTGTATTTAGCTAGGTAAAGGACAGCGGACAGGAATTAATGTTTTAAAAAAATGTTACAATATATAAGTGCAGTGTTCATAAACGAAATTGCTTAAATTTGCCTATAAGTTTTTTCTTCTTTCTTACATACATTTTGTTTGTCTTAAGCCCGTAATAACTCACAGTTAAAGTGCGCTCACTTTTTGAGATAAATAATCAGTATACTCTGGGATATTATCATAAAGAGATTACCACTTGACAACACTTCCCAATGATCCAAATCACTTTGAAAATCGATCATCAATTCACGCAACTTGCATATATCTCAGCAAACCTTCAACAGAACTGTGGATAGACTTCATGCCACATACTCTCTAAATGATGCAATAATAACAACACGTCGCAGGTACATATATGCGACAAACTTGAAAATGAACCTGCCGCCGTGTTGCCTTGCTGTCATCAAAATAAAAATTCTCGTATAAATATGTGTAAGCCATTTTTGACATATTGAAGTCCGTAGGTAGTCTGCTGTGCTGAATGTAATGTAAATTTTACATCATAAATTGGTTAGTTTGACCTACGATATGTTGTTTTATTATGGTGATACCGCTGTTAAATCTAACACGCCGTGTAGTAATTCCCAGAATGCTCTATAATGCAATAAAAGCATGCACGTATTTTTTTAAAGGGTCAATAATGTTTACACTAGGATTTGCACAGGGATTATAATCGTAATCGTAATAGCGATTAATTGCACCTTTTAATCGTAATCGTAATCGCAATCGAACTCATTAATCGCTCGATTACGATTAAAATTTTTTCCCCTCTTGTAAGCAAATAATATATGCCAAATTAAGCACTTATTAAATTTATTATTTTATATTATTATATTCTCCCAATTTTATTTAAAAAACGTCGTAATATCTCAAAAATTTCATTACGATTAATACAAATATTTTTCATTCGGTTGGCAGACAGGTGCAGTTTGTTTTATTTTGGGACCTCGCATTATTATAAAAATTATAGAAATATGTATTAAAAAAGCATATAGTTATAAGTGAGTGTCCGCACGTGCTGAATTTATATCATGATGGATGAACAACTTCGTATAAAAGCCGGCATAAAAAATACTATTTTTATATGAACTTGTTCATTCATTTTGATATAAATTCATCAAATGTGAATACAAAATTAAATAAAGAATAAATTAAGAAAGTAGAAATAAATGTACTTCGTCCTAGGAAAGGTTTCCTATCAAAAGATTGATTTTCCATAATTCGTATTGTTTTTGATACTCATAAGTTCTGATTTACGAAATTCATTTTACATTTTTCTCAAAATAAAAATATAATTTAATTGAAAAATTAAATTAAAACGCTAAATCAAGACAAAATAACGGGTGTTTTTTTAGAGGTATAGAACTTCAAATTGAAATAAAACACAAGAAAATCGTTTTAATGTCCATCAATTTGGCTTTATTGGAAGGATAATTTTATGCCACTAATGCTTAATTATGCTGGCTCGAATAAAGCCAATTCTACAGGTCCAATTTTGAACCACTTTTTCGAGCATATGGGGCCGTATGTTGGCAATAACGCCACGAATGTTGGCTTCCAAGTCCCCTAACGTTTCTGGTTTGTTGGCGTAGACGAGCGACTTCACATATCCCCAAAGAAAATAATCCAATGGTGTCAAATCACACGATCTTGGTGGCCAATTGACAGGTCCATTCCGCGAAATTATGCGCTCATCGAATGTTTCCTTCAATAAATCGATTGTGATGTGCGCTGTGTGGCATGTAGCGCCGTCTTGTTGGAACCACAACTCATCCACATTCAAGCCATCCAATTCGGGAACAAAATAGTCGGTTATCATGGCTCTATACCGGTCTCCATTAACGGTAACTGACTCTCCAGCATTATTTCGGAAGAAGTATGGCCCAATGACTCCACCAGCCCATAGAGCACACCAAACAGTCAGTTTTTGTGGATGTAATGGCGTCTCAAGGGTCTCATGTGGATTCTCTTCACTCCAAATGCGGCAATTTTGCTTGTTGACGTAGCCATTCAACCAAAAATGAGCCTCATCACTGAACAAAATTTTGCGATGAAAATCAGCATCGAGATCAATCTCATTTTCGGCCCATACACCAAAATCACGACGCATTGCATGGTCTCGCGGCTTTAATTCTTGCACAAGCTGGATCTTGTAAGGTCGCAAGCCAAGATCTTTGCGCAAAATCTTCCATAAAGTTGATGCTCCAATTGCTGTGCACGGTGGCGAATCGATTCATTCGGGTCCTCTTCAATACTTTGCTCTACAGCGGCAATTGTTTCTTCGGTGCGCACTGTTCGACGTCTCTGCGGATGCGTATTATCACATAGAGTAAACGTAGTGCGAAAACGATCCATGGTTAACCGAATTAATTGCTCTGATGGACGATTATGTCGACCATAAAATGGACGGAGCTTGCGGTAAACTTCGCGAACTGAACCATTATTTTCGAAATAAATTTGCACGATTTGCAAGCGTTGTTCTTTTGTCAACCTGTTCATGATGAAATGGCAAACCAAACTAAATATTAATCACTTGACAGCTGATAAAATGGCCGCCAGTTAAAAAAGTGATGCCAACTTAAAGTTCTATACCTCAATAAAAAACACCCATTAATAAAATTTCTTTGGATAAGCCCATGATACAATAATACAGGTAGCCGCGAATCTAAAACAAATGAACAACAAATAAAACAACATTGATTTTTATTGCTGTTTTATGATTGACTTGTACTTGCGTTTTCTCTTGGCTTTGCAAAGCATGTTTGTATTAGT
Source organism: Tachina grossa (assembly GCA_949987645.1). Taxonomy (NCBI): domain Eukaryota; kingdom Metazoa; phylum Arthropoda; class Insecta; order Diptera; family Tachinidae; genus Tachina; species Tachina grossa. The sequence continues at coordinate 56,108,829 of OX465276.1, read as the reverse complement.
ACAGTTTTAATAGGCACTGTGAGCGTGTGTTGGTAAAACATAAACACCATTTGGCAGATCACATCACCAAACAAGCAAAACAGCTGGCGCTTCGCGGTTACCTGTATTATTGTATCATGGATAAACCCATACAGTTCGACTAAAACTCATGACGCAATTTATTTTGGTTTTAGAAAAAATTATATTAGTATATTTTCTTGATTAATCGAGATTAACCGATAATCGCGATTAATCGCATATTTTTTAATCGTAATCGCGATTATGGAAATCTGCAATTATTTGCAAACCCTAGTTTACACAAATCAATTTCCGCTTCCTGTACATGACTGTTAAAAGTACTTCACCATAAAGAATTTATCTGTACAACTTTTGCTATTAGTCCCAAAACACACTGTGCAAGTCTTATTGCTAAGCTGGGGCATAATTCCTGCAGTCGTTATCGGAATTGCATTCGAATAGAAATTAATTTCGATGGCAAGAAATTTTCGGATGATGTCACTCGCTACCAAGCGAATCGAGTTTTTGTTTCAGTGTTGGAAAAAGGCAAATATATTTATATATAAATTCATTTCACAACACTGAATAAATTGTAAGCAAAAGCATATGTTTGTATATAGGTATGTGTGTAAAAATATATGTATGTACGTACATACACACGTATATGCAGAAAAAAGAAATAAATATACATAAATGTTATTTTCATTTTAATTTAATTAATAACTTAATAATAATAAATTAGAGCACTAGCCACATTTTCGATTCTTTTATTGGTTGACCAGAAGCAGTTAATTTGTTATTTAGATGCTCCCAGAGTTGGTTGATTTTTTTATATTTTATTTTATTATTTGCCAAGTCGGTGTGTTTTGTTATATTTGAAGTCAACTAGAAATTTTTTAATTTGTAGTTATTTTTATACGTACATTTGTGCATTCATTCATTTATAAATAAATAAGTCAAATATTGAATATACATTTTCCTTTTCTTCGCTTTTTCTATGTTAAACATGACTTCGAATGCCTTTTTGCTTGCGAGTAAAAACACGAACGGTTGCATTCGAATGTATGCACGTTATCGAATGCTGTCATTAGAAATTTCGATATGTGTTATTCGAAACCGAATGCGAAAATCCCAAAAGTTAAAAAACTCGAACATTCGAGTAATAACTCGCTCGCAATCGAATGCGAGAATTAGACCCCTGATTAGTTTCAAGGAGAGAGAGACGAGGGGAACAACAACGTTTCTTTTCCCCCCGTCTCTCTCTCTCCTAATAAACTAATCAGCTTAGCAATAAGACTTGCATAGTGTAAATAGGGCCTTAGTAATTTTAATTTAAGGTAAAAAAATGGCCGACACTCAAGAATGGTAATAACGTACAGTTGGGAGAAAATTGAAAGAAAGAAAAAAATAAACAATTACGTTGCGTGTCCGTAATAGTTTTTCATATTGTAAATGTAAACAATAATTTTTTATTATTTGCCACGCATTAACAGTAAATGTTGTAAGATCGTTAGAGTGTGTGTGTGTGCTTGTGTTTGTGTAAAATGTTGGTATTTGTGGAAATAGTTTTAGCAACTGGTAAATGAGTATATTTTCCCCCAAAGCGGAATGTGGTGGAAAATAGCTGACAAAGCAAAATAACCAAAACAAAACTGGAAAAAGCTGCTTAAATAAAACCATTAAAAAATAACAAACACCAGCAACATCAAGCCATAACAACAACAACACATGAGTCAGTAGATAACAACAAAATTAACAACTATTTTATTTTAAAGTGAAATGTGCGTAAAACTGATAGAATCACTTTTCATGGGTAATGAAAATTATCTATTCAAGAGTTATATTCCGGGAAATTTATGAACACTAGATATACCAAACGGACGACACACTCGTCCGTATTCTAGAATCAAAATGTAAGTAATTTAAGATTCAAAGAAAATGTATCTAAACGTCATAAAAAATTCATTAAAACACAGCCACACACAAACTTACATACATATGCAAGCATAATTAAATAATACATGAAATTAAAAAAACGTAAACAAAATCCCTTCAACCAAGCTAATTCAATTTATTCAAATCTCTTCCTTTAAGTACAGGGTGGGCCAAAAGAAACCAAGGGGTGTAAAAGCTTAATAACTTTTTTGTTTATTAACTTTTTTATTTTTTCTTTCAGATTATATAATATACAAAATGGAAATTTTTTTACACTAAGTATGAAAAATGATGTCTCTTAAATGACCACCGTTTTCAGCTTCGCACTGATGGGCTCTTTTTAGAGCATTTTCCATAACATCTTTCAAAACTTGTGGCTGTAGCGTTCGAATTTCTGCAACAATGTTTGCCTTGAGTTCAAGGATTGTCTCTGGCTTGTTCACATACACTCGCTCCTTCAAAAAACCCCAAAGAAAATAGTCGGGTGCTGTCAAATCTGGCGATCGCGCTGGCCAAATAATTTCCGAATTTCGAGAAATTATTCGCTCTCCAAAAATTTGACTTAAAAGTGCCATTGTGTCTCGGGCAGTATGGGCAGTGGCTCCGTCCTGCTGAAACCACATACCAGGTCTGTTTTCAAGAGCAGGACGTAAAAAATTTTCTATCATAAACCGATACCGCTCTCCATTTACGGTTACAGCACTTCCATCTTCATTCCGAAGAAGTAGGGCCCAATGACATTTTCAGATGTGATCCCACACCATACTGTACACCTGATGGGGTGCAATTGGCGTTGAGGAATGGCTCTTGAATTTTGAGAACCCCAGAACCTACAGTTCTGCTTATTAACAAAGCCATTCAAATGAAAATGAGCTTCATCACTCATAATCAAATTTTCAATAAAGTTGATTTCATTTCTGGCCAACTCTTGAAATTTAACTGCAAAATTTAGACGTTGCCGATGATCTGCGGGTTTTAATTCTTGGACCAATTGCACCTTATATGGGTATAACTGTAAATCTTTTTTTAAAATGCGCCGTAGTGACGTACGAGACATTTCTAGCTGAGCAGAACGCCTTCTGCCAGATGTTTCTGGTGCTTCGTTAACACTTTGCTGTACTCGTTCAATATTTTCCGCAGTGCGACTTAAACGTGGTCTACCGGTTCGAGGCAAATCTCTTACGCTGCCATGTTGGTGATGACGATTAACTAAGCAACGAATCATCGCTTCAGAGGGCGAAATTCTGACGTTAAAATGTCGACGATATGCTCTTTGCGTTAAAATAATTGATCTCTGGTTTAAATAATAAAATTCTATTGTTCTAGTTCTCTGTTCAGTTGTGAACCTCTCCATTATAAATTCTCCAAATGTTGTCTATATAATCTGAAAGAAAAAATAAAAAAAAATTAATAAACAAAAAAGTTATTAAACTTTTACACCCTTTTGGTTCCTTTTGGCCCACCCTGTATTATGGCTTTCATACAACAACAAATAAGAGAAAAAAAAATTGTTAGATCAAGAGAAATACTACCAGCGTTGTCAACTTTGAAATTTCAAAACTCACCAAAATGGAGAAAAAACGCGCCATTTGCAAAAAACGCACCAAGCTTAGAATTTCTTTTTTTAGTTTAAAATGTTTATCATATTAATTTTGCATAAAAAGTAATTTTTTTTTCGTGTTAAAAACTTAACACTAAAACAGGCTTTTACAGTTCAGGGTTAAAAAAATAAAACCTAAAAAGTTTTGGCAAATTTTTTACTATAAGTTCATTTGTACTACATAGATAATATATATTTTTTTTTAATTTCATAAATTCTGTACAAAACTTTTTAAAGAGATCAACGATTAATTTAAAGGATTCAAAACTAATAAAAGTTCCTGATGTATCATTCTATTCAAATATTTTCAGAATTTTTTTTTATCAGAATCTTAATATATCCATATTAATAGCAAAAATTAAACTTTTTAAAAACCCCCGAATATTTCTAGAAAACATGTGATATCTTCCAAGCGGCTGGACCGATTTTATTAAAGCATAACTAACAACCTTATCGATCAAGTCACCTTTCAAACAGAAAAAACTAAATCAAAGTCGGTCCAGCCGTTTGGCCTGTACGTGGACTCGTACAGACACACAGATATCAGGAAGTTAGTAAGTTTCACAACAAAAATTTTCCAGTTTTAACCCATTGTTGTGTTAAATTTGCGTTGGTGCCACCAAAAATTAAAAAACGCGCCGAAATTAAAAAAAAGCGCACCAAGCACCAACTAAGGAATTTTTCGCACAAAAAAATTCAAAAAGCACCAAAAATGGTGCGAAACGCACCACGTTGACAACGCTGAATACTACATACTCACACACATACACACACTCATGTTTTTTTTCTTTTTTACTTGTAAGCTAATAAATGCGTGTATAATATGTGTGCATGTGTAGTAGCAACTTAAAAAGCTTATAGCTCCCAAAATACTGAACCGATTTCCATAAAATATAGATTATGCACATCTGTACAGAAAATCCTTTAAAACCATATAAATCTTTTTAAAATCGGTGTAGTGGTACCAGCGTAAAAGGGATTACAAAAAACATGTTCGCCTATTACTTATATAGAAGATAGATAGATAGATAGATAAAAATGACATTGAAAAACGGAAAAAACAACAGCTTTATTACAACATTTATTAGAGATGGGTCACACAGCTGACTTTGATAATGTTAATATTTTGGACAAAGAAAGAGTTGAAAAGAAAAGATACACTATAGAAAGCCTGAGAATACAACAAAAGAGAGAAAAGACGATGAACTTAAAAGAGGATACTGATAACATAAGTGCAAGCTATAGAGGTGCAATAAAATAAAACATGTGATAATAGCTTTAAGTTGTGAAGTAAATATTTGTATGTATGCATGTATGTGTAACCAAAAATTTGTTTCTTTTGTACATATACATAATTTAATGTAAAAGAAAAACAAAATAGAATTGTGAGTTAAGAAAATATTATTGTTTTAAAATGATTCTTAAAATAACGTAATGTTTTTATATTTTTTATTCAAAAATAGATATATACCCTTGAAAAAGTCAACAAACCATTGACGAATCGTCGGGAAAAATGTAATTAAAAAGTTTGTTTTATTTGCATTAAAGAAGTTAGGCCTAATTAGCTTATTTGAAAAAATTAAAAAACAATTGTCTTTGGCCATAATACGTAAAGTATATACAATATGTAGGTTTTTATTCGCAAATTAACGCTTTTTCGATTCAAATTCAAACTTTTTCAAATCAAACTCAATTTTTTTTAAGTAATTTCAATTTTATTGAAAATAAATTAAATTATTTACAACACAAATTAAACTTTTTACAAATCGTATTGAATATTTTTCATTTCAAATTAATTTTTTTTTCATTTTACATTAAATTTCTTTAACTTCAAATTAATTTTTTTAATTAAACTCAAAATACTTAAAAAATTATTTTTATTTATACAAAATTAAATTTAAAATAAGCTTCAATTACTTGCTATATAAAATTTTCAATGTAGCGGTTCTCCAGTTGCAGCTAATGACAAATTCATAGTCATATCGACATAATAATTGTTGCAATCTGAAGGTGTTACGGGTTCTACTGATCGGTTAATTATGGTGACCAAGTCCATGTTACGCTCTGGATCAGCTACCATATTACGAGCACAGAGCTTAGTTTTTGAGAAAACTTTTTCAATTGGGCTTAGCATAGGGGAGTATGGAGGAAGAAAAACTAAAATGTGACCGGACTCAGCAATTTTATCTTTAACCACTTGCGTTTTGTGTATCTTTGCATTGTCAAGGATCAGCCAAGCACCTGCGATGTTGGATTCAGCTAATTTATCGAATAATTCTTCAAGGAAATGTGTGAAAATGTTGGTATTAACCGAGGAATTAGCAATTACTTTTTTATGTAAAATGCCATGTATGTTCATAGCTGCAATAAGGGAAACATTGCGTACCAGTTTTGTGAGTGAAAGGGTTAACCGGCGTTTAAATAACTATAAATAACACAATAATAGAAAAGGAATCACGAATAAAAGAAAAATAAACACGTTTTTAAATCTTTCTGCATTAAATTCGTGGAAAAATTAATTTTAAGTTGAAAAAATTGAATTTGAAAAATAAATAATTTAATTCTAAAAGAAAAAAAATTAATTTGAAATAAAAATAATTAATATGAGTTGAAAATAATTTAATTTGTTTTGAATAAAATTGAAGTTGCTTTGAAAAAAATTGAGTTTGATTTGTAAAAAATTTAATTTGAATGGAAAAAGTGTTAATTTGAGATTAAAAACCTATATATAGCATTATTTGTGTATTTTTTGTTCATATTTCGTCGGTTGGCTATTGGTTTGCCGCAGACATAATTTATTTTGAAGATACTGTGCCGCAAACCAATAACAAACCGACGATTTCTTAAAATTATTTCATACTCGTTTAAAATATAATTCTACACAGTGACCTTATGATTTCGTCGCGCGACTTAGTTTTTAACAGTAAATATTTATATGAGAGGCTAAACAAACAAGTGTGCCTGTGTGCGTTTGGAATCGAATGAATTAGCTGTGGAAGAAGTGCAATTGCACTGGAAAGTACTTTCTGTATTAAAGTACATTTTTGTTTGTGTATAACACTTTTTCAATATAAATTTTCAAATTACGTACTTTCATTGTGCAAAAAAAGCTTATACCATGTTCACACTTAATGAGTTTTAGAGCTTAAACACGACGATATTGAGATGTTTTACCATATATTGACTTGTTTTGTTAAACATCTCAAATGAAGTGTTTAAGATTTAAACACTTCTTTAAACACGTAAGAATGTTCAGTCCGTTTTTTGATAACTGTGGCAACTTTTTATTGTTATTAAATAATGTCACGTGAAAAACTATTTGGTAAACAAGTAATTATTTTGAGATTAATATCAATTGTTGCTTTTTTAAGAACATATTAGACCATATTTGGATGCCATTTGTTGACGGCTTGGTACCGTAAATCATAGAATTTTCAAAGAAGTTGACGACCTCAAACATTTTGCACGTATTTTTTCATGAATTTTATGCCTGTATGTAGACTTGTTTCGATGTATTTTGAATATTTTTGCCATTATAGTTGTTACTATTAAAATTTTTTGTATAAACATGTTTATTAGAACCTTAAATATTGGCATAATAAATTTTTTGAATTTCTTCCCAAGTTTCCTCAAACCCCAAAAAATTATGGTTGTATGTAGAATTTATTCCTTAATGGTATATACATACATACATATGAATGTAAGGACAATGTGGATGTCTACATCTATATGTGACAGCGCATAGAGAAAGGGACTTTTTTTTTGATGTGGACAACATCTGAGCATCGAATGAGACCGATCCCATGCCCCAAAAGTGTTCCCTCCCAGAGATATGCTCGTTTTATGATGTGATAGTACACCAAAGATACACGTATTTAAATCTTTAAAATGGCTCTCCTGGACAAAACCGGTTTTTACCCTTAGGTCCCTTTCTATTTTGCGCAAAATGTCAACAAAACTAAAAAACACTTTTTGCAACTGGATTGACATCCATTGCACACCATAATGCCAATTTAATTCGCCTCTGCTTTCACCTCATAAAATAAGTTCGCTTGAATTTAATGTTTCAGTAAATGTTGCAATGCTCAAAAAACGCTTAGAGCTTTTACACTGAAAAAAGATACTTAGGAAAATCAACAGAACACGTTGGTCTAAGTTTTAACATAGTAAAAACTAGTTTTATTGCAAAATGTAGAAATCGAAAAGTATTCGACTCAACCGGTTTTTAAATTGTAAAAAAACCGTACTATTCGACGTTCGAAAAATCAACATTCTGAAAAAACCGACAACCGTATTGTGAAAAAACCGGGTTTTAAAACCGGTTGAAAAACCGAGTCGATCACCCTGGTAGGGAGGGAGTCAATCAATGAGTCAAGTATGTATTTTGCAAATTAAATATTACTGAAAAAAAAGTACTTTAACATTGAGTGCTACGTCCCACTTGTGGACTGACAACATAACTGCTTCACCGGACTCACTAACCTAGGGTTTACACGTGCAAGTGCAAGTTCGAACAACTCAATACCCTCAAACTCTTTTACTAACACATCTACACTTTCGGCACTTGCAGCCTACTTCCAACTCAACTGCCAAGGAATTTTACAAGACAGTGACTTGTTGAACTAGCTAACAGTGTTGCCCTATTAATAGTTTAGCACAAATTAACTGCATTTCAGTGTAGTGTTAAGTGAGATTATACTCATTTTAAATACATTTAAAAGCTAATTTAATAATTTTTTTTTCTTAAATATTCATAAATCGAGCAGTTTATTAATTTTTTAGACATAAATAACATTGAAACAATACGAATAAAGTTCAACACTATCTGGTTCCCTTAAAATTAAAATTTTTTATGTTATGGACAACTCTGCACTAAAAGGCAAACATGCAAGTTGCAAGACAGTCGGGCATTTGTGAGAAATTTTCGTTGATAATACGTTCACAGAGCTTGCATGCAAGGCACTTGCATGTGTAAACGCAGGGTAAGTGGCAGTATTGACTGACTGTTCACTTACAAACTTCAATGGTTTGGTTGCCTGGTGTTGGATGGATGGATGGATGGATGGTTGAGTGAGTGCTTGGCTGGCTGATTGTTATTATTATTTTTTATTGTTGTTGTTGTTGTCGTTGTTGTTGTTGCTTTACTGCTTTTATGTTAAACTTGTTGTTTAACTATTAACTCCTCTGTTGTTGTTATTATCTTTGCTGTTATTGTTTTTCATCGTTGTTATTTTTATTATTGTAGTTGTCATACACTTAATGTCTGTCTGCCTTGGAGCGGCAGCAGCACCATTAATATTTTTGTTGTTTAGAAACAGACACGGTGTGTTTGTTTGTACATATACATAGGTATATTTTTTTCTCTTTCTAGTAATTTTGTTGTTGCCGTAGTTATTTAATGTTGTTTTTTTATTTCATTCATATTTTTCGGGTCATGTTTGTTTACATGAAGAAAAATGTGGGTCATTGCGAATTCATTTGAGTTCGAAAAATGTGCGCAAATGTGAAAACGATTACGAATACAAACAAACAAATCGTTCGCTCCTCGCACATGCACAACAACAACAACAACAACGACAATGAAAATAATAATAATAAAAAATTTAACAAAATTGTTTACAATCACATTTCTTTCTGTATTTTTCTAAATGTTTTTACACTGCTCGTGAATTGTATAAGGAAATAAAAAGAGTGGTACATCGATAAACAAATACGTAAAATATGTAACTGCAACGTAGAAAACAGCTGATCAACGTTTTTAGGTGAAAAGTAGGTTATGTTACATTACATCTCTATATAACCATTTTCATTACTTTTCATATAACAATATCTATCAGCTGTTTCCTACTGTTGCAGTTACATTCCATTACAGTCGGCTAACTGACTCTGATATTTGCATTTGAGGTAAACAGCTTTGAAAGCTCTTAAACTGTTTGTTTCTTAGAAAAGCAAGACGCAAGCGCTGTTTTTGCCAAGATCTGATTGGCTGTTGAGCTCTCGTTGGTGTAAAACCACAAATTTCTTTTGTAAAAGCTCGCACATTATGCATATGGCTAATATTCGAAGGAGTCCGAGAAAAGCGCGGAAAGGAAAACTTGTTTGCAAAATTAATATTAATTTTTATTCAGCCCAATTATGAATTTAACGGTGAGATTTTTCTGTTCCTAAATACCCAGGGTAATAAACAAATGCAAGAGAGGAAAAAATCTGCTGTAAGGCAAGACTTTAGTACAGTCAAATATCGGTATAACTTCGCCGGGTAAAAGTTACTGATCAGCTTCATATTAAGTTTTAGAACCAGGGCTGTCAGATGTGGCGATTTCTCACCAAACGTGGCGACTTTAAAACTGGATTGGCGTCCTAATTATCGATTTGTTGACATGGCGATATTTTGGCGTTTTATAAAAAAGTTGGCGATTTTGTTGGCTATTTTTGATGAGCCATGAATTAGCTTAAAAATCGTTAAATATTATTTTGATGTGTAAACATCTATACGTCTAAGACGTCTATACGTCTTCTTTTGACTTTGATTTCTTTGCTGAGATTTCTTTGCTGAGATTTCTTTGCTTCTTTTTGCTTTTGCTTTGCATTGTCAAATCGGTGTGAGCTATGTATGAGTGTATTAGTGTTTGAAAGAAGCAATACCAAGCAGAGAAACAAGTAGACCGGCTCGAAGCCGACGGTGCGCCGCCGCCGGTTATTTTTCTGTATATTTCCGTACACCAAAGGTGAAAATGAACCGTAAGAGCTACGGACTTGAAATTTGAACACAATATGTAGACATTTGGCCACTACAACAACAAATACATGAGAGTTAAAAACTAAAGGGTGTTCCAAAACGAGCAAAGAAAAATGTTAAAATCCCATGTAATATACATACAATTGTATGTACATATATACACTTGAAATTTTAAAAGTTAGTGTATTTTTATACAGACTACAACAATTAACACTAAATTTAAAAAATTTAAATCAATGGGTGTTCCATCAGTTAATGCAATTTTGACTTTGTAATTTTGACAACTTGCTGTATCTTGGAAAGTAAAACTTTTGAAATTTTCAAAAACGGTAAAACTAAAAAATCAAAAAAATATAAAATCGCCAAATATAAAAAAATCGCCAAAACGAAAAAAGCACCAAATTAAAAAAAATCTCTAGGACTAAAATAAATCGCGAAAAATTGCAAAAATCGCCAAAATTAAAAAAATCCTTAAACAAAAAAATCGCCAATATGAAAAAATCGCCTCAATAAAAAAACCCCAAAAAACAGAAAAAAATCGCCAAAATGAAAAAACCCTTAAAAAACAGAAAAAGAAATCGCCAAAATGAAAAAATCGCCAAAATGAAAAAAAAAATTGTGAAAATTAAAAAAACCCAAAAAGAGAAAAAAAAACGCCAAAACGAGAAAAAAGCGATAACTGAAAAAAATCGTTTAAACTAAAAAAACTTAAAAAATTAAGAAAGTTAAATCAAAAAAAATTATAAAAACCGAAGGTGCGCGAGTCAAAGTCGCACTTTACTGAATTTATTTTAATTGCAATGCGTACACAACAACAAGAACAGCAACAACTAAACGATGAACAACAGGAATTAAAAATTAAAAAGTAAAAGTAAAGGCATTTACCATAGATGAGCACTGCAGTACCACTAAAGTTTCAGTAAAAACAAAAAAAAAATTATTGATTACTAAAATTTTTTTCTACAATTTTTATAAATTGCCTAAATGATTTGTTATATGATGAGGTGCATTGAATTTTCAGTAATCAGTAATGCTCGTATTCATAATGAAATTCTACCAAGTGGCTAAATGTTTTTCACACAAAAGTTTCAAAATTTGAATGAAAAAACTTTGCCACTTGCTACAATTTTATTATGATTACGGCCCTACGATTTTACTGGTAATGCAAATTAAATTTCATTAGCAGTAAAAATTTACTGAATTTTTTTTAGTAATCAGTAAATTTACTGCTTACTGCAATTTTGAATGCAGTACATATACATATACTGCAGTGTGCCCATTTACTAACCAAATAAGTTTAATAAAACAAACAAAAACCAACAAATTCCTATGTATTTACAATATTGAAAGTTTTGATACTTTTAATTAATTAATTTAAAAAAGGATACTAAAAGCATAAGTACTTCCAACTTAAAAAAATTTTTCATTACTAGATGTTTACACATCTCCTCTGTGATCGGACTCACATTGCTTTTTTTATTGAAATTAAAACTATGGCCTAGCCATAGTTTAGAATTACCAAAATGTCGAAATGTTTGATATCTTTTAAAATGCAGGCTGTAAAATTTTTACTTAAGCGTTTATTTATGTATGGTAAAATATATTTGGATACTATAAAAACTTGTTTTCTGAAAACTTTAATTTTTGTCGCTTACGGATAATTGAAAATAGGGCTCCATATACATATGTATGCATGTCAGTGATGCCAGTATTCCTTCACCAATAATAGCTAAATGTAGACAAAAAATTGCTAAAAATAGCTAAACCTAGGTACAAAATGGCTAAGCACCATCGAATGTAAAAATCATGAAATTTTAGCAAAAACAAGAAGGTATTCATATATTATTTTTTTAAAGCTAATTGGGAACATTTTTTAAAGTAAATAAAAACAATAATTTGAAGTAATACTCGTAAATAAAACTATTTTCTTCAGGTAATCAAGAAACAATCATAAAACTGCGCATATATTGCAAACTTGCAATACTTGCAGTACACCTTCTGTTAATTTATACATTCTGCTATTCAGTCTTTAAATTTTTGGCTTACTAATCTATTCCTTGAAAAATGTTTGTTTGTACTTATTGTTAATTTTCTATTTTTGAAACTTTCATTTAAACTTTAATTAGTTTTTTATTTTCACTCCTATAAAACAAAAATTACCCTTGTTTGATTGATATCACAAACCACCAATTAGACCCGAACACTTATAACAACATTGCAACGAATATAAGAATGCAGTATCAAATCTTATTGTTACCAATTGAGCCATCTCTTTCATATAAGCGCTTTTAGAGTGCTGCAGCAAAAATTGCCAGTTTGAACCGGAATTGATAGATATTGATGCGAAAACTATAACATAAAGGGTGTTTTTTATTGAGGTATAGAACTTTAAGTTGGCACCACTTTTTTAACTGGCGGCTATTTTGTCAGCTGTTAAATGATTAATATTTAGTTTGGTTTGCCATTTCATCATGAACAGGTTGACAAAAGAACAACGCTTGCAAATCGTGCAAATTTATTTCGAAAATAATGGTTCAGTTCGCGAAGTTTACCGCAAGCTCCGTCCATTTTATGGTCGACATAATCGTCCATCAGAGCAATTAATTCGGTTAACCATGGATCGTTTTCGCACTACGTTTACTCTATGTGATAATACGCATCCGCAGAGACGTCTAACAGTGCGCACCGAAGAAACAATTGCCGCTGTAGAGCAAAGTGTTGAAGAGGACCCGAATGAATCGATTCGCCACCGTGCACAGCAATTGGAGCCGACTAACCGACTATTTTGTTCCCGAATTGGATGGCATGAATGTGGATGAGTTGTGGTTCCAACAAGACGGCGCTACATGCCACACAGCGCACGTCGCAATCGATTTATTGAAGGAAACATTCGATGAGCGCATAATTTCGCGGAATGGACCTGTCAATTGGCCACCAAGATCGTGTGATTTGACACCATTGGATTATTTTCTTTGGGGATATGTGAAGTCGCTCGTCTACGCCAACAAACCAGAAACGTTAGGGGACTTGGAAGCCAACATTCGTGGCGTTATTGCCAACATACGGCCCCATATGCTCGAAAAAGTGGTTGAAAATTGGACCTGTAGAATTGGCTTTATTCGAGCCAGCCGCGGCGGCCACATGCCCAAAATCATATTTAAACATTAATGGCATAAAATTATCCTTCCAATAAAGCCAAATTGATGGACATTAAAACGATTTTCTTGTGTTTTATTTCAATTCGAAGCTCTATACCCCTCAAAAAAACACCCTATATTACTCTTTTGTGTTTTTTGTAGTTAATTAATGTTATTTTGTTGCTAGTTTAAATTTTTTATGAAAAATCAAGTTTCATGTTTGCAAAAATAGCTAAAAAATAGCTAGATTAAAATAAAAATGGCTAAAAAAATAGCTAATAGCTAAACTCACTTCTCTTCCGGCTAAATGGGATGGAAAATGGCTAAATTGGCATCACTGATGTATGTATACAATAGAGACCTGCCTAAACAGTCTTCAAATGTAAATACGTCATGATTTTTAAATGTATTCACGTCGTATGTATTATACTAAACCAATAATAAATGCTGACGTACTATAAGCGAAGCACGATGGATGTATTGGTGTACGTGTATATCAGTGTTAACAAGCGATGTCGCCAAGACAGCCTGTTTGTAACAAACACTCAAAAGAAGTAATGTTGATTAGTGTATGCTTGTTATTTTTCATATTTTACGTTTGAGTGTGTGTGTAATATGTAGATGGTAAGCACACAACTAATGTTAATGCATGTGTATGCCTTTGCATGTGCGCAGAAAAATAAAAGATCATACACACATACATGCATGACGTTTTTACACGCGCTTATGCGTGGAAAGAAGCTAGTATCACAAATTCTTCCTTCACGAAGTGTTTTCTTCTTTACTCTTATACCAACAATACTGAAACAAATTTCTTGCAAACAGTGTTGTTAACGTTTGTTTTATAAGATTTCGCTGTAGTAAAGCATTTGAAAAATCCCTCATGTCTTGAAAGTTCTTATAAGATGTCTTGTGCAGGACACTAGTATACAATACATAGCATATAATACATAGGTATTCGTTGTATCTACACTACGAAGGAAACATATAATTATAAAAAATTTACATTTATTAATAGAAATACTCTCTACACTGAAAAAAATTTAACAAATTAACATTTACTATTTTAAGCAAATTCTGCCAAAAAGCATCTTTCAGAATTTTTTAAAATTTGAATGCTTTTCAGATAATGAAAATGCCAGATCTGGCAGTGAAAATGCCAAAATGGCAACAATGATGGATAGTGCCTCTCTTTAAGAACTTTTATCGAAACAAAATAAGCAAAAGAAATATCCGAATGAAAAAAGTTGCGCTTTTGTGACTTTGCATTCGAAGATGCATCTCTAAGGTTGATATTCACAATCTATAATTAACTAACGCCCTTGGTTTAACTAACGATTTTTCTTAGTTCATTAGTTAACTAAAGACTGTTAATTTGAGCCTAAATGTATTATGTGTAAATGTTTTTTTTTTCTATGAAAATATCGAGGCGGTTTATGGCTCGAGAAAAAGCTTAAGTCACTTATGTTCTGCACTTTTTCTTTGACGAAGATCGATTGAAAAGAATCGATTTACTTCAAAAAATTAAAATCGGAAATTATGTCGCTTAAGCTCTTTTTTTTGGGCAATTGTGGCACTATATGACGAAACAAAGTGTTTTTAAGAACTTTTTTGTGTGGTGGAAATGTCCCTATGTAAATGTGTATTTATATGTAGCATTGCGTATAATGTGTGTATGTATGTTTGTATGCATATAGTAATTTTTAATTTTTCTAATAACATTATTGCCATATGGAAAAAATTAAATTCTCCTGTCATTTGTTGTACAATTTTATTTCTTTTGAAAGTTGAAAATTTGGCTCTGAAAACACACATGAAACTCTCAAGCATTTGCTTCTTATTAAAGTCGTTGGAATTCTTGAAATAATTGAAATTGTATGTGCACATATTTTTTCTCATAGTTTATTTAATACGTGTAACTAATAGGTCTGAATACATTTGCCAGAGATTTTTGTTGTTGTGTTGCATATGTGTTGCTTGCTGCCTCTGTGTAATTATGGTTAAAAATAAATTTTATTTGCGCAAGAAAAAAATCAAACAAATTACTAACAAATTAGCAAAAAAAAAAGATAATTATAGATATAATCGTATGTGAATGTTCACATTTTAAATAGTAATTGAGGTGGAAATTTATGTCAATGACAAATTGGCGTAATGGAAGCGTCGTATCTCTATCAGACAAATAAATAAAATTATTATTTTTATTTTTTTATTTCTACACGAAAATAATTGCAAAATTATTAAAATGTTTTTATTTTTCTTTATCCATAAACAATTAAAATTATTCATTCATGGAAATAAATTGAATTCTTTAGACCCAAAAAAAAAGTGAAGGATTTTTTTTTATTTAATGTTGATAAGGGTCAAACAAACCAACAAAAATTTTTGGAATTTTGGTTTGTCTGAAATAGCATCGTACACCAACCAGCTAATGACTTTATTCTGCTGAACTTTATTGTATTTTGGGCACTACAAAATATCTCATTTTCATTTTCAAAAATAGGGAAAAATTAAAAAGCGAGCCATTTCAACCAATTAAAAAGGTCGAATTTCCATTTTTATGTTACTCGTACCCTGAAAAAAATCAAAAAACGTCTTAGCAAACCCGAATGCAATACATATCCCCTTTTTCTGAAACTACTTTCTGTCGAAGCGTCATATCAATACAATATCAAAACGTTGGGGCTTGTCTGCTATTGACAGTCTGCCTATTACTATTCTCTAAGTTCTGGAACATGGCATGCGCCTGTCAATAGCAGTCAGTTGTTTTTGACAAACAGTTACATAATAAGGGGTTTGATTTTCACTTCAAAACGCACCCATGCAAAAGAACAAAAATTGTACTAATATTAAGCAACTCTTCAGAAAATTTCTTTCTAAAATACAAAATATCTGTAATTAACAAAAAAAAAAAAAAAATAATAATAAAATTAGGCCCCCAGGTGTCCTTAGACACCTGGGGCCTAATTCCCGCATTCGATTGCGAGCGAGTTGTTACTCGAATGTGCGAGTTTTTTAACTTTTGGTATTTTCGCATTCGGTTTCGAATAACACATATCGAAATTTCTAATGACAGCATTCGATAACGTGCATACATTCGAATGCAACCGTTCGTGTTTTTACTCGCAAGCAAAAAGGCATTCGAAATCATGTTTAACATAGAAAAAGCGAAGAAAAAGAAAATGTATGTTCAATATTTGACTTATTTATTTATAAATGAATGAATGAATGCACAAATGTACGTATAAAAAAATACAAATTAAAGAATTTCTAGTTGACTTTAAACATAACAAAACACACTGACTTTGCAAATAATGTTTTGCCTAATAGTGTTTTCACACTGACATGGTTTTAATAAAAGTTGATTTTAACGTTAAAACCTGATTTTACCATATAAATTGTTTTTGTTAAAGTTGTTAAGTTGGTTTTATGAAATGCAACCTTGTTTTCGCTGTGATAAATTCAGTGCTGCCAAGTTGAAATGACCGACAGCAGCTGGTAATGGTATGCCAGTGAATAACAATAGATGGCGCCTGAAAAATTTTCAACTTAAAAATTAATGCAGCAGCAACAATAATCAAAAAATTATGGAAAAAAATAGTTTTTTTGGAAAGAAAACAACGAAAATATTTTAAATTTAACTGTGGAAAGTGAAAATAGACAATATAGACTGACATTCATCTGCCTATAAAAATGGTTTATCTTATAATGTATTTCTGCATTTTTATATTATTAACAATATTTCCAAGCACTTCTTCATTCTGTATAAGAAGTTCCATAACTTAAAAAAATTTTATTCAGAAAATATAAAATAATTTCCATTTTAGAGCGCATTGTGAAATATCTCAGTTTTTCATACAAACAAAAACAGTTGAACAGTATGTCCAACAAGTGTTATTAAAAAGCAGAAAAAATGCAACAACAAATACACGCATTTCGGCAGGAGATTTATTTTATTTTGAGCAAAGTTATTAGACAGCCTGTGAGTTAAAAACTGAATTTAACAAACTTGCAGTGTGAAAGCAAAATCAGCTGTTTATGGTTTTAACGTTAAAACCAGGGGGCAAATCGTCACATCCGTGAACGTACAACTCGTCACGTAAAAACACCATTTTCGGATTATGACATACGTGAACGTATTGAAATCTCATTCAGTTTATACGATTGACGTATTACTTAATTTGTTTTGGTACGATTGCCGATACGATCACGTATGTAACGATTTGCACCCGGGTTTTAACTTTCAGTGTGAAAACACTATAAGAGTTTTCGGCGAAAATAAAAAAAATCAACCAACTCTGGGAGCATCTAAATAACAAATTAACTGCTTCTAGTCAACCAATAAGAGAACCGAAAATGTGGCTAGTGCTCTATTCTCTAACTTTACAATAATTTATTATTATTAAGTTATTAATTAAATTAAAATGAAAATAACATTTATGTATATTCGTTTCTTTTTTCTGCATATACGTGTGTAGGTACGTACATACATATTATGTTTTTGCACACATATATATATATACAAACATATGCTTTTGCTTACAATTTATTCAGTGTTGTGAAATTAATTTATATATAAATATATTTGCCTTTTTGCAACACTGAAACAAAAACTCGATTCGCTTGATAGCGAGTGACATCATCGGAAAATTTCTTTCCATCGAAATTAATTTCTATTCGAATGCAATTCCGATCACGAGTGCAGGAATTAGACCCCTGGTTAGGGCTATGCTGCTTAGCTATAGCAAAAAACTTTATGTGATAAATAACAATGCACTAAAATTCTATTATACTCGTACTTATGATGATCTCAAACTCGCGCCAATAATATTTCAAAATGATTCCATTTATTTTCTTTTCTGGCTGCGTATGATTAAATTAATGTATTCCTTGTGCCCATGTGCAAAAACAATATAAGAACAGGTTGAGCAATCGTTCTCATTGTTTCTGTTTTGATTTCATTTCACTCACTTCAAAGAAGGAAACAAAACAAAATAAAACATTTTGAGACATTTTTAGATTCATCATGGGCACGTGACAAAAATATGTTCACTTAGCAATCACTGTTCACTTGGCAATCACTAATGTTCGAAAACCAAATAAACGGGAGAATGCAACAACAAAAGTAACATAATATCCACTACTATAATACTTATATGCATGTACCGACGGTACATCGAATAAGTAAAAATAATTTATGTGATGATCGTAAAAAGATAAGCAAGAATAGTTAAACATACGTAGGTAGAGTAATATAACTTCGTGCTAACCTAAATAGAAAAATTAAAAAATTGGAAAAACAGGGGAAATAAATAGTGATACTTACTTATGTATTTACCAAAGGTAAATCAATAATTGTACACAACAATCATTTCTCAGATTCCGTTTCATTAGAATTTACGTTAAATAGCTGATGTTAATAACAATCTTTACTCAAGTAGATAGACTAAGGTGCTGATGAAGTGCGTTGCTGCACAGAAAAATATCGGAATTTCTCCCAGCTTAAAAGTCTAATTTAATTTTTCTTCTCTTCTTTAGAAACTCACATTCACCCTTGTTCTATTTGGCGTCGGCAACATAACACGACGTCGTTTTTAATGTTTTTTATCAAATCGGTATTCCCGTAGATAGTATTGCCATTTATTGATGACTGTCAGCATATGTTTGGTATTCTGAAAGAAACATTGATGTTGATGTTGCCGTTCATTTTGTCGTCAGTGTTTTTGATGTCGTGTTCTGTTGTGTGCATGACTCAACGAATTTGAAAAATAATTTAAATGGTAAAAAAGTGAAATATAAGTAGATATAAAAATGTACATATTTATTTGAAAAAAGTTCTTAAAAAAAGTGAAAAATATAATATGGACAAAATTAAAATTACCAACCCCAACCAATTTGAAAAGCTTGTGGAAGAGTTGGAAAAGTCCTTCTTATGCTGTATTGTATTTATCGATAAACAGGCAATGTCGTCATAACACTGTTAGGGAATACAAAGTTATCATTGATGTTGTGTTATATTGATGTTGTTTCAAAATTGATGACGATGTTGCCGACGCCAAATAGAATAAGGGTGATTAATTAATAAAATATTTTATTCAATAAAAAGAATTGAAATTACTGAACTTAAGCCAGACTAAAAATTATTTCTGATTAAAAAACATTTTGTTTAGTTTATATTCGAACTCTGATTTTAATTACAAAGAAATTAAAACAAAAATAAATTTATAATTGTAATAGTGTCATTTGTTTTTGTTACTAAAATCACGTCCTAGTTCCTGTGTCGTAGCATAAAGAGCATTGCTCTAAAAAAATTTGTTTTACACCTAATTTGGATTTTTTTTTCGCGAAATTAGTTGTTTGAAATTTTTTTCATTTGCGAATAGAAGCAAGCCAGACGAAAAAGTTCAGTAAAGTGCGCTTTTGGCTCGCACAGGAGTAAACCATCGACTTCAAAAAACCCCAAAGAAAAAAGTCTAATGGTGTTAAATCGCACGATCTAGGCGGCCAATTCTGGTCTCCAAAACGCGAAACAACACGACCGCGAAATGACTGATGTAGCAATTGAATTGTTTCTCTGGCTGTATGACATGTGGCGCCGTCTTGTTGAAACCACATGCCCTCCAAATTCATTTCTTCAATTCTAGGCACGAAAAACTGGTTATCATTTCACGATACCGAAGACCATTGACTGTTTGCGCTTGACCTGCGTTTGAGCGACATCATCACGTACAACGATCGACATTTTCGGTCGATCGACCTGGTCGAAAGCGCGTTGTTGTCTTTACATCACTAACAGACCCAGTTTCGGCAAATTTATCCATTAATGTCTTTACAGTTGACTCTTTTGGAGCATTATTGTGATCCCAAATTGATCGCAAATTTGCGAACTGTAGCCGCAAAACTTTCACCATTTTGGTAAAACAATTTCACAATGAGAATGCGTTGTTCGTTCGTGTAGCGCTTCATTTTTACTAACCTCGTACTTTCTACTAGCAAACAATAACAATTGTTCAAATGTCAAACAATGACACTTCGAATGGCGCCAAATTTAAATCTTGCGTTCTTGTTGGGACACCCTTTACATAGTTTTACCTGCCCCGACTGACTGTACTTTAAACTTGTTTTGTTTTTAACTAATTGTTTTTCTCACAAATTTATCTTGTTGTTCTTCAATGAGAATCGCTCATTATTTTAAAAGCCAACTGCAATTTGTTTTATTACCTGCATTTATATCAATATTGTAAAGTTAATTACAATTGTTTTTTGTTTCGACTGATGTTTTGTTTTTTTTTTTTTTTTTGTAATACTCGTTTTCATGTTGTTGTTTTTATGTGTTTGTAATTTTGCCACACGAGCCATTTAAAAAGAACACGTTTCTTTTCATGTTGTTGTTTTTATTATATTTTCTGATCAACAGGTGCCACTGAAAAATACACAAACCAGACAGATGAATGAAGTAAAATTTAATTTAATTGTTTTGGGCGAAAAACACATACATATGTATATGTATGTCTGTATGTACATATACATATATGTATGTATACTTAAGTATATCCATACAGCTGTGCTTGTAGTTTTATTCAACCAACAAACAATTTTGGTGGATTTGGTAAGAAAATTTTCTTTGCCAGAAGCAAGAACATATTCATTATCTAAACTGGGACCAAAACGTTTATCCCTTTTTCCCTAATAGCCTTTCGAAGTAAGTCATACTGTAACAGCTACTTCTAAACAAAAGCAGCAAGCACACAGAAAAAAATATTCCTGCAATCAGCAACTTTAATTGAAAAAAAAAAATGAAACAAAAAATCAATTAAAAATGTATTTAAGTCAATTAAACTTTTGTTTAAATAATTTACTTAATTACAAAGTTTAATCGGTTTAATTACATATTTTATTGATTTTTGGTTTTATTTTCAATTAAAATTGTTGATTGCAGGAATATATTTTTCTGTGCATTGTGTTTCATTGTGCTTAGCGTTCATGCTTAAATTCCATACGAAAAGCAGGGTGTCATCATTGTGTAATGAATAGAAATATTAATTTATCTTATTTAATAAATAGAAATGAAATACGGAAATAAAAAGGATAGATTTACCTAAAAATAGCTAAATTGCCATTATTTTTTAACAATAACAATAACAAAAATAGTTTCTTAGCAACCAACTTCACTACTTAACGAGCTGTCAAAATCAAATCGTTGCCACTGCATTGATTCGGTTTGCTTCATACAAATTGTATGGGCTTGATCATAGTTGACAGCTTAAAAACGCTAGCCGCTTTTGTCGTCCATGTATGGGTATACCCTACAAGAAATTAATGACCGAAACTAATACAAACAAAATTTTTTTTAACTGACACATTTTCAACAATTTTATATTCAATTCAACAGCGATTATAGCTGCGCTACTCTAACATACATATATACTAGAGTGGAACATCGAATGTGCATATGTCAAAAATTCTAAAATATTGAATTTCGCTGAAAATAATTTAAAGTTTGTTCGGTTTGTAAAATTAAATACTTAAAAGGGGGGCCTACTCTGTAAGTCGAAAGGAAAGAAAATATTTTCGAATTTGTATCTTAATAACACTTGAATTCGAAGGCATTATCTTTCGTTTTGTATTGCAGAATAGACCCCTGATCAGAAAATTACGATGTTTATTAAAAATTAAGATAAGAACAATAATTTACAAAAAAAAATTTTTAAAGTTTAATTTAAAATATGCATATATACATATGCATGTATTCGTTTCTTCAGCTCTGACGATGTTTACATCAGTACTGATTAGTAAAATACTGTGGAGTGAGCAGTTCAGATATATGTTTTACTTTTGCACGAAGTTCACAAGTATGAGAGAGAAACAAAATCACACATACACGAATGTATACATCAGCTTTTTCATATTGCCCTTAACAAAATGATAGAAACTTCTTCCATCAGATGGTGCAGCAAATGATCGTCATTGTTCTTGTAGGGTAACAAAAATTTCATCATCTAAGCTAAAACTTATTAAATATAAAACTGAGAATTCAAAATGAAACATTTACTGAAGCACACAAACTGTTTATTAAATTTAGAAAACAAATGCTGGTCTGAAAATAAAATTTTAGAAATTTTCTTTGTTTAAAAGAAACCTTGAATAACAACCCTGCGAACAGTTTTTTTTTGCCAGATACAGTCAGTAACTCTGCACTAGATACCGAATTCATAAGACTTGGGTCGAACTGAAACCTAAGATCAAACCCATGTAATTTAATTAGGTTTGATGGTAGGTTTGTGTTTAAAACGACCGACTGAATGTCGAAATCAACTCAAGTCTAGAATTCGTGTACGAAGGCGTTCGTTAAGAGTTTTCCTGCAAGACAACTCAACCCAAGTCTAGAATTCGGGTACGAAGTCCTACAAAAACCCCAAAACGAATTTTTGACAAGTATAACAAATCTCGGATAAATGTTTGAGAAAATATTCTGACTTAATTAACATTTAAAAATAACCGAAGAACATATATTTATTTGCCCGCCTTTAGTTAAGTAACGTTCTCGCTTATGTACTTCAAACCAAAAGATTTTTGAAATAAGCTAAAATAAATTCAGTAAAGTCCGACTCTGACTCGCGCACGAAGGGTTCCGTACGAACACCAGATATGTAATTTAATACAAACTTCATCCTATATAATATATAGTTTTGACATTTTTTTCGTTTTTGGGATCTTTTCGGTTTTTTGTTTTGGCGGTTTTTGCGTTTTTTCGATTTTGGCGATTTTTTAGGTTTTGGCTCTTTTTTTTTAGTTTTAACACTTTATTTTCTTGTTTTGTCGATTTTTTTCGGTTTTTGGCGTTTTTTCATTTTGGCGATTTTTTTTATTTTTTGGCGATTTTTTTCATTTTTGCGATTTTTTTTATTTAATTTTTTTTTAGTTTTGGCGACATTTTCGCGTTTTGGTGATTTTTTTAGATTTTTAGCGTTTATTTCACTTTGGCGTTTTTTTCATTTTTGCGATTTTTTCGAATTTGGCGATTTATTTTAGTGTTAGAAATTTATTTTTTAATTTTGGCGATTTTTTTTCTTTTTGGTTTGGCGATTTTATAATTTTCGGGTTTTTTAGTTTTACCGTTTTTGAAAATTTCAAGTTTTTGGCGATTTTTTTAAGTTTTGGCTCCTTTTTTAGTTTTGACACTTTATTTTCTTGTTTTGGCGATTTTTTCGGTTTTTGGCGTTTTTTCACTTTGGCGATTTTTTTTATTTTTGGCGATTTTTTTCATTTTTGCGATTTTTTTTATTTAAAATTTATTTTTAGTTTTGGCGACATTTTCACGTTTTGGCGATTTTTTCGAATTTGGCGATTTATTTTAGTTGGTGTTAGAATTTTTTTTAATTTTGGCGATTTTTTTTAATTTTTGGCTATTTTTTTTTTTGGTTTGGCGATTTTATAATTTTCGGTTTTTTTAGTTTTACCGTTTTTGAAAATTTCAAGTGTTTGCCTCTTACAGTTTCCAAGATATAGCAAATTGTCAAAATTACATAGTCAAAATTGTATTAACTGATGGACCACCCTTTAATTTTATTTTTTTTTTAAATTTTAGTGTTAATTGTTGTAGTCTGTATAAAAATACACTAATTTTACAAATTTCAAGTTTCAATATACAATTGTATGTATATTACATGGGATTTTAACATTTTTCCTTGCTCGTTTTGGAAGACCCTCTAATTTTTAATTCTCATGTATTTGTTGTTGTAGCGGCCAAGGTTCTACATACTGTGTCCAAATTTCAGGTCCGTAGCTCTTACGGTTCCTGAGAAAATACCGTGTGACGGACAGACGGACAGCATAGCGAAAACAATAGCGTTCCTTTTCATCTTTGGTGTACGGAACCCTAAAAACTTCGTTTATAGTAAGACTCTTAATAAGTTTAAAAGATTCAAACAAAAATCTCTATAAAACAAACATATATTTATTCGATTTTGCGAGTTGATTTCGGAGACAAATTTAAAAAAATATCAGACTTTTTGCCAAAATATCTGCAAAAAAGTTTAGGCTAAAAACTGAAATTTAATGTCAATAATTGTCACAGCTGTTAGGGCCAATTTCACCAACTCTATTTAAATATCAATTCATATTTAAATAAGTTGGTGAAATTGGCCCTTAGTAACTATAAAGTATTATGCAGTTCTATTTTCCAGCTGAGGTTGGTGTCAGCCTATTTATAATCTTACCATAAGCTGTGCGTCCTTTTTTAAATAAAATCTCGAATTTGTTTTTTCTTGTTTTATTATTCAACTAGCAGAGTGAAGTTAAAAAGAACTGTACTTAACTTAACTATACTATATTAAATATAGATTTCAAAACTACAATTAAGTCGAACTCGCTCGATACAGGGATAAGCCGCCTGCTTTCTCAAAGTTGAAGCGGTTCGATTTTATAAAATTATCTATTATAAGTTAACTATGATAAAAATTCGGAGATTCGTACACTCTGTTAATAATTAGGAACGCAGGAATATGTATGTCGGAGCCAGTGTTGCCATATTTATTTTTCAACTTTTGTTTCTTGTGAACTATTGAAAGTAAAGCCAACAAACACAAGAACACAAAATATTTACTGTATAAAATATGTGTAAGATCATTATGAAACAAATCAGAAAATTTGTAAGTTGTTTAGTCAAAAAATCCCTCAATAGTATATTAAAAGTATCAAAAGTAAAACTTTTAAAAATCTTATTTTTAGATAAGAAATCTTTTTTGTCGTTTTAACATGTCTAAAAACTTAAGAAATAAGATAAATCTTCACATATGGTAACACGGCTAACTACGATTATGAATAACTCGGCTTACTATGTGAGTATTTACAACGTTCGTACGGTATCGTGTCTTGCTCGCCTATTTATTTGAAAAGTTGAAGCCTTATAAACTTTCACTGAATAACTAAATGAGAATTGCAAGCTACATTTCCCCACAGTAGTGTCCCCAAACAATGTAAATAATACAATAATATTATACCCTACTTTAACTGAAGCTATGTCCAGACGGTTGTCAGATATTACAATATTGCCAGTAAAATGTGCTCAAAATTTCTTACAACCGTGTGAACTGACAATTTTTGTCAGACGTCGTTGCCAGAAAAACTATTGTCAGTCCATTGCAAGACTAGCAGCTGACAACAAATTGTCAGACATCTTACAATCGTGTGAACACATTGTAAAATTATTGCCATAATAATTTATACTTTCACTTTTTACATATAACAAAACCACAAACGATTGATATTTAACAATACTTTGAGTCTGGCAACGCATAACATCATATCTGACAATTTGTGCATATGAAAAATTTTGAACTGGCAATTTTTCGACTGGCGATTTTGTCAGACGAATTTATTGTCATACAACCGTCTGGCAATAAATTGTAAGATTTTCTGACAACCGTGTGAACTGACAAGGAATATTGTGCTGGCAATTTTCGATTGCCAGTACATTGTCAGCACATTGCCAGATCTGACAATATTGTAAGATCTGACAATCGTCTGTACATAGTTTGAGTTGCTTATACAGGGTGGGCCAAAAGAAACCAAGGGGTGTAAAAGTTTAATAACTTTTTTGTTTATTAACTTTTTTTATTTTTTCTTTCAGATTATATAATATACAAAATGGAAATTTTTTTACACTAAGTATGAAAAATGATGTCTCTTAAATGACCACCGTTTTCAGCTTCGCACTGATGGGCTCTTTTTAGAGCATTTTCCATAACATCTTTCAAAACTTGTGGCTGTAGCGTTCGAATTTCTGCAACAATGTTTGCCTTGAGTTCAAGGATTGTCTCTGGCTTGTTCACAAAAAATTTGACTTAAAAGTGCCATTGTGTCTCGGGCAGTATGGGCAGTGGCTCCGTCCTGCTGAAACCACATACCAGGTCTGTTTTCAAGAGCAGGACGTAAAAAATTTTCTATCATAAACCGATACCGCTCTCCATTTACGGTTACAGCACTTCCATCTTCATTCTCGAAGAAGTAGGGCCCAATGACATTTTCAGATGTGATCCCACACCATACTGTACACCTGATGGGGTGCAATTGGCGTTGATGAATGGCTCTTGGATTTTGAGAACCCCAGAACCTACAGTTCTGCTTATTAACAAAGCCATTCAAATGAAAATGAGCTTCATCACTCATAATCAAATTTTCATCTCTGGTTTAAATAATAAAATTCTATTGTTCTGGTTCTCTGTTCAGTTGTGAACCTCTCCATTATAAATTCTCCAAGTGTTGTCTATATAATCTGAAAGAAAAAATAAAAAAAAATTAATAAACAAAAAAGTTATTAAACTTTTACACCCCTTGGTTTCTTTTGGCCCACCCTGTATATGTCATATGTAAGACAATATATAAAAATATACAAAAAAAGCAATAGCTAAAAATGCTGATTTGTTTGACAAACTTCTTCAATTTACTTCAGAAAATGTGCAGACTATTCTGTTAAATATCCTATTGTTGTTCCTATTGAAAAAAAAATCCCTGCTCAAGAGATTTATTGTTTGGCTTCCAAACTGTCAATTGCTGTTTTTTTTTCTTCCGAAGAAGTTGTATCTCATAACGTCACAGTATCAAATTTCGACAATTGATTTATTCAATTAATCTCTTAAAAAAAATCATACATAATTTTAATTTCGAATAAAAATTCCATTATATGCAAACAAATTATCTTTTGCCAATTTTTTTAAATTTTATATATTGATGCCGTAATTTTTAATTGCTTCAAGCAATTTGATATTTAAAACCAAATTTTGTTTATTTTTAAATAATTTTCTAGTGCTTAAAGACAGTTTCGTTGGTACATGACACCCGCCTTAAGACAAAATGTTTGCTGGGTATCTAAAGGCTGTTTGTTGCCTTTGTTTGTTTATGGTTTCATTGTTTTTCTTCCTTCTGAGTTTTTTTTTTTTTGAAGAAGAAAAAGAACAACAATGACTTAGATATTGCCAAGGAATGAATACCTTCACAGGTAAATATAAAACAAGGATTATTTGACATCTGCAATTTTTTGTTCGTTCTGGAAATAAATTAAAAGAAATTGAAATCCTCGCAAAGGTAACAGTGTAATATGGTTTTTTTTTTGTAATTACAATAAGAAAAATAACAAGAAGTAATAACAATAATGAGGATTATATGTACGTACATACACAATTTTTGTCTGTAAACACCAGATGTTAAGGATCCAGCACACGAGGAAGACAAAAGCAGCGACAGCCCTAAAGACCAACAATAACGAGATCATCGCATGTAATAACAACGGCAACAAAGTAAAATTGAACAGCAAGCACCTGCCTTGCCTGTTGGCCATTAAAGGTGGTACAGTTGCATTTAATCGAATTTAATGTTGTTGTGTTGTAAGAGGGTCCTTGTTACGTTCCTTTCGTAGGAATCATAATTAATAAGGAAGCAAGTTTTATTTATGCAGGATATGTATGTTTTTAGAGCAATTTCGAATTCTTCTGTAAATATTTACTTCTAAAATCTAAAAACATCTTTTTTTGCAAAAAAGGGAATTGTTTAGTTTCCAATCGCCTGCAGCCCTTAGCAAGAACTCTAGAGGGAAATAATCCCTGTTGTTTGAGATAGGTAATGCTACTTAATCAGGGCTATCATGAATAAAATTCCGCGTGAAATTTCTCCCTTTTCCAATTAGAATTTTTTGTTTTCCCTATTACTTGCTATTAGTTGGAATAATTCCCTGTGAAAAATTTCACTCGAATTTTTTTCATGATAGCCTTGAATAAGTTGGCCGAAATGTCTAAGCTTTTCCGGAAGGAAAGAGCAAGGAAAGAATAACACTTTCATTGTGCAACAGTAAATAATCCACACGGTCTTGACAGTATAGGTTCGATAGTACTACCAAAGGGTGACCAATTTTTTATGGATCTCCAAAGATTTCGAAAATCAGCGCGCCCCAAAAAATGGTGTCCTCAGTTCTTGGCCGCCAGCTAATTCAGACTTGGTGATATTCGTTGCTCTAAACTTTATGTAGCAATAATGTAGCAAAGAGCCTACCGAACAAATTTTGTAAATATCTTATGTCAAAAATATAATTTCTTTGTGCTCTTTTTTTTTTTGCAAAAATTTGGGAAAAAATTTGTTCTTCTAATTTTTCGGTAACAATATTTGGCGAAATTCTAGCTATAATAAAACTGGACACATCAATATAATCTGAACGTGTCTAGGTACCCTAAATACCTCAACAAAAGCACTTTTTACCTAGATTAAATCGAAATTAATCGACCTTAATGTTTAAAAATGATTTCATGTAAATTATGACCGCGGATATGTCTGGGGCTAATTTTGGCATAAATTTGTCCTTCATAACGCCAATTATCTCACGAATAAATTCTTTAATATTGTCTTCCAGTGCGTCAACCGTTGTGGGCTTGTTCTTATAGATATGAGCCTTAACATAGCCCCACAATAATTAGTCTAAAGGCGTTAAATCGCACGATCTAGGCGGCCAATTGACGGGCCCCAAACGTGAAATAAAATGTTCACCGCACTCGCCTTTCAATTGGGCCAATGTTTCGCGTGATATGTGGCATGTGGGACTGTCTTGGCGAAACCACATGTCAGCCAAGTCCAGTTCTTCTATTTTAGGCAAAAAAAAAGTAAAGTAATAGAGGCCCAACTGATGCGAACGGCGCCGAATCGATAATTCACGGTCATCAACAACTCTGGCGCATACAGCTCCGATATTTTCCTCTGTCCACACTCTAAGTATGCGTGTTGGTGTTCTAATGTTCAATAATGTAATTTTGGTGCGAAATTTAATCACACGAATAGCCGCCTCAGAATTTCGTCCAAATTCACCATAATATGGAAGAAGTTCACTTTATTAACCGAGCATAAATTTTAATAATAAAATTTAATAATCTGCGAGCGTTGCTCATTTTTTAAGTCGATTCATACTGAAATTATAGACCAAACTGAACATGTTTAACAGCAACATGATACTCGAAAACAGCTGAGTTGCCAAAAACAGTGTTGCCAAGAATAAAGTTGCTAAAAATTTACCCTTTATATACTAAAGCAAAATTAAAAGGTCTAAATAAAAAATTGAGTAAAGTGCGTCTTTAACTTTCACATTGAGGGTTCCGTAGGATACCTAAATGCATACACATGTAATACCATACGAACTGTAAGCGATATAATCGAAAATCTTATCTGATTTTTAATGTTTCAGCGGTTTTTTTTAATTTTTGGGGTTTTTTTTGTTATTCCGATTTCTTACGGTTTTTGGCAAATTTTCTAGTTTTAGCATTTTTTTGTGGTTTCAGCGTTTTTTCGTTTGGCGATTTTTTCGGTTGATTTTTAATTTTAGCGATTTTTTTAATTTCAGCGCTTTATTTTCATTTTGCCGATTATTTTGGTGACCTTTTTAATCCTGATATTTTTTTTACATTTTAGCGATTTATTTTATTTTTGGCGATATTTTTCATTTGAGCGCTTTTTTCATTTTGGCGATTTTTCGCGTAGCCATTTGTTTTAAATTTGGGATATTTTATTCTGAGCGTTTTGGGGAATTTCCAAAATTTGCCTCTTACGGTTTACAAGCTACAGCTAGTTGTCAAAATTACATTAACTGATAGAATACCCTTTTGATTTAGATTTTTTAAATTTAGGTGTTAATTGTTGTAGTCTGATTAAAAATACTAGTGGCTATATACATGAATATGTGCCCTTAATTATGAAAGTGATCTAAGTCATGTACATTTTTGCTTCGAAATATTAATTAAATCTTAAAAAAAAACTGCAATAAATATTTAATCAGCCTTATTTATAAAACTTATTAAGGCTTTATGCAGGCTTTTTTAAGAAAAGTTTTGAATGAAAATTTGTTTTAAAAACCCTTTAAAAAGCCTAAATAGGTTTTGTAAATAAGGCTGTTATTAAATATTAAAGGCCGTGATACACTATCATACAAAGTCGTGCGATCTACGAAAATATACAACCCTGGTGTGATGAATTGTTATTGTCTTTTGAAAATTTTCATAAACTCCATCATACCAGCGTTGTACTCTTTAGATCGCACGACTTTGTATGATAGTGTATCATGGCCTTAAATAAATTTATATTAATCGAGACTCTTAATTAATAATAAATATAAAAATATTTATTCATTTGTTAAAATGTAATCTAGTAAATATCTCGAAAAAAAAAGAAATATATCACTTCGGGCCATTTTCACAACTTACCTTTAGCTAAAGCTAAGATTTTGTCTGCCCGATAAATGGCTTTGCATTATAATACCTTCATTTATTATTTTTTTATCCATTAAATATTATTATTTGATAATAATACCAATAAAAAAATAATGTTTTAATAATTCAAAAATATTTATCGGGTAGATAAACCCTACCTTTAGCTAAAGGTAAGTTGTGAAAATGGCCCTTAGACCACTTTCATAGTTAAGGACACATATAATTCTTGGTATATTACATTAGGATTTCAACACTTTTCGTTGCTGGCTTTAGAACACCCTTTAATTTTTAACTGCCATATGGCCAGAGTTCTACATATTTTGTGAAAATTTCAGGTCCGCAGATCTTACGGCTCTCAAGGAAACAGCCCTCGACAGTCAGTAAGACGGACATCACAGCATAAACAATAGGATTCCTTTTCAACTTTGGCGTAAGGAACCCTAAAGAGCGAATGCTTCTTGTTTCTCATTTTGTTCGACAAACAATCAACCCTCTATCGTGAATAAAATATGAACTTTTTGTTTGTTCCCATGAAATTTTCATTCCCAATGAAGGGAAATTTGATAACGCTAATTTCATGAGAAAAAGATCTTTAGTATACCATCGCCATAAATTTTACTGCATGTAAAACAAAGAGGTTTATATTCAATGATTAAAAATTTTGCAGGGAATTATTGTTATTAATCGTGGACATTATTTATTGTTCTTGTCCTAAAATAAATTATTTATAACTTTTAATATATGATTTGAAGTATAATATTTAAATTACGCGAAAAATAAGTTGGACAAAAAAAAATCCATGTGAATATTATTATTCAAGATAAGGGAAATCAAAAAAAAAAAAGGAACACATTTCTAGGGATAAATTATTCACGATTGCAATTTGGGGAAAAAGGAAAATATTTCGAGAGAAAATTTGTTCACGATAGGGTGAATTAGTGTTTTGATTTGTAAACATCTATACGCTAGGGGGTAAAGTTCTTTTTCACAATACAATCACAAATTTTGCTGAGATTCACACCGCGTTGTCAAATCGGTGTGAGCTACATATCTATGAGTGTATTAGTGTTCGAAAGAACCATGTCGGAGAATGTGTGGTTGACTACAAAAATAATTAACTTATAGTTAACTTTTCTTAGACTGACTAAAAGCTAGCTGCAAAGTCATCCAGAACAAACCCAAAATTAATTCTAAAGTTGAGTACGTAATCGAATTTGGTGAGAGCCAACAAATTTATTCTCAGCTACTTTAAAACTCATTTCAGTTTTATATTAACATTTTGCTGTTGTTATTTTAGATGGCAGCTTAGCCGAGCGGTAGCGCGTTGAGTACACAACGTGTGATGTTACATGTTCGAGCCACAGAAAAATTTTTTTTTTAATTTACTGACTACTAGGTGATTTAAAAAAGTCAACTTTAAGTTAGCTTAAAGTAGTGCCTAGTGAGACAATTGACTACCGCCTAGGACATCGCAATGTTAAAATAGTCAGTTGATTAAATTGCAACGTAATCCAAGTGTAGTCAGTACTAGTTGCGAAATAGTTAGCTTAAAGTTAGTTTAAAGTTAGCCAAATTTCCGATAGGGAATCAATACAAACTTATTTAAAATATTGTAAATATATAGGAATTTGCTGGTTTTTGTTTATTTTATTTAACTTGATAATTGCTTTATAAGGGATCCGTACACCCAAGGTGAAAATGAACCGTGAGAGCTACGGACTTGAAATTTTGACACAATATGTAGACATTTAGCCACTACAACAACAAATACATGAGAGTTAAAAACTAAAGGGTGTTCCAAAACGAGCAACGAGAAATGTTAAAATCCCATGTAATATACATACAATTGTATGTACATACAGATATACACTTGAAATTTTAAAAGTTAGTGTATTTTTATACAGACTACAACAAATAACACTAAATTTAAAAAATTTAAATCAATGGGTGTTCCATCAGTTAATGCAATTTTGACTTTGTAATTTTGACAACTTGCTGTATCTTGGAAACCGTAAGTAAGAGCAAAACTCTTGAAATTTTCAAAAAGGGTAAAACTAAAAAATCAAAAAAATATATAAAATCGTCAAATCTAAAAAAATCGCCAAAAACAAAAAAATCGACAAAACGAAAAAAAGCACCAAATTAAAAAAATTTCTACGACTAAAATAAATCGCGAAAAACCGGAAAAATCGCCAAAATGAAAAAAACCCTTAAACAAAAAAATCGCCAAAATGAAAAAAAAACGCAAAAATGAAAAAAAAACCCAAAAACAGAAAAAAATCGCCAAAATGAAAAAAATTGCGAAAATTAGAAAAACCCAAAAAGAGAAAAAACGCCAAAACGAGAAAAAAGCGATAAAACTGAAAAAAAATCGTTTAAACTGAAAAAACTTAAAAAAAGAAGAAAGCTAAATAAAAAAAAAATTATCAAAACCGAATGTGCGCGAGTCAAAGTAGCACTTTACTGAATTTATTTTAATTGCAATGCGTACACAACAACAAGAACAGCAACAACTAAACGATGAACAACAGGAATTAAAAATTAAAAAGTAAAAGTAAAGGCACTTACCATAGATGAGCACTGCAGTACCACTAAAGTTTCAGTACAAACAATAAAAAATGTTTAACAAGTAAATTTTTACTGATTACTAAATTTTGATTCTACAATTTTTATAAATTGCCTAAATGATTTGTTATATGATGAGGTGCATTGAATTTTCAGTAATCAGTAATGCCCGTATTCATAATGAAATTCTACCAAGTGGCTAAAGGGTTTTCATTCAAAAATTTCAAAATTTGAATGAAAAAACTTTGCACTTGCTACAATTTTATTATGATTACGGCCCTACGATTTTACTGGTAATGCAAATTAAATTTCATTAGCAGTAAAAATTTACTGAATTTTTTAGTAATCAGTAAATTTACTGCTTACTGCAATTTTTAATGCAGTACATATATATACATACATATACTGCAGTGTGCCCATTTACTAACCAAATAAGTTTAATAAAACAAACAAAAACCAACAAATTCCTATGTATTTACAATATTGAAAGTTTTGATACTTTTAATTAATTAATTTAAAAAAGAATATACTAAAAGCATAAGTACTTCCAATTTAAAAAAAAAAAATTTTCATTACTAGATGTTTACACATCTCCTCTGTGATCGGACTCACATTGTTTTTTTTCATACGGAATTTCCGGGGAAAATTTCTGGGATTTTTTTGATTTTATTATGGCAACTTTAGTTTGTATATGTACACATTCCCCGATTAGGGGCGTTATTCGCTTTATGAAAAGCTAAAACTTTACAACAACTATAGCCGAGTTTAATCTGGTACACATGTGATCTGAGACTTAGAGGCATTTATTTGCCAAAAGTGGAACGCGACGTTCAAAATTTAATTCTACAAAAATTCATAAATCAGAAATTCGCAAGGCAATAAGAGAAAAATTAAAAAATAATTACAGATTGCGTTTGATAAAAAGAACGATTCTATTAATGCTTATGCTCTATACTAAAGTCCTATTCCCAAACCAATATTTTGGAATATTTTTTTAATAACATAATTTTTTTCTTTTTGCGTTATATCAATGCATTTGGCTTTGGATTTACAAATAGTAATATAGCTCAGAACAGCAACAGAACAACTTGCTATATCTTGGAAACAGTAAGAGGCAAACTCTTGAAATTTTCAAAAACGGTAAAACTAAAAAAATCAAATCAAATCAAAGCAAATTATAAAATCGAAAAACCAAACAAAAAATCGCTAAACCGAAAAAGGTACCAAATTAAAAAAATTCTAACACTAAAATAAATCGGCGAAACCGAAAAAATCGACAAAATTAAAAAATCGCCAAAATTTAAAAAAACGCCAAAAACCGAAAAAAATCGCCAAAACGGGAAAAGGCGCTAAAACTAAAAAATCGCCTAAATGAAAAAAATCGCCAAAATTAAAAAACGCCAAAAACCGAAAAAAATCGCCAAAATGAAAAAACGCCAAAACCCGAAAAAAATCGCCAAAATGAAAAAACGCCAAAAACCGAAAAAAATCGCCAAAACGCGAAAAAGGCGCCAAAACTTAAAAAATCGCCTATATGAAAAAAAATCGCTGATAAGAAAAAAATCGCCAAAAAGAAAGAACGTCAAAAACCGAAAAAAAGACAAAACGAGAAAAAAAAGCAATGTGAGTCCGATCACAGAGGAGATGTGTAAACATCTAGTAATGAAATTTTTTTTTAAGTTGGAAGTACTTATGCTTTTAGTATATTTTTTTTAAATTATTATGGATACAGCCCTACGATTTTACTGATAATGCAAATTAAATTTCATTATCAGTAAAAATTTACTGAATTTTTTCAGTAATCAGTAAATTTACTGCAATTTTTAATGCAGTACATACATATATACTGCAGTGTGCACATTTGCTAACCAAATAAGTTAAATACAACAAACAAAAACAAACAAATTCCTATGTTTTTACAACATTATAAGTTTTGATACTTTTAATTGATTAGTTAATAAAAATATAATAAAAGAAAAAGTACTTCCAACTTAAAACAAATTTTTCATTACTAGATGTTTACACATCTCCCCTGTGATCGGACTCACATTGCTTTTTTTTTATTATTTTTACAGAAATTTTAGTGGTACTGCAGTGCCTTTACTTTTACTTTCTAATTTTTAATTCCTGTTGTTCATCGTTTAGTTGTTGCTGTTCTTGTTGTTGTGTACGCATTGTAATTAAAATAAATTCAGTAAAGTGCGACTTTGACTCGCGCACATTCGGTTTTGATCATTTTTTTTTTTTGATTTAATTAAATTTAATTTAATTAAATTTTTAAGTTTTTTCAGTTTAAACGTTTTTTTTCAGTTTTATCGGTTTTTTCGCGTTCTGGCGTTTTTTTTTTCTCTTTTTGGGTTTTTTTAGTTTTCGCAATTTTTTTTTCATTTTGGCGATTTTTTCATTTTGGCGATTTTTTCGTTTTGGCGATTTTTTCATTTTGGCGATCTTTTTCTGTTTTTTTGGGGTTTTTTTCATTTTGACGATTTTTTCTGTTTTTGGGGTTTTTAATTTAGGCGATTTTTTCATATTGGCGATTTTTTTGTTTAACGATTTTTTTAATTTTTGCGATTTTTGCAATTTTTCGCGATTTATTTTAGTCCTAGAGATTTTTTAATTTGGTGCTTTTTTCGATTGGGCGTTTTTTTTTGTTTTTGGCGATTTTTTTATATTTGGCGATTTTATATATTTTTGATTTTTTAGTTTTACCGTTTTTGAAAATTTCAAGAGTTTTGCTCTTACG
Source organism: Tachina grossa (assembly GCA_949987645.1). NCBI lineage: Eukaryota > Metazoa > Arthropoda > Insecta > Diptera > Tachinidae > Tachina > Tachina grossa. The sequence goes on along the minus strand of OX465276.1, from coordinate 56,072,873 downwards.
GTTTCCAAGATACAGCAAGTTGTCAAAATTACAAAGTCAAAATTGCATTAACTGATGGATGGAACACCTATTGATTTAAATTTTTTAAATTTAGTGTTAATTGTTGTAGTCTGTATAAAAATACACTAACTTTACAAAAGTGTATATATGTACATACAATTGTATGTATATTACATGGGATTTTAACATTTTTCGTTGCTCGTTTTGGAACACCCTTTAGTTTTTAACTCTCATGTATTTGTTGTTGTAGTGGCCAAATGTCTACATATTGTGTCCAAATTTCAAGTCCGTAGCTCTTACGGTTCATTTTCACCTTTGGTGTACGGAAATATACAGAAAAATAACAGGCGGCGGCGCACCGTCGGCTTCGAGCAGGTCGACTTGTTTCTCTGCTTGTTATTGCTTCTTTCAAACACTAATACACTCATACATAGCTCACACCCATTTGTCAATGCAAAGCAAAAAGCAAAGAAATCTCAGCAAAGAATCAAAGCCAAAAAATTTTTACCCCCTATCGTATAGATGTTTACACATCAAAAAGTGCCAAAACTAAAACTCAAACCCGAAAAAACCCAAAAACGAAAAAAGCCAAAACTATTATTATATGTATAGGCTAAAGTTCGTATTGAATTACATATGTATCTAGTGTCCGTACGGAACCCTTCGTGCGCGAGTTAAAGTGGCACTTCACAGTTTAGACAGTTTAGAGAATATTTTTCTTTTGATAATTCTTGGCTTCAACAGACATTCGATTATTACGAATTTCATGTCAAGCGGGAATGTACATACATACATATGTACATATGCAATTATCTTTAGTGGCAACATGACAGTTATTAGTTATTAGTTGGTTATTTAGCTGGTCGTATGCAGATTTCAGTTTGTCAATTTATTCGCTTGCTGGGTTAAGTGCATACCTGGTTTTCATTAACCAATCGGTCCGTTAGGCCGTTATACCATCCATCTATATATTCTACCATTTATAATGTTGTGCTGCTTTTCAGTAATTTGGTGTTGCTGTTTGGCTGTTTTTTCCTCTTTTTTTCTTTCTTCATTTTAACAGAAATATTATCTGACTTATTGGGGGCGCTTGGTTAAATTACACATTTAATTTAACAAACAAAAAAAATATTTATACATATTTGTATGTACATGTACTTTATTTTTTATCATTTAATATCAACAATTATTTAAATGTTTTGAATTTATACTAAAAGATGGCGGATTTTTTTTCTTCTTTTCAAATGACTTGTCTGTCTTAATTAGATTTTTTCTTTTTCAATAATTCTAAATAATTTTAAATTTCGTGCGAATTTTGTGAAGCAATAAATTGTTGTTAATTTGGTATTAAAGAAATAAAATATGGCAGTATGTTGTGTGGGGGTTTTTGTTTGGTAAAATCTGTTTGTTTTTGGAATTTCGAAAATGTGTTTTTTTTTTTTATTTTTATTTTTTTTTTTTAATATATTTGCAGGCCAAATTATGTAAATGTAGTATGGTTGCAATTACCCAGCCAACCAAACTTACAGATTTTGTCTGATATAAGACAATTCTGTACAAATTCGTAAGTCTTTCGACATATCGTACAGAGTTCGTTAAAAATTTTTAACGAAATTTCGAAGAATTTTATATTTTGCTTATGCAGAAATGTCTGCAGGATTTCGTTCAGCCTTCAGATAGAAACCTCGGAGGAATTTTTCATATTCATTTGTTAAGAAATATCTGCACGACAGCTTGCAGACTGCTGATAGATTTTACAATGGTTTTTATGTTTTGCTTGTGCAGAAAAATCTGTAAGATTTCGTACAGAACTCGGATCAAAAGTTCGAGGTTTTTTCAATTCTTTGTTTGATCATTGTTTACAACAATAGTTTAATGTGTCTAACGGGATTATTCAATTTGAAGAAAAAAGTGAATTTGGAAAGAGAAGACGTGCTAAAAACATAAAGTGTTTAGTAATAAATAATTTTTATAAATAGAAATATCGGTCGAGTTTTTCAATTCAGGCAAATAAACACGTTTCAATTCATATAAAAATTGTTTTCGTATAGACAAAAATCTGATTTATTCAATCTGAAAATGTTGAAGATTTAATGTCAGACTTTTCTACGATAAATCGTCAAAAGTTTCAGAGTTTTCAACGATTTTTGTCTAGATTTCTTCCACAAATCTGCACGATTTGTCGGCAATCATTTCAGAAATAAAAACGATTTATTGTCAGATTTCTGGCATATATCTGTACAAACTGTCCCAAAAACTATGCGAATTTTAAACGACTACAAGTACGATTTCTGGCAGACATCGATTGGAAATATCGGACGGAAATCCAGAATTTCCCTAGGAAATAACATCAGACATCGTTCAGATATCAGACAGATTTATCTGTGAAGTTAAGGGAATTTCCCCCGACAATTCTTGCAGAACTCGTGTCAACCACCTCATATATTTTTCGTGTCGACTTCGAGACGAAATCAGTCCCGAAATCGGCAACTTGTGCAGAAAGTCGTTATGAACTCTGAACGATTTCGTTGCATTTGGTTTGCTGGGTATCTACATACATATGTATGTATGTATGTGTGTTTAGGTATGTCGAATAAGATGACAGATTATAATTATTAATTTTATATGTGGTTAATGCACCAAACCAAATATGTATGATTGTGCCAAAAATGTAGGGTATCTTTAAAATTTGTCATATGGGGCATTATTCGTGAAGCGGACTAACAAAAGTAATTTTTTTTGCCGAAATTCTGTGATATTTGCCATAGACTTGAGTGTGTATGTATGTATGTAAAATATTTTTTTTTTTGCTTGTTGTTTATTTGTCGTCTTGTGCGGCGATAAAGTGTTGCCGTTTTTTTTAACTTTATTGTTTTAGATTGTTGCTAAAAATCTGATTCCTTTTCAAAATCTTCTGACCTTAAAGAAAAATTTCAATTAAAAAAAGTTCACGTGCCAAAGCGAACATAACGAGTTCATCTTAAAATTTGTCTTAATTTATTTTTAGTTTTAGCCTAAGATCTTCTTATTATACTGTATAAGTTTGATTTTGAGATCACCACTACACCACCGGGAATGACCAATTGGCATTTTAAAATTTTTCTAACTTCGAGCCGTTTTTGGGGTTCCGTACACGAAAGGTGAAAAGGGGCCCTTTTGTTTACGCTACGATGTCCGTCTGTCTGTCTGTCTGGCACATGCTGTTTTCTCGAAAACCGTTAGAGCTACGGACCTGAAATGTATTTGAGTTAATTAATAAACCTTGTAATTAATAAAATTTTTAAACAAATGTTTAATTGACTTAAATACATTTTTAATGGATTTATGGTATTTTTTCAATTACAGTTGTTTATTGCAAAATAATTAAGCAAAAGTTTAATTGACTTAAATGCGTTAATCGATATTTGGTTTTAATTTCAAATAAAATTTTTTATTGCAGGAATATTTTTTCTATGTAATATGTGAAAATTAAAAATAACAAATACATAACTAATAAATATTTAAATTTTCAGCCATTTCTTAAAATGTTTTAAACAACTTTGCTTGTTTGTTTTTATAGTGTAAATTAATCTACCACGTCTGGCGAACTAAAATTACTCATGTTTGGGTTTTTTTTCAATTCATTGTAAAACAAAATGTGTGAATTACTTTTGCACAACAAAGTCAACTGCATAATTTTTGCGGTTACAAGTTGACGGTAAGAAAGCAACAAAAAAAAAATTCCCAGAAAAACAGATCATAATTATTTTTTATTTTTATTTTGTTTACTGAATGACGTTATTCATTATTATCAGAAGGAAAAAAAAGAAATACTGCAGTGATTAGCGATCGCTGACGCACTTTAAACTTTGAAAATAAATATTTTTGTTATTACAACCAAACGTTGCAGCATTTTTAATTAAAGTTGAGCCATTAATTGCGTTGTTACAGCTGCATGCGTTTTATTGAAATGAGTTATGAAACTTAATGTTAATTTAAATGCACTTAAGCTTTAGGACATTGCTTCAAATAAGATGCATTTACTGCACTCAGAAAAATTTTTTTCCACCAATTAATACCTTTAATTGAAATCAAAATATGTCATATTAATAAATTAAAAATTTAATTGAGCCCCTTAAACTTTTATTTCAAATTGTAATTGATTAAGGGAGGCTTTTTGAGTTTAAGATTAAATTCACCTTTATCTTCATTTGTGATTTTTGAGTAGTCGATTATATAGTTTTATTTGTTAGTTTAAGCGGCCATTCGTGGTGATTTAATCTTACATTAATATTGACAATAAATAATTTTGTAAAAATTACATACTTATATGATAAAATAATTAATTAATTCAGTGAAGTGCGACTTTGATCCGCGCACGAAGGGTTCCGTACGGACACTAGATATGTAATTCAATACGAACTTGGCCTATATAATTCAATACGAACTTAGCCTACTATATATATATAGTTTTGGGATTTTTTTTTCCTTTTTGGGTTTTTTTTTTGGTTTTGAGCGTTTCTTTTAGCTTTGGCGTTTTTTTTTCGGTATTGGCGATTTTTTTTAAGTTTTGTCGCTTTTTTTAATTTTGGAATTTTTTTCTCGTTTAGGCGATTTTTTCAGTTAATAGTGTTTTTCATTTTGGCGATTTTTTTCATTTTGGCGATTTTTTTTTCATTTTGGGTTTTTTTTTCATAAAGGCGATTTTTTTAGTTTTGGCGCCTTTTTCGCGTTTTTGGGAGTTTTTTGGCTTTTTTTTTCATTATGGCGATTTTTTCATTTTTGGCGATTTTTTCGGTCTTGGCGATTTATTTTAGTGTTAGAATTTTTTTTTAATTTTGGCAATTTTTTTCGTTTTGGCGATTTTTTTTCGATTTTTGGCGATTTTTTTCGGATAGGCGATTTTATAATTTTAGGATTTTTTAATTTTGCCGTTTTTGAAAATTTCAAGTATTTGCCTCTTACGGTTTCCAAGATACAGCAAGGAAAAATTATGTTCGTACAGTTGGCGATATTCGGTTCGATGGTGTCGATCATTTTACTGTTTTGGTCGATACAAAAGCCAATAAATGGTGAAAATATTGCAAAAAATATGATGCTCAAATCCCTGATTCCAAATGCAAATAATTTCTGGGAGTATCACAATTAAAAAATTGGTATTTTAACTTATTTTCATCTTCAATCTTAATAAAACTTTTTATAAATAAGATTTAGACCGTCTACAGACGGTATTCACTATTCTTTACCTGTTGTCCGTTCCTAATGTTTTTTTTATCTGTAAATTAAAACTTACAGTTCTTTTGACTATATCCATTTAAAAAAAGTATTACCTTCATCCGATCATTTTTACGATCTGGTCAGTTAGAGGGTTAAAATTGTTTCATTTTTTAATTGAAATAAATGTTATTTTTCTGTTCCCAAAATACCTTGACCCTATTTTACTACAAAATACCCTTTTATTGACCATTTTTTTCTTAAATATGATACTTTTATGATACTTTTTCGAAATTTTCAACGGCAACCCTGAAAACATCAACTTCAATCTGAGAATAAGTTAACTTAGTTTAATATCGAATACAAAAATTAGCCCTAAAAGTTTAATCAAAACTCTAATTGAGTCAATTATAACTTTTGTTAAAAAAATTTAATTTAATCATGAAAAATTTCTTTATCGGGCTTCAGTTCAGTACTTTCAAATTTGCTTTTACCGATGGTCAATCAATAATTGTATACACAATGTATTCATTTCTCATATTCCATTTCATTAAAAATTCATGTTAAATAGCTGATGTTAACAAACAATCTTTGCCCAAGTAGATTGACGTATGTAAGTGCTGATGAAGTGCGTACCGAGACAGAAAAATGCCGGCATTTTCCTCATCTAAAAAGTCTAGTTTAAATTCTCTTGTCTTCTTTAGAAAATCACATTAATTAATAAAAAAAAAATATTAATTTTTTGAAAATTCAAAATACTGAACTTGAGCCCGATTTAAAAGTTGTTCTTGATCTAAATTAATTTTAGTTCAATAAAAATTTAAATATGTATCACGAAAAAAAAATTATTATTTTTTTTTTCAAAAGTTAAACCGACTCAATTATATTGAAAGTTTTGTTGGGTTTAATATTCCATACTGGAATATTATTTTATCATATCATTCATCAGTATAATAAAAAGATATTGACTTAGCATATCGCCTTCTAACACCTTGACAGGGTCTAAACTCCTTCGAGAAATGTAGTAAAAGCTGAAAATTTGTCGGCTGGAGAGCGGTAAACATTTCGCTGCCAATTTCCAGTCCATTGCCCGGTATCAAAGCTCTTTTCCTAAATCAATGAACCACGTAGATTAAGAAAAGCTCAGACATTGAAAATGTGAGGTCGTGCCATCATCTATTGGGTCTTAAGCCATACTGTTTTTCGTGCCGTTATTGCTCTATTTCAGGTTTTAGAAGCTCCCTAAAAATTCTTGAATACAGTTTGTCTGGTACGCTAAGTAAAGATATTATGGCTTTGAGAAACATATATTTATCTTCTGTAGCGATTTTATCAAGACAAACACCCACATTTTCCTGATGCTTGTGCCAATACGCTCAATCACATAAGCGAAATAATTAGAAAAATAAAATTTCTGCATTAAATTAAATTCTCATGATGTTTTAACTTTAAATAACTTTGATTCAGCATGATTCTTCATTTTGATTTAACAGTGCTGGAATATTAAATCACCATGAAATAAAGTTATTTCAAAAGGAAAAATTATCTAATTTTTTTAAATTAATATGAAACACATATTTGAAGCAAAATCATTGTCGAAAAATTTTAAATTTACCTTATGTTCGTTCGTAGATTTTAATATGAAAATTTTTTTTTTTTTGACATTATTTTATCTTCTATTTCACGTTTCAAATTGTTGACAGTCCTGTGACCGAAATTATCTTGTGTTTAAAAAATGTCTACAGCACTTACGCTTGTTTCATGAAATATTTAGCTAATCTGAAATTATGAAAAACTTTCATAATAAATAATTAAACATTTTCTAAGCTGTCTTTTTTTCCTTTGCAGTATATACATATATATATTTTTTTTTTAATTTATCTCTATTTTTTTGTGGAATAAATATGTACATTTAAAAAACAATATTACTGCTCCCTTACGTATAATTTACCTTTAGTATTGTGCTTTTACATTCAACAAATTGTTGCATTAACATATCAAATTCCTTAAAGTCTCTGATAATGTGCTGAAAAGCGGAAAGAAAGCTGCTTTAATTGACAAATTCCACTCTGTGGCACATGTTTGTATTTTTACTTCCGAATAAAATCAATATTAAATTGAAATCGAATTTTATTTTAACCCCCCAAAATATATTCGCATTTGTTTTATTTTTATTTTTAATACGCATAAATCATGTTAAAGCTTCAAGTTTTTCTTTTCTGTCAACGCAACTTCTTGGCGAAATGCTTAAGTTTTACAATGTAGTCAGTCGCAGCCACCTTCCATTCACAGAAAGTGAAGCGAAAGGGAAAAAATAAACTTTAGATATCCTTAAGTTTGTAAATGATATGTTATCAGAGCTTTTGTATAATCCACGAGCACCAGGAGCAAAACACACACTCACACACACAAACAACTCCCCCCCCCCACTTTTTAACTACCAAACATATGAAGAATGTGTGCCCTATTTTTGGCTGAGAATCTAAACACATGAGGCCTTTTTGTGGCTGCTGTTCTTCAGTCAATTTTTTAATATATTTTTTTTTTCTTACGAAAATTCAAACATACGAGTATTTTCAAAGTCTGGGCACGTTTGATATTTTTGGGGTAGCCGCTTTTAATTTTCTTCTTTAAAACTTAAATGAATTGTTGTATAAAAATATTAGATTAAAGGAACTCAGTGCTGGGATGCCTGCAGGACACAGTAAGAAAATGAAAGAAGGAATTCATGAATGGTTCTAGATACACTTTAATTTTGGTGTACTTAGTAAATTGATTGTATTAACTAATACTTACAGCCTGGAGAAAATAAAATTTTCTTGGAAAAATACTTTTTCAAGAATGTGACGGGTGTGACCGATTGCGAAAAATTTAAAAAATTTTAAGAAATAAAACTTTTAATTGAATTCATGCATATAATTAATATAAAAGCAATTAATTTTTTTTAATGTGACCAGCCGGAATTTTCATTCTTGCGCTTATGGGAGGCACCAGAGATTCCAACGAAAGAAACAGCAACTATTTTCGATGGACTACAAGGAAGGCTACGTTTAACTTTAGAGGCTTCCATTTTTAATGAATGCTGTGATATAAAACTGTAAATTTTCGATCTAATCAAAGTGCTTACAATTGATATTTCATCATTTTTCCGTTGTCCACTCTTTCATTTTCTTTCTCGATTATTTTTAGAGCTATGCTCTTTATGTCAATCACAGGAGCTAGAATATGATTTTCGTAACAAAAATAATTGACAATTTTACAGCTAAAAAAACGTAACCACTAATTAATAATGGAAAACTGTTTTATTCAGACACGTATTTATTAAGTTAAACACTTTCATACATAAATAATTTTGTAGAATCCAACATGATTGGAAACTGTTCAACTCAATAAATACACGTCTGCATCAAAAAATTTTTCATTCATAATTAGTGGTTACGCTCTTTTGGGCATATGTGTGCCAGATGTAAAATTGGCCTTATAAATGTGTTTTTGTTTTGTCTCTATAAAGAAAAAGATGTCAGATAACTTATTAATAAGAACTTAAAAATAGTCTGCGTTTACGTATGCGAAATGTCCACACATGTAAATATTTCCAGCTAATTTATTTTATTTTATAAATAATAATTAAATAAATACATTTTGTGAATATTAAATAAATAGTATTAAAAATACAAATAATTTTATTGCACACACAACAAATTTGTTTTATATAGCGAAACAGCATAGCTCTAACCGGGTGTCCTAAGGCACCTCTCTTTTTTTTATTTTAATTACTCTTTATCCATAAAAATGTCCCTACTCTTTTCTCGCTCGAAAGCTTAATAAATTTTTATTTTTCTTCATTATTTTTTAATTTTTTTTACATTTATTGTGACGGGTGTGACCAAATATTTTCTGTAACTAATTATTCGAGTATTAAAATGAACGTTCTCTTAATTTTATTATGTCCTACCATAACTTAAAAAAAACTTGAGCGACATAATTTTCGGGCTTAATGTTTTACGATCTAAAATAACCGATTTTCTAAAAAAAAGCAATGTGAGTCCGATCACATTTTTTTTTAAGTTGGAATTACTTATGCTTTTAGTATCTTTTTTCAAATTAATTAATTAAAAGTATCAAAACTTTCAATATTGTAAACACATAGGAATTTGTTGGTTTTTGTTTGTTTTATTAAACTTATTTGGTTAGTAAATGGGCACACTGCAGTATATGTATGTATATGTACTGCATTCAAAATTGCAGTAAGCAGTAAATTTACTGATTACTAAAAAAAAAATCAGTAAATTTTTACTGCTAATGAAATTTAATGTGCATTACCAATAAAATCGTAGGGCCGTCATCATAATAAAATTGTAGCAAGTGGCAAAGTTTTTTCATTCAAATTTTGAAACTTTTGTATGAAAAACATTGAGCCACTTGGTAGAATTTCATTATGAATACGGGCATTACTGATTACTGAAAATTCAATGCACCTCATCATATAACAAATCATTTAGGCAATTTATAAAAATTGCAGAAAAAAATTTTAGTAATCAGTAAAAATTTACTTGTTAAACATTTTTTATTTTGTGTACTGAAAGTTTAGTGGTACTGCAGTGCTCATCTATGGTAAGTGCCTTTACTTTTACTTTTTAATTTTTAATTCCTGTTGTTCATCGTTTAGTTGTTGCTGTTGTTGTTGTTGTGTACGCATTGCAATTAAAATAAATTCAGTAAAGTGCGACTTTGACTCGCGCACATTCGGTTTTGATAATTTTTTTTTGATTTAGCTTTCTTAATTTTTTAAGTTTTTTCAGTTTAAACGATTTTTTTCAGTTATCGTTTTTTTTCTCGTTTTGGCGTTTGTTTTCTCTTTTTTGGTTTTTTTAATTTTTGCAATTTTTTTCATTTTGGTAATTTTTTCATTTTGGCGATTTTTTTCTGTTTTTTTTGGGGTTTTTTCCTTTTTGGCGTTTTTTTTTTGTTTTTGGGGTTTTTTATTTAGGCGATTTTTTCATTTTGGCGATTTTTTCATATTGACGATTTTTTTTATTTAAGGATTTTTTTTATTTTGGCGATTTTTCCGTTTTTTCGCGATTTATTTTATTCGTAGAAATTTTTTTAATTTGGTGCTTTTTTCGTTTTGGCGATTTTTTTGTTTTTGGCGATTTTTTTAGATTTGACGATTTTATATTTTTTTGATTTTTTAGTTTTACCCTTTTTGAAAATTTCAAGAGTTTTGCTCTTACTTGACTCGCGCACATTCGGTTTTGATAATTTTTTTTTGATTTAGCTTTCTTAATTTTTTAAGTTTTTTCAGTTTAAACGATTTTTTTCAGTTTTGTCGCTTTTTTCTCGCTTTGGCGTTTTGTTTTTTTTTGGGTTTTTTTTTTAATTTTCGCAATTTTTTTTTTCACTTTGGCGATTTTTTCATTTTGGCGATTTTTTCTGTTTTTTTGGGGTTTTTTTCATTTTGGCGGTTTTTTTCTGTTTTTTGGGGTTTTTTTATTTAGGCGATTTTTTCATATTGGCGATTTTTTTGTTTAAGGATTGTTTTAATTTTGGCGATTTTTCCGGTTTTTCGCGATTTATTTTAGTCCTAGAGATTTCTTTTTAATTTGGTGCTTTTTTCGTTTTGGCGATTTTGTTATGTTTGGCGATTTTATATATTTTTTTAATTTTTTAGTTTTACCATTTTTGAATATTTCAAGAGTTTTACTCTTACGGTTTCCAAGATACAGCAAGTTGTCAAAATTACAAAGTCAAAATTGCATTAACTGATGGAACACCCATTGATTTAAATTTTTTAAATTTAGTGTTAATTGTTGTAGTCTGTATAAAAATACACTAACTTTTAAAATTTCAAGTGTATATATGTATATACAATTTTATGTATGTATATTACATGGGATTTTAAAAATTTTCGTTGCTCGTTTTGGAACACCCTTTAGTTTTTAACTCTCATATATTTGTTGTTGTAGTGGCCAAATGTCTACATATTGTGTCCAAATTTCAAGTCCGTAGCTCTTACGGTTCATTTTCACCTTTGGTGTACGGAAATATACAGAAAAATAACAGGCGGCGGCGCACCGTCGGCTTCGAGCCGGTCGACTTGTTTCTCTGCTTGTTATTGCTTCTTTCAAACACTAATACACTCATACATAGCTCACACCGATTTGACAATGCAAAGCAAAAAGCAAAGAAATCAAAGTCAAAATATTTTTACCCCCTAGTGTATAGATAGATGTTTACACATAATAAATCAATCTAAGAAACCCTCCTTAAAACAAATATAAAGTAAAAAAAATATCCTGCCATAAGCGGCAAAAAACCTTTCAGCGATATAATTTTCGGGCTCATTTTTTTAAACAAAAATCTAATACTTATCAAAAATATTTCGTTTGTGCTTTTTTGGTGGTTATAAATAGCTCCATTATAGCGTGTTCGAAGATGAGAAAGAAAACAAAAGAGAACGTAATTCAATAAATTGTATCATCTCTAGGAGTCTAAATATACTTAAAAGTAACAAACAATTCAAATTTGTCTTAAGTAGAACAAAAATAATAAAAAATTTTTTTAATTGAGCTTTCATTACAAAAAGCTTTCAGAGAATTATAAAACGATGAATCAAAACAATTCACATATTCAATTTGCAATAAAAAGCTGAGTATATAAAGCGAAAATCAGTGAACACTAGGAACTCTTATGTTTGTACAGTGGCAGCCTTAGAAAACACCATGTTGTTCCGTTCTGCTGGTATTTGTCAGAATATTTGCAATTAACTTTGGTGTTATTTGTTCATTAATAATTATCACATGTAATTTGGCTTACAGAGCGATACGAACTTTAGCCTAATCAAATCAAAAGTATTTTTTTTTTCTGTATAGCGCCATTTTACGTGGAATGGCCCATTTGCAAAAAAGTGCTACAAAAAAATTAAAGTAATGTATTTTAGCACTCTAGTCCAAATGGGCGACTAAGAATTTGATTTTCCCTTACATCTTTCTCTCTTAATCAAATTTATATATATTTGGCTCCACTGAACGCAGCACATAGCGTGTGTCGTGTAGAAAATTCCCATGAATGTCACAGTTATGTCAATATCTTGTCACATGGCAATAATTAAAAACTAATTCATCACCAAGATTAATGCAAAAGTAAAACTAAAGCCGAAGTAAAAGTAGGACAATTATCAGTATCAGCAGGAAATCCTCAGAAGTGAAACAAACTCTTAGACAATTACTGTTCATCAAAAATAAAAATGTATGAAACAAAAAACTTTATTTAGGCTAATTACCCTTCGAAACATTTTGCGCAAAAAATATGCATTATCTTTTAATAGTTTTTTTTTATATATATTTTTCACATGAACTAGTTTGTATCTGTGTAATTTAAACAAAATTGCGAAATAAAATAAAATAAAAATTTAGCAAATGAAATAAATTTTTCAAAAAGTAAACAATTTTGAACAGTGGGCATAATGGTGTAAAATAAATCATTATAAATATGTGTGGATTTTTTTTATCAAATCTACAAGACAAATTTATTTAAAAATCTAAGCGTGGAAACAGTAGGGCTTGAGAGGTTGATAACTGAAGAGAGAATAACCACATAGTATGAAAATCAATCTCACAATACGTGCCTTTTGTATAAGAGAAGAAACGATTATTTGTTTCATAAAAAATATATTCAGCCCTATTCTGAATAATATTTCCAAGGGAGCTTATTTCCCATTAATTGTTCCTCCGTTTTAAAAATAAATTTGCAAGCTTTCAGTTAAAATAAAACAACTGGAAACCAAAAAGCTGACTTCGAAAATTCGAAGTTCTCTCTCAAATTTTAATTTTTAGCTTCCATCTCTTATTGAAGATGGATTATATTTTTAGAAAAAAAAAATTATTTCGTGGGAATTATTTCCCGGAGAATGTTTATTATTGGGCTAAATGCAAAACTCCAAACAATTTTAAATTTTATTTAAACGGTTAATCGGTTAATCGACCGAAAGTAACCGGCTTAACCGTTAATCGAAAATAGCAAATTTTTAATTAATCGTACAGTTCATCGAGTAGCAATTAGTCGGTTGACCGGTTAAGGGCTAATCGTTTAAATAACCAAGTAGTTACCCCCTTTTGGTACATTTTTATCCTCTAAAAATATTCAAATTTTTAAATTAATTGTCTATTAATTGGAAATCATTCGTAATATATTATACATATCCAAATACATAAGAAATAGTTCTACATCAAATAGTATCAAAAAAGACACAAAAGTACCCTTGTTCGCCCCCAAAATTTACTAATTTTAAACAAGTATCAAACAGCCATCCGCTTACTTTTCTTATTATGCAATTGTGTTATTTTCTAAACATCATATATAAAGGGTGTTTTTTATTGAGGTATAGAACTTTAAGTTGGCATCACTTTTTTAACTGGCGGCCATTTTGTCAGCTGTCAAGTGATTAATATTTAGTTTGGTTTGCCATTTCATCATGAACAGGTTGACAAAAGAACAACGCTTGCAAATCGTGCAAATTTATTTCGAAAATAATGGTTCAGTTCGCGAAGTTTACCGCAAGCTCCGTCCATTTTATGGTCGACATAATCGTCCATCAGAGCAATTAATTCGGTTAACCATGGATCGTTTTCGCACTACGTTTACTCTATGTGATAATACGCATCCGCAGAGACGTCGAACAGTGCGCACCGAAGAAACAATTGCCGCTGTAGAGCAAAGTGTTGAAGAGGACCCGAATGAATCGATTCGCCACCGTGCACAGCAATTGGAGCCGACTAACCGACTATTTTGTTCCCGAATTGGATGGCATGAATGTGGATGAGTAGTGGTTCCAACAAGACGGCGCTACATGCCACACAGCGCACGTCACAATCGATTTATTGAAGGAAACATTCGATGAGCGCATAATTTCGCGGAATGGACCTGTCAATTGGCCACCAAGATCGTGTGATTTGACACCATTGGATTATTTTCTTTGGGGATATGTGAAGTCGCTCGTCTACGCCAACAAACCAGAAACGTTAGGGGACTTGGAAGCCAACATTCGTGGCGTTATTGCCAACATACGGCCCCATATGCTCGAAAAAGTGGTTGAAAATTGGACCTGTAGAATTGGCTTTATTCGAGCCAGCCGCGGCGGCCACATGCCCGAAATCATATTTAAACATTAATGGCATAAGATTATCTTTCCAATAAAGCCAAATTGATGGACATTAAAACGATTTTCTTGTGTTTTATTTCAATTCGAAGTTCTATACCCCTGAAAAAACACCCTATGCTTCAGATCGTAGGATAGAAAGTTGCTAAATTTACCCGTCAGTGTCCCATTTTATACACTTACGGTCTAATTCATAAAAAATATTTTAGGTTTATTACAGGTTTATTTGACAAATTTCCCATAGAAATATGTCAAATAAGCGCTCAATGAGCCTGAAATATTTTTTTATGAATAAGGCAGTTAGCATTTGAATTCCCAAAAATTCACCCTTATCAGTTGGGGCCTACAGATACATACATCTATAATAATATGTCTATATCTGTATAAAGTACTATTTGTTATTAAGTTTAGCTGCGTGTGATTTCGTTTTAAAAGTTGACAACACCACAAACAACAGCTGTTTGATCATATAAAAAATTTTTGCAAAATAAAATATTTATTTGCTCGAAAGTGTTTTACTCAAAGTGTTCACACAGTGAAAAAAAATTTTAATGGCACTTATTTTATTTGATGGCAAATAGTTTTGTTTTCCAAAAACCAACTACTGCGCAAAAATACGTGACTAATTTCGTAAATGTTTTCATCAATGTGAGCGCATCTTTACTGTCTACTTTTGAAAATATCTGCATTCTTTTTTTAATTGTTGACTATTGCAATATACTTGGAACGGACTAACTTGACCAACCGCTGTTCACACGTAACCCTTTTCCACTTCACACCTTAAACTTCTTATTCGATTAATATTTTCTCTGATTTTTTTGTGCCTAATTTTGACATAATAGCTTACCATCTACACCTTTCACACACACTTAAATGTACCATATAAAAAATAACAAGCATACACGTATCAACACTATTTGTTTTGAGTGTTTGTTACGAACAAGAAGTCTTCGCGACATCGCTTGTCAACACTCATATGCACGAACACCATCCAGCTTCGCTTATTAAACGACATTATTTATTATTGGTTTAGTATAATCACATTTAAATAAATTCAGTGAAGTGCGACTTTCATCCGCGCACGATGGGTTCCGTACGGACACTAGATATGTAATTCAACACGAACTTTAGCCTATATAATAAATAGTTTTGGCTTTTTTTCGTTTTTGGCTTTTTTTCGGTTTTGAGCTTTTTTAAGTTTTGGCGTTTTTTCGGTTTTTGGCGATTTTTCCCCCGTTTTGTCGATTTTTTTCGGTTTCTTGGCGTTTTTTCATTTTGGCGATTTTTTTCATTTTGGCAATTTTTTTCATTTTGGCGTTTTTTCAATATGGGGATTTTTTTTCATTTTGGCGATTTTTTCCATTTTGGTGATTTTTTTTAGCTAGGCGATTTTTTTGTTTTGGCGCTTTTTTCGTGTTTTGGCTATTTTTTTCGGTTTCTGGCGGTTTTTTTTTCAATATGGCGATTTTTTTTCCATTTTGACGATTTTTTTAATTTTGACGATTTTTTTTTTCATTTAAGCGATTTTTTTAGTTTTGGCGGTTCTTTCGTTTTTTGGCGATTTTTTTTATTTTTTTGACGTTTTTATTTTTATTTTGTCGATTTTTTCGGTTTTGCTGATTTATTTTAGTGTTAGAATTTTTTTTTAATTTGTTGCTTTTTTTCGTTTTAGCGATGTTTTTTTGGTTTTTGGCGATTTTATAATTTTCGGATTTTTTAGTTTAACCGTTTTTGAAAATTTCAAGAGTTTGACTCTTACGGTTCATAGCAAGTTGTCAAAATTACATAGTCAAAATTGCATTAACTGATGGACCACCATGTAATTTAATTTTTTTTAAATTTTAATATTAATTGTTGTAATCTGTATGCAAATACACTAATTTTACAAATTTCAAGTGTCAATATACATACATATGTACATACAATTGTATGTATATTATATTGGATTCTAACATATTTCTCTGCTCGTTTTGGAACACCCTTTAATTTTTAACTCACATTTTTTTGTATTTGTTGTTATAGCCGCCAAGGTTCTACATACTGTGTCTAAATTTCAGGTCCGCAGCTCTTACGTTTCCTAAGAAAACAGCGTGTGACGGACAGACGGACAGCGTTGCGAAAACAGTAGGGTTCCTTTTCACCTTTGGTGTACGGAACCCAAAAAACAAGACGTATTTACATTTCGAGACTATTTAAGCAGGCCTATAATATGTATATATTTTAATACCAAGAGCTTTCTATGGTGCAAATTTTTGTAGCGCTAAATTTCAAACGTGGGGTGACATCGTTTGAAGCTTCTTGAGCATATATGAGGCTTAAGAAAATGAATTATTATAATAAACTCTCTCAGCCAAGTTTTTCATATCATTTTAAGATCTTAGGTTCTATACATACAAAGTCTTTTAAGTGACTAAATGATAATGTTAAATTTAAATTGTCATCACCCAGCAGTTATGCTTATAGGGCTAAAATATGAATACCTTGAATCGCTTAAAAATAAAAAAAAAACTGGTGCATTAACAAACATAATAAAATACAATCGACTTAAAAAAGTAGCTTAACAATTTTTTGACAAATCTTTATGACAAAATTTTGATTTGCCCGAAGATATTAAAACAACTATGAATATTTAGCAAATTCCACAAGAGTTAAAAATAAATATATGTAATTAAAAATAAATAAAATTTTCATCAAAATATATAAAAATAAAAATCTTATTTCATTTTGAACGCAACTCAAGGCCAGAATTTGCATAAAAAACAAACAAAAAATTTATATAATTTAAAATTTTAGTTTTGCTCTTCATGAGTTCATTCACTTTTTTTAACAAACAATATTTTCTTAAATTAAAATTAAAAAAAAACACTGATGGTAATCCGCAAGTGGGTGAATAATGGGAAAAATTTGTACAGTATACGTGCCTATTAATTTTGAAAATAATATCGCTCATTTATGGCAACAAAGTAATAACTCAAAAAAAGCTGGTTTACAAAAAAAAAAAACTATTTATTTTTTAGATTTGAAGTTGGCCGGCCGGAAACTACAAAAATTTTTCACAGAAAGAAAATAAAAAAAATTTTTAAGAAAATTTCAACTTGAAAAATCTTTTATTAAAAAAAAATATTTGTAAGTAAATTTAAAATTATGAAAAACAAATTAAAAACCTTTTTAAAAAATTGTGAAGAAAAGTTGTTAACGTTGCAACTTTTGTTAGTGATACCTAGGCCGCCCACAGGGAAATTTTTTCAACTTAATGTGAAAATAATTTTTATTTTGTTGTTAAACAAATTCTAATTTTTAACATTTTAGCCCAACAAAAAAACCATGTTATTTTGTATTTTTGTAATATTACTACATATTACCTAGAAATGAATGTGCCTTGAGTTGAGTTGAGTGTACAAATAATTTGTTTGAAATTTTTACACAAAATTTAACCCCCTGTTTGTGTAAAACGTTTGAGTTAAAAATCTTGGCGTTTTTGTAATAGACTAAAGGAAACTCGTACAACTTTTCTTTAATCTATTACAGAAACGCTTAGATTTCTAACTCAAACGTCTTACACAAACAGGGGGTAAATATAATTTGGGGATTCAAATTTTAATATTTAATTTAATTTAATATAATTTTTTTTTGCTTTTTTTCTAATTTTTTTTTTAATTTTTTTTAGAAAATTATGACAACATGACATGATGAATTCCCCAAATGTATCCAAAAAAGCATATTTGAGTTATAACTACTCGTATATTATAATAATGCAGCAATATGTTGTGATTTATTTCTTACTTTTCCCTTACACTACATAATATGTTTGATCAAAGTAGAATGCATGCATTTTTGTTTTTTTTCTTCTTCTTCAATATTCTAGTTAACACTTAACTGGACTAAGTTGCGATATTAACAATATAATACATTTAATAAATGAACCCCCTTTTGTTAGCTAAAAATCAGTTTTGGTACAAGGGAACTTGTTTCTTCATTATTTATTACGGGTTATTAGGGTTTGAGTCAACATACGTCGTGGTAAAAATTATGAAAACTGCTTGTAGTCAGCAAAAGTGGTCTCTCATCTTACTGCTGCTTTTTACCACATCTATTATAAATGTGTAACAAGCACGAGTTTGATACTTGTACATACAATCATCTGGGATATGGTTGGTGGTGGTGATAACTTTTTGTAACTTCTGAGAAATGTGGAGATTTCTCAGAAGCTATTACAATAAATTTGAATGTTACAAATTTACGTTACATTGAAACACATAATTTTCTTTTTATCACTGTACAGCCGAAATCCTTTTATTTTGATACAAACATTTTTTTTTATTATTTCTATACCTAAATATTTTATACGTATGTTTTTATTTTTCTTAAGAGCTTTCATAATATTCCATTAATTTGTGCGAGCATTTACTCTACATATTGGCACACAATTCGTGGGAAAAGGCAATAAGGTTTTCCTCTGCATACCAAATCTGTGGCAATAAGGAAAAAGTGCTTAAGTCATATTTTAGTGTTTTGCAGGAGAGCACTTTCAAACGTTCAAGTCGATTTTCAAAATTTTTTTTCTCTTACAGTTAAATTGGGAAATTCTCACTTTAAGTTAATTTTTTAAGCAAACACATTACAAGCAATACGAGTACATTTAAGTTGAAATGTACCAAAGTATAAATTAAGCTTTTACTCCAAATGAGTTTAGAAGTCTAAAAGAGATAAGTCGCAGTGCTATAACTTCCTGAAATATCACACGAATTAATTAAGAGTTTGATCAATAGTATTTTAAAATATGCAAATTACGGAGGTATTATTAACTCAAAATCAGCTTATCTCCACTTAAGCACTTTTTCCTTTTTGCCACAGAAATATCATCTCTTTTTTTTAAGACGCATATGACTTCAAGTTGGCAATACTTTTTGATGTGCGCGCCATTTTGACAGCGGCTAATTATTTTATGTTTAGTTACAAATAAAGTTAAATTTAAGTGTTGCTTACGTATGTATATTGACTAAATTTAAAATATATGTACGAATTTAGTACGTTTAAGGGCCATAATAGCCATAGTATTGGCCATAAAAATTCGCATAGTTAATACTA
Source organism: Tachina grossa (assembly GCA_949987645.1). NCBI lineage: Eukaryota > Metazoa > Arthropoda > Insecta > Diptera > Tachinidae > Tachina > Tachina grossa. The sequence continues at coordinate 56,053,435 of OX465276.1, read as the reverse complement.
ATGCTGAGTACCGCATTTCGTGACATCGCAAGCAAAATTCAAAGTATGTACTAGTATGTATTTTTCATTGTGGGGCATTACCTCACAAACTGTTTACGCATCTGATGTATACAGTTGTGAGAACAAGTTGGCAGCATTGCATATACAAAAACAAAATGTCATCGCGTTGACATTTTGTCATATTGACAACATAACGAACGAATTTTAAAAATATGCGGGTTGTTCTTTTCTGTATAAAAGATTTTGCAATTACTTTTTTTGTGCAATGAGTCAGCTGGCTAACCTGATTACACTTGTATACAAAATATTCCATGTATAATACATACATACATACGAACGTACCGTAAAAGCATTTATAGTGCACATCTGCACCATCACGAACATCTAACGTTCACACATGTATAACTTGGCAGCACTGTCTAGCGTCAAGAGTTTTTTAATGCATGTAAACGGCATAGCTGCCGCAAATCTCTGCAAAAGGCGCAGTAAACTATTTTAAGATGCAATAGATTGCAGTGGAACAATAAGTTGAATATATGTATGTATTAGAGGCCTGAGTAAAGAGTCTTGAAATGTAAAAACGTCATGATTTTTAAATGTATTCACGTCGCATGTATTATACTAAACCAATAATAAATGCTGTCGCACTATAAGCGAAGCACGATGGATGTATTGGTGTATGTGTATACCAGTGTTAACAAGCGGTGACATCAAGACAGCTTGCCTGTAACAAACACTCAAAAGAAGTACTGTTGATTAGTGTATGCTTGTTATTTTTCATATTGTACGTTTGAGTGTGTGTGTAATATGTAGATGGTAAGCTATTATGTGATTAACCGCATACAACTCATGTTAATAGATGTGTGTGCCATTGCATGTGCGCAGAAAAATAAAAGATCATACACACATACATGCATGACGTTTGTACACGCGCTCATGCGTAGAAAGAAGCTAGTATCACAAATTCTTCCGTCACGAAGTGTTTTCTTCTTTACTCTTATACCTACAATACTTAAATAAATTTCTTGCAAACAGTGTTGTTAACGTTTGTTTTATAAGATTTCGCTGTAGCAAAGCATTTGAAAAATCCCTCATGTCTTAAAAGTTCTTGTGCAGGAGACTAGTATGTATGTATTTTGATATTTAAATTACATGCATGCATGATATTTAAATTACAAAATAAATTGCCAAAACCGAAAAAAGCTCTTAAACTTAAAAACTGGGTTGAACTCAAATAAATCACAAAAAAAAAAAAAAACTTAAAAATCGCAAAAAAAAACGAAAAGAAAGCCAAATCCCGAAAATTTTCAAAAAATCGTTAATACTGAAAAAATTGCAAAAAAAAAACACTCAAAATAAAAAACTGGGCTAAACTAAAATAAATCGCCAAACAAAATAAATTCAGTGAAGTGTGACTTAGACCGGCGCACGAAGGGTTCCGTACGGACACTAGATATGTAATTCAATACGAATTTTAGCCTATATAATGAATAGTTTTGCCTTTTCTCGTTTTTGGGTTTTTGCGCGTTTTTTAGTTTTAGCGGTTTTTCGGTTTTCGGCGCTTTTTCAAATTGGCGATTTTTTTCATATTGGCGATTTTTTGTCAATTGGGCGATTTTTTAGTTTTGGCGCCTTTTTCGCATTTTTGCGATTTTTTTTCGGTTTTTAGCGATTTTTTTTCATTTAAGCAATTTTTTTTTTTTAATTTTGGCGCCTTTTTGCATTTTGGCGATTTTTTCGGTTTTTAGCGTTTTTTTTTTCTCATTTTGGCGATATTTTCATTTTGTCGATTTTTTCGGGCTTGTCGATTAATTTTAGTGTTAGAAATTTTTTTTAATTTGGTGCTTCTTTTGTTTTAGCGATATTTTTTTTTGGTTTTTTTTCGCTTTTTATCTGATTTGGCGATTTTATAATTTTGGGATTTTTTAATTTTACCGTTTTCGAACATCTTAGTTTTAGTTGTTGTAGTCTGCGTAAAAATACACTAATTTTACAAATTTCAAGTGTCAATACAGTAATTTTGACTTAGCTGCACAATCAACTTTGCACCACTTTTTGTGCAGATAAGTCAAAAATGCAGTTATCTTAAATGCAATTACCTGCCTAAATGTGCAGGTATACAATTTTTGAATTCAGTTTTATACACATACATGGTTGCATATTTATCCAGCCACATGTTTTTTAATGTGTGCAAGCTTACTTAAATTTTTGATATTAGAATAATTTAAAACTGACAAAAAATATGTTAAATGCGCAGGTATACAAAGTGCACTTAAAAATGGATTTTGAACAATAATTACAGAAAAAATATATTTTGTGCAGTTAAGTCAATGTGCATGCAGCTAACATTGATTTTTTACATGAAAATATTTTTAAATAAAATTAAAATTAGTTTTAGGGCACTTCTCTTAAATGTGCATGTATAGAAAGTGCACTTAAAAAACAAATTTGTATGAGATTTCAAAGAATAGTGACAGAAATTTATCATTTTAGGCAGTTAAGTCCAAAGTGCACTTAAACAAAAGGCAGCTAAATCAAAACTACTGTATACATATGTACATACAATTGTATGTATGTATGTATATTACATTGGATTTTAACATATTTCGTTGCTCGTTTTGGAACACCCTTTAATTTTTAACTGTCATGTATTTGTTGTTGTAGCTGCCAAGTTTCTACATACTCTGTCCAAATTTCACGTCCGTAGCTCTCACGGTTCCTGAGAAAATAGCGTGTGACGGACAGACGGACAGCGTAGCGAAAACAATAGGCTTCCTTTTCACCTTTGGTGTACGGAACCCTAAAAAACGAAAAGAAAGCCAAATCCCGAAAATTTTCAACAAATCGTTAATACTGAAAAAATTTCCATAAGCGCTCGAAATAAAAAACTGGGCTAAACTAAAAGAAATCGCCAAAAGACGAAAAAAAATCGAAAAGAATCATAATGAAGCAGATGCAATAACTTCGGCTGCACATATTTTATAATATTTTTAAACTTTAATTTTTCTTTAAACACAATTGTGTGCAGAATGAATTCTTTGACAAGAATACCATTGTCAGATGCATAAACTTCACATATCTGACAATAATAAAATGTCTGACAAATATTTGGCAATAATTCGACAATGGCAACGAAATGTGCTTGTACAATTGCCAGATGTCTGACAATTTAATGTCAGCTGATAACCTTGCAATATCTTAACTGGCAACGTTGCCAGACAAAAATTATCAGTTCACACGGTTGCAAAAAATGTGTGACACACAAGTTGCTGACAATATTGTAAGATCTGACAAAACTTTTATGTGATAAGAAGGAAAAATTTTCAAGGACATGGATGAAAATATATTATCAATTTATTTAATTATCGCTTAATTGAATTAATTTAATACTTTTTTGAACTTGAAACGAAATTTAACAATTTTGTTTAATGCCTGCAATTTAGTAATATTTCTGTGCGTGTACTTGGAGAACTTTTGGATGTTTAATTGTAGTCACCTAATCTGAATGATCGAATAGGACAAGTGATTTACGGCCTGGCCCACGATGTCGAAAAGAAATTATCTGTCCATAGTTATATTGAAAACAAAAACAAAATAAGAAAATTTGTTTTTATTTTCAATATAAGTAAGCGATAGATAGTTTCTTGTCGACATCGTGGGCCAGGCCATTAGTTTTATTTGCTTTACTGCGATTTCTAGTTTTGTTGTTTTCTTTTTTGTGTCATTCACCTTATGTTTGTTTGTTTTTGTCCCAAGTCTAGGCCGTTTGTGACGCAGTTTCTGAGTTGAATGTGAACAAATATAATATTTAATATTAATATATTATAATATTTTTGAAAGCAAAAAAAAATTTCTTCAATGCTAAATATTTTTTTTTTCGTTAATTGGACAGATCGCTGTTTTATTGCAATATGGAAATATATGCCAAAAAAAACTAGTTTTTGGAGTTAATAAAGCAGAAAGAATTATTCCTCATATCATATTTTGCCTTGTGGAGAAATTTCGTATGAACGACATTTTTAACAACTTCAGCAAGTTAAATAAAAATTTAAAAATTTAGACTAGATTTTTTGAGTTGCAATAAAGGAGCGATACGTGTTCTAATAATGTGGTGTGAACGAGGACATCTCCACGTGGTGTGAACTGAACGCAGCAAAAACATTTTTCACCTAAACGTTGACGTACATATGTAGCTGATTAGTTAAAGTTGCATTTAATAAATAAAAATGTATGCAATATTTTACTGCAAATTAGGAAATGATTTAATTCCTCATTAAAAAATTTGTTTCAATTTAAATATATCCTAATGAACCGTTGAGATTTGAGAGATGAACAGGTGGGCAATGCATATTCATATTATTCATTTGCCACACGCAAAGAAAAAATATGGTTGAGGTAACCATAATCAAACAGCAACATACTACGACTAAATTATAGGGTTGCAGTCAAATCATATTATTGTTAATAGAAAATCAAACTTTAATAATATTATTATCTGAGTTAGTAATAATATTATCTACAAAAACAATGAACTTTATTACACCTAATCGTAGTATTGTAAATATGACAACACTATTGTTAGATGTGCCTAAAATATAATTGAGACTCACCATACCATGATCTAATATTACATTAATATTGTTAAATACGACCACAGTATTATTTAATATAATAATACTATTTTGTTTTTTAATCATATATTTATTGTAGAAACAGCTGTGCGTTAAATTCGAAATAAAAATAAATTAACATTGTTGAAATAAAATGTATATATAGAAAAGTATACTTACACGACATACAGACATGTCTGTATAAAGAGATACACAAATGTTTATATATTTTTATTGATCTACTCTTTTGTTTATTCTTTATTTATTTATTTATTTATTTAACACCACCCGTGCACTACCGATAGCTTACAAAAGAAACACTGAACTGACAGATGTTTCTGAAAAACCTTTTTTTTAAAACTTAATATAGTATGGTTTTGGATAACATTATATTGTTATTTACATCATATTATTTTTAAATAATAATACAAATTATGTTGTAGTCATAACAACAAAATTGCTTTGTTAAACTCTAACCATATCACACTTTTTATGAATACAATAATGTAATTATTAAATTCAAACATTACTTTATCTATCGTAACGAAATAAATGTTTAAAATAACAATAACTAGTTTTCAACGACCACACATTGGTTTTAGAGAACATAATATTGTTTTCTCAACCATTATACAACCATATCTTTTCTTTGCGTGCATAATTTACGCAAGCTTCCAAGTATGAGTTATTGAATTTAATTAACTTTGTTATTCAAAACTCAAAATAGACACCAGACAAAGGTCTTGATCTAGGCGCACGGTAATGCGCCAGGCCAACTTCCGGCCAATTCACGCAGTGTGTATATTTACAGGAAGCCATTCGAGCTGTTTTTACCCCCCTCATAACTTTGTTCCCCGCTACCGTAAAATTATGAAATTTAAATCATAAATAGAATAAATGCATGTAACCTCATATGCAAAGTTTGAAAGTTTTACAATGAAAGGATCCGGAGATATGTAGGTGCAAAAAGTGCATATTTTAAGACATACTCACTGATCACTCATCAAATTGATGAAGCACTTCCGCTAAAGCTAGAGAGCTAAGATTTGGTACACGAGTAGGTCTAGGTGAGCAATGAACCAGAAAAATCTGAAAACCTAAAAATTTTATACAAGGGGGCGGCGCTACGCCCATAAAAATTAAAATCTGTGCTAGTGAGCTGAAATTTGCTACAGGGCTAGGTCTAGGTGAGCAATAAACTAAAAAAGTTTTAAAACCCGAAAATTTTGGCCAGGAGGGCGGGGCTACGCCCATAAAAGTTAGAATTAAAAAAGCAAATCTAAGGTGCTTAATGGAAGCTATTTTATTGAAATTCGGCATACATGCTGCGAGAAGAAGAGCCTAAAAATTTTTCATTAAAAAAGTTGGCGTTGACACGCCCATACAATTTCAACCTCATTTTCGTGTACTACGGCTCAGCATATTTAGATACACTATTTCTGTATGTATTATTATCCGTTTGCAACGAAACTTGACAGGAATAATTAACAATGACCGAAAAAAAATCTTAAGTTTGGAAAAGCGGGCGGGGTTACGCCCATTAAAATTATAAATGAAAAGTTGTGCTAAGGAGCTGAAATTTGATAAACGAATAGGTATAGGGGAGAAAACAACAAGAAAACCCTGAAAACCCGGAAATTTTAGTCAGAGGGGCGGGGCTGCGCCCATAAATATTAAAAATTAAAAGTTGCTTTTATGAGCTGAAATTTGATACACAAGTAGGTCTAGGTGAGAAACGAACTAGAGAAATCTGAAAAACAAAAAAATTTTACCAGAATGGGCGTGGCCACGCTGCTATTGTTTGAACCTGAAAACTTACTGCCTTATGTATAAAACTTATTAAGACTTTTTAAGAAAATTTTTTTATGAAAATTTGTCTTAAAACCCCTTTATAAAGCTTTAATAAGTTAAATAAATAAGGCTATTAATATACAGCTTTTAACTTAAGCCACTTTAGTGAAACTTTCCATATACCTTACACGTATACAATACTTTAAACTATAACCTAAAAAAGTGGGAGTGATCACTCCCATAAAATTTTAGCCTTGTGTTTAATCTACTTCGGTCTGGCATATTTTGGAAGAAAATTAGCATGAAATATAAGCGCGGCTCACAACAGTATTGTGAGCTTAAAATAGTGGGAGGGGTAATGCTCATAAAATTATAAGGTAAAATTCACGCTAAAGAGCTGAAATTTTATACACAAGCAAGTGTAGATGAGTAAACCAATGGAAAAATCTTAAAACCAAGAAGTTTTATCCGCTAAAACTTCAATTCACAGTAGAGTGCTGAAATTTGGTACACAAATAAATCTAGATCAGAGATCACTTAGAAAAATCTAAGAAACCAGAAGTTTCAATCAGGGTTGGGAACTCAAAGTCTGCTTAGCCGAATTTAGCAGATTATCAAGAAATTATATGACACCCTTACGATTACAAATGTATATAATGCATAGCATATGTCAGTGAAAGGTGTTGTGCCAAATTTTTGATAGGAACTTGGCCTTTTTTCACATTGATGTTTTTGTGAGGATATATATTTTTTACAGCTATTTTAGTTAAACTATGATTTTTTTTTTTAGTACATTCTAAAATAAAGAAAATACTTATTAATCAGAAATTTATTTGCTGGTGGTTCAGCTTTGTCTATATGCATTTCATTATTGCTGTAACAAATCATCAAAAATATTATTATTTGCGGATTCTCAAATAGTTCTTGAAAGTCTGTGCATAAGATACGAGGTTTGTGCCTATTTAAAATGTGTGGTTGAAGTCTACTTATGATTTGTTACAGCAATAATGAAATGCATATAGAAAAGGGGGGGGGGGGTTGTTTTAACATTCTAATACCGTAATTTATGCGATATGCTGACTTCTATTCGAAAATCTGTCTAAATTAATTAAATATGAAATATGTGAACATAATTTTTATGGAATATAAATTTTAAATAATAAAACTTGTAAATAAATAAGTTTACAGCTTTCGAAAGCAGGTCAAATTTGTCTAATGAATACGAAATTTATTTACATGTGTATTTAATATTGAAAAATATGAAACTGTCTTGCAAATTATTGTATTACACACATGTTAAATGGTTGCTTTCACTGAGTCCTGCAATTTTTGTTGCAGCAATTTTTTATTTTTTAGTGCAAAAGAGCGAGAGAGGAATACACATATTCAAGAGTTGCTGCAACAAAAACTGCACGTCTGGACCGGGACTAACTGTTGCGAACGAACACTAATATTTAAATCAATATTTTATTTTATTTAACGCGTTTTAAAATTAAAAAGAATTTAAAAAAATTAATTTGTTGTGTTCATGATGTGATGAAACGCATTAATAGATTTTAATCACAATTAACAAGCTTGAGGGTATTGTTGGCTGAATTAGTTAGTTAACACGTTGACTACAAAACCGAAGGTCCTGGGTTCGAGCCCGGTCCCGGACATTAAATAACAATAGCAAGCATTTTTCTGATGTGCATTAGTATCCCTTTGTATCAGTTATTCTAGGAAAGTTCAAGTAATGAAGTTATAGTCACTGGTCACTGAACTACTCCTGCTTCAGCGGATACTAATCCTAATGTAACATCAGAGCACCCTTCTACGTCGGTATTGTGTAGCAGAATCATCGACGAAGTGAAATAACCAATAAAATGGCTACTAAACACAGCTTTGAAAATTTAATACTCTTCATTGACACCAGAGGCGCTGCTGCACTGCATTATTAAAAAAACGTGTAAAAAGCATAGTTGTAAAATAATGAAGCTTTCCTCTATATCTTCCTTCGCCACCTGCCTGCTAAAGAAGGTAACACCTAGTAATAGTACTACGCATTCATTGCCTGAGTGTTACTTCTCTTTAATAAAAGAAAACAGCTTACAAAACCCCAATGTTTGTAGATAAACTGTCAATAAATTATTGAGAATTATATAATTCTTTCTGCCAAAAAAAACCGACTTCTATGCATAGATCTGATAGAAGAAGATAAGAATGCCTCTGCCCAATTTTTAAATGCAAGATTGTGTTTTTTTTTAGAGCTCAGGGTGCATTTTAAGTCTTGTAAAAATCGGTAAAGTAGAACCACTCAAAATAAAATATTAAATTTTAATGGGCGTGACTCCGCCCATTTTTTAAATTTAAGATTGTGTCTATTTTAGAGCTCAAGGTATGTGGTAAGTTTCGTAAAAATCGGTTGAGTAGAACCGCGTGAAATATTATAATAAATTTTAATGGGCGTAATCACGCCCATTTTTTCCACTTTCAAATTGTGTAATTACAAGAATCAAAGGTGTTATATATGTAGGTTTCGCAGCAATCAAATAATTAGAATATCATAAAATTATATATAAAAAAATTGGGAAACTATACCCTCTCAGGCAATAAACAAAATTTTATAATCGGTCCAAAATGTACTGAGTTATGAAGATATACACCTAAAAAAACAGAGACGAATTGTTAACCTCCTCCTTGTTTTGAAGTCGGTTAAAAAATTATTGTATTTTTGTAGTTCTCAATAATTTATTGAGAATTTACCTATGAACATTTTTGTTTTGTAACCTGTTTTTAGTTATGGCTGAAATCTAAGTATCAGTAAATCTAAGTATCAGTAAAGATCTATGAAGTGCAATTAAATGTGCTTAATCACAAAAAAAATATCCCATTGTACTGGGCCATAAAGTTTGTAAGATGCCTGGACGTCTAAAATTAAAAAAAAATAGGGTTTCTTTTTACTTTTGTAAACATCATAAGCAAAGTGCATACAAGTCAGCTGATTTTGATAATAGGTGATGCCAAGTCTTATTTTATTGTCATTGGTATAGATGGATGATGTGTAAGAAGCATGGCATCATGTACTTTGAAATGCAGAATGTATAGAATGTTTTATGTGAATTTTTAACTTTACTGCTTCTTAGTTTTACATTACCAATTATACATAAAAATATTGTGCATGACATTTTTAGAATGTCTGTAGACATTGCACATAATAATATTAAATTTTATTTTATTTTTCAGATCTGACAATATGCATTCTGCAACAAGATTGGTAAGTCAATTTATACTAAAAGAATACTTACGATTACGTAAGGTTTAATTAGACGTTACATAACCATAACCACACAAAACAGCTGTTCGAACTAACCTAATAAGCAACACTGTTTAATTGCCAGTGACTTGACATAATGCCATAGCCATAACCACAACCATAAAAACCAATTGAATTTTGAGTTAGATTTAATTATTATTGTTCGAACTTTTTTTTGTTTCTATATATATAATTTGATCAGACTAAAGTTCGTATCGGTTTTTAAACCAAATTATATGTGATAATTATTAAAGAACAAATAACACCAACGTTAATTGTAAATATTCTGACAACCACTTAGTAGAACGTAACAACTAGCTGTTTTCGAAAGTCGCTGCACCTTCATCATCAGCGTTCTTTGTGTCAGTTGATGTAGATTTCTGTTTTATATACTTAGGTACTGAGCTTTTATTGCAAATAGAATATGTGAATTGTTTTGATTTATTGTGTATAATACAATTTGCTGAAAGCTTTTCTTGTAATGAATAACTGATTTGGTTTTTTGGCAACACTGCCTTAAACATTAATTTTTAATTTCAAGTTTCAATACACTAACAATTTTTACTAAAACACTACCTATACAGCAAAAAAAAAAAAGTTGGAAGTAATTTTTAAGGAACTACACATTCTTTGCTTCCAAAGAATATGCACACATATGTACAAATAACGACCAACATTTAAGAATAAAGCATTAGACACATTCACCACAGCAAGCTACCGACTACCAAATGTCAAGGATAGAATACACATGTTTATATGAGAATGATTCTTTTGAAGACAGCAAGGCAACATGGCGACAGGTTGATGTCTATGCTGATTTTGCCGTTGTAGTCCAATTAAACTAATTTCTATTTCTTGGGCTACATTGAGAAAATTCAGTATTGCCAGTACAATACAAAATGTTGAATGAATGATTTTGTACAATTATTTCATATTATTAAACAGAAACTATATCCAAAAATTGATGTAAAGCACAAATTGATTAATTTTTGTACTTTTACGTGAAATAAGTATATTTTAAAAGAGCAATTAATTTTTATAAATGCAAAATATATAAAAGTGGCAATACTGAACTATGTATTTGTACTTGAATATCAGCTGCAGATGGTGCTGCTGCCGCCTCCAAAATAATTAAGTAGCCGGCTACGAGGCGACAAATGCTGCTAGCGGCATTTAAAGTCGTGTGTTCGTGTAGCCTGCTGTGGTGAATGTGTTTAATGCATAAGTACGTATGTATATAAATGTGCGCATTTGGCAACACTGATATTCGGCAACAACGCAAAATTTTCTCAGGGAACAAAGTACAGACATTTAAACTCAATATCAATCTGTCTGGTTGTAAAAATAAATACAAACGAGCTTAATAAATCCATCAATATGTACATATGTATGTAAGTCAGTCAGTTTATGTATTCAATCATGCATTTTTTTTATTTTTACAAACATAGTACGTACATACATGCATACATATGTATGTATAGTATGTATTGTGCTATATTACATGCCGCCAGTCTACAATACATTCAGTAATTGAGAACCTACAAGTGCAAAGTCAAGTAAGTCATTAAAACAATCTTTTTACTACACAATTTTATTTATTTACATATTTATTATTATTTTTTCATATCGTATTTTTAAGTGTTTTATATCATCATAATACGCTAGAATGCGTAGAGTAGTAATTGTAAATACTTGGTAAATATTTACGAACGTAGTGGAACTGAAAGACAGATAGAGAAACATTAGTACTCGTACAATATTTTTATTAAATTTCTTTCTTATGCCAATACATATTTTTTTCTACGTCACAAGCGTCTATGTACTTCAAAGTGTTGTATGTATGTAAATATGTATGTATGCATGTTGTATTTATGTATGTTATGTTCTTACCGGGTAGTAGGTATTTTGTAGTTGTTCTATTTTAACATGTTTGTGGTAACACACACCAACGTCTTCTCTAACCATACAACCAACCAAACAACGCGTATAGTTTTTTACGGCCGATTTCATATTCGTATCATATCATTACGTGTATTGTAACTTCAATTTTCAAGTTTAGTGTTATTGACACTGGATGAAATTGTTAAATGCGTAGGTACATACATACATATGTACATACTAGTGTCCTGCACAAGACTATTTATAAGACCTTGCAAGACATGAGAGATTTTTTCAAATGCTTTACTACAGCGAAACATTCTAAAGGAATCGCTAAACAACACTGTTGGCTAGACAAACAACCGAAAAAATTACTTGCCAACAGTGTTGCTTAGCGATTCTTTCAGAATATTTCGCTGTAGTAAAGCATTTTAAAAAATCTCTCATGTCTTGAAAGGTCTTATAAATAGTCTTGTGCAGGACACTAGTATAGGGTGTTTTTTTGAGGGGTATAGAACTTCGAATTGAAATAAAACACAAGAAAATCGTTTTAATGTCCATCAATTTGGCTTTATTGGAAGGATAATTTTATGCCATTAATGTTTAAATATGATTTCGGGCATGTGGCCGCCGCGGCTGGCTCGAATAAAGCCAATTCTACAGGTCCAATTTTCAACCACTTTTTCGAGCATATGGGGCCGTATGTTGGCAATAACGCCACGAATGTTGGCTTCCAAGTCCCCTAACGTTTCTGGTTTGTTGGCGTAGACGAGCGACTTCACATATCCCCAAAGAAAATAATCCAATGGTGTCAAATCACACGATCTTGGTGGCCAATTGACAGGTCCATTCCGCGAAATTATGCGCTCATCGAATGTTTCCTTCAATAAATCGATTGTGACGTGCGCTGTGTGGCATGTAGCGCCGTCTTGTTGGAACTACAACTCATCCACATTCATGCCATCCAATTCGGGAACAAAATAGTCGGTTAGTCGGCTCCAATTGCTGTGCACGGTGGCGAATCGATTCATTCGGGTCCTCTTCAACACTTTGCTCTACAGCGGCAATTGTTTCTTCGGTGCGCACTGTTCGACGTCTCTGCGGATGCGTATTATCACATAGAGTAAACGTAGTGCGAAAACGATCCATGGTTAACCGAATTAATTGCTCTGATGGACGATTATGTCGACCATAAAATGGACGGAGCTTGCGGTAAACTTCGCGAACTGAACCATTATTTTCGAAATAAATTTGCACGATTTGCAAGCGTTGTTCTTTTGTCAACCTGTTCATGATGAAATGGCATACCAAACTAAATATTAATCACTTGACAGCTGACAAAACGGCCGCCAGTTAAAAAAGTGATGCCAACTTAAAGTTCTATACCTCAATAAAAAACACCCTTTACATACTACATGTGTATGTATATAAGTCAAAATATGTATGTATATACATATAACAATAAAATGAAGAGCAATGCACGTGTACTGCATAAATATATGTATATAGGATTGTACATATGTATGTATGTATGTATTGTCAGAGGTGTATGTATATGTTTTTATTGACAGTGGCAGAGAATTATCTAGAACATTAATTTATTCTCAAAAAAAAATCCAGAACTGAAATTCAGTGTTGCCGGATCTGTTCATACCCCGATTGCAACAGAACAGAGTATCTCTACCTAATTTGTGCAAAAACCTCTAATACTCTACAACTACTTACACTTGGAGTATTTTTATACTCAGAGTATGAATATTTATGCCCTTAGGCTCTACATACCTACGAGTTTGACTTATAAAATTTAACTTATAAGATAGATATCTATGCACTAATAGATACCTATGGGTAGAAATAACGGACACTATTTGGACAAAATAAATATACTTTGGTACACATGATACTCAGAGTATTTGTTCATCATACGCTCTCGTATGCATTTGTGTGTATAAAATGGAATGGGTAATGTGCTCTGGTAGTTTGAAAACATTAATGAGATAATTAAGAGATAAAATTTAGAGTAAAAAGATAACGTTTAAAAAACCGATATTCATGCCTGCCACAGAAATCGATCGAAATTGTTTTGATTACGAATTTTCATTTCGATCGTTTTTTGTTTTACCTTCTCCAGAAATTCAATTGTTTTCCATTCAGATGTACTTATGTAGCAATATTAAGCAAAACAAAACAAAACACACTTGCGGCATATCTATTTGTTAATTTAAGTAACATCCCAGCAAACATTTCATTTATTACTTCAATTATAAGGTAATAATTTTAATAACACCAACTGCGTTATGGATTGCTTAAACATTAACTGCAATATTTCAACAAGTGAGCGTATGATTACATGCTGGTTATGCTTAGGTAATTACCATTTGAAATGTACCACACTTAAAGCACGTGATGCAGATGCACTTGCAGATCAAACAAAATCACTCCAGTGGAGTTGCGCTCATTGTAAAAAGATAAATATAGAATTCTATAAAATTTTTTAAAAGTTATAAAGAAGAGTTTGATGATATAAATCAGTGTCCCGCAAAATAAAATATGTTTGTATTGGTGAGAAAAATGAGAGTAAAATAAACTTGCACTTGAAAAAAAGTTTTGTAATATAAACTACATGATGTGTTTATTAGTTGTTTGAATTTTGTTTTGTAAATAAACAATTTACTAAAAACTTAAATAAAAAGTAAAAATTTAAGAACCATTCAACAATTTAGTGTATAAATTCAAAATTAAAATTTATTCACAACTCTGTTGATACTATTAAAATGCCTTTTTAAACTATTTTTCCTATTATTTTTAAATATTCCACAATATAAAATGCATTGCATATTGCCAAAAGCATTTTTAATCACGAAATATTTCCCAACTTCCATAATTATATTATCAATTTTTTGTCTGTAGAAATTTATTATATTTGAACTTTCATTTCGTTCCGTGTGCTCAAAAAAACTAAACACAAAACCAGGAAAAAATTAATACATGCATGCAAAACTTACTTCGTCGCTTGCTCAGTGACGACTAAATGAAAGAGCATAAGCATGTATGTGATCAGGGTTACCGTTCATACGACTAAAGTCGCAATTTGATCCTTTTTTAGCGGTCTGCGACTTTTTGTGAGACTTTTTTTATGACCGACTTTTGCGACCTTTTTGATTTTCTTGGGACTTTTTGCCCTTTTTTTGTAAAGATTCTCACAAAAAACATTAAAATTGCAGTAAATTAAATTTTTTTTATAAGTGGTTTTAAAACATACAAGTTTGTACTAACATGTGAACATTTTGAAAATAGCTTTGCTTAAAAGTAAAAACATGCAACTCAATGCTGTCAGCTTTAAATTTAATAGACAAAGATATAGAAGATTGGATTCCAAAAAAGTAATATTTATGTATGTTGAAGTATAAATACATTCACCCAAAAAATAGGATATATGGCACCAATATCGAACGAATAGAATTGAAGTAAAGAGCTCACGGTGTTTTGGTTCGAAATGTTAGAATTTTGTAAAAAAATATCTTGACCTCGGCAGCATACATACGACAGCCAAATTTATTAAACTTAAGTAGATTTCTTCAGTATAAAAAATATGTATTGAACCACATACAATAATGCAACTGTATATGTTATGAAATATGCAATTAGCTTTTTGTTTTGATTCAATAATATTTTTTAATAAAAAAGCGTTTAAAAAGCTGCGCAACTTTTATTTTCTCACGCGACTTTTTTGTGCGACTTTATTTTTATAAAACGACCTTTTGTGCGACTTTTCAAAATTTCCCAGCGGTAACCCTGTATGTGATTTTCATCCGCACAATTGTGCTATGGCTTGCGGGTTACTGATATATGTAAATGGAAACTTTTTGGCATTACAAACGAAATTGTCAAAATTTGGTGATTTATTTACAAATTTTTTGAATTTGGATAATTTTGTTGATGATCAAAATCCTTCGTCTTTAAAAAATAAAAATAAAAAAAGAATGATAAGT
This sequence comes from Tachina grossa, assembly GCA_949987645.1. Lineage (NCBI taxonomy): Eukaryota > Metazoa > Arthropoda > Insecta > Diptera > Tachinidae > Tachina > Tachina grossa. Next base: position 56,037,869 of record OX465276.1, on the reverse strand, counting down.
CTCCTGCTATAACTTTGAATTACAATTCATCGAATCCTATTTTTCCAAATGCTGCTGAAGTCAATGAGGCCTCCTCATTGCCTTCAACTTCAACTTCTGCGAGCGTTATTACCCCTCAAGAAATAAGTGGACAAATTTTTACAACACCGCCAATCCAATTGAATAACCATATTTCTACAAATGCAACGATTAGTAACACAACTACTTATAATGCATTGCGAGCAATTCCACCCAAGAAAAATATATTTGTTTCTCGTTTGGCAAGCGTTATTTCTATAGATGATGTGGACTACTACATAAGATCTAACGTTGGCAATAATGCAGATATTCTGATACATAAATTTCAATTTTCTCAACCAAGATCTATCGCTTCTTTTAAAATTACAGTTTCTGCAGATATATTTAATATGCTTTTGGATCCTAACTTCTGGCCTATAAATACTTTAGTTAGAGAATATAATTACAAGGAAAGACCGAGAGCAAATAATATTGGCGTACTTCCTGAACGTGAAACCAATATTCCAAAAAACTAAATAGCGTTAGTTCGAACTCATTGTCGTTACTCTATCAAAATGTTCGTGGCTTGAGAACTAAACTGTCCAATTTGTATATACAAAGTTTTATTGTACTTACTGAAACTTGACTTAATAATACTTATCTTAACACCGAAATCCTTTGTAATAAATATAATATTTACCGTCGAGATCGTGGTATATATAGTCATGGTGGTGGTGTTCTCATTGCTGTCTCCAGCTCATTGCATTCTGAACAGTTAGTTAATCAATCGTTGCTTGATATTGAATTTGTATCAGTTGTCATTAAAATGAAGCATAAAAATATTATAATAACTTGCTCCTATATTCCTCCATCGTCTACACATTCCGTATATATTCAACATGCTGACGCTATAAGATCTGTTGCTAATAGTTACAATAAAACTGATTCTTTTATGTACAATCATGGGTGATTTTAGTATGCCTTCCATAGTTTGGAATTATTTACCTGATGATAATTATTACGTACAAAGTAAACTTAATGATTGCTGGAAGGAATTTTTCAACATTTTATACGAAATGAGCCTTTTTCAAATAAATGGTATAATGAATGATTATTTAAAAATTCTTGATCTAATTTTTGTAAACGATATTGATGAACGTTATCTTAAACGAACGACACCTATTTCTGTTCCTGAAGATCGATACCATCCTGCTATTGAATCATTTGTACCCATTCCACCTGATTATGGTTTACAGCCCTTGGTCAGTGTAAAATCATATTGTTTTAAACGCACTAACTACTTTTTGTTAAATGAGCTTATTTTAAATACTAATTGGTACGATATTTTAATGCCTCCCGTTAATTCAGATGTTTCTTTAGAAGACACTTTTGGGCTTTTTTATCACAAAATGTATTCTTTTATGGATTTGTGCATACCGGAGCATATAATCAAACCATTATCTGGACCTCCGTGGAATAATAAACAATTATATCGTGCTAAGAATAAAAATAATAAATTTTACAACATATTTAAAAGAACTGATTCTTCTGTTGATTATCTTAGATATTCTGTGAGTCGTGCAGAATATACAAAATTAAATAGCATACTGTACAAAAATTATATAACGATGACTAAATTTAATTTGAAACGAAATCCTAAGTCGTTCTACAAATTCATCAATTCAAAGAAAAAAACTTTTGGTTATCCTGCTGTGATGACATATCAACAAAAGGTAACAACTGATGATGCTCTTATTATTGGTATGTTTGCTGAGTTTTTCTCTACAACTTATTCTGTTATAACGTTTGATGATTCGATCGAATATCCATTTCCATTAGCTGAAAGTCAATCTATATCCTTATCTAACTTCGATATATACATGGTCATAAATGAATTAAAAAAACTAAAATTTTCATATGATGTTGGTCCCGATAAAATTCCCAGTTGTATATTAATTAACTGTGCTGAAGCCTTAGCTATACCGCTGACTGTGATGTTTAATTTGTCAATTAAATATAAATTTTTTCCCGATATTTGGAAAAATTCCTTCGTTGTTCCGTTGTTTAAATCTGGAAACAAATTTGAAATTGAAAATTACCGTGGAATTGCAAAGCTAAGTACTATACCTAAATTGTTTGAAAAGATTATCACTGAATATATGTATTTACTATCAAGTGGCAAGTATCATATCCCCGTGTCAACATGGCTTTCAAAAAGGTTGTTCTACAACCACAAATCTTCTTCACCTTGCGATCACAATAAATAGAGGCTTTTTACAAAGGATGCAAACAGATGTTATCTATACGGATTTTAAAAAAGCATTTGACAAAGTTAATCATTTACTTCTTATCAAGAAACTTCAAATAATGGGATTTACAAATCTAAGCATAATTATGTTACAAAATTCTATTTGTTTATAATTTTTGGCTATTTTATTAAATTTTGCATTTTTGTGAGCATAAAATAACCCATTATATTTTGAATACTTTTAGGCAATCAGTAATCTATTAACTTTTGGATATTTGTAGGCAAAAAGTATAGGGTACCGCATACTTTTTGAACTTCTCATACAAAAATAATGGCTTATTCAGTCAAATTGTAAGTACTCACGACTGGAGAGTACATACACTTTTTTGCATTCTAGTAGGCAAACTTTTTTGCTGGGTTTTTTTGTCTATGAGAATTGCAAGAAACCTTTTCCTAAGCTTCTGCAAATACCACCAGTATTTGGTGGATTTAATGTTAATATATTCTGCAGTTTAATATAAAAAGAAGTTTGTATGTACATACTTATATTAAGAATATTTAAAAATGTAAATGGATAAAGATGAGGAATTCAGAACCATGTATGTTCAGTTTGACTACAATTTATTTAATTTATTATAAAAACTTTGTATAATTTTCAAATGTTATTTAAATTTTTGGATAGTTTTCATAAGCTTTAATGTACCCGGACAGAATTATGAAGTTCTTTTTCATACACATTTTTTTTATTTAATTTTGCAGAATAAAATAGACCTAAAATTAAATGTCCGTAAATTTCACATACAATAGATATTCGTATTCGGGAATATCGTTTTAAATATTCGTATTCGCGGATATCGTTTTAAAAATTCGAATTCAAATTCTCGAATATCAAAAGTTGACATTCGGCATATGTACGTAACGAGTGTTTTTTTTAGAGGTATAGAACTTCGAATTAATATAAAACACAAGAAAATCGTTTTAATGTCCATCAATTTGGCTTTATTGGAAGGATAATTTTATGCCATTAATGTTTAAATATGATTTCGGGCATGTGGCCGCCGCGGCTGGCTCGAATAAAGCCAATTCTACAGGTCCAATTTTCAACCACTTTTTCGAGCATATGGGGCCGTATGTTGGCAATAACGCCACGAATGTTGGCTTCCAAGTCCCCTAACGTTTCTGGTTTGTTGGCGTAGACGAGCGACTTCACATATCCCCAAAGAAAATAATCCAATGGTGTCAAATTACACGATCTTGGTGGCCAATTGACAGGTCCATTCCGCGAAATTATGCGCTCATCGAATGTTTCCTTCAATAAATCGATTGTGACGTGCGCTGTGTGGCATGTAGCGCCGTCTTGTTGGAACCACAACTCATCCACATTCATGCCATCCAATTCGGGAACAAAATAGTCGGTTATCATGGCTCTATACCGGTCTCCATTAACGGTAACTGACTCTCCAGCATTATTTCGGAAGAAGTATGGCCCAATGACTCCACCAGCCCATAGAGCACACCAAACAGTCAGTTTTTGTGGATGTAATGGCGTCTCAAGGGTCTCATGTGGATTCTCTTCACTCCAAATGCGGCAATTTTGCTTGTTGACGTAGCCATTCAACCAAAAATGAGCCTCATCACTGAACAAAATTTTGCGATGAAAATCAGCATCGAGATCAATCTCATTTTCGGCCCATACACCAAAATCACGACGCATTGCATGGTCTCGCGGCTTTAATTCTTGCACAAGCTGGATCTTGTAAGGTCGCAAGCCAAGATCTTTGCGCAAAATCTTCCATAAAGTTGATGGACAAAGCTCCAATTGCTGTGCACGGTCGCGAATCGATTCATTCGGGTCCTCTTCAACACTTTGCTCTACAGCGGCAATTGTTTCTTCGGTGCGCACTGTTCGACGTCTCTGCGGATGCGTATTATCACATAGAGTAAACGTAGTGCGAAAACGATCCATGGTTAACCGAATTAATTGCTCTGATGGACGATTATGTCGACCATAAAATGGACGGAGCTTGCGGTAAACTTCGCGAACTGAACCATTATTTTCGAAATAAATTTGCACGATTTGCAAGCGTTGTTCTTTTGTCAACCTGTTCATGATAAAATGGCAAACCAAACTAAATATTAATCACTTGACAGCTGACAAAATGGCCGCCAGTTAAAAAAGTGATGCCAACTTAAAGTTCTATACCTCAATAAAAAACACCCATTATTATACATGCTCACTCCTACATAATAATTGTAGGCAACACTTATGATAAATTAAATAAAGAAAGGAAAAAAACATACGTATTTTTGTACAAAATTAGTAATTTTTTCTGTTACGTAACAATTTCAAAGACCCCCTCCCCCCACCATAACAAATCGTAACAAAACTCGAACCCCCCCCCCCCTCCCCCCTAGAGCGTTACGTAATATATGGACAGCCCCTATGTCGATTTAGTGCACCTTTCATTCTTCTTCGAAATATCAATCCGCCATGACTTTGCAACGAAACCAGACTTGCAGTGAACATAAAATTTGAAGGCAAAACAACGTTTGCCCGGGTCAGCTAGTGCTTAATAAAAATAATTTCCATATTAATATAATTTTGTAATGTATACAATTTTTGGTATTTTGTTGGTGATTTTCTTCATTATTTTCTAAAATATTAATTTTAGCAAAAAACTTTCTTTGAGACTAATGTTGTTGACCAGAAGAGCTAAAATATTGCCATATGTCATATTCTTGTAAAATAATTTTTTGAAAATAGGTATAGTCATATGCAAACAAATTACATTGAATAAATGGGCTTGAAGGTCAACTTTGAGGGGCGGCCGCACCCCCTAAAACACAACTTATCGCTATGAAATTTTTTTGCATATACACATGTACATATTTTTACATAAAACTGAACCGATTTTGTGGGGAGAGAGCATAAGAAATCCAAAAATAAATAAATAACGGCCACTCTATGCCAGTGTCCCGCAAAATAAAATATGTTTGTATTGGTGAGAAAAATGAGAGTAAAATAAACTTGCACTTGAAGAAAACTTTTGTAATATAAAATACATGATGTGGTTATTAGTTGTTTGAATTTTTTTGTTTGTAAATATGCAATTTAATAAAAATTTAAATAAAAAGTAAAAATTTAATAACCATTCAACAATTTAGTGAATAAATTGAAAATTAAATTTATTCACAGATCTGTGGATACTATTAAAAAGCCTTTTTAAACTATTTTTCCTATTATTTTTAAATATTCCATAACATAAAATGCATTGCATATTGCCAAAAGCATTTTTAATCACGAAATATTTCCCAGCTTCCATAATTATATTATCAATTTTTTGTCTGTAGAAATTTATTAAATTTGAACTTTAATTTCGTTCCGTGTGCTCAAAAAAGCTAAACAAAAAACCAGGAAAAAATGAATACATGCGTGCACAACTTAATTCGTCGCTTGCTCAGTGATAGAGCTGTGTCGTTCATGAACGAACGGGTACAATTGAACGAATCAGTAAAATGAACGAAGTGAGCCGGTCACTTTACTGAGCTGTTATGGCTTTTAGAACATATTAAGAGCTTTTTTTTAACGAATTTAATATACATACGTAGATATTATAAACAGTTTATTTTTATCCTTTATACATATGTGGCTCTTTTGGCAATATGAATCTTTTGATTTCTTATATCAAAGAATATAAAATACTTCAATATTTTAAAAGTTTTTACTTCCTAATTTATTTTGTTTCTTATATTTTCTATTGTTTGTTTTGCTTATTTTGCGAAACAATTCATAACTAACTCACTGCATTTGTCCCTTTTTATTTGACGAATCAACTGTTTGTTTGTTTTTATTTCGTTCTATTTCTTGAAAAGAGCGGATGAACGAAATGAACGAACTCGTTCTTTTTTAGAAAATGAACGAAAATGAGCGGTCACTTCAGTGAACGATTTGGCAGAGCTCTACTCAGTGACGACTAAATTAAAGAGCATAAGCATGTGTGTGATTTTCATCCGCACAATTGTGCTATGGCTTGCGGGTTACATACTTAGATTCTATGCATACAAAATATACATATCTATGTATGTAAAGTACTTACTCGTAAATATGTACATACATACATACTTACATATGGGTATGAATTTTTATTCCAATTTTTTACTGCTCATAATTTGTTTCCATAGAAGTACATGGAAGCAAAATGAAAAACGAAACAGATAAAATAGTAGCGAAATGAAAAAATAATAAGAAGAAAAAGCCAGTCGTTTGCAAAAGAACAAGCTTAATTATTATTAATTTTAATTTTATTATTAAGCTTGTGCTTTTTCAAGTAAACAACAACAAACACGATCTGTAACTAAAAACGCTTTTTCTTAGTTTTTACCAAAATCTAAAACAAAAAAAAAACAAAAATCAAAATGAGTTACATACTTACATATGTACATACATAGATATGTAGATACCCTGTCGGATTTTTATTAGCTAGCTCAAAATATATGTAGGTTACTTTTAGCTAACTCATTTAGAACTAGCTTCTGAACTAACTCATAAATAATACCGATGTTAGTCACTTGCTCTTTGTAGAACTGTATTCTTCCCGATAAGTATTGAAGAACTAAAGGCCCAACTATAATATGAATAAGCTGGCTTAAGCTAATGTCAGAATTGAACGATAAGTCTGTCAAATGCTTAAACAATTCAGTTTGACTTTTATGTGGCCACAATGTACTTACATGCACTTAAGTATTCTTTAGCCACAGCTCTAGGTATTGTCAATAATTTTGTATTAATTTTATTTCTTCTCATAACTCATAAATGAATGCAATTCAATCAAACTAACTTGAAAGAATGTCCTAATCTATTAAAAATTCACATATAAATATATCCATCACCTTATTACTTGTTTTATTTGTTTTGCCTACTAAAAAGTACAACAGTGAATATACATAAGTAAATACATGAGTATGTGTGTATATGTGTATTGTAAAACAAACAATGAAAATAAAAATTTTGCTTATTTTCCGAGTTTAAAATAAGAAACAATAAAAAAATATTTAAAATCAATGAATATTATCTGCTGCTGCTTGTTTGAGTTTAAAAAATGCACAAACAGTTGTTTCCTTACGGAATGTGCGTTCAGTTTGGCACTTTACTTAAGCAAATGACATTTGACGAAACTTGACGAAAAGTTTGTTAAGTACATTATATATAGTTTGCCACATACGTTTTGTATTTAACCGCACAGTTGCTTAAGCTAGCTTATTCATATTATAGTTGGGCCTTAACATTTCCTCGATAACTAAATTTTAGCTAACTCAAAGCTGATGCAGAGATGAGTTAAAGTTTATCGAGAAGATGTCAGCATAAAATTCATGTTTATGTTAACTCTGTGCCGTTTTTATTTTTGTATGGCGCAATAGCAAAGTGTTAAGTATGATGGCTGACAAACAAAGTGTTCACGGTTCGATACCCATGCTCGTCTCTTAAAAAATAATTTAAAATTGTTTCAAATTTAAGTTGACTAAAAATGTTAATCATTAGTAAGTGAAAAATAATGGTTAGCAAAAAAAAAGTACCTCTTTTTCTTCTTTTTTGTTGCGCCTCAAACTAAGTCATAATGGGGCCACACCATTACGAGAGCCTATATTGAAAATACGTCAAATCAAAAAAGCTTGCTTTTCAGTAGAGCGAAAAAACTAGTTAATTCGCTCATTATTGTACAAATAAATGATGTGCCTTCCATAATATGGTTTAAATATACTTACTAATTTATAGGTCTGCAAAAAATATTTTATTTTGCACTGGTTTGCGTATTTTTATGAGATAGCAAATATTTTTTTAGAGTTAGCATATTTTGTCGGAAAAAAATATGATTTTTTAATCAATTTGTAAAATCTTTTACTCAATACTAGATATAATAATTGAAAAGCTACAAGAAAAAACTTAAAATACCATAAAAAAATAACTTACGTCTGACTGAAAGCCTCTTCAATCGCGAGGTGGTCAGCTTTAGTACTCTCTAACTCACTCTCTAGTGTAACAGGATCACTCAAAAGTATAAATTTCGAAACCTTATGTCATTGGCTGTAATCGGTCCATACATAATGTTTCTATTCGATTAACAGTTTAAAAGTTATACATGCATTACCAATTTTTTTTTATATCGGAACCCCTCTTGACTAATATGTTAAAAGTGACGATATCTTAAAAACTAGCGATGGGAAATCAAAATCCTTACCAGATTCGTGTTCAGCATGCTAAACGCAATAAGATGTGAGGTAGATTTATAATAAATTGCTAATTTTTTAAAAATATTGGAAATTTACATGGTAGTGATAATTTATTTTCACCAAAAAAAAAATTATACTTTGAGATAGCAGAATAAGAAAAATTGATATAAAACGGGGAAAATAATTTTTTGGGTTCAAAATTTATACTACAGATGAATATTGCATAGAGGAGCTATTTGGCATCGGAAACTCATTTTGACCAAATTTGAGTTGACATATTTTGAATATAGGCTCTCGATTAGTTAGTCAGTTCGCAGCTAACTAATAGTGCACTTGCATTTTATCAGCCAAAAACTCACTCGAAATTAGCTAACTTGTGGGTTATTTGAAACTTATGCAGCGTGAGTGAGCGTGAAAAACTGAATAGAGGTTTACATGTGAAATGAGTTGCTTCTGAGTCAGTTGTCCCTCGTCTCTGATTAACCATTAGTTACTTTTAAGTTAGCTCAAATCCCGACAGGGTATGTACATATTTGATACTTTAAAAATAATAGATTTATTTCTTATTTTTTTGCTCAATTAATCAAAAAGAAGTCAACAACCTTGCAATTTTTTTTAGTGATTTTTATAGGCATATTTTTTTTTGTTTAGAATTCTTTTTGTATTGTTTTTGCTCCCTTTCGTATTCATACATATGTACATACATACATATTTCGTTACTGCTAAATACATATGTACTTTTTTTCATTTCTTCTTGTATTATTAAAATATCTAAGCATGACGTGCGGTGTGACCATTTTTGCAGCTAGATTAATATTATTATTTTCGATTTACCTCGGATTTTCCATTCCACATTCGGCATTATGCATTAAACGACTTCAAAGGAGAAGGTTCTCAATACGTGTGTGATTTTTTTTTTCATTTTATAAACACGGATTTTTTTTAATGATTCTTTCTTGGCATACACGTTAGGCTCTCGTAATGACACAATATCGTGCCTAGAAAGTAGGCAGATGCACTTCCCAATAAAATTAAATCTATATAATTAATAGGCAAACATGTTTTTTGTAATCCCTTTTACGCTGGTACCACTACACCGATTTTAAAAAGATTTATATGGTTTTAAAGGATTTTTTATACAGATGTGCAGAATCTATATTTTATTGAAATCGGTTTAGTATTTTGGGAGCTATAAGCGTTTAAAGTTGCTACTACTACATGCAAACATATTACACACGCATTTATTAGCTTACAAGTAAAAAAGAAACAAAACGAGTGTGTGTGTGGGTTTTTAGCATTTCTCTTGATCTAACAATTTTTTTCTCTTATTTGTTGTTGTATCAAAGCCATAATACTTGAAGGAAGAGAATTGAATAAAGTGAATTAGGTTGGTTGAAGGGATTTTGTTTATGTTTTTTTAATTTCATGTATTATTTAATTATGCTTGCATATGTATGTAAGTTTGTGTGTGGCTGTGTTTTAATGAATTTTTTATGAAGTTTAGATACATTTTCTTTGAATCTTAAATTATTTACATTTTGATTCCAGAATACGGACGAGTGTGTCGTCCGTTTGGTATATCTAGTATTAATAATCACGGATTACCGATTTTACGAAAGTAAGACTGAGTTCTAAAAGTGGCTCAAACTGAACTTAATATGGTATTTTGCGTAGTTCTACTCAACCGAATCGTACGAAATTCGGCACACACACCTTGAACTCTGAAAGTGAGAAGTAAAAAGTGGATTGCACGGTGTATGTTTACGATTAATACAAAAGAGTTTAAAAAAAACTTAAATAGATTGAAACTAATTTAAAAAAAATTCATACCAAAAAGTTAAAAAAAAATAGTAATTTAGGATTAGTTAAAAAAGATTATTATCATATAAAGAGCCATTACCGCCAAAACAGTTTAAGCGAAATATATTTTGACAAAAATCGATTCCCCGCGATGGTGAAAAATCGATGTTTGCAAAAAAAAATTAAGCTCGAAAATTATGTCGCTAAAGCTATGTTACCTATATTGAAATCGATTACAATAATACAGATAACTGAACGCATAAATATGTATGGAAATACAGAATTTGATTGGCACTAGAGAGCTGCGTAAACAGTCGCATGTATTATACTAAACCAATAATAAATGCTGTCGTACTATAAGCGAAGCACGATGGATGTATTGGTGTATGTGTGTAACTGTGTTAACAAGCGATGACGTCAAGACAGCTTGTCTGTAACAAACACTCAAAAGAAGTACTGTTGATTAGTGTATGCTTGTTATTTTTCATATTGTACGTTTGAGTGTGTGTGTAATATGTAGATGGTAAGCTCCCTGTCGGAGAATGTGTGGTTGACTACAAAAATGGTTAACTTATAGTTAACTTTTCTTAGACTGACTAAAAGCTAGCTGCAAAGTCATCCAGAACAAACCCAAAATTAATTCTAAAGTTGAGTACGTAATCGAATTTGGTGAGAGCCAACAAATTTATTCTCAGCTACTTTAAAACTCATTTCAGTTTTATATTAACATTTTGCTGTTGTTATTTTAGATGGCAGCTTAGCCGAGTGGTAGCGCGTTGAGTACACAACGTGTGATGTTACATGTTCGAGCCACAGAATTTTTTTTTAAATTTACTGACTACCAGGTGATTTAAAAAAGTCAACTTTAAGTTAGCTTAAAGTAGTGCCTAGTGAGACAATTGACTACCGCCTAGGACATCGCAATGTTAAAATAGTCAGTTGATTACATTGCAAAGTAATCCAAGTGTAGTCAGTACTAGTTGCGAAATAGTTAGTTTAAAGTTAGTTTAAAGTTAGCCAAATTTCCGATAGGGCTATTATGTGAATAAACGCATACAACTAATGTTAATGAATGTGTGTGCTTTGCATGTGCGCAGAAAAATAAAAGATCATACACACATACATGCATGACGTTTGTACACGCGCTTATGCATAGAAAGAAGCTAGTATCACAAATTCTTCCGTCACGAAGTATTTTCTTCTTTACTCCTATACCTACAATACTCAAACAAATTTCTTGCAAACAGTGTTGTTGACGTTTGTTTTATAAGATTTCGCTTTAGTAGAGCATTTGAAAAATCCCTCATGTCTTGAAGTTCTTATAAGATGTCTTGTGCAGGAGACTAATTGGCACCGACATTAAACACAACCATTGGTAACATATGTATGTACAGTAGACCGTAAAACTGAGGACACATCACCATATAATTAAAGTTTCTTAGATTTTTCTTTTTATTTCAAAGACGTAGCAGCAAAAACAACTAAACACACAAGAGCAAAGCATAATTAATAAACTAACTCGAAAAATTATGACCTTAATTTCGTAAATGTAGAAAAACAAAAAAATTATTAGAGAAACATCGTAAGCTCGAGCCGCAAAAGTAAGGACACACCTTATATATTATGGAAATTTACTTGAAAAAATTATAAAATTTATGCAAAATATTACTTTTTAAATACTTGGCTGGTGGTATTTGTTTGTGTAAAACACTCATTTAATCATTCATTCAATATTTTTGTCGTTTGCGCCCTAATTTTAATTCCATATATCCAAGAAAATCGGTTTTACTCAAGATTTGCTTCCGATTACTCGCTTTCCAATTTTTTGTTTGTTTAACAAGCTCAAGTGGTCGTTTTGAATGGAATGTGGACTTTGAGGAGTTCTTATTTGCCATGCAGTATCTTGAAAAAGACAAAATGTTCGCAATATGGGCTGTGGACTTAGAAGTATTGTCCAGTGGAAAGTAGTAATGGCTAAGTAAACAGTCTTAATGGATTCGTACTAACTAACATTTTGATCCATTTATTTAAATTTCGTTTATGCATTTATTTATTATTATTTTATTTTATTTTTTTTTTGTTTTTTTTTTTTGAAAAAATATTCATATTTGTACTTGCCTGAATTTCGCCAATATGAACACGAATATCTAAAAATGGCCGAATATTCGATAATTCAAATACTAATACGAGTATTCGTGCATCAGTAGTATAATATATTAAAAGGTTTCATATATATATATATATATATATATATATATATATATATATATATATATTTATATATATATATATATATATATATATTTATATATATATATATATATATATATATTTATATATATATATATATATATACACATTCCCACTGGATCATAGGTCACCTAGCGATCCGGTAAAAATTTTATTTCAGGTAATGTAGGTTGATAACCTTCATTCCAAAGTCTGGTGATAGGGCTGCTATCTGAGCACCCAAACGTGCTGTAATTTTGGATCCAGAGTTTTAGAGAGTTAGGTGTTCTTATTTCTGTTAGTTCCTTAGACGCTCTTAGGCCATTCAGGGTTCACCGATACTCCATTCCTCCTCTTTTACGGACTTGGGGTTTGCGACAGAATTTTTTCTGTGAAGCTCTGAAAAATATACCGGCTAAAATCGGTTTCCAGAGTGAAAACAGGAGAGTTCTTTATGCACAGTGGGTGTGGTTGCTGGCAGGATAGGCTAATCGATAAGTCAACTGAATTCGCATCTCTTTTCCAATTGTTTCATTTAACTGAATCTAAATTATTTTTAATATTTTAATGCTTATTTTTGTAGAAGGTTTTATTTTTAGAAAGACACATTTTTTAACAGTTTTCCATTATTTATTTAGCATTATTTAATCTGAAAATTGTATCACATATATAAAATTTTATTTTATCTCATATGTGAGTATATAAAAAATCCTGCTATAACTGATCCTTATAAAAAATTCATAGTAAACATTTTTAGAGTGATTTAATTTAAATAACGATTACCAAAAACCTTCTATGACTGAATTTACGTCATGAAATTTTTTATGAAAGTAGCTGCATGAAAAGTTTTTTATTCGCTAATACGGAACCTGCAGAAGCAAATCAGTTTAAAACAGTTGCCAAAAATACTTCAGACATTCTTGCTATGTACGGCACTATTTCTACATCACATTCCCTTTTACTGTTAAATTAAAATTGTGTCTTTATTTACAAGTTATATAAGCTAATATGGTATAGCGTTATGAGATTTTATTTAAAAGTATTACAATTAAATCTAGACAATTTTGCTTAGAAATTATTTGAAAACAATTCTACTTTCCGATTAGTTTTTTTATGAAAAACTTTTATGTGTATTATGTCTTTCACTTATTATTAAATTATTAAAAATAAAGCTTTAGTTAATAAGAAAATGTGTTTTGAATTTTTGCATTATTTTTTAGAAGTTTTTGTTTTATTAGGTTTAGTATAACATGGCCGATCTGGTCACACTGCTGACGCGCTTGGCTGTTGATTACACTCACATTACACCGAGTGTATTGACCCCCAAATATAGAGAAACAAACAAAAATTACATATACTCACTACAGATAAAGTCACATGTGTGCTGCTCCAACTTTTTCCATTTTTGGCCAAATTTATTTATTTCCAATGGCCACATTGCACAGTGGTGCGTGGGGTTTGAAAGAATTTTGACTAATTTTTAGGTCGTGTACATAAAAATCGAGCCGTGACCGCCAAAATGGCTTAACCGACACATTGTGTCGCTTAAGCTTTTTTTTGGCGATTATGGCATGACATGATGAATAAAAAAATGCACAAAAATGCCCAAAACTTTCCTACAAATTTGATAAAAATTAAAAAATATATATATCTATATATCGTTACCTTAATATAGAAAGGCCCAAACTCATTATTTTTTTGAAATCGAGATTTTTATATATTTCAATAGAAGAACATCTAATGTATCGAAAAATGTAAAAATATCGATTTCAGAAAATTAATGTATGCATGTATCCTGAAAATTTTTGAGGAACAATTAACACCAAAGCGAATTGCAAATATTCTGAAGACAGCGTTCTGGTGTTTGGTCCACTATGGTGGGTGTCAGTTGATTTATGTATACTTCAGCTTTGTGTTCATATTTTTCAATGCAAATTGAATGTGTGAATTGTTTTGATTCATCGCATAACAATTGGTTAAAAGCTTTCACCAAATTGTAATACGATGAATCAAAGCAATGCAAATATTACATTTGCAATAAAAGCTGAGTATATAAAGCAGAAATCTACATGAACTGAACACCACACACAGTGGACCAAACACGAAAGAACGATGATGATGAAAACAGCTAGTTGTTCCGTTCTACTAAGTGTTTGTCAGAATATTTACAATTAACTTTAGTGTTATTTGTTCATTAATAATTATCACATGTAATTTGTTTTAAAAAGCGATACGAACCTTAGCCTTATCAAATCATATAATATAGAAAGAAATCAAAGTCAAAGAATAATAATAAAACTAACTGAAAATATTTTTCGTTTAAATTTTTTAATAACTTTCAGTTAACAGACTTTTAACTAAAAATCTAAATCCTAAAAAAACAATTTATTTATGTTTCCAATAAAATTTTTTGTTTGATTAATGCACGTATTTTGTATGTAGTGTGTGCACAAAACTTTTATTAAATGTCACTAGTTTTTAGTATTTTTTTAAGACTAATTTATAGACGTTATTGATTATCGGCTATTTAATTAATCAATAAAAAGTCATGGGTGTCATGTTCACCTCTTTTTTTTTTTTTTTTTTGGTATTTGAACAAAAATGTGTACCTAATTGATTTTTTATTTATACATTAATCAAATAAGTAAGTCTAGACATTAATACATCAAATCAGGGGTGGAGTTGTAAGGGTGTCTGGTGCAATAGAATTTTTTTTTTAAATTTCACTATCTGCTTTTCTTGAAAGAATTCAAACTTTTTGCCAATAAAAAGGCCGTTTCTGTTGTAGGAATAAGTACGATGATAATCCTTAAACGCATTTTAAGTTTTGACTTACAGTGCTTTCACACCTAAACGCAACTATGGGCTATGCAATATTATTGAGTACTTTATTGCTATTATTATTGTCGTTTTGCTCAATAAATTGCACAATATTAAATAAAATTTTGTAAAAGTAAACAAAAGGAAAGAAATTTTAAAATTGCTTTTCGTGATTCCCACTAGATACGTATGTATATAAAAAATCCTAAACAAACTAAATAATTTTTATTTAAAGGGCAGATTTTGTAAATAGAAACGTTTCTTTCGTTTCAAAACTTGTATGTAAAAAATATTTTTTGAAACGAATTTTCGTTATTTTTCATACAAATTTGAACATCTAATGTTTAGAAACGAAATTTTTTTACAAAATCTGACTATAAGTAAATAAAAAAAAATAGAAAAATAATGTTTAGTTATGTACTCGCAAATAATTATTGTACAATGTGACCAACATATTTACCCCTAGAAAGATAATCTGCGTAAAATTTACGCATACCCTTTCAATATATTGTTATTTCTCATTATTTACAATAAATTCGCATTTGTACTATTTAGACATCTCAGTCGTTAATGATACCTTTAATGAGACCCAAACGTCGTGGCGGTTAGTATTTAAATTTTTAATATATAAGGGGTATGTGAATCAAAATTACGTATGATTATCTTTAGAGTGACTTTCAAGTTTATTATTTTTATGAACATTAGTGTTGTTTTTTTTTTTTTTTTTTTGATAAGCACTTATTGTGTATAAATTGTTAAATGTTATGTAGAAGCTCACAGGTGCCCCTGTGGATGAGTGGTAGCGATGCTACTAGCCTCTCAGTAGACCCTGGGTGTTTATCGCAGACAAACTAATCACTTTGCGGGCTGTGTTTGTGTGTTTAAAAAAAATTGGAAAGGCGAGTACATACACGAAGTTAACATAGAGCAACCAGCTTCTTCATCAGCATCTCTCTGTCACAGATGGAAATAATAAACATTGTTGGTTGACACCAAAATCACGTAGATACGGCCGAGTGCCAGTATTTAATATTTTGTTAGATCTCAAAGGGGTGCTACACGAATGTGTTGCAATCTGCATGATCCCCTTTCATCCTTAAACAAGTTTTTGGTTGATGAGATAATTAGGAATATCGTAAAATGGACTAATGCCGAGATATCTTTGAAAATAAGTAAATCGCTGTATTTCGGGATACGTGCGAAGTTGAAATTTGCGCTTTAATTGGGATTTTGGTAATGACAGCAGTGAGAAAGGTCTTGATAATATTGGCACCTGCCTTAATCGTATCTGACTAATTTTAAAAAATTATTATACATATATTTTATAAAAAATAATTTGTTTATTTAGTATATTCATTGAAATTAATGACTATAAATCCAAAAACGGCTGATAAGTTTTCAAAGATATATGATTTCTAAATTTTTTAAATTACTGAAGTTGTTCTTTTGTTTTTGTTTTTTCTGATAATAAAAATATATTTACATATTTAAAACTCGGCTATTTTTACTGCAGTTATATAGAAAAACGTAATCAACATAAGGTTATTTTAAATTAATCAACAAAATTTTTAACGTATGTCAGCATATGATTATCTTTCTAGGGTTACAAAATATTTCTTGTTGCGCAATAAAAATCAAAAGACTTGATTTTATTCAATATATTGTGCCATATACCAATATGGCACACAATATCAATTATTGCACAATAATATTGGTGCTAATACACAATTTGGTGTTAAAATTTAAACCAAACACTGAGAGCTGGTTTTCCTATAAAAATATTTCTGTTAATACCATCTTAATCAGGGCAATCATGAATAAAATTCCTAGAGAAATTTTTCCCCTTTACAATTAGAATGTTTCCCCTTATTACTTGCTATTGTTTGAAATATTGCCCTTAAATAAATTTTTTTATAATGGTTTAAAGTAGATTTTAAGATTTTAATGCAACCTTTTTTAGTTTTACTAAATTCAGTGCTACCAAGTTACAAATATTGCAAACAGTTGGCACTAAAAGACAAAATAAAATGAAAACAAACAGTTTAACGATTAATATAATGTAAACTTAAAATGAATGTATGCGAGAGCAGCAACAACAAAATTAAATTCCAAAGGAAAATATATTTTTATCGAATTGTGGGCGGAGAATATATGTACAAATATACTCTTACATATATAAATATAAAGAAATGTCAGCTGAGCTGGACAAAAAGCCAAAATTACCAAATTTCGGTAGACATTTAAATAAATTGAGCATACAAATAACAGACACCTTAAAATATGTATGTATGTACATACATATGTATGTACGTAGAATGAAATTTAAAACTGCATATTTATTATTTTCAAAATAATGTTTTTCAATCAATCAATCAATTACGCAGGTAAAACCAATTAACAGGAACTCATTGAAGCACAAAAATTTTGCCCATATTTTCTATAGAAATTTTTATGACACGCGTTTGTGATTAATTAAGCGATTAGGGGTCATTATTACAACTTGTGGTGAATTAAAAGGTAGAATTTTATGGGACTTATAAAAAGTTTTTTATTATATACTACAATTTTACTTTAACCTACAATAACCTACATATATGTACATATGTTAAAGGCCTTCCAAATAATTAAAATCCCTAAGTTTGTATTCTAATTTAATTTGTCAAACTTTGTAACAACCGGCATAAATGCCCAAAAAGTTCTGCGTATCAAATGAAACGTTTATTATTTATTTAGAATAGATAAAATAAATAAGTTATATAAAGAAAATTTTTAGGGTTATTATGCGAGTATGGACATATTTGTTGGTTGTGAAATTTCAAAACATTTGCCATTGACAATATTAAAATGCGTTTTTAACTCTAATCACCATATTGTCGGGTGGTTACTGGTTTGTTTTTATTTCCTTTTCAATAAAAAGTAATCTAGTTGACACTGCTAAAGTAATTTTATTTGAGACAGCTGAAGCATTAAACACATTCACCACAGCAAGCTGCCGACTACCAAATGTCAAGGATAGAATACACATGCTTATATGAGAATAATTCTTTTCAAGACACCAAGGCAACATAGCGGCAGGTTGTTGTCTATGCTGATTTTGTTGTTGTAGTCCAATTAAACTAATTTCTATTTTGTTGGCCACAATGAGAAAATTCAGTATTGCCAGTATAATACAAAATGTTGAATGAATGATTTTGTACAATTATTTCATATTATATAACAAAAACAATAGCCAAAAATTGATGTAAAAAAGAAATTGATTCATTTTTGTACTTTTACGTGAAATAAGTACATTTTAAAAGAGCAATTAACTTTTATAAAATGAAAAATATATAAAAGTGGCAATACTGAACAATGTATTTGTACTTGAATATCAGCTGCAGATGGTGCTGCTGCCGTCTCCAAAATAATTAAGTAGCCGGCTACGAGGCGGCAAATGCTGCTAGCGGCATTTGAAGTCGTGTGTTCGTGTAGCCTGCTGTGGTGAATGTGTTTAATGCTTAAATCAGCATTAATAAAATTTATCAAATGATTTTTGGTTGCTAAAAAATTTTTAAAAAACAAATTCCAAAAATTGCAACTCTGACTCGCGCCCGAAGTGTTCCTTCCGCACGGACACTTTTTGGTGTCTTTTAGTTTTAGCGCATTTTTTCGTTCTTACTATTTTTTTGGGGTTTTGGGCGATTTTTTTATTTTTTATTTTTGGCACTTTATCTTAGTTTCGGGGATTTGTTCGGTTTTTGGCGAAAATTGTCATCGCTCCCTCTGCGCCAAATTGGCTATTTGGGTATGTATACCACTGCTGCCCAGAGAAGCGCTAGAGTGCCGAACATCAATCGGCTTTTTATAAAAATGAATACACATCAGTGTGCACACTTAATTGTTTTTTAAATTCGGTAGAATCGACAGAAAAAATAGGTAGATTTGAATGAAATTCGGTAGAAATTTTTTTTATTAAGAGAAACATAAAAAATTAACAATTCAAAGAAACAAAAAATAACAAAATATATGTACTTATCTATAAAGGGTAAGTGCAAGGAGTATCAAACAAAACAGGTTCCAAAAACGCATTTAAAACTTCACATGTGATTGGAAATTAAACTTCCATAAACAATGAAGCATTTTCAATAAAAAAAGTGTCATCCCCAGTTATTTGCCCTTACCCTTTCTATAGATATGCTATGCATATATAAAATAATATACATAAATAACAGGAATTCTGTTTTTGTACATAGGTTTTATAAAGCTACTAAAATAACTTTTATTTGACAAACATTTGTATCTACAAAGATTATATGTAAGATCCATTTATGAATATAAGATTTTATGCAAAAATTATTAAATCATTGGTAGGAATAAATATTTCATTCCCAAGGCACAATTCTTTGGCAAATATTAGGTTACTTATACGGCCCTGTTCTGTAAACCCAATCCGAGTAAATTTCTCGTTTTCAAAATATTAATAAAGGTCCTGCAGACGTGTTGAAAATCATACACGATAATTTTCTTTCAGATATGATATTTGAGAGTCTATACAATAGTCTGAAAAAATATTTCTCTTAACGGAGTTAGTTTTGTAAAATCGTTCGATTTCAAATCGATTCAGTTTTCGACCGATTTCTTTGTTCTGTTTTAATGATTTTCATGACAGAAAATGACCGCTCTGCGGCCGCACTGCTATATGGCAAAATAGGCAATTGACACATATATCGACTTAAATTACGAAATAACAATATTCGGTAGATTTCAGGCCTTGTTCGGTAGAATTGGTAGATAGTTAAATTCACAAACACATTCGGTAGAATCTACCGAATATCGGTAGAAGTGTGCACACTGATACACATATATACTTACGCTTATACATTGCTCTCGGTTTCCTCTCTGTGGGCAGCCATGATGTATACGTATATGTATGTATGTATTTATATTATTATTGTACATATGTATGCACATACATGTGTGTTCTCTTCCCTATTTCATTGTAATTCTAATAAAAGTTTATTTTTGATTTTTTGGTTACAAATACATAAACTACAATTTTGTTGTTTGTTTACATAATAAATTATATTAGTAAACTAACGCAATATGATGAAATTATTTATTAATATTGTTTGCTAACTAATATTGTACTGCTAACTGAGAGCCGAAATTAAGGCCTTGGCAGAGTTTATTTACCCCACGTGCACACAAACACAAAAAAAAAACAAATCAACTAGAAAACAGATACACAATCACACAAAACATATGTACATATGTACGTATTTACATACAAACATACATACATACATCTTAGAACTAAATAGTACAACGTAGGTACTATGGATGGATAGAAAGTGAATAGGTATTTTAGGGTTGCCAGTCGTACTGATTTTGCCAGTACATGTACTGATTTTTGTTTAAACTACTGATTTATGCATAACTAGCAAATCAGTACGCAAATGTACTGATTTTTTCATGTATGTATGTACTGTTTTTGTGCTGTTTTTATATATTAATTATGATCAATGTATAAGAAAGCCTGTCATAGTGTTTATTTATTTTCTTTGAATCACCAGAGATCTTTACTTTACGTTCGCTTTAAGGCGAATTTATTTTCAAAGTGCTGTCCATATAATGCTCGAACAAATTCTGCCAAAACAGTCAGAGATCATATAAATTTTAGTTTAAGTTAATGTTAATGTTAATTTCTATTGAGATTTTTTTTATTTAAATTTGCAAGAAAGATTTGCTATAAGTGATTTCTGATACATGCAAATAATGAATTTAAAGTTTCTTTTTCGAAAAATTTTTTGATAATATTATTTTTATTAATTACATATGTATGCCTTGGTACAAAGTATACATTGAATTCATGTTTTGTTTTAAGAATGGTTAAAGCTAGGAATGTAACGAATGTTCGCATTTGCAAATTTTTCGCTTATTTTTGCTATTTGCATTTGCTAAAATGTTTGCGAATATTTAAGACAAAAAAATTTTGTACTTCTTTTACGAAAGTTTGCCATTAACAAACGTCAAAAACACGAAAATTATTGTAAGCCAGCATGAAAAAGATAAATATAGGGTACGTTCGTAGATTCAGCAAATTTATGCAGGAGGTCTGCGAATTTTTTCTGCGTATGCGTGATCAACTGTTGCACATGCTTTGCAACTGCTCAATATCTGTGCATAGTTGGCATTTTTGAACGAACTGCAAACAATTTTTAAGTCGGCAAGTAATTTTATTTAAGAAAGTTGTCATCTCGTCGATGTGAAAGCACAAAAAACTCTTTATAAAAGTTTGCACACTGTGCACATGGCTTGGACGTAGCTGACTTATAAGTAAGGCATTCTTCAAAGCTTTCTAAAAAAAGTTCTCATAAGCATCAAAATTAAACTAAAGTCCAGCGGTGTTTGGAAATATACCTACATATTTAATTTTTTGAAAAAGAAAAGGCATTGTATTTTCGGCAGCAGTATTTTCTACTTAAGACTAGTCTGTTAAAATTTTTAAAAAAAGGTTTTGAGCATCATTCATTACTTCGCACAAACAAATTTGAATTGCTAACTATATTAACTAGTCATTGTTGTAGTAAATTCCACGCGAAACAAGTGTCACTCATTAATTTCATATACAAACATATGTATGTATGTATCTTTCTGTTTTATGAATTCATGTTTTTAATAAATTAATACATATTTGCTCAATGCAAGACCCAGTTTAAATAAAATGCTATATTTAGTACATACATGTACATATGTAATACAACTTCATGTTCTTATATAAATTTATTTTCATGTGATTTTTTAACGTATTGTAATATTTGCATTCGCTTTCGCAAAAATTAAAATGTAGCATTCGCATTCGAATACGCTAAACTGGTATTAGTTACATTCCTACTTAAAGCCTTTTATATTGAAAAAATTAATGTACTGATTTTTTTTCAATTGTACTGATTTTTTTTTTCTCTCGTACTGATTTCTACGATTTCAAAACTGGCAACCCTAAGGTACATATTTCGATATCAAAAATTATATTAAAACGTAGTAGGTGCTGTGTAAATTGACGAGCAGTTAAAACTTAAGGCAGAGTCAACTGATATTAACTCAACAATAGAGGAAGTAGACACAATAAATACTCGGTTGACGGAAATATTGAAGCAACTTCGATAGCCCAATTCACAATATTGTGCAAATGGTCTTGCATCGTTGCATGTGCAAAATAGTATAGCATATTGATATTTACCACTCAACAATTCTTAGTGGTGAGTATCAATACACTATACTATTTTGCACATGCAACGATGCAAGACCATTTGCACAAGATTGTGAATTGGGCTAATATGTTTATGTATTTCTCATTTCATTAATTAAACTTAAGCTTTTTTTATTTATTTTATTCATTTCTTTCACTTTATTTAGTTATTATACCCATAAAACATAAAAACCTAAATCAGAACACCAAATATGTAAGTATGTATCAACTAATAGCTTTCAAACTATTCAACGTGCGCTAAAAGTTGCCACACTTTTGTACTTTGTGTGGACGGACGTGTACTGAATGTGACAGAGCTCATAAGAATCCCGGTATGTAAACTTAGCTGTCAGTTGAAACTCGTTAACAAATTATTATGTACAAAAAAGGTTCAAATACGAAATATTTTTCTTGAATAATTGACGCATAGAGAATACCTAACTAGATTAAAATTAAATTAAAAAATTTAGTATATGTATGTATATGATTTGATCGCTTTGTAAGTCAAATTACATGTGAAAATTATTGATGAACAAATAACACCAAAGTTAATTGTAAATATTCTAACAAACACGTAGTAGAACGGAACAACTAGATGTTTTAGAAGATTTCTACACCTCCATCATCAGCGTAGCACAGAAAGCCACTAGAGCGATCTGGGCGGTGAAGAGTTGTGCTGTAGAGCTGTGTAGCTCATGAACGAACGGGTTAAATTGAACGAATCACTTAATTGAACGAACTGATCCGGTGATTTTACTGAACGCTTTTGGATCAGTAGTGTACCGCTCGATGTTTTCCTTGATTCAGTTTGTGTTTCAAGTCTTTTATGTCAAATTTGCTTTCGTTCATGTTTGCTATTGATGTTATGTGTTTTTGTTTGAGTTGAGTTTCTGTGTTTTAAAAGGTTTAGGTACGTGTATACTGAATTCTATTTAACATCGCTGTGGCACTGCCATCATTCTTTTTATAATTTGATTTAACAGTCTTTTCCAAAGAAGCATTTTTACTAGTGTTTTTTATAAAGGGTTTTTACAAAATAAAGATGTTAGACCTTAACTGTATATATGTTTATACATACATTTCATTACCGTAATCTAAACTGAATTTGTAGTGCTTGAGATACTTCTTTTGTTTCCGGTAAAATATTTTTGAGGACAAAATTTTAACTTAAACTTTGAGAAGTAACATTCAAACATTGATGCGCTTTTGATATATAAATAACGATAAAAAGTACATTTCTTAATCTTAATATTAAACTAAATATTAAGCCAAAATAAAATGTACAATATTCTAGTCGAAAGAACAAGAAATTATTTATAAAATGAATTTAAATATAATTTTTTAAATAAATAATTCAACTTTTTTTAATAAATTCTTCAATTCATTCATTCCCATTATTTAAATACTCGTATTTAATATTCTTACAAAATAGAATTGTTTCATACTGTCGTTCAAAAGTGAACGATTGAACGAACGGGTAAATTTTTTGCTAATTGAACGAAAATGACCGGTCACTGAAAAGAACGATTTGGCACAGCTCTATTGTTCTGGGTGCACCTGGGGCATGAGACCGAAAATGGTTATGTGGATCTACACAATGATTGTTAGGCCAATTATAACGTACGGCGCGATAGTTTGGTGGCAAAAGACTCGCCAGGTTGTGGCGACAACTAAACTCTGTAAAGTTCAGAGATTGGCGTGTCTTCTTGCAAGAGGCGCAATGAGGTCATGTCCAACCTTAGCCATTGAGGCCTGGATTGCACTACCACCCATACAAATCTTTATAAGATCATCTGCGGCAATGGCCGCTTATAGGATGGGTATCGGGACATCTGCTCGTTGTGTTGGCAACCGGTACTAGTCGGTACTGAGTACAATGCCCAGCTTAAGACTGCTAGGAATGCGTAGTGACAGGATAAATTCTGAACTGAGGTTCGACAGAAGATTCAATGTCAAGATACAATGATTCAATGTGGATTCCAAAAGTTTATTTTGGTATACGGATGGATCCGAAACGTTGGTGGAGTTGGACATGGAGCTTTTGGGCCCAACGTAAAAATCTCTTTTCCCATGGGAAAATGGCCTACGGTATTTCAGGCAGAAATACAGGCAATCACCAAATGTGTTGACATTAATTTAAATAGGGGCATTAGAGGTGGGCATATAGCTAGCTATCTTTTCCGATAGTCAGGCAGCTCTTAAGTCTCTTTTTTCATGGAAATTCCGTTCCAGGCTAGTTTAAGGAGTGCTTTGACTCATTACGGAAAAGGGTTTCCATTTATTGGATACCTGTCCAAAGCGGTCATCCAGGGAATGAGGAAGCGGATGAACTGGCCAAGAGGGCCTCTAATGCTCCTTTTATGGTCCCAGACTCTTTTTGTGGCGTAAGTCGGTCGACTGTAACATATCTGATCAAAGAAGATGACACTTCGATCGCTAAGAAAATGTGGCTGTCTTCTTCTGGTTTAAGGCAGCCATTTACATATAATGGCATCCTGAACCTCAACAGGAATAATTTACGGGTTGTTACTGGTTTTCTTTCTGGTCATTTTGGACTGAACTATCCTCTGTGGAAAAGTAACCAAGTTCGTTCACCTTTGCGTGGTTTATGCTTGGAGGATGACGAGACGACGACACACATTCTTTGTGATTGTATCGTACCATGTGTTAGTAGAAGGCGTGTTTTTCATTCTGAGTTTCTGTGTTCAGATGATATTAGGCAGGCTTCGCCAATATCTGTACTGACTTTCATAAGGAGAGTCATACAGAGATTGATTTAATCTATGGTACAAAATATCCATCAGGTGTCGCAGTGCCTCTGGTCTTTGGACCAGATCTTCTTCCTATTCTACTCTCTATTCTATTGGTGTTATTTGTTCATTAATGATTATCACATGTAATTTGGCTTAGAAAGCGATACGCAGTTTGGCTTGATCAAATCATAAATATAGAAACAAATGAAGTTCGAACAATAATAATTAAAATTAACTAAAACGATTTTTTTTCATGAACGATTCATATTTTGTAAAAAAAAGCATATGTCGATTATGAATGCGATAATCTTTAAAAGATGATCATAAATTTGAACTGATAATTATTCGGAATTAAGCTCGTGTAGCTTGGCTTTGCTTTTTGCGCTTCGACTTAAAGCGAGAATTGAATTGTTAAATTTATTTATTTTTGAAATTAAATTTTTGCTATTTCAGCAGCATTTCAATGGATTTATGTTTCGTCAAATTTCTGGTTGTTAGCAATTTGTTTTCTTCTGAAAATGCAGAAATATGATTTATCAGCTGATTCGAATAAACGATTCTTCGCACTTTCATACATACATATATATGTACATACTTATGTATGTACATATATGTATATCTATGTATGTGTTTAGACATTCGCTAAACGTTTGTTAAGGTTCATTGACTCGTTTAGCGGGTCATAAAACCCCTTGCAAAATTTAATAACAATTTTTGTTTATATATATACATACATACAACTTTATATTTTTCAAGTCGAAATAAACGTTCTTTAATACATGTTTAAAAAAATAATAATGTCAATGATAAATTTGTATATGTACTCGTATGTATTGTTTAAAATTCTTCGTGTATTTGTTTTTATGACTTTTAGAAATACTCGTACATACAAAAAAAAAAAAAAAAAAAATAAGAAAACATGTAATAAACACCATTTCGATGTTGTGGGAAATGAAAGTTTATTTTCAGATCGTAAAAAAATACTAAATCAACGAAATAACAAAAATTATTTGTGTGAATGTTTTTGATACTCGTTCATACTCAGAAGTATTCACACACAGTTAATTTTTGATGCGCATAACTAAAATACATAATTAATTGTCTTGTCATGTGATGTTTTACGATTTATGACACAACTGAGGCACGAGTGTTAATTTCAGTGATTTTTGAAATGCAGTTATAAAAAAAAACGCATAAATTCGGGGAAATAAAATGAAATAGTTTTGTTTAATTTATTTTCTAATTTTATTTTAGTGAATTTTAATATGTATACGAACGAAAATAACAATAGACTAGAGTTAATTAAATTCAGTCTGCTGATCTGTTATGCCCTTTTGTCAGCAATGGGTCGGTCACACTATAAAAATATTCACACACACAATACAAAACACTTAAAAATGTTTCAAAGCACTGCTTCAATTTTGTGCCTTGCATGTAAAACAGCTTAAGTCTTCAAAATACTTTATTGCCTTTTAATTATGTTTATGTTATGTTGTAATAGAATAAATTCAGTATAGTGAGACTTTGACTCGCACACACAGGGTTCCGTACGGACACTACATACTATTCAATATGCAAATTTGAACTTTTCAGAGGAGCGCGATGACTCGTCAATTATTAAGGTCATTTAATATTTAAGGTCAGCGTATTCCGAAAAGTTCCCGGCTTAAAATATTTCTTATTGAGTTATCTATCGTCCGTGAGAATTTCAGTATTTTGAAACGAGGCATATCGTAAATATTAGGGTACCAAGATAACGAATCTAAAAAACTAATTTTGCATATTGGATAGTTTGACGTGGTAGGGACGATATATAATACAATATGAACTTTAGACTATATAATCGAATATCTCAACTGATGTAGAAATTTTTAAAAAAAATTTAAGCACAACGTAAACTTTTCTGTTTTTTTTTAATTTTTCTTAGTTTTGCCGCTTTTTCATAGTTTCGGCGCTTTTTCCGTTGTTTGGTATTTTATAGTTATGGCGTTATTTTTGCTTTGGCGATTTTTTTATTTTTGGCGTAATAAGCATAAAATAATGCTTAGCAATTTTTTGTATTGGCTCCTTTTTCGTTTTGGCGATTTTTTTTTCGATATTTGGTGCTTTTTCGCTTTAGGCGATTTTTTAGGTTTTTAGCAATTTATTTGAGTTTTTTTTTTAGTTTGGCGTTTTTTTCGTTTTGGCAATTCTTTCGGTTTTTGTTTAATTCTAGGAATTTTAGTTTTAACATTCTTGAAAATTTCATGAGTTTGCTCTTGCGGCTACCAAGATAAAGCAAACTGTCAAAATTACATTAACTGATACAATACCCTTTAATTTTGAATTTTTTTAAATCTCAATGCTAATTGTTGTAGTCTGTATATAGGCATAGTCAACTTTTTGTAGCGTGCGACACAATAACGCATATTGGTTCTTATTTTTTAAGAAAACGGAAGTTTTATTTACTTCTTTATATATTTGTATAGGCCGTCAGCAGGGGTACATTGGGTAATATTTTAAGAAAAATCGAGTCACATTGTTCTGAAATACAAGCTTAATTGCTTGCTGTCGCACTCGACAAAAAAGTGGAAATTCTCGTGGAAATTTCCATATATTACATTAGGATTTCAGAATTTTTTATGGCTGACCTGGGTGTTTTTCTCAGACAAGCTAATCGCTTTGCGAATTGTGTTTGTGTTAAAAAAAAATAAAAAATCTTTAGAGGTATCCACTATATGAGGGATCATTTCAGACATCGGAATTTGGTAATGGAGACCGCTCATGTCTAAATTTCATCCATGCTCTGACATCGATTCCCGAACATATGGCCGGACAACAATGGACACTGTGAGATTCGCCGTCCCCAATCATTTACAATAGAAAGAAAAGAGACAGAACAAATTTGCTAAATATTTACTTTGCTCTGCCTGAACATGGACATCATCGTACGTATTCACCACAGCAAAGAAGTTGATTAATTTTTCTTATTTACATATGTTTAACAGCTGTTATATGCAAAGCTTTCCATAGTATTTAGAAATTTTGTAGTGCTGCCATACTTTCAACGCAATAGATTTTTGAAAGCATATTTATTATCTTCGTGCGCATAGAAATTTGTTTGCCATATCACCAATTTTTTTTTATAGTGCTCACTTAATTTATAGTCATTTCATTTCAATATTAAACAATTTTAATTTATAACTTACTGAATTTGTTTGCTTTCCACGTTATCAAAAAATAAAAAAAACAATAATAAACAGCTGTTAAACTTGCTTTCTAGTCCGGTGCGATTATCTTAAAAATATAACAAACTAATAAATAAACCAAATCTACTTGAATTATATTAAAAATCATTGATTTATGTGGCTGCCAGTTCCACGCAGTTAAAATCATTATAATAAATATTATTATTCTATTATTTCTTTATTTAAAACTTATTGCTGTTGCATTATTAAAAGTATGTTGTTAATACTTTTATCTCAGACCAGACTAAACTTAAATCATTTTATTTTATTTTATTTTATTTATTTTTTGTTTATTTTTTCAATATTCATTTCGTTGCAAAAATCCAGTTGAAAAAAATATCCATCCAGATGTTCAATTTTTATTGCACAATTTTCTATTATTTTTTGTACACACATTTATCTAATATCTTGATTATTTATTAAATAAAATGTATTAAATTTCTAAAAGCAAACAATAAAATAAATTTGAGTAACGAGCTTAGATTTTTTCGCTCATTTTTATTTAAAATGTGATTAATTTATGTTTGTTTAATAGAGAGAAAAAAATTATGTATAATTATCACTTTTAAGGCATCTGTCGAAAAATAAGTACACACATGCCTACAAGGTTTTTCAATAATAATAAGAGTGTAAGAGACTTTTGTTATTGCACAACAATAACAACTTTCGAAGTTACTGGTAAAATTTACAAAACTTTTAGCAAAGGAATTTTTAGCTTTACGTAAGTAAAGAAAATCTTTCGCAATTGTTTTTAATTTTTAAGCATAAGACTTAAAAATAAACAAAAAATTCATTTTTGTACAGATTAAAACAATTTTTGACCTAAAGCTTCAAAATGGAAAAAAAACTCGTGCAACCCTGGCACGTGAAGATGCCACTTTTTTGTCTATTCAGTCAACTTCATTTGAGTAAAATCCGGAAACGCCCCCGGAAAAAAATATTCGAAACACATTAAGCTTTAAAATATAAACAAGTTCTGCCACCCTGGCATGCAGAGATTAAAATTTTTTTTGACCATTTTCACTGAACTTCAGTTAAGAAAAATCATGAAGCGTCCCGGAAATAAATATACGCCATCTATAGGTTTGGTGCGAACTGCATCCGATATCTAGATATTTCAAGCTTCACAATATAAACAAGTTCAGCAATACTGGCATGCAGAGATTGCACTTTTTTTAAACAATTTCACTGAACTTCAATTGATAGAAATCCGAAAACTTCCCAAAAAAAAAATACTCGCTATCTATCTATTAACTTGGTCCGAAACTACATTCGACATATAAGCACATTAAGCTTCAAAATATAAACAAGTCCGTCAACCCGGGCATTAGGGATTCCTCTTGTTTTTTACCATTTTCAAGGAACTTTATGTGAGGAAAATCCGAAAACGTCCCAGGAAAAATATACGCCATCTATCTAGATATTTTAAGCTTCAAAATATAAACAAGTCCGGCAAATTTTTTCGACCATTTTCACTGAACTTCATTCAGTAGAGAAAAATCCGAAATCGTCCCGGCAAGAAATATGCGCCATTTATCTATTGGCTTGGTCCGAAACAACTACATTCGACATCTGGACACTTTAAGCTTGAAATTGAAAAAGTCTGGCAAGCCTGGTACGTGAAGATGTCACTTTTTCGTCTATTTTCTATGAACTTCAGTTGAAAACATCCTTGGAAAAAGGTATGCGCCATCTATTGGGTTAGTTCGAACTATATTCGACCTCTAGGTACCCCATGCTTCAAAATGGGGAAATAAAGTCTGGCAACCCTGGTACATGAAGATGCCTCCTAAACAACCTTGGAAAAAGTATGAGTCATCTATCGGGTTGGTCCGAACTATATTCGACCTCTAGGCACCCCTAAGCTTCAAAATGGGGAAAAAAAGTCTGACAACCCTGTTACGTGAAGATGCCAATTTTTCGACTATTTTCTATGAACTTCAGTTGAAAATAATCCTAAATGTACTTGGAAAAAAAGTATGCGTTATCTATCGGGAAATGGAATGGGAAATGGGAAAAAGTCTGGCGACTCTCGCACACAATGATCTGACTTTTTTATAATTTTTAATGAACATCGGTTGAGAAAAATCCGAAAACTTCCCCGAAAAAAATATGCGCCATCTATTGGCCTTAAGCTTCAAAATGAAAGAAAGTTGGGCAACTTTGGCATGCGGGGTTGTCACTTTTTTGGACCATTTTCAATGAAAAAAGTAATGTCAGCATTGTGAGGACGGAAATACTTTTTATTCCAGTTATTTTTTCCTTCTCCTCCCCTTACTACCACCATTTTAATCAACATTTTTTATATAGTGATTTTCTGTCAAAATAGAATATGCAAATTACTATTTTGTTCTAGTTTCGGGTGGTGGAAGTTGACGTGTGGAATTTGTTTTTCTTAATTTAGATAATGTTTTGCTCCTTTAAGTTTTTGCACAAAAAAGTATGAAGTCAGCCCACTGTGCGGGCTGTGGGAATATATTTAGCAAAGGACCCCACTGTGCAAGTTTAAACTAAACATTTTTCTTTTTTTTTCTCAAACAGGAAATCCAATGATATTGTTACATCTGAACAATTTGCAAGAAATATTTGTTTTTGTTTTTTTTTTTTGCCCATACTATTGCCTAGTCTTTTGTATAGTGAGGGCGTATACTGTTGAACTAATATCGAAAATGAACATGCAACGATCAATCATTTCAATACATAAATTAGAAATGTTAATGTTAGGGAGATTATATGCTTTTTGACATAGACCATTAGAAGAAAAAATTTATATAATAATGATTTCATTTCATCGCATAATTTTGGAGTTATTTTTTGCTATATGTACGAGTATAATTGTGTAGCATCAGAGAAAAGAATTCAAAAATGATTTCAAACATCGAAATACTTGAATCAATCAACATATTGTTAAAGTAATTAATGCGTTCACTACAAAGCAAATGACGGTGTTCGATAGTCCGAATATAAATGTCAATATTTAGAGCAAAGTAAAATACTTATTAAATTTAATGTTTAGCTTAAATTAATGCGCCTACTTAACACCAGAGGCGCTGCAACGATTCTATAAAAATAAGAAAAACTATAAAAAAAATTAAATTCGAAAAAAATTCTTTTCAAATACACATTGTTTAAAATATGTAAATAATGAAAATATTAATTAATTTTTGTTGTCGCATTTGTCTTAATAAACACATATTTACATATACATATATGTATGTATGTATGTTTACATATACATATACATATGTATGTATGTAAATATGTACTATGTATGAACGATGTACATACATACATGTACATTTATTTAGTACAAATAAAATGCTTTTGAATAATAAAATACGTACATAATATGTAAGTAAGTTGTATGCTTAAAATTCACTGAAAATCATTTTATAAATTATAGGAATTTGTTTATTTTGTTGCCTCAGACGCGCCGCGCCTGAATACAATTGATTAAAATAAGTATTTGTTTTCAAATACCTCAAGGATGCAGACAAAATGAATAACAAACAAAGACACACCAAATTTAATGCGTTTTATTTTATTTTTTCTTTAATTTAATTAATGTTTTAAAATGCTGTAAAAATATAATTAATTATGACAAACTGTCTAAGGCGAAAAATTAATCATCTCTATATTTACTGCGCCTTAAATTATCGATTATGGGGGGCGATAGAGGTTTCAACGGTTGGCACAACTCGTCTGGTAATCAAGTTGTGTGTTTTGCCCACAAACGACACAACTTCAGTACAAACTCTATTTACCTTAATATAGAAAGGCTCTAACTCATTGTTATTTTTTTTTCAATCGAGTTTTTGTATATTTCGATAGAATAACATATAATGTATCGAAAAATGCAAAAATTTCGATTTGAAAAAAATTATGAGTTAGGGCCTTTCTAATTCTACAGCTTGGGTTTTAAGAAGTTGTTTGGGGTCAAGACATCTACTGGTATTATTGCCTTAATTCATATTTCTTTTAATTTTTTTTCCAAAATTTAACCAAACTACGCACTTCACTTGAATCGAACATATTCTGTTATTTTTTTCTTCTTCTTTTCTGCAAAAAAAAAAATATCCTGCTCAATGGATCTTGCTACGAGATCGTTAAAAAAATTCAATCATATTAACACTTTAGAATAATATAATTCGGTTAATTTTAACCGAATAATTTTATTTGAGTACTATTCTTCGAATAATTTTGTTCAAATACATACATATTTATGTACGTATGTAACATTTTTCACATAATCTTGTTCGAATAATACTTTTTGCATAGTTTTATTCGAATAATATTCTTGGAATAGTTAAATGTTTTAAAATAATATTCTTGAAAAAAATATTCGAATAATATTTTTCGAATAATGTTGTTCGATTAATTTTAACCGAATAATTCTATTTGTACAAATATATTCCAACAATTTTCTTCAAATATTTATTTTTTTCCTATAGAATTTTATTCGAACAATATTTTTTGAATAATTTTCGAAAAAAATTTATTTGAATTCTGTTCTTGGAATAGTTTTATTCAAAAAATACTTTTTTAATATAAAATATATAATTTTATTCGTATATTTTTCTAATAATCTTCGCAAAATAATTTATTTTTTTTTTTAAATAATTTTAATCGAATATTATATTTTGAATAATTTTCAAATAGCTTAATTCGTATTATATACTTCGAGAAGTTTTATTCAAGTAACACGAATAACATGTTTCTACTAAATTTTCTCCAATAAGCTTATTCAAAAATTATTTTGTAATTGGCATAAGTAAAAGCTGTTCGCTTAATTTTATTCGAATCATATTCTTCGAGTAGACTTGTGAAATAAAATAATACTTTTAAAAAAATTGATTTCAAAAATTTTTTTTATTTTTTTTTTTTTATTTATTTATTTTTATTACTTACAAAATACAATTATTGTAACTAATATGAATAGAAAGGAGTACTAGCTACTGTGGCTTTCGACTCCGGAATTTAAAGTAAGATTATATTAGGTGTTGTAGATTATTAATTGTTATGAATTTCCAAATTAGTTTTATATTATTATCATAGGTATTTTTTAGAAAATCAGTGGGACGATTTGATCCAAAGATGTGTTGTCTGGATGTATTATATATACTTTATGCACTCATCCAGAACATATCAGACGTTAAGTTGTGTGTTGCAAAGGGTACACATTGGGGTAGTTGATTTTTCCAGCATGTACTTGTGGGAGAACTTACAGTGGCCAATCCTGAGTCGAACGATGGTTGAGGTTACATTATTGGGACAGGTTTTCGGGTATATAGGTTTATTGCCATCAGGGTTGAAATTTTTGTTTTATTCGTTTAGTTTGAATCAAATAATTTTATTTGAATGTTTTTGCTTTTTGAAATAATTTTTTTCGAATAATTTTATTCGAACTATATTCATCGAATAGTTTTATTTAAACAATACTATTTTTTCATGAGAATAACATGTTTCGAATAATTTTTCTCCAATAGTTTTATTCGTAAATTAGTTTTGCAATTGTCATAAATAAAAGCTCTTCGAATAATATTATTATCCGGCGAATAGTTTTGTGTATTAAAAAACACTTTTCATAAATTTATTCGAATAATATTTTTCGAATAATTTTATTCGATTAGATTGAATCGAATTATTTTAATTGCATAATGTTTTTCGAATACTAATAATATTTAAAAAAAATTATACGAATAATTTAATTAGTTCAATTTGAATCGAATAATTTTAATTGAATAATATTTTTCGAATATTTTTTTCATATATTTATTTTTTATAATTTTTTTTTAATCTTTTTTGAACGATTTTCTAATAATAATTTTATTCGAATTATATTCCTCGCACAGTTTTATTAAAAAAATACTCCTTTTTATACGAATAAAATGTTTCTAATAATTTTATACGAATAATTTTTCTACAATAGTTTTATTCGAAAATAAATTTGTAACTGGAATAAATGAAAGCTGTTCGCATAATTTTATTCGAATAGTATTGTTCGAGTAGTTTTATGTATTTATATAATATTTTTCAAAAACTTTTATTCGAATAATAGTTTTCGAATTATTTTAATCGATTAATTTGAATCGAATAACTTTA
Source organism: Tachina grossa (assembly GCA_949987645.1). Lineage (NCBI taxonomy): Eukaryota > Metazoa > Arthropoda > Insecta > Diptera > Tachinidae > Tachina > Tachina grossa. Next base: position 56,003,237 of record OX465276.1, on the reverse strand, counting down.
TTTGAATGTTTTTATTCTTGCCCTTTTTAAAATAATTTTGCTCGAACAATATATTTTGAATAATTTTCGAATACATAATATTCTTAGAATAATTTTACTCGAATTATATTCATCGAATAGCTTTACTCAAATACTACTGTTTTTTAATGCGAGTAACATGATTGAAATAATTTTACTAGAATAATTTTTCTCCAATAGCTTTATTCGAATATAGTTTTTTAATTGGCATAAATAAAAGCCCTTCGCATAATTTTATTCGAATTATATCCTTCTAATAATTTTATGTATTAAAATAATACTTTTCAAAAAATTTTTTTCGAATAATGTTATTGGCTTATTTTAATGGAATTATTTTAAGTGAATGTTTTTCGAATATGCAATATTTTTTAAATAATTTTATCCGAATAATACTCTTAGGATAATTTTATTGGAATAATACTCTTAAAATAATTTTATTCGAATTATATTCTTCCAATAGTCTTATTCAAATAATCCTCTTCCAGCAATTTTATTAGAATAATATGTCGATTAGTTTTGTTTGAAAATAGTTTTGTAATTCGCATAAATAAATGTTATTCGAAGAAAAGTGTTGGTAAAAAGTATTTTTCATAAAATATTAAATCTGTTTGTCACAAGCTCTTCTTACATTGGACGGGCTTGCTCCAGATTACGATCCTGGCTGCAATGCATATGTAATTATTTCAAAAAATTTTTGTAGAGTTTGATTCAGACAAAAGAAAATAATTTCACCATTTATGTATATTCCCATCCATAGAGATTAGAATTTTGTTTTTACGCTTTTGAAATACTATTTTTGAATCTTAATTTGTAAGATAAGAAGATTTAAATGAATGAAATTGAATAATATTCACATACATCACAAATAGAGAAACTACTTAATCATTGTTAGCTACACCTCCCGTTGTATTGATCCGGACGTGTGTACGTGCATTATTAGCACTCATATATCATCCAGCTGTTACCGCTTTTCGGTTCTTGTGTTTAATGTCAAGTCGCACCTGCGTACTATCACTCAGTCTGCATGGCTACGTGTATGAAGTACAATAACATTATTTTTAGGCAAAAAAAATTTGATTGTATTAATTGTATGTGTGTGCATGCATATACGTGCATATGTTCATGTCCATGCATATACACAGAAAAAAATCATTTGGGTTAATCTAACCAACTTAAATTTGTAATTCTATAGTGAATATAAATTGTTTTTGTAACTTAGTTTGACAAAGTTTTGTCAAATGTATAGACGATTGTCTGATCTTACAATATTATCAGGTCTGGCAATGTGCTGACAATGAACTGACAATCAAAAATTGTCAGCGCAAGTTAGATTGCCAGTTCACTGGGTTGTACCAAATTTTTCAGAGAGACGTACAAATTATTGACCGATGAATTTATGACAATACATTTATCTGACTAATGATACCATTCGGAGATGCATAAGTTACGCTCATCTGACAATAATGAAATGTCTGGCAAATATTTGGTAATAATTTGTAACAATGGCAACGAAATCTGTTTGCACGATTGTCAGATGTCTTACAATTTGCTGGTAGTCTTGCAATGGACAAAACATGGACAATGGACAATGGACAGACAAAAATTGTCAGGTCACACGGTTGTAAGAAATTTTTAAGCACATGTTACTTACACGACGGTGGCGTTGGCTGAAGTAGTAAGCACGTTGACTGCAAAACCGAAGTCCCTGGGTTCTAGCTCGGTCTACGACAGTCATTAAATAACAACACCACAAATTTTTTTGATGAACATTAGTGTGCATTTGTATCATTTGTTGTAGGAAACTGATCACTGAATTACATTGGCTTCAGCGGATACTAATTGTAATGTAGTATCAGAGAGCCCTCCTTCGTCGTCGTTGTGTAGCAGAATCATCGGCGCAGTAAAAGAACCAATAATATGGCTACTAAACACAGTTTTGAAAATTTAATACGCCTCATTGACACCAGAGGCGCTGCAGCACGTGCACAAAATAGCAGAGTTGTAAGAGAATAAAGCTTTCCTCTATCTCTTCCTTCACCTCTATCTCTTCTCTTTCACTACGCCTTTATTAAAGAAGGTAACACCTAGTAATTGTAGTAGGCATTCATTGCCTGAGTGTTTGTTATTCTCATTAAAAAAATTTTATATCTGACAATCGTTTCTACATATAGAAATTTTATTTCAATGTTTTATTAAAATTTTTAAATAAGAAATTTTTAGATTTAATTGAACTGTATTGAATTTTAATCAGAAATAATTTCTTAATCTGGCTCAAGTTCAGTAATTTCAATTCTTATTGAATGAAATATTTTTATTAATTAATGTGAATTTCTAAACTAAACTTTATTAGCTGGTGGAAATACCGATATTTTTCAATAATTGTATACACGATAATCATTTCTCATATTCCATTTCATTGAAAATTTACGTTAAATAGCTAATGTTAATAACAACCCCAGTAGATAGACATTGGTTCTGATGAAGTGCGTGGCTGCACAGAAAAATATCGGTATTTACCCCAGCTAATAAGTCTAGTTTAATTTTTCCTCTCTTCTTTAGAAACTCACATTAATTAATAAAAATATTTCATTCAATAAGAATTAAAATTACTGAACTTGAGATCGATTAAGAAATTATTTCTTATTATTATTTATTTAATTTTTAAATATTTTAAAGAAATTTATTTTTTAGTTTAAGTCAACAGTTAAATTTTTTTTTTCAAAAATTCGAAATATTCAGAAGGGCCCAACTTGCACACTTCGATTTTTTTTTGTCAAGTTATAAAATGTTCTTCAGGGGACCTCGGAAACCGTTCACATTCAGGGCAATCATGAATAAAATTGCGCGTGAAATTTTTCAGGGGGAAAATTCCAACTAATGGCAAGTAATAGGGAAAACAAAAAATTCTAATTGGAAAAGGGATAAATTTCACGCAGAATTTTATTCATGATAGCCCTGATTATAAAGAGATTGATATAAACGAGTTTCATATTATCAAGGGTCGACTGTACATATTTTTGTACTTGTCTACTTCACGTAATATTGGATAAAAACGAATTTCGAAACAAAACTGTTCGATATTTGTTAGCAAATCTGAAAAAATTCGAATGTTCGCTAAAACTTCGAATTTTGAACTATTTTCGATAGTTTTTCGAATGTGTGATGATAGCCGAGTGGATGTGTGCTACCCTGTTAGTTTGGATGCACCAAGTTCGAACCATGACAGCACTGTAAGTTGAAAAATAAAATGAGAACACATGGTTAGATATGTGCAATAATTGAAAATAATTTTTTTTTTCACAATAAGCCTATTGGATCTGTGCTAGTCTGTTAGAATGGAGGTGCCATGTTCAAATCCTGCAGCGCATGTTAATGTATTAAAAAAAATAAGTAAGTTAAAATAAATTAAAAAATAAAATTACTTTTTTACTTTTTCTGCGGTATCGAAATTAGTTCGATATTCGTTCACTTTTGATATTGATAGCCAAACTTCGAGATCGAATGATTTCTGGGGAAAAAAAACTGAGCGACAGGTGAACTTTTTCGATTAAATTTTCGAGATGTTTTCGAAATCGATATCAATATAGCGAAAGTCTTGGTCAACTGGGTGTATCAAATATATATACATACACATGGATAAATATTTACATATGTATGTATATATTTCGCCAAATATTTGGCTCTTCTGACCATAAATGTAAAAAGCTATTAGGTGTTATCGAATGAATACAACATCTCGTTTATCGAGTTATGAGCAAAACTAATTACAAATGTGTATTTGGCGTGAAAATTGGACTCCATAAATTCTCTGCTAGAAATAAGGTAGTAGTGGTATGTTTGTACATACATATGTACATACATACCTATATGTATATATAAGTGTGTATAAACTTCCCCAGGGAAAGGTGAAAAAACATGTTCATAAATCCCCACTATCGCCCAAATATTTAGATGTTGATGTACCAATATACTAACTACCTACATATAATATTGTTTGTGTGTGTGTGTGTGTGTGTGTGTACCTGCGCATGTTGGTGTGCGAGTATTTTACCCCTAATTCCCATAAGAAAAAGGAATAATCCATAAATGGGTCACAAGTACGTACGTACATGTTGGTATTCCCAAGAAAAAATAAAACTAATGAATGCAACACTTGGCCACATGTCAGATGATGTCAAAGTAGCTTTAGCAAGAAAGAAACAGCTTTTGTAAGTATATATGTATGTATGCAATGTATTCATTTATACAGTCGAACTTCTCTATAATGAATGTGCATGGCATGATGAGTTTACATCTCGCAGACATGATACAGGGTGGGCCAAAGAAACCAAGGGGTGTAAAAGTTTAATAACTTTTTTGTTTATTAATTTTTTTTTATTTTTTCTTTCAGATTATATAGACAACACTTGGAGAATTTATAATGGAGAGGTTCACAACTGAACAGAGAACCAGAACAATAGAATTTTATTATTTAAACCAGAGATGAAAATTTGATTATGAGTGATGAAGCTCATTTTCATTTGAATGGCTTTGTTAATAAGCAGAACTGTAGGTTCTGGGGTTCTCAAAATCCAAGAGCCATTCATCAACGCCAATTGCACCCCATCAGGTGTACAGTATGGTGTGGGATCACATCTGAAAATGTCATTGGGCCCTACTTCTTCGAGAATGAAGATGGAAGTGCTGTAACCGTAAATGGAGAGTGTTATTGGTTTATGATAGAAATTTTTTTACGTCCTGCTCTTGAAAACAGACCTGGTATGTGGTTTCAGCAGGACGGAGCCACTGCCCATACTGCCCGAGACACAATGGCACTTTTAAGTCAAATTTTTGGAGAGCGAATAATTTCTCGAAATTCGGAAATTATTTGGCCAGCGCGATCGCCAGATTTGACAGCACCCGACTATTTTCTTTGGGGTTTTTTGAAGGAGCGAGTGTATGTGAACAAGCCAGAGACAATCCTTGAACTCAAGGCAAACATTGTTGCAGAAATTCGAACGCTACAGCCACAAGTTTTGAAAGATGTTATGGAAAATGCTCTAAAAAGAGCCCATCAGTGCGAAGCTGAAAACGGTGGTCATTTAAGAGACATCATTTTTCATACTTAGTGTAAAAAGATTTCCATTTTGTATATTATATAATCTGAAAGAAAAAATAAAAAAAAGTTAATAAACAAAAAAGTTATTAAACTTTTACACCCCTTGGTTTCTTTTGGCCCACCCTGTATTTTTCCACTTTATTTACAATAATCATTATTATTATAAATCTGCAAATAATTTAGTTTGCACTATTAAACAAATTATGTAATTTTTTTTCATTTGCTTTTAAAATAATCATGTATTTTAGTTTTAAATTATACTCTTCCATTTCTTCTTCCTAAAAAAAAACCTTCCCATACAAGTAACGCCAATTTCACCAACTATATTTATTTATATATCAATTCATATTAAAAAGCTGTTTTTCATTGAAGAAATAAAATAAAATATATGTATGAAAAATAACTTTTAAATATGAATTAATATTTAAATATAGTTGGTGAAATTGGGCCTTAGATATTTAAATACATTAATCGGTACGTTACTCTTCATTTCCATAAAGTTTCGAGGTATGTATATTAGAGTGGTCATTGGTTATATGGAGAATTTATTTGATTTATTATATTCTTTCCCACCTAATCGGTTCAGTTTTATGTAAATAAAAATACAAAAAAAAAAAAAAAAAAAAAAAAAATACATTGAATAAATGAACTTAAGGGGTAACTTTGAGGGGCGAACGCACTTCATAAACACAACTTAAGCCTAGATCCCACTATCGGCACAATGTACCGATTTTCGTCGGCTCACTGCAATAAATTCATAATTAATGAACCAAATTGGCCTTATTTCTCAATTAATTGTGGAATAAGTCTATAATATTATGGTTTTATAACCAATTGCAGTGTGGTGCAACTATATCCTTATATTTCCATTACTTGAGAAATAAGGCCAATTAAGCTTAGTACTTATGACTTTATTTCAGTGAGCCGACGAAAATCGGTACATTGTGCCGATAGTGGGATCTAGGCTTAAGTTGTGCTTAAGGGAGTGCGTTCGCCCCTCAAAGTTACCCCTTAAGTTCATTTATTCAATGTAATTTTTGTTTGTTTTTTTTTTTATTAATTTTCTTTTAACTATACGTAGTATATGTATGAAATAATTTTATAAATAGTTTCCATATTAATATAATTTTGGTAAGTACAATTTTTGGTATTTTGTTGGCTATTTTCTTCATTATTTTCTAAAATACATATTAATTTTAGCAAACAACATTCTTTAAGGCTAATGTTGTTGACTAGAAGAGCTAAAATATTATCATATATCATATTCTTGTACAAATTTTTTTGAAACAGATAGTCATATGCAAACAAATTACGTTGAATAAATAAATGGGCTTTAAGGCTGACCTTGACGGGCAAACGCAACCCCTTAAAATACTTCTTTCGCTATGATTTTAATTTTATTTTTGTTTACATAAAACTGAACCGATTTGGGGGGAGATAATATAAGAAATCCAAAAAATAAATAATAAGGGCTACTCTAATGTACATATTTACTTTAATTGATGAAGAAATGCTTGTGGGAAAGCCCCGGTTATATTTTATTTCCTCTCGATACTCGTATACAGTGTTGTTAGTATGTGTAACACAAAATTTTTTAAATAATCAATTAATCAAAACTACACCCAGATAGAAAACAGCTTAAAATTAATAAAAACCATATTGAATCAATGTTGAAATTTCTTATTTCAATATGGAAAAATATTAATTTACAGTATTAATTTATTAATTTTATTTATTTTTAAGTATCTCAATATACATTTTCTATTATATTGAAAATTATTGAATTAATGTGATGCGTTCTTATTTTTAAGTTGCAGCTTTTCCCTGAGTGCATATATTCAAAATTTATTCATTGTAAAGAAAACTTTGGTACATATGTAAATCGAGAGCCTATATTCAAAATATGTCAACTCATAAGTGGTCAAAATGAGTTTCCGATGGCAAATAGCTCCCCTATGCAATATTCATTTATTCATCTATCAATTTTTCTTATTATGCTATCTCAAATAATATTTTTTTTTGTGAAAATAAATGCTAACTCTAACTCCCATATAAATTTCCAATATTTTTAAAAAATTAGTAATTTATTATAAATCTACCTCAGATCTTATTGCATTTGGCATGTTGAACACGAATCTGTTAAGGATTTTGATATCCTGTGGCTAGTTTAAAAGATATCGTCACTTTTAATATATTAGTCAAAAGGGGTTCCAATAAAAAAAATTGGTAATGTATGTATAACTTTTAAACTGTTAATCGATTAGAAACATTATGTATGGACCGATTACAGTCAATGACATAACCTTTCGAAGTTGATAATTTGCAGTGACACTGTTACACTAGAGAGTGAGTTAGAGAGTGCTAAAGCTGCCACCTCGAGATGGAAAAGGCTTTCAGTCAGACTTAAGTTATTTTTTTATGGTATTTTAAATTTTTTCATGTAGATTTTCATCTCATATATCTAGTATTGAGTAAAAGATATCAAAAATTTATTCAAAAATAGATATATATATATATATATATATATATATATATATATATATAAAATATGCTATCTCATAAAAATACTCAAACCAGTGCAAAATAAAATATTTTTTGCAGACCTATACATTAGTAAGCATATTTAAACCATATTATGAAAGGCACATCATTTATTTTTACAATACACAGAAAAAACTAAATTTCATTTTCACTAACCAAATTCGTTGAATCAGTAAATTTTTTATTTGAATGCGGTCCTACAAATAATTTTGTAAATTCAGATAAAAATTTTGTAAAAATTTAAATTAATCAGAGTTCGGCTGAGAGAAAATGTTATTTCAGTGTGTTGGTGTTTATCTTGCTTGTTGATAGGAACAACGTGCTGAGTGTTGTGCGGTTGTTGTTGTTTATTTTGATTGATCGTGTTGTATACATGTAAATGTGGAAAAGTAGCCGACAAACGTCGTGGCCTGTTTCTTCTCTACACGGTTTTTTTTTTGGTACAAATTAATTTAGTGGAACAGTACAGAATATTTACTGAAACTAAGTTTGATTTCAAACAAATATTTGTTTAAAAATTTTTTGGGAATAATTTTTTCTGTGTAATGAGCGAATTAACTAGTTTTTTCGCTCTACTGAAAAGTTAACTTTTTTTGACGTATTTTGAATATAGGCTCTCGATATATAAATTCATTATAAAGCTATTAAACTAAACTGAAATTGCAAGGAAATCAATTAATAATAATAATAATAGGAAGAGCTTCATTCTATAGAAGTTCAATATAGAGAAGTTCTACTGTATAATTTTGTCTTTGAATCCATTAAGTATTTATGAACGCGTGTAAAAGTGCGTCTTCTATTTATTTTTTTTTTATTTTCTATTGAAAAAATAATACAGATGCGAGTATATTTACATAAGTACAAATATACAGGGTATTCCAAAAAGACGTTTAATTTTATAAAGGGCGACTCTGACTCGCACACGGAGAATTCCGTACGGACACTACGTATTTAATATTATACGAACTTAAGCGTTTATAAACGAATATATCTTACCTGCCGCCGTATTCTGTAACTCTATAAAGCTAAATTCGATCGCTAAAATGCTTAACAAATAGAAAATTAAACATTTTTGTAGATGACATGGGTTAGGTTAGGTTAGGAAGGGTGGTTGGTGCTATACCGCACCTCCACTCGGAGACCCAATTGGGTCCATTGTGATTTCCTTCTATTGCCCAAAAAACTAATATTTACGCTCCCATTTATAGCCAGAAATTACCCTATTATCCATCATTAAGCCACCGAATTCCCATGATGAAGCCCCTGATGTCCTCTAGCTTACAGTTCCCGATATCAGTAATGCTTTCATGGAAACGTCTGTTCAGCCATCTAAGCCTATGACGGTGCAGCTTCATTCAGTGACAGATAATATCTTCAATGGTTTCTGGTTCCTCTTCATCAAGTTTTGGCCAAAAATTCCTCGAGACTACAATCCTCCCTACTACGTCATGAACTGTTGGTCCTGCTTTCCACCCCTATAGTAATGACCTATCAGTAATTTCACCGATCTGTCCGACATTCCCTGATCTAATGCCGACCCTATTATTGCCAGTTCATCGGCAATTTAATTTCCCTGAACACTTCTGTGGCCAGGAATTCAACATAGTCAGACACTATATTTATCCATAAGCAAGTTGAGGGCTTTCCTACAGTCACTAACAAGTTTCGATTTGACATTGTGTACCTTCAAAGCTTTTAGCGCTGCTTGGCTGTCGTCGTAGAAGATTACCTTCTCACCCTTAGCTACATTCCTGGCCATCATCTCCGTGGCCCTGAGGATTGGCAAGATCGCAGCCTCGAAAATACTACATTCATTCGGCAGTCTGAAAGAACTACGAATGTTCGTTCCCAAATTATAGACACTAGCTCCTGTGCCTGCCCCCCTTGGCGATGACATAAAATACCAACAATTTCGGCGAATTACATTTTTAAGCCCTTGCCTGATTTACTATCAATACACGTTTGAAAATTGCACTTATAGTTTTTAGCGATATAGATTTAGCTTTAGCGATTTACAGAATACGGGGGCTGATGTAGACATTTTTTTAGCTTTAGCGCTATTTGGTATTGCCCATTTTTCGGTGTTTGGTGATTTTTTTAGTTTTAGCGATTTTTTTTTCGTTTTGATGATTTTTTCGGCCTTGGAAATTTTTGCAGTTTGTGAGCTTTTTTAATTTTTTGGCGTTTTTTTAGTTTTGGTAATTTTTTTGTCTTGACGATTTTTTTAGGTTTTTGGCATTTTTTTTTAGTTTTTTGGCGACTTTTTTAATTTTGTTTTTTCAATTAATTTTTTTTTTTCATATAAGTGATTTATATTATTTTTGGTGATATTTTTCACTTAAGCTGGGATTTTTCAGTTTTAGCGTTTTTGAAAATTTCAAGAGTTTGCCTCTTTACTCTCGTGTTCGCCAAGATACAGCAAGTATTCAAACTTACATTAACTAATAGAATACCCATTAATTTAGATTTTTTTTAATTTCAGTGTCAATTTGTGTAGTCTGCATAAAATACATTAACTTTGAAAATTTCAAGTGTCTATTATATACATATACATAATTAATATACGAGTATAATAAGTCTGTATATTACATTACGATTTCAACATTTTTCGTTTCTCGCTTTAGAACACCCTTTAATTTTTAACTGTCACATATTTGTTGTTTTAGCGGCAACATTTTGACATATTCTGTGAAAATTTCTGGTCAGTAGCTCTTACGATTCTCGAGAAAACAACCTGTGACAGACAGACAGACGGACGGACAATATGGTTGGTTTTCACCTTGGGTGTATGGAACTGTAAAAAGTAACGGAGCATTGAAATTATTCAAATTCGTTACAGAGCTGGTGAAAATTTCATGGTCACAGTTCGCAAAACTAAAGCACCTTCTCGAACAGCAATTGTGAAAGTGGTGGAGAAATTTGAGCTGTTGGGATTCGTTAGTGATATGGGAAGAATCTAACTCGTGGACAAAGCTCAAAAACAACTGAAAATATTGCTGTTGTAGCCCATGGAGTTGAGGAAAACCCAGGTTTGTCCATTTCTTTATAAACTACATTATACCGCATTTTACATTAAGTCCTAGGCCATTCATTTAGTACAAAAACTCACGCCTACCGACCATCAACAACGTGGTATTTTTGCTGACTGGTTCCTTGAAATGCCTTAAGCTGAACCGGAATTTCATTGACAAATAATCTTGAGTGAAAAGGCTTATTTTCACCTGCAAGAGTACCCACATTAACGAGCAGAATAAATGCATTTGGGGCTTGGAAAACCCGAGAATTACTGTTGAAAAGAGTCTTCATCCTCAAAGTGAGACTGTTTAGCCTTAAGGGTCCTAAATGAGAGCCAATAATTGGTCACGTTTCCATTCTACAGTTATAATTTCATAAAATACCTTTTAGAGCAATTTAAAAAATTTTTTTATCCTGTTCCAATTCCAAGAAGGATTTGGAAGCCTAATCCATTTAGAGACTACTGTTAAATAACTAACAGTGCTCTGTTATGTGCCTAAAATGTTATGTTAGAAATTTTTGGTTTCTGTCTCTGCTAGTTGTTAAATTCAAACTTATCTTCACACGCATCAAAATTCGTATGATAAATAAACCATTATTAACTTTACAATCGTTTACCGGCGAAAGTCATGATCTAAAAAAACACCCTATACCTATGTATGTATGTATGTATGAATGTACATACGTAATCAAAAGCTAAGAAGCAAAATAAAAGACGGTGCATGAGGCACGTACTTCTTAATACACAGCCAGACATATACACACACATACAAACATACACACGTATGTATGTACATATTAGTCTCCTGCACAAGACATCTTATAAGAACTTTGAAGACATGAGGGATTTTTCAAATGCTTTACCACAGCGAAATCTTATAAAACAAACGTTAACAACATTGTTTGCAAGAAATTTATTTGAGTATTGTAGGTATAAGATTAAAGAAGAAAACACTTCGTGACGGAAGAATTCGTGATACTTGCTTCTTTCTACGCATGAGCGCGTATACAAACGTCATGCATGTATGTGTGTATGATTTTTTATTTTTCTGCGCACATGCAAAGGCACACACATGCATTAACATTAGTTGTATGCGGTTAATCACATAATAGCTTACCATCTACATATTACACACACACACTCAAACGTACAATATGAAAAATAACAAGCATACACTAATCAACAGTACTTCTTTTGAGTGTTTGTTACAAACAAGCTGTCTTGGCGACATCGCTTGTTACAACTGATATACACATACATCAATACATCCATCGTGCATCGCTTATATTACGACAGCATTTATTATTGGTTTAGTATAATACATGCGACGTGAATACATTTAAAAATCATGACGTTTTTATATTTCAAGACTGTTTACGCAGCTCTCTAGTACATATGTATATATGAAGGGCTTTTGTGCGCGAGCGTATCTTTTGAATTAAACATTTAAGATACAGGCAACGTTCAATAATACAAATAATATGAAAAAAAAACAACAATAACGACAGCAATCGATTGACATTTTTGGAGGGTGTATGCAACATAAACTTGTTCAAGTTAATAAAGTAACAAGAAAATATTTATAAGGAAAAGCCAAATATTTACAGAATTCACAATACAACTGTATGAATTTATGCGTATTAGATTAGCCCCATCATCAGCACTACACCGAAAGATGCTTATTGACAATTTTGTGTTGTGAAAGTTTCCACTTAACAAAAGGGCCACTTCATGTTCATTTTGTTTTTTTTTTCTTTTGCTGTAAAGAAAGATTAATAGCGGAAACTTTTCCAACAAACCAAAAAATTTTTCATTGCAGTAACTTTTTACTCTTAAGAAAATTTGCTTTTCGTGGAAACTGTATTTCAAATGTTTTCAAATATATTCATTCTAAGAAAATTTATTTTGCAGGGTTTTTTTTTCGACATAGGTACACACTTATTTACAAAGAACTTTCCAAATGTCATAAAATAGTTAGGGTTCGGTACACCAAATGTAACAAGTAGTAACTAAAAAAAATTTAAAAAAACCCAGTGCGACCAATTTTGAACTGTTAAATATCCTAAATGATCATTCGATAGATTATTCTGTGGAATCCAGGCTTCAAATCGTTACATACGTGATCGTATCGGCAATCGTACGAAAACAAATTAAGTGATACGTCAATCGTATAAGCTGAATGGGATTTCAGTACGTTCACGGATGTGACGATTTGACCCCAGTTTTTAGGATGACACTCGAATACAAGAAAAAAAAAACAAGTAAGGGTGCTATATTCGGCTGTGCCGAATCTTATATACAATTTACAAACGTATGTGTGTATGTATATGTAGTATATCTGTATACTACATATGACTACATACATACATATTTGTTTTGTGATAAAATTTTTAATTTTTAGCAAGTAACCTCTCGGTTTTTTTCGACTAAAGAATTTGCTTGAGTAAAGATCTTCCTAAAACATGAAATATGTTTAACTGAAAAAAAAATATTTTTGGTTATTTTTTTTTACACAAAATTTTTTGTTTCAATTTCCAACCCTGGAAGCATAATTTGAATTTTTCTGATTTTAATACGAGTACTAATTTATTTCTTTCTAAAATATAGAATAAATTTAATTGCCAAAGAAATAACTAGTTTTATTTAATTAGTTTTATATATCAAAAAAAGTATAGTTTTCCCAACCCTGGAATCATCCTCTTCGATTTTTTTTTGGCTCCTTATACCAATCTTGTTCTTTAAAAAATATATAAAATATGTTAAGTGAACAAAGAAACAAAGAAATTAGGAAAATACTAGTTTTATTTAGTTACTTTAAAACAATGGTCACCAAGAAGAGAAAACACTTAAAAGCAGAACAGCACTAATATATGTTTAGTGCTGTTCCACTGAAAAAAAAATCGCTTTTGTAAATGTTTAATTCGGTATATGAAAAATATTTTATGGGTTAATTTTATATGAATGAACGTTTTTATGTAGTGGTGCCTAAGACTGTATGTACTAGTTTTTTTTCAATTTCTGGATACATACTCGACACTCAGCATCTACAAAAATATTTAAGCCAAATAAAAACTTATTTATTAACTCTATATTCCATATATTTTGTATATTTTTTATAGCAATAAAAAGTGCTGTTATAAAAAGATTTAAATTAGATAATTTATTTACATAAATAATATAGAAAAAAGAAATTAAATCATTTTGGTGGTATTTGAATATTCTCGGTGTATTTTTTTATAAAAAATGCGACAGAAATCTGCTCTTTTTGTGTGTTTTATGCTCTTGCTTTAGATTTTTGTTAGTAGTTGTGCTGTGTACGTATGCAAAGCAGAATGTTAGCAGAGCCCTCAGGGCAATGGGATGGTGGACTATGCTTTAAAATCAAAAAAAGTTAAAATTTTCCAGCTGTGGAGCTGTGGTTTTTATTTTTCTAATTTTCTGCACCTAACTTTTACTTCCAAAACATACACTGCCTTATTCATAAAAAATATTTCTGTTTAATAAGAGGTTTATGAAACAAATTTTCTATGGAAATTTGATTAATAAACCTTTTATAAAATCAAAATATTTTTTATGAATTAGACCCACAATATATATATATATATATAAATTAAAATATAAAAAAATTAATTATTAGACCTACTTAATTTTATGTATCACAAAAAGTGTAAGTTTCCCAACCCTGGAATCATCCTTTTAGATTTTAAATTATTTTAAATTTATAGATAAAAAGGACAAATTAGTTTTGTTAGGCTATTTTTATATAACAAAAAAGTTAAAGTTCCCAACCCTGGAAACGTCTTTTTGATTTTTTTTAATTTTTTTGTATTTTTAATACAAATTTTATTCGTACTGAAATATAAAATAAGTTTATTTAACAAAAAAATCAAAAAATTTGTTTTATCTAGTTACTTTTATATGGCAAAATCAAGTTTAAGTTTTCCAGCTCTGAAACCGTCTGCTCGATTTCGCTGATTTTCTTTCAATACCAATCTATTTGGACCATTTCTGATACATCAGTTTAGCTTTTCTGGGAGCATCGGAAAACCGATTTCACATACACCAGATGGACAGACGGACGGACAGACGGACATCGCTTATTCGTCTTCCCTATTCATAAGGATCCAGAATATATATATTTTATGGGTCGCATATGAATATTATGGAAATTACACACGGAATGACAAACCTATATATACCCTTTTCCATTTTTTGGTAAAAGGTATAAAAATGTGCGCAATTCGAACAAATTATTTTACTAGTAGATTTTATTAAAATTAAATACGAAACACCAACATAAACAAAACACTGTGTGTAGAGGATAATGTTTAATTTAAAAATAAAAACAGGAAAAGGAAGAAGATTTTGTTGTCGATGTGATCTAGGGAGAAATAAATGTTTTTCGCTGAAATTCTTAATGAAAATTTTTCCCATGAAAATGATTTGTATTGTTATCGAAAGCGTGTATTATAATAAAAAATTTGCTATCTGCCGAATTATTCTATTATCAATTTAATTGTAGTTGTCAACAATTTATTAATTTTCATGGAATTGTTTTTGTTTCCTTCATTTCAGTTTCTATTAATTGTTGTTCGGCTACGAGCATGATACAATAATATAAAGGTACAACCACATTTGACGTACAAAATTAATTATGACTTTTTTCCCGATTATTTGATTTTTCTTTTTTTTTTGTAAACAGAGAGGAAAGCTTTGCCACACACATACATATGTATAATGGGAACTTTTATATTAGGAATGCTTTTTGAAATGTGTAATTTGAGATTAGAAATTGCAGTTAAACTCATATTTTTTTAATGCTAATTGAACATGAGAATAACGAAATCTGTGTGTAATAAGACCTACAAAAGCAAATATTTGATTAATTATTTAATTCAATAGATAAGAAAAAAAAGCCTCACAACACACATACTGCGACATTTGCATTTGAGGTAAATACCTTTCAAAGCTCTTAAATTTGTTCTTGTTTCTTTGCAAAGGAACAGCAAGCATTGTTGTCGCCGAGATCTGGTTGCCTGTTGTGGTCTCGTCGGTGTGAATGTACAAAAAGCTCTTTATAAAAATTTGCACATTAGCTTGGACGTAGCTGAATAAGAGTTAATGCTTTTTTGTTTGCTAAGGACATGGCCTATGATTAGACTAGGAACATGTAATTATCACATTTCTCCTTAAAATGGACCACGTGGTCTAATAGTGTTCTTAGGAATGCTACAACCCGTTAACAATTTCATCCGAATAATGTAAGGCAGCTACGTCCAAACACACATACTCTAATATATGTATTTCAGATAAACAGCTTTGTTATTGTTTCTTTGCAAAGGCCAAAGATGTCGCCGAGATCTGGAGGCAAATCGCGGCACTCGTTATCGAATTACGAAATATTTCCATATAAATTCTATTGAAATATTTCGTAATTAAATACGTTCGATGTTGGATGTTGTGCTCTCGTCAGTGTGTCTTTTGTAAAACTTTGCACATAGTGCGTATAGCTTGGACGCAGTTGATGTAAGGCAATACACCAGAGAGTATAAAGACAAAGTTCCGCCTTGATTCAGTTGGAAATTTCCTTCCTGTTGTATCTTGTTTGCTGCCGTTGTTGGTGCTGCTGAAACTTATTTATTTTTTTTTATAAATTTATGAAATAATTAAAATATTTTTCATTATTTTTAATCTAATAAACAAGAACGTCAAAAAATTAATAAAAAACTCGGATTTCATAAATTAATAAGGTAGCATTAATTTTGAGAGTAAAAAATAATCGGGACAAACGTCAGAAAGTTAATATGGCGACAAAAAGAGAGAACGGTTTTACCTTTATATTATTGTATCATGGCTACGAGTACTTAAAGAAAATTTGTATTAAAAAAAAAATTTATTAATATTGTTGGAAATAAATCATTTTCCTATCAAAAAAGTACTTCTGCTCTCTACAAGAAAATAATGGGAAATGGTTGGTGGTGGTTGGCGGTAGTCAATTTGAGAAAGTTTTGCTTGCTTTCTTTCATGAAGCTGCCGCTTAAGTTTCGTTTTCTTTAGTTTTTTTTTTCTCTATGAATTTAATTAAAATCGGATTTGTAAATTTTTTCTAATTAAATTTTTATGCTTTGATGATTTTCTTGCAGTTTACGTATGAGTATTTATTTCATTTTCGAATTGTTGGAATGTTGAATTTTTGTTTGTTTGTTTGTTTGTTTGCTTCTTTTATTTTTCAAATTTTATTTATAGAAATTTGTATATGAATTAATTAAATGTGTAAATTTGTTTATGGTTTTATTTTTATCTCTTGAGGTGCATATTGTTCATATTGCATAATCAAACACTTAAAAGCGAAGGTCGTTGTTCATTTATTAAACCACAACACAATAGAATAAAATACAAAAAAAAAAAAAAAAACAAAAATGTTCAAAATTAAGTTTATTTAAAAAATTGTAGATAAAGCAACTGAATGTAGAACCTGCAAGTTTTTTGTAAAATTATTAAAAAAAAATTTGTGATTTTTCGTTCAAGCTCAAGTAGACAATAAACAACTAAAATTAAAGTTTTTAAGAGGTCCCTTTTTCAAAAAAAAAAAATTAATAAAAAATTTCGAGATCTAAAAAAGAAGCAATGAAAAATAGAGATTAAAAAGAAAGTAATTTTTTATATTTATCGTTATGGGGCATTATGACTTGTGATTTTCATGAGTAATATTAAAATAAATAATTACTTGCTATTTTAAAAAATTCTAGAGGGGCAACAGCAATTCTTAGGGAGGGAGGCAATGCACCCCCACAGTGGCCTTTCTACTCCTATGATATTTATGATTTAATTAGGTTGAAGTTCGTATCGCTCTGTAAGCCAAAATTGAATGTGATAATTTTTAAGGAACATATAACACCTAAGTTAATTATAAACACTAGCAGAACGGAACAACACACTGTGTTCGGAAAACGCCTCACCATCAATATCATCGTTCTTGTGTTAGGTACACTGTGTGCAATGTTGCCATATTTATTTTTCAAAAATCTTCAAGTGGAGCACAAAAAATATTTTTTGTTATTTTATTGAATGAAAATGAGTTAAAATTTATTTTGCTTCTTGTGAACTATTAAAAGTAAAGCCAAATAACACAAAATATTTACTGTATAGAATATGTGTAAGATCATTATGAAGCAAATCAGAAAATTTGTAAGTAGTTTAGTCAAAAAATCCCTCAACAATATATTAAAAATACCAAAAGTACTTTTTTGTCGTTTTAAGACGTCTAAAAACTTCGAAAATAAGATAAATCTTCACATATGGTAACACAGTCTGTGTGTGAACTTTATATATATATATATATATATATATATATATATTTATCAGTGCAAATGGGATATGTGAATTATATTAATTCATTATATTACAATTTGTTGAAAGCTTTTTTGTAATGAATGCTCAATTTTGCTCTTTATCTCGAACTTTGACCTCGAGAAAAAAAGAGTTGAATATTTTCCACAGTATTTTTTTTTTTTTTTTTTCCTAAAACAAAGAATTTAAGAGGTTCCTGCATTAAATATTTTGACTTTTCGAAAATAAGAAAGAGCCTACTGCTCAAACATATGTATGAAGGAATGCACTGAGAGAAAATGCAAATGCTAGGCTTTCGTCATAGAAAATAAAACACATTCGAAAAAGTAAACAACATTGACCAATGTTGCCACCACATTACACAATATTTTTTAAGAGAAGTAACACTCAGGCAATGAACGCCTACTACACGCATAGAAAAAATATGGTTGAGGCAACCATAATCAAACAGCAACATATTATGATTGAATTACATGGTTGCAGTCAAATCATATTATTGTTAATAGAATATTATTGTTAATTATATTATTATCTGAGTTAATACTAATATTATCTACAAGAACAATTGACTTTGTTGTACCTAATCTTATTATTGTTAATATGACAACACTATTGTAAGATGTGACTAAAATATAATTGAGACTCACCATATCATAATCTAATATTATATTAATATTGTTAAATACGACCACAGTATTATTTAATGTAATAATATTATTTTGTTTTTTAATCATATATTTATTGTAGAAACAGCTGTGAGTTAAATTCGAAATAAAAATAAATTAATATTATTGACATAAAATGTATATATAGAAATGTATACTTACACGACATACAGACATGTCTGTATAACGAGATACACAAATTTTTATATATTTTTATTCGCCAACCCCTTTGTTTGTACTTTATTTATCTATTAATTTGTTTAACACCACTCGTGCACTACCGATAGCTTACAAACGAAATACCGAACTGACAGATGTTTCTGAAAAAGATTTTTTTTAAAACCTTAAAATAGTATGGTTTTGGATAACATTATATTGTTATTTACATCATATTATTTTTAAATAATAATACAAATTATGTTGTAGTCATAAATTTTTAACAAAACTATATTGTTAAACTCTAACCATATCACACTTTTTTATGGATGTGATAATGTCATTATTAAATTCAAACATTACTCTGTTTATCGTAACGAAATAAATGTCTAAAATAACAATAACTAGTTTTCAACGACCATACATTTGTTTCAGAGAACATAATATTGTTTTCTCAACCATTCTGCAACCATATCTTATCTTTGCGTGTACTATTATAAGGTGTTACCTTCTTTCGGAAAGGGATAGTGATAGAGAAGATAAGTGGTGAAGGCAGGCTCTAATTTTTGCACGGTTTTTTAATAATGCAGTGTTGCAGCGCGTCTGGTGTCAAATGAGAAGTATTAAAGCTGTTCTTATTAGCCATTTTATTGGTTATTTTACTTCGCCAATGATTCTGCTAAAAATAACGTCCTATGTTATATTAGGATTAGTATCCGCTGAAACCGGTGTAGTTCAGTGACCAGTGTGTATATCCCTTCAACAACAACTGATACAAATAGACACTAAAGCACATCAGAAAAATGCGTGGTGTTGTTATTTAATGACTGTCAGAGACCGGGCTCGAACCCATGACCTTTGGTTTTGTAGTCAAAGTGCTAACTACTTCAGCCAACGCCACCATTGGCTTAATTGTGCAATAAAAATCAAAAGTCTTTTGATATTTGCCAATATATTGTGCCACTATGTCGAATATGACATACACATTGGCGATATTATTGTACAATACGAAAAATTGTACAATTATATTGGTGCTTAAGAGTTGTTATTTATTTATCGTTGTTGTGCTTCATACGACGAATTTATTAAGTGAATTCTTATCGACGAATTGGTTGCTTTGGATGAAATTCCTTGTTCGTCCCAGTTGTGTTCCTACAATTACGTTGTCACTTATTTTGTCTGCAATTTTTTTTACGAATATGTGCAAATCGAGCACAACCTAACCGGATACATTACAGGTGATACGCTTTTGACACCGAGTGTAGTCAGTTTGCACATTTTTAAACGATTTCAGACAAGTAGAAGATACTCAATTCATTTGTTTATTTTATTTTTTCTTTGGTGGTGTCATTCTGACCATTAAATAACCAATGCTGAATTACGCATAGCTACGAATGGACTCACGCCTCCTTTTCCGTATTATCACTTCATCCAAGTATATATTAGAGTGCTGCGTAAACAGTCTTGAAGTATAAATATGTCTTGTTTATTAAATGTATTGTCGTAGCATGTATTATACTAAACCAATAATAAATGCTTTCGTTTAATAAGCGAAGGCACTATGCGTGTATTGATGTTCGTGTATGTGAGTGTTTACCAGCGATGTCGCGAAGACTTCTTGTTCGTAACAAACACTCAAAAGAAGTAGTGTTGATGCGTGTATGCTTGTTATTTTTTATATTGAACGTTTTAGTGTATGTGTAAGATGTAGATAGTAAGCTATTATGTGTTTAAGGGTGGTTTTTAAAGCAACCCTCTAGTCAACCTAGAACCATATGTCTCTATGTCAATACTCTTTCTCCAGCGACAATTGCACTAGTTAAAATGTCGACAACTTTCCTTTTATGCGCGAGTAGAGATACGACAACAGTTATAGTGTATTTCTGGTGATATTGTCAATGAATGCGTCAATAGTTTGTTTTTCTTTTTTATTATGTTGTGCAATAATATTAAATAAATATACATACATACATATGTCACTAAAATCTACAAATGGTCGTAAAAGAACTACCTTCTCAATAGTGCTAAAGTCTACTGATAGATTTTGAATGACAACCCTATGTTATTTGTCAATAGGCATTGCATTGGCTCGGGCACACCTAGTCAGTAGCACTATTGACAATGTCACTAGAAAATCACTATAAGTTTACTATTGACAACGAGAGAGGATATATCGATATTGTAGACTAGAGCCCCTAAAATTTACTAGTGAATCTTTGGTGCCAATGTCTCTATGTGGTCCCGAAAGAACTACTAAGTCAGTAGTGCTATAGTCTAGTGGTGGATTTTCAATGACAACCTAATGTTAAATGTCAATAGATGATACCATTGGCTGGGGTACACCTGGTCAGTAGTGCTACTGACAACGTCACTAGTAAATCACCACAATTTCACTATTCGCACTTTCTGCAGGGAAGCGAACACAACTAATGTCAATGCATGTGTGCGTTTGTGTGTGAGCAGAAAAATAAAAAATCATACATACACACAACGTGGTTGTGTGTGTATACATGCGTAGGAAGAAGCAAGCATCACAAATTCTTCCGTCACGAAGTATTTTCTTCTTTACTGCTATACCTGCAATAACTGAAACAAATGTCTTGCCAACAATGTTGTTTAGCGTTTGTAAAGCCTTTTAAAAAGTCCCTCATGTCTTAAAGGTTCTTGCAAGTGTTCTTGTGCAGAGGTCTAGTACATACATACATATGTATATGCTAATGGTGGACCACCTTCAGACCACCTTGCCAAATACATTTTAAGATTTTATACATATATTAAATACATAACAAAAATCTTGCAAGTGAAAGCTAATCAATAAATAAATCTTGACATTATCAACAGTTTGAGGCTCAAATTGTAATCGCTAGCAAAAGTTTTGTTGGTTGGTGGCAGAGATCAAACTTCAAAATTCAAAAAAAAAGTAACAACCATAAGAAAAAAGTGATTGTCTGTTAATACTAGGGATGTAACGAATGTTCGCATTCGCTTTCGCATTCGCAAATTATTCGCTTACTTTTGCTATTTGCATTCGCTTTTGCATTCGCTAAAATGCATGCGAATATTTCAAACGAATGCTAAACCAAAATACAGCTTTGAAAAATACTTAAAACTAGCCTTTTCAAACTTTTGAAAAATGTTGAGCACCATTCATTACTTCGCACAGAAAATTTTAAATGCAAACAATTTTAACTAGCAGTTATTTGTTGTAAATTTTATGCGAAACAAGTGCCACGCATATTATTTCGCATGAAAACTTAAAATGTTGAAGATATATTTCATATGTTTTTCGCAAGATGAACAAAGTACTACTTCTCCGAAAAATTTTCATGAGCTCATGCCAATTTTTCTTAATATGTATTTTGGCAGCATTTCACATGAACTATTGAACAGAGTACCAGGATTTAGGGCCAAAGTACGAATGGGTTAATTGCCTAACATTTTGTAAATTTATTTTTATTATCTATACTTATTTCATTATAATTTCATATATACATCTTTCTGTTTTAAGAATTTAATAATTTAATAAATATTTGCTCAATTCAAGACTCAATTTAAATAAAATGCTATATATATGTAGTACATCTATGTATGTATATAATACAACTTCATGTTTTTAAACAAATTTAGTTTGATGTGATTTTTTACCGTATTGTAAGTATTTGCATTCGCATTCGCTTTCGCAAAAATTCAAATGCATTACTCGTTTTCGCATTCGCATTCGCTAAACTGGTATTCGTTACATCCCTAGTTAATACCCACAGGCGTGAAAGGTTTCTTCTATTCACTCTTAATGTGGATACAGAAAAAATATTTGGCTTGATAAACCAAAAAAGAAGAAGAAAAACAAAAAATAATAACAAAATTTGCAAAAAAAATAATAACAACAAAATCTAAAAATAAAACAAATATTGTTTATTCACATTTTATGTAAACACCACCTTATGGCTGGTTCGGCTTTTGAGTCTTGCAACTTCGTTGGGAAACCAGCAACAACAAGTTGTGACGACAGACAGCAGCAACAGCAACAGCAGCACAAACCAAAATGACTATTATTATTATTGTGACCCAGTTTTCGTTATAAAAATGTTACTTTGAATGTTGTTCCACATTTGCACATTGGAATGCGCGCTGTGATTGTACACTTTTGCTCTGCACTTTATTTAGACTTTTGTTGTGGTTGGCTGTTGTTGCTGTTGTTTTGGATTATTGTTATTATTATTTTTATTTGTTTTTATGTTGTTTCTATTTTATTTTTATAGAGTTATGTAATCATTTTACAAAAATTATTAAATACCTTCTTGGTATTGGATAATAATACCAGTCAGTGTACTTAGTTGTAATAACAAAAACAACAACAACAAAGCAGCAAAGCCAATATGAGAACGTGTTATATGCACAATTCACAAATATGTATGTAAATGCACTTACAAGCGTATTTGAATTTTTGTAGATCTGGTAAAAAACCAAAAAAAGAAAAAAAAATAAAAATAATAGTGGGAAAGTGGTTTCTTTACGAAGTTTTATTCACATTGGAAATCAAGAAGGTCTTAAGCTAACTCTAGACGATATGTTGAATCAGCATATTTATGATAAAAAATTTGTTACCAGTGCCAACATATCGTGTAGACACTAATTTTTTTCAACATACGTATGCTTAACGACATACATATGAAGGGCATTTGTTAACGTTGTAAACAAACGTATTTTCAAGATTTTAGCATATCGTGTAGCCACCATATTTTTCCTTTGTAACAAATTTCCTATGTATGCTGTCAGATATGTTATTTGTTGAAAAGCCTATGTAAGCTTTTCAGCATACGGCAAATTTGATAGCATATAGAATTGATATTTTAACTCTGCTCAGGTATGAACAGTGTTTCCTAATTTGACATTTTTAAAATAAAAATAATGTAAATATTAAAATAACAAAAATAGTAGAATAAAAGCAAAAAAAAAACACAAAAAATTCTACATTACGCGAAAAATATACTGCAGAAATGTTCATGGTAAATTCGGGTGAATAAAAAATAAGGGAAATTAAAATTTCATAAAAAAAAATTCAGGCGATTCTGAAGAAGACAATCAATCTTATTCCAGCAAACTTCGCAATAAAATCGAATTTTTGCATGCTTTCAGCCTCCTAAAAGTTTTGCCGATTTTTAAAAAATATTGTAATTCGTCAACATCCCGCTGTTAGTAACTTTTTGCGAATTTTCGCCATTTTTGCGACTTTTATTGAATTTTTTGTATTCCTTACAGTTTTGGCGATTTTTAATCAACATTATGGTTTGTTTAAAATTTTGCAACTTCTCGCAACTTTTTGTAGTTCGAGATAAAAGCGAATTTTTGGATGCTTTCAGCCTCTTAAAAATTTTGCCGATTTTTAAGAAATATTGGAATTTTTCATCATCCCGCTGTTAGTAACTTCTTGCGAATTTATGTAATTTTCGCGATGTTTGCCGAATTTTTTAGCGGTTTTCAATCCATATAATGACTTGCTTAAAATTTTGCCAATTTTTTGCGATTTTTTTTGCAAAGTTTGCAATAAAGGCGGCTTTTCGCGTGGTTGTTTTCAGAAGTTTTAACAATTTTGAAGAGTTTAAAACATTATTAGACTTTATCATCTCGCTGTTGTAACTTTTTGCCAATTTCCGTCATTTCGCGAATTTCTTTTTATTTATATACATGTATAATTGCACTAATTTTTATTAACCAAAAATATAATTTTTTGCACTGAAAGCGATAATTGATATATGTATGTACATACATAAATTTATAATAAAGAAAAAGAATTGTCAAAATTTATTTTATATCGAAGCAAATGCTCACATGACGAATACGAAATTCAACATATCATGTAGACACAAAAATTTTATGCTAACTCATATGTTGTATTATCACGTACACCAGACGTTCGTCCGTCTGGTGTACGTGAAATCGGTTTTCCGAAGCTCCCAGAAAAGCTAGATGCTTCGATCTTGGACTGGTGTATCAGAAATGGTCCAAAATAGATTGGTATTAAAAATCAGCCAAAGCGAGCAGACGGTTTCAGGCCTGGAAAACTTAAACTTGTTTTTGCCATATAAAAGTAACTAGATAACTCAAATTTTTTTATATTTGGTCTAAATAAACTTATTTTATATTTCAGTACAAATAGAAATTGTTTTTAAAAAGAAAAAAAAGAAAAACAGACGTTTCCAGGGTTGGGAACTTATTTTTTATAAAAAAAAAATAAAATTCAAAATTATGATTCAAGGTTTGGGAAACTTACACTCCACAGGTGGGAAATGTAGAACTTTATTAAAGTAACTAAATAAAACTAGTATTTTCCTTATTTCTTTTTCTTTTGCTCATTTAACATATTTTATATATTTTTCAAAGAACAAGATTGGTGTAAAGTGCCCAGGAGACGTACAAAAAAACACCATCAATCACATAGTTGTGTGCGTGCAGTCGTTTCTTTTTGGCTACACGTACACGTTGTCGGCACTGATTGATGAGAATGAAAAAACTTTGATATTTTTATTTGACGGCTGATTATTTGTACGTCTCCAAATCTGATTCACGAAATAAACGCCATTTGCTTTGTGTTATTTATTCTGTGACGACATGGCGAAGTGCGCGGATGAAAAAAAATTAATTTGTACTTTATGAAAATGTACCATTGATCTTTGTAAAAAACCAAACAATCAAAAAAAAGTCTACAAACAGTTGTATGATTATTATAAATACTATATTATATTCTCTAATTTTTCTAATCTGAATAAAAAAATTAATTAAAAATTGTTTTTAAAACCCCAAATACACATGTATGTATTTATGTATGTGAATTTTGTGTTTAAAACAAATTTTTATTTTTTTTTTAGAAAAATTATTATTTAGCTCTGTATATTTCTTCAATGTCCTTTTTTAACCCCCGACTAAAAAAAGGGGTGTTATAAGTTTGTAGTGTGTGTCTGTGTATCTGTGTGTCTGTCTGTGGTCCACGTACAGGCCAAACGGCTGGACCGATTTTCATTTAGTTTTTTTCTGTTTGAAAGATGACTTGATCGAGAGGGTTCTTAGCTATGTTTGAAGAAAATCGGTCCAGCCATTTAGAAGATATAACATCTTTCCTGAAAAAAGTCGGGGGTTTTGAAAATTTTTAATTTTTGTTATTATACAAAGATTTCATAAAGTTTTAATGCCGCTAATAACAAAAAAATCATCATTCGATGAAGACATATGTATATGCCATCGCACACAACGAACACAAAATTAAAATGATGATTGACGATTTTATTTGTACGTCTCCGGAAAATCATCAATTAAACGACACCAACACATTCTTACTGATTGATGGCTTTTTTTGTACGTCTCCTGGACACTTAAGGAACCAAAAAAATCTAAAAGAATGATTACAGGGTTGGCAAAACTACACTTTTTTGATATATAGAACCAATTAAATAAAGCTAGTTATTTCTTTGGTAATTAAATATATTCTATATTTTAGAAAGAAATAAATTAGTACTCGTATTAAAACCAGAAAAATTTAAATTATGGTCCTTCGGGTAAAAAAATAACCAAAAGTAATTTTTTTTAACATAATTTATATTTTAGGAAGGTATTTACTCACGCAAATTTTTTAGTCGAAGAAACCGAGAGGTCACTTACTAAAAATTGCACTATAACAAAAAAATTATAAATTTTATCACAAAACAAATATGTATGTACATATCTACTTATGTATGTATGTATCTGTATACTACATATACATATGTACATACGTTGGTGAAGGGTATATAAGATTTGGCCCAGCCGAATATAGCACTCTTAGGGCGACTTTTTGAGTTCAAGATTAGAGATTAAATTAACCTTAATCTTCATTTGTGATTTTTGGGTAGTCGATTATATGGTTTACTTGCTAGTTTAAGCGGGCAATCGTGGTGGTTTAATCATACATTAACATTGACAACATACACTTGTGAAACTTATAACTTTTTGTAAAAATTATATTATAAAATAATTTAAAAATACATAAATAAATATATATATTTTATATTATTTATCTATTTCCTTTAACACGCGCAATATTTTACTTGTAAATAATAAAACATGGCAGTTTCTTCTTCTTCCCACAAAAAATCAAAGTGTGTTGATAACATGTATGACTTTTACACAGAAAATGTTGCCACTATTTTGTTCCTCAGTATGGCAATACTACAAATAATAAGAAGTTTAAACTACCACTCAAAAATATCAAACTAATTAATTTGAGATTAAGTTAAATTTCGGATTAGCTAATTATAGAAATAAAATAATCTTAATCTCGATCCCAAAAAGTCGCCCTTACTTGTTTTAATAAAAACTTATATTAAAAAAGTGTTATATAAAAATAAATTTTTTATAAAATATATATTAAGGAAACCTACATAGAACAGATTTTGGTAATTTTTAAAATCAATTTGGTGAAATAGGTCGGACAAAATTTGACAACCCTGGTTTCCACTACAATTCGGACAGAACGGAACATTTGCGTGTGCGAAGCGGTACAAATACCACCTAAAGCAGCCATGACCAGTCAAGAACTGTGTGAGATAGTAATTTAAACTCACCATATTTTCTAGTCAATCATGTCCTGATGTCGGGTATCAATGTGTAAGTCCATCTTCCCTTTCCAACGTTGTTGCCACTTTCGTAAATATAAATACATACATCTGCATCATCTTCCCTATCTAGGACTTCTAAAACGATGGGCATTACATGAGCTACATATAAAATATGGGCAATTCCCAGGCGACGAACGCGACATTCGCACACTTTTAGTTGAGCAAAAAACAAGAAAGACTGGGATGATAAAACTGCAAGCTTTTGCGCACTAAACTTTAAATGTTACATTATAGCTCCTTTACAACTTTCTATATACCTTACAAACTGAGCAAGTGTGGACTCACCCGAAATAGCAGGTAAATAAAACATTCAAACATATCAAACAAAATCCATTTAGAAAGAATAATAAGAGTATACTTCGTACTGTTTAAACCTGGTAAAATCAATGCCGCGAAGACTATTGGCAGTTAAATCGAATAAAGATCTATCTAAAAAGTATCAAAAGTAATAATAGATATAAAAATGTAACATACATATTTCATTTTGAGAGTTAAGACGGGGATCTTAAAGTTTTTTAATCATATCTTAAATACTAAAATAGTAAATAAATTTATTTTTTATATTTTGAGATCTTGTTAAATGAAGCTCTGAAAATAATTAAATTTATGTAATAAAAAATAATTTTTGTATTAATTTTTTTCAAGTTACAAAATCCTAAGTACCTACATATGTATGTATGTATATTGTCCCAGTTTCATTTTGACTCACTGTATGTATGTATTAGTGATGTAACAAATGTCAATTTTTGATATTTGCGAATACGAATATTTGAAACGATATTCGCGAATACGAATACGAATATTTAATTTGAAATTTATAGACTTAAACTAGGGTTCTACATACAATATGAAATATTAAAAAATTGTTATGAAAAAGAATTTCATACTCCTCTTGGCGGCGTACTTTAAAGTTAATCAAAACTACCCAAAATTTTAATGATCGTCAGTAAATAATATTTGAAAATGATACAAAGCACAAATTTCTATAAAAAATTTAATGGATTCGTAAAATGTAATATTTTTAGCCATTTATTTAAATTTTGTTTAGGATTTATGCATTCCCTCTAGTCAGCCTAGAACCATATGTCTCTGTGTCAATACTCTTTCTCCAGCGTCAATTGCGCTAGTTAAAATGTCGACAACTAGCCTTTTATGCGCGACTAGAGATACGTTAGAGACAACAGTTATAGTGTATTTCTTTCTAGTGATATTGTCAATGAACGCGTCAATAGTTTGTTTTTCTTTTTTATTATGTTGTGCAATAATATTAAATAAATATACATACATATGTCACTAAAATCTACTAGTGAATCTTTTGTTCAAATATCTCCATATGGTCGTAAAAGAGCTACTTAGTCAATAGTGCTAAAGTCTACTGGTAGATTTGCAATGACAACCCTATGTTATTTGTCAATAGTCCATTACATTGGCTGAGGTACACCTACCTACTGACGATTTCACTAGTAAATTACCATAATTTCACTATTCGCACTTCCCGCAGGGTTGGCAGAAAAATATTGTTGCGGCAGCAATCATATTCGTATTGCTGAAGTTTCACCCTTCGGGAGAGGTTGTGCAGCCAGGGCGATACTTCCTTCGAACACATACGAATGCAATACTTCTAGAAGATAAAACTGGTGATATTGCTAGATAATAATCTAACCTTTATGTCAACGGCAACATACCTGGGTATGTTTTTAGTTTTGAAAACGCTATAGCTCTAAACTGGATAACCGGATCGACTTGAAATTTCTTGATATCCTAGTCAAAACTGTTTTACGCAATAGTTCCAAGCTTGGTTAGGATTAGATCATCCGTTCGGAAGATAAAGCCCATTTACAAAGTTGCACCCTTAAGTCAACAGTTTAAAAAATGCAACCAACATTCTGAAAATGTCCTTGACGTCATTGCCACATATACATGTGGCTTTTTACATGCCGTGTACTATAGGCTTAAGTAGGTGCCTATTAAAATATCCTACAACTTTCCATGAAAAGTTGTAAAATGGAAAATTTTTAAACCTCACCTACTCACACTTAGCAGAATTCTAACTTCACGTGAATTCAGTTTCCTCGAATTTTTTTACGACTCGTGTAAGTACCTATTCGGAATTCAAGGGAAATTTTGGATAATTGGAAATACAAGAACGCAAAAGCAACTTAATTTTGCAATAAATCAACTTAAAATTAATTTTTCGGTAATTTAATGAGAATTAAAAATTTTACTACCAAAAAGAAAATTCATTTTAGGTACAGAATACGTAAGTATGTATGTATGTATGTATGTATGTATGCATGTAAGTATGTATGTATGTACCTATCTATGTACCTACTAAAATAAACATTTGTGTAAGTACCTACATACTTACATATGTATGTACATACATACATATTTATGTACATATTTACATATTATATATGTACATATGTATGTAGTATGTATCCCTAAACATAATTTTTGTAACAATTTGAGGTGGCAACGATGATGGTATTAATTGTTGTTGTTAAAAATCTGTTTTTGTAATGCATTTGGCTGTACATTTTTTTGTTTTGAATTCTTTGGTTCGTTTATATTTAGTATTTGAATTTTGTTTTGTGTCTACCATTCTTTACAAACGCTAAGCAACCCTGTAAAACAAAAGGCGTATAGAAGTTACAACCAAACACAAAAACAACAACATAATCATAATCGAACACCATCAACAAAACATAAAAACTCAAATAAAATGCGGGATGAGGCGCAAAAGGTCAAACGAGTACAAACTGGATGTGTTGTTATGAAAACTAGTGTATAGACAAAATTCAGACAAAAACAGAGAGACAAATATTTACCAAAACACAACAACTGCATAAACATTAATTAAAGAGAAGTAACCTAAAAAAACGTAAAAATTAAGAGATCTGAAAAATTTACTCAACAACTAAAACGAACGGAATGAAACAAATTTCGTAAGAGAACAGCCAACACTCTTAAATCAACAACATTATTTCCAATAACATAGCTTCCACAATTCATTTTACACACAAACATGCGCAATACATTTCTCTTAAATGTTCATCTTATCTCTTTGTTTTGTTTTGGTTTTTCTTTCTTTGTTTCCACATTTTTCTCTCTCACTGAACTAGTTTAATTTTGTAGTTTGTTTTATTAGACATTCGTGTAAAAACAATAAAAGAAACTATCAAAATAAATCGTAAATTGTAAAAAAAAACCAGCTTGATCCCCTTTTTTAATAATAATAAAAATGAAAACACACATACATACATACATACTAACATATGAAATATCTTGTTCTTGTTTTTTATTTAAACGTTTTCTTTTGTACGTAAATGATGCGTATTGGGCTGCATTGAAGCAAAATTAAAAAGGTAACGCAAGTATATTGCGCCAAAATTTACTTAAATTTGAATGAAATAGAAAAGAGAAATACATACATACATAAATACTTATATACATTTGTATGCATGTACATATGTATGTACTCGTACATGCAGAGCTGGACAAAAATAAAAAAAGCAATGTGAGTCCGATCACAGAGGAGATGTGTAAACATCTAGTAATGAAAATTTTTTTTTTAAGTTGGAAGTACTTATGCTTTTAGTATCTTTTTTTAAATTAATTAATTAAAAGTATCAAAACTTTCAATATTGTAAATACATATGAATTTGTTGGTTTTTGTTTGTTTTATTAAACTTATTTGGTTAGTAAATGGGCACACTGCAGTAATTTAATGTACATAATGGGTGTTTTTTTTAGAGGTATAGAACTTCGAATTGAAATAAAACCCAAGAAAATCGTTTTAATGTCCATCAATTTGGCTTTATTGGAAGGATAATTTTATGCAATTAATGTTTAAATATGATTTTGGGCATGTGGCCGCCGCGGCTGGCTCGAATAAAGCCAATTCTACAGGTCCAATTTTCAACCACTTTTTCGAGCATATGGGGCCGTATGTTGGCAATAACGCCACGAATGTTGGCTTCCAAGTCCCCTAACGTTTCTGGTTTGTTGGCGTAGACGAGCGACTTCACATATCCCCAAAGAAAATAATCCAATGGTGTCAAATCACACGATCTTGGTGGCCAATTGACAGGTCCATTCCGCGAAATTATGCGCTCATCGAATGTTTCCTTCAATAAATCGATTGTGACGTGCGCTGTGTGGCATGTAGCGCCGTCTTGTTGGAACCACAACTCATCCACATTCAAGCCATCCAATTCGGGAACAAAATAGTCGGTTATCATGGCTCTATACCGGTCTCCATTAACGGTAACTGACTCTCCAGCATTATTTCGGAAGAAGTATGGCCCAATGACTCCACCAGCCCATAGAGCACACCAAACAGTCAGTTTTTGTGGATGTAATGGCGTCTCAAGGGTCTCATGTGGATTCTCTTCACTCAAAATGCGGCAATTTTGCTTGTTGACGTAGCCATTCAACCAAAAATGAGCCTCATCACTGAACAAAATTTTGCGATGAAAATCAGCATCGAGATCAATCTCATTTTCGGCCCATACACCAAAATCACGACGCATTGCATGGTCTCGCGGCTTTAATTCTTGCACAAGCTGGATCTTGTAAGGTCGCAAGCCAAGATCTTTGCGCAAAATCTTCCATAAAGTTGATGGACAAAGCTCCAATTGCTGTGCACGGTGGCGAATCGATTCATTCGGGTCCTCTTCAACACTTTGCTCTACAGCGGCAATTGTTTCTTCGGTGCGCACTGTTCGACGTCTCTGCGGATGCGTATTATCACATAGAGTAAACGTAGTGCGAAAACGATCCATGGTTAACCGAATTAATTGCTAAAATGGACGGAGCTTGCGGTAAACTTCGCGAACTGAACCATTATTTTCGAAATAAATTTGCACGATTTTTAAGCGTTGTTCTTTTGTCAACCTGTTCATGATGAAATGGCAAACCAAACTAAATATTAATCACTTGACAGCTGACAAAATGGCCGCCAGTTAAAAAAGTGATGCCAACTTAAAGTTCTGTACCTCAATAAAAAACACCCATTATATGTACTGCATTCAAAATTGCAGTAAGCAGTAAATTTACTGATTACTAAAAAAATTCAGTAAATTTTTACTGCTAATGAAATTTAATTTGCATTACCAGTAAAATCTTAGGGCCGTAATCATAATAAAAGTGTAGCAAGTGGCAAAGTTTTTTTATTAAAGTTTTGAAACTTTTGTATGAAAAACATTTAGCCACTTGGTAGAATTTCATTATGAATACGGGCATTACTGATTACTGAAAATTCAATGCACCTCATCATACCTAGAACAAATCATTTAGGCAATTTATTTATTTATTTTATTTATTTATTTATTTATTTCAATCCGATACATAGGAAGCCTAAAGGGCCAATTATACATGTACCTATAGAATTATCTTAATAGTCACTTAAAGCTACAGAATGTAAATTATATGTTATATTATATAAAAATAGTAGAAAATAATTTTAGTAATCAGTAAAAATTTACTTGTTAAACATTTTTTATTGTTTTTACTGAAACTTTAGTGGTACTGCAGTGCTCATCTATGGTAAGTGCCTTTACTTTTACTTTTTAATTTTTAATTCCTGTTGTTCATCGTTTAGTTGTTGCTGTTCTTGTTGTTGTGTACGCATTGCAATTAAAATAAATTCAGTAAAGTGCGACTTTGACTCGCGAACATTCGGTTTTGATAATTTTTTTTTATTTAGCTTTCTTCCTTTTTTAAGTTTTTTCAGTTTAAACGATTTTTTTCAGTTTTATCGCTTTTTTCTCGTTTTGGCGTTTTTTTCTCTTTTTGGGTTTTTTTAATTTTCGCAATTTTTTTATTTTGGCCATTTTTTTTTTGTTTTTTTGGGTTTTCTTTTCATTTTTGCGATTTTTTTCTGTTTTTGGGGTTTTTTTATTTAGGCGATTTTTTCATTTTGGCGATTTTTTCATATTGGCGATTTTTTTCTTTAAGGATTTTTTTCATTTTGGCGATTTTTCCGGTTTTTCGCGATTTATTTTAGTCCTAGAAATTTTTTTTAATTTGGTGCATTTTTTCGTTTTGGCGATTTTTTTGTTTTTGGCGATTTTTTATCTATGGCGATTTTATATTTTTTTTGATTTTTTAGGAAATTTATTATTCGACATATTGTCAGAAGTTTATTTTAATTTGAAATTTATTTGCTGGTGGTTCAGCGTTGTCTATATATTTCATTGTTGCTGTAACAAATCATCAGTAGACTTCAACCACACATTTTGAATAGTCACAAACCTCTTATCTTATGCACGGACTTTCAAGAACTATTTGAGAATTCACAAATAATAATATTTTTGAAAATCACAAAAGAAAAATAAGCGTAGTAGGCTTTGAAACTAATACAAAAAAAAGGTGTAGAAAAATAAAATAGATTCAAATCGAATATAAATTATTTGCTGGGCTTTTTGTATTAGTTTCAAAGCCTACTACGCTTATTTTTCTTTTGTGATTTTCAAAAATATTATTATTTGTGAATTCTCAAATAGTTCTTGAAAGTCCGTGCATAAGATAAGAGGTTTGTGACCATTCAAAATGTGTGGTTGAAGTCTACTGATGATTTGTTACAGCAACAATGAAATATATAGACAACGCTGAACCACCAGCAAATAAATTTCAAATTTGATTTTTTAGTTTTATCGTTTTTGAAAATTTCAAGAGTTTTGCTCTTACGGTTTCCAAGATACAGCAAGTTGTCAAAATTACAAAGTCAAAATTGCATTAACTGATGGAACACCCATTGATTTAAATTTTTTAAATTTAGTGTTAATTGTTGTAGTCTGTATAAAAATACACTAACTTTTAAAATTTCAAGTGTATACATACATACATATATGTACATACAATTGTATGTATATTACTTGGGATTTTAACATTTTTCGTTGCTCGTTTGGGAACACCCTTTAGTTTTTAAATCTCATGTATTTTTTGTTGTAGTGGCCAAATTTCTACATATTGTGTCCAAATTTCAAGTCCATTGCTCTTACGGTTCATTTTCACCTTTGGTGTACGGAAATATACAGAAAAATAACCGGCGGCGGCGCACCGCCGGCTTCGAGCCGGTCGACTTGTTTCTCTGTTTGGTATTGCTTCTTTCAAACACTAATACACTCATACATAGCTCACACCGATTTGACAATGCTGTGAAAGAAAAGCAAAGAAATCTCAGCAAAGAAATCAAAGTCAAAATATTTTTACCCCCTAGCGTATAGATGTTTACACATCAATATTCACACAGCATCCATCTTTGATTTCGAACTCTTAAGTGTCCAGGAGACGTACAAAAAAAGCCATCAATCGGTAAGAATGTGTTAGTGTCGTTTAATTGATGATTTTTCGGAGACGTACAAATAAAATCGTCAATCAGCATTTTAATTTTGTGTTCGTTGTGTGCGATGGCATATATGTCTCCATCGGATGATGATTTTTTGTTATTAGCGGCATTAAAACTTTATGAAATCTTTGTATAAAAACCACATTAAACAAATATAATAATTTTTCTATCTTCCACACTAATTCTTCATCTATTATTATTATTATTTATTTATTTATAATAATAATAATTCTAGTTCTTCAAAACACTCTAAAAAACAAACATATTTTCCTTAAAAAAAATTCGAAACAAACAAACGATTTTTAATATAAAAACAAGACATTGGTTGTGTGAATAAAAAAAATATGTACATACTCGTATGTATTTGCTTTTTAGTTAAAAATTTGTTTTAAACACAAAATAAAAAAAAATTAAAAATAATTTTTAAGTAATTTTTTTATTCACACAACCCATTAAGATTAGAAAAATTAGAGAATATAATATAGTATTTATAATAATCATACAACTGTTTGTAGACTTTTGATTGTTTGATTTTTTACAAAGATCAATGGTACATTTTCATAAAGTGCAAATTAATTTTTTTTCATCCGCGCACTTCGCCATGTCGTCACAGAATAAATAACACAAAGCAAATGACGTTTATTTCGTGAATCAGATTTGGAGACGTACAAATAATCAGCCGTCAAATAAAAATATCAAAGTTTTTTCATTCTCATCAATCAGTGCCGACAACGTGTACGTGTAGCCGAAAAGAAACGACTGCACGCACATAACTATGTGATTGATGGGTTTTTTTGTACGTCTCGTGGACACTTTACATATCGCGCCATAACAGAAAATATTGTGTCGGCATAGGTTTTATATACTTATGTATAAGTGAATTTCAGATGTTAAATGTTTTGAATCCAATCAGGTTGATAAGCATAGTTTTTGATAGGGGTAGTGATATTTTTATTTCAGTATATTTTAATTTAATGTAACAATTATAGGAAATACCTTTTAGAGAAATGCGGCAAAAACTTGTAGAAAGACTTACTTTCACATGTCTCTATGTTTCTCGTACCTTTATATTGCAAACTGATGCTAGCGATTTTGTTCTTGGTGTTGCTGTGTATATGAATTTCATCATAGGTTTATCGTAATACCAACAGAGAAATTAGATTTGACGACTACTACACGACTCTCATATGAATTGTGGGAATGTGTATATGTGTGTGTGTGTATGTATGTAGTGTGTGTGTGTGTGTGTGTGTATGTATGTAGTGTGTGTGTGTGTATGTATGTATGTACTAGTACGCGATTTTCATTTAAAGTATAGGTACCTATAAGTAGAAGAAATAATGTAGATTGTTATCAGTCTGCCACAGAATACACAGAAGTGAAGAAAGTGACAGGTAAAAAAAGCTCCAATCAGGTTTTTGTTAAAATTCATGGAAGAAAGAGAAAAACATAGTGTATTTGATACTGTAGTGTATTACTACTTACCAATTAACACAGCTAATAAAAATGTATTGCACTAGAAAGACGTAGCAAAACAAAACCGACGACAAAATTTGAGGGAAAACGAGACAAACTGAAAAATACCCGTATCTTCCGTCTCGTGACACTTCTGTATGTTTTGTGAGTCTGCTCTGATATCTCAACAAGTGACAACCTATTTTCCCAACCAAAATTTCTAAAGTGTTTGAAATCCAAAAACTATAAAAGTGCTAGAACTAATTATTGTTTGTTGAACAAGTTTATAGTGTTTAAAAAATAGTTAAATAAATTGTTTATAAATAAAATAATTAAATTAATTAATAAATAATTAAATAAAATGAATACTACAAGTTGTACCATCTGCAATAAAGTCTTTCTGACTCAAACAAAACTAAATTAGCATATTGAAACGCACTCATATGCTGGCCAATCGAAGGCTATGCTTGGAACTAGTAAGCTTAATCTTCGAAACAAACATTATGGCTCATGTCAGAACCACAAAACATAAAAACAGTTGTCACCAAGAACGGATTGGAGATTTTCTCACTAAAAGAGCAAGCAACTTCAATGGTAGGATCCAGACATATATCCTCCTCAACCAAAGTGTGGGCGTCTTGTTTCCGGAGGAGTTTTTGAAATATGCTAAGAGCTCCATAGTACAACAACTAAATGGACGTAGTAGGATACATACTACATTTAAACTTAATATGGAGCTCACATGTGATTATATGAAGATGGTAAATGATGAGATGAATGTTTCTCAACTTGTTATTATATTTCGAAAATAATGTTGGTGACTTTGTCTGATGACATAGAGGATATGTACAAGAAACAAACCGAGGAGCTAAGAGCCAAAATGGAAGAATTTCAAGAGAGGGAAAGCGGATGGACCTTGATTTCAATAAATTCCCTTGAAGTTAATATAAACAAGGCGTCCATAATAAGAGGTTCGAGCTTTATCCCTCTCCCAAAAAATATTGCAATGAAACGTGCATGCATAAATGTCGAGAACTCTGATGTTTATTGCTTTAAATGGTGTCTCATTGCGGCTTTGAATGTAAACAGTGGTCTGAGTCCTAAACAACGAATAAACTGTAGAAATTGCAATATTGCAAACATTTCTGATGAGAATATTAAATTAGGGGAAATTGTGTTAAATTTTGAAGGCCTAGAGTTTCCACACCCATTGAAGCAGATAAAACAATTCGAGAACCAAAATGATGTGAGCATCAATGTATTTGGCCATAATGGCACAACGCTTATAGGACCATACTACATAAAAAAAGGAGAAAAACATGTTCATCTTAATCTGTTATTGCTCCAGTCCACTGAAAACTTCCACTATGTGCTCATCAAGGATATATCAAAGTAAGTTTCATTTGTGCATTTAAGCGAAATGTGTTTTCATCTCTATGTAAACACTTACTTATTATTGTTACATTTATTTACATAATATTTTATTTTCTATATTTTCTTCAGACTTCTTCGTTCCAACATGACGTCACACAGAAGTAAGATTCTGATATGCAACACCTGCCTATATCATACACATGATGATTATCTGTATAATCATCATAAAAACGTTTGCGGGAAAGAAGTCATCAGAATGCCAGAAGATGGATCTATTATCAAGTTTAAGAAGTACTACAAACATTTAGATGTACCATTTGTAATCTACGCAGACTTTGAGTCTATTTTGGAAAAAGTCGATGATCCTGTAAGTAAAAGCACTACAAATGTACAGAAACACCATGCGTGTGCGCATTCGGTTAT
The DNA here is from genome assembly GCA_949987645.1 of Tachina grossa. Classification (NCBI taxonomy): domain Eukaryota; kingdom Metazoa; phylum Arthropoda; class Insecta; order Diptera; family Tachinidae; genus Tachina; species Tachina grossa. Next base: position 55,965,139 of record OX465276.1, on the reverse strand, counting down.
TTTATTAATTGTAGTTTTAAGAGGAAAAAGACAGTTACCACGGCAATAATTGCCAAAATTATTGCTTGTGTGGTCGGCATGTAAAAGGCAAACATGCAAGTTGCAAGACAGTCGGGCATTTGTGTGAAATTTTTGTTGATAATACGTACACAGAGCTTGTTAATGGGCTGCGTCTTTTTATTCAAAATATCGAGCCATAACCGCTAAAATAGCTTAAGCGACACATTTTTGATAGAATTTTTGAACGATTGTTCAAGCACACACCTACCAAATTTAATGGAAATTGTAATTTTGATAATTTCAAATTGTCTGCTATTAAAGCCGAAAGTAGTGAAACAATTATGCTTAAACTTGATATTGTTTTTAAAAATTATAACGGATTCAAAAACCAAATCTATTAGCTAGTATTCAATCCATTGTAATGGTTGAGTTAAATAAATATAACACATTATATAAAAAGAATCATTTACGTTTGAGCCGATTATATCCACAGACGTTACAAGGCCTTTTTCAATGCACAAAGCTTTCTAAGAACAAATTGATTGGACTTCACATTCGATAATACATATGTATGAATAATAAAAGATTTTTAATGAAAATAAATAAATAACAACACTTTTCTTTTTCTATTTACGTATCGCTCCTTTAGTGTAATATAAACATACATATGTATCTCGAAAATGCGAGTTTGGAGTTAATAATGCAGAAAGAATCATTATACCATATTTAATCTTGTATAAAGATTTAATATAAAAGCCTTGTACACGCACCTCTTGAGAAAACAAAATGTATTTATATCTTTATTTAGTGATATGTAGATTGAGAACTTAACTTTTGAATAATTTTTTTTAAAGATATGTGCATATTTTATTGTTTTTAGTGCATATTTTGCGTTTTTGATGTCATATCTTAAGCTATGTACAGACGATTGTCAGATCTTACAATATTGCCAGATCTGGCAATGTGTTGACAATGTACTGGCATTCGAAAATTGCCAGCACAATATTTCTTGTCAGTTCACACGGTTGTCAGAAAATCTTACAATTTATTGCCAGACGGTTGTATGACAATAAATTCATCTGACAAAATCGTCAGTAGAAAAATTGTCAGTTCACACGGTTGTCATATGCACAAATTGTTAGATCTGTTGTTATGCGTTGCCAGACTTAAACCATTTGTTGGAAATTGTTAAATATTTATCGTTTGTGTTTGTGTTTAATGTAAAAAGTGAAAGTATAAATTATTATGGACCATAAAGAAGCAATTGCAATGATCTTGTCTGCATATATTTTATTATAAATTTTTTATTTAAAATCAAGCGTGTGCAGTGTTGCCCATAGATGGAATTATCTTACAATGACGCCATTGTAAGATTCATGAACTTCGCACATCTGACAATATTAAAATGTCTGACAAATATCTGGCAATCATTTTACAATGTGTTCACACGATTGTAAGATGTCTGACAATTTGTTGTCAGTTGCTAGTCTTGCAATGGACTGACAATGCTTTTTCTAGCAACGGCGTCTGGCAAAAATTGCCAGTTCACACGGTTATAAGAAATTTTTAGCACATTTTACTGGCAATATTGTAAGATCTGACAACCGTCTGTACATAGCTTTAGGCGCCTAAAATACCTTTTTTAAATGCATGAAGGCCTTGTCCCTGTCCATAACATAAAAAAGTTTAATTTTAATTGTATTGTTTCAAAGTTATTTATGACTGAAAAAATCATTTACTGCTTGATTTGGGAATATTTAAGAGAAAAAATAATAAATTGTCTTTTGAATGTATTTAATTAGTAAAAAGTCATATAACAATACACTGAAAACCAGGGCACGAAAATAATTGGTATTTTTTTATTTGAAATGAAAAGGTTACTGAAAAATGTGTTTTATTTGGTTTGGGTTCTTTTTAACCATTATCGTGACAGATATTTTATTTTGGTTATAGTAACCAATTAAAGTGAGAAATATTTTTTTTTTTTTTGGTTACAAATAACAATTATAGTAACCAAAAAATTTTTTTGGTTACCAATAACTACTATCTAAAGAATTTAAGTTTTTTGGTCATTGCTGCCTAAAATATGGTATTTTAAATGTAAAAAAAGCATTTGTGAGGGGGTTATGCAGGACAAAAATGGGCAGTTTTATAAAAAAATATTTATCAATTTCATAAATATAGTAATTAAGGTATTTAAACTAGTTATTTTGCTTTTACTTTTCTTTTCGACAAAATGTCCAATTATTATTATTACCAAACATTATTTATTGCAAAAAAAAAAAGAAATAGTAATTCGCAAGGGATTAAAATAATGGAAAATATTCCCAAAAACTGATTATACACTCAAAATAAAAATGAATCCATCCGTACTTATATCAATCAAAAGCGGTGTCATAAGTACGGTAAGTACGGATTTACTCAAATCAAGTAGTTACAAAAGGCTTAATTTAAGTACGGACTATTCAAGAGCTAAATACTTAATTTGATCCATATATAATCCCGATTCCATACTTGAAATAAATCCAAAACCAGAATGGTTTCAGAAAACCTGAGATAGAATTAATTTCAAAATACGTTTGATTCAAGAATTTCTTTATTGATTTAATGCGAATCCGTACTTGAAATACTCCCAAAACGAGATTGATTTAAGAAAATCGGAGATTGAATTAATCTAAAAATGGTGTTGATCTAATCCCAAATCCGTTTTAAGAAATGCTAACTTGATTTTTTGAATAAAAAGATTTAATATAATTTTTAATTAGTTTTTTATTGAATTTCTATGGTAATAACAATTAAATTTAATGCAAAAGATCAAAAGCGGGTATTGTTTCCTTTACGTCGCTCTGTTACATGCATCGCTAACAGTGTTGCCAAAAAATTATGACGGAAGAATGCTAAGTGAGTCCAAGATGTATGTTCTATGGAAGAAAAAATACTAAATTTTAAATTTATATAGGTTATTTTTTGAATGCTTTTTTACTAAATAATAATAGGTACTTGGCCTGCACAATACTGCCTCTTTATCATCAATGAATAAATTATATGTTTTGCTCTCAACTATAGCCCACGTTTCTAAGCTGATTACATTTATAATTGTCATCGCTCCAAAAGTGCAACCCCATCAGTGTTCTAATCGAAACTATGCCATTAAGAAGCTAGGGGTTCTTGGTCACCTAGAGCGATAACATATTTCTGAGTCCGGTCTTACAGCGAGTTGAGCAAAATAAAATAACTATCAATGACAACTTATGAACTTTACCTAATAATATTACATATTATGTAGATATGTATATATATTTATATAGTATAAAAAAAACTACAGATTAAAATATGCTTCTATATATAAATCTTTCACTGATATTTTCATAATGTTAACAAAGTGTGTATTTTTCTTTTTTAATTGCAAAGACGTGAGCAGAAGCAATTATTATACTGGGTTCACAGACTACAATTTCTGTTGAGCAACTTTTGATTTTATTAAAGATGAAAGAGAAGATAATGAAAATGGGAACTATCATATTTTTCTCTCCCGCTTATGAACTAAAAAGTTGCTCAACTAAAATTACCGTGTTTGAAACGGGACTTGTTAAAAACAATACGCACAATCAATAACAAAAACTCAATTTTTACTTACTCTTTAAATAGAAACAGCTTCGCAATCTAAGTCCCTCAGAAGATTTAGCAGTTTCGAGTCGTCCTTTTTCACTTTTTGTCTTATTTATTTATTTACATTTTAATATTGATATTATAGTTTTATTTTGTTCACTTTTATATTATTAAAAACAATTTTGCACACGAGAAAAATCAACCGCGTCTAGTCACTTTTAAATAAAACATTTTCCATATTTGTGATTTGAACGGGCTAAAGTTCGTATCGCTTTTTAAGCCAAATTACATGTGATAATTATTAATGAACAAATAACACCAAAGTCTGTTGTAAATATTCTGACTAACAACACATAGTTGAACGGAACAGCCAGCCGTTTTCGAAGGCCACTAAACCTTCATCATCAGCGTTCTTTTGTGTTTGGTCCACTGTGTGTGGTGTCAGTTGATGTAGATTTCTGCTTTATATACTTAGCATTATTGCAAATGGAATATGTGAATTGTTTTGATTCATCGTATTTCAATTTGCTGAAAGCTTTTTTGTATTGTAAGCTCAATTTTACCATCACTATATTTACAACAGTCTTACCATTGTTGTTTTGTTCTTTTTACTAATTATACACATGTTACTTAATTTGTTAATTTTTTGTTCTACTTAAGACATTTTCCGTTAAAAAGTATAATTATTATTTTTTTTAATATCGGGTGTTTTTTTTAGAGGTATAGAACTTCGAATTGAAATAAAACACAAGAAAATCGTTTTAATGTCCATCAATTTGGCTTTATTGGAAGGATAATTTTATGCCATTAATGTTTAAATATGATTTCGGGCATGTGGCCGCCGCGGCTAGCTCGAATAAAGCCAATTCTACAGGTCCAATTTTCAACCACTTTTTCGAGCATAGGGCCGTATGTTGGCAATAACGCCACGAATGTTGGCTTCCAAGTCCCCTAACGTTTCTGGTTTGTTGGCGTAGACGCGCGACTTCACATATCCCCAAAGAAAATAATCCAATGGTGTCAAATCACACGATCTTGGTGGCCAATTGACAGGTCCATTCCGCGAAATTATGCGCTCATCGAATGTTTCCTTCAATAAATCGATTGTGACGTGCGCTGTGTGGCATGTAGCGCCGTCTTGTTGGAACCACAACTCATCCACATTCATGCCATCCAATTCGGGAACAAAATAGTCGGTTATCATGGCTCTATACCGGTCTCCATTAACGGTAACTGACTCTCCAGCATTATTTCGGAAGAAGTATGGCCCAATGACTCCACCAGCCCATAGAGCACACCAAACAGTCAGTTTTTGTGGATGTAATGGCGTCTCAAGGGTCTCATGTGGATTTTCTTCACTTCAAATGCGGCAATTTTGCTTGTTGACGTAGCCATTCAACCAAAAATGAGCCTCATCACTGAACAAAATTTTGCGATGAAAATCAGCATCGAGATCAATCTCATTTTCGGCCCATACACCAAAATCACGACGCATTGCATGGTCTCGCGGCTTTAATTCTTGCACAAGCTGGATCTTGTAAGGTCGCAAGCCAAGATCTTTGCGCAAAATCTTCCATAAAGTTGATGGACAAAGCTCCAATTGCTGTGCACGGTGGCGAATCGATTCATTCGGGTCCTCTTCAACACTTTGCTCTACAGCGGCAATTGTTTCTTCGGTGCGCACTGTTCGACGTCTCTGCGGATGCGTATTATCACATAGAGTAAACGTAGTGCGAAAACGATCCATGGTTAACCGAATTAATTGCTCTGATGGACGATTATGTCGACCATAAAATGGACGGAGCTTGCGGTAAACTTCGCGAACTGAACCATTATTTTCGAAATAAATTTGCACGATTTGCAAGCGTTGTTCTTTTGTCAACCTATTCATGATGAAATGGCAAACCAAACTAAATATTAATCACTTGACAGCTGACAAAATGGCCGCCAGTTAAAAAAGTGATGCCAACTTAAAGTTCTATACCTCAATAAAAAACACCCATTATATTAATTTTTTCATTTTATTGAATTACAATCACATATTTTATATAGATGTAGATATCCACCTTGTCCATATATTCATATGTATATATCGCTCATTTACTTCAATAGTGGCACAACTCAAAAAAATCAGTTTTGCAGAAAACGCGTTTTAAGTTTTCAATTTGCATACAACTCAATGGAGAAATGAAAAAAGATTCTTCTTTCAGGAGATGATAGTAGAAGTTATTTATATGAAATTTTTACACAAGATAAAATAAAAAATGCCGCATCTTTCTGCATTATTAACTCAAAAAACTAATTTTTTGAGTTATGCCACTGTTGAAGTAAATGAGCGATATGTATATTATATATACTTACATACATATGTACCAGTGATTGGCAATGAATCATGTTTTCGCTATTCATACTGACTTATAAAATTTTAAATATATGTAGGTGAGTAGATATAATTTAAAATCAACTACTCTGATTTACGCACACTCACAATAATATTGATTTATAAGTATAACCCTGCAAATAATATTGGAGTACGTGGTTCAATCTAGATGAAATAGACTAGTTACATCATGGTCCCATGTAATGCAGTCATGGATCATGTCTTTTTAATACAATCATTCAATGCTGCACGATAAGTGTTCGTGTTTAAACGATTGTGATCGTTCTTCTTAGGCACTTAGAAATTGTAAGCGAGTAGTCTATAACTATTCCATATGGGGTAGTGTTAGGGTTAGTCTGACGTAATGCAAAGTTGGACCATGTGGTCCAACCCTAGAACATCGCAATGTTAAATTGTGCACATTTTTTTCATATATTTGGAGTAGTTTTGGAGTATTCCTACTCCTCTTTGAACTAGTCCTTACTAGACTTGCATCGAACTCTTTCAGTAGCTCGTTTTTGACACAAACCTATGATCAAATAGAGCTGCAAAACTATCGATAGTACTATCGATAGTATCGATAGTTTTGTTGTAAATGAAATATCGATAGTTTTTTCCACTATCGATACTATCGGCAAAAAAAAAACAAGTAATTAAAAGAGTAAAAATAATCGAAGTCAGTAAACAGTAGCCGGCAGCTTTGAAGCAAATTATCCGTAGTTGATTTAAGCTTTTGTACAGCGATGGAAAAGTTGGTACAATTGTATAATTTTAGCGCTATTTGAATGCCAAAAGTACCGTAGCACCGCAATGACCCATTTAGCACTACTGTATTCTCTTTATATTATATTACATGCCAAAAATAGCATTAAAATATATTAACCCCCTTATGCAAAAAATAATGCGTGCTTGAAGTGTACATTAAAAAAAAATTCCATAGAAAAACCGGTTTTAACGTTCACTTATTTCTTTTGCACAAGGGGGTTAATCTTTAGCTCGAAGGTGTTAGAAAATTAAGTAAATCAACTTACTTAAAGAATTGCTGGAGGAATGTTATTTATTCCAAATTCATCTGCAAATGTGGAAATTTTATTTTCGTACCAAAGGGAGAAGCCGACTATTTGCATCGACTGTGAACAATCGAATAAAAAAAAGGTTATAAATGTAGTATATCGTAAATGTTACTTTTATATTCAGATCCCAGCAACTAATATTCTTTGTGCACCTTCTGGCGTTTTGTTAATTGATTTTTAGTTAATTAAAAAGTACAATTATTAAAAAAATATTAATAAAGAATGAGGTACAATCGTACTGAAAAAATTAAAATTTTTTTTGAAAGTTAGTACAATTTGTAAATATGACATCGCATCCCTGCTTCTGTATACATAAGTACTTAAATACATACATATGTATGTATATGAATTTATTTATAAATCCAAGTGTTATTCGATAAATAGTAGTCACAAGTATCTTAATAAATTCAACATCGTCGACACAAAGATAAATTTTGGTGGTACTGATATCTCGACGGCCGCCAATCGTCTCTTACGATAAAACTTTACAGTTAGTGTCTTAAAAGTTATCAACAATTTTCGCATTTTGATAATTCTAAACCATGGGTAGGCCCATAAAATTTTAAGTTCAATAAAAAAGTATATTTTCGATAATGTGCCGCTTACGATAAAATCGAAAAAAGGCTTGATATATTTATATACTAATGAAAATGTTGAGGACTCTGGATTTTTTTTTCGAGTCAAATGTAGTTTATGTGGCAACTTTTATAAAACTATTCGATACTATCGATAGTATCGATAGTTTTACATAATACTATCAAAACTATCGAATGGAGCGACTATCGATAGGTTTGCAGCTCTATGATCAAACCCATTTAAATTACATGTGTTTGATCATTGGTTTGTATGGCATGTATGGACTAGTCGCATTATCTGCAGGGAAGTTGCAATAAATATGAATGCGACGTCGACATCATACTCAAACTCATATATCACCTCAGTTCGATTTATAACTTCAGAAAAATACTTATACTACTTACATTGTAATTCAGCTCGTTCAACTCGTCCATATAGTACAATTACAACTAGAACAGTACAAAATTTAAAATTTATATGAATTTACATATATACATAACTATATATGAGTATGTATGAATTCATGTATGGAAATATATGGGATTATGCAAAACTATTATATATGAACTAATATATAGACTAATATATGAAATGTATTATAATATATGAATTCATATATGAAAATTTCATTATGAAGCTCTTCATATGTGGATCCATATACAGAAATAAGATTTAATATATGGAGCAATATAAGAATGTATGCATTAAAGATTTGCATTTGTATACTCTGTATAGCCAAAACAAATATACCATGGTATGTACCATATAATTGTAGTGTGAGCAACAGAACTAGTATAAGAGTTATTGTGTATGCGTGCTTTTCCAAATTAAAATACAATTGAGAACAAATAACAATTGCTTATTGTATTGCTGCTGAGCAACTGTTTGATCTGTTTTTGCTCAAAAAATACATATTGTAATACAAATATATGAAAAAACCACTATTCAAACAAATACATGATGTGCAGATGTATGTGCGGACGTTCTTTATGTTATTTTGTGGCGCAGCCAAAGTATAGAGAGAGAAAGAGACAATTTTGCTCTGAGAGTAATTACAAATGCATGTGTTTCATGTACATGTATCATTTACTTACATATGTATGTGCAATTTTGCTTTCATTCATTCATTCATCAGCCAATTACATTTTTTCTCAACACATCATAAGGCACTTATGGTAAAAGCAGTTTTATGTATCTTATTTGCCTTAGAAAAACAAAAAAAAATAAATGTGTTGTTTTCATTTGCTCATTGCCCAACCATACAATAATTGCTTAAAAAATCAACATTTACAACTAGTAACAGAAAACGATAAATAACATATTTGTTCATACCAGAACCAAAAAACAGGCAAAACTAGTGCAAACAGATGTATCTGTGCAATGCTATAGTATGCATACATGATATCTCACATAAGATCGTTTTTGCAATCAAAAAAGCTTGGATTTTATCACTGGCGAATTGGAAATCCATTAGAAAATATTTACATACGGTAGCAAAGTTTATATGCGTACCCTTAACGTTTAAAAAAGAAAAACTTTTGTTACAAAAAAAACCATTCTTGTCTGATTTTATACATAGGATAATCCAGTCATTAATTTTATCGAAAGTAAAAGACTTCTCTAGACAAGAAACAAAGTGCATATTACTGAAAAAATTATATTGAAAACTATTGTTAGACGGATTATTTGTTTTTTTATAATTAATTGCATTAGTTTTTAATCAGATTTCTTAAATTAAATTTTATGTTCGAATATGAGTTTTGTGTTTTTGAAATAATTGATTCAACTTTTGACTTAAAATTATGAATGAAATGACTTTTAGTTCGTTTTGAATTATTTGTCCAAACAAATGTTTCATTAAATACAACCTCCCTGTTCAAAATCTAAAAAAAGTAATTTTAGTAATTTAATTTATTGCACAGCAGTGCGCTTTTATGAATTAAGAGAGTATGAATATGAACTTTGCATACAACATTTGCAAGAAGTATGAGTGCGCATAAGTACAACAAATTATAAATCATGATTCAACTCTACTCACTTTTTCACTACTCATTGCGCTTCTCTGATATGTACCATACATAAGTACTATATGAAGTTAATTTTTATGTTTTAACTTTACTTTTTGTATTGTTTTATAGTATTTACTGTTAACTCTTTGTTTTTCATAAAACAATTTAAAATCGAAAACTTTTGTATAGTAATTTACTTACTAAAAAAACCGGTTGACCGGTTTTCCTGAATTGTAAAAACCGAAACCAGGTTTTTCATAATATCAAATATTCGAACTAGTATTCGAAAACCGGTTTCTGGAAAAAGTCGAATAATCGATCACCTTAGTATACACTTTTATAAATCAATCTACACGTTCTGTATAGAATTTGTCATTGCGATGCATCGGAAGAAACCATCGATGTTTTCTGATTGTTTAGGAGCAAAAAAAAAAAAAAAAACATCGGATTATACCTATCGATGTTTCGACAAAATAGGTACACCGAGTGTTTTTAAAACATTGATGTCTTTTAAGTTTAAAATTTTTAAACGCACTAATAATCCCAAATTAATATTTTACTTATTAAGTAAAATATTTTTTTTTTATTAAAAATGCATTGAAATTGATTATTGAGGGGTTTAGCTGGATCTTAATTACTTAATAAGTAAAATATTAATTTGGGATTATTAGTGCGTTTAAAAATTTTAAACTTAAATTTTAACAATTCCCATAAAAAATCAATAATTGATGTCTTTTGTTGAGTGTTATTAAAACATCGATGTCTTTTGTCCATGCATTATTTAAAAACAAAATTTAAAATGATCTTGCTGTCAATACCTAGTCACCAATTTCCTTCAATAGCAAAACAAACATAAATTTAATCTACTAAATAGTCGAAGAAAACCTACATATATGACGTAGACCACTTTCATAATTAAGGGCATAATTATCGAGTTCAATAAACCTCATCAAAGTATTTTATGCTTATAAACTTTGATGCAGCACAGCACACAGCATCTTATGTTTATAAACATAATTTTTTAGGAGTAAAATTCGTATTTGCATGCACACACACTCCAAAAAAATGTGTATGAGATTCCTTGCTTTGAACTTCTTTCAATTGAAAATTTAATTTTAGTTCTTGATCTTTCTCAATAGTGTCCGGTTGCAAATGAGTGGGTGTGAGGTTAAAATCAAGTACTTACCTATTTTATGTGGTAAAAATGAAGTAAATTAAATAAAATTATTGTTAAATTAAAGGTGCAAGTAAATTCAAATAAAGTGCAAAAAAAAAATTAGAGCAATTCGTTTTATATCAAAATAGTTATTAGTGTTTTAATATTGTAATTCAATTCAATTGTATGTATGTATGAAGAATGCGAACGGTGGTTGTGGCGAAAAAAATTGTAAGTATACTATAATTGTTGTTGTTGTTATTGTTTTTTAATACATATTAATGAGAGAGCAAAAGTGCATGTCCGAACAGTGATGGGAATTGCAAATCTGTTTCCAAATAGTGCCAAAATCACTTGAATAGTGCCAAACCACTTTTTATATAATTTAAATGCTGGCTGGTAGTGTTTAGTATAATATGGTCTTTGAATGATACATTATTGCGTATATCTAGAAAATTCCACGAATATCACAAAAAACACGTTCCAAAATTATTTGTTTACACACATACCTATACAGTCGAACTTCTATAACTCCAATCACCATTATCCCAAAAATAACTTCTACTTGCGGAGACTTCGAGTTACAGAATTTTTTTTTGGTGAAAAGCAGAATCATGAGCAAACATGCGTGTATATTATCTATATTTTTTTTAATAAAAACTGACACTATATGCAATAAACAAGTTACAACGAAGTGAAATATTCAGAAATTAGTGACTGAAAATTTATTAGCCGCTTTTTCGTTAATTCGCCTTCAACTTTTTTCATATATACATTTGTTTTTTATTATTAATTTACTATATTTATTGATGTTTCAGCAGAAATAGAACTATTTGGAGCTGATTTCTTAATGATTTGTTTGTTAGTTTTTTGCTGCGTAAGATCGGAGATAGTCGATATTCATCAAAAAACGAAAATAAAAAAATATGCCGCTTAAGGTTTTTTGACGGTTATAGCTCGAACGGACAAAAAGTGCCAGGAAAGGAGAGATAGTGCCATAGTGCCAACTTACATCCAATAGTGCCAAAAGTGGCACAATTGTGCCACATTTCCCATCACTGTGTCCGAATGCTCATCAATCCTGATGTTATTGTTTTTTTATACACATTTATAATGTTTCTTATAAGAATCCGATTAAAGTTCTTGTCGCTGGTGCAGGTGCAGGTGTAGGCGACATTGTTTTGTTTTTACTTGTGTCTATGAATTTTTAGTAGTGTTTGTTATTGCTTTTGATCTGATTCGGAGCTTTACTTTTTTTTGCAATTGGAAACATATAAGAAAATAAACAGAAGTAAAGCCTAAATTAGACGTGACATAGCCATAGTGCCATAGCCATAACCAAACCAAAATTCAATTAGTTTCTATGGTGAGAGTTATGGCGTTATAGCGAGTCGCCTATAATCAAATACAGTTTTGCCCATTAGTTTGGTTCGAACGGCTGTTTTCTATGGCTATGGTTATGTCACGTCTGATTGAGCCTTAATGCATTAAATACATTCACCACAGCAAGCTACCGACTACCAAATGTCAAGCATAGAATACACATGTTTATATGAGAATGATTCTTTTGAAGACAGCAAGGCAACAGGGCGACAGGTTGTTGTCTATGCTGATTTTATCGTTGTAGTCCAATTAAACTAATTTCTATTTCTTTGGCTACAATCAGGGCAATCAATTAGAATTTTTTGTTTTCCCTATTACTTGCTATTAGTTGGAATTGTTCTCCGGGAAAAATTTCACGCGAAATTTTATTCATGATAGCCTTGAATGAGAAAATTCAGTGTTGCCAGTATAATACAAAATGTTGAATGAATCATTTTGTGCAATTATTTTCAGGGCAATTATGTAAAAAATTCTGCAGGAAATTTCTCCCACGGAACAATTCCAACTAATAGCAAATGATAGCGAAAATAAAAAATTCTAATTGGAAAAGGGAAAAATTTCCTGCGGACTTTTTTACATAATTTACATTACAGAGCAACTGTGTAAAAAGCGTTATTTGGGAAGCTCATAAATAAAAACGTGTCATATAATTTCTAGATAATCTGTTAACTTGGCAATATTTTTACCTTTCTAAAAAAGAATAATGTTTATTTGTTCATTTCCTTATATCGGTAAAAATGTTGTCAAGTTAGCAGATTATCTAGAAATTATATGACACCCTTACGATTACAAATATATGTCATACATAACATATTTCAGTGTAAGGTGTTGTGCCAAACAAGAACTTGGTTAAAATTTATATCTCACTACGTTTAATGGCCGAAATTTTGGATACGAACTTAGCCTTTTTTCTTAGGTATTACATAATTTTTCAAAACGTTTTAATACTGGAAAGTGCATTTCTTTTCACAATTTTCATCATCGAAAATTCTAAATTTTAGTTTAGATTATTACACTACTCAACAAATTGACGAAAATTTATTAATTAGTGATTTTTTATGGGAATTGTTCAATTTAAGTTTAACATTTAACTAATAATTTAGTTAAATATTTTTTTTATTGAAAATACACTGAAATTGATTATTGAGGGAGTTAGCTGGATCCTAGGCGCATTTCACTGTTGCCAATGCACATCATCAGGGAACATTTACCCAAAAATTTCTTATAACAACTAAGAGTTATTATGTTATAAACTTTCATTTAAACAAAAGAGAAGCTCTACAGAAGCTCATTCATTTGACAATGAAAGTCATGTAGTGCATTTTAATCAAAAATTGATAATATTTATCTATATATTTGACAAGCCTATACCGCCCACCATTTTGTTGAAATAAAGGAAAAAATATATTTTTCGACATTGAATTCAATACAACAATAAGTACGCACAATTACATTCCATTAAATATTTTTATATACATATTTATAACTTTTTTTTTAAATCTTCATTCACAGTGCAGCGTTGACTGAAGTAGTTAGGACGTTGACTACAAAACCGAAAATACTAGGTTCAATCCCAGTATCTAACAGTCATTATATAACAACAGCACGCATTCTGATGTGCATTAGTATCCATTTGTATCAGTTGTTGTAGGAAATTTCAAGTGCTGAAGGCATAAAGACACTTCAGCGGATACTAATCCTAATGTAACATCAGAGCGCCCTCCTTCGTTGTATAGCAGAATCATCGGCGAAGTAAAATAACCGATAAAATGGCTACTAACCATAGCTTCCAAAAAATTTAATACGCATTTAACACCAGAGGCGCTGGAACACTGCATTACTAAGGACGTTCAAAAAGCAGAGTTGTAAAAGAATGAAGCTTTTCTCTGTCTCTTCCTTCAGCGCCTGTCTTCTCCATCACTATCCCTTTCTTCAAGAAGCTAACACTTAGTAATAGTAGTAGGCATTCATTGCCTGAGTGTTACTTCTCTTAAAAAAATTTCTAACCTGGCCCAACTTCAAGAGGAAATAAAAATTAAATTCAAGCTAACTTTTCAAAACCCTTTGGCAGTTCTGTTTATTTAATGGTCTAGTTTCATTCCCCATTGAAATTGTTGAGGCTGTCGGCGATGACCCTAGTTTTTTTGCCCAGTGTAATTTGAATATTTCTTAGATTTGAACACACATTTGTCAATGCATTTTTTTTTTTTTTTTTTTTTTTTTTTTTGATATCAAAATTATAAATTTCTCATAGTGAACTTAGCCGAGTATAACTTATATGAAGGTGTCTAGCTAAGATTTTTTTGACACGATTGTGGACGAGGCATATTTATACCAGAGGCCAAATTATGGCATCGGTACCGATCGAAATTTTAAAAATATTCCCCATGAACTCTATCTAAGTATTTTGTAATTTCGTTCGATATGGAGTGCCTCAATTTGCCCCCAGGCATCTATGATGCCAATTTAGCCATTTTCTGACTAAATTTAGCCATTCTTCATCCCATTCAGTTGGAAGAAAAGTGAGTTTAGCTATTATCTATTTTTTTAGCCATTTTTATTTTAATCTAGCTATTTTTTTTAGCTATTTTTCCAAACATGAAATTTGTTTGTGATTTTTCACAAAAAACTTAAACTCGGAACATGGGAACATTAATTAACCACCAAAAAACACAACAGAGTAATTAATATGTTATTGTTTTCGCATTAATATCTATAAATACCGGTTCAAACTTGACATTTTTGTTTCAGCAGTCTAAAAGCTCTTATATGAAAGAGATGGCTCAATTGGTAACAATAAGATTTGCTACGAACTTGTGAAGATATAAAGTTTCTTGTGTATTTTAACAATTCATATTGCTACATTTCTTATACAAACTGCTTTTTTCTAGAGACGACTTTGTTGTATTCCAACAAATAAAATCATTGAAAGTCATTTGAAACCCAACAGCTGAAATTATACCAATCTAATTTGAAGAAGTCTACTCTTAAAAAAAATTTTCAACTACAATGAAATCCAAAAAATGAGAGGTTTCACTGTAATTGCTGGTTTATGATATCAATCAAACAAGGGTCATATTTGTTTTACACGAGTGAAAATATCAAGAAAAATAAAAGTTTAAAAAATAGAAAGTTAATAAAAAGTATAAACAAAAATTTCGCAAGGAATGGATTAGTATCCCAAAAGTTTAAAGACTTAATAGCAGAATGTACCATATTCGCAGTTTTTTTTATTACCTGAAGAAAAATTATTTTATTAGTTACTTTAATTTATTGTTTTTATTTACTTTAAAAAAGTTCCCGATTTGCCTTAAAAAACAATATATGAAATACCTTCTTGTTTTTCCTAAAGTTCATGATTTTTGCATTCGATTTTGCTTAGCCATTTTTCAGCTAGTTTTTAGCCATTTTTTTGTCTACATTTAGCCATTTTTGGTGGAGGAATTCTGGCATCACTGCCAGGTATACTCAACCAAATTCGCTTTAAAAAATTCATTCTTGGTATGTCAAAAAAAAATGTACTAAAAAATGCGTGCTGGCATCTGAAGGAGAGAGATTAAAATAACAAGCGGCAAAATTAGCCAGCTGGGCTGTCAAGGCAACCTGTGCCTGGATTCAGTAACTTTTATTGCGATAACCGTATCGTTATAATAAATATAACGAAAATTTGCTATTCAGCAAAATATTTTAACGATATTCGCTGTTGGTTGGAGAAAAAAAAATTAAGCCACAAAATCAAATTTGTTGAGTTTTTCTTTATTATTCTTTATGCTTTTCGCTTATTTTCACATTTTCTATACAGAGCTACCACATAATATTGAATTAAATGGTGAATAAGATAAAGCGGGAGACTATCGTAAAAAATAAATTACAGAATCACATTATCGTTATCGCAAGCGAATAAATATGTCGATAAATGTTACGATTTTCGGTTCGCAAAAAGTTACTGAATCCAGGTACGGGTCTGCATTTGCCTTGATTGTGGACTTCTTTATTGAAGTTTTGATTTTATTTTTGTCGTTGTTAAGATTTAAAAGCAACAAAACAATTTTTTTTTCTTCGTATAATTTAATTAGTATATTTATTGAAGTCTGTCATTAAGTTTTTTTTTGTAGATGGTAAATGAATGTTGTAAAAATTAAAAATTTATGACCATATGCTCATAAACATTTCCTTCCACCTTCGGCAATGAGGAGTATAATTGTACAATTAGTAGATTCAAAACGTCAGTTTTGTATTGAAAGGTCGGTGCTCAACAACATTAGACCACAATAAAAATTCCTAACACATATCGTATTAAAGAGACACTTTATTGCCAAATGACAAAATATAAGAAGGCATTAAATATTAAAAGTTGTACTCGTATTCCCCTCTCGCATTGAATGAAATAACCTGAATGAAAAGCGACGGTGTAGATATGCATTTACATCATTTCCCTCAGACATTAGAGAGGCACTAAAGCGGGATAAATTACTTAAATTAGATGTGAAAAGAATAATAATTAAAGAACATCAATGGGACTTTCGAAATAAATAACAATCTGGCGTTCAGTGTCTGTCCATCCGTCCGTCCGTCCATTTGTCACCCCTCGAATATTAAAAGCAGAAAGAAGGAAAGAAAGATTATACCAACTTCGAAGAAGACATTAAGCATAAAAGATTTCATAACATTTGATGGATGGTCTACAAATGTCTCATGATATATTTTTCTTTATTAAATTTATACGCTTTTCTTTTTGATGCATGTAAGGAAAAACTTGCCGCAATATTCGTACACACTAAAATGTACAAGGGAAGGAAGGAAGGTTGCTTTACAAGACCGAAAGAAACCAAAAATAAAAAATAAAATAAAAACCAAATCCGTAATAAAGAAAATGATGGGGAAAATGTTTTTTTTTTTTGTTATTGTTTGGTGCTACGTTAACGCAACGAATTAAATTTATGATGTTTAAAAATAAAATGTCTAATATGTTTCAGTTTCTTTTTTTGACTTTTTGATTTGTATTTTACTGTGACCTAATTTTTCTAAATGCGCTTATTTGTTTCAAGGTTTACTTGAGGCATGTGTGTATGAATTTTACTTCATGATTTGGTTCTGAAAAGATGTATGCGTGTCATAGATTTTTCGTGTGTCGCGTGATTAACGCCAGTGAGCGATCGCAATTGAAAAGTAAAACTACATGCGAGATTTGTACGTTAATTAGTTTTTAATTACCACTCGATTTCTCGGCTTTAGCATGAAGGTTTGTGCTGTAATAAAACAAAGTTGTAATTACAAATTAAAATTATGACGTCTTTTATAAATATGATGTAGATACTCTTATATTTTTTTTTGTGTTTATGTATTTGGCTTAATGGCTTTAGCGAAATACCCAAGAACATTTACTTGCTACAAAATCTCTTTATCGCTTCCCCTTGTTGTATTGCAGATGTTTGACTTTAAACAAATCGTTGGTTGGTTATTGCTTTGCTGCAGACATAATGTATTTTGAATATACTGTGTCTCATATAATTTGACATTCTTCGATTACTAATCAGTGAGTACGTTGCTTTAGGCCTACAGCGTGACTTTTAAAGTCTTGAAGCATGGCTAATGTATCGAGATGATTTAAATAATTATTTACATGAGTTATCGCTGTGCAGGTATTTTTCAAACTCATTTTATCGCGAAAATTTGCAATCTGATGGTATTGGAATCATTTGCTCCACTCCTTAAATATGATTTATCATTTCCTCGAAAGTACAGTTTTGTTTCTAAACAGATGTCTAGTTAGTTAGTTTACGAAATTGTCTACCTACTTGGTTGATACCGCATAGTCACCTATTCCCATCTATGATACTTTGGATGGATCGTCTAGGTTGCGCTTTCCAAAAAATGTTTATGGGATCGTGTGCAATGCCGATAACTAGCAGAGCAGATAAAAAACTGTCCCATATTAATCCTGTTCGTGAGAGCTGCATTGGCTGAAGTTGTTAGCACATTGACTACAAAACTGAAGGTCCTGGGTTCGTGTCCATTTTTCTGATGTGTGTTAGTGTCCATTTGTATCAGTTGTTGTAGGAAAGTTCAAGTGTTGAAGGCATAAAGACACTGGTCATTGAACTAAATCGGCTGCAGCGTATACTAATCCTAATGTAACATCAGAGCGCCCTCCTTCTTTGGTATTGTGTAGGAGAATCATCGTCGAAGTAAAATAACCAATAAAATGGCTACTAACCACAGCCCAGAAAATTTATTATGCCTCTTTAACACCAGAGGCGCTGCAGCACTGCATTATTAGAAACGTGCAAAAAAGCAGAGTTGTATAAGAATTTCTTCCTTCACCAAATATGTTATAGCGACCCAGCTTACGATAGTTTGGACGCCCAGGCAAAAACTCCTCCAGACCCATCAGTGTACGGTCTGGTGTCATGAACATACATACATAATTCAATTCGATAAGGATATTCAATATTTATAGCTGCTTTAAGACGAAGACATATACCATAAACGATGGCATGCCATCGGCGTTAAAACAGACGGCTTGCTTGTTAGTTTGTTTATAACTTGATTTTGTAATAATACAACTCTGATCAGATGAAAAATGCTCAAGTATTATGGAATGTCAAATTTCTATCGTATTATTTACCATTCGTAATGATATTTTGCATTCACAATATCGCACTTGCAGGTATTATTTAAAATTTGGGCATGTATTAATACAAAATATAATAGTCTGAACTGCCCTTAAAGCCCCGTTCAGACTATTGTACAAGTACATATTAATACTTTCATCACATTTTACGATACAGAAATCTAAATACATTCGTTGCGACTGTCAAAAAATCTAACGTAAAATCACATATTGTGTTCAGACCATCACACTTCAAATAAAATGTGTAATACAGGGTGGGCCAAAAGAAACCAAGGGGTGTACAAGTTTAATAACTTTTTTGTTTATTAACTTTTTTTTATTTTTTCTTTCAGATTATATAATATACAAAATGGAAATTTTTTTACACTAAGTATGAAAAATGATGTCTCTTAAATGACCACCGTTTTCAGCTTCGCACTGATGGGCTCTTTTTAGAGCATTTTCCATAACATCTTTCAAAACTTGTGGCTGTAGCGTTCGAATTTCTGCAACAATGTTTGCCTTGAGTTCAAGGATTGTCTCTGGCTTGTTCACATACACTCGCTCCTTCAAAAAACCCCAAAGAAAATAGTCGGGTGCTGTCAAATCTGGCGATCGCGCTGGCCAAATAACTTCCGAATTTCGAGAAATTATTCGCTCTCCAAAAATTTGACTTAAAAGTGCCATTGTGTCTCGGGCAGTATGGGCAGTGGCTCCGTCCTGCTGAAACCACATACCAGGTCTGGTTTCAAGAGCAGGACGTAAAAAATTTTCTATCATAAACCGATACCGCTCTCCATTTACGGTTACAGCACTTCCATCTTCATTCTCGAAGAAGTAGGGCCCAATGACATTTTCAGATGTGATCCCACACCATACTGTACACCTGATGGGGTGCAATTGGCGTTGATGAATGGCTCTTGGATTTTGAGAACCCCAGAACCTACAGTTCTGCTTATTAACAAAGCCATTCAAATGAAAATGAGCTTCATCACTCATAATCAAATTTTCATCTCTGGTTTAAATAATAAAATTCTATTGTTCTGGTTCTCTGTTCAGTTGTGAACCTGAAAGAAAAAATAAAAAAAAATTAATAAACAAAAAAGTTATTAAACTTTTACACCCCTTGGTTTCTTTTGGCCCACCCTGTACAAGCAGACAACAAAACAGATGTTCAATGAAAATGTCTGTGCTATTCATTGATTAGCGATGGCAAAGCGGTTTCATGTAGGCGGGAACGTATCGGCACTTGACAAAATTCAGCAGTTAAAAATATTCTATGTAAATAATACCTGATTTACATTAAGCATTTTTTTAATGAAATTTCATGAATTTTATTGCACGCAAGTTTTTCTATATGCTAATTGTAGCACTATAAAAGAGAATTTTATATATAAAAAGGGCGTATAATAAATCTCTGATGCATTTTTGACAACTTTTTTGATACGAGTTGCCCCTCGTCAACGAAATATACTTCCATACGATTCACTTATTAAAATTTTGAGCCGATATACATATGACAAAACATTACATCAATGACGACACGCTATCGGCGGCAAGCCAACCGACTTGGAAATTTGGTTTGTGTGAAAATGCAACCCTGATCTAATGAAAAGTGTTATCGTTTAGAAAGTTTTCTAAAAACGAATAAGTCTTATGGGATGTCAAAATTTTTATCGTATTATTTGCCACTTTGATGACATTTTGCGTTCAGACTATTACACTTCTTATTTACCTACTTTCATAGCTAACTTAAAATTTTTAAACAATCTTTCATATTTTTATTTAATTTAACATTTAAGAAGTTTATTATTCGACATATTGTCAGAAGTTTATTTTAATTTAAAATTTATTTGCTGATGGTTCAGCGTTGTGCGTTTCATTGTTGCTGTAACAAATCATCAGAATACTATTCAGGGTGTGTGGTTGGGGCCTACTGATGATTTGTTACAGCAACAGCATGAAATGCATATAGACAATAGTGTCCTGCACAACACATCTTTATAAGAACTTTCAAGACATGAGGGATTTTTCAAATGCTTTACTACAGCGAAATCTTATAAAACAAACGTTAACAACACTGTTTGCAAGAAATTTGTTTGAGTATTGTAGGTATAAGAGTAAAGAAGAAAACACTTCGTGACGGAAGAATTTGTGATACTTGCTTCTTTCTACGCATGAGCGCGTGTACAAACGTCATGCATATATGTGTGTGTGATCTTTTATTTTTCTGCGCACATGCAAAGGCACACACATCTATTAACATTAGTTGTATGATGTTAATCACATAATAGCTTACATATCTTACATCTACATATTACACATACGCTCAAACGTACAATATGAAAAATAACAAGCATACACTAATCAACAGTACTTCTTTTGAGTGTTTGTTACAAACAAGCTGCCTTTGCGACATCGCTTGTTAACACTGATATACACATACACCAATACATACATCGTGCTTCGCTTATAGTACGACAGCATTTATTATTGGTTTAGTATAATATTTACATGCGACGTGAATACATTTCAAAATCATGACGTATTTACATTTAAAGACCTTTTACGGAGGTCTCTAATAGACAACGCTGAACCACCAGCAAAAATAAATTTCAAACATATCTAATTAATTTTTACATGTTAGTGCACATGTATTAATGTTGTTATATATATAAAACATTGTAAATCTTTTTGAAAGGATAAAATATTTCTACAATTTAAATATAAGATCTTATCTTGTTGTCTAGGAAATGAAAATAAATAAATTTAATTAAATTAAATTAAAAAATATGTGTACAAAAATGTATATGTTACCTTTTGATTAAATTTGCAATATCTGACCACCAATACTTTAAAAAATGTTGGCATTCCGACGTCAAAAAAATGTTTTCTAAAGGAATTAAAAAATACGCAAATTCACTTACCACGGCGTGCTAATAGGCAGGAAATTGTTGAAAAGGAAACGGATACTTCGTTTTAGTTCCTGCTACACATCGCATGTTACTATTGTTGTCGGTTGGAATAAAAATTAAAAAAAAATATTGTATGTAAATACATATGAGTGGAAGAGTATATAAGTTTTAAGTGCGTTTGCAAATGTAGTTTTTCTTTCATAGCTTTACATTTTATTGAAAATTAAAATATATATAATAATAATAATTAATAACACAGTACAATAATATTTTTTTTGAACACTTAATGGGCAATCTTGAGTTTGGATGGTTTTTGCTTTTTGTGTTAAGCTTTGGTGGGTTCTGACATGAGTAGTAAAATTGTATGCCCAAAGTTTTTGTAAAACATTTCATACCCGCGTTTTTTACGATTTGTTAGAATAGAACCAAAAATGATGGTTATGTGGGAGAGTTAGAGGATTAATATGCTCCACAAAAATATTTGCTCCAAGTAGGTGTTTTCAATCTACATATGTAAGTATTTTCTATAAAGCTGCTGAACATATGTACCTTACACCTACGATGTAAAGAATACATAGTTCACAAACACACGGACAGTCCAAAAGGAGGAACTTTAACCCTTTTGAAATAAAATTCAAATCTCCTACACGGAATCATTTTTACATTGCCAGAACCCCATAATATTTATGCCTTCCACCAAAAATAGTAAAGTTTTGTCATTCTATGTGTAATTTCCACAATATGAATATGCGTCACATAAATAATATGTACATATATATATGTATGTATATTTTGGTTCTTAGGAAAAGGTAAGACGAATAAGCGATGTCCGTCTGTTCGTCCGTCTGCCTGTCTGTGCTTTTTTTTTATTATTTAATTGGTGTATTTCTCGAATCCATTACTGGATGATGATGAATTAATAGCTTCATATAAAAAAACCAGTATAAAAAATACTATTTTTTTATATGAAGTTGATCATTCATCATGATATTAATTCATCAGGCGCGGAAAACCTCTTGTTACTACATATACACATTTGTTAATATAAGAAAAACTACACCTATCTGCCAACTGAATGAATTTCTATTAGGATTACAAATAAATGGTTCTCGATATCGATTATGATTATAATCGCTGTGCAAACCCTAATTGGGAGCCTTCTTCCAGTTGCCTTGCTGCTGTCCGTATACCCAATTGGGACTCATATTAAAAGCTTTCTCAAATACAGGTCAATATTATTATTAAAAAAATTATTTTTGTTTCGGTCTTTTAAACGTAATACATAAATAAATTTTCGAACTATGGAACGAACATCACTGTGCTGTTGGGAGATTTATGAATGGCCGACATTTTACCAACCAATAATAATAATATCTTATCAATTTACAAATATTTACAACACTTGAAAAACGAAATAACAAAAATTCATTCATAATTTTAAATTTCTAGGTATAAAAAAAATCTTTTTATAAAACGTTGGAATGAACAAAATCTCTTGGTCATAGTACGCAAAAGAGATAAGAAATTTTATAGTCTTGACACCAGGCACAGTCTTTTGCTTGCCCCCATTTCCTTCCTTTATGTATGCATGTGTGTATGTGCATAGTCCTCAGTGTAAATTATATACATACATACATACATTCACATATAAGTAATCAAGAAAAAATTTTATTTTGGTAAATTTATTTAAAAAAACGTATGCATATGTACATATGTACATATGTATGTATGTATGTATGTATATAAATAAATCTGTATAATGTACTCGTATGTACATAAACTGTTTACATTTACACACATTTACTACTACATACCTACATGCTTTAAAATTATACCTGTTCAATAACCTGGTGTTTTTGTTTTAACCACTCCCCTCCCACTGAGCAACCCCCAAAAAACCAGATGGCCCACAAAAATCAGAACAATTACATGTTTGTTGTACTCGCAGTTGTAGTACTGCACAACTTACTATCGACTGTACAACAAAGTATGTAGAAGCATTAATAAAAAACTTCCCGCCAAAGTAAAATCAAAACAAAGAAAAAAGAAATAACAAAACAAAACAAAGAAGAAAAAAAAAAACCAAATAATAATAAAAACAGAAAAAAGAATAGAGAAAAAAAAATTTGTATTCTGAATTGTACTGTACGCAGCTCTCTTGCTTTATCATACCCGTATGGGACAGGGATGAAAAAGAAAATTGGTACAATATTACTTTGTTTTCGTACGAGTGGGTACAGTTGAAAATTACATGAAAAATATACATAAATGTGTAGGTATACAGTAGAGATGGGCGCGTGTCGAATTTTTCCGACACGAAACTGCACAACACGTACATAATCAAACTGAATAGCAAAAAAGCATTATTTTTATATGCAAACAGATGTTCAATTTCAGAACTTTAAACTTATCAACAAATTTGATGGTTTTGCGTGTTTGACGGTACAAAATATTAATTTCATCTTTACTGGAAATTCCTTCATACATATTTTACATCTAAAACCCTTTCGTGTCAATTTTGCTCAACAAAAAACGACCCGAAACGCACGAAATCAGATTTTCTGTCACGAACAGGAAGTGTTGAGTCGTGCGTGTACGTGTCACGAAAAAAACACGATACGCGCCCATCTCTGTTATCAAAGTGGTCTAAGACAGGGTTACCGTTCATACGACTAAAGTCGCAATTTGACCCTTTTTTTTTAGCGGTCTGCGACTTTTTGTGCGACTTTTTTTTATGACCGACTTTTGCGACTTTTTTGATTTTCTTGGGACTTTTTACCCTTTTTTGCAAAGATTCTCACAAAAAACATTAAAATTGCAGTAAATTAAATTTGTTTATATAAAAATAACGCCGTCAAAAATTAAAAGCAATTCACAGATTATTGTTGATTTGGAAGCACTTTTATTATTTTATATTATATTACTTTCTTGCAACCATGTCATGTGTACAATGTATTTAAGAAATTTTTCCCAAATTTGCAGTAAAAGTTTCAAAGAATAGTTTTAGTAAAAAAAATAAAAAAGGATTTTAAAATAAAAATTCTGGTTTTGCAGTGCTTATTTTGCAAAATTATTTTTAGCTGCCGAGTCAATGAAAGAAAAATTTGTCGTAAAACATACAAGTGTGTACCAAAATGCAGTGATGCCAACTTAGCCCTTTTAGGGCTAGATTTAGCCCGTTTTCAGCCAGTCAAAACGCGAAAAAAAATGTTAGCCCCAAACTAAAAAAGGCACAATAATCTTTCAGCCCTTTTAGCCCCTTTTTAGTTTTTGCTCGATATGGCTACATTTAAACTTTTGCGAACTTTTTCTTCCTTTAATCTAGCAAAATAAAATGAGTAAAAAGTAGATATTGCTTTACCAATTTAAAAAAGAAGAATTATATAGAGTAATCTTTTATTTCTTCCAAATTTTTTATGAGCGAGAAATCGAAATTTTATTTAATAATGGCCAATTTTAAATGTACATATCTACTTATGTAAACATACATATGTATGTATATATATTTCTATTATATATGTATGTATGTATATGCTAACTATTTAATATACGTATGTACATACATACATACCTTATTGAAATGTAATATGAAATGTAAATGAAATACATATGTACAATATTGAAGCTCTCAAGCTATGTATGTATGTGTTGATCTCATGATAGTTATTTATATTCTAATAAATTACTTTACATTACATAAATTACTTTACTTTACAATTACATTTTAATACTAGCCCCTTTTCGCGCTTTTTCGAAAAATTTTACTATATTTTTATTTTTGAACATTTTTTCAATTTAGCCCTTTCTAGCCCTTTTTTCAAAAATTTTTACGCGTTTTGAGTCTC
Source organism: Tachina grossa (assembly GCA_949987645.1). Lineage (NCBI taxonomy): Eukaryota > Metazoa > Arthropoda > Insecta > Diptera > Tachinidae > Tachina > Tachina grossa. The sequence continues at coordinate 55,939,580 of OX465276.1, read as the reverse complement.
AAAAGTTGGCATCACTGCCAAAATGTGAACATTTTGAAATTAGCTTTGCTTGAAACTAAGTTGAAAGTAAAAACATGCAACTCAATGCTGTCAGCTTTAAATTTGATAGACAAAGATATAGAAGAGTGGATTCCAAAAAAGTAATATTCATGTATGTTGAAGTATAAATAAATTCACCCAAAAAACAGGATATATGGCGCCAAGATCAAACGAATAGAATTGAAATAAAGATCTCACGGGATTTTGGTTCGAAATGTTAGAATTTTGTAAAAAATATCTTGACCTCGGCAGCATACGACAGCCAAATTTATTAAACTTAAGTAGATTTCTTCAGTATACATACAAGCACATACAATAATGCAACTGTATATCCCAGCAAAAAATTACACATTACCATTAGAACTACTTGCCGTATAATGACTTACTTTTCTGATTGCCAATTTTCATTACTCGCTTACAAATCACATTACCGAAAATTTAAAAAAATGACGTGCAAGTTGCCAAATAAAGAGAATGATTTTTTTAGACGAAATAGATTCCGTGAAATGTTGACAAATAAAAAAAATGTAAGTACTTCTCAAGAATCGATTATTTTAGTCTCACGCCTTGTTAAAATCATTAAGTTGGTAATCCAGTAGGGAAGTGCTTCCACCAAAAATGCTTAATTCCAATTTCGATTACCGTTTTTGAAATTTTTTGCTGGGATGTTATGAAATATGCAATAAGCTTTTTGTTTTGATTCAATAATCTTTTTTTTATCAAAAAGCGTTTAAAAAGCTGTGCAACTTTTATTTTCTAAAGCGACTTTTTTTTGCGACTTTATTTTTATAAAACGACCTTCTGTGCGAGTTTTCAAAAATTCCCAGCGGTAACCCTGGTCTAAGACATTTAGGGCCAATTTCACCAACTTATTTAAATATCAGTTGATATTTAAATGTAATTTTTTATACAAAAATTTACGAAAATCGACATTTAAATATGAATTGGTATTTAAATATTTCATATTTAAAAGCAATTTTTCCATACAAAAATTAATGAAAATCAACATTTAAATATGAATTGATATTTAAATAGAGTTAGTGAAACTGGCCCTTAGAGCCAATTTCACCAACTTATTTAAATATCATTTCATATTTAAAAGCAATTTTTCCATACAAAAATTAATGAAAATCAACATTTAAATATGAATTGATATTTAAATAGAGTTGGTGAAATTGGCCCTTAGACCACTTTCATAATTAAGGGCACATATGTAGGTATTAATGTGTATAAATTTAAATTTGTAAAATATCAAAATATTAAAAAAAAATAACAACAAAATGTTGCTATTTTATTTATTTAGGTATCCCAGTGAAAAAAATTGGAAGTAATTATTGAGAAACTATTTTTTTCAGGAAGTCATTACATCTCAGCAAAAATTTTCAGAAAAGGTAATCGGGTTTGTAATTATGCATTTTTCGTAGAAGTTGTTCCTTACTGGATTACCAACTTGATGATTTTAAGAAGGCGTGTGACTAAAATAATCGATTCTTGAAAAGTACTTACTTTTTTATTTGACATCTTCTTCACGTAATCGATTTAATCTAAAAGAATCATTCTCCTCATTTAGCCACTAGTACATAATTTTTTAAAATTTTAGGTAATGTAATTTGTAAGCGACTAATGAAACTTGGTAATCAGAAAAGTAAGTCATTATATGGCAAGTAGTTCTAATGGTAATGTGTAATTTTTTGCTGGGACATTACTAATATCGAGATAATTAATTTAGAAGTTATTTCTTGATTTTTCAAGCAAGCGAGTTGGTCGTCATGAAATAAGCACATATGACATTATGAAAAATACATATGTATATTGATTTAAACGAAATTTTTGATATTTGATCTTTCCATGGTTGGTCGCAAGTTTTTCCCAACTCTATAGAATTAATGAAAAATTAGTTCCTTTGCACTCATTAAAAATATCATAAAAAATATCGGATTTACTTAACGTCATGAAAATGACTTCGGAATCAAAAAAGAAAACTTCTTGCTATGACAACCCTATGTAAAAATCACTACTTCCGGAACACAAGTTCGGGGTCTTATTGACGGCCTTAAAAGCTCTTTATTTTACTGGGATATATGTATCTGTGCTTAAAAGCGATAACAGCATAAGGCGATCTAAGACAAAACCGAGTTATATACCTACATACATACATAGCAAAAATTACTGTTTCCCAGAAACGTATTTGTAAGGGAGACAATGTTACAGAATCACTTACTGTTGCGCATGAATAACGATTTTTTTTAGAAGCAATACATTCAGCTTCCAAAAAGCCATGAATTTTCTGACTTAATAAAGTGCTTCACAGAAGTAATATTCAGATGCAAAAGTTACTGGTTTTCCAAATTTTCTGTGATAATTTTCTACTTTGTTGGAGAGTCTGCCTCACGTTAGTGATTTCAGAATTATTTTTCGAAGCTTGTGTTATCAAGTAAACAACGCATGGCTTCCCTCAGTTGTTAGTGCTTACAAATCATAATTTTTTTTTGCTGGATTAGTATGAGTATGTTACGATATTCTAGAAATGAACCATCATATTTTTGCGAAATCCCCATATCTCTAACGAAGTTTATTACAAAGCAATAAACAAAACAATTGTGAACTAAGGCCGTGTTTACATCTGTGTGTCATGTGCCAAAGAAAGCGTAACCACTAATTACTAATGAAAAACTGTTTGATTCCGACTTTGAGTTTGAGTTTGTATCAGATTCAAGAAAAATGTTTCATGTTTCCTTAAGACGGCTTCCACTTTGGGAGAGAAGGGAAAAAAGCTTTCCTGCAAACTTAAGGTTTCATTAGTCTTGACTTTCTGTTGCTGTTCTGTGCTGTGACGTTCTGCTTCAAAATTTTAGTACTTCCTTTTTCTGTAGTAACTTATCCGCTATTTCGGACGAGAAGGGTCGCAGTTTTCCACTAAAGCGATGAGTTTTGCATCGACCATTGTTATGTTTAAATATAATTTAATGTTTTTCATATAAAAATTAATTTTTTTTTTAATTCAAAAAGCGCAACACAATTTATTTCAAAATGTTTTTATTTAAATTATGCTGTCACTTAACATTTTTTTAATTTTCAGAGGTTGAACCGAAACAGAAAAACTAACGACTTGTATATATTAGATTTCTATAAACAAAAAAGAGTCAGCTGATTCGTAACAGAACAGAAAGTAAAAACTAATTCTGGCTTTAAGGTTTTGCAAAGTAAACTTAGCGTGTAAAGGCCATCTAATTTAGTAGAGCAAGTAAATGTTGAATCGATAAACTCCACAATCGTATACATAGCCTTGTAGCCAGAGGGTTGCAGGTTCGAATCCTGGAGACAATTCAAAGTAGCTTTGCAGTTTGTATATTTTTAAACTATAACTTTTCAAATAAAGTTAATGTTAAATTTCAATTAAATGAATTAAAGCTTAATTTAAGATGGTATACATTTACGGCCTTATTTATAAAACTTAAAAAGGCTTTATGAAGGTTTTTTAAGAAAAATTTTGTATGAAAATTTGTCTTTATAAATACTTTTTAAGTTTTATAAATAAGGCTGTTATTGTGTATCTAAAGAATTTTTAAAGCTGTTGTGGCTGAACTCGATGAATTCCGAGTTCAAATCTTGGCCGGGTAAGCCAATTATATATATAAGCAAATATTTTTCTGATGCCTTGAGCTACGGTCACACTTGTCAAACATTTGCCCTAAAAAGCGTAACCACTAAATGCCAATGAAAAATCTTTCTATTCAGAGAAACGTTTTTCAAGTTAAAGAGTATCCAATAATGTTGGATTGTATGACATTATCTATTAGTTGTGTTCGAAACTGTCTAATTTGATAAACAAACGTCTGGATCAAAACTTTTGTTATCAGTGTTTGTTGGTTACTCTTTTTTGGACAAATGTTTGACAAGTGTGACCATTCCTTTACACACGTAAGTTAAATAAGACTGTTCTGTAAAAATAAAAATAAATCCGCGAGCAAAACAACTTCATTATGTGATTTTAATGGACTTTTGTGCGCTGAATCCAAATCTGTTCTCAGATTGTTTCCTTCACGTCTAATTTTTGAGCTTTTTTCATTCAAATAACAGCAGAAATCAGTTAATATTTCTGCGCAATATCTCGATAGAACCTTTCAAGATGCTCACGACACATGGCATCACGAAAAAAAATTTATGTGCGAATGAAGGAAGATTTTTTTTATTTAAAACATGACGCGCTAGTTGTTGATATGAAATCAGAAGTTATTGTACCAGTTCTTCATAATTTGCAACCCTTACATTACCAATAAAATTGTGACATACATATGTACTTACATTTTCGAAAGCTACCCACGCTCTTCTTTCGTTGTTGATCAACTAAGATTTGAGAAACTGTTTAGAGATTTCCCATATTTGGGGACCCACAACTACGCCTTACTTCGATTTGTTCTCACTTACACATGGAAATATAATTTTTACGTGCTTAAATATTTCCATCTCTGTTCAAGCTTATACCAAATTTTTTATTAAGCCTAATTTGATGCACAGTGCTGACAAAAATATTTTATGTGTGTCAACTAAAGGCTCATTTGGAATGTTTTTGCTTCCCGGAATCACATGTGATCTGAAGGGCCAATTCATAGAAAAGCAACAATATTTTTTAAATCCCCCAGCATATCCACTTCTTTTAAATCGGCACACATATTCAAAAAAAAAAAAAAAAAAAAAAATAGCGATCTTACTGAATTCTATTGAGTAAAAATTTCATGTTTTCATTGCTCCCTTTCATAGTTACTGCATGAGCTAAATGGTACAGACGGATATTGATTTAGATTATGTAGCCACACTGCTTTCCAAGTCATGGGATACATATACATATTGCTATTATTACTATATACTTTAATTCCAGGAACCAAAAAATAATAATTTCTTTACTTGGTATGGCCTTGCGATTTAACCACAAGATGCAAGTGTGCTACGGATAAATGTATTACACAATATTTGTCAAAGTGGGATATCTGCTTCAAATATGAATAACATCAACATTTTTATACAAGTTTTCTTTACTTATAGCTTCTTTATTACCAGTATTTACGTTGTTCCAACTTGCACTAGCTTTGATTCAACATGATTCTTCATTTTGATTTTAATAGTATGTAAATCTTAAATCAACATGAAATAAAGTTATTTTAAAAAGGAAAAATTTACTTTAAAGATTAAAGTAATCATGTTAGATTAACATGAAACACATATAAAGCAAAATTATTGCCGAAAAAAAATTAAATTAAATTAATTATTTAATTTTCTGTGTGAATATGGATAATAAAATTTTGGAATCCAGAGGAATGCTTGTTTTTCTAGAATACACGTTACGAATCCATTAAAAGAATCGGAACACTAGAAAGAACACAATAGAACAATCAGTGTTATACCTTTCTCAATGCTCATATACGAGTAATAAATAAACCTGGTAATGAGAACAAAAACGTACATGTATGCATGTATAATATACATATATAATATATATATATATATATATATATATATATATATATATATATATATATATATATATATATAATATATATATATATTATATATCTATATGTATATATATACTATATATATGTGTGTACATATGTATGTGTGCATATATGTGTATATAAAATTGTGTTTTCTCTTGATTTTCCCTTTAAACTTTAATACTGTTTGTCTGCCTGATTTTCAAACTTTCTGCTTCAATTCAAATGCATTTCAATGAAGGTAAAGCTTTTTCCTACGCAGCAAACGAAAGTAAAGGAGGGGTGGTGGTTGGCGATGGGGTAGAACAACAAATTCTGATGCTCTATCGTACTGCAGATATGTATTTTTGTAAAACAAATCTAATCGATACTTTACGCATGTTTGTTTTTTTTTTTACTTATTTATGTTTTAGTAAAATAACTTTGTGCTTGTATGCATGTGGATGTGTACTAGACCCCTGCAAAATACCACTTACAAGAACTTTTAAGACATGAGGGTTTTTTTTAAATGCTTTACTGTAGCGTTCTAAAACAAACGCTAATCAACACTGTTTGCAAGAAATTTGTTTCAGTTATTGCAGATATAGGAGTAGAGAAGAAAATACTTCGTGCATTTAGGAACTACTCCATAAAGGGCTAGTCCAAAACTAGTTCAAATGTATGGCTAAAACATGGATGGACCACATGGTCCAAATTTGCATTACATCGGGCCATCCCAAAACTACTCCATATGGAATAGTTATAGACTACTCGCTACAATTTGTAAGTGCATAAGAAGAACTATCATAATCGTTTAAACACGAAAACTTATCGTGCAGCATTGAATGATTGTGTTAAAACGACATAATCCATGACTGCATTACATGGGACCATGATGTAACTAGTCTGTTTCATCTAGATTGGATAACGTAGTCCAATATTATTTGCAGGGAAGAAACCACCATTAAACACATAATAACCTACCATTTACATATTACACACACACACACACTCAAACTTAAAATATGCAAAATGGCAAGCATACACGCATCAACACTACTTCTTTTGATTGTTTGTTACGAACAAGAAGTCTTCGCGACATGGCTTGTTAACACTCATATACACTAACACCAATGCATTCATCCAGCTTCGCTTATTAAACGACAGCATTTGTTATTGGTTTACTATAATACATGCCACGAGAATACACTAAAAAAAACAAGACGTATTTACATATCAAGACTGTTTACCCAGGCCTCTAGTATGTACACATGAACGTATGTTTTTACGAACATATTTCGATTTCATTATGTTTCACAGAATGATTTTTAGACAATCATTGTTGCCATTTTGGCATTTTCACTGCCAGATCTGGCATTTTCATTAGTTGAAATGCATTCAACTTTTAAAAAATTGTGCCAAATGCTTTTTGGCAGAATTTGCTTAAAATAGGAAATGTTAATTTGTCAATTTTTTTTTCAGTGTAAATTATTTTTAACTAATGTGTTTCGTACGGAATTTGGATACAACGAATACTAATGTATTATATGCTATGTATTGTATACATACATACATATGTCTATGGAGCCCTCTTTTCAATTACTATAAACACCTGTAAATACTATTAAGTTTGTATAAACATGAAATTCAAAGGTATTTCAATAAAAAAATTTTAATTTAAATCTGACATACATTTGTTCGGTAGAATATTTTAGCAGAATTTTTTTTACAGATCTAGCATTCTTTCATCATCATTTTCTGGCAACACTGTCTACACAATCCAATTATCTAAATGTCATAACACACACAAACACACATACACAAACCAACACGTGCAAGCCTGCACAAGGTACACATTCTTACGCACTTCGATACAGTATTCCATACATACAGTTATCGTTGATTTTATTTAGAATTCTGGCACAAAAGAGGCATAAAGTGTGCTAATTTCTAATGTTTATGCTCAGGAGGTGTAGGGGTTTTAAGGGATGGCAACAGGGAGACAGACAGCTATAGAGGTAGGCCAGTTGCTGCAGTGGTTGATGGGCCAGTGGTTGTTGTTTGTTTGTGTCTGGAATTTAAAGATGAATAGAAAATACCTATATATGTACATATGTATGTATGTACATATACATATGAATGTAGGTATGTCCCTGAAGGAAATGTCGATGGTGAAAATGTACTGAGTCGCTTTTGACTTTGTCACCAGTACTACTCTACAATTATTCCCCATATAATACTTTGTGCTATAGACATTTAGCATGTACTTGTCATTGAAATTCTACTAGTAACACATAAACAATTGACTAGATAGTGAATTCATAGTTCTTATGGGAACATGGAGACATACAAACCAGAAATTTACTGGTACATTTCTATACCTTAATTTATGTATATTGACAAGTTGTTGCAAAATCCACCAGAAATACACCACATCTGTTTTCTCTCTTTATTTTATACTGACGAATAAAAGAGAAATTGTAGACAATGTAACTACTACTAGAGTTTTAGTGTTGACATAGAGACACTTGGCCCCAGTCTGACTGCAGGGGTACTACATACATACATATGTATGTACATAAATTATGCTTAATATTCTAAAGTATTTTCTAAAGCTTTGTTTAGAGGGGGAAAATCAAGTTGTTTTGTCTGATATACATACATACATACGTTTGGGAATAGTAAATACGTATCCCTGCAGAAAGTGCGAATAGTGAAATTGTGGTGATTTACTAGTGACGTTGTCAGTAGCACTACTGACCAGGTGTACCCCAGCCAATGGTATCATCTATTGACATTTAACATTAGCTTGTCATTGAAAATCCACCACTAGACTATAGCACTACTGACTTAGTAGTTCCTTCAGGACCACATGTAGACATTGGCACTAGGGTTGCCAGATACCAAAAGTCAAATACCTGGACAATGGAAAAAATTCAACTGGATTTTGAAAAAATAACTGGACAGTTTAAAAATAAGCTTAAAAAGCAAAGTTTTGATGCTTTTTGAAAATATTGTTTTGGTTGTAAATTGCCAGTGATGTACAAAATAGAGGAACTAATCAGTGTTAGGGAAAATTACAACTGGTTGTACATTTGCAAGCACTATTTTTTTTTTATTTAGTATTAAAAATTTTTCCTTAGAAGATATAAAAACACAACCAGAAAACAGAAATTTTTGCCTTGTTTTAATATGAAAAGCTGATCCTTATGTATTTTTATCTCCTGATTACGATTCCTTCATAAGTTTTAATCTGTAAAACAATTTCCTTTATTTCGATAGCTTTACATTGAGGAGCATAGTTTAGTCCATAAAACTTTTTTATTATATTTTTTACTTAAATAACTAGTCGTTATGAATTTTTGTCCGCTAATTACAAAAAAATATTTCTTATATTCTTATACCCTCTAGTTTCAGAGATTTGTGCATTATATTTAAAAAATAATATCTCGAATTTTTCTTTTCTTACGCCATCAAAAAATATTATTTCTAATAATATGACGTTGCTGAATTTTGAATGTAGCCTCTATTTTTTGATAAGTTCTGATTATTTTATTGAGCCTAATTACGAGTGTCGTATTTCGAATACGAAGAGTTTGTAAAGCAATATTCTTTAGTCTTGTACAAAATAGTCGTAATAGAAGTCGAAATACCACACTCGTGATTAGGCCCAATAATTTTGCATTAAAAATTAAAATTTTTCTTTAAAATTGTTTTTTTTTGGTAAAAGCTGCAAATTTCGATATAATAACTACAAATAAAACAAAAATTTTCTGGACTGGTCAATACAACATTTATTATACGTAATAATTGCATTGATCAGATATGTGATACAAAAAACAAATTTTTTTGGAAGGCATGAGAGAGCAAAAATTTTAGTCTTTTCTTTGTGAGACTAGAGGTGATAGATAAATAATAAAACTATATTCATAATCAGCGGACAAAAATACATAAGAACCAGTTAATTTAATTTCAAAAATTTAAATTAAAAAAAATTTAAGAACTGAACCAAAAAGAGACGATTTTTAACATTCATGCAATAAGAGTAAGATATCATGATATACTCAATGTTCATCTACTCAAATAGAATTTAATGAAATTTAATAATCCAGAAAGTATTTTTAAGTTTGGGGGACCATTCGTGATATACTAAGTGAATTATAAGAAAGTGGCATAAATTAAGCATATGCTAATTGTCACTATATCTTTAAAACTAGAGCTGCTGGGGAATAAGGATCGGCTATTTTAAATGAAGCAATAAAACCACTGTTCCGCTGTGTAATTAATTAAAAAATATAATTGATAAAGAAATTATTTTTCAAAATTTAAGAAATAATTTTTAACTGGATAAATTCTATGTTAGCTGGTAACTGGATGAGGCTACAAAAAAACTGGAAAATCCAGGCCATTCCAGGCCGCCTGGCAACCCTAATTGGCACCAAAGATTCACTAGTAAATTTTAGGGGCTCTCTACAATATCGATATTTAATTTAATTTAATTTAATAATATTAATTACGATAATACAATTAAAGCAACTAATGTAAAGGGAAAGAAAAGGAGTACTAGCTGCAAAGGCTTTCGACTCGGGATTTATATAATTTTTTTTTTTAACAATGTAGCAAGTTTTTTTTTAAACGACTAATGTTGATAAAGAGATTACAATTTCTTCAAGAGTTTACATTTTGGTATGAATTTAAAGATAAGTTCAATGTTATTGGCGGTTAAATATTTTAGACAGTCTGAAGGTAGGCGATGTCCGAATATATTTCTTCTGGGATGGTTAAAAGATGAGCATTCGTCAAGTATGTGGATTATTGTTAAATGAGTGTTACATAGGGTGCATACAGATGGGGGCATTCTATCCAGTGGGCAAGCTTTGGGGTAAATAGGTCTATATCCCGTTGGGTTTATTGTTTTGTAGGGCTGTTGATAGTCGGACCATTTGTGATTTATGTAGTTTTAGTATGAGTAATTAGCAGTGTTAAGGATATCACGGGGTTCAATAGCCGGCAGAGTAAGGAGTGGTCTATGTTTACCATCAGCAGCCGCGGAGTCAGCGTATTCGTTGCCTAGTATACCGACGTGGGAAGGGGTCCATAAAATTTTTATTTTGTTTGAGTTTTTAGTTAGGATATTTCTAATATCATTTATCAGTGGGGAATCATATAGTGTGTTTTTCATCGCCAAAATAGTTGAGAGACTGTCGGTACAAATGATGAATTTTTGTTCGTTTTGTGTGACGTGTTCGACTGCTTTAAGGATAGCTGACGCTTCAGCCGTAAAGTTGGAACAGTAGTTGGGAGTGAGTCCAGTGCTGATGATAGCGCAAACATCATGTACAACGGCGTTTGTGGTGAAATGGGTAGATTTTGATCCGTCGGTGAAAATGAATTTCCATCCAAGATTACATAAGTCATCGTGTCTGTTGTAATAAATTTGTTTGTAAACCGATGGTAATGTAGTAGACTTTGGTAGCTTAGCGATTGAAATGATAAGTGAAGAACTGTTCAGGAGCCAGGGACAACATCGATATATCCTCTCTCGTTGTCAATAGTAAACTTATAGTGATTTTCTAGTGACATTGTCCATAGTGCTACTGACTAGGTGTACCCCAGCCAATGCAAATGCCTATTGACAAATAACATAGGGTTGTCGTTCAAAATATATCAGTAGACATATGAATATATTTGAACCGCAGATTCACTCGTAGATTTTAGTGACCCTCGTCTACATATATTTATTTAATATTATTGCACAACATAATAAAAAATAAAAACAAACTATTGACGCGTTCATTGACAATATCACCAGTCGTCTCTAACGTATCTCTACTCGCGCATTAAATGAAAGTTGTCGACATTTTAACTAGTGCAATTGTCGCTGGAGAAAGAGTATGGACATAGAGACATATGGTTCTAGGTTGACTAGAGGGTATGTAGTACAAGAGTAACTGACACATGATACTCGTAACTTAGCACCGATCGATCGGTGCTAACATCCCTACATGAGATACTCGAGACAATGAATGCTCTTTTTAGCCTTTTAGAGGTAGAAGATTTTCCTGTACTCAGAGTAGATACTCAACTCATCTCTAGAATCTAGAGTCTAGATCAGGGTTTTCAGATTTTTCGGACATACATATTTTGATTTCAATTGATTTAGCCGGCAACCAACTGTAAGCATTACAGTTTTCAAAAGAAATAATCAAATTACCAGGATAGCACAAGACTGTTAAAGAAAAAATGGGCTCATCGAGACGAAAACATTGATATATCATACTTAAGATCCGAATATATGACAAGAAATTTAAAAAGGCATCCCCTACATTCAGCAAAAAAAAAACATTTTTTAAAATAGTTCTGCTCGAAATACTTCTTTAGCAAAAGATTAAGAATTTTTTGCGAAATTTAATTTTCTCAAATTAGGGTGGTACATTAGGTTGGTAGGAACTGAGATCTGGTGGGTAAATACTATAACGGTATATTGGAGGTCAATGACTATTAAAGCAAAACATTGATCTCCTCGAGACAAAAACATCGATATATCACACTTTAAGATCCGACTGTAAATGCCGAAGATATAACGAAAAATGTATTTTGGCGACCCTTAAGTTCGGCAAAAAATTTTCTTCTTCGAAACTGCCATGCAACAATACCTTATATTCATTCGGTGGTGTACCGCGAACTTTTTTTTTTTGGCTTGTAAGGCGAGACGGTCTACTGTACATATATGTATGTATGTACATTGTTTAACAAAAAAAAAAAAAACGCTAAAATGTTGGCGCGTGTTATCGGTAAGGCGATTTCTATAGACTGGCTGTAAATCATTTATTTTTATTAATTCCCAAGAAAACGTAAAACAAACTCCTCTGCTAATCCCATTACTTTTCTTCGTGTGGCAGCCTTCCTAGAATGTACATAAATTGTTAATGGAACAATGTTTATACAACTCCGTCCTTCCCTCGCACTTGAAGTAATCTTAGTAAAAATTTATCTAATGCCTCATAACCGTGGTACGTACATGCATACATATGTATGTATGTACATACATACATATGTGTGTACGTATAAAATTGAATTTTAAAAATTTACTTTGAAAAAATGTTTTCTTTAAATTTATTCTACTTGTGTAAGAAGCAAGCCGCATTTCTAGGAAACATATTGAAGCTTAGAAATGATGCTCCCATTTCTTTTTTATTCCTTTAAGTATTTTTCCTTCAATAACTTTTCTTTTGCACATTTCAAGTCCATTGCCCTTTTTTGCACACACAAAAGCACTTGCACAATATGGATACACACACAGGATACGCTTCAAGGATGCTGTATGTGGCACAAATATTTTTCGCTTTTCTCCTATTGTATGAGTGTAGGTATACGATTTGTGGCCAAATACATTAAAGTCTGTGTCGGTGTCGTCGGTGGTGGTGGTGGTGGTGGTGGCGGTGTTGGAGAGAGTGTGAGTTTGTCTGACACAAAAAAGGTGGTAACTTGGTTTGAGTTGGGTGAGAAGTTTTACAAACCCCCATTTAAATACATACATACATACATACAAACGAACGAACTAGTGTTTATTTGTTGTTTTGGTTTTTTTACACATTTTCTTATTCGTATTCCTTTTGATTTTGTTTGTTTTGTTATTGTTGCTCCCTGTTTGGGTATTGTTGTTGCAAGTTTTGCAGAACTTTGTAAGAGACTGGGGTGTTTTGTTCAACTACCTTTTTTTTGAAATCATTTAGACGTCTTTATGGCTGTTGTATGCTAGTAAGTATTGTATTTACACACACACACACACACAGACACACACACATTTATATAAAAGGATATCTTCTAGATACAGGGACATAAATCAAATTGTAGAGATTTTACGTTACATTTTTTTCTTTGTTTCTACAATATAGAGAATTTTTATTGTATTTATTCCTTTCTTTATTTGAGTAGATAATAGAAAAGCAAATGGGGTCGGGGATAAGCAAAACAAAAAATTTGCAAATTTTTCTTTATATACATACATACATACATCTATATAAATATTAGTTATACATAAGTATATACATATGTATATTTAAACTAAAACTGTAAGAGCTATTAGTCATTTTAATAATACAGTAGACATTTTACAAGCGGAAACTATTACTTACGTATTTTGTTGATACCCACGACCGGAGTCATGGAAAATATGTATATTAAGTGTCTCTCTCATTCTCTTTTGTAATGCTAATGCAATAGTATTTGAAGTTATGAAGTGTCAAAGTGTCCATGTATATTATGACACATCTACAATGTCTATTAGCATAAAGTTATAGAGTTTGAAGTCTTTTATGTTAAAAACTTCTAATCCCGCATGGCTGTCCCAGAAAACTTTTTTTCAACAAATCTGTTTTCAAATACATACATACATATGTACATAAAACTTATTAAAAATTTAATTCTTTCTTCTGCCAATTTTCCTCTATAGCCATAGATGTCATATTAAAAGTCTACTTGTCGTTGTTGATTTATAACCACTCGTAGATCTATATAGAAAAATAAATACATAAGTGTATTAAAGTACTCTTTGAGTATTGTCGGTCAAACAACTATAAATGCTTACAGTTAAAAATAAAGAACATACTCATATGCAAACATATGCATCAAGTTCAAACTGAACATATTTTCAAATTTAAATAATACTCAGAAGTATAAAAATACTCGCGCGTGTGTATTCGGCTACCCATGAGTATTTTATTTACACACACTTTAAGCATCAGTGCTGACAGAAAAGTTAATTGGTAAAATGCTAAAAAAAAGGACAACGGTGTTCAACTGATTGAAAACTATATATTTACTATAAATACTATAATCACTTACAAATTACAAAATATCTGTTCATTAACTGTTTTTGTTTGCAAATTTCGGTAAAAAATTTAGAAGCAATATCAGTTGCTTAAAGATAATATTTATTCTAAATTTTACTTCTCAATTATTGGATTAATGTTTTCAAATAGCGGAAAAAATTTCCATTCCACTTCATACATACAAACGCATGCCCGAGCGTATGATAAATAAATACTCTGAGTAGCAAGCGTATATTTATTTTGTCCGAATAAATATCCATACTCTGAGTATAAGCATACTCCTAGCATAAATAAGATTTATTTTACACGCTAACATTTATTTATTATATCTTCAAAAATTAACTAACAATAAGTATACAAATCTAAAATTTAGATAATATTATTAGGCCCAACCAGTGACGGACATAAGCTTAGTGTTAGTAATTAATATTACATAAATGACGTATTAAGCACACAAATATGTATATAATATAAGATAGACACTCAATACGCATGTGCCCTTTTTTATTTAAAGTTGCAGAATGTTTAAGTTTTTCGCATCAATGAAGTAGAGATACCTTTGTTTGTTAGAATCGGCTATAGTAACAGTTTTTTGAAGGTAAATATGTGAGCGTAAGAATTGCTATTATTATTTTTATTATTATTATTATATTATTCTTAAAAAAAAATTTGTGAAATTTGCAAAGAAAAATCGTTTATTCTTAAAAATCGTAAGTTTGAAACGATTAACTAAATACTTACTTTATTTATAGTAAATATTTGGTTTGAAGCGTTTTTAGCCCATTCGAGAATTGTTCAATCGCACTTTCCATCTCTGTCATGCAATCAGTGGAACAGCGTTGGCTTTTTTTATCGTTTTACGATTTTGCTTTTCTGTTAGCACTGATGCTGGAAGTGTGTGCAGATTAAATACTACTGTATATACTAATGTATAGCCGAATAAATACTCAAGAGTATTATTATATTTTTGAGCATGATTGTAGCTGATACGATGTACAAATTTTGCTTATTTTAATTTAAGGAATAAGAATATTTGAATATTAAGAATATTTATTTTAAATTTGATATGTATGTTTCCCTATAAGTATGGCTTTTATTTTTAACTTTACGCATTTATAGTTATTTGACAAACAATACTCAAGGAGTATTTAAAGCAATACTTTTGATTTTCTCTGATATGTATACATTTACATACATGAGTAGTCCCACTGTACCATTTTAAGTTGAAATATGTAAAAGTTGATTTAAAAGTTATCATTGTAGTCACTCTTGTCATAGACTAAACATTTATCATGTTTATGGATTTTTAAAACAACTATTGTGTTATAAAGAGCAACAAAAAAAGGAAGAAAACATAGTAAAAAAAATAAAAAGATATTTTAAAATACTTAAATGATTTTAAGTATTGGCAAATACCACTCTGTGGCCGAAAATAAGCCCTTCTCAGACGACAGATGATAAAAAAAAACAAAAGCCCCACTCATCTACAATATAACAAGCAAGAAAGTGCCGCCTTTTTGTGATAACATAACAAGGATAACAGAAATAATAAAAAGGCATTTCAAGTTTTATTCTTCAGTAAGCTATACACATGCACACTTACATGCATACGCACATACATGCAAACATACATGAACATACGTATCAGTCGTACATACATGCATACATTTACATGAGAAGCACTGACTTTTGTTGCCAAAATCAAAAATCGATTTCGCCTAAGTTTCATATCTTGGTATTATTTACTAGTTTTTAGCAGAAGGCGCCTTTTCTGATAACGAAAACTTTACAAAAAAGCAACAAAAATACTCGTTATTATGAAATAAATTCAACGAAATTATTCCATTTCCAATTGTTTTTTTTTTATGTTTGTTAATATCAGAACGAGTGTGCAAGCGTAAAACTGAGGCATGCGCATTTGAAAAGGGCGCGGAATACAAAAATTCAAAAATTAACAGACATGTAGTAAATCAGGCAAAATTTCATGGAGTGAAAAAAATTAAACCGCCAAACCTTTTTTGTTTTGTATTTCAAAATGCTCACCTAAAGGCAAAATATTTCGAAATTAATTTCAAACTGTTTGCAGTCATTAACCTTCTTTATTTCACGCATAAAGATGGGAGTCTAACAAAAGAATTCAAACTGCATCAAGACATTGACACTAAAACTCTGCAGGATGCTCGATAAAAATAATTTAAATGATTCAGTTTTACACACTTCATTATATGCAGCAATATATGTATGTATGTTGTGATATATAAATTACTTTTTTTGCAGTTTCTTGCTTTAGTTTTGCTAATTTTTGTTCTAATTTTGACATTCAACTCGAATGTGTTATGCTTTGTGATTTTTTTTATGGGAATTGTTAAAATTTAAGTTTAAAATTTTTTAAACGCACTAATAATCCCAAATTAATATTTTACTTATTAAGTAAAATATTTTTTTATTAAAAATACATTGAAATTGATTATTGAGGGGTTTAGCTTGATCCTATGCGCATTTCACTGTTGCTAACGCAGAGAGTTATACTAGAGTTATTATATTATAAACTTTCATTTAAACAAATGAGAAGCTTAAAACAAATAACAAAGTTGAAACAAGAACTCAATAATCAACATGTTTTTTATTTTCTTTACCATTACTACATTGGCTGACTTTTTTTCAGCTTCAAATTATGGTTGAAAAGTATGTAAAAATAAAATAATTGTAAATAACAACAACAGCTATTTAAGAATAGAGTGTTGCTTTGATTTTTGCATGGAGAAAATTATATGTATAGGGAAGTTTAAAGAAATCTCATTTAGAAAACAAGGGAAACCCAATCTGATTCGATATTCAACAAATTTTTATACAATTTTAATTTTGTTTGTACCTCCCCAAGGTCTGCTGCATCAGTAGACGTTTTTTTCAGTGTTCCGTACACCAAAGCTGAAAAGGAACCCTATTATTTTCGCTACAATGTGTGTGTGTTCGTCACAGGACGGACAGACGGTTCTAGAGAACCTTAAGAGCTACGAACCTGAAATTGTTCAAATAATATGACAGTTAAAAATTAAATTCAGGGCTATCATGAATAAAATTACGCGTGAAATTTTTCACGGGGAACAATTCCAATTAATAGCAAGTAATAGGGAAAACAAAAAATTCTAATTAGAAAAGGGAGAAATATCACGTGGAATTTTATCCATGATAGTCCTGATTGTATTCTGAAGCGAGCACCGAAAAATTTTTAAATCTTAATGTACTAATAATATGCAGTCAATTATATGTATGTATATAGACACTTGAAATTTTCAAAGTTAGTGTATTTTTATGCAGACTGCAACAATTAACACTGAAATTAAAAAAAAAGAAAAAATCAAAATTCAAGGGTATTCTATCTGTTAATGAATTTTTGTGAAAACACAAGACGCAAACTCTTGAAATTTTTAAAAACCTTAAAACTAACAAGACTCAAAATAAAAAAAAAATCACCAAAACGTAATGCAAAACAAAAAAAAAAAACTCTAAAACTAAATAAATCGCTTAAACTAAAAAATCGCTCAAACGAAAAAATCGTCAAAAACAAAACCCCAAAAGCGAAAAAAGCCAAAACTAAAAAAGAATCTCCAAAACCGAAAAAAATTAACGTGTACTAATTTAAAAAAAAAAGTCTAAAGTTCTATTCGAACACATGTAGTGTTCGTACACAAGTCTCCCATAAGTTATCCATCATTCCATTCCAGCGATAAGTTTCATTGAAATTGTTCTACCAAATGCTTTTAATTGCAAAAATATTTATAAATCATAAGTAGCAAATCTTATTTTCAAAATCGCACACATATGTATAAAAATTTAGCTAATGCAATGCATTCATGCTTTGTGCCTTGCCAATGCTGGTTTCACACAGGATGTGTTTTACATCAACAAAAAAAAAAAAAAAAAAAAAAAAATTTTTTTTGTGATTATTTAAAGTAGTATGTAGTTATGGTTTTTTATTTTTTGTAAATTCCAAATTTTCTACTAACAACAATCTTATGCATTTGCACAAAAGAAGGAGAACGGAGTTCTAATAACAGAAGTGTTTTTGAATTTGCTTTCCTTTATACTTTAATGTCGCATCCGTCGCATAAAATCGGCAGTTTTTCTTGGAGCAAGTCAGAGTTTATGGGAGAGAGAGGCAAGAAGAAAGAAGAGGGGTACTGACTTGCTTGTACAGAAAAGTTACTTCAATTCTCTTTTGTTATATCAGTCGCAGCATTAAAACAGGAAAATTTAACAAGAAACCGTCTCAGTGTAAACAAACGAGCAGTTTTAAAAGAGAATTGAAGATAACTGCTTCAAGAAAAACTGCCAAGTCTAAAACATGACTTATTAAGTTTTCTTGTCGTCATTCGAAACATTATGTGTGTAGTAGTGTTGTTAATTATTCGTCTTTTATATTTGTTCGAATAAAATTTCATGATTTTTTTCTTGTCCGAACAGACGAATAATTTTGAACTTTTGTTCGAATATTCGAATGAACAAAGAATAAAAAAATATATTCGAATAATCTTAAAAAAGTTTGCAAAAAACGACACGTATGTGTATGAGTTCAATTTTTTTATTAACAAAAGAAAAATTATTCATTACACAAGAAAAACATATGATTTCAATAACAGATTTAGAAATATTAATAACAAAACTTGAAAATTTTAAGAACCTTTGCCGCAGTTGACGCTGTAGTATAAGTTAAGAACTCTGTGTTCCACTAATACTATTGAAGTAGCAGAATCGCAAAAACGAAGAGAGTAAATTAATATATAGAAAATTTAAGATAACTTCCAATCGACTAGACCGATTTTCTTCAAGTATAAACTAGCAGATATATGATCATGTCACCTTTCAAACGAAAACAAAGCAAATTAAAATCGGTCAAGCTATTCGGGAGCTACGGCGTCAAATACACGCAGATCTAACAGAATATATCTAAAAACGATGTGATACCTTCTAAGCGGCTGGACCGATTTTCTTCAAACATAGCTAAGAACACTTTCGATCAAGTCACCTTTCAAACAGAAATAACTAAATCAGAATCAGTCTAGCCGTTTGGTCTATACGTGGACTCGTAAAACAAACAGATACACAGACACACACCACAAAATTATAAAATTTTTTCTCTTTTTGTGACGTTTTTAAAAAGTTGATATTTAATGCTTTTTTTACGTCGTTCAATAATTCGATTTTTAAGGCTTTTTATTAGAGAAAATCAGTTTATTTTTCTAATCTCTTTATCAGAAACTATAAGATACCTTCTGATTCCATGAAAGAAGCATTACCTTTTGCCAGAAAGAAAAAAGATGACTTTAGCGAACACATGTATGTTTATATATGTACATATGTATGTACATACAAACAAGCTTACACAAGTATTTATAATTTGGAGTAATTTGATTACTTAACAAATTAAAAAGTAATGGAATTTAAAATACTTTTTATATAAAGTAAATAGTTAGGGAAATCGTTCGAATATCCGAATATTCGACAAAAATGATTCGAATAAATTTTTATTCTAAATTGAATATTTTTGTTCGTTCGAACAAAAATGATAAAAAGTTGTTCGAATATTCGAAAAATTTTTGTTCGAATGACAACCAGGACTGTCAGATATGGCGATTTCTCGCCAAACGTGGCGATTTTTCAACTTGTTTGGCGCCCAAATTTTTGGCATGGCGACATGGCGATTTTTCTGGCGATAAATAAATTTGCTGCCGATTTTTCTGGCGATAAATAATTTTGTTGGCGATTATTATGGCTATTTTTTTTTAAGAAATTGAACTTCCAAATTTTTCTAATTCAGGAAAATTAGTTTGTTGAAGGAGTATGTTGTTTCAAAAATATATCCTACCAAAACTCGTCTGCAAGAAATCAAAACAATTTGATTTTGATGGTAGTAATAAATATAAGAAAAATTTTAAATTTTAATGAGAAAAACTTACAAGAAATAAGTTTTGGGAATTTTATTTCTAGTTTTGGCGATTTTCTGATAAATTTTGATACCATCATGTTATAAAAATTTATATTAAAAAAACTGTTATATAAAAACAAACTTATTATCAAACATATACTAAGAAAAACTACATAAAACTGATTTTTGGCGACTTTTGGCGATGTTTTAAATCAATTTGGCGAAATAGGTCGGAAAATATCTGACAACCCTGATGACAACACTAGTGTGTAGCAAAAACCCACAAGTCATATAAAAAGAGCGTGTCGTGTGAACCCAGCATAAAATACCAACAATAAAACGTTCAAAATAAATTGCAAAGGGCACAGATTGATTGCTGCATTTTGATTTAATTTTTAATTTTTTTTTTTAAATTATACTTCACTGGAAATTAAACTCAATAAAATTGTCCAGACATTTGATTGGGATCTTCTATTGCGAATTTTATTGTTTGTTTGGGCGAGTGTGAGTTTGCTGTGACGGATGTGCCGAAATGAGATGCATACACGTTTTTTTTGGGCTTGGGACTGTCTGCTATTGCTTCATTATAAATTGAACAAAAAAAAAAAAAAAAAAAAAAAATATTATAAAATTATAAACGAACGCCACCAAGCATTCAGTTAATGCACCGCTTTTATATTTAAAAAAAAATGATCAGAAAAATGCAAAACATCACAAAATTTATAATGTTTGGCTTTTGATTTGTTTTTAGCGCCATCATCATTATCATTCATGATTGTAGTATAAATTGTACATTGAAGATTTCTTTTTTTAATTTTTTAATTTTAGTTGAATTGCTTTGTTTTATTTATGCAAGTTTTATTAGAAGCTTACAGTTTGTTCATGTATTGAAAATAAGTGCAATGAAGAAAAAGTGATCAAATTACTACATTTATAGCAAACAAATTTAAAGTATTTTAATTGAAGTTCTAATAAAATATTGCTACATACGGTTACTTATTTAAGTTCGCAATTGCAAACAAAACAAAAGTCACATGTATAGAGTTTTAATTTAACTAAAACACTTTAGTTACTGAACTCAACACTGTTATTATTAAGAGCTTTTAGACAACCAAAGCAGTCTTTAATAGAGTTGTGTGAACTAATTCGTTCGCGTCCGAATCAAAAGTTGTTTCAAACCCATTTAATTTACATTCGATTTGTGTCCAACTGTTCTTTTTGAACTAGTTCGTTCTAGACTTGGGTAATTTAAATGGGTTTGATCATTGGTTTGTGGCAAAAATGAACTAGTGAACGAGTTCGAACCAAGTCTAGTTCGTTCACTTGGACACAAGTCCGGTTAAAAACGTCAATGTAATGCCCCTATCACGGTTGTCAACTTTTAAAATAGTTTGGTTGTGATTGAAAATTTTGCATTGCCATTCTCCACTAAATTAACAGTTGACTTTCAGTTGTGTTTTGGTACTTTCATTTACAACTGTGCGTTTGGTTGAGAAAAACGTTGAGTATACACAACTGCTTTTTAGTAGTTGGACCTGTGGTTGGGTTTTTTTTAGTTACAGGTTGTTGCGATATAAAAAGCAGAAAAAGTGGAAGAATCGAACTAGAAATATTTCTTATGCTTAATAACAAAATATTTTAACAGTTTCAGTATCGGCGGCATACCGGGCACATACAAAGATTTTTTAAGTATGGTTTTAGGTGATCCAAAAAAAAATAACAAAACGTTTCTTTGTTCTGCCGGAAATAACTAAAAAAACTTTAAAAAATTAATTTAACTATAATTGCGACTTCGTTTTCGTATGATTTCTTTGAACTAAAACACTAAAAACAATACTTCTTCTAAAACTTTGTGTTTTTTTCGTGACAAATTAAATATTTTAAGTTGGCAACGCGATGATAATTTGTACTTAAAAACAGTTGTGGTTCATAATACTAAAACACAGTTTGGTCGTGTGTAAGTTTGGTCTACTCTTAGACGTCCAAACTAAATTTAGTTGAGAACCGTGATAGGGGCATAAATTAAATAAGTTTGAAACAACTTTTGATTCAAACGGTCTCAAACTAGTTCCATAAGAACTGTTTTTGACCGGACTTTCAAAAGAGCTGTTGGACACAACACACTAGTCTTTATTCACTGTGTTATAGACTTGGATCGAACTCATTCAAGTTTGCTATGTTAAATTATATTTATTTATTTACTTCTCTGTTCTTAAAACAAGACTAATAATAGCAAGTCAACTCAACCTTAAACCAAAATCTAGATAAATTCTATAACCCCATTTTTTGTATGTAAAAAGTACCAACATATAGTTGAGAATTTCGAAATATCTAAACATAAGATGTAGACTTGGGGTTGAACTCGTTCAGGCGGTCATTTTAGAAACAAGCCTATGATCAAACCCATTTAAATTACATTAGACTTGGGTCGAACTCAAACCTGTGATCAAACCCATTTAAATTATATGGGTTTGATCTAGACTTGAGTCGAACTCGTTCACAAGTTCAGTTTGGACACAAACCTATGATCTAACCCATGCACTTTAAATGGGTTTGATCATAGGTTTGTGTGAAAAATAAGCTAACAGACTTGGGTCGAACACGTTCACTAGTTCATTTTTACCACAAACCAATGATCAAACCCATTTAAACTACATGGGTTTGATCATTTTTGCCACAAACATTTAAATTACATGGGCTTGATCCTAGGTTTGTGGCAAAAATGAACGAATGAACGAGTTGGACCCAGCTCTATCTACTATAAGATGGTGTACGAGTTCGTCTCAAGTCTAGTTTAGTCATAGGTTTGTGTCAAAATCGACTGACTGAATTAGTTCGACCCAAGTTTATTTAGGGGGTTTGATTACAATTTTGTGTCTTAAATTATAGACTGTCTAATAAGAAGCTCAACAGTAGAGTAGGCTTGTATCGAATTCTTTCTTCAGTAGCTCGTTTTAGACTCAAACCGATGTTCAAATCCATGTTAGTTAAATGTAGACTTGTATCGAACTCTTTGAGTAGTTCGTTTTTGACTCAAAACTATGATTAAACCGATTTAAATTACATGGGTGTGACCATTAGTTTGTGTCAAAAACTAGCTACTGAATGAGTTCGATACAAGCCTAGTTAAATAAATTTGCTTATACATGGGTTCGTCTCTTACTCTACTGAAAGAGTTCGACACAAGTCTACATTTAACTTACATAGATTTGAACATCTGTTTGTGTCAAAGCTGAAAAAGTGAACTAGTTCGATCCAACATATTACGTTCCATTTCATTTTGACTATAGTTGTGCCCAACAGCTCTTTGTGAACTAGTTTGAAAGTGTTCGAATCAAAATTTATTTTAAAACCATTAAATTTACATTGAAGTTTTTAAGCGGACTTGTGTCCCACAGAACGAACTAGTTCAAAAACAGCTGTTGGTCACAACTCTAATTTTGACTGGTTGAATCAATTTTGATGAAAAAAAAAAATGATAGATTCAATTAATACTGTACCAAACAAGATCTTTAATTTAAAAAACTAATGATGATATTTTTTCTAAGTTCGAGAGCACAGTGGAGCTTCATAAATAACTTTTTAGACTTATCTGACCAGAAACCAATCGTATAGAAAGTGGATTAAACGGATTAGGTTTTGCTATCAAAATATTCTCCGAATGTGCTATCATGGCTAGACTTGCGCATCGAACCATATAATTTAAATGGGTTTCATCATTAGTTTGTGTCAAAAACGAGCAACTGAATGAGTTCGGTACAAGTCCAGTCATGGCTTGTCTTCGTGCTGATTCGTGCGATATGCGTACATATTTATAGCTCTTTAAAAATACATTTTCCGTCTTTAATTTCTTCTTTTCGATAGTGCATTTCGCTTGCAGTTCTTCGCACTGTGGTTTCAATTCCAAATATATGTAATATTAAAAAAAAAAACAAATACGTTGCAGTGAATCACATTAATTTTTCTTTTTTTGCAAAACCAAAAACGTCAACATTATTAATGTCATCCCTAAATGTTTTTTCAGGGTTCTTATGTCTGTCTTCCTGTCTTTCATTGAATGTTGTTTATTTATAATTCTTATTCATATTATTGTTGCATTAATGAAACATTCGTTAAGCAGTTCATTGATTTCTTACAAAATTTCAACTTAAAACTCAAGGACAACATCGTTCATTTATGTACATATGTGCGTCTTATCCATTTGTGATTCACATTATGTTTCATATTTTATTTTATTTTTTAGATGTAAATTTTTGCTGGGTGTTTGCAAATTGAAATAAAAAAGGCGTAAATATTCTGAGAAATATAAATACTGCATTCAAAAAGAGGTCAGTTGGTTTAATAAAATATGCAATTACATACGCGAAGTGTATTGACGAAAACCATATAGTTTCGCATAATATCTAATTATCGGTCCTGTTTTCTTAACCGAACAATTTTAAAGAGCTAACTCCAGCAATAGAAATGTTTTTTTAAATTTTTAAAATTTTTTTTTTATTATATAGATTCTCAAATATCATATTTGAAAGAAAATTATCGTGTCTGAAGGACCATTATTAATTTTTTGAAAACGAAAAATTTACTCGGATTCAGCTTACAGAATAGGGCCGTAAAACTATCATTTGCCATTTTTATGAAGTAAGTAATTGATAGTTCTTCTAAATTAAAAGATGTAAAGCTGGATTCACCCATTGTTTCGGAACAAAATTTTTGTCCGGACAAATTTTTTTTATATGGAGTTTGACGTTTCTCTTTTTGAGAGAGAGAGAGAAGAAGAGAACAAAATTTGTTCGGAACATTTTCTACTTGAATTGGTTTAATTTTAATTTTTGTCCGGACAAAATCGAACTGAGCAGCCAACTATTTTAAATTTTCACCCAAAGTTGAACTGAGCTGCCACATCATATTATACGAATAATAAAAGAACAGAGTATACTTGTATTTATTACAATAGAAATAAAGAAAAATTAAGAAAAACATATCCATATGTATGGAGTTGAACGAAACCATTGCAGTAAACAATTAAAAAGATGTGTGTAACACAGAAAATTGTAATCATTTGCCGCTGTGCTGCCACTTGTAAAACTAATACGCATAGTTTAAACACGTATTTCATATGTTAGCTTTGATTTTCCTGACAAAATGTTCGAAATGGATGAATCGTCTTGCAAAAAACTCTCAGTAAAAAAATTTTCTCCAGACAAAAATTTTGTTCCGAAACAATGGGTGAATTCACCTTTAGGTTAGCTTAAAAGCTACTGCGCTATCACTTGCCCAGTGTTTATTCTCAGAGAATCATTCGCACTCCACATCTGGGTACAATCTATATATATAAAAGAGAATGTGTGTATGTATGTATGTATGTAACGTATGGACTCCAAAACGGCTGGGCCGATTTTGATGAAATTTTCAGAATATTGACACTGTGAAGTCGGATTTATGATTTTTGGTCTGCGGGCGGAGGGGCGTGGCAAAATCAATTATTCATATTGCACCACCAATGCCATATATATATTGTTACGTTTTTCTCTCTATAAAAACGCTTTTCCGTATACCCGAAGATTTGCAAGTGAATACAAGAGCCGAGGGTAGTAATTAGGGTTAAGAATGATACAAGTTTTATTTACCAATACACCTAAACTAAATTACTCAAGAGCTTAAATACACTAATACAACTTAAACTAATAAATTACACACAAATATTCACAACTGGTTACCACTACGCCTTCCTAGCTGTAGTTTACACACGTGTCTTAGCTGGCTGCGCAAGTATTCACGTGACACCTCTTTGTCTGCTACTCGTCACTTACGAGACTCACTCTGCCGTCACTCACAGTTGATACACCAATACCTCTTTGTCTGCTGCTTGTCACACACGGCACTCACTCTGCCGACACTCACAGTTGATACACCAATACCTCTTTGTCTGCTGCTTGTCACACACGGCACTCACTCTGCCGACACTCACAGTTGATACACCAATAAAGACTCACTGGCTTTACTTACACCCTTACACACGTCTATTCGCTGCGCTGTTCACTTTACTCCAGTCGACACGATAGACTCCACAATAATCCAATTCCACGACAGACTTTGCTGTCACTATAGACTGTCCTATAGTTTCTCCTTTACTCCAACTCACGTGTAAAGCACAGACTGCTCTTAACTATCAACTCACCACTCTATCGCAGACTATTATTAGTTCACAACTTAATTATCAACTGACTTGTTCACACGCAACTGACTGACTTGTTCACAACTGACTTGTTCGCAACTAACTCACAACTGCAACTAACTAACTCATTGGCTGCGTCACCTCTTTTTATATTCCACACAAATACCACTAGAAGTTTCAAGCAATGTCTAGACGATCATTATCATCTTAAATTTTGTAAATATGTGAATCTTCTTAATAAGCAGACGCTTTTTGTTGTTGCTTTTGCTTGTTTACGTTTAATGCTGCGCATGCTTATTTAGTTGTTTACTACTATTCTAGACTATTCTTTGCTTTGACCCTGTAGGAATATTTTCGCGTAACACTTACATTAACCCTGTTGGAATATTTTTGTGTAATGCTGGTTAACCTTGTCGACGGCCATTTTCGTAACAATATATAGATTTTTTTTGCTTTTTTTATTTTATTCTATTTTTTTTAATGCTGTTGTCATGTTTTTCAAAACGAGATATCAAACTCTTAAATCGGTTAAGTAGCTCCGAAGATATTTACAAAAAACCTATGTTAATAATGATCCAATATCAAAATTTTAAAACTTTCGAAATGTTGCATTAAAAAATCCGAGTTTACGGATTTATTTACAAAAAATTTACTTCATTCGATAACACGATGGGGGTAGCGAAGCACACCGGGTGTAGCTAGTGTAATAAGATGTGGCGATTTCTCGCCAAACGTGGCGATTTTAAAAATTTGTTTGGAGTCCCAATTATCGATTTGGCGACATTGCGATATTTTGGAGATTTGTAAAATAGTTGGCAATTTTGTTAATCGATAAGGCTCTTTCTAGCTCTCTAAAGTTGGGAGGGTATTTTGAATAAATATTCCTGATGTGGCGATTTCTCGCCAAACGTGGCGATTTTGTTTGTTTGTTTATTTTTTGACGTAATAATATTCGATTAGTTGATTATAAAGTTTTTGTTGGCTATTTTTGATGAGCCATAAATTTCTTTTCAGAAACGCTGAAGTAAATACGACAAAATGAATTATTTTTGTACTGGCTATTTTTTCCGCGGTAGTAAATTTTTAATACTCCCTCGGTATCTTTACCTCAAGTTTCAATTTCTCCTCATTAACCACAATGGAATAACATAGCGCTCAAGTAGTTTTATTTTAGATACATACTTGCAATTTGACTTATTGCTATTTGGTCTTGAGAAAAAAACAACAAATAAATAAAATACAATAATGATTCAACTGACAAGCTGTAGCGAAAATATTTCTGGGAAGTTGTCAAAAGTCAATGGCCCTCATTTTATTTTCTGGTGGAAATTATCATTAACAAGAAGAAATGTACTCGTATGTGCATAAGTATGCATTTATGTACATATGTATGTATGTATGCATTTATGTATGCACATATAAAAAATATTCACAAGAAAAAAAAAACAAAATTTTGTAATATTCAGAAATTAAAGGAAGTTCTTTGTATTCATCGTTGAAGTTTTTTTTTTTGTAATTTTTACTTTAATTTTGTTTCACTTCTTTTCATTCATGTTTATTTTGAGAATTTTGTAAACGTTTCTTTGTATATTATTTTAAAAATTTAAGAACGTATTCATTTGCAAATGAAACAATTACATACATACATTCATATGTACATACATACATACAAATGTATATGCACAGCAGCGTTGCCATAATAGGTGTTTTTTGGAAAACTGAAAATTTAGAACAAAAAAACTGATTTTCATGTGAAAAAACTCCTCATAACAAATTCTTTAGTATTTTTTAAATTTTTTTTGTGATGGGGGGGGGGGGGGGAGGGGTGTTATCCATACGTATATACCTGATATATTTGTCAAGTTGTTACGTTTTACCATCTCGAAAGCCTCATCGGCATCAGTTGAGAAAATGTGGCTCTACAAATTTATAAAGTTTTTAATTAATTGAAATGGAAGTGTATTAGTTGAACTATGGGATATTTCGTATTCAATTACACAGGGAAATTCTTTGTTTCCGAATCAACCTAAAGAAATATGTGGATCAAAAATTCAATTACTAAGGTAACTCAAATGTTTGCTTTGGTTTTTTAAGATTTTGTTTTATTTGAAGTGCACAATGATTTATTTATTTAATACACTTGCTTAGCCAAAATAAAATGTTGTTTATTTTCTGGGAATTACTTAAATTTTGCTAAGAGAGTTCTGAAAAAATGTCTATGGCTTCAAATTCTATGGGGTCTATCCTTTAATTTGGTATATGGGTCAATTTAAAAAAAAAACGCAATTATTGTGTCCCCGCACTTTACACTACTATTTTAGGTAAAAAAAACAAAAAAAAAACAAAAAACAAAAATGTGAGAGTGATCAGCGAGGAATATGTAACAAAAAAACGTAATTCTCAAATTTGTATGTTTGTTTTTTTGATTATTCAGAATGGTGTTTTGTTTCTCCCTCTGACTTCTTCCATACAAAAGCATGTGTCCCCCGTTAGAATTGTTAGTAAACAAAATAAAATAAAATCAAGAAAAAAGTAAATATGCAACATTTAATAACAGTTTTCGAATTATTGCGTTTCTTTCTTGTGTTTTGATTTGTTATAGTCGTCAAAACTTAATTAGTGCGAATTTGGCGTTGCAAAGAAAGGTTGTCCCCACAATTTGCATTGAGCGTCACTTTTTTATAAATCAAGTAATATTACTAGTTTTCAATTTGCATTTAAATAAAGTAAATAACGTAAGGAAAATACAAACTTTAATTATTACAAAAGTGAAAAAGCGAAAAAAAATCTATTAAAAAAAGTGTGCATTTGCGTAGTTTTTGTGAACACCATGGTAAGGGCGCGATAAAATTTCATGAGCGTCACGCTAATTTTTTTAAAAGTGAATATATTAAATGTAAAAAATTGAAGTTGACAATCATTGTTTACGTGGTTTCAACAAATTTTTTTATAATTTGTGAATTCGAGAAATAAATTGCCTACGAAAAAAACCAAAATAGGCAAACATTTCATGAGCATCACTTTTGATATATATTGCTTCATAGCTTAAAAAGCTTAATTTTGATTTTATTTTTCAATTTTCAAGAGTAAAACAACAAAATTAACGGCGGCTAACAGAGCACGGAGATATCGAGAGAAAATAAAGCTCGATAAAGCGCGTTATGGCGAATATAAAAGAAAAAAGAAAGAAAGGTATAATCGTGGTATATTTGAGTTTAATTTTTATTGTTACTGTCTGATTGATGTGAAATTGTTTTACGTTAGTCCAAATCAAATTTTCAACATCAACAAAACATTGCCCACAAATTTAAAGACAGTTCAAGGCACGAGAGATATTCACCAAATAATTACAAAA
Source organism: Tachina grossa (assembly GCA_949987645.1). Lineage (NCBI taxonomy): Eukaryota > Metazoa > Arthropoda > Insecta > Diptera > Tachinidae > Tachina > Tachina grossa. Next base: position 55,909,780 of record OX465276.1, on the reverse strand, counting down.
TCCAGAGGTGAATTGATTTACAGATCTCTCTCGTGCTTTTGCAACTTAAACCTCTGGGGGACCGGAAATTTATGCAACTGCCACAAACTTAATTCGAAAGTGGTAAAAATTAATAATAATGAAAAAAAAATAAAGCCGCTTGTCATTTCATGAAGTTTATACAGATTCAGAATAAGAATTCGAATGAAAATTTATAAATAAAATTAAGTTATTGTTTTGCGTCAAATATTTACATATGTGTATAAGTTTCTTCAAGAATTACTTTCTTTTTTCCATTTTTGTTAAAGACATCAAAGAATATGTACATGTTTAGTTTTGTATGAAAATTTTTATTTTTTGAAGAATTTTTGTTATTTTTCTATTTACTTTTTGTAAAAGAATAAACTTTTTGTAAAAGAATAAACTTTTTATCATAAAATTTAAATTTGGCATTATTTCTTGTTTACGTGCAACAAAATCTCTTGATCGTCACAAAATATCTTGAGCGTCACACTTAGTTTTTTTTTCCTTAAAACGCTTATAATTGCAGTTTCTTTAAATACATTGTTACAAGCCTAATACTTTGCAAGTAACCTCTAAGTTCAAGTCTTTTTTTTAACAAAAATTTACATATTTTCATCTTAAAATTTTGAAATAACTAGTCACTTTAAAAAAAAAATTAAAAATCAAGGTGAATCGTGATTTTGTGTTTATAATCGAGAAGGTGATCTTCGCAAAAGTCAATCTTGAGAAACAAAAGAACATCGTAGTAAGCTTGAATTTCAAATATTTTTGAATTTTTAGCGATTTTTTATACATATTTGGTGTGTGACGCTCAAGATATAAATCATAAAAAACCTAAAAAAAATCAAAAAATATTGATTTTTTGAGAGCCTAAAAGTACCACCGGATTCTTCATCAATTTCTACATAAATTGGCCAGTCTTACAGGCGAATTGAAAAAACTTTAAAAATAAGCAAAAAAAAACTCGTGTACGATTTTTCTGAAATTGACCCATATACGACTATTTCGTCGTGTTTTATCTCATTTTATAAGGGATCGAATTATTTCAATGAAGAAACTTGTTTTTGTTTTTCAATAAGGCAATTTGAATTAATATTAATAATATTAATAAGTGCTACGTCCGTATGAACCCAACTTGCAAACAATAAGACCAAATTGCATAAGGAATTTTCTCTTGGTGTTTGAAAAAGTACTAATAAAACTTCACTATTATATTAAGCAAAATGGATAAAACTATGGCTTCAGATATCGGAATTAAAATAACAAACTTGAGATAAGTTAAGAATTAAAAACTGCTTAATTTATAGAAAAACTTATTTTTTAAGCAAAAAACTGCAAATGCTTAAAAAAATGCTAAAATCAGTTAAAACTGCACATTTGGCAACGCTGATGCACAGTCTATGCATATCGTTGGATAAAACATAAAACGCATTTCATCAAAACACATGACTGACTACAAAAGAATTTTATGTAGCTTTATAAAAAAAATCCAGTATTTTTTTAAATTAATTAATTTATTATTATTTATTAAATTTATGCAAAAATTTCAGAAATTTTGTTAATTTATTACCATGTAGCCAGTGGTAATTGTTGTATTTATCTCTCTATTTTGGTATATTTTGCAATTAGTGAATCAATGAACAGAGTATAGACTAAATGATTAGTTCGATTAGTTGCATATAAAATGGATTTAAAAATATCAATTAAGCAGAAATTACTGCACTCATAAAATAAATAAAGGCTCAGATTTAAGCCTTTATACCCTAACAGTGTTTATAGAGATTGAAGAGACATTTAATAATGTAACAACCTCAAGTCTTCTTGACTCTGTAAGCATCTTTGTACTAGTGCAAAACTTAGTCCAAGGCGCATTTATTAGGTGGCAGCACTACACCAGGTGACTAATGTCATTATACCAATCTAAACGTCAAATTTGGATTATGTAGGTATAAGCCCAAAAGCATGCTTTTATTTGGGTATCCATTAACACCTTTCGAATATTCAGTTTTGTATGGTGTTTGACATTTCCTATAAGAAACATGCAATCTGACGATGCTACCCTGTTTTGAAAAGTAAGAAGGTAATTTATACCAACAAAGTACATGTGGTTGTTGCTGTTGTAATATTTGTTGTAGAATCGCGGGTACCTGATTGATGTGCCTTGACTTAGTCTCTATGATAGGTCATATGATAAGAAGTTAAGAGAGAGAGAGAGAGAGTTATGTGAGGCACCTTCACCAGCGTGACCGTTTGACCGACTAAAGTGGCAATTTGCCACTTTTTCGACTGCGTTTCCCCTTTTTTGACTGCCTTGCCACTTTTTGACTCCCTTTATTTAGGGTGAGTTATATGAAAATACATTAAAAATTAAAATTTTAGTGCAGTTTTCTCGTTTTTTTTTTAATTTTGCCCCTTTTTTTTGATAAATCCCCTATTTGGTGCCACTTTTTGAAAAATGTCATCGGTCACCCTGACCTTCACGGCCGTTACGGAGAGCATTAAATGGTTAAAAAAAATTGATAACAGGTTGCCAGCACGTGTGTTCACGGATATTAAAACTGTTATCAAATCCTTAATGAAGGAGGAAGTTAAGTCTTGGAATGTTCTTCAATGTAAAAAATTAGTTAAACTCATACGCACACTGCACATATTTATAGGTAATATAACTACCGGAAAAGCAAGTTATAACAGGAAGCAAAGATGCTGATAGGCTTTCCAAGTCCCATATTTGAATAACGTAATACTGCAGAAAGTCCAAACTTTTAAAAGTCTCAAAACTGAACTCAAACAGTGGGCGATTGAAGAACATCAGAGAGTTTGACAAAAAGATCTTCTTTTTTTTACAGAGAAGTAACACTCAGGCAATGACTGCCTACTACTATTACTAGATGTTACCTTCTTTAGAAAATGGACAGTTATAAAGAAGACAGGTGGTGAAGGAAGAAAAAGCTTCATTCTTTTACAACTGTAAAGTACACTTCAGAAAAAATGCGTGGTGTTACGAGTGTACAATGACTTTGTCGGTGACCGGGCCCGAGCCGAAGACCTTTAGTTTTGTAGTCAACGTGCTAACTACTTCAGGCAACAAGAGTAACTAAAATCCTATGGCACTAATCCGAATCAAGAGAAGCCAAAATTATTCATATTTGAATAGACCAACACTAAGGATAATAATCTGTCACACGGGTATGAGGTCTCGCCGATGGCTCTCCTGGAACTGAGAAATAAACATTGGAACCCTGCCTGTGCCATTGTTCAGCATTTAGTCAGCTTAGAGGAGAAATGTTCCGCAGGACAACGTACCGGACCTGCAGTGGCTTAGGGACTGCGACTGGGTAATTAAAAGAATACACAGAAGATACTGGTTTCTGGGTGTGAACGGTTTATCAAATTGATTTTTCTGGACAATATTTACAATGGAGATTACACGTCCTCGGTTAGAGGGCACAACATGCCGGATTGAGCGTAAGATTAATCCCGTCTGCGGTTGGATTATCGTAGTTGCACCTCTTTTCAATCTTATCTAATAGACTTGGGTCGAACTCGTTCACTAATTCATTTTTGCCACAAATCACTGATCAAACCCATTTAAATTACATGGGTTTGATCAGTGGTTTGTGGCAAAAATGAACTAGTGAACGAGTTCGACCCAAGTCTAATGACTAGACTTGCATCGAACTCATTCAGTAGTTCGTTTTTGACAAAAACCAATGATCAAACCAATGTAATTTAAACGGGTTTGATCCTAGGTTTATGTAAAAAATGAGCTACTGAAAGAGTTCGATATAAGTCTAGCATTAAGGCTTTTATCGGACTTGTGTCTAAAAGCTCATTTTAGTTCAAAAAAGCTGTTGTACACAACTCTACTTCCATCTTGTCTAGCTCAATGTTGGCAAAGTTGGGTTCTAAAGTAATTTTTCAGAACTGCATGTTCTTTGGTTTTATTATAAATATTTCAATAAATTTGAATACAAGAAATACAATATATTTTTAAACTTGTATCGAACTATTTAAGTAGCTCATTTTAGACACAAACCTATAATCAAACAAATTTAAATTACATTGGTTTGATTGAAGGTTTGTGTCTAAAACGTGATACTAAGAGAGCTCTATACAAGTCGAAGTCTTTTTGTACTACTGGCAGTTTGTTGCTTTTAGAAATTCGTTTCTTTATTATTTAGTAGAGTTGGATTGAACTAGACTTGGGTTGAACTTAGACATGGGTCGAACTCGATCACTAGTTCATTTTTGCCACAAAGCAATGATCAAACCCATGTAATTTAAATGGGTTTGATCATTGGTTTGTGGCAAAAATGAACTAGTGAACGAGTTCGACCCAAGTCTAGCTTGAGGGCCGGCCAACTTTGAGGGCCAGACGCACCCCCTAAAACACAACTTATCGGTATGAAATTTTTTTGTATTTTTTTACATAAAACTGAACCGATTTGGGGGGTAAGAGTAGAAGAAATAAAAAAATATTGGCCACCCTAATGTACATATACATATCTGTGCCAATAAATAATAATGGCTTAAGTCGAAATTTCATGTTTTGAGATATTAAGGGTTTTGTCTAAAATTAATTGTGTTTGGTTTTTATATAAAATTTTTAGGCTCCGAAAAAAATGCACATTTATTTAGAACAAAACTTTTAATTTTATAAAAAATGAAAACGTTTTATTAGTTAATATTCGCTGTTTTTTAGTTAAGATGTTATGAAAAAATCCATTGTTAGAAAAATAAATATTAAAGTGAACTTAAGGTATTATATTGAAAATCAAAATAATTTTTATTGATGGTAAGTCGAGATAAGTGCTTTAGGTTAAATTGAAAAATGCGGAAAACCTGAGATAAGATAATTTTGTAAAAGCTTAGTTAAATATAAGTTTTTTTTTTAATGAAAAATAATTTGGATGCGATGTTAGTTATTGAACTTAAGTGTATACAAGTTTTTATGCTCAAATATTTTAATATTGATGTAGCTACCGAAAAAAAAAATTAAATTGAGGTAAGATGTTATGGCTTACGTATTATTTTCCAAGAAGACTTAAGTTAAAATATAAATGCTTATAGTTTTATTAATAATGACATTTTTTAATTGAAATCTAGTTGAGTGATAGATCTTGAAGAAGAGAATAAGAATATGTAGTAAAATGAAAAAGCACTTATGTATGTCAACTTAAGCCATTATTATTTATTGCCACAGATATGTACATAATTATGTACATACATACATATGTATGTATGTATAACAACCTGACTTGTACAATTAAGACAACATTGATGATGATCTCAATTTATTAAGGAATTTATTTATTTCTTTTAATTTTTTGATATAAATTTTCTTCAAAGTAAATAATTTCATGTTTAAATTACACAACAAAAACTACTTGCTCGGGACACACCCCATTCTTAAAGTCTGCTTTATTATTCTTCCTCAATTTCAATTTTTATTAAAGAACATCTCGTTCTTTCATTCCCGCTCTGCACTGAAATTTTTTTTAAATTTTGTTTTGCATAAAAACTACTACATTTGACATGGCGCGCTTATTGCATTTTTTTGCTGTTATTTTTATGAAATATTTTCACAAATGAAAAAAAACAGGAAAGAAAAAACAAACGTACACACATAAATATTTTTCTGTACTCATAGTGAAGAGGTTTTCATGTTATCCAAACACTTGAAAGCTGTGAGTATATAAAATGCACGGAATGAAATTTATGTACACGATGCGATTGGAATACATTTTACTACGATGGAAACGAGTGCGACTGTATGTGTTCTAAAGCTCACTCCATTCACAAAAATTTGCAGATATGTATGTACATACATCCATATAAACGTCCATATGTATCATGTATCTATGTATATGCATACATATATTATGAAGTATTTACACACAGATACTACATATTTGTAGTAGCGTAAGAATACAACTATATATAATATCGAGATACGAGCATACCAACAAGAACAACTAACTACATACAAACATTAATTGCAAATAACATCGGGAGCAACAGCAATGAAAACAAGTACAAAAATGCTGCAATTGACATCAGAGGTCATTGTACGATTCCGCACACAACACAACAGAGATTGTATAATAAGAAAAACAAGGAGCATGCAAGAGCAAGCCAGATTAGGCGAGAGAAAGAGAGTAAGAAACATTTAGCATTTGCAGTTGCAAATACCGAATGACGAACGATGTCGGTGTTGAAACTTGTGTTTTTGTTCGATTTTGCTTTTGCAAAGCATCCAACAACATCTCGTACACATTAGAATCATAATAAAGTGAAGGAATTTGAAAAATGCGCGCGCTTCAAACTGCACAACAAACACATACTCATGTATATTCGCATTGACACATACATACATACATACACACAAACACATACACGCAAATACATATTTAGAAATTCATGCACCACATGTACAGAAATAATACTTTGTGGAGTTGGAGAACGAAAGAGATTTCATATGCAATTCGTTTGGGGCACGGGGACGATGGAGAAACCTGATCAGCCCCCCGAATTCTGCAACTCGCTAAAACTAAATCTCTATCGCTAAAGAACTATAAAGTCGATTTATCGATTTTCGGCTGCACCCCAAATTTAAATTTTGTATTTGTGCAACATTTTAGTGATCGAAATTACCTTTAACGAAGTACAGAATAATTTCGTACAATTAATTCTAATTTGAGAGGATCTTCGCTAATGCCCGTTATTTCAAGCCATAGATATCCATTGGTATACAGATATCTATCGTGTAAGTTAAATTTTATAAGGCAAACTCGTAGAAATAAGGGGCATAAATATAAGATTTTGCCCCCAACTACGACTTGTGTCAAACAACCTTTTTTGAACTAGTTCGTTATGTTCGGTCAAAAACATCACTGTAAATTAAATGGGTTTGTGTCAAAAACGAGCTTTTGATTCGAACGCTATCGAACTAGTTAAAAAAGAGCTCTTGGACACAACTCTACTCCCAATTAGACTTGGCTTGAACTCATTAACTAGTTCTTGACTAGTAGACTTGGGTCGAACTCGTTCACTAGTTCATTTTTGCCACAAACCACTGATCAAACCCATGTAATTTAAATGGGTTTGATCAGTGGTTTGTGGCAAAAATGAACTAGTGAACGAGTTCGACCCAAGTCTATTGACTAGACTTGTATCGAACTCTTTCCGTAGCTCGTTTTTGACACAAACCAATGATCAAGCCCATGTAATTTAAACGAGTTTGATCATAGGTTTGTATCAAAAACGACCGACTGAATGAGTTCGACCCAATTTAATTTTTGACACAAACCAATGATCAAACCAATTTAAATTATAAAAGTTTGATCACAAGTTCGAGCCGAGCGTAGTCTTCACTGAGTGTAATATTTTGCTCTCAACTAGAATTGGGTCGAACTCGTTGGCAAATTAATTTTTGACACACATGTAGATTTGGGTCGAACTCATGCTCTAGTTCACTTTTGATACAAACCTATGCTCAAAACCATGTAATTTAAATGGGTTTGATCATGGGTTTGTGTAAAAAATGAACTAATGAACGAGTTCGACCCAAGTCTACTCCCAACAGTCAGCCCAGCTAAAGCCCATATTGCAAATTTGGGAACTTGTTCAGTTCTCAAATATAAACAGATATCTTTATTTTATGGAATATATATATATATATATATATATATATATATATATATATATATATATATATATATATATATATATTTGAATATATATGACAGCCATTCACGAAATTTGGGGGCTATCTTATGTCAGTTAGAATCTGAATTCCTGCATATGCAATCGTAGTTTTAACACTAAAACTTCTAAACCCATATTCATTAAGCTTTTTTTTTTTGTGCTGATTAGAGTTGTGACTCTCTCTTTTTGAACTAGTTGGTTCGCGCTCGAATCAAAAGTTGTTTCAAATCCTTTAAATTTACAATGATGTTTTTGGCCGGACTTGTGTCCAACAGAACGAACTAGTTCAAAAAGAGCTGTGCGACACAATTCTAGTGCTGATCCAGCATATAAATGTTAAAATACTTTATTTTGAAAACTAGCACAAATTGGAAAGTATATTTTTCTGTTCAAAACGTTTAAAGTCTTTAATGGAAGTCCAACTCGTAAAACCTTATTTACAAACGTTCATTGAAGTTCGAACCTCGATTTTAATTGAAAGGAATACGATAAGATAGATGCCGTGACAGGTGATGTTCAGTTTCTTTATGCAGCCTGTCTAATATCGTTCGGACACATATAATGGGTGCCGTTTTTTCACAATATTTAAAGCAGTTATCAATTTTAGGTTGGTTATTGCTTTTTAAACTACAAAGTTTTTTTTAATACTCACCACAACTAAACAATGACTTCATCGAAGACCAATTAACCACCACAAAATGGTTGTGGTGCCATGACCAGAAATAATTACTGAGGCTCTGCTGCTCAAGACATCCGCTATTTCGTTTTTCGATTGTCCACTATCACAACAAGCCTGGATGTGAATACCCAAGAGTGAAGGGACTTTAAGCTCTAACTTCACGATGGTTTTAAAACTTTTCTTATGTATTGAAACTTTATAATCTCTTTATAATTATGTGTGGTATCAACTTCACTTATAGATATCCCTAGATAGCTGGAACTATGGTGTGGAGCTAGTCGTTACCACTATTTTAAGCATTATTTGTTTAGCCATCCTAGTAATATAGGACTTAATGATTCAATAAACAGCTATATCTTCAGACTGCTAATCTCTACGAAACTGCGATGTTGAGGGGAATGGGAGTGTCCGACGATAAAGTCATTGGTAAAACCTCCGTCTACCCACTACTTTCTTTTCCGAACATGGGAACTCGTTTTCCAGCTTGTCTTATAGTGCTTTGCTCCTCATCGTAGTGCTGTTGTTACCATAAAAGTATGTAATTCTTGAAAAGTTCCTTCTCGAGAAAAGTCTCGTCATCATTGATAAACTGTTAAAATTGTAATAATAATTCCTAATAAAAATAATGGTAAATTATATTGATGGAATCATTTTACTATAGAAAAAGGTTTCCATTTACTGGATACCTGGGTAACGAGGAAGCAGATGAATTGGCGAGAAAGAGCGTTGCTGCTCTTTTTACAAGTCCAGAGACCTTTTGTGGCGTAAAATGATCGACTGTTTTCTCTCTTATCAAAGGAAATGATATTTCAACCACAAAGGGCTGGCTTCTATTGGTATGGTTTAACGCAGGCCATAGCATTGATGCACCCATTTTCATATAGCGGTATCCTGAACTTCAACAGAAATGACTTACGGCATGTTAGGGCAAATACATCTCCAATCTCCACTCATAAGGAGAGTCATAAAAAGCTTAAATTAATTTACAGATTCTTGGCACAAAAGACCCACTAGGTGTCGCAGTGCCAGCCTTTTTAGCACATCTTTCCCCTATTATGTATGAGGAAGTCTTTTAAGGATCTTTAATGGGAATAAATGGGTCTTGGCTGAGTAGGCGGATTGCTGGCCTTGTAAAGTCGAAAATATCTACGGTTGCGTTATTAGAATCATGTTGCTCTTTGATAAATATATGAACCTGATGAAGCCTTTAGAATTTTAGTTGTGGGTCGTTCACTAAAGGAAGTAGAAGTCGTCGAGCATGGCTTTGCAGCGCACACAGTGCACAGTCGTCGTTTGGTCCGTGGTGTAAACACCATGCCTTTGAGCGGTTATAATTGCTCTTTATGTGCTATACGCGGATGTTCAGTGCTTCAGAAACGATAATTATGCTTATTCACATATACACAGAGGTGGAAATGGGTCTCGACGTTCTTCATCATTTTCGATGAAAAGTCGTCTTCCTATTGGTCGAAATTTAGGACGGCTTGAGCGTATACACTTTTGACGGCGAGCTGGTAGCTGATACGCTGCTTGAACCTTGTAAGGGAATATCTTAAAGTTTTTGATGGTTACAATTTCAATGGCCGAATGCCTTTCATGAAATCGGATGAATAAAACCTAAATGGATTGAAAAATTAGTATCAGCTCCAGCAAGAGAAATACTTAAATATGAACTCTAATTGGAAAGCCATTCCCTTGAAATCCGCTGAGTAGAAGCATTTCGAAAATTATTATAAAAAAGCAGCTAAAGCACTGTATTTTACAAACTTATTTCTCATATACCCCACCCCTCAAAAAAGGAAGAATATTAAAAAGTACAATTTCACTTTTACAATTAGCAATTTCTGCAATGCATCTTTACCAGGCAGAGTAAAATCTTACATACATACATATATGCACACATACCATTGGTATACACTGTGCCATCTTCCCCGCAATCATACCCTATTTATTTCAATACATACCTATGACATGATGCTTTCAATGCTTGTATCCCCAACACATTCCTAACTTCCCCCCATTGACCTAAGACATTTAAAAAATTCCTAGGGTAACCTAAATTGCTATCAAATGGCACAAGTTGTGTTGCACACTATTATACTAGTATACAAAATGGAATCATGCGGAATTGGAACACTCTAATATTTGAAAAAGCACTTAAATTCAGCCATAGATAAAGTAAGCAGGGAGAGAGAGACATGGTTGGAAAAAATTATGCACATGCATATATGCACATATACATACACACATACATACATATGTATGTGTGCATATGTGTATACATTTGTGTATGTGTGTATAAGGCAGGCAAACACATAAGCATTTTTATTAATTGAAAACTGAAATTCTGGTGGGAAAAATTTCAATTACTTGTATGAAAAGAATTTAAAGCTTAATTGAAAATCATTTCAAAGATGTTGTCTTCATATTTTTAATATGAAGCAACTAAAAAAAAGTTAAATTTCATAGCTGTACGAGTATTATTCTAACGGGTGTTTTTTTAGAGGTATAGAACTTCTAATTGAAATAAAACACAAGAAAATCATTTTAATGTCCATCAATTTGGCTTTATTGGAAGGATAATTTTATGCCATTAATGTTTAAATATGATTTCGGGCATGTGGCCGCCGCGGCTGGCTCGAATAAAGCCAATTCTACAGGTCCAATTTTCAACCACTTTTTCGAGCATATGGGGCCGTATGTTGGCAATAACGCCACGAATGTTGGCTTCCAAGTCCCCTAACGTTTCTGGTTTGTTGGCGTACACGAGCGACTTCACATATCCCCAAAGAAAATAATCCAATGGTGTCAAATCACACGACCTTGGTGGCCAATTGACAGGTCCATTCCGCGAAATTATGCGCTCATCGAATGTTTCCTTCAATAAATCGATTGTGACGTGCGCTGTGTGGCATGTAGCGCCGTCTTGTTGGAACCACAACTCATCCACATTCATGCCATCCAATTCGGGAACAAAATAGTCGGTTATCATGGCTCTATACCGGTCTCCATTAACGGTAACTGACTCTCCAGCATTATTTCGAAAGAAGTATGGCCCAATGAATCCACCAGCCCATAGAGCACACCAAACAGTCAGTTTTTGTAGATGTAATGGCGTCTCAAGGGTCTCATGTGGATTCTCTTCACTCAAAATGCGGCAATTTTGGTTGTTGACGTAGCCATTCAACCAAAAATGAGCCTCATCACTGAACAAAATTTTGCGATGAAAATCAGCATCGAGATCAATCTCATTTTCGGCCCATACACCAAAATCACGACGCATTGCATGGTCTCGCGGCTTTAATTCTTGCACAAGCTGGATCTTGTAAGGTCGCAAGCCAAGATCTTTGCGCAAAATCTTCCATAAAGTTGATGGACAAAGCTCCAATTGCTGTGCACGGTGGCGAATCGATTCATTCGGGTCCTCTTCAACACTTTGCTCTACAGCGGCAATTGTTTCTTCGGTGCGCACTGTTCGACGTCTCTGCGGATGCGTATTATCACATAGAGTAAACGTAGTGCGAAAACGATCCATGGTTAACCGAATTAATTGCTCTGATGGACGATTATGTCGACCATAAAATGGACGGAGCTTGCGGTAAACTTCGCGAACTGAACCATTATTTTCGAAATAAATTTGCACGATTTGCAAGCGTTGTTCTTTTGTCAACCTGTTCATGATGAAATGGCAAACCAAACTAAATATTAATCACTTGACAGCTGACAAAATGGCCGCCAGTTAAAAAAGTGATGCCAACTTAAAGTTCTATACCTCAATAAAAAACACCCAATATAAATTAAATAATTTATTAATTGAAGTATTTAAGTCTTAGTTTTATTATATGTTCATACCTACAATTTTAAAAAATGGAAAGATTCAATGCGAATAATGTTGAGTAATGTTGAAAAGTGTGCTGTGACACAGACGACTTTTCTATATGAAAAGTGTTCTGTGACACAGACGACTTTTCTATATGAAAAGTGTTCTGTGACACAGACGACTTTTCTATATGAAAAGTGTTCTGTGACACAGACGACTTTTCTATATGAAAAGTGTTCTGTGACACAGACGACTTTTCTATATGAAAAGTGTTCTGTGACACAGACGACTTTTCTATATGAAAAGTGTTCTGTGACACAGACGACTTTTCTATATGAAAAGTGTTCTGTGACACAGACGACTTTTCTATATGAAAAGTGTTCTGTGACACAGACGACTTTTCTATATGAAAAGTGTTCTGTGACACAGACGACTTTTCTATATGAAAAGTGTTCTGTGACACAGACGACTTTTCTATATGAAAAGTGTTCTGTGACACAGACGACTTTTCTATATGAAAAGTGTTCTGTGACACAGACGACTTTTCTATATGAAAAGTGTTCTGTGACACAGACGACTTTTCTATATGAAAAGTGTTCTGTGACACAGACGACTTTTCTATATGAAAAGTGTTCTGTGACACAGACGACTTTTCTATATGAAAAGTGTTCTGTGACACAGACGACTTTTCTATATGAAAAGTGTTCTGTGACACAGACGACTTTTCTATATGAAAAGTGTTCTGTGACACAGACGACTTTTCTATATGAAAAGTGTTCTGTGACACAGACGACTTTTCAATATGAAAAGTGTTCTGTGACACAGACGACTTTTCAATATGAAAAGTGTTCTGTGACACAGACGACTTTTCAATATGAAAAGTGTTCTGTGACACAGACGACTTTTCTATATGAAAAGTGTTCTGTGACACAGACGACTTTTCTATATGAAAAGTGTTCTGTGACACAGACGACTTTTCTATATGAAAAGTGTTCTGTGACACAGACGACTTTTCTATATGAAAAGTGTTCTGTGACACAGACGACTTTTCTATATGAAAAGTGTTCTGTGACACAGACGACTTTTCTATATGAAAAGTGTTCTGTGACACAGACGACTTTTCTATATGAAAAGTGTTCTGTGACACAGACGACTTTTCTATATGAAAAGTGTTCTGTGACACAGACGACTTTTCTATATGAAAAGTGTTCTGTGACACAGACGACTTTTCTATATGAAAAGTGTTCTGTGACACAGACGACTTTTCTATATGAAAAGTGTTCTGTGACACAGACGACTTTTCTATATGAAAAGTGTTCTGTGACACAGACGACTTTTCTATATGAAAAGTGTTCTGTGACACAGACGACTTTTCTATATGAAAAGTGTTCTGTGACACAGACGACTTTTCTATATGAAAAGTGTTCTGTGACACAGACGACTTTTCTATATGAAAAGTGTTCTGTGACACAGACGACTTTTCTATATGAAAAGTGTTCTGTGACACAGACGACTTTTCTATATGAAAAGTGTTCTGTGACACAGACGACTTTTCTATATGAAAAGTGTTCTGTGACACAGACGACTTTTCTATATGAAAAGTGTTCTGTGACACAGACGACTTTTCTATATGAAAAGTGTTCTGTGACACAGACGACTTTTCTATATGAAAAGTGTTCTGTGACACAGACGACTTTTCTATATGAAAAGTGTTCTGTGACACAGACGACTTTTCTATATGAAAAGTGTTCTGTGACACAGACGACTTTTCTATATGAAAAGTGTTCTGTGACACAGACGACTTTTCTATATGAAAAGTGTTCTGTGACACAGACGACTTTTCTATATGAAAAGTGTTCTGTGACACAGACGACTTTTCTATATGAAAAGTGTTCTGTGACACAGACGACTTTTCTATATGAAAAGTGTTCTGTGACACAGACGACTTTTCTATATGAAAAGTGTTCTGTGACACAGACGACTTTTCTATATGAAAAGTGTTCTGTGACACAGACGACTTTTCTATATGAAAAGTGTTCTGTGACACAGACGACTTTTCTATATGAAAAGTGTTCTGTGACACAGACGACTTTTCTATATGAAAAGTGTTCTGTGACACAGACGACTTTTCTATATGAAAAGTGTTCTGTGACACAGACGACTTTTCTATATGAAAAGTGTTCTGTGACACAGACGACTTTTCTATATGAAAAGTGTTCTGTGACACAGACGACTTTTCTATATGAAAAGTGTTCTGTGACACAGACGACTTTTCTATATGAAAAGTGTTCTGTGACACAGACGACTTTTCTATATGAAAAGTGTTCTGTGACACAGACGACTTTTCTATATGAAAAGTGTTCTGTGACACAGACGACTTTTCTATATGAAAAGTGTTCTGTGACACAGACGACTTTTCTATATGAAAAGTGTTCTGTGACACAGACGACTTTTCTATATGAAAAGTGTTCTGTGACACAGACGACTTTTCTATATGAAAAGTGTTCTGTGACACAGACGACTTTTCTATATGAAAAGTGTTCTGTGACACAGACGACTTTTCTATATGAAAAGTGTTCTGTGACACAGACGACTTTTCTATATGAAAAGTGTTCTGTGACACAGACGACTTTTCTATATGAAAAGTGTGCTGTGAGAAAGTCGAAGTTTTTATCTACTTTTCTAGAGACTATTTCTTATTCAAGGAACAATTTTTCGATTGGCGCAGCAATCCGTTAATGTATTCAGAAATCATATACCTACATGCATATGTACACGATACACATATGTACATATGTATGTATGCATGTAGTTACGCATATATTTCTGTATGTACATATGTATATATTTTTGTATGTGAGTACGGTCCTCAAGCGCAACGAAAAAATTTAATGCAAAAGTTTCTAGATTATAAAGGAAAATATTTTTCAAAGCAATAAGGAAATTAATTAAATAGTTTTCCCGTAATTACAAGCTTGCAAAAAAAAAAGAAAGAAAATTATCTAACAAAATTGGAAGTCCATTTCCTGCTACCTTTATTATCGCTTCGTTGAGAAAAAATGTTGCAGACTCTGCACCACTACGACGAGTTGCAGCACGACCAACACAAGTATTAAATATGTACGTTGCAAATAAACAAATATATTTTTTATTTATTTTACACGTTGCATATACAGACATATATATCGCAGTTCTTGATGCTGTCGTTGTCGTTGTTGTTGTTGTTGTTCCTCTTGCCACATTTTTCAGACAACATTTTTTACTGCTGTTTATTGTTGTTTTTATTGTTATTCTTGTTATTTTGGTGTGGTCGTTAAACCAGACTTCGTGTGGTATGTACATTTGTTGATTATATTTTATATACTCCCTACTCTTAACTCCCTGTCAGACGGTTTGTCAGTCCGTCGTTGTGGTTGTTCCCACAAGAATGAACAAGAATGCAATGCAAGAAGGGGGGAATGAGTAACAAACCGAATAAAAATCGATAAAACGTAGTAAAAATTTGATGCACTCAGCGTTGATTGTTTTTTTTTTGTTCGTTTTTGTTGCTCTTGCATAGGACAATGCTAACGTTGTTGATGTCGATGCTGAAATCGAAGCTGTGTTGCTTGTGCTGATGTTGAGCGCGATGCGTAGTATTGGAACTCGAGAAAGAGTACAGCAAAAGCCAACAAAAAAAAAATAAAAAATAAGAAAATGGGAACAAAAAAGAATTAAAATGGCAACAAACTGGAATTCTATATACAACATGTAAAGCATGCAACAAACTTTTTCACTGGAATTTCCTTCCTCTTGCCGCGTTCCTTGGGCTTGTTTTTTGTGGTGTTGGTTGGTGGGATGTACGGATGGATGGGTTGTTGGTTGGTTTGGTTGTGGTTCGTTGGTGGATTTATTTGTTTGTTGCATTGCAAAGTGTATGTATGTATATAACAAGAACACGTCACTGATGGTCTCACTGGAATTTAAGGCGAGGTAGGCCATGTTTGGCGCGTAACTTTATCGTAATATAATTACATGCACACATACACAACATGCATACATATGTATGTATATGCATATTCGTATATAATGTATCCATTTTAGTAAATACATATGTATGTATGTATTTACATACATATAATACTACAAAAACAAGCAGTAACATAAACAAATGTTTGCTAATCGTAAAATACGAGTGTGTAGCAGTCGCATTCTTCCTTAATGTAATTTAAATATACGAGTACATACTCTTTCTTACCAGTGTCATGTTGCTCCCTTTCTTTGGTGTTGCATGCTGCTTATGTTGCATTATACCTTCTTTTATTATTAATGTTTTATTATTTTTACTGGTTTGTTTATTTTCATTTGCAAGTCTGCTTCTTATAACATTTTGCTAACTCGTATTCTTTAAGTGGTTAGTTTTTTTAGATAAACAAAAAACAATTTTCAATATAAGATGAGAGACAGAGGAATTCTTAACGTCAATTGTAATACTAATTGCATAGTAAAAAACTCTATTAAAAATTTAAATTAAATGTACGTAATTAAATGTGTATATGTACATATATGTATGTATTTACATACCTTGCAGGAGATCGATCTAGTGCCCAACTAGTATTCTACTAATACAGAAATCACCACTACTAGTTTCCTATACCATCTTAATGCTTAAATTAGCATTGAGTGTGTTTAGAAAATTACTAGTGCCATTGTTACTAGTTTAGGACTAGTTTATTAAAAGTTTTTTTTGTTTTGTAAAGAAAAATTCTATAAAATTGGTAGTTTTATTCCTTTGTTACCCAGTAACAACTGCTAGTTAAAATTCGTCATTATTTATCAAAAATACAAAAGGGTAATTATAATTATTTTTAGATGAACCTAAAATTTTAATAATTGTATTTAACCAATTTTCATACAGTATAAGGGCTCTGTTAGACAGTCAAAATTTATTTTGCCTTGGAACTACTTCATATACTAGTACTCATGAGTACTAGTAATTTTAACCCTTTTCACACTACATAGTTGTTGCTATTCTAGTAATTATATGTACTAGTAGCTTTTAGACAACTATCGCCTAATCTCCTGCAGGGTATGTTTATACATACTAGTGATGCACGAATATTCGTATTCGTATTCGAATTGTCGAATATTCGGCCATTTTCAGGCGAATACTAATACGAATAGTTTTTCCAAAGAAATTAAATAAATAAATGCATAAATCCTAAACGAAATTTAAATAAATGACTAAAAATTTTAGTTTGTACAAATACATTAATTTTTGATAGAAATTTGTGCTTTGTATCATTTTCAAATATTATTTAATGACGATCATTAAAATTTTGGGTACTTTTTATTAACTTTAAAGTACGCCAACAAGAGTGTGAAGTCCTTTTTCATAACAATTTTTTAATATTTCATATTGCATATAATATTCGTATTCGTATTCGCGAATATCGTTTCAAGTATTCGTATTCGCGAATATCAAAAATTGACATTCGTTACATCACTAATACATACATACATACAATTTGAAAAATGTTTATGTATGCCTTTTGCCATTTGATAATCTCAAAGCTGGGGGCAAATTATGGCATTCGATAAGGTTCGAAATTTTAAAATTTTTTGCATATAAACTCTATTGAAATATTTCGTAATTTTGTTCGATAACGAGTGCCGTAATTTGCCCCCTGAGTTGGCTGGCTTTCTCCCTCAAAAGTCTTGCACCGATCACATCAACTGTCCACGTGTAATAACAGAACAGTCGGTAGAATGGTAATCCTCCATCTAGATGGTCTTTATAGACTTCGAAAAGGCTTTTGGCATCCTGAATCACAATGCAATGGTGTTTCGCAAAATTTTATTAAATTAATTAAGATCCTATAGAGTGATGTTAAATAGAGAGTTGTTCGTGATAGCGCATTGTATAGCCACTTTGACGTTGCAACCGGCATGCGCCAGGTAGGCATTCTATACCCTCTTCTCTTTAACATAATTTCCGATGTTATTGTACGTAATTCCACTCAATCAAACACACGAATCAACTAGACAGCCTTAAATGCGCTGATGATATCTCTGCCTTTTATCGTGGAACTATAGCCAAATGGCGGCCATAGAAGCTCAAAAAGCTAGGGTCTAGCAGTCGCTTTCGATAACTAGCTGACTCGATCACGTTTTTTCAGTTTGAGATTATGTCATTCGATATCGTACCATATTATTACATTGTTCGATACCGAATTCCATAATCTCAAACTGAAAAATGTGATCAAATCAGTTAGTTGTCGAAAGTTACGATTAGACCCCTGGTCTAAAAATAAATATAAAGAAAGGCAAGGCGATACATCATAACATTACACTAAACATAAACAAATTCCAGATATAGAGCTTTGAGCTTCTACCTCGGAAGTTACAAAAGCGATATTACTTATCGAATTTTTAGGAACAAATTACGTCATTAGATATCAATCGAAATTTCCACACGAATACATTAAAAATTTTATGAAAACTTTTTAGATATCGAATGCCGTAGTATTTTCCTAGAGTTTTTTGGTGTTCTTAACACTGTATGTAACTCTTCAGCTGTCTCGAAACACACTAAAATCAGGATCTTCAATCTTTGCTTCACGTCGGTGCTTTTATACGCTCGTAAATCTTGGAAAGCGCCACACCATACGTAATAAATACTTTCCAAAAGCAACTTTGGTGACAAACAGATCAATGACTAATCCATATTAATGGCGTAAATTGCATTGGATTGGTCTCACACTGCGAAGCATTGAAAATAATATTGCTAGAAATATATTTTGCATTTATAAAAATTATTTGCTCTTTTAAAATGTACTTATTTCACGTAAAAGTACAAAAACGAATCAATTTATTCTTAACATCAATATTTGGATATTGTTTCTATTAAATAATATTAAATAATTGTACAATATCATTCATCCAACATTTTGTATTATACTGGCAATACTGAATTTTCTCATTGTAGCCAAAGAAATAGAAATTAGTTTAATTGGACTACAACGACAAAATCAGCTTAGACAACAACCTGCCGCCATGTTGCCTTGCTGTCTTCAGAATAATTATTCTCATATAAACATGTGCATTCTATCCTTGACATTTGGTAGTCGGTAGCTTGCTGTGGTGAATGTTTTTAATGCTTAATTCTCTGCAGGCAATCTACCGATTGACATACATCCGCAAGCCCCTCAGATTTGTTTCGTTCATGCTATCATCTAAACAATTATAAAATTTCTTGTAAGACTCTCTGTGTAATTATTTATCTCTGTTAAAAAAGGTCTTATAAGGCCATGAAATTTAAACGAAATTTACATGAAATTGAGGACCAATACTAAAAAAAACTATTGAGAAGAAACTTGTTAGCGATGTTTACACTGCCTAGAAGTATGTGATATATAATCCTCAATTTTAATGGGCGTGGCCCTGCCTAATTTCTTAAACGTCAGATTTTGTCACTAAAAGAGACCACGGAGGGTACACAGTTTTGTACGAATTGTTTGTGTAGAAGTATATAAAATTTGATATTAAGCTTTAAATTATTGCAAGGCTTTCAAATCAGCACAAATACACCCTTGGATAGAGAAAGAATTTTCCAAATCGGTTCACACGTCACGGAGTTCTAAATTGTCTCACCACAATTGAGAAAATCCATATGAATTATTTTGCAATAATTTAAATCTTGCAGAAAAATTTAATTTCATTGACTAACAATAAGTTTGTAGGTACATAGATCAATAAACTCATATTTGTTTAATTTAACCAAAAAAGCACATGCCTTGCTATACATAGAAAGAAAGGATGGATAGCTTTGGTCAGGAATTACTGCCTTAATATAAAAAAAAATCTAAAATATTGTCGTAGAAATTCAGACTATTTTTGTAAGGTAAAATCTAAACTGAATATAAAGGACGTGGCCTTATATTTTGAGGGCAGTGAAAAGAATTTAGAAAATGATGGCTATTGTCAAACACTTGATTGTCACCATCAACATTTCATGCTCGTATGTGCCAGAAATTAGGCAACTTTGCAATAAAATATTTAAATGTTCTCTTTGATGTTATTACGTTAAATAATATTTCTTATTTCAATAGTCCGCCCCGCACCTGATGAATTCACATCACAATAATGAATGTCAAACTGAAAATGGGAAATAAAAGAAATGTTTTTTTGTACTCTTCTGTCTGGAATTTGACATTAATGGTGATGTAAATTCATCAGGTGTAGACATTAGGTAAACAATATATGTTTATTATTTTTGTTAATAAAAATTTAATTTTTTACAATAATGTATTTAATTTTTTATAAGATGCAAATTATTTGTTTATTTTTCTCAAATGACCTGGTTAAATGTTTACATGCCGTCATAAAATTAATAGAAAACTTTGAAAATTAAATTATTAGATAATATTATGAAACCACATTATTATATATAATTAATTATACTTTAATTTATTTTATTTGAAAAATAAAACAATTTTTTTTTTACCATTTGCAATCAATTATACAGGGTGGCGCAGAATGAGCTTTGTGGTTTAAATTTTTTATGATCTTTTTTTAATTATTATTCTGTCTTTGTTTTTTTTCCAGTATTTTGTGAAGAAGACTTGAGGAATTAATTATGAATCATTACACGATCGAACAACGTACAAAAATAATTGAATTTTATTTTTGTAAAATGATATCCTGTAAGTGATGTATATTTTTTGCTTCGCACATACGTGCTCTTTTTAGCGACAGAGAGAGTATACATCTCATATTTTCCTTAACTTTTCGCAAAATTTCGTGTGTAATGGCCATGATTTCATTTCCAATGTTGGTTTTTAGTTGGAGTATGGTTCTTGGTTTGTTAACGTACACTCTCTCTTTCAAATATTCCCAAAGAAAACTGTTAGGAGCTGTTAAATCTGGTGAACGTGGGGGCCAGTAAAAATCCCTTGTGCGCAAAATAACGCATGTCAACACAATAGACTGTTGTTTTGAAAAAAAATTCAATTATTTTTTTACGTTGCTCGATCGTGTTATAATTTATAATTAATTTCCCAAGTCTTCTTCACAAAATACTGAAAAAACAAAGAAAGAATAATAATTAAAAAAGTTATACAAAATTCAAACCATGTAGCTTATTCTGCTACAACCTGTACTAGTATTATAATTATAATATTTATAATATACTAGCTGAGCCGGGCAAACGTTGTTTTGCCTTCAAATTATATTTTTACTGCAAGTCTGCGGTATGGCTAATTAACGCCACTACACGCTGATTAAGGACCCAACGCCTTCTGCGAAACACAGTACAGGCTTATCGCACTAATCTCTATCGGGCAAAACACAAAAAAAAAAACTAAATATTGTGCCATCTGTCGGACGAACTTCAAAATACACAGAAACACTAATCACGGCCCATAGAGCATGCATATAAAATTTGGTAAAAATCGGTGCAGTACTTTTTGAGTTTAGCGATCACGAACATACACGTAATTTTTATATATGTATGTAGATATTCTGTACCTGCAGACAAGCTAAATCGGTATCGCAAGGTCATTATATTATAATAATTAAACTCAAAATATTCAATGAATAATAATAAATAAAAAAAAAAATATTATAAATTTCACACATAAAAAAGCAAGTCAAGCTTAATATTATTGCCGTAAGAATTAGTCCACATTTTCCTAATGGAATTATGCGGCTCAAATATCTGTCCCCCAAATCATATTGATATTAGGCATATCGCTCAGATCCAAAATTAAAAAAAAACTCGTTGATGCGACGAGAGTAATATGATTGTCACGATTGTAAATGGCAACCCCACTTCAGTTACCTTGCCAACTTAACTGAAATTTAAATAAGTTCTATGCACGGCGAATTTCTCCAGCTGCCCAAAAATTATTGCGATTTTTTCGGTTTTTGGCGTTTTTTAGTTCTGGCGTTTAATTTCGTTTTGGCAATTTTTTTGGTTTTTGGCGATTTATTTTAGTTGAGCGATTTTAAATTGTTTTTACAATACACATTAGTAGTCTTAGCGATTTTTAAGTTTTGGCGCTTTTTTTCGTTTTGTCGATTTTTTTTAGTTTTTTTTGCCGATCGTTTTACTTTTGGTGATTTTATTGCATTTTAGCGATTTATTATATTTTTGGTTAAATATTTCATTTAAGTGCTTTTTTCCTTTTTTGCGATTTTTCGTTTCGGCTTTTTTTAATTTTGGGAATTTCTAGTTTTACCGTTTATGAAAATTTTCAGAGTTTGCCTCTTACGGGTTTCAAGATACAGCAAGTTGTCAAAATTACATAACCCCAGGGGAGTCTATTTATAGACTACGGGTGTGGCAATCCCGGGTCCCCAGCTAGGGTAATGAGCTTTTTCCACTGACGGACCTTTGGCTCATTACCCGTAAAACTTATGTGTTACTACCCGATCTCTGAACACAAACAGAGCAAAGGATGTGCACATATTTATAAAAGGAAAACAAATATTGTACGCCCGTTGTTGTCAGTTAGGTGCAGCGTCACCCTGAGTTCAAAAGACGATAGAGGTGGAACTTCGAGGTCTAACCAGATGCTATTTCTGGTACCAAGGGTGCCGGTTGCCCGACAGCTGGGCTGCTTAGAGATAAATGCATTGCGGTTGTCGGAAATTTCTGGTCCAAAATGACTTTTGTCCTGGATACGACCCCAGGACTCTTTCACTTTTTAGTGTCTTGTCGTAGAAGGCACAGATACTTAGGTGGCGGGCTTGCATTTTTCTCGCGTAAGTGGTCCTCGCTGCTCTGAAGTTTTGAGTGCATGTAGCGGTCGTCAGTTTCCTTTGCTAAAATGCCGAGTTCGTCCTACCCCAACGGGGTATACCCCACGGGGTTAAAGGGACGATTTTGGTAGGTGTGGAGTAGGCACTGGTTATTTGGCGACACAGGCATGCGTTCATTACGGATGCGTGGTTAGTTGTGCCGGCAATGGTTGAGGAATTTTCTTGGGGACCTCGCTAAGGTGTATACACAACACCATAGCGTGGAAGCCGGAGAATTATCGTGGTGGTTGTGGTTGCTACCAAAATCGCTGGGAGAATAGTCTTGGCTTCCCAGTGTTAAATCAATGCTAGTGGTTGGTCTGACGCGGTGAGCCAGACACTATTCTAGGTGCTGTTGCCATTCAACAGAAGCTGCTATGGGCACGGACATAGCAGCAGAGTTTAGATAGCTCAAATTACCTCAGCAAGGTAATTGAATATAGAACAGGGATAACTATATTCAAAGATTGCAACCTATGTGCCTTATGGAGTGGGCCATAGGTTCATTCTAAAAGGGTGCATGGGGGCGTTGGTCTGGCGTCTAACCCACACCCAGTGCTTTGGCACACGTGAGATTAGGCCGTAATGGCAGGTACTCACGTAAAGCAATTGCACATCTGTCAAAATTACATTAAATAATACCCTTTAATTTTTGCATAAAAATACACTCACCCCTATCGTGAACATTTTTCCCCTCGACACGTTTCCCCTTTTCACAAAATTGCAATCGAGAAGAATTTTTCCCCAAAAATGTTTTCCCTTTTTTAGATGTCCCTTATCATGATAATATTTTTCACGTGATTTTTTTCACTTATTCCTTTTTCACTTTATTTTTGCTGGCGAACTAAATTATTAAAGCGAATAATTTTGATTTTTTCCTTCGAATTAAATATCAAAAGTTATAAATGTTTATTTTTAGTACAAGATTAGTAAATAAAGTGCACGATTATTAACAATAATTTCCTGCAACAGGTTTTTTCATACATTATGAATCTCTTTGGGTCCAAGCTATAAAGCTACTAAAGAATTTTTTGTCCACTGCACCTTAGAATGTTTAAAAACACAATCTTAAACTTATAAAAATTTAATTTTTATATATCCTAAACTTAAATTTGTTGGACTTTCAATTAAGTTTTCAGCTTTACAAATCTTCTCTTTTTTCCATTCACTGGGAATGATAGCGGGGAAAAATGTCACGGGAGATTTATGATAGCATTTTTCCCTCCGAGGGTATGAAAAATTCGCGGGAACAAAAATTCCTCTAAAAAAGCTCCAAATTATTTTATAAAAAACTGACCTTAAAAGAAATTTTATAAACACGAATTTTTGTTTTCATTTCCTTCAAACAGACAGTTAAATTAAAAAAATAAAAATATTTTACTCAGTCGTAAAGCAGCTCTGGGCTCAGCTCATACGTCGTTGGCAATTATCTCTTAAATGCAACCAGGACACTGTTGTTTATTGGCCTTCGAGAGTTTTGCGTCTCACTCGCACTGGTTGACTGATATGCCACGGATTACCGTATAATCTTGCGGTTCTTTTGTGGAAATTCCTTAACAACCACGTTGCTACTTCCTATGTGAAGGCATAGGTCGTGTACAGTCAGTCAAAAAAACATTTTTAAGAATACTGTTAATAGCATCATGGACATATCGCACATTCAGTTCAATAGTGACATATCTCAAAAAATTCGTTTTTTGAGTTAATAATGCAGAATAATAATGCATTTCGTATTTTATCTTGCATACAAATTTCATATAAATAGCTTTTACTATCACCTCCTGAGAGAAGAATATTTGTTCATGCCTTCATTGAGTTGTATGTAAATTGAAAACTTTAAACGTGTTTTCTGCAAAACAAGTTTTTTTGAGTTATGACACTTTTGAACTGGATGTGCGATATGGTCTAAGTCACCCGTTCATTTTTGTGCAACCATATTCTGCGAATTTACTTTGCAAAATATGTACTATAAATAAATAAATAAATAAAAATATTTTACTAAAAAATTATAAAGAAAAAAGTTCCCAATATTCTTTATTCAAATTTGAAAAACCAGCCTAAGTCGCAAAATTTATATGTAGTCTGATTTCTACAAAATACAAACATTGGCGCATATTCATAGTCAAAACAAAGTATACTTTAAAACTTAAAAACTAGTATTACCATAAAATGTTTGAAATATTTACATATGAAAAAAAATTTAAAAATTTTTAATACATAATTCAAAATTTTTCAGTTTTTTTTAAATAGTTTATTTCGCAAGAAAACCCTATTAAATTTTAGTAATAATTTCCCCTTCATTAAATACAATTGCCATTTTGGGCTAAGAATCTGGTAGGTTGTTGTCTATGTGGTTTGTGGCTGCACTTGAAAGTTTTGTAATAGATTAAAAATGTGATTATTGTCTGCACTAAATGTTTTGACTTTGCACAGGGTGCCTTATAAGTTTGTTGTTCGAGTCGAACAAATTGTTATCAAACTGTGAAACACAAGATGATTAACAAAAGACTTTATTTGCTGCTATATGTTTCTAATCCAGTGATGGGAAATGTGGCATAATTGTGCCATTTTTGGCACTATTTGATGTGGCTTGGCACTGTGGTACACTCGCTGCTTTTCTGGCACTTTTTGTCCATTAAATATGGAAACTTTTCTTATTGCAATGTTAAGTACTCTTCTTGTACTTTTACGTTTTTAAGTAATGAAAACTTAGTAGGATTTGAGGCTGACAACTAGACTTGGGTCGAACTCGTTCACTAGTTCATTTTTGCCACAAACCACTGATCAAACCCATTTAAATTTCATGGGTTTGATCATTGGTTTGTGGCAAAAATGTACTAGTGAACGAGTTCGACCCAAGTCTACTGACAACTGTTCCGTTCTGATAGTTAAAAGTAGCGGTTTGCCCAGAGACATTGCTGATCTATCAAAATGAATATATAAATTTGTTTGTAACAGGCTCATGTCGTAGAGATGATTTTATAAATTTTTAGAAATATTTCAACTCTTAAATTTATGAAATTCTTAAGTATTCCCCAAACCGTTGGTTGTCTCGTCAAGTTGTTTCAGATAGAGTCTTTGAACAGTGGGAGCCTTGGAAATATTTCTTCACATTATAAAATTTTCAGTCAGAATGCAATGAAAAAAACTTTGTTCATATTAAATAGTTTGACGGATAATATAAGCAAAATGTGTTTAAGATAAAAATCTTATGTCCTTCAATTTATCAAAATACAATCTAAAAATGTGAGACTACATTTAATTTTAAAGAGGCTTTTTTGTTTCGTCATTTATGTATGTCGAAATTTTTTGAACAAATAATATATTGATAATCTTCATGTTGACAATATAGATTAAAATTCTCACCATCTTCCAACCGAAGAAAGTTATGGCGGCACTGAAATTGAACTGTTAATAATCCAAAACTAATTTTCCCAGCATAAAGGTATAGAATTCAAAAATAGAATTAAAGTCTTCTTATATTTCTTTTGTGTTACAATATTTGATAACTAAATATAACTTCAAGGACTATTATTTGAATTGCTTTCCAAAGTGTGCGCCAGAATATGTTCAAAGTGGACACACAAACAATACTGTTCCTTTTGATAAAAAAAAAATGCTTCTAACCGAAATAAGATACGTGAAAAAATTAAAAGTGAATACAGATCCATATTAGACTTTGAAGATTTAAGAAATTCAAGAGTTTAAATGTGAGTGAGTTTTTGAAAGACATGGAGACGTAAACAATAGTTTCAATGAACAATTTTTAGGTGATTTTTATCGAATCGTTCAAGCCATTCTTTTTATTCTCTACTCTTCATCAAGCGTGGAAAGTGTACTTTTAGTTCGAAATTTGATCAAAAGTAAAATGTTAAATGGCCTACAATTATAAACTTTAAAATCTCTAACACATGGTAAAGATTTTTGAAGTCTAACCATAGATCTTGTTATAATCGTAATACATATAAAATTTTGCAATTTTGATAATAAAAAAGTTAATTTTTTACTACATGTCCCTCACGATTATATCGAAAATAGAACTCGAAATGTATTAGTGTGTATATACAACTAATTTTAGACCGTGTTTTTTGTGATATTCGTAAATTTTTCTAGTAATAAACACAATAAATTATCATTCAAGAACGATAATTTAAATGAACATCAAGTGTCAGCATTAAAATTACATAAAAAATGGTTAGACACTATTCAACTCATTTTGGCACTATTTATCTGCTTTGATTTTGCACGAAATCAAGATTTCCAATTCCCATCACTGTTGTAAGCTTGTTTAAGTTTTTATTTGAATAACTCTGTGTCACAAGTTACAGAATCGAGGTACAGCATGCAACCTATTAAGCGACCCATCCATTATATTGCATATGTTTTTGTACATATTATTATTGTCGTTTTGACCTATACTATGCAATAAATGGCGCATTATTTTCAAAGATAATATTGCCCAATTTTACTGACAATGAAAAAGTAAACAACATTGAACAATATTGCCACCACATTGCACTATTGTCGTGATTGTGATATAAAAATCAAAAGTTTTTTTTGACATTTGCCAATATATGGTGCCACCTTTGAATAT
Organism: Tachina grossa; assembly: GCA_949987645.1. Lineage (NCBI taxonomy): Eukaryota > Metazoa > Arthropoda > Insecta > Diptera > Tachinidae > Tachina > Tachina grossa. Next base: position 55,882,195 of record OX465276.1, on the reverse strand, counting down.
GACATACACACTGGGTATATTATTGTACAATACGAAAAATTGCACAATTAATTAGGCCGCTATAGAGCCAAAGTTAGGTTCTTAGTTTATGTCAATGGAAGCTTAAATACATAGAAAGCGTATGAATAGAACGCGAAATACATAATGCCGGTAGTATTTTAACAAAAATGCTTCTCATCAAATATTTAATAACTCAGGCAATTTTCCGGGAATTTTTCAATAGAAAAATGCTAATTACTCATAATGAATTATGTTTTATAAATAAGGTCATAAATAGTATGGTTTCAATACCAAAATTCTGCCTAAGAACAAATTCAAAGTAGAAAAGTGACGAAAAACCGAAATAACTATATTTGGTGCAAAAAATACACACATATCTGAACTATGCTGAAATAAAATTTGTATGCTTCGAAAGGTCTTACTTACTCTCTTCTTTATAAATTTGTTTATAAATTTGAAATCGGTTGATATTCAACTTAGTTAGAGATTGACAAGTGCCTACGGGTATGAAAAACTTTTTTTTATCCGTAACTCAAGATTTTGGGGTCTTTGGAAAATTTCAAATACAAATTGTTGTTATGTTCGATAATACTTACCAGAAAACTAGTACACAGAGAAAAAACTGCCTCATATAATCAATAAGATTTTCTCTATGAAACGTTTTTAGGCTAAGGGGTATCCCAGCAGAAAGAAGCGAAGATTTTTTCATAGAGATTCCTTATTGTTTTTATGTGGTAAATCTTATTAATTTTATCAAGAAGAAAACCACATAAAATCAAGAAGAAATCTTATTATTCCCAACTTTTTTTTACTCAATTTCCATTATTTCTGTCACCAAAAAAAAAAAAACAATCCATAGAGAAAAACTTCTTGATTCTATTAGGTTTTCTTATAAATTGTAAACTATATGGATTTCTTATTGATTTTATTAGGTTGCCTTATTGATTTTTTTAAAAAGGTTTTCTTCTTGATTTTATTACGTTCCTATATGCTTATGTGTAAAGCATCTTATTGATATTTTTAATAAGGAAATCTTCTTGATTTTATGAGGTGTCTTGTTATTTCATATCTATAAATAGACACAGACAATTTTTTTTCATGATCTTTTTCGTGTTTGTATAAGCATGTTTGCATGCTTGTTAGCATGTTGGTTAGAGTGTTTGTCTATCAGTCAGAAGTTTGCTGGTTCAATACTTGTCTCCTTTCAAAGTATATGGTATATAATTTAAATGAAAATATATAAGCAAAGCACAAAGAATAAAGCAAGACATAATTTTTTTTTATTTTATGAGGTCGCCTCATAAAATCAAGAAGAAAACCTTATTAAAAAAATCAATAAGATAACCTCATAAAAACTACAAGATTTCTTCTTGATTTTTTCAAAAAGGTTTTCTCTATGAAATTAATAAGATTTCCTTATTGAAAAAAAAACCATAGAGATTTCTTATTAATTTTGTTAAATTTTATGAGGTAATTATTAGGCACTGTTTTCTCTGTGTAACATGTCACAAGTACAGTGCGCTCGCGATAATATGAACTAATTAAAACCAAACCAGTTCACTTTTGCAAGATTGTTCATATTTGGGAATGGCATCTAATATGCGCTTAGAAACATATTTCCCATAAAAACAAAAGTTTATTAGTTATGTTAAATTTTTTATTGTGGTTTATTGTAGATATTTAAAAAATACATAATTTGTTCTTGAAAATACAATGTTATTTCAAGATTTCAATAAGTTCGTATTTTAAAGCTTTCATTCTTTCATACAATAGGGTGTTCATATTTTCGCGAGTGCACTGTATATCGATTTCATTAATTTTTGTCACACAGTGTGATTAATTAATAACACTGCACAACAAAATAGAGGTTTTTTTTATGATGTTTAAATAAAAATAGCCTATCCTTATGTATTTTATCTTTTGATTACGGTGGCGTCCTTAGTTTTTCCTTATCAGCTCTAGTTTTAAAGATATACATAGTGACATTTCGCATTTGAATAATTAACACCACTTTTTGTATTATTCCCTTAATATTTTACGAATGGTCCTCCGAACTTAAAAATACTTTGTGGATTATTAATCTACACAAAAATTTATTTTATTTAGATAGAGTCACACTGATGAGCAGGGAAACCAGAAATATGCTCTAAAAACGTATTTTATGCGCATTCAATATGCACTAAAAACTTGAAAATCTGCACTAAAAACTCAAAAAATATGCTGTTAAAAATGAAATAAATTGGTTTATTTGTCAACGAAAATACATTTTTCACATAATTTTTCATTCTTCGACTAAATTTGCATATAAAATAAGCCAGAAATAAAATAAACAAACAAAGGAAACAATAAAATAATTAACAAAGAATAACTGCCGTATTAAAAACAATAATTTAGGACTGAAATGCACGTTAAAACAAAATTGCCATATGAATTTTGACTAAAGCAAATGATACAAATAATTTTTTTTATACTCTCGTAAAAATTTAACTTCAATTTAAAAAGAGATGATGATATCAGAATTAAAACTTTGGAATTTTATTTTGGATAAATACGCTTAGATTTTTTTTAAATTTCATTGCAATAAACAACAAAATATTGACCTAGATTTTCAAATAAAAATCGTTGGCTGTCACATCTAAGTAAATTTTTATACATTTAAAGTTCCTTTAACGTCTACTGATTTAATCGGGGCTGAGTCCGTCACAACTAGCAAACCCAAGTTTTTATTTAAACTAACGTCCACATACTACATGGAAGATTGGAAATGAGATTTAAATGGCGAAAACTACAAATAAAAATTTTGACCAACAGATCAGCTTGTAAGCATATTAAAAAAAAGTTCCATAAAGTATCAAAATATGCCCTATAAGCGTAAATTATGCTCTAAAAGAAAATATGCTAAAAATATGCGTGTAAGACTGATATATGCGTGTAAGACTGATATATGCGAAAACATGCTTTGAAGGGTAAAATATGCAAAAATATGCACTAACAAATCGATGCCAAGATTCATAAAAAGTTCTGAAACGGATAAATATCTTGTACTCGCATTAATACGTCACACAAGAAAAAACATGCAATTGCATATTTGCGGTTTCCCTGCTGATGAGTATATCAGAATATCTTAATGTTATTGTAAGGATGTTAAAAATCGTGTGTTTGTAGTTTAGTCCTTCAGAATGTTTTGATTATATTTTTTTTAACCTCCTATAACTAATCCTTATGTATTTTTGTTCGCTGATTACGAAAACGGATTTATTACTTCTCCAGCACCTATAATTTTAGAGATATTTTTTGTTAGAGACAAATTGTAAATTACTTTATTTTATTATCCACAAAATTGACACAAAGACAGGTTTATAGATATTACATTTTAATTGAATTTCACGTATACAAAAATATTACTTAATAAAAGACAATTGTAAAAAAAAATTAATAAGGTGTCATTGGCACTGAAATTTCGGCAACATCTTCAGTTTCACTGTGCAGGGTGGAAGAGAAAAATATTTAAAAAAAATTAAGCAGAAAAAACATTTTTTGTTAATGAATTTTCAATTAAAAATTAAAAAACTGAAAAAATCTGTATAATAAACAAACTAAACGTTGACAAATTTTATATGGAAAGAATATAAATTACAAAAGCAAAAAAAAAAAAAAAAATTACTCGTAGGACCAAAATAATTGTCATAAAATCGATACATACACTTCCTCCTCGATGCGACGAAAAAAATTTTGTATTTGACTGTTTTTACCAATCAACGCGAACAATGAGCCAAAACCATGGAAAGCCACAGACAAACAAACCACATAGTTGATATGAGTCTTCTCGCCGCGATAGTAATTAATGGCAAATGAGCTCATGCACACCAGCCACGAGATCAAGGTGTAGGCAAAGAATTTCCAAAATGATTTAAATCTTTAGCAAAAAAATAAAATAATAATAATAATTAAATAAAAATGACTTTGAAATTAGAAAACTATACCGATTTCTGGAAACTGTGGCCATCAGCTTACTGATACTGGTCTCCATACCGTTTAATCCTTCGCTCATTCTGAGCAGAGTTAAAATGTAGAAAATGCCACTGAACATACAGGCCAATAGAATAGGAGCATATAAATATACCACAATGGACAAGTTGCGGGCTAAAATAGCAGTAATTCGCTATTCTTACAGACAGATCTTTCAATACCTTTTTTTTAAATAATCTTGACAACTTACGATCAAACCAACAGGTATCATTCCCGAATACCGGTTTATTGTTGTAGTAGTCATAATTTACGAAAAAGGACCAACAGGCCACCACCAGCACAATGGGAAAGAATATAAACCAAAACATTAGTTTGCTTAGAATAATGCCAAAAAAGCTCAAATAAAAATTGAAGCTAATAAAACTCAGTATATAGAATGATAAAATAAGATACAATAGGGCAAAACTTGCTGAAACGAAAGTAAAAGAACAGACAGAAATATTTTAATATTTAATGTAAATCAAAACATTTAATAAACTGAAATTTCTTTTCTTTTTTTCAGATCTGCCCACCATTAAAAATATTGGTAAGTCAATTTATATTAAAAAAGAAAAAAATAAAAATACTTACGTATCTTAGAACATGAATATTTGGTCATGTCAGCTGGATTGGTTAGTGTTAAATGGGCCAACATGGAATAGCCAATGATGATGCATAAAGCGTACGATTTTATGGCCACTCCATAGAATGTGTTCCTTATTTCCGTGCACAATAGATAGACAAATATTATTATAATCATGCAAATCACGGTTATAATAAGACCTTAAAAAATTGAGATTAAAAAAAGAAATTAAGGTTTAAAAAATATTTTAATATGGATTATTGTAATATTGGGATACTTTTTAACCGACTTCAAAAAAAGAGGAGCTTTTCAATTCGTCCGTTTTTTTTTGACATTGTTATTTCATAACTCAGTTTATTTTACACCGATTGCAAAAATTATTACAGCCGTATTCATAAAAATTTTAAACAGCGTTTCAAATGTTGTTTAAGCAAATTTCGCTAAAATTGTATTCATAATAGAATTTTAGCTTAAAAAACGGTTTTTAAACCTTGCGTAAATCAGGAAATTTTAAAATTGACTGCCCCATGTTTAAACCAATTTTAAGATGACGTTGTTGTAATTTTGCTTCGTTTTTGTTTACATTTTGAACATTACCTGTATGTATGTACATATGTGTGTGTTTATGCATGTACTTATGTATGTATGTATGTATGCATATGCCAGTGTTATTAAAAGAAAACAATGTAATTTTTTTATAGAAACTATTGCCGAAATATCAAATATACTCCAATAGAATATTTAAAAGAAAAGGAGCGATCCAGTCTCCATTCCCAGTCATTGTTTTCTCATTTTATGTGTTAACAAAAATAATATAATTGTAGAAAATTAACTAGTGATGTATAAACTCAAAACAAACAAAATAAAGCTCATTATTCTTCTGCTTCTTTATCTGCAATAAAATAAATCATATAAAAAGTACTTCTAACAAAGATTCGTTGTGAACGTTTTTTATTAAATAAAAGTTGGAACACATCTTTTCTTTTATAGAAATAATATTTTTCTGAAAAGCGAGAAATAAACAAATATATACACGAGTACTTTGTGAGTTAACAATCGTTGTTTTGCAGAACTAATATGCAAGTGACAAATAAAGAATACAGTGTTGCCACGATATTTTAAAAAAAATCTAGTTAATTGATTTTTAGTTAAAAAACTGATTATGAACCAATATTTAAAAAACGTTATTTAGCCTTAAAACGTTTTTTAACTAATATGAATTTTAAACCTCAATCCATTTTTTTTGTGAATAAGGCTGTTAATATTTTTGCCTGAGAGCGCATTGTTTCCAATTGGTCCCATTGTAAAAATGTGGGCGAGACACGCTCACAATTTTTTTTATTGGATTTTATGATATTCTATTTATTTGATTGCTGCGAAACCTAATAAACACCTTTGGTTCTTGTAAAGTTCAAAAAATGGGCGGGGCTACCCCCATCAACATTTATTATTAAATTTCACGTGGTTCTACTCAACCGATTTTTACGAAACTTACCACTTACCTTGAGCTCTAAAATAGACATAATCTTCCATAAAAAAAATGGGCGGAGTCACTCCCATTAAAATTTAATATTTTATTTTGCGTGGCTCTACTTGACCGATTTTAACAAAACTTCCCAGCAAAAAATTTCAAAAAAGGTAATCGAGTTTGGAATTAAGCATTTTTGGTGGAAGCTGTTCCTTACTGGATTACCAACTTAATGATTTTAACAAGGCGTGAGACTAAAATAATCGATTCTTGAGAAGTAGTTATGTTGTTTATTGTAGGAATTAATTGTATTTTCCGTTGTGGGAAATAGTTATTTTTTTCTTTCGTATCAGTGCCTCTATTCTTACTTATAAATACTATATTTAGAAAAATTTCAATTGCTTTCATTGATGAACTTTTATTAAAACCGTAAATAAAAAAAAAATTATTTAGAACTACTTATACAGGGTGGGCCAAAAGAAACCAATGGGTGTAAAAGTTTAATAACTTTTTTGCTTATTAACTTTTTTTTAAGTTTTCTTTCAGATTATATAATATACAAAATGAAAATTTTTTTACACTAAGTATGAAAAATGATGTCTCTTAAATGACCACCGTTTTCAGCTTCGCACTGATGGGCTCTTTTTAGAGCATTTTCCATAACATCTTTCAAAACTTGTGGCTGTAGCGTTCGAATTTCTGCAACAATGTTTGCCTTGAGTTCAAGGATTGTCTCTGGCTTGTTCACATACACTCGCTCCTTCAAAAAACCCCAAAGAAAATAGTCGGGTGCTGTCAAATCTGGCGATCGCGCTGGCCAAATAATTTCCGAATTTCGAGAAACTATTCGCTCTCCAAAAATTTGACTTAAAAGTGCCATTGTGTCTCGGGCAGTATGGGCAGTGGCTCCGTCCTGCTGAAACCACATACCAGGTCTGTTTCCAAGAGCAGGACGTAAAAATTTTTCTATCATAAACCGATACCGCTCTCCATTTACGGTTACAGCACTTCCATCTTCATTCTCGAAGAAGTAGGGCCCAATGACATTTTCAGATGTGATCCCACACCATACTGTACACCTGATGGGGTGCAATTGGCGTTGATGAATGGCTCTTGGATTTTGAGAACCCCAGAACCTACAGTTCTGCTTATTAACAAGGCCATTCAAATGAAAATGAGCTTAAAATAATTGATCTCTGGTTTAAATAATAAAATTCTATTGTTCTGGTTCTCTGTTCAGTTGTGAACCTCTCCATTATAAATTCTCCAAGTGTTGTCTATATAATCTGAAAGAAAAAATAAAAAAAAATTAATAAGCAAAAAAGTTATTAAACTTTTACACCCCTTGGTTTCTTTTGGCCCACCCTGTATTTTATTCGTATCAGTGCCTCTATTCTTACTTATAAATACTTTATTTAGAAAAATTTCAATTGCTTTCATTGATGAACTTTTATTAAAACCGTAAATGAAAAAAAAAATTATTTATAACTACTTATATTTCAATAATTATTTTCCAAAATGTAAGTACTTATTTTTTATTTTAAAATAAATAAGTAGGCAATTTAGAAATATTTATAATTTATTTAAAATAACTATTTATTTTGGCAATATTTTCACGTCTTTTTTTAAAACCAAAAGAATATGTTCAACTTCTGCTTACTATTTTTAAAAATTTGCGTAATGTGTTTTGTAAGCGAGTACTTCAATTTGGCAATCTAAAAAGTAAGTCATTATATGGCAAGTAATTCAGATAGTAATGTCTAATTTTTTGCTGGGTTAACACACACTCTGCGCTCTCAAAAACACATAATCTTGCATTAAAAAAAAGCAATGTGAGTTCGATCACAGAGGAGATGTGTAAACATCTAGTAATGAATTTTTTTTTTAAGTTGGAAGTACTTATGCTTTTAGTATCTTTTTTTAAATTAATTAATTAAAAGTATCAAAACTTTCAATATTGTAAATACATAGGAATTTGTTGGTTTTTGTTTGTTTTATTAAACTTATTTGGTTAGTAAATGGGCACACTGCAGTATATGTATATGTACTGCATTCAAAATTGCAGTAAGCAGTAAATTTACTGATTACTAAAAAAAATTCAGTAAATTTTTACTGCTAATGAAATTTAATTTGCATTACCAGTAAAATCGTAGGGCCGTAATCATAATAAAATTGTAGCAAGTGGCAAAGTTTTTTCATTCAAATTTTTAAACTTTTGTATGAAAAACATTTAGCCACTTGGTAGACTTTCATTATGAATACGGGCATTACTGATTACTGATAATTCAATGCACCTCATCATATAACAAATCATTTAGGCAATTTATAAAAATTGTAGAAAAAATTTTAGTAATCAGTAAAATATTTTTTGTTTTTACTGAAACTTTAGTGGTACTGCAGTGCTCATCTATGGTAAAGGCTTTACTTTTACTTTTTAATTCCTGTTGTTCATCGTTTAAGATACCAACAGACGACATGTTTTTCACATTGTATGTGCCAGAATTTACATATGTAAACGAAAACATGTCCTGTGTTACCTTTAAAACATTGCTTGTGTAAAAAACATGACAAAAAACATAAGACATTATTTGAAATAGAGCGTGCTCTATTTTCTTATGTTAAACATACAGCTCCAAATGTCTATGTCATGCGAACGGCGGTTGATTATGTGCACTATCATTAGCCGTCTGAATGAAGTATTTTGCCAGACAAATTAATTATATATTTTTTTTAAATTTAACGTTGTCGTTTTATTAAAATAAGTCCAAAAATTTATAGATTTTTATATACAACCTCAATGTCTGTTTAAAAAAGAAAAAATTAAAAAAGCAAATTTGCGTCGCCAGTACTACAGCGACGGAACCAAAAATATTTCGACGGCTGCAAGCCATTTATAAAACAAACTACGTGGATATTATGTACTGAAAAAAAAGAAGTGATACTACATGTACGTTTGTGACCAAAAATTATAAACTTTATGTAAATTAACCAATATTGACAAGCATAAAGAAAAACATACGAGTCGAAAACTTAAAAAACACATGTAAAAAACATGTCGTCTGTTGGTACCTTTAGTTGTTGCTGTTCTTGTTCTTGTGTACGCATTGCAATTAAAATAAATTCAGTAAAGTGCGACTTTGAGTCGCGCACATTCGGTTTTGATAATTTTTTTTTTTTTGATTTAGCTTTCTTAATTTTTTAAGTTTTTTAGTTTAAACGATTTTTTTTCAGTTATCGCTTTTTTCTCGTTTTGGGGTTTTTTTCTCTTTTTGGGTTTTTTAATTTTCGCAATTTTTTTTCATTTTGGCGATTTTTTCATTTTGGCGATTTTTTCTGTTTTTTTTTGGGTTTTTTTCATTTTGGCGATTTTTTTCTGTTTTTGGGTTTTTTTTATTTAGGCGATTTTTTCATATTGGCGATTTTTTTGTTTAACGATTTTTTTAATTTTGGGGATTTTTGCAATTTTTCGCGATTTATTTTAGTCCTAGAGATTTTTTTTAATTTTGTGCTTTTTTTTCGTTTTGGCGATTTTTTTATAAAGGGTGTTTTTTATTGAGGTATAGAACTTTAAGTTGGCATCACTTTTTTAACTGGCGGCCATTTTGTCAGCTGCCAAGTGATTAATATTTAGTTTGGTTTGCCATTTCATCATGAACAGGTTGACAAAAGAACAACGCTTGCAAATCGTGCAAATTTATTTCGAAAATAATGGTTCAGTTCGCGAAGTTTACCGCAAGCTCCGTCCATTTTATGGTCGACATAATCGTCCATCAGAGCAATTAATTCGGTTAACCATGGATCGTTTTCGCACTACGTTTACTCTATGTGGTAATACGCATCCGCAGAGACGTCGAACAGTGCGCACCGAAGAAACAATTGCCGCTGTAGAGCAAAGTGTTGAAGAGGACCCGAATGAATCGATTCGCCACCGTGCACAGCAATTGGAGCTTTGTCCATCAAATTTTGTTCCCGAATTGGATGGCATGAATGTGGATGAGTTGTGGTTCCAACAAGACGGCGCTACATGCCACACAGCGCACGTCACAATCGATTTATTGAAGGAAACATTCGATGAGCGCATAATTTCGCGGAATGGACCTGTCAATTGGCCACCAAGATCGTGTGATTTGACACCATTGGATTATTTTCTTTGGGGATATGTGAAGTCGCTCGTCTACGCCAACAAACCAGAAACGTTAGGGGACTTGGAAGCCAACATTCGTGGCGTTATTGCCAACATACGGCCCCATATGCTCGAAAAAGTGGTTGAAAATTGGACCTGTAGAATTAGCTTTATTCGAGCCAGCCGCGGCGGCCACATGCCCGAAATCATATTTAAACATTAATGGCATAAAATTATCCTTCCAATAAAGCCAAATTGATGGACATTAAAACGATTTTCTTGTGTTTTATTTCAATTCGAAGTTCTATGCCCCTCAAAAAACACCCTATATTTGGCGATTTTATATATTTTTGATTTTTTTGTTTTACCGTTTTTGAAAATTTCAAGAGTTTTGCTCTTACGGTTTCCAATATACAGCAAGTTGTCAAAATTACAAAGTCAAAATTGCATTAACTGATGGAACACCCATTGATTTTTAAATTTAGTGTTAATTGTTGTAGTCTGTATAAAAATACACTAACTTTTAAAATTTCAAGTGTATATATGTAATACATACAATTGTATGTATATTACATGGGATTTTAACATTTTTCGTTGCTCGTTTTGGAACACCCTTTAGTTTTTAACTCTCATGTATTTGTTGTTGTAGTGGCCAAATATCTACACATTGTGTCCAAATTTCAAGTCCGTAGCTCTTACCGGTTCATTTTCACCTTTGGTGTACGGAAATATACAGAAAAATAACCGGCGGCGGCGCACCATCGGCTTGGAGCCGGTCGACTTGTTTCTCTGCATGCTATTGCTTCTTTCAAACACTAATACACTCATACATAGCTCACACCGATTTGACAATTCAAAGCAAGAGCAAAAAGCAAAGAAATCTCAGCAAAAAAATCTTAGCAAAGAAATCAAAGTCAAAAGATTTTTACCCCCTAGCGTATAGATGTTTACACATCAAAAATTGGACGGAGCCACTTCTATTAAAATTTAATTTTATATTTCACATACTTCTTCTTAATCAATAGATTTTCAAAATTTTTTTTTGGAGAGTTTGCTTCCACTTTGGTCCCATAAATTTTTTTCGAAAAGTCGGGTTTTTTCGCATTATTATTAATAGGTATTAGGGTAGTATTCGTATCCCTAAGAAGCCAATTGTACATTTTATAGTTTTTTAATTAAAAAACTAATGAAGAAATGTAAGAACTTGCAAAGGGCGCATAGTGGCGCCCCAGGTAAAAATATATTCTTAACAACTGATCCAATTGCAAAATGATGTAAGCAAAGAAGTTGGAAAAAATCACCATAGCTTTAAATGAGGCATTTTTCGGGCAACCTGTTGCAGCACTGGCTGAGATACACGGTGTAATAAAACTATAAGAATATATCCAATATCGTAACTCCTACAAAAGTGGGCCGATTTTAAAGATTTCTGATTTTCCAAATAAAAAAGAGAATATAATTAGAATTGCCGCATCTATCAATTATTGTTTGTTTTCATTTCAATTTCGAAACTTATTTTTCGGTGGTATCTTTCGTCGCAAGCATATTCGTAGAAAGGCCATTCTGGAGGGGGTATTGCCCCTCCCCCCAACCCGCAAGAATTGCTATTGTTCCCCCACCCAGAATTATTTAAAATTGCACGTAATTATCTATTTAAATCAGTGGTGTCAAAAATAAAACTATAGTTATATGTGTGCGAAAAGCTGTCTTATTCGTCTCTGAAGTATTTACATCGAAAAAAAAAAGAAATATTTGCAACAAATGCAGTTTTGTGAAGCAGCTCAAAATATATAAAAAGGAGTCTATATGATAGAAAATTAAAAAATAAGGAATAAAAATTAAATAAAAAAGTTGCGGGCGACCCATATTTTCCGAGTTACGGCGCTGTAAACTTTTCATAAGAAACTTGAAAAATAAGAAGAAAAAATTAAACAAAAAAATTGGCAGCGACCAATAGTTTCCAAGTCATTGGTCTTTTTTAAGTTTTGATATAAAATGCAGTTTAGTGAAGCTGCTCCAAAAAAACCAAAATGACTTTTTAATATACATATATTCATTACTTTCCTTTGTTTCTTTGTAACATAAAATACATTGAATGTCGCAAAAAGCAGTACTGATCATAGAATATTTTTCGCATATCACTTTTTTTCTTTCACTGTATCTATAAAGAATTTAATACACCCGCTGCGCATGTTTCATTGACGACTAAATGGAAGAGAATAAGAATGTGTGTGATTTTAGTTTGCACAATTGTGCCATGAAACTGACATCATTGATTTAAATATTACTTTGAAAATCACGTCTCATAATGCCCCCCTCCAAGAAAAATTTCTGGCTACGCCAATGGTTGCAGTTGACTATAAAATAAAAAAGACAATAAGAAAATCGGTTGATCTTGCAGGCCATCCTTGTAACTTTCCGCTGAGGTACAGATTTCGGTAAAATTTGAGTCAACCGGTACACTTGTATTTTTGAAGTTAAGAGCTGTTTTGGACTCGATAGGCTTAGTAGTTTGAAATTGGTTAAATAACAAAAATTAAAAATTTTAAAAACCCCCCGAATATTTCTAGAAAAGATGTGATATCTTCTAAGTGGCTTCATTAAAACATAGCTAAGAACCTTCTCGATCAAGTCACCTTTAAAAATAAATTAAAATCAGTCCAGCCGTTTGGTCTGTACGTGGACTCGATCAGACACACAGATACACTCTAAAAAATTATAACACCCCTTTTTTGTCGGGACTTAAAAAATCAGTTTTGTGAAAACTTTATTTTCAAATCGATTCACTATCTTACGGCTCAATATCTCTCGAATACAGCAAATTTGCTTCCGATCCGTTGACATGCACACTTACATACATACTAACATCGCGAAGATAGTCAGAATCATCAGAACGTCGAAATATGATGAAAACTAGATTTTCGAAAATTTTGGAAAATAATCAATAGCTGATCATAGCGGAAAGTTAAAAATACTTTTACGTTTTTTAAAAGGTCACAAAACAGTGCTAAGAAATTTTTATGTGAATATCTTTATTTGTTTTTTTTTAATGACAAATGTTTGAGAACATTGTTTTAAGATTTGTAAAAATAATGTATTTTTAAGAAAAGTAATGTGTGGTTTTTTTAAGCTTTTCAGAAAGACAAAATTTTTGGTTTCACATATTTAGAAAGCATAAAGGCCACTTTTAATTACTCATCTAAATATTACTCATCTAAATAATTACCACAATTAAATCGTCCTATTATAAATAATAAAATTAAATAGTGCGGAAAGTAAAAACTGAGTAAGAACTTCGAATTTTCGAAAACAGCTGTTTAGCTTCCAGATATTTTATTTTACCTGAAAGCTTGCAAATAATTTATTTTAAATAGCGGGATAAGGTAATAATAAGGGAATAAATAATCATAATCGGACTGATAGACTTCAGAGAAAATTAAAGAAAAAAATAAAATTTATGAGTTTGTAAAGGGTGTTTTTTATTGAGGTATAGAACTTTAAGTTGGCATCACTTTTTTAACTGGCGGCCGTTTTGTCAGCTGTCAAGTGATTAATATTTAGTTTGGTTTGCCATTTCATCATGAACAGGTTGACAAAAGAACAACGCTTGCAAATCGTGCAAATTTATTTCGAAAATAATGGTTCAGTTCGCGAAGTTTACCGCAAGCTCCGTCCATTTTATGGTCGACATAATCGTCCATCAGAGCAATTAATTCGGTTAACCATGGATCGTTTTCGCACTACGTTTACTCTATGTGATAATACGCATCCGCAGAGACGTCGAACAGTGCGCACCGAAGAAACAATTGCCGCTGTAGAGCAAAGTGTTGAAGAGGACCCGAATGAATCGATTCGCCACCGTGCACAGCAATTGGAGCCGACTAACCGACTATTTTGTTCCCGAATTGGATGGCATGAATGTGGATGAGTTGTGGTTCCAACAAGACGGCGCTACATGCCACACAGCGCACGTCACAATCGATTTATTGAAGGAAACATTCGATGAGCGCATAATTTCGCGGAATGGACCTGTCAATTGGCCACCAAGATCGTGTGATTTGACACCATTGGATTATTTTCTTTGGGGATATGTGAAGTCGCTCGTCTACGCCAACAAACCAGAAACGTTAGGGGACTTGGAAGCCAACATTCGTGGCGTTATTGCCAACATACGGCCCCATATGTTCGAAAAAGTGGTTGAAAATTGGACCTGTAGAATTAGCTTTATTCGAGCCAGCCGCGGCGGCCACATGCCCGAAATCATATTTAAACATTAATGGCATAAAATTATCCTTCCAATAAAGCCAAATTGATGGACATTAAAACGATTTTCTTGTGTTTTATTTCAATTCGAAGTTCTATACCCCTCAAAAAAACACCCTATATATCCACACGCCACGTCAAGCAGTCAGTGTATGGAAAAAAATAATATTCAAACTTATCGCTTATACATTATGTATGAATTGTTTTGAAATAATATTCACTTCCAAAAAAATGTAGTCCAGCGTGTTTAATTGCAAAGTTCATAATATCTGATTTTTTTTTTTATATATTTTATTTTATTTTTTCCACACAATTTTTTTCTAAACTAACTAGAAAGTGTCGGTTTATGTTACTTTCAGTATTCATAACGATGATAACTGCTTGCCAAGAATAATTTTTTATGCATTTTTAATTTCAAGAAAAAGATTTTTAAAATTTTTGGCCTGAAACTAATGATTCCTTTCACATGTGAATAAAATATGGTCAAAATATAATAAACATATTAAAATACACTTAATTACCTATTAAATAATACGCATACATAAATAATAAATATGTAAATATATGGGTTAATTGAAAAATGAGTACTATAAAAAATAGTCATTGAGGAATATGTTACAATAAATACACACATGAGAGAATTCTAAAAAGTTTTCCCTATGGATTGAGAACAGCAGCATTATTTATATTTCTGCCTGATGGCGAACAATATGAAAAAAAAATTAAACCAAAGTAAATTACAAATCTAAAATAATATTGCAATTTCTTTTTAAATTTGGTTGTGGAGGTCTACTCTGTAATTCGAAATGAAAGGAAATGATTTCGAATTTACATGCTATAAACGTAAAAATTCGAAAGCATTTTCTTTCTTAAACAGTACACGGCATGTAAAAAGCCACATGCGTATGTGGCGATGACGTCACTAGAATTTTCAGCATGTTCGTTGCATTTTTAAAAAATACTAGTAATGGCTACATGCCGTAAAATTTTTATAGTATTTTTGTTCCAAAATAAATATGTGGTACATATAGCAGAATAGAAGACATTTTCTGGGGCAGCTCATCTGTAAGCATGTTAATATCTACATGTACATATGTTGCTAGTACACGGCATGTAGCAAATGTAGCATCGTGATGACGTCAAAATTACGTCAGAACCACATGAGCATGTGGTTTTTTACATGCCGTGTACTGTAGGCTTTAGTCTAGAACATTTTGAACATACTCGTAGTATAGGATTTTTAAAAACATTCTGCTGCCTCGCATTGTCGTGAACTCCACGCATTACGCTAAGATACTCCCTTTAAGTAACACGAAATTTAAATAATATAAAAAATATTCCTGGCTGCCTCTGTGACTGAGTGGTAGCGATGACTGTGAGTCCAGAGTTCGTGGGTACGATTCCCACCATAGATCCCGCAGACAAGCTAATCGCTTCGCGGGTTGTGTTAAAAAAAAAACATCTTTTTAGTGCATATCGGCAAGTGCGTGCGAAAATGTCTTGAACGTCACGCGAAATTTCGGATATACAAAAGACAGTAAATCCCAATTTTTTTTAGTTTTAGTAGATTTGCAAAATAAAAAAAAAAACTACAAAACTTTAATTTTGTATTTGTATTTAAACTAATCAAGAGTAAAACAACAATATCGATGGTGATCAATAAAAGAATAAAGAAAATAAATAAAACGTAATAAAGTGACGTTCAAGACAAAAATATTTAAACAACTATTGTTTTCTTGCAGAGTCTTAAAGCAATTCCGTTTTCTAAATTATGATAAACTTGTTTTTAGTGACGTATTTTGCACATATTTTACGGCAAAACAGAGTTGAAAGAGAAGAAACTACTAAATGAAAATTCATTACATAATTAACTAATACATAACAATTAATTGCATAATTATCTTAAAAAATTATTTTCACATTTCCAAAACAATTGAGAAGGTAACAGTGAATCTTTCTACAAAATCTTTTCTTACTTTTTGCATAAACAATTCTCGTATTCTAATATTATATATTAATATAATATATAAAGGGTCCGCCATCTAAAGTTTTTTTTTCAACTAGTGCTTATTTTCGTTTTATCCTTCCGCTGAACGAGCCAACTGACCATCCAATGCGTTTTCGCTTCGGTAAGTGGGCCTGCGATCGACTTACAGAAGATGCCGATTTTGCCAAAAAAAAAAAAAATCATATTTTCAGATGGAGCTCATTTTGATCTTGGCGGGTATGTAAACAAGCAAAATTGTCGCATTTGGGGCACAGAAAACCCGCACGCATACATTGAAAAGCCGACGCACCCAAAACGAGTCACTGTTTGGTGCGGATTTTGGTCCAGAGGCATAATTGGACCATTGAGCAAGGAGTGGCCGTTACAGTCAATGGCGATCGTTATCGGGCCATGTTGAACGAATTTTTGTTCACAAAAATTGAAGAGGAGGATATTGGCAACATTTGGTTTCAACAGGACTGCGCTACGTGCCACACAGCCGAAGCTTCAGTAGTTTTTTTATAGCATTTTCAAAAAAAAAAGTTATCTGGCGGACCCTTTATTATAGTTATAAACTAAAATTTACATACATAAAACTGACACTACAGTCAAAGGATCAGTTACGTGAATGCTGATGATAAAGATGGTTAATTGCTTGCTTTACGTTGTCGCTTACTACTTACAAGAAATCAAGTAGAATCAAGCAATTCCCTTGTGATAGAAACTACTCAAATCGTTCGGTACATTAGTTTTGAACTTTTGAAAATCTGTGTGTAGGCATCTTTCCCAATGTGTAGATTAATTAAAGACCGTGATACACTATAATACATAGACGTTAGATTTTTGAGAAAATACAACCCTGGTATGATGGAGTACCTGAAAATTTTCAAAATAATTCATCAGACCAGGGATGTATTTTTTCTTAGATCGTGCGAATGTGTAGGATAGTGAGTCATCGCGTTAAGAAGGAATTTTTGGAAACTAAAAAATCCAAGCTAATCTGAGTTTATTCCGGGTACCCGCTAGTAGCAATATAAAACTGTTGTTCAAACCAGTGATCGGCAATGAATCGTTTTTTTTTTTTGTATTTATTCATACTGACTCATGAAATTTTAAATGTTATTGAGTAGACATCATTTAAACTCAACTACTCTGACTTACGCATACTCACGTTGACATTGATTTATAAGTATAGGTTGAAATAAATATGAATTCGGCGTCGACATCATAGTCATATCACACTCACACTCATAAATGACCTCAGTTTGATTTCTAATTTCAGGAAAATGCTTATACTACTCATATTGATTCAGCTCACTCAACTCATTGCATGAATGTTTATTTAAAAGTTTACTGACGTATTCATAAAAAATATGTTAAGTTTATTACAGGCTTATTTGACAAATTTCCCATAGAAATATGTTAAATAAGACTTTAATAAACCTAAAATAATTTTTATGAATGCGACGGCTAGTTATTAAATAGTTTGCAAGTAGTATACAATAGTAGTAAATAGGGTTGTTTTTGAATTCCTCCAAAAAAAAAAAAAAAAAAAAAAAAGCAACAGAGAGATGTATGCGAAGTTCGCATTGTGAGTCATACTTATTTTTCATCGTCCATAGGCATTGAGTTAAGGAGAGTCGAAATCAACAAATGTTGCTAAGTCTGAGTTCGATGCGCACTTCAAACTTTCGAGTGAATATGATTCATAGACAACATTGCAATAAGTATGAGTGCGCATAAGTACAAGCAATTATAAGTCACGAATCAACTCTACTCACTTTCTCACTACTCATTGCTGTTCTCTGGTTCAAAACAAACGTATGGCCAACAATGTATTTGATTGTATTTAACATATTATAACGCCATGTCCATTACCATAACCATTATAAAGTAAATAGCAGCTGCTTACGGTTATGGCACCACTAATCAACGACATAGGGGTATGTATATGCTTATGGCAAAATTTATGTATGCGGCCATGTCTAATTGAACTTTTAGCTGGGTTGAGTTTACTCCCATCCCACTGTGCGTCTTTACAAGTGTTCATTTGGGCAATGACATGATTGCATGAAAATCGTTTTTTTTTTCACTTTTAATCAGCTTTTCTCTTCCACAAGAGTCAAAGCTAAAATACACACAAATACTCAAGAAGGCAGAAATTAGGACCCCTCGCTGTCGATGGCCTGCAGGAGTATTCAAATGAAATTAAATAAATGTTCAATCATTGTTTTTAGATTTTACAATTTCAAATTTCATATTCATCCATACTTTGTAAGAAATTGTTTCTTTTTATTTCTTTGCTAAGTAGGTCAAATAAATTTAAGTTAACGTTTCAATATTTTTTTTTTACAAAGTTTGGTTGCATTATGATGAAATTAATCTTTAAATAATCACAATAATTTTAAAAAACATTTTTTTTTTGGTTTGTAAATCAAATGGATGTAATTAAATTTCGCTTTTGGTTTTAGTTTTCTTTTTCTTTCATTTTCCTTAATTTAAAAATGAACAAACACAATCCAACAACGGCCACTTTGTTTACTCAATCATGTTTAGCACTTCATAAATTTGTGCGTTTCTTTTCTAAAATAAGAAGTGGCAAAGTGCTCGTAAATTGTTGTACATATTGATGTTTTTATAAAATAAATCATGTGCATACTTAGTTATCAATATTCAATCAATTTATTTCGAACAATTATTTATGACTGCAGAAGGAAGGCCAATGGTTGCATTAAGGGTATTCACATCAGTTCGCGCAAGGGTGCAAAATTCACAAATATATTTGAGTTTTCCAAAATGAGCAATCTATTTGGTTTAGTCGGCCTTAAATTCAGACTTAGTTGGCCTTATGTATAAAAAAAAATATTTTTGCTTTATAAAAGATTTATAAAATGATTTTCCAGCAATGATTGCCGAAATACCGCTTGGGTCGGGCACTAACAATCACTTCAAAAGTTACTCTAGAAGAAACTTTAATTTATTGGCATGGAATGACATTCTGTAGCACCGAATCCACTAAATAACAATATTTCAACATCGTCATAACTAAAAAAAATGCATTTTCGAAATTAATAATGCAGAGTAATTCGTCATATTGTTCTTGTTTTATTTGGTGCAAAAATTATTCTTACAACTCTTGAGAGAAGAATTTGTTTTATATTCTCATTGAACTGTATGTAATAGTATGTTTCCACCGACTTTAAATCAAGTAGGTTTAAGTAAATCACTTCAAAGTGTTTCCACCGAGCTTGTGAGTGATTTGTTGTTCGAATTTTCGTATTCAATTTATGCACGTGCTGTATGAGGTGGGCGCAGCAGCTTTAATGTGAATTTTATTTACATGTAGTTGACATTTAAAATTGATTATAGATATATTCTTTAATGTCATTTTTGAGTTTGTAATGTTAAAAGCAACACAGGGTTGCATATATAAATTGAGTTCGAAAAATAGTATTTTCGACATTATTTATAATAAATCAACTACTTTGAGGTGATTTATCCATATGCAAAATGTATGGTAAATCATGTATAAATTAACATGATTTACACAAATCATCATGATATGTCTAAATCATGCCGGTGGAAACATACTATAAGGTAGACGGCAAACTTTAAAATCATTTTCTTCAAAACAATATGTATATTTTTTTGAGTTATGACGATGTTGCAATAAAGGAGCGATTTGTGTGTATATATTTGTATGTAAATATTGTAAAAGAAATCATTGATAAAGGAAATAATTTCAATAGTTTTTTCTTTGTTACCATTTGTGTGAAATGCTTCTGAGTATATTTATTATTGAATAAGTTTTTCTTCTATGTAATTTCTTTGTATGTAGACACAGCATAAAAAGAAATATTGGACTTTAAAAGGTTTTTAATTAGGAAAAGTTCTCTTTTGTAATTAATTAACAGTAAACAGGTGTTTAATGTATTTTCCATTGTTATATAAGGGTAAGTCCAGAAAAATTTCACCAAAAAAAAAATTTTTTTTTGCTCAAAAATTTTTGTTTTTAAGAATAAAGCTGAAATGTCTATGCCTTATAAATGTAAAAGCATTTTTAATTTTTGAAATTTTGTGACTGAAATATTCAACTGTAAATTTTTTTGATGAGCTTCTTTTTTGCGATTATTTAAAGTAATAGAAGTTATTTTTTTTTATTTTTTTTTTGTAATTTACAAATTTTCTACTAACAATAACCATACGCATTAGCACAAAACATGGGAACGGACTTCTAGACTAAGATAAAAATCTCGATCTAAGTTTATGGCCAAAATTCTTGAATTTAGATTGCAGAATTCTTAATACTTAAATCTTGAGATTTGCTCAGTAAGATTGACGTTCCCAAATTTAAGCATAAATTCTTAATTTATAGAATGAATTCTTAAAATCAAGAAGGTAATCTTATTTTTAAGATTATACTCTTAAATTAAACAATAAATTCAGTAAAGTGCGACTCTGACTCGCGCACGAAGGGTTCCGTACGAACACTAGATATGAAATTTAATACAAACTTCAGCTATATAATATATAGTTTTGGCATTTTTTTTTTTTTTTTTTGGTTTTTGGAGTTTTTTCAAAATGGCGATTTTTTTTATTTTGGACATTTTTTCATTTTGGCGTTTCTTTTTATTTGGGCGATTTTTTAGTTTTTGCTTTTTTTCAATTTGGTGATTTTTTTTTCATTTTGGCGTTTTTTTTATTTTGGCGATTTTTTTCATATAAACAATTATTTTGGTTTTGGCGCCTTTTTCGCGTTTTGGCGATTTTTTTTTTTTGATTTTGGCGATTTTTTAATTTGGGACATTTTTTTCGAATTTGGGGATTTATTTTAGTGTTAGAAATTTTTTTTATTTTGGCGATTTTTTTCGTTTTGGCAATTTTTTTTATTTTTGGCGATTTTTTTTTGGTTTGGCGATTTTATAATTTTCGGATTTTTTAGTTTTACCGTTTTTGAAAATCAGAAATAATTTTTAGTCAGGCTTAAGTTCAGTAATTTCAATTCTTTTATTGAATGAAATATTTTTATTAATTAATGTGAGTTTCTAAAGAAGAGAAGAAAAATTAAATTAGACTTTTAAGCTGGGAGAAATACCGATATTTTTCTGTGCAGCAACGCACTTCATCAGCACCCTAGTCTATCTAATTACTTGGGTAGAGATGTTATTAACATCAGCTATTTAACGTAAATTCTAATGAAACGGAATGTGAGAAATGATTGTTGTGTACAATTATTGATTTACCTTTGGTAAATACATATGTAAGTATCACTATTTATTTCCCCTGTTTTTCCATTTTTCTATTTAGGTTAGCACGAATTTATATTACTCTACCTACGTATGTTTAACTATTCTTGCTTTTCTTTTACGATCATCACATTAATTATTTTTTACTTATTCGATGTACCATCGTTACATACATGTAAGTATTATTGTAGTTGATATTATGTTACTTTATTTTTGCTTTCTACAGTTGATTTGGCTTTCCAATATTTGTGATTGCCAAGTGAACAGTGATTGCCAAGTGAACATATTTTTGTCACGTGCCCATGATGAATTAAATGAGACATTTTTAGATTGTAATTGAACTATAGTGAATTTTTAATCAGAAATAATTTTTAGTCAGGCTTAAGCCTTACCTTCCTTCCTTTTCACCTTTGGTGTACGGAAACCTAAAAATTATCTTAATTTAAGATTTTTATTAAGAACAAAACCTTGAATTCGATCTTAAAATGAGATTTTATTCAAGATTACAACCTTAAATGCGGTCTTCAAAAAAAAAGAAGATTTCATTCTTGAATCAAGAGTTTTCGCATTTAACAGACTATCTTGATTTTAGCTCGTTTATTCCCTTAGTGTAATAAAGCAAGTTTTTTTAGTTTGCTTTCACTTATACCTTAATGTCACTTCCGTCGCATAAAATTAATATTTATTAAATTTTTTCAGCAGTAGATAAGCATTTGTTATTGTTTAATTTCTTTTGAATTGAAGTTCAATCAATATTAGCAAAGTTACGACGTTTAGTACTCTTGGAAAAAAATTGTAGCGTCCGCCTTTTTTTTTAAAGAGACGTAATACTCAGGCAATGAATGCCTACTACTATTACTATGTGTTACCTTCTTTAGGAAAGGAATAGTTATAGAGAAAACAGGTGGTGAAGGAAGAGATGGAGGAAATCTTCATTATTTTACAACTCTTCTTTTTTTGCGCGCTTTTTTAATAATGCCACGTTGCAGCGCCTCTGGTGTCAATGAGGCGTATGAAATTTTGAAACTGTATTTAGTAGACATTTCATTGTTTAAAATTTTAACGAAGGCCGGCGCGCTGATGTTACATTGGTATTATTATCTGCTGAAGTCGGTATTAGGTTAGTGACCACTTGAAATAACTGATAAGAGGCACTAATGCACATCAGAAAAATGCGTGGTGTTGTTATTTAAGGACTGTCGGATACCAGGCTCGAATACAGGAGCTTCGGTTTAGTCGTCAACATGCTAACTACTTCAGCCAACGCCACCCACCCACGATAGTTTTGCACAATAAATATTCGAGATATAGTCGAAATCGATATCAATAACGAAAGTCTTGGTCAACTGGGAGGCAAGTGCTAAATTACCGTATTGATATCACAATTTAAATACAGCGAAAATGCAAAAAATTATGAAAAAATTAAAACGCAATATCATACAAATTCACAGTTAGAAGATATAAACGCCAAGTTTAAAAGTAACGAGCGATTTCTTGTTCCCTCAAAGGGAGATAAATTAATTTCAGGTTCATTATTAAGTGTAAATTTATTACGACCTATCTGAAGTCATAAGTACATACATACATATGTATATGAATATATTTTATTTTATAATTATACCACTAAATAGTTTTTAATTTTAATTTTGAAAAGAAAAAAATGTTGCAGTTCTCTTAGAAAATAGAAAGGTATTAAAGAGTACTGCAATTTGCAGACTGAAAGATTTGAGAAAAAAATTTCTAATCCTTGCTGTGCTTACTTTTTTAGCCTTCTGCTTAAGTATTTTACAAATTTGGAATTATTTATTTTTATTTTGTATCAAATAATTAAATAAGCATTAATTTAATTTACTTTTAGGTGTGAAAATATTCTACGTTTTCACTTTGCTCTTTTAATCTTGTTTACTCTGTCTGATTGTGTTTAAATATTTTTCGAAACAAAAATTTGTTTTCGTTTAGTAAAAATATATTTTTAAACGGTTTATTACTTAAATTACTTAAGTACAATACAATAGATAAAATCAAATATGTATGGGGTGTTAAATAAAATGTTTTTTTTTTCAATTTGCTTGCAATAAGTATTTGTGTTGATTTGTAAAATAAACTTTGTTCAAAAATTTTCATGTATTAAAATTTTTAATATCGAATACATAATGAAAAAAATGTTCTAAAATTTTTATAAACGTTTATTTTGGAATATGTAATTATAAATTATTGCGAACTTGCTTATTTTATAATTTAGTAGAACTGGACGGGATAAGTATTTGGTGAACACTCAGCATGTGACCAAATAAAGATTTACATATCGTTACCTTAATTTAGAAATACCCCAACTCATTATTATTTTTTTTTTTTTTTTTTGAAAAAGAGATTTACGCATTTTTAGATACAAAAATTTCGATTTCAAAAAAATTATGAATTATGACCTTTCTATATTAAAGGTAACAATATGTAAGCTGAAATATAAAAATATGGCAATCGGTTGGCCTTGCAGGCCATTCGTAAAACTTACTACCAGTTTTTAAGTCCAAAAATGTATGTTTATCGAAAATTGCCGAATTACAAAATACAAATACTTTTTTCACAAATTTTTTTATAAAAATATCACTCGAACCATTTTACAAATTTTGGTCAACCGTTGCTCAACCGTTACACTTTTGAAGTTTAAAAAAAAATCAGTGAACATCTAAAACCGCTTTGGCGAAGACTTGAAATTATTAAAAAAATTTTTTTCCAAATTTTTCGTCAACCAACAAAGGAGCGAATCTTTTTGAGGTTAAGAGCTGATTAGATTTGATCGACTAATGCTATAAACACAATCAAGTCCACCGACCATCGACTACAAGATGTCAAAAATAGAATACATGCGTGCTTATGAGAATAATTCTTTTAGCCGCTACACGACTACCGACTACACGGCTACTTTTGTAGCCCGTAGCCAACTTAGGCTAATTTCTATTTTTCTTGGCTACAAAAAACAGATTAGTGCTGCCAATACAATAAATGCATGAAATGGTGGTTTTAAAAACGCAATACATTAAATATCGCTATTAAAAACGCGAAAAACTATTATAGTGACACCATTGAAAAATAATAATCAAGCAATAGTAGCAATAGTACTTATAAAGTTAATTCAATTTTCTTGAGACATTTGAAATTTTGTTTTTTCACACAAATTCACTTAAAAAAATCAAATTTGTTTTGTTTTTGTTAACTTCAATACGTATGTCAAAACAGATGTTTATTTTTTGTAGTTAGTGGGGTCGGTAGTCGTTAAAAGAATTAAATAGCTGGCGACTTGGCTATTTCTGTAGCCAGCTACTTTTGTAGTCGGTAGTCGATGGTCGGTAGCCTTTGATTGTGTTTATAGCATAAGGGCTAATAAATCAGTGCAAGTTAATCTAAATTTTTTATTTAAAATATGTTTAAACTAGCAAACCTATAAATTAATACAGTATTTAAACCATCTATAAACGCATAAAATTGAGCGTTTAAACTACCAATACTTTGTTACTTACAGACCATATGTTTTGCATTGAAAGATCTTTCAAATTTTTCCAAGCCTCCACTTTTTATTCAGATCTTGTTCGACCTGTTTTCTTACACTTTAGTATTCTTTTATACTATTCTACTTCGCCAAGCATATACATAATTCGTTTCTTGGTACAATTTGGCGACATATAATTGAAATTTTTTAACTTTTCGTCTTTTTGATTGTGCAAAGAATTGATAGCCTGATGCAAACCAGCTGTTTTTTGACATTTATTGTAGTGCTGCCACAATATTATTTTTTTAACTACACATAAAGTATGGTTCACTGATTTAGTCATGTTTAGTTTAAACCACAAATAAATTTGAGTTTAGTTTAACTAAACCAGCGCTTAAACTTTGATTGATTTATTAGGCCTCAGTAGTTTGAAATTTCTTAAAAAACATTTTAAAGAAAACTTTATTTACAAAATTTTTCAAAATCTACCGAACCGAATCGATTCACTATCTCACGACATCTAAGTGAACTCAACATCTTCCGAATGCCGCTAATTTGCTTCCGATTGGTTTACCCGCTCTTAACTTATGAGATGCTCACATACATAAACACACATATACACTCACACACAAACACGCACACACACGTAGACATGCATACATCCATACGGACATCATCGCGTAAATATTCAGAATCGACTCCTACGACCTGAGAACATCAAAATATGATGAAAACTCGATTTTAAAAAATTGGTTAAAATCAGTAACTTCCTACAGTGGGAAGCTAAAAAATAAAAACATTTAGAAAAACCAAGTTTTCCAAATAAAAAACTCTTTATTGCGGCAGATAAAAAAGCACAACAAAAATCGCAAATGCAACACAAGTTTTTACTCCCAATTGCAAAACTAAACTAAATTGTCGATAAATCTCCGAATCTGAGAGGGTAACCAGAGTTGTGGTTGTCAAAGGCATGAGATATCAATACGCTTACAGAATAAGTACATCTATAGAGATAGCTCTGCATGAATTTGTTTGATTTGCGGAAAAAGAAATAGTTCATCCGCTAGAGTGAGAAACTGATCCATTTATTATACAATGATTTTATTATATGGATACTGGGCGATGCATCTCAGGAGGAGGAGGACGGTCGATATATGTTTATAAGTTGGGTATTTTTTACTCTTCTGTGGGACTGTATACAGTCTTATATTGAATCTGGACCCAGTGTATGCCCACAATATAGGTTAATAGATGCCATCCTGGGTTGTATGTGGCAAACCATGCTTCATTGGGAGCAGACAAACCATAAATGCCAACAAATAAGATCCTATGAGAAAAGAGCATTATTAACGTCTCAAGTAAGGTGAAATATGGTTTAGCTGATTTGAAGGGAGTAAAGACAAAACTGATATAAGAGCATTGTAGAAAAGCTTGTGGTCGAAGGTGGGGATCTCATCTAAATTTGTACAGGAGATCGGCACTGTGATGGTGAGATTTACAATTTTTTAAGAGTCGGTTGCTGGGTGACCGAATAGTTGCCAAAAGACAATCAAGCCAAAGCTAAATGATATGCATAGAATTTCTTAAGTCGACAGCCATTCTGGGATTTTCTACTGTTGGGCGTTTTTATAAAGAGAACGATGGCAATTAAAGCACTGCACATGGGTAGTGATGCCACTTGGGGGATCTACTCTATATTTCGAAACGAAAGAAAATGCATTGGAATTGAAACATTTTCATTAGTTTAGAATTACAGAGTAGACCTCCTGATATCACTTTGGGTTCTACATGGTGAATAGGAGTATTCGGCATATATTTGAAAAATTTAATGATTCAACTTCTTTAGGCATTACCTTCAGCCGTCTACCTATAATACTTACGTGTGACGAGCAGTATCTGAAATAAAAGAGTAAAGGATGTACATATATTCCTTGAAGGAATTATCGTTACCAAGTGCCTAGTGAAGGTGTAAATTCACGTTGAATTGCCTTAAGTTCAACAGATAATAGAAGGCTAGCTTTCAAGGGTAGATCTTTGAGAGATCATTCTGATACCACGGGGTAAGCAAGTTCTGAAGTGTATCTGGCTGTGGACTTGGTGCGGAAATTCTGATCCTGATTGGTTAACTCTTTTTCGAGAGAGTTAATGCGTATAATATCTGAGGATCACACTTAGTACCTGGGAGGGAGAAGGATCTTAGATGTCTAGCAATGCTTGTGATTGGTCTAGATGCTCTAGGACGCGTCTTATTTGATTGATGATCGCACAATGAATAACTTTGATCAGGGATTGCAACCTATGTGTACCTTACAAGTCACATAGTAGGTTTTTGGTGCTCATTTGAATGCATAAAAAGATGTTTAAACCCAAATGCCTTTGAGTAGCATGAGTAGAATACTGCTGGTCCAAAGAACTCTAATTTCAGAGTGTATGGAGAGCTGCATAAGCATTTTTAATGACACAAGGATTGCTTATGAAACGATTCTGCATCTTGAGATTGAAGGAATATGTGACCGTTTACTTGGTCTGGTGCAAACTTTGAGTTATTGGAGAAATAGAGAGTTATTATTATGCCCTGAATAGTCAATATAAGTGTTGCTGGAATGTGCTCTTAAGTCTACGCCTTGATAAATTAGGTGGCAATGATGTGAGATAGAGAGTATGTTGGCATTATGAGAATCGGGACATTAAATCACACTGCAAAAGAGCGATCTGCTGTAGTCCTTTAAAAATTAGAACCTAGAGTTCTACTGCGGAATATTATGATAAAAGTTCTTACATTGTTTGGATTCCATAAGCTTGGGACGTGAAGATAACAATGAATACGTCACATTTTTGGACTATTCCTGAAAGAAGCTGAAACGATAGCATACATAGTAAGAAGGTCCACATTCTGAAGTTTTAATCCACAGAAGATATAGCGCATTGGCAACCACATCTTGGAAAATTAGGAACTACCAATACCAGAACCAATGGCAATATTGAGATTCCTCAGGAGATCAGGGGGTTATTATGTAATTCGATTCGAAGCGGAAACTGTTCGAATTTATATGTTATTAACATTACATTCGAACACATGTCCGTTTCGAATCGAATTACATAATAACCCCCCCGAATTAGATGAGGTGCTCTACCACCTGATAAGGAATGCAATAGATCTTTTCGGTCGCAGTTTCATGCGTTTCTCATAACACTTTAAATTATTTCATTCACAATACCTACTAAGGACTCAACGATGAGAATGCAGGTTCATAATTGCCAGTGACTTCCAGAAATCTTTAAGGTCAAGAGCAAACGTTAGTTATAGCTGTCGTCTTTTTGGTTTTTTGAGAGGTGAATCTAATGGACCAATAATATTGTGGAATGTAGGAGTGCGAAAGGGACGCTTGTAGTCTGCTGATATATCGTCGCTGTTTTAACTAACCGACCTAACTAACATTTTTTTTTTAAAATGAGTTAAGTCCTCTACTAGACTTTATAAGTCATGACACATTGTCTACAGTTTTCATGACTGTGAGCATCACTTTTGTGCCTATATAAGTAAAAAGATTTCTGACGCAGCCAAAAGAATGAATGTATAAAACAACCATAAAAGCTGTTCTCCTGTTAAATTTTTAAAATGTTAGTTAGGTCAGTTAGTTAAAACAGCGACGATATTTGCCCTATGAATATATATGTATGTACATACATATAACCATTAAAATTTATTAAATCTACTCTAGAGTAGGTTCATATTACTCGTATTTATTTCCGCCTAACAAGTTTTTATTTCATAAACTAAGAACTTATCCTCCTACCTTCGTAGGATATTCTTCATAATGAATTTAAACGAAATCAAAAGACATAAATTAATTTTCATTCAACTTACATATGGCATAAGTCCACTCTCGTACTCCCAATACAAACGGAAGTTTCTCTGGCACACAAGCCAAAGGCTGCCAATGCCAAGTCACACTAGTTGCATGCATTTCCGATTTATCACGCTCTGGCAAAGCCGAATAACAATAGTGTTTGGTAAACAAAAGATTCTTATAAGCAATTGTGCCATTCTCATATAAAGTCCAATTTATTGGCCGCTTATCCTTAAGCATCACTCGCATATTTTGACAGGGTGTGCCATGATGTACCAGAAAATGTTTGAAAGTGGCGACAGAAGTTGTCGTTTCATTTTTCAAATGTATAGTAAACGAATTTTGTGTTAATTGCTGATCACTGGAATTGGTGGCTAGACAATTCTTTGACTGCAGATCATAGTAGAAACCCTGTAGACAACAAAAACGTATGCACGGTTTTAGTTTGCAAACACAGGCACGCAAGTGTCGTTCGGTGGGTATGCGTATGCCGTTCTCTATAATAAAATCATAAACTGCAATCAGTTCGCGTGGCACAATCATCCAGTGATAGATGTAAGATATGTTTATGGCTGAGCTATCGCTGGTATTTAAGTTTTGCGCACTAGCCAATTCCAGGGGATAACTGCCCGTTATATTGACTGTGTCTATAAATGCGCAAGGATATTTGGATGTTTGGCTGTGGGTCATCGCCAGCATGCTCCAGATGATGGCCATGTGTAAAAACAACATGTTGGATTAAGGCAGTTCAATATGTGTTGCACCAATAAAATGAATTTAAAGAAATATTTATTTGTTGGTTTCAACTAAAATTTTATTTGAATTTGTGTTTGCTTAACATTTTGTTTATTATTGTAAATGGTTGTAAAAGAAAGAAAATATAAATTTAAAAGTAATTGTTCAAATTCTGTGGAATTTTTCACAAATTTTTTTTGCTGTTTAAATTTTGTTAAAATAAATTTCCGCAATTTTTTAGGTAATTTTCTTGAGAAAAACAAGGCAAGACACAAACAACTCTAAACAAAAAATTTTTGTTTCAATAAACTGCTAATGCATGTTAATATTTTATGCATGATTTTAATTAAATTTATTAAACGTTCACATTAAAACACAAACACACACACACAGAATTTTTCAATTCATTGATTCACACGCAGTTGTGATGAAAGTGATGACGCGATGGTATGGAAATGTGGTTGATTCCTTCTTTTGTTATTGTTGTTGTTGTTGGTAATATAAAACAATACAATTTCCATCACATGGGTTATTTATGTATATCAATTTATAGGTTTCCTTATTTGTGTTGTATTTATTATCCTTGTCCTTTCATGCTTTTGTTTTTTTTTTTGGTTTATTTAATTTTTTGCTCCTTGTTCTAGCCAACCGCACCTGACGAGCTTTTATAGACAACTGAAAATTGGCTAGCAAGTTTCAACTAGAATATGGAGATCTTAAATTTCCTTAACAAACTAATTTTGTTTTGTTGGTCTTTTGTTGCTCTTTTTCTACATTTTCGCAATTGTTCTCATACACGCACACATAAGCAGATATGGGCCCACACGGACACCAACACTTATACATGCATATGTAGTTTTATTAATTATTGAGAATATTTCATTCTTAGTTCCTTTGCATTGAAATCATTAGGGTGTTTTTTTCAGGGGTATAGAACTTCGAATTGAAATAAAACACAAGAAAATCGTTTTAATGTCCATCAATTTGGCTTTATTGGAAGGATAATCTTATGCCATTAATGTTTAAATATGATTTCGGGCATGTGGCCGCCGCGGCTGGCTCGAATAAAGCCAATTCTACAGGTCCAATTTTCAACCACTTTTTCGAGCATATGGGGCCGTATGTTGGCAATAACGCCACGAATGTTGGCTTCCAAGTCCCCTAACGTTTCTGGTTTGTTGGCGTAGACGAGCGACTTCACATATCCCCAAAGAAAATAATCCAATGGTGTCAAATCACACGATCTTGGTGGCCAATTGACAGGTCCATTCCGCGAAATTATGCGCTCATCGAATGTTTCCTTCAATAAATCGATTGTGACGTGCGCTGTGTGGCATGTAGCGCCGTCTTGTTGGAACCACAATTCATCCACATTCATGCCATCCAATTCGGGAACAAAATAGTCGGTTAGTCGGCTCCAATTGCTGTGCACGGTGGCGAATCGATTCATTCCGGTCCTCTTCAACAGTTTGCTCTACAGCGGTAATTGTTTCTTCGGTGCGCACTGTTCGACGTCTCTGCGGATGCGTATTATCACATAGAGTAAACGTAGTGCGAAAACGATCCATGGTTAATCGAATTAATTGCTCTGATGGACGATTATGTCGACCATAAAATGGACGGAGCTTGCGGTAAACTTCGCGAACTGAACCATTATTTTCGAAATAAATTTGCACGATTTGCAAGCGTTGTTCTTTTGTCAACCTGTTCATGATGAAATGGTAAACCAAACTAAATATTAATCACTTGACAGCTGACAAAATGGCCGCCAGTTAAAAAAGTGATGCCAACTTAAAGTTCTATACCTCAATAAAAAACACCCTTTATATGTATGTCTTT
The DNA here is from genome assembly GCA_949987645.1 of Tachina grossa. NCBI lineage: Eukaryota > Metazoa > Arthropoda > Insecta > Diptera > Tachinidae > Tachina > Tachina grossa. Next base: position 55,850,605 of record OX465276.1, on the reverse strand, counting down.
GAGCTGCTTGTATGTTACCTCTAGCAGCAGGTCCTTCAAATAATGTTTAACTTTAACTTATCCATCATTTAATTCAATATTATGTGGTAGCTCTGTATAGAAAAATAATAAAGAAAAACTCAACAAATTTGATTTTGTGACTTAATTTTTTTTTTCTCTAACCGACAGCGAATATCGTTAAAATATGTAACTGAATAGCAAAGTCGATAAATTTTCGTTATATTTATTATAACGATACGATTATCGTAATAAAAGTTACTGAATCCAATAGCAGACGTGAAAACGAACTATTTGTTCCCTTTTTATGACCATCATCGACGTAGAAAGCCCATTCTGGTAGTTGTTTTTTTATATGTGTGCAGGTAAGTTTAGGGCCAAACCCACGATGTTGACAACGTTCGACTTGTCGCACAAGTACATTCAAAACAAAAACAAATTTTAATATGTTGTTGTTGTTTCAACTGTAAAAGTGCGACAAGTCGAACGTTGTCGTTATCGTGGGTCAGGGGGTTAAATTTAATTAGCTGAGACAAAAACCTAAATTTTTAGCAGAGCCCATTTTGCGTTAATAGCGCACCGTTATTACGGTTCCAAAATCCGGGACAGGGAGCTATATCAATTAATACAAAATACGGCCCGAGATATCATTAATAAAATTATACCAATTGGATATTCTAAAGGTATACATATACCTATACATAATACAGAAATTTAATTTTAAAAAAGGTACTCATTGGAAGAGTGAACGATTATTGTAGAAAAGTGGAGAATTCCACAGATATTCCACTATATAAAAATGGAGCTGCTCATGGCTGTTTTTTTTTTACTGCTGTCTTCTATATTTCTTCCTCAAACAATTAATTCCTTTTAATTTCTGCAAAAACACCTTCCTGCTGTGCCTGTACACACAAACACACACACACAAAATACCACCACATAGAGCGTGACTTCCGTTATGTTTGTAATTGTATCGTTTGATTGATAGAGTTTGTAGCTTTATTTTCTATTCATTTGCATTATCAGCTGTTTAATCAACAAGTTGTTGGTTATTGCTCAGTAACAGACAGAGTGGAAAAATGAAAGTTAAGGGTTCTGCTTACAACATGTGTTTTGGCGCCATTTGAAACAATTCCTTCCCCGAGGACTTGAAAGAAAAATGTAAGCAATAATTTTCTTGCATTTTCTTTACATTTTTCTGTTTAAATAAAAAAAAAAAAGCAAACACGGTTGCAACAAACATTTGTTCTTCAATTCTAAAGGTAACTGGATATAAAAGGGACTTTGTGATACAACAAGAAATTAGGTCAAGTTTTTTTTGTGAGACAATATTTATAGAGTTAATTTATTAGATTATATATGAATCGGTTTTTTTTTTGCTTTTGCGAGAATAAGTTTATATATATGAAATGAAGTTTCTTAAAGAGTCTATTTTGAACTATTTTTCATCATCCCACATCAAATCCCACACCGGTTTCGTCAATGCGCCATCTTCAGGTTTCTTTTGCTATCTTGCAGTATAAACCCGTAAATAATTCAATACCCTCAAAATTAGCTTAACTAAAAAGATAAACTTGATATATTTAGATTTTAATATGATGTCGAAAATGTGGAACAGTATAGATGGTAGCACACTGGTAAGACTCAGGCAATTAACGCCTACTGCTATTACTAGGTGTTACCTTCTTTAGAAAAGGGATAGTGACAGAAGGACAGATGTGAAATCGCTTTACGTGAGTACCTGCCATTACGGCCTAATCTCACGTGTGCCAAAGCACCGGGTGTGGGTTAGACGCCAGACCAACGCCCCCATGCACCTTTTTAGAATGAACCTATGGCCCATTCCATAGGGCACATAGGTTGCAATCCTTGAATATAGTTATCCCTGTATTATATTCAATTACCTTGCTGAGGTAATTTGAGCTATCTAAACTCTGCTGCTATGTCCGTGCCCATAGCAGCTTCTGTTGAATGGCAACAGCACCTAGAACAGTGTCTGGCTGACCGCGTCACACCAACCACTAGCATTGATTTAACACTGGGAAGCCAAGACCATTCTCCCAGCGATGTTTGGTAGCAAACCACAGCCACCACGATAATTCTCCGGCTTCCACGCTTAGGTGGTGTGTATACACCTAAGCGAGGTCCCCAAGAAAATTCCTCAACCATTGCCGGCACAGCTAACCACTCATCCATAAAGAACGCATGCCTGTGTCGCCAAATAACCAGTGCCTACTCCCCACTTACCAAAATCATCCCTTTAACCCCTTAGGGGTCTACCCCTTTGGGGTAGGACGAACTCGGCATTTTAGCAAAGGAAACTGACGACCGCTACATGCACTCAAAACTTCAGAGCAGCGAGGACCACTCACGCGAGAAGAACGCAAGCTCGCCACCAAAACTTCTGCGCCTACTAAGACCCGACACTAAAAAGTGAGAGTGTCCTGGGGTCGTATCCAGGACGAAAAGCCATTTTAGCACAGAATTTTTGACAACCGCAATGCATTTATCTCTAAGCAGCCCAGCTGTCGGGCAACCGGCACCCGTGGTACCAGAAGTAGCCTCTGGTTAGACCTCGAAGTTCCACCACAAGGGCTTCACCTCTATCGTCTTTTGAACTCAGGGGCAATTCTAGGTGACGCTGCACCTAGCTGGCAACAACGGGTGTACAATATTTGTTTTCCTTTTATAAATATGTGCACATCCGTTACTCTGTTTATATTCAGAGATTGGGTAGTAACACATAAGTTTTACGGGTAATGAGCCAAAGGTCCGCCAGCGGAAAAAGCTACATTACCCTAGCTGGGGCCCCGGGATTGCCACACCCGTAGTCTACAGAATTAATCCATACACTCCCCTGGGGGTAGTGACAGAAGGACAGGTGGTGAAGGAAGAGATAGAGGAAAACTTCATTCTTTTACAACTCTGCTTTTTGCACGTTTTTTTCCAATAATTTAGAGTTACAGCGCTCTGGTGTCAATGAGGCGTACTAAACTTTCAAATATGTGTTTAGTAGGCATTTTATTGGTTATTTTACTTCGCCGATGATTCTGCTACACAATATCGACGAAGGAGGGCGCTCTGATGTTACATTAGGATTACTATCTGCTGAAGTCGGTATAGTTCAGTGACCAGTAACTAAAGCTTAAATTAGACATGACTTAGCCATAATGCCATGGCCATAACCAAACCAAAATTCAATTGGTTTCTATGGTAATAGATATGGCGTTATGGCGAGTCACGTACAGTGTTGTCCATTAGTTTGGTTCGAACGGCTGTTTTTTATGGCTATCGTTGTGTCACGTCTAATTGCACCTTAAGCCTTCATCACTAGAACTTTTCCCACAACAACATATACAAAGGACACTAATGCAAATCAGAAAAAATTGAGGTTTTGTTATATAATGAATGACTGCAAGATACCGGTTTTGAACTCAGGACCTTCGGTTTTGTAGCCAACGTGCCAACTACTTCAGCGAGCTGACTGCATTTTTTTTTAATTAAATACAAATTTCCGATGGGAATTTTATATTGAAAACAAAAACAATTTTGAGTTATTTTTAGTTAGTTTAAATTGTCTTCTTTAAACTGGCAGTTAAATTTCGGTCTGAGTTTATTTCTTTGTCTTTAAAGTTCTAAAGACAAATGTAATTATTCTAAAAAGCACGAGCAGGCATTGGCGTACCTGGGACCTTTAAGGGGGCGAGAACTAAGCCAGCCCCAGAATCACTCTAGCCCACTTAGAAATTTACAATATTAAAGTAATTTTGATAATATAAGTGAATTGTAGTGAGTAATGTAGGCTTTAGACTCCTCCATACCTCAATGAGAACAGAACAAATTGCAGTTTTCGAAGGCCGCTACATCAACATGAACATCAGCATTCTGGTCCTTGGTATACTGTGTGCAGTGTCAGCTAATGTTAACTTTATTTTTAGTGCAAATGGAATACGCGAATTATTTTGATTCATTGTATCAAGGTTTGTTAAACGATTTTTTTGTAATAAATGCTCTAGCTTAGCATCAGTTTTTGGTGTTCTTTTTTTGTTAAAATATTAATTCGCAAACGAAAATGTCTATTACATTTTTTAAATTATTATTGACATAATCTGGAGAGTTAAGCCGTGGTGAAATAGTGCGAATTTACATTATGTGTTGTTTCAAAAGCCGTGAATATGTAATTATAATTATCACCTGAAATCTCATGTGTATAATATTATCACCTTAAAATTAAAACCTTAAATACGTAGTTAATAATCAAGTCTGCTGCTTAAGGCTGGTACTCGCTATCCTATACAATCACACGACTTACGAAAAAATACAACCCTGATCTATGAATTGATATTGTTTTTTTTTTGAAAATTTTCATAAATTCCATCAAACCAGGGACACATTTTCTCAAAAGTCGCAACATTGTGTAGGATAGTCAGTACCAGCCTTTATGGGTCAATTTAAAAACAGTACATGTAGAGTCAAAAAGGCTTGGGGTTGTTACAAAAAATAATAATATATATATATATATAAAATAAAAATATTTTGGAAAAAGTCTATTTCTAAACATAACTCCTCTACTCTAATATAATTTGAATCACTCATTTATTATAAAAAACTTTTATTCAAGTACATTCTCCATTTTTTTTTTTGAATTAATACGATTCAACATCAGACTTATCAGTATTTATTAAACTATTTAATAATAAATTGCTGTTATTTTCCACACCTTATTCCGATTCGACCACAGTTTCTGAAAATAAAAATATAGAGATTTTATTAAAAAAAAAAAAAAAAACAACGTGAAAGTAAACGATGGGATATGACAAGACAGCATAAAATACTTAAAAATTGTTTCAACAGAAGCAGTACTGAGGAGATGTATTCTAGTCATGCAATTCATTGAACTAGGAAAATAGCATTTACGGAGAGCAGAATGGACGGAGTAGTATCTGTGGGCTTACGGAACAAAAACCTCCCTGATTTGTACCCTATTTTCGGATGGATATACTATGTACATATGTAGATGGTATAAATAGTATTCACTATCATACATAATTTATGTATGTCAATATAATTTATAAATCAATTTAAAAAGTTTTTCATATTTTTATGCAAGGAAGTGTCCAGCAAATTACCTCCAAGGAACTCAAACTTCATACACAAAAAATAGTTTAATTTTTTCGCACGATTTTGACTTTTTTATAAGAGCAAGTTATCTTGTGTAGACTTTAAACAGTTTTACTTGACAGCTGTTGCACTGTGTTGCCATATTGCACCATCGTGCTTATGAGAGAAAAAATCACACTTACCATCTGTTCTTTTATTATGATTATGAACAACCGAAAAGTTTGGTGGCAATGAATAATCGTACTCTACAGGAGGACTAGTGCTGAAATACAGATGTAAAATGAAAATTAATATTTCACATAAGCATATAATGGAGATGAAGTTATCTCTATAAGTAGGGAATAGTAGTAATATGGAACAATCACTTAAGTTGACTTAAGCAAAGTTGACTTTATTATGCCCCCGCTGAAAAATGCAGTGCTACACACGCAAGGAAAGGATCGCACGGAAGTACAGTCACACCTTAAAGTCTTTTACGGCCTGGCCCACGATCTCGACAAGAAATTTTCTATCGCATATTTGTATTGAAAGCAAAAACAAATTTTCGTAGAAAAGATTCTTTTCGACATCGTGGGTCCAGGCCGTTAATCTCTTAGCACTGGCCTCAAAACTTCCGAAAAATACTTTCTCTGCTCAAGTCGATTTAAGCGATTATTCGATATTTCTATCGTTATCGTTATCTATATAATTAGATCTAAAAAATATTCGACACACGAAAAGAAAAAAAATTCGTGCAAGTTCAGAAAATTCTTTTGCGTACCGTGTTATTTCAAAATCGTGTAAAAACACCGTTAAGAAAATATTTGATTGTACATAAAAACCGGTTTTCGAATAATTCAAAAACACAAATTTTTCAAATCCAGTTTACGTTTTTGTTAAATCAAAAAGTGGGCTTAATTTTTTTTTTATTGTTAAAACCGATTTTGGGATTTTTATTAAAACCTGGGTTTGATTTTTTACTAACAATCGGTTCTAATAATGTGTAAAAGCGCCATTTAAAAAATAATTAATTGTGCATAAAAACCGGGTTTCGAAAAATTCAAAAAATATAATTTTTTTTTGTTTAAAATTTTTAAACGCACTAATAATCCCAAATTAATATTTTACCTATTAAGTAAAATATTTTTTTATTAAAAATACATTGAAATTGATTATTGAGGGGTTTAGCTGGATCCTACACAGAAAAAACTAAATTTCATTTTCAGTAATCAAATTCGTTGAATCAGTAAATATTTTATTTGAATGCGGTCCTACAAATAATTTTGTAAATTCTAATAAAAATTTTGTAAAAATTTAAATTAATCAGAGTTCGGCTGAGAGAAAATGTTATTTCAGTGTGTTGGTGTTTATCTTGCTTGTTGATAGGAACAACGTGCTGGCTGTTGTGCGGTTATTGTTGTTTATTTTGATTGATCGTGTTGTATACATGTAAATGCCGAAAAGTAGCCGACAAACGTCGTGGACTGTTTCTTCTCTACACAGTTTTTTGGTACAAATTAATTTAATGGAACAGTACAGAATATTTACTAAGTTTGATTTCAAACAAATATTTGTTTAAAAATTTTTTGGCTATAATTTTTTCTGTGTATGCGCATTTCACTGTTGCTAATGCAGATCATTAGGGGACCTACATGTTTTTTATTTTCTTACTTTACCATTGCTACATTGGCTGACTTTTTTTCAGCCAAAAAAACACTAAATAATTTTTTTTTTGTTATTAAAAACTGGCTTTATTTTTTTTTATTAAAAGCCGGGCTTAGGTTTTTCTTACCGGTTCCAATAACCACTAAACCTTAGAACTGGGATATAATTTTACCGAATGATTTTTAATGCAATAAATAAAGCTGTACTACATAACGAGAGCAACCGAAACAAAGTACTCGTACGTAGTAACAACAAGAAATCCAAAATTAAATCAAATAAAATTTTTATTTGTGGTATACATAATCTTAAAAAAATATTTATTCGTTTTCAATATTTTCTTATATAATGCATTAGACACATTCACCACAGCAAGCTACCGACTACCAAATGTCAAGGATAGAATACACATGTTTATATGAGAATGATTCTTTTGAAGACCGCAAGGCAACAGGGCGGCAGTTTGTTGTCTATGCTGATTTTGTCGTTGTAGTCTAATTAAACTAATTTCTATTTCTTTGGCTATAATGAGAAAATTCAGTGTTGCCAGTATAATACAAAATGTTGAATGAATGATTTTGTACAATTATTTCATATTAATTAATAGAAACAATATCCAAAAATTGATGTGAAGCATAAATTGATTCATTTTTATACTTTTACGTGAAATAAGTATATTTTAACAGAGTAATTAATTTTTATAAATGCAAAATATATGAAAGTGGCAATACTGAACTATGTACATATTTGTACTTCAATATCAGCTGCAGATGGTGCTGCTGCCGTCTCCAAAATAATTAAGTAGCTGGCTACGAGGCGACAAATGCTGCTTGCGGCATTTGAAGTCGTGTGTTCGTATAGCCTGCTGTGGTGATGTGTTTAATGCATAACGCGTGTCAAAATGAATACGAATTTAAAAACATTTTTTGTTGTTGGTTTAGCAGGACTAGATGTATTTCGTTGCTGCTAGACTTCAACTACATGGCGGTTTTGTAAGCTTTTTTGAATTGAAGTGTTGCTTAGCAGCAACGAAATCCATATAACCGTGCTAAGCCCACAAAAAATTTTTCGAAATATGTATCAGTAATTTAAAATTTGATTAAAATATCTGAAATATTTCTCTCAATATTTTTGAGTCTTCAATCGCCATAAAGCTGATATTTTTTTATCTCTTCTAGACTTCGTTTTCTTTTATTTGCGTATTTCAGTCTCATGAATTTATTGTTTTCATATTTTACATCACTGAAGGACATTGGAATTAAAGGTGCAATCAGACGTGAAATAACCATAGTCATAGAAAACAGCCGTTCGAACCAAACTAATGGGCAACACTGTATTGAATTTTTGTTTGGTTATGGCTATGGCATTGTGGCCATAGCACCTTAATATTGCTATAGCTTAAAGCTTTTAAATTTGTGCAATGCTCTTTTATTATGATACATGCACATAAGAACTGTTTTTGTTGTGGTATGCACATTAAGCTTAAATTAGACGTGCCATAACCATAATGCCGTAACCATATCCAAACTAAAATGCAATTTGGCTTAAAAAGCGATACGAACTTTAGCCCGTTCAAATCACAAATATAGAAACAAATGGAGTTCGAATAATAATTAAAAATTAACTAAAAATTAATAGCCATGGGCCGGCCTGTGGCAAAAATTAAATAAAAATATACTTAATAGTAACAAACCAAAAAAGTTTGTCTTAAGTAGAACAAAAAATAAGCAAATTAAGTAACATGTGTATAATTAGTAAAAAGAACAAAACGACAATGGTAAGACTGTTGTAAATATAGTGATGGTAAAATTGAGCTTACAATACAAAAAAGCTTTCAGCAAATTGAAATACGATGAATCAAAACAATTCACATATTCCATTTGCAATAAAATGCTAAGTATATAAAGCAGAAATCTACATCAACTGACACCACACACAGTGGACCAAACACAAAAGAACGCTGATGATGAAGGTTTAGTGGCCTTCGAAAACGGCTGGCTGTTCCGTTCAACTATGTGTTGTTAGTCAGAATATTTACAACAGACTTTGGTGTTATTTGTTCGTTAATAATTATCACATGTAATTTGGCTTAAAAAGCGATACGAACTTTAGCCCGTTCAAATCACAAATATAAAATTCCATTGGTTTCTATGGTAAGGGCTATGGCGTTATGGCAAGTTACCTATAATCAAATACAGTGTTGCCCCTAAGTTTGGTTCGAACAGCTGTTTTGTATGGTTACGGTTATCTCACGTCTAATTTAAGCTTTAGTATAGTGTGACTTGTAGAGAGCATCTGCAGCTGTAGTATAAACTAGTATAAATGTGTGCAAATGCATAAACTTTTTCAAGTTGCAATTTCTGCAACGAAAATATTTTAACGCAAAAAAAAAATTATGTATAAAAAATTATTTGAATTCATCGTATAGTTTGGGAAGAAACAAACAAACCTGTTTACCGTATAATTCAAAATCTGTTTCTTAGCAAAAACTGGTTTGAAAAATTCCAAAACTGAATAATTTGTCAACTCGAATCTTAAATACTGATTATTCATCTGAGTTAGTTTATGGAATCAAGGTTCGTGTTAGCTTACATTACAACTGCGTCTTTAAAGAAACTGAATATTTACAACCAGAATTTGGTTCGAAGGACCACAAATAAAAAAAAAAAACGATTCGATAACATACTTATGCTACTTTACTCTTTTCTAGACAATATACTTACACATTAATACTCCACCAATTGCGTACAAATATATTTTTGGTTAGCAAAAATATAAAGGCCACCGACGCCAGACACAATATACAAATTCCACTCCAGTAGTCAATAATAAAGAAGACTTGGCGGAATCGCGCCGTAATGTAAACAATTATTTCGCGCATCCAAATGGAGAATATCGCCAAAAGATAAATGCAATAACACATGAAACTGAAAAGGAAAATATATTAAATATAAAAATGCCAAAAGTACTCTTCCACTTACTGCCTCTTAGTGGTAACGAAATCTTTGCCGCTCACATTCACCGTATCGCTGGGCAATTTAAAGATGGTAAAATATGCTTTTATAGAGCAGCATAAACTAATCATAAGAGAAATCAAAATGGGCAGATAGAAATACAGTAGAATGCCCCAGAGACGTACTGGAAAGACAAAATAGTTTTAAAAATAACGTTAACAATTATCTATGTTCAAGCACTCACTGTCAAACCAGCAGAAATCTTCGCCAATGCCAGGCTTCCAGTGACGCCCTATATTTGAGTCCTGAGCATATTTAGTCAAGTATTTTAAAGCAAATGCCACTGCCAACGTTAGACCATAAAATATTTTTAAATGCCAACTTTTAATGGGCTTTTGAGCAAATGTTGTCCAAAAGTTACCGCTTATGATATTAAGTATCAAAAAGGAAACAATTAAAAAGAAATAGGCTAGAAAACCTTTTAGAAAAAAAAAAAAAAATACCGATTATAATGTCAATGTAATTGGAAATTAAGTATTCATTTGCCATTTACCTATATTCCTGCAGGCGGTTTGTGACAAATGCAAGGGATTTTTCAATTGTAAATATACTAGAGCTGCTAAACCGATAGTCAAAGAAAATAAATGAAATATTAAACCTTCGCCATAGTTGCTATTGCGCACATCCTTTATGGCTACAAACATGAGGATGACACAAATATTGATCAGAATGGCAACGGAAGTACCTGCAAATATAGTTATGATGCGCTGTTAGATATTTTTAATTTATATAATCTTAAATTTACTTACAAATAACATAAATCCATACTTTTAGACCTTTTTGGTATCTTTCGCAAGTTAGAGGTGTCAGACTCCAACTGTTTTTATGTTCCAGTGGAGTAAAACAGTATTCGTCGGTGGTGAAGAGCTTTTTTCCACGTTTCAGGGTGCCATTCTGTGAATACGATTATGTATCAAAACAAAAATAAATTTATTACCGTAATAGTGTCGATTATTTTTGTTATGAAAATTACGTCCTAGCTCCTGTATCGTGACATAAATAGCATAGCTATAACTACAAAGTTCTATTCAGTGTTGCCAAAAAATGACAATGGAAAATTTTTAATATCGCAAACAAATTTTGCTAAAGTTGTCCAATTTCTAAATGCTAGGATTTTTAACCGGCTACGGTAAAGCCTAAAGGAAGGGGCTTATGTGTGTTTATCAGTCTATCAATTTTGTTTATAATTATGTTCCCCCTTAGCTACTTATCCGATAGATAAGACTCCAACGATATATTAAAAAAACAACAATTTAAAATCATTAAAATCTACCGAGATGGGTATCAAACGCGAGAGTATAAAAACACCATTCTAGAGATAAATGAGAAATTCAAAATGGTGGCTGAGGAACAGGATAAAATCAGGCAAAGCCAAAAATTAAAAGTCATTAAAGCCCATTGTCATAAGTATCACATTAACGCCCAAAAAAAGACCTTTCTAAGTATGTAAATAGTTATATATAAAAATTAGGAATTTTATCTTATTTTTTTTAAGTTAAGAAACGTCTATATTTATTTTCATCTATCATTGTTAAATAAGGTTTCAAAGATTCCTTCAAATTGAGTTTAGCGAAGACCCAACCAAAAGAAATTAGATTTTGAAGATTAGTAGTACATAATTCAATTTGTTAGAATTCGTAAATTTGTATTTTCGAATCGAATTCAATAATAATCCCAAAGGTATTTTGTAAGTTTCCTTTAACTCACATTAAAAAAAACGTTTGTAAGTCAATGGCATTTGTAAACAAAATAAATTATTTAATAAATATGTAATTAAAGTAATTTTCTTGCTGACTATTAACCGACCTTTTTACATGTGAGTTTACGAATAAAATTTTATTTTCTGATTAAAATCAATAATAATAAACACAATATATGATTTGGTAAGTATGTGTAATTAAAATTACTTTCCTGCTGACTATTAACCGATCTTTTAACATGCGATTTTAGTAAAAAAGTTTTATTTTTTGATTGAAATAAGCGGATAAACGAATGAAATGGTACGGAATTTTTCATTACTTTTTATAGCTATGCTATTTATGGCGCTATACAGGAGTTAGGACGTGATTTTCGTAACAAAAATCATCGAAACTAATACAGTTATAAACTTATTTTTGTTGTAATCTTCTTTGTACTTAAAAGCAGAGTACGGAAATAAACGAACCAAACGGCCTGTCCCACGATGTCACCAGAAATCGTTCGATAGAATATTTATATTGAAAACAACAACAAATTTTCTAATGTTATTATTGTTTGCAATACAATTTGTACATCGAATGATTTCGGGTGACATCGTGGGACAGGCCGAAATTGTTGGATTTTGCTTTGTTTCATTCTTTGAAGTGAGTGAAAAAAAAGCTAAACAAAAACAATAAGAACGATTGCTCAATTTGTTTTTGTATTGTTTTTCACATGAGCACAAACCAGAGAACACAGCCGATCGCTGTAAGCCGGCTAACAAAAACAATTTGATTATCTATAATTATATAATTTAGTCATGCGCCGCTAGAAAATAAAGTAATGGAAAATAAATGGTAACGCATTGAAATATTTGCGGCGAATTGGACATCATCATATAATATAATTTTATTGCATTGTTATTTAACACATTGAGGGCTATTATTATGACTTGACGATAAAGTTGTGGATAGTTAATCTTAACTTTAGTAAAACTGAACTGTAAAGTGACCTTTAAAATTTGTCCATTATTACAACTATCCGATAAAATAAATAATACAGTTTTTGTTTAGTGGCAACATTTCTGTGGATTTTGTGGATATTGATTGCTAAGAATGCTGAGTGGCAACTTGCTTTTGTTTATTTGCCAAATTAATTAACTGAAAACAGTTTTGTCAATTCTTTTGCTTTATTATTATGTGTTTTGTGTTGTATTGTTTTTGTTTTATACCATATTTTAACCAAATAAATTTGGCTGTAATTTATAAAGTAGGAAGTGTGGCAAGGGATGAAAATATGGCAACTTCAAATGACTATACTTCACGATAAAAGTTACAGGTAGGATGAACTTGTCTCTAACTTATCATTCACTTTTTGTTAAAATGAAGTTGTAAGAATGAAAAAGTGTTTATCCATCCCATAAAATCATACCTTTAGCTAACGAAAAGTTATAATAATGTCCCTAAGCCGCATAGCTATAACCAGGTGTTCTAAGACACAACTCTCTTCTTTTTATTTTTAAATAAGTTAAGCGGCTAAATTAATTAACCGGAGCTCAGTTAAGCGGAAACTACTATACACAGAAAATTTTTGCTGCATATACATACATACTTGCATTGCTACTCACCTCATATAAATCCCACTTCCAGAATCCATCCTTTTTCTTCTCGACATGTTTAGTTTTACAACCAAATTCGTAACGGACAATAAACACATCCTTGATATTCACCACATCCACTGTGCCATTTTTAAAAGTCAGTTCAATATGCGTATGTTGCGAATGAGATTCCTTTTGGTTCAAAGTGCAATTCTGATGGACTTCGTCAAAGTGCATTTTTGCGGGACAGCAAAATGTTATACATGGCTTTAGCAAACAGGCACAGCCTCTCATGTGTGTGGAAGCATCGTATTCGATGCCATCGATAACTTTAAATGTATATTCGGCGGTAAGATTAGCCGGTATGACTAAGCCCTCAAACGAATAAGAGCCGTCTTTTAAACGCAAACCGTCTGTTATGTTAACAGTTTGGGCGTAGGAGCAGGGGTATGAGCGGGCAGTGCAGGTGGGCAAATGTTGAATGAACAAAACACATGAGAGTAACAATGACAATAGTCCAAAATGATCTAATGATGCGAATTGTTTAAACATTTCTGTCGAAATAAAGAAAAAGAAAAACAAAAACAAAACAAAAACTTTATTAGAGAGATTTTTAAAATAGAAATCGCTTGAAATAAAAACAAGATGGAAATCATGGTACAATTGTACTTTTTATGGTACATTTTTGACCTTGTTGGTACCGTGGTACTACCGCGAGTTACTTGGTACAATTTCAAAATGTCAATGTTTCACTATATGGTAATATTAATTTTGCCTATGTTCTCTTTAATTTTTTTGTGTGTGTTTTATTTTAATCTCTAATATCATAGTCGAATCTACGAATGTACCTTTATGAATGTAATATTTAATATTTTTTGTTATTTTTTATTGTATACTGAATTTTTATACACATTTGTGTTGTTTCTGTTTTTTATTGTAAACTTCTGAATTGTTATACTCATTTTTTTAATGCCCTAATTCAGTAAGAAGATTTAGGACGTTTTTGTTTGAAAATACTTTTGAGTTCTTGTTTTTCAATTCTTCAAATTATTTTCTTCAAAAATGATTGTTGTCTTTGATAATGAAAAATAAAAATATTATTACCATGTTTTTAAAATATAAAACTTCAGTGAAAGTATTATACAATATTTTGAAAAATATATGAAAAAATATGTGTTGGATATGATGTTTGGAATAAAATCATAAAGCAAATACAAGCACCTTCTAGCAGAGACTATTACTAATAATTGTTTTAAAGAATCACAACTGCGGCTTTTTTCCGTCCATAGACAAGACGGCACAATCGTCGAACAGAATTAGGGCATAAGTTTCTGTGTTGATTAATAAATATTAAAAATTGGTACCGTCATGGTCTAAAAAGTACATTTTATTTTCATAGTTGGTACAAAATCCAAGAAATCATTTTCCTTCCCTGGTTTGTTAATATTTAAAATATTGAATGCAAGTTTTTTTTTAACAGTGAGAACGAGAAGAGAAAAAATAACATTTACTCACCGTTTAATCAAGTTGCTATTTTTTCAAATATACTTTTTAAAATTTCTATTTAATTTTCAACACCTTCCAAATAGTTGTTATTGGATTATTATAATATTTTTTTTTAATATTTCCATATACCTACATATAAAATTTTTATTAGCTTTTACTTTTTATGAAGAAAAAAAAAATGTATCCACATTTTTGGCCACCATATAAAAGTGGCTGATTTCACTTGCTCATGACCAATGACCAGCGATCATGGAGCATTTACTTTTCGTTACTTTTTGTTCTATCGTTTGCATTGAAAAAGTTTAATTTGGTCATTAAACATTCTTCAAGTCTGTTGAATTAGTTTCTTTTTTGTTAATTCTTTTGTTTTTTATTGTTGTTTTTTATAAAGCGATATTTAGTTATTTTGTTTGTTGCACTTTAATGATGTGTTACAGTTTGCGTATTTCAAAAAAAAAAAAAAAAAAAAAAAAATAAAACGAAGAATGGAAACGATCGAGAAGCGTATGACCGATATCTAGACGTCTAGGTCTCGCCAACTGTGAATAGAAACTGTTTCTGGCCATTGGATTTCAATATTATGAGAGTTGTTACTCATCCACAGATTACCAGTCAGTCATACATGTTGTTTAGTTGGATGTGTGCTGCCTAAGCTTTTCCATTACTTACTTCAATGGTTGTGGAAAAAGCTTGGTGAATAGCTTTTTGGTGCTTAGCAAAGACTTCAATCAACTACAAAAATATAAGTGGCATGGAAACATATTTTCTTTTTGAAAACGCAACTGTTAAATTCAATAATGAATTTAAATTGAAATTGAAATTGCTGACGTTTCGTGAATGCGCAGAACTTTCTATTAACATTTAACAGACAGGCTGCAGTAATAAATCCTTAGGCCCGGTTTCCATCTGTATGCCATGTGCCATTCAAGGGGAAAAAAAGCGTAACCACTAATTACTAATGAAAAGCAGTTTGATTCAGACCAGTGATGCCAGAATTCCTCCACCAAAAATGGCTAATGTAGACAAAAAAATGGCTAAAAAATGGCTAAAAACTAGCTGAAAAATGGCTCAGCAAAATCGAATGCAAAAATCATGAACTTTATATATATTGTTTTTTAAGGCAAATCAGGAACTTTTTTAAAGTAAATAAAAACAATAAATTGAAGTGATAAATAAAATGATTTTTCTTAAGGTAATAAAAAAAACTGCGCATATAGTGCAAACTTACAATACTTGCATTACGCCTTCTATTCATTTGTACATTCTGCTATTAAGTCTTTAAATTTCTGGGATACTTTTTATTAACTTTCTATTTTTTAACCCCCGACTAAAAAAAGGGGTGTTATAAGTTTGTAGTGTGTGTCTGTGTATCTGTGTGTCTGTCCGTGTCCACGTACAGGCCAAACGGCTGGACCGATTTTCATTTAGTTTATTCTGTTTGAAAGATGACTTGATCGAGAGGGTTCTTAGCTATGTTTGAAGAGAAGCGGTCCAGCCGTTTAGAAGATATAACATCTTTTCTGAAAAAAGTCGGGGGTTTTTAAAATTTTTAATTTTTGTTATTAAACTTTCATTTAAACTTTTATTTTTCTTGATATTTTCACTCGTGTAAAACAAATATGACCCTTGTTTGATTGATATCATAAACCACCAATTACAGTGAAACCTCTCATATTATTAGAGGTGTCCGCACATTTTTTGGATTTCATTGCATTTGAAAAATTATTATTAATTAGATTGGTATAATTTCAGCTGTTGGGTTTAAAATGACCTTCAATGATTTTATTTGTTGGAATACAACAAAGTCGTCTCTAGAAAAATGCTTTGAAAAGGCAGTTTGTAACGGGTTTTTTTTTAGAGGTATAGAACTTCGAATTGAAATAAAACACAAGAAAATCGTTTTAATGTCCATCAATTTGGCTTTATTGGAAGGATAATTTTATGCCATTAATGTTTAAATATGATTTCGGGCATGTGGCCGCCGCGGCTGGCTCGAATAAAGCCAATTCTACAGGTCCAATTTTCAACCACTTTTTCGAGCATATGGGGCCGTATGTTGGCAATAACGCCACGAATGTTGGCTTCCAAGTCCCCTAACGTTTCTGGTTTGTTGGCGTAGACGAGCGACTTCACATATCCCCAAAGAAAATAATCCAATGGTGTCAAATCACACGATCTTGGTGGCCAATTGGCAGGTCCATTTCGCGAAATCATGCGCTCATCGAATGTTTCCTTCAATAAATCGATTGTGACGTGCGCTGTGTGGCATGTAGCGCCGTCTTGTTGGAACCACAACTAATCCACATTTATGCCATCCAATTCGGGAACAAAATAGTCGGTTATCATGGCTCTATACCGGTCTCCATTAACGGTAACTGACTCTCCAGCATTATTTCGGAAGAAGTATGGCCCAATGACTCCACCAGCCCATAGAGCACACCAAACAGTCAGTTTTTGTGGATGTAATGGCGTCTCAAGGGTCTCATGTGGATTCTCTTCACTCCAAATGCGGCAATTTTGCTTGTTGACGTAGCCATTCAACCAAAAATGAGCCTCATCACTGAACAAAATTTTGCGATGAAAATCAGCATCGAGATCAATCTCATTTTCGGCCCATACACCAAAATCACGACGCATTGCATGATCTCGCGGCTTTAATTCTTGCACAAGCTGGATCTTGTAAGGTCGCAAGCCAAGATCTTTGCGCAAAACCTTCCATAAAGTTGATGGACAAAGCTCCAATTGCTGTGCACGGTGGCGAATCGATTCATTCGGGTCCTCTTCAACACTTTGCTCTACAGTGGCAATTGTTTCTTCGGTGCGCACTGTTCGACGTCTCTGCGGATGCGTATTATCACATAGAGTAAACGTAGTGCGAAAACGATCCATGGTTAACCGAATTAATTGCTCTGATGGACGATTATGTCGACCATAAAATGGACGGAGCTTGCGGTAAACTTCGCGAACTGAACCATTATTTTCGAAATAAATTTGCACGATTTGCAAGCGTTGTTCTTTTGTCAACCTGTTCATGATGAAATGGCAAACCAAACTAAATATTAATCACTTGACAGCTGACAAAATGGCCGCCAGTTAAAAAAGTGATGCCAACTTAAAGTTCTATACCTCAATAAAAAACACCCTTTATGTAGAAGTACATTAAGGGGGTTCATCGTGGGAGGTTTTTTTTACGAGTGTATGATTTCATAATGCCAACGGGAAAACGCTAAAATTATGTTTTGTAATAGGGTTTTGCTAGAGGGTAGGAATTTGGATGGTGGGGGTTGGTGGGGTTGTTGTTGTAATATGTTACCTTTGGAATTTGTGGGCATATCTGTCTGTGGAAATTTAAGGAAGCCTGTGTTTGGCGGGGGCAGTGTGTAGTTGTGGTAGATCGGATGTGTATATTTGTCTGTGGGAATTTGAGTCTGTTGAAATATGTAACGGTGGGAATTTGTGTGTGTATGTTTGGGAGAGTTTAAGGCTGGCTGTGATTTGGGTGGGTGGGGTTGTTGTTGTTGCCTTGCCTTGTCTTGGCAAAATTGTTGTAAACTTATAGATAGTAAAATCGAGCTTTCATTACAAAAAAAGCTTTCAGCAAATTGTAATACGTTGAATCAAAATACTTCACATATTCCATTTGCAATAAAAGTTGCGTATATGAAATAGAAATCTACATCAACTGACACCACACACAGTTGACCAAACATAAAAAATGCTGATGATGAAGGTGTACTGGCATTCGAAAACAGCTAGTTCTTCCGTTCTACTACGTGTTTGTCAGAATATTTACAATTATCACATGTAATTTGGCTGGTTTACAAAGCGATACGAACTTTAGCCTTATCAAATCATAAATATAGAAACAAATGAAGCTCGAATAATAATAATTAAAATTAACTATAAATGAATTTGGCAGCCCCTCACTAAGCACTTGAAGCTGACATTTTTTTTTTTTGGATTTATTTGTATGTATTAGAGATGTGACGGATAGTGATTTGGCCGGATACTGGATTTCCGGCAAGATGCGAGGCCGGATAGTAAATTAAAGATTTCATTATTTCTAGTTCGGCAGGCAATAAACGACAATAAAAGGATGGAGCGATGTCAGTTATCTTTGGAAAATAACGTACTGCAGTCTGGCAATACTGAAAATCAACAAATTAAAATCTGGCATTACTGAAAATCAACAGCTGATTGTTTCAATTATTTTACTTCATAATTTGTACGAAAAGAGCAGAGAACATGTCTTCAATGATAAGAAAATCGCCTATTTGGCAATATTTTGAAATTAAAAGTGAAAATAACAGGTTTGCTATTTGTTTATTGTGCAAACTACCAATTTCTCGTGGTGGTGAAGGAAAAAAAGCAGGTGCGTAAGAGTAATGTTTTTTTGCAGCCTATTTAATGAATACAACCTACAAGTTTCGAATCATATACTTATTAATTTTAAATCTTCCCCCAGGCACATCTGCTATGAGCAATCATTTGAAATTAAAGCACCCAGAAAAATTCATGAATTTGAATAAAGATAAAAAAAATAACGACGCAGCTACGTCGCTTGCGGAACCTGTCAGCGCTTGTACAAGTTCCTCTTCTACAGGAAAGGCAACAGACTTTGTCAGAGGCATTCGATAGAAAGCTGCCTTGGGACATAAATAATGCAACTGCGGAAAAATACCATTATCTCATAGCAGAAATGATTGCACTGGATAATGAGCCACTTTGTGTCGTTGAAAGAGTTGGATTCGCAAGATTACTTAAGCAAGCTTTACCACGCTATGAATTGCCAAGCCGATCCTTTATGACCCAAAAAATAGTTCCCGATATTTACAACCGAATTTTCAAAAAAATCCAAATAAGAATTTCAAGTGCTGTCGCAGTTTCTGTCACTTCTGACATGTGGACGTGTTTGCGCAATAACTCCAGCTTTCTGAGTTTCACAGCTCATTGGCTTTCTGCAGAATTTAAACTTCAACACGGAGTTCTAGCTATGAAACCATTTTCAGGATCTCACACAGGAGAAAACATAGCAAATGAACTCAATAGTATTACATCTCGCTGGGATATTGAACAAAGCAAAATACATGTTATTGTTCATGACAGTGGCCCAAACATGGTCAAAGGCGTTCGAATGGTGGAGTATAATTCCGCTAGGTGTTTCATTAATTTGCTTCAGCGGGTTGTGCTTGAGTCTTTGAAGGTACAACCTGAAGTAATGGACTTGATTGCCGAGGTGGAATTCCACTTTCTATATGGTGGAACGCTTATTGGAACAAAAACGTGTTATCTCTCTCCCTTTATGTGTCTGAAAACGACACACTTACTAATCTAACAACTCGTCAGTGGTGTTTGATGGAGCAGTGTGTACAACTTTTGAAGCCGTTTGAAGAAATAACTAAAATTACAAATTCTGGCCTCTCCTGCATATCTGAAGTTATACCGCATGTAGCTGCACTAAAAAAATTCTTAGACAAGGACGAAACTGTACGACGGACAGCCGATTTACTCAATATGAGAGCCTCCTTAAAAGCGCAATTGGCATCTCGTTTTATTTCATTAAGTAAACATCCAAAATACATTATTGCAACTTTTCTGGATCCCAGATTTAAGGCTAACTTTTTGGGAAAAGTTGAAGCTGAAAGAGCTCGACAGACTATTTTATTGGAACACTTAAGAATCACTTGCGACACGTCTACCATCAGTAGTTGTTCATCGACGTCTTCAACTAGACCTAAACAGTTACGATTAAATGAAACTGATTCAAATGTAGCTCCTGAATCTCACGAAACATTTTGGGATTGTTTTAATGAAGTGGCAGATGAAAACAACATTCAGTCTCGCGATTATGAGAAGAACCCAATTGTTACCGAGATTGAATTCTTCTTGAAGGAATTTCGAATTGATCGCAGTCAGGATCCTTACGCTTGGTGGTCGCTTAACTCCAAAAAATACTCAATTTTAACAAGCAAAATCGTTCATTGTCTGCGAACGCTGAAAATTTAGTATTTACTCACCATAATCTACCTCTTCTTAATTTTGAGTATTAATGTCAATCGTTTTATTAATTGGACGTTTTTTAAGTTTTTAGTTTATACATAAATTTTTCAGTAAAGTGAATATCTCAATACGTATTTTAAGTTTTTGAAAGATAATTTTTATTTTTGTTACTTTTTTTACCTTTAAATAAAATCTATTTTATTGTTAGTTACTTAATAAAAATTTATTTGCTTAAAATAATTCTAAGAAAATATCCGGCCGGCCGGATACCGGATAGTAGCTTATTATGCGGTATCCGGCCGAATAGTAAATTTAGGCCGGATATCCGGCAAACCGGATAGTAGCCGGATATCCGTCACATCTCTAGTATGTATGTCTTATACATATGTTGAATCTTTGTTTGCGTTAGTTTCATTTGCCTATGTATCACGATTTTATTTTCGATAACCTTTAGGCAACTGTAGAAAGTTGCCATACATAAAATTTACTAATTTTAATTTTTAGTTGCGTTGCCAGTAGACAAGGCATCTGAAGTGCAATTGCCCTCTAAACCAGCCATTAATGTAAAGTTGCAATAAAACTTATCATTAAAATATTTTGAAATTCTTTGGTTTTATTTACAACAATACTTCTAAAATTAAGCATTAAAAACGAAAACTTAAGATTAAAAATGTTTGAAAAATGTTTTTTAAATACATATTAAGAAGTTTAGAAATTTTTAATAAGCTCTAATTTTAATTTAACAATTACCAATTTAGAGAGAAGTTTTTTTTATTTTTTATTAAAAACGTAAGAAGTTAGCTCAGATTTTGACTCAATTTTGAAATTTGAATTAAAATAAAATATTAACAAAGGTTTAGGGTCTAAAAGATATTTTTTAGCTTACAAAAGAAATAAGGCCACTATCATTTAATTCAAAATTATGTTTATATGTATGTATATAGATATTATTTTTAAATAAATTAAAAAATTTTATTTTATTAAGGTTAATGTTTCTTATCTAATGTTTGTTGTCTTTTTTCAGTTCTTAAGTGTTATGTAATAAAAGGTGGCACTAAGAGCTAAATAAAATACTTAACGACTTAGTTAAATATCTGATTAATGTAATTTGTATATAATATGTTTTGATTGTGTGTGTTGTTCACAGGCCACTCATAACCGTGGTACGCTCAAGCGGTTTCATTAGTGGTTTATCAGGTGCATTAGTATGATTGGGCAAAGCCAAATTCCCCGTGCTGCTCGAAGTTGTTTTAGTAGAACACTGGCTTTGGCGTTGATTATTGACATCACTTAACGAGTATCTAAATAAAATAAATTGAAAAGAAAATATAAATTTGTTACCAGAGTTTGTTAATAACTATTGAGTAATATAACACATACTACATAAATTAAAACATGCAATGAAAGTTAATGAACATTATTTTGTTAGAATGTGTGTGATGTGAAACACATCCAATAATCACTTGAGCCTTAAAATGTTAGATACCATTTTCATTCAAGCAGACTCCGGGTATTATTAAGTTAGAAAATATTATATACACAAGCTTTTTTTTTTGTTTGTTTGAGTGCAATAAGTTATAATTTTGTTATTAAACCTTTTCCTTTAAAATTTCACATTCCCTTCAATTGAATTTTACCTTCACTTCGTTTTAGAATCTTTCTAGACTTTTTGCTTTCATGGCCAAGTTATCCATTTTCGTCTTTTGCGTCACTACAGAGGAATTTATCGAATTTGTAGAGTTTGTTGAATTTGTTTGACTTGTTCCATTACTTTTGGACCTCTTTAACATTCTTATGAAGACATTCAGATATAATGAAAGACTTTTAGAATATTATTAGCAAATCAGTAAAAGACCACAAAGATAAGCGCTTAAATGTTAATTATTTAGTACTAATAAAATGGGTTATGGAAATTAGTTATTTAAAAGCTAATAGTATTATTCAATGTCTTAATAAAAACATTTTTATGTTAAGAGAAATTTGCAACCACTTTAATTTAAAGTTGGCGTAGCTAGAAATTTTTTTCTGACGGCTATAAATAAAATGAATAATTACAGGCAGTTTTTAATATTTCTTGGGGGGTGGGGGCACCAGTAGTTCTTGAGGGTAGGGCAATCCCACCCCCCTAAACGGTGTTTCTACGCCTATGACTATAAAGATATACAAAATGCTCTAAACGCAAGAAAAATCAAATAAGAGTGCTATATTCGGTCGTGACGAATCTTATAAGCCCTACACCGACTTACGATGTATATGTTTGTTTGTTTTTTTTTAAGTACATATATAATTTTTTGTTATAGTCACCTCTCGGCATTTTTCGATTACAGAATTTGATTGAAATATTGGCATTACCACAGGATTGTCAACTTTTTGTAGCGTGCGACAGCAAACATTTATGTATATTTTTTCAAAGAAAACGAAACTTTTTTTACTTCTTTATATATTTGGTTAGGCCATCAGTAGCTCATTATTAGGTATAATTTTAAGAAACATCGAGTCACAATGTTCTGAAATACAAGCTTAATTGCTTGCTGTCGCATGCGACAAAAAATTATACTTTCTCGTAGAAATGCCCATATTTTATTTTCGATATTGCACTCTACATACATATATTAAAGAAATACAGAGGGAATCTAAACACCCTTATTTCAGTTGTCAACATCTTCCTAAAACATGAAATATGTTTAACTGGAAAAAAATAATTTTTGTTATTTTGTTACCCATTTTTTTCTTCAATTTCCAACCCTGGAACCATAATTTTGATTTTTCTAGCTTTTAATACTAATTTCTTTCTTTCTAAAATATAGAATATATTTAATTACCAAAGAAATAATTAGTTTAGTATATCACAAAAAGTGTAAGTTTCCCAACCATGGGATCAACCTTTTAAATTTTTCTGAATCCGTATGCTTCTCGTAATCTATTTCTTTTAAGAATGTAAATTATGTTTAATTTATGGAGAAAAAGGAAAAACTAGTTTTAGTAGATTACTGTTATATAACAAAAACAACTTAAAGGTTTCCATCCCGGGAAATAATTTTATTATTTCTTATTTTTAATACCAATTTTATTCGTACTGAAACATAAAATAATTTAAAAAAAAAATAGTTTTAGCTAGTTACTTTTTTATGGTAAAATCAAGCTTAAGTTTTCCAGCTCTGAAACCGTCAGTTCGATTTTGGTGATTTTCAATACCAATCTATTTTGGACCATTTCTGACACACCAGTTCAAGATCGAAGTCTCTAGCTTTACTGGAAGCTTCGGAAAACCGATTTCACCTACACCAGATGGACGGACGGACAAACGGACATCGCTTATTCGTCTTCCCAATTCATAAGGATACAGAATATATATATATATATATATATATATATATATATATATATATATATATATATATATATATATATATATATATATATATATATATATATACTTAATGGTTCACATATGAACATTGTGGAAATTACACACGTAATGACAAACCTATATATACCATTTAACATTTTTGATGAAGGGTATAAAAACAATTTCTATTTCGCATTCATGTTTTGTATGGATCTTTGCTGAAGGCTGGTACTCACTCTCCTATTTTTATTGTTATATAATCGACATAAACTTCATCATACCAGGGTTGTATTTTCTCAAAGTCGCATGATTGTGTAGGATGGTGTGTAGCAAAATATCTTGCAATATGTTAATAAACTGAGAAATGTATGCTTTTAAAACGCTCAAATGGCAAAAGTCTTATACCTTGTTTCTATAAGTCAGGCAGGCGACAGGTCTATAAAAGTTGTATGAAAACCACTCAAAGAAATCAGTGCTTTTCATATAAATTTTCTACTCAAGTCAAGCGTCCGTTTTGTGGAAACAGGGAGTTAATTGTAATAGAAAAATTACATGGAAATTTGTTCCTAATTTGTTTAGCTCATCCTTTAAGATATGACAAATATTTTTATCTGTCTTCTATTGTTAATAATGTCATTGATATCTTTATCAGAAATCATTTCTTCTACAAGAAGAAAAATATGCCTGAATATTTTTGCTTTTAAATAATATGTTAGTGCTCAAGCTTTTGCTAAATTCTGCGAAACATTTAAAATTATGGCAACACTTTACAACATCATAGTTTTTTACAACATTTAAACTCGCAAACTATTCTTACACTGGAAAGTTTTAACAAAAGGGATTATATATTCCTTTTCACACATTATGCGTGCGAATATTTTGATTATTCGAAAATGCTGAACGTATAACAATCATTTGTCGTATTTGCATTGAGACATCGAGAAAACGACGGCGCACGGCCGAATTACCAATTGTTGTACTATTCGTATTACGATAACTAAGACGGCTACACGATCTATAAAATTTTGTAATAAAAAGTTTAAATTAGAGGTGAAAAAATTCAGTGTGGGCTCTCCATATAAAAATTGTATGAGCTCGGAAAATTATGTAATCTATCACAAAACTTATACTCATTCTATTTTCATATTCTTATATTTTTTTAAACCCCGATTAAAAAAAGGGGTGTTATAAGTTTGTAGTGTGTGTCTGTGTATCTGTGTATCTGTGTGTCTGTCTGTGTCCACGTACAGGCCAAACGGCTGGACCGATTTTCATTTAGTTTTTTCTGTCTGAAAGATGACTTGATCGAGAGGGTTCTTAGCTATGTTTGAAAAAAATCGATCCAGCCGTTTAGAAGATATAACATCTTTTCTGAAAAAAGTCGGGGGTTTTTAAAATTTTTAATTTTTGTTTTTTAATTCCAGTTTGTACACAGACAAAAATTAAAAAGTGTTTTAAATTATCAAAATATTTGCACTAAGAAAAAAATAAAAAAAATAAAAAATAAAAAAGATTTGAAAATATTTTATTTTTACTATCTTTTTAAAAATTTTGTGACGTCGTAAAATTATCAAATCAATCACAAAAAGTTAAAGAATCGTATCTCAATCTATTTTTATATTGTGTAAAATTTTTGTTTGCTGGCAAATTTTACTGAATTAAGCCACTCGTAATAAAAATTAAATATTTTAACGAATAACTTAAGCAGGGTTAATTGAAACTCATACTTAGGAATAAGTTAATTGGATAAATAAGTGAATCAAAACATTAATAGTCGATTGAAAATTTTGCTTAATCCTAATTTACGCTACACAAGTTTTATTGCTAAGTTGGTTAGTTTGATAGTAGAGAGCGACGAGGGAGAAAGAAACGTTTCTGTTCCCATTTTCTCTCACCTATCAAACTAATCAGCTTAGCAATAGTGTAAACTAGGACTTAGGCCCAATAATTGAATTCTCAATAATGCGTCATTTATCTTTAAGTGCCTCTTAAGTACCGAATTCATTTTTTCAGTCTTAAGTCTTAGGAGCATACCATATGTTATTGTGCTTGTGTGTGCTTATTGACAGCGTTGTCAACTTGGTGCGTTTCGCACCATTTTGGGTGCTTTTTGAAATTTTTTGTGCGAAAAATTCCTTAGTTGGTGCGTGGTGCGCTTTTTTTAAAATTTCGGTACGTTTTTTAATTTTTGGTGGCACCAGCGCAAATTTAACGCAACAATGGGTTAAAACCGGAAAATTCTTGTTGTGAAACTTATCAACTTGCTGATAATGTTAATTACCATATTAATACTAATGATGTTTACAAAATATCACAATTTGAAATAAAATCTGTTGTATGGCCCGATGACAATAATGATGAAAATATTGGGTTTATTTATTTAGAATAATTAATTTTTGTTCTCTTTTTAAAAAGTTTTAAACAGAATTTATAAAATTAATGTACAAAAATGTATCATCTTGTACAAGTGAATGTAAACATATTTATGTGCCCTTAATTATGAAAGTTGTGTAAGTCATATATTTGTTTGGTCGAGATATTTAGTATATTACATTTGAACAAATCTAAATATATTTTTGGATTTTATGAAATAGTTTAATTTAGAGTTATACTAGTCTCGATTAATATAAATTTATTTTACTATATCGAATCAAAAATGCGTATGACTTAGACCACTTTCATAATTACGGGTACATGTATGCCATATGTGTACGAATTCGTTCAGTACATATATTGTAAAAGGCTATTTCTTTTAATTGTGATATTTTTAATATGGATACATTAAACTTCTGATAAAAAAAAATTTAAAAATATTTGAATAAAATGATATATACTGGTCTTATTAGCTTTGAATGCTTACTATTTATTAATTGTTGATATCTTTAAAAATTTTTGTACGAAATTAAATTTTTTTATGAAATTAAAAAAAATATTATCAAACATATTTGTTTAGTTTTTTTAGGTTTTACCCTTTTAACCTTGAACTGTAAGAACTTGTTTTAGTGTTAAATTTTTAATACAAAAAATATAATATACTTTTTATGCAAAATCAATTCAATAAACATTTTAAACTAAAGAAACCTTGGTGCGTTTTTTTGTAAATGGCGCGATTTTTTCTCCATTTTGGTACGTTTTGAAATTTCAAAGTTGACAACGCTGCTTATTGAAAACATGTACATAAACATCATGTGGTCGTATTAAAAAGAATTTCGTTTAATTTTCATAAATATATAACATTCACAATGCATAGTATCATATCATGGAATAAATAAATAGAAAAATGCGTTCTGATGCTCTTTTGGTTTCATAAAATGTGTTTTTATGCAATTTTAATTTTCTACATGTTGCTAACCTAACTTTCTTATTTACATTAAACATCTGTTTTCTATTAGAACTATCAACATTTCACAGTGCTACCATACTTTCATAGTATTTAAGTGATCATTTAATTTTACGACTGAAAAAATGAAAGTGCAATTAAGTGCAACTTAAAAATAATTGGCTATTAGCTAAATGACACTTAATTGAGAAGTCGATTATTGGGCCTTAGTGTATGGCTTGAAATTGAAAAGAAACATAAGTTACCTGAATATAAAAAGTCCCTAACTCATTATTTTTTATTAAATCCAAATTTCTGCATTTTTCGATACATTAGATAGAAATCAATAATTGTACACAACAATCATTTCTCACATTCCGTTTCATTAGAATTTACGTTAAATAGCTGATGTTAATAACAATCTCTACCCAAGTAGATAGACTAGGGTGCTGATGAAGTGCGTTGCTGCACAGAAAAATATCGGTATGTCCCCCAGCTTAAAAGTCTAATTTAATTTTTCTTCTCTTCTTTAGAAACTCACGTTAATTAATAAAAAAATATTTCATTCAATAAAAAGAATTGAAATTACTGAACTCAAGCCTGACTAAAAATTATTTCTGATTAAAAGTTCTTGAAAACTTTATTTGCTGCTTTATGTGTCGCTGCCGCTTTCATAATAAATTATGAAGCTGGGCTACACTGCGACAATTGCAGCCTGCTGTGGTCAATGTTGTTAATTCATTAAGATATTATTAGTACATATTTCTCTTCTCTCGAATCGAGTGCAACCATTTTTCAATTTCCTGTGAAATTCACTTCTCAATGTTTGCGATATAAGCTACATCCGAAAGGAAGAATTTATACACATTTTTTAAATTAGGCTGCACAAAAAAACTATAACTGAAATTTGTTGACTGTGTGAACTACAATCACACTCATGTGTATAAAAATACTCCGACTATTAACTGGCTACACGTGCGTATATACGGTGGCAAATGGGAAATAAATATCCCGAGTATCATCAGTAGTTTTTTTTGTCTGATTAATTATCCATAGGCTGAGTATAAAAATACTCAGACTGTAAGTATGCGAGAGAGAGAGGGAGAGAGATAGAGCCAATGCGTTTAATACATGTGTCTATTTGTTTTTAGTTGCAGCGTATTTAAGTATTTTGGATAAGCGATGTAGAGATGCTCTTGTATGTTGGAATTGGATATATTGCCGTAGTTGCCTGATAGAAAATATGTATGTGAGCGTACGAATTTTTTTGCTCTACTAAAATTAAGACTTTACTTATGTATATATGTGACGCGCAAAATAGAAAGGGACCTAATGGTAAAAACCGATTTTGCTCAGAAGAGTCATTTTAAAGATTTAAATACGTGTACTTCAATTTCATAAAACGCACATA
The DNA here is from genome assembly GCA_949987645.1 of Tachina grossa. Lineage (NCBI taxonomy): Eukaryota > Metazoa > Arthropoda > Insecta > Diptera > Tachinidae > Tachina > Tachina grossa. The sequence continues at coordinate 55,821,973 of OX465276.1, read as the reverse complement.
TCTCTGGGAGGGAACACTTTTGGGGCATGGGATCGGTATCATTCGATGCTCAGATGTTGTCCACATCAAAAAAAAAAAAAAAAGTGAAAATTGATTTTTTTACCCTTAGGTCCCTTTCTCTATGAGCTGTCACATATATATTTTTTTTTAGTACTAATTGTCATTCTCTGGCATCACTATCACAAGAGTACGATTGGGAAAATTTCTATTTGTCTTAATTCATAAAAACTCTATGGCTCTATTTATTTTTTTATTTATTGATACATATTATACAAAGTAAATTTGCATAATATAGTTTCACAAATATCGTCGCTGTTTTAACTAACCGACCTAACTAACAACTTAAAAATTTAACAGAAGAGCAGCTTTTATGGTTGTTTTATACATTCATTCTTATGGCTGCGTCAGAAATCTTTTTACTTATTTAGACACAAAAGTAATGCTCACAGTCATGAAAATTGTAGACAATGTGTATTATGACTTATAAAATCTAGTAGAGGACTTAACTAATTTTTCAAAAAAATGTTAGTTAGGTCGGTTAATTAAAACAACGACGATATAGGCGGAGTAACTAGACCATATGTCTTAGATATTATTAACAGTATTTTAAAAAATTTTGTTACTGACTGTACGCGACATATGCCTTCACATAGGAAGTAGCACGTGGTTGTTAAAGAAATTCCACAAAATAACCGTAATATTTTACGATTATCCGTGGCAGATCAGTCAACCAGTGCGAGCGAGACGCAAACTCTCGAAGGCCAAAAAACACACACAAGCCTGACCGCCAGCGTGACCGTTTGACCGACTAAAGTGACAAATTGCCACTTTTTCGACTGCCTTTCCAATTTTTCAACTGCCTTGCCACTTTTTGTCCCTCTTTTTTTAGGGTGAATTATATGAAAATACATTAAAAATAAAAAGTTTAGTGTAGTTTTCTCGTTTTTTTTTTTAAATTTTGCCCCTTTTTTTTTGATAAATCCCCTATTTGTTGCCACTTTTTGAAAAATGTCATCAGTCACCCTGCTGACCGCACTTAAGAAATAATTACGATAACGTGAGAGCTATTCTTCAGCCCACAGCTGCTTAACGACTGGCTCTATTTATATTTAAGCTTATAAAAGTAATTTGACTATTGACTTAAGCTTCATACTCTTTTTTTCACGAAAGGGAAAAAATTTTATTTCCACCAATGTGTTGTAACCAAACGTTTAAAGTTTGGAATTTATTAAGTTTTTGCCTTGTATGTTTGCTCTACTTTATTTTTATATAAAAAAAACAGGACAGCACAATTAATGAAATCAAACTTGAAATTAAAACTCACCTGTTCGTTATCAATTTTTTGACCTTTTTCTTCATAACAAACAACATAAAAATCAGGAAACCCTGTATGGCATTACAAATATCTGCCACATAAAAGATTTTCGACCAAGACTTATCCGGTCCAACAAAATATGAAACAATTTCCAAAGACCAGGTAACACCCATAACCAAAAATAGGCGCAAAAAGAGACCAAATCTAAAATATAATAATAATAATAATATTGAAGTTCTAAATTTATTCAAAACAGAAATATACAAACTTGTCTTTTTCATTTCTCAAATTGTGCGTACTGTCCTCTCTGGCCATGATGCGTGCCATTTCGCGTTGCACCCTGTGGATCTTCATGGCGGTCATGACAAACATAATAATGTTGGCCACAATTATACCGATGATGGGTGCAAAAAAGTACACTAAGCCCGACCAAGTTAACACTAGCACGAAGAAAATATATTAGTCATGCATATGGACATGTGAGTTGTACCCATATTTCTACCAATTTCACTTACTATTGATCCAGCAGTATTCTCCGCCGCCAATAGCAGGCTTCCAATCATAAGGTATATCAACATATTCTTGTATAAACCAAGTTGCAATTAAAAATATTAACGGTATGCCCCAAGAATATACTGAATACATGGCAAATCTTTTCTTTTCCTGAAAACGATTAATACCTCTTGTGCCTCGAAAATTGTGCCACAAATCGAAACTGATGACACTCAGCCAAAAGAAAGCGGCCATAAAGAAATAATAAGCCGTATAACCTTTAAAACAAACAAAAAATTATTCCTTTATTTCTTAAAAAAAATTCACTTTAGTTTACCTATAACTTTACATGACATTCCCATCACGTCTATATCCGTTGACAAAGCATTCACGCACAACATGGAATAGCCCACAATTAAGCCAAATAAATAGCAGACCAGAGATTTGCCATGCTGGTTGCGCAACTCCGATATGGCCAAATACACTATGATCGTTAGAATCATGAAGGGTATGGAGAATAACATGGCGAAGGCGTTTATAATTTTCATTGTACCGTAACCAGGACTCAAATCGCAATTGGCTGGATTCAAATAGAATGTGGCGTTCGTATCATTGCCCATCGTGGGCACCATACAATACTCCATCTTACTTAAATATGATTCATCGTAGTGGCGAAAGATGGTGCCATTCTGAAAATATTAAAAACTTGTTTAAATAGGTTGAGTCATATACAATTAAAAATTATTAAATAAATAAGTCGATTTCAGTAATAAAATAACTTAATTTAGGTTTGAAGAGATAAGTTAATACGTCGTAAATGTTTTAACATTCACAGCAATTTCAATATCTTGGTGGTTCTATAAAATTTATGCTGTCAAAAATATTGAATTTAACAATGAATAAGTTAGGTCAACCTAACCTGAGAGGAGAAAGTATGCTTTTCATCTCACCTGTGTGCAAATAATTAGTAAGTCCTTTTAGCTAAGAGTAGGAAAGGCATAGTGGAAGTACAGATGGTGAAGTAACATATAAATAAAGATAAGCATAGCTCAATTCAAAAAAGGGACCCCGATTGTTAAAGATGGTGGCGTTGGCTAGAATAGTTAGCACGTGGAGTAGTTAGCACTAGGTATGCCAAACGGGAAATTCCGAACCCGGAAATCCCGGGATTTGGCAAATCCCGAATCCCGGGATTTGTAAAATTCAATCCCGGGATTTCATTTTCGGAATTTCTTAGCAATTTGTATATAAAAACTTTGTAAATTCAAATTTGCGTTGATTCTAAGGTATTTTTTATAATATTTAAAAGTCCCAAACAATTTTATACGTACAGTTTTAACAATTTAATGACTATTCGTGACATATTTCTTATAAATTAACAACAAGAGCAAAATAAATAAACTACTTTCTTACGGTTATTTTCATCAAAGGTGCTACAATATATGTACATTTTAGAATTATTTTGAAAAAAAGAAACATATTACCTTTGGAAGGAAAATAACATTTGAAAAATTCATAAGTTTGACAAATTTATTCCGGCTTATTCTATATTATGAGGGCAATTATAATTTAAATTCCACGAGAAATTTTTCCCGGGGAATAATTTCAAACAGTAGCAAATAATAGGGAAAACAAAAACATCTAATTGGAAAAGGGAGAAATTTCTTCGGAAATTTATTCATAATTGCAGTGTATAACTATCTGTATGTCGACTCCTCAACGCTAAAAAAATTAGTACTTATCTACTTGTCGGTAACAATTGAGTACTATTGACACCTCCTTACAATTGGAGTAGAATACAATACAAGTCGAGTGAAAACTTTTTGTTGTCGTGTTGACGTAAAAGCGAGAAATATTTATAGAATAATGCGGTTTTTTTTTTTGTCTAAAAAAATGCTCGAGTGTGTATGTATGTTTTTTACATTGCAGTTCAAAGTTATTTTGTTTTTTATTTAGACCGTTTAGGTCGTTTTTGATAAAGACCTAAGATCAAACCAATTTAAATTACATGGATTTGATAAATAGTTTTAGTCAAAAACGACCGACTGAATGAGTTCGACTCAATTATAGTTGTATTCAAGTTGCAGAGTACTCCTTTACATACCCAGCAAAAAATTTCAAAAAAGGTAATCGAGTTTGGAATTAAGCATTTTTGGTGGAAGCACTTCCCTACTGCATTACCAACTTAATGATTTTAACAAGGCGTATGTATCTGTTGAACTTGTAGAAAAAAACTTAGGTATAAATTTAAAATTTTTCAGTAGAGCAAAAATATTGTTCAAGTGCTCAGGCAAGCTTTTAATGTATGTGCCTATAAAAATGTGATCTTTAGACGTAATTAATCGAATTTGATTAGAATAGTGTATACATTTCTTTTAATTTTTCGACATGTTCAGCCTTATTATCGTTGTCATAGTCGTAACGAAATCGATAAAAATTAGATAATACTTGGTATACATACATATGTAACAACCGTCATATTTACTTGTTGTTGATCAATCGCAATTAAAAAAACGTTAGTAGACATATTTTTAACAAAACAATATTGTTTTTGCAACTTATTTGTATGAAAGTGAATCTAAATATTTTCGTAAGTCAACTTAAGCGATAGTGCTAAAAGTCCACCGAAATGTATATTCGTTTTGGTTTAGATAATAGAAAAACATTTATATTGAAAACAAAAACAAATTTTCATATTTAGTTATTGTTTTCACTATAAATTCTTTAACATCAAATGTGATTAATTAACTTAAAAATAGATGAGAAAAATTCTTTTGATTTTTATTTCATACTCGTATTAGAAAATTGTTCACTTTAGAGACGATTGTGCAATGATAAATTATGAACATAAAACCTTTTAAAATTCATTAAATTGTTATTAAAGTAAGATTTATTTAAAAAAATAATTTATTTTACGAAAAATATTTAGATCCCGAAATCTCGAACATCCCGTCATCCCGAAAAATCCCGGGATTACAAAATGCCGAATCCCGGGATTTCCAAAAATCGATCCCGATTGGCACCAAAGGTCCTGGGTTCGAACCCGGTTCTGACATTCATTAAATAACAGCACCATGAAGTTTTCTGATGTGCATTAGTGTCACATTTTATCAGTTGTTGTAGGAAAATTTAAGTGATGAAGACATAGACACTGGTCAATGAACTAAACCGGCTTCAGCGGATACTAATGCGAATGTAACATCAGATCGCCCTCCTTCGTCGGTATTGTGTAGCAAAATCATCGGCGAAGTAAAATAACCAACAAAATTGCTACTAAACACAGTTTCATAAATTTAATATGCCTCATTACATCAGAGGCGCTGCAACACTGCATTATCAAAAACTTGCAAACAAGCAGAGTTGTTAAAAGAATAAAGCTTTCCTCTATCTCTTCCTTTACCAACTTTCTTCTCTATCACTATCCTTTTTCATAAAGAAAGTAACACCTAGTAATAGTAGTAGGCATTCATTGCCTGAGTGTTACTTCTCTTAAAAAAAAGAACTATCAGAGATTCGGTTTTTCCAATTTACGGTATGCGCTCGTGCTCTGTTGTTATATTAGTTTTAATATTAACTGAAGCTGTTACTGTTCACTGACCAGTGACTTCCATGAATTAACAAAAGAAAACAGAGAGGCATACTATTTTATAAATTGTATGACACTGGACTCGAGCCCAGGATCTTTGGTATTGTAGCCAATGTGCTAACTACTTTAGCCAACTTATTTGAAGAGACGATGTTTCCAGGTGACAGAAAGCCAATGATGCACTGTTTTCTTATCTTATATCGACAAACGTTGATCGCGGTATGTCTGCAAGGTTCATCCCAACCTCCCGCTTTAAGAGGACTAATACTGCGTCTAATTGGTGAGTTTTTCTTCGGAAGTGTACATATTGATTATGGTAGTAAGCATGGCCGCTGCGAAGAAGCAGGCGTAGTTCCTGTGGTTGCTACTCTCTAGGAGGAAGTTCTTGACTAGTGTCCGACAAATGCTAGTGAGCGCGATTAACCAGACTCTACTTTAAATGCTATTGATATTTAAACCATGATGCTTCTGATAGTAGCGGATGGTTCCGGTATTGGTCATAGGCAATCTTTTGGTGTTTTTTACGATGTGTACAACTCGTCCGCTCATTAAGGCATCTCCCTAAATCTTCTAAAGCAGCGCAAGCTTAGATCTCTCAAATCACTTATAAAGATGCTTGCTTATGGCTATGTGTTCAAAATTTGCTAGTTCTTTTTAAGGGGGTAAACTCCAAATTTTGCAATTTAAACAGTGGTCATATCCACCCATCGTTAAAATTGTTTATAATTTTTGCTACTTTTTTGGGCTTAAAGCCAATGTGAACATCTTCGCTGAACCCAGTATTAAGACCACCGTAACATATGGGCCATAGCAAGGCGCTCACTTAAATCTTAAATCAAACAGCTTTCTATTTATTAACATGCTTTTGGGATTGTTAATTCCGAGAGAAATGGTACAATCTAATATTTCATTAACAAGAGTTTTTAGGGACTGAGCTGAATGATATTCTAAATGGAACATAATCATTGCAAATTCTAAGACTAAGTTGATAAACTAAATTTTTCCTCTCTTGTTTTACTCAGGAATTTTAGAGATAAATTTTTCTATATAATAATCTTAAGGCACTAAGGACCAATTTCTTCAACTATGTATATTTAAATATCAATTCATATTTAAGTAGAGACGCTCCATGGTCTCTCTCTCTAAGTATGCCAAATTATTTCCAACATCTTATAGAACCCTTTTGTATAAAATTCTCTTATTGAGGTATTTAACCACCAACTTTCTTCATTAAAAATCTCAAACGCTTTTAACACCAACACATTTCAGTACTTACCGCAAATATATTCCAAGCATCTTCTGGCTCCCTTTGAGGCTCCAAAGCGTACATAGGATTGCACGGTCGGAAATGCACAATAGCGTATTGCTCGAATATATCCACCGTTTTCAACGAGCCATCCGATTGTGTCATATTTAATGTTGTCGGCCATTCGAAATCGGTTTGTGCATCAACACACGACGACTCATTCGAACTGTATAATTTACCGAAAGGACAACAAAAATTTATGCACGATTTCACTTTACAAATGCAACCACGTAAATGAGGTGCCACTTTCACCGTCGTAATCGGATCTGTGTAGATATAATTGTATACTGCAATATATTGATGTGGTATAAGTACACCGTCGTGTATAAAGGAACCATTGTCGAATCTCTGATCATCTGTTACGTTGACGGTGTGGAAGAAAAAACAGGGAGCATGTAAGCCTCCTCTTATGTAATGCTTCTCCAATGCTGACGATTTACTCCATATCTCAGGTACAAAGATAAATATATAAATCAGTATTATTATATGTAAACGTTTAAGCGGCAAATGAAACATTACGTTAGAAGTTTAGGGTTTGAAATAAAACAGTCTGCAAGAAAAAAGAATAGAGAACAAATTCATGTTACTTCTTATTTACATAGTTGTTGTAATTTAATTAATTTTATTAATATGCTTTGTTGCCTTTTAACTATTCCCCAGTGTCCTTTTTGTTGAGCAACAAAGAAAAATAAAAAAAAAAACAACAACAAATAGAACAAACATACTTAATAACCTTGAACTAGATGGTATCTCAACTGAGACGAATTATCATAATTATCTTACAAAAATATAAAACATATTTGTAAAAAAATACAAATTTTAGTTAATAAGACAATTAAGTTTCTTACATTCCTTTTCACTATGTATGGTTAAGAGTTAACGTGAACTTTAACTGCAAGTTCTTCATACAAAACTTGCCGTTAAAGTCCCTGTTATCTTTTAACCATACATTGTGAAAAGGTACGTTATACATATATTTTGGTTATAAAGAAAATAGTTTATTAAAGTACTTTTAAATTTTCATAGAAGGACATTTTTCGTCTTTGATAAATAAGGATATTAAAAAGCATAAAGGATATTAAGCAGGAAAGAAAGGTTAGTAGAGCGGTGCCAGGCAAAAAGTCTTATTACTGCTTTTGTTGTTGTATATTATTCATAAGAATATTGATACAGTGCAAAGCATAAGCATGTATGTATGTATTTCAATGGCGCCATTTTCAAATATTTCTAAAACTAAAATTACTAAATTTTTCAACACACAGGTTTATGTGTAAAAGCAGCAAAGTCTGTCATAGTTATTTTTAAATCACCCACAATTAGTACGCTCTTAATTCATTTGAGATATAAACAAGTAAGAGTGCTTTATTCGGCTGTGCCGAATCTTATATATCCTTTACCAACGTATGTATACATACATAAGTACATACATACATATTTGTTTTTTGATAAAACTTATAATTTTTTGTTATATTGCAATTTTTAGTAAGTGACCTCTCGGTTTTTTTCGACTAAAGAATTTGCGTAAAATATAAAATATGTTAAAAAAAATAAATTTTGGTTATTTTTTAACCCAAAAATTTTTTCTTCAATTTCCAATCCTAAGACCATAATTTCAATTTTTCTGGTTTTAATACGAGTACTAATTTATTTCTTTCTAAAATATAGAATATATTTAATTACCAAAGAAATAACTAGCTTTATTTAATTGGTTCTATATATCAACCAGAAAAAGTTTAAGTTTTCCAGGTCTGGAGCTATGTTATTTTATAATTTTTATGCCAAACTATTTCTTTCTAAAACATAATGTATAAATAATTTGTAAACAAAAAGGAAAAAATTATTTGACCTAGTTACTTTTATATACAAAAAAATAAATTTATTTTCCAACCCTGAAATCATCCTCTTAGATTTTTTCTCATTCCTTATACCAATCTAGTAGTTCTTAAAAATATACATAAAGTATGTTAAGTGAACAAAGAAAAAAGGAAATTAAAAAAATTGCTTTATTTATTGCTTTTAACTCTTTTTCTGGATATTAACAAAAAAAAAGTTAAAAGCTTCCAGCTCTGGAGCTATTTTTGTTTTTATAATTTTCAACACCAAATATTTCTTTCCAAAACGTAGAATATATATAATTTATAAAGAAAGAAAAAATTAATTAGACCTAGTTACTTTTTTTAGTTACAAAAAGTGTAAGTTTTCCAACCCTGAATTATTTTTTTTTATTTTTCTGATTTTTTACACCAATATTTTTCTTTTAAGAATGTAAGATATTTCAAATTTATAGATAAAAAGGATAAATTTGGTTTAGTAGGTTATTTTTTTATAAAAAAAGGTAAAGTTCCCAACCCTGGAAATGTCTTTTTTATTTTTTTATATTTTAATACAAATTTTATTCGTGCTGAAATATAAAATAAGTTTATTTAACGAAAAAATCAAAAAATTTGTGTTATCTAGTTACAAAATCAAGTTTAAGTTTTCCAGCTCTGAAACTGCTCGCTGATTTTTAATACCAATCTATTTTTGACCATTTCTGATACACCAGCCCAAGACCGAAGTCTCTAGCTTTTCTGGGATCTTCGGAAAACCGATTTCACGTACACCAGACGGACGGACGGACAGACGGACATCGCTTATTCATCTTCCTTAAGGACCCAGTATATATATATATATATATTATGGGTCGCATATAAATATTATGGAAATTACACACGGAATGACAAACCTATATATACCCTTTTCCATTTTTGGTAAAGGGTATAAAATAAAATTATGTAATAAAATTCTGACCCACCTGCCTACATTCGCAATGATATATATTCAATTTGTCAAACACATTTAATCATATTTAGCTCCATTTCCAAGAACCTTTTAAGAACCATGCTAATTTGTTTTATTTTAATTATATTAAATAACAAAAGAATTTCCTTTTGAAAAAAAAATTCACACCAGAATAGAAAAAGACTTTAATTTTCAAACTAACATACCTTCTCCTACCACACCTTTGCCAAATTTGTTACGGCTCTTGGCCATTATTTCAACACTTTGGTAAAATCTACCGTCACGAAATCTATTTCGTATTGTAATGACAACTAATACGTTTTATTATATCAAATTTCATTAACATACTCTTAGTTGTAATAATTAACATGGAATTTTTATTAAGCGCTTGCATTGGCAATCTGGAAAATGTGTTAGAAAAACAAGGGAAGTTGCAGGAAATTTGACGAAAGATAATTTTAATACATTTAAGCGGTAGTATTGTCGCTAATTATAGTCTAACGTGTCTAGTACATACTTTCGCTCTGTGACTTTTGCGAAAGCTGAAATATTTTGCAAATAGCAGCTTATATAGCTGTAAACGTTTGCTTTCGTTTCATTTTTTGGGTTGAAGTCTACTGATGAGTTCCATAAGCAGGAACGAAATCCTTAATGCTTAACCAAGAAAATATTTTGTTTGTTTTCGCCAATGGTCAACTAAAAAATTCCAAAAAAATGCGCCAATTGTCAACTTGGCAGCACCCGGTCAAAAATAATTGTGTGGTAACACTCTACTCTTACGAAAGCAACTCTGCCAGAGCAGTTCAAGTCAAATGAGCGGTCATTTGACCGATAGTGATGATGGCTTTGTCTATCTAAGTTTCTATCAGTTTGTTAAGGCCAATATGGAATAAATTCAGTAAAGTGCGACTCTGACTCGCGCACGAAGGGTTCCGTACGAACACTAGATATGTAATTTAATACTAACTTCATCCTATATAATATATAGTTTTGGCATTTTTTTTCGTTTTTGGGATCTTTTCGGTTTTTTTGTTTTGGCGATTTTTGCGTTTTTTCGGTTTTGGCGATTTTTTTAAGTTTTGGCTCTTTTTTTAGTTTTAGCACTTTATTTTCTTGTTTTGGCGATTTTTTTCGGTTTTTGGCGTTTTTTCATTTTGGCGATTTTTTTATTTTTGGCGATTTTTTTATTTAAACTTTTTTTTTTTGTTTTGGCGACATTTTCGCGTTTTGGCGATTTTTTTCGATTTTTGGCGTTTTTTTTCATTTTGTCATTTTTTTTTCATTTTGGCGATTTTTTCGAATTTGGCGATTTATTTTAGTGTTAGAAATTTGTTTTTAATTTTGGCGATTTTCTTCGTTTTGGCGATTTTTTTTAATTTTTGGCGATTTTTTTTTTTGTTTGGCGATTTTATAATTTTCGGTTTTTTTAGTTTTACCGTTTTTGAAAATTTCAAGTGTTTGCCTCTTACGGTTTCCAAGATATAGCAAATTGTCAAAATTACATAGTCAAAATTGCATTAACTGATGGACCACCCTTTAACTAAAATTTTTTTAAATTTTAGTGTTAATTGTTGTAGTCTGTATAAAAATACACTAATTTTACAAATTTCAAGTTTCAATATACAATTGTATGTATATTACATGGGATTTTAACATTTTTCGTTGCTCGTTTTGGAACACCCTTTAATTTGTAATTCTCATGTATTTGTTGTTGTAGCGGCCAAGGTTCTACATACTGTGTCTAAATTTCAGGTCCGTAGCTCTTACGGTTCCTGAGAAAATACCGTGTGACGGACAGACGGACAGCGTAGCGAAAACAATAGGGTTCCTTTAAACCTTTGGTGTACGGAACCCTAAAAAGTGATGTAAACTTTCGTGTACGTGTTATTTTGCATTTTTTTAACCAATTAAAAATATATATTATGAAACGTATATATCCTGCTTACTCTACCGTATTTTATTTGTCATTGATAATGCATGGGGTAGTCACGTCTGACTGATGTACATATATAACCGTCATAGTAAGCTAGTCAAATATGCATAGTTATATTAATAAACACAATTATCATATTGTTTTAAATGTTTTTTATTATAAAAAATTAATAAGTAAATAAATTATTTAAAAACTAATAAAAACAACCAAAAATACAAAATAAATTAGGTGGTATCCATCCTCTTCATGATTTTTTTAACCTACAGCGGAGACCTTGAATTTATAAATATCTAAAATTTGAAAAATGAAATGCATATACATATATATGACCCGGTCTATGAACAGGTTGAATATGACTCAAAACATGTATTATCTTCATTCTCGATTTTCAATAAAATTCTGTTTTTCATTCATTTGTGCTCTTCTTTCTCTACATTTTTAGTACACTTCTAAGCAAGTTAGGACTTTCTGCTTTTCACCATGTTAACGAGCGTCTCTAAAACTATCCGAACCAAAAAAAAAGTGAAAAATAATTTTTTGAGTCATAAGCCACCTTTTCATAGACCGGGTCACATATATTAAATTAAACTTTGTAAATTCCTTTTATTCACTATTGTTTTTACTTAACTTTTTTAAGACTTCTTTTAATTTCACAGATCGAACAAATTGTATATTTTACAATAAAATGCCATGTTTTAAAATTTTTTGGCGTATGCATATTACATGTTCCAACTATAACTCATAAATGTATGCATCATCACTACCGGTAAAATGACCAGTAAATTGACTGTCACTGTTGATGTCAATATCAAATTGTTGCAAATGTGTTGTTGTTCGACAACCGTCAGAGCTAAAGACTGAAATTTTCGCAGAATATATCCAAAAAATTAAAGGGTATTCTAAAGCGAGCAACAGACAATTACGTACGCTCAGGGAAAAGCTGCAACTTAAAAACAAGAACGTGTAACATTAATTCAATATAATAGAAAATGTATATTGAGGTACTTAAAAATAAATAAAATTAATAAATTAATACTGTAAATTAATATTTTTCCATATTGAAATAAGAAGTTTCAACTTTCGTTAATATTTCTTATTCGTGTCTGTCACGACTTTCGAACGTTTTCAATTAGAATGAAAATTTCCGAATCGCAAAAAAAAAAGATTTGGAGTCTGCATACTTCCGAATATTTTTGCAAAATTGGTTGCTAAAGTGGGCATGTTTTTCATGTCCCCTTTTCTATGTATTAAAACCAAATATATATTGGTTTAAATTTCCGAATTAGGTAGATGAGATTCAAGCCTAATTTTAAAAAAGGATTTCGTTTATATTAAATTAATTTTAATGTGGAAAAAAGGCGATTCTATTTACTTTCACATTGCTTGGTGCAGTCGAAAGTAAAACGAAAAAATTATTCGGAAGTGAATGTCAGGACACCAAAATATGCGGAAAAGAATCACTTTCACACGGATGTGAAAGTCATGACAGACACGATCATTTCAATATGTTTTTTCTTGATTTTAAGTTGTTTTTTCTCAGGGTGTATATATAGACAATGAAAAAAGCGCTCATACGAAAAATAACACCAATAATAAAAGAAATCGCTAACATTGGAAAGAATCTCCAAAATTAAACAGGTCGCCAAAAAAAATCGCCAAAACTAAAAAAATCGGCTAAATTAAAAATATTTGTTGTAAGAAAGCAAAAAGATGTCACCGAAGACCAAAAAAACGCAAAAAATCAAAAAACGTTAATCCAAAAAACAAGTAATCAAAACCTGCAAAAATCTCCAAAAAGAAACAAGCCAAGACTAAAAATTTCTTATATTAATATATATTTATATATTGTCCGTGAGGAACCCATCGTGTGCTATTTAAAGTCACACTTTATTGAGTTAATTAAATTTATTTTCAATTAGAACTACAATTCGAGCTGAAATAAAGACGCCCTTTGTAGTAATAATAAAAAAATAATATTAAAAAAAAAAACATTTTGACTATTGATTTCTCGTTTCAACTATAATATGAGTTGCACTTCTCATTTGTTTAAATGAAAGTTTAACATAAAAGCTCTAGTTGTTCTATTTACACTTTTTGTAAAGATTTCCTAATGTTCTGCATTGGCAACAGTGAAGTTCTCACAGGAACTAAATATATCCCACCTTAATAAATTTCAATTTGTATTTTGAAGAAACAATATTTTACTAAACAAGTAAATATTAAACTTTAATCTAATAATTTAAAAAAAAAACACAAATAAGTATTCATAATTCATAAAAAAATAAAATTAATTTGAAATTCATTTTAGGAAAATTTAGTATGGAAATATAATACATTATACATACAATACATTTCAAATTTGTTTAAAATTTTATGAATATGGGGGTTAATATTTTACTGAACAAGTTAAATATAGATTTTGCGAAAAAGTGCGATAAAAATATTAGAAGTTAATATTTAAAAAAATTCCCCAAAAAGCACAAATCAGTCAAATATTTTTTTATACTGTTCGCAATTCATAACATAGCGTCTATACCTGATAAAAATTTATCATAACAACTAACAAAACGTCGACAGAGCCGTTGTCAAACTTTTGTTAATGCAAGCATACATGCGAAGACGTTGTGGTTTATTTATTATGATAAATCATAATTTCTTTGTCGTCGTGAAGAAAGTTTACCACAACTCCTGCAATATTTCACTTCATATTTATTAAAAAGGTTTTATTTAGTAAAAACATCAATATTTTTCTTTATTTTTATATTTTTTTCCTGAAAATTACGTAATTATTTTATTTTTTACAAATAAATTAAAACGTCACACAGTTTGTTTACGTTTTTTATCAAGACAATTTTGTCTGAGCTTGAGCTCTGACAAAATTGTCAAGACACTGCAATAACACTAATAAATGGAGTCTATACCTGATAAATTTTTCTCTTGATAACGATTTGACTTTTATTATGATAAAAATTTATCAGGTATAGACTCACTGTAAAGGTCTCCCTCCTTCCCTCGCATTTACTTATAATTGTTTTTATTAATAATGAAAAAAAAAATATTAGTATAACTTTTCTAATAAAAACGATGAAATTTCTGGTGTAATTTGAAGAAATGCTAAGTAGTGGGCGGTCCTTAAATGATGTCAGTCAAGGGTAACAACAAGTACATAAATACAGTTAGTCAAATAAGTATTGACACATTTCCTTGCAATCAATTAGGTCTTTCGTATTAACTTATTTATATGAAATTTAAGTCGTAATACTTTTATATCACGGGTTACTAACATCCAAGAAAAGCATAAAAAGTGAAATAATTCTGAATTTTTTGTGGAGTGATATAAATCAATAAGCGCTAAGTGTTCATTGCTGCATCTAATAAAATTTATTCAGCTTTGCTACTTGTACTCCTGGTTCTCAGTTCCTCATTTATTTTATATTGGAAACTATGTCAGCGAGGTTGGTTGAACTTGGTGTGTTCTACTTTTAAACTGAAAACCAATACGTGCCTCCATGCATTATAAGCATGTAGGTATATAAGTCCACCGTCTGTGGGCAGTTCCAAAAATACTATAATGTTTTATTTGAAAACTAATTTGCCTTAGATAACTGTATAATAATGAAATCTGGTCAACCGGACAGGCAATGGAGCCCATTATTTGCAGCAAAGCACATACTATGTGCATTATTAATTATAATTTTTTTTTTATTCCCACTTGAGAAATATTCTATTTTATTTTTATCTAAAACATCTCCACCTCAATAAAATTATGCAGGACACTATATATAAAGTTTTCAATTTCCAACATTTGTGCTTCGTGCAAACACTTGCTTAACAAACTGTATATGTCCATTTATTAACTATAAAAGTGGTATAGCCAAATTAAATACATAAATACATATTTATATACATATGTATGTATATATATATTGAGCCACTTACGACAAACAAGGCGTAAAATAATTTTAATAATTATACCAGCAACAAAAGTGAAATGATAATATGATATTGATTGTAATTCACCATATTTGCCATCACCATCAATTCTAGATTGTGTAAATTAAGGAAAGTGTACAGAATTACACTGAAATAAAATTGATAAGCGAGCGTCCTTCTAAGTAACAAAAGCGATTAGTGATTAATGTGAAACTATCAACAACTCTTTTTTTGCCCCCAATCCCTAACGGGCATGAGTGTGCAGGCAAGGCATTTGGCGTAATGTAATAAATTATGTTAATTGATAGTGGAATATTGACTAAACTAAATATAACGAGTATTACTGACATTAATAGTTTTAGCTAAATAAGCAAGCAGATAAACATTTTAATGCCTTTAATACTTTGAGGTCATACTGTTAATGATTTAACGACCAAATTACATACATAAGTACATATGAAAATATGTATGTATGTATGTATGTACATATGTAAATGTGTAGAAGCAAAGGAGACCAGCGAATTATTACTGTAGTTATCAATGCTACGAACATATGGACAATATCACAGATTACTAAACGCATAGGTGTTGCATACAATTAGTTTTATTATCTATTTTAAGGAAATTTTCGAACAGAATAAATATGCAATTTCACGAAAAATCGCTGTAAAATAACAAAGCCCATAATAAAGGCCGAGTCACATAGAATCTGTCATACGTCACATCTTTTAGCCGATTGCACGACGCCAAGAAGGGTATTGTGTTTATAAGCCTATATATGTACATATGTATGTGAACCGATTATGATGATTATTACATCAATCCATTTGTCTTAATCCTGGGAGTCTCACTAAATATATGACATTAGTCAAAACACAATATAGCGGCCAACAGACGCCATTTTGTAATTACGCAAAAAATAAATAGTTGTCGAACTATTTAAAAATGGATATGATTCGACAGATATTTTAAAATCATCTTTAAGTTTTTCTTATGAGTTTTCATTTCGAATCACCATTTAGGATATCTAACGTTCATCGAAAAATATTAAAAATCCAACGCAATGCATCAGTTTACTTCAACCACAATAATTAAGAAAATAAATAATTTATTTTTTTTAAATTCAGCTAAAAAAAATAATTGAAATATAAACAAAAATCTATGAAAAAAATTATGAAAATCAATCTAGAAAATATAAATGAAAGTAAAAAAAAATCACGGGTGATTCACGCATGATCGTGATACCGATTTGCTACGCAAAAAGGTGAGATCTTCGTGTGCCAAAGTACTGAGGCGTGAAAAAGCTCTTTACGAGAATCGTCTTCGTGCTAAAGTTCTTGCTGCCCCTCGGGGTAGTAAGAGCTGGTCACTCGTTAAAAGAGTAAAGAATAATGCTAGTTCTTCAATTCCGACTCTTTTGAATGATGACTTAATATTCACTGACCCGGCCGATAAAGCTAACCTACTAGCTAAAATATTTGCAAGTAATTCCTACTTGCCGGAAAGCAATCAGCCTCTTCCTATGCTAGAGAGAGTATCCACTACTATGCCTAAAGCTATGTACAGACGGTTGTCAGATCTTACAATATTGCCAGTAAAATGTGCTAAAAATTTCTTACAACCGTGTGAACTGGCAATTTTTGTCAGACGACGTTGCCAGAAAAAGCATTGTCAGTCCATTGCAAGACTAGCAACTGACAACATATTGTCAGACATCTTACAATCGTGTGAACACATTGTAAGATACTCTTTCGAGCTCGGGCAGTAAAAAGGGTTTTGTCGGAACTCAACATAAGGCAAAAAATGTTTTTTTTTTATCTTGAGTAAAATATCTTATGAGATATAGGGAAACACATTTTGCGCAATTATTTCTTAAGAGTTTCAAGTTTACCTCAAAATGCTTTATCTGGTAAAAATCAGATAATTTTTAAAAAAGTTACAAGCCTCAGAAGTTTTTTTGAGTTCCAGCTAGTCAAATTTGGCCCACTGTAACTGCTGTCCAGCTCGAGCCAGGAGGCTGTCATGACATGTGTTGTAAAGCTTAAGTCCTCCTCTACGGATGTTAGGAGTTTCATATAAATACAATCAATAGTTTAGAAGTTCTAGATTTTTTGCCATTTACTTTGTAAAAGTACCCACTGTGCAATATAAATTTTACATATACACGTGCATACATACATATGTATATACATATGTATGTGTAAAAACCAATTTTTTAACCAAAAAAAAAAACACAAATTGGATTAAATACTTTTTCGTGAGCGTGCGTGATCGTGATAAGTTTTAAACCATTCGTGCGTGATTAGGAATATTTTATTCGTGAGCGTGCGTTATCGCGAAAATTTTCAATATCATTCGTGCGTGAGTAAAACATTTTTCTGCGTGAGCGTGCGTGTCATTAGTCAAAAACCGCTCACGTGCACATTTCTACTTTATATACGTATATGTTTGTTGTTATTTAAGCTTGCTAATGGTATTAATGCCAATTCATTAAAAGACTTTATTCAAAATTCATTTGTATAAAAACTCTAAAAAGATAATTCAGAATTACTAAGAGACTATTTCTCCAGTTCAATTTGAATATGATCTTTGCATTGATGACGTTTTTTTCAGAACTATTTTAATCGTTATAAGCATTTAAACTTATATGCAGTTTTTATAAAAACGACTTGTTAGATGAAATTCATTTTTAGCCAGGTTGACTTGTATGAAATATCAATGCATGACTGTTGGTATTAGGGAAAATTTTCGTTGTACTTACTTATTCATTATAACCGTTGTTCGTTATAACCAAACTTCACTATACTTTTCAAACTAAGTTTTGCATGCTACTCAGCAAGCAAAATCGCAAGTAAAAACTAAATGTCAAAATGTGGGAATATGTGTAGCTTTAAGGCTCAGTTAGCTGACTGTAATGTAATGTAACTGCAACAGCAAGAAACAGCTGACCGATTATGTTATGTGAAAAGTAATGAAAATGGTTATAGAGATGTAATGTAATGTAACATACTTTTCATATAAAAATATCAACCAGCTGTTTTCTACGTTACAGTTACATTACATTACAGTCGGCTAACTGAGCCTTTAGACACTCGTAGTACAATCAACATTATGGTCATTTGTGTCCTAAATGCCATAACGTGATTTACAATTTTAATATGAAGATTTTTAATATATTTAAAATTATTCAAACATTGTTTACAATTGTTTTAATAATTTAAAGAAATGTTTGCATTTTACCGGTGAAAAAAATAATGCATTTTGTTATAATTATGATATTTTTTGTAACCAGCCGGTTCTTATTTAAACGTACGCAAAATAAAAACAACAAAAAATTTAAAAAAAAAGTATTTAGAGGGAGGCTATAAATTGAATACAAATTAAGCAAAAAAAAATTAAAATAATTTATTATATGCATGCATATCAATAATAAAAAATAAACAAAACAAAACCAAAAATAAATAATAACTTTTAACTAAATTACACCATGGGAATTTTAAGCAGAAATTGTAGAATTCAACTGGGAAGTGAAATAATCGGGGAAGTAAAATACTAAAGCCACATTTTCATTGTTCTGTTCTGTTTAGACCTGTACCTTCCTTAATAAATACATACTTCATATCATTAATGAGTATCTATGTATATGTAAGAGTGTTGGTCTCTGTGTGTTTTGTTCCATGCCTCAATTAAGTGTTGAAATTTATATACATTCGTACTCGTACTCTTGGTATCTTATCAATTGATAAATACTTTTAATTTATTAATTTTTGTTTTTTCCACTACACTTAGTCTCTTATTAAATAAACACTTTAATAAGCATCGCATGGGAACTTTCTGTGATAAGTTAAATTTGAATAACAAGTATTATATATGTTGTACTACGGCATAATATACATCATACAGTGGACTTCGGCTACAACGAACTTTACCATATTTTCCCTATAATTTTCGTCTGTATTGCTGACGATTACAAAATATAATGCATAGCATATTGTAGTTATAGATATTTTAGCAAATAAAAGTTTGTTGAACATTTAGATCTCAGCACTTTTAATGGCCCAAAATGGGAACTTGGCCTTTTTACCCGACTGTGCAAAGCAAAGAAAATATTGCGTTTATCAGAGTGTATGTATGTACGTGTGTTCCTTTGCGGCACTATATAAATCGAACGCGTGGACCGATTTTGATGATTCTTACATCAATTGATTTGTATTAATCCATAAAATTCAATATGGCGGCCAACAGACGCCATTTTGTAAATACGAAAAAAATAGTCGGTGAATTATATGAAAATGGGTATCATTCGACAGGTATTGGTTTATGTTTTTTCATTTTGAATGAACATTTAGGATATATAACGGTTCAAAGTTGGTCACAGTCGGTTTTTTGATTTTTTTGTATAAATACTTGTTCCACATTTATGTTTTAGTGAGAATTTGTCTCCATTTTAAAGAGATTTCTTTTATAAAACTTTTTAAATTTAAACTTTCTAGTCTGCTAGGTTTTTACTTAGGCTGAATTTGTCAGTTGAGTTAAAGAGTGGTTTCTCTCTTTAACTCAATCGATCTCTCTCTAACTCAAACGCCTTAATTTTATTTTAATATTCTGAGCTTTATGACCCGGAATTCATGCTTAAAATATACCCGTTCCCCTATGAAGTCCCACACAGAGAAAACAGTGCCTAATAATTACCTCATAAAATAGAACAAAATTAATAAGAAATCTCTATGGTTTTTTTTTCAATAAGGAAATCTTATTAATTTCATAGAGAAAACCTTTTTGAAAAAATCAAGAAGAAATCATCTTGTAGTTTTTATGAGGTTATCTTATTGATTTTTTTAATAAGGTTTTCTTCTTGATTTTGTGAGGCGACCTCATAAAATAAAAAAAATATGCCTTTCTTTATTCTTTGTGCCTTTTTACTTATATATTTTCATTTAAATTCTATACCATATATTTTGAAAGGAGACAAGTATTGAACCAGCAAACTTCTGACTGATAGACAAACACTCTAACCAATATGCTAACAAGCAGTCTGAATAACCATTGAAATAATTTTGCAAACATGCTTATACAAAAACGAAAAAGATCATGAAAAAAAATTGTCTATGTCTATTTATAGATATGAAATAACAAGACACCTCATAAAATCAAGAAGATTTCCTTATTAAAAAAATCAATAAGATGCTTTACACATAATCATATAGGAACCTAATAAAATCAAGAAGAAACCCTTATTGAAAAAATCAATAAGAAAGCCTAATAAAATCAAGAAGAAAACCTTTTTAAAAAAATCAATAAGGCAACCTAATAAAATCCGTAGGATTCCGTACGAACATTAGATATGTAATTTGATACAAACTTCAGCATATATAATATATAGTTTTGGCATTTTTTTTCGTTTTTGGAATTTTTTCGTTTTGGCGTTTTGCTCGTTTTTTCGGTTTTGGCGATTTTTTAAGTTTTGGCGCTTTTTTAGTTTTGACACTTTTTTCTCGTTTTGGTGATTTTTTTCCGTTTTTGGCGTTTTTTCATTTAGGCGATTTTTTTTATTTTTGCGATTTTTTTTTTGTAAGAATTTTTTTAGTTTTGGCGACATTTTCGCGTTTTGGCGATTTTTTTTTCGGTTTTTGGCTTTTTTTATTTTGGCGATTTTTTTTATTTTGGCGAATTTTTCGAATTTAGCGATTTATTTTAGTGTTAGAAATTTTTTT
The DNA here is from genome assembly GCA_949987645.1 of Tachina grossa. NCBI lineage: Eukaryota > Metazoa > Arthropoda > Insecta > Diptera > Tachinidae > Tachina > Tachina grossa. The sequence continues at coordinate 55,800,913 of OX465276.1, read as the reverse complement.
TGAATTTTGGCGATTTTTTTCGTTTTGGCGATTTTTTTCAGTTTGGCTATTTTATAATTTTGGGATTTTTTTTTGTTTTACCGTTTTTGAAAATTTCAAGAGTTTTGCTCTTACGGTTTCCAAGATACAGCAAGTTGTCAAAATTACATAGTCAAAATTGCATTTACTGATAGAACTCCCTTTAATTTAAATTTTTTTAAATTTTAGTGGTATTGTTGTAGTCTGTATAAAAATACAATAATTTTACAAATTTCAAGTGTCAATATTAGGGTGATCGACTCGGTTTTTCAATCGGTTTTAAAACCCGGTTTTTTCACAATACGGTTGTCGGTTTTTTCAAAATGTTGATTTTTCGAATGTCGAATAGTCCGGTTTTTTTACAATGTAAAAACCGTCTGAGTCGAATACTTTATTATTTGTATATTTTGCAATAAAATTAGTTTTTACTATGTTAAAACTTAGACCTTGATTTTCCTAAGTATTTTTTTCAGTATAAAAGTTCTAAGAGTTTTTTGAGTATGGCAACACTTACTGAAGCATGAAATCTAAGCGAAATTATTTTGAGGTCTTATGGTGTGCAATGGATGTTAAAATTTATTTTTAACATTTTGCTTCATATTTTATATAGACGTCAGCGTTAACATATTAGCTTATTTTGGGCTAAATTTAGCTTATTTTTTTGGATTTAGTTTCAAAATTTTCATTTAGCTCTTAGCTTATTTTTTAAGCTGTTTTTAAAAACTCATAAAAAAGTTATAAGAATGGTAATTTTTTACTGCCTTATTCATAAAAAACATTTCAGGTTTATTAAGCGCTTATGGACATATTTCTATGGGATATGTTATGTTAACTCTTTTTTCTAATAAAGCAATTTTAAATCAAAACTTTTGTATAATAATTTTCTTTCTTAAAAAACCGGTTGACCGGTTTTTCTTGAATTGTAAAAACCGAAACCGGGTTTTACATAATTTCAAATATTCAAACTATTCGAAAACCGGTTTCTGGAAAGAGTCGAATAATCGACCACCCTAGTCAATATACATATGTACATACATACAAATATATGTGACAGCGCGTAGAGACCTAAGGGTAAAAAAAATCAATTTTCACTTTTTTTTATGTGGACAACATCTGAGCATCGAATGAGACCGATCCCATGCCCCAAAAGTGTTCCCTCCTAGAGATATGCGCGTTTTATTCAGTGATGGTACACCAAAGATACACGTATTTAAATCTTTAAAATGGCTCTCCTGAACAAAACAGGTTTTTACCCTTAGGTCCCTTTCTATTTTGCGCGTCACATATGTATATTACATGGGATTTTAACATATTTCGTTTTATCGTTTTGGAACACCCTTTAATTTTTAACTCTCATGTCAGACGGACAGCGTAGCGAAAACTATAGGGTTCCTTTTCACCTTTGGTGTACGGAACCCTAAAAACTACAATATTTAATTTATAATTTTAACTAAGAGTTAATACGATAATAAATAAATAAATTTATAAGACGCCCAAAGAATATCAACGTAGTAATTATTTTTATTATTATTATTCGTGTCTCCTGCATTCTTAGACTAAGCTTAAATCATTCTCGAATTCTTAAAGTAATCGGGGTTTCAAAATTAATGACAAAAAGCTTTGACACATTTTTATTTTGTAGCGCACTTTTAATCAATAGGCCACCTTAGTAAATTATCGTAATTTTTGATAGTGAAATGCAAATAATAAAATAAAAACGAAAAATTACTCGTATATCTTTATTTATTTACTATCATTCTACAATTAACTTGATTAGTTACTTCATAATAAAAATAAAAACAATAAAAAATTTTGTGGTATGTGCGATTATGTATTCGTATCTAAGTTTGCCTTTGCTTGCAGTCGTCAGCCATTAATGTCCTAAAAGCGAACAAAGTTTGTTGTAATTTTTACCAATGACTCTCATGGGAGGCGAACAATTAATAACAATTTTGATAAATTTTATTAATAGACATAAAAATTTACAAGGTCTGTTTTATTTCGAGTTGATGTTACAATTGTTTACAATAAATTCTAAACGTTTAGTTAAGTAAATGTTTAATCAACAATTAGAAAAAATAGTTTTAGCGATTGATGGAAAGAAATGAAAGCTTTTGTTCAACTTTGACGAATACTATCAAACTTTCAAGTATGTATATTGGATGTTTTTTAAGGGGAATAGAACTTAAGAACTACGAAATTTATTCGAAATGTAATTCCTTCTAAGTTTTGCATGAATGTGGTCTGTCTTCCAAGGCGTCAAGCGTCAGGGACTTATCGAACGACACCAGGGACTTATTCCTCGATATCTGTACGATGCACAGCGGATTGGCTTCATATTTTTTTGTGTAAAAACTATAAGAAGTGATCCTCAATAATTAAAAACTGGCACTGAGCATTATATTGACTTACTTAAAAAAAGAACAATTTAATCGTCCACGCCCACTGCCTCTGCAATCCAAATCGGGTTCTTCTCATAAAACTGTTCTTATCCAAGCAGAAGTCTTCAAATATATTTACTTTCAAAAATATAAAAAAGACGCATGTCGAGTTTCAGCACTATCGGCGACGCCCACCGCGCTTGCAAACCAAAGCAATTATTTTGCAAAAAAATTTTCCTATCCACGCAGAGGTTTTCAAATTTGGAACCAGTGATGATATTTTGGTGCGTTTCGGGTATTTTTTGGTGCTTTTTGCTTCTTAATAAACGCGAAATTTTGGCTAATACCCTTTTTTAAAAAGCGGTTATTTACAGTGCTTTTAACAATTTGCTACAGTGCTTTTGGTGCTTTTTTGTTAAATAAAAATATTTTTAATTTACAAAACTAAAATACTTTTAAGCGCTAATAGCAGTATCTTTTAACTGAGCCTTTTTAAATTGTTTTTAATAACAATAAGGAAAACTATGTTAAAAACAATGTAGAAAACTTTTTATAATTGGGATTAAAAAATTCAAGTCTAAACTCTCCTTTTTAAATGGTTTAATGTATTAAAATCAAGGATGATAAATGAGAAAACCAATTTCGTACCAATTACCTTTTAAAATCGTACTTTTTCGACCAAAATAGTACTAAACTCGTTTCTTTTGGGTTTTAACTTTTTTTTTATATTTTCAGAACATATCGCTCATTTACTCATATAACGTCATAACTCAAAAAAACTAATTTGCCAGAACACAAATTTAAAGTTTTCAAATTTTGTGTTTGATTTTAAAAAAAGAACGATATGAAGATTAATCTGCATCATCAACATAAAAATTAAAAATTTTTCGAATTTGGGATACTAGTCTTCTTTCGCAGGGGGTTTCTTTCGACATAGTGGAAGAGGCAGTAAATACATATCGTTGGTCTCAAGTAGAAATGCCCCAAATAAAATAATTGTTATTTTACAGGGTGAGGTAAAAGCACAATATAAACTGTTAAATTCCTTGTGTAATTTTTGTACATCTAATTGCAAAAGCGTTATTTTTTAAACTATTGTAATAAATTTTTGTGGCGATTTTTATTTGTGTGAAATGTATTGGAATCACTGAAAAATTCAATTCGTAAAAAATACGAGTTAGATTCTTTCAATAAGTCTTTTGTTTGTATTAGACTTTCGAGTCTTCGTTTTGATTATGAAAATACTCTTTCCACATTCGCTGATCAGTGTGGAATTGACAATATTCTCCTGATAACTTTTGAAAGGTACGGAAAAATTAGCTCATCCAGTTAATTTTTCAAAGCTCGAAGCTCGTTATTTATACTATCATAATTTTCATTTTCTTCATGAATATTTCTTAATAAGAAAGTTACGATACTACTAATATTTTCGGGAGTGAATTTTGTTAGCCAGGTTAAAATAATGATCCCGATTTATTTTTTGTGTGAAAAAAAACAAGGTATAGTCTCGAAAATTTTTCAAATAGTACCAAATGAGTCACGGGGGTACCAACGTACTTTTACAGTTTGAATTGCACCAAAAAAGGTACAATTGTACCAACTTTCGTACTTTTTTCGTGCTTTTTTACCCTCTTCTTCGTATTTTGTTGCGCTTTTTACTCTTTTTGCTCTTTTTACAACTAAGCACAAAAGTGTGTCTGAATGGGTTTTCACACACGGGAGCAATTTTTATGCTGGCACAATTTTTGTTCTTTTTAGAACAAACAAGACTAATTCATCTGGCTTGAAAATGTATACGTACACACAGCTTTGTGTGTGTTAGTGTTTTTTGTATTCTTTTAATATATGCTGTTTTTTAAGTTGTGTGTGCATTGGTTTTGTGGTGCAGATGTGGGGTTGTGTCTGGTTGAAAAATTATGCCTACCATAAAACCACTCTCTTTGTCTATCTCACTTACAAACTAGCATGTTATGCCAGCACAATTGTTCTCGTGTGTGAAACGGCAACCAAACAGTTTTTCATTAGTAATTAGTGGCTGCGCTTTTTTTGGGCACATGTGCGCCAGATGTAAACTCGGCCTTATTCACTTGTCAGTCTATTCATAATGAAATGTTAAGTGGATTCTTTGAATTTTCTGCGGAAGACGAAAAATACTTCCAAATATCATATTTCATGATGTTTTTTCTATTCTAACTGCTGGGCGGCGAATGACCATTCACACAATTTTAACACTCAATTTTAAGTTTCAAATTATATACATACATACATACATACATACATACATACATCTCCTACAATTTACCTCCTGTTAGTTTGTCATTTAATAACATATTATTTATTATTTTGCTACTAAAGATTATCCCATATAACAATTGCTTAATTACGATATAAAATAAAGCCCTAAAAACGATTTAAGTACAAATGGCCTGTAAATTTAATGCATGGGGTAGCTTTTATTGCAAGCGTTTTGTGTGAACAAATATTTGGCTTGTCAATAAAAGTGTCGCCACTCTACACAGAAAAAATTATGATAACTTTTTAATTAAAAAAACATGGCAAATATTTATAGTCAAAACAAAGTATGTATGTATACTTTAAGATTTTAAAACCAGTATTTTGTATGGGGATACTGGTTTTAAATTTTTAAAACATACTTTCTACTATGAATATGACCCCTTGCTTCGAAACTGATTTTAAATTATATTATTGGAAACGGAACGCAATGGCGCGTCATGCATGTAAAACAAAATTTTTTTTGAAAATGAAAAAATACTGATTACAAATACTGGTAACAACTACATAAAATTATGGTGCTGTCACTGCGAGTGTTTTACATGTTCAGTGATGCCACCAGTTTCAGCGGAACGGCCGGGGAACTCCTGGTATTTTGGGATTTTTAGCATAGTTTTTGAGTTTTAGGACTTTGGTGGTAAAAAAATATTATTTGATTTTTGTATTAAGAAATTGAGTACCAAAGGCCGAGTTTACATCTGTGTGCCGTAAAGCGTAACCACTAATTACTCGTACTAATGAAAATCTGTTTGATTAAGACATGTATTTATTGATTTAAACAGTTTTCAATCATATTTGAGTCTATAAAATTGTCTATTAGTTACAGTATAAAACTGTTTAACTTAATAAAAACGTGTCTGAATCAAACAGTTTTTCATTAGTACGAGTAATTAGTTACGCTTTTTTGGAAACATGACACACAGATGTAAACTCGGCCAAATAAAGTTTTTTTTCGGTGTACTTCTCTTATTGTATTTCATTAGCTCTCCCACTCTCTATTCATTTTACTATTCGCTTGATTTTTATTTTTATAACAACTTTTATTGGCATTTAATAGAATTGTTAGTGTCTAGATTAAATTCGCATGAATAGATATAAAAGTCAAAACATGCACATCCGCTGTTGATGCAGGGCCGTATAGCAGGAAAAGTTTTTTGTCGGAGACAGTAGCGAGCGCTATAACGGGTGGTAAAAAAAAATTTAGTGTGTGAAATATTGGATAAATCCCATTATTATTTTATCAGCAACTAAACTTTATGCCAGCACCATCATCAGTTCAAGATCTTTGCTTGCTGACGACTGTAATTACCTCGTTAGTCAAATCGTATCGTGCTGTTGCGTATAAACTTACCGATTTCGTATCATTTAATAAGCATGCTGATGCTTATTAAAAATGTATTGACAACGTAAAATCTACAGAAAATAGATTTTTACGCAGCAAGCGTCACCCCATCGGAAATTTGGCTAACTTTAAACTAACTTTACGCTAACTATTTCGCAACTAGTACTGACTACACTTGGATTACTTTGCATTGTAATCAACTGACTATTTTAACATTGCGATGTCCTAGGCGGTAGTCAATTGTCTCACTAGGCACTACTTTAAGCTAACTTAAGGTTGACTTTTTTAAATCACCTGGTAGTCAGTAAACTAAAAAAAAATTTTCTGTGGCTCGAACATGTAACATCATTCGTTGTGTACTCAACGCGCTACCACTCGGCTAAGCTGCCATCTAAAATAATAACAGCAAAATGTTAATATAAAGCTGAAATGAGTTTTAAAGTAGCTGAGAATAAATTTGTTGGCTCTCACTAAATTCGATTACGTACTCAACTTTAGAATTAATTTTGGGTTTATTCTGGATGACTTTTCAGCTAGCTTTTAGTCAGGCTTAGAAAAGTTAACTATAAATTAACTATTTTTGTAGTCAACCACACATTCTCCGACAGGGCAACTTCTGGCTTACATACATGCATACACACACACACACAAACACACACACACACACACACACACACACACACACACACACACACGTATAAAGCAACGAGAAATACAATAACAGCTGACACATTCGCTGGTATGCCTCATGTTTTTACTAACTTACATCCAGGGACATAACTGCTTTTATGGGTAATGATATGGTTACTATTAAAGCAGTAAAAGGGTGTCCCCAATGTGGTGTTTTATCACCACTCCTCTGGTCAGTGGTGATTGATGAACTTCTCCTCATTCTTAATGAACAAGGGCACGAATTTATAGGGTATGCTGATGACCTGGCTGTGTTGGCAACTGGAACATTCCCTCAGATGTCATGAACAATGCTTTGTGCGCTGTAACGACATGGTGTGGGAGACATGGTCTGGCGGTCAACTCTGGTAAGACTATTCTGGTACCTTTTTATCTTAGAAGAAAACTTGGTCTAGGGGCAATATCGTTGAATGGATGTAATATTGCTTATTCGACCGATATCAAATACTTAGGGATTACCCCTGATAGAAAGATAACTTAGAACCGACATGTTGAATGCGTAACACAGAAACGTACAGCGGGATAGTTTGGTGGCAAAAGACTCGCCAGGTTGTGGCGATAACTAAACTCTGTAACTTTACAGAGATTGTCGTGTCTTCTTCCAAGAGGCGCAATGAGGTCATGTCCAACATTAGCCATTGAGGCCTTGATTGGACTACCACTCATACAAATTTTTATAAGATCATCTGCGGCAATGGTCGCTTATAGGATGGGTCTCGGGACATCTGCTCGTTGTGTTGGCAACGGGCACTCGTCGGTCCTGAGTACAATGCTCAGCTTAGGACTGCTACGAATGCCTACTGACAGGATAAACTCTGAACTGAGGTTCGACAGGAGATTCAATGTCACAATTCCATCCAGGACAGTATGAGACGATAACGGTCCCGATGTGGATTCCAGACGTTTATGTTGGTATACGGATGGATCCAAAACGGAGGATGGAGTTGGTGCTGGAGTTTTTGGACACCCAACATAAAAACCTTCTTACCCATGGGCAAATGGCCTACGCTATTTTAGGCAGAAATACAGGCAATCACCAAATGTATTTTATTTATTTATTTCAGTTGGAGTAACATTAAAAAGCCACCTTTGGCCAAAACAATAATATTACAGACTAATTCACAAAGGTTTTTTATCTTCAGCCTTAAAATTAGAAAGTAATGATGATATTTGAAAATAGTAAATGATACATAAAATATAAAAGAATAAAAAATAAATAAAAATAAAATAAAGAAAGAAAAAATATGTATAATATTTAAGGCTCCCCAGCCAGGTTTCTCTATTTACTGAAATATATGTGAGACCAGTATAATGACAATACTTGAAAGTGTATTATTATTTATACACACATACATATATATATATATATACGTATACACATATATATACATATGTACATATATACATATATATACATATATATACATACATACATACATACATACAACATATACAGACATACATATACATATGCACATACATAATACACTTCTTATAGCTTAAGCAATAAAAACTTTAAATTAAAATTACAGCAATACTTAAAATTTTTCAATTTGTCACACACACAAACGAGTGGATTTTTCTCTTAAAAATATTTAGTCCCTATTCACACTATGCAAGTCTTATTGCTAAGCTGATTAGTTTATTAGGATCGAGAGACGGGGGGGGGGGGAACGTTGCTGTTCCCCTCGTCTCTCTCTCCCTGAAACTAATCAGCTTAGCAATAAGACTTGCACAGTGTGGTTTGGGATTATTGAGTCTGAAAAATTTCTTAAGTTAGAGGGAAGACCATTCCAAAGTCTAGCCACTCTTACAAATTATTGACATTAATTTAAATTGGTACATAAGAGGTGCGCATATAGCTCTCTTTTCCGATAGTCAGGCAGCTCTTAAGTTTCTCTTTTCATGGAACAAGTTTTCCATTTATTGGAAAGCTGCACCCAGAAAAAAGATTGGTTGGAAAACGGTTAGTCCAATAAAATATCATTTGCATTAACTAATATATTTCAGTTCACGCTATCAATTTTCTGTTAATCCAAAAAGCCAATCCATGTTCATTGCCATAAGGGCATAATTGTAACAAAAATATGATTGTGACAATACTTAAAATTGATTGCATCAACCGAGCGTATGCTTTTGTCATGACTAATTAACTGATTGGTTAACCCAAGCGAATAAAATATTACGAATTGGATTTTACTACCAACTTTTGGTATTAGCAACTAAAAAATTGTCGTTCTATATTAAAATTAAAATAAAAACTTTCAACCAGTTGCTGCAACTAACTAGAGGTTGAGTTTACTATCACAGTTTATAGCAGCAAATTAAAAAGTTAACTCTTGTGACTTTCGAAGATATTATGATTTGGGAATTCTCAAATGCATTTTGAAAGTCTGCGCATAAGATAACAGGTTTGTGGCTTTTCAGAATGTGTGGTTGAAGAAATGTATATAGACATGCTTCACCATTAGGAAATAAATTTCAATTAAAATAAACTTACGACAATATGTCAAATAATAAATTTCTTAAATTGTGTATTTTTATTTGCGTTTAAGCAAGAAAGGCCAATTTTTCTTTTACAGGTACCAATTATGATATTGTTTTAATTATATTAACCAAATTTTCGGTAGCAAGAATAACATTTATTTCAAATTCCATACTGTCAACCAATTTTTTCTGTTGCTGCAACTATAGGGTTGAGGGTTATAATTAAAATATAGTGGTAGCACAAGAAAATTTCAGTCGCTATAGCAGAATTCTATTCTATTCTATCTGTTTTCTCTGTGTGGCCACAGCAGTCATTCAGGGAATGAACTGGCCAAGAGGGCCTCTGCTGCTCCTTTTATGGGCCCAGAGCCGTTTTGTGGTGTAATTCGATCGACTGTAACATCTCCGATGAAAGAAGATGCCACTTCGACCGCTAAGGAAACGTGGCTGTATTCTTCTGATTTAAAACAGTCCAAAGCTTTGATGCAGCCATTTACATATAATGGCATCCTGAACCTCAACAGGAATAATTTGCGGCTTGTTACTGGTTTTCTTTCTGGACTAAACTATCTTCTGTGGAAAAGTAACCAAGTTCGTTCACCTTTGTGCCGTTTATGCTTGGAGGATGACGAGACGACGACACACATTCTTTGTGAGTGTATGGTATTATGTGACAATAGAAGGCGTGTTTTTCATTCTGAGGTTCTGTGTTCAGATGATATTAGGCGGGCTTATCCAAGGAGAGTCATACCGAGATTGATTTAATCTAATTCACAGATCTGTGGTACAAAAGATCCATCAGGTGTCGCAGTGCCGGTCTTTGAACCGGATGTTCCCCCTATTCTATATACATATCTATATCTAACTAGCAGCCAAACTTAAACTATACGACAACTTGGAAAGTAAGACGACACGATTTGATTTACTAAGCCATAAGTCTTGTAACCTTAAAGAGCGAGATATTTATGTATACGAGTGTACTCGTGTGTATACCAGTTGGTGAGCAGCTATTGCATAGAAAAAAACTATTCCTGCAGTCAAGAACTTTAATTCAAAATAAAATCAAAAATCAATTAAAAATATAATTGAGTCAAATAAACTTTGTAATTAGTTAATCAATTTTTAAACAATAGTTTAATTGACTTAGGTCCAAATTCACAGTCTATAGTTAACTAATGGCCGTGCTTTAACTAACGATTTTTCTTATCAATTTCATTGTCGATGACTTACTGTGTTTCGCCGAAAGTGCGTGAAAGTGTTGACTGTTAAGACTAGGATTTACTATCCTACACGATAATAGGACTTTTCAGCAAATACCACCCTGGTATGGTGGAGTTAATGGAAATTTTCAAAAGACAACAATAATTCATTAGATCAGGATTACATTTTTAAGCGTTGTGCGGTTGAGTCCTAGCCTTTGGTTTCAATAAAATGGTGCAACATACCATACACAAAATAAAAAAGTGCCGCCTCTGTAACATAAATTTCCCAGATGAGTGCTGTCGCCTTTTTTTTTGCAGCACATGATCTCCAAATACAATCCCTACTTACTTCTGTTTGTAGGGTTATTTGAAATGCAAAGTGTATACCAACAAATCTATTATTCTCCTCTTTTACTTTATTCGTTTTTAAATGATCGTTTTATTATTCAATAAATGTCACTAAAGATTTTTTTTCAATTAATAATTTCAAAACATTTAAAATGTGTTTATGTTTGTATATTTGAAATATAATTAAACATTATTTATTTTTTTGTAACAAATTTAAAACTTTAAAAATTGTATAACTAATATTCATTTATAAATACAAAAAGTCTGAAAAAAATTAATGACTAAATCACGTTGTGAGGGAAAAACACAATAAAATGTCAAAAGCTTGGAATATATTCTATTAGATGCAGGGATGGAGACTCAGCGTTAGATCGTGCCATAACCACCAAAAACGTTTAAGCGACATCATTTTCGAATTAATTTTTTTTTAAATCGACTGTTTGCGATCGTAAATAATCGATTTTCGTAAAAAAAACCAGGTCCAAAATATGTTGCGGTTAAGCTTTTTTTTGGCGTTTGGGGCTGAATATCGAAATGCAATTTCCCTAAACCATAGAAAAAAAGCTCTTACATGATATTGAATATATAATTAAAAATATTGGAATTTGGCTGAAATTATTTATTATACCGGCAAATTATAATTTTTATGGAGTGGGCATCAATGATTTGAAGACATTCTTTCGTAACTCATCGTAAAATAGTCGCGCTAGATTCCAGACACCAATATTGGATAAAAATTCGATTTTTAAAGATTATACTGAAATCTGTAAGTCGGACTTTTCAAATAATATGATAAAAATAATTTTTAGCAAGATATTTAGTAAATGGCCCATTTGAGATAATCCGATTTGTGGAATAAAGTTAAAATTTTTTTTTCTGAAAATGTGAATGGCACCATCTTCCATAATTAAAATTCAAATATATTTTTAAAATTTTTTTTATTTAGAGGAAAAAACAATAACTAGTTTATATTTTAAACAAATATATGATTTTCCAATAACAGATTTAATTTTGATATGTCTAAAAAAAACAAATACGGTTCAAGGATAATTTTTTTTAAAGAGATGTAACACTCAGGCAATGAATGCCTACTATTACTAAGTGTTACCTTGTTTAGGAAAGGAATAGTGATAGAGAACACATGTGGCGAAGGAAGATATAGAGGAAGGCTTCATTATTTAACAACTCTGCTTTTGGCACGTTTGTTTTAAATAAGGCAGTATTGCAGCACCTCTGGTGTCAATGAGGCGTATTAAATTTTCGAAGCTATGCTTAGTAGCAATTTTATTGGTTATCTTACTTTGCCGATGATTCTGCTACACAATACTGGCAAAGGAGGGCGCTCTGATGTTACATTAGCACTAGTATCCGCTGAAGCCGGTGTAGTTCAGTGACCAGTGTCTATGCCTTCTGCACTTTAACTTTCCTACAACAAATGATTGAAAGGGTCACTAATGCACAACAGAAAAATGCGTGGTGTTGTTCATTAAATGACTGACTGTCGGAGAGCTGGTTCGAACCCATGACCTTTCGTTTTTTAGTCAGCGTTGCTACTACGTGCTACAATTTTCTTTGAAGATTATTGTGAATCGGTGCGGAAAACTTTTAAATTAATCTTGTTTACGTAGATTTTTAAATTGCGAAATTTTTCTGTGTATTCAAATCAACATAAAAGGGTAGACAGACGGTTATCTAACCCTCATACCTAAATAAGAGCGGCAAGCGTTGCGTTAGCAGCAGGGTACACATTTTCAGTACATTTAGTTGTGAAAATATTATTTGATTGTATTGAAAATACGTACCCTGTTGCTAACGCAACGCTTGCCGCTCTCATTTAGGTATGAGGGTAAAGGAAATCCTTGAGAACTAACTGATGGTGGTCAATGATATTAGAATAGTGACCCCGGGATCAAAGGAATTTCGTGTTAAAAACTTATGCTAATCGTTGAAAACATACTCGTTGCATGACTCATAAAAATGAAAGTGGTGGAGAAAAGTAGTGAAACGTAAAAATTTTGAAAGCGTAATAATTTTAATCTCCATCACTTTTAGCGATACATCTTTCGTTGTTTCTACAGTTCCTAATTTTTAAGCAAATCGATGTGTTTTCCCGATTTAGGGGTAATTTTTTTTTCATCCAATCGACATTCATTGTCATTTATCAATTGTGCAAACTTACCGATTTTTTGAAGCGTTTGGTTTTTTTTTTTTTTTTTGTTCCAGAATTAGCAACACACAAACCTGAAAATTTAAACAGAACTTGTTTAAAATAATTCTTATCTATAAACAGAAATATTTTAATTTAAAATTTAAATTTTTTAACACTATTTCTACGTAAATATAACTGACTGATCACAAACGAAACGACAAGTTGGTTTTGTTGTTAAGCTTTATTTTGAAAAAAAAAATTAATATTCAAACGGCTGCTACGTGAGAAGTTTTATTATTTTATTTTACAAAAATACATAAATAAATATGTGTTAAAAGTTTTATTTAAACTGATGAATGGAAATGAAGTTTTTAAATATTTGTGCACAAATAATTTATGAACTATTTGAAAATATTTCTAACGAAAAATAATGAAACAAAACTTGTTAAAATTATTTATGTTTTGTGAGAAAAAAAAAATTTAACAATTAACAAAGTAATCTAAATAAATTCTTTAACAAATCTTTATTATTTATTTTAAGTTAAATTTTTAAAATTTGCTTAAATTGTTTGCTGCTGAACTTTTTTTTGGGGTTTTTTGTGGTTTACCCGACACCAAAAACTATTTGAACAGCAACAAATGTGTTTATTGTTCTGTGCTTTAGGATTTTATTTATTTTTTTATTTTATTATTTTTGTTATGATGAGAATCTTAAATGAATTTTTTAATTATATGAATTGGCGTGCCAATTGAAACTCCGTTTACACTAATCGCATACTTAAGTACAGCAATAAAAGTTGAGTATTAAAAGAGCGTGACAAACAACTTCTTATTATAAAAAGATTTAAAGAAAAAAAGTGGGAATTGGTGACGAATTGATGATATAGGCATTTTTACAGGAATGTTCAGTTATTTGTCGCGTGCGACAGCAAGCCAATAAGCTTGTATTTCAGAATTATGTAATTTGATTTTTCTTAAAATTTTGCCTAATCTAGAGCTGCTGACGGCCCAAATAAATACATACATATGTATATAAAGATGTAAAAAAGTATAGTTTTCTTTGAAAAAAAAGCATATTAGTTTGGTGTCGCACGTTATAAAAGTTGACATTCCTGTGGAAATGCATATATGCTATTTTGGTCTTTGAATAGTCTCGTTGAATGGATGCGAGATCTCCTGTCCCCAATGCCTTGAAATCGTCATCTTGAAACTGGATCACAGACAGCCACTCAACGATCTGGGACCTAAAGAGTTGTAAAAGGCGTGGAAGAAAATGGCTTTAATCCAAAAATGATCTGGCAGTTCCATAGGTTTTCGTTATCTATCATTGAACGGTCTTCACCACAATGAAGATAATTTAATTTTTGTCCTTGTCTGAAAACAAGACAAAAAAAATTGTCTTCTATGTTAGAAAAAATGTAATTTTTAAAACGCATTACACTTGAATATTACGCTTCTTAAAATGGTGAAAGGTGACTCAGCTTTGTCGCTGATGTAAATGAAAATTTTCCAGTCATTCTCTCTTGCAAATTTGTTATACAAATATTTAAAATATCTAGATAATGAGATTAAAAGACATCAAATTTACATCCTACACTACTTTAAATTATAATCATGAATAAAACACAACAAATGATTTTAAATTATGTCAAGGGTTTGTTAAATACGTCATTTGAAACCAGACCTACTGCTTAAATTACTGATAGATAAATTAAAAATAAAAAAATAAATGCTCTTACATATTCAACAATTTCAATTAAAATTTGCATATATTGTTCATATGTAAAACCATCTGCCTGTTGAATAACTCTGTTAGTTCACAATTATTTCCTAAATAGTCATACAAATTTTAAATTAAAATAAAAAGCATATATCAGGTTTCTTAAATTAGAAAACAAATTAGAAATTTGTTTATAATTTCTGCTAATTTGCATATTTTTTTATAAAAAAAAACAAAACTAAAATATAAATATTCGTAAAAAAAAGAAAGAAAGCAAATTATTAGTGTTCGAAACAATAAATATTTTCAGATAGACGCTGAAACTGAATGAAAAGTATGGCCGAATACCAACAACCAGAATTCGGCATTAATTCAAAGGTTTTGTATAAATATGCCATAATATATTTGAAAAATAAATTTCTTGCATTTCTTAAAGGCTCAGTTAGCCGACTGTAATGAAATGTAACTGCAACGGTAGAAAACAGCTGATCGATAGTGCTATGCGATAAGTAGTGTACAGATTCTTGCATTCCGGTTAGAAATCTATAACCATTTTCATTACTTTTCCCTTAACAATATCGATCAGCTGTTTTTTAAAGTTGCAGTTACATTCCATTACAGTCGGCTAATTGAGATTTTAAGCACTTTCTCGCATCCCACACATCTGTCTGAAAGTATAACCAATATTATTGTGCAATTTAAGTTGAATGGCACAAAAAATCGAAGCACAAAAAATGGATGACTTGACGCTTAAATGTGAAAAATAGATTAACCTTTTGTATTCCTAAGCGTTAGAAGCGTCATACGAACAAGTCAGCTGATTTTCATATTCACCCTTATTCCAGTTGTCGGCATCGACGTCACTTTAACACAATACCAAAAAATTGGGGTTGTTTACTTGCTGTTGAGAACAATTTTGTGGAACTAACAATCTATTTCCGTTCCCTAAGGTCTAGAAAATATCATAAACCTGCCAACAGGAGTCACTTGTTTTTGCCAACGGGTACACAAGCCACAATTTTTTGGTATTGTGTTAAAGTAACGTCGATTGCGACAAACTAGAATAAGGGTGATTATCTGAGTGATACCAAGTTTTATATTTTTTCAATGCTACCGGTGCTGCGTAAAGCCTAGATCTCACTATTGGCGTAATGCGCTGATTTTCGTCGACTCACCGCAGTAAATTCATAAGTAATAAACCAAAATAGCATTACTTCTCAATTAATTCCAAAATAAGTCTACGGATTAATTACCAATGCAATGTAGTGGAATCATCTCCTTTTATTTCCATTAGTTGAAAAATAATGCCATTTTGGCTTATTAAACATGACTTTATGACAGTGAGGTGACGAAAATCATTAAATTGCGCCGATAGTGGGATCTCGGCTTAAAAAGCGTGCGATGCAATTTGAAGTGCAGAAAGTTGCAACATGCTTGAAAACGTGTAGAGTAGACGGACCTTTATCTTACACAGAAAAAAATTTCATCGAAATGCAACCAACAAAACAAATTGTAAAAATTTAATTTAAAAATCAACAATCGTCATTGTTGATATAACAAATTTAAATTTTTGTAGTCAATTAAATTACTCAACAAAATTATTTGTTAAATTATATCATAATGGAATGCGCACATTTAGAAGAAACAAGAAATCGTATTTTGTGTGTATTCATCATTTGCGTATTTAATTAAGTGTTGCTCTTTAGCTGAGAGGTAAGTGAGTGAGTTTATTAATCTTGATGTTGCCGGTTCAACTCCGCCCAAAGACATTTAGTGTTTTTCGCAGACAAGCAAAAATCGTTTCGAGGATTGTGATTGTGTGTAACAATTATGATACGGAAATTCAACAATTCAATTGTTAATATAACAATAACCTTAATTGAAATAACTTTGAAATCTAACAAAAATAAATGTTGAAAAAATAAATAAATGTCAACAAATTATTTGTTGATACATTTAATTGAAAGTATTTTTAAGATTTTCCTTTAACTTATAATTTCGTTAATTGTATTTACAAAAATCGTTGTAGGTTCAAAATCAATTAATTATTTAATTGATATAACAAACAAATTAATTGTATTTACAAATCATTTTTTTCTGTGTAAAGAAAGTAGAGTTTGCTCTTTTTATAGTTCGCTATCCGCATCCAAGCGTTCAGTCGAACGCTGCAAATTATTAATTAGTTTTTTAATTATTTATTTGTTTTTTTTAATCGGTTGAGTCTATGAAAATAAAAGAGCATGATGATGATAATAATAATGATGAACTTAAAAACGTTAATACATATTTATTTTGTTTATTACTTCTATCGTCTTTTGACGTTTATAATAGATAGATACGTCATAAAAATGTCATATGTAAAAACTAAAATATCTATAATTTATGCAGTGAGAGATAATAAAATACTATAGCTTAAAGATACAAACAAAAAAAGAAATAAATAAAAAATTCGACAACATAATATGACATGCTAAAAATCATCTAATATTTTTGGTTTGAGTGATGTTGGAGTTACTTGATGGATTTGAGTGTGTGTTTGCAAAAAAAAATTAATTTTTTTCCAAATATAAAAGCTTAAACCCGGTGTGATTCGCTGCAGCAAATATCTTGTGTGATAAAAATAAAAATATTTCATTTAATAAGAATTTAAAATACTGAACTCAAGCCCGATTAAGAAATTATTTCTGATTCAATAAAAATAATCTTTAATAGTGCGTTTACATTTGAGCATAAAAACAAAATCTACTTATATGTCAAAATCTACTTCAAATCTGGTAGAACTTAGTGATGCAACTATGATTTTTTTTCCAAGTTGTATTCAAAATTCAGCCGGTGTACTTAGAAAGGTGTCGGAATTAGCTTTATTTCAGTAGTTTGGTTGTAGTTTTGGAAAACTTTAATTTTTTAATAAATATCAAAAAAAAAAAACTTTGTATAAAAATTATGATAGGGATTAATTGAAATCTGCTATATTTTGTGCAGTTATAAGTGCCCTATTAAATCTGAATTACTTTTAATATATATTTTTGTTGTAGGTTTTGCAAGTCTAAATGCGTTTCATTGCTGCTAAGCAACACTTAAGCAGAGCTTACAAAACCCCAATGTTTATATAGGCAATTTCTCAATAAATCATTGAGAATTACAAAACTACAATCACAACAGGCTAAGAAACTTTTTCAAAAACAACAAATAATGTTATTATTATTATTATTATTATTATCGAATATATTTGAAAGCTAAAGTAAAAAATAAAACTTATGATACACAGAGAAAACAGTGCCTAATAAATACCTCATAAAATAGAACAAAATTAATAAGAAATCTCTATGGTTTTTTTTTCAATAAGGAAATCTTATTAATTTCATAGAGAAAACCTTTTTGAAAAAATCAAGAAGAAATCTTGTAGTTTTTATGAGGTTATCTTATTGATTTTTTTAATAAGGTTTTCTTCTTGATTTTATGAGGCGACCTCATAAAATAAAAAAAAATTATGTCTTTCCTTATTCTTTGTGCTTTGCTTATATATTTTCATTTAAATTATATACCATATACTTATGTATGTATGTATGTAGTATATGAAGATGTTATTTATTTATACTATACATACTTACATAGATACATACATATTATATTGTATTCTTAATTAATTAACTCACCATACATACATATTATTACTTGAAAGGAGACAAGTATTGAACCAGCAAACTTCTGACTGATAGACAAACACTCTAACCAATATGCTAACAAGCAGTCTGGATAACCATTGAAATAATTTTGCAAACATGCTTATACAAAAACGAAAAAGATCATGAAAAAAAATTGTCTGTGTCTATTTATAGATATGAAATAACAAGACACCTCATAAAATCAAGATTTCCTTATCAAAAAAATTAATAAGATGCTTTACACATAATCATATAGGAACCTAATAAAATCAAGAAGAAAACCTTATTGAAAAAATCAATAAGGCAACCTAATAAAATCAATAAGAAATCCATATAGTTTACAATTTATAAAAAAAACCTAATAGAATCAAGAAGTTTTTCTCTATGGATTGTTTTTTTGGTGCCAAAAATAACGGAAATTGAATAAAAAAAGTTGGGAATAATAAGATTTCTTCTTGATTTTATGTGGTTTTCTTCTTGATAAAATTAATAAGATTTACCACATAAAAACAATAAGGAATCTCTATGAAAAAATCTTCGCTTCTTTCTGCTGAGATACCCCTTAGCCTAAAAACGTTTCATAGAGAAAATCTTATTGATTCTATGAGGCAGTTTTTTCTCTGTGTATATTCAAATATATTTTTATTTGCTTTATAATTAATTAGCGAAGTAAAATGAAAATTAATATTTTGTTTTTCTTTTCATCTTGTAAATAAATTTATGTAGCAGAATCATAGGCGAAGTAAAATAACCAATAAAATGGCTAATAAACACAGCTTCAAAATTAAATACGCCTCATTTGACACCAGAAGGCGCTGCAAACTGCGTTATTAAAAAGCGTAAAAAAGCAGAGTTGTAAAATAATGTAGTTTTCGTCTATCTCTTCCTTCACCACCTGTCTTCACTATCACTATCCCTTTCCTATCACCCTCTCTTACTATCTTCTCTGCAACAAAGGGGTCATTGTATTGGACCCAAGTGAGCTGGACTCTAAATTTCACCCCTCCTTACCAGCAACCTTCTAATCTAACCTTGTCCATATGCAAAAAGAATTTTGAAAATTGGTTCACAAACGTCAAAGTAATTTGATAATCCATTTCACCCCCATTTCCGCCTTATTTAAAAAACTTTAGTGAACCTCTTCCATATGCAAAAAAAATTTTAAAATGTGTCCACAAATGACGAAATTATTTGATAATCAGTAATTGGGATTAGCAATTTCCAAAATATTTTTTTGCGAAATAAAATAATTTAAAAAAGTGGTAGGGTTTAAATGTTAAAATAAACAATTAATGAAATAAATGGAGTAACTCCCAAGACCTCAGATGTTTTGCCGCATGATATCGCAGGTTATTTCAAAATAAATATATGCTAAGTATGGAATGTGCCACGCCACTTTTACACTTCTTAAAAATTTACAAAAAGAGCTAGTCTAGAAATTTGTCAAGATTTTAGCTGCATTAGTGCCATAAATGTCCTAAAATAAAAATTTCTTCTGTATGGAAAATATTATTATTCCTCACAGATCATTACTGGGTCTGGCCAGAGATCGAAAATGGTTCTCTTAACGACCGTCATTTGCTTTGTAGGTAACGCATTAACTACTTCAGTCAAAAGTTTTCTTCCTTGCAGAAAAAACTAGAGCTAAGAAACTAATTTTAAAATTTTAAATAAAAGGTGTATGCGAAAAGAAAAATCAGATTTAAAAATCGAATGAAGAATATCTCAAGTCCATTAAACTATAAAAATGTGTCTGAACTCTCTTCAATTGTTCTTTTTTTTAAACAAAAACATCTAACTCGTTCTTAAAATTTTCAGAATTGTTAAAACATTATAACGTTCTTCCAATCAGCAATTAATTTTTTATTAAAAACTAATTTGAAAATATTTTCTTGACAAACTGTATATAAAACAAAACCGATGCGATAATGTATACATATATACAAAGAAAGTGTGATCTTTCAACTGAAGTTTAAATTGAAAATGAAATTTGTCACAGCTTCTCGTAGCATTACAAATGTTTAATAAATTTTTGATACATTTATGTGCAAACATATTTTTATATTTTTTTACTTATACGAGTACATACCAAGGCTAGCATTGCAAATACTGTTTGGGTTTTCCAGTAGCAAATCTCGAAAACAAATTAAAAATTAATAAAATAAAAAGAGTTAGAGAGCGGCGAGTCATTTAGTATTGATGGTTAATGTGTGTGTTAATATTCATTTTGAATATTTTGTGATTGAAATAATTTTGGATGATTGAGTATGGGAGGCTGCACGGCATTTAATTAATAGAAACGTTGGCATTTTTAAAATTTTAAATTTAAAGTTCCAAATGAACTGTACTGAACGGCTTGTATAGTTCAGGGCTGTCAAACCCAAATTGCGAACTGCCTTGTATAAACGTTTATGGGGCTGTCCATATATTACGTAACGCTGTTTTTCCCCCGATTTTTGACCCCCCCCTTCCCCCTAGTAACAGATCGTAACAAAACTGTGAACCCCCCTCCCCCCAGGAATAACGTAACAATGAGATAAAAAATAAATTAAATAGTTTAAAGTTTTTATTTAAAAAAAATTAATTTAACTCATTGTTTTAAATTCATTTGTTAGACTAGCACAGTGCGTAGACAAAAATTAAATAAGCTTACGTATGAACGTACTCCATATATTGGCGAAACTATTTTTTAAATTTCTTCCCAAGTGTCCTCAGACTCCAAAAATTATGAGAGAGAGCTTATTCCTAAAATGTATGTATGTATTAGTAATGTGTATTGGAATTCCAAAACATTCAGCCGTTTCTAGATATTCGTATTCGTTTAAAAAAATATATAAGGAAATTCTTAAATCCAAAACGAAATTTAAATGAATGGTGCACAAATATTAGTTTGTAATAATTAAAAAAAAAAAAATATTTTTTTTTGTTTTTTGCTATGCGTTGTTTGCCAAATAATCTGCTATAGTTTTCCGTATTGATGACTGAGCAGTATTTGAAGTACCAAGACGATAATTGGCATTACCCTTGCTGTTGCTTTCACTAGTTTCTATAAGTAAAGTCGTCGTGTATTTCAGAGAGCTTAAAGATGACTCCGTTTGACCATCTTCAAATCAATATAAAATGTGCGTGAAACAAAAAAAATTATATCTTTGATCAATAAGGGTTGCCATGGTGAATTATATTTCATTTTTAACCCGCTTTAAACATACAGATTGTTGAGATATCAAATGAATCAAAATGATGTCAATTACGAAAGATATGCAACTTTCCTTTTCTTAATTTTTGTCCCTACTA
This sequence comes from Tachina grossa, assembly GCA_949987645.1. NCBI lineage: Eukaryota > Metazoa > Arthropoda > Insecta > Diptera > Tachinidae > Tachina > Tachina grossa. Next base: position 55,779,325 of record OX465276.1, on the reverse strand, counting down.
CAACATTACATTTTCAATAGATATTTGCCCATTAAAAAAAATATACCTTGAAAATTCCTTAAAATTAGAGGGGCCCACAAACTAGTTCCTAGGCGCATTTCACTGTTGTTTTCAGAATATTTTTTTTAAGTTCTGTTGCATAAAAAATTAAAATAATATCTTTATGAAAATACGTATATGCAAGTTTTCATTAACTTATCTCTCAAAACTTAAACATTGTAGCCTCAAGTTGACCAACAAAAATTTTAAAACTAAATAATTTGATATTGTCATGTACATATATGGAAGAATATATTTTTTGAAAGGACACTTTTTTGTCTATGAGAATTGCAAGAAATCTTTTCCTAAACTTCTGCAAATACCATTTCCTTCTATGTATTTGGTGGATTTAATGTTAATATACATAAGTTGCAGTTTAATAAAAAGAAGTTTTTATGTGCATACATATATTAAGAATATTTAAGAATGTAAATGGATAAAGAAAGATGAGTAATTCAGAACCATGTATGTTCAGTTTGACTACAATTTATTTAATTTATTATAAAAACTTTGTATAATTTTCAAATGTTATTTAACAACTATTAAATTTTTGGATAGTTTTCATAAACTTTAATGTACGTTTTAAATATTCGTATTCGCGGATATCGTTTTAAATATTCGAATTCGCGAATATCAAAAGTTGACATTCGGCAGATGTATGTAGTATACATACTCGTACATAATATATATAGGCAACACGTATGATCAATTAAATAAATAATGAGAAAAACATACGTATTTTTGTACAAAACTAGTAATTTTTTTCTGTTACGTAACATTTTTAAAGACCCCCTTCCCCCCACCATAAGAAATCGTAACAAAACTCGAACCCCCCTCCCTCCCCCTAGGGCGTTACGTAATATATGGACAGCGACAATTTTCAGTGTCTTAAATTTGACGGCGCTTTCCTACGGTGCCACTTTGCTATATCAGAGGCAGCTTAGTGGTCTTGCTTCGTAAACGTTAATACTATAGTTGTTCTGTACAGTCTGGCTCGACGGACCATAAATAAATTTTATTCAGTAATTGCAGTATTTAGCGGTTTAAACTAAAACAATTAAATTTTTAATTGATTACTTGTTTTTTTTTTTTTTTTTTTTTTTTTTTTTTTTTTTTTGAATTAAAGGTGTTAATAGAGAAAATATTTTGTAAAGTAGGTAGTACATATAATAATGTTTTAATTAACTGAATCTATATTATGTTAAACTTATTAGGTCGGTTAAACTTTTTAGAAGAGGTTAATTTTAATTTTTGTGTGTTTATTTTTTGCACCACCGATTTTGTTCAAATGGCTGAAAATGAAATCTGGTAACATTGGTAATATATGTATATAAGATCACATACTGCGTTTTTTAAGCCCAATTTGTATCATAGCAAGAGCCTAACATATGCGTCCAGTTTTTTTCGTATCAATTACATATATAAAATTGCATATATAATATGTTAAATTTTAATGGGTGTGGCACGCCCATTTTTCTAAATACATAAGAGATTATGTCATCTTAAGGGCTTAAAGTGTTTTCGAAGTTTCATAAGATTCAGTTGTGTTAAAGTATATTAAAAACAATATTAAATTTTAAGGGACGTGATCCCACCCTTTTTCTAAACAAATTATTGTGTATTCCCCAAAGCCTAAATTTTGTTGGAGTAATTTGGATAGAAATACATGCAAAACAGTACAATATTTTAAGGGGCGTGTCCCGCCCACTTCTTAAACACAATATCATACTGTCTAAAGATAACAATTTGTATGCCAAATTCCTGAGGCATCGAATAAGCCGATTATTATGAAATTGAGCATATAATTTGAATAGGGCACCGCAAGGAGTGTATAAGATTAAAGAAAAATTTTTATTTGACAATGCGTACAACAACTTTACTCGCACACGAAGGGTTTCGTATGGACACAACATATGTAATACTATACAATCTTTAGCCTATAGAAACGAATATCTCTCCTGATGTAGACATTTTTTAAAAAATGTTAAGTAAAAAGTTAAAACTACATTTTGTTAGTTTTTGCTCTTTTTCTTAGCTCTTGCGCTTTTTTGGTTTTTGTGGGGGTTTAGGGGTTTGGCGTTCTTTTAGTTTTAGGGTTTTTCGTTTTGGCGTTTTTTTTGTTTTTGGCAATTTCTTAATATTGGGACTCTTTAGTTTTATCGTTCTTGAAAACATAAACGTGTTTACTTACCTCTTACGGTTTCCAAAATACAGAAAGTTTTCAAAATTACATTAACTGATAGAATACCCTTTAATTTTGATTTTTAAATTTTAGTATTAGGATAAAAATACACTTACTTTGAAAATTTCCAGTACATAAGTATAAATATATGTGCCCTTAATTATGAAAGTACTCATATATCTCTCTGGTCGAGATCACATTTAAACAAATGAAACTATTTTTTTATATCATGCAACATTTTAATTTAGAGTTGTTCTAGTGTCGATTAAGATAAATTTATTCAATAAAAATTTTTTAAATATTGATTAAAGTTTTTCTAAGATTTCTTTAATGTTTCGATGCAAAAATGCAAATGACTTAGACCACTTTCATAACTAAGGGCATATACCATTGTCTGTTTATTACATTAAGATTTCAACATGTTTCGTTGCTCGCTTTATAACACCCTGTAATTTTTAACTCTCAATATTTTGTTGTAGCGGCCAAAGTTTTACTTATTCTGTGAAAATTTCAGGACAGTAGTTCTTACGATTTTCGAGAAAGCAGCCTGTGACAGACAGATAGACAAGCAGACAGACGGATATCGTAGCGAAAACAATAGGGTTGCTTTTCATCTTTGGTGTACGGAGCCCTGATAAAGGATTTTCTGAAATCGATTAGCAAATTACGAAGTTATGAAAGAAAACACAAAAAAAAAAATACAACCGAATTTATAAAATTGTATTTCTTGGAAATCGGTAATAAAGACTCGTATTACAATGGCGAATAAAAGATTTTTGAAAGTGATTGGAATTTCCCGTATTTCTAGTGCACATTTTCAAATATTAGTTATTGCCTACAATAGTTTTTGCTTGGTTATTGCAGTAGAAAGATGGTGCAAAAAGCAACTCCGGGCCTTACTATTAGTTGTTATGTGAAGCTATGAAGGCATTTAAACAAAAAATCGAAATGTTTTTATATCTGCATGTGTAATTTATAATATTACAATCTGCCTGCAAAAAAAAAAAAGTAGTTTCTTAACACCAATAAATTTCGAAAATTTCGTTTTCTCCAAAAATTTAACATACGTACGTACACATATGTTTTTTGTTGTTGTCATTTTTAGTGTTTCCGAGTATTGGGCGTGAAGAAACAATATTCATCTTTTTATGACATTTTTTTTTATATATCCACATGTACATATGTATTTTTTTTAATTCATAAGTTAATGGTATTTTTTCAATGCTAAATTTACAAATGCACAAATAAGAAGTAAAATAAATAAAATTATTTGCAAAAAATTGTGTGTACAAAACTCATGTTGTTTCTTCTTTTCTTCCCTACTCGTAATTCCCTAATGTGCGCACAGTGAGAGATTTTGACGAAAAATAAAAAAAAAATTATAAATGAATAACTAAAAAAAAAAAAAATTTCTCTGAAGTTCGATGCTGGAAAAATGCATGAGTCATGATTTGGCTAACTTTTTTCTAGAGATCATACATATGTATATGTATAAATGGAACATAATATAATAGGATTAAATTAAAGTGAAATTTTTAATAATCCCATCAAAATAAATATCTAGTAGGTATAGCTTTAAAATTTGCAAGCAGCTTGTGTTGCCTCTAATAACAGAAAAATTAAAAATATTGAGAATTTAAACACAAACTGTGGATTTGTTTAAAATTTCTTTCCCCACGCCCACTGTGCGTATTTAATGAGGATGACAACGATAACTTGTTTTAACTTTAACTCATTCGACTATAGTTAAACTTTAATAAAAAGAAAAAAATCACTCCTTGAGGGGTTTAATGCAAAAACAAGTTAACACATTATGCAGCCTTATTGCACAATTAAGGGGAAATATCAATTGACTTGGAGGCTGTTTATTATGTAAACTTTGAAGGTAAAAAAGAAAACCTTTATTCAAAAAAATGTTGTTTGAATGCTGTTGACAGAAACTGAGACAGACGAAGCAAATATTTGATTGATTTAATAGTTTTGTTAATTTTTTTCCTTTGATTTCCTGCTATAGGATTTTACCCCATTTTCGAAAATCTATTTTCATATCATCACAATTCGAGGTTTTGAGGTCCTGGAAGTCGATTCTATGTCCGTATTGATATTTGTGTGTGCATGTGAGTGTGTTTGTGTGTATTTATGCCAACAGATCTTAAGCAAATTTGTCTTATTCGAAAGATGTTGAACTCACTTAGACAGTGAATGGTGTCGGTTGGGCAAATTCCAAACATGTTAAACTATTTGTTTAAACTATTTGTTGTTGGTTTAGCATGTCTAGATCCAGGCTTCTTATAAAGGGTGTCCCAACAAGAACGCAAGATTTAAATTTTAAATAAAACACAGATATTAAAAAAAAAAATCGTGAAACTTTATTATATCATAAAGTAGACAAAATGAGGTTATGTGTGGAACAACAAATCGGGCAGATAGCCGCCGCGGCTTTGCTGGCACACACGCGATCTTTTAATGAAATTTTCAATGGCCGTTTTGCATAAATGCAGAGTCCAATTTCCTCTTTTAAGGCTTTTGTCGTCGTCGGCTTATTCGCGTAAACCATCAACTTCAAAAAACCCCAAAGAAAAAAGTCTAATTGTGTAAAATCGCACGATCTAGGCGGCCAATTCTGGTCTCCAAAACGCGAAATAACACGACCGGGAAATTACTGATGTACCAATTGATTTTTCTCTGGCTGTATGACATGTGGCGCCGTCTTGTTGAAACCACATGCCCTCCACATTCATTTATTCAATTCTAGGCACGAAAAAACTGGTTATCATTTCACGATACCGAACACCATTGACTGTTTGCGCTTGACCTGCGTTTGAGCGACATCATCACGTACAGCTGCGATATTTTCGGTCGATCGACCTGGTCGAAGACGCGTTGTTGTCTTTACATCACTAACAGACCCAGTTTCGACAAATTTATCCATTAATGTCTTTACAGTTGACTCTTTTGGAGTATTATTGTGACCCCAAATTGATCGCAAATTTGCGAACTGTAGCCGCAAAACTTTCACCATTTTGGTAAAACAATTTCACATTGAGAATGCGTTGTTCATTCGTGTAGCGCTCCATTTTTACTAACCTCGTACCTTCTACTAGCAAAGAATAAAAATTGTTGAAATGTCAAACAATGACACTTCGAATTTAAATCTTGCGTTCTTGTTGGGACACCCTTTACAAATGAATACAGGCACGCGAATACATTATTCTCGCTGTTCTCTCAGTGGCCAGCCTTGGTCTAGATGTAATTAGCAGCAACGATCAAGTTCTAATAAGCATTTAAGTCAATTTAACTACAAACGGGTTATTTGTTCGTAAACACAAGATACCGTCAAGATATTATTGACAAAAAATTGCGAAAAATCGGTTCTTTCTAATACACAACTTCAATATGCTTCATCAGATCGATTTTAAATATTCACTGCTTTTTGAAGACTTAAATTTGCCGCAAATTAAATCAAAATTTTAATCTTACTGCCAAAGTTTAGGAATGGCCTGCAAAGTCAACCGATTCCCATAACTTTTAACTACAAACTTATTCATCTTTTGAAAATGTTTGTTTCAAATTAGCATTCGCCTTTAACACAGCAGCCAGAATAATGCTTGAAACTTTAAAAGCATTTAGTGAATATAAAGATGAAGGAAATTTCTCTACTAAAACGACAGCATATTTACAACTGAAGTTGGTTATTTCCAGACTCATTACAAAAATTCTTTAGGTTAACCAACAGAAATATTTTTTTCCATCGAATCATAACAACGATTTGGTTAATAATGAAATCAACAAATTAAATTGGTTAGATGGGCTTCCTATTGTCAAAGATATACAGATATTAGATTAACCAAGAAAATATAATTTTTTTTATTTTAAGTTGCCAACAGCATAGCAACAACAATTTACATTGACAGTTAATTAACAACTAAAGTTGATTAGATTAACCAAACGAATAGTATGCACATCTAAACCGCATAGACAGCTTTCATTTACACTAAACTTAACAAAAAATTCTAACATACGCATCGGTAGTATGGTGGAGGTTAACAGGTAGAACGTGCAACACTAAAATTTTGGAGAAGATTCAACGAATTTGCTGCCTAGGTATAATTGTTGCTATAAGAACTACATCCACCAGGACATTGGAGACCATTCTTTATGTCCAATTAATAGACATTCGTATTAGATACGAAACAGCTCTTGCTGCAGAACGTCTACAAGGGAATGGATCGGAGAAATCAACATAGCACAACATCAGAACATATGGACGTCAGTGAACGGATACGACCAGACGTGGAAAATATCCTACCGGGTACGTGAGACTAGGTTTATAACAGAATGCGATAGATTGATACCAGAAAGATACTCCTGGGTCAATCGAACCCTAGAACTAAAATTCGTGGGAGTTAGCTGCTACATGGATGGGTTGAAGCTAGGGGAAAGAACGCAACTAGGTTTCTTCGTAGAAGAAATGGAGACCGAGATTTACTTCCGCTTGCCTGGCCGTAATACACTCTTCCAGGCGGATGTTTGTTCGATAACCGAGGCTTTAAAATGGATCAGTATACTATACTAGACCCACAGAGGTCAATATATTTTCCGCCAGCAAGTCGGCTATTAGTTTAATCACAACCGAAAGAGTAAACTCTAGGACCGTTTTAGATTGCAAAAATATATTAAACGATTACGAAGTACATGGAAATATTAGTCTGGTATGGGTGCCGGCCCACTACGGCGTAACTGGAAATGAACGCGCAAATGAATTGGCGAAAAAGACCAAAATGTTACGGACAGTAAGTCTAACTAGTGCGAAGCCTTTCAAGGCAACGAAGATTGAATTACAAAATTAAGCGAAGATGGCCCACAGGACACGATGGAGTTGTGATAGAATAAGTAATATAACCAAGCTTTTATGGGGCGAGTCGGACGAAGAAAAAACAAGGCGACTGTTAAAACTAAACAAGCCCGAGCTAGCAAAGTTGACCGGCATCTTAATGGGGCACTCTAATATACAAAGGCGGTTGTACTGCATTGGAGCCACGAATTACAATGAATGCAGGGCTTACATTGAGGACATGGAAACAATGGAGCACTTCCTTTGTAATTGCACAGCTTCCGCTCAGCCGAGATCCCGTTATTTTGGGGATGACACCTTACCGTACTGTGCCTACCTTAGAGGTATTGACTGGAAAAGCTTGAGGGACTATGTGAACGATACTGAGCTCCTATAAAGGTGGGGTTCGTTTTTTAGTATACATGAGAGCGCACAACAGTCATATACTGGCTTATGTGTATGTCCCCGGACATGAGCGTAATGGTTCCTCTTTTCAACCTAACGTAACATAACTAACAAATGAAATTATTAAGTGTAATCTTCCTAATTATTATGGTGGTTGCTTTCTTCAACTGCATACATCGGTTAAATCAAAAAACCAACTGTTAAAACTTGGTTTTACCATACAAATTGTTTTTGTTAATTGGTTTTTTTGAATTGGTTTTAAGTTGGTTTTATTAAATGCAACCTTATTTTCGTTGTGCTAAATTCAGTGCTACCAAGTTAAAATGACCGAAAACAGCTGATAATGATTATGCCATTGAATATAAATAGATGCCACTTGAAAGACTTTCAACTTAAAAATGGATGCAGCAGCAACAATAATTGAAAAATTATAGAAAAAAAGAGTTTTTTAACCTCCGGGAAGTGAAAAAAGACGATATGACTGACATCGATCCGCCGATAAAAAGTTTTATTTTGTGATATAAAAAGGAGAAAAAAATTCAACAACAAATGCACGAATTTCTGCAGGAGATTTATTTTATTTTTGAGCAAAGTTATAAGACAGTATGTGAGTTAAAACCTGAAGTTAACAAACTTGCAGTGTGAATCCAAAATCAGCTATTTATGGTTTGAACGTTAAAACTAGGTTTTAACTTTCAGTGTGAAAACAATATTGTAAAAACAACAGTAACTATCTGAAATGGGTCATTTCACCCTGAAAAATTGTTAATTCTTTTAAATCAAAACAACAATTTGCACTAAAAATTAATTTACAATTTATATTGTTTCCATTAACCAGCAAAAGTCAGTTAATTAAAATTCCAATCGAAATTTATATAAACCGAAAAACTTAACAGCTGTCATTAATAAGATTAAGTATATTTGTCTCGTCTGAACGCATCTTTGGGGAAAACCAATGTTGATTAATGAAAGTATGCTTGTAGACAAGTTTATTTAATCACATGCATTACTTACACAAATATTTTAATATGTATTATGAATATTTATAAATTTAAATACTCTAGCAAAGCCTTGTTTAATAAGGACAAAACAGAAAGTTATTCAATGGTTAATATTACTAAAATCAGTCACGCGGTCTGCGAAATCTTCAGCATTTAAATTCTGAAGAGCAGCTGCGTCCAAGATATGAAACAAGAAATAATAATCAAAAAAGAAATCAACAAATAAGTTGTTTTCTATTTTTTATATAATTTTTTTTGCCTAAAGTATGTATGTAATTCCAAATGAGTCATAACATTAGCTTTTTAAGTTAATTTAATAACTTATTATTATTAATATTATTATTTTACATTGCGTGTTAATGTTTTGCAAAATATCACTCACACATACAATTTTTTTATTTTTATTTTTCAGCTATAAATTGTGAAAGCAAATAAAAATTTAATAACTAAACAAACAAGAAAATGGTAAGTGCTATCAAATATTGTCATTGTTTATTTAAAATCTATACCTTTAGCGAATCATAAAATAGTTGTAATAAGTCCTAGTTTACACTATGCAAATCCTATTGCTAACCTGATTAGTCTGTTAGGAGAGAGGCTAGGGGAAAAGAAACGTTTCTGTTCCTCTCGTCTCTCTCCTAACAAACTAATCAGCTTAGAGGCAGTGTGCACACTTCTACCGATATTCGGTAGATTCTACCGAATATGTTTGTGAATTTAACAATCTACCAATTCTACCGAACAAGGCCTAAAATTTACCGAATATTGTTATTTAGGAATTTAAGTCTATATATGTGTAAATTGCCTATTTTGCAACATAGCAGTGCGGCCGCAGAGCGGTCATTTTCTGTCATGAAAATCATTAAAACAGAACAAAGAAATCGGTTAAAAACTGAAACTGTAAGTAACCTAATATTTGCCAAGAAATTGTGCCTTGGGGATGAAATGATTTAATAATTTTTGCACAAAAGTTTAAATTCATAAATGGATCTTACATATAATCTTTGTAATTACAAATGTTTGTCAAATAAACGTTATTTTAGTAGATTTATAAAACCTATGTACAAAAACTGAATTCCTGTTATTTATGTACATTATTTTATGTATGCATAGCATATCTATATAAAGGGTAAGGGCAAATAACTGGGGATGACACTTTTTTTTAATGGAAATGCTTCATTGTTTATGGCAGTTTAATTTCCAATCACATGTGAAATTTTAAATGCGCTTTTGGAACCTATTTAGTTTGCCAAAGCTATCCGTCGAAAACGAAGGGGAAGATGAAGACTACCTACCTCTTGTTCAATTGAAAGCCAGAGATCCACTGTCCCAGGATATGAATAGCATTTATTCTACATTAACTACTCTTAACCCGTCCGCTGATTTCTGCCCTTCTACATTCGATATTTGGGCAAGGGGTGAAAATGAATTTGCTAACGATTTCTCGGATGAAGATATAATCCAATCAGTAATTACCAATCAGTAACAACGAAAATATTGGAGAGCTTGATAACTCTTTGGAGGAGCCTGAGAATGCTGAAAACACAATCTCAAATAAAGAAGCAAGCGAACTATTTTCAAAAGCTATTTTATGCACTGAGCAAACCAAAGGGACGGAAAAGGAAATTTTATTTTTAAAAGATTTTAAAAATAGAAATTCTTATTTTTCAAAATGAATATTTTTGATCACTTTAAGTATTTTTGTTTATGTCTTCTGTAAATTAATTAAATACAAATGAATTATTAGGTTTAGTTTTTCTTCTTTTCGGTAATAAAAGTAAATTATATAGATGTACATAAACGTATTACGATTAATTTTTGTTTTAACTGTAGTCCGGACTAGAGAGGTTATACTGTACATATATTTTGTTATTTTTTGCTTCTTTGAATTGTTATTTTTTATGTTTCTCTGAATAAAAAAAAATTCTACCGAATTTCATTCAAATCTACCGATTTTTTTGTCGATTCTACCGAATTTAAAAAAAATTAAGTGTGCTTAGAGGCCGTTTAGATGAAGGGAGGCCTCGCTGCGACACGTCGCCTGCGAGTCTTGTTTTTGGGCGAGAAGTGAGGAGAAGCTTGCGGTGTAGCAAAAGTCGCACGTACTGGGAATTGAAGCGACAATTTTATCTCTTCTCTCTCACAAATTTTTTTCTCTCGTATTTTTTGTGTGCTATGTACAGACAGTGTTGCCAGTTAGACCAATTTTTTTTATAACATGCATCAAAGAAACAGTTATAATATAAAAATTATAAACAAATAAAGTAAGGAGAGAAAAGGAATTATTGTATTTTGGTGGTAAATTAAAAAAAATAAGAATATGTGGACATATTAATTCTACATTTTTCAAACTAACAATGAGTTCCTTTACGGAAAAAAAGTCTTCATGTAAACGCGCCTGGATTTAAGAAGGGACTCCAAAAGAGAACTTAAGCATTGTCGCATCGAGGCCACCCTTCATCTAAATGGGCTCTTAGCAATAAGACTTGTATAGTGAAGTGTTGAATAATATATTTGGGAGATTCAAACGGTAGTCTTAAGTGTCATAATTGTCTTAAATTATTTTATTAGGTATAATAGTTTTTGCTTTTGTGTTTTTTTTTAACAAAAATTTTAAAACATTATGACAATATGACACTCAATACTACCATTTGAATCCCCCAATTGTATATTTAAAAAAGTATATGTATGTATGTACATAGCTATGTATGTATATACAGTTAAAACAATTTGTCATTCGCATATGCGGGGCGTTTCTATATTCCTTTGACTTCCAAGAACTGTTTCAGAACGAAGCAAAATTTCCAATAAATGTATAACTATTTTGATAGGATTTTCATAAGGCAAGTTTGTTTATAATTAGTAAAATAAAAAGCAGAAAGAAACAGAAATATGAAAATGAAATTAAATTGAATGAAATAATGGCAAAAGCACCAAATGGTTATTCAAGTGTAAACAATTTAATTGCTTTCAATGATAAGTGATCGCAGGTAGTAACAAAGGCAATCGATTTATAAAAGAACCGGCAATAATTATTCATAATAACTCATCCAAATATTACATAACAAAAAAAAAATTGCAGCAAAACTAAAAGAATTTTTTTTTGCCACAATTGCTGTTATTTGGAATGAATATACAGAATCAAAGGAATAAATATAGGGTGTTTTTTTGAGGGGTATAGAACTTCGAATTGAAATAAAACACAAGAAAATCGTTTTAATGTCCATCAATTTGGCTTTATTGAAAGGATAATTTTATGCCATTAATGTTTAAATATGATTTCGGGCATGTGGCCGCCGCGGCTGGCTCGAATAAAGCTAATTCTACAGGTCCAATTTTCAACCACTTTTTCGAGCATATGGGGCCGTATGTTGGCAATAACGCCACGAATGTTGGCTTCCAAGTCCCCTAACGTTTCTGGTTTGTTGGCGTAGACGAGCGACTTCACATATCCCCAAAGAAAATAATCCAATGGTGTCAAATCACACGATCTTGGTGGCCAATTGACAGGTCCATTCCGCGAAATTATGCGCTCATCGAATGTTTCCTTCAATAAATCGATTGTGACGTGCGCTGTGTGGCATGTAGCGCCGTCTTGTTGGAACCACAACTCATCCACATTCATGCCATCCAATTCGGGAACAAAATAGTCGGTTAGTCGGCTCCAATTGCTGTGCACGGTGGCGAATCGATTCATTCGGGTCCTCTTCAACACTTTGCTCTACAGCGGCAATTGTTTCTTCGGTGCGCACTGTTCGACGTCTCTGCGGATGCGTATTATCACATAGAGTAAACGTAGTGCGAAAACGATCCAAGGTTAACCGAATTAATTGCTCTGATGGACGATTATGTCGACCATAAAATGGACGGAGCTTGCGGTAAACTTCGCGAACTGAACCATTATTTTCGAAATAAATTTGCACGATTTGCAAGCGTTGTTCTTTTGTCAACTTGTTCATGATGAAATGGCAAACCAAACTAAATATTAATCACTTGACAGCTGCCAAAATGGCCGCCAGTTAAAAAAGTGATGCCAACTTAAAGTTCTATACCTCAATAAAAAACACCCTTTAGAATGTAATTAATAGAATGAGCGAATGTAGTGAATGAATGGAATAAATCAATGGAATGAATGGATGGAATGAATGAACGGAATGAATGAATGAAGGGAATGATTGAATTAAATGAATGAATGCCCGAAAAAAATTAAAAAAAAGTAAATTACTGAGGACATGTCTAGTTTTGTTCATCAGCTCCTCAGTTATAAGCAAATTTTGATAAAACTAGTTTGAAAATTAAATTGACATGAATTAAATTTATATTTCGCTCATTTACTCAAATAATGGCACAACTCAAAAAATGCAATTTTCGATTTAATGATGCAGTATTAATCCTCATACCGTTTTCTTCACAATGTGTAAAAATTTCATACAAATATCTTATCTACTCAACTCTTGAAAGCAAAATTAAATTTTCTTTTACCATTAAGTTGTGTGTAGATTGAAAACTTTAAATTCGTTTTCTGGCGAACTGGTTTTTTTTAGTTACGACGTTCTTCGAGTAAATGAGCGATATGTATGTAGGTATATCACTAAAAATAATTTATTTTGTCCGGTGTTAGTTATCCCATATTTAAGAAAAATTTATGTATTAATAAATTCAACAGATAGAATATTCCCAGACCTGGCCTCAATACAACTATTTGAAATACTAACCCCATATGCAAAAAAAAAATAAAGTGTGCTTCAAGTGTACGTTAAAACCGGTTTTTGTATGGAAATTTTCTATTGAACATACACTTCAAGTACACGTTATTTTTTTGCATATGTGGGATAAAATTTAATTCAACACACTTTTACATGAAAATGACCAGCAACAAAAATACAATAGCCCAATTCATAATCTTGTGCAAATGGTCTTGCATCGTAGCATGTGCAAAATGTTATAGTAACGGTTGGTTAAATTTTATGGGCCGATGTTGATTTTGAATAAAACACAAATTATTTAGGAAATTATTTTCGTTTCTTTTTATTATCATAACATGGTATGGTCAATTATGTATGCAACAAAATATCGGCCAAATGGCCGCCGCGACCTCTGCGTCACGCCTCTATCCGATGGTCCAAAGTTTCGATGACGCCGAGGCATAATTGAGGTTCTATGCTGTTAATGTGCCGAATTAGCTCACCTTTTAGCTCTTGAATTGTTGCTGGCTTATCGACGTACACCTTTTCTTTCAAATAACCCCAAAGAAAGAAGTCCAACGGTGTCAAATCACATAATCTTGGCGGCCAATTGACATCGCAACCACGTGAGATAACACGGCCATTGCATTTGTCGAGCAAAAGAGCCATTGTTTCGCTAGATATGTGGCAAGTGAAACCGTCCTGTTGAAACCACATATCGTCCACATCCATATCTTCCAATTTGGACCATAAAAAGTTCGTTATCATCTCACGATAGCGAACACCATTCACAGTATCTGCCTGACCGGCCTCATTTTGAAAAAAAAAAATAAAATACGGCCCGATGATGTCGCCAGCCCATAAACCGCACCAAACAGTCACTCTTTGTGGGTGTATTTGTTTTTCGACAATCACTCTTGGATTATTATTCGCCCAAATGCGGCAATTCTGCTTATTGACGAATCCACTGAGGTGAAAATGTGCCTCATCACTGAAGATGATTTTCTTCCAAAATTGATCATCCACTTTTGCCATTTCTTGCCACCATTCTGACTATTGACGACATTTGGAATGGCCAAGAGGCTTTAGTTCTTGAGTCAATTGCACCTTGTAACCGTGTAAATGCAAGTCTTTATGCATAATGTTCATTAACGACGAGCGTGATAGATGCAATTAGTGGGCACGACGACGAGTTGAGGTGGACGGCTCTTCAGCAAAACTATTTCGAAAATCAGCAATATTTTCTGCAGTACGAGCTGTACAAGCATGCACTGGTGTTTTCACATCTCCTACAGACCCGGTTTGCTAAAATTTTTGCACGATTTTTCCGATTGTACACACATTTGGTCGATTATGCTGACCGAAAATATCACGTTGTGCACGATATGCATTTTGATTCGAACTCCCATTTTCATAATAACCTTGAATAACTTTAACGCGTTGCTCGATTGTGAATCTTTCCATGGTTCAAATTGAGTTAGTCTGAAATTGAGAAATGTCAAATTAAATGCAAAAAAAAACTTGACGTTTAGGTGTGGTTCACATTCAACATCGTCCCTTAAAATTTAACGACCCAATATATTGATACTCACCACTTAACAATTTATTTAAGCTTTAGGTCTTTCATAAATAGACAGCTGTTTATTTATTTATCGATATTTCACTGCAACTTATTGAAAATTCTTCAGGATATTAAAAAAACATCAATTTCCTGAAATAGCTACACAAAGTTGCAGCGAAATAGCGATAAATAAATAATGTATAATTTTTATATATTTATAAAGGACCTAAGGCTTAAATAAAATTTGTATATAATGTTTTAAATTATTTTTATAATTTCTTTAACAATAAGTGCGTTCGAGAACTTAAAATTTTTTACAAATTTGTACTATTTTTTACTGGATTGCGTTCGCGTACACAAAATCCAGTAAATGAGAGGGCGAATTGAGAGAGAAAAATGACAGTTCATTTACTGAGTAAATGCAACTTTTTGCTGGACAAATTTTTGCCAGTAAAATCCAGTAAAACGAAACCATATGTTTTTAACTATAAACACATAAAAGCAAAGGGAAACAAAAATTTTAAATTTTTGATGAAATTTTTAAAATCACAAAAAACAAATGTATTAAGTTATAAGCATTATAACATTTATTTAAGTTTGATGCTAGAAAAATATTCGGGTATGTTATGTATTCCATGTGAAATTTAAACGTGCGGATTTTCCATAGAATTGGAAATATGTACATATGTATGTATGTATGTACATATGTATTTATAATAACAATGCTATGGCATTTCCGAACGATTTAATTTCACGTGGAATTCAGAACATAACCGATTGTTTTTAAACGTGAATAAAGTTAATAGATTATTATATTGAAATTTTTGTTTATGTGTAGATATTGTCGGGCGGACGGTTCCTGGTTTGCCGTATGGAACATTAAAAAACATTTGCTTTGTGTGCTTTTTTTAAATTCTTTCCCAGTTTTTCATTGTCTTGAATATATCATCCTAATAACTTCTCACGTGCAGGGTAAAAAGCTTAGAAACTTTAACGGTTTGACCCGCGATGTCGACAGGAAAGTTTCTATCGCTTACTTATATTTAAAACAAAATCAAAATAAGAAAGTCCTGGAGTTTCTGAAATTGAGTATGAACTTCTTAAATTATGGGAAAAAAATATGAATCAAGTAAAAAGTTCTTAAATTGAGTAAAACAAAACTTATTTAAAGTACGAATGTGTGTACTTACTTTATGCACATATGAAAAGAAGAATAAAAATACTATTGAACAAAAAAATTCAAAAGTTCACTAGTGTGCTTGTGATTGAAATTCAACATAATGAAAAAATCAATATATTAAAATAAAAATTATTATATAATATTTGTAATTACTTCTAATGGAAAATGTTTTATTTAAAAGTGACTAAGCGCGGTTGATTTTTAATACTCGTGTGAAAAAGTTTGTTTATAATAATATAAAAGTGAAAAAAATAAAACTATATATAAAAAATAAATAAATAAAATAAAAAGTGAAAGCAAAAGAAAACTACTAAAGGTTCTAAGGGGCTTATATTGCGGAGCTGTTTCTCAATATTTAAGGCGTAAGTAAAAATATGAGTTTTTTTAATCGATTTTGCCGTTGCACACACGGCAATTTTAGTTGAGCAACTTTTTAGTTCATCGGCGAGAGAGGAAAATATGATACTTCCCATCTTCTTTATCTTCTCTTTCATCTTCCATAAGCCCAAAATTTTCTGAACTGAAATTGTCGTCTGTGAACCCAGTATGTAATACACACTTTGCTAACATTATGAAAATGTCCGTAAAAGATTTATATAACTAGAAGTATATTTTAATTTGTAGTTTTTTATATTTTATAAATATACATACATAAAAAAATAGTAATAGGTACGAAAACTTTTTGCTTACGCATGCCTCATAATTTCTCATTGCTAATTATTATTTTTTTGCTCAACTCGCTGTAAGACCGGACTCAGAAATATGTTATCGCTCTAAGTGACCAAGAAGCCCTAGCTTCTTAATGACATAGTTTCCCTTAGAGCACCGATGAGGTTGCACTGTTGGAGCGATGACGATTATAAATGTAATCAGCTTAGAAACGTGGGCTTTAGTTGAGAGCAAAACAGATAATTATTCATTGATGACAAAGAGGCAGCATTGTGCAGGGCAAGTTCCTATTATTATTTAGTAAAACAGCATTCAACAAACTGCTAAAAATAACCTATGTATATAAATTTAAAATCTATATTTTTTTTCCTTCCGCAGAACCTTAATTTTGGTCTCATTTAGCATTCTGCCATCATAATTTTCTGCCGACACTGGTAGCGATACATGTAGTAGAGCGACGTAAAGGAGGCAATGTTCGTTGTTGGTCTTCGTATGGAATTTGGTGAAAAACTTTTCAAGTGGAATAAATAAAATATTAATATGGACAGTAAAAAGTTAATTAAAAATTAAATTAAATCTTTTTTTTTTCAATAAATCAAGTTAGGATTTCTTAAAACAGGTGCATTTAAAGATTAATTCAATCTAATTTTTTCTTAAATGAATCTCGTTTTTGGATTATTTCAAGTACGGATTCGGCACTATCGTAAATCAACCCCATTTTTAGATTCAATTCAATCTCAGATTTTCCTTAATCAATCTCGTTTTAGGATTATTTCAAGTACGGATTTGCGATTAAATACAGTAGAAAATTCTTGAATCAAGCGCATTTTGAATTTGATTCAATCTTATGTTTGCTGAAATCAATCCCGTTTTGGGTTTATTTCAAGTACGGATTCAGGATGAGATATGGATAAAATTAAGTATTTAGCGCTTGAATAATCCGTACTTGAATCAAGCCTTCTCAACTTGATTTAAGTAAATCCGTACTTACCGTACTTATGACAGCGCTTTGGATTGATTTAAGTACGCATGGATTGATTTTTATTTTGAGTGTAGAAAGTTTCTTGTCGACATCGTGGACCAGCCAAATAAGTTTGAATAAAAACATATGTATGTCCATAACTATTGCTTTTATTATTAAACAAAATATTCTATCGTGTATTTCATGCATATAATTTTTTTAGCGCCAAAATTGGTAATCAGCTGTTGTATATATTTTATTTTATTTTTATTTATATTAGATCAGTAACCCGCAAGCCATAGCACAATTGTGCGGATGAAAATCACATACATGCTTATGCTCTTTCATTTAGTCGTCATTGAGCAAGCGACGAATTAAGTTGTGCACGCATGTATTAATTTTTTCCCGGTTTTTTGTCTAATTTTTTTGAGCAAACGGAACGAAATTAAAGTTCAAATTTAATAAATTTGTACAGCAACAAAAAATTTAAATAATTATGGAAGCTAAGAAATATTTCGTGATAAAACATGCTTTTTGCAATATGCAATGCATTTTATGTTATGAAACAGTTAAAAATAAGACATTTAATAGTATCCACAAAGCTGTGAATAAATTTAATTTGGAATTTATACACTCATTGTTTAATGGATTATTACATTTTTAGTTAAGCTTTTGACTAAATTGATTATTTACAAAAAAAAATTCAAACAATTAATAACAACATCATGTTTTTTAAATTAGAAAACTTTTCTTCAAGTGCAAGTTTATTTTACTCTCATTTTTCTCACCAATACAAACTGTTTTAGATCAGTGCAGGGTGACCGATGACATTTTTCAAAAAGTGGCACCAAATAGGGGATTTATCAAAATAAAGGGGCAAAATTAAAAAAATCGAGAAAACTACACTAAAATCTTTATTTTTAATGTATTTTCATATAACTCACCCTAAAAAAAGGGGGACAAAAAGGGGCAAGGCAGTCGAAAAAGTGGAAAAGCAGTCCAAAAAGTGGCAAATTGCCACTTTAGTCGGTCAAACGGTCACGCTGGATCAGTGTCCCGCAAAATTAAATATGTTTGTATTGGTGAGAAAAATGAGAGTAAAATAAACTTGCACTTGAAGAAAAGTTTTCTAATTTAAAAAACATGATGTGGTTATTAATTGTTTGAATTTTTTTTGTAAATAAGCAATTTAATCAAAAGCTTAACTAAAAACTAAAAATTTAATACTCCATTCAACAAAAAAAAAAAAAAAAAAAAATTAGATGCAAATTTTTTTATTGAGAGTAATTTCTTTAAATTACTCAGTATTTACTCAGTTACTGGATTTTACTAGAAAAGTACTCAAACGCACCTAATATATAGAAGCTTATTATTGCCAGCATCTGCCGGTCTAAGCGTTTATTTCTGGTTCGAATTTTTTACCTTCGAGATCGATAAAAGATCTCATGTATGGAAATTTCTTCAAACATAAAAAATAAAATCAAGAGGACAGGGAAACCCCACATGTCATTAATGAATGAGTATTAATTCAAATTGAAAATTTCAACAAACCTCTTCAGCAACAATAAAAATGTAAATTTCTGTTGTGCGTCGATATTATTCACTTACGAGTATCAATTAGCTCTTAACATTTAATAATTATTTCTGTTCGCAGGCTTTTGAAAACAATTCAATAATTCCCCAGTACAAAAAAAAAAAAAATGAGCCAGCTACTGATTTGCTGGGGGTGAACGCACAATCATCACCACCAAAAAAAAGTCTGCCAGTCATTCTTGAACAGACAGTTTTTTTGTGCGACTCTTTAGAAATTGTTTATTTATTTAAATAGATTATTATTTATAAATTAGGAAAAACGAAATTCTGAGAAAAAACAAAAAAGGCAGTTTTAGCGAACCTACAAAAGTTGTGAAAAGAAGATGACCTAAAAAATTTAAGTATTTTTTTTACTAATTTTTTTATGGACGATTGGTGTGTTGATCTCAATTCTTTCAGTAGCCGGAAATTCTTGTGTTTGTTGTGGATGTTAAAAAAAAACAGTTAAGTAAATGCATGTGAAATATTATATAAAGTTCTTATGGAAGTGGCTGCCACCACTTTTAAATATATGTAGAATATTTGGCACTGTTCGTACCATTTCAATCTACTTGATTTGAAATGGTACGATTTTAGAAAACTAACTCAGCTAATAGAAAACATTTTTTTCAGATATTTTTTTTAATTTTTCTGAGAGTCTCAAATATCATATCTGAAAAAAAAACAATTATCGTATATGATTTTAAAATCGTCTGCAGGACCACAAATAATTTTAGAAATCGTACGATTTTTGAGGCAAGATCCACAATCATGTTCCAATTTTTTTTAAGAATTGGTATGACATATACGTTAAATATTATTGGGTGTGGCACTGCCCCCTTTAAGTACTGCAAGATAGGGTCAATGGAACAACCTAAGTTATGTTGGGTATGTGATACGTTATATGTAGATTCCCCTTATTCCAGTTGTCGTAGTAAATAAACATAAACTGTTTCGTTCTTTTTTAATTTTTAATTACTGTTGGCTTCAAATAAACTCAAGACGTTATTTCAAAAAATAGTGACGGCAAATATGAAGTCGTTCTAAGACATTTTAATTTTTGTTGTGGAATGCAAATCATGTGTTGATGTCATCGATTATCTTCGATAATGACAAAAACAATATAAGTTTTTGTCGATGTTGACAAGTTGAATTAGGGTGATTAAATTGCAATTGACGTGACTGCGCCCACTTTCCGAATTACAGATTTTGATTTTGCAAGAGTCTAAGATGTACGCACATTTTCGTAGGAATCGCTTAAGCAAAAGTACAGGGAACATAAGATTAAAGTTTTGCTTGAGTGTTCAAGCTCACGCTCTAAACTACAAAATTATATGTGACATAACGACACAAGAGATCCACCAGGTGTTGCAGTACCACGCTTTGGACCAGATCTTTCACATATTATTTATATATTTTGATATAAGTGCACAATGTGTGTGTAGGTAGAGTTTTAATATAACCGCTTGTATTGAAAATATTTATAGCCTTATTTATAAAAATTATTAAGGCTTTATAAAGGCTTAATAAGAGAAATTTTGCATGAAAATTAGTTTTCAAAAACCTTTATAAAGCCTTAATAATTTTTATAAATAAGGCTGTTAAAATATAATTTAACTTATGGCGTTTTCTTTTCTAAAAGAAATGTTTAACATATATGTTATGTACATGCGATTTGGCAACATTTTTAAATGCTCACCTGATTTTTAAGAAGTATACAACACTTTTACATTTACAAAAGAAAAATTTTCTAACAAATTTCGGCATAAAACAATGGCGAACTAGAGAATGATTTTTTTTTTTTTCATAAACAATAACTAAATCAGCTGATAATATAATGCTGCACTCATGCTCCTTTAACGAAAATGATTGTTGAACATGTAGCAATTAATTTTCTTCTCTATAAGGGTAACATCATGAGAAAAGAATGCGTTCCGTTTTTAAAATAATACATACTTTTCAGAAACGAACACAAATAAATATAAAGGGCAATGTAGGTGCAGCATATTGCTCAGAAAAGAAAACACCATTAAAATCGTGTCTGAAGTAGAGATGGGGGCGTGTCGTGTTTTTTTTTTGTCACAGCAAAATTTTATTTCGTGCTTGATCAGGTTATATGTTGAGCAAAATCGAGACTAAAAAAACACGAAAAGATTTTAGGTGTAAAGTGCATATATGTATGTGAATGAAATTTTAATAAAGAAAAAATTTAATATTTTTTTTTAGTCTAACACGCAAGACCAGTGAAATTTTTGATACCGTATGAGTCTCTTAAGTTTATAGTTCTGAAATTAAACAAAAATATGTATTTATTTGAATACAAAAAAATCATTTTTTGATATTGAGTTTGATTTTGTGCGTGTTGTGTTGTATCGTATTGGGAACATTTTTCGACACGCACCCATCTCTAGTCTGAATCAAAAGATTTTCCATTGGTATTTAGTGGTTGGTTGCGCTTGTTTGGGCAAATATTTGCCAAGTATGAGCATACACTTACATAATTTAAAAAAAATATATATAACATAAATTGAATATTGATTATACAGTAAGGTCTCGATTATCAGTGATTCGATTAACCCGCAACGTCAATTATCCGGGAAATAGTATTTTAGGTAATTGTTTTCATTTGTCCTTCCATTTAATTCTTTTTGCATCGATCAAACGGGATTGCAAGCAAGAAATTGTTTTCAGCAAAAATATCTTTTCCCTTATGACATATGTATGTATGTGCATTTATGCATAGAATCCATGAATTTTTCTCTTATTATATGCGGTATATGCAAAGATATATAAGTAAATACAAAAATATGAAAAAAACCAATAAAAACTCTTACCCCATTAAACAGGAATATCGATTATCCACAATGCTGCCGGTCCCGACCATTACGGATAATCGAGGCCTAACTGTATACATATTTTGCCTGATGAAACTTCCCAGAAATTGTTGTAAGTTAAAAATTGTTACTTACGCCCTTAAATATATATATTTTTTATAATCTTTTTTTTATATTTCTTATAAAGATCTTCTTAAATAAAAAAACATTAGTTTTGTTAAATGACATGCAGTGTAGGTGCAGCATTACAAAATTCTAAACATATTTTAAAAATATTTTCTTTAACTTAATGCGGATAAACAGAGGGAGAGAGTGTGAAAAAATTACTAATTGATAAGATACAAGCATGATTTTCAAAACAATTTTAAACATTTATTGGAAAGAAAAAAAAACAAACAGGTTTCAGTAAGAATATTAATAACATTTACGGCCCTTTTCGCAATGTACAATTAAAAGCTAACAGGGACTTTAACGGCAAGTTTTGTATGGAGAACTGTCAGTTAAAGCTCGCGTTAGCTCTTAATCATACATTGTAAAAAGGGACGTTAGAAGAATTCAATTACATATAAATATTTTATATAGAATTTTAAGGACATTTTAAGGACATGCATTGTTTATTTTTTGCATTGTACTATATTTATGTATATCTATTCACGCATAATGGAGTTAAAATTACACCTACAAGTATGTGACGGAAATCAATTCGATTTGAAGTGAAATCGTCGGCTCAGGGGTCTAATCGTCGCTTTCGATAACGAGCTGTTTCGATGACGTTTTTTCAGTTTGATATTATGGCATTCGCTATTGAACAATGTAATAATACAGCTCGCTGTTGAATCATATAATCTCAAACTGAAAAAAGTAATCAAATCAGCTCGTTATTGAAAGCGACGATTATAGCCCACATCTTAGGAAATGGTATTAGGTCATGTTTTTGGGCACATCAATACCAGTACCTGGATTCAGTAACAATTTGGCAAACCCTAAGCCATAGTTATTTATCGATATATTTATTCGCTTATATAGTATAAAGCAGAATTAATTCTCGTATAATTTTAAATATATTGTGTAAAAATTTCATACAAATCTTGAGAGAAAAATAAATTTTTTTTATTAAATTATGCGTAAATAGAAAATCTTAAACTCTTTTTCTGTAATTTTTTTTTGTGTTATGACGTTGTTGTAAGAACTAGAACTAAATTATGTATAAAACGAGCTAATTTGCTTAACTTGTTTAAATCACTTGGTTTATTTAACTTGTTGATATAAATGTCTGAAAGAATTTAAATGCTTTTTGTTTCCTTTACGTGCCCATTTTCTTTGTGTGCTGTGGCAAATATTCAAGTGACCCAAAGCAGCCGTCAAGGAAGTTCAATGAATATTTTACAAATTGCAAGAAATCAATGAACATAAAAAATAAATAAAATTAAAGAATTATTTTTTTAAACTGAAATAACAAGCAAACAGAAAAAATTTAAAAGTTTTTGTTATTGCCTTATTTACTTATCGTTATCGGTTCGTTTAACACTTATTTTATTTTCTTCTTAGTCATATAAGAACTACAGTATAAAATTAAGTTCAGGAATGTGACATAGCACCATGGGGAGTAGAATCATAACACATTGTTACAAAATGTCACTTCTTTTTAATCGATTTCAAGAAAAAGTAGGAGGTTATCAATTCGTGTGTATATTTTTTTTTTGTTATGTGACATTTTCAACCGATTGGAAAAATTCTTTTTTTGTCTGTGCAATCAGTACAATTGTAAAGAAAGTGGGCGGGACACGCCTGCTAATTTTTTTTAATTTGATCGAATGATATTTTACTTATTCGATTACTACGAAACTTACCCAACACATTGGGCTCTTGTAACGATACAGTCTAAAAGTTGGAAAAATGGGCTGAGCCATGCCCAATAAAATTAATATTATATTTCACATGCTTCTATTTATCAATCTTTATGAAACTTGGCAAACACCTTGAGCTTTTAAAAATACTTAATCTTGTGTGCAAAAAAGTGGGCGGGATGACGCCCATTAAAATTTAATATAATATTTCACTTGCTTCTATTTATCGATCTTTATGAAACTTGGCACACATCTTGAGCTTTTAAAAATACTTAATCTTGTGTTCATAAAAGTAGGCGGGGCTACATCCAATGTTAGCATTAAATTATATGTATGTACTTCTGCTTATCCGATTCCCATGAAACTTGTCAAAGAGTTTCGGCTCTTAGAATGACATAAGTTTGTGTTTAAAGAATTGGGCGGGGCCATCCCCATTAAAGATTAATACTATATTTCACGTGCCTCTACCTCTCACATTTTTTGTACGAAACTTGGCACATTTCTTGAGCTCTGAAAGTGACGCGATTTTGAATTTAGAAAAGTGGACGAACCGACAAATTACACTTGATTGCCACCGACTTCGAATAACATTATAGATAACATATATAAAAATATTTTATTTAACTGAATCTAAATTATTTTTAACCTTTTTAGTGATTCTTTTTGAAGTCGCTTTAATTTTTTTTATATATATGTACTTGAATTTGACAAACGACTGCATAGAGGTTGTGTAGACAAAAATATTTCTAACTTAGGGCCATTATTACAACTTAAAGTTAGTTAAAAGTAGGATTTTATCGGACGTATAAAAACTTTAGCATTTGCACAATTTTACTTTAACCTAAAGTGAGCGATAAATTACAGTTTATCCTACCTGGTAAGTTAAATCGAATTTGCAATAATGGAAAGCTTTTTATACGTCCGATAAAATCCTACTTTTAACTAACTTTAAGTTGTAATAATGGCCCTTAGTCGTTTTATCTTTGAGTTGTAAGTTTCATACATAGCTCGTGAGCTAAAATGCTTTTATTTAATTTTGTAGCCTTTCAAAAACAAGATA
Organism: Tachina grossa; assembly: GCA_949987645.1. Lineage (NCBI taxonomy): Eukaryota > Metazoa > Arthropoda > Insecta > Diptera > Tachinidae > Tachina > Tachina grossa. Next base: position 55,754,495 of record OX465276.1, on the reverse strand, counting down.
TAGAGATTACTTTACAATGGTCAGAAAGAAAAATTTTTATTTTATTTTTCTTGTTCATCACACATCTTAATTGCTCTGAAAAAATGCACTACAAACTTTACATCCTCCAAATATATTTATTAATTTGTCCCATATTTTAATTTCATTGCGCACAGCCGAATTCATAGTTCTGAAAACTTGTGCTAAAATTTCAAAAGGAAAAAAAAACTTTAAAGAATATAAAGTGGAATTTCCTTTAGCTAAAATTTCACACAAATCCCTCAATAGCAAAAAAAAAGTTTTCATATAAATACTGCAGACATATCTCTCCTTTACTGTAATATAGTTAGTTATATGACAAAAATTTTATTTTTAGAATTAATATTGCAAGATATCTCTTCACATCTTAATATATCTTAGTTAAAAATTTCTTACAAATAGCAATGTTCTATTGAGAGGGAACATTATTTGGTAGCCGGGTTTTTCGGTTTTAAACATTTTGCAACGAACATGTAAATTAAATTTTTCATTCACTTACCCCCTTATTCTGTAATTCGCTAAAGCTAAATTCGAAGAAATACAAAATTAAACATATTTGTCGATAACATAAAACACTAAAATTTTGACTGATTAAATTTTTAAGCCAAGTTTAAAATTTACATTCGCAGCCGAAAATCGATAAATTGACTTTATTGCTTTTGAGGGTTCCGTACACCAAAGGTGAAAAGGAACCCTATTGTTTTCGTTACGCTGTCCGTCTGTCCGTCTGTCCGTCACACGGTATTTTCTCAGGAACCGTAAGAGCTACGGACCTGAAATTTGGACAGAGTATGTAGAACCTTGGCCGCTACAACAACAAATACATGAGAATTAAAAATTGAAGGGTGTTCCAAAACGAGCAACGAAAAATTTTAAAATCCCATGTAATATACATATAATTGTATGTACATATGTATATTGAAACTTGAAATTTGTAAAATGAGTGTATTTTTATACAGACTACAACAATTAACACTAAAATTGAAAAAAATTTAAATTAAAGGGTGGTCCATCAGTTAATGCAATTTTGACTATGTAATTTTGACAATTTGCTATATCTTGGAAACCGTAAGAGGCAAACACTTGAAATTTTCAAAAACGGTAAAACTAATAAAACCGAAAATTATAAAATCGCCAAACCAAAAATAATCGCCAAAAATTAAAAAAAAAATCACCAAAACGAAAAAAATTGCCAAAATTAAAAAAAAAATTCTAACACTAAAATAAATCGCCAAATTCGAAAAATCGCCAAACGCGAAAATGTCGCCAAAACTTAAAAAAAAATTTAAAAAAAAAATCGCAAAAATGAAAAAAATCGCCAAAAATAAAAAACGCCAAAATGAAAAAACGCCAAAAACCGAAAAAAATCGCCAAAACAAGAAAATAAAGTGTCAAAACTAAAAAAAGAGCCAAAACTTAAAAAAATCGCCAAAACAAAAAAATCGAAAACACCCCAAAAACGAAAAAAGAATGCCAAAACTATATATTATATAGGATGAAGTTTGTATTAAATTACATATCTAGTGTTCGTACGGAACCCTTCGTGCGCGAGTCAGAGTCGCACTTTACTGAATTTTATTTACTCTAGCCAGTAATAGAACAAAAGGGCTGGTCACTGAATATCTTTTCAAACGAGTTCTAAATTATTGTAAAAAATTTGATAAATTTTCTCAAATTTAAGGTGTTTCACTGAATGGGAATAGTGATTGAATTAATTTTTCTTATCAGCCTTTTATTATTTTCATGTCAATTTCTTAGGATTTACTTAAAATTATCAAAGCAGTAATAAAAGAACATGAAAATAACAACAACTAAAATCAAACAGCAAATTGAGTGTTACATTAATAAAAAAAAAATAAAACGATAAACACGAGTAGAACACGCAAAACAGCAACAATTAAATGAATTGACCACGTGAAAAAAAAGCAAAAGAATTTTTAACGAAAAAAATTTAAAGAGAAGACTTAAAATTATTAATGGGATTTTATGATAGATTAATTAGCATTTTTATTGTTGTTTAAAGAACATACTTTTTTTATTTCAGACAGCAAAACGTTTTATATATATTTTTTTTTCTACAAAATTACGCACATTTTCTTTGTAAAATAAATATTATTTTTATTTTAATTTGTTTTTTAATTTGCAAGAAATTTGATTAAAAAATTTTGTTTGTTTATTTTAAATCAACACTCTTCGTGTTTCCTTTTATTTGCTTTTTAAATTGTTATTTGCAGGAATTTTAACAAATACCATTCGTAATTTGACGTGTGAATATAATCTTTTTCTTAACTATAAACAATTCAATTTATTATTTGGATATTATTAAATAAAATTTAAGTGTAATTTCAAAAAAGTTTCATGTTTTCATAGCACAACCGTTCGTTTGACCAACCGTCCAATTAAAATGTTCCGCAGTGACTAAATTAAACGGAAACTAGCAAAATAGTAGCAAGCAACAGTTGTTGTTCCAACCAAACCGTAAACACAACAACCAACAACCGGGGCTGTCAGATATGGCGATTTTTCGCCAAACGTGGGAGTTTTTCAACTTGTTTGGAGTCCGAATTTTCGGTTTGGCGACATGGCGATTTTATGGCTATTTTTTTTAACAAAATTTTTGGAAATGCAGGATATTAGTTTCTTGAAGAAGTAATTTCAAAATAAATCCTACCAAAACTCAAATTTGATTTTAATGATTTTTCTTATATTAATTATGATAATTAATGCGTTTTGAATTTGTATGAGAAAAATTTACAAAAAATATTTTTTTGATGATTTTATTTCTAGTTTTGGCGATTTTCTGCTAAATTTTTATACGATTGTTTTGTTAAAATCTATATTAAGAAAAGTGTTATATAAAAACAAATTTATTATCAAATATATACTAAGAAAAACGACATAAAAGTGATTTTTTGCGATTTTTAAAATGAATTTGGCGAAAAAGCTCGAAAAAAACCTGACAACCCTACCAACAACCGGCTATTCACTCAGTCAATCTTTGCTCGAACCAAACATAATTCAATCAAACCAACAAAATTGTTTATACCACGTCTACAACAACAAACAGTTAAATTGGTAGCAAAAATTTGCAGTCCGATTCCGCCATGTGCCAAAGTAAGTAAAGTTTTTTTTTTCGCCATGTGTGTCTCTACGTAAACTTAATGTAATTTGAATTAACTGAATTATTGCAACGCAAACGTAAACGTTTGTCTTAAAAAATACAAATAGAATTAAATTGAAAAGTTGGTAAAAATAAATAAGAAAAAATTGCGTATACGAGGGCGGAGCAATAAGTCCGTGACTTTTTGAATGAAACACAGTTTCTTTTTGCAAAACAATAATTTATCTTTCAACATAATCTCCTTTTAACTCAATACACTTAGTTCAACGTTTCTCCAGTTTTTGTATCCCCTCAAAAATAGGATTTTTCGAGGCAATAATTTCATCGTTGGAGCTAAATGTCTTTACACCGAGCCAGTTCTTTAGGTTTAGGTTTGGAAATAGGAAGTAGTCACTAGGGCCTAAATCCGGAGAATATGGCGGATGGGGTACCGATTCGTAACCCAATTCATAGAGTTTTGCCATTGAGACTGCACACGTGTGCACTCGTGCATTATCTTGATGAAAAATAACTCTTTTTTTTGCCATATGGGGACGTTTTCTTTTTAAATCCTTATTAAATCGGTCTAATAAGTTGGCATAATATTCGCCGTTTATTGTTTTTCCCTTTTGAAGGTAATCGATGTGGATTATCCATCCTGCATCCCAAAAAACTGTTGCCATCACCTTATTGGTCGACAAACTCACCTTGGCCTTCTTCTGAGCAGGTTTAGACTGCTGCTTGCTCCCCGGAGTATAGTAATAATCCATGTTTCATTCAAAGTTACAAAACGCCGCAAAAACTCATTCCGATTGCGGTTAAACAACTCCAAACAATACTTTAAAGTTGTCACACGTTTATGTTTATGGTCAATTGAGAGCAAACGAGGCACTCATCTTGCATACAACTTTCTTCAACCCAGCTGATCATTCAAAATCGAAACCACAGTGCCATATACCTATGGCATCAACAATTTCACGCACTTTTACTCTTCGATCGGCCAACACCATATCGCGGATTTTTTTGACATTTTCGGGTGTACTGACCTCAATTGGCCGTCCAGAACGTTCAGCGTCAGTTGTATTTGTGCGACCACAACAAAAATCAGTAAACTACTTTTTTACCATTAAAATCGATTTATCGAGCTTTTCTTTGGTTTGATAGTGTTTAATGAACACACGAAATTCACTTTTTTCCATTTTCTTCTCAAAAGGCGAGGTAGTCTGTTATCAACGGCAGCCAAACACAAACTAAATGGCACAGGTTATTCAAATTTAGACAAGGAGTCAACTGAGAGTTGCCTCTTGACAGGAGCAGTGTTGCAATTTCAATCAAGAGGCGGGAAATTCAAAAAGACACTGAGTTTATGATCCACACTCGTATCTAATTTAATATATTGAATTCAATCCATGTAATTCTGCACGAAATTTTATATAAACTTGTGGAAAAAAACAAATTTATATAAACTAATAGGAGGTATAGGATAAATCTTAAGAGGATTTACTTCTCATGAAAAATTTTACGGTATAAATCTATTTTACTCCTGCAGCAAATACTTATTTTGTTTGTTTGTGAAAATTGTTAATCGATACAGTAAAGAAATTACTGGTTCAATTAAAATTTTCATTATATATAATTCTAGGAGTTTTATATATATTGTATTATCACTTGAAGCCATGGCTCACTATCCTATACACTCGTACGATCTACGAAAAAATACAATCCTGGTGTGATGAATTATTATTGTGTTTTGAAAACTTTCATAAACTGCATCATACAAGGGTTGTATTTTCTCGACAATCGCACGACTGTATATGACAGTATATCACGGCCTTTAACAATTTTAATTGAAAGAAAAATTAAAAATTGTTTCAAGTTAAATTCAATAAATTTAGTAAAGTGCGACTGACTCGCACACAAAGTGCTCCGTACGGACACTAGATACATACACTATACGAACTTAAGCATATATATTCGAATATCTTACCTGTTATATAAATATATATTTTTTTTAATTTCAAGTATCCGGCAAATTTTTTTTCGGTTTATATGCGATTTTTATATAGTTTTGGCGCTTTTTCGTAGTTGTGCCTTTTTTTTTTGTTTTTGGGAGTTGTTTCGGTTTTTGGCGTATATTTTTTTTTGAATTTTTAGTTTTCGTGTTTTTATCGTTTTTCGATTTTGCCGATTTATTTTGGTTTTAGCGATTTTTTTAGTTTTTTCGATTTAATTTATTTTAAGTGTTTTTTTAGTTTTGAAGCTTTTTTTGTTTTGGCGATTTTTGATTTGTTTTTGGCGATTTTTTCGTTTTGGCAATTTTTTTATTTCGGAATTTTTTAGTTCTTGCGTTTTTGAAAATTTCAAGAGTTTGCCTCTTACGGATTCTAAAACAAAGCAAGTTGTCAAAATTACAAAGTAAAAACTGCATAAACTGGTAGAAGATCCATTAATTTATATTTTTTTTATATTTCAGTGCAATAAAAATACACTAGTTTTGAAATTTTCAAGTGTCTATATCACTGCTGGCCAGAGAAGCGCCAGAGTGCCGAACATCAATCGGCTTTTTGTACAAATGAATGCACATACAATGCTTATAAATTTCTCTCGGTTTTCTCTCTGTGGGCAGCATTGGTCTATATGTTTATGTATGTATAATTGTCTGTGTATTACATTAAGATTTGAAATTTTTTTGTTGCTCTCTTTAGAATAACGTATAATTTTTAACTGTCATATATTGTAGTGATCAAAGTTTTACATATTCTGTGTAAATTTCAGATCCGTAGCTCTTACGTTTCTTGAGAAAACAGCATGTGGCAGAAAGACGGACATCGTGGAGTTTCCTTTTAACCTTTTTTATGTACGGAACCGTAAAAATCACTGATTTAATTAAAAATTAACTGAATTTCAAAATTAGCAAAATTATGATTATATAAAGTTTTTATTTAAAAAATTTACTTAAATATTTTAAAAAATTCTTGAAGTTGATATATTCAGAAAAAATTGGTCGAGTTTGACTGTTGCAGTAACCAAATTTTGGAAATAATTTAGTTCTAATAAAAATGAAAAATTAAATTTAGATCGAAACCACAGTTAATATATCAAAAATATGAAAAATACTTTCATTTTTCATACATATTTTAGAATTTAAGAAATTCAAAGAAATGCCTAAATTTTTCTTGGATTCTTTGGTGAAGAGTTCGTATGCTATGAAACTCTAAGGCGTAATCGGTGTTGATGCGGAAGTTGAAACTTGTAATTTGGTAAAACTTGTCGTAGCGGAAGACACACTTCTACCCGACCTCCCATTATCTTTATTACGAAATCTGAAAAGAGAAGAAATATATGTATTTCTTTGTACAACTTTTTTTTGAACTACAATAAATAAATTAATACCTTTTCTTTAACAAATTCAAAACATTAGGTTTCAAAACGAACAATGAAAATATTGAAATTCCCTGAATAGCGTTGGCAAAATCCGAGAGTACAAATAGAAAATCCCATTGTTTGTGTTCTCGTACACAATACGATAAAATGTCGAAAATCCAAGAAATCCCCATTATGAGGAACAAGCGTAAAATGACCATGACACTGAAAGAAAAAAAGCAAACAAAGGCGTGTGAGTATTAATTAGTTTAGCTTGTATTTATGTAAGTTACTATTTACTTTTCTTGAAAGAACATTTCTTTTTGGGTCATTTTGGCCAAATCTCGCCTTATGCTGTAGATTGTCGCTGTCAAATGGCCAAATGTTATCATATTGAACAGTAAAATAAGCAAGTTCGGACCGTAAAAATAAATCAGGGCAGACCATTTGTCAGCTAAAGTAAAAGATGTTTAATATAAAATTGTTTGTTAAAAATTTATATTTGATTTACTGCCATTTTATAGAAGCCATGTAAAAATTCGCGGCTGTCTATTTATAATGAAAACAAAAACAAATTTGGAGTGCTTTGTTTTTGTTTCCATTATAAATAGGCGGACGAGAATTTTCACATGACTTCTATGAACTGGCAGTTAAGCTGAATTCACTCATTTGTTTGAGACAAATTGTTGAGAAAAAAATGATGGTGAGAAACCACATATAAAAAAATTTTATTCAAAGTTTCAAAAAGGAATCATCTAGATTATACTTGAATGCCTGCGTGTAGTAGGCAGTCACGTAAACCAACCTTTAATAAAAACGAATGGTTGAATTCGGCTCTACAAATAAATTTAAAAAAAAAAAATATTAAACAAAATAACCCAGCAAACACTTACTATTCAGCCAACACATGCGCTCTCCAATACCCGGCTTGTAAAGATCGCTGACCTTCGGCGACATCTCTATATAAAATAGAAAACCAGTCGCTATACCCGCACACAACCAGGCATAAACAGAATAAATAATAAATTGTTTCACATTCCTTCGTGAGTCAATATCCACGCTGGTTTCTTTAAAATTCATCCATATATCAAAGCACATAACACTCAACCATAAAAAGGCAGCCATAAAGAAAAAGTAACAAGTGAAACCTGCAAAACTTATTCCAAGTTATTTTTAGGGAAATTAGTTTAAACATAAAAATCATCATCTCACCTAATAAACTGCATGTGATGACATTGAAGCGCAATTGGGATATATTGATGAATGCGATAATGCCATAAGCTATTGTCAATGACAAAAGGTAACAAATCAAAACTTTACCACTCAAATTTCCCCGTAATTCCTTCAAAGACAAATACACCACTATGGTGGGTATTAAAAACAGCACCGAAGCGGCCATTGCTGAAAGAAAAGAAAAGTTTGCCTTTTATACAGGGTGTCTTAACAGAAAGTTTATATATAGTGTATCGATTATTAAATAAGTCAGCACTTTATTCAAAAAATATTTTACATACTTAAGCACAAATTTTGGAAATTTTTTCTTAAACTTAATCACCAGCATAGCAGTTTTCGACACTGACGTCACTTTAACACAATACCAAAAAACTGAGGCTTGCTTACTCGCTCTCGAGTTCAATTTTGTGCTACGGACAATCTATTTCCGTTCCCTAGGGTCAGTTGTTTTCAATAACGGGTACACAAGCCCCAATTTTTTTGGTATTGTGTTAAAGTGACGTCGATGTTGACAACTGGAATAAGGGTGAATATCGTTCAAATGTAAGACGAAATTCAATTTATTGGCGTTAACGTTTGGCGTTAGTTTTTAGATCATCCCATGGGAAAAAATCCCTAAAGATTAAATGAGGACTGCATGTGAGCCAATTTATTTTACCTTTTTCGGAAGTGTCCAGGATAAGGGAAGTCAAGTATCTGACTGGCATCCTAATGCTTTAATTCATGCACCAATTGAATTTTATATAGCTGATATTGTATAGGTTAGGTTGGATAAGAATGATAATCAGAATATTGGACGTAGTTATTTATACCCTCCTGGTCCATTATGATACCACGAAGACTCTGCTTAAGCACACAACTCAATATACAGCTACAAATGGAGTTCTGCGGACGTGAGAATGTTCCCTGAACTCTAGAGGGTCTGTCGTGGCTATTCTCTTGCTAACCGATATCAATGACACAGAAAATCTTCTAAATTATCATTTTTATCTTTTTTTTATGGGCAACTGAGGAAAAAGTCATTGTACTCAACCCTCAACCACTGTGCATGCCTGCCCATGACAGAATGTCCGGTCAACTAGGGTGCTAAAACCGAGATTTATTTCCGTATTTTTTTTTATTAAGATGATTCCATAACTGTTTAGAGATCATATCGTAATTTCTTGTGACACATCTTCTAGTTGTTTCTTCTTCAGTCTTAGGTCTGGGTTTGCACGAGAATAAGGGTCAACTTACACTTTCTCTGTTCAGAGGAACTTATAAGGTTGTGCTAGCTTTTACAAACTCATAACATCTAGATTTTCCCTGAAAGCTTCTATACCCCGGGGTCCAAATGATCCTAATATTAAACTGCTCTGCCATTTCGTTTAAAGATGACCGGCAGTCAAGGGGTCTTGTTGTTCTTAGAAGCAGAGATTCTAGGGTCATGGTAGCGGCTTAACCATCAGTATATGTGACATCGCATAGAGAAAGGGACCTAAGGGTAAAAAAAATCAATTTTCACTTTTTTTTTTTTTTTTTTTTTTGATGTGGACAACATCTGAGCATCGAATGAGTTCCCTCTCAGAGATATGCGCGTTTTATGAAATTGAAGTACACCAAAGATACACGTATTTAAATCTTTAAAATGGCTCTCCTGAACAAAACCTTTTCTTACCCTTAGGTCTTTTCTATTTTGTGCGTCACATATGTATATCGTCATATAAATTCAAAAAAAGTAAGTTACATTTAAGATATTTTACAGAAGAAGCAAAACAAATGATAAGTTTAAGTGCCTTTAGTTCTCAGAAGTCTTTTGAATTTCATTTATAAATTTAATATTTTTGAGCATAGTATATATAATTAAATCATGATCAATAAAAAATAAGATTTTCGAATTTATATGACGATATGTATGTTAATTTTTGTTGTTTAAATGATTAGGAAGTCGCTTTGCAATACGAAGACCTAATACCCCAGAGTAGAATCTGTAACCCACAACCACTTGATTCTTGGAAGTATCCGTTTAAAACTCAACAACCCTTTTCCTACTTGGAGTACCATTACTCACGCTTATCGTAATAGCATCCAAGACCAGGTGATATACGCTGTAATTTGAAACGAAGGCAAATGCTTGCGAATTGTAATGTTATTTTAATAACATATAAATTCGAAAGCATTTTCTTTTGTTTCGAAATACAGAGTAAAACCTGCCTTTATTAATATTATATTATTATTAAACACAGCAATTTGATTCATCCAAATCGGTTTCCTTAGCTTAGTTTTAGTTTAGGTTTAATTTTAATCAATAATCTACACCCATATGTTTTTCGTATGAGGGGCATCGTAATTAACTTACCATATGTATTTAGTTGAAGTTGCCAAGAGTATTCCATAGTCATGGGACAGCTAAATGGTGACAATATATATGTATTAGATGTTGTGTCAAAACGTGGTGAATAGCAATAATCTCGTGTGGTGAGTTGCGAGTTGTCCGCTTCGGCAAACAAAATTCCATTCTGTTAAGGTAAAAATGAAAAGTAAAACAAAGTAGTGCTAAATATAAATTTAAAAATAAGCCTGGTATGCTAGAGTTTATAAAATTTTTCAAAAGACAATAAGAATTCATCAGATCAGGGTTATATTTTTTCGTAAGTCGTGCAATTGTGTAGCATATGCGGCAGCCTTGCTTAATCTATTGCTAGAAAAATTCAATTTCGTGAATATAAATAAATATTTGAAATACTGAACAAATAAAATAGATGCACAGTTGAATAAAGATGCTTGTTTTGTAAAGATTTTTGTTTGCAGTTTTCAAACTTATTATGTTTGTATATTGTGATTCTCAATATAGTATTAAGAGTCTTAGTATAAACATACGGAGTTTTTTAACTAAATTCAAAAATTTTTTGGGTTGAAGGCTTCTGACGAGTTCCATAAGCGGGAACGAAATGCATATAGACAATTGGTTAACCATAAAAACAAGCCAATTTTTTTTATATAATATAATTCACAGACAAAAGGACTAAAGTTTAGCTTCTACATCACAAAAAGTCGACTTGTCGAGAAATTTTATATAAAAAGCACTAAATATTTTGAGTGATTTCTCGAAAAATTTTCTTAACAACTTGCCCATTTCGAATGTGGAACCTACACCTAAGTTGTGTAGTTGAACTGTGTCAATGCTTATGACTGAATGAAAATAAATTTACTAACGGGACACATCAGCAATTGCGCTTAAGTGCACTTTTTTTGAACTCGACTAGAATTTTTTAGTCGCAAACCTTAACGTTTAGTCCCTATTTACACTATGCAAGTCTTATTGCTAAGCTGATTAGTTTATTAGGAGAGAGCGACGGGGGGAAAAGAAACGTTGATGTTCCCCTCGTCTCTCTCTCCCTGAAACTAATCAGCTTAGGAATAAGACTTGCACAGTGTGATTTGGGACTTATGACGACACAAACTGTGATATGCAAACAAACAAAATTTGACATCTGTTACGTTTTTTAATAAAAACAACAGTCGTTGTCTAAAAAAAAAATGAAAACGGTAATATACGAGCATTAGCGCGTTGGTAATCAGCCATTTCTCGTATTCTATTTCATTACAAGTTCATGTTAAACAGCTGATGTTCATAAGTAATTTCCAACGATGGACATACATGTATATACGAGACGGGAGATTATTAAGCTTGTGGTGTTACAGAAAATGCACCAGTCTAGTTAAACCTTTCTTGCCTTTTAAAAAAATCACATGAATTAATAATACAGGCAAATCCCGGTATAACGAACGATATAATGTCAGGCCCATTCGTTATACCGAAAAATTCGTTATATCGCAATGTTTTTTGTTGTTAATGTAAAAAATTTGGACGTTCGTTATATCGGATTTTCGTTAAAGCGGGATTCGTTATACCGAGATTTGCCTGCAGTGATCTTACAGTTGAGCAAAATCTAGTGCATACGAGATTTCGGGGAAAAACTAATAGATTTCCTGTATACATAAAAAGTCGTGTGGATTGGCTACATTTCAGTTGTGTGATTGTAGTTTTGGAAAATTTTCAGTTAATGGGTTTTGTTTTGGATAAAAATTTTTTATAAATGTAAAAAATAAAACTTGGTATCAACGGTATAGATTTTCATAGAGATTTTAATTGCATATATGTAAATAGAATTTCCAGTTATAATGACAAAAAATTTAAATTATTGAACTAAAAAGTCTGATTAAGCAACTGCTGCTTGAACTATTCTCAAAATTTCCCATGAATGTTTTATGTATTTACAATGAAACCACCGCGCGGTAACCACAGTATATTTATTATTTTAAAGAAATTTTCTAATTTAAGCTTTATTGATTAAACAGCACAGAAACCAAAACAATTTACCTCCAATAAAACTGCTTTATCTTCCGGAATAAATGCCTTTGGATGTTGGCAAGGAAGTCCTACTTGAGTAGTGAAATGCTTAAAAATATCTACGGTTCTATTTTTAGCTCCCACTATAGGCAACTGCCACGATACTTGCATATCTGGTGTAATTTTTTCACATTTACTTGTGTTTTTCGTATCATCGAAATACTCGCCGTCTATGCAACACAATTTCGTACAGGGCCATATGTCGCAAACACAGCCCCTCAAATGATTTAGTACGGACTTCTTGTCGCCTAAAAATCCCTCCTCACGATCATAAAAGTCCTGCTTCTCAGGAGGTATGATAATACCCTGATACATGTAAGAACCATTTTCAAAACTCTGCAAACCGGTCAAATTCACTGTGTGTTCGAAGGGACACTTTTCTATAGCGCCTTCGCTTAGAGCTGTTATTGACGTAACTCTGCTGTAAATCTGCCATATTGACAGTAATACTAATAAAAAGGAATTCATTCTAAAAAAAATTTATATTTTTTGTATATACATTTGTATATTATTTTTATTTTCTATTATATTATTATATTTATTTTATTTGTATAAAGTAGTTGTTTGCCCACGAATTAATCAAGACTGATATGAGAAATATTATTATAATTGGCAATTGCCTTCTTTTGTGTTTTTTTTTTGTTAAGAGAGAAAAGCAGAAAAATATGGAAGTACTCGCAATATGAGCAATGAAATCCCAGCGAAAAATTGTTAATGACTTATATATATTAAGCAAAACCTAGTTTTTACACACCAACTACATACCTTGTGCATTACTCAAAAGCAGTTATGTAAGTACGGAGAAGTAATAAAATAATATAAAATATTCTCTGCGTGGCGCAGTAGTAGAGTGTTTGGTTATCATTTAGATAGCTCGTTGTTAAAATCATGTCGAGAGTATGTGTATTTTTTATTTTTTTATTTGTATGTGCTCGCGAAAACAAGTTTTGAAAGGAAGTGAGCCATAGACCAGTGAGTAACACCTTTGACTTCAATCACAGCAAGCACAAGTTCAATACTGCCTGTATTGCGTTTTATGTATTCAATGACTTCGAAGTATTTACATTTCGAAGTTATTACTTATAATCCAAGGTTGAAAATATACCTCCCTCCAATGTCATATATTATTAATTTATACACTGAAAGGAAAATCATTCATTCAGAGAATGAAACGGCTTCATTAAATGTTCTGCATTATATTAATGAAACTTTTCATTAATAAAATGAATAATTTCATTGTATGCATGAAATCTTTCAATTTCTGCTCTTCATGTGTTCTTCATAGTTCATTGTATTAATGAAAATCGTTACATTGTTTAAACGAATTTTCTTTTTGGCGAATTTGTAGCAAATATAAATAAGTTCCACAAATTTCGTCTCCTTACTGTATACAGTTTGCCAAACATAAGTAAATCAAAACTTATTTTGTTAAAAAATCATTTCTATTTCTTATTTTTCTAATCCCTTTTTATTTCAAAGCAGTATGGTCGTCATAAATGCAATGAAATCATTTCAGTTATACAATGTAATATTCTTCATTGTATATCAGATATCTCTCTCTTTCTCTTTTTTTATCCATTCACGTTCCCCACCTCTATACAAACACAAGACGGTTGTACCAAACATCTTATAAAAATGCTTGTTTTGTTAAGATTTTTGCTTGATTCTTTTAAACTTAAGTTTGTGTATTGTGATTCTCAACAACATATTAAGAGTTTTACTATAAACATGTAAGTTTTTCGGCTTACTTAAAACATTATTTGGGTTGAACTCTACTGATGAGTTCCTTAAATTTTAAATGTTTTACGTCAATAAATACATACATGTGCGCATATATTAAGTACATATGAATTTGTATATATTAAATTAAATAAAAAAATTCTATATATCTTTTATTAAGTAGGTGGTTTGGAAGGGATTATATTTCATTATATTTATGAAATTTTCTTTATATTAATGAACAAACTTCATTTATAGTATGTAAAAACTTCATTAAATCAATGAAACAACTACATTATATTCATGAAAAAGTTTCATTGAACTAATGAAATAGTTTCATTCTATTTATGACATAGCCGCTAAAATTAACTTCATAAATACTATGCATAATTCTTCATTGATCCAATGAAGGGCTTCATTAGCTGACTTTTAATGAAACATTTCATTAATACAATGAAGAATTTCATTGTCTGAATGAAGGTTTTCCTTTCAGTGTAGGAAGAATTCTTAAAATGAAGAACGTGGTCTTAAACTTTAAGAATGCATTCTTAAAATCAAGAACAACGTAATCTTAATTTGAAGATTATATTCTTAAATTTTTAAGAATATGATCTTAATATAAGATTTTTAGTAAGACTGAAATCTTGAAATCGATCTAAGAATGAGATCTTATTCAAGATTACAATCTTAAATGCGATTAAAACAAAATAAGACTTTTTTCTCGAGTCAATAATTTCCACATTTAACAGACTATTAGGATTGATTTTGAGCGTAAAATCTTGATTTTAGCACGTTTTTTCCCTTAGTGTAGGAAATATATGAAATAAACTAAATGTTAACTAAGGCGTAACAGTAATTACATACTTAGTTTCACGATAATACTTGGATCTGAACCAGAGATATTTAAGAAAAAACCTCCCCCAGCACAATTTGATTTTTGGCGCTTACGCATTTTTGGCCGTTATGGCTCGATATGTATTTTTTCAGCATACACTACCCCCTACTTTTGCTAACAATCCCATTTTATCAAATTAGAGGACGAGTACGTTCGGATCATATGTTAAAAAATTTTCCGCAGGGAATTTTTTTTTGCTGGGATGCTTACCACAAGTACGACAAGCGTACCGTATGTTAATAGTGTTGCCAATTTCTTATTTAATCTTGCACTTCGACTTTCATGCCAGACGTTTTATTTTAAAATTTAGCCCAACTGTCTGTTTCTTGTAATTGGAAGAAAATTGTTTGTTTAGAATCTTCTAGTGAAGTCCAAAATTCTTTTTCATTTCTGTTTCCACATAAATTACCACAGACAAATTTTAATTTTATTTGCAAAGGCAGGCAGTGAAGCAAGTGTAATAAGGATTTTTACAGTCTTTTTATGAAAAACGTCTTAGCGTTTTTCCCCTTTTATAATTGTATATCGCGTTCATGGATGTTTTTTATTAACTCATATTTTAGATTCGGTAGTTTTTCTTGAAGCAAGTCTGAGTTTATGGGAGAGTGAGGAAAGAAGAAAGAAGAGGGGTACTGACTTGCTTCTGCGGAATTCCCTTTTGTTATTTCATTCGCAGCATTAAAACAATAGGAAAATCAAACAAGAAAAACTGCCAAGTCTAAAACAAGACTAAACATTGCAACAGCTGTCAATTTATTTAGTTTTGTATATATCGTTTTGTTTTTTCTAAACGTTAAGACGGGCGAAGTGGAAGTGTTAAAACAGTGCACCAAAATACACAAGATGTGTTCTAAAAAAAACATTATAGGCATAATTTTGGATGTATTTTGTTTTTGTAATTTAATTTTTTTCCAAACAAAATTTGGCTTGGCGTTGCGTTTTACAAAATTAGGCCCTAAATTTTTAAATTAATAAAAAAAATATCATGCTTTTCATTCTTCAAACAACAACACATGTAAATGGTTTAGGGCAAATGAATTTTTGATGCTGATTTTCTCTTGTTTACTCTAGTCAGCTGTGTTTCTTTTTTAGCGAAAAAATAGGGCTGCAATTTCTTTTTGTGACAAAAGATAAACAAAAAATATTTTTTAACACGATGGGAACTTAAAGTTGATGTTTATAGAGGTATTTTACACGAGAATAATTTTTAAGCCGCACAATTTTTGTTCTTTTCCAAACTACACGAGGCTTATTCATCTGTTTTTAGTATTCATTTAACATTTGCTATTTTTGAAGTTGTGTGAGCATTGGTTTTATGCTGCTAAGGCGGGGTTGTAGCTGGTTGAAAACCCAGTGGGAAATTAAGCGAAGTACTTCGATAATAATCACTGGCCTCAGTATGACATCGTAAGCGAGCAATCTAAGTACTTGGATTGTAATGTAGGTGTAATCTGATATATCATGTGCTACTTATAACTTCGATTACGATGTAAGCAGGGATTAAGTTATCGTTTAAAATAAATAGTTTATTATAATACAAAATTAAAATACTGGTCTACTTTTAGGCTAAATTTATTATCATGCTCCCTTACACCTCCGCTGTCGATGTAAGTGCAATGCTAGTGCACGTACTGACATCGTGGCTTACTTTACAAGCGAGAGCGCACCACTTACGCATCCTATGACACTTTTATACTAAATCTTAATAGTGAACGGATCACCACTGACTGTTACTAAGTATTACTGATATCATCGATTACGTAATGTATATTTTTACCACTGGGAAGTTATGCCAACCGCAAAACCACTCTCTTTGCCTCTCTCACCTACAAACTGGCGTGTTCTGCCAGCACAATTATGCCCGTGTAAATCAGCGCATACGAAGTAACATAACATTACAAAATGGCGGCATGTTCTATGAACGCAATTTATTACATAAGTGTCCACACCTGATGAGTTTATATCATGATAAATGTCAAATTGATATCATGACGAAAATTCATCACGTATGTACTCAATTTATTAATATTATGGCAGCGTTATGATATAATTATCAGATCTCGTGGCCTGGTAAATTCATCTTGATATCAAATGTCATTTTATGTGTTATTAAACAATTTTCATTTGAAAAATTAAATAGCACGCTAATTAGATATTTTTGGCAAGTATTTTTAAAATATTCATTTGATTCATCATGATATAAAATCATCAACGTCTACCCCTGTGTGTTGATATTAATGAAAATATGACAGTTGCTCTGCTGGCGTTATATTCTGAGTTATGATATAAAATCATCAGTTGTGGACACAATATTACGTAGTCGTCTATGTATCAGCTGATCGCGTTTCAGTTTTGACGTCTTCTAAAAACTGGCTGTTAGTTTCAAAAGCTGTTGGAATTTAATCAATATTCTTCGACATTGTTGATAATGTAGAATTTTCCTAGGATACTCTTTTGTTTGAAATTTCCGTGAATAAAGAAATGTATCATTTTGAGAATTAATTTTTTAGAGTTGGGAATTACATATTATGTTCTACTAAAGTCAGCGTATAACAGAGAGGGCACTACATACAAACCAAGTTTTTTGCGTGATTTTTTTTTTCGAGGAACCTTTAACTCTACGGTCAGTCAATAGCCGAGTACCTTTTGAAAAGTGATCGTAATACTTTATTTTTCATCAATATTTAATATGTAATTTTTCACAAAAGCGCTTCATAATAATTAAAATCCTTTAGGGCCATTTTCACAACTGGCCTTAAGTTATAGGTAGGATTTTGTCTGCCCGATAAATATTTTTGCATATATTGCAACTTATATTTTTTATTATCAATAATAATATTATTTAATGGATAAAAAAATAATAAATGAAAGTTTTATAATGAAAAGCCATTCATCGGGCAGACAAAATCCTACCTTTAACTAAAAGCAAGTTGTGAAAATTACCCTCAAATTGAAGTTAAATAAAATTAAAATTTATTTATACACCAAAATTATAAAACCTTTTGCTTAAATAATTATGACTATTAAGGCGTGACTGCTGTTGGCATTGAGGTTGAAGTTAATAATTTGGAAAAGTTGGTGTTGGCCGAAGAGACGCTTCTACGTGTCTTAGCATATTTTCGCTTATGAAATCTGCAAGAATATATTACTCGTATTATTTAAATAATTACATTGTTATATAAAACATTTAGTAATAATTTCACCTTTTCTTCAAAAGATTTAAAACATTCGGCTTCAACACAAATAGTGAAAATATCAAAATTCCTTGAATAGCATTGGCGAAATCTGAGATTACAAATAGAAAATCCCATTCTTCATGCTCACGCACACAATACGATAAAATGTCGAAAAGCCAAGAAATTCCCATTATGAGGAATAAGCGCAAGATGACAACGGCACTGCAAAGAAGTGTAAGAAACATATTCAGGAATATTTAATAAATTTGAGTTTATACTCACTTTTCTTGAAAGAACTTTTCTTTATGTGTCATTTTTGCCAAATTTCGTCTAACGTTATAGATTCTAAGCGTTAAGTGGGCAAATGTTACGAAGTTAAATAGTAAAATAATCAAGTTTGGACCATAAAAATAAATTGAAGCAGACCATTTGTTGGCTGTAATGGATCAATATATATTTATATGAGTGATTTTGTATATTAATTAATATTTGTTTGCAATAGTTATTCTGTAATATATTTTCTGATCTCAAGTACTCGTACTTACTATCCAACAAACATGTATTTTCCCCAATGCCCGGCTTATAAAGCTCATCAATATTCGGTGACAGTTGTATATAAATTAAGAAACCTGTAGCCAGACCAGCAGTCAGCCAGGCATATAGCGAATAAATGATGAATTGCTTACGATTCCTATGGGAGTTAAATTCAACGTTGGTTTCTTTGAAATTTATCCAGATATCGAAACATAAGACACTCAGCCATAAAAATGCCGACATAAATAGAAAATAGCACGTAAAACCTGAAAGACGACTCATAATCGTTTCACTCCTCATAAAACGGAAGAAGGTTAAAGCAAATACTACTCACCCAATAAACTGCAGGGAATTATATCAAACTGCAAACCCGATATATTAATAAAAGCAATAATGGCATAACCCATGGTCAAGGACAAAAGGTAGCAAATCAAAAGTTTACCACGCAGATTTCCCCTCAATTCTTTTAGTACTAAATACACCATTATGGTGGGTATTAGAAACAGTACAGAAGCGGCCATGGCTAAAACGAAAAAAATTTTTGTATGAGTAAAGGAAACGAAAATTCTTATCACTCACCATAATTGTTTAACAGTAGTGGCCAGGAAATTTCATTTCTCTTAGGACAAGTAAACGGCGTTAGAACATATTTGTCGGTGAAATTATCAAAACTTGGTGAATAACAATAGTCTAATGTATCGAGTCTTGATTTATCCGCACCAACATATAAAATTCCGTTCTGAAAAAAATGGAATAGAGAGAGTATACACACGAATTTGGAAATAATATCAACTTCCTCAATTACAGTGTAAGTAAAATTTTAATTTTCGAAATGACACAGAAAAACGCCGAGACACCCCAACTTAATTTTGGGCCGTAGAACACAGTGGTATACTCCGTTTTAAAATATTAGATCCCATGTACTTTGTACGCCAAATTGAGAATCAGTAAGAGAGTGTCAGTTGTTTTGGAGAAGTTTAATATATTTTTGTTCACAAAATATCTAGACTGCGTAATCGTTTATTATTGTTAAAGCTACCGCAAATTTTATAGAAACATTAACCACAAACTAGTCATTTCCTTAAATACTTAAATGTGCTAGTTTTACGCATCTTAAGCCAATGCACGTCCAAGGTTTCAAATATTAAAAATATTGCTATACTTAAACTTACCCCCAGTAAAATTGCATTATCTTCCTCGATGAGCGGTTCCGGTTGATCGCAGGGCAAACCTACTTGAGCGATAAAATGCCTAAAGATATTTAGCTCTTCAGTTTTACCATTTGCCAGTCTAATTGGCAAATTCCACGATACATTCATATCAGCCGTTAATTTTTCACACTGACTTGTATTTGTCGTTTCCTCGAAGTATTCGTAATGGGCGCAACACAATTTAATGCAGGAGCGCTGGTCACAAACGCATCCTCTTAAATGCGAAGCTACGGATTTATTGAATCTTAAAAACTTCAAATCGTAATTGTAGACATTTTGTCTATCAGGTGGGATTAAAATGCCCTGGTATAGCACAGAACCATTATCGTAACTCCGAAGATTTGTTAAGTTGGCGGTTTGTTCGAAAGGACATTTTTCGACATTACTTTGGCTGAGTTCAGCAGCTAAGGCAATTCTAATATACAATTGGCAAGCAGAGAGAGGCAAGAGTAGTGACAAGTACATTTCTAGCAATATATTTTTTTTTATTTATTTAATTAATTTTCGTTTTATTTTATGTCAACGTTATTATGTTATTAAATGACTGTTAAAGACTGATTTGAGTATTGCAAATACGAGCAACATTTGTAGTCCATAGTTTCTGTTTGCTTTACATATTCAAGAGAAAAAATAAATAAATAGAAGGAATTAAAAATCCCTTAAGAACAATAAAATACCACAAGTACCGCAGATCTACTGAGAGTTGATGCAAATACAAGTGCAGAGGTTCCCTAATTGTTAATACAAAAGATTTATATTTGTTTCGTTAATTGACTAAAATCAGTACGCATGAGAGAATTGAAGTTGGTATCGAGCAGCATCGTTATTGCCAAAACAAGTGGAGTAAAGTTATCGATAAAATAAAGTGCTCCCCAGACAGAAGGTTTCTATAAACTTATTTTTACTTGGTGCACTTAGCGGGAATTGGCGATATCTCTAGTCAGTCATCTGCCAAATGGAAAATTGACTAAAGAAGAAAGGTAAATCAGCCTCCCAAAAACTTTATGATGCTACTCTAAGGACTAATAAATCAGTGAAAGTTTAAACGCTGCTTTAATTGAACTAAACTCAAATGTATATGTGGTTCAAACTCAACAGGAATAAATCAGTGAACCATACCTTATCTGCAGTTTAAAAAATAATATTGTGCCAGCACTAGAATAAATGTCAAGAAACAGATGTTTTGCAGCAGGTTATCAATTCTTTGCACAATCAAAACGGCATAAAATTCAAAAAAAATTAATTAAATGTTGCCAAATTGTAGTGAGAAGTAGAATAGTATAAAAGAGTGTAAGAAAACAGATCGACTAAGATCTGAAGAAAAAGTAGAGGCTTGGAAAAAAGTTGAAACATGTGGTCCGTAGGTAACAAAACAATATGGCCTGTATTGGTAGTTTAAACGCCCAATTTTATGCGTTATACTGTACTGATTTTTGGTTTGCTGCTTTAAACACTTTTTAAATAGACATTAACTTGCACCGATTTATTAGCCCTAACAGTGAAGCAAATCTCCATGATCATATCTTGGGCTCTAGGTGTCACATATCCAAGTGGACTTGATTCCAAATGTGATGATACTCGGTCCATTCTTACTTAGTGCCTAAAAATTCTACCTCATGTCGTGCATGATTAGATTACCTCAGTTTCACAATTAGAGCTTAGTGTATGATATTTTACACATTTTCTTGTAATAGACTAATCATAGAAACCCAAACGTCATTACTTTTAAAGCATCCACTTAAAAGCAATATTTACCCTCTAAAGGCTCCCTTCTGCATTCGTGAGTTATAAAAGTTTTAAACCTAAACAGTTTCAGTAACACTGCTCTGACCTTTCTATCGTGCGGAACCATTTAATGCTCCCGTGTCCTGACATTTACAACAACTTAAACCGAGATAAAAAAAAAGTGAAGTATTTTTTTCTAACAAACTGACACAGTCTTATGGATTGTACTTCGTTAATTTATATCAAGTTTTATTATTAGCAAATACATACAAATGGAAGTGTTTGCATATCACACATAGCAGTGAAATATGATTAAACAAAGATCTGAAATGATGCAAATTATTCATTTTAAATTTCTGGAACATTCAGTTATATTTTAATTTATATCAAATACACAGTTGTAGACGTATTGAAACCGCAAAATATTGTGATAAAAATATTTATTTATTTTTTCTCAATTTTATTATGTTTTTAAGTGAAAACAAAAATACATTTGGGTTTACAAGCAGCAAAAAAAAAAGCATAAGCCATTTGTACGGCGCTGCTAAGCATTTGCATAATGCCTAACAGTATGCTATAGAAATTTTAAATAAAATAAATGCAAACATACACCGATCACTTATTAGACAACTCAAATTGTTTTGAGGCAACAAATAGTAAGAGGAAATAAATATGTCTAGTCGAAGCACTGTTCCTTTATTAAAATATAAAATAAATGATTAATGAAACAAATATTGCACTGTGGAACTCAGTAATGTTTACGATAACCTGCAGGAGTTAAAAAAATATATGTACATATGTATATCTATAGGTTTTGAAAAATGTTTACCAAAATAAAAAAATTACACCCATTTATGTGAATTAAGACGGACAAAATATTTTTTATGTACCTTGATTTTATTCAAATAACTCTCAATTACATAGTTGGAATTGGTTTTATTTTTAATTCTGTGCAGAAAAAGTTGAACTGAGTTGACAGTGCTTGTAATTTTTTTAGGCAAAGAAAAAATAATTAAATGGGAATTTGAAGATTGGGTCTATTCTGCAATTAGAAACAAAAGAAAACGCTTTCGAATTTCTATGCTAATAATAAAATAATAAGATGCAAATTCGAAAGAATTTTCCTATGTTTCGAATTAAAAAAGCTGTGTAAAGTGATCGAAGATTGGATCACGCGATCCAAATAAACCTTATTACGAGTACCAGGGAAACCGCAAATATACGGAGACGATATAGTTATCCGTTTCAGAACTTTTTATGAATCTTGGCATCGATTTGTTAGTACATATTTTTGCATATTTTACCCTTTAAAGCATGTTTTTGCATATATCAGTCTTAATTTAAGCTTTTACGGTATATTTTGTTACCTTATAATTTTTTTTTATTTAATATTCTTACAAGTCATCTGTTGGTAAAAATTTTTATTTTTAGACATTTAAATCTCATTTTCAATATTCCATGTAGTTCAATAAAAATTTGGTTTAGCCATTTGTGAGTGGCTCAGCCCTGAGTAGAAGCTGAAGGAACATTGCCAATGTATAAAAGTTTTTTTAGATGTGACATTCAACGATTTTTATTTGAAAATTTGTTGTTTATTGCAAAAAAAGAAAACTATAAATAAAAATCTTGTCTTATTTATCCAAAATACAGTTCAAAAGTTCTGATATCGTGATCTGACAGTTTGAATTGAAGTTGAAGTTAAATTTTTACTCGAGTATCAAAAAGAAATCAATTTGTATTATATGCTTAAGTAAAATTTTGTGTGGAAATTTTGTTTTAACGTACACTTCAAACGCAAATTATTTTTTTTAATACATTAGTTATTCCTAGTTAATTTTTTTGTTGTTTCCTGTTTTTTTGTTTTTTGTTTTATTTTTGTTGCTAAATTTTTTAATTAAACATATATTTTCATTTACAAATAAACCAATTTATTTTATTTTTAATATCATATTTTTTGAGCTTTTAATACATGTTTTCAAGTTTTTAGTGCATTTGAATGCGCATAAAACACTTTTTAGAGCACATTTCTGGTTTCCGTGCTTATTACTTTGTCATCCATTAAAAAATCAAGTAACACTTACCTTAGTTCCAACAACAAAAAATGTTTGATAATTAGTTTCATACCATTTGAAGGCTTTTTTAAACAAATCATTTACGTAAAAAAATATAAATAATTTTATTTAAAATATACTACATACATACATTACATACAAAACAAATACATATATATTAAAATAATTTCCTTTGTCACATTTATTCTCATTTCCAATGTGATTGAGATTCTAAGAAAAACTAAAAACTATTAAAGGCAGCTCATAATGGCACAAGCATAGGGAAATGTTGATAAACTATGAGTACCCCGAATAATCTGAAGACGGCTGCTGGTTTATTTCTTCTTCATGATTTTATTTCGGCAATAAAACATTTAACTGGGTCTTCGAAAGACTCATTTGTGATGTAACAGTTCGGTTGTTGATTTTACTTTTGCCTCCACGCAGGATTTGGAATCTGTAAAAGAGTTGAAATTTATTAAATTTTTATGCAGAGAAATTTTTAGAGTGTATTATTTGGAAAGGTGACATATTTGTGGGTTAATTTAATACACACAAGTAAATAACATGCCAAAACAGATCGTTTGCTGTTAAATGCTGAATTAAAAACAATTTAACCAAATAATAAAATAAACATATCGTTAGCTGAAATACAGAAGTGATAAAATATTATAGAAATAAGATGTGGTTACAGCCAAGTAAATTAATTTATTGAGTTTCTTGCAGTGTAAAAATAAAAGAAAATGTGGTTATGTTTTTTTTGCAAACTTTTTAAGATATTCACAGTAAACCCTTTATAATTACCCTATGCTTAATATGTTAAAATTTATAAAATAATATTTCATGTTCTCAAACATTTTTTATTTTGATTTCGACTTACTTGTGGATATTTGAAAACAAATAGAGATATCAAACTATCGATAGTGGAACTATCAAAAATTTTCGATAGCATGAAACAAACTATCAAAGTAATAAAAATAGCGATATATCAGCTGTTTTGACAGTCAGAAAAAATTTACTTTTTTAATAAAATAGAACATTCACCCTTATTATGTTTGTCAACATCAACACAAAACAGTTGTCATTATCGAAGATGATCGATGACTGTCAACATATAATTTGAAATAAAATTTGACAGCGATATTGTGTTGAAACGACTTTGAATATGTCCACGCAATGTTTAAAACGACTTGAGTTGATTTGCAGCAAACAGGAATTAAAAATGGATTGAACTCCGGTTTGAGAAAATAGTTGAAGAGTTCCAGATTAATCGATCTCTTGGAGTGGGATTTGTTAGAGGCAAAGTTACCATTAATTTCAAAGAACAGTTCTAAGAAATTGTCCCGCCGATAACAATACGCAATTGACGGCAAAACTTGAGGAAATAATAGGCATAAATAGTAGAGATAAAGAACAAAATGGTTGTCAATAACGCAACCGTATCAGGCAAGGGGTAGAGGAATATTTAAGAAGTTTACTTTTAGTTGTCAAATCTTGTCAGATAAATATTTTTTTTCGGAAAAATCATCGATAGATACATACAAAAAACGAACTATCAAAAATATCGAAATTTTTACAACAATTTCGAAATTATGGCCAAAATTGAGTCCTAAGCCCAACTTTATGTTTTACAAAGCGTGGACCATATTAAGATATATATTATTTATTTCTAATAATTATCCTAAAGTGTTAGTTCGAAGAGTCTAAAAAACTGTTGGAACATGGGTTCGATTCCCCACCTAACATTATGTTCTGCATCCCTACCAAGATTAAGTTAAAAAACAATGGTGTAAATATAAAATTATATTTGCTGCATATAAAATTAAAAAAATTTTACAATGAAATTTCTTAATATTTTTGCACAAAATGAGCAAGTATAAAAAGCTTTAAGCTCTTGTGGCAATTTGACGCACAGAGGACAGCGAAAGCTTGGAATAGTTTCTTATTAAAAGAAGGTTTACTATTTCGATTTTTTAACTGGAACTTTTTAGATTAAGTCTGGTAATCTGGATGGCATCAGTTGTATTATCATTGCTATGCGTTTCAAAGCAGCAAAGACCGATCATGTTATCCGTTAGATAGCCACGACTACGAACTTGAGAGGAGCCCGAGCGGCTGGTTACGAATACCGGAAAAAACAGAGTTAAAAATTTCGTGTTATTCAGTAATATTTAAAATGTGGATTATAGGGAAATAATTAGTTAGCAATA
This sequence comes from Tachina grossa, assembly GCA_949987645.1. NCBI lineage: Eukaryota > Metazoa > Arthropoda > Insecta > Diptera > Tachinidae > Tachina > Tachina grossa. Next base: position 55,728,867 of record OX465276.1, on the reverse strand, counting down.
TATGTATTTGTTAATTACTTATTCTATGAGTAATAAGCGAAAAAATTTTTCTATTTTTCGACCTAACGCGAATATCTTAATAACAATTTACACTTTTTATTGAAAGATTAAATGTTTTTTTAATTTGTTGGTTCAGCACGTCTAAATGCATTTAGTTGGTGCTCAGTCTACTGACTTCATAAAAAATTTTTGAAATAAATATTTACAGCCTTATTTATAAAAATTATTGAGGCATTATAAAGGCTTAATAAGAAATATATTTTAAGGAAATTTGTTTTGTAAGCCCTTTATATAGCCTTACTAGTTATTATAAATAAGGCTGACAATTTTTATACAACGCGTATCGAAATGAATAAGAATTTGATAAATTTACTTGCTGAAGTATACTGATGAGTTATAGGAGCGGCAACGAAATGCATCTAGACGTGCTTAACAAACAACAAATAAATTTATGAATTTAAAAAATTTTTAAATATCAAATAAGTTTAATTAAATTGAACTATTTTAGAAAACCTACAAATAAAACTATGACAAGCAAATTGAATGAAAATTAGAAAATGTAGGAAGGAGCCTTATTTAAAAAATAACAGCTCACCAAGTTATATATTATATAGTTAGTTATCATTAAAGATAACACATATTAAATCATTTTATTTAACTAAATTATTTTTAACTTTTTAGTGCTTATTTTTGAGGACGCTTGAATTTTGCTTAAGAAAGTTTTATTTTAAAATTTTTAGTGCCCAGTTTATATTCTTAGAGGCGTGGTTACTTACGCCCAATTTGGCAAATATTAGTGTCCACCCACTTTTCTAAATTCAATGTCGCGTCTTTTTCAGAGCTCGAGATGTGTGCACAGTTTCGTAAAAATGGTTCATAATATTAATATTTATTTTAGGCATGGCCCGCCCAGTTCTTTAAGCACAAAAAATGTGTTATTTTAAGAGCAGAAACTTTTTGACAAGTTTCGTGGGAATTGGATAAATAGAAGTACATTTGATTTAATACTAACCTTTCATGGGTGTAGCTCCGCCCACTTATTTTAGCACAAGATTAATTATTTTTAAGAGCTCAAGGTGTGTGCTAAGTTCCGACTAGATAGAGTAGAGGCACGGGAAATATAATATTAAATTATAATGGGTGTGGCTTCGCACATTTTTTAATGCAAGATTGTGTCTTTTTAAGCTTGCTTAAGTAAAAGCACGTGAAATATAATATTAAAATTGAATAGGTGTGATCCCGCCCATTTTTCTGATGTCAAGATTGTCTTTTTTTAGTTCAGGTTGTGTGTAAAGTTTTTTTATGCTGTGCGTGCCTCCGCCTACTTTTTACACTTAGAGATTGTATCGCTACGAGAGCTCAATGTGTTGGGCAGGTTTGTAGCAATCGAATAAGTAAAATATCATAAAATCACACGAAAAATTTAGTGATATTGTCTCCGCCAACTTTTTTTTTAATGGGACCAAATGGAAGCTGTAACCTTTTGGACAAGAAAAGGATTTTTTTTTCAATCGGTCTAAAATGTACCGAATTAAGAAAAAACATAAAAAATACAGACTAATTGTCAGCCTCCTCCTTTTTTGGAAGTCGGTTAAAAAGGAGTAAACTTCGAAATTAAAAAATGTAGTTAGATGGCGCAAAAAACACTTAATACTAATTTGTACAACAAAAGCAGGCCTGCATGACGACCTTAAACTGCACTGTAGTCAGCTAAAGTATTACCACTAACAGAAACTTAATAAGAACAAAACAGATTTGAAAATTTGTTACTTAAAATCTTTTCTTTTGCACTTGTACACCTTTGCCTATTAGCCCTGAGTTAGGAATATTGATCAGTTCATAAAATTCAGCAGAAGTCAATAACTTAAAGGAATATTATCATTTGGATAAAATATTCATTGAATTAAACAAACAGTTTCTTTAAGGGCATATCTTACGATGTCGACAACGTTCGGCTTGTTGTACATTTTAAAATTTGTTTTCATTTTGAATGTAAGTGTGCGACAAGTCGAACATTGTCGACATCGTGGGACAGGCCCGAAGCTTTTACTGCTTGAGTAACAATTACATCTGGCATCAATAGTTCGTTAACCTAAAGTCTAAAGACTATTCGATAGAGCTGTTATCTATGGATTAACAGACACACCGTCATGATGCTTGTCCATCCCCAAATTGGACGCCATATGGACTGTACTTATGTTTATGTTTTAAACAGTTTTTGTATATAATTAATTAATTGCTTAATATTAAATGTAAATAAATTTTTAAAACTATTTTAATTCGATTAATTGTCATTGAACAATGAATTAAGTGAATGTTAAAAGTTAGTCAATATATTAATATTGCAATTATCAACAAATATAAAATTAAATATAAATAAAGACATACAACATGCTAGTAGAAAGATATTTTTAGGGTTTTAAAAATTAAACACCACACACCAAAATATCAGAACGTGCAAAACAAAACCCCATTAGATTGAATCTTTGCCAAAATGTTTGAAGTTTTAGTGTTTTCCTTGTCAAAATTTTGAATTTCATTTGTGTTGTATATAACATATTAATTGAGAGAGACTTTTACCTAATTTATAAATTGCAGAGCATCATTTTTACCACGATCTTCTAAAGCAAATTCATCATCAGAATAATCAGATTCTGTATTTTCAGATGGTTCTTCTTTACCCAAGATTCTATACGATTATTTGTAATAAATTGCGCATACAATATGAATCAAAGGGTTTGATTATTTTTGATTAAAGCAAAGTTTTAATAAATTATAAATAAATTACCAAAATTAAATTCAATATATGTAATTGTAAAAAAAAATCATTTTAGATATCAAGTTAAAGATAAATATATTTCGTTTAGTATCGATATCGCTACTGAACTCTAAATTGTCAACATACCTGCGTTTCATTAATTTCAATACTTTCGGCTTCAATACAAAACACATAAAGATGAGCAGACCTGTCATGGCATTCATGAAATCACTGATATAGTAGAGGGGATTGGTGACACCCGGATGCAGTTGATTCTCTATGTAGGAGAAAATGTCCAACAGCCATGTTATGCCCATTATAAGCAGCAATCGCAAAAAGAGACCAACACTATTAGGGAGTAAAAATTTACTATGATTATTCGTATGATGTCTACGACAGTCTGTTCCAAAACTTACTTGTTTTTGTGTAAACGCAAGTTGCGACTTTTGTCATTGCCACCATCGTTCATTGTCACCTTTTTAATTTCCCTTTGAATGATGAGTATCTTGTGCAGCGTCATAACAAAGAACGCCGTATCCAACAGAATAATAATTAAGTTTATGCCAAAAAAGTAGATCATGGCGGACCAATCGTTGGCTAAAAATTATAAAAATATGTGTATTAGAATATCGGATGTCCTTATTTCACAGAGAGAGAGAGAGAGAGAGAGAGAGAGGGAGACAACATTATTTCGTACACAAAATTATACCGTATAGTATAAAAGTAATTTCACAGACGCTTTTTACATTTACAATCTGCTTCCTGCATTTATTCATTGCATTTTCTTTTCATAGCCCTGAGAAAAGCCTCGTACATTTGCACTGAGTGGGTTTAAAGCCGAGATTTTTCGACGTGCAGTGAGCTACTATATTTTAATCATTCTCTAGATAGAGTGCTGCCGTAATGAGATGCCACAACATGCCAGATGAACATAATTGTAATCCAGTATTGGATTGGATTAACGTAGTTGTCCCTTTTGTGAACCTTACCTAATCTAATGAGACATTCTGTAATTTAGCAAACCTAATATAAAAATTAAGTAAATAAGCAGCAGGAAATGTGAATTTATAACATAGATTTTAAAGTCGTGCTAGAAAGTCGCTCGTCCGTAAAGCTTTGTCGTAATATAAATTTGCCTAAGCTTATCTAAATCGCATCAAATGTTATTATGTATGTCTTGACATGTTAAACTGTAAAAAGACAAGAGGAAATAGTTGACAACAACTAACGAAGCGATACACCCAAATTTATAGTCTATTGTTTTAACACTGCCTTACATGTATGAGCAATTAAACATTTGACTTAAGGTAGAATTAGTAAAATCGTATCATTCTACTTTACAGCTTGCCGTATCGTTCAACTTTGTGCACAAGTTATAGAAAATGTAACAGTTTGCATAGCACATTTTTTTTTTGTCTGGCATTAAATACGGCGTTTTTGAGATTCGCTACAGAAAAATCTGTTTTCTGCAGATTCCTACGTCAGCAGTGCTACCACCACATATTTTATAACTAGTAACATGCATTGTATATCGTACGGTTTTTGTCAGCTGACACGCAACATCACGATACGATTTTACTAATTCTACCTTTAGTGTCTCATGAAAAGTGGTTGCACTAAAGCTGTCTCAGGTAGTGTGCACTTTCGTCTTGCTCATTCGACTAAAAACTACTGTGCTTGTGGGACATTTCACAAGCATAGGCGATACAAAAACTGTGACCGAAAAGATATATTGTATTTCTTGTCAGGTACTGGAGCACCTGATTTAGGCATGCTCTCCTAAAGAATCTCAAGACTGCCACTGCTTCCCAATCTTCCAACAGATGCTTTTAAGCATCCTTCAGAATATGCCCTTGAGTTTCGTCATCGTAATCACAGAGTTTTCTTAGTTAACTTAGAAATAAGCTCATCTGAACCTACTACCTTAATGGCAACCTGACTATACAAGAAGATGGTTATTTTTCTTCCTCGGTAGCCCCTGTCAAGATATAATTCTGTGGTTTTCATTAATAACAACGTAGTTATATATTTTTCATTTAATTTTCATATCAAATTGTTATATTGCAAATGCTTCTAAAAGTTTTTAAAAAATATGGACACATATACATCATATTTTTCTAAAACAACACAGCTTATACCTTATTTTAAATAAGCTTGAAAAATAACTTTTTCTGGCTCTACTGAAGAAATTTGATTTTTCTACATACGTTGTTATTAATGAAAATCACAGAGTTAAGCGCATTTCTCAATGCTATAAAATTTTCCCAAAGACTCATAGTTTATCCTCTGTCCTACAACCCTGCTTCAAAACCTTCAAGCATTCTGAAATTATGCGTATACCACCTAAAGGTATACTGTGGTGCCGTCTATTTCCATTTCCTTCTGTTGGCAGCAACAGTATCTTATCAAAGTTATACGCCTTATTCATCACATCAGAGGATTGCTCAAATAGGTATAAGTGTTGTGCCAGAGATAATAGTTCCCATTGAATAATTTCTACATGAACCTCATCGACTTTCTGCCTAACAGCAGCTTCTTTCACAATCGTCAAATGCGTGAGTTCAAGGAGGAGTTCCATTACTGCATTATAACAACTACTATAACTACTATTTGCAAATAAATTAACTTATTGTCTATACGGCATTGTAAATGTATAAAACCTTGGTTGCACTTCTATAGAAATGTTTCTTATGTTTGCAAAAAAAATTTGTAAATGTATAAAATTAGAAATAATAATTGGTTTTTATTGTCATTATTTTCTTCTATCAATGTTTTTTGTGCAGTATTTTATAAATTTATTGTTTTTTATTAGCAAACATTTGTAAGTGTGGCAACCTCAATCATTTTATTTGCAAATAGTGAATAGTTTTCTAAATTAGTAAGTCGCAGTAAAACAATAATATGGCAACAATTTGCAGTTTTATTTGCAAATAAGCGGTGCGTATAAACGTAGTATGTAATACATAGCTATGCTACCCTCTATAATATCTTCAACTGATCCCTGGTCATGACTAGCCTATCCCTATCCGGCCAAGCAAAAGCACCAAATTTTGATATGTCTCACTTTTTCTTATGCAAACGTCAAAACTTTCGCAACTGACAGCCTACTGACCATCATATGAGGTTAGTTTACTTCCAGTCTCGTATACAAGATCACAATGGCCGATGAAGCCCATTTCCACTATGAAGAAATGTCTTAAGTGTTTGCAGGGCATACAGAACCCTTATAAAATTTAAGAAGAGTTGCTAATTTGAAGAACCACTGTAATCGCAACTCGTCAACGTTACAGGCAGATGTTAACAGAGTTCTGAATTGAGTGTCGCGCATTATTTATTTTACCAAAGGAAAGTAAAACTTAGCCCAGGCTTTAAATGTTCAAGCACCAATTTTCTTGCAATGCGAACTCCCGCTTTTAAGGTTTTAAACAGCCTGGCATATCCCCAGATTTCTTATTTTGGAACTTTTTAAAAATTCCCGTACTTACCGCAGGAAACCTTAAACCTTGAAAATTTAGAAAGATGGAACTTTTCCCAGAGGTTGTTGTAAGTGGCCAGAACTGTTTTTGATTTAAGCTGTCCAAGAAGCTAATTACTTCCTGGTCAATATGCGTAGAGCAACCGTTTTCTTAAAATTAGCCAGAATTAGAAGACGCCACGACGTCAGAATTTCTGACTGATATCTCACGAAATTTGATGAAAATCGCTGAAGTATGGTTTTGTCATTGGATCGGATGAGCAAATCTAGGCGACGATAACCCACGTCTCACGGAACTCAAAATTTGCCAACGAAACCCTATTTAGCGTCCAGTGATCCAATGGGAGTTAAGGGAAAACTGCTATACTCTTATGTAAATATAACACTATTTAGAAAAGAAATTTTCAATATGAAGCCAGTTGCTTTGCACAGATGGAAATTTACTCCGTAGGTGAGAATTTTTTTTAATATAACATCTTCACATAAACTGTTCATGATAACAGAGCTAATGAAACACAAATTAGTGAAAGTTATATTTGAAAATGTATGTATATATAGTATACGATAAAAAAAACATTTCTCGTATTCTCTTTTCCTTAAAATTCAAATTGTTTTAACAAACACACACCAAAGTTACTTTAGTTTATCTGAGGAGACATCGAGAGTCTCTGGCAGGAATCAACCTGCAACCCTCCGACTACCAGACTAATTTACTGCCTACTAGATGTTCAGAACTAATCTCTACCTAAGTTAACAGACATGGTTGCTGATGAAGTACGTGCTGGCAGAGAAAACGCAGTATTAATCCGACCAGTCTACTCTTTTTAAGAAATTTCCATGAATTAAAAAACATTTTAATTTCTTAAATGAACTTGATTAAGACATTGCTCCTGGAATACTCGTAATACACAGTTTTTTTTATTCAATATGTTTTTGTTTTTTTATTTATTTATTTTGTTTTAATCGCCCACTGTCCACTCGTAAATTAAAATGTGTTAAAAAGTTCATTAATGTCAACTTCTTGTCAAAATTATCTTGTATTTCTTTTAATTTAATTAATGGAACGCGTTTGTTTCCAAATTTAGCAAAAGTAAGAAAAATCGCCATAAATCTTTCGACAATAAAATATATTTATGCACACATGTATTTTAAACACAGACAAATTTTCCTGACATCTATAGCTAATGGGAAATATAAATTAAAACATTTAAAAATATGAAGCACTTATCTCTATTTTATATACATATGTATATTCCACTTATTCCTGATGTGAGAGACTTAATTTGGCATTGATTGCAATGGAAGTAAATAATATCAATAATGAATGGTTTTATGTGCATTTATGCAGTTTTTACTGTAAAACGGCATCATTACGAATTGAGTACTCGGGCGGCATGTTTGAGGCATAGGGGTCTCATAAATATGTATATGTACTACATACGTATATATAAAATAAAAAATTTAATTATTTTTCTTTACAGCGCCATCAAAAACTACTGACTACTGGAAGCAAGTTTGGCAGGAAGAGAGAGAGAGCGTGCTATTGCTTACCAACCTGCTTCCGGTTTACAGGATTTTTGTGTGGGATGTCCCACTTGCAGGTTTCGAACAATCAGCTTCCTTTTAAGCCTGCTAGATGCATAAACACATGCCTTTTTATGTGCATTCTTTAAATTAAATGTGTAATATTCTTTTTACTCCCAGCGCATTATTCTAAAAAGCCTTATTTAGCGGACACAAGCACTGCAACTTCTGTTTCATACTCATTTATTTTTACTCGCAATATCATTGGCGACCAAGGACTTCTATGCTTTCATACTCAATAGGGCTGATTGGAGGTTTTCTTTAGCAGGCGTGAAAGAAGGCATTGTTTTTAAAAGTCTCACATCATTTTCTGTACTCTTTCGCCAACATAAATACATTTGCAGGATCTTTTTGATACAAAAATAATTCAGTAAAGTGCGACTTTGACTCGCACACGAAGGGTACGTTATGGACACCAGATATGTAATACTATACTAACCTTAGACTTTATAATATATAGTTTTGGCATTTTTTAAGTTTATGGGATTTTTTCGACTTATTAATTTTTTTTAATTTTGGCGGTTTTTTGCGTTTTTGACGTTTTTTCGGTTTTGGCGATTTTTTTTCAGTTTTGGCGTTTTTTTTTTTGTTTTGTTTTGGCAATTTTTTCTGTTCTTTGCGTTTTTTCGGTTGTGGCAATTTATTTTAGTTAAAGCGTTTTATTTTATTTTTGGTGCTTTTTTCGGTTTTTTGCGTTTTCTTTTAATTTTTGCCATATTTTTCATTTCAGCAATTTGTTCGGCTTTTTTGAGATTTTTTTAGTTTGGCGGTTTTTACGCTTTTGGCTTGGCGATTTTTTTTTACATTTTGGTGAATTTTTTCGGCTTGGCGATTTTTTGATTTTGTGATTTTTTAATTTAAGCGTTTTCGAAAATTTCAAGATTTTGCCTCTTACTTTTCCCAAGATAGAGCAAGTTGTCAAAATTGCATAGTAAAAATTACATTAACTGATAGAATACCCTTTATTTTTTTAATTTTAGTGCTAGTTGTTGTAGTTTGTATAAAAATACACTAAAGAGGCCCACCAATTTGCAATATAATTGTACAATTTTTCGTATTGTAATACGAAATTGTAAATCAAAATACTTTTGATTTTTATTGTACAATCAATACAATTTTTAATGTGGTGGCAACATTATTCAATGTTGCCACCACAGGTAAGACGCCAGACCATCGCCCCCATGCACCCTTTTAGAATGAACCTAAGGCCCACTCCTCAAGGCACATAGGTTGCAATCTTTGATATAATTATCCCTGTACTATATTCAATTACCTTGCTGAGGTAATTTGAGCTATCTAAACTCTGTTGCTATGTCCGTGCCCATAGCAGTTTATGTTGAATGGCAACAGCACCTAGAATAGTGTCTGGCTGACCGCGTCAGACCAACCACTAGCATTGATTTCACACTGGGAAGCCAAGACTATTCTCCCAGCGATTTTGGTAGCAACCACAGCCACCACGATAATTCTCCGGCTTCCACGCTAAGGTGTTGTGTATACACCCAAGGTCCAAGGAGAGGTCCCCAAGAGAATTCCTCAATCATTGCCGGCACAGCTCAACCACTCATCCGAGATGAACCCATGCATCTGTCGTCAAAACTCCAGTGCCAACTCCTCACATACCAAAATCATCCCTTAAACCCCTTGGGGTAAGACGAACTCGGCATTTTAGCAAAGGATCCTGACGACCGCTACATGCACTCAAAACTTCAAAGCAGCTCGGCTGTCGGGCAACTGGCACCCGTGGCACCAGAAGTAGCCTCTGGTCAGACCTCGAAGTTCCACCACAAGGGCTTCACCTCTATCGTCTTTTGAACTCAGGGGCAGTTCTAGGTGACGCTGCACCTAACTGACATCAACAGGAGCTGTCTTCCTTTTATAAATATGTGCACATCCTTTGCTCTGTTGCCAGAGATCGGGTAGTAACACATAAGTTCCATGGGTAATGTACCAAAGGTATGTCAATGGAAAAAGCCACATCACCCCAGCTGGGGCCCCGGGGTTGCCAGACCCGTAGTAAAAAAAAACTCCCCTGGGTGGAGGTCAAAACGACAATAATATGTACAATAACATATGCAATAATATTGTGTAATGGATTGCTAGCTCTTACGGTTCTCGCGAAAACAGCCTGTGACGGGGACAGCGTAGCGAAAACAATAGGTTTCCTTTTCATCTCTGGTGTACGGAACCCTAAACACGGCTCTTTGTCTCTACTGAGAATTTGTAAATTTTGAGTTGACTTCCTTTAGAGAAACCACTGTGATATGTACACATAAGTATAGTATGTGCTTCCATAAGCGCACATAAAATTCCAAGATATACATACATTTATTTTTATAATTATTCCCCTTACCATTTATTAGTATGATAAGACCGTTTTTTTTTCAGTTTTTAATTTATAACGTCATTCAGTGTTAAAATTTTAAACCGTTTATCAAAGAACTCTAAACACTAGATAAGATTCCATACACATAAAAATAATAAAAAATAAAAATAAAAGCTCACTCACTTTTCAACCAACAATAATCGTCACCAATGCCCGGCTTGTAGTATGAATCAATATCAGAATTTTGTATGATCATCACAATGCAAGTCAAACAAAATGGAACGCCCCAGGCATATGCCGAATACATAATAAAACGTTTCCTTTGGCCAATACGTATGGGCCCGGTAATACGGAAATTTTGCCACAAATCGAAACTAATGACACTGAGCCAAAAGAAGGCAGCCATAAAAGAGAAATAACCAAGATAACCTGCAATCAAACCTGAATGAAATTTAAAAAACTTTTGATTAAAGTTAAGACTACTTTACCCAGACTGCTGCAAACAAAATTGGCAAATATTACTTCGGACAAGGTAATGGTACTCAAAATGCTGTAGCCCACAGCCAGCGAAGTCAAATACGATATCAAGCATTTGCCATGAAGATTGCGCAGTTCCGGTATGAAGAGATACACAAATATGGTTAAAACTATGAAAGGCACTGATACAGCCATGGCTGAAAAATAAAATGAAATTGTACAATAATTAAATTTGGGAGTAATTGAAAATTTTTAGTTTAGATATTACTTACCAATGTTATTGATACGATTGGAGAGTGGGGGGTTATTGGGTATGGGACAATTCATGGGATTTAGCACCCAAGTGCCATCACTCATACTTTGTGGCATCAAGCAATAATCTCTTTTAGTTATAAACGATTGATCAAAATGACGATACATTGTGCCATTCTCAAATATGTCCCACTTGTCATCCTCGTCGTCTTGCGGCAGCAGTGGGTAACCACCCTCACAGGGCACTCCTTGAATAACCACAAACTCTCGTGTAGCATGCGTTCTTAGCTTGGAACCATTATTGTATATAACCTCCAAATAAGGATCGTATTTCAACTCCTCCTCTAACTCAGCCTGTGAACACACTCTGGACATGTTGGATATTAGTTCTTTGGTGGGATGGCAACAAAACTTAATGCAATTCCTGCCCTTGCAAACACAGCCGCGCACATGGGGTTCCACCGGCAGGCGTTTCCCATCGTAGATCACTTCATAATTATATATACCCACTAAGTCAGGCGGTATGAGTACCTTGTCCTCATACAAATAGGAACCATTTGAAAATTTTTTGGCATTCGTCAGATTCACGGTGTCTTCAAAGTTACAATTTGGTATCTCTGCGTTGTGGTAAATTTGGAAAATAGCAAATGAAAGAAAAATTCCCAAGGTAGTCTTTGAATTCATGGTGTAATAATACCTGCAAGAAAAGCAAGTGGAATATAAAATATTTAAGTACCTGTAGTACGTTTTACACAACTTTAAAGTGTTTTTGATTTTTATCTACAACAACAACGCGTCTACGTGAAGAATAGAAAATGTTGCTGTTGGCAAGAAAATAATTGAGTGACTTGAAACCTTGCAGCGCCAATCACTTTAGAAACTAATCAATTGTATAGATCGTGAACATCGTACATAAATATTTTGTTTTTTTCCACATTTATTTACAAGTCAGAAAAGTTAAGGAATTTTCCTTTGTATTTTTTGTTTTATACCCTACAGTTGATCAATCGAGTTGTGCATTTGAAATGGGTTAGTTTCGAGTTTTAAATCGTTTTATAACACGGGAATACAGTTTTTATTTTCTTTTCACATTTATTAAAATAGTTTAACCGAATTTTCTCTTTTTTATACACTTTACCAAAAAAATGGTAAAAGCTTATATATAGGTTTGTCATTCCGTTTGTAATTTCCATAATAACAATATTAATAAGCGAGCCATAAAATTTATATATTCAGGATTCTTATGCATATGGAAGACGAATAAGCGATGTCAGTCTGTCTGTACGTGACGTGAGACTTCGGTCTTGAACTAGTGTGTTAGAAATAGTCTGAAAAAGATTGGTATTGAATATCATCAAAATCGAGCAGATGATTTCAGAGCTGGAAAACTCAAACTTTATTACTAAAGTAACTACCGAAAACTAATTTTTATTTATTTTTTTATTACGTAAACTTATTTTATGCTTCAGTATCAATAAAATTGGCATTTCTAATAAACAAAATGAAAAAAATTAAAAAGACGTTTCCAGAGTGGGAAAACTTTAAATTTTTTTATGCAAAATTAACTTACTAAAACAAATTTTTACGTTTTTCTATAAATTAAACATATCTTATATTCTTAAAAGAAAGAGATTGCTGTAAGAAATCAGAAAAATCAAAAAGGATGATGATCAGGGTTGGAAAACTTACATTTTTTGTGATATAAAAAATTAACTACCGAAAACTAATTTTTATTTTTTTTTTTATTAAATAAATTTATTTTATGCTTCAGTTGGGAAAAAAATTGGTATTTCAAATAAAAAAAAAACAATTAAAAAAATTAAAAAGACTTATCCAAGGTTGGAACACTTTAACTTTTTTTGTATACAAAACTAACTTACTAAAACAAATGTTTCCTTTTTTTCTATAAAGAGGTTGGTGTAAGAAATCAGGGGCCTAATTCTCGCATTCGATTGCGAGCGAGTTATTACTCGAATGTTCGAGTTTTTTAACTTTTGGGATTTCCGTATTCGGTTTCGAATAACACATATCGAAATTTCTAATGACAGCATTCGATAACGTGCATACATTCGAATGCAACCGTTCGTGTTTTTACTCGCAAGCAAAAAGGCATTCGAAATCATGTTTAACATAGAAAAAGCGCAGAAAAGGAAAATGTATGTTCAATATTTGACTTATTTATTTATAAATGAATGAATACACAAATGTACGTATAAAAATACAAATTAGAATATATCTAGTTGACTTCAAATATAAAAAACACACTGACTTGGCAAATAATGAAATAAAATATAAAAAAATCAACCAACTAAAATAATAAATTAACTGCTTCTGGTCAACCAATAAAAGAATCGAAAATGTAGCTAGTGCTCTATTCTCTAACTTTACACTAATTTATTATTATTCACCCTTATCGGGAATAAAAGGCGAACATTTTGTTCACGTGAAATATTTCCGGTGAACAAAAAATGGTGAATAAAATTAGAAAATAGTATACTGACACAACAACAACGCAAACATTGGCGATCACAATTTTAGGGAAAGGGAACACATTTCACGTGAACTTTTATTACCGATAAGGGTGATTAAGTTACTAATTAAATTAAAGTGAAAATAACATTTATGTATATTCGTTTCTTTTTTCTGCATATGTGACGCGCAAAATAGAAAGGGACCTAAGGATAAAAAACGGGTTTGTTCAGGAGAGCCATTTTAAAGATTTAAATACGTGTATCTTTGGTGTACCATCACAACATAAAACGCGCATATCTCTGGGAGGGAATACTTTTGGGGCATGGGATCGGTCTCATTCGATGCTCAGATGTTGTCCACATCAAAAAAAAAGTGAAAATTGATTTTTTACCCTTAGGTCCCTTTCCCTATGCGCTGTCACATATATGTGTTTATGTACGTACATGCATATGTTTTTGCACACATACATATATACAAACATATGCTTTTGCTTACAATTTATTCAGTGTTGTGAAATGAATTTATATATAAACATATTTGCCTTTTTCCAACACTGAAACAAAAACTCGATTCGCTTGGTAACGAGTGACATCATCCGAAAATTTCTAGCTATCGAAATTAATTTCTATTCGAATGCAATTTCGATCACGAGTGCAGGAATTAGGCCCCAGAAAAATCCAAAAGGATGATTCCGGGGTTGGGAAACTTACACTTTTTGTGGTATTTAAAATACCATATAACTAGATCTAATTAATTTTTTTCTTTTTCTTTTTAAATTGTATATATTTTACGTTTTGGAAAGAAAAGTTTGGTGTAGGAAATTATAAAAATTAACACCAAAGCTTCAGAGCTGGTAACTTTGAACTTTTTTTCTGGATATTAAAGTTACTAAATAAAACTATTTTTTTAATTTGATTTTTTGATATTATATGACGTGACGTCGTTTTTGACAACAGGAATAAGGGTGAATGTAAAATATGTCTTAAATACAGAGTGTAGAATAAATTATTCACCTTATTGCTAATATCGAAAAAAAAATATTTAATCGAAAAATACCGAGGGGTCACTTACTAAAAATTGCACTAGAGCAAAAAATTATAAGTTTTTTTCACAAAACAAATGCATGTGTATGGATGTTCTTATGAATGTAGAGACACATTACATAAGCACTTTGGTGAAGGGTATATAAGATTCAGCACAGCACTCTTACTTGTTTTAAGGTAAAGTAAAATCGGTAAAAAAAAATTAATTCCCGGAAGTACTTACAAAATCTAAGACTGTAGTTATCTTATTATTACACCATTGCATTCATAAAATGAATAACAACACTTATCAAAAAATATGTGAGTGCAAACTAAATTTTTACAACAAAATATAAAAAAATCCTGGGAATTTCCGCACAAATTTTCCGGGATTTCTTTTCGGGAAAATCCCGTATGAAAAACACTATAAGATCTTAAAATATTTTGTGGGTTAATTTGTTGAACGCGCCAAGCCAAACAAATTGCGGGTTTATGATAATGATGCGTAGTACGCTTACCTCATAAAAATATAATGATAAATTTTTTTTCTTTTTTTTTTTTTTTTTTTAATGCACAAGACGCGATGTTTAAGAAATCAATATAATTTTTTTTACAATTTTTTACTTATTTTCTCAATGAATATCTGAGTGCAGCGCACTGGAATGCAGCTAATTTCTAATAAAACTTAAAGAAAAATCCAGCGCTTAATTTTCTTAAGAGTGCTTTTCTCATGCATTAAACACATTCACTACAGCAAGCTACCGACTACCAATTGTCAAGGATAGAATACACATGTTTATATGAGAATGATTCTTTTGTAGACAGCAAGGCAACAGGGCGACAGGTTGTTGTCTATGCTGATTTTGTCGTTGTAGTCCAATTAAACTAATTTCTATTTCTTTGGCTACAATGAGAAAATTCAGTATTGCCATATAATACAAAATGTTGGATGAATGATATCGTACAATTATTTAATATTATTTAACAGAAACAATATCCAAAAAATTGATCTATATAATAAATTGATTCGTTTTTGTACTTTTACGTGAAATAAGTACATTTTAAAAGAGTAATTAATTTTTATAAATGCAAAATATATAAAAGTGGCAATACTGAACTATGTATTTGTACTTGAATATCAGCTGCAGATGGTGCTGCTGCCGTCTCCAAAATAATTAAGTAGCCGGCTACGAGGGGACAAATGCTGCTAGCGGCATTTGAAGTCGTGTGTTCGTGTAGCCTGCTGTGGTGAATGTGTTTAATGCATCATGATATCTCATAAAGTTGATACTTCAGCTGACACGAAGAATGTCGATGAATATAGTATTGACCCATTAAATGTATTTGGTTTTTCTATTGCCTTGTAAATGTTTTTTTTTTTGTTTTTTTTAATTTTAATTTTTTACCAACATTATTTGCTTGTATTTGTAAAGATTTTTCTTTTCAATAATTCAAAAAAAAAAAAAAAAAAGCAAAAGCAAGTTTGTTTAGAACATTGAAACGCATCATCTATAGTACATTATCAAATCGCGTTTTATCAAACTACGATATTAAGTAGTTAAATCGGTTGCTGGTTATTTCCTTGTTAACAATAATTGTCTGTCATGCTTAAAAAAAAATAATAAATAAATAACGTCTGTAGCTTTTAGCATCAAACTGCAACTAGCAGATACTTTTGTATCTTTATACTATCGAAATACTTTCAACACTTCTTTTTTTGTGCATTTTAAAAGTTCATAGTGCTTGTCATAATTTATGTTGCTCTTTTCTTTTTAAAAAATTTTCGTTTATTTTTACTCTTGGACAGCAAAAGTCACAATGCAATACGACCGAACACTTATGTGTGATTACTTCAAACAATTGCGTGTGTGTGTGTGTTCATATTTTTTTTTACGAAAAATGTTTTTGAAGATACCCATACCATCGTTAACTTGGCTGTAAAGTGCATTAAACTGTGTTTCATTAAAAACATGAAAAAAATTAAAAAAAGCAACCACAAAGTTTAGCAGAAAGAAAAAGATGATTTCGTTGTATTTGAACTTATTCGCGTTCAAGCGAATGGTGCTCGTATGACAGAATGCACAAGATGAAACTGAACTTTAATATCGGAAGCGGTTAAAGTGCGCTTGTGGTTTGAGTGCGCCAATTGATAAGTTTCCTAAATGTTAAAAAATAGACACCAACAAATATGTCAAATATGTATCGCTTGCAGGAAGGAAATGCTTTATTTTTTTCATTGTTTTTTTCTTTCTTTTTTTTTTTTTTTGACAACTAACAACAAAATTGAGTGCTCGTACGTACGCACGAAAGTGTTAAAACATTCTTCCAAATTAGCATGAATATATTTATTTTTAACAAGCGTGAGATTATACGCGTACAAGTATGAATATATTTATAAAAAGTATGTACATATGTTGAATATTAATTTTAAATGCACAGTGGGATAGTCAGAGTGAGTGTACGTACGTACGTCTGCCTGAAGTGTGTAAAGTAAACAAAATTTTAATTGTTAAAAGCTGTACGATGAAAAACACTAAAACAAATATAAACAAACCAAATATTTTATAAAATAAAATGTTTCTCTATATATCGCCCATTTATTTGAAGAACGTTATAACTCCAAAAAACAGAAACCGAGTTTAAAGTTTTTAATTAACATACAACATAAAAGAAAAATGGAATATGTTATTTTTTTCTAAAGAGTTAATTATACAAGATATTTGAGTGCAATTTTCAAAAAATGTGAATAATGAATAAGGATTAATGCCCTAATTCAGTAAGAAGATCTAGGAAGTTTTTGTTTGAAAATACTTTTGAGTTCTTGTGTTTGAATTCTCTAAATTATTTTCTTCAAAAATGGTTGTTGTCTTTGATAATCAAAAATTAAAATGTTATTGCCATGTTTTTAAAACATAAAAATTAAATTATAGTATTATACAATAGAAAACAATTGAAAAATATAAAAAAAAATATTTGTTGGAAATAATGTTTGGAACAAAATCATAAAGCAAATACACGAACCTTCTAGTGGAGACAATAAATAATAATTGTTTTAATGAATCACAACTGCGGCATTTTTCCTTTCATAGACAAGACAATACAATCGTCAAGACAAGACAATACAATCGTCGAACAGAATTAGGGCATAATTCTGCGTTATTAACACAAAACTCGCGTTTTTGAGTTATGACGTTGCTTGAGTAAATGAGCGATATTTAAACAAACTAATATCTCTATCGTATTGCAGAATTTCTCATCTGTCTTATTTCGTTTTTGTTGAAATAGCGTATGTCTAAGTGACTGTTATTATAAAAAAATAAAAATAATTTTATCTCTGCAATTTATTTCGAAAGAAAACAATATACAAAATTTGGTACTGTTTTGAATATAAATTGTCGAACAATATTCCTTTTCATTTTATGAAAACAGTTAGCAACTACCTGTTTTTGCAAAAAAAAAATTTTTTTAAAAGAAAATTTTCCGTTAAAAATTAAAAAAAAGAACTATTGTGCACATAATTATGAAAGTGGTCTAAAGCTATGTACACACGTTTGTCAGATATTACAATATCGTCAGATCTGGAAATGTGCTGACAACGTACTGGCAATCAAAAATTGCCAGCTCAAGGTAGATTGCCAGTTCACACTGTTGTATGAAATTTGACAGAAAATCTTACAATTTATTGCCAGACGATTGTATGACAATAAATTCGTCTGACAAAATCGCCAGTCGAAAAATTGCTAGTTCAAAATTTTTCATATGCACAAATTGTCAGATCTGATGTTATGCGATGCCAGACTCAAAGTATTGTTAAATATCAATCGTTTGTGGTTTTGTTATATGTAAAAAGTGAAAATATAAATTATTATGGACCGTAAAGAAGCAATTGCAATGATTTTGTTTGCATATATTTTATTATAAATTTTTTTCTTTAAAATTAAGCGTGTGTGCAGTGTTGCCCATAGAAAGAATTCTCTTACAATGACGCAATTGTCAGATGCATAAACTTGGCACATCTGGCAATATTAAAATGTCTCATAAATATCTGGCAATAATTTTACAATGTGTTCACATGATTGTAAGATGTCTGACAATTTGTTGTCAGCTGCTAGTCTTGCAATGGACTGACAATATTTTTTCTGGCAACGGCATCTGACAAAAATTGTCAGTTCACACGCCTGTAAGAAATTTTGAGCACATTTTACTGGCAATATTGTAAGATCAAACAACCGTCTGTACATAGCTTAAGTCATATAAATTTTCGCTAAGAAATGCTAAGGGCCTTATTTCTTAAAACGCAACGCTGAGCGCTAAATATTTGTCATATAAATTTAATTATAATAATGTAGCATAATATTTTTAACTCCCGACTAAAAAAAGGGGTGTTATAAGTTTGTAGTGTGTGTCCGTGTGTCTGTGTATCTTTGTGTATGTATGTCTGTGTCCACGTACAGGCCAAACGGCTGGACCGATTTTCATTTAGTTTTCTTTTGTTTGAAAGATGACTTGATCAAGAGTGTTCTTAGCTATGTTTGAAGAAAATCGGTCCAGCCGTTTAGAAGATATAACATCTTTTCTGAAAAAAGTCGGGGGTTTTTAAAATTTTTAATTTTTGTTATAAATTTTTCTTATTTATTCAAATGTAATCTATTAAATATTTCGAAATACAAAATATATGACTTAGTCTACTTTCATAATTAGAGGAAAAATTTTGAATTTCTTTTTAATAGTTCTGTGGCAATAAGGAAAAAGTCAATTTCCAGAAATTTATTTCTTTCACAGGATAATTGTAAAATTCGGTGTTCATTTTTACTTTTCCTATGAAAACGTCATTCTACACATAATAAAAAAACCAAAGTATGTATAAGTTTAAGTTAAGCTCTTATTCCATATGAGATTATAAGTTAAAAAAAATAAGCAGAAAGTTATTGCTTCTATACTTTTCAGAAAAGTTGCACAAAATTAATCAGATTTTGCCCAAAGGTACTTTCAAATATATATATATATATATATATATATATATATATATATATATATATATATATATATATATATATATATATATATATATATATATATAACAGGTGTGTAACTAATTCAAAATAAGATTATCTCTACTTATGCACTTTTCCTCCTTTGCCACAGAGTTGTTTTAACACAAGATCTCATATGAAAATTTTTATTTTTATTACAAAAACAATAAAGTAATACTGAATAATTTATAGACAATTTATCCTATGAAACCTGTGAATTTTTTAAGAATTGATATTATTAGCCTTGGCAAAAGATATCATAAAATATTTTTATTTAACATTTAGAGATGTACATATATTTATGAAGAAATGTGAATTGATGAGATTACTCGTGTAGAAAATTTTCATTCTACTCACGCGCGCCCACGATCACAATTAAGAACCTAAGCGAACGTTAATTCAGGATAAAAGTTTAAATTTCACGCTCCGGCATAGAAATTTAAGCGAAGTAATTGGATAATAATTAATGACGTCAGTATGACATCGTTAGCGAGCAACTAAGTACCTAGATTTATATGTACATATACGGCCATGTCACAGGGTTTAATTCCGTTCGGAAATGGAATTCAATCCACCCCATTTTTACAGGAGATATTGTTTAAAAGAGAAAACTAAAAAAAGGGAAATTTGTCAGGTGTGTTCAGACTATTAGGAGCGCTATTATACTGTGATATGATTCGGCTAGGGCTTGGAGTGGATTCAATTCCGTTTCCGAATAGAACAAAATGTCAGAACAAAGAACAATAAAAGTAAAACTAAATGAATTTGAGCTTATGTGCCGGACTCACAATATCGACAAGAAATTTTCTTTTGCTTATTTATATTGAAAACAAAAACAGAATAAGAAAATTTGTTTTCAATATAAAGAAACGGAAGAAAATTTTTTGTCGACATCGTGAGCAGGACAGTATGATTTTTATTTTTTTACTTCTTTAACTTATGTACATATGTTCCTCGATAGCAAATTCGAAAAATCTTTGTTATATTTATTATAGCGATGCGATTATCGTAATAAAAGTTACTGAATCCAGGTACTGATGGAGACATTTAAAAAAAATTTTAACTACTCGGTAAATTTTTTTCTGTTGTTGGCGAATTTTTTTAGTTTTGGCGCTTTTTCTTAGTTATGGCGATTTTTTTATTTTCAGGGACTTTTTTCGATTTTAGGCGTTCTTTTTCGTTTTGGAGTTTTTAGTGGTTTATTTAAGTTTTAGCAATTTTTTTAGTTTTCACGATTTTTTTCGGTTGCTTTTTAGTTTTGGTGCTTTTTTCGTTCATGCGTTTTTTTTAATTTTGGGAATTTTTAGTTTTAGCGTGAAAATTTCAAGGGTTTCCAAAACACAGCAAGCTGTCAAAATTAAATAGTCAAATGAATTATAGAATACCCAGTGTTAATTGGTGTAGTCTGGATAAAAATCCACAAACTTTAAAAAAGTGTATATACATATTAGTCTCCTGCATAAGACATCTTATAAGAACTTTCAAGACATGAGGGATTTTTCAAATGCTTTACTACAGCGAAATCTTATAAAACAAACGTTAACAACACTGTTTGCAAGAAATTTGTTTGAGTATTGTAGGTATAAGAGTAAAGAAGAAAACACTTCGTGACGGAAGAATTTGTGATAACTACTTGCTTCTTTCTACGCATGAGCGCGTGTACAAACGTCATGCATGTATAGGGTGTTTTTTTAAGAGGTATAAAACTTCGAATTGAAATAAAACACAAGAAAATCGTTTTAATGTCCATCAATTTGGCTTTATTGGAAGGATAATTTTATGCCATTAATGTTTAAATATAATTTCGGGCGTGTGGCCGCCGCGACTGGCTCGAATAAAGCCAATTCTACAGGTCCAATTTTCAACCACTTTTTCGAGCATATGGGGCCGTATGTTGGCAATAACGCCACGAATGTTGGCTTCCAAGTCCCCTAACGTTTCTGGTTTGTTGGCGTAAACGAGCGACTTCACATATCCCCAAAGAAAATAATCCAATGGTGTCAAATCACACGATCTTGGTGGCCAATTGACAGGTCCATTCCGCGAAATTATGCGCTCATCGAATGTTTCCTTCAATAAATCGATTGTGCCGTGCGCTGTGTGGCATGTAGCGCCGTCTTGTTGGAACCACAACTCATCCACATTCATGCCATCCAATTCGGGAACAAAATAGTCGGTTAGTCGGCTCCAATTGCTGTACACGGTGGCGAATCGATTCATTCGGGTCCTCTTCAACACTTTGCTCTACAGCGGCAATTGTTTCTTCGGTGCGCACTGCTCGACGTCTCTGCGGATGCGTATTATCACATGGAGTAAACGTAGTGCGAAAACGATCCATGGTTAACCGAATTAATTGCTCTGATGGACGATTATGTCGACCATAAAATGGACGGAGCTTACGGTAAACTTCGCGAACTGAACCATTATTTTCGAAATAAATTTGCACGATTTGCAAGCGTTGTTCTTTTATCAACCTGTTCATGATGAAATGGCAAACCAAACTAAATATTAATCACTTGACAGCTGACAAAATAGCCGCCAGTTAAAAAAGTGATGCCAACTTAAAGTTCTATACCTCAATAAAAAACACCCTTTATGTGTGTATGATTTTTTATTTTTCTGCGCACATGCAAAGGCACCCACATGCATTAACATTAGTTGTATTAGGTTAATCATATAATAGCTTACCATCTACATATTACACACACACTCAAACGTACAATATAAAAAATAACAAGCATACACTAATCAACAGTACTTCTTTTGAGTGTTTGTTACAAACAAGCTGTCTTGCGACATCGCTTGTTGACACTGATATACACGTACACCAATACATCCATCGTGCTTCGGTTATAGTACTACAGCATTTATTATTGGTTTACTATAATACATGCGACGTGAATACATTTAAAAATCATGACGTATATACATTTAAAGACCTTTTACGCAGGTCTCTAATACATACGTATATCTGTGGCAATAAGGAAAAAGCGCTTAAGTCACATTTTACTGTTTTGCACGAGAGCACTCTTAAGCGTTCAAGTCGAGTTTTAGAAATTTATTTCTTTTATACTTAAATTGAAAAATTCTGTGTTAACCTTTATTTTTTTGAGCAAACATTGTTTTATACACTATAAATAATAGATCTATGTAAGTTGAAATGTACCAAAGTATAACCTAAATTAAGTTATTATTCCAAATAATATTAGAAGTCTAAAAAAGATAAGTCGCAAGTCATAGTGCTATAACTTCCTGAAAAATCGCACAAATTAATTGAGGTTTTGGCCAGAAGCACTTTCAAATATGCAGATTACGAAGGTACCAATAACTCAAAATCAGTTTATCTCGACTTAATCATTTTTGCCACAGATATAATTGTCTATACCTATATTACATTAGGATTTCAATAATTTGCGTGGCTCACTTTAGAACACCCTTTAATTTTTAATAAATGGTTATATTATATCGCCTAAAGTTTTATATATTCTGTGAAAATTTCAGTTACGTAGCTTTTACGGTTCTCGAGAAAACAGCCTGTGACACACAGGGACAGACGGACAGACGAACATCGTAGCGAAAACAATAGCTTTCCTTTTCACCTTTGGTGAAACCCCTATAAAGTTTGCGTTTTTCCAAAAAAGCAAACACCTTTGGTAACTAAAGATTTAATAAACCGCAAACTTTATCTACGAAACCATATGATCGGGCTTGGCCTATAACACCTTTGTTTAATTCTTCTTTTCTTTTTTTGTGGCTTAAGCCAACTGTCAGTTAAGATTTTGTCATGTGTGCGAATTCGTTGGAAGATTGTAACGTTTACAAAAAAAAAAATATTTATATGCGTATTTATATGCGTATTTATATGCATTTTTACTTCAGAGACCACCCGTGCATTCATTAATGCAAATAAATTGGGCACGAATGCATACAGCCAACCAAGTCTTATTAGATACTACAACGTAAAACATAAAAGCTTGCACATTAATTTTACTTCTTCATAAAAGTAGTCGTAGTAGTCGTCATCGATCAATTTGATCGCTTTAAAAGAAATCATAAAATTTAATTGGTTGACATTATTAGGCTTAAATTGTTGGATACGTACGCATTTAAGAGTTTTATATGCTAATCAATTTTTTTTTGCAATTATGTAAATCTTAATAAATTGTCTTAAGAGTTTTAAAATTTTGCAGGGGTTTCCTTCGCCGCTTAAGCTTTTTAAAAATTGTATTAACAGGAGTGTATGCAATGTTTTTTGTTTTTTAATAAAAATCACTTTTTTCGTATCAATATAAATCGCACTTGAAGTCATTTTTTCAATATACATATAAATATTATTTTAATTAATTTCCTCTTCCAGAACGTAGTAAATAAATATTATGCGTCATTAAACTTGTCCTCTACTTCAGTGAGAATAATTATAAATCTTAATGTTATTTTGTAAATTGTATTGAATATGATTAATTGGGTTTCAATATTCATAATGGAACCGTGCACGCGTTTCTAAGCGCAATTATGTGTGTGTGTGTGTGTAAATAGCAGTAGACCGACCGACCGACCACCCATAAAAAATATATGAATTTCATAACATCCGCTTTTAAACTTTTATAGCTAAAATTAACATAAAACTACTTCACAAAATTTTTTATGTCATGAATTCCAAATTTGGCATATTTCGAAAGAACAACACAAATATGAACTTTTTGGGCTATATAGGCATTTCCACATCAAAATCCAGCTTTTCTTACGTTACTTAACTTTGCGACGTATCTTGTTCTCTAAAGAAAAATTTGTGTTTTCTATAGAAGGTAATTAGCTCTACATTTAGTAAAAAAAAAAACAACAGCATTGCTCTTAAACAGAAGCGTTACCAAGCAATGAAAGTGGCGTTGGCTGAGGTAGTTATATCGTTGACTGCAAATCCGAAGGTCCTGAGTTCGAAAACGGTGTCCGACAGCCATTAAATAACAACACGACGTATTTTTCTAATGTGTATTAGAGTCCATTTGCGTTAGTTGTTGTAGGAAAGTTCAAGTGATGAAGGCTTAGCCACTGCTCACTGAACTATACCGATTTCAGCAGATACTAATCCTCATGTAACATCAGAGTGCCCTCCTTTGTCGGTATTGTGTAGCAGAATCATCGGCGTAGTAAAACAACCATAACCATTACCATTACTACTAAGCACAGCTTTGAAAATTTAATATGCCTAATTGACATCAGAGGCGCAGCAACTCTGCATCAATAGAAACGTGCAAAAAGCAGAGTTGTAAAATAATGAAGCTTTCCTCTATCTCTTCTACCACCTGCCTGTGATATAGAATCACTATTCTTTTCCTAAAGAAGGCAAAACCCAGTAATAGTAGTAGCCGTTTGTTACCTGAGTGTTACTTCTCTTAAAAAAAAATTTACAAAAGGTAAACTTTTATATGGAAATGCCGATATACGAATGTTAGGTCAAAGTTCTTTAATTTTAATTATTATTTTTTTATTAAGACCCAAATTTACAGTCATTAGTTAACTAATAGCAATAGTTTAAGCAATAATATTTGATTCACAGCTCTTTGTTTACCATTAGTTAAACCGCCAAATGTCATTGGGTAACAAATAGTTAGACAACAGCTGATTCGCTAAAACTTTATTAGTATTGGTGCATTGTGAAAATTTGTATACACATTTTACACAAACATTATCAGGCATCTTCTTTTTATTTAGCTCTAACACATTCTTTTTATTTTATTTTCTATTATATCTTGGTTTTTTCCGAACCAATTTCAGCACTAATTCAATATCTTGTACGGTAAAGTTACATGATCGAGCACTGTTTTATCGATTTTTAAGAAATAATATAGCAAATGTAAACAAAAACCATATGCTATAGCAGAGCTGCCAATATTGAAACTTAATTGTTTGATAGGATTACCATTTTGTGCTCATATTAAGAACTTTAGTTAAACAATGCACTGTACATATGAAGTATTAGTTAAACAATAGTTATCATTTTAGTTTACTAATAATTAACTATTGACTGTAAATTTGGCCCTAAGAATAACAATAAAATTCCATGCGTATAAATTTCATCAAATTCCTAATTGACAACGGAAACTGGTGTGATCATTTACAGTCAGCGGATGTAAACTGTGGAATTCTAATGATTGAAATTTATATTCATTATTTTTTCAAATGATTTATTTTCAATACTATCAAAACGATTGCTGTTAACCAAACTTATTGCCACAGTGCCTGATGCGGTTGCTCTACTTCATTCGAAGAGTTTTCAGTTATAATTCAATAAATGATGTTTGATCCAATAGCTTTGTTGTAATATCGACCCTTATTTTCCATTTAATTGTAAGCGAAAAAAATGAATTTCAGGAGATTTTTATTAATATTCAAGTATGTTTGACATACGTAAATTTACAATTTTGGCATTTTGGTAGTTCTGTACTAAGGGTAGTACCATAAAATTTAATTTTTAATAAAAATTTTAAATCAACTGGTGCAAAACATCTAGAGGCGGTCATTGAAATGAGATTGCTTTTTTACTTAAGGCAAGGTCCAAGCATTATAATCAAACCCATGTAATTTAAATGGGTTTGATAATAGGTTCGTGCCAAAAATGAACGAATGAACGAGTTAGACCCAGCTCTACAAATAAAAGTTTCATCGAAATAATAGCTTTATGTGCGTTTTATTAAACATATTTGGAGTATTCAAACGGCAGTGTTAAAGTCATCATGTCCTAAACTTTTAAACTAGTTTAAAGTATGATTGCTGTGAGAAATCCCTCATATTTTAGTATGTTAGTTGAAACATAAGATAATACAAAACAAATGAGAAAACATATTACAAAAATAAAATAATATTTAGTACGAATATGCAAAATTATGAGAAAATTATTCAACGGCTATCTGTATGCAAAGATTATTTGCGAATTTTTGCAATATGTACAACAAAATTTTTTTGGAGCATTTATTCTTTTAAAATTTTAAGGTTCTGTATTTATTTGCAAATTTCAGTAAGTTTTGCGAATCAGGTAATTTTTGATAAAACTTATTGCTCTTGCACTTAATTTTAACAAATTAGGCGTGACTCAAGCCACATAATTGTCTGATAGAAATATACGATGAATCAAAACAATTCACATATTCCATTTGCAATAATGCTAAGTATATAAAGCAGAAATCTACATCAACTGACACCACACACAGTGGACCAAACACAAAAGAACGCTGATGATGAAGGTTTAGTGGCCTTCGAAAACGGCTGGCTGTTCCGTTCAACTATGTGTTGTTAGTCAGAATATTTACAACAGACTTTGTTGTTATTTGTTCATTAATAATTATCACATGTAATTTGGCTTAAAAAGCAATACGAACCTTAGCCCGTTCAAATCACAAATATAGAAATATTTTTTATTTGCAGCTTTTGCCCTTTTTATAGCTTTGGTGACTTTTAATTATAATCACACTTTGCTATCTTTTTGATATTAGCAAGTTTTTGCAAAATTTCCTTTTCGCGAATTTTTCCGAATTTTTGGAATTTCTTATATCTTTCGGTATTTGGAAGTTATTTTGGTACTTGTTTACGATATTACAATTTATCGCGAATTTTTACAATAAAAGTGATTGTTCCCAATTCTTTGTTTCTTTTTTTTTGGCAGTTTTAAACTTTTTTAATAAGTATCAGATTTTGATATTTTTTGCATTCCTTACAATTGTAGCATTTTTGAAAATAAATTTTAAGGTTTTTTTTAATTAAAAAATTATTCTTGAATTTTCGCAATTTTTTGCACACGAAATTATTTTTGAATCATAAAATCTGCTGAGTTTGTTCGTTTAAATTTTTTGAGGATTTGGAAATTTTTTAAACATATTCGCATTTGCAAGTTTTCGCTATTTATATGCTGTAAGACTGTACTCGAGCTATTGTTTTTTTTTTTTTCGATTTATATAATCAGTTTTGGGAGATTTTTTCGATTATCTTAATCCCTTACGGATTTTTATATTTTTTTTGCAATATATAAGCCCTATTCACAAACCTGTGCAAATGGTTTTGCATCGTAGCATGTGCAAAATGGTTAACACTAAGAATTGTTAAGTGGTGAGTATCAATATACTTTACTATTTTGCACATGCAACGTGCAAGACCATTTGCACAAGATTGTGAATTGGGCTAATGATTTTAGTAGAAATTAGCTAAATAACAACGCCACGTATTGAAACATAGATGGACATTTAGAGAAAAAGAAAAGTAAAAAAGTAAAATAATTAGTTATGACAGTAACAAATCTGTGGCAAAAAGTGGAAAAAGTCGAGATAAGCTGATTTTGAGTTAATGTTACCTTCAATATCTACATATTCGAAAGTATCCCTGGTCAAAATCTCAATTAATTTGTGTAATTTTTCAAGAAGTTATAGCACTATGGCTTCTGACTTATCTTTTTTAGACTTCTAATATTATTTGGAATAATAGCTTAATTTAGGTTATACTTTGGTATATTTCAACTTAAACGTATTACCTATAGTGTGCAAATCGATTTTTGCTTAAAAAAATAAAGGTTAACAGAGAATTTCCCAATTGAACTGCAAAAGAAATAAATTTCTTAAAATCTACTTGAAAGCTTAAAAGTGCTCTCCGGCGAAACAGTAAAATATAGCTTAATATTATTTTGACACTGACATGGTTTTAATAAAAGTTGGTTTTAACGTTAAAACCAACTGTTAAAACCTGGTTTTACCATACAAATTGTTTTTTTTTTTTTAACCAAATTAAAACCATTTTTGAAGTGGTTTTAAGTTGGTTTAATGAAATGCAACCTTGTTTTCGCTGTGATAAATTCAGTGCTGCCAAGTTAAAATGACCGACAGCAGCTGATAATGTTTATGCCAGTGAATAGCAATAGATGGCGCTTGAAAGA
This sequence comes from Tachina grossa, assembly GCA_949987645.1. Classification (NCBI taxonomy): domain Eukaryota; kingdom Metazoa; phylum Arthropoda; class Insecta; order Diptera; family Tachinidae; genus Tachina; species Tachina grossa. The sequence goes on along the minus strand of OX465276.1, from coordinate 55,700,551 downwards.
TGTTCAACTTAAAAATGGATGCAGCAGCAAGAATAATCAAAAAATTATGGGAAAAAGAGTTTTTTTTTTTGGAAGGAAAAACAAAGAAAATATTTTCATTGAACTATGGAAAGTGAAAAGAGACAATATGACTGCCATTCATCTACTTATAAAAGATGTTTATTTTATAATGCATTTGCGCATTTTTATATATACAATAACTTTATTTCCAAGCACTTCTTCATTTTGTATAAGAAGTTTCATAATTAAAAAAAAATTTATTTACAAAATATAAAATAATTTCAATTTTAGAGTGAATTGTGAAATATCTCAGTTTTTCATACAAACAGAAACTGTTGTTGTACAGTTTGTCCAACAAGTGTTATTAAAAAGCAGAAAAAATGCAACAACAAATACACGCAATTTCTGCAGGAGACCGCCTGTGAGTTAAAACCTGAATTTAACAAACTTGCAGTGTGAATGCAAAATCAGCTGTTTATGGTTTTAACGTTAAAACCAGATTTTAACTTTCAGTGTGAAAACGCTATAAGCAATTTTTCCTTGTTGCCACAGAAATATATAGAGTGAAGAAGAATTGTATTCATATCGTACACCTTTTATATAAAAGAAAATAAAAATAATTTTAAACTGGTCTAAAATGTTAGGACTTTATGAGATATCGCTGATGAAAATTTGCGCAACTCCGACCCCAAAAATATTTATCAAATCGATTTTATTTAGTTTATTTACGTTTTTGAACTCAACACGCTTAAGTTAATATGAAATTTAAAAAATCTTATTTTCATTTGCCATACCCTTTTGTTGGAAGTTGAAAGTTGAAAATGAAACTAAATATGACTTAAATTTTTCAATGGAAATATAATAGTTTTCACGAAAGATGTTGATATTATTGCATTAAAAATCTAAACAAAAAAAATTATTTCTCTATTTTTATATTGCCAATAAGTTACTAAATAAATAAATTAAGAGAACACTGTTTATCTAAACCAACAATATAAACTATACAAAAAGTATTACATATAATTTCAGGCTAAAAGAATAGAATTTTTCTTTCCAATTTTTTTCAATTCCTAAATGAAAAAAAGACCGCTTATGCTTTGAAGTTATGAAATGCATTTTCATTTGTGAGATATTTTTAGGTCACATTTCAAAACATTTACACATGTGTCTATGCAATTATTTAGGTCATTAGATACAAAAAATCAAGTCAATAAAATCAGTGCTTTGTTCTGTAAATTTATTGTAATTAAAGAGGAACACTTACATAAATCATTTTTAATCTGTTGAAAAAACACTGATGTCTAAAGTTTATTAAAAGTTTCTTAAAAGCTCTTGTAAATACAGATGTAACGCATAAATAAAATTCAAACAATGTGCTGTTAAAATCCTATAAATACTTTGATTTATGAAAACGATTATCGTCTTCAGTTTTTGTCTCAGACTACGTGGATTTGTTTGTCCCCATAAAATCTACAATTAAAAAAAAAAAAAATATTTAATAAAAAATAACTTTAAGTAAAAAGTACCCCCATACCAAAGTGTGTGAGATGCATCACAATTGTATTTTGAATACTAAATTGCACATGCAAATTGTTCAGTTTAAATGAAAACAAAAAAAAAAAAACGATAAAGTTTTTGGGTGTGTGAATTTATGTAAGTGCGACGAGTATGCAAATTTGTTAAAAGTGTATTTAATGGATAATAACATCTTCATTTGTCAGGCTGTTGTGATGTTTTTAATACCCTACGGCCAAAAGGCAAATGTAATTTGAAAGTTTAGACGTTTTGTTATTTGCATATTTTTGCATGAATGCTACTATGATTTGTGGTATTGCTTCCAACGCATGTTTTTTTATCTGAGGCTTGATTGATGTTGTTGCAGTCTGGAGGTAAGGAATATACCAGGAGGAGGTTTAGCCAAAGTCAATTTATCACCAGAGCAACAAACGTTCCCAAAGAACCAAGTTGACACAATATTTTTTTTAAGATATTTAACACTCAGGCAATGAATGCGAACTACTCGTACTATTACTAGGTGTTACTTTCTTTGGGCAAGGGATAGTAGAGAAGACGGGTAGTGAAGGAAGATATAGAGCAAAGCTTCATTATTTTTACAACTCTGCTTTTTGCACGTTTTATTTAATAATGAAGTGTTGCAGAGTCTATGGTGTTAAATGCCATTTAATAGCCATTTAATTGGTTATTTTACTTCGCCGATGACTGCGCTACACAACACCAATACGAAGGAGGGCGCTCTTATGTTACACTAGGATTAGTATCCACTGAAGCCGATGTAGTTCAGTGACCAGTGTCTATGCCTTCATCACTTGAACTTTCCTACAACACCTGATAGAAATGGACACTTGCACATCAGAAAAATGCGTGATGTTGTTATTTAATGACTGTCGGAGTCCGTGCTTGAACCCAGTACCTTCGGTTTTGTAGTCAACGTGCTTACTACTTCAGCCCACGTCATGCTCATTTGGACATTTACTTAATACATACATATATGCTCAATTCTCAAGCTTATCTAAGAGGCGTTGGTCCTACAAACGTTGTTGGTAATTTCTTTACAAAAATTTGCTTATTCACAATGTTTTTGAAATTGAAATTTTCAACAATATTTGTATTTGCGACCTACGACTCCGACAATAAGTTGTGAATTGGACAATAGTGTTTTCGTATAAATATAAAAAAAATTTTGAAGAAAAGCTTCAACAAAAAAAAATTACTTTTTAAAATTTTAATTATAATAATTAATTCAAATATAAAAATGATTTCCTATGATATCAAAAACCCCCATATGCAAAAAAATAACACGTGCTTAAAGTGTACGTTAAAACAAAATATCCATACAAAAACCGATTTTAACGTATTTCTTTATATATTTTTGTCATATGTGGCAAAATTTCCAGATATTGTACAAGTCCTTTACTACTGCTTTCAAGTACTGCACTTCAGTAGTAATTTCTTTATAAACCAAAAAGTTCTATGTAGGTATTTGTTTCATCAACTACAGAAAAAGCACGGCACCAATGGAAAAGCTCCTAGCTATGAAGTAAACTTTCAGAACAAAACATGATACCGAAGTAAGCATTCTGAGTACACTAGAATTTACTAAAATAAATCAAAGATGTTAAACAGCAGCATTGCAGTGATTGATGACTCGAAAGGAGAAACGGATATTTTGTATGTAGTGAGTAAAATAAAATAAAAACACGTGCAAATTGTTCATAGCTGTTCTAAATTTGTAATGGGTATTCAGAAGTAAAAATTTGCGTGTTTCTACTTCAATTTTGTTCTATTTTGATGTTCTATTGCTTGAATAACAAAGTTAAAAAAAAGTTAATAGGTAACACAGTGCAACACGGAAAAATATAACCATATACGTACACCACTAAGTGATAAAAACCAAAAAAAAAAGACAAGTGTCTCCCCGTTTTGCCCTTTTTTATGGGCCCCAAAGATTTGGGGCCTCGGTGTCATTTTTACATTTTCTCAGGCTCATATCTTGCAAATCGTTCGGAACTTTGATTTACTCTCTGAGGCAAAATTGTAGCTCTTGTCATAAAGAACAAAGATTGTGAACATATAAAATAAAAAAAAACTTCATCTTCAAGATGAAAATCGCAAAAAATTAAAAAAATTCGATTTTTTTAGCTTTTTTCCCCTGTTCAGGTCCATAGGTAGCAAACCGTTAAAAATTCAAGGAAAAAATCGACTACAGAAATTTACCTAAGATCTCAATAAAGAACTTCCTGGAACATATGAACTTTCTAGGAATGATTCTTAACACCGTTTAGGTAGCGCTTTGTGGCCGCAAAAGTGAAAAATTTCCAAACAAATGAAATTGAAAATTTGTCGGGAAATTTTTAAATTTTCTAAAAAAAATTAATGAATACCGAATTTGCCAATTTAACTGTAGAAGAAACAAATTTCTGAAAACCGACTTCAAAGATTAAAAGTGCTCTACTGCATCTTTTCCTTATTGCCACAGATTTTTGATTTGATTAGGCAAAATTTCGTATCGCTCTCAAATAACATGTGTTGATTCCCAGCAAAAATTACACATTACCATCAGAACTACTTGCCATATAATGACTTACTTTTCTGATTGCCAAATTTCATTACTCGCTTACAAATCACATTACCTAAAATTTAAAAAAATTATGTACAAGTTGCTAAATGAAGAGAATGATTTTTTTTAGATTAAATCGATTACATGAACAAGTTTCCAAATAAAAAAGGTAACTACTTCTCAAGAATCGATTATTTTAGTCTCACGCCTTGTTAAAATCATTAAGTAATCAGTAAGGAATAGCTTCTACCAAAAATGCTTAATTCCAAACCCGATTACCTTTTTAGAAATTTGTTGCTGGGTTATTAATGAAAAAATAACACTGAAGTTAATTGTAAATATTCTGACAAACACTAGCAGAACGCAACAACTAGCTGTTTTCGAAGGACGCAACACCTTCATCATCAACGTTCTTTGTGTTTTTGGTCCACTGTGTGTGGTGTCAGTTGATGTAGATTTGCCTTCAGTGCAAATGGAATATGTGAATTGTTTTGATTCATCGTATTACAATGTCATTCATTTTGAAAATAAAATAACACAATTTTTCATCTACAATACAATCCTAATTTCTTTTAAAACTGACTTGTCTAATTTCTAAAATGAAGCTAAAATAGGTAGTGTCACTGCAAAAATAATTGATAAAAAAAAACTTACTACATTTTTCAATTTTAAACTTTTTGGAATTGAAACGACACTTACAACTATGAACGAGTATTTACATCAATTACTCATACATGTTTGCTACTCTTTTTTTATCGTTAACATAATTCCCAAATGTAAGATAACAAACAATTGACTCAAAATTACAAAAATCTCATGTGCTTCGAATACCACGAATCTTCTAGAACAAGGACTCACTCGATAAAGTGCGAGAATTGCGCGGTAATAAGAAATATCCTGCAATTAAACGAATAGTTTGAACAATATTCCACACATGAAGCAAGACCTTTTAAATTAAAGAATTAAAAAATTTCTTAAGGAAAAGCTTCATCACATGTTGAACACCTTAAAAAGAAATTCATTAAGATTTATTAGGTAGAGCTTTGCACCAATGCAGGAGTTACCTGTACTACAATTAACTCAAAAGCAATTATTCCATATCAAATAAAATATCTGTATATTAAAAGCTTTAAAACATTATATTTTTTTAATTAAATAATAAAGTTTTACATCATTTAATGTAAAGTGCAAGAGATAATTGCTCGAGATTTTTTTTCTTCAATTCTAAAAAGTGCAGCAGAACACTTTGCTTATTTCAACTTCACTAAAATCAAATCAATGAATACTATGCCATTTTAATTGCTTTCATTTTTATTACTAAGTTGTTTATTGTTATTATTCTTCTTTTATTTTTATTTTTGTGAACCTCACTGAGACCATCCATCCATCCATCCTGATCCAGATGTTTTTAATTGCAATCCAACCAAGTAGCAAGATAGAATACTACGGGCGCTTTATTTGTTTTTAATCTATTAAAAATACGTACATACGTTTTCTTTTATATTGTTTTATTATTCAAAATGCTTTTTTTATTCCTTATATTTATTATGGTGTGTTGTTTTTTTTTTCTAAGTTGAAATATTTCATATATCACTTTTCCAACATATTTGGTTTATCAAATTCTTGGCAATAAAAAAAAATTAAAAATATAACAATAAAAAATACAATTAAATAATATACACACTTGCAAGAAGAAAATAATTATATTGTATTATTAATTACTAAAACAAAAACAATAATACTGTTTAACGACTTTTGTTTGTTTTTAATCACGAAATTTTTTTTATATTTTCTGAAAAGCTTTACTTTTACTACGTCTACTCATTGCGAATTCAAAACGTGAACTGAAAACTACGGAGCTGCATGAAGACAACACAAACTGAAATTCTGAAGTGGAAATTGTTATCAAACGAAATAAAAAATGTTAATGAAAAATATACATTTGTGCTCTCTGCACCACGATTGTGTTGAGTTGGTGGGGGAATTTTGTAAAATTGTAAAATAGTTGGGGGAGTAGAGACTTGATGTGTGGGATGTGGTCGAATTTTGCAAGAGAAAAACACATGTATCGGAATTTAGATTGTTTCGAAATAGTTTTTTATTCACTTGGCATCCTTCATACGATGCTGTAAAATGGTCAGAACAGCAAAAGAAAAGAAAGAAATATTTTGTGTCATGTTTAAATCATCGGATTCGTTTACGGACCGTAATTGCTTTTAAAGTGGCATCGATGATAGGTTCTTTCGATTCTTATCGAACTTATTCAGATATCATCACTATAGGAGTTGTTGTCATACATGGAATTTCATCAAACAAGTTCCAGATAAATTCAGGGTTACCGAAAGGCTACATTCTTTTTTTAAACTATTGAAGATTAAGGGTCTTATGCAAAAAAACTTAATAAAGCTTTGCCAAGCAATGTTAAGTAAAGTTGTATTCTAAAAAAATTATTGTATAAAAATTCTAAAGTAGGCACCCACGTTTGTTAAGACTATTTTAAGTTGATATTTCCAAAATGTGTATTTTGTACCTCAAATATTTTTACTAATATAGCACATACTGTTTCATGTTACATCTGAAAATGAAGCTAGAAGTGCCTGCTCTTATCTTAAATTTATTATTTCTGTCATGTAATGGGAAACATCTCCAAATTATCCAACTGCTTCAAAATACATAGCAAAATCCATAAAAAAATATTAAAATAAATACAATTATACAAAAATGTTTTAGTGATGTACATACAATCAAAACAAATCGAAAAAAGCTGAATATTCAAATACTCGTTTCATTCGAATAAAACAAATTATGATAATTTTTCACTTGTTTTTAGTTTTACTTCATGGTTGTGTTTATCTGTTTTCCTATTAAGTCAGAAGCTCATTTTTTTTAAATTAGGTTGCTTTACTTCAAGATAATAAAAATTTATTTAATAAAATAAAAAAAATATTTGAATACCCGAATGAAATTGTATTCAATTTTGTACATCATAAGCTGTGAAGTGGATGTTTAACACGGTGGTGTTACCAGTATTTATTATTAAATCACAAAATATTTAAAGTTGTCTTTTGCATATGATTTTTTAATAAAGCTATGTTAGCCTTAAAGTGCTTATCAACTACTATGAACTTTAAAGCTAAAGTAAAATATTTTTTTGCATAAGGGGGTAAGTTTAAAATGCAAAATATTTATTATTGTCTTAATAACGCGCTAATCTCTGAATGGCAGTGATGGAATAGAGTATATTCCTAAACAAAAAGGAAATATATAGTGTTCATGTTCAAGTCATTCGTGAATGGAAGGTAATTGCCTTTAAATTGGCGTCAGTGAAAGTTTTCCCTCACTTTTTATGCAGCTCAGATATCGCACTCCAACATGGGATCTTATCAAACAAGTTCCAAATAAATTCAGTGGCACCGAAAAGCTCCATGCTTTTTTCTAACCTGTTTTTTTTTAAATTGTCTTCTATTGAGAACTAAAAATCGTATATCCTTTTCGGCGGATGACAGCAGTAGTTTCCATTCGTACTCATCCTGGCCAACTGGCCAACCAACCTGTCGGAGGTAGAGTCTTAATACTGACTTCGCGCTGATCCCTGAATGGCACTGCGCGAATAGGGTCTATTTCATTGCCCGTAAAACCCGATGATGTACGCTTACAAATAAACGTGCAGCCGGCAGTGCTGTTTCATCTATAACTATGGTGTAGATATCAGGAAAACAGAGCTATTTCTTGGCATAAAATTCAATGTAATACGCGTCAGACTGAACGGATCTTCCAAGTCTCGAAAGTAGCTGTCAACTGGCTGGCTGTTTTGAAACGGTCAAGAGATACTTTCTCATCTCTTAATTATTTATACCACCTAGGTATATCTAAGTGAATATGGAATACTGTCATGTAAAGGCCCCCAGGGGAGTCTATTTATAGACTACGGGTGTGACAACGCCGGGGCCCCAGCTGGGGTGATGTGGCCTTTTCCATTGACGTACCTTTGGTACATTACCCATAGAACTTATGTGTTACTACCCGATCTCTGAACACAAACAGAGCAAAGGATGTGCACATATTTATAACAAAAGGAAGACAGGTGCTGTTGATGTCAGTTAGGTGCAGCGTCACCTAGAACTGCCCCTGAGTTCAAAAGAAGATAGAGGTGAAGCCCTTGTGGTGGAACTTCGAGGTCTAACCTAGAGGCTACTTCTGGTACCACGGGTGCCGGTTGTCCGACAGTTGAGCTTACTTGGAGTCGAGTGTATTGCGGTCGTCAGAATATTGTGCTGAAGCTAGTTGACTTCGTCCTACCCTACGGGGTTAAAGGGATGATGCTGACTGTAGTATGCACTAATATCTGACGGCGAGCTTGCATTCTTCTCGGAATGGTGGTCGTACTGTGCCGGCAATGGTTGAGGAATTCTCTTGGGGACCTCGCTATAGGTGTATACACAACACCTTAGCATGGAAGCCGGAGAATTATCGTGGTGGCTGTGGTTGCTACCAAAAACGCTGGGAGAATAGTCTTGGCTTCTCAGTGTTAAATCAATGATAGTGGTTGGTCTGACGCGGTCAGCCAGACACTATTCTAGGTGCTGTTGTCATTCAATAGAAGCTGCTATGGGCACGGACATAGCAGCAGAGTTTAGATAGCTCAAATTACCTCAGCAAGGTAATTGAATATAGTACAGGGATAACTATATTCAAAGATTGCAACCTATGTGCCTTATGGAGTGGGCCATAGGTTCATTCTAATAGGGTGCATGGGGGCGTTGGTCTGGCGTCTAACCCACACCCAGTGCTTTGGCACACGTGAGATTAGGCCGTAATGGCAGGTACTCACGTAAAGCAATCGAACATCTGTCATGTAAAGGCTGATGCACAGTGGGATGCTTCATACATTTTTGTGCAAAAACTCATCAATGAAAGTTGGCACCGAACATTGTATTGAATGAATCAAAAATAAAATGAAATTTCGTCAAAATTCGCCACTTACACCGTCTATGCAATGCAAAGCAATCCTTTTCCTATCAAACCAAATGTACATATAATTTAATACCAACCTTTCATGGGCGTATCCCGCCCAATTTTTTGAACACAAGATTAAGTATTTTTCAGAGATCAAGATGTGTGCCAAGTTTCGTAAAAATTTGTTAAGTAAAAGCACGTAAAATATAATATTCAAATCTGATAGGCGTGGTTCCGCCCACTTTTTTAAATACAATATTTTGTGTAGTGTCTTTTTTTTGAGCTCAGGATGTGTGTAAGCTTTCGTAAAAATCGGTCAAATAGAAGAACGTGAACTATAATATTAAGTTTTATTGGGAGTGGTTCCACCCATTTTTTCAACCTTAAGATTGTATCGCTACAAGAGCTCAATGGGTTTTGGAAAAAATCGAATAAGTCAAATATCATAAAATCAAACTGAAAAAATTGTGTGCGTGTACGTTTTTACAATTGGACCAAATGGAAGATATACCCTCCCAGACCAAAAAGGACTTTTTACAGCCGGTCTAAAATGTATCCAGTTATGAAGTAACAGCTCTTAAAAAACACCTCCTCCCTTTTTGAAGTTTTGTTAAAAAGTACCCACGCCGAGTTTCATAAAACCCATAAAAATCAAAGAATGCTTCTTTAATCATTCGACAAAAAAAGCTTTATTTATTCTTCATTTAACAATTCTTTTACTACATCTCCAAAATTCCAAATCCTGTTAGGATGGTTCATATCCCATATAAAAGAGCGAGATGAAACCAGTAATCGAAGAAAAATTAAATTTTTTTATAGAAACTCTATTTCATTTCCTAGAAAACATTAAGTTGTACTTCCTGAAATTTCCTAGAACTATTTTTTTATCGATAGAAAACATTCCCAACTTTCGTTTTATTGAAAGAATAGCTTAGGAAAAGTAGAAACTAGAGGAATAAAATTTAGTACGTTTGGATTGCAAAAGACTGTAAAATACAAAATAAAATAAATATTTTAAATAAACATAAGTAACAAATCTTCATAATATCGCAATTTTAATAAATAAAGTGCAGTTTTCAGATTTTTTCTTTTCTGTTTGGCTAACCATTTCAGTGGAAAGCAAGTTTCTTTTAAAATCTTCATAGTTATTAACAATCGGAAAGCAGTTCTCACAACTCTCGAATGCGTTATTATTACATGATAGTTTTTAATCATATTGTAGTTGTATTGGGCAGGAGGTGGGAGTATATTATGATAACATGGTACTATTGTGCTCCACAGAAAACTTATTATTTTGACTATATTGTAATCATGGCATCCATTCTAAAAACCAACTAAACGAATACGACCAAAGTCAACGAAAGCATTGCAGCTCATAGAAGTAAATTTTGTTTCATACTCTTTGGAGGTTCTGGAAAAATATTTCCTTACAGACGTCTGTTGCTTAAAATATAAGAAAATGAATCTGAACCAGGCACTCTCTTACTATAGGGTCTTCCAAAAATAGGTTTAACTTTGATATGTAAAAAACGATTATTTTTGACCAAAATCATCAGATGTTTATTTAATTTTAGGGGACCGTATGTGATTAATCAATGAGAAACAATATTAGCCAAAACTATCTTCTTTTCTTTTCATAAAATATTCCATCACTAATTTGCATTTTACGGCTGTATGCTCACGAACTCTATATTTGAGGTTTTGAATCGATTGGGGACTATCGGCATATATCTTACCTTTCTAGTAACCCCAAAGAAAAAAAATCTATAGGTGTTAAATCAGAAGACCTTGCTAGCCAAATTTTGATTGGCTTGAAACTTTTCACACAAAAGAACGATGATATCACTCATTTTGTGTAGCACGTGTCGCCGTCTTGTTGAAAGTAAACATTGTCCACATCAATATCTTATAATTTCAATTGGAATATCCAGTTCCGAAGATCGACGAGAAAATGACAAATCTGGGTTTTATGTCAACACTATGGACTACAACTGTAATATTCTCAGTTGTTCTCGAGCGACTTGCACAAGCTAAATTCTTCAGTAACTTGTCCCAATAGCTCAAATTTTTCCTCCACTAATTACTGCCTGAGAAAGTGCTTCACTAAGACCCAAAAATGTTTTAGTTCTGCTAGCTGTGACCGCGAACTGTTTTTAATTTTTTAAGTGAATTTTTAATCATTTCAAGTAGTTGTTGAAGAGTATATCGTTCTATTCTTATTAATAGCTTACAGCTTGAGTCATGATAACACTAAAACGTCTTATTGGAACACCCTTATCACAAAAAATAAAAAAGAGAGGTGTCTTAGGACAGCCGCTTATAGCTGTGATGCTTATATGTAGCTATATAAAATAAATTGCATGTGTTAAATAATAATGCAATAAAATTATATTATATGATGATGTCAAATTCGCCTTAAATATTTGAAAACGTTTCCATTTAGTTCCCATAGTTTGTGCTCATGTGCAAAAACAGTACAAAAACAAATTGAGCAATCGTTTTCCTGTGTCTGACATAAAGAGCATAGCTCTAAACATTAAATATAAAGCTATGAATTATTATTACGAGCGATTTTCGAGTTTACCGGACATGGTAATAAAAAAAATCATAAATTTAATTTTTCAATAAACAACAATAGAAATTCCTGTTTTTTTATTTTTTTAACATTTGTTGTAGCATTGCTTGCTGGTACCTTCTAGGTTCTTATAACAGGGAACCTTTTTTTGTACCCCTCTAATAAGTATCCTATCAATTTGCACTCAGTCTCTTTTTTGTCTTACCAATCTCTTAAAATTACAGCTGACTACAAATTCTCTTTTTTGTTAAGGACAAGAAAGTACATATTTTGTTTTGTTTGGTTGTTTTTTTTCTTGCCTTTTTATTTTTTGTCAATCGCGTCACATTGTTTACGATAATCTCGGGAATTTAATGTTTACTTGGAAATGTTAGCCGGCCAATATACATCTCGTACATATATCGGTGACTTGGTTTTATTTACTTTTGCTTGCAACTTGTAAGTATTTTTGTTATTGTCATGTCATTGCTGTGCTTTAAACAATGAGATTCGTTGTACATACGTTTGTTTTTTTATTAAGACAGATGAAGATGGTTTTGTCGTTGATCTTATTGTTTTTCTCATTGTGGTTATTTTGGGTACATGGATGGCAATATCCAGCCAGCAAGCCAGCCAGCCAACCATCCATCCACCCATCCATTCCATCCCATCCACAAGTGATATTTATTAATAAGTTTTTCATGCATTTTGCAATTGATGTTTTTTTACGCACAGTGAGTTCATGTTGTTTATTTCATGGCACTACACTACACTGAAAGAAATATTAATTTAATTCGTTAGTTTTTCCTTGAAAATGTTTATTTTCATTGAATGTGTTAATATGATGTTATTGAAATCAATGAAATAGAAATATGTAAGTATTAGTTAATGAAACTAATAAGTGTAAACAGAAAAGAAACTTGTTGAAATAATGATAGAAAACAGTTGCCAAACTTAAACTGATCGATGATCGTAAAAAAATGCACCAAAACCTTATGCTGAATATATAAATATATACATATATAAATATGTAAATATGTATGTAATTACTGGCAGACCAACTTTATAAAATTCGAAAATACGTCTGTATCGGAATTGCTGGCTGTTTACATAGTTAGTCTTCACATCACTAACTCGTCCCAACAGATGCAACTTTTTCCAGCAGTTTCACAATTGGTGGCCGGAAAGGTGCTTCACGACGACCTTTGCAAATACAAATTCGCAAACTATATGTCGTGGTGGAAACTAACTAACTGCTACAACCTAATACATTTATTTTTAGATGGTCTATCATCTATTTAATCATTTATTGAAACTCCCATACCGACCTTTTGCTTCAGTGTAGTTATCATGTTCCTGATAACATTTATCGTAATCTAAATAATATTTTAAACACACGTTGATAAAAGACGTTGATTGTTTGATTTAACGTTCTTGGCAAATGTATTTGCTTAACAGCTCTTAATATAAATTCGAAAGTAAAAGCCGTTTTTCAAATATTTAACAATCTACACTGTAGATTCTACAGTGTAGTAAAAATAAATAAATAAAAAAAAATATAATAAACAGCAAAACTTCTTACTATAGACGAATTGTGGTGTGGGTTCGCTAGTTTTTGAATTATTTTATATAGAATTTAAGAGGTTAGTGAAAATTATTTTCAAACTTGCAACTTTTGCAAGTGTAATGGCTTTTTTATCTGCTGTAATCTATACCTGCAGATGCGAAATAATGTTGTGGTATTTTTTTTTAAATTAAAATAAAGTTTAAGTATTTTTTCTTATTTCACTGAACTTTTATTAGATTTTGGTTGAATTGTGAAGGGACTCGTTTCCTTTGTAACCCAAAAGAAATATAATGGTAAGTAAGCTATTCCGTTTGCAATTTCATTCATACTTTGAACACAGAAAAGACGCTCGCGGTTTTACTTTTGAGGGTTCCGTACACCAAAGGTGAAAAGGAACCCTATTGTTTTCGCTACGCTGTCCGTCTGTTCGTCTGTCCGTCTGTCCGTCACACGGTATTTTCTCAGGAACCGTAAGAGCTACGAACCTGAAATTTGGACAAAGTATGTATAACCTTGTCCGCTACAACAACAAATACATGAGAATTAAAAATTAAAGGGTGTTCCAAAACGAGCAACGAAAAATTTTAAAATCCCATGTAATATACATACAATTGTATGAACATATGTATATTGAAACTTGAAATTTGTCAAATTAGTGTATTTTTATACAGACTACAATGGGTGGTCCATCAGTTAATGCAATTTTGACTATGTAATTTTGACAATTTGCTATATCTTGGAAACCGTAAGAGGCAAACACTTGAAATTTTCAAAAACGGTAAAACTAAAAAAACCGAAAATTATAAAATCGTCAAACCAAAAAAAAAAAAAATCGCCCAAAATTAAAAAAAAATCGCCAAAATTAAAAAAAAAAATCTAACACTAAAATAAATCGCAAAATTCGAAAAAATCGCCAAAATGAAAAAAAACGCCAAAATGAAAAAAATCGAAAAAAATCGCCAAAACGCGAAAATGTCGCCAAAACTAATAAAAAATTTTATATAAAAAAATCGCAAAAATGAAAAAAATCGCCAAAAATAAAAAAAATCGCCAAAACGAAAAAAACGCCAAAAAACCGAAAAAATCGCCAAAACGAGAAAATAAAGTTTCAAAACTAAAAAAAAGAGCCAAAACTTAAAAAAATCGCCAAAACCGAAAAAACGCAAAAAACGCAAAAACACAAAAAATCGAAAAGACCCCAAAAACGAAAAAAATGCCACAACTATATATTATATAGGATGAAGTTTGTATTAAATTACATATCTAGTGTTCGTACGGAACCCTTCGTGCGCGAGTCAGAGTAGCACTTTAATGAATTTATTCTATGATGCTTTGTAAATGACAAGTCTATGTATGTATGTGCATGCCTGTGTATGTTGTTATGATAATAATAAATAACAAAATAGTCAAAGGAAATATATTACTGTTTATCTAGGATTTTGTTTCAGTGACGAGGCACACATATCGACAAACCTGGGGTCTAATTGTCGCTTTCGATTACGAGCTGATTCGATTAGGTTTTTTCAGTTTGAGCTTACGGCATTTGGTATCGAACCATATTATTACATTGTTCGATATCAAAAATCAAAGCTAAAATGGATTTTCAAGAAAAATCTCGAAGAGCAACACACAATTTTTTATTTCACACCCTGAGAAATTTTAGCACAAAATTTTTTTATATTAATTTGCACGGGATAGGTTTTGATTTTATGATTTCGTGGTGATGAGATCATAGCAATACTTTTCATAGATTTAACTATTAGTATACATACAATTTTTTACTTTGTGTGCATCCATACAATTCTACTCATCCTTATAAATAGTAATCCCTCGATTTACGGCTTCGGATAATTTTTTTCCTTCCAGCTTCGATTTAATTCACCTGAATAGATTGTGAGCTCTAATTAGGAGCAAGGCAATGTCATTTTTTTAAGATAAGTTACACTCTGATGATTAATATTCCTACTTAAGATAAGTTGATGCGATTACCGCAATACACCAATTTGGCTCAATTCTTATTGTGATGAATTGGCGCAAAAAAATAAACTGTTCTAATAAATTTACTTTATGTCACACGGTTGTCTCGTTTAAAATAAATTGGGTTGTCGCTAATAGATGTAAAACATTACATTGGGAATAAAAGCTTATGGCAACACCAAGAACCAGCTGTTGTAA
Source organism: Tachina grossa (assembly GCA_949987645.1). Classification (NCBI taxonomy): domain Eukaryota; kingdom Metazoa; phylum Arthropoda; class Insecta; order Diptera; family Tachinidae; genus Tachina; species Tachina grossa. The sequence goes on along the minus strand of OX465276.1, from coordinate 55,685,221 downwards.
TAGGTTACTGGGTGTGATTATGGTTGTCAAAATGCATTTTAAAGATTAAAAAGAAACTTGAAGAGACTGGAAGCGTGGCCTCTGCATCATCGCTGTGTAAGCTTTGCTGAAAATATCGCTTCTGTTAGTGAAAGTATGGTGGATAATCCATTGATAACCGACAGATTATGAAGTAGACAATATGTGATTTCAACAAGACGGAGCCATACAACACGACTGATTTTGGCTTTATTGCATCAAATGCTTTTAAAGAACGCGTAATTTCACGTTTCGGTGAGATCAATTAGCCACCAAGATTATGCGATTTGACGCCGTTAGACTCTTTTGTAGGGCTGCAATAAAAACCGTATCTACGCGGATAATCTACTAACGTTGCAGCATTTAAAATCAACATTCGTCAAGTTTTTGCCAAGGTACCGCCCGAAAGGTGCGAAAAAAAATTGTCAAAAGATTCGACTGCTGCAACTGATCTAGAGACGGTCATATAAATGGCATTGCAGTTCGTATATAATGGCAACATGCAAACATTATAATGAAATAAAAGTTTCATCAAAATCACTGCTTTATGTTTGTTTTATATAACTTTAATTTTGAAACCATAAAATGGGGAACCCATAAGACAACAAATTTTTTCCGCATGTGTCCTTCAAAATATATATCGAATAACCTTTAAAGTTGTTTTTAGATCTCTGTGGCATTTAGTTTGTGGATCGATTATGGCTGACCACGGACTTCAGTTGGCTTGTCAACTGGTAACGCAACTGAAATTAAATTTATTATTATGTATGGCAACTTGATCCAGTTGCTTAAAATTGATCGATTTGCAACTGAAAATAATGTAAGCAGAGCTTCAAAATACAAGAAATATAAGTGCTAAAATGAATTATATATATATATATATATATATGTTCCACTGATCATATAAGGAGCATAAGGCCTCGATAAATTGGTTGAACATAATCATGTCTTGTGGTTTTATATATTCCGATTAATTCTACATCGATTTGCCTTCTCCACGTATGAACTGGTTGTCCTCTTCTTCAACTTCCTTGTGGGTTCTAGTCTATGGCATTTCTGCTGATGTAGTTCCTTCTAAAGTGTGGCCAATCCACCACTTACGTCTTTTTATTTCTGTGGCTATGATTTATTGGTTGAATTGTTCCCAAAATTTCTAGGCCAGAATATGCCAAATACCCTGCGAAGACATTGATTCACAAACACATAGATCTTCTATATGTCTCGAGAGGAAGCGTTTCATGTCTCGTAACCAAGGGGACTGTGCGCTGAAAAAGTGAAGACGAAGCTAAATTAATGACTTATCACAAAATGATTAGTTCTTTGGAATTCAATGAAGAGCAGGAAGTTCAAAATATGGCACCTAAAGGAAAATTCAAATACCTTCTCTACTTTGAGCAAATGTTATTGCTTAAAATAATTTTTAACTAACAATTTCTCTTTTAAATTTAGAACTCTTGCTTGTTTTTTTGGCTAAGCCATGTCCTACTTATGAAACTCGCCAGTAAACTTCAACCCAAAAGATTTTGAATATAAGCTAAAGAGTATTTAATGGAATTTTTCAAGCTTTACCAACTTTGCCTTAAAATTTATGCAGCAACAAGAAAATGTTGTTGCTTAATCTGACAACTTAAATTAATAGCTGTTAGCTGTCAGTTGACATACATAATAACATTATGGCAACTGGCAACGCCACTAAAGTTCGGTTATCATCCATAATCAAGCCATTATTGTTTTACAAATTGTAGCTCCCAAATTTTTTATAATAATGTTGCTGAAGCCTTTTGAGTACAAAAGCACTCAGCAAAATTTTCTTAATTAATTCCTATTAATACTTCATATAAAAGAAAATCAATAAAAATCAAAAGATTTATTGGCCAGTTTGACATTTGTACAAAAAACTGATGTTGAGAGTTCCGACTCTATGACACAGCTAAACATATGTACATATGTTCCAAAGACCTTGATGACTCTGTAAAGCGCCTATTAAACGATCATGAGCGGCATGACGATGACCGAAAATGCTATTGTAATCTCTCTTATGTCATAAACTATGCAAATTTAATTTCTAAAAAGTATGCAAAGTATGTATGAATCTTATGTATCGATTTGCGTCAAAGTTTAATTATTGAACAAATTCGACTCAAGTCTAGTGCAGATGGCTTGTTTAGATACAAAATTTTAGAAAAGCTCTCAATGTCGTCAATGGCCGGGACAACAAGCCAAGCATAATTTATTTCAGTGTATAAAAAGATTATTCCTAATGATTCATATTTCAGTTGAATAAAAACAATAATAACATTTTTAAATATTATATTTATAACCCACATACACACTTACAACCAGACATACTTATTTGTATTGAGATACATTTGTCTACTCTACAGTACTGGCATAAATGTATTTGAACTCATGGAAAGTTAATAAGTTTCTTCTTTTTTTTGGAATTTATGATACGCCGACATTTCGAACGAACTTTAATGGAATTTTATGACTGCAAGTGGCTACAAAACATTAATGTCAATAATGACCACTTATTTCTTCAACGAACATTCAAACAAAACTTTCAACACCAAAAACTGAAACAATTGAAAATGATCCTTGAAATTTAAAATGCATTCAAGTTGCAGACTGCAGGCCAGAAATCACACAGCATTGCGGACGGAAAAGCAAACATGAATTAAGATTTCATGAGGCATTCCCGCATGGAAGTATGTATTTTGTTACAGTTTGTGTTATTTTTAAATTGCATTTACGGCAGACACAATTCAAAATTTATATGAAAACGTACAAACTTTCTTATATACTCGTACATACATACATGAGTAGCTTTTGCTTTTTTCTTTCTTTTTGTAAAATGTTCTGTGGCAGGCAGCAAGCAAGATTTCATTATAATTATCAAAAATTTTTTGTAATAATTGATTGGCAGGGGAGTCCAAATCATACAAAATTTAAAGTATTCAACTCACATATAAATTTTCTTCCTCTAAAGAGATATTTGTACACAGAAAAAAATATTTCTCCAATCAACTACTTTAGTTAAAAAAAAAATTAATTATTCATTTAACTATGTCAATTATAATTTTTAATTAATTAAATTTTCAAGCAAAAGTTTAATTGTCTTAATTAAATTTTTAATTAAACTTTTAATCAATTAAATTTTTAAATAAAAGTTTAAGCGATAACGAATTTCTTACACTGGCTAAGTGGAAGTTGTCATTGAAAGTGAGTTACTGATTTTCATTATTTGGTACATAATTCTTTTGCGAAAATTTTTTTTATACATATTTCATAATCATAATGTTTTATATAAATTCCACAAAGTTTCTCTATCCATTTTTTAATTGAAACCAAAGCGTACGCAGGAAAAGCCAATTATGTAACGAACAGGAGTTTACCATAATTGATGTGTAGTGAATAATAAATTCACTTGAGTAAATAATAGCTTTTATTGTAGGCATATGTATCTTTAATAGGTGACATGGTTTATAAATTTCTTTTAAGGCAGACCTAGGAAGGACTGTGGGAGCCATTAAAGCCATTAGCAAGCAGTCGATTGGGGGGTTCGCATTTTTGTAATATCAATTAAAAAATTAATTCAATTTTCATTAGTCAACAAAAATTCTGCCTGTTTGCTGTGAACAAAAGTTTACAATACAAAAACTCGTCTTTAAGTGGCCAAATGCAGAAGGGATATATTTTTGATATCACGCTCTTCTAATTTGATATAAGGATAACGAATGGTTTTGTTATTCTCAAGAGACTTCCCAGCAAACATTACTGCTTTCCAGAACGTTTTCGTAAGGGAGACAATGTTACAAAACCACTTGCTGTTGCGCATGAATAAGGTATTTCTTTTGTTGATGAGCCAGCTAGAAGCAATACATTTAGTTTCCAAAAAGCCATACATTTTTTTACATTACTAAAATGCTTCACAGAATGAATATTCCCACTTATTGTGAATGGCGTCGTCGACGTCACATTAAGACGACAGTAAATATTGTCACTTTTCTACTCTTTATCGGCAACAATTGGTTCCTACTGCCAATCTCTTACCAATCTCTAAGGCTTTTTAAATTTATGTAGCATGTTAATAATAGTCAATTATTGTCGACAAAGAGTAGACAAGTGTTAATTTTTACTGTCGTGATGTGACGTCGACGACGAAATTCACAAGAAGTGGAAATATATAATTTCTGTGAGAGCCCGCCTTACATTAGTGCTTTTCAGTAGCATTTTTCGAAACTTTTGTTATCGAGTAAGCAATACATTGATTCCCTCAGTTGTTAGTGCTTCCAAATCAGAGCTTTTTTGCTGGGATATGACTTAAATGTCTTTTAGCAAGTTTTTTTTTTAATATTTCAAATTGATGCCTCTTGGCATATTGTCAAATTAAATGTGCGATATTATTATTTAATTAAAAACATTTGCTTCTGCATTTTAATAAAACCTTTCAGAACTTTAAACTTATCTAAAAAAAATTATGTTGTTCACGCTGGAAAATGCAATATGCATTTTGCACAGTTGCACGAAGTCATTTGAAATTAATCACACGTCTTTCAAGTGATTGTCTGGAAATCGTTCGGTTTTTTGTTTACTTTTTTTAGTGTATTTGTATGAAAACGAGCATCTTTTTAGGGTTCCGTACACCAAAGGTAGTCTGTCCGTTAAAGGGTGTTCCAAAACGAGCAACGAAAAATGTTAGAATCCCATGTAATATACATACAATTATATATAGACACTTGAAATTTGCAAAGTTAGTGTATTTTTAAACAGATTACAACTAAAGGGTGTTCTATCAGTTAATGTAACTCTGACAACTTGCTGTATCTTGGAAACCATAAAAGTCAAACTCTTGAAATTTCCAAAAACGGTAAAACTAAAAAATCCAAAAATTATAAAATCGCCAAACGGAAAAAATCGCCAAAAAACGAAAAATATCACCAAAACTAAAAAAATCGCCAAAATAAAAAAAACGAGAGAAAAGCAAAAAGAACGGCAAAACTAAAAAAACGCTCAAAACCGAAAAAATCCCAAAAAACTAAAAAAATGCCAAAACTTTATATTATATATGCTAAAGTTCATATAGTATTACATATCTAGTGTCCGTGCGAGTCAAAGTCGCACTTTACTGAATTTATTTTAATCATTGGCAACTATAAAAAATGTTTATTTAATTTCGAACACCCTGAAATTTCGATCAGTTTTTTAGAATATAATAATCACAATATACATCTATTTGTACGTATTCATGTGTTATTATTGTTTGCTTTTCGGTATGAAAATGTAAAAAAATTGTGTACACAATTGCAAATAAGTGCAAAATGAGGAAAAACGTTTAAAGTACAAATGAGCACCAAACTTCCCGTCAAGAGAAACATATTAAATTAATTGAAAATTTATTCAGCTATAAATAGAAGAAAAACCTTTAAATAAACATTACACACATTTAAGGAGAATTTGAAATTTTCTAAACGTTTAAAATTTTTAAAAATAATTATTTTTAATTGTAAGACAGCGCAAAAAAATAGAGTTTTTTGTGTTGTTTGAATAAATCAGCTAGATCCTTATGTATTTTTATCTCTTGATTATGATGTCATTAGTTTTTCCCTATGACCTCTAGTTTTAAAGATATAGTGACATTTATTATTTGCATAATTTACACCACTTTTTGTGTTATTTGTTTAATATTTCACGAATGGCCATCCAAACTTTAAAATACTTTCTACATTATTAATCTACATGAAATTCTCTATCGTGCATGTTTTAGATGCTTTCTTGTAAATTCGGATGTTAAAACACATGCTACACCTGTCGCTGTTCCGCTGTGTAATTAAATAAATAATACATTTTTACATTTAATTTTTTCCATATAAAAAGTATTTGCTTTTACAAAATAAACTCAATATGGACATTTATTTAACAAACTTTTCAGAAATCAAAATTCTTTTTGCAAATAATCTTCTAAAGGTTTGAAATATTTCCTTTTGGTTTATTTTTTTTTTCTTTGAAATTAGATTCCTCTTTTTCCAAATTTAAAAAAAATCAAAGTTTTAGAATTCATTCAAAAACGAAGAAGAAACTAATTCTGCCAAAAAAAACCGACTTCTTCTGATAGAAGAAGAAAAGAAGAAGTACGTGATATATAAAATTAAATTTTAATGGGCGTGCCTCCACCCATTTTTTCAATGCAAAATTGTGTGCTTTTCGGAGCTCAGGGTGCGGGTTAGGTTAGGTTAGGTTAGGTTAGCACGCTGCTGGTAAGGAAGGGGAAATTTAGAGTTCAGCTCACTTGGGTCCAATACAATGATCCCTTTTTGATACCTGTGTGTTGAAGATAAGTTAGTGAGAGATGATGATAGGGAAAGTATAGTGATAGTGAAGTATGAAGATGAAGGAAGAGAGGGAGGTAAGCTTCATTTTTTTACAACTCTGCTTTTTTGCACGCTTTTTTAATAATGCAGTGTTGAAGCGCCTTCTGGTGCCAAATTAGGCGTATTAAATTTTGAAGCTGTGTTTAGTAGCCATTGGTTATTTTACTTCGCCGATGTTTCTGCTGCACAACGAAGGAGGGCGCTCTGATGTTACATTAGGATTAGCATCTGCTGAAGCCGGTGTAGTTTTAGCGACCCAGTGCCTTATGCCTGCATCACTTGAACTTTTTCCACAACAACTCATACAACGGACACTAATGCACATCAGAAAAATGCGTGGTGTTGTTATTTTAATGACTGTCGGACAGCAGACTCGAACCCAGGACCTTAGGTTTTGTAGTCAACGTGCTAACTACTTAAGCCAACGCCACCCTCAGGGTGCGGGTTAAGTCTTGTAAAAATCGGTAAAGTAGAAAATAAAATAAAATATAATGGGCGTGACTCCGCCCATTTTTTAAATGGAGGATTGTGTCTGTTTTAGAGCTCAAAGTGTGTGGTAAGTTTCGTGTGAAATATTGTAATAAATTTTAATGGGCGTAATAACCCCTGCCATTTTTTCAACCTTTAAATTGTGTTTTATAAATTTCGTGTTTTATAAATTTCGCAGCAATCAAATAAGTAGAATATCATAAAATAAAATAAAAAATTGTGGGCGTATCCCCGCCCACTATTTTACAATGGGACCAATGGGAAGCTATACTTTCTCAGACAAAAAAAGAATTTTTACAACCGGTCTAAAATGTACCGAGTTATGAAGTAACACCGCAATAATAAAATTGATAACCTCCTCATTTTTTTAAGTCATTTAAAAAGAACATTAAAGGTAAGAGCTAGAGTTGAGCGATATTTGGAAACCTGTTACTTTTTCACAGCGATTGAAAAATCACATATCACAACTGTGACTGAATTTATCAAGTAAAAGGTTTTGGAAATATAGTTCTTTCATACAAACTGTGAATGTTCTCGTATGCTTACTTTACAGTAAATGAAGCTACCACACTAATTTTTTTTTATACATTCATTTTGTCAAGAAAAAATCCTCAAATCGTGTCAAATTGTCTTTTCTGGCAACTATGTACAACTCACATTTTTATATTTGCAATTTTATTGTCTCTCTGCCTGTTATATGACAATTCTCAATGTATGGATCAATACTTTTAAAGCAGAAGAGCTGAACTGTGTTAAATCGTGATCACAGTCACTGTTTAATTTCACTGCTGTTCTTCTTATTAGATTTTCTCAAAATAACAGAACTGCTACAAACAAAATATTGCTAAATTGTGATCACAGTCACGGTTTAAAAGAACAGCGATTTAGCAATCACGTTCACAAGGAGCTACATTATTAAAAAATCACGCTATCGCTCATCACTAGTAAGAACACACAGCACGAGTAAATATTATTTATGTATGTATATACATACATACATAAGTTCTTATAGGGCATATTGCGCTGAAGTCGAAAGCCCAAAACATGCGTCTTTGCGTTAACACATTCTATGATTCTTAGGCAGTGGGATGGCTTGAAATTGCGCACTGAGCATCATATTTAACAAATTAAAAGAAAGGAGTTTTATTAAAAAAAACTCCACTCCCACCCCTGCAATTTATCTCGATTTTTTCGAATAAAATATTTCCTTTCAAAGCAGAAGTCTTCAAAAAAAATATAATAAAAAAATATGCATTCCGAATTTCATTAAAATGGGTCTTGCCACAAAAATATCGGTCACCCCAACAAATATGTATAGGAATTTATTTTTTAATATTTTTGTTTTCCATTCGACAAAAAACTTTATTTATTATTCAGCTATCATATCTTTGACTACAACTGACAATAGGTTATAAATTGAGCAATTATTAAAAAAAAATACTTATTTGATAATGAGTGTATTGCTCGAGTTTTTAATTTTATTTTGCTGCCTGGAAAAATAAATTTTAGAATCGACTAAATGCGAAGTCTATCGTTCCTCAACACGCGTGGTTCCAAACTAATATGATTTCATTTTAATTTTCAGCATGTTTTTTTTTGTCGTAACAAAAAGCGAACAAATAAATTTTAAATTCGTTAGATCGATTTCAAGTTATCAGAATTGAATAAAAAAAATCAGTCTTTCATATATGTAATGAGCTATAATATACGAAATCGGAAAAATCCTTTTAAAGAAAAAACTACGAGTATCGTTTACTCAAAACTGCCCAGCAAAAAATTACACATTACCATTAGAACTACTTGCCATATAATGACTTACTTTTCTGATTGCCAATTTTCATTACTCGCTTACAAATCACATTACCTAAAATTACAAAAAATGACGTGCTAGTTGCTAAATGAAGAGAATGATTTTGTTAGACAAAATAGATTACGTGAAATGTTGACAAATAAAACAAATGTAAGTAGTTCTCAAGAATCGATTATTTTAGTCTCACGCCTTGTTAAAATCATTAAGTTGGTAATCCAGTAGGGAAGTGCTTCCACCAAAAATGCTTAATTCCAAACTCGATTACCTTTTTTGAAATTCTTAGCTGTATGGTTAAGAATAAATAAATATATTTTAAAAATTTCCTGCATAAAAAAAAGCAATGCGAGTCCGATCACAGAGGAGATGTGTAAACATCTAGTAATGAAAATTTTTTTTAAGTTGGAAGTAAATACTTATGCTTTTAGTATATTTTTTAACCCCCGACTAAAAAAAGGGGTGTTCTATGTTTGTACTGTGTGTCTGTGTGTCTGTGTATCTGCGTGTCTGTCCGTATCCACGCACAGGCCAAACGGCTGGACCGATTTTCATTTAGTTCTTTTTGTTTGAAAGATGACTTGATCGAGAGGGTTCTCAGCTTGAAGAAAATCGGTCCAGCCGCTTAGAAGATATAACATCTTTTCTGAATAAAGTCGGAGGTTTTTAAAATTTTTAATTTTTGTTATTAAAATTAATTAATTAAAAGTATCAAAACTTTCAATATTGTAAACACATAGGAATTTGTTGGTTTTTGTTTGTTTTATTAAACTTATTTGGTTAGCAAATGGGCACACTGCAGTAAATGTATATGTACTGCATTAAAAATTGCAATTCAAAATTCAGTAAATTTTTACTGCTAATGAAATTTAATTTGTATTACCAGTAAAATCGTACGGCCCGTAATCATAATAAAATTGTAGCAAGTGGCAAAGTTTTTTCCATTCAAATTTTGAAATTTTTGTATGAAAAACATTTAGCCACTTGGTAGAATTTCATTATGAATACGGGCATTACTGATTACTGAAAATTTAATGCACCTCATCATATAACAAATCATTTAGGCAATTTATAAAAATTGTAGAAACAATTTTAGTAATTAATAAAAATTTACTTGTTACAAATTTTTTATTATTTTTACTGAAACTTTTGTGGTACTGCAGTGCTCATCTATGGTAAATGTCTTCACTTTTACTTTTTAATTTTTAATTCCTGTTGTTCATCTTTAGTTGTTGCTGTTCTTGTTGTTGTGTACGCATTGCAATTAAAATAAATTCAGTAAAGTGCGACTTTGACTCGCGCACATTCGGTTTTGAGCATTTTTTTTTTTTTTTTTTGATTTAGCTTTCTTCCTTTTTTAAGTTTTTTCAGTCGAAACGATTTTTCAGTTTTACCGCTTTTTTCTCGTTTTGGCGTTTTTTTTTTCTCTTTTTGGTTTTTTTTTAATTTTCGCAATTTTTTTCATTTTTGCGATTTTTTTCATTTTGGCGATTTTTTTCTGTTTTTGGGGTATTTTCATTTTGGCGATTGTTTCTGTTTTTGGGGTTTTTTATTCAGGCGATTTTTTTAATTTTGCCGATTTTTTTGTTCAAGGGTTTTTTCATTTTGGCGATTTTTCCGGTTTTTCGCGATTTATTTTATTCCTACAAATTTTTTACTTTTTGGAGCTTTTTTTCGTATTGGCGATTTTGTTTGTTTTTGGCGATTTTTTTAGATTTGGTGATTTTGTATTTTTTTGATTTTTTAGTTTTACCGTTTTTGAAAATTTCAAGAGTTTTGCTCTTACGGTTTCCAAGATACAGCAAGTTGTTAAAATTACAAAGTCAAAATTGCATTAACTGATGGAACACCCATTGATTTAAATTTTTTTAAATTTAGTGTTAATTGTTGTAGTCTGTATAAAAATACACTAACTTTTAAAATTTCAAGTGTATATATGTACATACAATTGTATGTATATTATATGGGATTTTAAAATTTTTCGTTGCTCGTTTTGGAACACCCTTTAATTTTTAACTCTCATGTATTTGTTGTTGTAGTGGCCAAATGTCTACACACTGTATCCAAATTGTAGGTCCGTAGCTCTTACGGTTCATTTTCTCCTTTGGTGTACGGAACCCTAATAAAGCAATTATCAAGTTAAATAAAACAAACAAAAACCAGCAAAGTCCTATGTATTTACAATAGTTTAAATAAGTTTGTATTGCTTCTTTCAAACACTAATACACTCATACATATGTAGCTCACACCGATTTGACAACGCGGTGTGAATCTCAGCTAAATTTGTGACTGTACTGTGAAAAAGAATTTTACCCCCTAGCGTATAGATGTTTACACATCAAAAACACGTTTTTGTTAGATAGTTTTTCCATGCTCTTTTACATTTGCGATATCATATTGGTTTCATTTAAATTCTTACGTTTAACAATAGATCAACATTTAACTGTCGTTAATTTATTTTAATTGCCCGTGTGCTTATTATACAAAATATTTATTAGTAAAAGGCTTTAGTACTTAGACTAGTTCAACTCTGGTACACACACCCATCAATGGCTAAATGTACAAACTCTTGAAAAAATAAAAAAAAAATTAAAAATAATCACTTCCAACACCCTGCATTTAATAAGAAAAATACGCGAAATAATTCATCTATTTGAAATTTATTAGTCATCGCAAAAAGATTTAATACAAACGAAATCAAAATGTTTATCGCTCTTTAAGCAGCTAAAAAAACTTAATGCGAATTGAATAAATTTTCACAAATGAAGCATTAAATTTTATCGTTTAAAAAACTTGTACAGATACGCATTTCTTTAGCTAAATTAAGTATTAATTTTTGTGTAGATGATTGGGATTTCTTTTGGTAGAATCGCTTGGTCAATATCAGTGATAGTCGTAATAAATATTAAAAAAAATTAATTGATATTATTAAAGAATATATACTGAAAAGAAAAATAATGACAATAAAAGATATGATTGTATTTAAAAAAAAAAAATTTTTTTTTTTGATGAATGATAGACAATAAATTTTTAATAAAAGTGAAATTTAGTTTGCATTATCAGTAAATTTTCACTGATACGAAGAGTAACTAAAAACAAGAAGTAACCATTAAATATACCAATTACTGATAAGATACACGTACTAAGTTTTAGCTGTGTTCCATAGTTTCAGAGATATGTATGTATAAGTTTAGACGAAAATTAATTTTATTGTATTTTTTAACCCCCGACTAAAAAAAGGGGTGTTATAAGTTTGTAATGTGTATCTGTGGGTCTGTGTATCTGTGTGTCTGTCCGTGTCCACGTACAGGCCAAACGGCTAGACCGATTTTAATTTAGTTTTTTATGTTTGAAAGATGACTTGATCAGGAGGGTTCTTAGCTATGTTTGAAGAAAATCGGTCCAGCCGTTTAGAAGATATAACATCTTTTCTGAAAAAAGTCGGGGGTTTTTAAAATTTTTAATTTTTGTTATTTTTAATTTGAAGAACATGAAACAGCTTTATTTTTTCCCCAAAAGAACGATATATGTATATGTATAAATATTTCATTAAGATGAATGCACAACTTTTCATTTTATTTACCTTTACCTTGATTCAGTAACTTTTTGCGAACCGAAAATCGTAATATTTATCGACATATTTATTCGCTTGCGATGACGATAATGTGATTCTGTAATTTCTTTTTTACGATAGTCTCCCGCTTTATCTTATTCACCATTTAATTCAATATTATGTGGTAGCTCTGTATGGAAAATGTGAAAATAAGCGAAAAGCACAAAGAATAATAAAGAAAAACTCAACAAATTTGATTTTATGACTTATTTTTTTTTTTCTCTAACTGACAGACAGCGAATATCGTTAAAATATGTAACTGAATAGCAAAGTCGATAAATTTTCGTTATATTTATTATAACGATACGATTATCGTAATAAAAGTTACTGAATCCAGATACTGGAACCCCAATTTACATCGTTAGTACTGTTCGGGCAAATGCGACGCAAACAGAAACAAGGCTAATCTAATGAGTGTAATGATTTTTTTACGGGTCTTGCTGGCCCCTTCCAAAAAATGTGGTGAAAAAATCGTTCTATAGAAATCTTTGGCATAAAATTCTGCTTTAAGTTTATGAATACGACAAAGCTCAAAAATTAAACTTTGGGGCCTCGGTGTCTCTTATCAAACATATTTAACGGTTTAAAAATCAAGTAATTATTTCAGATATACGTATATATGTACGTAAGTATGTACGTTGTTACGTTTTCTATTACCATATTAAACACACAGCAGCATACTTCAAATAGTTGTAAAGAAAATCATGTTTTTTTTAAATATTTAATCCATACCTGTCGCAGTAGATTTACAAATTTATTTCCACGTTATTTCATTAACAATAATATGTAAATTGTATACTTAACGCGTCTGACTAAATCCATAATTATTCACATATTTAGTGTAAAAAATCACACAAATTCCGAATGAAGTTTATTTTTCTAACACGAATATCAAGTCCAGGAATTGAGTAAAAAAAAAATCCGTTTAAATGTTTTTAATGCAGCAATCATTTTATTAGAAATTATTTATTAGATTACTGCAATTATTTGCAAGTTTCGAACGAAATTAAATTAACTTGCTGCGATAAGTTCAAGTGCATAAAAATATCAATTAGTCAATGCACTGCAAGTACAATTTATGGCAATTTCATTTTGATATTTTTTTATTTTTGTTATTTCTTTCTCCAACACAATCAGTTTCATGAATGGAAACGTACGTACGTATGTGCATAAATATGTGCGCTTGATAGTTCAATTTGGTTTTTTTTATCTATTTTCGAAACTTATTTGACGTAGTTGTGCTATTAATGACTACTACCAGAGTTGTCAGATATATTTTTATCTATTTCGCCAAATTCAATGTTAAAGCTGACATCAATCAGCTGTTTCGATAAAACAACAGTGTGCCTAGTGGAAGAAATCTAAATAAAGAGGTCATGTAAGATGTAATTAAACACGTACGTTTCAAAGCAAAAATTATAAGTTGTCTGTAAATTGGTAATTTTGACAGACATACCAAATTACATATCGTTGGTCTCAAGTAGAAAGGCCCTAACTCAAATAATTGTAACTTTACAGGAGAAGGTGAAATTGCTTGTAAAAACGTTATTTTTGTGACGATGTGGATTGGTGTGTAATGTATTAGAATCACTGCAAAACTCAATTTCGTAAAAATTACGGGAACTTATACTTGACACCATCGATATGACTCGTATAACTGAAAAGTCAGATGTCAAATACAGGCCATGTGAAATCGGCTTAAAATCGTTTTTAAAGCAGCCTACATTATTCAGGTGTTTATATATATATATATATATGTACATATCGATTATATGCCAACAATAATTAAAAACACCATTGTTATAAATCACCATTCTGGCAACACTGTCATCTCATATTGGTAAAGAATGGACGCGGAACAGTGGTTTCTAAAGCAAAAATTATGCTAAATTTGCATTTTGTGAACTGGTGATCCTATTACAAAGTGATGTATGAAAAAAAGTTAGAAGAGAACCTAAAGCTTTCAAAAACTTCATGATATAATACAATTTGACATAAAGGATATGAAATTTATATACATTGGGGTATGAAAACTTTTACTAGTTTTATTATTTAATTTTTTTATTAGTAATTCTTACAAGTGTTAACGAGTTTGAAAGATGTTTGATTTTTCAAAATTTAAGCACGATATATTTTAAATAATGCGAATAATACGAGTACATTCTGCCGCTTGCCGAAAAATGTACAAGTAATGGCAGATTTAATTCAAGAGCTATAACCAAGTAACAAAAGTGACATTTTTAAAATTTTCGCTTCCGATTGTGTTGAAATTTTGTAGGAATGATGCCTCCGGCATAACTAATGGCCACTAATGGGCAAAATCTCGAATCATTAAACGTTATAGTTTGCGAAATATAACGAGTTTGTTAAATTTTCCCATTTTGAAGCCGCTATATTTCGCAAATTAGAACGTATAATCATTTGGCTAGAAATGTTTTTACCCAACGAATAGCTTGAATTTTGATGCCTCTCGCCTGAAGCTAGGATTTGTTTTTATACCCCTAAATTCTTAGGGCAATATTTTCAGAATTTTGTGTAGATTTCATTTTTGCTAGACGCCTGTTAACAAAAAAAATTTACATACTCTAATATACATATATATTGAAATAATAAAACAACTCGTTTATACAAGTGTTGCGTATAGAAAAATACTCAGTTGAATTGTATAATACTTACAAGCACCACAAGTGCAATTGACTGTATGATCAATAATTTTTTTTTGTAATATATATATTTATTTATTGCTTCTTGAAAAACTAACTAATAGTAATTATTCAAATCTTAAGTCTAAGGATAATTATTAGGCCCGACCACTGTCGGACATAAGCTTAGTTATTAATAATAGATACATAAATGTCATATTAAGCTGAAACATATTTTCAAGAAGTTTAATTTGGAGTGTTGCGTATTAGATCCCTAGTGTCCCTCTTTTTTTGAGCGGATGTGTCTAGTAAAGTTCAAGAAATTACGTTTTGTTAAATACTCGTATTTGCCTGCGTATTTTGCAACTTCAGCAGTCACTAGTGGCATATTTAGATCATGATGTAAATTTTAATTTTTAATCTACCATGGAGCCGATGTTATTAACCTTAAAATTTTATTTTGCTTTCGTTGGATTTTCTATATATTGGAAGCTAAAGCAGTGCCCCATAACTGAATGTCGTAGCACTATATTGGCTTCAAAAGCGACTTGTGTATTAAAAGTTTACAATCTAGACTTAGGGTTGAATTTCTACCAATCAGTCAATGTATCTGAGTTTATTTAAGTTTTATTTATATTAGCTTTGAGTCAATGTGGTGTTTCCATATAAGCAGTCAAACAAGGTGTATATCAAGGTATTCCTTCTGTGAATGTAGAGGAACAACTTGATTAATGATTCGATTGGGGGAACAAGTGTTTCTTCGTAGGGTAAACGTTACCTGAACATACTTTTTTCGTTTACTTTTATTTTCCATAACTTTAAACATATTTCCAGCTGGTTAATATGTTCCTGAATATATTGGAATATCTCGGCTTTATCATCGGCAAATGTAGATGTGTGGATATTACTGCTCACAGGCATATTGCAAGTATACATATATCAAATACAAAACTGACCCCAGTATAATGTCCTGCGGCTCACCGGAAGAGATAATTTCGGGCACACTCATGAAGTCTCCTTCTACACATGTAATTTTTTAAAAGCTTTACAATATTTATTGGTAGATATGTCTTCAATTTTAAAATTATGCCTTTATGCCAATCAAATAAAATAATAATAAAATAGACAAAATAAATATGTTCGAAGCTATCGTTTCTGAAAGCTTAGCTTCTATTATAAGTTTTTTGTACATATCATATTACCAGTTTTTTCCCTTCGAAACCACTGTGCATTGTGTGCTGGTTAAAGGGAACGTAAACGATTTCAAACTGCAACGATCAAAGAGATTCTATGATTAACTAATGTATAAAATGGCACGAGTTTTGCTCCAAAACTAAATAGTTTCTTTAATTGAGAGAGTATAAATAATAAATGAAAAGGCGCTTTATTATGAATTAAGTAGACAAAAACAATATTTATTTAAAACTCAAATGGAACAATGGGTTGATTTATGCAATAATTTGCCACAAATGAATGAATAATATTTATGTATGTGAAGATAAATTTATTTTATAAATATGATTTTTACAGAAACAGCGACTGTGGTCAAACCTTTCTTCCTGGACTATTCCAAATTATCAGTTGTGCTCACTTTTCTAAAGACTTTGATCAAAATGTCAAAATCGCTCATAGAAAAGAAGAGAAAATAAGTTTTGCTGAAGTCAAATCAAACGATTGATTTGGATTGACTAATTCGTAAGCTTATTGCTGAAATTACCTTGTGTTAGTAAGTTAATTGTATCGAGATCTATACTTGTGAATCCGCAACATAAATCTTTCTATATGTTTGTAAAGGGTGTCCCAACTAGAACGCAAGATTTAAATTTTAAATAAAAGAGATATTTAAAAAAAATCGTGAAACTTTATTATATCGTAAAGTAGACAAAATGAGGTTATGTGTGGAACAACAAATCGGGCAGATGGCCGCCGCGGCTTTGCTGGCAAACACGCGATCTTTTAATGAAATTTTCAATGGCCATTTTGCATAAATGCAGAGTCCAATTTCCTCTTTTAAGGCTTGAGACGTCGTCGACACTTCGAATGGCGCCAAATTTAAATCTTGCGTTCTTGTTGGGACACCCTTTATAAGGAATAATTTAGTAATCATGTCGCTGACTGCATTAATATGTCCTTGTAATAAATATATAATAATTATCCTTTAAATTTTGGGTGAAATATACAACGTCTGTAACTATATGTGCCCAAATGTATAGATGAGCATAGATGTTCATGATGAGCAGGGTGTTGAAAAAGTTTTCATGCTCCTATTAGAAAGTCGTAAACTGAGAAACAATTAAAGTGTATATGAACGAAGTAACTCTACTCTCTGCCTGGATAATCTTAAAATTATTATTTAGAGGAGCACCCTTAAATAATTTTCTTATCACTTAATCAAACTGAAAACTAAAGTTTGTTGCTTGACTTGAAATTGATTTCGAACCATTTTAAGAAACATGTTTTGGAAATAATTGATAAATGAACACTGAATGTTTATGTTTGTTTCATACAAAGCACATACACCTCAAATTGCCGTAATCAAAAATATCATTGAAAATCCCTTATTTGGCTTTAAAATAAAACCCACTCTTTGTTTTTTATTCAATATTTAAAAGAAACAAGCAAATTGAACAAAACCACATACTTTGCAAAAAATAATGAAGGAAAAAAATCCTTAAAAAGAATTTACAAAAAAAAGAAGTCATCTACCTGTTCAAATATTTCATTGCCAACTCAACAATAAACTATAAAATTACTTCTTATTGTGGTTTAAGAAATAAATAAATTTCAGAAGGTCCATTACAGCCGTCAGTCAGTTCTGATCGTGGCCTGAAAACCGGTCATGAATAGAAATCATCAGACGTGAAAAAATTGCAACAACATGTACTGACACGAAAAATTAAAACAATCAAGGTAAAATATCAAAAACATCTTTGCGTTTTTATTGCCAACTCCCCCAGAAGAACATTGATAGTTTCTTCTTCAAACCAAATAATTCGATAACGGATGTCAATTGTGCTTTAACGGCCAATAAATGAAATGACAAATAATATAAATAACTCAACCGTTAGCTACCAATCGTTGTGGTAGAGTTGCTAAAACTAATTAAATTAAACTAAATTATTAAAGATTTTTTCCATCTGCACTTGCTCTACTCTCATTTAATACATAACAGCCTGTTGTTTGGATGCAAGTGAGCTGAAAACTTACTTCCTCTACTCAGCGAACTGTCAACCTAACCTAACCTAGTTTATGCGAATGCTTTCTTGTGTCATTCCAAAATATTGAAAACGAATGGGTTAATAGCTACTTGTTGACCAAAACTTCTAAAAAATTAAATAGGCCTTGACTTACAATCGTCATGCAATAATAAAAATACACATTATATTTTCCTTTTGCAGATCAAAACTAAAGGCGAAACTAAGACGAATTAATATCAGGTGGTCGCAACGGCTTAGGTGACTATTTTCGCCGCTTGTAATGTGAATATTCACTAGATGTCAAGACACGGTTTTCTGTTAATTTTTTGTACATCAAAAGGCTGAATTTCTTAAGGTGACTTGAGACGAATGTACCATATTAGCACATGGCAAGGCGAATCCATATGAGGTGGTTTCAACGACGAAGGTGACTATTTTGGCCGCTTGTAATTTGAATGTCCATTAGATGTCAACACTCATTTTTCAGTACATTTGTTTGACATCCAAAGTATAAATTTTTCAAAGCGAATTGAGGTGAGTTTACTTAATATGAATATGCATTATTCAATGTATTCAATATATTCATATAACTTCCATCTTTTATTTATTTATAGGCACAAAAAAAAGATGATTATTTGATAAACATTTTTATTTATTTATTTATTTATTGATACATATTATAGAAAGTAAATTTGCATAATATGGTGTTGCACAAATATGGACGGAGTAACTAGACCATATGCCCAAGATGTTATTAACAGTGTTTTAAAAAAGTTTTGTGACTGACTGTACACGACCTATACCTTCACATAGGAAGTAGCAACGTGGTTGCTAAAGAAATTCCACAAAAGAACGGCAAGATTATACGGTTATCCGTGGCAGATCAGTCAACCAGTGCGAGCGAGACGAAAAACTCTCGAAGACCAAACAACACACACAAACCTGATCGCACTTAAGAAATAATTACGATGACGCGAGAGCCGTTCTTCAACCCAGAGCTGCTTAACGACTGAAAAAAAGAAAAAAAATTATATAATTAATTTTATTTGAAATAATCAAAGTCTTTATAATACTTATTTAGTTAATTATTTTCATAATAACGAACTTTTAATATTAAAATAATATATGAATTCAGTTAAAAAATTATACATTTCTTAAAATATATATGTAGATATAAGAGATGTTAAAAAATGCCCAATTTGTAATATAAAATTTAGATTCCCAAAAGTTCTAAATATTATACAATATGAATTATAATCTAAAGCTCGAGATGACACTGAAAAATCTGGTTTCCTCAAAAAGTAATCGAAAGTTTAGTAACAAATCGAAAGATCGTAAGTAATCGAAAAATAACTAACTAGTACGCAGAAGAATACTTTTAGCATAAAAATTGTATATTACAACGAACTTTTGGAGTGATTAAATTATGTAATTTAATTGCTAGTAAGTAATTTGCAGCCAGTGCACAAAAACAATTAAAGCATTTAAAAATTAACAAGCACTTCCGTAATAAAAAAAAAACAAAAAATTGTTTTTAATGAAGCAAACAACTGATTTTTTTTTTAAATACCAAACTCTAACTTTTGATTTCTGTTAATCGGTGTGCATATGTATATGACTTAACAACAAAGTACTATTTTCAAGCGCTAAAGATCGTTGAAGTTGTTCGTTATACGCGATAATTCGTTTCTTTATAATCGAACTCCACTGTACAAAAATAGTTAAGTAGAAATAATTATATACGGGCCTGTTCTGAATTAAATCACGGCGATTTCAAAATAGCTGACTTGTTAGCCGTTTTCGAAGGCCACTAAACCTTCATCATGAGCGTTCTTCTGTGTTTGGCTAGCTGTTCCGTTCAACTATGTGTTGTCAGAATATTTACAACTAACTTTGGTGTTATTTGTTCATTAATAATTATCACATGTAATTTGGCTTAAAAAGCGATACGAACTTTAGCCTGTTCAAATCATAAATATAGAAATAAATGTATTTTATTAAACCATATTTTCTTATGTTTAATTGCCACTGCCGATTATTTAATTTGTTTGTATCGAGAAAATAGTTGGAAACTCGCTTTAAATTTGTGTATTTGGATAAAATAGGTAGCTATTGCTGAAATTCTTTGTTCTATTTCCTCATTTAAATTAACGGAAACGGTATTTTCTTTTCTAATAAGAATTCAAACTGATTGCATTTAGTTGGTTTGAAAAAATCATACCCAAAAATACAACTGTACATGCTTCACTATTGTGAATGATACTTTATAAACGCATACAAATTTTAGTAATAAAAACATGTATATCAAAAATTAAATTGAAATGTTTTGATATTATAAAAATATAACTACATAAGCTTAAAAATATCTTAAGGCAACGTTTGTAAAAAATTAAATTTTAGTTACTCTTATTTCATCAACTGTGTTTATTACTAAAAATATAAGTGTTGCCGTTACTGCTTTAAGACACACGGTTGTAAACATTTTCCATTTACTACGTATTTAGCACCTAATTTAATTGCAGATTTTAGTAGCAAGTTGTACACAGCCCCATACACTCGTCCATAAGGTTGTTGTTAGTCGTTTAGTAATCGTCGATTCTCTTTTGTGAATTTAGTGGTGCGCAAGCAACAAATAGAATATTTATTTATTTTGTCAAATAAATCGATTTGAAAATCTTAATAATTTAAAAAAGAAATTTATGAATTAAACAGCATATAATTTTGCAAAAGTTTAAATCTAAAAATAAATATCTTTAAAAAAAATTAAAAAAGTGTAACAGAAGCGGATGAAAATTTTTGGCAAAGAAGATTTGTGTGAAGAACGAAGTGAAAATAGATTTTTTTCTATACAACAAAAATTAGTAGTAAGAAAAGAAAATTTTTAGCATAGGTTGAAAAGCAATTGTTATTACTGAAATTCGTGTGTTGTGAATAAATAAAAGGAAATAAATAAATAAATTAAAAAAATTTAGTTTATTTAAGTAAAAATAAGCATTCAGAAATAAAAAGCATTCATACCTAATAATAATAAGAGAAGAAAAAAATATAACAAAGTACAAACAACAACACAGTTTCACAGTTCAGCAATAACAAAAAGAAAAAAATAATAAAAAAAAAATGGTTTAGCTGGTTTTGCGTGAAACTAAAAATCTAAATAGGAGAAATAGAATATTAAAACAAAATACAAGAAAAAATACGGCCAAAAGCAAAGAAAAAAAATAACAACAGCCAGCAGCCCAAAACATCCAACTAAACGGACCAGCATAAAATAAACAAAACATTATCAAAACACACAAACACACTCAGCTCTAAATTCAACATTCATAAATAAATTCAACCAACTGGTTCGACAGTCTGTCCGTCAGTGTAATAGACGAGGCGTATAATTGGAAAAATATAACATCCGAATTTTCCATCTGCACCTTAACAAACACACACGCATACACATCACAGTAACAATTAATTAAAATGCACAACAATAGTAGTAATAATTTCTCAGCGAGCCGCCAGGGCAAAGAGAAACGCTTTTCCATACACGATGCTTTCGAAGAGGAGACCGATGAAGCTATACGTGTCTATGGCTCAACTGTGATATCAACACCAATGCGTTCAAAACAACGTTCCACAGATGATGTGACCATACGTATACAAGATCCAAAGTAAGTTCTATACATACATACATAGGTACTACATAAATATGTATATTTCTTCATTTCCTTTCACGTGTCTTCTTTAAAGTGTTTTTGCTTATGCAAATTTCCTTCCGTTTGAGTTGTCGAACAAAATGACTAGAATTGCCCAGAGAATTTCGCAATATGTATGATTAAATCGCTATAAGTGAATATAAAGAAAAATTTTTGTTACATTCGGCCTGCAGTCAAAAATATTCGAATTATCGGATTAAAAATAAAATCATGTAATACTCGTAGGAATATTTAATTAAATACTGGAATATATGGAAATACTAGTGAAAAAAATTAGTTGGAAATTAAAAAAAATAAAATAATTTTTTCTCAATATGTATATTTATGTTCATACACTGGCTAACAAAAGTGTTTAAAGCTAATTTTTTAAAAAATTAAAAAAAGTGAATATTATATGAACATATCAGGGCTTATTTCTTATTTATTTTTAAAACTTTTTTATACAAATAAAACAACAACAAAATATTTTACACTTTGAGTAAACACTGCAATGCTAGTGAAAAAAAATAAGTTGGAAATTAAAAAAAAAATAATTTTGTCTCAATATGTGACAGCGCATAGAGAAAGGGACCTAAGGTAAAAAAAAATCAATTTTCACTTTTTTTTTGTTTTTTTGATGTGGACAACATCTGAGCATCGAATGAGACCACCTATCCCATGCTCCAAAAGTGTTCCCTCCCAGAGATATGCGCGTTTTATTCAGTGATGGTAAACCAAAGAAACACGTATTTAAATCTTTAAAATGGCTCTCCTGAACAAAACAGGTTTTTACCCTTAGATCCCTTTCTATTTTGCGCGTCACATATGTATGTATACATATTTATGTTTATACACTGGCTAACAAAAGTGTTTAAGCTAATTTTTCGAAAAATTAAAAAAAAAAATTAAAAAAACAACAACCAATATAAATTCAAAATAGTCCATAGGATAGTTTTAAATTGGCTCTTTTAGCTTAAGTCGATTTAAGCACTTACTATATCTGTAGAATTTTACGGCCATTACAGAATAATTTGTGAATTTTTTTTTAATTTTCAACAAAATTGTAAACATGAATTTACATTTTTATGAAACAATAACGTCTATTTTGTTTTGTGTCTGAAACAAAACAAGCCCAGCATAACGTTCGCTTATTAGAATGCAATTACATTTGACGGAATAATCAAAAAAGTGCAGTTATAGCATTACAAGAATGTATTATATTTTACTTACAAATAATCAAAAACTAATGGATTACTTTTTGCCTTTTCTCACTTTTTAAAGTTCATTTTCACGATCAATAAATGTATGTCTATACATACATATGTATTTCATTAATAACCGGAAAGTACTAAAACTAAACAAACTTTTTGTTAAGTCACCTTGTTATTTTTGATAGCAGGAGTGTAAAATTTTGTCTAGACATGTGGTTAAATGGCATTAGTAATAATAAATCAAAAACTCGATTTTGAATTTTTTGTTAATTACGACTTTTTGCATTTTAGCTTACGATATGTAGTACATTTTTTTTTTTTTTTTTGAAGTGCGAAATTTTACTTGTGAGATGTAAAAATTATGTCGTGTGAAACCAGTATAAAAAGTTTAGAGAAATTTAGTGACATTTAGTAACTGGGGCTAAAGATTCATTACCTTAGATGTCATATCGCTTATTTACTTCAATAGTGGCACAACTTAAAAAAACCAGTTTTGCAGAAAATGCGTTTTAAGTTTTTATTTTGCATACAACTCAATGGAGAAATGAAAAAAAAAATTCTTCTCTCAGGAGGTGATGGTACAAGCTATTTATGTATATGAAATTTTTACACAAGATAAAATACAAAATGCCGCATCTTTCTGCATTATTAACTCAAAAAACTAATTTTTTGAGTTATGCCACTATTGAAGCAAATGAGCGATATATTCTGCAAATTCAATCCAATCATATAAAAAAAATGTATTTTCATTATTTTTTTTTTCGTGTAAAAACAACAACATATGGGGATGACTTATATACAAATGTCTTTAAATATGTACGCATGTATGACAAATATATTTTTGTTGTTGATATTGTTTACTATATTTAATTTTTTTTACTCACACGTTCCTTCTGCCGCTACAAAAACTTGTAACAATAGTTGAAAACTTGTAATTATCTTAGAATATAATGTATTTGTATTGACAGAATGTAGAAGTATAAATATATTATTCACTCATATTATTCAATGAATCTAAAATTTAAATACATAAATATGTACGTACATATGTACAATGTATATTATATGTGTACATAAACACAATTGCCGGTCGTTTATTATTTAAACAAAATAAAAAAAGAAAATAAATCAAGCAAACTAAAAAGACTAACAACAAAAATGAAAAATAAATACACAAAAATATAACATGATATAAAAACGGCTCGCTGAAAATTTGGAGCTGAATCACATTGTCTCTAAACGATAAAAAAATATTCAAAAGCATTATCCTTGTTATTTTAAATTCCTAAAAATAGATGCCTTGTTTAAGAAAAAAAACTTTTAACTACTGACAAATTTTTGAGTAACATCATTTTGTGAACATTAGAGTTGTCAGATGTAGTGTTTTGTCAAATGTCAACAAATACTGACACAATCTCTTAATTGATCTGGGAAGATAATATTCTTTTACGTGAACTTTTTCTTTTATTGAAGAAAAATGTGAATTTTTATTGATTTACCAAATCACTGCTACCAATAAAATTATAACGAATCTTAAAGATTCATATTTGGGTTTTTTTTCATCAAATCAAACTGTTAGAATACCATACTGATCATACTATTATATAATACAATATATTTTTGTACACTTTTTATTATTGTCCACTGTTCTCTAAATTATATCGAATTAGCTACGTTATATTTTGAACGCAATGTTAAAATTAATTAATGATAATTTAAAATTAAATGGGCTATATCGCCATATCGTCCATTTTCAATGCCAATGTTAAGTGGACCATACATTTTCCATTTTTCATACAAAAAATTTAATTGGCTATACATCGTCCATTTTTTCATAAAAAAATTAAATAGGCTATACGTCGTCCATTTTGCATAAAAAAAATTAAATGGGTTATACATCGTTCATTTTTCATACTTAATCTTAAATGCGCTATACGTTACAATTTTATATAAAAAAAAGAAATGGAGTATACGTAGTCCATGTTTCATTCCAAAAGGAAATGGGCTATACATCATCCTATTTCCCTAATAACAAATTAAATGGGCTACACATCGTCATATTTTCTTAAAAAAAATTAAATGGGCTATACAGCGTCCATTTTTCATACGAAATCTTAAATGCGCTGTACATCTTCCATTTTTCATAAAAAAATTTAATGGGCTAAACATCATCCAGTTTTCACACCAAATCTTAAATGCGCTGTACATTTTCCATTTTTTTATATAAAAAATTAAATTAAATGTTTATACATGTGTAGCATGCATATTGGGCCTGTTCGTGAACGAATCACTGCACTGCGAATGTCAAATATGGAGTACAGAAATAGATATTACTAAAAAGATTTTCGGCGAACTTTTATTGTATTTTAAATTAAAGTTTGCTCGTATGATAATTAAATTTTGTTTTAAGATTTCACGATTAAGGAAGGTGAACGTTTCCTCTGGAAGAAACTAAGACCCAATTGGGTCTCCGACTGGAGGTGTGGTATAGCACAACCTTTCCTAACCTTGCTCGTATGATGCAAAGCACTTATGCATTTATGAACATGCCAATTTTTTCATAAAAAAATATAACTTTATACAATAATGAAACAAATTGCGAATTAATTATGTAAACATATTGAAGATTTGCATCTACATTTTTTTAAAATACGCCAGTTAGTATTTAATGCATGAAGAATATTTGTTTGTTTGTGCATTGGTTAAGCAACGTCTATCTACATACATTTCGTTTCTGGTTAAGAAATGTAGCAGTAGACATCAACCACAAATCTAAAACAAAGCTAAAAAACGATTCATATATTTATAGAAGAACTCTCTCATGGGAATTGTTAAAATTTAAGTTTAAAATTATTTAAACGCACTAATATCCCAAATTAATCTTTACAAACACATATCTTTATTCGATTTTGACCCCATTTATCAGCTTTATTTATCTTTTGTAAACAAAAGAGAGAGATTCAGTTTCCAAATGATTACAAACTTTTGTTTTATTCAAGTTCAGCTGACTGAAAATATTTTCGATATATGAAGACCAGATCTCGTTTTATTTCAGATATTTTTTCAGAAGAAAACAACAGATAATAGCAATAAGAGGGAAATTTTTAAAAAAGCGTTTCCATATTATATAGTTAAAAATCTGCATTTCGTCTTTTTGGAGCGTAAAAATTTGCATGAAGATAAATCTACATTTCTGGCAACCGTGGTGGTAGTAAGCCCGCGCATGAACCGTATCTTAGCGATCGTAAGGTCTACCGAATTTACCTTACATTATTTCCCGTGTTACCAATATTATTTCGCAGACTAGCGGCTAGTCTATTCGTCTAGTCACTAGCCGAATAAGAAATCTTCTGAATTTACTTCGTGCTCGTTGTAGTTAATTGCACGGTAGACGAATATAAAGTCTCCCAAACTTACTTTATATTCGTAGTAATATTATTTTGTAAATTAACCGCATACGAAGTCTTTCGCATTTACTTCGTGCTGGTTGCAGTAAGCTACACGATAGCCGAATATAAAGTCTCCCGAATTATAAATTAAACGAATACGTAGTCTTCCATAATTACTTCGTGTCCGTTGTAGTTAACTGCACTATAGACGAATATAAAGTCTCTCACATTTACTTTATTTTCGGAGTAATATTATTTTTTAAATTAACCGAATGCGAAGTCTTCCGAATTTACTTCGTGATGGTTGAAGTAAGCTGCACGATAGCCAAATATAAAGTCTCCTGAATTGTAAATTAGCCAAACACGAAGTCTTCCAAATTTATTTCGTGTCCGTTGTAGTTAGCTGCACGATAGACGAACATAAAGTCATATACATCGTCTATTTTTGTAAAAAAAATGTTTATGTACGAAAAATAGACGACGTATATAGTCTATTTAATTTTTTTCGTACGAAATGGACAATTTATGGTCCATTAAATTTTTACATATTACATGGGATTTTAATATTTTTCATTGCTCGTTTTGGAACACCCTTTAATGATTAATTCTCATGTATTCGCTGTTTTAGCGGCCAAGGTTCTACATACTCTGTCCAAATTTCAGGTCCGTAGCTCTTACGGTCCCTGAGAAAATACCGTGTGATGGACAGACGGAGAGCGTAGCGAAAACAATAGGGTTCCTTTTCACCTTTGGTGCACGGAACCCTAAAAATGGAGGATGTATAGCCCACTAAATTTTGTATGTGTACTCCATTTAAATTTTTGCATGAAAAATAGACGACGTATAGACTATTTAACTTTTTGCATACGAAAGGGACGATTTATAGGCTATTAAATTTTTTCCTAAAAAACTGAAAAATGGACGATGTATAGCCCATTAAAATTTTTTCATAAAATTTTTTTTCATGAAGAATAATGGATGATGTATAGTCCTTAAAATTTTTTGTACGAAATATAATCGATGTAAATAGTCCATTTGATTTTTTGCGTACGAAATGAACAAGTTATGGTCCATTAAATTTTTACATAAAAAAATGTAAAAATGGACGATGTATAGCCCACTAAATTTTGTATGTGTACTCCATTTAAATTTTTGCATGAAAAAAATCACGATGTATAGCCTATTTAATTTTACGCATACGAAAGGGACGATTTATAGGCTATTAAATTTTTTCATAAAAAATTTAAAAATGGATGATGTATAGCCCATTAAAAATTTTTCATAAAATTTATTTTTCATGAAGAATGGATGGTGTATAGTCCTTAACATTTTTCGTACGAAATATAATCGACGTAAATAGTCCATTTGATTTTTTGCGTACGAAATGAACAAGTTATGGTCCATTAAAGGTTTACATAAAAAAATTAAAAAATGGAGGTTGTATAGCCCACTAAATTTTGTATGTTTACTACTCCATTTAAATATTTGCATGAAAAAAATTAAGATGTATAGTGTGTTTAATTTTTTGCATACCAAAGGGACGAATTATAGGCTATTAAATTTTTTCATAAAAAATTTCAAAATGGACGATGTATAGCCCATTAAAATTTGTTCATAAATTTTTTTTTCATAAAGAATGGATGTTGTATAGTCCTTAAAATTTTTTGTACGAAAAACTAATCGACGTAAACAGTCCATTTGATTTTTTGCATAAGAAATGAACAAGTTATGGTCCACTAAATTTTTACATCAAAAAAATTAAAAAATTAAATTTTGTATGTGTACTCCATTTAAATTTTTGCA
Organism: Tachina grossa; assembly: GCA_949987645.1. Classification (NCBI taxonomy): domain Eukaryota; kingdom Metazoa; phylum Arthropoda; class Insecta; order Diptera; family Tachinidae; genus Tachina; species Tachina grossa. Next base: position 55,657,001 of record OX465276.1, on the reverse strand, counting down.
TGAAAAAAATCACGATGTATAGTCTATTTAATTTTTTGCATTTTTCATAAAAAATTTAAAAATGGACGATGTATAGCCCATTAAAATTTTTTCATAAAAATTTTTTTTCATGAAGAATGGATGATGTATAGTCCTTAAAATTTTTTGTACGAAAAATAATCGACGTAAATAGTCCATTTGATTTTTTGCGTAGGAAATGAACAAGTTATGGTCCATTAAATTTTTACATAAAAAAATTAAAAAATGGAGGATGTATAGCCCACTAAATTTTGTATGTGTACTCCATTTAAATTTTTGCATGAAAAAAATCACGATGTATAGTCTATTTAATTTTTTGCATACGAAAGGGACGATTTATAGGCTATTAAATTTTTTCATAAAAAATTGAAAAATGGACGATGTATATATAGCCCATTAAAATTTTTTCATAAAATTTTTTTCATGAAGAATCGATGGTGTGTAGTCCTTAAAATTTTTTGTACGAAAAATAATCGACGTAAATAGTCCATTTGATTTTTTGCGTAGGAAATGAACAAGTTATGGTCCATTAAATTTTTACATAAAAAAATTAAAAAATGGAGGATGTATAGCCCACTAAATTTTGTATGTGTACTCCATTTAAATTTTTGCATGAAAAAAATCACGATGTATAGTCTATTTAATTTTTTGCATACGAAAGGGACGATTTATAGGCTATTAAATTTTTTCATAAAAAATTGAAAAATGGACGATGTATATATAGCCCATTAAAATTTTTTCATAAAATTTTTTTCATGAAGAATCGATGGTGTGTAGTCCTTAAAATTTTTTGTACGAAAAATAATCGACGTAAATAGTCCATTTGATTTTTTGCGTACGAAATGAACAAGTTATGGTCCATTAAATTTTTACATAAAAAAATTAAAAAATGGAGGATGTATAGCCCACTAAATTTTGTATGTGTACTCCATTTAAATTTTTGCATGAAAAAAATCACGATGTGTCTATTTAATTTTTTGCATATGAAAGGGACGATTTATAGGCTATTAAATTTTTTCATAAATAATTGAAAAATGGACGATGTATAGCCCATTAAAATTTTTTCATAAAAATTTTTTTTCATGAAGAATGGATGATGTATAGTCCTTAAAATTTTTTGTACGAAAAATAATCGACGTAAATAGCCCATTTGATTTTTTGCGTAGGAAATGAACAAGTTATGGTCCATTAAATTTTTACATAAAAAAATTAAAAAATGGAGGATGTATAGCCCACTAAATTTTGTATGTGTACTCCATTTAAATTTTTGCACGAAAAAAATAACGATGTATAGTCTATTTAATTTTTTGCATACGAAAGGGACGATTTATAGGCTATTAAATTTTTTTCATAAATAGTTGAAAAATGGACGATTAAAATTTTTTCATAAAAATTTTTTTCATAAAGAATGGATGATGTATAGTCCTTAAAATTTTTTGTACGAAAAATAATCGACGTAAATAGTCCATTTGATTTTTTGCGTACGAAATGAACAAGTTATGGTCCATTAAATTTTTACATAAAAAAAATTAAAAAATGGAGGACTTATAGCCCACTAAATTTTGTATGTGTACTCCATTTGAATTTTTGCACGAAAAAAATCGCGATGTATAGTCTATTTAATTTTTTGCATACGAAAGGGACGATTTATAGGCTATTAAATTTTTTCATAAAAAATTGAAAAATGGACGATGTATATATAGCCCATTAAAATTTTTTCATAAAATTTTTTTCATGAAGAATCGATGGTGTGTAGTCCTTAAAATTTTTTGTACGAAAAATAATCGACGTAAATAGTCCATTTGATTTTTTGCGTACGAAATGAACAAGTTATGGTCCATTAAATGTTTACATAAAAAAATTAAGAAATGGAGGATGTATAGCCCACTAAATTTTGTATGTGTACTCCATTTAAATTTTTGCATGAAAAAATCACGATGTATAGCGTATTTCATTTTTTTCATATGAAAGGGACGATTTATAGGCTATTAAATTTTTTCATAAATAATTGAAAAATGGACGATGTATAGCCCATTAAAATTTTTTCATAAAAATTTTTTTTCATGAAGAATGGATGATGTATAGTCCTTAAAATTTTTTGTACGAAAAATAATCGACGTAAATAGTCCATTTGATTTTTTGCGTAGGAAATGAACAAGTTATGGTCCATTAAATTTTTACATAAAAAAATTAAAAAATGCAGGATGTATAGCCCACTAAATTGTGTATGTGTACTCCATTTAAATTTTTGCACGAAAAAAATCACGATGTATAGAAGCATGGATGATGTATAGTCCTTAAAATTTTTTGTACGAAAAATAATCGACGTAAATAGTCCATTTGATTTTTGCGTACGAAATGAACAAGTTATGGTCTTTTAAATTTTTACATAAAAAAAATTAAAAAATGGAGGATGTATAGCCCACTAACTTTTGTATGTGTACTCCATTTAAATTTTTGCATGAAAAAAATCACGATGCATAGTCTATTTAACTTTTTGCATACGAAAAGGGCGATTTATAGGCTATTAAATTTTTTCATAAAAAATTGAAAAATGGACGATGTATAGCCCATTAAAATTTTTTCATAAAATTTTTTTTCATAAAGAATGGATGATGTATAGTCTTTAAAATTTTTTGTACGAAAAATAATCGACGTAAATAGTCCATTTGATTTTTTGCGTACGAAATGAACAAGTTATGGTCCATTAAATTTTTACATAAAAAAAATTAAAAAATGGAGGATTTATAGCCCACTAAATTTTGTATGTGTACTCCATTTAAATTTTTGCACGAAAAAAATCACGATGTATAGAAGCATGGATGATGTATAGTCCTTAAAATTTTTTGTACGAAAAATAATCGACGTAAATAGTCCATTTGATTTTTTGCGTACGAAATGAACAAGTTATGGTCCATTAAATTATTACATAAAAAAGATTAAAAAATGGAGGATGTATAGCCCACTAAATTTTGTATGTGTACTCCATTTAAATTTTTGCACGAAAAAAATAACGATGTATAGTCTATTTAATTTTTTGCATACGAAAGGGACGATTTATAGGCTATTAAATTTTTTTCATAAATAATTGAAAAATCGACGATGTATAGCCCATTAAAATTTTTTCATAAAAATTTTTTTCATAAAGAATGGATGATGTATAGTCCTTAAAATTTTTTGTACAAAAAATAATCGACGTAAATAGTCCATTTGATTTTTTGCGTACGAAATGAACAAGTTATGGTCCATTAAATTTTTACATAAAAAAAATTAAAAAATGGAGGATTTATAGCCCACTAAATTTTGTATGTGTACTCCATTTAAATTTTTGCACGAAAAAAATCGCGATGTATAGTCTATTTAATTTTTTGCATACGAAAGGGACGATTTATAGGCTATTAAATTTTTTCATAAAAAATTGAAAAATGGACGATGTATAGCCCATTAAAATTTTTCATAAAATTTTTTTCATGAAGAATCGATGATGTGTAGTCCTTAAAATTTTTTGTACGAAAAATAATCGACGTAAATAGTCCATTTGATTTTTTGCGTACGAAATGAACAAGTTATGGTCCATTAAATGTTTACATAAAAAAAATTAAAAAATGGAGGATTTATAGCCCACTAAATTTTGTATGTGTACTCCATTTAAATTTTTGCACGAAAAAAATCACGATGTATAGAAGCATGGATGATGTATAGTCCTTAAAATTTTTTGTACGAAAAATAATCGACGTGAATAGTCCATTTGATTTTTGCGTACGAAATGAACAAGTAATGTTCCATTAAATTTTTACATAAAAATAATTAAAAAATGGAGGATTTATAGCCCACTAAATTTCGTATGTGTACTCCATTTAAATTTTTGCATGAAAAAAATCACGATGTATTGTCTATTTAATTTTTTGCATACGAAAGGGACGATTTATATGCTGTTAAATTTTTTATGAAAAATTGAAAAATGTTTTCATAAAATTTTTTTCATGAAGAATTGATGATGTATAGTCCTTAAAATTTTTTGTACGAAAAATAATCGACGTAAATAGTCCTTTTGATTTTTTGCGTACGAAATGAACAAGTTATGGTCCATTAAATTTTTACATAAAAAAAATTAAAAAATGGATCATGTATAGCCCGCTAAATTTTGTATGTGTACTCCGTTTAAATTTTTGCATGAAAAAAATCACGATGTATAGTCTATTTAATTTTTTGCGTACGAAATGAACAAGTTATGGTCCATCAAATTTTTACATAAAAAAAAATTAAAAAATGGAGGAGGTATAGCCCACTAAATTTTGTATGTGTACTCCATTTAAATTTTTGCATGAAAAAAATCACGATGTATAGTCTATTTAACTTTTTGCATACGAAAGGGACGATTTATAGGCTATTAAATTTTTTCATAAAAAATTTAAAAATGGAGGATGTATAGCCCACTAACTTTTGTATGTGTACTCCATTTAAATTTTTGCATGAAAAAAATCACGATGCATAGTCTATTTAACTTTTTGCATACGAAAAGGCCGATTTATAGGCTATTAAATTTTTTCATAAAAAATTGAAAAATGGACGATGTATAGCCCATTAAAATTTTTTCATAAAATTTTTTTTCATGAAGAATGGATGGTGTATAGTCCTTAAAATTTTTTGTACGAAAAATAATCGACGTAAATAGTCCATTTGATTTTTTGCGTACAAAATGAACAAGTTATGGTCCATTAAATTATTACATAAAAAAGATTAAAAAATGGAGGATGTATAGCCCACTAAATTTTGTATGTGTACTCCATTTAAATTTTTGCATGAAAAAAATCACGATGTATAGTCTATTTAATTTTTTGCATATGAAAGGGACGATTTATAGGCTATTAAATTTTTTCATAAATAATTGAAAAATGGACGATGTATAATAGCCCATTAAAATTTTTTCATAAAAATTTTTTTTCATGAAGAATGGATGATTTATAGTCCTTAAAAGTTTTTGTACGAAAAATAATCGACGTAAATAGTCCATTTGATTTTTTGCGTAGGAAATGAACAAGTTATGGTCCATTAAATTTTTACATAAAAAAATTAAAAAATGGAGGATGTATAGCCCACTAAATTTTGTATGCGTACTCCATTTAAATTTTTGCACGAAAAAAATCACGATGTATAGTCTATAGGTTATTATTAGGTTATTTATAGGCTATTAAATTTTTTCATAAATAATTGAAAAATGGACGATGTATAGCCCATTAAAATTTTTTCATAAAAATTTTTTTTCATGAAGAATGGATGATGTATAGTCCTTAAAATTTTTTGTACGAAAAATAATCGACGTAAATAGTCCATTTGATTTTTTGCGTACGAAATGAACAAGTTATGGTCCATTAAATTTTTACATAAAAAACAATTAAAAAATGGAGGATGTATAGCCCACTAAATTTTGTATGTGTACTCCATTTAAATTTTTGCATGAAAAAAATCACGATGTATAGTCTATTTAATTTTTTGCATATGAAAGGGACGATTTATAGGCAATTAAATTTTTTCATAAAAAATTTAAAAATGGACGACGTATATATAGCCCATTAAAATTTTTTCATAAATTTTTTTTTATGAAGAATGGATGGTGTGTAGTCCTTAAAATTTTTTGTACGAAAAATAATCGACGTAAATAGTCCATTTGATTTTTTGCGTACGAAATGAACAAGTTATGGTCCATTAAATTTTTACATAAAAAAAATTAAAAAAATGGAGGATTTATAGCCCACTAAATTTTGTATGTGTACTCCATTTAAATTTTTGCATGAAAAATATCACGATGTATAGTCTATTTAATTTTTTGCATATGAAAGGACGGACGATTTATAGGCTATTAAATTTTTTCATAAATAATTGAAAAATGGACGATGTATAGCCCATTAAAATTTTTTCATAAAAATTTTTTTTCATGAAGAATGGATGATGTATAGTCCTTAAAATTTTTTGTACGAAAAATAATCGACGTAAATAGTCCATTTGATTTTTTGCGTACGAAATGAACAAGTTATGGTCCATTAAATTTTTACATAAAAAAATTAAAAAATGGAGGATGTATAGCCCACTAAATTTTGTATGTGTACTCCATTTAAATTTTTGCACGAAAAAAATCACGATGTATAGCCTATTTAATTTTTTGCATACGAAAGGGACGATTTATAGGCTATTAAATTTTTTCATAAATAATTGAAAAATGGACGATGTATAGCCCATTAAAATTTTTTCATAAAAATTTTTTTTCATGAAGAATGGATGATGTATAGTCCTTAAAATTTTTTGTACGAAAAATAATCGACGTAAATAGTCCATTTGATTTTTTGCGTACGAAATGAACAAGTTATGGTCCATTAAATTTTTACATAAAAAAAAATTAAAAAATGGAGGATGTATAGCCCATTAAAATTCTTTTAATAAAAATTTTTTTAATATCCTTAAAATTTTTTATACGAAAAATAATCGACATAAACAGTCCATTTGATTTTTTGCGTACGAAATAAACAAGTTATGGTCCATTAAATTTGTACATAAAAAAAATTGAAAAATGGAGGATGTATAGCCCACTAACTTTTGTATGTGTACTCCATTTAAATTTTTGCATGAAAAAAATCACGATGCATAGTCTATTTAACTTTTTGCATACGAAAAGGGCGATTTATAGGCTATTAAATTTTTACATAAAAAATTGAAAAATGGACGATGTATAATAGCCCATTAAAATTTTTTCATAAAATTTTTTTTTTCATGAAGAATGGATGGTGTATAGTACTTAAAATTTTTTGTACGAAAAATAATCGACGTAAATAGTCCATTTGATTTTTTGCGTACAAAATGAACAAGTTATGGTCCATTAAATTATTACATAAAAAAGATTAAAAAATGGAGGATGTATGGCCCACTAAATTTTGTATGTGTACTCCATTTAAATTTTTGCATGAAAAAAATCACGATGTATAGTCTATTTAATTTTTTGCATATGAAAGGGACGAATTATAGGCAATTAAATTTTTTCATAAAAAATTTAAAAATGGACGACGTATATATAGCCCATTAAAATTTTTTCATAAATTTTTTTTTATGAGGAATGGATGGTGTGTAGTCCTTAAAATTTTTTGTACGAAAAATAATCGACGTAAATAGTCCATTTGATTTTTTGCGTACGAAATGAACAAGTTATGGTCCATTAAATTTTTACATAAAAAAAATTAAAAAAATGGAGGATTTATAGCCCACTAAATTTTGTATGTGTACTCCATTTAAATTTTTGCATGAAAAAAATCACGATGTATAGTCTATTTAATTTTTTGCATATGAAAGGACGGACGATTTATAGGCTATTAAATTTTTTCATAAATAATTGAAAAATGGACGATGTATAGCCCATTAAAATTTTTTCATAAAAATTTTTTTTCATGAAGAATGGATGACGTATAGTCCTTAAAATTTTTTGTACGAAAAATAATCGACGTAAATAGTCCATTTGATTTTTTGCGTAGGAAATGAACAAGTTATGGTCCATTAAATTTTTACATAAAAAAATTAAAAAATGGAGGATGTATAGCCCACTAAATTTTGTATGTGTACTCCATTTAAATTTTTGCACGAAAAAAATCACGATGTATAGCCTATTTAATTTTTTGCATACGAAAGGGACGATTTATAGGCTATTAAATTTTTTCATAAATAATTGAAAAATGGACGATGTATAGCCCATTAAAATTTTTTCATAAAAATTTTTTTTCATGAAGAATGGATGATGTATAGTCCTTAAAATTTTTTGTACGAAAAATAATCGACGTAAATAGTCCATTTGATTTTTTGCGTACGAAATGAACAAGTTATGGTCCATTAAATTTTTACATAAAAAAAAATTAAAAAATGGAGGATGTATAGCCCATTAAAATTCTTTTAATAAAAATTTTTTTAATATCCTTAAAATTTTTTATACGAAAAATAATCGACATAAACAGTCCATTTGATTTTTTGCGTACGAAATAAACAAGTTATGGTCCATTAAATTTTTACATAAAAAAAATTGAAAAATGGAGGATGTATAGCCCACTAACTTTTGTATGTGTACTCCATTTAAATTTTTGCATGAAAAAAATCACGATGCATAGTCTATTTAACTTTTTGCATACGAAAAGGGCGATTTATAGGCTATTAAATTTTTACATAAAAAATTGAAAAATGGACGATGTATAATAGCCCATTAAAATTTTTTCATAAAATTTTTTTTTTCATGAAGAATGGATGGTGTATAGTACTTAAAATTTTTTGTACGAAAAATAATCGACGTAAATAGTCCATTTGATTTTTTGCGTACAAAATGAACAAGTTATGGTCCATTAAATTATTACATAAAAAAGATTAAAAAATGGAGGATGTATGGCCCACTAAATTTTGTATGTGTACTCCATTTAAATTTTTGCATGAAAAAAATCACGATGTATAGTCTATTTAATTTTTTGCATATGGAGGGGACGATTTATAGGCTATTAAATTTTTTCATAAAAAATTTAAAAATGGACGATGTATTTATAGCCCATTAAAATTTTTTCATAAAAATTTTTTTTCATGAAGAATGGATGATGTATAGTCCTTAAAATTTTTTGTACGAAAAATAATCGACGTAAATAGTCCATTTGATTTTTTGCGTACAAAATGAACAAGTTATGGTCCATTAAATTATTACATAAAAAAGATTAAAAAATGGAGGATGTATAGCCTACTAAATTTTGCATGTGTACTCCATTTAAATTTTTGCACGAAAAAAATCACGATGTATAGTCTATTTAATTTTTTGCATACGAAAGGGACGATTTATAGGCTATTAAATTTTTTCATAAATAATTGAAAAATGGACGATTTTTTTCATAAAATTTTTTTTTTATGAAGAATGGATGATGTATATTCCCTAAAATTTTTTGTACGAAAAATAATCTATGTAAATAGTCCATTTGATTTTTTGCGTACGAAATGAACAAGTTATGGTCCATTAAATTTTTACATAAAAAAAAATTAAAAAATGGAGGATGTATAGCCCATTAAAATTCTTTTAATAAAAAATTTTTTTATAGTCCTTAAAATTTTTTATACGAAAAATAATCGACATAAACAGTCCATTTGATTTTTTGCGTACGAAATAAACAAGTTATGGTCCATTAAATTTTTACATAAAAAAAATTAAAAAATGGAGGATGTACAGCCCACTAAATTTTGTATGTGTACTCCATTTAAATTTTTACATGAAAGAAATCACGATGTATAGTCTATTTAATTTTTTGCATATGAAAGGGACGATTTATAGGCTATTAAATTTTTTCATAAAAAATTGAAAAATGGACGATCTATAGCCCATTTAAAATTTTTTCTTAAAATTTTTTTTTATGAAGAATGGATGATATATATTCCCTAAAATTTTTTTGTACGAAAAATAATCGATGTAAATAGTCCATTTGATTTTTTGCGTACGAAATGTACAAGTTATGTCCATTAAATTTTTACATAAAAAAAATTAAAAAATGGAGGATTTATAGCCCACTAAATTTTGTATGTGTACTCCATTTAAATTTTTGCATGAAAAAAAATCACGATGTATAGTCTATTTAATTTTTTGCATACGAAAGGGGCGATTTATAGGCTACTAAATTTTTTTATAAAAAATTGAAAAATGGACGATGTATAAACCATTTAAAATTTTTTCATAAAAATTTTTTTTATGAAGAATGGATAATGTACAGTCCTTAAAATTTTTGTACGAAAAATAATCGACGTAAATAGTCCATTTGATTTTTTGCGTACGAAATGAACAAGTTATGGTCCATTAAATTTTTACATAAAAAAAAATTAAAAAATGGAGGATGTATAGCCCACTAAATTTTGTATGTGTACTCCATTTAAATTTTTGCATGAAAAAAATCACGATGTATAGTCTAATTAATTTTTTGCATACGAAAGGGACGATTTATAGGCTATTAAATTTTTTCATAAAAAATTTAAAAAGGACGATGTATAATAAATAGCCCATTAAAATTTTTTCATAAAAATTTTTTTTATGAAGAATGGATAATGTATAGTCCTTAAAATTTTTTGTACGAAAAATAATCGACGTAAATAGTCCATTTGATTTTTTGCGTACGAAAGGAACAAGTTATGGTCCATTAAATTTTTACATAAAAAACAATTAAAAAATGGAGGATGTATAGCCCACTAAATTTTGTATGTGTACTCCATTTAAATTTTTGCATGAAAAAAATCATGATGTATAGTCTATTTAATTTTTTGCATACGAAAGGGACGATTTATAGGCTATTAAATTTTTTCATAAATAATTGAAAAATGGACGATTTTTTTCATAAAATTTTTTTTTATGAAGAATGGATGATGTATATTCCCTAAAATTTTTTGTACGAAAAATAATCGATGTAAATAGTCCATTTGATTTTTTGCGTACGAAATGAACAAGTTATCGTCCATTAAATTTTTACATAAAAAAAAAATTAAAAAATGGAGGATGTATAGCCCATTAAAATTCTTTTAATAAAAATTTTTTTTATAGTCCTTAAAATTTTTTATACGAAAAATAATCGACATAAACAGTCCATTTGATTTTTTGCGTACGAAATAAACAAGTTATGGTCCATTAAATTTTTACATAAAAAATTCAAAATGGAGGATGTATAGCCACTAAATTTTGTATGTGTACTCCATTTAAATTTTTGCATGAAAAAAAATTACGATGTATAGTCTATTTAATTTTTTTGCATACGAAAGGGGCGATTTATAGGCTACTAAATTTTTTTATAAAAAATTGAAAAATGGACGATGTATAGCCCATTTAAAATTTTTTCATAAAAATTTTTTTTATGAAGAATGGATAATGTATAGTCCTTAAAATTTTTGTACGAAAAATAATCGACGTAAATAGTCCATTTGATTTTTTGCGTACGAAATGAACAAGTTATGTCCATTAAATTTTTACATAAAAAAAATTAAAAAATGGAGGATTTATAGCCCACTAAATTTTGTATGTGTACTCCATTTAAATTTTTGCATGAAAAAAATCACGATGTATAGTCTATTTAATTTTTTGCATATGAAAGGGAAAATTTATGGGCTATTAAATTTTTTCATAAATAACTGAAAAATGGACGATGTATATATAGCCCATTAAAATTTTTTCATAAAAATTTTTTTTCATGAAGAATGGATGATGTATATTCCCTAAAATTTTTTGTACGAAAAATAATCGACGTAAATAGTCCATTTGATTTTTTTCGTACGAGATGAACAAGTTGTGGTACATTAAATTTTTACATAAAAAAAAAATAAAAAATGGAGGATGTATAGCCCACTAAATTTTGTATGTGTACTCCATTTAAATTTTTGCATGAAAAAAATCACGATGTATAGTCTAATTAATTTTTTGCATACGAAAGGGACGATTTATAGGCTATTAAATTTTTTCATAAATAATTGAAAAATGGACGATGTATAATAGCCCATTAAAATTTTTTCATAAAAATTTTTTTTATGAAGAATGGATGATGTATAGTCCTTAAAATTTTTTGTACGAAAAATAATCGACGTAAATAGTCCATTTGATTTTTTGCGTACGAAATGAACAAGTTATGCTCCATTAAATTTTTACATAAAAAACAATTAAAAAATGGAGGATGTATAGCCCACTAAATTTTGTATGTGTACTACTCTATTTAAATTTTTGAATGAAAAAAATCATGATGTATAGTCTATTTAATTTTTTGCATACGAAAGGGACGATTTATAGGCTATTAAATTTTTTCATAAAAAATTTAAAAAGGACGATGTATAGCCCATTAAAATTTTTTCATAAAATTTTTTTTATGAAGATTGGATGATGTATATTCCCTAAAATTTTTTGTACGAAAAATAATCGATGTAAATAGTCCATTTGATTTTTTGCGTACGAAATGAACAAGTTATGGTCCATTAAATTTTTACATAAAAAATTCAAAATGGAGGATGTATAGCCACTAAATTTTGTATGTGTACTCCATTTAAATTTTTGCTTGAAAAAAAATTACGATGTATAGTCTATTTAATTTTTTGCATACGAAAGGGGCGATTTATAGGCTACTAAATTTTTTTATAAAAAATTGAAAAATGGACGATGTATACCCATTTAAAATTTTTTCATAAAAATTTTTTTTATGAAGAATGGATAATGTATAGTCCTTAAAATTTTTGTACGAAAAATAATCGACGTAAATAGTCCATTTGATTTTCTGCGTAGGAAATGAACAAGTTATGGTCCATTAAATTTTTACATAAAAAAAATTAAAAAATGGAGGATGTATAGCCCACTAAATTTTGCATGTGTACTCCATTTAAATTTTTGCACGAAAAAAATCACGATGTATAGTCTATTTAATTTTTTGCATACGAAAGGGACGATTTATAGGCTATTAAATTTTTTCATAAATAATTGAAAAATGGACGATTTTTTTCATAAAATTTTTTTTTATGAAGAATGGATGATGTATATTCCCTAAAATTTTTTGTACGAAAAATAATCGATGTAAATAGTCCATTTGATTTTTTGCGTACGAAATGAACAAGTTATGGTCCATTAAATTTTTACATAAAAAATTCAAAATGGAGGATGTATAGCCACTAAATTTTGTATGTGTACTCCATTTAAATTTTTGCATGAAAAAAAATTACGATGTATAGTCTATTTAATTTTTTGCATACGAAAGGGGCGATTTATAGGCTATTAAACTTTTTCATAAAAAATTTAAAAAGGACGATGTATAGCCCATTAAAATTTTTTCATAACAATTTTTTTTATGAAGAATGGATGATGTATAGTCCTTAAAATTTTTTGTACGAAAAATAATCGACGTAAATAGTCCATTTGATTTTTTGCGTACGAAATGAACAAGTTATGGTCCATTAAATTATTACATAAAAAAAAATTAAAAAATGGAGGATGTATAGCCCACTAAATTTTGTATGTGTACTCCATTTAAATTTTTGCATGATAAAAATCACGATGTATAGTCTAATTAATTTTTTGCATACGAAAGGGACGATTTATAGGCTATTAAATTTTTTCATAAAAAATTTAAAAAGGACGATGTATAGCCCATTAAAATTTTTTCATAAAAATTTTTTTTATGAAGAATGGATGATGTATAGTCCTTAAAATTTTTTGTACGAAAAATAATCGACGTAAATAGTCCATTTGATTTGTTGCGTACGAAATGAACAAGTTATGGTCCATTAAATTTTTACATAAAAAAAGTTAAAAAATGGAGGATTTATAGCCCACTAAATTTTGTATGTGTACTCCATTTAAATTTTTGCATGAAAAAAATCACGATGTATAGTCTATTTAATTTTTTGCATATGAAAGGGAAAATTTATGGGCTATTAAATTTTTTCATAAATAACTGAAAAATGGACGATGTATATATAGCCCATTAAAATTTTTTCATAAAAATTTTTTTTCATGAAGAATGGATGATGTATATTCCCTAAAATTTTTTGTACGAAAAATAATCCACGTAAATAGTCCATTTGATTTTTTTCGTACGAGATGAACAAGTTGTGGTACATTAAATTTTTACATAAAAAAAAAATAAAAAATGGAGGATGTATAGCCCACTAAATTTTGTATGTGTACTCCATCTAAATGTTTGCATGAAAAAAATCACGATGTATAGTCTATTTAATTTCTTGCATATGAAAGGGACGATTTATAGGCTATTAAATTTTTTCATAAATAATTGAAAAATGGACGATGTATAGCCCATTAAAATTTTTTCATAAAATTTTTTTTCATGAAGAATGGATGATGTATAGTCCTTAAAATTGTTTGTACGAAAAATAATCGACGTAAATAGTCCATTTGATTTTTTGCGTACGAAATGAACAAGTTATGGTCCATTAAATTTTTACATAAAAAACAATTAAAAAATGGAGGATGTATAGCCCACTAAATTTTGTATGTGTACTCCATTTAAATTTTTGCATGAAAAAAATCATGATGTATAGTCTATTTAATTTTTAGCATACGAAAGGGACGATTTATAGGCTATTAAATTTTTTCATAAATAATTGAAAAATGGACGATTTTTTTCATAAAATTTTTTTTTTATGAAGAATGGATGATGTATATTCCCTAAAATTTTTTGTACGAAAAATAATCGATGTAAATAGTCCATTTGATTTTTTGCGTACGAAATGAACAAGTTATGGTCCATTAAATTTTTACATAAAAAAAAATTAAAAAATGGAGGATGTATAGCCCATTAAAATTCTTTTAATAAAAATTTTTTTTATAGTCCTTAAAATTTTTTATACGAAAAATAATCGACATAAACAGTCCATTTGATTTTTTGCGTACGAAATAAACAAGTTATGGTCCATTAAATTTTTACATAAAAAAAATTAAAAAATGGAGGATGTACAGCCCACTAAATTTTGTATGTGTACTCCATTTAAATTTTTACATGAAAGAAATCACGATGTATAGTCTATTTAATTTTTTGCATATGAAAGGGACGATTTATAGGCTATTAAATTTTTTCATAAAAAATTGAAAAATGGACGATCTATAGCCCATTTAAAATTTTTTCATAAAATTTTTTTTTTATGAAGAATGGATGATATATATTCCCTAAAATTTTTTTGTACGAAAAATAATCGATGTAAATAGTCCATTTGATTTTTTGCGTACGAAATGAACAAGTTATGTCCATTAAATTTTTACATAAAAAAAATTAAAAAATGGAGGATTTATAGCCCACTAAATTTTGTATGTGTACTCCATTTAAATTTTTGCATGAAAAAAATCACGATGTATAGTCTATTTAATTTTTTGCATATGAAAGGGAAAATTTATAGGCTATTAAATTTTTTCATAAATAACTGAAAAATGGACGATGTATATATAGCCCATTAAAATTTTTTCATAAAAATTTTTTTTCAGGAAGAATGGATGATGTATATTCCCTAAAATTTTTTGTACGAAAAATAATCGACGTAAATAGTCCATTTGATTTTTTTCGTACGAGATGAACAAGTTGTGGTACATTAAATTTTTACATAAAAAAAAATAAAAAATGGAGGATTTATAGCCCACTAAATTTTGTATGTGTACTCCATTTAAATTTTTGCATGAAAAAAAATCACGATGTATAGTCTATTTAATTTTTTGCATACGAAAGGGGCGATTTATAGGCTACTAAATTTTTTTATAAAAAATTGAAAAATGGACGATGTATAAACCATTTAAAATTTTTTCATAAAAATTTTTTTTATGAAGAATGGATAATGTACAGTCCTTAAAATTTTTGTACGAAAAATAATCGACGTAAATAGTCCATTTGATTTTTTGCGTACGAAATGAACAAGTTATGGTCCATTAAATTTTTACATAAAAAAAAATTAAAAAATGGAGGATTTATAGCCCACTAAATTTTGTATGTGTACTCCATTTAAATTTTTGCATGAAAAAAATCACGATGTATAGTCTAATTAATTTTTTGCATACGAAAGGGACGATTTATAGGCTATTAAATTTTTTCATAAAAAATTTAAAAAGGACGATGTATAGCCCATTAAAATTTTTTCATAAAATTTTTTTTTATGAAGAATGGATGATGTATAGTCCTTAAAATTTTTTGTACGAAAAATAATCGACGTAAATAGTCCATTTGATTTTTTGCGTACGAAATGAACAAGTTATGGTCCATTAAATTTTTACATAAAAAAAATTAAAAAATGGAGGATGTATAGCCCACTAAATTTTGTATGTGTACTCCATCTAAATGTTTGCATGAAAAAAATCACGATGTATAGTCTATTTAATTTTTTTCATATGAAAGGGACGATTTATAGGCTATTAAATTTTTTCATAAATAATTGAAAAATGGACGATGTATAGCCCATTAAAATTTTTTCATAAAATTTTTTGTCATGAAGAATGGATGATGTATAGTCCTTAAAATTGTTTGTACGAAAAGTAATCGACGTAAATAGTCCATTTGATTTTTTTCGTACGAGATGAACAAGTTATGGTCCATTAAATTTTTACATAAAAAAATTAAAAAATGGAGGATGTATAGCCCACTAAATTTTGTATGTGTACTCCATTTAAATTTTTGCATGAAAAAAATCACGATGTATAGTCTAATTAATTTTTTGCATACGAAAGGGACGATTTATAGGCTATTAAATTTTTTCATAAAAAATTTAAAAAGGACGATGTATAGCCCATTAAAATTTTTTCATAAAAATTTTTTTTATGAAGAATGGATGATGTATAGTCCTTAAAATTTTTTGTACGAAAAATAATCGACGTAAATAGTCCATTTGATTTTTTGCGTACGAAATGAACAAGTTATGGTCCATTAAATTTTTACATAAAAAACAATTAAAAAATGGAGGATTTATAGCCCACTAAATTTTGTATGTGTACTTCATTTAAATTTTTGCATGAAAAAAATCATGATGTATAGTCTATTTAATTTTTTGCATACGAAAGGGACGATTTATAGGCTATTAAATTTTTTCATAAAAAATTTAAAAAGGACGATGTATAGCCCATTAAAATTTTTTCATAAAATTTTTTTTTATGAAGAATGGATGATGTATATTCCCTAAAATTTTTTGTACGAAAAATAATCGATGTAAATAGTCCATTTGATTTTTTGCGTACGAAATGAACAAGTTATGGTCCATTAAATTTTTACATAAAAAAAAATAAAAAATGGAGGATGTATAGCCCATTAAAATTCTTTTAATAAAAATTTTTTTTATATCCTTAAAATTTTTTATACGAAAAATAATCGACATAAACAGTCCATTTGATTTTTTGCGTACGAAATAAACAAGTTATGGTCCATTAAATTTTTACAAAAAAAAATTAAAAAATGGAGGATTTATAGCCCACTAAATTTTGCATGTGTACTCCATTTAAATTTTTGCACGAAAAAAATCACGATGTATAGTCTATTTAATTTTTTGCATATGAAAGGGACGGACGATTTATAGGCTATTAAATTTTTTCATAAATAATTGAAAAATGGACGATGTATAGCCCATTAAAATTTTTTCATAAAAATTTTTTTTCATGAAGAATGGATGACGTATAGTCCTTAAAATTTTTTGTACGAAAAATAATCGACGTAAATAGTCCATTTGATTTTTTGCGTAGGAAATGAACAAGTTATGGTCCATTAAATTTTTACATAAAAAAAATTAAAAAATGGAGGATGTATAGCCCACTAAATTTTGCATGTGTACTCCATTTAAATTTTTGCACGAAAAAAATCACGATGTATAGTCTATTTAATTTTTTGCATACGAAAGGGACGATTTATAGGCTATTAAATTTTTTCATAAATAATTGAAAAATGGACGATTTTTTTCATAAAATTTTTTTTTATGAAGAATGGATGATGTATATTCCCTAAAATTTTTTGTACGAAAAATAATCGATGTAAATAGTCCATTTGATTTTTTGCGTACGAAATGAACAAGTTATGGTCCATTAAATTTTTACATAAAAAAAATTAAAAAATGGAGGATGTATAGCCCATTAAAATTCTTTTAATAAAAATTTTTTTTATAACCCTTAAAATTTTTTATACGAAAAATAATCGACATAAACAGTCCATTTGATTTTTTGCGTACGAAATAAACAAGTTATGGTCCATTAAATTTTTACATAAAAAAAATTAAAAAATGGAGGATTTATAGCCCACTAAATTTTGTATGTGTACTCCATTTAAATTTTTGCATGAAAAAAATCACGATGTATAGTCTATTTAATTTTTTGCATATGAAAGGGACGGACGATTTATAGGCTATTAAATTTTTTCATAAATAACTGAAAAATGGACGATGTATATATAGCCCATTAAAATTTTTTCATAAAAATTTTTTTTCATGAAGAATGGATGATGTATATTCCCTAAAATTTTTTGTACGAAAAATAATCGACGTAAATAGTCCATTTGATTTTTTTCGTACGAGATGAACAAGTTGTGGTACATTAAATTTTTACATAAAAAAAAATTAAAAATGGAGGATGTATAGCCCACTAAATTTTGTATGTGTACTCCATTTAAATTTTTGCATGAAAAAAATCACGATGTATAGTCTAATTAATTTTTTGCATACGAAAGGGACGACTTATAGGCTATTAAATTTTTTCATAAAAAATTTAAAAAGGACGATGTATAGCCCATTAAAATTTTTTCATAAAAATTTTTTTTATGAAGAATGGATGATGTATAGTCCTTAAAATTTTTTGTACGAAAAATAATCGACGTAAATAGTCCATTTGATTTTTTGCGTACGAAATGAACAAGTTATGGTCCATTAAATTTTTACATAAAAAAAATTAAAAAATGGAGGATGTATAGCCCACTAAATTTTGTATGTGTACTCCATTTAAATTTTTGCATGAAAAAAATCACGATGTATAGTCTAATTAATTTTTTGCATACGAAAGGGACGATTTATAGGCTATTAAATTTTTTCATAAAAAATTTAAAAAGGACGATGTATAGCCCATTAAAATTTTTTCATAAAAATTTTTTTTATGAAGAATGGATGATGTATAGTCCTTAAAATTTTTTGTACGAAAAATAATCGACGTAAATAGTCCATTTGATTTTTTGCGTACGAAATGAACAAGTTATGGTCCATTAAATTTTTACATAAAAGAAGTTAAAAAATGGAGGATTTATAGCCCACTAAATTTTGTATGTGTACTCCATTTAAATTTTTGCATGAAAAAAATCACGATGTATAGTCTAATTAATTTTTTGCATACGAAAGGGACGATTTATAGGCTATTAAATTTTTTCATAAAAAATTTAAAAAGGACGATGTATAGCCCATTAAAATTTTTTCATAAAAATTTTTTTTATGAAGAATGGATGATGTATAGTCCTTAAAATTTTTTGTACGAAAAATAATCGACGTAAATAGTCCATTTGATTTTTTGCGTACGAAATGAACAAGTTATGGTCCATTAAATTTTTACATAAAAAAAATTAAAAAATGGAGGATGTATAGCCCACTAAATTTTGTATGTGTACTCCATTTAAATTTTTGCATGAAAAAAATCACGATGTATAGTCTAATTAATTTTTTGCATACGAAAGGGACGATTTATAGGCTATAAAATTTTTTCATAAAAAATTTAAAAAGGACGATGTATAGCCCATTAAAATTTTTTCATAAAAATTTTTTTTATGAAGAATGGATGATGTATAGTCCTTAAAATTTTTTGTACGAAAAATAATCGAAGTAAATAGTCCATTTGATTTTTTGCGTACGAAATGAACAAGTTATGGTCCATTAAATTTTTACATAAAAAAAGTTAAAAAATGGAGGATTTATAGCCCACTAAATTTTGTATGTGTACTCCATTTAAATTTTTGCATGAAAAAACTCACGATGTATAGTCTATTTAATTTTTTGCATACGAAAGGGACGATTTATAGGCTATTAAATTTTTTCATAAATAATTGAAAATTGGACGATGTATATATAGCCCATTAAAATTTTTTCATAAAAATTTTTTTTCATGAAGAATGGATGATGTATAGTCCTTAAAATTTTTTGTACAAAAAATAATCGACGTAAATAGTCCATTTGATTTTTTGCGTACGAAATGAACAAGTTATGGTCCATTAAATTTTTACATAAAAAAAATTAAAAAATGGAGGATGTAAAGCCCACTAAATTTTGTATGTGTACTTTATTTAAATTTTTGCATGAAAAAAATCACGATGTATAGTCTATTTAATTTTTTGCATACGAAAGGGACGATTTATAGGCTATTAAATTTTTTCATAAATAATTGAAAAATGGACGATGTATATATAGCCCATTAAAATTTTTTCATAAAAATTTTTTTCATGAAGAATGGATGATGTATAGTCCTTAAAATTTTTTATACGAAAAATAATCGACGTAAATAGTCCATTTGATTTTTTTCGTACGAAATGAACAAGTTATGGTCCATTAAATTTTTACATAAAAAAAATTAAAAAATGGAGGATGCATAGCCCACTAAATTTTGTATGTGTACTCCATTTAAATTTTGGCATGAAAAAAATCACGATGTATAGTCTATTTAATATTTTGCATATGAAAGGGACGATTTATAGGCTATTAAATTTTTTCATAAATAATTGAAAAATGGACGATGTATATATAGCCCATTAAAATTTTTTCATAAAAATTTTTTTTCATGAAGAATGGATGATGTATAGTCCTTAAAATTTTTTGTACAAAAAATAATCGACGTAAATAGTCCATTTGATTTTTTGCGTACGAAATGAACAAGTTATGGTCCATTAAATTTTTACATAAAAAAAATTAAAAAATGGAGGATTTATAGCCCACTAAATTTTGTATGTGTACTCCATTTAAATTTTTGCATGAAAAAACTCACGATGTATAGTCTATTTAATTTTTTGCATACGAAAGGGACGATTTATAGGCTATTAAATTTTTTCATAAAAAATTTAAAAATGGACGATGTATATATAGCCCATTAAAATTTGTTCATAAAAATTTTTTTTCATGAAGAATGGATGGTGTATAGTCCTTAAAATTTTTTTTACGAAAAATAATCGACGTAAATAGTCCATTTGATTTTTTGCGTACAAAATGAACAAGTTATGGTCCATTAAATTTTTACATAAAAAAAAATTAAAAAATGGAGGATGTATAGCCCACTAAATTTTGTATGTGTACTCCATTTAAATTTTTGCATGAAAAAAATCACGATGTATAGTCTATTTAATTTTTTGCATACGAAAGGGACGATTTATAGGCTATTAAATTTTTTCATAAAAAATTTAAAAAGGACGATGTATAGCCCATTAAAATTTTTTCATAAAAATTTTTTTTATGAAGAATGGATGATGTATAGCCCTTAAAATTTTTTGTACGAAAAATAATCGACGTAAATAGTCGATTTGATTTTTTTCGTACGAAATGAACAAGTTATGGTCCATTAAATTTTTACATAAAAAAAATTAAAAAATGGAGGATGCATAGCCCACTAAATTTTGTATGTGTACTCCATTTAAATTTTGGCATGAAAAAAATCACGATGTATAGTCTATTTAATATTTTGCATATGAAAGGGACGATTTATAGGCTATTAAATTTTTTCATAAATAATTGAAAAATAGACGATGTATATATAGCCCATTAAAATTTTTTCATAAAAATTTTTTTCATGAAGAATGGATGATGTATAGTCCTTAAAATTTTTTATACAAAAAATAATCGACGTAAATAGTCCATTTGATTTTTTTCGTACGAAATGAACAAGTTATGGTCCATTAAATTTTTACATAAAAAAAATTAAAAAATGGGGGATGTATAGCCCACTAAATTTTGTATGTGTACTCCATTTAAATTTTTGCATGAAAAAATTACGGTGTATAGTCTATTTAATTTTTTGCATACGAAAGGGACGATTTATAGGCTATTAAATTTTTTCATAAATAATTGAAAAATGGACGATGTATAGCCCATTAAAATTTTTTCATAAAATTTTTTTTTCATGAAGAATGGACGTAATAATCGACGTAAATAGTCCATTTGATTTTTTGCGTACGAAATGAACAAGTTATGGTCCATTAAATTTTTACATAAAAAAAATTAAAAAATGGAGGATGTATAGCCCACTAAATTTTGTATGTGTACTCCATTTAAATTTTTGCATGAAAAAAATCACGATGTGTAGTCTAATTAATTTTTTGCATACGAAAGGGACGATTTATAGGCTATTAAATTTTTTCTTAAAAAAATTAAAAAGGACGATGTATAGCCCATTAAAATTTTTTCATAAAAATTTTTTTTATGAAGAATGGATGATGTATAGCCCTTAAAATTTTTTGTACGAAAAAAAATCGACGTAAATAGTCCATTTGATTTTTTGCGTACGAAATGAACAAGTTATGGTCCATTAAATTTTTACATAAAAGAAGTTAAAAAATGGAGGATTTATAGCCCACTAAATTTTGTATGTGTACTCCATTTAAATTTTTGCATGAAAAAAATCACGATGTATAGTCTAATTAATTTTTTGCATACGAAAGGGACGATTTATAGGCTATTAAATTTTTTCATAAAAAATTTAAAAAGGACGATGTATAGCCCATTAAAATTTTTTCATAAAAATTTTTTTATGAAGAATGGATGATGTATAGTCCTTAAAATTTTTTGTACGAAAAATAATCGACGTAAATAGTCCATTTGATTTTTTGCGTACGAAATGAACAAGTTATGGTCCATTAAATTTTTACATAAAAAAAATTAAAAAATGGAGGATGTATAGCCCACTAAATTTTGTATGTGTACTCCATTTAAATTTTTGCATGAAAAAAATCACGATGTATAGTCTAATTAATTTTTTGCATACGAAAGGGACGATTTATAGGCTATAAAATTTTTTCATAAAAAATTTAAAAAGGACGATGTATAGCCCATTAAAATTTTTTCATAAAAATTTTTTTTATGAAGAATGGATGATGTATAGTCCTTAAAATTTTTTGTACGAAAAATAATCGACGTAAATAGTCCATTTGATTTTTTGCGTACGAAATGAACAAGTTATGGTCCATTAAATTTTTACATAAAAAAAATTAAAAAATGGAGGATGTATAGCCCACTAAATTTTGTATGTGTACTCCATTTAAATTTTTGCATGAAAAAAATCACGATGTATAGTCTATTTAATTTTTTGCATACGAAAGGGACGATTTATAGGCTATTAAATTTTTTCATAAAAAATTTAAAAAGGACGATGTATAGCCCATTAAAATTTTTTCATAAAAATTTTTTTTATGAAGAATGGATGATGTATAGTCCTTAAAATTTTTTGTACGAAAAATAATCGACGTAAATAGTCCATTTGATTTTTTGCGTACGAAATGAACAAGTTATGGTCCATTAAATTTTTACATAAAAAAAATTAAAAAATGGAGGATGTATAGCCCACTAAATTTTGTATGTGTACTCCATTTAAATTTTTGCATGAAAAAAATCACGATGTATAGTCTATTTAATTTTTTGCATACGAAAGGGACGATTTATAGGCTATTAAATTTTTTCATAAAAAATTTAAAAAGGACGATGTATAGCCCATTAAAATTTTTTCATAAAAATTTTTTTTATGAAGAATGGATGATGTATAGCCCTGAAAATTTTTTGTACGAAAAATAATCGACGTAAATAGTCCATTTGATTTTTTGCGTACGAAATGAACAAGTTATGGTCCATTAAATTTTTACATAAAAAAAATTAAAAAATGGAGGATGTATAGCCCACTAAAGTTTGTATGTGTACTCCATTTAAATTTTTGCATGAAAAAAATCACGGTGTATAGTATATTTAATTTTTTGCATACGAAAGGGACGATTTATAGGCTATTAAATTTTTTCATGAATAATTGAAAAATGGACGATGTATAGCCCATTAAAATTTTTTCATAAAAATTTTTTTTCACGAAGAATGGATGATTTATAGTCCTTAAAATTTTTTGTACGAAAAATAATCTACGTAAATAGTCCATTTGATTTTTTGCGTACGAAATGAACAAGTTATGGTCCATTAAATTTTTACATAAAAAAAATTAAAAAATGGAGGATGTATAGCCCACTAAATTTTGTATGTGTACTCCATTTAAATTTTTGCATGAAAAAATCGCGGTGTATAGTCTATTTAATCTTTTGCATACGAAAGGGACGATTTATAGGCTATTAAATTTTTTCATAAATAATTGAAAAATGGACGATGTATATAGCCCATTAAAATTTTTTCATAAAAATTTTTTTTCATGAAGAATGGACGTAATAATCGACGTAAATAGTCCATTTGATTTTTTGCGTACGAAATGAACAAGTTATGGTCCATTAAATTTTTACATAAAAAAAATAAAAAAAATGGAGGATATATAGCCCACTAAATTTTGTATGTGTACTCCATTTAAATTTTTGCATTAAAAAAATCACGATGTATAGTCTAATTAATTTTTTGCATACGAAAGGGACGATTTATAGGCTATTAAATTTTTTCATAAAAAATTTAAAAAGGACGATGTATAGCCCATTAAAATTTTTTCATAACAATTTTTTTTATGAAGAATGGATGATGTATAGTCCTTAAAATTTTTTGTACGAAAAATAATCGACGTAAATAGTCCATTTGATTTTTTGCGTACGAAATGAACAAGTTATGGTCCATTAAATTATTACATAAAAAAAAATTAAAAAATGGAGGATGTATAGCCCACTAAATTTTGTATGTGTACTCCATTTAAATTTTTGCATGAAAAAAATCACGATGTATAGTCTAATTAATTTTTTGCATACGAAAGGGACGATTTATAGGCTATTAAATTTTTTCATAAAAAATTTAAAAAGGACGATGTATAGCCCATTAAAATTTTTTCATAAAAATTTTTTTTATGAAGAATGGATGATGTATAGTCCTTAAAATTTTTTGTACGAAAAATAATCGATGTAAATAGTCCATTTGATTTTTTGCGTACGAAATGAACAAGTTATGGTCCATTAAATTTTTACATAAAAAAAGTTAAAAAATGGAGGATTTATAGCCCACTAAATTTTGTATGTGTACTCCATTTAAATTTTTGCATGAAAAAACTCACGATGTATAGTCTATTTAATTTTTTGCATACGAAAGGGACGATTTATAGGCTATTAAATTTTTTCATAAATAATTGAAAATTGGACGATGTATATATAGCCCATTAAAATTTTTTCATAAAAATTTTTTTTCATGAAGAATGGATGATGTATAGTCCTTAAAATTTTTTGTACAAAAAATAATCGACGTAAATAGTCCATTTGATTTTTTGCGTACGAAATGAACAAGTTATGGTCCATTAAATTTTTACATAAAAAAAATTAAAAAATGGAGGATGTATAGCCCACTAAATTTTGTATGTGTACTCCATTTAAATTTTTGCATGAAAAAAATCACGATGTATAGTCTATTTAATTTTTTGCATACGAAAGGGACGATTTATAGGCTATTAAATTTTTTCATAAATAATTGAAAAATGGACGATGTATATATAGCCCATTAAAATTTTTTCATAAAAATTTTTTTCATGAAGAATGGATGATGTATAGTCCTTAAAATTTTTTATACGAAAAATAATCGACGTAAATAGTCCATTTGATTTTTTTCGTACGAAATGAACAAGTTATGGTCCATTAAATTTTTACATAAAAAAAATTAAAAAATGGAGGATGCATAGCCCACTAAATTTTGTATGTGTACTCCATTTAAATTTTGGCATGAAAAAAATCACGATGTATAGTCTATTTAATATTTTGCATATGAAAGGGACGATTTATAGGCTATTAAATTTTTTCATAAATAATTGAAAAATGGACGATGTATATATAGCCCATTAAAATTTTTTCATAAAAATTTTTTTTCATGAAGAATGGATGATGTATAGTCCTTAAAATTTTTTGTACAAAAAATAATCGACGTAAATAGTCCATTTGATTTTTTGCGTACGAAATGAACAAGTTATGGTCCATTAAATTTTTACATAAAAAAAATTAAAAAATGGAGGATTTATAGCCCACTAAATTTTGTATGTGTACTCCATTTAAATTTTTGCATGAAAAAACTCACGATGTATAGTCTATTTAATTTTTTGCATATGAAAGGGACGATTTATAGGCTATTAAATTTTTTCATAAAAAATTTAAAAATGGACGATGTATATATAGCCCATTAAAATTTGTTCATAAAAATTTTTTTTCATGAAGAATGGATGGTGTATAGTCCTTAAAATTTTTTTTACGAAAAATAATCGACGTAAATAGTCCATTTGATTTTTTGCGTACAAAATGAACAAGTTATGGTCCATTAAATTTTTACATAAAAAAAAATTAAAAAATGGAGGATGTATAGCCCACTAAATTTTGTATGTGTACTCCATTTAAATTTTTGCATGAAAAAAATCACGATGTATAGTCTATTTAATTTTTTGCATACGAAAGGGACGATTTATAGGCTATTAAATTTTTTCATAAAAAATTTAAAAAGGACGATGTATAGCCCATTAAAATTTTTTCATAAAAATTTTTTTTATGAAGAATGGATGATGTATAGCCCTTAAAATTTTTTGTACGAAAAATAATCGACGTAAATAGTCGATTTGATTTTTTTCGTACGAAATGAACAAGTTATGGTCCATTAAATTTTTACATAAAAAAAATTAAAAAATGGAGGATGCATAGCCCACTAAATTTTGTATGTGTACTCCATTTAAATTTTGGCATGAAAAAAATCACGATGTGTAGTCTATTTAATATTTTGCATATGAAAGGGACGATTTATAGGCTATTAAATTTTTTCATAAATAATTGAAAAATGGACGATGTATATATAGCCCATTAAAATTTTTTCATAAAAATTTTTTTCATGAAGAATGGATGATGTATAGTCCTTAAAATTTTTTATACAAAAAATAATCGACGTAAATAGTCCATTTGATTTTTTTCGTACGAAATGAACAAGTTATGGTCCATTAAATTTTTACATAAAAAAAATTAAAAAATGGGGGATGTATAGCCCACTAAATTTTGTATGTGTACTCCATTTAAATTTTTGCATGAAAAAATTACGGTGTATAGTCTATTTAATTTTTTGCATACGAAAGGGACGATTTATAGGCTATTAAATTTTTTCATAAATAATTGAAAAATGGACGATGTATAGCCCATTAAAATTTTTTCATAAAATTTTTTTTTCATGAAGAATGGACGTAATAATCGACGTAAATAGTCCATTTGATTTTTTGCGTACGAAATGAACAAGTTATGGTCCATTAAATTTTTACATAAAAAAAATAAAAAAAATGGAGGATATATAGCCCACTAAATTTTGTATGTGTACTCCATTTAAATTTTTGCATGAAACAAATCACGATGTATAGTCTAATTAATTTTTTGCATACGAAAGGGACGATTTATAGGCTATTAAATTTTTTCATAAAAAAATTAAAAAGGACGATGTATAATAGCCCATTAAAATTTTTTCATAAAAATTTTTTTTATGAAGAATAGATGATGTATAGCCCTTAAAATTTTTTGTACGAAAAAAAATCGACGTAAATAGTCCATTTGATTTTTTGCGTACGAAATGAACAAGTTATGGTCCATTAAATTTTTACATAAAAGAAGTTAAAAAATGGAGGATTTATAGCCCACTAAATTTTGTATGTGTACTCCATTTAAATTTTTGCATGAAAAAAATCACGATGTATAGTCTAATTAATTTTTTGCATACGAAAGGGACGATTTATAGGCTATTAAATTTTTTCATAAAAAATTTAAAAAGGACGATGTATAGCCCATTAAAATTTTTTCATAAAAATTTTTTTTATGAAGAATGGATGATGTATAGTCCTTAAAATTTTTTGTACGAAAAATAATCGACGTAAATAGTCCATTTGATTTTTTGCGTACGAAATGAACAAGTTATGGTCCATTAAATTTTTACATAAAAAAAATTAAAAAATGGAGGATGTATAGCCCACTAAATTTTGTATGTGTACTCCATTTAAATTTTTGCATGAAAAAAATCACGATGTATAGTCTAATTAATTTTTTGCATACGAAAGGGACGATTTATAGGCTATAAAATTTTTTCATAAAAAATTTAAAAAGGACGATGTATAGCCCATTAAAATTTTTTCATAAAAATTTTTTTTATGAAGAATGGATGATGTATAGTCCTTAAAATTTTTTGTACGAAAAATAATCGACGTAAATAGTCCATTTGATTTTTTGCGTACGAAATGAACAAGTTATGGTCCATTAAATTTTTACATAAAAGAAGTTAAAAAATGGAGGATTTATAGCCCACTAAATTTTGCATGTGTACTCCATTTAAATTTTTGCATGAAAAAAATCACGATGTATAGTCTAATTAATTTTTTGCATACGAAAGGGACGATTTATAGGCTATTAAATTTTTTCATAAAAAATTTAAAAAGGACGATGTATAGCCCATTAAAATTTTTTCATAAAAATTTTTTTTATGAAGAATGGATGATGTATAGTCCTTAAAATTTTTTGTACGAAAAATAATCGACGTAAATAGTCCATTTGATTTTTTGCGTACGAAATGAACAAGTTATGGTCCATTAAATTTTTACATAAAAAAAATTAAAAAATGGAGGATGTATAGCCCACTAAATTTTGTATGTGTACTCCATTTAAATTTTTGCATGAAAAAAATCACGATGTATAGTCTATTTAATTTTTTGCATACGAAAGGGACGATTTATAGGCTATTAAATTTTTTCATAAAAAATTTAAAAAGGACGATGTATAGCCCATTAAAATTTTTTCATAAAAATTTTTTTTATGAAGAATGGATGATGTATAGCCCTGAAAATTTTTTGTACGAAAAATAATCGACGTAAATAGTCCATTTGATTTTTTGCGTACGAAATGAACAAGTTATGGTCCATTAAATTTTTACATAAAAAAAATTTAAAAATGGAGGATGTATAGCCCACTAAAGTTTGTATGTGTACTCCATTTAAATTTTTGCATGAAAAAAATCACGGTGTATAGTATATTTAATTTTTTGCATACGAAAGGGACGATTTATAGGCTATTAAATTTTTTCATGAATAATTGAAAAATGGACGATGTATAGCCCATTAAAATTTTTTCATAAAAATTTTTTTTCACGAAGAATGGATGATTTATAGTCCTTAAAATTTTTTGTACGAAAAATAATCGACGTAAATAGTCCATTTGATTTTTTGCGTACGAAATGAACAAGTTATGGTCCATTAAATTTTTACATAAAAAAAATTAAAAAATGGAGGATGTATAGCCCACTAAATTTTGTATGTGTACTCCATTTAAATTTTTGCATGAAAAAATCACGGTGTATAGTCTATTTAATCTTTTGCATACGAAAGGGACGATTTATAGGCTATTAAATTTTTTCATAAAAAATTTAAAAAGGACGATGTATAGCCCATTAAAATTTTTTCATAACAATTTTTTTTTATGAAGAATGGATGATGTATAGTCCTTAAAATTTTTTGTACGAAAAATAATCGACGTAAATAGTCCATTTGATTTTTTGCGTACGAAATGAACAAGTTATGGTCCATTAAATTATTACATAAAAAAAAATTAAAAAATGGAGGATGTATAGCCCACTAAATTTTGTATGTGTACTCCATTTAAATTTTTGCATGAAAAAACTCACGATGTATAGTCTATTTAATTTTTTGCATACGAAAGGGACGATTTATAGGCTATTAAATTTTTTCATAAATAATTGAAAAATGGACGATGTATAGCCCATTAAAATTTTTTCATAAAATTTTTTTTTCATGAAGAATGGATGATGTATAGCCCTTAAAATTTTTTGTACGAAAAAAAATCGACGTAAATAGTCCATTTGATTTTTTGCGTACGAAATGAACAAGTTATGGTCCATTAAATTATTACATAAAAAAAAATTAAAAAATGGAGGATGTATAGCCCACTAAATTTTGTATGTGTACTCCATTTAAATTTTTGCATGAAAAAACTCACGATGTATAGTCTATTTAATTTTTTGCATACGAAAGGGACGATTTATAGGCTATTAAATTTTTTCATAAATAATTGAAAATTGGACGATGTATATATAGCCCATTAAAATTTTTTCATAAAAATTTTTTTTCATGAAGAATGGATGATGTATAGTCCTTAAAATTTTTTGTACAAAAAATAATCGACGTAAATAGTCCATTTGATTTTTTGCGTACGAAATGAACAAGTTATGGTCCATTAAATTTTTACATAAAAAAATTAAAAAATGGAGGATGTATAGCCCACTAAATTTTGTATGTGTACTCCATTTAAATTTTTGCATGAAAAAAATCACGATGTATAGTCTATTTAATTTTTTGCATACGAAAGGGACGATTTATAGGCTAATAAATTTTTTCATAAATAATTGAAAAATGGACGATGTATATATAGCCCATTAAAATTTTTTCATAAAAATTTTTTTCATGAAGAATGGATGATGTATAGTCCTTAAAATTTTTTATACGAAAAATAATCGACGTAAATAGTCCATTTGATTTTTTTCGTACGAAATGAACAAGTTATGGTCCATTAAATTTTTACATAAAAAAAATTAAAAAATGGAGGATGCATAGCCCACTAAATTTTGTATGTGTACTCCATTTAAATTTTGGCATGAAAAAAATCACGATGTATAGTCTATTTAATATTTTGCATATGAAAGGGACGATTTATAGGCTATTAAATTTTTTCATAAATAATTGAAAAATGGACGATGTATATATAGCCCATTAAAATTTTTTCATAAAAATTTTTTTTCATGAAGAATGGATGATGTATAGTCCTTAAAATTTTTTGTACAAAAAATAATCGACGTAAATAGTCCATTTGATTTTTTGCGTACGAAATGAACAAGTTATGGTCCATTAAATTTTTACATAAAAAAAATTAAAAAATGGAGGATTTATAGCCCACTAAATTTTGTATGTGTACTCCATTTAAATTTTTGCATGAAAAAACTCACGATGTATAGTCTATTTAATTTTTTGCATATGAAAGGGACGATTTATAGGCTATTAAATTTTTTCATAAAAAATTTAAAAATGGACGATGTATATATAGCCCATTAAAATTTGTTCATAAAAATTTTTTTTCATGAAGAATGGATGGTGTATAGTCCTTAAAATTTTTTTACGAAAAATAATCGACGTAAATAGTCCATTTGATTTTTTGCGTACAAAATGAACAAGTTATGGTCCATTAAATTTTTACATAAAAAAAAATTAAAAAATGGAGGATGTATAGCCCACTAAATTTTGTATGTGTACTCCATTTAAATTTTTGCATGAAAAAAATCACGATGTATAGTCTATTTAATTTTTTGCATACGAAAGGGACGATTTATAGGCTATTAAATTTTTTCATAAAAAATTTAAAAAGGACGATGTATAGCCCATTAAAATTTTTTCATAAAAATTTTTTTTATGAAGAATGGACGATGTATAGCCCTTAAAATTTTTTGTACGAAAAATAATCGACGTAAATAGTCGATTTGATTTTTTTCGTACGAAATGAACAAGTTATGGTCCATTAAATTTTTACATAAAAAAAATTAAAAAATGGAGGATGCATAGCCCACTAAATTTTGTATGTGTACTCCATTTAAATTTTGGCATGAAAAAAATCACGATGTATAGTCTATTTAATATTTTGCATATGAAAGGGACGATTTATAGGCTATTAAATTTTTTCATAAATAATTGAAAAATGGACGATGTATATATAGCCCATTAAAATTTTTTCATACAAATTTTTTTCATGAAGAATGGATGATGTATAGTCCTTAAAATTTTTTATACAAAAAATAATCGACGTAAATAGTCCATTTGATTTTTTTCGTACGAAATGAACAAGTTATGGTCCATTAAATTTTTACATAAAAAAAATTAAAAAATGGGGGATGTATAGCCCACTAAATTTTGTATGTGTACTCCATTTAAATTTTTGCATGAAAAAATTACGGTGTATAGTCTATTTAATTTTTTGCATACGAAAGGGACGATTTATAGGCTATTAAATTTTTTCATAAATAATTGAAAAATGGACGATGTATAATAGCCCATTAAAATTTTTTCATAAAATTTTTTTTTCATGAAGAATGGATGATGTATAGCCCTTAAAATTTTTTGTACGAAAAAAAATCGACGTAAATAGTCCATTTGATTTTTTGCGTACGAAATGAACAAGTTATGGTCCATTAAATTATTACATAAAAAAAAATTAAAAAATGGAGGATGTATAGCCCACTAAATTTTGTATGTGTACTCCATTTAAATTTTTGCATGAAAAAAATCACGATGTATAGTCTAATTAATTTTTTGCATACGAAAGGGACGATTTATAGGCTATTAAATTTTTTCATAAAAAATTTAAAAAGGACGATGTATAGCCCATTAAACTTTTTTCATAAAAATTTTTTTTATGAAGAATGGATGATGTATAGCCCTGAAAATTTTTTGTACGAAAAATAATCGACGTAAATAGTCCATTTGATTTTTTGCGTACGAAATGAACAAGTTATGGTCCATTAAATTTTTACATAAAAAAAATTAAAAAATGGAGGATGTATAGCCCACTAAAGTTTGTATGTGTACTCCATTTAAATTTTTGCATGAAAAAAATCACGGTGTATAGTATATTTAATTTTTTGCATACGAAAGGGACGATTTATAGGCTATTAAATTTTTTCATGAATAATTGAAAAATGGACGATGTATAGCCCATTAAAATTTTTTCATAAAAATTTTTTTTCATGAAGAATGGATGATGTATAGTCCTTAAAATTTTTTGTACGAAAAATAATCGACGTAAATAGTCCATTTGATTTTTTTCGTACGAGATGAACAAGTTGTGGTACATTAAATTTTTACATAAAAAAAAATAAAAAATGGAGGATGTATAGCCCACTAAATTTTTTATGTGTACTCCATTTAAATTTTTGCATGAAAAAAATCACGATGTATAGTCTATTTAATTTTTTGCATATGAAAGGGAAGATTTATAGGCTATTAAATTTTTTCATAAATAGCTGAAAAGTGGACGATGTATAGCCCATTAAAATTTTTTCATAAAAATTTTTTTTCATGAAGAATGCATGATTTATAGTCCTTAAAATTTTATGTACGAAAAATAATCGACGTAAATAGTCCATTTGATTTTTTGCGTACGAAATGAACAAGTTGTGGTCCATTAAATTTTTACATAAAAAAATTAAAAAATGGAGGATTTATAGCCCACTAAATTTTGTATGTGTACTCCATTTAAATTTTTGCATGAAAAAACTCACGATGTATAGTCTATTTAATTTTTTGCATACGAAAGGGACGATTTATAGGCTATTAAATTTTTTCATAAAAAATTTAAAAATGGACGATGTATATATAGCCCATTAAAATTTGTTCATAAAAATTTTTTTTCATGAAGAATGGATGGTGTATAGTCCTTAAAATTTTTTGTACGAAAAATAATCGACGTAAATAGTCCATTTGATTTTTTGCGTACGAAATGAACAAGTTATGGTCCATTAAATTTTTACATAAAAAAAATAAAAAAAATGGAGGATATATAGCCCACTAAATTTTGTATGTGTACTCCATTTAAATTTTTGCATGAAAAAAATCACGATGTATAGTCTAATTAATTTTTTGCATACGAAAGGGACGATTTATAGGCTATTAAATTTTTTCATAAAAAATTTAAAAAGGACGATGTATAGCCCATTAAAATTTTTTCATAAAAATTTTTTTTATGAAGAATGGATGATGTATAGCCCTGAAAATTTTTTGTACGAAAAATAATCGACGTAAATAGTCCATTTGATTTTTTGCGTACGAAATGAACAAGTTATGGTCCATTAAATTTTTACATAAAAAAAATTAAAAAATGGAGGATGTATAGCCCACTAAAGTTTGTATGTGTACTCCATTTAAATTTTTGCATGAAAAAAATCACGGTGTATAGTATATTTAATTTTTTGCATACGAAAGGGACGATTTATAATTAAATTTTTTCATGAATAATTGAAAAATGGACGATGTATAGCCCATTAAAATTTTTTCATAAAAATTTTTTTTCATGAAGAATGGATGATTTATAGTCCTTAAAATTTTTTGTACGAAAAATAATCGACGTAAATAGTCCATTTGATTTTTTGCGTACGAAATGAACAAGTTATGGTCCATTAAATTTTTACATAAAAAAAATTAAAAAATGGAGGATGTATAGCCCACTAAATTTTGTATGTGTACTCCATTTAAATTTTTGCATGAAAAAATCACGGTGTATAGTCTATTTAATTTTTTGCATACGAAAGGGACGATTTATAGGCTATTAAATTTTTTCATGAATAATTGAAAAATGGACGATGTATATATAGCCCATTAAAATTTTTTCATAAAAATTTTTTTTATGAAGAATGGATGATGTATAGCCCTGAAAATTTTTTGTACGAAAAATAATCGACGTAAATAGTCCATTTGATTTTTTGCGTACGAAATGAACAAGTTATGGTCCATTAAATTTTTACATAAAAAAAATTAAAAAATGGAGGATGTATAGCCCACTAAAGTTTGTATGTGTACTCCATTTAAATTTTTGCATGAAAAAAA
Source organism: Tachina grossa (assembly GCA_949987645.1). NCBI lineage: Eukaryota > Metazoa > Arthropoda > Insecta > Diptera > Tachinidae > Tachina > Tachina grossa. The sequence continues at coordinate 55,622,668 of OX465276.1, read as the reverse complement.
TCACGGTGTATAGTATATTTAATTTTTTGCATACGAAAGGGACGATTTATAGGCTATTAAATTTTTTCATAAATAATTGAAAAATGGACGATGTATATATAGCCCATTAAAATTTTTTCATAAAAATTTTTTTTCATGAAGAATGGATGATGTATAGTCCTTAAAATTTTTTGTACAAAAAATAATCGACGTAAATAGTCCATTTGATTTTTTGCGTACGAAATGAACAAGTTATGGTCCATTAAATTTTTACATAAAAAAAATTAAAAAATGGAGGATGTATAGCCCACTAAAGTTTGTATGTGTACTCCATTTAAATTTTTGCATGAAAAAAATCACGGTGTATAGTATATTTAATTTTTGGCATACGAAAGGGACGATTTATAGGCTATTAAATTTTTTCATAAATAATTGAAAAATGGACGATGTATAGCCCATTAAAATTTTTTCATAAAATTTTTTTTTTCATGAAGAATGGATGATCTATATTCCCTAAAATTTTTTGTACGAAAAATAATCGACGTAAATAGTCCATTAGATTTTTTTCGTACGAGATGAACAAGTTGTGGTACATTAAATTTTTACATAAAAAAAAATAAAAAATGGAGGATGTATAGCCCACTAAATTTTGTATGTGTACTCCATTTAAATTTTTGCATGAAAAAAATCACGATGTATAGTCTATTTAATTTTTTGCATATGAAAGGGAAGATTTATAGGCTATTAAATTTTTTCATAAATAACTGAAAAGTGGACGATGTATAGCCCATTAAAATTTTTTCATAAAAATTTTTTTTCATGAAGAATGCATGATTTATAGTCCTTAAAATTTTATGTACGAAAAATAATCGACGTAAATAGTCCATTTGATTTTTTGCGTACGAAATGAACAAGTTATGGTCCATTAAATTTTTACATAAAAAAATTAAAAAATGGAGGATTTATAGCCCACTAAATTTTGTATGTGTACTCCATTTAAATTTTTGCATGAAAAAACTCACGATGTATAGTCTATTTAATTTTTTGCATACGAAAGGGACGATTTATAGGCTATTAAATTTTTTCATAAAAAATTTAAAAATGGACGATGTATATATAGCCCATTAAAATTTGTTCATAAAAATTTTTTTTCATGAAGAATGGATGATCTATATTCCCTAAAATTTTTTGTACGAAAAATAATCGACGTAAATAGTCCATTTGATTTTTTTCGTACGAGATGAACAAGTTGTGGTACATTAAATTTTTACATAAAAAAAAATAAAAAATGGAGGATGTATAGCCCACTAAATTTTGTATGTGTACTCCATTTAAATTTTTGCATGAAAAAAATCACGATGTATAGTATATTTAATTTTTTGCATATGAAAGGGAAGATTTATAGGCTATTAAATTTTTTCATAAATAACTGAAAAGTGGACGATGTATAGCCCATTAAAATTTTTTCATAAAAATTTTTTTTCATGAAGAATGCATGATTTATAGTCCTTAAAATTTTTTGTACGAAAAATAATCGACGTAAATAGTCCATTTGATTTTTTGCGTACGAAATGAACAAGTTATGGTCCATTAAATTTTTACATAAAAAAAATTAAAAAATGGAGGATTTATAGCCCACTAAATTTTGTATGTGTACTCCATTTAAATTTTTGCATGAAAAAACTCACGATGTATAGCCTATTTAATTTTTTGCATACGAAAGGGACGATTTATAGGCTATTAAATTTTTTCATAAAAAATTTAAAAATGGACGATGTATATATAGCCCATTAAAATTTGTTCATAAAAATTTTTTTCATGAAGAATGGATGGTGTATAGTCCTTAAAATTTTTTGTACGAAAAATAATCGACGTAAATAGTCCATTTGATTTTTTGCGTACAAAATGAACAAGTTATGGTCCATTAAATTTTTACATAAAAAAAAATTAAAAAATGGAGGATGTATAGCCCACTAAATTTTGTATGTGTACTCCATTTAAATTTTTGCATGAAAAAAATCACGATGTATAGTCTATTTAATTTTTTGCATACGAAAGGGACGATTTATAGGCTATTAAATTTTTTTATAAATAATTGAAAAATGGACGATGTATATATAGCCCATTAAAATTTTTTCATAAAAATTTTTTTCATGAAGAATGGATGATGTATAGTCCTTAAAATTTTTTATACGAAAAATAATCGACGTAAATAGTCCATTTGATTTTATGCGTACGAAATGAACAAGTTATGGTCCATTAAATTTTTACATAAAAAAAATTAAAAAATGGAGGATGTATAGCCCACTAAATTTTGAATGTGTACTCCATTTAAATTTTTGCATGAAAAAATCACGGTGTATAGTATATTTAATTTTTTGCATACGAAAGGGACGATTTATAGGCTATTAAATTTTTTCATAAATAATTGAAAAATGGACGATGTATAGCCCATTAAAATTTTTTCATAAAAATTTTTTTTTCATGAAGAATGGACGTAATAATCGACGTAAATAGTCCATTTGATTTTTTGCGTACGAAATGAACAAGTTATGGTCCATTAAATTTTTACATAAAAAAAATAAAAAAAATGGAGGATATATAGCCCACTAAATTTTGTATGTGTACTCCATTTAAATTTTTGCATGAAAAAAATCACGATGTATAGTCTAATTAATTTTTTGCATACGAAAGGGACGATTTATAGGCTATTAAATTTTTTCATAAAAAATTTAAAAAGGACGATGTATAGCCCATTAAAATTTTTTCATAAAAATTTTTTTTATGAAGAATGGATGATGTATAGCCCTGAAAATTTTTTGTACGAAAAATAATCGACGTAAATAGTCCATTTGATTTTTTGCATACGAAATGAACAAGTTATGGTCCATTAAATTTTTACATAAAAAAAATTAAAAAATGGAGGATGTATAGCCCACTAAATTTTGTATGTGTACTCCATTTAAATTTTTGCATGAAAAAATCACGGTGTATAGTCTATTTAATTTTTTGCATACGAAAGGGACGATTTATAGGCTATTAAATTTTTTCATAAATAATTGAAAAATGGACGATGTATAGCCCATTAAAATTTTTTCATAAAAATTTTTTTTTCATGCAGAATGGACGTAATAATCGACGTAAATAGTCCATTTGATTTTTTGCGTACGAAATGAACAAGTTATGGTCCATTAAATTTTTACATAAAAAAAATAAAAAAAATGGAAGATATATAGCCCACTAAATTTTGTATGTGTACTCCATTTAAATTTTTGCATGAAAAAAATCACGATGTATAGTCTAATTAATTTTTTGCATACGAAAGGGACGATTTATAGGCTATTAAATTTTTTCATAAATAATTGAAAAATGGACGATGTATAGCCCATTAAAATTTTTTCATAAAAATTTTTTTCATGAAGAATGGATGATGTATAGTCCTTAAAATTTTTTATACGAAAAATAATCGACGTAAATAGTCCATTTGATTTTATGCGTACGAAATGAACAAGTTATGGTCCATTAAATTATTACATAAAAAAAATTAAAAAATGGAGGATGTATAGCCCACTAAATTTTGTATGTGTACTCCATTTAAATTTTTGCATGAAAAAATCACGGTGTATAGTATATTTAATTTTTTGCATACGAAAGGGACGATTTATAGGCTATTAAATTTTTTCATAAATAATTGAAAAATGGACGATGTATAGCCCATTAAAATTTTTTCATAAAAATTTTTTTTTCATGAAGAATGGACGTAATAATCGACGTAAATAGTCCATTTGATTTTTTGCGTACGAAATGAACAAGTTATGGTCCATTAAATTTTTACATAAAAAAAATAAAAAAATGGAGGATATATAGCCCACTAAATTTTGTATGTGTACTCCATTTAAATTTTTGCATGAAAAAAATCACGATGTATAGTCAAATTAATTTTTTGCATACGAAAGGGACGATTTATAGGCTATTAAATTTTTTCATAAAAAATTTAAAAAGGACGATGTATAGCCCATTAAAATTTTTTCATAAAAATTTTTTTTATGAAGAATGGATGATGTATAGCCCTGAAAATTTTTTGTACGAAAAATAATCGACGTAAATAGTCCATTTGATTTTTTGCGTACGAAATGAACAAGTTATGGTCCATTAAATTTTTACATAAAAAAAATTAAAAAATGGAGGATGTATAGCCCACTAAAGTTTGTATGTGTACTCCATTTAAATTTTTGTATGAAAAAAATCACGGTGTATAGTATATTTAATTTTTTGCATACGAAAGGGACGATTTATAGGCTATTAAATTTTTTCATGAATAATTGAAAAATGGACGATGTATAGCCCATTAAAATTTTTTCATAAAAAATTTTTTTTCATGAAGAATGGATGATTTATAGTCCTTAAAATTTTTTGTACGAAAAATAATCGACGTAAATAGTCCATTTGATTTTTTGCGTACGAAATGAACAAGTTATGGTCCATTAAATTTTTACATAAAAAAAATTAAAAAATGGAGGATGTATAGCCCACTAAAGTTTGTATGTGTACTCCATTTAAATTTTTGCATGAAAAAAATCACGGTGTATAGTATATTTAATTTTTTGCATACGAAAGGGACGATTTATAGGCTATTAAAATTTTTCATGAATAATTGAAAAATGGACGATGTATAGCCCATTAAAATTTTTTCATAAAATTTTTTTTTTCATGAAGAATGGATGACTTATAGTCCTTAAAATTTTTTGTACGAAAAATAATCGACGTAAATAGTCCATTTGATTTTTTGCGTACGAAATGAACAAGTTATGGTCCATTAAATTTTTACATAAAAAAAATTAAAAAATGGAGGATGTATAGCCCACTAAATTTTGTATGTGTACTCCATTTAAATTTTTGCATGAAAAAATCACGGTGTATAGTCTATTTAATTTTTTGCATACGAAAGGGACGATTTATAGGCTATTAAATTTTTTCATAAATAATTGAAAAATGGACGATGTATAGCCCATTAAAATTTTTTCATAAAAATTTTTTTTTCATGAAGAATGGACGTAATAATCGACGTAAATAGTCCATTTGATTTTTTGCGTACGAAATGAACAAGTTATGGTCCATTAAATTTTTAAATAAAAAAAAATTAAAAAATGGAGGATGTATAGCCCACTAAAGTTTGTATGTGTACTCCATTTAAATTTTTGCATGAAAAAAATCACGATGTATAGTCTATTTATTTTTTTGCATACGAAAGGGACGATTTATAGGCTATTAAATTTTTTCATAAACAATTGAAAAATGGACGATGTATATATAGCCCATTAAAATTTTTTCATAAAAATTTTTTTCATGAAGAATGGATGATGTATAGTCCTTAAAATATTTTATACGAAAAATAATCGACGTAAATAGTCGATTTGATTTTTTTCGTACGAAATGAACAAGTTATGGTCCATTAAATTATTACATAAAAAAAATTAAAAAATGGAGGATGCATAGCCCACTAAATTTTGTATGTGTACTCCATTTAAATTTTGGCATGAAAAAAATCACGATGTATAGTCTATTTAATATTTTGCATATGAAAGGGACGATTTATAGGCTATTAAATTTTTTCATAAATAATTGAAAAATGGACGATGTATAGCCCATTAAAATTTTTTCATAAAATTTTTTTTCATGAAGAATGGATGATCTATATTCCCTAAAATTTTTTGTACGAAAAATAATCGACGTAAATAGTCCATTTGATTTTTTTCGTACGAGATGAACAAGTTGTGGTACATTAAATTTTTACATAAAAAAAAATAAAAAATGGAGGATGTATAGCCCACTAAATTTTGTATGTGTACTCCATTTAAATTTTTGCATGAAAAAAATCACGATGTATAGTCTATTTAATTTTTTGCATATGAAAGGGAAGATTTATAGGCTATTAAATTTTTTCATAAATAATTGAAAAATGGACGATGTATATATAGCCCATTAAAATTTGTTCATAAAAAATTTTTTTTCATGAAGAATGGATGGTGTATAGTCCTTAAAATTTTTTGTACGAAAAATAATCGACGTAAATAGTCCATTTGATTTTTTGCGTACAAAATGAACAAGTTATGGTCCATTAAATTTTTAAATAAAAAAAAATTAAAAAATGGAGGATGTATAGCCCACTAAATTTTGTATGTGTACTCCATTTAAATTTTGGCATGAAAAAAATCACGATGTATAGTCTATTTAATATTTTACATATGAAAGGGACGATCTATAGGCTATTAAATTTTTTCATAAATAATTGAAAAATGGACGATGTATATATAGCCCATTAAAATTTTTTCATAAAAATTTTTTTTCATGAAGAATGGATGATGTATAGCCCTTAAAATTTTTTGTACGAAAAATAATCGACGTAAATAGTCCATTTGATTTTTTGCGTACGAAATGAACAAGTTATGGTCCATTAAATTATTACATAAAAAAAATTAAAAAATGGAGGATGTATAGCCCACTAAATTTTGTATGTGTACTCCATTTAAATTTTTGCATGAAAAAAATCACGATGTATAGTCTAATTAATTTTTTGCATACGAAAGGGACGATTTATAGGCTATTAAATTTTTTCATAAAAAATTTAAAAAGGACGATGTATAGCCCATTAAAATTTTTTCATAAAAATTTTTTTTATGAAGAATGGATGATGTATAGCCCTTAAAATTTTTTGTACGAAAAATAATCGACGTAAATAGTCCATTTGATTTTTTGCGTACGAAATGAACAAGTTATGGTCCATTAAATTTTTACATAAAAAAAATTAAAAAGTGGAGGATGTATAGCCCACTAAAGTTTGTATGTGTACTCCATTTAAATTTTTGCATGAAAAAAATCACGGTGTATAGTATATTTAATTTTTTGCATACGAAAGGGACGATTTATAGGCTATTAACTTTTTTCATAAATAATTGAAAAATGGACGATGTATAGCCCATTAAAATTTTTTCATAAAAATTTTTTTTCATGAAGAATGGATGATTTATAGTCCTTAAAATTTTTTGTACGAAAAATAATCGACGTAAATAGTCCATTTGATTTTTTGCGTACGAAATGAACAAGTTATGGTCCATTAAATTATTACATAAAAAAAATTAAAAAATGGAGGATGTATAGCCCACTAAATTTTGTATGTGTACTCCATTTAAATTTTTGCATGAAAAAAATCACGATGTATAGTCTATTTAATTTTTTGCATACGAAAGGGACGATTTATAGGCTATTAAATTTTTTCATAAATAATTGAAAAATGGACGATGTATAGCCCATTAAAATTTTTTCATAAAATTTTTTTTTCATGAAGAATGGATGATCTATATTCCCTAAAATTTTTTGTACGAAAAATAATCGACGTAAATAGTCCATTTGATTTTTTTCGTACGAGATGAACAAGTTGTGGAACATTAAATTTTTACATAAAAAAAATAAAAAATGGAGGATGTATAGCCCACTAAATTTTGTATGTGTACTCCATTTAAATTTTTGCATGAAAAAAATCACGATGTATAGTCTATTTAATTTTTTGCATATGAAAGGGAAGATTTATAGGCTATTAAATTTTTTCATAAATAACTGAAAAGTGGACGATGTATAGCCCATTAAAATTTTTTCATAAAAATTTTTTTTCATGAAGAATGCATGATTTACAGTCCTTAAAATTTTTTGTACGAAAAATAATCGACGTAAATAGTCCATTTGATTTTTTGCGTACGAAATGAACAAGTTATGGTCCATTAAATTTTTACATAAAAAAATTAAAAAATGGAGGATTTATAGCCCACTAAATTTTGTATGTGTACTCCATTTAAATTTTTGCATGAAAAAACTCACGATGTATAGTCTATTTAATTTTTTGCATACGAAAGGGACGATTTATAGGCTATTAAATTTTTTCATAAAAAATTTAAAAATGGACGATGTATATATAGCCCATTAAAATTTGTTCATAAAAATTTTTTTTCATGAAGAATGCATGATCTATATTCCCTAAAATTTTTTGTACGAAAAATAATCGACGTAAATAGTCCATTTGATTTTTTTCGTACGAGATGAACAAGTTGTGGTACATTAAATTTTTACATAAAAAAAAATAAAAAATGGAGGATGTATAGCCCACTAAATTTTGTATGTGTACTCCATTTAAATTTTTGCATGAAAAAAATCACGATGTATAGTCTATTTAATTTTTTGCATATGAAAGGGAAGATTTATAGGCTATTAAATTTTTTCATAAATAACTGAAAAGTGGACGATGTATAGCCCATTAAAATTTTTTCATAAAAATTTTTTTTCATGAAGAATGCATGATTTATAGTCCTTAAAATTTTTTGTACGAAAAATAATCGACGTAAATAGTCCATTTGATTTTTTGCGTACGAAATGAACAAGTTATGGTCCATTAAATTTTTACATAAAAAAAATTAAAAAATGGAGGATTTATAGCCCACTAAATTTTGTATGTGTACTCCATTTAAATTTTTGCATGAAAAAACTCACGATGTATAGTCTATTTAATTTTTTGCATACGAAAGGGACGATTTATAGGCTATTAAATTTTTTCATAAAAAATTTAAAAATGGACGATGTATATATAGCTCATTAAAATTTGTTCATAAAAATTTTTTTTCATGAAGAATGGATGGTGTATAGTCCTTAAAATTTTTTGTACGAAAAATAATCGACGTAAATAGTCCATTTGATTTTTTGCGTACAAAATGAACAAGTTATGGTCCATTAAATTTTTACATAAAAAAAATTAAAAAATGGAGGATGTATATATAGCCCACTAAATTTTGTATGTGTACTCCATTTAAATTTTTGCATGAAAAAAATCACGATGTATAGTCTATTTAATTTTTTGCATACGAAAGGGACGATTTATAGGCTATTAAATTTTTTCATAAATAATTGAAAAATGGACGATGTATATATAGCCCATTAAAATTTTTTCATAAAAATTTTTTTCATGAAGAATGGATGATGTATAGTCCTTAAAATTTTTTATACGAAAAATAATCGACGTAAATAGTCCATTTGATTTTTTGCGTACGAAATGAACAAGTTATGGTCCATTAAATTTTTACATAAAAAAAATTAAAAAATGGAGGATGTATAGCCCACTAAAGTTTGTATGTGTACTCCATTTAAATTTTTGCATGAAAAAAATCACGGTGTATAGTATATTTAATTTTTTTCATACGAAAGGGACGATTTATAGGCTATTAAATTTTTTCATGAATAATTGAAAAATGGACGATGTATAGCCCATTAAATTTTTTTCATAAAAATTTTTTTTCATGAAGAATGGATGATTTATAGTCCTTAAAATTTTTTGTACGAAAAATAATCGACGTAAATAGTCCATTTGATTTTTTGCGTACGAAATGAACAAGTTATGGTCCATTAAATTTTTACATAAAAAAAATAAAAAAAATGGAGGATATATAGCCCACTAAATTTTGTATGTGTACTCCATTTAAATTTTTGCATGAAAAAATCACGGTGTATAGTCTATTTAATTTTTTGCATACGAAAGGGACGATTTATAGTCTATTAAATTTTTTCATAAATAATTGAAAAATGGACGATGTATAGCCCATTAAAATTTTTTCATAAAAATTTTTTTTCATGAAGAATGGACGTAATAATCGACGTAAATAGTCCATTTGATTTTTTGCGTACGAAATGAACAAGTTATGGTCCATTAAATTTTTACATAAAAAAAATAAAAAAAATGGAGGATATATAGCCCACTAAATTTTGTATGTGTACTCCATTTAAATTTTTGCATGAAAAAAATCACGATGTATAGTCTAATTAATTTTTTGCATACGAAAGGGACGATTTATAGGCTATTAAATTTTTTCATAAAAAATTTAAAAAGGACGATGTATAGCCCATTAAAATTTTTTCATAAAAATTTTTTTTATGAAGAATGGATGATGTATAGCCCTTAAAATTTTTTGTACGAAAAATAATCGACGTAAATAGTCCATTTGATTTTTTGCGTACGAAATGAACAAGTTATGGTCCATTAAATTATTACATAAAAAAAATTAAAAAATGGAGGATGTATAGCCCACTAAATTTTGTATGTGTACTCCATTTAAATTTTTGCATGAAAAAAATTACGATGTATAGTCTAATTAATTTTTTGCATACGAAAGGGACGATTTATAGGCTATTAAATTTTTTCATAAAAAATTTAAAAAGGAATATGTATAGCCCATTAAAATTTTTTCATAAAAATTTTTTTTCATGAAGAATGGATGATTTATAGTCCTTAAAATTTTTTGTACGAAAAATAATCGACGTAAATAGTCCATTTGATTTTTTGCGTACGAAATGAACAAGTTATGGTCCATTAAATTTTTACATAAAAAAAAATTAAAAAATGGAGGATGTATAGCCCACTAAATTTTGTATGTGTACTCCATTTAAATTTTTGCATGAAAAAATCACGGTGTATAGTCTATTTAATTTTTTGCATACGAAAGGGACGATTTATAGGCTATTAAATTTTTTCATAAATAATTGAAAAATGGACGATGTATAGCCCATTAAAATTTTTTCATAAAAATTTTTTTTCATGAAGAATGGACGTAATAATCGACGTAAATAGTCCATTTGATTTTTTGCGTACGAAATGAACAAGTTATGGTCCATTAAATTTTTACATAAAAAAAATAAAAAAAATGGAGGATATATAGCCCACTAAATTTTGTATGTGTACTCCATTTAAATTTTTGCATTAAAAAAATCACGATGTATAGTCTAATTAATTTTTTCCATACGAAAGGGACGATTTATAGGCTATTAAATTTTTTCATAAAAAATTTAAAAAGGACGATGTATAGCCCATTAAAATTTTTTCATAAAAATTTTTTTTATGAAGAATGGATGATGTATAGCCCTGAAAATTTTTTGTACGAAAAATAATCGACGTAAATAGTCCATTTGATTTTTTGCGTACGAAATGAACAAGTTATGGTCCATTAAATTTTTAAATAAAAAAAATTAAAAAGTGGAGGATGTATAGCCCACTAAAGTTTGTATGTGTACTCCATTTAAATTTTTGCATGAAAAAAATCACGGTGTATAGTATATTTAATTTTTTGCATACGAAAGGGACGATTTATAGGCTATTAACTTTTTTCATAAATAATTGAAAAATGGACGATGTATAGCCCATTAAAATTTTTTCATAAAAATTTTTTTTATGAAGAATGGATGATGTATAGCCCATTAAAATTTTTTCATAAAATTTTTTTTTATGAAGAATGGATGATGTATAGCCCTGAAAATTTTTTGTACGAAAAATAATCGACGTAAATAGTCCATTTGATTTTTTGCGTACGAAATGAACAAGTTATGGTCCATTAAATTTTTAAATAAAAAAAAATTAAAAAATGGAGGATGTATAGCCCACTAAATTTTGTATGTGTACTCCATTTAAATTTTTGCATGAAAAAAATCACGATGTATAGTCTATTTAATTTTTTGCATACGAAAGGGACGATTTATAGGCTATTAAATTTTTTCATAAATAATTGAAAAATGAACGATGTATATATAGCCCATTAAAATTTTTTCATAAAAATTTTTTTTCATGAAGAATGGATGATGTATAGCCCTTAAAATTTTTTGTACGAAAAATAATCGACGTAAATAGTCCATTTGATTTTTTGCGTACGAAATGAACAAGTTATGGTCCATTAAATTTTTACATAAAAAAAATTAAAAAGTGGAGGATGTATAGCCCACTAAAGTTTGTATGTGTACTCCATTTAAATTTTTGCATGAAAAAAATCACGATGTATAGTCTAATTAATTTTTTGCATACGAAAGGGACGATTTATAGGCTATTAAATTTTTTCATAAAAAATTTAAAAAGGACGATGTATAGCCCATTAAAATTTTTTCATAAAAATTTTTTTTATGAAGAATGTGTGATGTATAGCCCATTAAAATTTTTTCATAAAAATTTTTTTTATGAAGAATGGATGATGTATAGCCCTTAAAATTTTTTGTACGAAAAATAATCGACGTAAATAGTCCATTTGATTTTTTGCGTACGAAATGAACAAGTTATGGTCCATTAAATTTTTACATAAAAAAAATTAAAAAGTGGAGGATGTATAGCCCACTAAAGTTTTTATGTGTACTCCATTTAAATTTTTGCATGAAAAAAATCACGGTGTATAGTATATTTAATTTTTTGCATACGAAAGGGACGATTTATAGGCTATTAACTTTTTTCATAAATAATTGAAAAATGGACGATTTATATATAGCCCATTAAAATTTTTTCATAAAAATTTTTTTCATGAAGAATGGATGATGTATACTCCTTAAAATTTTTTATACGAAAAATAATCGACGTAAATAGTCGATTTGATTTTTTTCGTACGAAATGAACAAGTTATGGTCCATTAAATTTTTACATAAAAAAAATTAAAAAATGGAGGATGCATAGCCCACTAAATTTTGTATGTGTACTCCATTTAAATTTTGGCATGAAAAAATCACGATGTATAGTCTATTTAATTTTTTGCATATGAAAGGGACGATTTATAGGCTATTAAATTTTTTCATAAATAATTGAAAAATGGACGATGTATATTAAGCCCATTAAAATTTTTTCATAAAAATTTTTTTTCATGAAGAATGGATGATGTGTAGCCCTTAAAATTTTTTGTACGAAAAATAATCGACGTAAATAGTCGATTTGATTTTTTTCGTACGAAATGAACAAGTTATGGTCCATTAAATTATTACATAAAAAAAAATTAAAAAATGGATGATGTATAGCCCTTAAAATTTTTTGTACGAAAAATAATCGACGTAAATAGTCCATTTGATTTTTTGCGTACGAAATGAACAAGTTATGGTCCATTAAATTATTACATAAAAAAAAATTAAAAAATGGAGGATGTATAGCCCACTAAATTTTGTATGTGTACTCCATTTAAATTTTTGCATGAAAAAAATCACGATGTATAGTCTAATTAATTTTTTGCATACGAAAGGGACGATTTATAGGCTATTAAATTTTTTCATAAAAAATTTAAAAAGGACGATGTATAGCCCATTAAAATTTTTTCATAAAAATTTTTTTTATGAAGAATGGATGATGTATAGCCCTTAAAATTTTTTGTACGAAAAATAATCGACGTAAATAGTCCATTTGATTTTTTGCGTACGAAATGAACAAGTTATGGTCCATTAAATTTTTACATAAAAAAAATTAAAAAGTGGAGGATGTATAGCCCACTAAAGTTTGTATGTGTACTCCATTTAAATTTTTGCATGAAAAAAATCACGATGTATAGTCTAATTAATTTTTTGCATACGAAAGGGACGATTTATAGGCTATTAAATTTTTTCATAAAAAATTTAAAAAGGACGATGTATAGCCCATTAAAATTTTTTCATAAAAATTTTTTTTATGAAGAATGGGTGATGTATAGCCCATTAAAATTTTTTCATAAAAATTTTTTTTATGAAGAATGGATGATGTATAGCCCTTAAAATTTTTTGTACGAAAAATAATCGACGTAAATAGTCCATTTGATTTTTTGCGTACGAAATGAACAAGTTATGGTCCATTAAATTTTTACATAAAAAAAATTAAAAAGTGGAGGATGTATAGCCCACTAAAGTTTGTATGTGTACTCCATTTAAATTTTTGCATGAAAAAAATCACGGTGTATAGTATATTTAATTTTTTGCATACGAAAGGGACGATTTATAGGCTATTAACTTTTTTCATAAATAATTGAAAAATGGACGATTTATATATAGCCCATTAAAATTTTTTCATAAAAATTTTTTTCATGAAGAATGGATGATGTATACGCCTTAAAATTTTTTATACGAAAAATAATCGACGTAAATAGTCGATTTGATTTTTTTCGTACGAAATGAACAAGTTATGGTCCATTAAATTTTTACATAAAAAAAATTAAAAAATGGATTATGCATAGCCCACTAAATTTTGTATGTGTACTCCATTTAAATTTTGGCATGAAAAAATCACGATGTATAGTCTATTTAATTTTTTGCATATGAAAGGGACGATTTATAGGCTATTAAATTTTTTCATAAATAATTGAAAAATGGACGATGTATATTAAGCCCATTAAAATTTTTTCATAAAAATTTTTTTTCATGAAGAATGGATGATGTGTAGCCCTTAAAATTTTTTGTACGAAAAATAATCGACGTAAATAGTCGATTTGATTTTTTTCGTACGAAATGAACAAGTTATGGTCCATTAAATTATTACATAAAAAAAAATTAAAAAATGGATGATGTATAGCCCTTAAAATTTTTTGTACGAAAAATAATCGACGTAAATAGTCCATTTGATTTTTTGCGTACGAAATGAACAAGTTATGGTCCATTAAATTATTACATAAAAAAAAAATTAAAAAATGGAGGATGTATAGCCCACTAAATTTTGTATGTGTACTCCATTTAAATTTTTGCATGAAAAAAATCACGATGTATAGTCTAATTAATTTTTTGCATACGAAAGGGACGATTTATAGGCTATTAAATTTTTTCATAAAAAATTTAAAAAGGACGATGTATAGCCCATTAAAATTTTTTCATAAAAATTTTTTTTATGAAGAATGGATGATGTATAGCCCTTAAAATTTTTTGTACGAAAAATAATCGACGTAAATAGTCCATTTGATTTTTTGCGTACGAAATGAACAAGTTATGGTCCATTAAATTTTTACATAAAAAAAATTAAAAAGTGGAGGATGTATAGCCCACTAAAGTTTGTATGTGTACTCCATTTAAATTTTTGCATGAAAAAAATCACGATGTATAGTCTAATTAATTTTTTGCATACGAAAGGGACGATTTATAGGCTATTAAATTTTTTCATAAAAAATTTAAAAAGGACGATGTATAGCCCATTAAAATTTTTTCATAAAAATTTTTTTTATGAAGAATGGGTGATGTATAGCCCATTAAAATTTTTTCATAAAAATTTTTTTTATGAAGAATGGATGATGTATAGCCCTTAAAATTTTTTGTACGAAAAATAATCGACGTAAATAGTCCATTTGATTTTTTGCGTACGAAATGAACAAGTTATGGTCCATTAAATTTTTACATAAAAAAAATTAAAAAATGGAGGATGTATATATAGCCCACTAAATTTTGTATGTGTACTCCATTTAAATTTTTGCATGAAAAAAATCACGATGTATAGTCTATTTAATTTTTTGCATACGAAAGGGACGATTTATAGGCTATTAAATTTTTTCATAAATAATTGAAAAATGGACGATGTATATATAGCCCATTAAAATTTTTTCATAAAAATTTTTTTCATGAAGAATGGATGATGTATAGTCCTTAAAATTTTTTATACGAAAAATAATCGACGTAAATAGTCCATTTGATTTTTTGCGTACGAAATGAACAAGTTATGGTCCATTAAATTTTTACATAAAAAAAATTAAAAAATGGAGGATGTATAGCCCACTAAAGTTTGTATGTGTACTCCATTTAAATTTTTGCATGAAAAAAATCACGGTGTATAGTATATTTAATTTTTTTCATACGAAAGGGACGATTTATAGGCTATTAAATTTTTTCATGAATAATTGAAAAATGGACGATGTATAGCCCATTAAATTTTTTTCATAAAAATTTTTTTTCATGAAGAATGGATGATTTATAGTCCTTAAAATTTTTTGTACGAAAAATAATCGACGTAAATAGTCCATTTGATTTTTTGCGTACGAAATGAACAAGTTATGGTCCATTAAATTTTTACATAAAAAAAATAAAAAAAATGGAGGATATATAGCCCACTAAATTTTGTATGTGTACTCCATTTAAATTTTTGCATGAAAAAATCACGGTGTATAGTCTATTTAATTTTTTGCATACGAAAGGGACGATTTATAGTCTATTAAATTTTTTCATAAATAATTGAAAAATGGACGATGTATAGCCCATTAAAATTTTTTCATAAAAATTTTTTTTCATGAAGAATGGACGTAATAATCGACGTAAATAGTCCATTTGATTTTTTGCGTACGAAATGAACAAGTTATGGTCCATTAAATTTTTACATAAAAAAAATAAAAAAAATGGAGGATATATAGCCCACTAAATTTTGTATGTGTACTCCATTTAAATTTTTGCATGAAAAAAATCACGATGTATAGTCTAATTAATTTTTTGCATACGAAAGGGACGATTTATAGGCTATTAAATTTTTTCATAAAAAATTTAAAAAGGACGATGTATAGCCCATTAAAATTTTTTCATAAAAATTTTTTTTATGAAGAATGGATGATGTATAGCCCTTAAAATTTTTTGTACGAAAAATAATCGACGTAAATAGTCCATTTGATTTTTTGCGTACGAAATGAACAAGTTATGGTCCATTAAATTATTACATAAAAAAAATTAAAAAATGGAGGATGTATAGCCCACTAAATTTTGTATGTGTACTCCATTTAAATTTTTGCATGAAAAAAATTACGATGTATAGTCTAATTAATTTTTTGCATACGAAAGGGACGATTTATAGGCTATTAAATTTTTTCATAAAAAATTTAAAAAGGAATATGTATAGCCCATTAAAATTTTTTCATAAAAATTTTTTTTCATGAAGAATGGATGATTTATAGTCCTTAAAATTTTTTGTACGAAAAATAATCGACGTAAATAGTCCATTTGATTTTTTGCGTACGAAATGAACAAGTTATGGTCCATTAAATTTTTACATAAAAAAAAATTAAAAAATGGAGGATGTATAGCCCACTAAATTTTGTATGTGTACTCCATTTAAATTTTTGCATGAAAAAATCACGGTGTATAGTCTATTTAATTTTTTGCATACGAAAGGGACGATTTATAGGCTATTAAATTTTTTCATAAATAATTGAAAAATGGACGATGTATAGCCCATTAAAATTTTTTCATAAAAATTTTTTTTCATGAAGAATGGACGTAATAATCGACGTAAATAGTCCATTTGATTTTTTGCGTACGAAATGAACAAGTTATGGTCCATTAAATTATTACATAAAAAAAAAATTAAAAAATGGAGGATGTATAGCCCACTAAATTTTGTATGTGTACTCCATTTAAATTTTTGCATTAAAAAAATCACGATGTATAGTCTAATTAATTTTTTGCATACGAAAGGGACGATTTATAGGCTATTAAATTTTTTCATAAAAAATTTAAAAAGGACGATGTATAGCCCATTAAAATTTTTTCATAAAAATTTTTTTTATGAAGAATGGATGATGTATAGCCCTGAAAATTTTTTGTACGAAAAATAATCGACGTAAATAGTCCATTTGATTTTTTGCGTACGAAATGAACAAGTTATGGTCCATTAAATTTTTAAATAAAAAAAATTAAAAAGTGGAGGATGTATAGCCCACTAAAGTTTGTATGTGTACTCCATTTAAATTTTTGCATGAAAAAAATCACGGTGTATAGTATATTTAATTTTTTGCATACGAAAGGGACGATTTATAGGCTATTAACTTTTTTCATAAATAATTGAAAAATGGACGATGTATAGCCCATTAAAATTTTTTCATAAAAATTTTTTTTATGAAGAATGGATGATGTATAGCCCATTAAAATTTTTTCATAAAAATTTTTTTTATGAAGAATGGATGATGTATAGCCCTGAAAATTTTTTGTACGAAAAATAATCGACGTAAATAGTCCATTTGATTTTTTGCGTACGAAATGAACAAGTTATGGTCCATTAAATTTTTAAATAAAAAAAAATTAAAAAATGGAGGATGTATAGCCCACTAAATTTTGTATGTGTACTCCATTTAAATTTTTGCATGAAAAAAATCACGATGTATAGTCTATTTAATTTTTTGCATACGAAAGGGACGATTTATAGGCTATTAAATTTTTTCATAAATAATTGAAAAATGAACGATGTATATATAGCCCATTAAAATTTTTTCATAAAAATTTTTTTCATGAAGAATGGATGATGTATAGTCCTTAAAATATTTTATACGAAAAATAATCGACGTAAGTAGTCGATTTGATTTTTTTCGTACGAAATGAACAAGTTATGGTCCATTAAATTTTTACATAAAAAAAATTAAAAAATGGAGGATGCATAGCCCACTAAATTTTGTATGTGTACTCCATTTAAATTTCGGCATGAAAAAAATCACGATGTATAGTCTATTTAATATTTTGCATATGAAAGGGACGATTTATAGGCTATTAAATTTTTTCATAAATAATTGAAAAATGGACGATGTATATATAGCCCATTAAAATTTTTTCATAAAAATTTTTTTTCATGAAGAATGGATGATGTATAGCCCTTAAAATTTTTTGTACGAAAAATAATCGACGTAAATAGTCCATTTGATTTTTTGCGTACGAAATGAACAAGTTATGGTCCATTAAATTATTACATAAAAAAAAAATTAAAAAATGGAGGATGTATAGCCCACTAAATTTTGTATGTGTACTCCATTTAAATTTTTGCATGAAAAAAATCACGATGTATAGTCTAATTAATTTTTTGCATACGAAAGGGACGATTTATAGGCTATTAAATTTTTTCATAAAAAATTTAAAAAGGACGATGTATAGCCCATTAAAATTTTTTCATAAAAATTTTTTTTATGAAGAATGGATGATGTATAGCCCTTAAAATTTTTTGTACGAAAAATAATCGACGTAAATAGTCCATTTGATTTTTTGCGTACGAAATGAACAAGTTATGGTCCATTAAATTTTTACATAAAAAAAATTAAAAAGTGGAGGATGTATAGCCCACTAAAGTTTGTATGTGTACTCCATTTAAATTTTTGCATGAAAAAAATCACGATGTATAGTCTAATTAATTTTTTGCATACGAAAGGGACGATTTATAGGCTATTAAATTTTTTCATAAAAAATTTAAAAAGGACGATGTATAGCCCATTAAAATTTTTTCATAAAAATTTTTTTTATGAAGAATGGGTGATGTATAGCCCATTAAAATTTTTTCATAAAAATTTTTTTTATGAAGAATGGATGATGTATAGCCCTTAAAATTTTTTGTACGAAAAATAATCGACGTAAATAGTCCATTTGATTTTTTGCGTACGAAATGAACAAGTTATGGTCCATTAAATTTTTACATAAAAAAAATTAAAAAGTGGAGGATGTATAGCCCACTAAAGTTTGTATGTGTACTCCATTTAAATTTTTGCATGAAAAAAATCACGGTGTATAGTATATTTAATTTTTTGCATACGAAAGGGACGATTTATAGGCTATTAACTTTTTTCATAAATAATTGAAAAATGGACGATTTATATATAGCCCATTAAAATTTTTTCATAAAAATTTTTTTCATGAAGAATGGATGATGTATACTCCTTAAAATTTTTTATACGAAAAATAATCGACGTAAATAGTCGATTTGATTTTTTTCGTACGAAATGAACAAGTTATGGTCCATTAAATTTTTACATAAAAAAAATTAAAAAATGGAGGATGCATAGCCCACTAAATTTTGTATGTGTACTCCATTTAAATTTTGGCATGAAAAAATCACGATGTATAGTCTATTTAATTTTTTGCATATGAAAGGGACGATTTATAGGCTATTAAATTTTTTCATAAATAATTGAAAAATGGACGATGTATATTAAGCCCATTAAAATTTTTTCATAAAAATTTTTTTTCATGAAGAATGGATGATGTGTAGCCCTTAAAATTTTTTGTACGAAAAATAATCGACGTAAATAGTCGATTTGATTTTTTTCGTACGAAATGAACAAGTTATGGTCCATTAAATTATTACATAAAAAAAAATTAAAAAATGGATGATGTATAGCCCTTAAAATTTTTTGTACGAAAAATAATCGACGTAAATAGTCCATTTGATTTTTTGCGTACGAAATGAACAAGTTATGGTCCATTAAATTATTACATAAAAAAAAAATTAAAAAATGGAGGATGTATAGCCCACTAAATTTTGTATGTGTACTCCATTTAAATTTTTGCATGAAAAAAATCACGATGTATAGTCTAATTAATTTTTTGCATACGAAAGGGACGATTTATAGGCTATTAAATTTTTTCATAAAAAATTTAAAAAGGACGATGTATAGCCCATTAAAATTTTTTCATAAAAATTTTTTTTATGAAGAATGGATGATGTATAGCCCTTAAAATTTTTTGTACGAAAAATAATCGACGTAAATAGTCCATTTGATTTTTTGCGTACGAAATGAACAAGTTATGGTCCATTAAATTTTTACATAAAAAAAAGTTAAAAAGTGGAGGATGTATAGCCCACTAAAGTTTGTATGTGTACTCCATTTAAATTTTTGCATGAAAAAAATCACGATGTATAGTCTAATTAATTTTTTGCATACGAAAGGGACGATTTATAGGCTATTAAATTTTTTCATAAAAAATTTAAAAAGGACGATGTATAGCCCATTAAAATTTTTTCATAAAAATTTTTTTTATGAAGAATGGGTGATGTATAGCCCATTAAAATTTTTTCATAAAAATTTTTTTTATGAAGAATGGATGATGTATAGCCCTTAAAATTTTTTGTACGAAAAATAATCGACGTAAATAGTCCATTTGATTTTTTGCGTACGAAATGAACAAGTTATGGTCCATTAAATTTTTACATAAAAAAAATTAAAAAGTGGAGGATGTATAGCCCACTAAAGTTTGTATGTGTACTCCATTTAAATTTTTGCATGAAAAAAATCACGGTGTATAGTATATTTAATTTTTTGCATACGAAAGGGACGATTTATAGGCTATTAACTTTTTTCATAAATAATTGAAAAATGGACGATTTATATATAGCCCATTAAAATTTTTTCATAAAAATTTTTTTCATGAAGAATGGATGATGTATACTCCTTAAAATTTTTTGTACGAAAAATAATCGACGTAAATAGTCGATTTGATTTTTTTCGTACGAAATGAACAAGTTATGGTCCATTAAATTTTTACATAAAAAAAATTAAAAAATGGAGGATGCATAGCCCACTAAATTTTGTATGTGTACTCCATTTAAATTTTGGCATGAAAAAATCACGATGTATAGTCTATTTAATTTTTTGCATATGAAAGGGACGATTTATAGGCTATTAAATTTTTTCATAAATAATTGAAAAATGGACGATGTATATTAAGCCCATTAAAATTTTTTCATAAAAATTTTTTTTATGAAGAATGGATGATGTATAGCCCTTAAAATTTTTTGTACGAAAAATAATCGACGTAAATAGTCCATTTGATTTTTTGCGTACGAAATGAACAAGTTATGGTCCATTAAATTTTTACATAAAAAAAATTAAAAAGTGGAGGATGTATAGCCCACTAAAGTTTGTATGTGTACTCCATTTAAATTTTTGCATGAAAAAAATCACGGTGTATAGTATATTTAATTTTTTGCATACGAAAGGGACGATTTATAGGCTATTAACTTTTTTCATAAATAATTGAAAAATGGACGATTTATATATAGCCCATTAAAATTTTTTCATAAAAATTTTTTTCATGAAGAATGGATGATGTATACTCCTTAAAATTTTTTGTACGAAAAATAATCGACGTAAATAGTCGATTTGATTTTTTTCGTACGAAATGAACAAGTTATGGTCCATTAAATTTTTACATAAAAAAAATTAAAAAATGGAGGATGCATAGCCCACTAAATTTTGTATGTGTACTCCATTTAAATTTTGGCATGAAAAAATCACGATGTATAGTCTATTTAATTTTTTGCATATGAAAGGGACGATTTATAGGCTATTAAATTTTTTCATAAATAATTGAAAAATGGACGATGTATATTAAGCCCATTAAAATTTTTTCATAAAAATTTTTTTTATGAAGAATGGATGATGTATAGCCCTTAAAATTTTTTGTACGAAAAATAATCGACGTAAATAGTCCATTTGATTTTTTGCGTACGAAATGAACAAGTTATGGTCCATTAAATTATTACATAAAAAAAATTAAAAAATGGAGGATGTATAGCCCACTAAATTTTGTATGTGTACTCCATTTAAATTTTTGCATGAAAAAAATTACGATGTATAGTCTAATTAATTTTTTGCATACGAAAGGGACGATTTATAGGCTATTAAATTTTTTCATAAAAAATTTAAAAAGGAATATGTATAGCCCATTAAAATTTTTTCATAAAAATTTTTTTTCATGAAGAATGGATGATTTATAGTCCTTAAAATTTTTTGTACGAAAAATAATCGACGTAAATAGTCCATTTGATTTTTTGCGTACGAAATGAACAAGTTATGGTCCATTAAATTTTTACATAAAAAAAAATTAAAAAATGGAGGATGTATAGCCCACTAAATTTTGTATGTGTACTCCATTTAAATTTTTGCATGAAAAAATCACGGTGTATAGTCTATTTAATTTTTTGCATACGAAAGGGACGATTTATAGGCTATTAAATTTTTTCATAAATAATTGAAAAATGGACGATGTATAGCCCATTAAAATTTTTTCATAAAAATTTTTTTTCATGAAGAATGGACGTAATAATCGACGTAAATAGTCCATTTGATTTTTTGCGTACGAAATGAACAAGTTATGGTCCATTAAATTATTACATAAAAAAAAAATTAAAAAATGGAGGATGTATAGCCCACTAAATTTTGTATGTGTACTCCATTTAAATTTTTGCATTAAAAAAATCACGATGTATAGTCTAATTAATTTTTTGCATACGAAAGGGACGATTTATAGGCTATTAAATTTTTTCATAAAAAATTTAAAAAGGACGATGTATAGCCCATTAAAATTTTTTCATAAAAATTTTTTTTATGAAGAATGGATGATGTATAGCCCTGAAAATTTTTTGTACGAAAAATAATCGACGTAAATAGTCCATTTGATTTTTTGCGTACGAAATGAACAAGTTATGGTCCATTAAATTTTTAAATAAAAAAAATTAAAAAGTGGAGGATGTATAGCCCACTAAAGTTTGTATGTGTACTCCATTTAAATTTTTGCATGAAAAAAATCACGGTGTATAGTATATTTAATTTTTTGCATACGAAAGGGACGATTTATAGGCTATTAACTTTTTTCATAAATAATTGAAAAATGGACGATGTATAGCCCATTAAAATTTTTTCATAAAAATTTTTTTTATGAAGAATGGATGATGTATAGCCCATTAAAATTTTTTCATAAAAATTTTTTTTATGAAGAATGGATGATGTATAGCCCTGAAAATTTTTTGTACGAAAAATAATCGACGTAAATAGTCCATTTGATTTTTTGCGTACGAAATGAACAAGTTATGGTCCATTAAATTTTTAAATAAAAAAAAATTAAAAAATGGAGGATGTATAGCCCACTAAATTTTGTATGTGTACTCCATTTAAATTTTTGCATGAAAAAAATCACGATGTATAGTCTATTTAATTTTTTGCATACGAAAGGGACGATTTATAGGCTATTAAATTTTTTCATAAATAATTGAAAAATGAACGATGTATATATAGCCCATTAAAATTTTTTCATAAAAATTTTTTTCATGAAGAATGGATGATGTATAGTCCTTAAAATATTTTATACGAAAAATAATCGACGTAAGTAGTCGATTTGATTTTTTTCGTACGAAATGAACAAGTTATGGTCCATTAAATTTTTACATAAAAAAAATTAAAAAATGGAGGATGCATAGCCCACTAAATTTTGTATGTGTACTCCATTTAAATTTCGGCATGAAAAAAATCACGATGTATAGTCTATTTAATATTTTGCATATGAAAGGGACGATTTATAGGCTATTAAATTTTTTCATAAATAATTGAAAAATGGACGATGTATATATAGCCCATTAAAATTTTTTCATAAAAATTTTTTTTCATGAAGAATGGATGATGTATAGCCCTTAAAATTTTTTGTACGAAAAATAATCGACGTAAATAGTCCATTTGATTTTTTGCGTACGAAATGAACAAGTTATGGTCCATTAAATTATTACATAAAAAAAAAATTAAAAAATGGAGGATGTATAGCCCACTAAATTTTGTATGTGTACTCCATTTAAATTTTTGCATGAAAAAAATCACGATGTATAGTCTAATTAATTTTTTGCATACGAAAGGGACGATTTATAGGCTATTAAATTTTTTCATAAAAAATTTAAAAAGGACGATGTATAGCCCATTAAAATTTTTTCATAAAAATTTTTTTTATGAAGAATGGATGATGTATAGCCCTTAAAATTTTTTGTACGAAAAATAATCGACGTAAATAGTCCATTTGATTTTTTGCGTACGAAATGAACAAGTTATGGTCCATTAAATTTTTACATAAAAAAAATTAAAAAGTGGAGGATGTATAGCCCACTAAAGTTTGTATGTGTACTCCATTTAAATTTTTGCATGAAAAAAATCACGATGTATAGTCTAATTAATTTTTTGCATACGAAAGGGACGATTTATAGGCTATTAAATTTTTTCATAAAAAATTTAAAAAGGACGATGTATAGCCCATTAAAATTTTTTCATAAAAATTTTTTTTATGAAGAATGGGTGATGTATAGCCCATTAAAATTTTTTCATAAAAATTTTTTTTATGAAGAATGGATGATGTATAGCCCTTAAAATTTTTTGTACGAAAAATAATCGACGTAAATAGTCCATTTGATTTTTTGCGTACGAAATGAACAAGTTATGGTCCATTAAATTTTTACATAAAAAAAATTAAAAAGTGGAGGATGTATAGCCCACTAAAGTTTGTATGTGTACTCCATTTAAATTTTTGCATGAAAAAAATCACGGTGTATAGTATATTTAATTTTTTGCATACGAAAGGGACGATTTATAGGCTATTAACTTTTTTCATAAATAATTGAAAAATGGACGATTTATATATAGCCCATTAAAATTTTTTCATAAAAATTTTTTTCATGAAGAATGGATGATGTATACTCCTTAAAATTTTTTATACGAAAAATAATCGACGTAAATAGTCGATTTGATTTTTTTCGTACGAAATGAACAAGTTATGGTCCATTAAATTTTTACATAAAAAAAATTAAAAAATGGAGGATGCATAGCCCACTAAATTTTGTATGTGTACTCCATTTAAATTTTGGCATGAAAAAATCACGATGTATAGTCTATTTAATTTTTTGCATATGAAAGGGACGATTTATAGGCTATTAAATTTTTTCATAAATAATTGAAAAATGGACGATGTATATTAAGCCCATTAAAATTTTTTCATAAAAATTTTTTTTCATGAAGAATGGATGATGTGTAGCCCTTAAAATTTTTTGTACGAAAAATAATCGACGTAAATAGTCGATTTGATTTTTTTCGTACGAAATGAACAAGTTATGGTCCATTAAATTATTACATAAAAAAAAATTAAAAAATGGATGATGTATAGCCCTTAAAATTTTTTGTACGAAAAATAATCGACGTAAATAGTCCATTTGATTTTTTGCGTACGAAATGAACAAGTTATGGTCCATTAAATTATTACATAAAAAAAAAATTAAAAAATGGAGGATGTATAGCCCACTAAATTTTGTATGTGTACTCCATTTAAATTTTTGCATGAAAAAAATCACGATGTATAGTCTAATTAATTTTTTGCATACGAAAGGGACGATTTATAGGCTATTAAATTTTTTCATAAAAAATTTAAAAAGGACGATGTATAGCCCATTAAAATTTTTTCATAAAAATTTTTTTTATGAAGAATGGATGATGTATAGCCCTTAAAATTTTTTGTACGAAAAATAATCGACGTAAATAGTCCATTTGATTTTTTGCGTACGAAATGAACAAGTTATGGTCCATTAAATTTTTACATAAAAAAAAGTTAAAAAGTGGAGGATGTATAGCCCACTAAAGTTTGTATGTGTACTCCATTTAAATTTTTGCATGAAAAAAATCACGATGTATAGTCTAATTAATTTTTTGCATACGAAAGGGACGATTTATAGGCTATTAAATTTTTTCATAAAAAATTTAAAAAGGACGATGTATAGCCCATTAAAATTTTTTCATAAAAATTTTTTTTATGAAGAATGGGTGATGTATAGCCCATTAAAATTTTTTCATAAAAATTTTTTTTATGAAGAATGGATGATGTATAGCCCTTAAAATTTTTTGTACGAAAAATAATCGACGTAAATAGTCCATTTGATTTTTTGCGTACGAAATGAACAAGTTATGGTCCATTAAATTTTTACATAAAAAAAATTAAAAAGTGGAGGATGTATAGCCCACTAAAGTTTGTATGTGTACTCCATTTAAATTTTTGCATGAAAAAAATCACGGTGTATAGTATATTTAATTTTTTGCATACGAAAGGGACGATTTATAGGCTATTAACTTTTTTCATAAATAATTGAAAAATGGACGATTTATATATAGCCCATTAAAATTTTTTCATAAAAATTTTTTTCATGAAGAATGGATGATGTATACTCCTTAAAATTTTTTGTACGAAAAATAATCGACGTAAATAGTCGATTTGATTTTTTTCGTACGAAATGAACAAGTTATGGTCCATTAAATTTTTACATAAAAAAAATTAAAAAATGGAGGATGCATAGCCCACTAAATTTTGTATGTGTACTCCATTTAAATTTTGGCATGAAAAAATCACGATGTATAGTCTATTTAATTTTTTGCATATGAAAGGGACGATTTATAGGCTATTAAATTTTTTCATAAATAATTGAAAAATGGACGATGTATATTAAGCCCATTAAAATTTTTTCATAAAAATTTTTTTTCATGAAGAATGGATGATGTGTAGCCCTTAAAATTTTTTGTACGAAAAATAATCGACGTAAATAGTCGATTTGATTTTTTTCGTACGAAATGAACAAGTTATGGTCCATTAAATTATTACATAAAAAAAAATTAAAAAATGGAGGATGTATGGCCCACTAAATTTTGTATGTGTACTCCATTTAAATTTTTGCATGAAAAAAATCACGATGTATAGTCTAATTAATTTTTTGCATACGAAAGGGACGATTTATAGGCTATTAAATTTTTTCATAAAAAATTTAAAAGGACGATGTATAGCCCATTAAAATTTGTTCATAAAAATTTTTTTTATGAAGAATGGATGATGTATAGCCCTTAAAATTTTTTGTACGAAAAATAATCGACGTAAATAGTCCATTTGATTTTTTGCGTACGAAATGAACAAGTTATGGTCCATTAAATTTTTACATAAAAAAAATTAAAAAATGGAGGATGTATAGCCCACTAAAGTTTGTATGTGTACTCACTCCATTTAAATTTTTGCATGAAAAAAATCACGGTGTATAGTATATTTAATTTTTTGCATACGAAAGGGACGATTTATAGGCTATTAAATTTTTTCGTAAATAATTGAAAAATGGACGATGTATAGCCCATTAAAATTTTTTCATAAAAATTTTTTTTCATGAAGAATGGACGTAATAATCGACGTAAATAGTCCATTTGATTTTTTGCGTACGAAATGAACAAGTTATGGTCCATTAAATTTTTACATAAAAAAAATAAAAAATGGAGGATGTATAGCCCACTAAATTTTGTATGTGTACTCCATTTAAATTTTTGCATGAAAAAAATCACGATGTATAGGTTATTTAATTTTTTGCATACGAAAGGGTATATTTGTATGAAAAAATTTAAAGAACTATAAATTGTGCATTTCTTTTCATAAGAAATTAAATATACAATACATCGTCTATTTGTCATGCATCAAATTAAATGGACTATATATGGTACATTTTTCTTGCCAAAAAATTTTTTACGAAAAAATTAAATGAAAAAAAATTTTATGAAAAAATTTAAAGGGCTATAAATCGTCCATTTCTTATAAAAAGATATTAAATAGACTATACATCGTATATTTGTCATGCCACAAATTAAATGGACTGTATATGGTACGTTTTCTTAAAAAAAATTTTTACGAAAAAAATTTAAAGGGCTATAAATCGTCCATTTCTTATACAGAGAAATGAAATAGGCTATACATCGCCCATTTTTCGTAAAAAAAATTTATGAAAAAATTATACAAAGAAATTTAATAGACTATACATCGTCTATTTGTCATGCAACAAATTAAATGGACTATATATACATCGTCTATTCTTTGTAAAAAAAAAAATATGAAAAAATTTAAAGGACTATAAATCGTCTATTTCTTATAGAAAGAAATTAAATAGACTATACATCGTCTATTTGTCATGCAACAAATTAAATGGAGTATATGTGGTACGTTTTTCTTGCAAAAAATTTTTCGTAAAAAAAATTTTATAAAAAATTTTAAAGGACTATAAATCAATCGTCCATTTCTTATAAAAATAAATTAAATATACTATACATCGTCTATGGTACGTTTTTCTTGCCAAACATTTTTTTAGGAAAAAAATTTTGATGAAAAAATTTTAAATTATTTGTATGAAAATATAGCCTATTTACTTTTTTATGAAAAATTTTAATTTAATTTATTTGTATATCTGTCTAATCTTAAGAAAATAAATTCTAAGATTAGATTTTTTTTATGAAAAATTTTAATTTAATTTATTTATTTATTTATTTATTTGTCTAATCTTAAGAAAATAAATTCTAAGATTAGATTTAATTTAATTTGTTTTGTGAGAAATGGCTTATTAAATTTTTTTTATATGAAATTTGGACGACTTATAGCCAATTTGGTTTTTTGTATGAAAAATGGGCGTTGTTTGGACCATTTATGTTTTTTGTATTAAAAATATACAACGTATAGCCCGTTTGATATAGAACACTTAAATCGGATATACATTTACATGAAAAAAATGAATTTGCTATATATAGTACATTTTTATATAGAAAAATTAAATGTGCTACACATAGTAGTACATTTTCCTTATAAAAAATGTAATCAGATATACACGGCACACATTTGAAATAGAAAAATTAATTGTTCTATACACAGCATAATTTTTATATAGAAAAATTATATTTGCTACACAAGGCACACTTTTCATAGAGAATAATTAAATGTGATATACGCAACACAATTTTCATATAAAAAATTAAATGTGCTATACAAAGCACACTTTGCATTAATACAAATTAAATATTCTATACCGAGCACTCAAGTGGATCTTTGTAACTAATCTACAGGGTGGCCCAAATAAGACCAGCTGATGTGAAACACAAATAACTTTTTTATTTTTTAACATAATTTATTTTTTCTTTTTGCAGATTATAACTGAACTCTTGGAAATTTAAAATGAATACGTACAGTCCACAAGAACGCATTAAAATTATCGATTTTTATTATTCTTCTCAACGATCAATTATCGCCCACATCTTCCATGATTACAAGTTTAGTTCGCCGTTTTTTTTTATGGGGATATTTAAAAGACAAAGTGTATGTCAACAAACCACAGACACTTGGACAGCTCAAGCAGAATATTCGAGACGAAATACGACGCCTGCAACCAGAAACATTACGCCGTGTAATGCAAAATGCGCTAAAAAGAGCCAATGCCTGTATCGAGCAAAATGGTGGTCATTTGTCTGATGTCATATTTCACACATAGTCACGTTAAATTTCCATAAAATGTATTTAACATATAAAAATAAATCATTTAAAAAAATCCGTTATTACAAGAGTTACACGTGTTTAACATCACTAGGTCTGGTCTCATTTGGCCACCCCTTTTTATCCAAGTAAATAGCAATGGCTGTTAGGGGTGGTACTCACTTTATAATTGGCTCTACAACATTTCTATTTATTCAACATTTTGGTAGCGTTATCATACATTATCAGCCAAAGTTTATTAAAAATTAGTACATCCAAATATTAAACGAACTGCTGCTTATGTACATATGTATGTATGTATGCATGTCATTCAGTAGCAAAAAAAAACATTTCATTTATTTATCATTTCGTATCTACGAAGTACATGTGATTCTTTTTTTACGTTATTTATAACACATTACAAAGATATTTGAAATTTTTTATTTGTTTATTTCTTTTTAGTTTTGTTTTAATTTTCTTTTCAATAATATTTATAAACAATTATCTCAATGTAAAAATTTTAATAGACGTGCTAGAGAATAAAAGAAAAAAGTTATTGCTTAACAATTATTTATTTTGTTAAGTCTTCTTTTATATTTTTCATATTTATTTTTTCTTTTTACGACTAATCAGTGCTTTTGTGTGACTACAATGCAAAGTACATTTATAATCGCACATAATCAAATAAAATATTTTTTAAATTATTTTAAAATGTTCTAAATATGGCGTAAATACTGCTTTGACGTTTAGTGGGACAAATGTAAATATGTATGGATGTATTTTGTTATTGCCCATAATAAATAATCCAGATAATTTTGGTACTTAAATTGAAGTGCATTGTTTTGCTGAAAACAGATTTATGTATCTCAAGTGAAACTTTAAATATAATTATCTAAATAACCTCAACTGTTAACTAAAAATAATATTTCTTAAGGAATACAAGAAAAATCAATTTCAATAATACAGACGTATTTTGTGCTGCTTTCACTACATCCGCATTCTTCTCATTATGCCTCTATCAATCGTTGGCCGTAAACATTTACAGCACCAACCTGGTATGACTAACCGTTAATTATGACAAACGAAATTAATCTAAAGAAGTTATAGAACTAGTTATTAGTGAATAAGTAAGCAATCCAAGTAATCTGGCACTCACCTGATTATAGCGTGCATCTATCAAATATTCTTATTTCTTCTAATTACAAGTAACAGTAATTTAAGTTGGACGAAGACTTTTCGCTTGCAAATTCATAATTTTTATTAGTTTCTCGTAATTATCATTAAACCTGGCAAAATACAAGTTATGTTTGTAAAGTGTTTTTAAGATTGCAGAAAAAAATGTCTAACAGATTTTTGGGAGTGCTCTTGGCTGAAGTTGTGAATTCAAATGACGGTCTTCGAGATTTCGAGTTAAAATACTGGCCATATCCAGTCATATCAACGTCATAAATTTTTCTGATATGCCTTAGTGTCTATGCTAATGCGTCCTCCACCAAATATAAATATTTGTAGCAGTTAATTGTCGGCGAAGTAAAATAATTAATAAAATGGCTACGTAGGTTAAAATAATGTGCCTACCTAGCACTAGAGGAATTATAACGATGCTATAAAAGTTAACAAATTTAAGTGTGCTAACGCAGATTATCATGGTATAGAAACTTTACCTACAACATTCTTTATAAAATAGAGATATTATGTTAAACAAGTACTAAGTTCGACTAATATCATAGTTGAAATAAGAACATGTTTTTTGTTTTCTTGCTTGTCCATTACTACATTGGCTGGCATTATTTCAGCTCGAATTGTAGTTATAAGAAGTATGTACTTTGAAAATATATGTAAAAACAACAGCAGCTATACATTGATTTCGCAAGAATATAGTGTTTGCAAACAAGTATTTACTACCGGGTACTGCCAAGTTATTAATTTTTTTTGCAAAATATTAGATAAAAGCTTTATACGAATTTGAAAAATTTTATTTGTCTTTGGCTAAGCACATCTGGATGCATTTCGTTGCTGCTTAAACAACACATTAGAAATGTTTGAGTAAAGGTTCCCTGATGACCTGCATTAGTAACGTTGAAATGCGCATAGGAACTGGCTAATAATAATCAATTTCAAAATACATAGATATCGCACATTTACTCAAAGAACGTCATAACTCAAAAAAAACAGTTTGCCAGAAAACAAGTTCGAAGTTTTCAATTTACGCAAAAAAGAAAATTTTATTTTTATCGCAAGAGTTGAGTAGAGAAGATATTTATATGAAATTTTTACACAATATAAAATACGATATGATTATTAATTCTGCATCACTGACAAAAAAAATCCATTTTTTGAGTTATAACGTTCTTTAAGTAAATGGGCTTCAAAAAAGGGGAATTTTTTTATGTTTGTTACTTCATACATACTTCATTTTATAGACATATTTAAAGATTTGTTAAATACGTTTAAGGGTGAGAGGGTATAACTTATATTTGGTTCCATTGTAAAAAAAGTGGGCAGGCACACGCTAACTAATTTTTTTCTTCAATTTTATGATCTTATACATGCCCTATTGCTGTGAAACTTAACACACACTTTGGCAGAGATGTGCGATTGCTTTACGTGAGTACCTGCCATTACGGCCTAATCTCACGTGTGCCAAAGCACCGGGTGTGGGTTAGACGCCAGACCAACGCCCCCATGCACCCTTTTAGAATGAACCTATGGCCCACTCCATAAGGCACATAGGTTGCAATCTTTGAATATAGTTATCCCTGTACTATATTCAATTACCTTGCTGAGGTAATTTGAGCTATCTAAGCTCTGCTGCTATGTCCGTGCCCATAGCAGCTTCTGTTGAATGGCAACAGCACCTAGAATAGTGTCTGGCTGACCGCGTCAGACCAACCACTAGTATTGATTTCACACTGGGAAGCCAAGACTATTCTCCCAGCGATTTTGGTAGTAACCACAGCCACCACGATAATTCTCCGGCTTCCACGCCAAGGTGTTGTGTATACACCCATAGCGAGGTCCCCATGAGAATTCCTCAACCATTGCCGGCACAGCTCAACCACTCATCCGAGATGAACCCATGCCTGTGTCGCCAAATAACCAGTGCCTACTCCACACGTACCATAATCATCCCTTTAACCCCGTGAGGTAGGACGAACTGGGCATTTTAGCAAAGGAAACTGACGACCGCTACATGCACTCAACTCTAAGCAGCTCGGCTGTCGGGCCACCGGCACCCGTAGCATCAGAAGTAGCCTCTGGTTAGAGCTCGAAGTTCCACCACAAGGGCTTCACCTCTATCTTCTTTTGAACTCAGGGGCAGTTCTAGGTGACGCTGCACCTAATTGACATCAACAGGACCTGTCTTCCTTTTGTTATAAATATGTGCACATCCTTTGCTCTGTTTGTGTTCAGAGATCGGGTAGTAACACATAAGTTCTATGGGTAATGTACCAAAGGTACGTCAATGGAAAAAGCCACATCACCCCAGCTGGGGCCCCGCGGTTGCCACACCCGTAGTCTATAAATAGACTCCCCGGGGCGGGGGACTTTGGCAGAGAACTTAATTTTAGATTTCACGTGCTTGGCACACATCTTGAGCTCTAAAACGACACAATCTTGCACTTAAAAAGTAAACGGGGTCACGCCCATTTAAATTTAATTTATTTCCCGTTCTCCTACTAATTGATTTTTCCACAACTTGGCACACACCTTAAGCTCTAAAAAAGTAGGCATGGTCATGCCCACGAATGTTTAGTATTTAATTATATGTACTTCTGATTATCCGATTCCCACGAAACTTGCCAAACATTTTGGGCTCTAAGAATGGCATAATTATGTGATTAAAGAAGTAGGCGGGCCATACCCATTAAAGATTAATATTATATTTAATTTCACGCACATCTACTTGACAGATTTTTTGAAAATTGGAATTTATCTTGAGCTCTGCAAGTGTCTCAACATGAATTTAGAAAAGTGGACGGTCACTTATGTTTGCAAAATTGTGTGTGATCACTCCTCTGAAAATATAAAATTGGCTCTAAAAATTTTAAAATAATACTTACCGACTTTTAAAAAAGCACTAACAAATTAAAAATAATTTAGATTCAGCTAAATAAACAATTTTAATGTGTGTTACCTGTAATGGTATTTAAAGTCGGTGACAAAAAAAATAAGTAACTGTAGAATTTGCTAACCTGATTCGATTAAACCGCCTTCGTATAGCATTATAGGTAACACATAAAAAAATGTTTTATTTAACTGAATCTAAAATATTTTTAGCTTTTTAATGCTTATTTTTTAAGTTGGGGTAATTTTTGAAGTTTTTTTAGAAACAATTAATATTTTACTGGAAGGTATACTATATTCACGCTTGCGTGTTTAATGCCTCATTAGGCTAAGTTCACACTTACGTGTTTAACGC
The DNA here is from genome assembly GCA_949987645.1 of Tachina grossa. Classification (NCBI taxonomy): domain Eukaryota; kingdom Metazoa; phylum Arthropoda; class Insecta; order Diptera; family Tachinidae; genus Tachina; species Tachina grossa. The sequence continues at coordinate 55,588,647 of OX465276.1, read as the reverse complement.
CTCATTCGTATTTGAGAGCATAAACACGACGATTTTGAGATGTTTTACCATACATTGACTTGTTTTAGTAAACATCTCAAATGAAGATTAAAACACTTCCTTAAACACGTAAATGGAGTAGGTTCAGTCCGTTTTTTGATAACTCTGGCAACTTTGTGTTGTTATTAAATGGCAGCACGTGAAAAAATTATTTGATACACAATAATTGCTTAAAAAATATTAAATTATTTACAAAAACATTTGTTGTTTAAAAATAATAAATTAAATAAAAATAAGAATTGTTCGAAATTTCTTAAAAAACACAATAATTTATTGACATAACACCAACCTTAAACATTCAAATGTAATGTGAACGGTTCTGTTTAATTTTTAGAAAACTTGTCTTAAACATGTTTAAAAACATAAGTGTGAACATAGTATTAGATATTATTTTTGGGAAAAAGTGGAATAAAAACATTTAAAATTAATACACACGAAAAGTATTTAATATACCACAAATTATAAGCCACTTAATTTTTCTGCATACTTCTAGCAAAAATCTTAATAACATGCTGCTTTAATTATGACGATTTAAATGCAAATATTATGTGTATCATATGGTTCGTGGGGTAGTACGAGTATTATTCAGTACACCATAAAATGAAAAAGCACTTTTAATTTTAAAATTTAGTTGGAATGTGTGTATTGTGAATGTGAATTGTGAATGCACGTTGGACTCAATTATTGCTGTGCTTTTTTTAAATAAATAAAAAGTACTCATGAAGATACAAGATTGCCAGACTCGTGACTAAAAATCGTACATTTTTATTGAAAAAATAGAATGGTTGACAAAATGACAGAAGAAGTAGCAGTCAATAATTTATTGCTAACGTAGAAAATTCGGAAACTAATTACATGGCTTTTATGGTTGCGTACACCAAAGGTGAAAAGGAACCCTATTGTTTTCGCTATGCTGTCCGTCACAGGCTATTTTCTCAGGAACCGTAAGAGCTATGGACCTGAAATTTGGCTACAAAAAAAACATGAGTTAAAAATTAAAAGGTGTTCCAAAACGAGGAACGAAAAATTTTAAAATCCCATGTAATATACATACATACAATTGTATGTATATTGACACGAGAAAAAAAATGTCAAAACTAAAAAAGCGCCAAAACTTAAAAAAAAATTTAAGTTTAAAATTTTTTTAAACGCACTAATAATCCCAAATTAATATTTTGCTTATTAAGTAAAATATTTTTTTTAATTAAAAATACATTGAAATTGATTATTGAGGGGTTTAGCTGGATCCTATGCGCATTTCACTGTTGCTAATGCAGATCATCAGGGAACCTTTACCCAAAGTTTCTTAGAACAACTAGAGTTTTCACCCCTATTCTGCGTTTCGATTACGTTCCCGCATTCAGTTACGCACGGATCGAAAAGAGGTATTCTGCCAAAAAACTGAATCGAAAGAAAAAGAAGAAGAGAAGAAGAGTATGTTTAAACCTGCTGCTTTACTATGAAACGGGTGAAATAGGAACAGAAAAATTAAGCAATTTTGCAAAATTTTTAGCAAAAAGTTAAATTTAGTGCAAAAAACAGTGATTTAACATTAAAACAAATAATAATTAAATATTGTGAACATTTTCATTAAATAAGCTGTTGCAAATTTAAGTACAAAGAGCTAAAAAAAACGAGATAAGCAAGAGGTATTTGTGGCCAAACTTTTCCAGTCTGAAGAATCCTGGCGCGCCGGAGGTGATATTTTAATTTTTTACCCATAATTGTAACACAAAAATTAAGTTTATTTGTTCAGATTTAATTAAATCCGTAGATAACATCGTTTTTCGTTGCCATTAAATAGGTATGTCAACTTTTTATACTGTTCTACCTGTAATAAACTAAATAAAAATCGCATTTCAGTACAGAAAAACAAAACAAACTGTTTAGTTCATTAATTAAACCTTCTTTCATTTAATACTTCCATTACTTTTTGAATTAATCACTTTTTAAAGCTAAACAAACAAAAATTGAAAACGCTCCGCCACTAAAATAGCAACTTACAAAAACGTAGTTACGATCGAAATGCAAAATACATAAAATCGAAAAAGAAATCGAAGAACGGAACGCAGAATACCAAAGTTGCCAAACGGAAAAACTTTCGATTCGAATCGAAACGCAGAATAGGGGTGATTATGTTATAAACTTTCATTTAAACAAATGAGAAGCTTAAAACAAATAACAAAGTTGAAACAAGAACTCAATAATCAACATGTTTTTTATTTTCTTTACCATTACTACATTGGCTGACTTTTTTTCAGCTTCAAATTGTAGTTGTAAAAGTATGTAAAAAGAAAATAAATGTAAATAACAACAACAGCTATTTAAGAATAGAGTGTTGCCACACAAGTATTTTTTGACCTGGTGCAGTCAATTTAATAATTAGTGATTTTTTATGGGAATTGTTAAAATTTAAGTTTAAAATTTTTTTAAACGCACTAATAATCCCAAATTAATATTTTACTTATTAAGTAAAATATTTTTTTTAATTAAAAATACATTGAAATTGTTTATTGAGGGGTTTAGCTGGATCCTATGCGCATTTCACTGTTGCTAATGCAGATCATCAGGACCTTTACCCAAAGTTTCTTAGAACAACTAGAGTTATTATGTTATAAACTTTTATTTAAACAAATGAGAAGCTTAAAACAAATAACAAAGTTGAAACAAGAACTCAATAATCAACGTTTTTTATTTTTATAAAAAAAAAATCACCAAAACCGAAAAAACGCAAAAAACGCAAAAAACGCCAAAACTAAAAAAACGCTCAAAACCGAAAAAACCCAAAAACGAAAAAAAATGCCAAAACTATATTTTATATAGGCTTAAGTTCGTATTGAGTTACATATCTAGTGTCCGTACGGAACCCTTCATGCACGGGTCAAAGTCGCACTTCACTGAATTTATTTTAATATTAAGCTTTTTCGCCAGGAATTTTGTATGAAGTTTATGGCATGCTTTAACTTTAAGAATGCCAGTGTTGTACAACTAGTTAATATATGTGTCTTACTTTTCGAGATATTTAAACACAAAAAAAACGAGTCAAATTGTAGGTAATTACGACTTAAATGGTGGTAGTATATATGACATATTTATGGGCAAGATTTTAGCTGGGATCTTCTTAGCCGATTCAAAAAGCTGTTAACAAAACTTTCATGAGTGCTGCTTTCATACTTATTTTTAAGAACTGTTTCTAACGATTTTGGAACATTAGGAAATAAATACATACATACTATTTTTTAACCCAATATCTTAAAAGCATTGAACTAATAATATACATATTGCCAATATTATTTTTTACTACAAAAATCGTCGAAAATATTAACCCCCTTTATGCAAAAACGTTTGTTAAACGGTTTTAACGTGTGTTAAAACCGGTTTTGCCATACAAAATTCGTTTGCTAAACCAACTTTAAGTTCAACAATCGTTTTTGCATAAGGGGGTTAGTCTGGCATCCGCGTTTATGATTATTACGAGTATTCGATGTTTACATTCAATTCAACATGAAGTTTATTTTCCTTTATTTAAACAATTTGATTTTATTTGCCATTCAAACGTATGTGAGTAGTTTGATAAAGTTTAAGTAGTTCAAGAGTACTTTTGTTTTCAATTTGTATTTTGGTTTAGATTAGCTATGCGCTGTGGTGGGCAATTACAGAAAAATTTTACTTAATTTGTTCTATACTTGAGAAAAAAAAAATATAAAAATAATGCCAAATGCTCTATGTGTCATAAAAGAGGTAGCTTATGTTCCTTTATGTATGTATTTCGTATTTTCTTTTTAGATGATGTAATGGAGGATATGAGTTGCACACACAGAAAAAAGTATTCACCAATCAATATTTTCAATTAAGAATTTAATTGATTCAATTAAATTTTTAATTGTGATTATAGGTGAAAATTTAATTAAATTTTTAATTGATATTACAAATATTTTAATTAATATTACAAAATCATTCATATTACTTTTTTGTGTGCAGTGAAGTACAATGAAAATCAATCAGCAGTTTCTATGCAGCCGATGCGATTTTTTAGAGCAACTTTTATTACGATAGTCGTATTGCTATAATAAATTTAACGAAAACTCATCAAATTTGCTATCCAGTAACACATTAGTAGAAGTAGAAAAAGTAAAATGTTAAGCTCAAATTCAGTTAGTTTTTTTTTATTCTAAGCTTTTCGCTTATTTTGACATGTCGTATGCGAAAACGCCATATGATATACATATAATTAAATGAGTAAAGCACTATCGTAAAAAAGAAGTCATATTAATATGTCGATAAATATTAAGATTTTCGGTTCGCAAAAAGTTACTGAGACCAGGTACAGGAATGCAATATTGTTTTATGATTGCCGATTTTTTTTATTTTGTGTTCTTAAGGAAACGTTGAGAGTTATCCAGTTAGATATGAAGTTGAAATTTCCGTAAATTTTACTGCATGTTCTGTTATACGAAATATTAAATTCCATTTTTCCTTAATAAAATAACAAAACTGAAGAATTAAAAATATCAATTTCTAAAGAATTCAATAAAAAATATTTGCTAACTACAGTTCTCAACTTCTTTAACAAATAAGTAACTATAGTACTGCTTGAATAGATTCAGTTGCTATGCTGCACACAAATAAAACAAGATTGATTGAACGGCCTGTCCCACGATTTCTGGTGATATCGTGGAAGAGAGAGCCAAAGAGAATTAAAGAAGTATTAAAAAAAATTGAGAATCCTTAGTCTATGTTCAGACTACACAAGTCTTATTGATAAGATTCTTACTATTTTTATTTGAAATATATCGGCGTTCACAAGTCGTAGTCCTAGTTTATACTATGCAATTCTTATTGCTAAGCTGATTAGTTTGAAGGAGAAGCTGGGGAGGAGAAAAGAAACGCGTAATCAGCTTCATGTACTGTCAATACGTTTTGTTTTCTCATTCGTAATAGAGATGGGCGCTTGTCCAATTTTTCCAACACGACATGACACGAACACGAATAACAAGACGCTCAACACGTACGAAACACGAACGCGAAAAATTTCGTCAACACGATACTGCACAACACGCACGAAATATTATTGGTATGGTATTGAAAATCAGAAAATATAATTGATTTTTTTTTTCAAGAGTCGCTTTTCAAAATATGGCACCAAGTTGGCACTGCCAAGTGCAACTATCTGCCATCACAGCTGATACTATTGGTTACGTACAGAATTTTAAGCTACATATGCCCATACAATATGAACAAATAAATATGCTGGTACTGTGTGTTTGACGATACAAAATATTAAATTTTTTCTGTACTGGAAATTCATTCATACATATTTTACATTTAAAATCGTTTCGTGTCAATTTTGCTCAACACCAAACGACTCGAATACACACGAAATCAGATTTTTTTGTCACGAACACTTCGTGTTGAGTCGTGCTTGCTTATGTCACGCAAAAAAAAAAACAACAAGCGCCCATCTCTAATTCGCAATGTTTAAAAAATCACACATGCATACACAAAACTATGCATAAAAAATATGTGCTCAAAAACAGTTTGTATGTGAACACCGATGAAAGTTCAAAGAAGCAATAAGACTTGTGTAGTGTGAACTGGGACGTATTAAAAATTCACAAATAATTATATCTAGATATAACTTTTTGACATAGACAACTCAAATAATAGAACTGTCACTTGTCATTTCTGGCATTGAAAGATGATCGAAATCATTAAATGATATATATAGACAAATTTACAATTTTCTTTTTTTAAGATAAAAACATGCAATTGCATCAAAATTGCATGTTCCATAACAATTGAAGCAAGGTTTTATTTTTAATTGTTTAGAACTTTGTTTTCATTTCAAATTAATTATATTTTATTATTTTAATAAAGTTTTTTTCACAGATATCTTTTAAAGAAAATTGTGTTCGAAATGCCAGATATCGAATAAAGTACTATTTTATAATGCTAACGGGTAGTACGCTAGTCCATTAATTCACTAATTCTTTTCTGTTTCAATTAAATTATTTTTCAATATTTAATTAATAAAGAATTTGCCAGCTGTAACCGTCTTAGATATAAATTGTCTTTATCATTTCAAAATTAAATAAATATATTTTATTCATAAAATGAAAATTTAATTCACTTGCCTTAGCTCAACCGAAAAGCAAGGTGCTTTAGATTATATTTTTTCGATTTCATATTATTCATATGACGTCACAAATACAAATCGAAATCATCTTTGTCATGTTTTTACGATAATGTTATGTTCATTATATTTGTACTTATAAGTTCACTCACATTTAATACTTGGCAAAAAAAAAATAGAGTTGTTTAATGTTCTGATTTAAATAAAATAACAATGATGGACAAAAATATAGACACATTGGAAAGAGAACTCTATTGTACCCATTAATAAAAAAAATTTTAAAAGGGGTGTAATATACCTATATGTGGCAAAGAAAAAGTGTCACATATAAAATTAAGTTTATTTACTAAATAAAAAAATAAACTCAAAAAGAGCAATATTGCAGTAACTTTCTCAGAAATCACACAGACAAACAGAAATTTCCCATATGTATGAGTACTTTCAAATTAGAAAATTATAATTGTGCTATTATCTCAATTTTAGCTAAAGTCGACTTAAGCACTTTTCGTTCTTGCCATATATATCGCACATTCAGTTCAATAGTGACATAACTCAAAAAATTAGTTTTTTGAGTTAATAATGCAGAATAATAATGCATTTCGTGTTTTATCTTGGATACAATTTTCATATAAATAGCTTTTACTATCACCTCCTGAGAGAATAATATTTGTTCATGCCTTCATTGAGTTGTATGTAAATTGAAAACTTTAAACATGTTTTCTGCAAAACTATTTTTTTTTTGAGTTATGACACTATTGAACTGTGCGATATGTATGTACATATCCTTACCTTTATATAGAAAGGCCCTAACTCACTCTTTTTTTTAAATCGAGTTTTTTAAATCTTTCGATACATTAGATGTTCTTCTGTGGAAATATACAAAAATCTCAATTTCAAAAAAATAATGAGTTAGTAGGGCCTTTCTATATTAAGGTAACGATATAATAGTTTGACTTGCATTGATTTCGTGCATTTACCGGTATAACGATCTGTTACGCATCATGAATCAAAAAAACAAGATTGCGCACTGCGTGTGTTCGTTATTTTGTCTGCTTTTTGTGACGTAGACATAGAATATGTAGTAAGTGTTTTAAACAAAGTACATTTGTGTATGGAAGGCGCCATATCTCTCTCTCTCCCTCTCACTTCTTACAACAAACACTCACGAGATTCCAACAAAGAATGTCGGCCATTCCAGCCGGTTATCTTATCATGCAGTCACATGCACTTGTTGATTCCAATTATATTTCGGAATTAAGCATATACTGCATATACCTACATTATAAAATTTCTCATAAAATTAGTCATATAGCAGATGTGAAAATCAAAAATTAAAAATTTCCGAACAAATGAAATTAAAAAATTCGCGGAAATTTTTCACGTTTTAGGCTACCTAAGCACTACCTAGGAAGTTCCAATGTTCCAAAAAGTTGCTTAGTGAGATCTTGGGAACATTTTGGTAGTTGATTGTTTTCTTGAATTTTGAACGGTTTTTCTGCCTATGGACCTGAACAGGGAAAAAAGGGAAAAACTTGCTTTTTTTTAATTTACGATTTTGATCTTTTTTCTTCTTTCTTCTTTATGACAAGAGCTACAACTTTGCCTCAGAGAGTAAATCATAATTCCGAACGATTTGCAAGATATGAGCCTGATAAAATGCAAAATTAACACCGAGGCCCCAAATCTTTGGGGCCCATAAAAAAGTGCATTACCTGGGGCAAAACTGGGAGACAGTGGAACGTGTGCTTATGTTACTTTTTAAGCAACAAGTAATAAATAACTATTATGCTAGCCTTAATAAATACAGTGAAAACAATTTTCTTTTCCAAAATGTTGCTTTCAAGCTTCTCTATAATTTTGCTCTTGACTGTTGATATGCATAGAAGCCCACAATCTGATGTAAACCGCAATAACAAACTGAATCATATAATTTTAAGTTTTCAAGTCTTTGTTGTATATGAATAAATATTCATTTGTATTGTATTGGGTAATTTTTATAGAGGTGGAAACTTTAAATTGAAAAGTTTAAAAATCAGTTCTCATACTCTTAAGTAAAATGGGCTGCAATTCGTTCAAGGGACTTTATACAACAATTTAGTCAAAATCAAGCGTTACTTGATATTTTTCGAAATAGCATTGACAATTTTAAAGTCTGCTTCTTAGAAAACAAACACCCTTTATTTAGTATTTGGTTTAGTGTTTGATTTTATATTTAATTTATTTGTATTTCCAGCGAGACAAAGAACACAAAAGGAACAATTATGCCAATGATTTAGTTGAAATCGTTTCAAATTTTTAATTAAAATTTGTGTTACATTTTGGGTTTTTTTGTTTGTTTTTTTTTTTGTCTCTTTGTCTTCCTCCATGTGGTCGCGCTACTCATGCTTAAATAAATATTTGTTATTTTTTTTTTTTTTTTGTATTATTCTGCTTCAATTTTATAAAATGCCCTTAATTGTTGCTTTTTGCGCTCTAATTTTTATATAGTACATATAATTGAAAATTAAAAAAAAACTTGTCTATAAATTATTTATGTACATACGACTAATATTTCCGTTCTGCTTTGAATACACAAAAAACAAATGGAACAATTATGTTGTACTTTGACATTTGTTGCAAAGCGTGGGAAAATGTACACACATATTTACTTTACTCTGATGTAATTTACATACAATATGGGAAACATATCGCACATTCAGTTCAATAGTGACATAACTCAAAAAATTCGTTTTTTGAGTTAATAATGCAGAATAATAATGCATTTCGTATTTTATCTTGCATACAAATTTCATATAAATAGCTTGTACTATCACCTCCTGAGAGAAGAATATTTGTTCATGCCTTCATAGAGTTGTGTGTAAATTGAAAACTTTAAACGTGTTTTCTGCAAAACTAGTTTTTTTGAGTTATGACACTATTGAAATGGATGTGCGATATGTATGTATGTTTTCTTTTATTGCTTTTACATTAAACCTAAATGTTACTAGCGTTGTTTAATTTTTTAACTTTTCCTTTTAAATATATTAAATATAAATCTTGTTCTTAAAGGCTCTTCATGAAAGCACTTAAAAACACACAACATTCATCTTTATTGACCTTGACAAAAGCCCTTAAAAATATAAAACGTTTATCTGTCACAAGAACTTGTTTTTATAACCCTGCCTTTTCTTTTAACAGCAGAAACATATTTGTTAAAACAATATAAACTTGTCTTTATTGCTGTTTCTTCTTTAGACTTGATACACATTTAAATTTCTAGCTGTTGGTATAAAATTTAAAAAGGCAGTTGCTTTATTATACACATACAGTAGAATTCCGATAGCTCGAACCCCAATAAATCAATAATCTTAATAATTCGAAAACAAACTGTTGGTCTCGTAATTCAATTCATTTCGGTATCCTCGTTAATTCATAATTTTTTATTCAATAAAGAGTCTGTTTAAATTCTTTAAATTCTTTATAAAAGAAAATTCCATACAAAATTTGTTTTATAAACCATTTATAAAACAAAATTTTTTTTTAATAATGCAGTTATAATTCATAATCTCGCACTATTTAATAACCTCTTGCTATTTGTTATTCACAGTTAAAAAATTAAGTACCCAGCAAAAAATTACAACACCTTACCATTAGAACTACTTGCCATATAATGACTTACTTTTCTGATTGCCAAATTTCATTACTCGCTTCCAAATCACATTACCTAAATTTTAAAAAGATGATGTACAAGTTGCTTAATGAAAAGAATGATTTTTTAGATTAAATAGATTACGTCAACAAGTTGCCAAATAAAAAAGTAATTACTTCTCAAGAATGGATTATTTTAGTCTCACGCCTTGTTAAAATCATTAAGTTGGTAATCCAGTAGGGAAGAGTTTCCACCTTAGATTACATTAGATTACCTTTTTTGAAATTTTTTGCTGGGTACATATCAGATATTTACTTAAATAACGTCACAACTCAAAAAAAAATTTTTTTTATTAAGTCAAAAAATTAAGTTTTTGATTTAATAGTGCAGAATTATGCCCTAATTCTGTTCGACGATTGTATCGTCTTGTCTATGGACGAAAAAAGCAGCAGATAAATTTCTTTAAAATAATAATTATTTATTGTCTCTGCTAGAAGGTTGGTGTATTTGCTTTATGATTTTGTTCCCAACATTATATCTAACACATAATTTTTCATATATTTTTCAAACTATTGTATAATACTTTAATATAATTTTTATGTTTTAAAAACATGAAAATAATATTTTTATTTTTCATTATCAAAGACAACAACCTTTTTTGAAGAAAATAATTTAGAGAATTCAATCAAACACAAGAACTCAAAGTATTTTCAAACAAAAACGTCCTAAATATTCTTACTGAATTAGAGCATTAATCTTTATAACATTTTTCATATTGTGTAAAATTTTCATATATTCAACTCTTAAGAGCAAAATAAAATTTTCTTTTCTTCCATTATGTTGTGTGTAAATTTAAAAACTTTAAACTCCTCTTCTGACAGAAAAATTTACCAAATAAGTAACTTTACTTACTTATCGATTACTCAAAACCATTTTGGAAAATTCTCCTCAAAATCATGAGGTGAAAATTTTCCACAAAAAAAACTCACTATAATTTGAACAAAGTTTAAATAAAATTAAACAATTTAGAATGAAATAATTCTGCCAAAAAAAACAACCTTCAATGAATATCAGATATAAGTACATTTTCGAAACAAGTTTATGGGACCAAGCTGGAAGTAAACTCTTTCAAACAGAAAAAAATTTTGAAAATCTAATGGTTAAGAAGAATTACGTGAAATATAATATTACATTTTAATGAGCGTACCTGCACTCATTATTTTAAATGCAAGGTTGTGTGTTTTTCAGAGCTCAGGATGTGTGTTAAGTTTTGTAAAAATCGGTTAAGTAAAACCACGAGAAATATAATAATAAATTTTAATGGGAGCAGCCCCGCCCATTTTTTTCAACTTTAAAATTGTGTAGTTACAAGAACCAAGCGTTTGCTAGGTTTCGCAGCAATCAAATAATTAGAATATCATAAAACCAAATTAAAAAAGTTACAATTGGGCCAATTGGAATCTATACCCTCTCAGACTGAAAAAGAGTTTTTACAATAGGTCTATCACTAAATTTGTGTTCGGCATTTGTTGGGCCCATTAATTATATCTAGCATTAAGATTTGATTACTTTTTGTTAGCTCATTTTTAGGGTTCCGTACACAAAAGGTGAAAAGGACCCTATTGCTTTCGCTACGCTGTCCGTCTGTCCGTATGTCCGTCACACGGTATTTTCTCAGAAACCGTAAGAGCTACGGACCTGAAATTTGGACACAGTATGTAGAACCTTGGCCGCTACATCAACAAGTACATGAGAATTAAAAATTAAAGGATGTTCCAAAACGAGCAACGAAAAATTTTAAAATCCCATGTAATATACATACAATTGTATGAACATATGTATACTGAAACTTAAAATTTGTAAAATTAGTGTATTTTTATACAGACTACAACAATTAACACTAAAATTTAAAAAAAATTTAAATTAAAGGGTGGTCCATCACCATTTAATGCAATGCAATATTGACTATGTAATTTTGACAACTTGCTATATCTTGGAAACCGTAAGAGGCAAACACTTGAAATTTTCAAAAACGGTAAAACTAAAAAAACCGAAAATTATAAAATCGCCAAACCAAAAAAAATCGCCAGAAATTAAAAAAAATCGCCAAAACGAAAAAAATCGCCAAAATTAAAAAAAAAAATCTAACACCAAAATAAATCGCCAAATTCGAAAAAATCGTCAAAATGAAAAAATCCCCAAAATGAAAAAAAAAGCCAAAAATCTAAAAAAAAAATCACCAAAACGCGAAAATGTCGCCAAAACTAAAAAAAAATTTTTATATAAAAAAAAATCGCAAAAATTAAAAAAATCGCCAAAAATAAAAAAAAATCGCCAAAATGAAAAAAACGCCAAAAACCGAAAAAAAATCGTTAAATCGAGAAAATAAAGTGTCAAAACAAAAAAAAAGAGCCAAAACTTAAAAAAATCGCCAAAACAAAAAAACCGAAAAAACCCCAAAACAAAAAAACCGAAAAAACCCCAAAAACGAAAAAAATGCCATAACTATATATTATATAGGATGAAGTTTGTATTAAATTACATATCTAGTGTTCGTACGGAACCCTTCGTGCGCGAGTCAGAGTCGCACTTTACTGAATTTATTTTAAGATACAATAAATAAATATTTCGTAAAAAATCGATCTAAAAAGTACCGAGTTATGAAGTAACAATGTCATAAAAATAACAGACGAATTGATAACCTCCTCCTTGTTTTGAAGTCAGTTAAAAAATTAACTCATTCATTGAACTAGACGGTTTTTTTTTTCTTTTTGTGCCCGCTTCATATTCGAGTATGTAGATTGCAATGGCATTTTTCGGTTCAAGAAACACCTACGCGTGAGATGTTCATTACGAGTATTATAATTTATTAAGTTCTTTTCTTGCTGGCTTACCAAGTTTTATTATTAACAATGAAAATTAACTGAAATATGTATGCAAGCGTGAAAATAAATATGCTATTTAAAATACATACGTATAGTACATTAAATCCATTGGCGTAGTTAATAGGTTTATACATAAAAAGGGTCATAACAAAATGTTGCACATAAATACTATTGGTAGGCTTTTATCATTTAAAAATATAATATATATCAAATTCGATATTGCAAATAAAATAAAAGTTTAAACGTTTTGTTACAACAACTATCTTTATTCACAATAGGGGTGTTCGCTCAAACTGCAAAATGCCTCTTATATCTCTTAAACTCTTAAATTTTTGAGTAAAATGTAAACGAATATCCCTAATGTTAAATTATTCCCTGTTCTAAATACCACAGTTTGTACGTTACTGTTCGTCACTGCCTTTTTAGGGTTCCGTACACTAAAAGTAAAGAGGAACCCAATTGTTTCCACTACGATGTCCGTCTGTCAAATGCTGTTTTCTCGAGCACCGTAAGAGCTACTGATCTGAAATTTACACAAAATATGAACATTTTTGGCATTAAGAAATAGTTTTTGATTAAAATTCTCAAAAACCTTAAACTAAAAAATTCCAAAATAACAAAACACCGCCAAAACGAAAAAACCATCTAAAAGTAAAAGCGTTTAAGTGAAAAATATCACCAAACATAAAATAAATCACTAAAATGAAAAAACAATCACAAAAAGTAAAAAAGTCGCCAAAAAAACTATAAAATCACCAAAAACCCGAAAAAATCGTCAAAACGAAGAAAAGCGCCAAAACCAAAAAAAGACCCTTAAACTAAAAATATGTATTAAAAAATGTTAATGACCGAAAAAATTTTCAAATCGAAAAACGAAAAAAAGACCGCCAAAAACCGAAAAAACTGCCAAAAAGAAACAAACGCAGTACAAAACCCTAGTCAAAATTGTACTTTACTGAATTTAGTTAGCTAATGTCATCTCCCTTTTTATACTAAACATAAGACGCTCTAAATATGTATTGAGCATCCTGGAAATTTCAATACTTTCAATTTCTTTTGAACTGTACTTTGTAGTCGTTAAAGGTTCAATTAGACGTGCCATAACCATAAACATACAAAACAGCTGTTCCAACCAACCTTATGGGCAACACTATATGATTATAGATGACTTGCTATAACGCCAAAGCCATACCACTAGCCCCGGTGATAACCATAGCCATAGAAACCAATTAAGTTTTGGTTTTTCGTCGTATATTTGCTGATTGGACATATTTTTTTGTACTTTTACTTTTTTCATTTGCTGCATTGTTTGATAAGTTTTGATTTATATTTTTATTTTTTATTTATTTTAGTTTATTTTGTTATTAAAATTAATTATTTTAAATTTTTTCATTGACAAAATATATGACGGAATGCATAAGGATTTGTTATACACAAGAATACGGCAACCATAGCTGTGTAAAGAACCCAAGAACGTCAAAAACACAAAAACAGTTGTACCAAAACCAAAACAAAACGATGTTTTTGACATTCGTCAGCTGCAAAGCACAAAGAGCAAAAAATTATCAGCTGAAGTAGTGCTGTCACCTGGTTATATACATACATCTTGACTTGTGCACTTTCGAAATGAATAAACAAATGGAAACATAAGCAGCTGTTTATGATTTTGGCAGCACTAATAGGTTAAGCAAATATATTTATGGTTATCTTTTTTTTCCTTATCACCGTAAAACTCAAAACTTTTTAAAGCAAACTTTGCTTGAAAATTAGCAAAATTTAAGAACTATTCATATCCTATACTTCAACCGTCAAGTGGGTTATGTTTACACTACACAGTGAAATATATTTGACTTTCTTTCCAGAGTGTAACACTTAATAAACGATAGTGTTGAAGTTTATAGTTGCTATTTGAAGCATCTGGAAGCATCTTGTAGATTTTTTTTCGAATGTTCTTTTTCCCTTCATTTGAATTCTACAGCCATTGTTCCATGCTGGCAATTCTGAGGTGAAGAGCTAACTGGTCTTCCATTACACAGTGTTGTATTTCATTTTGCTTGTAACATTTAAATCTATGTTTTGATTTTGTAACAAAACTTAATATATTGCATGAAAATTGTATTTCTTTTTTAAAAGGGACCCCACCCCCTTCAAAAGAATACTTCCATGTACGCCGATGATTAAAATACAAATACATATTTACAAAATAATTTTTCATTGTTATTTATGAGTTCATACCACTTAAAAGAAGAAATGGGTAAGAAAAAAGTGAGAAGAATCATGCAAAATCAATGTGAAAAGTTACATACGTTCTCGTCTACTTGCTAAGTCCCAATTTACACTATGCAAGTCTTATTGCTAAGCTGATTAGGTTGCTAGGGGAGACAGACGGGGGGAAAAGAAACGTTGCTGTTCCCCTCGTCTCTCTCTCCCTGAAGCGAATCAGCTTAGCAATAAGACTTGCATAGTGTGATTTGGGACTAATGTAGTCGCACTTAAGAATAAAACACCACAAATATATAGAATCAGCCAAGCGTTGAACGAACAAAGACACTCATCGTATCTGTGACTTTATGCAACTAATGCTGATCAGCGTTGCCACAACCAAAATATTTTTGTAACCAAAATATGGAAAAAAAAGTAACCAAAGGCGAAAAAAGTAACCAAAATCTCTATATATTTAATATATGTACACATGTACTGTTTTATTTGTACTTCCGTTAAGAAATATATGTATCTGTGGCAAATTTAAAAAAAATTCGATTTTTTCACATTTTTTCTCCTGTTCAGGTCCATAGGTAGCAAACCGTTGAATATTCAAGGAAACAATCAACCACCAAAATGTACATAAGATCTCAATGAACAACTTTTTAGAAAATATTAACTTCCTAGGAACGATTCTTAACACCGTTTTTTTAATTTCCTTTGCTTTGAAATTTTTTACTTTTGTGGCTGCCTAAGCGCTACCCAAACGGCATTAAGAATCATTCCTAGGAAATTTATATGTTGTAGAAAGTTGTTTATTGAGATCTTAAGCACATTTTTATCGTTGATAGTTTCCTTGAATTTTGAACGGCTTGCTACCTATGTACCTGAACAGGGGGAAAAGGTATAAAACTCAAATTTTTTTAAACTTTTTTTTGCGATTTTGATCTTGAAGATGTTTTTTTTAATTTTGTGTGTTCACAATTTTTGTTGTATGAGAAGAGCTACAACTTTGCCTCAAAGATTAAATCAAAATTCCGAATGATATGAACCAGAGAAAATGCAAAAATGACACCGAGGCCCCAAATCTTTGGGGCAAACAAAAATGTGCATAACCTGGGGCAAGACACCGGTCTTTTTTTTTTTTTTTGTCTTTTATCATGCAGTAGTGTTCGTATATGATTATATTTCCATGACTTAAAAAAAACACAGTGTTATATTCGTTATCCAAACACATGACTGACTAGATAAAACTATTAAAATATACATACATATGCATTATATAGTTGGTATTGAAATCAATCTTATTCCTGCATTTAGTTCTGACTAAACCCCGAAGTGTGTGAAAATGGCATTAAACTAAAAACAAAATTTAATAAAGACACCAAAAAATTTTTGTTGAATTCATTTGTATGTTTTGAAACTTTGTCCCAAAATTCAACTTCTTATTTCCAATTTAGAACATCTGAGCAATTTCTATTGGGATACAATATTTACCATCTGTTTGAAAATCACATCCATGTTTTTTTAGCCACGAAAATTCTTTCAATCGCGTGATAGTTTATCTCAATAGTTATGTTCAAATTTATATACCATATAAAAATGGTTATTTATTTTTGTGTTGAAGAAAAGTAACCAAAATGGGAAAAAAGTATACAAGTACACATTGGAAAAAAATAACCAATTTTGGTTAAAAGTAACCAAAGCGGCAACGCTGATGCTGATATGTACTTGCCACCAGCAATGCCAACTATTTATAACCCAAACGCGCTACTACCCTTCTCAAAACGCGCTAGAACGCGCTAAGTTACAGCATTCTCAAATATTAATAGCAAAAACGCGCTAAATTAAATTTCAATAAAAGTCGATGTATGTACACTGAAAAATCAATTTTACATAAATTCAACGAATTCGCATTCATTGATTTAAATTCATTGAAATTCAACGTATTATACGTTGTTTCAAAAAACTATTCCTTGAAATTCAACGTAAAATTTTATGTAGATAATGAAATGAACGTTGAAACCATTCCTTGACATTATTCGTTGAATTTAACAACGAACTAGTTTATTGATTTAACGTATAATACGTTGAATTTAAGGAACACATTCTTTCTTATATAAATAATAGAAAAAAGTTTAGTAAATTTCAAGAAAGTGTACCTTGATTCAATAAACCTGTTCATTGATTTTAAGTAATTTAAGTTGAATTTGACTTCAAGAACAAGAAGAAGATGTTTTATTCAATGAAAGAGTACTTTGATTCAAGGAACCACCATTTGAATTTCTGTTTTACTTGGTTCAATTTAACGTACTAGTTCCTTGTTTTATAACGGGAAAAAGACATACTAAAAAGAAAAAACAAACACAAAGCAATCAGTTGTATTTCTTCGTTTAACAAATAAGTTTGTGCGCATTTAAAAAAGAAAGTTTAAAATAAAAAAGTGCCAAAAAGTAAGTTGATAATAAGAAGTGATTATAATTAATTTTAACTGCAAAAAGAAATATAGTTGTATAATATCCCGTATATCAGGAACATGCTGAATTACTTCAAAGTAGGAAAATCAGAAAACCAGTTCCAGATGCACCTACTCCTGACATTATTGGATCCAACTCTCAAGCTTTATGTAAGTAATTATTTTGAATGCTATTTAGATGGTATAATTTTATACATGTTTATATATGTTAATTTTAAAATTCAGGAACCAACGCAGAGGTTTGCTAGACGCCTCAAATTTGAGAGCAGAGGGATTCAATAGCACTTGGCAGGCATGCAGAAATTCCAGAATTAATGAAGTAAACCAAGCTTCCACTTTAGCCGAAGTTTTGAAAAGATGGCGCGAGTATAAGAATCTGAGTAGATTTCGATATGTGAGTATAGAAATCTTTACTGTTTTATACTTTAGTACTTATTGCAAAATAAAGATTTATAACTAACTATATTTCATATTGACAAAGACTTTGGCATTGCTTTTGGTAAACGTGAAGGAGTTTTCTGTAACTTTAATAAGGCAGTAATAATTTAGTAGACTATGATACTATCATAACCAAATTTTTTTATGTAAATACATACTTACATATATATACATATATAAATTATTTCTTATTATATGAATTTTTAAATAAAATACTCAATTTAATATTAACTTGTCTATTATTAAATTTATTAAAGTGAAATTTTGAATGTATAGGTGCATTGGTTCAAGGAATAAATTCATAAAAATCAATGAATGTGTTCATTGGGTCAAGGAATATGTTCTTTAAATTCAAGGAACTATTTCATTAAATTCAAAGTATAAATACGTTGAGTCAAGGAATAAGTTCATTGCATTCAATATACATATATAGGTTTAATGAATTCACGTAAGGTTTCAACGTATGGATTCTTAACTTCAAGGAACTGGTACGTTGAGTTCAACGAGTTGGAATACGTTGAATTCAATGAACATGTTCCTTAGGTGAAAAATAAGGAATAAATTCGTTGAATCAAAGTTTTTTTTCATTGAATTTATGTACCTTTTTGGTTCAGTGTATGTATTAGTACTCGTATATACAACTAATTTTTCAGATTTTGAAATATTGCTTCCCCGACATTATGTTTTAATTAACTAAAATCATTTAATACGTAATCAGAATCTCCTTCCAAATAATCGAAATGCTTAATTTTTACTTTTAATTTTATTTGTCAAACTTTGTAATAACATATAAATTGTCGAATAGTTTTGCGATTCAAATGCTTTTTGTACTTCAGCTAAAATAGATTCTTTGTAAGTTATGTACATTTTTTGGGTCATTGTATGTAGTACATATTTTTATTTGTGAAATTTCAAAATATTTGTCATTACAGTATTAAAATGCATTTTTTGTTCTAACCACAATCAAGCGAATTTTGTTTGCGAAAGCTGAAATATTAACTAATTTAAAAAATTTTATCTGAGTTTTGGATATTAGAAAATTGTTAAATTTATACAAAAAAAGTTAAAAAAATATTGAGCTGAAATGATATTATTGACTTTATTCAAAACGCGCTAATTTAGCGCTAAATTGGCATCACTGCTTGCCACACGTTAAGAGTGTGTTGATACTTGCTGTATAATACCTGCAGTCAGAATGGGGCCAAGTGTCTCTATGTCAACACTAAAATTCTAGTAGTAGTTACATTGTCTACAATTTCTCTTCTATTCGTCAGTATAAAAGAAATAGAGAAAACAGATGTGGTATATTTCTGGTGGATTTTGCAACAACTTGTCAATATACATAAATTTGTATGTACGTAAGGTATAGAAATGTACCAGTAAATGTCTGGTTGGTATGTCTCCATGTTCCCATAAGAACTGAATTCACTACCTAGTCAATTGTTTTAGTGTTACTAGTAGATTTTCAATGACAAGCACATGCTAAATGTCTATAGCATAAAGTATTGTATGGGGAATAATTGTAGAGTAGTACTGGTGACTAAGTCAAAAGCTACTCAGTACATTTTCACTATTCGCACTTTCTGCAGGGATGTTATACAGCTGCTAGTTGAATAGAAAAGGAATGGCTATTTAATAGAGGTATAGTTAAACATACCAACAATGATAATAAAAGTTTTAAGAAATTTCGCTGCAAGTGTGAACCGAATTTGCAAATGAGAGAATAAAATTAAGCAGCAATTTATATACGTTTTTATATGTATATGTTGTTGCAATCAAAACAAGCGGCAAGCAGTTCTTTTGGCATCGATTTGCAGCTGCTGCACTAAGATAGACACACACAGAGAAACAAACCACTGAACATAAATATTGCATGAGTGCAGTATAAGTTTGAAGACATTTCTTTATTACTTCTTTTTTTTACAAAATTTATCATCCCCAACATCGTCAGAACCGTCATTTTTTTTTTTTTTTTTTTTTGCAAAGATTTTATAATTCGCTGATAATAGAAGAAGTGAGCTGTATCTCTTGCATGTTGTATCTCTTTATATTGCAAACGTCATGAATCTTCTTTATTAATTTCCATTTCAATTGGTTACATTACAGTGGCGTCTAAACACTTTCAGTCACATGCACAATCATACTTGTATTTTCGTTTATTTTTTATTTTTTTATTTCTTTGGTTTTTAAAAAGTGTTTAAAAGTCTTTATTTTGAGTTTTTAAGTATTTTAACCCCATATTTATTTGCTACTTCATGGTTTATGAATTTTGCGCACAATATTGATATGAAATAAAATTGTAGTCAGTGGCTGTATTCGTATAATTTATGGATATTGCAATCCACTCAAAAGTTGTTCATAAATTGTTTGGTATGGATGAACTCTCAGCGTGTGATTCATACATTGTGGTCTATTTTGATACAAGAGTGTTAAAAGTCAAACTAAATGGTGCCATTTAGTCCTTCTGGAAAAGTGAAAGTTTTTTTTAGACTTGAAGTTATTGTAATGAATATTTAAAATAGATTGCATCCTTGGCATATCCACATATAGGCGTTTCCACAGTAATATCAACTTTTTGTAGTGTGCGACACCAACCAAATGTGCTTGTTTTTTTTTAAGAAAATGAAACTTTTTTTTACTTCTTTATATATTTGTGTAGGCGTCAGCAGCTCTACACAAGGTAAAATTTTAAGAAAAATCGCGTCACGTTGTTCAGAAATATAAGGTTAATTTCTTACTGTGGCAGGCGACAAAAAAGTACAATTTCTCGGAGAAATGCCCATATATAAATAAATTGAAAGGAAATTTTGTAGCAAATCGATTGAAAAAATTAAAAAAAACATTATGCGGTTTTAGTGTAAGAATGACCTCAAAAATGTATTTTATGACACTAATGGCTAATAGACCCCTGCACACAGATCACTTAAGCTACGGTCACACTTGTCAAACATTTGCTCAAAAAAGCGTAACCACTAAATGCTGATTTATCAATATTTAGAAAAGTAAAAAAGCAAAAAAAAAAAAAATATGAAACTAAAATAACATCAGAATGAATTTATCTATTTATATACTTCATGATATCAAACTATGAGCTGTATTTATTTCATACTAGCTTTGTACCCGCCACTT
Organism: Tachina grossa; assembly: GCA_949987645.1. NCBI lineage: Eukaryota > Metazoa > Arthropoda > Insecta > Diptera > Tachinidae > Tachina > Tachina grossa. The sequence goes on along the minus strand of OX465276.1, from coordinate 55,567,717 downwards.
TGCCCGCGGAGGATAAACAGTTCAAATTGACTGCTAGGCTTAAAATAAATATACTTCAAGTAAATAAAAAATTCTAACTTTTAGCTATGAAAATAATTGCCAGTGTAGTAATGGTCAATCAGCGAATTTTTTAATTCAATCTATAAAGAAGTGCATATTTAAGTAAAATTAGCTCCATATTTAAAACCCAACAGTTTTTACTCTTAAAAACTTATCTTTCCGTACAAAATTGCAACCTCGTTTCCTACCTTCACATAAAAAATTGGTATGCCCTATAAAAATACCCCCTTTTCCCCCTTTATAGGGCAAATTCTAAAATAAAAACTATCCTATGTCCGTTCTCGGATCTCAAGGTATCTACATACCAAATTTCATCGAAATCGGTCCAGCAGTTTAGACGTGAAAAGGTAACAGACAGACAGACAGACAGAGTTAAAACGAAAATTAACACGACCACATGATGTTCATGTACATGACCTGTCGGAGAATGTGTGGCTGACTACAAAAATAATCAACTTATAGTTAACTTTTCGTAGACTAACTAAAAGATAACTACAATATCATCCAGAAATGATCCAAAATTAATTCTTAAGTTGAGTAATTAATCGGATTTGGTGAGAGCCAACAAATTTTCTCTCATTTACTTTGAAACTCATTTCAATTTTATATTAACATTTTGCTGCTATTATTTTAGATGGTATCTTACCTAGATAGTAGCGCGTTGACTATACAAGGAGTGATGAAACATTGTTCGAACCCCAGCAACATTTTTTGTTAATTTACTGACTACCAGGTGAATGAAATAAAATCAACTTTAAGTTAGTTGAGGAGTAGTGCAGAATGAGACAATTTACTACCGCTTAGGACAGCGCCATGTTAAAATAGTTAGTTATTTCCATTGGAAAATAATCCAAGTGCCAAGTCAGCACTAATTGCGAAGTAGTAAGCTTAAAGATAGTTTAAAGTCAACTTAGTTTCCGACAGGGTGCAATCAATAAACACACACAAGCACAAAACTTAAATGCACAATGTTGGCTAGTTAAGTTGTCTTTAATTTTGCGGTGAAAAACAAAATTTTTTTTAGATAGTACTTAAAAATAAAATACACATAATCATGGACTGATTTATTGACTTTAAGAATAGTAAAAGTTATTATTAAACTGCATATCAGAAGATTTTTATCTCTTTTTCCCCCCACCTAAAAAAATTTAAAAACCACAGATTCAACGTTTTTATATTTTATACCCCTTAATTGTAAAATTTAGATAAATATTTTACTTTAAATAAGTTAGTTTCATATAATTTCAGTTTGATATAAAAACAAAACTCATGGTTGGGCGGAAACGCCACAAATTTTTTAAGTTTTTGAAACTCTTGTCTAAGATGCCTGAATCTACTGAATTTTATCTACACGTTTTCTTCTTTTTTAGTTACAATTATTAATTTTTTCCTACTCTCGGGTTCATTTAAATTATACATCTAAAAACATGTAAAACAGCCCGCATTATGCATAAATATTTTAACACTTTATCCAATAATATTTTAATCTTATCAAATGTTTCCGTCTGCATGTCTGAAGTTTTATTGTTATTTCGTTTTATTCTATGTGTTACGTCTTTTTGTTTGTTTTTTCCTTCTTCTTAAATAATTCCAGCTACGTAGTACATGAGTATAGGAATAAATGAATGGAAGTATGCGACTTAAATATATGATGCATTGCACAATGGGGCCGAAACGCACTATATAAAAAGTAGCTTGAACTATTTAAAAAAAAAATTATAAAGACACAGCAGAATATTTAAGTTTAATTTGCGAAAAAAAATAAATTTTTTAAAACCGGATTCATTCATAATGTTCCAAAATAGAACATTTAGCACTCACATTTTATTCTCTTTTTGTTTTTAGAACAATGATGAAGCTCTATAATATGATCGCGTGTGCTATTTATCTTAATAGTACATGAGTTACTCTCTTTATTTTCAAAACCTTGGTTGGTCCAATAATTTCAGGATATCGGATCCTATTATTACAACAAACATATTTACTTATTCTTAAGGGTATTACAATAACAGGTTTCATTTTTATGTTTGAAAAAACGAGTATTTTTAAGCGAAATTGTCGGATGTGAAGAGAAGGGTATGCCAATAATAAAAAAAAAATATTCAGTAAAATGGACGCCACGGCTACGCATGCAGGATCATTTTATTTTAATGAAATTTTCTATCACCAATTCCCATATTTTTGGCTGCATTTTCTTTATAACTTTCTAAACTCCATCATTGCGGTTCTGAATAAATTGTGGGTCATTAGCCCACACATAGCTCCAAAGAAAAAAGTCTAAGGGCCATTATTACAACTTAAAGTTAGTTAAAACTAGGATTTTATCGGACGTATAAAAACTTTATCGGTTGCAAAATTTTTCTTTAAACTAAAGTGAGCGATAAATTGCAGGCAAGTTTATCCTACCTGGTAAGTTAAATCCAATTTGCAATAATGGAAAGCTTTTTATACGTCCGATAAAATCCTACTTTTAACTAACTTTAAGTTGTAATAATGGCCCTAAGGGTGTTTAATCAACTGCGATCGCCTCTTCAAGAAATCACAAGGTCAGGAATCATACGTCTTATTAAAAATAAACGTCCTCCACATTTCGAAAAAGTAAGACCAAAAAAACCCCAAACAGTCACATGTTGAGGAAGCAGAGCCTCTTCATCAATAATTCTTGTTTTCGGAACACCAAATGTGACAAATTTGTCGGTTAACGCAGCTTCCCAGGTGAAACTGGGTCTTATCACTCAAGACGATTTTTCTATGAAATTTCGGATTACCTTGAGGCATTTCAAAGACCCAACCAGCAAAGATACGATGTGTTAACTGAACCTTAAAAGCCTTGAGAACTAAACGCTCAGTTAGCCGACTGAAATGGAATGTAACTACAACGGTAGGAAACATCTGATAGACATTGTTAAATGAAAAATGATGCACAGATTCTTACATTCCGGTTTCATCTTTTTAACCATTTTCATTACTTTTCACATACCAATATCGATCAGCTGTTTCCTACCGTTGCAGTTACATTCCATTACAGTCTGCTAACTAAGCCTTAATTGTTTATGCAAAGTAGGACGTAATGTCATTTGTGGAATGCCCAATTCTAAAGATCTTTACAAACCTAGAGGTCTACCCTGTAATCCAAAACGAAAGAAAATGTTTTCGAATTTGCCTGTAATTAACACATCAATCACAAGTATTTTCTTTCGTTTCAAATTACAGAGTAGACTCGACGGATTTTCATCGGCACTGTAGCTACAACAGCAATTTTTTCGGTTGCTCTTGAGCGACGTGCACAAGTTTGATTCCCACGAACTTGTCCTAAAACATAAAATTGTTCCATTACTATCACAATTGCTGACAATTGTGGAAGAGTACATCGTTCCATTTTTATTATTTATTTTTTAATAATTCCGTAATTCATCTGTCACGTAGTTCCAGGTTGAGTCATGAAAACTGTGAAAATTGTGGGCTATTAAAAACTAAACTTCTTATTGGAATACCCGTTACTACCTATTTCGCATTTGTATTATATCGAATTCTTTCAGTAGCTCTTTTTTGACACAAACCAGTGATCAAATTCATGTGTTTTAAATGGGTTTGATTATAGGTTTGTGTCAAAAGCGAGCTATTGAAAGAGTTCGATACAAGTCTATATTGTAGTATCAGGCATTAGACAAGCAGATGAAGTTTGGATCTAAGATCTATTACAGAGTATCTAAATAAAGGGTGTTTTTTATTGAGGTATAGAACTTTAAGTTAGCAACATTTTTTTTAGCTGGCGGCCATTTTGTCAGCTGTCAAGTGATTAATATTTAGTTTGGTTTGCCATTTTATCATGAACAGGTTGACAAAAGAACAACGCTTGCAAATCGTGCAAATTTATTTCGAAAATAATGGTTCAGTTCGCGAAGTTTACCGCAAGCTCCGTCCATTTTATGGTCGACCTAATCGTCCATCAGAGCAATTAATTCGGTTAACCATGGATCGTTTTCGCACTACGTTTACTCTATGTGATAATACGCATCCGCAGAGACGTCGAGCAGTGCGCACCGAAGAAACAATTGCCGCTGTAGAGCAAAGTGTTGAAGAGGACCCGAATGAATCGATTCGCCACCGTGCACAGCAATTGGAGCCGACTAACCGACTATTTTGTTCCCGAATTGGATGGCATGAATGTGGATGAGTTGTGGTTCCAACAAGACGGCGCTACATGCCACACAGCGCACGTCACAATCGATTTATTGAAGGAAACATTCGATGAGCGCATAATTTCGCGGAATGGACCTGTCAATTGGCCACCAAAATCGTGTGATTTGACACCATTGGATTATTTTCTTTGGGGATATGTGAAGTCGCTCGTCTACGCCAACAAACCAGAAACGTTAGGGGACTTGGAAGCCAACATTCGTGGCGTTATTGCCAACATACGGCCCCATATGCTCGAAAAAGTGGTTGAAAATTGGACCTGTAGAATTGGCTTTATTCGAGCCAGCCGCGGCGGCCACATGCCCGAAATCATATTTAAACATTAATGGCATAAAATTATCCTTCCAATAAAGCCAAATTGATTGACATTAAAACGATTTTCTTGTGTTTTATTTCAATTCGAAGTTCTATACCTCTGAAAAAAACACCCTATAGTATCAAAGTGATTTTGTGATATCGCAATAGTGTGCACTAGTGGCAATGTTTGTCAGTTCCGTTGTTTTTCATTGTTTTGCATTGCTTTCCATATAAAAAACATAATTTAAACGGTGTTGCACACATTTTGAAAATGACAACACAACATGGCAACACAAAAAATGCCACATGTGTAATCGTCATAAGACATATTCTGTATTTTATAAATAAAAATCTCAATTAAGTTACAGTGATCTACTGCATAGAAAGTTGTAGAACTCGGATGAGATCCTACCAGGGTTGGCAAAATTGGTACAATTGTACTGTTTTTTGGTACTATTCAAACTCGAAAAATACAATAGTACACCAATGGTTAATTTAATACATTTAAGGAATCTCCCCAGTTTCACTCCCCATTTATTTTCAAACAATTGCATATTTCAATTTTCACTTTTGGATAATGAAACTCGTATTCTTCTCATTTGAAAACAGAATTGTGAAATTAAAACGCAACGAAAAAATTTAAATATATGAACTCATCCATTTCCAAATTATTTTTCTCCTAAATTGGGATGCTAGAGCACATGCTATTAATTTGTATATTCTAAATTTCAACTTAAACAGGTGTACGTACGTACCCATATGCTTTAACATCCAAACTTACAAGCAAATTTGTGAAAACGATTCGGTAGCCGGAACATGGACTATTATTTTAATAAAAATAAATAGAAATATGTAATTTGAGCTAAAAACAATCTTTTAGTACAATTAAGGTCAAAAAAGCACCATTTTTTAAAGTTGTTGATACAATTTTAAAATTCTCAATCCCATCCCTGGTTCCTATCCTTTGAGCACCAGTTACGTGACTAGTTTTGTATCAATTCCTTTTCTCCCAAAAGTAAATGAAATTTTTTTTAAGTTGGAAGTACTTATGCTTTTAGTATCTTTTTTTAAATTAATTAATTAAAAGTATCAAAACTTTCAATATTGTAAATACATATGAATTTGTTGGTTTTTGTTTGTTTTATTAAACTTATTTGGTTAGTAAATGGGCACACTGCATTATATGTATATGTACTGCATTCAAAACTGCAGTAAGCAGTAAATTTACTGATTACTAAAAAAATTCAGTAAATTTTTACTGCTAATGAAATTTAATTTGCATTACCAGTAAAATCGTAGGGCCGTAATCATAATAAAATTGTAGCAAGTGGCAAAGTTTTTTCATTCAAATTGTGAAACTTTTGTATGAAAAACATTTAGCCACTTGGTAGAATTTCATTAAGAATACGGGCATTACTGATTACTGAAAATTCAATGCACCTCATCATATAACAAATCATTTAGGCAATTTATAAAAATTGTAGAAAAAAATTTTAGTAATCAATAAATTTTTTTTTTGTTTTACTGAAACTTTAGTGGTACTGCAGTGCTCATCTAGGGTAAATGCCTTTACTTTTACTTTTTAATTTTTAATTCCTGTTGTTCATCGTTTAGTTGTTGCTGTTCTTGTTGTTGTGTACGCATTGCAATTAAAATAAATTCAGTAAAGTGCTACTTTGACTCGCGCACATTCGGTTTTGATATTTTTTTTGATTTAGCTTTCTTCCTTTTTTAAATGTTTTCAGTTTAAACAATTTTTTTCAGTTTTATCGCTTTGTTCTCGTTTTGGCGTTTTTTTTTCTCTTTTTGTGTTTTTTTTAATTTTCGCAATTTTTTTTTTTCATTTTGGCGATTTTTTCATTTTGGCGATTTTTTTCTGTTTTTTGGGGTTTTTTCATATTAGCGATTTTTTTGTTTAAGGATTTTTTAATTTTGGCGATTTTTGCGGTTTCCTAGAGATTTTTTTTTAATTTGGTGGTTTTTTTCGTTTTGGCGATTTTTTTATATTTGGCGATTTTATACTTTTTTGATTTTTTGGTTTTACCGTTTTTGAAAATTTCAAGAGTTTTACTCTTACGGTTTCCAAGATACAGCAAGTTGTCAAAATTACAAAGTCAAAATTGCATTAACTGATGGAGCACCCATTGATTTAAATTTTTTAAATTTAGTGTTAATTGTTGTAGTCTGTATAAAAATACACTAACTTTTAAAATTTCAAGTGTATATATGTACATACAATTGTATGTATATTACATGGGATTTTAACATTTTTCGTTGCTCGTTTTGGAACACCCTTTAGTTTTTAACTCTCATGTATTTGTTGTTGTAGTGGCCAAATGTCTACATATTGTGTCCAAATTTCAAGTCCGTAGCTCTTACGGTTCATTTTCACCTTTGGTGTACGCAAATATACAGAAAAATAACCGGCGGCGGCGCACCGTCGGCTTCGAGCCGGTCGACTTGTTTCTCTGCTTGGTATTGCTTCTTTCAAACACTAATACACTCATACATAGCTCACACCGATTTGACAATGCAAAGCAAAAGCAAAAAGCAAAGAAATATCAGCAAAGAAATCAAAGTCAAAAGATTTTTAACCCCTAGCGTATAGATGTTTACACATCAAAAATTAACGACCTATCGCACTATGTCCAGAGAAAATGTTCGTTAAAAAACTTGTATTGAAAACAACAATGAAGTAATGTTTTTTTTTTTAATATAAGTAATCGATCGAACGTTTTCTGTTGACATTGTGGGGCAGGCCGTTAATATTTTTATTTTGGCAATTTCATTTTCCAGAAACTTTAAACATGTCCCATTGTGCATTATTATGTCTTTGTAGTTTGTAATTTGTAAAAGTGCGCTCGTCTTGTTGTGAGACTTTGTTGTAAATGCTTTTTGATCGCCATCAATGGTCTAAAAATAAATGCTATTCTCAAAGCACTAAAAATTGTACAAAGAAAGTGATGCAGATTAAAAAAATATATATATGGAAATAAAAATGAGATAGACTGCATCTAAATGCGAAGATTTTAATGATGTCAACAGCTTTATTCTTAATGTGTATGTATGTGAAAAAATATTTATTCCTAACTCATTTACTTCAATAACGTTATAACTAAAAAAATTTCATTTACATATCGAGAATTGAATTTTGTTTTTCCAGTTGAGCTGAGACTATTTTGTATATGCCCTAGAAATAGTATCAGAAGTAATAAAATATCAAAGCTTCTTCAATTCACTGTAAAAATCTTTCGATACTCTGGGCGAGCTTTCATGGAGTTTTGAACAAAATTTTAGGAAGCAGATAATTTAAAAAAACAAGCATATAGAAACCGTACTGCGGAATTAAGTAATAATTGCATATGTAAATATGTAAATCATTAAAATGGCATCATCATGAAATAAATCTGCATAAAACATCATCAATAAAATGATTCACCTTTCGATCTAGCTGGTCTGTCACATGGAATTGGTTAGCAAATATTATTCGAGACATTTTTCGTTGTAAAACACACCTCCGTACACACATTTTTATTTATATTTGTTAATTTTTGTTAACCAAATTTCTTGTTTACTCTTATAAACACAAATCGCTGCCGAATTTTTAAAATAAACAACAAGATTCTCTAGTTTTATTTTTATGGAATTTTTTTTAGATAGATTTTTAAAGTTGTTTTGTATAGGCATCACGCTAAGAAGAATTTTGTTACGCAAACAAACGAAAATTTGAACTATAAGATAAATTTAACAAACAAAAAACATTTTCTCTATTTACCCTCCTTTCTTATTGATAAGATTTGGAAAATCATATAATTCTAATAAATTTTATGAGTCAATTCTTTTTTCATATGTATACTTGTCAAAATCAGCTGTTCTGGATTTTATTGCGCAAATCATTATGCAAATTACATATGTATGTATAAATTACTAAAGCACAGTAGTTTCCGTTTAACTGATATATCGCTAACTTAATTTAAAAACTATGAAATTCTATTATTAAAGCAATTAATTAAATTATTTAACCGATTAATTGTATTTTTTTTTAAATCAATTGAAAGGAAATTAATGCATATCATAAGAAAATGCCGAACATATGCTTTTGCATTACTTCATTTATTTGCGTGTGGATAACCTTATACAGAATTCCTAAAAAAAGCAATGTGAGTCCGATCACAGAGGAGATGTGTAAACATCTAGTAATGAAAATTTTTTTTTAAGTTGGAAGTACTTATGCTTTTAGTATATTTTTTAAATTAATTAATTAAAAGTATCAAAACTTTCAATATTGTAAATACATAGGAATTTGTTGGTTTTTGTTTGTTTTATTAAACTTATTTGGTTAGTAAATGGGCACACTGCATTATATGTATATGTACTGCATTCAAAATTGCAGTAAGCAGTAAATTTACTGATTACTAAAAAAATTCAGTAAATTTTTACTGCTAATGAAATTTAATTTGCATTACCAGTAAAATCGTAGGGCCGTAATCATAATAAAATTGTAGCAAGTGGCAAAGTTTTTTCATTCAAATTTTGAAACTTTTGTATGAAAAACATTTACCCACTTGGTAGAATTTCATTATGAATACGGGCATTACTGATTACTGAAAATTCAATGTACCTCATCATATAACAAATCATTTAGGCAATTTATAAAAATTGTAGAAAAAAATTTTAGTAATCAATAAAAATTTACTTGTTAAAAAATTTTTATTATTTTTACTGAAAATTTAGTGGTACTGCAGTGCTCATCTATGGTAAATGCCTTTGCTTTTACTTTTTAATTTTTAATTCCTGTTTTTCATCGTTTAGTTGTTGCTGTTCTTGTTGTTGTGTACGCATTGCAAAATAAAGTGCGACTTTGACTCGCGCACATTCGGTTTTCAGCATTTTTTTCATTTAGCTTTCTTCCTTTTTTAAGTTTTTTCATTTTAAACGATTTTTTCAGTTTTATCGCTTTGTTCTCGTTTTGGCGTTTTTTTTCTCTTTTTGGGTGTTTTTAATTTTCGCAATTTTTTTCATTTTGGCGATTTTTTTCTGTTTTTAGGGTTTTTTTTTCATTTTTGCGTTTTTTTTTCATTTTGGCGATTTGTTCTGTTTTTGGGGTTTTTTTTATTTAGGCGATATTTTTCATTTTGACGATTTTTTTCATTTTGGAAATTTTTTCATTTTGGCGATTTTTTTGTTTAAGGGTTTTTTTCATTTTGGAGATTTTCCGGGTTTTCGCGATTTCTTTTAGTCCTAGAAATTTTTTTTAATTTGGTGCTTTTTTTCGTTTTGGCGATTTTTTTTGTTTTTGGCGATTTTTTAGATTTGGCGATTTTATATTTTTTTGATTTTTTAGTTTTACCCTTTTTGAAAATTTCAAGAGTTTTGCTCCAAGATACATTAAGTTGTCAAAATTACAAAATCAAAATTGCATTATTTGATGGAACACCCATTGGTTTAAATTTTTTTTAAATTTAGTGTTAATTGTTGTAGTCTGTATAAAAATACACTAACTTTTAAAATTTCAAGTGTACATACATATGTACATACAATACATGGCATTTTAACATTTTTCGTTGCTCGTTTTGGAACAAACTTTAATTTTTAACTCTCATGTATTTGTTATTGTAGTGGCCAAATGTCTACACACTGTGTCCAAATTTCAGGTCAGTAGCTCTTACGGTTCATTTTCACCTTTGGTGTACGGAACCCTAATAAAGCAATTATCAAGTTAAATAAAACAAACAAAAACCAGCAAATTCCTATGTATTTACAATATTTTAAATAAGTTTGTATTGCTTCTTTCAAATACTAACACACTCATACATATGTAGCTCACACCGATTTGACATCGCGGTGTGAATCTCAGCAAAATTTGTGATTGTATTGTGAAAAAGAATTTTACCCCCTAGCGTATAGATGTTTACACATCAATAAAGTTTATGCAATATTTATTTAATCTGTTAAAAAATACATAAGTAATTTCTTTATGAAAACCATAATTATTACAATAATTTCCGCTAAAAATTATTTTTCTAAAGTACAGGGTTTTTGATACAATTAACCGTTTAAAACATATATGTGATAATTTTTTCATTGATTTACCAGTGCAGTTTTATACTTACTGAGTTAATTAATCGGGTCAATCTATTAAACGGAGATCAGTTAAGGGAAAACTACTGTGCAGTACTTTCCGCTTATATATATTTTAATTTAATTTTCATTATAAATTAATCACTCTGCACGCACGACTCTTGTTCGCTAACAATGCATGCAATAATTTGAACAGTAATATATGTTTATATTCGTGTTCACCGGACCCAAATTAACAACAATCAGCTGCAGCGTTCAAAAAGCTGTCTGCCAAACAGCCATATCAATCAAAAATAGCTGTTGGCTGAGCTGTCATACAGCTGTTTTTGAACAAATAAGCTGCGTCTATAGCTGCCTCTGTATAAATTTGAACAGCTCAGTCGTTCGTTTAGACTTTGAGGCCTCGGCTTCGACTGAAGCTGAAGTGTCGAAAAACGAACAGCAGCTGTTTGTCGGCTGAGTTAATTTACACAGTCTCAGCTCAGCTTCACCCCTTATTTGTTTTCAAGCTGGACTATGGTTGTTGAAGCTTCAGCATTCAAAATGAAAAAATCACAGCTTTTTTGAACGCTGATCAGCTGTTTACATCAATGTTATGAAAATAAATTGCATGGAGTATTAAGGCTCAGTTAGCCGACTGTAATGTAATGTAACTGCAACGATAGGAAACAGCTGATCGATATTTTTACATGAAAAGTAATGAAAATGGTTATAGAGATGTAAACGTAATGGAATGTACGAATATGTACATTACTTTTCACATAACAATATCGATCAATTGTTTCCTACCTTTGCAGTTACATTCCATTACAGTGGGCTAACTGAGGCTTTATATATATATATATAATTTTTTTGGAAGTGCTGCTCACATAAACATTTTTCAAGCTTACATCAAAGTAATACAACTAAAGCCTCAGTTAGCCCACTGTATATATATATATATATATATATATATATATATATATATATATATATATATATATATATATATATATATATATATATATATATTATATAAGTTTTAGCCCTTTACAAAATTTTTATGCATTTAAGAAAGTGCTAACATTTCTGATAACTGCTAATAAAAATATATTACACAGAAAAAAGTATTCACCAATTAATATTTTCAATTAAGAATTTAATTGACACAATTAAATGTATAATTGTAATAATTAATTGGAGTGGAAAAACTCAATTGATATTATCAAATTGCTTATAGGTGAAAATTTAATTAATTTTTTAATTGATATTACAAATATTTTAATTAATACTACAAAATCATTCATATTACTTTTTTGTGTGTGCTTGTAAATATATTGAAGTGAAAAGTTCTACATACTTAAAAAGTTGTAAACTAGCCCCCATATGCAAAAAAATAACGTATGCTTGAAGTGCACATTAAAACAAAATTTCCATAGAAAACCCGATTTTAACATGCAGTTCAAGCACACGTCATTTACTGCATAATGGTGTAAAGCTCTACTTAACAATTTTTAATAAAAAAACTGTAAAATGCGATAATTCATATCATAAAATTTAAACGAGGGTAAAGATTGTTCCATTAAAATTTTTGCACGCTAAATTGTAAAAAACAATATGTAACAATTATAATATTGAAGCTCACAAATCCGTACAAGTGTTTTGAAAAAAAATTTAAACATCGGCATAATTATTTTCAACCCCCTCCGCCCACACCGGTACAAGTACCTTCATAAACAATTTGACACGTTACAATTCAAAAATTTGTGTGTGAGTGTGTATTAGAGATGAGCGTTGCTAACATGATTTTGAATTAACGTTTTCTTCTGTCACGTCGATTTTTGCAATGAATAAAAACTAGCTTGTACTTTTTTGAAATATGTTGCGAAAAAAGTTTTGAAAATTATTGATAAGAACAATCATACATAATTATTACACTCTACAACAAATTAAAAGTTTACAATGACTGATTCAGGCGGAAACTACCGAAAGAAATATACACTAGATATACCAAACGGACGACACAATCGTCCGTATTCTAGAATTTAAATTTAATTAACATGAACTTTAACTGCAAGTTCTTCATACAAAACTTGCCGTTAAAGTCCCTGTTAACTTTTAACCATACATTGTGAAAAGGGACGATAGTGTGTTAAAGTTTTTTTTTTATATTCACCGAAAGATTCTACTATAAAGGTACTAACCTGCCACATTGGAGAAACATTTGCTCTAAATATGCTGGTTCATGTTTAATAATTTTTTTTTGTAAATAAACAGACAATTTGTTTTGTGGTCACACTACACACACTTGTTTGTCCAGATTGTTTGTTCGAACAGCTGTAAAATAACGGCAGGTGCTAACATGAGTAAACATATTTTCTCTGTGGTCACACTTAAACAAGTATGTCCTTGCCGTATGTATCTGCGGCAATAAGTGCTTAAGTTATATTTTACAGTTTTGCAGGAGAGCAGTTTAAAGACGATTTTCAGACATTTGTTTTTTACAGTTAAATTTTGGAAAATTCGGTGTTTACTTTTAGTTTTTTATGAAAAAATCGTTTTAATACACTGTAAATAATACATTCAATTTTAAATACACCAAAGTATAAGCTGACTTAAGCTATTATTCCATATGAGATTATAAGCCGAAAAAATATAAGCATCAAATTATTGCGCTATAATTTCGTTAAAAATCGCACAAAATAAGTGAGATTTCGTTTATAGCTACTTTTGAATATTTAACTTACAGAAGCGCCATTAACTCAGAATTAGCTTACCTCTACTTTTTCCCTTTTGCAACAGATATGAGCAAGACAGGCAAAATACATAATGTTCGGATAGTTTTAAAAAAGATTATATATGAAGACTTTGGAAGTTTGGTTTTATTTAGTTGTGGTGGAACAAATTAATAAAAAAAAAAAATTGTGCACAAATGAGTCCAACGTCGGAAAGAAGAAAGGTGCTATACAAAAATATTAATAGCAAAAACTTTTTAGGAATGAACTCAAGCAATTTTTACCATTTAAAGAAATGGTACTTTTATGAAAATGTACTTTTATGTAAAAGTATTTCTGGGAAAAGATTCATATAGAAAAAGGTACTTTTAGGTAAATTGTAGTTTTAAGGCAAAAATGTGCTTTTAGGAAAAAATGTACTTTTAGGAAAATGTACTTTTAGAAAAGGTTAATTTTTTTAAAAATAAACTGTTTCGAAAACTAACTATTTTTACAACTTTAATTTTGTGAAGGGTACTTTTTGAAATAAAGACTTTTTGAAAAATTTATTTGTGAACAAGGTACTTTTTGAAAAAGTAATTTTTGAAATATGCATTTTAGACAAAGATCTTTCTAAAAAAATTTACTTTTTTATACGTAGAATTTAGATAAGTACATAGTTTTCAAAAATTTATTTTCGAAGAAGTTTTATGTTCTTAAAGATCCTTTTTAGAAAAGATAAATTTTTAAATTAACATTTATTTGCTGGTGGTTAAGCATTGTCTATATATTTTATTGGTGCTTTATCAAATAATCCGTAGACTTCAAGGACATAAAAAGAAAAATAAGCGTAGTAGGCTTATAAACTACAAAAAATTAAAATTTTTTGAACATTATACATATATTTGGAGAAATAGGAGATTTTTGGAAAAGAATAATTTTTGGAAATGTACTTTTCAAAAAGTATTTTTTGAAAATACTTTGCTTAGTTTTTTAGAAACGCTATTTTCTGATAAAAGAGGGAATATTTGCCAGTGATTGTTCACACTTTGTTCAAATTAGACACATTTTCATTTGAAAGCGAATAGTTTTGTTTGTCAATGATCAGCTGTTTTGTTGTTTGCCTTGTATCTTGTAGAGTTCTGTCCAACAGCTCTTTTGAAGTTAAATAAGCTATTGGTTTGAAACAAGTTTTGACTCGAACGCGAACGAACTAGTTCAAAATAAGCTGTGGAATACAACTCTAGTACCTTAAGTGCTAATTTTTGAGTTGTAAATCAAATTTTTATTATTTTTTCTATTTAAATAGGAAATTGTGTTTTTTAGTGCAGAATTAAATAATACTTAAGTACCCAACTTTGTGTACTTAAAACATATTTAAGTTTTACGAGCATACCATATGATTTTCTGGGTGTTTATTGAAAACATGAACATGAACATGAACATCATGTGGTTGTAGTAAAAAAATTTTGTTTCATATCATGGAATAGATAAATAGAAATATACATTCCGATGCTCGTTTTGGTTTCACAAACATTTTTTTATGCGATTTCGCTTTTCTGCATTTTGATAACTTAACTTTCTGATTTATGTTAAACAGCTGTTGTTTGAAAAGCCTTCCATAATACTGGGAAACTTTGTAGTGCTGCCGTACTTTCAACGTAATTTAATAAGAACTTTAATTAGCCACTAAAAAAATTAAACCATATTTAAATACAACTTAAATTTAACTAAAAAAAAACTTCAGAAAAATATTGTCACCAAGGGGTAACCCTCATGATCACATCTCTGGCGATTGTCTGTATTTATATTTAAACAACTGGCCAGACGTAGTAGAAAATGTCTATTGTAAACTTATAGACAGACGACTGGCGGAGCGAAATGACATAAATTGTCTTCTTTCATTTATGTCATTTATTTATTGTACACATACCCACTCACGTATAGTAAAAAAGAGAGCTGATTTTTATTCAAAATTTTGCATTATCAAACTGTCACACTGTACGAATAGAATAGAGTGCATGAAGTTGTTGCCGGTTATACGAGTATTTATGACTCTTTTAAGGTGTTTGCCTTATAAAGCGTCAAGTATTTATACACAAACATTCATACGAATTGTCAGCCAGACTTGCTTCTTTAACGTTTGCCGGAAATAATTCATTGACGTCCACTTTTTACATCATTATTATGTATATTAAGTACACGATTATACTATATACATGCATATATACTATACTTTTACATACAACAATGTCTTTTGTTTAAATATTTTCTTTTATTTCTTTCTAAAATCCACTTTGATTAACCCTTTGAGTAAGTATTTATTGATGAACTCAAAAGATTGTGTTTATATCAAACTATAATTCATTAATTTTTGCGAAGAGCTGCCTAATCTAACAAGAATAATTCAAAATTTAGCTTTTCTTTGCAGAAGAAAACTTTTTGATTTGTGAATAATATCGGATCCAACCTGTTCAATGAATATTTTTCACAGTGTTGCTAAGCATAAAGTATAAAAATTGTAAATTTAAAAATTTTTAGTTAAATCTACTGAATACCACTCCTATTTTTAGTGGCCGATTGCGAGTACACTGAAAAAAACATCCATGCATAACGTGTAAGAAAATTTTCGTATATTTTACGCAATATTTCGTTAACTGCCACCACTAAAATCGTTCGTAAAGTATACAAAAGCCTTATGCATAAAAATAAAAATTTTAAAACTGTCCCATTCGAGTTACCAACTCTCGGTCAGTGAATTTAAAGTCGGGTATTTGACATCTGAAAATATGTCGATTTATTTTTTTCGTAAAACAAACGAAACTTTTGTACATTGAATATGTATGTATGTATGATTTAGAATTAAGTTTTATGCAATTCTGGTATTGCATAGTTTAAAGAAAGCAATGAAAATATTTGGTGTTTTTATAGCTATGCTCTTAATGTCAGACACAGTTGCTAGAAAGTGATTTTCGTAACAAAAATAATCGACACTATTGCAGCTATAAATTTATTTTTGTGTTGATTTCTTTTTTTACATGTTTTAGTTTTCGTTTTCTTTATCTTTCTCTGCTCGTAAAGAAGGAGTTGTCAGATGACTTACTAACTTTGGGTTTACATATGTATGCGAAATCTCCACACATGCAAATATTTGCGGCGAATTTATTTTGTTTTATAAATAATAATAAAAATAAATACATATTATGAATACTCGTATTAAATAGTTTTAAAAATACAAATAATTTTATTACATTGTTATATAAAATATGAAATTTGTTTTATATAGCTAAGGAGCATAGCTATAACCGAGTGTCGTAAGATCTTGTTTTTTTAATTTCGTGCTTTAACGAGTTACTGATTTTATACCAATTTTCGAAAAACGAGTTTTTTTATCATATTTCAACGCTTTGATATCCTGGGACTCGATTTTATTTTCGCAATGATTTCCTTATGGATGTAGATATGTCGCGTTCAAATTAGATTACTGGTTGGAAGCGAATTTGCCGCATTCGCAAGATGTTGAGTTCATTTAGGGGTCGTAATGGTGAATCAATTCGGTTTAGTATATTTCCAAAATTTTCACAAAACTGTTTTCTTAAATAAGTTTTCAACTACTTTTGCGACCAAGTTGAAAATTTAATCGGCTCTTAACCTTAAAAAGATATGTCGTTTGCTGCCAATTGGACTAAAATCGGGTGATTTATTACACAGGAAAATGTTGAAAAAATTGTTTTTTCTAATAACTGCAAAACTCTTCCTCAAATCGATTTTAGATATCCACTGATTTTTATAAACCTAAAATGTGCATTGGATGCCGCAAATGTGACCGAAATATTTAGCTAAGCTTTTAGTTTCAGAGATGGCCTGCAAGGCCAACCGATTCCCATATATTTTTCTTTTTTTCTTTCATTATTTAACATAAATACGAAATAAAATTATTTTTCTTCACGGAAAAAATATTTCTCCAATTAACACCTTTAATTGACAAAAAAAAAATAAGACCAATTGAAAATTTATTTGTGTGAATTAAAATGTTTACTTACTTAAATTTTTTAAATAAAAGTTTAATTAACTGTTGATCAATTAAATTAATTGACTGTTAATCATTTAAATTAATTGGCTTTTAATCCATTAAATTTTTAAATAAGCGTTTTATTGGCTCAACTAAATTTTTAATGGATTATTTGTATTTTTTTTTCACTTGAAGGTTAATTGGTGAAAAATTTTTTCAGTTTGCATTAAATTATTTTTCAGTTGTACATACACTAAAATAATTTTTTTAAATCAAATCTTTGCCCGATAGTGTAGTAGTTTAATAAATGGGTTAATATCGTTTTTTACAAATAAACTTCCCATTAACAGATTTCTTTTTACATTTCCACGCTACTTTGTTTTTATAAGTAAAATCATAAATAATATAAATATTTGTTTAAATGAACTTTTTATTTTCTATAAAACTTAAAAATAGTAATTATTTGTGCACAGTCAATACATAAAAATGCACGAGCCATAAAGAATCTATTGACAGCGCAGCGCGATTGACTGACTAGTCGGAGCCATTAATATGAGTGTTTATTCCTAAATTAAACATTATTTTTTATAATTTTTGTCTACTCGTATCATTAACACTTCAGCATTTTAATATTCCTTAGTCATTTTCTGGTTGCGTTGGTTTTTTTTTTTATTTTGCAAGTTTAAGATAGAGGTGACATCAATAGTAACATTTCGCTCACGATCATGCGCGCTGGAGAAAAGGAAATTAATTCCACATGCGCCCGCCTGTGTTTAGTTCGCGAACGCATTTATTATTTATTTTATTTATTTATTTATTTCATTATTCAAAGTAATATAAAGCCTAAAAGGCCAAATTTACACATATATTACTTAGTATTAACAATGCCCATGTATTTAAAATTAAGATACATTAATTACAAAAATATAAATTTTTTATAAAAAAAAATATAAATAAATATTCATTATAAAAATAAAATTTTTTAATTATAAAAAGGAATCTTATATTGGTCCCCCAACCATAGTGTTCAACAAAAATAATTACCATCAACAGAATCTAAAAAGGCAGTAAATATTTTGATATTCCAGATCAATAGCAATACTGGTAAGATAAGTCAATTAAATTAAAATTAACTCAATAAAGTAGGTTAACTAATCCTATAATATTCGTGAAAACAAAAAAAAAAATATATATATATATATATTTCCTTTAGATTAAAGACGAATGTAAACAAATATCGTCATGTTTAACGTTTTGAATTTTTTTTCATTAATTTTCGTGTAGAAACCGAAAGACGGGCTAGAGT
The DNA here is from genome assembly GCA_949987645.1 of Tachina grossa. NCBI lineage: Eukaryota > Metazoa > Arthropoda > Insecta > Diptera > Tachinidae > Tachina > Tachina grossa. The sequence continues at coordinate 55,549,068 of OX465276.1, read as the reverse complement.
ACGAAATCCTCTTAAAATGCAATTCTGACAAAAATATACCTCAACTTTTTTTACAAATCTTCATTCAATAACGTTGTGAAAAAAATTTATAATTTTTTTAATTTTTTAATATACACCCGCATGGAAAAAGTTATAAAGGCATCGAGCTTTTTCAAAAACACCAAAGTTCGGGGGCTGGTAGCGACCCCTAAACCTGAATAGAAAAATTTAAAAAAAATCATGCGTCATTTTTTCACGCTGCTTAATATGTATTCCGGTTGGCCCATAACAAAATCTAATTTTTTTTTAAAGAACAACCCTAATATATATAGTAAATGGATATATACATATGTATCTATACATGTACATATATATATACAAAATCAGTATGAATACAGATTAACTATGTAGATTGAAAGAAATTTAGAAGTTTGAGACGGAAAACATTGTTAGACTGCGAAAAGATGCGAAGTTCAATTGGTAAATGATTCCAATAGCGAGCTACTCTTACTAGAAAAGATTTTTCGTAAAATGAATTTACTATCATAGGAATAGAAATCTGTGGATTTCTAGTCGACCGACTAAAGATAAATCTCTTAGATAATAGTAATGGGCAACTAGTTTTTATAATCCTATGAAAAAGAATCAAGCAACGTAACCTCAAAAAACTAGGAAAGGTGCACCCTAGAAATTTTTTTATATAGTCAGTAATATGCTCTCTGCGGCCAATATTGTAGACATATCGAACAATCGTATTAACAATCCTATTAATTCTAGATATAGCATTTGAGAACGTCCCAGACACAACCTCCAATCCATATAGAACTTGCGACGTCATTAGAGAATAAGCCAACCGGTATTTAATAGCAATCGGTAGATGTGCATTAATAGTGAATAATCTTCTTAATATTTGTAGGATTCTGCCAACAACTATACCAAAATGTGACTCGAAGTTTAAGCTTCTATCTAAAACAACTCCCAGGAACTTAATACGATCTAAGAATTCAATTCTTGTTAATAAAAATATTGAAATAGTGAAACGATCATATGGGCTAAAAACAATACCTTTGGTTTTAATTAATTGTATAGATTTTTCGCGAATAAGGAAATTCTTAACTTGCAAAATATGTTACATTATAAAGGAATTCATTTATGGAAGTGAATTATGTACTCAATTTATTGAAAAATCTTAAAAAATCTGATGTATCTTAGGACACTCGGCTATCGCTATGATATATAAAACATTCTTAATGTGTTAACTAACAATTCAATAAAATAATACTACATGGTGATGTCAAATTCGCCGCAAATATTTCAAAACGCTTCCATTTATTCCCCTTTATTTTCTTTTCTATCGGCGTACGATTAAATTAATGTATTTTTTGTGGCCGGTGGCGGCTGTTAGCCGACTTACAGCCCATCGGCTGTGTTCTCTGGTCTGTGCTCATGTGCAAAAACAATGCAAAAACAAATTGAGCAATCGTCCTCACTGTTTTTGCTTCACTCACTTCAAGGAACAAAATAAAATAAATTCAAACAAATTGTTTCGTTATTTTCGTACTCTGCTTTTAAGTACAAAGAAATCAAAACAAAAATAAAATTTATAAATGTAATAGTGTCGATTACATTTGTTACGAAAATCACGTGCTAACTCCTGTATCGCGCAATAAATAGCACAGCTATGGAAAGTGACATCCATCCTCCTTGCATTCACACAAATGTCGTTGTAGAAATTCGTTGGCGATCATGCATGATTCACGTCAACCGATTGCTCATCTCAGTTTTATGATCATAAAGAAATATATACTAATTAAATGTTAATTATTTTTTTATACAGACATGTCATTTATTACGATCTACACACGTTATACATATGTATATTTAAAGGAAAGTTTGCAATAAATAGTTTAACGTGTCAATAAAAACAATCTAGAACAAAAGAATGAATGAAGTACGTAATTGAAAACCTTCACCGAGTGAACTTTATTCAATTTTCATAAATTAAGTGTACAACCAGGTTGTAAAATAAAATTAGCTTTTGTGTCTTTTGCAATATTTTTTCAACATTCAAAAATACTGAAAATTCGCTAATTTAGTCAATACCTCCATTTGTTTTTCTAAGTACCGACAAGTTGTTATCCTTCTTATGATCACACTAGGGTAGAGATTTTCATATTCATTACACAGAAAAAACTAAATTTCATTTTCACTAACCAAATTCGTTGAATCAGTAAATTTTTTATTCGAATGCGGTCCTACAAATAATTTTGTAAATTCAGATAAAAATTTTGTAAAAATTTAAATTAATCAGAGTTCGGCTGAGAGAAAATGTTATTTCAGTGTGTTGGTGTTTATCTTGCTTGTTGATAGAAACAACGTGCTGTTGTGCGGTTGTTGTTGTTTATTTTGATTGATCGTGTTGTATACATGTAAGTGCCGAAAAGTAGCCGACAAACGTCGTGACCTGTACACTACAGAATATATACTGAAACTAAGTTTGATTTCAAACAAATATTTGTTTAAATTTTTTTTGGGAATAATTTTTTCTGTGTAGGGTGGCTCCTGTGTAAAAAGGCGCTCCTATTTGCGGTCTTATTTCTAAAATATATTCCAAAAGTCTTTAAAATATATTCATATGTACCTATAAAGCGTGAACTTAGTAATATATTGCATGTAATCTAATTACCGCCATTGCCATTGATTGATTCAATAATTTTCTTGATTGAACAAAATAAATGTAAAATAATAAATATTTTGGCATTGACTTTTAAATAATATTCAACCCAAAGTATTATTCAATCATTCGCTCGTGCAGAATGTTCAATGTGACATGAGCTGTGTGGCACGTTGCACTGCTGGTAACCATCGACCTTTAGCGCTCGTGTCTGTAAAATGAGCAATACGCGCGGAACGTTGCCCAAACAGAGCGCCCATTTTGATAAAGAAATTTTATAATTTCCAAGTGCTATTGAAAGCTTTATCCGTCCATATGACAGAACGTAATAAATAAATGACAGTAAAATCGACAATATGACCACTATCAACTGTCCAAGTTCGGAAAATCATATTCCTCTTCCTTATTCGTATTTTCACATCTTAACCACCAATATATAATAGGTGTGTTCGTTTAGTAAAAGTTCTTACGAATTTGTAACAACTGTTAGTGTTATACAAAACATGTATACATAGTTCTAAAATTCCTATTCCTCTTCCTTATTCATATTTTTACATCTTAACCACAAATACATAATAGGTGTGTTCATTTAGTGTACGAATTTGTAACTGCTAGTCTTATAAAAAAAAATTGAATAAAAATACATATTTGATTAAGCCATATAAATACAATTTTATGGTCAAGGATGTACAATTTTTGATGACTTGTAATTTTTTTTTTTTTTTTTTTTTTTTTTTTTTTTTTTTGTAAAGAGAAATAACACTCAGCCAATGAATGAATGCCTACTACTATTACTAGGTGTTATCTTCTTAAGGAAAGGCATAGCGATAGACAAGACAGGTGCTGAAGCAAGAGATGGAGAAAAGCTTCATTCTTTTACAACTCTGCTTTTTGCATGTTTTTAATAATGCAGTGTTGCAGCGCCTCTGCTGTCAATCAGGCATATTATAATTTCGAAGCTTAGCTTAGTAGCCATTTTATAGATTATTTTACTTTGCCGATACATAATACCGAAAAGGGAGGGCGCTCTGATGTTAACATTAGGATTAGTATCCGCTGAAGCCGGTGTTTTTTAGTGACCAGTGTCTATGCCTTCATCACTTGAACTTTCCTACAACAACTGACACAAAGGGACACTAACCTACATCAGAAAAATGCGTAGTGTTGTTATTTAATGACTGTCAGAGACCGGGCTCGAACCCAGAATCTTCGGTTTTTGTAATCAACGTGCTAACTACTTCAACCAACTCCGCGCTCTGATCAGGGATGGAAGATAACTCATGTATGTTAAAAAAATAAAATTAAAAAATAATGAAAAATTTATAAAAATAAAAAAAAATAAAAAATAAAAAGTTTTTGTTTTAACAGACAGGTTTTCCTGTTTTTCCAAATTTTAAATTTTATTATTTTCTATATTTGTTTTGATAAATTTATAGTAAATTATTTTAATAAAGAAAAGAAACACACAATCTTCTAAGAATTTTGATTTTTAATTCTACGAATTTTGTGTTAGGTCCTATTTCAGTAAAATATTCAGGTCTATTCGAGAATACGCGCTTCACTTCTTCGTCGTCGAACGTTCACTTTCGACAGTTCGACGTCGGCAGATTCTAAAATACGTGCAAAGAAATATCGTTTTCAGTAATCGATATTATGTTATCTCTTATAAAAACATCAACAACATTGAAAACAGCTGACTTGTATGCAGAAAAAGTTGAAAACAAAAAGGGATTTAAGAAGTAATTTAAAGAAATAATTAATAAAAAAAACTTAACAGTACAAGTGCTAAGTAACATAAAAAGAAACAATAAACAGTAAAAGTGAAATTAGTTACTTCTTTTGTTTGTTTTAAAAACGTGTTTACATCTTTGAAGAACTTAAAGAAAACTTAATTGTCTTGTAGAGCCTGGCCGAACGCCATTAAAGCTTAATTAACAGTGGTAGACACCATATAAACACTTCGTATCTCTTTTTTCTTTATTTCTTTATTTATTTAAACTTAACGCGCTAAAATTGGCGTCGAACGAATATAACATTGATCATGGTGACGAAGTATTTTAGAATACCTCCAAAGTGAAAGAAAACATATGTTTTCTATCACTCATCTCCAACGTAGTATTTATGAATAGCAAAAAGTAAAAGATGCGCGTATTTGTGGTGAAAGTGACTTCTCGAATAGACCTGATTATTTAATTTTTTAAAATTAGTAATTGAATGCAAAATAAAGTTTTTTCTAAATATTACCAAATCAGAATGTCCAAAATACATCAGCATCCGTGTTTCTTATTGCTCATTTACACTGTGAAAGTAAATGAACTCACCTAATATGTACGTATCAGCGATGCCAACTTGGTGCTTTTGGCACTATTTTTAGTACTTTTTGAAGACTCAAAACGTCAAATGTTTAGCTTTAGTGCCAAACTAAGAAAAAGCACTAAGTAGTGCCTTTAAGAAATTTGCGTATTTCTTAAAATTACTTTAATAAAAACTTGGTGTATTTATTTGTTTAGTGTAAAGCATACCTTTTTCGTCTGATATATTTCATTAAAAATGTTTATAATATTGCCGAAATAGAGAATAGCTTAGAAAACATTATTAAAGTTCACTCGTTTTTCACGTTAGTGCTTTTTACGCTTTTTAGATTTCAAAATTACGCTTTTTAGTGCTTGTTTAAAATTTCAATGTGCTTTTAGAGCCAAGAAAGTTGGCATCACTGGTAGGTATGTATAATATCTCTTGCAATAAGGAAAAAGTGCTTAAGTCATATTTTACTGTTTTGTGGGAGAGAAATTTTGAAAGATCAAGTCCAAGGCACATTAAATACAGGTACAGGTAAATCTCAGTATAACGAATCTCGCTTTAACGAAGATCCGATATAACGAACGTCCAAATTTTTTACATTAACAACCTTATATAGCGAATACTAGCCTAATTTTATACTGGATATAACGAATTATGAAAAAAAAATCGCAAAATAAAAACAAAAACTTGCTTGGAACATATTTCTAAGATTTTGTTCTAGTTTGTATAGCGAATATTTTGATAAATGTGTGCTCTGTATAACGAATGGCAAAAAATATTAAACAAAATCTACAGCAGCAATGTAAATGCAAAAAAATGTGATTCCGTTAGTTTGTATTTGGTAGCTTATCTATATAATTAATAGGCGAACATGTTTTTTGTAATCCCTTTTACGCTGGTACCACTGCACCGATTTTAAAAAGATTTATATGGTTTTAAGGATTTTCTATACAGATGTGCAGAATTTATATTTTATTGAAATCGGTTTAGTATTTTGGGAGCTATAAGCGTTTAAAATTGCTACTACTACTACATGCACACATATTTATTACTCACGCATTATTAGCTTACAAGTAAAAAAGGAAGAAAATATGCGTGTGTATGTGTGTGTTTGTAGTATTTCTCTTGATCGAACAATTTTTTTCTCTATTTGTTGTATGAAAGGCATACTACTTAAAGGAATAGAGTTGAATAAATTGAATTAGCTTGATTAAAGGGATTTTGTTTATATATATTTTTTTAATTTTATGTATTATTTAATTATGGTTGCATATGTATGTAAGTATGTATGTGGCTGTGTTTTAATGAATTTTTTATGACGTTTAGATTTTCTTTGAATCTTAATAAAATTATTTACATTTTGATTCTAGAATACTGACGATTGTGTCGTCCGTTTGGTATATCTAGTTTTAAAATAAATAACTATCATTCTTTTTATTGTATTGTATCATGTCTACAATAATAATAATTAAAATAACACTTGAAAACAATCTTTGCAATATAACGAATTTTTCGGTATAACTAATGGGCCTGACATTATATCGTTCGTTATACCGGGATTTGCCTGTATATGCATTAGATGAAACTCTGCGCTTCTCAAAAAGTTTCACAAAATAATTGTTAAAAAAAATGGTATGCATAAAGCAAGGCACAAAAGTAATTTTCAAATGAATTCTTCGTTATCAACGTGTAAACAAAAAATCAGCTGATGAGTAATCTTGCTGTTACGAGTACCTGTTTGATGTGTCTTGATCAAGTCGATTTTCAGAAATTTATTTCGTTTTCAGTTAAATTGGAAAATTTGGTTTACACTTTTATTTCATTTAGGGAAACAATGTTCTACACACTATAACTATGTATTACATTTAATTTGAAATATAAAGGGTGTTTTTTATTGAGGTATAGAACTTTAAGTTGGCATCACTTTTTTAACTGGCGGCCATTTTGTCTGCTGTCTAGTGATTAATATTTAGTTTGGTTTGCCATTTCATCATGAACAGATTGACAGAAGAACAACGCTTGCAAATCGTGCAAATTTATTTCGAAAATAATGGTTCAGTTCGCGAAGTTTACCGCAAGCTCCGTCCATTTTATGGTCGACATAATCGTCCATCAGAGCAATTAATTCGGTTAACCATGGATCGTTTTCGCACTACGTTTACTCTATGTGATAATACGCATCCGCAGAGACGTCGAACAGTGCGCACCGAAGAAACAATTACCGCTGTAGAGCAAAGTGTTGAAGAGGACCCGAATGAATCGATTCGCCACCGTGCACAGCAATTGGAGCCGACTAAACGACTATTTTGTTCCCGAATTGGATGGCATGAATGTGGATGAGTTGTGGTTCCAACAAGACGGCGCTACATGCCACACAGCGCACGTCACAATCGATTTATTGAAGGAAGCATTCGATGAGCGCATAATTTCGCGGAATGGACCTGTCAATTGGCCACCAAGATCGTGTGATTTGACACCATTGGATTATTTTCTTTGGGGATATGTGAAGTCGCTCGTCTACGCCAACAAACCAGAAACGTTAGGGGACTTGGAAGCCAACATTCGTGGCGTTATTGCCAACATACGGCCCCATATGCTCGAAAAAGTGGTTGAAAATTGGACCTGTAGAATTGGCTTTATTCGAGCCAGCCGCGGCGGCCACATGCCCGAAATCATATTTAAACATTAATGGCATAAAATTATCCTTCCAATAAAGCCAAATTGATGGACATTAAAACGATTTTCTTGTGTTTTATTTCAATTCGAAGTTCTATACCTCTGAAAAAAACACCCTATACCAAATTATAAGCTTAATTAAGATATTATTCAATATAAGATTATCAGCCAACTTCTAAATATTCCCCGGGAAATATTTCCCAAAGAATTTTTTTTTCTAAAAATAAAATTCACCTATCCTAAACACATTGAGCTAAAAATTTTAATTTGAGGGAGAACTTCGAATTTTTGAAATCAGGTATTTTATTTCCAGTTGTTTTATTTTTACTCAAAGCTTGCAAACGACTTTTTAAAATGGAGGCACAATGAGTATAGAAAAAACTCAGAATAGAACTGCATAAGTTGCAAAAAATGCAAGCAGAATGTGATTGCGCTATAATTTCCTATAATATCACACGAAATAATTGAGGTTTTGCCGAGAGGTACTTTTGAATATGAAGATTATAACTCAAAATTATCTTACATCAACTTAGCACTTTTTCCTTTTTGCCACAGATATATATTTGAAGCCGGTATTTATGTATGTATATGCACACTTTTCTTTTGATTTTGTTTATTTTTGTTATGGCGCATGGAGGTCAGCTATTATGTCAATATTACAGTTTTTGCTTTTAATTAATTGGTTTATCAAAAAAGTATACATATACAAATTTCCTTAAAACAATTTGGAAATATAAATTTTGCGCTGTATGCATATTTTTATTAAAAACACATAAAATGCAGGCATATAAAGTAAATAAAAGCAGACATTAATTATGAAAACTAAAATGTAACCGCAATGTGATACGAGTACATAAAAACACACAATATGTACGTTCATACATATCAGAAATACAAGAAGACCGACCAGACCGACAGCCAGACAGACAAACCGACCTGCAGTTTATTAAAACAAAACAACCAAACAAGTTTACTTTATTCACTTTAATTAAAATTTAACGCATTTAAGCGAAACTAATGCACATGAAATAAAATTAAATGAAACAACAAAAAAGCATATTAAGGTTCAAAAATTTCGCACACAACCTAAACATGTTTATAAATTCACCACAATCATTATGAAATATTATTATTATATTTTTTTTTATTTTTTATACAAAACGAAATCTTACAAGTACTCCAACTATAAGTACTTGTGTAAATACTTTTCTGGTTTATGTAGTTTTTGTAAGGTTATAAAACGAAAAAAGTAAATGTGCATGCACATCCACAAAAATGAACATAGCAAAAACAGATTTGAATTGCATAAAATATTTAAAGGTACTCAGTACGAAACAGAGACGGTATCGTGACGTGACATTCACGTAAGCTGATAAAAGCAAAATAAAAATACTAAATTTAATAAAAAAAATTTATGTGTGCATTGACATCAAAGCATTTCTTAAAGCTCGCTAACTAATAGCGAAAAAAGTAAGCTAGAGAAATCATATCGCTCTCCTATTGCAACACAGGCATAACTCAAATTTAACTTTTCAATTTGCATGCAACTCAATGATGATATATAAATAAATTTCTGTTATCAAGAGGCTTCCAATTAAATTTTTTAAAATTATTATAGTCGATCTAATAATGATTTTTTCTGCATTATTAACTCCATACATATTAAAACAACCTACAATATAATTTTCATTCTTCGAAGTATTTTAAATATACAGTGAACTCTCGATAAATCGATAATCGAAATGACGATTTCTAGTTTTTTTAGGATTCCGTACAACAAAGGTGAAAACGCACCCTATTGCTTTCGCAACGATGTCGGTCTGTCCGTAACAGGCTGTATTCTCGAGTACCGTAACGCACCTGAAATTTTAACAGAATATGTAAAACTTTGGCCGTTACAACAACAAATATATGATAGTTAAAAACTAAAGGGTGTTATAAAGCGTGCAACCAAAAATGTTGAAATCCTAATATAATATATAGATAATTATATTCGTATATAGATGCTTGAAATTTTCAAAGTCAGTGTAACAACACAACACTGAAATTTAAAAAAAAACCAAAATTAAAGCTTATTCTATCACTTAATGTAATTTTGACTATTTAATTTTGACAACTTGAAGGGTATTGGAAACCGTAAGAGGCCAACTCTTAAAATTTTCAAAAACGCTAAAACTAAAGAATACCCACAGTTAAAAAATGCAAAAATGAAAAAAGCGCTTAAAATGAAAAATATCACCAAAAGTAAAAGAAAATCACCGCAAGTAAAAATGTCGCCAAAGAACTAAAAAAATCACCAAAAACCGAAGAAAATCGTCATAATGAAAAATAATAGAGAAAACTAAAAATTCGCTAAAAATAAAAATATGTGTCGTAAAAAAAAAGTCGACAAACGTCAATACTAAAAAATCGTCAAAACCCGAAAAAATCGTCAGGAAAAAAAAACAAGCGCCAAAACTAAAAAATTCGTAGTGTTGCTTTTAAACATTTAACAAACTTATTGTAAAGGTACGGTCACACTTGTCAAACATTTGCCCAAAAAAGCGTAACCAACAAACACTAATGAAAAAAGGTTTTGATCCAGACACTTGTTTATCATATTAAACAGTTCCGAACACAACTAATGGACAATGTCGTAGAATCCAACAATATTGAATACTATTTAACTTGATAAACTTTCGACTGAATTGAAATATTTTTCGTTAGCATTTAGTGGTTACGCTTTTTTTGGGCAAATGTTTGACAAGTGTGACCGTAGCTTAACAGTTGACTTTTGAAATATTAAAGTACAGAATAAACTTATGAAGTCGACATACGAGTAAGCCGCAGCTAATATTTGAAAAACATCTACGCCGCTCTACGTGAAAGAAGCATTCAACTTTTTACCCTTGTTATTAAAATTTAATTTAATTGGTACACTGGCAATTTAAATTTTAATACTTTATACATTTTTTCATTTTTCATTGAACATTCTCAGATGTACATAATTTTAGTACCTGGCTGCAATTTTAGTGACGGCGTCTCCGCCATGAATCTTTGCCAGCGCTGTAGTGTAGTTATTTTAATTTTCAAAACAAAACAAAAAACATGTTTTAGCACTGCAAACATTTTGCATTTCTCAGTCTGCAACAGAGAAAGAAGCCGTCTTAAAAAATCGGCGATGGCGGCGGCTTAAAAAAAATAGTCGGTGGCGGATCATAAGCCGGCTGACACTGACAGCCCCTTATTATAAGTTTTTTAAAACAAATTTCTATAAAAAAAATTAAAACTCCTGATGTCTTCTATATAATTTGTAAGATGTAGAACTACAAAAACCAATTAGCCGGCTGCAATTTTGAGCCTAGGCTAGCCGCATACATCGGCGGCGGCTTGAACTTACATTGGAAGTCGGCGGCGGCTCTTGAGCCGGCTGTGAGCCGATCGGCTTGTTTCTCTGGTCTGCAATGATTTTTTGTGCTGCATATACGGTGACGGATCAATAAGTCCGTGACTTTTTGAATGAAATACAGTTTTTTTTTTGCAAAACATAAATTTATTTTTCAACATAATCTCCTGATATATCTTTTTAAAGAGAAGTAACACTCAGACAATGAATGGCTACTACTAATACTAGGTGTTACCTTCTTTAGAAAAGGGATAGTACAAGAGAAGACAGGTGGTGAAGGAAGAGATAGAGGAAATCTTTGTTATTTTACCACTTTGGCTTTTTGCATGTTTTCTTTTAATAATTTAGTGTTGCAGCGCCTCTGGTGTCAATGAGGCGTATTAAATTTTCAAAGTCGTGCTTAGTAGCCATTTTTGTTGATTAGTTTTACTTCGCTGATGATTCTACAATATCGACGAAGGAGGGCGCTCTGATGGTTCATTAAGATTAGTATCCACTGAAGCAGGTGTAGGAGACCGGGCTCGAACCCAGGACATTCGGTTTTGTTGTAGTCAACGTGCTAACAACGTCAATGTTATGATATTGCAGAATGTAGCATAATGTTTTCCGTTAATGTTTATAAATGAGCTATTTGATTATTTTATAAATTAATTAATCTCAGAATTATCAAAGTGACTTCTTGTTGTGAATTTCACAATTAAAGTTTGACTTCGGATTGGTCGAATTTAGAAAATTTTACTTTTGTTGGACAATACTGAAATAAGATTGCGATCGAGTTTTCTGTCACAAAAGGATACAAATAATACAAAAAGTGATGAATCTTATTGAATTCGTGTATCGGTTTTAAGTCTTATAGTATGTAGTATCATGCATTCTTAGACGCAATGATTGCAGTGTATGACGATAAATATTATTCTTATTTAGGACATTTTCGGGATTTGAATCTTTCGTGTTGAGTAAAAATGCTCCATTAGATAGGAATGTGTGTTGATGGCATGGATGGTAGATGTGAAAAATAAAATCTTCTTTACTTCAACATTTTTGAATTGTTGAAATCTGTTTTCTTTCTTAATAGAAAATTCAAAATAAGTGTCCTCTAAAATTACTCTGAGGGCAAAGTGTGATTAATTAAAAGCACGTGAGTGACGCCCATATCTAATAAAAACCATTAAAACTTTTTGTATATTTTCAACTTTGTTAAAACCATAGTCATACGACATGCCTCTCATAATTTGAGTTTCTTGTTCTTCGCATTCGTTAATTTCCTTCAGAACACGCCATCTTAATGTTTGAATTTACCCATTTTCTTATAACGACCATTTACCAGTAGTTTTTATTGTTTAATGTTCGTATGTATAATTTAACGGTTATTTGAAGGTGTGATTTCCCTTTTGAGTAAATAACAACCATAATAATCTTCTTTTTTACTTCCGTTTTATGAAAAAAAAATTAACTTAAGTTATGAATTAAGAAAATAATGTAGTAAATTTGTCATGTCAATTAAGCTTTCTGAAACTAATTTATTCTAAGACTAAATGAATTCTATAAATAGTTACACTTTTTGTAAAGAGAAATAAGACGATACACAAGTTGTATGCACGTTTTTAGAAACCCTGAATAGTACGGATTACAAAAAAAAAAAATAGCAAAAATAATAAATGTCCAACAATTTTAATGCGAGGCGACAGCGATAAGACGTAATTACATGCAAACTAAATATATTATTATATGATAAAAATATTCATCAAATATTAAAATTGCTCTCAATTAATTTTATCATTGATTAATTACTCGTGCAGTCAAATTGTATCGGTTAGGTTAGGTTTGACAGGTTACTGAGGAGAGAAAGTAAGTTTTCAGCTCAATTGAGTCCAAATACAAGGTTTCTTTTTGTGTTACCTGAGAGTAGGAAAGGCATAGTGCAATTACAGATGGTGAAGTAACAGATAGATAGAGAGAAAAGCTTAATTAATTTGATTGTTTAAACAACTCTTCTATTGTGCGTTTTGTTATTTTTTTATAACATCGTTACAGCGCCTTTGGTGTTAATTAAGCGCATTATTTTAATCTATGCAGCTGGTCTGGTCAGACCAAAGGGGACGCTGGCATAAGCCAGAACATGTTATACATACAACACTACATCGAGTTCATGTTCCATTTCCTGTGTATTTTTAAGTTTTATCACAGCCACTTTTTACAAATTTAAATAAAATTCGTCACGGAAGTCAACTTTTCGTGGTTAGAACAAAACTTCCTAAGAACTTAACACCATCCATTAAACCCCTATAAGTAAACTTCGGTGTGATAAGTCACTGAATAGACTAGAAAGTTTACCTCGAAAGATGTGCTTTTACTATGCCTTCAAACATTTGGCGAAGCTCTGGGTTTTAGTTTGTTAGTCTATTAGATTACAGACTGTATAATACCATGTGAGTAGCACTTCCGTTATCTCCAAGTATTGACCCTAAAATATGAGGGAATGTGTAAGAGATCGGTAATATTACCGGTACTACAGGGAACTCAGTAATTGGGTAGAAAACAGTACCAATATTTCATGGAGAAGTAGAGAGCAGTGTAAAGTCTCGAGGGCTATGTGGGCAAAACTTAACTCTGAAAGATCCAAACTGCTACTGGATATGAATAGGGAGGCGGTGTGAATCGTGATAGGCGCGTTGGTTAATCACTGCTCATTCAGAGCAATAACCAGCATTTGGAAACTGGCACTCCAGATATCTGTAGTATGTGCGGGGCTGAAGTGGAACCAGAAACCATTGAACATATCGCTCATTTGCTTCAATAGTGGCATAACTCAAAAAATGAGTTTTTTGAGTTAATAATACAGAAAGATGCGGCATTTGTATTTTATTTTGTGTAAAAATTTCATATAAATAGCTTGTACCATCACTTCCTGAGAGAAGAATTTTTTTTCATTTCTCCATTGAGTTGTATGCAAATTAAAAACTTAAAACGCGTTTTCTGCAAAACTGGTTTTTTTGAGTTGTGCCACTATTGAAGTAAATGAGCGATATTATCTACCACTGCCCAAAGCTTCTTGGCTTAGATGGCTGAGTAGACTTTTCCATGAGAGCGTTACTGATATCGGGAAGTGTAAGCTAGAGGACATCAGGATCTTCATCATGGGAATTCGGTATCTCAATGACAGATAATAGGGTCACTTCTGGCTACAATGGGGGGAAGCGGGTAAATATTACTTTTTTCGGTAGCAGAAGGGAATCGCAATGGATCCAATTGGGTCTCCGAGTGGAGGTGCATTATAGCACCACTCTATTTAAACCATCATAACCCTATAAGTCTTCAAGGCAGATATGCCTGTGGAGATCTACCAGGGACATGTGTCTAAGATTTACGGCTTCATTCTACGATGGTATTAACACTAGGTGACCTTAAGCGTTCACCACCGCAAGATAACTATAGCTAATAATCTGATAAGAATAATGTAGTTATCCGTAACTATGAGAAAGCATCTTGCAGAGGTGATTTGAACCGTAGAATCTCACACTGCTTAAGAGGCTTACGGGAGATGGCTCTTGTGCTTCTAATTAATAAGAACAATCTTACAATACGGTAAAACACTATAAGGCTTCCCCCAATACAGGGACCATCTTCCATCATCAAAAGCAGCATCTGTGCTGAATCGAAACAGCAGCTCGACTAGTATCTGGTCTCTGTTTGACTTTATTGGTCAAACACTAGACGACTAAGACCCTTCTCCCAGAGATTTTTGCAGCAGGCGTAGCCATTTAGTGTGCTCCTTCGAAAGTATCAACCATGGTTACCCACAAGCACTACGTGTTATAGCTGGAAAGACTTTACCAGTCACCGTACGTAGCGTCATTCTCCTTAAAGCGAAAACGTCAGACGCCAGAAAAATATCCGCCACTATGAACGGTTTCACCATATTTGTTTCGTCATCCATTAAACCTTCTGTTGGCGAATTGGCTGACGGTAACAAAGCTCGTAGTACAAGTAATAAGCCATTGGTTAGTTATTGAAGCTTGACCCCCTAAAATACGCTCTGCTGTCTTATTTTATACTCAAGGTAATTCAAGGTGACGCTGCCCCTCACCAAGCACGTAGCAAAGCTATTCCATTATCCATTACACTTTTATTTAATAAGTTTTATGAACTCTTCAAAAAGTAATGCCTGATAAGTCCGAATTACCCAAATTAAGAAGCTCGGGTTGTTCACCTCAGGATGTCTACTCTGTAATTCGAAACGAGAGCAAATGCTTTCGAATTGTAATGTTAATAACATACAAATTCGAAAGGTTTTTGTTTCGTTTCGAAATACAGAGTAGACCCCCTGTTATCAAAATGATACCCCTGCGGGGTGCTTAGCGAGGGCAGCGAAATATTAAAATATTTATATTTACTCGTTCTTACAATGGAATGTGCCTCGACGAACTTCCTACAACGCGCCAACAACACAATATCTTGTTCATTTGCGATCGTTTGACCAGTAAATGACACTGCGCACTATAGTAGAGGTGACAAAATATCGATTACACTATCGATATTGACGATAATTAATTTTTGTTTTGTGAATATTCATGATATTTTCTTCTATTTTTTCTTAAGAAAAATCGATTTTAGAGTAATGGATATATTTTTGCACCATCGACAGTTAATAACCCATCAATGCCCGTAATTTAAGCGTGTTAACAAAGGACATTAAGAAAGATAATTGCCTTTGAGTTTGTGTTTATTTTGGTATTTCAAAGCAAATTAAATAATTTAACTAGCTTCGGTCCAGTGTTTAGTTTTTCTCAAGTCATATTCATATAAGGTAGATTCACTTTAAGATACAATTCGCTTCGAAAAATTCATACTTGGGATATTAAAAAAATTTACTGAAAAATTAGTGTTGCGGCGAAAATAATCACCTGGGCTGTTGAGACTACCTGATACGAATTCGCCTTTGTTTCTGGCTTGTCGCTTTCTTAACTCTGATATAATATTACATATTGATTTACTCAAAGAAAATTTGTTATTGCTTTTAGAAATCCTATAGTATAACGATATATGGATATTTTTTGGTTTTGTTAGTTTACAATCGATATATGTATGTACATACAGCTATCGAAGACTGTCATTACATTGTCATTTTACAGCTCTAATTTAGATTAAACTTATTTTTAGCAATAGAGTTCATAGTTAAAAGAATTGAAAAAGTTTTCAAATAAAATGTCCAAAAGCATTACCCACTCCGTCCTCATTTCCTTATTATATTTTCCTAGTTTTAAGGAAATGCACTGGATTTAATAGATCTATGGTATACACTATCGATCAAATTTTAACAAATTGAAGTAGAAATTTCGAAATAAAAGAAGATGAAGGGTCAAGGTTTCTTGAGTTTTCTAACTTCAAAAATTGTAACAATAAAAATCTTTTGCTTGGGGTTTGGGGAGAATAGGTATAGATTTCGGAATATTTAATTTACACTTTGTGAAAAATATGTACACATACAAATTTAATCGTTTTAATTTATGTAGATTTCTTGTTTATTTTTTTAAATGTGACTTAATTTTTTATTTAGCATATGTTTTGAATTTCAATAGTAAGAGAACAAACAAATTAATTTTATTTTCTTTTATTGTTTTTATTATTTAAATAGTATAAAAAAATTCCTAAGATGAAATACAATGTTTTTTTATCTTTTGTAATAAATTTGTATAAACTTATCAAACGATTTGATATAAATATTTGAATAAAGTTACATATATTTTTGTTAGATTTTTCGTGTGATCTGACTTTTGGTTTTGCAAGCATTATTTATTAATTAGCAGTTATTATTCTATTGTTTGATATTATTTGCATTTTTGCGATCGTTGATTATTTAATCAACTCGTTTAACCCTAGACACATAACCTTCGTCGAAACGACGAACACCGGACGAAAAAATAGCTATTTCTTTTTAACACGTGCACCGATCGCCGCTAAATTTCTTGCCAACTTAGTTTTCGCTGAGCTTTTGCAGGAGACAACCAAACTCGGCGCGTAAGCACGTAATTATTGAGATATGATAAACTTGTTCGTCGCTTCGACGAGTGTTGGCGAGCATAAAGTTGATTTCTGCACACAATGCGCTTCAAAAAATTAATTTTTTATATTTTTTTAAATGACAATAGTGTTATAGTTAAGTTTTGCCAAAGACAAAAAGGCTTTTTTGTTTTGTTTGTTTATATAAATTTTATAACAATGTGATCTCAAAAAAAAAGTGCTTTTTGGAAAAATGGATTATAATAAATATCCTTGTAACAGAATAGAAATATATAGTTGTATTTACTAACAAAGTACTTGCTAAAGGTATGTATGTGTTGCAAGTACAAAAATATATATGTTTAGAACCGATATTATACGCCCCAAAACGTGCTCGTCGAAACGACGAATGGTTAGGTTTAGAGGGATACGTTCGAGGGTTACGTGTGCAGGGTTAAAAATTAATGCAAAAAATAATTTGTCCAAAAATGTATTATTAACGCTATTTTATTTGAGTACAAAACATAAAAAGACAAAAATATATTACAATTCTCAGATAAGATTATTTACTTTTTCTGTGTGTGTGTGTTTTTTTAAACGAAAGTAAACATTTTACTTAAAAATAAAGCGCAATTACAATAAAATATAATCCCAAGAACTTTATATAGTCGTATATATTTTTATTTTATTTTAATTAATTTGACCGTGAGTAAACACATTTCGCTTTTAATTTTTTTCTTTGATGTCTTTTCTTTCATATTCGTTTTATGTTTTAGTTAAAGTGTAAAAGACTTTCAAAATTGATACAAAACGGTTTAACAAAATTTCACATGTCCTCTAGTAGATGAGCAGTTATAAATTATAATTTAGTTAAAGGGAAAATTTCATATACATGTGGCGTCACTACCTGATACCAAAGCCATTCTACAGTACCAAGTACTACCAAATTATCGGGGAGTAACATTTTCAACAACACTGATCGATTATGGTGAGAAAAAATTCCATAATCGTGTCCTTTAGACTTTGGACACAAGTAGTTCTTTTTGAACTAGTTCTTTCAGTTGGACACAAGTCCGGCCAAAAACATCAATGTAAATTAAATGGGGTTGAAAAAACTTTTGATTCAAACGCTCTCAAACTAGTTCAAAAAGAACTATTGGACACAAGTCTAGTGTCCTTGTTTTGAAACTAGTTAACTGCTTTTAAACACCAGAACATTTTTCTTTCAAAATCAGTTAACGTTTTTTGTACATACATACATATGTACATGCATATCTAGGATGGGATTGTGAATTTTAAAATTGTACCCATAATTTTCAAATATTATACTTTTTTGACCTTCATGTTACTGAACGATTTTTTAATTTAAATTATATCAGCCTTATTTATAAAACTTAAAAAGTCTTTATAAAGGCATATTAAGGAAAATTTTGTATGAAAATTTCTGTTAAAAAACCTTTATAAAGACTTTTTAAGTTTTATAAATTAGGCTGTATATTTTTTTATTTTTCTTAAAATAATAGTCTATGTTCCGGCTACCGAATCGCATATGGCTACACCTCTTGAAGTTGAAATTTAGAATAAACAAATTAATAGCGAGTGCTCTAGCATCCGAATTTAGGAGAAAAATAATTTAAAAAAGGAGGAGTTAACATTTTTTGATTTTTTGTTGCGTTTTTTTACATTCACAACAGTGTTGTTCAAGTGAAAAGAATATGACTTTCATTGTCAAAAAGTGAAAATTGACATATGCAATTGCTTGGAAATAAATGCGGTGTGAAACTGAGCAGATCCTTTAAAAATTAAGCATTGGAGTACTATTGTACTTTTCGAGTTTGAATAGTACCAAAAAAGGACAATTGTGCCAATTTTGCCAACCCTGATACATATACAACATCTACATACATATATCCCCAAACACTTCTTCACTTTCCATAAATAGTTCCATAATTTCAAAATATTTTATTTAAATTATTAAATTTGAGAAAACAGTTGTTGTACAATTTTTCAAACAAGTGTTGTAAAAAGTAAACAAAAGTACAGCAACAAATACACTCATTTCTAAAGCAGATTTATTTTATTTTGAACAGAATTTATTAGACACACAGGAGTTAAAAGCCAAATTTATTAAACTTGTAGTGTGAATGAAAAATCAGCTGTTTACGGTTTTAATGTTAAAATCTCAGCTGCTATATTTCGTCCGGATTTATCTGGTTTCTGCGATATTTTTGCAACCAACTTTTCACAATTGGCCACAAATAGTTAATCGTATTCATGTCGCAACTTTATCTAGCTCTTGCGAAGATTTTGAACATTACTTTGCAGGCTATTTTTTTTTTTTTTTAATTTTGAATGTGTGCTTTAGGTGGCCCGCCATCTTATTAAAGTATGAATTATACACTCAGATAAGATTTTAACATACCATTTACACATGCCACTATAGTGGCATGCCATTTCGAAAAACTCAATACACTCACGATTTTTCACTAACACACTCAAATTTTTCACAATGGCAGCCCCAGTGGCAGCAAAATTTGCATGCGAGTGAAAATTTGGCAGTTGCATGCCATTGAATGTCAAAACGAAGAAAAGTGTTACCCTGTTAAACATTTGATGCAAATTTATTGGATTAATGTGAAAATTAAATTAATATTTTAGCTTGTTAAATGTGTTATTATGATTTATTACTTGATTTGTGTGTGAAAAACTGAATTTTGTTAATTATAAGTAATAATAAGTGTTAATAGTTTCCTCAAGAATGTGCCTTTGTGACGTAATAAGTAACTCTATTCTATAAACAAAAGAAAAGTAAAAATGGAAGCGAGACTGAGCCAGCTCGCTTCGACGACATTTTTAAAATGGAGTGGCAATGGCATTTGTAAACAGCAAAGCAAATGGCAAGAGATTCGACTTTTTCGAACAATTTTTCGTCGATAATACGTACACAACACTGGCATGCCACTAGTGGCATGTGTAATTGCAGTGTAAAGGGTATCATTCCATTTTATGAAATTTTTATGAAGTTGCAAATTACAAATTAATTTCTTTTTATACATATTTTTCTTTCCTATACCTGATTTACATTAAGCATTTTTTTCATGAAATTATTTGCATGAAAATTTTTTATTTGTTAATAGAAGGCCTGGAGGAGCAACTTATATGAAAAAAGTTGCCAAAGCTGGATCAAGGATTCATTCCATGTCCTTGTTTATATAAAATCATCTTTTATAGCGCTGTAATTACCAAATACAAAAAATTTCGTGCAACAAAATTCACGTGTATGGGCTGCATAATAGACCATTCTTATTTTCAGCATTTAATGCTGGTGCCATAGAAAACTTTAACAAAAGCGGGAACAACCACAACTTGTTAAATTTCTTTGGCTGTATGTATAATATACAAATACATTAGTTTCCGCTTAATTGTTTCCCGTTCAATTGATTTATCCGCTTAATTAACTGAAAAAGCATGCAATTCCTTTTATTAAATGTGTTAATCGGGTTAATTGCGTCGAAAACAATGCATTTAAAAAAAAATCAATTGACCGGAAATTACTGTACGAGCAACATGCTGTTATTCCGAGTTCAAAACTTAGGCTCAAGTACTTTGCAAAATACAAGTGAATAATTGCATATGTGTATACTACATACTCGTATGTATGAATCTGCGTTGGCAGCTCTTACCTACATACTTTTTAAAAACTCTCTTGCACCCTTTGAAATATGATGCAATAACATCACTTAATTATTAGCATACAAAAAGTTTGCCAAACAAGCTGCGGCTGCTGTTGTATAAGTAACATCATTATCTGCATGTTGCATAAGATGCAAAAACTTCCATTCATACTTGTACGATAAATAAATATCTAGAGTAGTTAAAATATGCTATTCATATACATACATCGTTTACCTGAAAGAAGCAACAAAAAAATAACACCGCAAGCTGCAACCACTGCTCTCGTTTGTTTATATTTAAAAGATTCATTTTTTTTTATTTGGTTTTATGTTTTTCGGCATCATGTCATTAACCCTCTTTTTATGTTTCATAAATTTAACCCAATTTAAGTGATTTGAAAAAAAAACTGATACCATAATCGTCTTATTGTTAGGAGGGCTGTGGGGAAAGTCACATGTTTTTTTAAAGGAAAAAGTTTAAGCCATATTTATCTCATACACTGTTTTATAGATATATGTACATATGTATGTACTAGTGATGTAACGAATGCCAAGTTTTGATATTCGCGAATACGAATACGAATATTTGAAACGATATTCGCGAATACGAATATTTGAAACGATATTCGCGAATACTAATACGAATATTTAATGTGAAATTTATAGACATTAAAATAGACTACCTCGCCTTTTGATAAGAAAATGGAAAAAATTTAATTTCGTGTACTCATTAAACATTATTTTTTGCGAAAAAAACAACGTTAATCAAACCAAGGAAAAGGTCAATAAATACTATATGGACTCAGCACCATCGATTTCAATGGTAAAAAAGTGGTTTACTGACTTTCGTTGTGGTCGCACAAATACAAATGACGCTGAACGTTCTGGACGGCCAATTGAGGTCAGTACACCCGAAAATGTTGAAAAAAGCCCACGATATGGTGTTGGCCGATCGAAGAGTAAAAGTGCGTGAGATTGTTGATGCCATAGGCATTTCATATGACAGTGTGGTTTCGATTTTAAATGATCAGCTGGAAGAAAGAAAGAAGAAAGTTTTCTGCAAGATGGGTGCCGCGTTTACTCTCAATTGACCATAAACGTAAATGTGTGACAACTTCAAAGGATTGTTTGGAGTTGTTTAACCGCAATCTAAATGAGTTTTAGCGGCGTTTTGTAACTGTGGATGAAACATGAATCCATTACTGTACTCCGGAGACCAAGCAGCAGTCTAAACCTGCTCCGAAGAAGGCCAAGGTGAGTTTGTCGGCCAATAAGGTGATGGCAATAGTTTCTTGGGATGCACGCGGGATAATCCACACCGATTACCTCTTCAAAATGGATAAACAATGAACGGCGAATATTATGCCAACTTATTAGACCGATTTAATGAGAATTTAAAATGAAAACGACCCCATATGTCCAAGAAAAAAGTTCTTTTTCATCAGATAATGCACGAGTGCACACGTGTGCCATCTCAATATCAAAACTCTATGAATTGGGCTACGAATTGGTACCCCATCTGCCATATTTTCCGGATTTAGCCCCTAGTGACTACTTCCTATTTCCAAAATTAAAGAAATGGCTCGGTGGAAAGAGATTTAGCTCCAAAGACCAAACAAATGCCTATTTTAAGGACCTCGAAAAATCCTATTTTTTTGGAAGGGATACAAAAACTGGAGAAACTTTGGACTAAAAGGAGATTATGTTGAAAAAATATGGCTTTCGCACATGCTGATACGTGAAATGTGTACATGTGCTGCATGATGCAGCCTGTATGCCGTGTACAAATAATATAATGTAAATACCAGAGATGGCAAAGTTTTTTTTTTTTTTTTGGAAAGAATTAGTCACCATTATATTTCTAGTTTTAGGATTAAATAAATACATGCAGTGGGTAACATTATTTATTAATTGAATGAGTTAAAATAACCCTACACAATTTATTCAAAACTTTTTGTTGAAAAAATATGGCTTTCGCACATGCTGATGCGTGAAATGTGTACATGTGCTGCATCATGCAGCCTGTATGCCGTGTACAAATAATATAATGTAAATACCAGGGATGGCGAAGTTTTTTTTTTGGAAAGAATTAGTCACCATTATATTTCTAGTTTTAGGATTAAATAAATACATGCAGTGGGTAACATTATTTATTAATTGAATGAGTTAAAATAAGCCTACACAATTTATTCAAAACTTTTTCTTTCTTTTTATTTATAAAAGTGCTTCCCGTCAGCAATAAAAATAATGCAGACAATGATTAATAAATAAATGCTTTTTATAAGTTAAAAACAAAACCAAGAAAAAAATAATTACCAATCGATTTGTAAAATCAGCTACATACATACACACATTTGTTAAGTTGAAAATGAATTGTATTTAATTTTTTGTTTTTATTTTATTTTATTTTTGCTTTATTTTTTGTCTCTTAAAGAAAAATGACTTCTATGTAATTTCTTCAGTTCCATCGCATGTTTGTCTCGAAATGTGTACCAATAGATTAAAAGGTGTTGACAGTTTGGCCTAATTTCTATGGTTTTTATAAATAATCACTTAAATGTGTGTTAACATTTTTTTAAGGAGGGTTAAAACATTGAACTCGTATGTATTTAAAGTTAACTGATTTAAACATTTTATACAAAACCATATGAGAATATATGAAATATTAAAAAAAAAGTGAATAAATTCCTCAATGACTCAAAACCACCTAAGAAATGATATACGTAGGTAATCACAAAAATATAAGCAGGTATTAATGAAAATCTCGTATTTGCATATATACCAATAGTGCGTTTCCATACACGACTTTTGAGCCAAAAATCTGACTGTGATATTGATTTTCCTATAAATTTTTAACCAGTTTTGCTTCAAAACTAGTCAAAACGGTTTGTGCAACACTTCTGTTTGTTTGATTATTATTAATGCAACAATCATTGAGATATTCGAAAAAAAGAGACTTCCGTCAACCATTTTACAGTCCAACCTAAATTAGAGAGTCAAGCGTTGCGTTAGCAGCAGGACGCCTGACGCTGTAATTTAGGTTGGACTCTTAACAATTGTTTTGCACAAAACAAATGTTCCTTTTTCCCTCATACATTTGTAATAATAATAATAAATAAATTTTTGAAAATTAAATAAATTATATAAATTAATAATTAATAAAAATACGTATTTAAATTTATTTGAACTAGAGTGAATTTTAAACAGGAATAATTTTTTAATCGGGCTTAAGTTCAGTATTTTTTCTTAAATGTAGAATGAAATATTTTTATTAATTAATGCAATTTTCTAAAGAAGAGAAGACAAATTAAACCAGACTTTTATTATTTAATATATGTATATTTATTTTATGTCGATATTTCCCCCAGCTAAAAGTCTACTTTAATTTTTCTTCTCTTCTTTACAAAATCGCATTAGTTAATAAAAATATTTCATTCTATGAGAATTGAAAATACTGAAAAATTAATGAAAATGTTAACATGATAATTAACGTCAAATTAACTTTAAATCAAATAGGTTTAAGTAAATCACTTCAAAGTGTTTCCACCGAGCTTGTGAGTGATTTGTTGTTCGAATTTTCGTATTCAATTTGTGCGCCAACACAATCAGGACTATCATGAATAAATTTCCGCGTGAAGTTTCCCCCTTTTCCAGTTAGAATTTTTTGTTTTTTATTCATGATTGCCCTCAATAAGGTGAGCGCAGCTGTAATGTGAATTTTATTCACATGAAATTGACATTTAAAGTTTATTAAATATTTCTTAATGTCATTTTTTTTTTAAATAATCAATCACTATTGATGAATGACCCAGGGATGGAGTTTGTAATATTAGAGGCAACACAGGGTTGCATACATAAATTGAGTTTGAAATATAGTATTTTTGACATTATTTAAAATAAATCAACTACTTTGAGGTGATTTATCCATATGCAAAATGTATGGTAAATCATGTATAAATTAACATGATTGGCACAAATAATCGTTATTTGTCTAAATGATGACGGTAGAAACATTCTATTAAGTAAATCACTTCAAAGTGTTTCCACCGAGCTTGTGCGTGATTTGTAGTTCGAATTTTCGTATTCAATTTATGTACATACTTTATAAGGTGGGCGCAGCACCTGTTATGTGAATTTTATCCACATGAAGTTGACATTTAAAATTGATTAAATATTTCTTAATGACTTTTTTTCGAAATTATCAATCACTATTGATGAATAACCCAGGGATGGAGCTTATAATTTTATAGGCAACGTATTGTTGCATAGATAAATCCAGTTCAAAAATAATGTTTTCGAAATGATTTAAAATAAATCAACTACTTTGAGGTGATTTATCCATGGTAGATCATGCATAAATTAACATGATTAGTTCGAAACAACTTGTTTTGCTCATAATGAAAACTTGCTATAAGACTGCTTAATAACTAAATTGAACTATTACGAATTATTGGTCGCAAAGAAAAACAAATTATTATAACCAGAGCTCGGATTTATGTGACAATGCATTTTCTTCAGGAGCTATTTTAAAAGGACAGAAATGTCATATGCATGATTTTCTAAAATCAATAAAAATATCGGTCTCATTTATAAATTTCAATTTCAAAATTTTTTTCCATTATATTCAAAAGCTATTAAGTGATAAGCGAGCGACTGCTTAGAGAAAATTCGTAGAGAATTTTTGGTCAAAATTAAATAATTTCACATTAAACAAGTTGACAATTATGAATGAACAAATAATTTTTACTGATGAATGAATAATTTTGTATCAAACAAACAATATCACCAATATCTTACGACAATATTGAAGACACACACAATAAAAATATACAAATAAATATTTAGCAAAAAAAAATTAATCAAAATGTACATATATATAAATAGCCAATTGTTTTAACATGATAACAAATGATTCAATTTAATAAATTGTACTTTTTTGTTTTTCTTTGCAAATTATTAATATACCACAACAACAATTTGAGGGTCTTGAAGTTTTTGAATAAAATTTAAATCAATAAAAAAGAAATATGAATGTATTATGTATGGGCATATGTAGATCTAATTAATTATTTGTGTGTTCAGTTTTTGAATTGAAAAATAGAGACAAATAATTAAACGCAAAATGTTTGCACAGGTACAAGTAAATATATTTAACTTAATGTAGAAACGCCCTAACTCATTATTTTTTTCAAATCGAATTTTTTGCATATTCCAATAAATGAACCTATAATACAAAGAACTATGCAAAAAAACTCGATTTGAAAAAAATATGTTTTAGGGAGTTTCTATATTAAGGTAACGATATGTATATATATCTTATTTAGTACGCTCGTCGTGCACTTGCCAATTCCAATATGAAAAATAGATTGATGTAAATCGCACTGGAATTTTGTATATTGTATTGTAAGTATAACAAAAAATGCGTTTTAAATATAAAAAATATATACATATTTATATAATTTTTTTATTTATATGTTATGGATAGAGAAATATTTGAAATAATTGCTTTATGTTTAAATTATAACACAAAATACTTTAATATGTACATTGATATGAATAGTATATTATTTATGTATGACCTTGTAAAGTCTTCACGTAGTATAGCTTGTATAATACAGAGTCTTAAATGAATGTAAATTGCAATATAGGTATTTGTTTCAAATATATTACAGTTGTTCTAAGTTAAAAACTTGTAACATACAGGCATGTTCTTAAAATGACTTTTTGTGAAAGTGATTTGAAATCACAAGAAAGGTGTTCTGCACACAAAACTTTTTGAATTTTTGTGATTTTAAACCGTTCAGCTATATGCCTGCCGATTTGAAACCACTTGGTTATTTTTTCAATCACTTTACTTTGAAATTCGCAATAAATTAATTAAATGAATAACTTATCTTTTTATTGATTTTTATAGTAAAATGAGCAATTTTCTATAAAAGAATTTATAAAATTATGAAAAAATTGAAGACACTTTGTTTGCAATAAATGTTGTTACTTGCTTTGTGGTTTGCATTTGTGATTTTGCATTTACAAAACAAAACATCAGCTGTTTTCTTGTGTTCTTGAAAGGGTAAAATCACACCGAAAAGTTAAAACTTTTGTGATTTTTAGAACACCATCAAATCACAATTGTGATTTTAGAATCACAAAGTGATTTGAAACCTTGTGATTTACAGAACATGCCTGATAAAATATTTTTTCTGTACTTTGTGCCTTGTTCTTCATGTATAACCGCGCAAGTTGGTTGGTCCGATAAAATCCTACTTTTAACTTACTTTAAGTTGTAATAATGGCCCTAAGAGAGGATTGTATCCATCAGATACTTTTAAGTATACTTAAATTGCCTTAATGGCTCGTATGATTTCAGAGGAAAATCTTATCAAATTCAGAGAAAGTAATTTATTCAAGAAATTTTAAAACTTGTTTCTTAATAAAAATTGTATTCTAAATGAAAATTGGAGATTTTCAGATTATCCAATTTTCTTACAATCTAATTATTAAGGCTTTGGAAAGGCTTAACAAGAAAAATTTTTTATGAAAATTTGCTTTAAAACCCCTTTATAAAGCCTTAATAATTTTTATAAATAACCCTGTTAATCTTTTAAGTCTATTTATCTTCTTTTTTACTTGAGCTCTCCTTTAGGGTTTTGTCGGCAATACTAGAGGACTAAAGGTAGAATTAGTAAAATCGTATCGTGATGTTGCGTGTCAGCTGACAAAAACCGTACCATATACAATGCATGTTACTAGTTATAAAATATGTGGTGGTAGCACTGCTGACGTAGGAATCTGCAGAAAACAGATTTTTCTGTAGCGAATGTCAAAAACGCCGCATTTAATGCCAGACAAAAAAAATGTGCTATGCAAACTGTTACATTTTCTATAACTTGTGCACAAATTTGAACGATACGGCAAGCTGTAAAGTAGAATGATACGATTTTAGTAATTCTACCTTAAGATTATATATTTAGCGCACTTGAAATTTCTTTTTAACAAAATTGGGCATTAAGAAATTGTTTATTTGACATATATGTATATCTACATATCGTTACCTTAATATAGAAAGAAATTTATTATTCGACATATTGTCAGAAGTTTATTTTAATTTGAAATTTATTTGCTGGTGGTTCAGTGTTGTCTAA
The DNA here is from genome assembly GCA_949987645.1 of Tachina grossa. Classification (NCBI taxonomy): domain Eukaryota; kingdom Metazoa; phylum Arthropoda; class Insecta; order Diptera; family Tachinidae; genus Tachina; species Tachina grossa. Next base: position 55,521,237 of record OX465276.1, on the reverse strand, counting down.
AAGCAATATGTCGAATAATACATTTCTTAAATGTTAAATTTAGATTTTATTTTTCATTTTGCCTCATATGTAATTACTTTTATTTTTATCCCATGGATTTCTAATTGCAAAGGTGTAGAAAAATAAAATAGATTCATATCGAATATAAATTATTTGCTGGGTTTTTTGTATTAGTTTCTAAGCCTACTTCGCTTATTTTTCTTTTGTGATTTTCAAAAATATTATTATTTGTGAATTCTCAAATAGTTCTTGAAAGTGTGTGCATAAGATAAGAGGTTTGTGACTATTCAAAATATGTGGTTGAACTCTACTGATGATTTGTTACAGCAACAATGAAATGCATATAGACAACGTTGAACCACCAGCAAATAAATTTCTTATTTCTTTCTTTCTATATCAAGGTAATGATAAGTACATATAATTAACTTGAACACATTACCCATATATACATATGTATACTACTACGTTTATACGCACGACTTATTCGCAAATAAATATATTGCAAATAGAAAATTTCGCCACATAAACGGCGAATTATTTTTCGTTAAATTCCTGATTAACGATACTACATGCGAGTATTTGCAAATAAAATATTTAGAGTTGCCACACGTTTTAGCGTTTTTAGTTTTACCATCGATGTGGCACACCTATACCATATGACAGCAAAAAACAATTTTGAATGCCTTCTGTTAAGAGCAGTTTGTAATATTTCGTTGCGTTTTTGCATTAATTGGATTTGAACATAAATGGTAATTTTTTATTTTTTTCATCTTAGCAATTTTAACAATAATTTTGTATTAGATGTTTTCAAATTTCCAACATTGCTACCAAATGATCCGGCATTAAATATGTAGATATAAGAATTTTCCGTATTGAAAGTGACAAATATACCGCGAGTTGGTTAATTGCAAATAGTTTTTATTTGCGAATGCTACTTCCGCACGCATTTGAATATGTAAAATATTATAACAAATGCTTTGCCGATTTACAGCCAAACCCACGACAAACAGCTGATTTGGGACCCACTAAACTTGTTCAGCACGACAAGTCGATCGACAATGCATGCGAATGATGACGTAAACATTTCCATACAAATTTGGTACCCACTATGAAAATTCAAACGACAACAAATGTCAAAATCAGTCACTTGGTTTGTGCTTGTTGACAAAACAAAAAAGTACACATAAATACCAAATTTTTAAAAAAATTTACATTTCTGAAAATCAAAAATAAAAATGTTAATTTTGTTTTGCGTTTATTTTATTTATTTAACTCACAAACATGCATTTTTGTCACATAATTGTTTTTGAATTACATACATACATACATTCATATATATGTATGTATGAATGTGTATACGTGCAATTTATCTAACTAATTCTAAACACTCAATTAGGCACATTACTCTTTCCATTGTCCCATTGCTTGTCCCATTGGTGCTATTCCCGTCCATTCTTCATTACAATCCGCTTGCATTATTTTAGGAGTATCTACACATTTCAACTTATATATTTATTTATATTTCACACACAAAATTTTGAAAATAACTTTTTAATTTTTTTTTGTATTGTCTTATGTTTATCATTGTTGTTATTTTTATTATTTATTTGTATATAGAAACTTTAAGTAGCATAGAGTTGCATTTTTTATGGAATAATTTTCACATTTCAGCGCTTTTTATTTGTAAAGTAGCGTTTTATTTGTGAAATTTTCGATGTGGCAATATGCTAATTTGACAATGAGTAAATGCATTACGTTAACAACGTAAAGCCTGACGACGGACAAGTCGATAGTAGTGGGTCGCTCAAACGAACTATAATGAGTGACTTGTCGTCAGTCGATCGAGTTGTCGATCGACATCGTGGGTTAGGCTGTTAATGATCGAATTCCTTTAAATTACTGAACCAAACAACATGCAATAAAATACCACAACACAGTAGGCGTTCGGGTAGGATTTTAATTTAAATTGGGCAAATATTTCACAATGTCCTTGTTATTATTATGCTATAAAAAAAGTAGGCGGCTTACAAAATAAGTTCGATACTAAATGTAGAAAATTGACTTGATAATTAAATAAATAAAAATTAAAAACAAAAAACTAGTTGTTAACAAGATTCTCTTGTTTTTTCTTTCATTTCCAGAGGTTACAACAAATATGCCGAAGACACAACTTCACGTGATAGTGATTCTTTAATACAAGAATATGGCAATATATCTACAGATGAAGTGAGCACATATTGTTGGCGACATCCCAAGGTACGAGAAAATTGGCGCACAGTCCTAGCAGCTGTTACCTTGTTAATTGTCGGGACCGGACTTTTCGTGATGGGTACATTTGCCGTCGCCGATCCTGCGAATACATCGCAGGGTGTAGTCTTTTTCGTAGCTGGTCTAATTTGTTTTATACCAGGAGCTTATCACGTTGTCTACATATGGCTGGCGGCCAAAGGCTATCGAGGGTTTGATTTCTATCATTTACCACTGTTTACATAAAAATGTTTTTTTTTATTTACAACTACTTTAAATTGAAAGGAACAAACCAACCGTATAATCTCTTATTATTATTTTTTAAATAGTAAAACGACTTCAATCGAATTTTATGGTGGTATTTTTTTTACACACAACTTAAAAGAAAGAAAACGTGTAATAAAAACTAAATTTTGTTTAATTAAATTTATATTTTTATTTTGTATCTTGGGTTTTCTTGCAAATGCTCTACACACCCCCACCTGTTTTATGAAAGCGAATTATTTAAATTTAGTTTTAATACTTTTTCTCTAGTAAAAAAATAAGAAAAGTGAACAAACAAAAAATTAAAACTTGTACTATATTTAATTTGTAACATGTTTGTTTAAAATTTGGATAGATAACTGAAGCAAATATATGTACTAATGTTTATTTTTATTTTTATAATTGATGCGAAAGACTATACAAATATTTTTTTCTTTGTAATATAAGCCGTAGTTTTTATATTTATATTTAAAAAAAAATAAATATTTTAATTAAGTTTGTTAAAAATAAATACACAACCACGAATATTCAATGCACTTATTATTTTTACATGTTGATTTAATTTCGTTTCCTTAATTCAAAATTTACCTTGCACTGCAGCTGTATTGTGTTCTATTCTCGTAGCTAGGGTATGCCAATAAGGCGTTGGCCCTCTGTGATAAGGGCCAAAAACAACCTGGGCCCCCACGAGCTGCAAGTGGCTATGTCTGCTAAGAACCAGCCAGAAATTTTCATTAAACCTAAAAAGTTCATCATTGGTACTTCCGTAAAACAGTATAGGTCCCGAAAAGAGCCTACGCCCACGCAAGGGCGATTTGGTCGTAGAGAAGGCGTTAGTGCTATTATTCTGCTTCCTCCTTGAGACATCAAAGCGAAAACCTAGACGTTCTGACATACACTCGTATCTATGCCTGACCGTGCAATTGTTACCATCTAATGAGCTCCAAAGTATCTTGGATATGGTGCTAGTGGTAATCGTAGATTGTTCAAGGCCCAGCCTTTAGTTTAGCTCGACTAAATGTCATGATACACTATCATACATACACAATGCGATTTTTTAGAAAATACAACCCTGGTATAATGGAGTTTATGAAAATTTTCAAGAGTTGTATTTTTTTCGCAGATCGTGCGATTGTGAACATGAATATCACTTCGTGAGTTTACCATCCTCAAGGCCGCTGTAACTGCTGTTGAGCATTCATTGGCCATTTTAATAGCTAAATATAAGTCGCTAAAGAAACTACATCAAATGCTAAAACTACGGATAACTATATTTTTAAGACATACCTAAACTTCGCAATTCATTCAGCAGTATTGCATTTGTAGCCAAAAAAAATTAAGGCTTATACATTTTTAACGGTAGAGACTAAAGGCTATATTGTGTATGACAGCCGTACTTTAGTTGCGTTGCCAGTTGCCAAAATGTTATTAAGGGTTTGTCCCACGATGTCGACAGCGTTCGACTTGTCGTACATTGGAAACAACAACAAAATGTGTAAACAACAACAGGGGCCTAATTCTCGCATTCGATTGCGAGCGAGTTATTACTCGAATGTTCGAGTTTTTTAAGTTTTGGGATTTTCGCATTCGGTTTCGAATAACACATATCGAAATTTCTAATGACAGCATTCGATAACGTGCATACATTCGCATGCAACCGTTCGTGTTTTTACTCGCAAGCAAAAAGGCATTTGAAATCATGTTTAACATAGAAAAAGCGAAGAAAAGGAAAATGTATGCTCAATATTTGACTTATTTATTTATAAATGAATGAATGCACAAATGTACGTATAAAAATACAAATTAAAAAATGTTTAGTTGACTTCAAATATAACAAATTACACTGACTGGCAAATAATAAAATAAAATATAAAAAAATCAACCAACTCTGGGAGCATCTAAATAACAAATTAACTGCTTCTGGTCAACCAATAAAAGAATCGAAAATGTAGCTAGTGATCTATTCTCTAACTTTACACTAATTTATTATTATTAAGTTATTAATTAAATTAAAGTGAAAATAAAATTTATGTATATTCGTTTATTTTTTCTGCATATACGTGTGTATGTACGTACATACATATGTTTTTGCACACATACATGTATACAAACATATGCTTTTGCTTACAATTTATTCAGTGTTGTGAAATGAATTTATATATAAATATATTTGCCTTTTTCCAACACTGAAACAAAAACTCGATTCGATTGGTAACGAGTGACATCATCCGAAAATTTCTAGCCATCGAAATTAATTTCTATTCTAATGCAATTCCTATCACGAGTGCAGGAATTAGGCCCCAGATTTTTTTTCCATTGGAAACAACAACAAAATTTTGAAACAACAAAATTTAATTTTTTTTTTTTTTTTTGTTATTTCCAATGTAACTGTATGACAAGTCGAACGTTGTCGACATCGTGGGACAGGCGATCAGTATGGCAATTGGTAACTAACAGCTGTTTTCAATTTCAGTTGCCTAATTGCAATAAAAACAAAAAAAAACAATTTTTGCTCTTAAACTTTTAAATTTAGTTTAAAAAGACTATTCCTTCTTTTGGAAGCTGAAAATATGATTTAAAGCCAGAGTTACAGATTTCTGTGTAATTATCCAAAAATGGGACAAACAAATTTTTCTTGGACTAATTTTGGATCGGCATTATTTCATTTACAAGTGAATTGTCAATCAAACATTTTCATTTCATTCATTTTTCTATACCTTAAGGAACAGAAATATACTTTCAAATCACGAAATTGTTTTCGAGAGTGACACAAGGACAAGCCTTAATTTTGTATTGACGTGTTGACGACTGGAATAAGTGAGACATAATATACTTTTTGTTAGCGAAAATAGCTCGGTTTAGCCCATTATGACCCTGTATTGCTCTTGAAAATTTGAAAAATTTCAATCAGGGGCATATTTTTGGTGAGAGCCCGTTTAAATGAAGCCTGACATATCTGCGATACGTCGCCTGCGATTCCTTTTCGTTAGGTAGAAGTGAAGAGAAGCTTGCGCGTTAGTAAAAGTCGCACGTAATGACAATGGAAGCGACAATTCTAAAGGCTCAGTTAGCCTACTGCAATGGTCGGAAATAGTTGATTGACACTCGTATTGTTGTGTGCAAAGTAGGTTACGTTACATTACATCTGTGTAATCATTTTCATTACTTTTCAGATAACAATATCGATCAGCTGTTTCCTACTGTTTCGGTTAAGGCCGGACCACAACGCCATACGCTAAAGTTCGGCTTTTTCAACTGACAGCTAAGTTGAAATACATGGTTTCTTATGAGGTTTGTTACATTCAGTACGTGTCCGTCAACGCAAAGTACAGAAATTGGTCAACATTTAACTTTTTGCGTACGTTTGGTTGGGATTGATAAATTTGCATTGCCATTCTCCACTAAATTAACAGTTGACTTTTCAGTTGTGTTTTGGTACTGTCATTTACAACTGTGCGTAAGTTTGGTTGAGAAAAGCTTTGAGTATACACAACTGCTTTTTAGTAGTTGGGTCTGTGGTTGGGTTTTTCTAGTTACAGGTTGGTGCGATATAAAAAGCAAAAAAGTGGAAAAATCGTAATTAAAAATATTTGTTATGCTTAATAACAAAATTTTTTAACAATTTCAGTATGGGCGGTATAGCGGACACATACCAAGATTTATTTAAATATGGTTTTAGGTGATACAACAAATAACGAAACGAGTTAAAAATTTTTCAATTTTTCAAAAATAAAATAAAATTTTTCCGACGACTATGAGTCTTTTTTATTATCATATTTTGTGAATTAAGAATACTGACGGCTATGCGTCCTCTTACAATATTTTTTCCTAACTGTCTAATCTCCGCATTTTTGTTCTCTTAAATACTAATATTACTTAGACTATTTCTTTGTTCAGATTGAACAAAGTGAAGTATATCCAAAACATGTTATATCATGTTTGGTTCGACCTTAACTAACGTTTCTTTGTTCTGCCGGAATAACTAAAAACCTTCAAAAATTATTTTTTTTAATTAGTTCCCTATTTTGATTATTCCTTACCTTGCATTTGGGTAGTTCAAGAGGGTTGGAATCATCACGAATTTTTCTTCTGATACGTAGCACATCTACAATTGCGACTTCGTTTTCGTCGTAATTAAATAAATCTACACATATTTGTGTCCATTTGGTATGATTTCTTTGAACTAAAACACTAAAAACGATACTTTTTCTAAAACTTTGTTTTTTTCGTCAAACTTGATATTTCAAACTGAATTTAGTTGAGAACCGTGATAGGGGCATAAATAAAATGGAGCATCAGTCTATTGAAGCTGTTCAAATGCTTCCTTCAATAAAGTACTCATTGTGCCAACCTTCTCCGTCGTTGCATTAATGTCAGTTGAAAAAGGCGATAACTCTTCGAATGTTAAGTGTTCAATTGTTTGTGGTTTATCGACGTGGACAAGTGACTTAACATAACCCCAAAGAATATAATCAAATAGGGTTAAATCACACGATCTTGGTAGCCAATTAATTGAGCCATTACGTGAAATAATTTTTTCGTCAAAAGTGTCTTTGAGTAAATCAATTGTAGCGCCCGCTGTATGGCATGTGGCTCCGTCCTGTTGGACCCTCATATCAGCAAGATTAATGCCTCGTAATTGAGGTACCAAACAATTTCGAATCATGTTCCTATACCGTTCACCATTAACAGTAACATTCTGACCATCATCGTTTTTGAAGACATATGGGTCAATGACTCCGTCAGGCACCAAACAGTAATTTTCTGTGGATGTAATGGTGTTTCAACAAAAGCTTATCGATTCTCCTCACTCCAAATGCAATAATTCTGCTTACTTACGTACTCATTCAGCCAGAAATGGGCTTCATCGGAAAATAAAATTTTGAATGGAATTTCAAAATCAATAGAACAATTATTTTTATTAAAAATTTCAACAATTTGCACGTTGCTCTGCTGTAAGTCGATTCATAATGAAATTTAAAAGCAAACTAAACAAAAAAACAACTATCGGCTGTTAAATGGGTGCTCAAATAAAGCAGCGATGCCAACTCAAAGTTGTGACGCTCTAAAAAAATACGCTTTATTTTTGTGGTAACTTAAACTTAAAAAAAAAAAGTTCCTTAGTTCCTTTTTGACAACACTGCTACGAATGAACCTATACATAAAAAGAATTGATCAAATTAAATATAAAAAAATCCCCTGACTTTTGCGACTAAGAATTATTTATGTAAATGAGCGTGGATGTAAGAAAGGACTCCAAAAGAGAACGTAAGCCTTGTCGCAGCTATGTCACACTTCATCTAAACGGGCTATATCAGAATGAAAAAAAATTTTTGAGAAAAGTTTTAAAATTTTTGACATGAATTAGCCAATAATTCCAACTACCAATATTATAAAGCAAGTTAGTATGTTTTTGAGATAACGACTTAATATACATATTTGGATGAAATTTAATCGAAATTTGTACTTTTGGTATTTGTTCAGTTTTTGCTAAGCTTTGTTTACATGCAGATGTGATCGTAATCACAGAATACACAGAAGTGAAGAAAGTGGCAGGTAAAAAAAGCTCCAATCAGGTTTTTGTTAAAATTCGTGGAAAAAAGAGAAAAGCATAGTGTATTTGATACTGTAGTGTATTACTACTTTCCAATTAACACAGCTAATAAAAATTTATTGCACTAGAAAGACGTCGCAAAACAAAAACGACGACAAAATTTTAGGGAAAACGAGACAAACAGAAAAATACCCGTATCTTCCGTCTCGTGACACTTCTGTATGTTTTGTGTCGTAGTCTCGGGAAGATGCTAGTTTAAAATAAATAAATTTCGTAAGTAAGGAACCGAAAATATTTTTTTAAGGCAGTTAATTTAATACTCAGTTTAACATCAAACATTAATATATGTATGTAGGTATGTATATCAGAATTATTTCACATTATTGAAGTAAAAAAAAGTTATGCAAATCTGAAAACTCATCGAAAAAAAAAATGCGATAGAAGATTGCGCCGCTATTTTTAAAGGCTTAACATTAATTAATTAATTAAAAATACAAATGTACAAAAATATGTATAAATAAATTTACATACATATACATGCATATGCATTAACATACACAGTAAAAGGCATACAGAATTTACAAAAATTATGACCAGAATTTAAAAAAATACACTTAAAGAAATAATACTTTCGTTATGAAAAACTGCCTTAGTTGACAAGCGAGTAAATATAATAATTTTCCAATTTGTCTAACATGTGCATACCAGCTTCGTAGCCTTGAAAAGAAAACAAATTTATCTAATCACACACATAAATACAGTAGAATGACAGAAGTATCGTTTTAAGTATTCTTTGAGTATTGGCTGTCAAATAACTATAAATGCATACAGTTAAAAATAAAAAACAAAACGCGTACGCAAACATACCCATCAAGTTAAATACTGAATACATACGCATGTATAACTATTGTCAAAAATTATCTAGATAAATCAACATATAACCATACAAATTCAACGACTCTGTTCACAAACATTCCTTAAATTACGCAGCACACACCTAAGTACAAAAATAAGTACTCTTAGTTTTTATTCGGCTACACATGAATATATACACGGGTATTTTATTTGCACGCACTTCAAGCACCAGTGCTGCCATAAAAGTGAATTGGTAAAACTCTGAAATGGCAACATTGTTCAACTGATTGCATCACAGAGATGGAAAGTGCGATTTAATAATTCTCTACTGTGCTAAAAACGTTTCTACCTACAAATTCATTAATCAATTTACAAATTGCAAAACATCAGTTCACTAACGATTTTTGGTTGCAAATTTTACGAAAAAAAAAATTTAAAATATTATCAATCCTTTGAAGGTTATATTTATTCCAAATGTTACCTCCTCAAACAGCCAAAGCACATTTTTCATTCCATTTCATACACACAAATACATAAGGAGGCGTATGATGAATAAATACTCTGAGTATCATGCGTATTTTTATCTTATCCGAATAAATATCCATACTATGAGTGTAAGCATACTCCATATATAGTATGATAGACATTCAATGCGTACAATACGCATGTGCCATTCACGCAGTTATTAAAAAAATTTAGTATTTAAAGCATATTTTTTGAGTACTTATTGCCATTCTCTGATAAATGTGTTCATACATATCGCTCCTTTATTGCATAATATCTCAATAATTTCGCCTTCCGAATTAATAATGCAGAATAATACTTCATATTAACACAATTCACGATCGTCTTGCCAAGCATTTGGAAAGTGGTATAGTATATTTTTACTCTACACTAACTAACAATAGCCCAATTCAAAATCTTATGCATTTAACATTGCTTTTTTATGCAATTGTACAAAATTTTCCCTCAATTGAGAACCTCGGTTTTTTGGTTTCATTGTGTTTTATCTTGTGTACAAATTTCATACAAATGCCTTGTACACTCTCTTGAAAGGATATTTTTTTATTCTTATCTGTATCCTTGACTTATAACTTTCTTGCAGTAAAGGAGCATATATATGAGTATATCCTTCATATTTACATATAAGCACTTGTCTAAAGCAAATCAAGACAATTTAGCTATTGGTTTTCAAATTTTCCACCGGCTGCTGATTTAGTAAAAAAAAGTTAGCAAAAAAACAAACTTTTTAACAAACAAAAAATTTTCTCTTCTTGAACTTGAATCTTAACAGGGTAGTTTTTACACACAACCGCTTAAAAGAACAGGGGTCTAATCGTCTGATTAGAGCTGATTCGATCACGTTTTTTCGATATTCATTCGATGTCATTGTACGATAGCGAATGACATAATCTCAAACTGAAATCAAAACTGTGATCAAATCAGCTCGTTATCGAAAGCCACGATTAGACCCCAGCTCAATATAATGTGCCAAAAAAAAACTCGAAGCACTACACTCGCCAGGAAATATTAATTAGTGGATTAAACTGAATTTACATAACACGTGCACATTTTTTCAATAGAAACGATAAGAAAATTATGCAAAAATATCGTCATAATCTTATTATTAATCTCATAATTTATACAGAACTTAAGAGCTTGTGAACAAAAAAGAAATATACATATATTTAAGAAATCATAAACCATTGACTTTAAGATACGTAAGTTTAAAACTGTGTAATAGACATGAATACAAAAACAAAAATAATTTTAAATAAAATTAAATAAAAAATAAAGAAAAAGAAAAAAATTTTGCCTGCCTGTTGTTTTAAAAAGGATTTTATTTGAAACACTTGGGATAATATAGTAATATTGAATTGATAATGGCCAAAGGATGATTTTATCGGCTATAGGACAGAGAAAAAAATGTCTCCCATTAACATCTTTAATTGAAAGCAATAAAATAAAAACAATCAATCAAAAATTTAATTGTTTCAATCAATTAAATTTTTAAACAAAAGCTTAATCTACTCTATTATATTTTTAAATAAACTTTTAGGAACACATTTTGAGTTCGAGATTAGAGATTAAATTAACCTTAATCTTTATACACTGAGACACAAAAATCTACACACAACAATCTTAAAAAAATTTAATTTTAATTTTAATTTTTAGAGGAAAAGAATTAAATTTGTAATTTTTTGTTTGTTTTAAAATAGAAGTAATTTAAATTAAATAAAAATATCACATTTCATATAAGTAAACAATATTAAACAAGCAAAAAATAATAAAATTCGATTTTAATTTTAATTTTTAAAGGAAAAGAATTAAATTTGCAAAATAATTTTTTTTTTTGTTTTAAAATAGAAGTAATTTAAATTAAACAAAAATTTCACATTTCATTTCAGTAAACAATATTAAAAAAGCAAAAAACAATAAATAATCAGGTATGTGATGGAACGATCGTTCGTTTTCAAAACGATTTCAAAACAATCGTTTTGAAAAGGTGTGATGAATTCCGATAGATTTTGAGTATCATTTTTTAGCTTATCTTAAACTACTGACTTCTAAAAAGCACACTAGAAGACAAAAACTTAAATCACATATTGGAGCTGTGAAAAGAAATTTATCAAAAATGTCTGGAAAGACTATTAAAAACAAGTTTTAAAATTAAGGACAAAACGACTATAAGAAACATATCACACCTTTTATCGTTTTCAAATTGTTCTTGTGTCTAAATCGTTTTTCATCACATACCTGAATAATATTTTATCGGGCAGCAAAAGTGTACATACGATGTATTGTTGAATATATTTTGTACCATTTTTTTAAATTTGAATAGATTATACATATATTCTCCTTTTGTATCAAAAACTTCTTTAAGCCTTTTATGCATCGAAGAAACCAGATGATTCAGGCCATACATTTTCGATCACATTGAAATCTGGGCACTGTGGAAGATGTGGAAGCTTCGGTTTTACTTTATAGAGAAACCATTCCCTGCTTGTGCAAAAAATAATTTTTTAAAACATTTAAATAAACACGAGCATTCCATAATTCCATCAACACATTTTAATTTTCCAACCCCTTCAGCATTACGCTTTATTCATGTTTTTGGTCGTCCGTGATTTCCAAATAGATTCAACTTACGCTCCTCCGTAAAAATAACACTTTCCCAAAACTTAGACTTATTAAGGTGGACGCCTACTCATGCTTGTACTCTGGAGTATAATCATAAGAACATATGCATACATATCGTTTAGTTTCGTTTATGGGGCTTATGTAAGGCTTTTTTCCGGCTATACACGACTATAATCTAACTTTTTTTTAAGCAACGACGAATTGTATCAGTATATACAAGAATTCCATAATTATTTTTAAAGTCCTCCTAGAGTTTTATGCTACATTTGTATTTTCCGCAACTTCTCTTGCAATTTTTTGCCTTAGTCTTTCATCAATCCTTGCTGTTCGTCCCGATCGCGGCAAACTTCCAATCTTTTGTAGATTTAATGATAGTTTGGATTGTAATTTTAGACATATTAAAGATTTGTTCAGTTTTTGCCACTGAATTTCCTTTATTTGAAAGCTTGATTACTTATTTTCGAACTGCAGTTGATATTTCTTTAGTTTTTTGTCATTTTTTTCAACCACTGTTATAATCAAAGCAAAATTTACACAAAATCTAACACAAATTATTAAAACAAGACTAAATTAACACAAAAATATAAAATAAAAGGTATTCAATACAATTTAAATGCGTATGTATGAATTTATTTCTGTCATTTTTCACTTTAACAAAAAATTACCGTTTTTTTCGTACTCAAGGTACTAGTACAAATTTTCAAAAATTAAACATTAAATAAAAATTATTAATAAAAGTTATGGAATACCTGAAATCGTATGTAAAGTTTTGCGACTAAGTGCATGTGTTTTTTGGCTAGTCGACTAAATGGTTTTACTTGCTAGCAGCCAATCTTGGTGGTTTCATCTTACCTTAATACTGGCAACACACTCTTGTGAAACATATACATAGTAACTTTGTTTAAAAATTATATGATAAAATAAATCAAAGGCACATAAATAAGTGCATATGTAAAGGGTGTTTTTTATTGAGGTATAGAACTTTAAGTTGGCATCACTTTTTTAACTGGCGGCCATTTTGTCAGCTGTCAAGTGATTAATATTTAGTTTGGTTTGCCATTTCATCATGAACAGGTTGATAAAAGAACAACGCTTGCAAATCGTGCAAATTTATTTCGAAAATAATGGTTCAGTTCGCGAAGTTTACCGCAAGCTCCGTCCATTTTATGGTCGACATAATCGTCCATCAGATCAATTAATTCGGTTAACCATGGATCGTTTTCGCACTACGTTTACTCTATGTGATAATACGCATCCGCAGAGACGTCGAACAGTGCGCACCGAAGAAACAATTGCCGCTGTAGAGCAAAGTGTTGAAGAGGACCCGAATGAATCGATTCGCCACCGTGCACAGCAATTGGAGCTTTGTCCATCAACTTTATGGAAGATTTTGCGCAAAGATCTTGGCTTGCGACCTTACAAGATCCAGCTTGTGCAAGAATTAAAGCCGCGAGACCATGCAATGCGTCGTGATTTTGGTGTATGGGCCGAAAATGAGATTGATCTCGATGCTGATTTTCATCGCAAAATTTTGTTCAGTGATAAGGCTCATTTTTGGTTGAATGGCTACGTCAACAAGCAAAATTGCCGCATTTGGAGTGAAGAGAATCCACATGAGACCCTTGAGACGCCATTACATCCACAAAAACTGACTGTTTGGTGTGCTCTATGGGCTGGTGGAGTCATTGGGCCATACTTCTTCCGAAATAATGCTGGAGAGTCAGTTACCGTTAATGGAGACCGGTATAGAGCCATGATAACCGACTATTTTGTTCCCGAATTGGATGGCATGAATGAGGATGAGTTGTGGTTCCAACAAGACGGCGCTACATGCCACACAGCGCACGTCACAATCGATTTATTGAAGGAAACATTCGATGAGCGCATAATTTCGCGGAATGGACCTGTCAATTGGCCACCAAGATCGTGTGATTTGACACCATTGGATTATTTTCTTTGGGGATATGTGAAGTCGCTCGTCTACGCCAACAAACCAGAAACGTTAGGGGACTTGGAAGCCAACATTCGTGGCGTTATTGCCAACATACGGCCCCATATGCTCGAAAAAGTGGTTGAAAATTGGACCTGTAGAATTGGCTTTATTCGAGCCAGCCGCGGCGGCCACATGCCCGAAGTCATATTTAAACATTAATGGCATAAAATTATCCTTCCAATAAAGCCAAATTGATGGACATTAAAACGATTTTCTTGTGTTTTATTTCAATTCGAAGTTCTATACCCCTAAACACCCGATATATAATTTTTATATTATTTATCTATTTATTTTAACACACACAATATTTTTTTGTAAATATTAAAATGAGGCAGTTTCTTCTTCTTCCCACAAAAAATCAAAGTAGGTTAACAACATTATGATTTTTTCACAGAAAATTTTGCCACTATTTTGTTCCTCACTATGGTAATACTTAACGTGACCAGATTGTTTTTGCAAAAAGTGGGACATGATCGACTAAAAAGCGGGATTTTGAAAAAAATACCGCCAGAAAGCGAGATTTAAAAATATACATATTTTAACAAGCGGGATGTGTGCAGTGCACATACAATGGTTCGTATGTACACAGAAAAAAATGATTTGTAAATACAATTAATTTTTTTTTTTATATCAATTAAATAATTAATTGATTTGAACCTACAACGATTTTTGTAAATACAATTAACGAAATTGTAAGTTAAAGGAAAATTTTAAAAACATTTTCAATTAAATATATCAACAAATAATTTGTTGAAATTTATTTATTTTTTGAACATTTATTTTTGTTAGATTTCAAAGTTATTTCAATTAAGATTATTGTTATATTAACAATGTGAATTGTTGAGTTTCCGTATCATAATTGTTATATTACAAGCTTTTTATACACAATCGCAATTATCGAAACGATTTTTTCTTGTCTGCGAAAAATATTAAATGTCTTTGGGTGGATTTGAACCGGCAACCTCAGGGCTAATAAACTAACTCACTTACCTCTCAGCTAAAGAGCAACACTTTATTAAATACGCAAATAACGAATACACACAAATAATTATATCTTGTTTCTTCTACATGTGCGCATTCCGTTATGATATAATTTAACAAATAATTTTGTTGAGTAATTTAATTGACTACAAAAATTTAAATTTGTTATATCAACAATGATGATTGTTAATTTTCAAATTATATATTAACATTTTTTTTTTTGTTGGTTGCAATTCGATGATATTTTTTTTTGTATACCGTATGCACTTAGCAACCAACCTTTAACTAAGTTGAGTATCACCGATTTTAAATTTATAAACGGATTTAAAAGAAGAGGACTAGTCTTTTCGAACAATGTACATATATTTTATTTCAGAAAACTTCAGACATAGATATGTCGGTATTTTCTCTACCAAGTATATTTTTTCTACTTTGGATTCGTTCTTACGCAGTATTTTTGTACAGAAACCATACTATTTATAACTTTATTTATAAAACTTAATTAATTACTAGTAAAACATAGGCTAGTGTTAGAAAATCGGTTACAAATTTACTGAGTTATTAAATATTTTATTTGAAGACCTTTTGTTCAAATAAACTACCTGCATAATGTGTTTGTGTTACATTTATACGTTTTCAAGGTATTTAAGCTTTCAGGATGATAAAAGTACAATTTAATAAATGTATATCAACACAAAGTACAAAAATTGGTACAACAGTGATCGTCAAACTTTTCTCCTTGACGGCCACATTTTTCCCATACACAAACCTTAAGTTCTGCTTAATTACACCAAATTAAAATTTATTTTGGTGTGTGCAGAGTGGTAACAAAAATGTGCAAAAAGAACTTAACTCTTGCAAAAAATACTGAGACTAATTGAAATTTTGCGGAATTTAAGGTTGGTGTATGTGAAAAATGTGTTGTACCAATTTTATAAGTTACACATTTCTATATGGAAAAAATCTCCGGTTGAACATTCACTTTGACAAAATTAAAATGTACGTGCGCGAGCCCACTAACACATTGCACCAATCTCAATTATTTTAAAATGTTTAAAAACTTTGTATGTATGTATGGCCGTTGATTGTATGCAGACTTTTTTCTTGATTTATTCTACTCTCACTCCCCAAATCGGATCAGTTTTATGTAAAAAAAAATAAAAAAAAATTTCATACCGATAAGTTGTGTTTTAGGGGGTGCGTCCGGCCCTCAAAATTGGCCTTCAAGCCCATTTTTCAATGTAATTTTTTGCATATGACTATCTTTTAAAAAAAATCATTTTACAAGAATATGACATATAGCAACATTTTAGCTCTTCAAGCCAACAACATTAATCTCAAAGAAAGTTTTTTGCTAAAATTAATATTTTAGAAAATAATGAAGAAAATAACCAACAAAATACCAACAATTTTATGTAACAAAATTATATTTATATGGAAATTTTTTATTTTAAGCATGTACAATAAGAACTTATATATATTAAATTATTTCATACATATACATACATATAGACAAAATAAAACTAAACAAAAAAAAAAAACAAAAAAAAATTGCATTGAAAATATATGGGCTTGAGAGCCAACTTTGAGGGCCGGGCGCACCCCCTAAAACACAACTTATCGGTATGAAATTTTTTTTGTAGTTTTTTTACATATAACTGAAACGATTTTGGGGATGAGAGTAGAAAAAATCTAAAAAAAATAACGGCCACCCTAATGTATATACTTTATTTTTTTTAATCATATGAGAAATATTTCAAAAAAATTCAAATTCAATATTCAAAAAACTCGAACACGGCAAGTTAAATGTTATATATATTAAGCGGCTTATTTAATTCCAAAAGATTTTGATGCTGCACGATGAGTAACACCCTCCAATAACTTATGAATAAAATCTATTATATTTATTATTATTCTACATACAAAAAATCCTAAATATAAAATAAAAAATCATGTGCGTATACTATGTCTGTATATATGTTTGATAGAAAATCTCAAAAATACACAACAATGCATACATCAAAATCGAAATTTAAGGTCATAAAAAACAAAACTGCTTTCTAATAATTGTTTTCTATAATACATCGATCAAACATAATAATCCTTTTTATTGCCAGGTTACCAAAATGTCTCATGCAATGCAACAAAATTTAATGAAACTATTTTATCATCTAAACAATAAAAGCCGATGGAAAATAGCAAATTCTTCCACGGGCGTAGTAATGAAATTTAAACTCAAACAGAACCTCGGAAACGGAAAGTTAAAAAACAAAAGGACACATACATACATATGCACGTACATGTGCTACGACAAATACTTTAACTTGAAAATAAAAAATAAAATATTTATAAAAGAATCATGCACAGATATTGATTAATTTGTTTTAATGTAAAATTTCTTGGCAAGCGAAGATACGAGTACACTAAATAAAAAGTTGCGAAACAAATGTTTCTAACACAAATAAAGTAACTAACTTAAACTACATTTTTATTATTTAAAATAACGAGGAAAAATAAAATAATAATATTCGTGTTTGCAACAGAAAGTTCTAAAGCTGAAACTAAGTGAAAAACAATTTTCACTTACAATTAGTTTGGCATACATTCGTACCTACAAGGATAATATGTAAGTATATTAGGGTGGATCAATTTTGTTTAACAAAAAGAGAAGCTATAGTTTGGGAATAATTTTGAGACAATTTTTCAAATAAACCATAAGTCTATAACATGGGTGACGACCAAGGGTCGAAAAAACCAAATTTTTTCCTCGAAAGAAAAGAAGCACGGGACAGCATTTCACAGCATAGATTCAAAAATTTTCATAAGTTAATGTGAGTTGCTTTATGGCCCGTTTCACAATATCTAAGTCCCAAATCACACTGTGCAAGTCTTATTGCTAAGCTGATAAGTTTCAGGCAGGGTGACCGATGACATTTTTCAAAAAGTGGCACCAAATAGGGGATTTATCAAAGAAAAGGGGCAAAATTAAAAAAAAAATACGAGAAAACTGCACTAAACTTTTTATTTTTAATGTATTTTCATATAACTCACCCTAAATAAAGCGGGTCAAAAAGTGGCAAGGCAGTCGAAAAAGGGGAAAAGCAGTCGAAAAAGTGGCAAATTGCCACTTTAGTCGGTCAAACGGTCACGCTGGTTTCAGGGAGAGAGAGACGAGGGGAACAGCAACGTTTCTTTTCCCCCGTCTCTCTCTCCTAATAAACTAATCCGCTTAGCAATAAGACTTGCATAGTGTAAATAGGGACTAAGCGAAACTTTCGTCTTACAATTTATATTGAAAACAAAAACAAATTTTCGTATTTTATTGTTGTTTTCAATATAAACTTTCAGTCGAAAGTTTCGCTTCAGTTTTCTTTCGTCATTGTGAAACAGGCCATTAGTTTTTGCCAATCACATATGAATTATATTTATTTTCGTGTTATTTTTTTCTAACTAAATAAATTTTTTAAACAAATTTGGTGATGAAAGGTCAATATAGCGGTAAAAATTTGTAAAGGAACTGCTAATCCTATTTAAGTATTTTTTTTTACAATACTGCCATGCAATTTTAATAATACTAGCTAGCTTAGTTGCTTTAGTTTCTGCCACTAGTGTACATAATATGTACAATAACTATATTATAGTAGTGTAGTTATTGGTTTGCGGTACAGTATTAGAGATGCGCAAATGTCGTGATTTTATCGTTTCACGCGTGACTCACGCATGATCGTGATCAATTTTATAACTAATCACGCGTGAGTGCGTGAGTGTGATTATTATTAATTATTATTATTATTATTTTATTATTTTTAATAATCACGCACGAACTCTCACGATCTCAAGAGATATCATTCCTGAATAAGTCAGTATCAATATTCTATACCATTTTGTGCATGCTACGATGCAAGACCATTTCCACAAGATTGTTATAATTTTTTCAGGCTTAGTAAACTGACTCATATGAAATTCAAATATGTATACCAATATAGAAAAATAAAATTATTTTAATATATTTTTTTATGGAAAGGCACTGTTAAATTTTAGTTAAAAATTTGTAAAGCTATCTAGGTACATAATAAAATCTTATAGTTGAAACTTTTAAAATCTAAAGATGTGCATGTGAGCGTTTTTTGACTCACGACACGCACGCTCACGCAGAAAAATACTTTACTCACGCACTTTCACGCACGACTGATATTGAAAATTTTCACAATCACGCACACTCACGAACAGAATATTCTTAATCACGCACGAGTGGTTTACACCTCATCACGATCACGCACGCTCACGAAAAAGTATGTAATCAAATTTGTATTTTTTTTTGGTTTAAAAATAGGTTTTTACACATTTGTATGTATTTATGTATGTACATATTTATGCACGTGTATATGTAAAATTTACATTGCACAATGTAAAGGGCAATAAATCTGGAACTTATAAACTACTGATTGGATTTATATGAAACTCCTAACATCCATAGGGGATTTCGGCTTTGTAGCACATGTCATGACAGCCTTCTGGCTTGAGCTGGACAGGAGTTACAATGGGCCAAAGTCTACCTGGGACTCAAAAAAACTTCTGAGGCTTGTAACTTTTTTAAAAATTATCCGATTTTTACCGGATAAAGCATTTTGAGATAAGCTTGAAATTTTTAAGAATTAATTTCCCAAAATGTGTTTCCGTATCACTCATAAAATATTTTACTTAAGAAAAAAAAATTTTTGCCTTGACTTTTTTTAGTATTTCGCCATTACTTTTTACTTTATTGTTGGATTTTAAATTAAAAGACAGCATTAAATTTTTGACAAAATTTTAAATAAAAATAGGAAAAAAAATATTAATATCCCCATTCGTGAAATCGGGAAAAGGCTAAAAAATCAAAATTTTAAAATTTCTCTAAAAAATTCATGTGTTTTTATAAGTACAGGGTGGGCCAAAAGAAACCAAGGGGTGTAAAAGTTTAATAACTTTTTTGTTTATTAACTTTTTTTTATTTTTTCTTTCAGATTATATAATATACAAAATGGAATTTTTTTTACACTAAGTATGAAAAATGATGTCTCTTAAATGACCACCGTTTTCAGCTTCGCACTGATGGGCTCTTTTTAGAGCATTTTCCATAACATCTTTCAAAACTTGTGGCTGTAGCGTTCGAATTTCTGCAACAATGTTTGCCTTGAGTTCAAGGATTGTCTCTGGCTTGTTCAAATACACTCGCTCCTTCAAAAAACCCCAAAGAAAATAGTCGGGTGCTGTCAAATCTGGCGATCGCGCTGGCCAAATAATTTCCGAATTTCGAGAAATTATTCGCTCTCCAAAAATTTGACTTAAAAGTGCCATTGTGTCTCGGGCAGTATGGGCAGTGGCTCCGTCCTGCTGAAACCACATACCAGGTCTGTTTTCAAGAGAAGGACGTAAAAAATTTTCTATCATAAACCGATACCGCTCTCCATTTACGGTTACAGCACTTCCATCTTCATTCTCGAAGAAGTAGGGCCCAATGACATTTTCAGATGTGATCCCACACCATACTGTACACCTGATGGGGTGCAATTGGCGTTGATGAATGGCTCTTGGATTTTGAGAACCCCAGAACCTACAGTTCTGCTTATTAACAAAGCCATTCAAATGAAAATGAGCTTCATCACTCATAATCAAATTTTCATCTCTGGTTGAAATAATAAAATTCTATTGTTCTGGTTCTCTGTTCAGTTGTGAACCTCTCCATTATAAATTCTCCAAGTGTTGTCTATATAATCTGAAAGAAAAAATAAAAAAAAATTAATAAACAAAAAAATTATTAAACTTTTACACCCCTTGGTTTCTTTTGGCCCACCCTGTATCTGCATTATTTTCAGTTTTGTTAAAAACTTTGTTTAATACATTCACTTTTTAATTACATAGCGCTAAAGACTATGCATTAAAAATGCACTTAGAGCCAATTATTTTGTATTTTACATTCTACATTCAGCAATGTCATGAAAGAGTAAATGTTAAAAAATTTTTTTGTTTTAAGAAAAAGTTGTGACGGTAGATTTTCAAAGTTTCAGCTATAACATTTTATTATGTAGATAGTTTTAAACATTTTAAATTAAAGTTTAAGAGTGGCTTTTCATAAATCCGGATATACGCGCAAATTTTCTGAAAAAAGTTAAAATTTATTGAAAATATAGTTGTGTACAATAAAAAAAATATCTTAAAACAATTTTATTTTTCTGCACAGAAAAACTAAATTTCATTTTCAGTAACCAAATTCGTTGAATCAATAAATAAATAAATCCTACAAATAATTTTGTAAATTCTAATAAAAATTTTGTAAAAATTTAAATTAATCAGAGTTCGGCTGAGAGAAAATGTTATTTCAGTGTGTTGGTGATTATCTTGCTTGTTGATAGGAACAACGTGCTGTTGTACGGTTGTTGTTGTTTATTTTGATTGATCGTGTTGCATACATGTAAATGCCGAAAAGTAGCCGACAAACGTCGTGCCCTGTTTCTTCTCTACACAGTTTTTTGGTACAAATTAATTTAATGGTACAGTACAGAATATTTACTGAAACTAAGTTTGATTTCAAACAAATATTTGTTAAAAAAATTTTTGGGTATAATTTTTTCTGTGTATATTAGTATTTTTTAATTTCATATGAGCCACTTTACTACGCCTGAAAAAATTAGAACAATAGCCCAATTCACAATCTTGTGCAAATGGTCTTGCATCGTAGCATGTGCAAAATGGTATAGTATATTGATATTCACCTATGCAGGAATATCTCGTGAGAGCGTGAGAATTCGTGCGTGATTATTAAAAATAGCTCACGCACGAGTAATTTTTTTAAGTCACGCTCACGCACTCACGCGTGATTAATTATAAATTTGATCACGATCATATAAAGTATAACTATATATATATATATATATATATAATCACGACATTTGCTCATCTCTAGTTTTTATAACCGCTTAAACACAAAACATATTTTTAAAATTTACTATTTTAGGACAAAATACAAAATAATTGGCTCTAAGCACATTCTTAAAGCATTGTCTTTAGCGCTATGTAATTAAAAAATATAAAATATATTAAACAAAGTTTTTTACAAAACTGAAAATAATGAAAAACTTAAAAAAACACATGCCTTTTTCAGGGAAATTTGAAAATTTTTGATTTTTTTAGCCTTTTCCCGATTTTACGAATGAGTATGTTAATAAATTTTTTCCTATTTTTATATAAAATTTTATCAAAAAATTAACTTAAAATCCAACAATGAATTAAAAAGTAATAGGCGAAATACTAAAAAAGGTCAAGGCAAAAAAAAAATTTTTTGTCTTAAGTAAAATATCTTATGAGAGATACGGAAACACATCTTGGGAAATTATTTCTAAAGAACTTCAAGTTTATGTCAAAATGTTTTATACGGTAAAAATCGGATAATTTTTAAAAAAGTTACAAGCCTCGGAAGTTTTTTAGAGTCCCAGATAGTCAACTTTGGCCCACTGTAACTCATGTCCAGCTCCAGCCAGAAGGCTGTCATGACATGTGTTATAAAGCCTAAGTCCTCATCTAGGGATGTTAGGAGTTTCATATAAATCCAATCAGTAGTTTAGAAGTTCCAGATTTATTGCCAACTTTGTTAAAGTCCCCACAGTGCAATGTAAATTTTACATATACACGTGCACACAAATGTACATAAACACATACACATGCGTGTGTAAAACCCTATTTTTCAACCCAAAAAAAGATACAAACACCCCTTTTACACTCGGAAAATTTACTTTGTAGTCTTAATTCAGCTGGGTGAAAGACAGAGGGAGGAATACTCTCTCTTTCTGTCTTTCTCCCAGCTGAATTGAGACTTTACAAAGTAAACTTTCCGTGTGTAAAAGGGGTAAAATTGGATTACATACTTTTCCGTGAGCGTGCGTGATCGTGAAAATTTTCAATATCATTCGTGCGTGAAAGTGCGTGAGTAAGAATATTTTGTTCGTGAGCGTGCGTGATCGTGAAAATTTTCAATATCATTCGTGCGTGAAAGTGCGTGAGTAAAATATTTTTCTGCGGGAGCGTGCGTGTCGTGAGTCAAAACACGCTCACGTGCACATCTCTATACAGTATATTCAAAATACATTATGTCTGCAGCAAACCAATAACCAACCGACGATATAGCAAATAAATATCACAAAAATATTTTGTGTATACGTTCTGCAACGCCAAATATACAATTTTCTTTTTTCGTTTGGCATCACAAATACTGTTAAATAATCTGCGATATTTTTTATTTTTGTTAGGAATGACCGACCCACCCTAATGTACATATATTATAAATTCAATATTCAAATAAAACTTATAAACATAAACTTAACGACAGCGACAAGAACTGCGGATGTTGGGGGTCCGTATCAATCATACAAGGGGTCCGCATATGTATGTATAACCAGTTGCAAAATCTTCAAACTCGAATAACTTTTACTCTTTACTGCTTAATATGAAGTACCGCAGACTCTGCACTGACTGTTATTGCGATCACTACCTCGGTTAGGTTAGGTTAGGTTTATCTGGTTGGTCCAAGACCTCGCATAGACCGGCATTGATCCTTAGCGATACCAGCAAATGAAATGAGAACCTGTTAGTATGGCAGCCTAGTTCGTGGTGCCTGTATCGAATGACTCCCACACAGATTTAACAAATTTTAGCAACCTACACATTTCTACTCTCGATACAATCTCAAGACTACGAAAAGTGTAAGCACCAAGATAGTTATATCTAGTACGGCTTAAAGCCGGGCAGTGACACAGTAGATGTTCCATTGTTTCCATTTCTCCGGGTTCCTTACATTTCCTGCAGGTACCGTCGGCTATTCGTCCTATTTTGACAGCGTACGAAGCTGTCCAGCAGTGCCCAGTTAATACTCCCACTAGAAGCTTACAGTTGCTTCTAGTTAGTGATAAAAGGAACTTAGTCAATTTGTGATCATAGGAGCTCCACATGATTTTAGAAGTTTTGCAAGTTTTCGTCGCGCGCCAACATTTCTCCGCTTCTTCCCTCATATTAGAATGTATGATCTCTTTAAGGTATTGAATTGGTTTTCGGATATTTACCGTTACCTCAGCCGGTAATAGAATTCCCCTTTTGGCCAGTGTATCGGCCATTTCATTTCCCTCTATCCCCATGTGTCCCCGGATCCAGAATATATGTACTTGTCTACCAGTACATAACATATCCAGGGCCTTTCTACACAGGAGCACAACCGAGGAGTAATTGCAGTCAGCTGAAATTGCTTTAATAGCTGCTTGACTGTCTATATACAGATTTACACGCGCATCCATAGTTAGAGAGGTGAAGGCTAACTCTGCTGCCATTTTGACAGCATAGATTTCCGCCTGGAAGATGCTACAATGATCAGGAAGTTTATAAGATTCCTCTATATCGAGCTCCCGACAGTAAACCGCAGCTCCTACCCCTCTATCCATCTTTGAACCATCAGTGAAAAAGTTAAAACCAGAACCACTATGATTAAGACTTTCCAAATAGCCTTCTTCACTTATAGTGATCTGTGGTTTGGTAAAAAAGTTCGTCACTGGAATGATGTAGTCCGAGCTACACTCCATGTTTTCTAGTAATTTGCTGTGACCAAATGATCTGTACGACATCTGACCTGTTGTCCTTAGTCGGATAGCTGATTTGCATGCCACGTTCACTGCAATTAGCTTTATTGGTTTAAGGTCCAATATAACGTCTAAGGCTGCAGTAGGTGTACTCTTTAAAGCTCCAGTGATGCAGAGCTCTGCTAGCCTCTGGATACTTTCCAGCTTTTTCAGGTATGATTTTGTCTCAGTCGCCCTCCACCATACAAGTATTCCGTAGAGTAAAATTGGTCTAGCTATCGCTGTGTATGTCCAATACGTAAGAGTAGGTGAAAGGCCCCATGTCTTGCCCAGCATTTTTTTACATGCATATAGAGCAATGGTGGCCTTTTTAACTCTATCTTCTATATTGTACCTCCACGTCAGCTTACTATCCAAAATAACCCCCAGGTACTTTGTATGTGTTTTGGGCGAGAGCGATATACCGTCTAACTTTGGTGTTCTCCATTCCTTTACTTTCCTATTAGTAAAAAGCACAAGGTCAGTTTTTCCTGGGTTTAAGTTCAAACCTACCCTTGTTGCCCATCTATGAATATCCCTCAACGAGGATTCCATTAGGGAGCTAATTGTATCGAGGAACTTACCAGTTATAATGATAGCTATGTCGTCCGCATATGCTGTAATCTTAGCTGCTTTACCCTCGAATTCCATGAGAATTTCATTTACAACCAGCGTCCAAAGAAGTGGCGATAGAACACCACCTTGGGGAGTTCCTCTCTTAGCTTCTTTGTTTACCTTGGCATTGCCTAATTCCGCAGATACTATTCTACATTTCAATAGGTTGCCTATCCAGTTTTTGACTTGCAAGTTAGCCCCGGAACGATTAACACTTTCCATAATTGCGTCCGTAGAGACATTATTGAAAGCGCCTTCGATGTCCAAAAAGACCCCTATAGCAAAGTCCTTATAGTGTAACGATTTTTCGATTTGTTCAACAACATTATGAAGTGCTGTTTCAACCGATTTGCCCTTTGTGTATGCATGTTGGTTGGAAGACAGGATATTTGGATATACAAATTCTTTGATGTGTATATCCAGAATTCTCTCTAACGTTTTCAGTAGAAAGGACGTCAAACTGATAGGCCTAAAATCTTTTGGATACATATGGTTGCTCCTACCTGCCTTTGGTATGAATACAACCTTGGCAATCCTCCATGATTTTGGCACATAATTCAGTCTGAGACATCCTCTAAATATTCCTACTAGCCAGGGAATTATCCTCTGTTTACCATACTGTAGTAAAGCCGGAAAAATACCATCTGGTCCTGGTGATTTATATGGTTTAAAGGAATCGATTGCCCATTCCACCTTACTAAGGGAAATGACGTCACAATTCTCAGTATTTAATTCATTTGTCATTTCTGAGCGAGGGGAGATCTCCGTGCAACCTGGGAAATGTGTGTCCAGGAGAACTTCCAGCGTTTCTCGGCTGCAGTTAGTCCAATCGCCGTTAATTTTACATATTGTGCTAGGCACTGATGGATTGCTTGCAAGCAGCTTTCTCATTCTGGCCGTGTCCGTAGTTTTTTCTATATTGCCACAAAATTTCTTCCATGAATTTTTCTTGGCCTTTCTCACCTCTTTTTTAAAAGATCTCAGTGCTTTTTTTATAGTCCCTCCAGCATTCAAATTGGTCTATGTATCTAGCCAATCTGAAGAACTCACGCAGGTCACGTCTTTGTGCGTCTAGATCACTACTCCACCATGGTGGTCTAGACATACGTTTTACGCGCGAGAGGGGACATGCTGATTCATACGATTTTGTTATGGCTTTCGTTAAGCAATTAACAGACTTTTCAATATCAGCCTCACTCTTAATCGATTTGGCATTATAAAGATTATTTTCAATGTTCTTCCTGTAATAATCCCACCTAGTATTGCGTGGGTTCCTATATAATTTCTTAAGCTTTGAAACTTCAGATAAAATTCTAAAAGCTATGTAGCAATGGTCAGAGAAGGACGGCTGTCTAAGCACCATCCAATCCTTAAGTACAATATCTTCATTGTTAACAAGTGTTAAGTCCAATACATTCGATGATGTAGGACCTATATAAGTAGGTTCCTTCCCTCTATTCACAATCACAAGGTCAGTTTGCAGTATGAATTGAATAAGTGACTCACCTCTTTCATTGATGTCCTTACTTCCCCATACAGTATGATGTGCGTTAGCGTCTGTGCCTATCACCAGTTTTTGTTTCTTCTCGCAGGCTTCTTTAACGAGCCTTTGGAGCTCCGGTGGAGGTGCCTCAATTATGTGTGGCATGTAGCATGATGCAAGGAGTATTGGCTCATCCTTGTCTACCTCAAACAGCAGCTGGGATTGTTTTTTGCCATTTCATTTGGGTTAATTTAGGTAAGGTTGAAAAGAGGAACCATTGCGCTCATGTCTGGGGACATACACATAAACCAGTATAGGCCTGTTGTGCACTCTAATGATAATTAAAATTTAACCCCACCTTTATAGGAACTCAGTATCGCTCACGTAGTCCCTCAAACTTTTCCAGTCAATGCCTCTAAGGTGGGTAATGTCCGGTAAGGTTTCACCCCCAAAATAACGGGATCTAGGCTGGGCAAAAGCGGGACAACGACAAAGGAAGTGTTTCATTCCCCCATATTGTGAATGGCGTCGTCGACGTCACATCAAGACGACAGTAAATATTATCATTTCCCTACTCTTTATCGGCAACAATTGGCTCTTATTGACAATCTTTTACTAATCTCTAAGGCATTGTAAATTAATGTAGCATGTCAATAGTAGTCAATTGTTGTCGACAAAGAGTAGGCAAGTCACAATTTTTACTGTCGTCTTGAAGTGACGACGTCCTCCATGCATGCACTGCATTCATTGTCATCCGCGGCTCCAATCCGACACAAATACAAATGCCGTCGTATATTTGAGTGCCCCGTATGAGATGCCGGACAATTTTCTTAGCTCGGGCTTATTTAGTTTTTTTTTTAAGAGAAGTAACACTCAGGCAATTAATGCCTACTACTATTACTAGGTGTTACCTTCTTTCGGAAAGGGATAGTGATAGAAGACAGGTGATGAAGGAAGAGATAGAAGAAAGCTTTATTCTTTTACAACTCTGCTTTTTGACGCTTTTTATTTTGGAATAATGCAGTGTTGCAGCTCCTTCTATGAGACGTATGAAATTTTGAAGCTGTGTTTAGTAGCCATTTTATTTTATTGGTTATTTTAATTCGCCTATGATTCTGCTACACAATACCGACGAAGGAGGGCGCTCTGATGTTACATTAGGATTAGTATCTGTTGAAGTTGGTACAGTTCAGTGACCAGTGACTATGCCTTCATCACTTGAACTTTCCTACAACAACTGATACAAATGGACACTAATGCACATCAGAAAAATGCGTGGTGTTGTTATTTAATGACTGTCGAATATAGGGATTGAACTCAGGATCGTCGATTTTGTAGTCAACGTGCTAACTACTTCAGTCAACGCCACCCTCAGTTTCAGTTTGTCTCAGTCCAGTTCGACCCATAGAACCTTGGCTACATTACCCACAGTATCACTATTGCATCCTGGCCTGTTTGATATCTTCGTCCAATTTCGTTACGGTCTATGTAATTGAACTCCTTCGAAACGGCTTGTCCGATTTTTATGAAATTTTGGATTTGTATTGGGTAGGTGTGAGAAGACGTCGTGATCTGTGTCACTCCCACTATAGGAGTCAGAGTATTCAAATTTGATATGGACTCTTGAGAGCTAGTTGCAAAGTGATTCAATATATTAGTAGAATAAAAACGTGGGAAGGGGCTCCCCCATACAAAGTAATTAATAATAATTTTATATATTGAAAGCTATAATAGCAAGAGTATTTAAATTTCGTATGTACTCTTTTGAGAGCGAGTTGCGAAGTGATTCAAGATATTAGTAGAATAAGACCGGGGTAAGGTGTACCCCTATATCTTGAAAGCAATAATAGCAAGAGTCTTCAAATTTGGTATGAGTTAATTTGAAAACAATTAATATAAGCCTAAATTGCAATAAATTTAAAACAATAAATGTTTGGTGTTTTGTTATTTTTATATTCCATCATCGTTCACAGCACTCCCTGCTTATATTTATCACTCATATACATCACAGTCTCACACGCTTACAATAAGTTAGTTATTATTTTCTACCCTAGAAATTCAATAAAAATTATTATTTGCCGGGGGTCAGCTGTAATGATATATTTTTGAACTTTAATTCAAAATTTTATTTAACATGGAGTGTAAATTATGGCCGACTTCTCATAAATGGTTTTAGACTTTTCTTCATAATGAAGAAAATAGAAAATGTTTCAATGTTATTCCCAAAAATGATTTTAGTATCGTTTGTAGTTTGCCGCCATAACTACAACCAAATGTAGTTATTTGTTAAACTTTTGTAAAATAATTACTTATGTATTTATAAATTAAATTTCTATTAAATAGTCAGCACGCAGCTACAATTCAATGTTGTCAAAAGATCTAGTTATGGCAAATGTTCAACATGAAATGGAACAGGAATCAGATGAAGATTGCGAAGTATATTGTAAGTTTAAAATTTAAATAAGAAATAAATTTAAAAATATCGAACACCTATTTTTACAGTCTTAAAACCGGTAAATGAATACAATATAATGGATAAAATTAAAGAAGCAAATAAGGAACTATTCAGCGATGAAGCCGGGCAGGACATTGGATTAATGCTTGATAGCCAACAAAATCGAAAAGTGAGCTTTGCAGCAAATCTAGAGGAATATGAACCAAATAATGGCATTACACTGAGAGAGTTAGAAAACAAATTGGGTAAAGATGATTTAGAAAATAATGAAAATCCACAACAAATTTTAATAGATCACAAGCTGGAAATTATTACCGAAGAAGAAGTAGTCAGCGAAAATGAAAATAATGAAACTTGTGAAACTGAAGCCTTGGAGCAGCTACAACAAGAAGGGGAAGACTCTTTTAAAACATCCATGAAAAATTATGAATGTGAAGAAATTCTAAAGACAACGGAACAAAAATCAAGCACTGACGAAAATGTAGTTGTGGAAGAAATTTGTGAAGAAATTCTTATAATGGACATAGAAGGTGATAAAGTGGAAGAGATAAATGCCACAAAACTTGACAATCAAAGTGCTACGCAGCGCAAAATATTAAAACAAATAACATTCGATGAAGACGATGATGAATTAGATAATAAAAGTTTAACAAATCTCTTAATATCAGACAGTGAAAATGATTCAACTAATGATGAGGTGGACAAACAAGATTTTAATTGTAATGAGTCCATTAACGATGACTCAGATTTTGAAGATAAAGTGATTTTAATAAATAGTGAATACTATGACGATGATGAGGAGGACGATAAATTATCAATTATAGTGGCCTCATATCTGCCTGACGATATGGCATGTGATAAAAACTCTCCAACTCCTCTCCACTCCATAAAGACTTCTCCGCGCACCTCGAAACCGCGCAAACGTTTTTCATTTCGTCGTAAGATCAAATCGTCAAATGCCATTGGCTGCTGTTCGAATCACAATGCCTCTGGCAGTTGTCGTTTTATGCCTCCACCCGAAGTAACCGATTTAAAATTACACTACAAGACATGCTGCGAATTCAAAAATGCCCAACAAAAATTACCCAACTACACAGGTTATCTTTCTGAATACGGTCTCTCCAGAGAACAGTTGGTACAACGAGAACTCAAATTGCAACAAAAACAGCAGTTTAAAATTATCGGAAAATGTAAGGCATCGGAAGCTGAAACGCGTAAAATGCACGATAATGAGAGGGCCTTCACCACGTGGCTTAGAAATAAAATGCGTTTTCCTATTAATAAAACAAAAAACATGTTCGATGTTAACCGGCCTTTTGGTCTAAGGAAATGCATAAGTCTAGGAGGAAATGCTTTAAGTGATGATACCAAACAGATTTTAAATGCACCGCAATACCGGAGTATTAGTGCAAAATTTAAAAAAGTGTAATTTTATAAGCTTAAACCATGGAAACGCCGTCTGGCTAAGTTTCACCTATGGAATTTTGCATTTATTTATATGTGGAAAAAATTAGCACAACGGCAGCTATCAGGTGCCGGCGCATTTCTCAAAACTTACAAGTATTGTAATACAAGCAAAATAGTTGTGAAAATATAGGAAATACATAAATACATATATTTTCACAACTTATTTACTTGTATTACAACACTTACATACATATGTATAAGTTAAACTAGCAGCCTGTAAAACCTACAAAAAAATTGTTCGTAGAAAATTGTGTCGAGAAATATTGCTAATAACTCATATCATTTATATTTTTTATTTATTTGGTATAACGCTTAAATTTATTAAAAATTAATAATAAGACAAAAGAATATGAAATGTGAAAAACTTTCTGATCATTATTTTTTGTTTTATTGACTACATACCCGTAAAGGCCGAAATTTCGTACACTTTGCTTTACATATTCACTAACACTCACTTCTTATGGGAACGTAAAATTTTATGTTTTAAGAAAAAAATAAATATTTTTTATATTAATTAAAAATACAGTAAAAAAAGATTGAACCTTAATTAAATATTCACTATCCTTGAAAATCGTAAGCTTTTGAAAAAAAATGCAACTGTGAAATAATAGCCGCGTTCGATAACTCCAGTTTTTTTTTTTGCAAATTTTTACTAAATTATTCAGGGCTATCATGAATAAAATTCTGCGTGAAATTTCTCCCTTTTCCAATTTTTTGTTTTCCCTATTTGCTATTCAGGGCTATCATGAATAAAATTCAGCTTGAAATTTTTCTCTGGGAACAATTCCAACTAATAGCAAGTAATAGGGAAACAAACAAAATTTTAATTGGAAAAGGGAGAAATTTCACGCGGAATTTTATTCATGATAGCCCTGGTTCTGATTTATTGAAGCATTAAACGTGAATTCATTTAATTAAGAAGGGTGAAAATTAAACAATTTTTGAACAAAACTTTTTTTTAGCAGGGTAGAGTCAAAGTTATAGAAATTTAGGCTCAAGGAAAAAAATATGAACATAAATATTTTCAATATTTTCAATTCTTATTGAATGAAATACTTTCACTAATTATGTGATGAAAATTTACACACAAACCCAATTTGAAAACGATAAAAGGTGTGATGTATTTGCTTTAGTCATTTTGTCAATCATTTTAAATTTTGTTTTTAATAGTTTTTGCAATAATTTTTTAATAAATTTCCTTTCCTTGTTTATATTTTATCTTCCAGAGCGCTTTTTAAAAATCATTACCTTAAGATTGGCTTAAAAATTATACAAAAATCGATCCGAATTCGTCACACCTTTTGTAAACGATTGGTTTGAAATCGTTTTGAAAACGATCGTTTTCCATCACATACATAAATGTGATTTTCTAAAGAGAAAAAAAACTGGACTTTTTAGAAAGGTGAAATGCGCATTTTTCTGAGCAGCCACGCACTTCGTCAGCACCCATGTCTATCTACTTGGGCTGAAATTGTGCATTTTTAATTTAAATGGAATATGAGAAATGATTATTGTGTATACAATTATTGATTTACCTTTGGTAAATACATTTGTAAGTATCACTATTCATTTTTTGTTTTTCTGTTTTTTCATATTCTATTCAGGTTAGCACGAAGTTATATCACTCTACCTAAGTATTTTCACATTAATTATTTCTACTTATTAGATT